>BSQW01000010.1:33686158-36186158 GCA_030161315.1 Eutrema japonicum
AAGCCTCAATAGATCTGAATATTGCCCATGAATATCACCTGTAAAAGTAAGAGACGAGATAAGAAAGACAAAAACGAACCATTACATCGAAGAAAACAACTAGTAGAAGATATGGTATATGGAGGAGAAACAAAAACCAACCCGTGCGGCTCAGTAGATGTACATGATGGAGACCAACTAATGCATGCCAAATAAATCTAAAAAACTGAAAACTTTCCCTTTCTTTTTTTAAAAAGAGTGATCTTTCAGCATCTAATAAAGAATGGAGAACGAAAATCCGCAAGCTTAGTCAAGATTTTGCAGGAAACGTTACATGAGAACCAATCAAAACCCAAAACTTAACTAGTCAACATTAATATGAAGGAATCTAACACATTATAAGAACCAGTCCAAACTCTTAAACCTATCTAAGACTTGCAGTATCCATACGCTTGATTTTATCGTTCAGACAATCAATCGTCACCAATTTCACAAACCATATCTAACAGGATGCAAAATATCAATTTCCTTAGTCACTTATTGGTCCAAAACAACAATTATGCTCGAACTCACAACCTAAAAACCACTTGCAAAGAGCTCAAAGATTCTCTCTTTCGAGATGAACATAGAGTTCTAATACTTTCAATTCAAGACTACAGAACAAATCTACGCTTGATGAAACTAAAAGATACCTTTATCTCTCAACATGCACCAAAATTAGAACCGAAACAGACTTCCTTCGACTAGAAACCAATCAAAACAGAAAGTGAACAAAGAATTAAAAACAAAAAAACATTTTTTGAGCAAAAATCTGACCGCAGATCTTGATGGGAGCTTCGAGTTCGAGCAGATTGGGTTGTTGAAGGAAGATTTCTTTGGAGACAGCACAGAGCTGACGGATTTCACCTTCGCTGAGGTGAACTTGCTTCCCCGATCCAGGCCTCGTGTTCCTAAACTCCACCAAACGGCGAATAATATCGTCCAGAACCGCCGGTTCCATCGCTCGCTTCTGCTCCTTCTCCTGATCCTGCGCCGGCTTCTCCGCCATCTCCGATCACTACGAACCTTTAAAAAGGTACGGAGGTTTCAAGCGTGGAGCTCTTTGCCTTGGCGTTCGAGCCGCGAGGAGGAGAGGAGACGAGAAGAGACGACCGGTGTTGTAAGATGAGTCGGATGAGATGAGTCAGTTTAATTTGATTGATTGGTCCAATTTTTATTTAATTATTACAAGTGTAACTTTTTATTATTACGAGAACGGGGTGTTTGAATTGACCTGATGGGCCTTTAATTGGGCCTCATAATTGGGCTATACTTTAGAAGGTTCGATTATGCAAATTTCAGTATGACATTTTTCAATTCGAGTTTGCTGTTTAGATTTTTTCCGTCATAACTTTTTGATTTAGGGTTGTTATATTTTACGTTATTCAATTTAGCTTCGTTATTTTTTATTCAGGGTTTAGTTTTTTTCCGTTATTATGTTCTAGTTGCCATATTATTCAATTTGAGTTCGCTATTTTCCATTTAGGATTTAGTATCCCTTTTCCGGTTTATTATTCCTTTAGTATATAGTACCTTTTAGGGTTTAGTATCTGTGAAAGGTTTAGTTTTCCCCTTTTTGTATTTAGGGCGTAATATTTATCATTTATCATCTTTTTAGTGTTTAAAGTTTAGGATTTTTTTTGCCGAATTTTCTCATAATTGTGTGGATGTCCACGTTAGTTTTTGATAACGGTTATGGATGTCCACACATCTAATATTTTTACAAAAATATGAGTATGTTATATTTTCATAATTATTTGTAAATTTCTAAAATATATTAAAATGGATATCATATGATAGAGGAAATAAATTATGATGAAATATATAATTAAATAAATTTTTCATTTGAAAATAAAGCATAAAAAAATAAAACGAATAAGAGAACGAAATAATTATGAAAATATACATAATTACATAAATTGTCTTTCACAATTCTTATCATAAGGACTTTTTACTTCTTTCCACACTGTCGTTCGGCGTAAATATTCTCTTCAAACCTTACACAAAGCTGATAATATGTCTCGTACATCAAGGGGAAAACGGTCCAAATTCGGTATAAACAGTATCGAAAGTGTTACATTTTAAAAAAGTTTTAATAAGTGCTAACATCCAAAGAAAACTTAAAATAAGTGATACACTATGCAAAAGCCCAATCTTCAAATAAGTGACAATTCTTGCAAAATCCCCCCCAAAATAGTAGTATAATTAGGTGACTACCCGCACAAGGTGCGGTGTGAAAGTTAACATTAATTTTGTTTATTAGAATATGTGAATATTTTGTATATAAATATAATCATAAAAATATTTTATCAAATTTAAATATTTATAATATTTATATTTTTCGGTTTAATTATACAGCTCGATAAAAAAATTATATTAAACCAAATTTTTATTTTTTAAAGTTAAGTGAGGTTTCTTACTCTTATATTTTGGGTCTTTTATAATATGTTTACGAACCAACATACATCTTTATTTCCGATGTGAGACTTTTTAGTCACATATTTCTTTACCATTTAAGTAATTAATGTTTGTTTAAAAAAAAAATCAAATTATCATATTTATAAAAAAAATATAGATTTTTATTGTATAGATTAGGGTTGGGAACGGAGCGGATATCCGGTTTTTTTAAGGTATCCGTATCCGTATCCGTATCCGCCGGATAATCAATTTCATTATCCGAATCCGGATCCGAAAGCTCCGGATATCCGGCTTCCGAATATTCGTTGAAAAACTTGGATATTCGCGGATATCCGCATCCGATCCGGTTTTTTTTTTTTTTTTGTTGCTCACGGGTTGAGACTCTCGCTCGCCGGCGAGAAAGTTCCAACCTTCCTCCTTAGCTCTGGTTCAATGGCTGCTGCTCCGCATCCACCTCCAATTCCTCCAGATCCGCTTTCCTCTCCGCAAATCCCTTCTCCCGCTTCAGCCCCTGAGCAAATCGGTGATGTCCTCATCCGATCTCAATCGGCGATGTCCAAATCGGCGACAAAACCGCCATCTGACAACACCAAGGAATCACGATCCTACGATCTCCAGCCTCCGATTCGAAACCCTCCGCCTCCGACAACAGATTGCTCTCGTCGGAGGTAACGATAACGGGACTAATCCCGTGAGAGAGAGAGAAAAAAATTGTACAAGTATTAAAACGGATATCGGATATCCGATCCGAAATTTTTTTATTATCCGTATCCGTATCCGTATCCGGCGGATATGTTATTTTATTATCCGTATCCGTATCCGGACTACCCGGATATCCGTTTTTTGGATCGGATCGGAGCGGATACCGGATCGGATACCGGATACCGGATAATAATCCCAGCCCTAGTATAGATGATGTGATGATTTAGCTTTTTTCAAATATGAGAGGGAATATAATGTTTTAGAAATAATTAATATGATATACTAATTTTTCAATAAATATTTTGGTAGTAAATGGAATATATAAGATATCTTTATAAATTAAATGCTAAATATTAAATAATTAATTGATATAAACTATAATATTCTTTAACCAAATTAATGTGAATGACATAAGTTGTAAATAGTTTAGCTATTTATGTCTATTTTATATTAGTTTTAGGAACTTTTTTACCATGACACATGAGCATAGCAATATTGTAAATCGTATATCAAGGTAAATTTTATTTTTAATAATCATTATCGATTAATATATAAAGGATTGGTCCATTTAGGCCTATTGACCCCACTATATAATTTTGATACTCATACATTTCATTCAATAGCAATTTTTTTTAAAACAATTACATTATGATCCAAATAAAAATAGTTAGTGGGTCCGCCACGGCTTGCACTATAGTTATATGTCTTTAGAACAGGCTTGTTCAGGGTGCTTATTTTCTCCCGCTTGAGGGTTTGCGTTGATTGTTTTAACTTATACTATATTCTAAACATGTGCGTCCTCATGGAAATGGCAGTTTTTTATTCAGACCATTTCCAGTAGAAAGGCAAATTTCCCATCCTATATTTCCTCCACATCATTTTATTCTCCTTCCACATCATCTCAATTTTTAAATTCACACCCAACTTCACAATAGAAAGGCAAATCATTTTCTCTTTCCTCCACATCACTCTATCATATATAATTTATTTTATTTTTATTTATTTTATTATTTTATATGTGTTATACATTTTATAAATACTATTACTATTAATATATTTATAATCACACAAAATAATTTTTATAATGTTAAAAATAATAACTAATATATACTTTGTTTTTTTAATTAGAGTTGATTAATATATAAAAGTATATTATTTTAATGATTCAAATAATATACTCATTTTCTAAATAGGAAATTGTGATTACGAGATGAATCCATAAGGATGTTGAAAATTGAAAGAAAAAAACACCAAAGAGAATGACAATATAGGAGAAGAAATGAAAAGAGAGTGTTAAAACTTTAGATTTTTTTTTTGGTGTCCAAATGATATAAACCTAATCTCTATTTTATAGATGTTAAAAAATAAAAAATAATGGTGTAAATTTTTATTTTTATTTCTGATCAATTATTAGGCAAAAATAGCATTTAAAAAAATGAATAAAAACAGATAGCCAATCACAAGCTGCCACATCAGAATTGATGTGGGACATACAAACATTTGACGAAAGGCAAAATTTGCCTTTGTCGATGGAGTTGGCATTTTGCCTTTTGCTATTGCCTTCCTATTGAATGAAAAAACACCTCATTTGCCTTCCTATTGCATTTGGTCTTATAAAATTTTGTAATATAATTTGTGTTTATTTTTGTGTTTAGATATAATTTTTTGTATATTTAATTTTTATCATATGAGACACATAATTATTTTGGTGTTTCTATATATTTCAATGAAATGACAATTATACCCCTCTTATTACTACATCGTGTACCGTCCATAATATTTCCAACGGGTTTCCGACATGCATTGTTTCCGACGGATATTCCGACGAATCTGTGTCGGAAAATTATGTCGGAAATCCGTCGGAAACATTTCCGACAACCCTCCGACGGATTCACGATGGACCGTTTCTGACGGATATTCAATAATTTGTTTTTATTTTAAATTTTATTTAATTTATTTTGAAAATTTTAATTATTTTGAATTTTTTTTAATTATAAATAAAAATATTTGTAAGAAAAAATTAATTATTAAACATTCAAATAAATTCATTAAAATAATCAAATTGTTCAAAAAAAAAACATAAAATGTTTAATTCAAACGGTCGGAGAGTTGTCGGAGTTATTATCCCGAAAGAAATGGGGGAAGGCGTCCTGCATGATCTTCTGCAACGAACTGAGATGTGTATGGGTTTCGGTGTGTGCAGATTGTAACTCCTGGACTTGCACGTCACGGTCTTTCACCGTTTGGCTGAGCCTCGCGATTTTTTCCCTGTACTCTGAAGCATACCGAGGAACAAGATTCCTGGGTCGGAAGTCCGCCTAATCCAGCGGTTCGACCTTCGACTTGTCGAGTTTCCTACGAAATACTATAAATGTTAGGGCCCTAAATGTTATTAATGAAATTACGAGAGACACAAAATTGAAAACAAATAAAAACTTACCGCGAGAACAATTTTGTTGACCTCTTCTCGGGATAACTCGTTTGAGGATGACAATTCGTCAAGAGTGAGCTGCGACATCAAAACTGCATGTTCCGTCTTCTTCTTCTTGTAGGTCTCGACAAGCTCATGCATGCCCGGGTCTTGGATCACACCAGTTTTTTATTGGTGTGCCTCCTCTCGATCACTTTAAGGTAGTCGGGAGCTTTGCCGTCTGCTTTCGTCTGTGAAATTTTGTTAAGTAAATAATAATAAAAAATAAATTAGTAATTAAAAATTGAAATTATACTTACCATTTCCATCGCCTCACGTTTGATGGTCTTTGCGCCCCCGTTGTGAATGTAGGCCCCCTTCCATCCTCGGTTGCATTCGTTTATATGGCACTGACACTCTTCCGCATGTTTCATTATACCGAGGTTTGCGACAAAACGGCATGTCGAACGGTCTGCGTCCTCTCTCCAGTAGAGCATACAGTTGTCGATGCATACATCTATCATCTGATACGGCAATCCTAGACCAGCAACAAGTTTATGTATCTCATAGTATGATGCCGGTGCAAGATAAAATCAGCGCTTGCATCCACGCACTCCTCACTCAAATTGAAATCAGTCTTTATACCCATCATCCTAGTTGCAGTTGATAAAAGGGAATGTCCACCTCTACACCCATCATATAACGGATATTTAGCAGAGTTCTAACATATCAAAAAATCTATGAGCTTCTAAGTTAGGTTATTCTTCTCTATCTCCATACTCAACAACCGATGGTATACTTTCACGAAATGCATCGTTCACTATCTGAACATGACCTACAATATTTTCTACTTCCATTGCAGGTTCTTCTAATTAAGCTAGTGTTATCCCCAATATATTGTTCACTAGTACTAACATAATTATCCACCATTCTATCATTTTCTCCATGATAATACCAAATCTTGTAACCCGGCACAAACCCATGACAATACAGGTATGACCATACTTCATCTATCACGATAAATCTACGATTCCGACAATTGGTACAAGGACAGTAAATTTTTACCGTTTTTTTTTGCTTTCTTCTGTGTATCCGCAAATGCCATGAATTCCTGCAGACCTTATTTGAATTCCTCTGTAACTAGGCCCGTGTTTGGAATTTGATGAGGCATGTCCATCCATGATCGAAAATAATTATAAAGATCTGAAGAAGACATTTTGGTAATGAATTGTAGATGAGGGTTTTTTGTGATTGTAAATGAGAGAGGGTAGATACGTTTTTATAAGGAAATTGTGCGCGATTTCCGACGGATTTAACGGCTATATTCAATCAGCTACCGACAATTTTCAAACGGCTAAGTAACGTCTATATTCTTTCAAACGGCTACAACATCCATCAGAATTATTCTGACGGACACAATTCGTCAGAAATACGTCGGAAATTTCCGACAGATTATCGATGGACACAGATTTCCGACGGAGTTTATTTTTTTTCGGAATTCCATCGGAAATTACCGACAGAATTATGACCGTCAGAAAATCCATCAAAAATACCTTTATTTTCTTGTAGTGAGAGAGTCACTACATTTCTTCAAAGAGATCTTTTAAGCCGACGAAGAACATCTTGAGCGACATATGAGGTAGAGTCGAGGATATTGTTAACAAACTTATAGCAATTTCAAAGGCACCTCAGCTGCATTTTCATCTTATTTTTCGCAAAGGTTTATTGGTACTCTCAGTGTATTTTTTTTTTTTTTTTTGGTGCGACTGGTACTCTCAGTTCAATTATAAATGTGCAAAAAAAATTCTTCTCGAACATTTATATTTTGTTTATTAAAAATTAAACTTTAACGTGTCTATTTATGATAATTTATATATATTTGTAACCTTTATAACTGAGCCAAAAATAGTACCAAACTCATCAATATTATATTGAACAGTTTACAATAAAAAAGATAGACAAATACTTAACACTTGTTCACACCCAAATCATTTTTTTAAACACTTGTTTAACTAAAAAAAAATTGATTTGGGTGTGAACTTGAGTTGTGTCTTTTGGTATGAATTTGATTGTAGAACTTGACTCGATCAACTCTTTATTTTTTTGACCTAGATCGAATCTTTTTCTAGTACATTTATAATATTGTTGTCTTGCATGAGTTGCATCTAACTTTTATATTTATTAGAAAGTACTCATATAGAGTTTCGTAGGGTTATTGGTTAACAGATTTTAATTGACTTCAAAATCTAAACAAATTTTTTAGTTTGAGTATTAAATGAGAAATTCTTATTAGTTGATGTATTATTTCGAAAGTTGAAAATATTTGTTGTTTTTTTGTCATCTTTGAAAATATTTGTTTATCTTTCTGGTATATATATGTTATTTAATTAGTTAAGGTATTTTGTAGGATTTTTTTCTATATAGATTTTCAAATTAAACATATATAGCTGTATATTTTTTTTCATATGTGCATTGAATTGGTTGACTTTTCTTTTTCAATAATTGGTTTGACTTTGATTTCTATAGCTGTATATTTTTTCTTGGGATTTTAGGTCAAATGACCAAAAAAGATTGAAATTAAGTAAATAACAAGATAAAAAATTGGTTATACTATTCTATGTATTTTGTGAAATATATACCATTGGACCCTTCTTCTCTCAAGCTCCAATACCTGATTTTTTTTTCTTTTATTATTACATAAATTTTGTTTTCTACCCCCTTCATCTTTAATAGTTTTCAATTTTTTTAAAAACAATGATTGAAATTCAAAACTTTATTGGAAAACATATATTTTGTTTCTTTTGTATCACATGTTTTGAATTTTTGAAAACGAATATATATTTATTAAAAAATAGATATGTAATGTTAAAATAAGAAAATATTGTTATATAAAGAACACAATAAAATAGTACTCAATCCCAGTCCGTTCTATATATTTTGATGATAAATAGAAGGGATAATTGGCAAAATACACTATTTAAGTTTTTGAATTAGTAAAATACACTGTTTTTTACGTTTTTTGAAAACTACACTTCTGGTTTATGTAAAAAGACTTTTTGACCAAAATTAATTAGAAATAACATATTTTAATTAATGAAAATAAAAATTTGAAATAATTAATATTATGATTATTTTTTATTTGAGATAAAGATATCTAATTACTTAATATTTTTAAATTTATAATTGGATAAATCTTTAAAATATTTTTAACTTTATCTCTACAAAAAAACACTTTTATTAGTCTTATATAAACATGTTATTACGTAAACAGTTTCATCAACAATTGAGTTTTCTAAAAAAAGCAGAGGAACGGAGATCCTTCGACTTGTGGTACTCTCTTTCAGTTTTCTAAAAAAAACAGAGCAACGGTACTCTCTCTGGTCCTTCTCTATATTTTTAATGCCTATATCTATTGATCTGTACGTAAATGACTTTGCCTTAATTTCTTTTTTGAAAAGTAGCTGCTTCGTTGCTTCACTGCTAAGAGTTTATCTATGTAGCATCAACAACATATAAATAAGTAACGTAGTCAAGCCAAGTTAATAGAAAAACACGGTTGAAAATAGTCGATTTTATTAGTCAAAAGGCTCGTGAAAGAAAAGTCAATGATTTACTATTTACTTGAGATTCCGATTTTGCTTTATCGATGATGAAGATTGGGAATTTATTAAACTTAGTAGTCCATAATTAGATGTATGTCTAATTGTCTGCTCGAGGTAGGATAATTGTATTATTGTATAGATGATTGACGTATTCTTTTTTCTTTCTTGTAATAGATGATTTGCTTATTGAAAGTTAACACAAATTTGATTTGAATAAAAATAAAATAAATAAAAAATAAATTAGATATTATCTTGTGTAGATCCGTAAATATATTTTAGTATTTATTTGAATAAAATTCATGATTTAAATATCTAAATTAGTATAATTATTATTTAGGTTACTTTGGTCATTTAACTTTTAAATAAGTGTAGTTATCAAAAAAAATTAAAATGGTATAGTTTTCAAAATATAAACTCATGTGAAGACATTTTCTCAAATTTTCTCTAAATAGAATAACACATTACTCATGCTATTTTCAATACTATTTCCTTGTGCTAGATATAGACTCATACTATATAGAATGCAATTATTTTATATTCTATATATTTCTATGTTAAATAAAATCACATATATTTAATTCACTTATCCAATTTTCGCGAAAACTGTTTTTGTTTTAATTTCAAACATTGACATATAGTAAACATCACATATACCTTGTTTATACTTTTAAACGTCTAAAAATACATAAATATCTAAAAAACTGTATATGTGATTGTTAAATAAGAAACTGATGTTCTATATAGAATGCAATCGTTTTCTATTCTGTAAATTGATGTAATAGTCCTATATAAAACTTGAAATACTGTACCAATTCAATTATAGATCCGGACTAGATCGAGTCTTTATTTTATTAGTTTGGTTGTAGTCTTATAGATCCCGACTAGATCGATTCTTTTACTCTGATTGATGTCTTGTAACAATCTAACTTATTATATTTGTTAGAAAGTGCTGATTATATTTTAATAACTGAAATGTAACTAGCTAGTAGTTAGTTAATTAAAACTCTGGTCCAGTAAATTGGGCACCATAAACATATGGTAAAAATGTCCAGTGAAGTAAAAAAAGTCAAACGAGGTCAAATGAGTAACGAGGTGACGGGCCGAGCTGGAAGGCCCATCATAGTGAACGTCTACGGTCAAAGGGAATTAAATACAAAATCGTTAGTCAACCCCGCCTAGACCAAAGACTCGTTCAAACCGGGGAGTTAAGTTTCCTAAACGTAACGGCCAGAGCCTCAGACTTAAAGACCATTCATGGCGAATCAGACGAAGTAAACGGAGACGTTAAACACGATCTCAAAGTATAAAACAAGGACAAGGGCAAGGAGCCAATGACCGAATTTGATGTAAGACTCGGAAATCCACCAAGTTCTTACTCACGAGAATCAACTCTCAAAGTTTTGGATGGACGATAGAGAATGGATTGTAACCGGTTTGTTATTGATTCCACGATACGAGAACAAGAGACTGAATCCCAAAGGCTATTCCTCGCGAGGGATTCAAGTCTCAACACGAAAGCTAAGAGGTATGATTCCACAAACAACTTAAGCAATCGCATGAACAAATTTGATAAGACACAAGTGTTCGAAAAGACACAAGTGTTCGAAACAAAAATCTTTACTAAAATTTCAATGATATTGCATTATTACAAACGAAAGGGGGAAAGAGCTTATAAGGAGCTCGACAAAGACAAGACCTAACGGTCATAAAGCTTAAACTAGAAAGAAAATAAATCAAAGATAACAATTTGGTCGCCATTTATACTCTTCTAGCCGTTAGGCATTAAAGGAGTGGCTTCTCGTGATGCGGCTGAGAAAAGGGCGACTTGTCTTAGGTCTTCTTTAGCTAATGGACGTCTAAGATCATTTGGTGGGAATGGAGGGTCGAGATCAGTTGAAGAAAGCAAGCAATGATCGTCTTGCTTAAGTGAAACGCACGCATTGCCATTTAAGAAAGGTCGCTTATGACAAAGGTCAAAACGACATGGCTTTGGGGAAAGGTGTGTCTTCGAGTGATCTGGTGATCTTGGCTCAAACCACAACTCGTGATTTCCTTATTTGGCTCCAAAAGGATCTGCGAGGGAGTCTTCAAGTCTTGAGGGGGATCCGGGTCGATCCAAGTTGGGTCTTCAGCTGGTTTGGTCCATAAGAGGTTCCAATATGTGTGGTGGGTCGTGAATGGGTCAGGTTTTGGTGGGCTTGGGCTGAAACTCATCGTTTTGGGTCCATAAGCCTTATCGGGTGGACCGTAGAGCATGGCAAAGGCAACTCCTGATCTTGGTCGAGTAAAAGGCAATCTGACTCAGCTGTTGTCTTCTTCATGGTGGGTTGGACGATGAAAGTTCTCTCCCTCATCTGGTTGGAGGCCTGGTGTCGTCGGTGCAACTCTGGTAAGAGTTCCCTCGATAAAAGTGGTATGAAGGTCTCTATCTTCAAAAGTATGAAATATCGTATTTGTAACTTAAAACCTAAGAAATAACTTAAAACCCAATAATTAAAGAAAGACATAATTGTACAAATTGTCACTTATTTGAATTATTTGAAGTTTCATTAGTATTTAAACACTTTCTTAAAGTTTTACAAATATTTGTCAATTTTTGTGTGAGAAGTTGATTTTACCCTTCTTATTGCTACATCGTGTACCGTTCATTATCGTACACGACGTACTGTACATGGTAAATTTAGGTTAAACAGTGAAATAAGTGTTATTTTCTACTACACTTTTAAAAAGTGACCAAAAAATTATTGAATCTTCAAATAAGTTACAATTCTTGCAAAATCCCCTTAAAAGCCAATATGTTAATAAAAAATAGTAAAGATGCAATTGTCTTGTCTTGCAGCTCTCGAAATCGGTGTTGTGTTTGCAGATTCTAACAGATTTTGGAAGATTTGCCACGAAATTACATCACCTAGTCTAATGTCAAATTATATCAATGTTAAAAAGTTTTGATCGATTTATTTAATGAAAGAAAACGAAAGAGACGAAAAAATAACAGGGCTTGATTTATACAATAGATCCAAGAAAATTTGTTTAATCCATATTTTGAACAAGAAAACTCGGTCCATTTTGTTCGCCTGACAGTTTTTCTTTTTTATCAATTTGTTTTTTTGGGTTTCAGTAGAGTCTTTCAGTTGCATATTTCGTACACAGAAACACCAAAAGAAGCACAAAATTACCGAAATAATCTAATCATAATCTAGTATATAAAAGTGGAACATCCCTCTTCTATATTACCAACTCATCATATAAAAAAATATCCATTATTAAGATAAAAATCAAATAAACACCATTTAGCATAAATCATAAAAACATGCATAACTATGTAATCAATTTTGATTTGAACTTGCCTATTATAGTCTCACATTTTCATATTTTTCGCAAGGGTTATCTATTTGTATTCTCAATTTATGATAAACTTGGAATTGCTCAATGTCAACTTGTGTTATTAGATGTTACGGCCATAGTATATATACAATCTTAGGCTAATTCCTAAACTTAATACAAATAGGAAAACTTAGAGAATAGAAAATTATCTATATGGAAAATATATGTATAAGATATATAGAATATATCCCAATAGTTTATTTATAAATTTTGTCATGTTTTTGCAAAGTGATTCCTCTCGAGCATTTGTATTTTGTTTCTTTGTTTCTTTATTGCTTGGGTACATGTGTTAGGTCTTTTTCTATTAGTTGGGTTGTAGATCATGACTCAATCGAGTCTTTTTCTAATATGCTATGATTGATGTCTTGCATGTAATTATATTTATTAGAAAGTACTATATATTAAATATAAATATATAGCTTAAATAACTTTCCGCGAATGCTCATTGAATTGGTTGACTTTGGATCCTATTAATGTATTATATGCAATTTGTTCGTAGACATATATACCTTAAATCTAGGTTGTATAAAAACTTCATCCAAATACGTTTCACGTTTCGGAATTACCTAAAAATTGGAATCTCTTTGGAAATACGAGCAGCCATCGTGGAAACATGGTTCTTTTAATAGTTAAGTTGGGAGCATTTTGGAAACGTTGATTTTGAAAGCCTCGATTCCAGTTTTAGAATTTGTCTGCCAAACCATCTTTCTCAGTCTATGGAGATTATGCAGTTATCTAAATATTTATTAAATTTTTTACATTACCTAGTAAGATAACTCAATTTTTGAGTATTTGTGAGTTAAACGTTTTTGGGGGAAAAAAATAATAATAAAGTTTTTGGGTAATCCACACTGGTTTGGTCTGTTTCGATCTATGTATAAGAGGAACTTGTTAAGTCATTTTGTTTTTCATTTATGCGACGCGGGACAAAGAAAATGAAAGATAAATATTTAATTCATTTTATTTAATTTTAAAGAAATATTAAATGTGATTAGTTTTCGAAAATAAAATTTGAAATATGTTGTATTTGTTGTTAATATCATTGACATAAATATATTAGAGAATCAAAAAAGAGAAAATATTAAATTAATTGGTTTTCAAAATTAATAAGAAAATAGAAAAATTATGAAATTAGAATGCCACTTCATAAAAAAACATTATAATCAATACTGGAATTCGTTTAAAATTTTTGTGTCACGTAAATAAGTACAAACGTAATATTTGAATTAGAAAGATTGTACATAATATTTATGGGAAAAGGTGAATAAGGTGATGTCACGTATAAAAGATTAGTCAATGGCCACTATATATCTAAATGTGTGCCACTAAAAAGAGGTGCGGTTATGGGAACTTAACATAACTAAATTTGGGGACCTCTCAAGAAGGATCGCTGATACATATTTTCTGCTTTGCTCTCTCCAAAACAGAGCATTAGCTGATCCATACCCGACGATCTTAAGGGAAGTCTCCGAGGCAACGTAACGATGGAACAAGCTAGCTCTACTGAAAGAATATTTTTTCCATCAAAAATCACGTATTCAATGGCTCAAGCTTGGGGATCAAAATACAAAGTATTATCATCGGGTCTCTCAAGCACGTGCTTCAAAAAATGCTATTAGAAAATTGGTAAGGGACACGGAGGAGGAGATTACCAATCCAGCGGAAATAAAGAAAGAAGCGGTTGAGTACTTCCGACAGTTCTTCCAAGACTCAGCGCCAGAGTTCCAAGAAGCTTCTGCTGAATACTGTTGATCCGTAAATCACACAAAAAGGGTAAAACAGTACTTTTAATCGGAATCTCGTTTATTGATCTAAGTCGGCGGTTACAACAGAGTTTAATTAAGAAGGCAAAGACAAAAGACTTGAGATCGGTAATGAGCTCTCTTTTGTATTCTCTGTCTCTGCGGAAGTTGTGGATGATGTTGATGAATGAACCTTCTCCTCTATTTATATTGTCTTGAGGTGGCTCTAAATGTGAATATTCCATTTTCCTTGCTCGATTAGGGAATGGAAATATTCCGGATTCCCCTCCGAGATAAGGATATATTCCTTATTCTTTGGCGGTCTATTCGCAAGGAATATTTCCATTTCCGAGATCGGCGGGAAAGAGGAAATATTCCGGTTTCATCTGTTGTAACGGACTGGGCTTGTGATGGGCCTAGATCGGTAGCCGAGGTGGGCTTTCAGCGAGATCCCGAGCTCGGCCCAATGTTTTCGGGCCGACTTATCTTCGATCCGAACCATCGTAAACCGGTCTTGATTGAACCGATCTCGGTTCGAACCGAGTTAAACCAGGGGGTGCTAATCCCCCCTCTAACAATTGGTCCCCCCCTCAGTTCGGCGAGGGAGTTTATGAGTTCGGCGAATTTTTGGGGAGTATTCTTTAGCTCGGTTAAAACTGAGATCGGTATGATCTGATCAGATTCTGTTTCGAGTTCGGTGGATTCTTTTAGGATCGGGATTTGAGTCGATTCGTGTTCTTCAAATGTTTATACTTAGTTGTTTCCTAAGTTATTCTTGTGCCGAACTTTGATATATTTGAAGTCGTACATTATACGAACCTCTCGAATTTATCGTACACAGTGGTGCCGTAAACTGTACGGTCTTAGCCGGGTGAAGAGGATAAATTCGACTGAACCTGTTCGAGGTCGGCAATCCCTATCGTAGATCGGCTTACTGCTTTAGCGATTGTTGAGAAATCGGCTTACTTGTTTTTGCGACTGTTGAGAAATCGGCATACTAATTTTTGCGACTGCTGAGAAGTCGGCTTAGATTTGCGAGGAAAGACGTTCGGCTTGGCCCTAGAGTTTAGTTTTAAGAGTACGTGAACAGCTCATCTTAATATGCTCTAGGTTTCTCACATTGAATCTGAGTGTGCGAGACGGGCTCGGCTTATTTGGCTCGGATAATCTGAGAAGTTGGTGCGAGACTGATCTCGGCTTTAAATGTGGAAAGTGTATTATCCATTGCACCATGAGGATGCGTGCGAGCTAAGCTCGGCTTTATCAGATCGTCTGGCCAGGACGTTGATATGGGAACCGTTGGTGGTTGAAAATACGAACTGTTGGAGTTCGGCAAACTAAATGTTTGACTTAAAATACGAACAGTTAGAGTTCGGCAAACGAAAAGTTTGACTTTAGAAAATACGAACTGTTGGAGTTCGGCAAACTAAAAGTTTGGCTTAGAAGATACGAACTGTTAGAGTTCGGCAAACGAAAAGTTTGACTTAGAAAATACGAACTGTTGGAGTTCGGCAAACTAAAAGTTTGACTTATAAAATACGAACTTTTGGAGTTCGGCAAACTAAAAGTTTGACTTAGAAAATACGAACTGTTGGAGTTCGGCAAACTAAAAGTTTGACTTAGAAGATACGAACTGTTGGAGTTCGGCAAACTAAAAGTTTGACTTAGAAGATACGAACTGTTGGAGTTCGGCAAACATAAAGTTTGGCTTAGAAAATACGAACTGTTGGAGTTCGGCAAACTAAAAGTTTGACTTTAGAAAATACGAACTGTTGGAGTTCGGCAAACTAAAAGTTTGACTTAGAAAATACGAACTGTTGGAGTTCGGCAAACATAAAGTTTGGCTTAATGATACGAACTGTACGAGTTCGGCGAACTGCTTAAGTTCGGCCTGATGATACGAACTGTACGAGTTCGGCGAGCTGCTTAAGTTCGGCTTGATGATACGAACTGTACGAGTTCGGCGAACTGCTTAAGTTCGACTTGATGATACGAACTGTACGAGTTCGGCGAACTGCTTAAGTTCGGCTTGAAGGAACGGATCCTATGATATAATCTGAAAAGAAAATATCTTCGAATAATAAGTAAAAAATTTGATAAAAATACCTGAATTTTAGGGAGCTCGGTGGACGAGCTATGATCGGTAAGTGACGAGCTGGAACGAGATTGGAGGTTGTCCCTTTTTTTTTTTTTTTTTTTTTTTTTTTTTTTTTTTTACCACATCTCGTTTTTTCCTTTTTTTTTTTTTGGAAATCGGAGTGAGTAATATGGGCTTATGTCTCTGTTTTGGGCCAGAACAAGGGCCTAATATCTCATGATATCAAGTGGGTTACAAATCTCTTCAAGCCCAAAGGAAGAAAGTCTGATTTTTTCTTCATCGACTTTGTTTTGCTGCAGGTCGGCGTCGGATGTTGCAGGGGCGGCGTTAATGGCGGCGGCGATGGCGGGCCTCCGGCAAGCTCGAACGGTGGCGGCGGTGAAGGCGGAACCCCAGAAAGCTTCGCGCGATAATGACAGTTCGAAGATTTGATTCACCGGTCTTTTAATGGGACTGGTGACGAGATCGGAAAAGGGTGCATATCCGCCGCGGTGGTAGGCGAAAGAGGTCGCTGACGGAGGTGGTGCTGTGTTGAATTCCGTTCTTCAGTTTTCCGATGATGATGAGGCAGATGGGATTTTCGCCGATTTCCTAACTCGTTTGGGATTATCTCCGATTCCGACCTAATTCGTTTGGGATCTCAGACGAAATCATCTCCGATTCTAAATAGCTAGTTCCAGAGGGCAGAGAGTTGGTTGTGGAAGAATCTCCACCGGAGTTCATCAAAACTCTCATCGGAACTCGGCCGGAGTTTTGCCTCGCGTATCCTCGTGAGAAGAAGAACATACAATTAGATTTTTTTTGTTTTTGTAAACTGTGAATTTATTACGGTTCTGAGCTAAACCAATCGATTGAATTCCATAATTGAAAGTAATGAAAACAATTCAGCAAGACTTAGCTTTTTTTTGTTTGTTTGTGATGAGACGTTCTGGGAGATCGTCGCGAGGTCGTAGAGTTGGCTGTCATGTCGACTTCGAGCTTCGGGCTTCTAGGGTTTAAAAATAATTTTCTATAAACCCTTAATATTCTTTCCCCCTCCTTCTAGCGCCAATTGAAGGAACCAGAATTCGCACACATCGTAGATTGGCGAATTCAGTTTAGAGTTTAGGAGAATTATTTTATTAGATTTATAGCTGTGCCGTTGAAGGCTGCCTACGTACCCTTCAAATAGGGATCAAGCCAAAACGTAGTTCTTGTTACAAAGGATGTGATGGGATTTTGAGATATTTAAGAATGAGGCGATGGCCTCCTTATTTATAAGTCTTGAAGTCCTTAGCTCTTCCTTTTCCTTCTTGACTTTGTATTGGCAATTATCCTTTTTCCTTGAAGCTGATAAGGATAATCTCCTTTCTTTCCGGGATTTGCTTTTATCCAAATAAAGGAAATCTTCTCTTTATTAATTAAAGGAAATTTCCCTTTAATTACGTAGATCGGTCTCGATGGGCCTTGAAGTTGATTGTTGGGCTGATTTCTATTCAAACCGGGTTAAACCGGGGGAGTGCTAAATCTCCCTCTAACAAATACCTTTCAACTTTACTGGAGTATCGATGCCCGACTGAGAGATGTGCCCAACTCGTTGCCCCGATAAGTGGAGTGGAAATTCGAAATGCTTTATTCACGATGCCAGCGGATAAAGCATCGGGACCAGATGGTTTTACAAAAGAATTTTTTATGGCAGCATGGACTATAGTCGGACCTGATTTTATTGTGGCGGTACAATCATTCTTTCGAATTAAGAGAAGACTACTACTTGAGAATGTGATTTTGGCAACAGAGCTTGTAAAGGACTACCATAAGGACTCTATTGCTCCCCGTAGTACAATAAAGTTTGATATCTCGAAAGCTTTCGACACAATGCAATGTTCTTTTATTATCGATATTCTTAGAGCACTACATTTCCCGGAACAGTTCATTCATTGGATACATCTATGTATTTCCACAGCATCTTTCTCGGTGGTGGTCAATGGGGAACTCGAGGGATTCTTTGGCAGTAAGCGTGGTATTCGCCAAGGATGCGCACTGTCGTCGTACCTATTCATAATGGTCCAGAACGTGCTTTCAAGACTCTTGAACAACGCTGCTGTGGATAGACGAATTGGTTATCATCCACATTGCGATCAAGTGCGCGTAACCCACCTCAACTTTGCCGACGATATCATCGTCTTCACAGATGGATCTGCGGGCTCGCTACGGGAAGCTTTCAAAAATTTTGAGGAATTCTCGCGGATATCAGGACTCCACATCAATGCAACCAAATCTGCTATGTTCATTGGCGGTCGGGAAAGGCAGAATCTCCTCCACGCAGCCGCTGAGCTGCAAATCCCAATCAAAAATCTTCCTATCAGGTACCTGGGTCTTCCTTTGACAACGAAATCGATGACGGCTCACGACCATGCTCCACTTATTGATAAGGTCAGATCCCGTATGCTCTCTTGGACAAGCAAACAATTATCCTACGTCGGCAGACTTCAACTCATCGTTTCTGTCATATCAAGTATCTCAAATTTCTGGTGCTCGGTCTTTCGTTTACCTGCTCGATGTTTCGACGAAATTGAAAAGCTGTGTGGAGCGTTTCTCTGGTCGGGTAACCCGAATATATCTGCTGGTGCAAAGGTTTCATGGCAGGACGTGTGTAAACCGAAAGCAGAGGGATGACTCGGAATTCGACGGCTTCGGGATGTCTCTCGGGTTTTCACCTTGAGTTTAATATGGCGATTATTTACGCTCTCGGAATCTCTCTGGGTAGCTTGGACAATGCAAAATCTGATGCGGAACGCTAGCTTCTGGTCAGCACCTGATGCAACTCTCGGGTCATGGATTTGGAAGAAACTACTCAAGCTCCGTCCGGATGCAGCAATTTTCTTTCAAGCCGAGGTACGCAATGTAGCCTCTGTTTTGTTCTGGTTTGATAGGTGGCTGCCCTGCGGAAGAATTCTTGATATCACGGGTACAGCGGGACCGCAAAATATTTGGCATTCCTATCAATGCTTCGGTTTTGGATGCGGTGGGTCATAATGGATGGAAGATTCACAGAATGAGACTCCGCCATCTAGATCCGTTAGTAGAGCATATTCGCGCCCATTCTGTCCCTCACCCAGATGCGGAGGCTGATATTTACCTTTGGAGTCATAAACCGGGGGAGAACAAGGTTTGGTTATCCACTTATCACACATGGAACCAGATTCGAGAGCACAAAACGCCTGTCGATTGGTGGGGAATAATTTGGCCTAGTCATAGCATCCCGCGATGCAGGTTTATAGCTTGGCTGACAATCTGAAATAGACTCTCGACGGGAGACATAATGAGAAAATGGGGCACAACAAGCATGTGTGCTATGTGGAGAGCCATATGAGACTCGGGACCATCTTTTCTTTTCATGTCCATTTTCCTTTACTATGTGGTATGATGTAGCAGGGAAGCTTCCGGGAAATCGCCTAGATCCGACTGAACCGATACTCTTCAAGGTATTATTACATTCACGGGCGATCGATACCACGTCATTCTCACTCGCATGGTGTTTCAAATTACGATATATTGCATTTGGCGAGAACGAAACTCGCGAATCCACGAAACTGGTCGTAACTCTGTACTGCAGTTATTTCGGCAAATTGACAAGCTTACTCGGGATAGGATCACGTCTCTTGGCTATGCAACCAACCGGAGACTACAAGATCTTCTTCAAAAGTGGTTCGAAGTCTCACGCGGATGATTTTTTTGTTTTGTTTTTACCTCTGTTTGCTCAAGTTTAGTTGGTTAGTTTTATGGTTTCATACCTTTTCATACCTTTTGTAAACCCTTTGTACAAATTTTCACATGATCAATGAATTTCACATTTCACCAAAAAAAAAAAAAAGAGGTGCGGTTATGAGGTTGGGTGCTCAAGCCATTTGACATGTTACATGAGACCACATTTTCCCAAAACTATTGGTTCAAACTGAGCTAGTGGAAATTATGGAGATAAGTGGTCCAAATCTGGATAAAGTTTTACATTTTCATAAGTCTGCCAACTCGTGTCATATGATCTTGAGAGTACGGTAATTGGGAGATGAGTGATTCAATAGGAACATGTCAATCCTTCAACATACAATATAAACCGGGCATTATTGCCGGAGAAGGAAAATATAGATAACTATGTAGCAATACCTGGGAAGGTAAGTTACGATAACCTAGTACTCTTCAAATCGGTGTCGGGGAAGGTAAGAGATAAATTCAATATACGTGGGAGCACCCTTTATAATTTCCCTCCATTCTTAGATGTTCTTAGATGTCCTATCACATTTGAAATGTTCCCCCTTAACTGGATCACTTGTTATTTAGACATGTGAGCAGCTAAAAGCGACCTCTCGACAAAGCCTAGGGAGGAGCAAAATATGGGCCTCCTGACCCAACAGCGCAAGACCCGCTGGGAAGCGTACGAGCATCGCGTCAGCACTAGTGTCGTTAAACAGTTGGACGAAGGCGACAAGAAAGGCACTCGAGTACCTTGTACAAGATCTGACCCAAAAATCAAAAAGTCTAGCCCAACTATCTAAGATCTGATCTGACACGTGAATATATAACCCCAATTACTGCTCGGGACATGTATTCTATATAAATAAACCTTTCTCTCCTCAGAGAATGGGATGAACATTTTATACATAAACATGCAATACTTCTCACTTCTAAAAAAGCTCCCTAGCGATAAGACCTTAGATATTTAGCTTCTTACGGGGAAGTCCAAGAGATCCCTTGCGTCACTTCTCCGATCAATGATTATCGGTCATATATCTATTCGCTCTTGATTTATCAGAAACAGCCCCACAAAAATCACCATATACTTTGTGGATCCAATAGTTCTTCGGAACCAAAGTCAGATAACCCCATTTCTTCCGTTAACCTACACTTTTCTGGATCCGATGCCTTAAAATTGTGGTATTTTCCTCTCTTTCTTACTAATTTGAGCGTCAGAAAGTCCTCAGAAAACACCCCACCATTGTGTTTTCCGGGCTCTTATGTGTTGTTACTTTTGTTGGAGATCATCTTCCCCCGAGAACGAAAAAATTATGAAACAATTTTTAGTTATGAAGATAATTTATTAAAAAATATTTCACCACGTAGTGACAGAGTTTATAGCGGAAGAAGATGTCTTATTCACAACCTCAAAGAAGCGTATATATAGTTACAAGAGATTTAACTTAACCTAATAGAATTAGGTAATTACACAAAAGGCAATTAACAAAATATGTTAATATTAAAAATATCCCTCAATACTCCCCCTCAAGTTGGAGCATGAAGATCATGAATGCCCAGTTTGACCAAACACATATCAAAAGGAACTTGACCAAGAGGTTTAGTGAGAAGATATGCTGGTTGTTCCTTGGTAGAGATGTACAATGGCTTGATCAAACCGGTGAGAACATCATCGCGTATAAAGTGACAATCATTTTCAACGAGTTTTGTTCGTTGATGCTGCACGGGATTAGAGGCAAGAGCAAGCGCCGATTGACTATCACAATACAGAGGCACCAGTTACGTTGGTGATGCATTGAAGAAACTTAGTAACTCCCGAAGCCACTTGACTTCACAATTAGCATCTGCCATTGATCGATATTCCGCCTCAGCCGAGGATCGAGAAACGACCTTTTGTTTTGCTGTCCTCCACGAGATTGAAGAACCACCAAGAAGAAAAACATAGCTGGACAAAGAACGTCTAGTAGTTGAACATGCCGCCCAATCAGAATCACAAAATCCAGTAAGACGAAGATCAGAATGAGCACTTAAGAAAATACCCTGGCCGGGCGTACATTTAAGATATCGAACCACTCGAAGAGCCGCCTCCCATTGAGAAATTCGTGGAGATTTCATAAACTGAGATAATATATGCACCGCATATGCCAATTCTGGTCTTGTGATATCACTACAAGAAAACAGGTTTTTTACTACTGCAAAAACAGTCGGAAATCAGTAGCAAAACACCATGTTACGACTGATTACCGACTGATTCCTGCAGTAGGTAAAGGTCTCGTCGCTAAAAAAATTAGTTGCAAAATTGCTACTGATTTACGACTGATATTAGGCGGTCACTATTCAGTCGCTAATCATTAGCAAAATTTTACGACTGATTAGTGACTGAATTTTGCTACTACAGCCGTAGTCGGTAATCAGTCTTAAAATTTAGCTATTGAATTGCGACTGATTACCTACTACTTTAGCTACTGATTTGCTACTGGTTTGTGATTTTTTTAACGACGGATTTGCTACTGGTTTGTGATTTTTTTACGACTGATTTTAGCTATTCAGTAGCAAAATATAGCTACTGATTAGCGACTGATATATTGTTTAAATTAAAAAAAAAATTCAATTTATTAATATAAATGTAGACTAATTACATATAAAACATTCAAGTTTACAAAAGTAAAGTAAAACAAATGAAGAACACAAATCCATACACCAAAAAACCAAAATTACAGTTAAACAAAAGTAACATAAGTTTCAAATTCTAAATCAAAATGGAAAGGCAACTCCAACTAATAAGGAGTTGTTCCCATTTGCAAAACATAACATCAAGTGAGAAACAAGTGAGCTAAACCAGTGGAGAGGATAGATCATCAGAAGAGAGAAACAAGTGAGCTAAACCAGTGGCGAGGAATCCCTTGTCGGTTTTTCTCAGTGTTCATTGGATGTGGTTGCTTCATCTCGCATGTTCTTGATACTCACTTGGTTTCTGAGCTCCATTATCTGTGGCTCCTTCTCCAAGTTCTCTCCTGTTACATTTCACCATATCACAATTTTAGAGTTCTCGATGAAACCAGAGATTCTTTTTGCTAAAACGAAATGAAAAAGAAAGGGAGAATTTTAGCTAAGAGATACTCACTTGCTAGCTTGCAATGTTTCTCTGCGAAGCTCATCTTTAATCTGAAGGCATAGAAACAAAGAAAAAAACAGTTAACATCCAATACATAACAAAGAATCTGAAACTCTAATAACCAACATGTAACGATGATGCCATAATGAAGGTCTTTTTTCGCCTGCGAGTTTATTATCAACCATATCATTTGTCTTAAGGTCTGATTGTTGAAAATCTGTTAAATAGTGAGAGACAATGAAAGATAATGACTCAGCACACCTCAATGGCATTAAATCTAAAGCTCTGTCCCATGCGCTTGACTAAGGCATCGTCGTCATTGGTACCTGCATAATCATATGAAGCTTTTAGCATCAAGAGTACATAGTATAATGAGAATTATTTTTACCGCTTTTAGCTCTATTGTACAGCGAAATCATGGAGAATGTGTAGAAATTCACACGAAAATGACCTTCTTCTACTTCCTCGTCATCAACTGAAGCATCTTTGTCAAACTCAAATCGTTCCCATCCTGCACCTCTATTGGTATCTTTCTCAGCTGCAATTCAAGTGGGATCATTAATTTCAAGAGAGGAAATCAACATGAGCGTTTTCACAAGGTAAAAGATGCGAGGAATCTCATTTTAAGGACAGAGTGGATCTTTCTTGTTCTTTAATTCTTTCTCAAGCACCATGAAGTTTCTCTTCATAATGAAGATCATAAAACACAATACAATAGATGTTTAGATGCTGCATGATAGCGACAAGTATATAAGTTACAAGTATATTTATCCCAAGTAGATAAACTTTGAGGTCAAGAAAATTGCAGAACGACACAGACAAAAGAAACAAGCAACAAGGAACAAGAAACAAGGTTTATGTGATAATAAGGAACAAGCAGCAAGGAAATTCAGAAGCTCGTTATCAAGGAAATTCAACTAACCTATGAAATCATATCCATCTCAGATTTATCCGAAACTTCCTTCTCGATTTCCTAAGTAAATTAGTTTCTCTATGGGCTAAGTAGAAAAACCTAAAAAGGGAGGAAGAAATGGACTTGGCGTTGGCGATATCGAAGAGGCGAAGTGAATCATCCTCGCTGGTCCGGCGGGATTGTCGAAGACGGGTCTCCAGGAGAAGATAGTGTCGTCGGAGATAGAGTCGTCGGTGAATCAGGCGAGACGAAAGTGGACGTGGAGAGAGAGAGCAGACAATACAAGACCGAGAAGACTAATCCATTTCATACGCGACTTCAAGAACTTTACCTTCCCCCTTCATCTCACTCACTCAATTAACCTAAGTTCAGATCTGTTGTCGATTCGAAAGAGAAGTGAGACGAGGAAGAGAAAGAGAACTGAGAGAAAGGAAAGAATAAGAAAGATCCAACGGTGTGAGATATGGGAGAAAGAAAAGCTTAAGGAATATCCAACGTGTTATATTGTGCCAGGTAATTGATCCAAGTGATATAATCTCATAGGTTCTCTTCTAGTGTATATTAATTTTTTATAACCTAAATAAAATTTTTTTTAATATGTTTTATTTACATTTAATTTTGAAAAATATTTTATATCAATGAGGTATGATAAATTATATACTTTCATCATGATATATACTTTTGGAATTTACAAAAACATTTAGAGCAAAAACTATATAACAAATGTTGTGTGACACTAAGTTATAGATGAAATACTTACTAACTTATCATTAGTTTGTAGGTTTGTATATATGTTTGTAATAATTTTGCACCAAATCTTGCAATCATTTTTAGTGATTTCCAATCATTGGTAATCATTTTAATTATTAATCGACAACATAACCGAAACCATAAACCAACATAACCTAAATCCTAAATCAAATATTCAAGACTTAATTCTTCTTTTATGTATAGTTTTTTTAATTTTTTATTTACACATTAAGAGATAAATTTATTGTATATTCCATTGTTAATTGGCTAATTACAAAAAATTATATTTCACATAACCTGAACCACAAACCTCAAAATCCTATACCATAAACCTTAAACATAAACTCCAAAACCTAATTGGGAAATTACAATTACATTATTTCAAAGTCTTAACCCTATTGACTAAGCAAACCATAAACCATATACAAGTAATCATACCCTAAACCCAAACCTTAAACCCTAAACCCTAAACCCCAAACCACATACCCTAAACCTAAACTCTATACTACTATGTCCTAAACCCTAAACCTAAACCCTAAACACCAAACCCTATACCATAAACCTAAATTTTATACTCATATGCCCTAAACCCTAAACCTAAACCTCAAACCCCATACCCTAAACGTTAAACATAAACTTATAATTAATTACTATAATATACCCCAAAACTAAGATCCAAGACTTATAAAAAGCCATGTTTTATAAATTTTTCAAACCTTAATTCTTAAACCTAAACCTCAAACCCCATACCCTAAACTTTAAACCTAATTCTCAAACCCTAAATTATAAACTAAGATCCAACACTTATAAAAAGTCAAGTTTTATAAATCTTTTTCAAACCTTAATTCTTAAACCTAAACCTCAAACCTCATACCCTAAACTTTAAATATATAATTTACATAAAAACCAATCTTAAACTATTTACTTATAATTCTTTTTAAGCCTAAATCTAACCAAATGACAAGTCAATTGCGTTTGAGAATTAAAATTTAGATTAATCTTATTTTGATAAAACATTATCAATTGGGTTAAAATGAACATTAGCAAAAAAATTAAAAAATTATATTAATTTAAACCAAATAATTTATGATTAAAAATTGGAATTTTAAAACCAAACCGTTTGGGTTTGAATTAAACCAAACCTATTGCCACCCAATATTACCCACGATTTACTCATTTTGGTTTTTGGCACCAAAACATTTGGTTTTTGGCACCAAATTTTTGGTTTGGCGGAAGATTTGGTTTTCATACACACTTCGAAAAAAATATTTTTTTAATATTTAATATTTTTTTTATTTAAAATTATATATTAAATACATTCCATAACTTCCAAAACCATGTTTCCGACAATGGGTTTTCAACACTTGAACCTCTTCCAGAGTTGCGAAAATGTCCATAGCTTCATCATCTTTGCCTTGCTTGAACAAATACTTCATAAACAAAACTTTAAAGATTGCAATTGCCTTGTGATATTCTCTCCATGGAAGTTTGCTACTCGGTTCTTTCAATTCCTCAAAGATTTGGCTAGCCTTTGCGAATATCCCTATATCCAAGAATCCACGAATTAGAATGTCGTAGACCTTGAAATCACAACAGCTCATGGATCTCACTAAATCACAAGCTTCATCGAATCGAACTTGAAATTCCAAAGAGAAATCCTCATCGAAATCGCAAACCCAGACCCAGGAAAGAAATCGCAAAGCTTCTAAAACCCAGAAATCGAACAAGGAAACAAGCAAAACATGTATAATTGAAAGATTAAGTTGACTCTTACCCCATCTCGACTATTATCTTCTCGATTCTTCTTCCTCAATCTCACTTTCTGTGTTTGAACCCTAAATCGATTTTGGTTTTTGATTTTTTTGGTCGACGGGAATTTTTTTTCCTTGTTTTTGAGACAAAACCAAATAAAGCCTGGTTCAATTTAATTCATTTTTAAAAAATTATATATTAAATATTAAATATTAAAAAAATAACTACGTTTCACCAGAATCCACTGTTCCGTTAACGGTGTTAAACATTCCGTTTAACATTTCGACGAAGCAAAACAAAACCCTACTTTGAGTGTTTAAAGTATAAGTTATGTTACCTTCAAGGTTTAGAGTGAGAGTGATAAAGTCTCAGGATTTAAAGTGCTAGTAATTAAGTTCAACTTTGAGGGTTTTAAATGCTATTTTAAGGGACAATTCTAGAGTTTTGTGGTATGAATTAAAAATAATCTTTTTGTTAATATTTTGATATTTTATAAACAATGTACAAAGGAATTAAAAATAAAAAAGGAATAAATCTATACAGAGAATCTGAGATTTAAGAAGGGACAATTCTAGAGTTTTGCGGTATGAATCCGTCGTCATCCCTATAAAAGAAAGAAGAAGAAAAATCAATTCAAAAAAGAAGAAGAAAAACCAATTCAAAAAAAAAGTAGTGGAAGAAGAAGAACCGTTTTATTTAAGAGGAGGGAAAGAAGATCCTATAATTATAACTACTTTTTGCTACTGTTTTGCTACTGATTTGCTACTGTTCTACGACCCACCGAATTTAGTAGTAAATCAGTCGCTAAAATTACTACTGAATAGCTACTGCATGTTTTTCGACTACAATCCAGTCACTAATCAGTCGTAAAACTGCTACTAATTAACGACTGAAATTTTTAGTAACTAAATACCTACTGATTTGCGACTGTTTGAAAATAGTCGCAAATCAGTCGGAAATCAGTAGCGAAACTTACCGACTGCCTAATCAGTAGCAACAATCAGTAGCAAAAACCCGGTTTTGGTGTAGTGTATGGAGGTAGATCAGACGACCAACAATGCATCGATATTGTTCCGGATTGGCATAAAGATCATCAGTTGCCATAGCCAGATTATGCTCCATAGGCGTACCCGCAGGACGAGAACCAATAAAACCAAGTTCCGTAACGATATCAAGAGAATACTTCCGTTGACAAAGGAAAATACCTTCATCCTGACGCGCGATTTCAATCCCCAAAAAATACCTTAAAGTGCCTAAATCTTTCATGTGGAAACACTTATTAAGATATTCCTTAAACACGGTAATCATCTTGGAGTCATTACCACCAATCACAAGATCATCCACATAAACAAGAACTTAAAGTTCAGAGGAGCCATCAACAAACTTGAACAATGAGTAATCGGAACGAGATTGCTTAAAACCATATCGCAGTAGAGCCGT
This sequence comes from Eutrema japonicum, assembly GCA_030161315.1. Lineage (NCBI taxonomy): Eukaryota > Viridiplantae > Streptophyta > Magnoliopsida > Brassicales > Brassicaceae > Eutrema > Eutrema japonicum. Next base: position 33,714,232 of record BSQW01000010.1, read on the forward strand.
TTGCAATGTAGAGAACCAAAATCTCGGAGCTTGTTTCAAACCATACAGAGATTTCAAGAGCTTACCAACTTTATTTGGCGCAGATTGCAAAAAACCTTGAGGAAGACGCACATAAACTTCTTCATTCAACTCACCATGAAGAAAGACATTTTGAACATCCATTTGATGAAGTTCCCACTTCCGAGCTGCTGCAACTTTAAAGAAACTACGAATAGTAGTCATCTTGATTACCGGAGCGAAGGTTTCATCATAATCAAGACTTTCTTCTTGACGATTGCCCAATGCAACAAGACGAGCTTTGTAACGTGCAATGGTCCCATCTGCATTATATATAATCGTATAGATCCATTTGGTACCGATAGGAAGAAGCCTTCTTCCCCAGAGGTAGATCTGTAATCAACCACATATGATTATCTTCAAGCACTTTAACTTCCATAGCCATAGCATCACAAAATTCCATACGAGTCATGGCTTCAGCAAAAGACCGTGGAATATCTTCGGCCGAGAGATTGGCGAGAAAGGCCCGAAACTTCTCAGAAAAACGAGCACAAGAAACATAATTAGCAAGAGGATAAAGTGTACCTGAAGGACCATGAGGTGATTGGAGCAAAAATTGTGATGAGTGTGATGGATCGTCCAAGCAACGAGTCGTATACGTGAGATACTGTTTTAGAAGCACCGACTTTTGTTTGTCACGATGACCACGACCTAAAAGAATGTCAGAAGCCGTTGACGAAGCAGCATTAGTAGTAGGCGGATTCACCTCAGGAACTTCAGAAGGTATAGGCTCAACAACAGTAGAATCATCCGCAAGAACCACTGGTGGAGTAGAAGTTGATTTGCTCAATTTAATACCCTAAAAAGTACTAAAGCAGTTGCTGCAGTAAATCAGGGGTCGAACACAAGAACTCAAAAATCACTCAATAGATTCTATAGATCAGAAACAAGCTAAACCAGATGATGTAATTGAAAAACAGGGTTGCAAGTAAAACGTTTGTAAATTCAATTTGGGGAATGTAGGCTTAGGGTATTTCTCAGGAAATCAATGAATGCAGCTAAGCTACCTAACAGGATCCAGATTAAGCACTGTTCTAGAACTCAAATCACTAAAATATAATTAACCAACTCTCGTTGCGAAAACTATCTAAATCTAAATTCTAGAAATTCCAAATCTCTTTGCGAATCCCAAAATCTAAATCAGCTTTAAAATCAGGTTTGATATGTTCACAAATCAATTAAACCAAATCTCTTTGCGAATAATCAATTTGCTCACCTAAGGTTCTATCAGGTAATTAATCGCACTCTCGTGCCTAATTAATTATCCTAAGATCTAAGTTCCAGATTCGTCAACCTAGAATTAGCTTTGAGAACAACCTAAGGCGAAGAACTAATTTAGATAGTGAATCCTAACAGATAATCAACCTAGCATTCAAAGAAATCCCTATGAGAAAACCCTAAACCTAACAGGTGATCTACTCAGACATGGATATTGAATTAATAAACATGTTGAATAAATACTCTTATATTAAATCAGAAAGAGAAACAAGGTTTTGAGATCTGATCTCGGACGAAGGGAAACCAGACTTGTCTCTCACCAAAATCTCTCTTAAACCTAAACAATAATAAAGCATAGCCTAAACAATGGCTGTAAAATCCTATAAATAACCTAAAACACGAATTGGGGTCTTCTTGTAATTATTAAAGACTTCTGGGCACTTTTGCAATTCCTCAAGTCTTGGAAAACTCGCGGGTTGTGTCTTGCTGCGCTGAGTGTCGATCGATACCAAGGGGTATCGATCGATGCTCGACGTGAATTCAGGTTCTCAGCGACACGATCTTTAGCTCTGCTACAAACTGCTCCAGAAAGCTCCAATACTTCCAATAATCCTCCAAACGTGCTATGACCTGTAAAAGACTCTAAAAAGACTCCAAAATACTATAAAAGACTCTATAAAAGGACTTATATCATGGCCTAAACAGGGTAAAAACCATGATATATCAACTCCCCCAGACTTAGCCTTTTGCTTGTCCTCAAGCAAATAGAAGACTAAATCAGAAAAAGAGGTTTGAAAACGTAGAGACTCACCTGTTCCTGAACCATCGAAATGATCTTCTTTCCAAGTACCCAAATGTTACCTGATCAGCTTTTGATCTGACCACCATGTACTTCTCCGTAGACATTCGCAGCTTTTCCAGACTCCACACAAAATCCCACAGCATTGTTCAAGTAAAACCTTCATCGCCAGTTTCATCGCTGCAGTTAATGTTCAAGAACCTTCTAGATTCTTTACCAGACAATATCATGACAAAGGAACCACCCTTTTTAACACTTTTTGTATCAGTTTCTCTCCCCCAGACTTATTTCTTATTATGTTCTATTTATATATATATTTTTTTTATTTTCAGCTTAGCATATACACATCAAGGTATGAGACGCGAGTATTGATGGTGTTTGCCACCGAATCCCCGGTTCTTCCCTCTCTATGTATCAAAGGATGTCGGCGAATAATGGCATCATAGGAAAATCCTAGCCTCGCTTCCAATCCTTTGTGTGATCATCCCCTCTCAAGTAGAATAATGGGATCGCTGGAAATTTTCCTAACCCTCTACTCAGAAGAAAATCATTTCAATCTTTTATGCTCTTATCTATCAACTTATTTCAGGGGAGAGAGATACCATAATTCTAAACACACGGGTTCCTTTATCAGATATGAATGATGAATCAAGCTCTATGAACACTAACCATATTGATGAAGTGCAAAAATTTGGCTCAGGTTTCAGAAGAACTCTGCTGGAGACATGGATGTTTTCTAGTCAACTGGTCAGCCTTTGGATTTTTCATTAGTCGATCTAGAACTGATCCTGTAACACTGTGCACTCAAAAACAAAATCAAATCAATAGGTTCAAGCACAGGATCATCATCTCCAACAAATTTTTGACTCAATAAAACAGTTTTGACTTGATAAAACGACTGACTCTAAGAAAAACGAAAACAATGTCAGCAGACACCTCCCCCAGACTTGAACAACACTGTCCCCAGTGTTATCTAGCCTAGAGTCAGTAAAAGAAACAAAAGAAAAGGATAGAATGAAGAGAAACAAGAAATTACCTTCCTGGAACAGCGAGTGTCGATCGACACACAGCACGGTATCGATCGATACCACGCTTAGATCGACTTGGTGAACTTTCATCCGCGATTGGTGTCGATCGATACCAATGGGGTATCGATCGATACTTAGGCGATTGCGAGTTGCTCCTTGTTCATCCTGACACAGACTCAAAACAAATGAAAAATCAAAAGGAAAAACGATTCAAGGACAGACTCACCAGTGGGTTGCCTCCCACCAAGCGCTCGTTTAACGTCAATAGCTTGACTGTAACGCCATTCAGGCTGTTGGTGCATCATCCAGAGGCATTATCTGCCCTGTTGGAATCTCGGCTTGCGCCCAATAGTGTTTCACTCTTTGTCCATTGACAGTGAATTCCTCGCCCGTGCGATTCATCAGCACTACAGCACCATGTGGTCTGACTTCTTTGATTTTGAAGGGACCTGACCAACGTGAACGCAGTTTACCAGGAAACAATTGCAAACGAGAGTTATACAGAAGTACCTGGTCGTTCGGCTCGAAGTGTCTGGAGATGATCTTCTTATCATGATAAGCTTTGGTTCTCTCCTTGTACAGCTTCGAGTTCTCATAAGCATGGTGCCTGATCTCATCCAGCTCGTTCAGCTGAATCAACCTCCTCTCAGCAGCAGGCTTGATGTCGAAGTTCAGCATCTTTGTTGCCCATGCAGCCTTGTGCTCAATCTCTACTGGAAGGTGGCATGCTTTCCCATACAGCATTTGGAAAGGTGTAGTACCCAGCGGTGTCTTGAAGGCAGTCATGTATGCCCAAAGTGCATCATCCAGCTTTGTAGACCAATTATTCCTAGAAGCATTCACTGTCTTCTCCAAGATCTCCTTGATCTGCCTGTTAGAGACTTCAACTTGCCCACTTGTCTGAGGGTGATATGGAGTAGCCACACGATGGTTTACACCATATTGCTTCAACAACCTCTCGAACACCTTGTTGATAAAGTGAGAGCCACCATCACTTATCACAATTCGAGGTACTCCAAAGCGAGGGAAAATGATGGTCTTAAACAGCTTAAGAACCACCGCAGAGTCATTCTTCTCACTGGCTATCGCTTCCACCCATTTAGACACATAGTCCACAGCAACCAGGATGTAGGTCTTCTTGTGTGAAGATGGGAAAGGACCCATAAAGTCAATGCCCCAGCAATCAAAAACTTCAACCTCAAGGATGAAATTTTGTGGCATCTCATGTCTCTTACTGATCTTCCCTCTCCTCTGACAAGCGTCGCACTGTGAGACGAAAGTGTGAGCATCCTTGAACATGGTAGGCCACCAGAAGCCTGCTTGAAGAGCCTTGGATACTGTCTTGAAGGTGGCAAAGTGTCCAGCGTAGTCTGATCCATGGCAATGAAACAAAACATCGGAAACTTCTGACTCGGCAATGCATCTCCTGTATATTCCGTCAGAACAATGCTTGTACAAGTAAGGTTCATCCCAAAAGAATCTCCTTATGTCGCGCATGAACTTCTTCTTGTCATACTTCTTGAGGTGGTTTGGCTTTGCATCTGCAGCGAGATAATTTGCAATATCAGCGTACCATGGAGTATCAGAATCTGCTGCAGCGACGAGATGGTGGTTAGAAACGACTGAATGATCGATGATGAAAACAGCGTCTGAATCGTCAGGGTATCGACCGATACCATCATGGTATCGATCGATACCGGAACCTGCAACTCGTGGAAATTGCTGATTCTCGGCCAGATTCATCTGAAACCCAGTTTCAATGAAGTAGATGGCTTCCTCAGGTAGTTGATCATCAATGGGGACGTCCTCATCGATCCGCATCCGCGAGAGATGGTCAGCAACTCCATTCTCTATGCCTTTCTTGTCCTTAACCTCAATGTCAAACCCTTGTAGCAAAAGAACCCAACGACAGAGACGAGGCTTGAGATCCTTGTTGTTCATCAGATACTTGAGAGCAGCATGATCAGTATGAACAACCACCTTGCTCCCAACCAAGTAAGATCGGAATTTCTCAAAGGAGAAAACAACAGCAAGTAGCTCCTTCTCTGTGGTGCTGTAATTCCTCTGAGCGTCATCTAAAGTCCTGCTGGCATAGTAGATGACGTGCAGCTGTCTGTCTTTCCTCTGACCCAGAACTGACCCCACAGCAAAGTCACTGGCATCACACATGATCTCGAAAGGCAGAGTCCAATCAGGAGGTTGCACAACAGGAGCACTCACTAAAGCCTTTTTGATCTCCTCAAAGGCTGCAAGACAATCGGCTGTGAAATCAAATTTGATCTCTTTGCACAGCAGAGCAGTGAGTGGACGTGCTATCTTGGAGAAATCCTTGATGAACCTCCTGTAAAAACCAGCATGACCAAGGAAACTCCGAATATCCTTCACAGAAGTAGGTGGTGGGAGACTTGTCATGACCTGAATCTTGGCTTTGTCAACTTCGATTCCAGCTTCAGAGACTTTGTGCCCAAGTACAATGCCATCCTGAACCATAAAATGACACTTTTCCCAGTTAAGGACCAAGTGTTTCTCTTCACACCTCTGGAGCACCTTGCACAGATTAGTCAAACAGATCTTGAATGATGACCCATATACTGAAAAATCATCCATGAACACCTCCATGAAGTCCTCGATCATGTCTGTGAAGATAGACATCATGCACCTCTGAAAAGTGGCTGGAGCGTTGCACAATCCAAATGGCATTCTCCTGTATGCGAACGTGCCATAGGGACACGTGAAAGTGGTATACCCTTGGTCATCTGGATGGATAGGAATCTGGAAGAAACCTGAATATCCATCAAGGAAGCAGTAGTAGGGATGACTGGCCAATCTCTCCAACATCTGGTCAATGAATGGCAATGGGAAGTGATCTTTCCGTGTGGCCGCGTTCAACTTCCTGTAATCAATGCACATTCGATGTCCTGTGATAGTCCTTGTGGGAATCATCTCATCCATGTTGTTCTTCACCACAGTTATCCCTCCTTTCTTAGGAACAACGTGCACTGGACTGACCCAAGAGCTATCTGAGATAGCATAGATAACTCCTGCATCTAAGAGTTTCATGATCTCTTTCTTAACCACTTCCTTCAGGTTTGGATTCAGCCTCCTTTGATGCTCAATTGAAGCCTTTGACGCGTCCTCAAGATGAATCCTATGCATGCACAGGTTCGGGGAAATACCTGAAATGTCATCAAGAGAATAGCCAAGAGCTTTGCGATACTTGCGCAGCTTGCTTAGCAGTAAAGTGACCTCTGCGTTGTTCAAAGAAGAATTAAGGATTACAGGGTACGTGGAATTAGGACCAAGAAAACCATACCTTAGATTCGCAGGTAGTGGTTTGAGTTCCACTTTAGGAGCGTTCTCCTCGCTCCAATCTCCAAGCCCAGCAGCTTGCATAGTTCTTTCGGCCAAACTTGTTTCTGGCCGTAGGGTATCGATCGATACCATCAGAGTATCGATCGATACTGGTCGTGCTGAATCGAGTATCCTTCCGTATTCAGCAGCAGCATCGTGTGGCTTAACCTCTGACTCAGCAGAACAGGCCAATGCTCTCTCCAATGGGTCCTCAGGATGCATCTCTAAGAAGTACTCCTCAGCAATATCACAGAAGGTATCAACGAAGAAAGTCCGCCCATCGATGGTTGGTCTCTTCATCATCTTCTCCATGTTAAAATTCATGACCAACTCACCAATGTTAAGAGATATCTTCCCATTCCTGCAATCAATCAGAGCACCAGCTGTTGCTAGGAATGGTCTTCCCAAGATGAGAGGATCTCTGGGTTCCGAATCATACTCCAAGACAATGAAATCAGTTGGGATTAAGCAGTTCCCAATCACAATCGGAACATCCTCGAGCAATCCTTCTGGAAGTCTAATTGAACGATCAGCGAGAATCAGCGAGATTCTAGTAGCAGTGAAGTCTGTCATTCCCATTCTCTTAGCAACCGAGTATGGCATGAGGTTGACACTTGAGCCAAGGTCACAGAGAGAGCGCTCAAACCTGTCAGTAGCTATTGTGCAATCCAAGACAAAGCTCCCTGGATCTGGAAGTTTCGTTGGGATCCTGTTGCTTAGGATTGCACTGCACTCATGAGTAATCATCAGACAGCCTTCTTCAAGGTTCACATTGCTGGACACCATCTTCTTGACATACCTCTTGAAAGCTACCGAGGTCTTGATAGCATCGATGAAGGGAAGTTCAACAACCAGTTTGTCCAAAATTTCCTTGCATTTAGCATCCTCTACTTCTTTCTTAGTCTTCCCAAGAGCTCTGGGATAGGGTACCCTCGGGATGTAGACCCTCTCTGGTGCTGCTTTAGGCTTCTCCTTCACAATCTCAACTTCTGCATCGTCTTCAGGTTCGGTATCGATCGATACTGGGGGGGTATCGATCGATACACGGGAATTTGAGTTTTCCCGTCTGAGAATCGCGATCGGTGTCGATCGATGCTGAGTAGTGTCGATCGATGCCTTAGCGATTTCAGTGTCTTCATCGTCAGACAACTCGAAATTTACATTAGGCTGATCCACTTTTGCCCCTGATTTGACCTCCTTACCACTTCTCAAGGTAATGGCATTGATGTGTGCCCTTGGGTTCTCTCCTTTTCCTGGTAGAAAACCGTCTTGTCTTCTCGAATTCTCTGAAGTCTGAGCTACCTGAGTTTCCAGCTTCTTCTGACCAATACCCAGAGAATCGATCCTTCCACTCAGATCTTTGTACATGGCGTCCATCTTACCATTGAAGGTTACTGTAATCTGCTGCTGTCCTTGAACGAGTGTTTCAAGCATGGCTTCAATCTTGTTCTCTGATGTCTTAGCAGTTACAGGCTCGTAAGAAGGATTTCCGTAGTTCCTGGTGTAACCACTGGTCTGGGCAGGTTTCTGGTTGAATCCTCCTTGCTGGAAGTTGTTGAAACCTCGATTGTTGTTGTACTGGTTCCTTTGTCCCTGAAAGCCAGAACCACCAATGTAGTTCACGTCTTCTGCTTCATTCTCATTGAAAACCTCAACATCCTCAGCAAAATGGACAGCTTTTGTTGTCTTTCCCAGCAGAAGACTGTGCATAGAATCTAGTTGAGCCTTAAACTCAGCGATCTGCGATCCATCTTGATTACCAGCCAGCTTCTTGCGCTCGAAATCTGCACTCTTTGTGCTGCTGCTAGATGCAAAATTCTCAATCAACACATAGGCGTCCTCAGGATAGTTGGTGTTGAAGTTCCCATTGCTTGAAGAGTCCAGAGCCATCTGATACCTCCAATCTACTCCTCTGAAGAAGATACCTAGCAGCTGCACATCAGAGTATCCATGGTGTGGACAGTCTCTTTGGTATGATCTGAATCTTGTCCAAGCAGCCTTGAACGCCTCAGTAGGTCCTTGAGAAAAAGTGGAGATTTTATTCCTCAGATCTTCAGATCGTCCATCATCATAGAAGTTAATTAGGAAGGCTCTCTTGGTGTCTTCCCAATTAGTCAGTGATCCAGGAGGTAGCTGCCTCAGCCAGTAAGTAGCCTCTCCACCTAGAGAGTAGGGGAAAAGCTTGCAGAAGAGATAATCGTAGGACACTCCATTGCTCTTGATGCTAGTGACCAAGTCCTCGAATTTCTCTACATGATCCATTGGATGCTCATGAGGCAAACCATGGAAGAGATGCTGTCCTACTAGAGTGTAGTAAGCAGGCTTCAGCTCAAAGTCATTCCGCTCATACGCAGGGGGACGAATTGCAGAGCGATTGGCGAAAAATTGCTCTGGCCTGTTGTGTTCACCAATCGTTCTACCACGATTAACCACAGCATCCCTTGCGTTCCTAGCGGCATTCTCAGCGACAACCGGAGCAGGTTGAATGACAATCCCCTCTCCATCCAGACGTTGTCCTTGCTCATTGCACAACCGACCCTGTTGGTCCCTGTAAGCTCCAGCAGCATCACGAACCAACCCAACTTGATTGTTGTTCATCTTAGCTGACTTCTTTGCTTTCCTGTTTGTGCGTTCCACTTGTGCTAGCTGTTCCAGTGATAGATCAACTAGCGGAGTACTCTTTTTGCTTCTGGTTTCAAGATTATGCATGCACCTGAAATCACAAGTAAAGAGCGTAAGTAACTGAAATTTACGACGGGTATCGACCGATACTCAAGGGTATCGATCGATACTCGGGCGATTTAGACGAATTTCCTAGCTAAAATCTAACGGCGAATTGAGTCCCCGGCAACGGCGCCAAAATTGATTTGCTCAATTTAATACCCTAAAAAGTACTAAAGCAGTTGCTGCAGTAAATCAGGGGTCGAACACAAGAACTCAAAAATCACTCAATAGATTCTATAGATCAGAAACAAGCTAAACCAGATGATGTAATTGAAAAACAGGGTTGCAAGTAAAACGTTTGTAAATTCAATTTGGGGAATGTAGGCTTAGGGTATTTCTCAGGAAATCAATGAATGCAGCTAAGCTACCTAACAGGATCCAGATTAAGCACTGTTCTAGAACTCAAATCACTAAAATATAATTAACCAACTCTCGTTGCGAAAACTATCTAAATCTAAATTCTAGAAATTCCAAATCTCTTTGCGAATCCCAAAATCTAAATCAGCTTTAAAATCAGGTTTGATATGTTCACAAATCAATTAAACCAAATCTCTTTGCGAATAATCAATTTGCTCACCTAAGGTTCTATCAGGTAATTAATCGCACTCTCGTGCCTAATTAATTATCCTAAGATCTAAGTTCCAGATTCGTCAACCTAGAATTAGCTTTGAGAACAACCTAAGGCGAAGAACTAATTTAGATAGTGAATCCTAACAGATAATCAACCTAGCATTCAAAGAAATCCCTATGAGAAAACCCTAAACCTAACAGGTGATCTACTCAGACATGGATATTGAATTAATAAACATGTTGAATAAATACTCTTATATTAAATCAGAAAGAGAAACAAGGTTTTGAGATCTGATCTCGGACGAAGGGAAACCAGACTTGTCTCTCACCAAAATCTCTCTTAAACCTAAACAATAATAAAGCATAGCCTAAACAATGGCTGTAAAATCATATAAATAACCTAAAACACGAATTGGGGTCTTCTTGTAATTATTAAAGACTTCTGGGCACTTTTGCAATTCCTCAAGTCTTGGAAAACTCGCGGGTTGTGTCTTGCTGCGCTGAGTGTCGATCGATACCAAGGGGTATCGATCGATGCTCGACGTGAATTCAGGTTCTCAGCGACACGATCTTTAGCTCTGCTACAAACTGCTCCAGAAAGCTCCAATACTTCCAATAATCCTCCAAACGTGCTATGACCTGTAAAAGACTCTAAAAAGACTCCAAAATACTATAAAAGACTCTATAAAAGGACTTATATCATGGCCTAAACAGGGTAAAAACCATGATATATCAGAAGTCGAAGAACTCCCCCTGTCCACAATATTCGGTGTAGACGAAGCACCAGGCGACACCGTACGAACATCAACTATATCATCAATGAAAGGAAGGAATCTTGTAACAGTGGCGATGGAGATGCAGTATCCAAAGTCACATCATTGAATGGAAAAACTGTTTCGTTAAATACAACATCTCGAGAAACAAAAAAATTCCTCCGTTCCAAATCATAGACTCGCCATCCTTTTTTACTATAAGGATATCCAAAAAACACACACCGAACAACCCGTTCATCAAACTTATCGCGAGTACGTGTTCCCTTATGTGCGTAGCACAAACACCTAAATATTCGAACATGGTCATAGGAAGGTGGCTTTCCAAACAGAAGCTCATACGGCGTCTTTCCATCTAAAACAGAAGATGGAGTTCGATTAATCAAGTAATTCGCGGTGAGAACACACTCCCCCCAAAACTCAATAGAAAGTGAAGCTTGAAATCGTAGAGCTCGAGTTTAAAATGTAACGGTGTTTCCGTTCAACTCGTCCATTTTGTTGTGGTGTTCCAAACATGATGTCTGATGCAAAATTCCTTGAGACGCAAAGTATGGACGCAAACACATAAACTCAGTACCATTATCACTACGGACGGTGCGAACGTGATGTTGAAATTGACGATCAGCAAGGACACAAAATTGTTGGATGAGTGATGATACTTCACTCTTACGCCGCATTAAGAAAACCCATACTGCACGGGAATAGTCATCGACAATAGTCAAAAAATAAACGGAGCCACATGACGCTGGTGTGTTGTATGGACCCCAAACATCACAATGAATAAGAGAAAAAATTTCAGTAGCTTTATTATCACTGTCCGAAAAACTCAAACTTGGGTGCTTAGCCTGAACACAAACATCACATGGTTCATTCTCTTGAGAAGTAACACCACTTAAATCAGCGAAATCAACTAAACTAGAAAGAACAGCCTTTGCAGGATGTCCCAAACGATAATGCCAAAGATCACGACCACTGAGACGTCCCACCGAATTTGATTGCAACGGAAAAACTTCTCGAAAGTAGTAGATCCCATCAAACTCAATACCCGCTCCAATCAGAATCCTCGAGGACCGGTCCTGCATGTAGCAAAACTTGTCAATAAAGACCGCAATACAAGCTTTCTCTCGTAACAAACGTGCAACAGACAACAATGTGTTTGTTAACTTAGGCACATAGTAAACAACAGAAATAATAACACTTCCACCAATACACATACGGCCACGTTTAGTAGCAAAAGTGATGTCACCATTAAGTAGTTCAATAGGACAATGAATAATATTTGTAGCATCAAATAGCAAATCCAGATGTCCTGTAAGATGATGAGAGGCACCCGTATCAATAACAATACCAGATAAGCGATCGGAGGATCCGTGTGACGGTGTTTTGAGAATGTTGACAAGTGCATTCCATTGGTCTTTATTAAGAGTCATACCATCACCATCAGAAGATTGCAGATTGTAATTGTTCGAAGGCGAATCATGAGACGAGAATTGAGCATTATTGGCAATAGAACGCCCACGACCACGTCCACCAGCACCATTATTGTTCCATGCACCACGATCAACATTATTGGACCAATTTCCGCGACCACCATTGCGTCCATCACTCCAATTCGAGCCGCCTCTACCACAGTTTGAAGTGTTGTCTCCACGTGACTCAGGAAATCCATGAAGTTGATAACAATCTCTCACATGATGTCCACTCTTTCCACAATAAGAACACAAAATCAGAGTATGATTCCTATTAGACGAACCAATATTAGCCTGAGCTGAGAAACCAACCATCTCCCCACGTGATTCCGACACCCGAGTCACACTCTGATGTCTCTCTTCCTGCAGAATCATGGAGAACGTACTCGCCAGAGAAGTCGGCGGAGCCATACACAAGATATTTGATCTCGTCGTGCCATAACGAGAACCATCCGAACCCATCATAAATTGATACTTCTGTTCACGTTCACGCTTAGTCTAAAGTTTCGTGTTTACCTTGCAATTGCTAGCACCGCAACAACACACATGCATCGGTTCATAATCTTCAATATCATCCCAAATCAGCTTGATTCGCCCATAGTGGTCTTGTACAGACATGTTCTCTTGCTTACACCCAGCCGTGGCAGCCTTAAGCTCATAGATATGAGGTTCATTCCCAACAGAAAACCTCTCACGGATACTTTCCCATAAAAGAAAAGATGTATCAGCACACGACACTGAGCTCTGATACCATAACAGAGTTTATAGCGGAAGAAGATGTCTTATTCACAACCTCAAAGAAGCGTATATATAGTTACAAGAGATTTAACTTAACCTAACAGAATTAGGTAATTACACAAAAGGCAATTAACAAAATATGTTAATATTACAAATATCCCTCAATACGTAGTATGAATTTTAATTTTGAAACTCTTGATTATAAAAACAAACTCGCGTATTTTGGACTCTTCTGATCTGAATTTATGATCTAAATTTTTGGCTTCCCACCTTTTAATAAGACACACTATACACTACAAGAATACAGGCGATTTCCGACGGCCGTTTCCGTCGGAAGTTCGTCGGAAAACCGCCATTTTCGACGGATATTTTCTGTCGGTTCTAGCTCGTCAGAAATTAATATCCGTCGGAAATCCGTCGGATTATTCCGACGGAATTAGATCGTCGGAAAAGGGTTGGAATATTCCGACGGATTACCGACGGCAATCTTTCCGACGGATATTTCGACAGATCTTAGGCCGGAACTAAACGTCGGAAACCCGTCGGAAATATTTCCGACGGATATTTGATCGGAAATACACGTCGGAATTCCGTCGGATATATTTCCGACGGGATTCCGACGGATATTGACTTTGAAATTTTTATAATTTTATTCAAATTTTATAATTATTAAATAAAATGAAATGAAAAAAAAAATTAATAAAAATTAATTAATAAAAATTCATTATCATTTAAAAAAAAAATTCATTACACAAAACTAATTTAATGTTCAAAAGAAAAAAACATTAATTTCAAACTAATTCTTCCGGTTTTGCTAGTTTGTATCGGCGAGTGTCTTCGTCTTCGCCTCACTCCAGTACTCGCAGAATCCCTTCTACACGTCGTCCTAGAGGTTCTTAGGCTTGGATTTTCCGTACTTCCACTTCTGCTTCCACTCGTACATTTGCTTCGAGTACGAAATTGAGGCATACTTGTCGAAATGGCCAAAAACATTCGTCGTATGATTAAAGGCCCACGTGAACTCTTGCTACAATAAAAAAAACATAATGTTAGTTTTCAAAATAAAAAAATAACAAAATGAACTAAAAAAATAAAGATATATTAAAAAATGACTTACCGCGAAAGTCCGGTGCCACAAGTGTTGGAAAATTTGAACTTCTCGGGATTGCTAATACCAACTCCAGAAACATGTTGAAGGAGATCTTCTTATTGAAAATTTGAACTTCTCGGGATTGCTATTACCAACTCCAGAAACATGTTGAAGGAGATCTTCGTATTGAAAATTCGTGAAACCGTGTTTTCAATACAAAGATCTCCTTCAACATGCTTCTAGAGTTAGTAATAGCAACCCCGAGAAGTTCAAATTTCCCGAGAAGTTCAAATATGTTTATAATTAGTAAAAATTCTAAAAACGTAAACGTAAGTGTACGTCGAACGATGATTCAATTATATACTTATTTCAACACTTTCTTCTTCGTAATCGTCGCGTCTACCAAACCTTTGCGTATTAGATCCCATGGCAACTGCGTCCTAAAGCAGTTGATGCTTTCGGACCGAGTTACTATGAGATCCAATACGCATCGTCTGGTAGCCGCGAGGATTACGGAGAAGAGAGTAGGCAAATAGGTATATAATTGAATCATCGTTCGACGTACACTTACGTTTACGTTTTTAAAATTTTTATTTTATGAAATTATAATTTTGATTTCATATTTTGATTAGTATTTATAATTTTTATAATTGTTATATAATTATTAGATTAGTGATTTAGATTAATAATTTGTTAGATTAGTATTTATAATTGTTAGATTAGTATTTATAATTTTGATTTCATATTTTCCAAAGACATTTTTATATAATTTTTATATTCACACAAAAACGGTTTTTGTTTTATAAATATGAAAAACGATTTATAAAATTAGGATACTAATCACACAAAAACGATTTTATAAATACTAATCTAAAATACTAATCTAAATATTTAACACTAATCTCAATACTAATCTAAAATACTAAATACAACCTAACAAGAAAATTATAAATTACTAAATATAAAATTATAAATATTAATCTAACAAATTCACAATTTATAAAATACTTATAAATACTAATCTAAATACTAATCTAAAATTATTAATCTAAATCACTAAATCACTATAATTACAACATAATTCACTAAAAAAAAAAAATTAGTCACTTACATTTACAAGGGAAAGTGGACGAGCGGCGGCGGCGGCAGAACGGTGGCGGCGGCGGCGGACGAGCGGCGGCGGACGAGCGGCGGCGGACGAGCGGCGGCGGACGAGCGGCGGCGGCGGAAGAGCGGCAGCGGCGGACGAGCGGCGGCGGTATCTGAAAAAAAAAAGGAAGATTGAAGTTAGAGATTAAGGAAGAGAAAGATTAGAGAAGAAGAGAAGAGATTGAGGAAGCGAAAACTTACCGGCGGTGACTCACGGTGGCGAGAAGAGACCGGCGGCGGCAATAAGATACCAGTCGCGGCGAGAGCTTCCGGCGGAGAGAGAGAGAGAGAGAGAGAGAGAGAGAGAGAGAGAGAGAGAGAGAGAGAGAGAGAGAGAGAGAGAGAGAGAGAGAGAGAGAGAGAGAGAGAGAGAGAGAGAGAGAGAGAGAGAGAGAGAGAGAGAGAGAGAGAGAGAGAGAGAGAAGAAATGAAGAAGAAGACGGTTCGTTAGATAAATCAATCGACATCCGTCGGAACCCGAAATTTTTTTCGTTTAGGCGGTCAAAATTCCCGCGGTCTCGAAAAACCCTAAATCCGTATGAAATTTCCGACGGATACGGTATATTCCCTGCATGTGTTTCGATTGGCCATTCAACATACTCGTGTCCAAATGTCCAGATCCGTCGGAAATCCTTCGGATATTTTCGACGGATTTAGGGTAAATTTGGGGTTTAGGGTTTAGGGTTTGGGGATTGGTTTTAATAATCCTAAATTTACATGTTTCATTGAAAAAATAGTAAATTCATCAATTATATTACTTTATAACTTTTACAAGATCAAAACCTATACATTTCTCATAACATCTCTATAACTTATACTAAAACTTATACTAACACCTCTATCAAATTTTATAAAATCTACTATTTTTTATCTTGTAATTATATTTAAAATTTGACAAGTTCAAGTTATTTTATATACATCATATAAGTATTTGTCTACAATTTCTACAAAAAACCTAACCCCTATACCCTAAACCACATTTTTTTGGAACGCCGTCGGAAATTTCCGATGGAGTTCCGATGGATTGTTGACCATAGGGTTTTATACACGTTTACCTCGTTTACAAAACCGAAATAAAAAAATGTTAAGTATACTTCCGTCGGATTTCCGTCGGAAATTTCTGACGGATTTCCGACGGATTTTAAAACCCCGGCTAAAACTTTATCCGTCGGAAATTCGTCGCAATTGGTCCGACGGATTGTTGTCGTCAGATATCCGTCGGAAATTTCTAACGAATTTTCGACGGGTGCGATTTTCCGACGGATTTCCAACGAACGTACCATCCGTCGAAAATCCGTCGGAAGTTTCCGACGGAATTATGGCCGTCAGAAATGCCCTTGTTTTCTTGTAGTGATAGTACCATGAGAAACATGGAAACAAACTTACTGAAAATCTCTAATGTGGTATATATGGAGTCGTTTGTCATAGTCTCATATGTTAAGGGTATACTTTTCTATTATGTGTATCGTGTGGGTAGAACCATCTATCGTAAATATTTGTAGTATTGGTAAAACTGTTAGTTGTGGAATCGTCCGTGGAGTAATTGTTCATAGTGTTTCCAAATGCTACATTGACTTAGTTTTGCTCGTCTTTATTGAGATCATCATTTGCAATAGAAAAAAAAACTCAACACTTGGTATTAAGAAAACTCGATCGAGTCAGCATCTACAACCAAACTAATAGAAAAAGACTCAACACTTCATCTAGAGGATCATTTCAGTTATCACCAACTATTGTTAAAATATTTGTTCATAAATGACTAATAAACTATATATAATTAAATTAATTATTTAATTTTTGTAAAACCGAAAAAGGAAAAGAAAATATTATCTTTACATTTGATTTGTTTTTTCTGAGCAACGTTTATTATTTTAATTATTTTCATGCACACATTAAAATTATGTAAGGTTTAGTAGAAATTAAAACTATTTTGATATATATATATTTGGTTTACATAGGGTAATCAAACAATATTTACAACAACAACAACAACAAAAAGCACTATATATGTAACGCTTAATGTCTCTAATAAGAATCATTCAGTCTCATGTTCTTTAAAGGCTAATCTGGCCGGTAAGAAAAAAGCCAAGAGAACAAAAAAAAAGGAAGAAGAAGAAAACGACAATGGCCTCTCAATCTCAGGTTTTGGTGGAAGAGAAATCGAGTGTTAGAATTTTGACACTAAACAAGCCAAAGCAACTGAATTCTATGTGCTTCGACATGGTATTTAATCTTTCCCTTGTTGTTTCTTCTCCCCTTTCGTGCGCTCACTACATATTAATTGGCTTGAATCAATTTTCTCTATAGATCTCTCGTTTGCTGCAACTATTCGTTGCATATGAGGAGGACCCTAGTGTGAAACTTGTCATCTTAAAGGTAATCACTATCCTTATGTCTTCCGTTTGCACCAACAGTGATTCAGTGAATAACTTTGCCACAGGGTCAGGGAAGAGCTTTTTGTGCTGGTGGAGATGTTAAGCCTGTTGTTCGTGACATCAAAAAAGGTATATCGTTATCATTTTTTTTTTTTTTTTTTTTAATTACCAGGAGGTTCTGGGCCGAGGCCTGTACATCCCTTAGGCCCGGGATCAGAGCATTTTAAATGGTCTCGTCCCAAGCGTCACTCGATTTTGTGACCTCAAGGCTTAGTCCAAAATACCTTTACCAATCGAGGTGGCGACACTTGGTATCTTTCTCTTTCTTTTGCTTACTACGCACTCTTTCTCTATTTTCGTGGACTAGGGAAATGGAGACTCGGTGGTGATTTTTTCTCAGATGAATACACGCTCAACTATGTTACGGCTACGTATAGCAAATTAACCTCAGGTATGCCGGGCTGGGACCTGTCCAAATAATAGGATATCCGGATTTTCGGATCTGAGTATTTTGATTT
This sequence comes from Eutrema japonicum, assembly GCA_030161315.1. Taxonomy (NCBI): domain Eukaryota; kingdom Viridiplantae; phylum Streptophyta; class Magnoliopsida; order Brassicales; family Brassicaceae; genus Eutrema; species Eutrema japonicum. The sequence continues at coordinate 33,732,088 of BSQW01000010.1, forward strand.
AAAGATTCGGATGTCCGGAACGGGTCCGGTCTGGATCCGTTTTTATATATAATTTAATAATATATTTTTAATAGTTTTATAATTCACTACAAGAAAACAGGGCTATTTCCGACGGTCAAATCCGTCGGAAATCCGTCGGAAAGGGTCTTTTCCGACGGATTTCCGACGGATTTAAGCTGTCGGTTACAGTTCGTCGGAAATGTGGTTTCCGTCGGAATCCGTCGGAAATTTCCGACGGATTTATGCCGTCGGAACGCCGTCAGACATTTCCGACGGATTTCCGACCGCGTACGTTCCGACGGATATTCGACGGACTTCCGACTGATACTCCGACGGATATTCAGTCGTAAATGCCGTCGGAAATCCGTCGGAAATTTCCGACGGATTTCCGACGGATATATTACCGACGGATATCCGACGGATACTCCGACGGATATTCAGTCGTAAATCCGTCGGAAATCCGTCGGAAATTTCCGACGGATTTCCGACGGATATATTACCGACGGATTTCCGACGGATACTCCGACGGATATTAAGTCGTAAATGCCGTCGGAAATCCGTCGGAAATTTCCGACGGATTTCCGACGGATAAATTTCCGACGGATTTCCGACGGATACTCCGACGGATAAATGCCGTCGGACATCCGACGGTAACTATTTTCGACGGATAATTTGATCGGAAGTTGTCTCGGAAGTCCGTCGGTTCTTCGTCGGAAATAGGTTCCGAAGGATTTACGACAGTAACTATAACGCCCCGACCACCCATACATGTGGGCCCCATGCCTGCTCTCGGCCCGTGGGCCCCATGCCTTATCTCGGCCCGTGGGCCCCACCCTTGTCCGACGGCCGGTGCGTTAATCCGGGAGGCTTGTAATACTTGTTTACTGACCCTGCAATCACCACGTGATCTTTCCCCGTGTTTTGTCCTCACTCACACGATACCGCGAATAACTTCCCGGAATGTCACCCATCCTTAGACTACTCCAGCTCAAGCACGCTTAACTCTGGAGTTCTTTCGAGCAAGTGATCGGAAAAGCTAAGTGCACTTTGGTGTCTATAACGCCAAATCAATTCTTATAAGCCTCTCCGCATATACAAGAAATCGAGATGTTACAGTAACTTATTCCGACGGTTTTCCGACAGAATTGGTATTTTGAATTTTATGTAATTATTTATTTTTTGGAAATTTATATATTAAAATTATAGAAATTTGAAATATAAATTAAAAATAGAAATAATAAATATATAAATTCATTAAACAAAATAAAAAAAGTCATTACACATTAAAATAAAGTGTTCAAAAAAAAAGCATTAAAAGCAAATATTTAAACGGTTGGAGAATCTCCGTCGTCGGGATTATTATCCCGAAACAAATGCGGGAAGCATTTTTCCATCATCTTCTCCAAGCAGGAGAGCTTCTTGGTGGTAGTCTTTTGCTCCGTCCGTAGCTCTTCAACCTGCCGGTCACGCTCTTGCACCGTTTGGGTGAGCCTCTCGATTTCTACCCGGTACTCCGAAGGATAACGAGGAAGCGAGGAAGAAGATTCCTGGGTCGGAAGGGTGCCTAACCCAGCGAATCGACCTTTCACTTGCCGGGTTTGCTGCGAATAATTAAAACCGATAATTAATAAATAACGAAAATTAAAAAAAAATGAAATGAAATTAAAACTTACCTCAAGTACAATCTGGTTTATCTCTTCCCGGGACAAAGCGGTCGAGGACGTCGATCCTTCGAGACTGAGCTGCGATGCTGATAGTTCACGATCCAGCTTCGCCTTCTTGCTCTTCTCGACCACATCCCGCATCCCCAAGTCCTGTATCTGACCGGTTTTCTTGTTGGTGTGTCTATTCTCGATGAGTTGAAGATAATCGGGTTCGGAACCAGATGCTCTCGCCTGTGAAAATTTGTTAAGTTAAATAAATAAAAACACAGAATTAACAATAAAAAATTTAAATTAAACTTACCATTTCCATCGCTTCCCGTTCGATGGTCTTTGCGCCCGCGTTGTGGATGTAGACCCCTTTCCCGCCTCGTTGGCTAGTGCGGTTCTTCGACTGTTGCTCGGAGGTCTTTTTCGTCGCAGGCCTACTCCAGTACTCACAGAAGCCTCTCCAGACGTCGTCGTCAAGGTCCTTCGACTTGTCTTTGTTCTGCTTCCACTTCTGTTTCCACTCGTACATGTGCTTCGAGTACGAGTTTGCGGCATACTTGTCGAAGGTTTCAATGACTTTGCGCGTATGATGAGAGTCCCACGTGAACTCTTGCTACAATTTTATAAAAAAATTTGTTACATATCAAAAAGAAAAATTGACAAAATGAAATTCAAATTAAATAATATATCAATAAATCACGTACCGCGAAAGTCCGGTGCCACACGTCTTTCTCCTCGGTAGGCATTTCCGAATACCTCTCGTACGGTTTGTCCAACATGTTGTGGAGCATCCGTAATATCGCCTTGTTGATCTGAGTCGACAGCTTAAACCTGAAAACATTATGAAAAGATATAAATATGTTAAGTTTAAAAATCTAAATAAATTGAAATAATGTACCAAAAATTTCTTACCAAGTGCCATCCTCAAACTTCGGGTCGAGTCGAATGCAATGGCCCCGGTTAGGCTGCCGGACTAGCTCCTCGATCTCAATGTGGCTCCGAGCAGCGGATTGCTGGGAATCTGGGATGTGAGTTCCCGAGCTCGTTGGTCCCGGAGGAGGCGTACACCGAGAACTCCGAGAACGGCGTCCTTGGTTGCCGCCTCCCAACTGAAGAACATCGTCGTGCTCCCTGCGGAAAACGGTAAATTTGTTAGTAAATTAACAATATATTCAAAAGTTCCGGAAAAAAATTTAGGAAAAATTCAAATTTTCCGGAAATTCAATGTTTCCGAAAAATTCAAAGTTTACTAAAAATTCAAATATTTCAAAAAATTTCAAAATTTGCTAAAATATTTTTAAATCAGTTTTAATATATAAAAATATTTAGAAAACGTTTTATTACTATAAAAAATATTTAAAACGATTTTATTTTTAAAATAATATTTGAAAAAGGTTTGTATTATTAAAAAAATATTTTAACATCAACTTAAATATATAGAAATATTTGAAAAACGTTTTTATTAGTTATAAAATATTATAAAGGATTTTAATATATACACATATTATAAAAACGTTTTTCAAATTAAAAAAATATTTTAACAATTTTTTAAATATATAGAAATATTTGAAAAACGTTTTTATTAGTTATAAAATATTATAAAGGATTTTAATATATACACATATTATAAAAACGTTTTTCAAATTAAAAAAATATTTTAACAATTTTTTAAATATATAGAAATATTTGAAAAACGTTTTTATTAGTTATAAAATATTATAAAGGATTTTAATATATACACATATTATAAAAACGTTTTTCAAATTAAAAAAATATTTTAACAATTTTTTAAATATATAGAAATATTTGAAAACGTTTTTATTACTTAACAAATATATTAAAAACGTTTTTAATATATAAAAATATTGTCTAAACGTTTTTATTACTTAAAGAATATTTTAAAAACGATTTTAATATATACATATATTTTTAAACAATATCTAGATCTAACAATTCTAAATCAACAATCTAAACACATAAACCATAACACTAATATTATTCTAAATAACAAATTCTATTATAACCACTTAACAATTCACATTTTCGATAAAATTCTAACAACCTAACTAATATATTCCCTAAAACTAAAATGATATAAAACAAAATTAAAGGAATTGATTAAACTTACATTGGTTTTGTTGGAGAAAAATTGAGGAATTGAAGAAGATGAGTTGATTAATTGAAGATAAAAGGGAGAAGAAGAGATTTTTGAAGTGTTGAGAGAAGAGGAAGAAGAGGAAGAAGAAGCGATGGAAGAGAGAGAGGAAGAAGAGAGAAATAAGGAAAAAAACTTACGTTTCTTCGATATAATTCGATGGCCGTCGGAAATCCGTCGGAAATCCGTCGGATTTCGAAGAAATAAGTTCATTTACGCGGTTGATATTCCCGCGGTCTCGAAAATATCTAAATCCGTCGGAAATCCGTCGGAAATTTCCGACGGCTTTCCGACGGATTGGAGAAGATAAGGACTCAGTCAACATGCACGTGTCTAATTTTTCGTATCCGTCGGAAATCCGTCGGAAATTTCCGACGGATTTCCGACGGATAAGGTATATTCCTTGCATGATTGGTCAGTCAACAAACACGTGTCTATTTTTCATATCCGTCGGAAATCCGTCGGAAATTTCCGACGGATTTCCGACGGATTTAGGGTATATTTGGGGTTTAGGGTTTAGGGTTTCTTTATATGATTTAGGGACATGTTATTTACATGTTTCATTCAATAAATATATTAAGTTCATCAATATTAAAGGGTTTGCATTAGTTTAAAAATTATACAACATCAAAACATATCGTTTCACATAAATCAACTATATCTTATACTATAACTTATACAAACACTTCCATCAAATTTTTTAAAATCTATATAACACATTTTCTTGATGTATATACAAGGTTAACCTATTTTATATACATCATACAAGTGTTTGTAAACTTTTGCCAAAAAAAAAAACCTATACCCTATACCCTAAACAAGATTTTTAAATATCCGTCGGAAATCCGTCGGAAATTTCCGACGGATTTCCGACGGATTTTTAGCCGAGGGATCGATTTTTTAGCCGATGCAACTAAATCCGTCGGAAATCCGTCGGAAATTTCCGACGGATTTCCGACGGATTCACCTCAAACCGTCGGAAATCCGTCGGAAATTTCCGACGGATTTCCGACGGATTCAGTTGCATCGGCTAAAAAATCGATCCCTCGGATATAACCCAGATTCAACTCAATCCGTCGGAAATCCGTCGGAAATTTCCGACGGGTTTCCGACGGATATTTAAAAATCTTGTTTAGGGTATAGGGTATAGGTTTTTTTTTTGGCAAAAGTTTACAAACACTTGTATGATGTATATAAAAAGGTAACCTTGTATATACATCAAGAAAATGTGTTATATAGAATTTATATAGAAGTTATAATATTTTTTTTGTTGCAAAATTCCAATTTTGTTACACTTAAGCAAATGTCTAACTTTATAAAACTTCGACATAACTGATATATTACACATTACACTTCTAGTTCAAATATATGTACATATTTTACGGTGCAAATTTTATAATTAAAACTACTGTCAATCCGATGATGAGTAATCTGATTCTCCTGAATCGGAAGGTTCCCCAAATTCGTCAAATTCTTCTTCTGAATCCTCAAATACTCGATCGTCTGACTGTATGGTGAAATCAACGACAATGTCGACCTCAAGGGAATGCTCGATTGAACCCAAACCTACGGAGCTTTGTTGGAGGGGTTCATGATCAGACATCCCATGAACTCTACCTCTCGGGTTTATCGATGTGACTGTAACCCACGGGTCTTGCTTGTTTGTCACCCGCGGATAGGGAATGTAGCATACCTACACCATGTACAAATTTAACCACGGGAATGCAACAAAACTTAATTAAAAATTAACATAAAAGAAATACAAACCTGGTCTGCTTGTGATGCTTGTGCTTATAAATGAAGCGTGGAAACGTTTTTATAAGGAAAATTTTGTCCTTTTCCGACGGATTTCCGACGGATTTCCGACGGATATAAAGTAGATATTATCGATGTCGGCAACCATGTCGGCAGCCATGTCGGCAGCTGTCGGATATCCGTCGGAAATCCGTCGGAAATCCGTCGGCAATCCGTCGGAAATCCGTCGGAAATCCGCGACGGATGAACGTCGTCGGAAATCCGTCGGCAGTATGTCGGCAGCGTCAAAAAGGCGTCGGAAATCTGTCGGAAAGTGTCCGACGGATTATTGTCGTCGGAAATCCGTCGGAATTTCCGACGGATTTCCGACGGGTTGATATTTCCGACGGAATTCCGACGGATGTCCGACGGATGAGAAGTTAGTCGGAAATCCGTCGGAAATCCGTCGGAAATTTCCGACGGAATTATTGCCGTCGGAATTTCCGTCGGATTTCCACCTGTTTTCTTGTAGTGATTACATTATATCATAAACAGAAGAATACCTTAAAATATATTTTTATAGAAATTGGAGTATTTTTAGAATGGTCGTAATAAATATGTTATTTGCGATTATTTTATTTTGCGAATATTTTTATAATTTTATATTGTTATTTTAATATATTTTTGCCGGATACCCAAAGATATTAGTAATTGAATTTTGAATCCGACTAATTTGGCTAACTTAATTGCGTTTACCCAATTCGTTTTCCATACTATTTTGAAATTATAGGTTTCAATTTTGAATGGTATTGTCATGGGAGGCGGAGCTGGTGTCTCCATTCATGGTCGATTTCGTATTGCAACAGAGAACACGGTATTCTTTTCTCAAACATGTCCCTGGACGAAAAATAGATCGTGCGCTATGTAATATGCTCATATCTTTTGAGTTTTCTTTCCAATGTTTTTGCCATGCCTGAGACAGAACTGGGGCTCTTTCCAGATGTAGGCCCTCCTACTTCTTATCAAGACTCCCTGGATTTTTTGGTAACAAAAGGCATTTGGTTTTGCATGAGTTTGAGCCTATCTCCCTCTCTTATCCTTCATGTCTTCCTGAATCAGGAGAGTATGTTGGCCTCACTGGAGCTAGGTTAGATGGCGCTGAAATGCTTGCTTGTGGTCTTGCAACTCATTTCGTGCCTTCAACGGTATGAACTTTACTTTGCTTACATTACGTCTAGCTAGGTATTAATGCTGTTGACTTAAAAAATACTCCGGTTAAATATTTAAATAATGTTAATTATATTGTATAGAAATTGAAAAAAATATTTGTATATAATTACTTTACTTTGTTAATTATATTTTTTTTTTTAATAGCACTATTTGCTTCCTGATGCAGCGAGAGATTTTGAGATATTCCAAATATCTTAATTATTTAGATAATTATCATATATTGTATTTTATTAATATTTACATTTTAATGTTTATCTTTTAGAACTTTTTAGAGTTTTAAGATTTATTATAAATAAGCTGTTTAGGCTTCCATTTGTATTCATTTGTTATTGAATAAAGAGATTTTTAAAGAGCTTTGTCAAGCCCTGTGAAGAGGATTCACAAACCCTAAGAGCTTTTGTTAAAGCCCTGAGAGGAGGACTCTCAAACCCTAGCTTCCGCTCATATTAAATAATGTTAATTATATTAAATATTTAAATAATGCTCATCAGCGGAAGCTAGGGTTTGAGAGTCCTCCTCTCAGGGCTTTAACAAAAGCTCTTAGGGTTTGTGAATCCTCTTCACAGGGCTTGACAAAGCTCTTTAAAAATCTCTTTATTCAATAACAACTGAATACAAATGGAAGCCTAAATAGCTTATTTATAATAAATCCTAAAACTCTAAAAAGTTCTAAAAGATAAACATTAAAATGTAAATATTAATAAAATACAATATATGATAATTATCTAAATAATTAAGATATTTGGAATATCTCCAAATCTCTCGCTGCATCAGTCTCTCCGGGTTGAAGAAGATTCGTCCTCGAAACTTGAAGCGGTTCTTTGTTGTTGAAATCTTCAATATATCTTTAAATTCATACTTCTTTTGATTTCGCCCGGAATTTGCACGAAACTGATTTCGCCCGAAATTTGCACGAAACTGATTTCGCCAGAAATTTGCACAAAGCAGATTCTTCATGAACTCTGGACAGATCTGATTTTGTACAAACTTTGTACAGACCCGATTCTGAACGGATTTTGCACTGACGAAATTTGCAAAAACATCTTCTTTGAAAACAAACTCCATAACCAGGAATTCATCTTCATAGACGTCGTAGATCGGATCGCCATAGATCTCTCTGTAGATCTCTTGGTTCTCTTCTCTCTCGACAAAATGATAGAAACTATCACTCACCATGACATCCAGAATCGTTCTTGATTGAGAAATCAAAGGAACGCGTCTCTGATACCAAATGATGGAGCGGAAGCTAGGGTTTGAGAGTCCTCCTCTCAGGGCTTTAACAAAAGCTCTTAGGATTTGTGAATCCTCTTCACAGGGCTTGACAAAGCTCTTTAAAAATCTATTTATTCAATAACAACTGAATACAAATGGAAGCTTAAACAGCTTATTTATAATAAATCCTAAAACTCTAAAAAGCTCTAAAAAAATAAACATTAAAATGTAAATATTAATAAAATACAATATATGATAATTATCTAAATAATTAACATATTTAGAATATCTCCAAATCTCTCGATGCATCACTTCCCCAAGGATTTTTGCTTAGTAAGGTTAATCCTTGTCGCAGAGGTTGACTGCATTAGAAGCAGATCTTTGCAGAGTTAGTTCAAGTGATCCAACCTTTGCCTCAACGATTCTTGATTCATACACTCAACATCCGCACCTGAAACAGTGTAGTTCTTACCACAGGCAAGTGTATATATGTTGAATATGTTTGCCCAAAATATGTTGTCATGCCCAACATCACAAGTAGTGGCGGACGCATGTGGCATGTGCCTTACTCTAATTTTTTTCCCCTAATTACCTATAAAATTTATTTAAATACTTTTAATTACAATATGTATCTTATACTAAATAAATTTCTGGATCCGTCGATGATCGCAAGCATTCTAAGTCATGTGCTAAGAACAAATTTCTCTGTAATTTATCATGATAACATTACATGTTTTATAAATGTCAACGTTGAATTGGTTACGGCTTTCAACCTCTCTTTACATGATCCATTTCTCAGTAGATATTCAATGGAAAATTTGTGGCAATTGTTCCTTATCTTTCCGTTTGTTTCTTTACGTAGGTTAGATGTTATTGATAGGTGCTTCTCGAGGAGAACAGTCGAAGAAATTATATCAGCACTTGTAAGTTTCTCATTAATATATGTTAACTTGCAGAGTCGGTCTTAAATTTTAGAATGCCGTAAACTAGAAAAGAAATTGAGTGTACCGTACTAAGTTTTGAACTCATCATCTCTTGAAAAAACATTTTTATAATTTTACCACTAAGACTAAAGAGACTTTTTAAAATTTAAGAGCCGCATTTTTATTTTTTTAAAAAGACCGTAAACATGGACTTACTCTGTTTGGGCTCGGAGTCGGGCCTTGTAACTTGCGATCCTGAGTTACCATTAACAATGCACTCTACCATCATATATATGTGTTGGTTAGGAGAAAGAAGCTACTCAGGAACCAAATGATTGGATCTCAACTACCATTGGAGCATTGAAGAAGGCTTCACCAGCAAGCCTTAAAATATTTCTTAGATCGGTTAGTTTTTGCAGATGCATCACAAAGCATGCAATGATGATATGGGAAAGAGAATTTGACTGTGTATAAATTTCAGATAAGAGAAGGACGATTCCAAAGTGTGGGGCAGTGTCTTATCCGTGAGTACAGAATGGTGTGTCATGTGATGAAGGGAGAAATAAGCAAAGATTTTGTGGAGGTTTTGTCACCTTTCCCGATTGTGTATATCTTCCTCCTGAAACTGTCCTTGTTGTAGACATAATTAAACATTGTGTGTCTTATTTACGCAGGGGTGCAGAGCCATATTGATAGACAAGGATAGGAGCCCAAAGGTTTATCATAATATCTCCATTTATTATTTGTGGTTATGTCATATTGTTGATATAGTGACTTACAATGAAATGTACAGTGGAAGCCATGTCGACTGGAGGAGATGAAGGATAGCATGGTAGAGAAGTACTTCAAGAGAGTGGAGGAAGAGGAAGGATGGGAGGATCTAAAGCTTCCACAAAGGAAGAAATTGCCTTCTTTATTGATCTCATCAAAGCTGTGAAGTGGAGAAGGTGATGGAGCTGATGCGATTGTTCATTTGTTGATGCTCATCTTGCATCGCGTCGGCGCTAGCCTTTAAATCCTTGATTGTTTCCTTGGTGGTAGTCATGCGCATATAGTTGATCCAAAGTACTTGCCTCGTTTTTACTTATCGATTGTTTCTCTGTCTTTTTTTATTTTATTTTAAGTATTCAGTTATTGTCAATAACGAGAGAAGTGGCTTTTCTTATGTTTTGGGACCTATCTCTCCACTTTCCGACTTTCCTTGCTTGTAAGAATTACGATACCAACTTTCTTTGCTTCCTTTGTTTCATGTTTCCTAATAAAAAAAAAAAGCAATAGAAATAATAAGCAGTCTTAATTTGTCATTACTCATTAGTGTCTTATCTTACGTTTTGATTGGGACCGCATCAGTGATATCAGAGCTTCTATTTCACTTTTAATTCAAAACACTTTGTGGTATAAAAACAGACTATTTGTTTTTGTCTTTAATCCAGACCACTTTGTGATATCAAAAACATATATCTCAGTTTTGAGCCAGACTACATTCCGTGGTGTCCAAACTCTTATAAAAATATATCTAGATTTTTTTTATCTTCTATTGGAGTTTGTTGATCGAGACCACAAATTATGATATCAACATCCTTAATTATTTGTTTGTTCAACAAATCGCGGTATCATCGTCTGTTTTTCTTCCTTCGTTTTTAGTTATCCCTTGCTTACTCTTTTTTTTAAACACCTCTTTGTTTTTGGGCTCATTCTCAAAAAATCTCATACTGGTTGAAACTAGACTTGGTTTATATATTAGACCATATTTGTTCAAACTTTCAATATGAGATTTGGATTGATATTCCTCTAAGCATTAGAAGGACCAAGTCATCTATATATTAACAAAAAGCAAATAAACGAGTAAAATAAATACTCAAAGTCTTTAACATCTTTTTCCCAATCAAAGTATCTTCGATTTGATATTTTGGTCTGGTTCGACGCTGAACGATATCATCAGAAGCACTATGGTTTAGGTCTGAAAAAAATAAAAAAAAATGTGAAAGCTTGTGTTGTATCGGACTTCAAATATAATGCAAAACAGGAAAACATAAAAACAATATATATTATTGTATTGAGAGATTACACCAATTAAATCAGATGTCATGATCCATGGATGATCGAATGGCTAAGGTTTGGTCAGAAGTTGGGGGGTTCGGGTAATGTTCGAGTGGAACAGTTTTAGATAAGATGAAATGATGAGATTAATCAGCTAAGACTATAATGTTCAAATTTCAAAAGACTTGGCCAAATACTCGATAAAGGGTGAATGATCGAGGAAATTGGGTTCCATCAGCTCAAACTAGTTGGTCGAGCTGAATTGAGCTAGAAAGATTGCGCTAATCAGCACGTCAGCATGTAACTCACCATACTAGAACATTAATTGGATCATGTAATCTTTCAAACAAAAACGTTTTTCTCCGAAAAAACATAGTAAAATATATATTCAAACTATCTTTTGTTTTGCATATGAGATATATATAACATACATGTTAGCCACATTTTTAATATTTTAAGGTATCTCCAGTGGTTGTGATTATAAGAAGTTGATCTCTCAGATTTATATAGGGTGTGATTGCATAACTCTTATTGTTTAAGAAAAGGTTTACCGCATGTAATCAATTAAAATACTAAAAGGAGAATATGATCAACGATTGCGGCACATAAGAAGATGGTAGTCAATGACGAAATAAAACGGTACGTTTGCCACCTGAAAAAGCGGCATGCATAATGTGTTTTTTTCAAGTTGTTTTATATGTTTTGTATGCAGATTTGTAATTTAATATTTTATAATCCGTTAAAAAAAATTAAAAATAAAAAATGGAAATCAAAATTAGATAACTCGTGAAGATATATAATACATAAATTTAGAAACAAAGTTTACGATGAAATAAATATATACATTGAAAGAAAAAATTGGTGAAGAAATATGCAGTAAATAGTTTTGGATACGATTATTGGACTTTAAAATTTTTGGTGTGTAATTGACACAATACCAAATTGTAGTTTATATAGAGATGAGAAATTATAATTATTTTCTTTAATCTAAATGGAAAAACTAAAAAATGTTTTTATTTTTTATTAATTTTGATTTTTAGGAAAAAATTAATTTTTAACTTTTTAATTTTATTTTTAATAACTTTATCTTTTAAGATTAAATTTTCAACTTTAACTTTTCAGAATTTTGAAGTTTTTTTTATTAATCGATTTTAATTTTTTTTTAACTTTGATTTTTAGTTATCAAACGATATAATACATACTAATCTATTTGATTTCCATTAGTCTTGTTTATGTACATAAGGAAGCATAGGAGGAAGATTTACGAAACTTATGGCTTCCTTGAGAAAGAGTGGGTGATATGCTTGGTTTTTACCGTTTTCTAACGTATATTTTAATGTTTCTTTCAATCGTTTTATCGAGTCAAAGTCCGTTTTTAGAGTCATTTAGTCTCTTATTTAGGTATCTCAAGTAAAAAGTCGTTCAAGGAGGAAATTGGAGTTACGGGGGTAAAAACGCACTGAACCGTGAAGAAAAAACCAGCATATGTCGATACTGATGGAGCAGGTCGATGCTAACCCGAGAGGGTTAGCATCGACCGATGCCGGTGAAGGTGTCGATGTAGCTGGTCGATGCCACCCCTACCCGAGAGGTTGGCATCGACCGATGCCGAGGAGACGATCGATTGGACCGGTCGATGCTACCCCTATCCGTGAGGTTAGCATCGATCGATGCTGAAGAAGACCGATCGATGCTACCCCTACCCGAGAGGTTGGGATCGACCGATGCTAGGAAGGGTATCGACCAATACCAGCCAACGAGAAGAAGAAAAGAAACTTATGTTTTCCTTATTTTGCCCTGGGAATTGCATGTTTCGACCTAATTCGACCTAGACCTATAGATACTCTATTTTTAGCCTCTTGGAGGCAGCCACATTTTTTGTTCTATTCAGACTTTTTCTATTGAATCATTGTAAGTTTTGGAGAATAATCTATGCATCTATTGAGAAGAATTCTAAACCCTTTCTCTCTTTATTTATATTATGATTTCTTCATCTCATTGCTTGTTCTTCGTTACTATGTCTGGGTAGTTCCATAGTTAGGTTAGGGTTTTCAAGGGGATCCATGAATCATTGAATTAGACACATATATGGATTTATCTTTTGTGGTTTTCACTTATTATTGTGTATATTGCTTAGACTTGAGATGACCGCTAGGTCTATGAACTAGGGCAATCTAAGAGTGCGGAAGTGTCTTAGGTTGTTAGAAAGAACATAAGTGAACGAATTGTCCTTAGCCTGCGGAAGTTGATGATAAGGCGATTCGTGAACATGTTGAACCAGCTCGTTAATGCTTATCTAGAATTCTATGCCAACGGAAGTTAGGATTTTAGGTTGCTAGATTTAGTAACCATGAGCACGGGAGTGGATTGGTTAGATATTTATGTTTGAGTTTGAAACTTGCTTTTAATTATTACCTGAATAGTTGTCTGATTCATGATCTCTGGATTCCTGCGAATAAACCCTCGACCTAACGCCTTTCCTTTATTAAATTTACATCGTTTAAATTGCTCTCGTTACTTTTCTAAAACAAACCATATTTCTGTTTTAGCTTAATTTCATAATTGTGAGAATAGTATTGTAACCTTGATCTCTGTGGATTCGATCATAAAGTACTGCATTGACAACCGTTATGATTGCGGTAGTGTGAACTTTAGTTTTAATTGACCGAGTGAAAACGTTTAAATCAGTGGGATAACAAGATCTTGATTAAAGTTTCGGATTTGAATATGAGCGAGGTGCCAAACCTGTTGAGCGAAAGGACAAAGGAGGAAAACGTGAACCATACTTTCGATTTGACTGCATCTACATTCAACCCTCTACGTTCGAGTTGCTCACCGACAGGAAGCGCTCATATCATTACTTTCCAGAGAAAGTTTTGAATTTTTGGAATAGTACTTTTCACTCGCCAAACATTCTTTTGCCAATTGAAATCTGGTAGATGGTGAGTAGTTGAGGGCTTGAGGCCGTAGTCACTTTGTTGTATCCTGTCTTAGTCGAGTGAATTCTGTTCTTAACAGGAAGCCAAACCAGATTGTCACGCCTGTTCTTTGCCGGAGTTAGTCGTCTAATATGATGCTCATAAGCTTGGAAGTAGAGCCTGATCAAATCCCAATTCCATTGGTGATTAGCGATGTTGATGAGGTCTGAAACACGAAGGTGTCGATTTGTGGCAGTAGGTGGTCCCATTGGTTTCAGCAGAAAGTTCGTAGATAACCATGGATCTGACCATACACTGATTTCATCTCCGCTTCCTATTAACCAGCCGAGACCTTCATGAAAAACTTTTCTTCCTGCGATGATACTCCTCGAGCTGTGAGAAGGATTTTAAGGGAGAGAACACTCCATAAAAGAGTACTTGTGACAATACTTGCCCAAGAGAACACGAGCGAACAACGAGTTGGGTGCTTTGAACACTCGCCAACTTAGTTTCGCCAGCAAAAGTCATTAAATTCTTCAATTTCCCGAAAGCCAAGACCTCCACATTCTTTAGGAGAATAAGTTGATCCCACGCAATCCAACTCATTTTTTTTTGTCAGGTTTGTCGTCCCACCATAATCGAGTGAGAATGGATTGAATTATTTTGTAAAGCGAGAGGGAAAGCTTGAAACAAGAAACGAGTCGACCAACCGTGGAATTATTTAACTATTAAGGCCTTGAATGTTTAGTACGTTTTTTCTAAACGCCGTGTGTTTTACAAAACATGTCACCATTCACCGTTCAAACGCAGATGTGGTTAGGTGCGGTTGCGGTTATGAAAAACAGATGGGTGCGTTTCAGAAACAGAAAGAAAACATGAAACGCACGTGCTGTTGCAAAAGAATCAAAATAGGTGCGGTTAGGTGTGTTTTTTTTTTTTTTTTTTCTGTCAACGATTAGGTGTGATTTACAGTTGACTTATGTATATATGTATCATATAATATTTCATTTTATATAGTTATTTTAATTCAAAAAAAAAAAAATATTTGGATTATAGCTTTGAAAATTATTATTGTCTTTGTCTAACTGATATTATTAGCTTTAAGACACACACTAATAGTTTTTTAGTTTTATAATTTTACATATATATATATATATATATATATGTTTTAAAGTTCAGAAAATTTTAAAATAAATCATATATGCTAACTTTATCAAATAACAAAATTCTATTTGAAAAAAATAAAAAAATGTCATTAACAACGTGAGGTTGGACTAGTGTTTGAACCTATATAAGTAAAAAATGTAGACACCTAAAAGAACATGGGAAAATAAACGTACTCGATAATATTATATGATTTTACTTGGTTTTTGTGGATGTATTTTTTTTTAGCAATAAATATATTATTGTAAAATTTCAAACAAATTTATTAAATTTTAATAATTATTTATTTATGGTTCGTAATTAATTTATGAAAAAAACGTAATCATTAACAAATTAATAATTTTAATTTATAATTATATTAATATCATTAATCTATTTTATTTATAAATTATTTTTTAAAACTATATATCTCGCACCACTTTTTACATTTTCACCATTCACACATTTGAACCGCACCGCATGTTGTTTTTTTCACCATTCATATATTGTCCTGCACCGCTTGTTCCGCAGTAACCGCACTTGTTCCGCATGATGCGTTTCTTCCAACCGCACCGCACTAAAACCGCACCGCACCTCCTAAACCGCTTGTTCCGCACCGCTCAAACCGCTGTCACCATTCGAAGCCTAAGTATTAGTTTGTTCAAATAAGAGAAAGAGGGACCTAAAATAATAAAACAAAAATTGATCATATATTTTTGTGAATCTAAACCTTTTGTAAAGAAATTGGGGGAGCTAAACATTTGATTAATGTTAATTATATTATGTCCTTAAATATAAATATGTTGAATTTTAAATAAAAATAATGGAACATGACTAAAAAAGAAAATCAATCTTCTAAATTTAGGACTAAACCTCTACTTTTATAGATGCTTATGTCTAATTAAAAAAAAATCTGTTTTTTTTTTTCCAACATGTGCTTCATTGACTATCTCTTTCCTTTTCTTATGTGTGGTATTTTAGTAATAGTTTTTCACTTAATGATAGCTAGTTACTTTTTTTTACAACAATAGATAGTTACTTATTCATACATAGTGGGATCTTAGTAGAGATCTCGATAAAAGCAACAAGAACATAAGAACACATTTCTTGTTTATATATAAAAACAAAGGAGAAGGAATCATCGATTCCTAAAACTTGTGGAAATGGAAGATGAGATAGTGCTCCTAAAAACTTAGGAGGAAAACTTTCTCTTATTTTCATATACAAATTATTAAAACTTGATTTTTAATTGAGAATCGTGTCTTAGAAGTTCTTGAAAAAAAGACACACACAAGTCTCGGCTCAAGCATGTAGCTGATATGTGAAACCATTGATAGTGAGACCTCCATCAACACATATGGTCTGACCAGTAATATATTAAGCTGCAGGTAGACACAGAAAAGCCGTAAGTGATGCAACCTCTGTTGGCTCTCCAGCGCGACCAAGTGGAGTTCGACTAAACAAACTCTTCTTGTAACCGGAGTCTCCGAGAAGCTGATTATTCACAAGATTTTAAGATACAAGAATTAGAAGTGCATGATATTAATTGGAAATTTTTATTAAAAAAAATAGTTGGAGGGTGTCACTGATTACAGGTTCAGCCATGGCAGTTTGGATAAAATTAGGAGCAACAGAGTTGGCCCTTATGCCGTCTCGTGCCCATTCACACGCCAAATTTCTTGCTAGTTGATTAATAGCTCCTGCACACACATAATAAACAAAACAAAAATAATAATAATAAAAATAAAATAAACTACGAGACATGTATTAGAATTCACAAAAAAAAATAGATCTACAAAGCTTTTATAGATATGAATTAAATCAGGACAATCTATTAATCGTTGGAAGTAGCTTTTGGAGAAAGATTTATGTCCCATCAAGATAATTAAATACCTTTAAATTAGTTTTGTTTGTGTATCTATACAGATAAATATCTCTCTTTATATATATTACTGTATATTTTGACACTGAGATCATAAAGTGTTCGTCAGGAATCTTATAAACGTAACTCAACATCAAATTCATTTTACCAAAACATCATTTGAAAACTATACACGTAATTGAAATTCTCCTAATCAAATATATAAAGTTGTATTTACATTATTGTACATATATATATGCATGAAGCCATAATACTATTGCGTCTAGTGTTGATAATCTAGAGGCTCAAAGGCGTCACCTTTACAGAGCTTAGACCCCAACAAACCAAGACCTGAAGCAGTTGCTGACATACTACAGAGACTGTAACAGGAAGTAGTACAAAACAGAGTATAGAGAGAAAGAGAAGGGAGAAGGGAGCACACACACAATTTAAGGAGTTCACGCCCATTAACAAGGGTCGCTACATCTCCCCGAGACTGTTGCTCGGAATCCACTAGAAGGAAAACACATTACAAGTGATTCACACTCAAGAACTCACTCTGTAGTACTTCCTGTGTCACTTGCTGTAACACATGAGAAAACCCACCTAAAGCTTATACTTTCACTAGGTTTCTCTCATCCTTCTAACTACTTTGTGTGGCTACATTGCTCACCAACCTTCTATCTCTCTCTCATGTCTACCTCTAAGTTATATATGAGGAGACACCTCAAACCTAAGGCCTTTGAAATCACAAGAAGACAAAAGCCCATTTAATGCAAATGCTTCTTCTTCTTGTGGTCCCCCATGCTTAATTCAACCTTGCTCATTATGTTCACATCTTCACAAATCTCCACCTGTGAACCTGATGATCACACAAACAACCTGCACTTGCTTGAGAGAGAGAGTACACACTTCTAGTTCCCTGGATTCCAGTCTCGGTTCATGAGTATACTTACTCAGCCTTGATCCTTAGCCGTTTAAACTCCATAAACCAGCTTGATCCTTGTTGCATTTAACATCCCGTTCAATGCACTTCAGCAGTGACTACTCACAATGCTGAACCTGAGCCATCAGCACATCTTCAGCTCACTTAGAGTTGTGAAAACCAGCTTCAATACAATCTTGTATTTAGCTCAACTCTTTTGTGACACTTCATGACGCATTCAACACTTGAATACCCGATACAACCGCTCAGCAAACTCCATTAAAAAGTTCAGAAACACTTCCAACCTGTTAACACAACAGAAATCACCACAAGCTTCACCACTTGTGACTCCTCCAATCACACAGTATCCTCTACAGCTTCTGTCCAAAACCATAGACCTGTTGCAGTGACTGAACAAACAATTATCCATCTGCAGAACCTTGATTCCCTTGCTAGCTTCTAGGATTTTCTCATGCGCATTGAGACCAAAACCCTTTGAATTCACTTGAATCAAATGCAGAAAACTGAACCACCTTTGTTTCAGAACCTGAAACCCTTTTGATTCATCCTCGTAGACAATCTCTGCAGCTTCTTAAGAACCACTGCATAACCTGAGATTACCCTTAAACATGTCTCATAGCAACAAAGCCTTGTGCTATACCTGAGACAATCCTGTACAGCCTTTACACATCAATTCTAGAATACCTGATGCACTTTCTGCTGTACCAGTAGCCTGCTACACATGCAGACTCCACTAGACGACTTGAACCTTGCTTCATTCAGTTTCCAAACTTAAACCAAAACCTTCTTCATCCCTATCATCGCCAGATACTTGAAGAAACTTCACTGAATGACATGCAAGCACCTGTCCCTGAGAAGATACTTACATAAACTCCTCATGGTGCGACAAACAACTAGAAACTCCTTAGTTGTTGTCTTCCAAATGCAGCTTGCTTCTCTGCACTTGCGTCCCTTTAGGACTCCTTTAAGTTGCATACTTCAGTCTTGAGATGACCCTTCTTGTCATGCTTTGAGCATAGCAATTTGTGACTGTCTTGAAGTGAATAACCCTGATACAGATTTTTCTGTACCAGCACTTGTCTCATTCAACAACTTCTTATGAAGACCCACTGAACCACTTCAATAACCTCATCTCAACTCACACTGTAGTATCTTCTCTGAATTTTCAGAAATCTGCAACTCCTTCAATCCAGAAAACCTGCAACTCTGTTATAAAACCTGCAGTCATTTCTGAGATCCCTTACCAACAATCAGCTTCAAAACCAAAACCTGTAAACTGCCTTGAACCTTCAGATTACACCCTGTATCAGCTGAATACCCGTCGATAAGAACTTGTTCTTGGCTTCCTTGTCTTCCTTGCACACTGAACTTCCATGAATCATGTTAAACAACGAGTTGTGCATCATGTTAACTCTTCTGTTTTGAGCTAACCATACTCAGATCAGTTTGAGCTAGACACCCGAGATAACCTCCAAGAATAAACTGCTCCACCAGGAACCATAAACATTTGGATGTTACTCTGTCTTTGAAAGCTCATCTTCACTAATCCGATTCAAAGCACTCTTCACTGTCTCTTTGATACACTCACACGTTCTGATGTATCATATGAATTACCATGGCATCTTGCTTCAGAATGTGTGTCAGAACTTATGACACAACCTCTTTCTTCTTGCAGCCACTCCAAACTGATTCTTGTACCCAAAGACCCACCAAAGAACCTTACTGAGCTTCAGCAACACTGTCTCTTCTTTACTTAGAGCATTCACCATGATATAACAATGCAACAACTTATGCCGATACACCATCAAACCACGCTTCCATCACAGAAACCACAAACCATAACTTAGCATTCTCTTGCAGCCAAAACACAACACATACTGATCTTGTACCGCTGAAATAAACAGAACACGCCGCCTAACTCCCTTAGTTAGGAAAACTTTCGATACTCGATTGTAGTATATCCTGTTGCACAACAAACATTTAGAGACACTCCTCATGACACATGACGTCTCCAATGTCTTAGGCTTTAAGACCATCAGATTCTTCAATGCTTGAAGATCTGAACCAAATGCAAGATATTCTCTGAGAATTTCCTGTGAAACATTGCTCCACCTGAGACAGGAACACCTTGTTCTCTCAGATACTCTCCAACAGACTTTCCATGTGTTATACACAACACAAATCTGCACAAACATGAATCTGTGCTACTGACTCCATGTCAAGAGCATACACTCCTGAAACAACAGCTCAACCACCTTTCGGCCAACACTCAAACTCCCACTAGCTGAGTGTTACTCCTTCTGTTTCCACAGAACATTTCAGACTACAACAAAGTCATACAACTTCACTGCATTCCCTCTGAAACAACAACCTTGTAACTTCACGTTCTCTGAAAATCCACCAACCGTAGACTCTCATATTCACTGAACAGATAGCTACCCACTGAGACAAAACCTGAGACAGAACCTGCAGCATAAAACCCTTTCAAACTCAACCAAAAGCCACTGAAGTCTTCAAAACCATTCCTGTATTTTAACCAAAACAGAACACTTCAATTGCTTCATAACCATCCTGCAACACCCTTTAGACTGAATCCAGAATACCCTTACTGATACTCAAACAGCCATAAACACGAAAGCTTTAACACAGCCTGAACATGTCCTTGCTGCACTGAATTACCCCCAAAAAACAGAATGAAACCCATCACTGAATCTTGTCCAATCCATAGCAAAACCAGTACAAACCCCTTTGTGTTGCAACAAGCTTTCGATTCCAAAGAAATGCAGAACTAAAGCAACCTGAAACTTCAATACAGAGCATCACAAGATACCTTGTGATCGCAGCGGAATCAGACTTAATTAGTCCCAAACTTGAGTCTTGAAGTTGATGTTTCGATTCTGATGTACACACTTTGAGTCACACAACTTGAACTCATGTGTTACACAATCAAATTCCAGCTGATTCTTGTAAAAGACCTTCAGCTTACACCAACCTTTAACCGGCTTCTTCAGCAATGATCAAGAGCATCCATCTTCGATCATATGCAACCTGCTTCTATCTCTGAATTTCTCTTGTGCTTGCAACACTTAAACTTGTGAGTAATCTGAAATTCTTCTCACTGTGTTGCATAACTTGTACCTTGAAGAGCTTAGAGGCAACCTGATTTTATAACCTTGAAATCACCTCATCCGATTCAAACTTATGTTCTGAATCACTCCTTGTAGTACCCGCAATATCACATCTCAATTCCACACTCAGTTACACATCATAACCAAAGCTTCTCCTTTGCTTCTTCTGTTGCTCCTTGTTACTAACTCTGTAACTGGAACAGAAAACCTGTAGCTGAACCAGTAAAACTGCAACTGCATCAGATGACCCTGTAGCTACAACAGTAACCCTACAACTATGACAGAAAACCTGTAGCTGAACCAGAACACCTGTAGCTGCACCAGAAAACCCAGCAACTGAACCAGAAGACCCTGCAATCAAACCCGAAACCCTGTAGCTGTAACTGTAACTCTGCAACTGCATCAGAATACTGCACCAGCAACTGCATCAGAAACCCTGCAGTTTCAACAGAAAACCTGCAATTGCTCAAACCTTCTTGATGCATGACATGCTTCGAATGAGATGTTTCTTGCTTCACCAGAATGAGTCTTACAACTCCTTCCCCTCAGATTCGTGCTGTTCACCAAGAGATATAGCTTGGCTTTCAGCCTGAGACACTCAAGTCTCCCTTTCTCAACACCTGAGAAAACACAAATGATGCTCACCAATGAAGAACCTTACAGCAACTTCATCTCCTCTGCACCATTTACCAAGAGCTCCTGATTTTGTTGCTTCACCTGAGACATGTCTTGTCTCCCACAACCAAGCTCTACCAAAGAAAAGAACGTGGATTCTTAAGGCAAATGAGCCTTACTGCCCCAGCCTTCCAAAGATCCAACATTTCCTCCTTTTCTTCACTTTCCTTCTTTCTCTAGATCATTTTCTCTACAGATCTGGATCTTCTTTCTCTCTTTCTGGTTTTGCTTCTTCTAGATCTGAGACTTTCCTTACTGAAATCTCAGTCATCCTCAAAGCTTCACTCATGCCTAGAATCTCCACCTAAGCCACGAGTTCCTGCTTCCACAAAACACAGCCTCTATGACGAACACACTCTTCCGCTTCACTTCTTGTCAAAGCATGATTCTTGGCTTGAGAGAACCACGAAACACAGAACCTTGGCTCTGATACCACTATGTTGAGAATCCAGAGGCTCAAAGGCGTCACCTTTACAGAGCTTAGACCCCAACAAACCAAGACCTGAAGCAGTTGCTGACATACTACAGAGACTGTAACAGGAAGTAGTACAAAACAGAGTATAGAGAGAAAGAGAAGGGAGAAGGGAGCACACATACAATTTAAGGAGTTCACGCCCATTAACAAGGGTCGCTACATCTCCCCGAGACTGTTGCTCGGAATCCACTAGAAGGAAAACACATTACAAGTGATTCACACTCAAGAACTCACTCTGTAGTACTTCCTGTGTCACTTGCTGTAACACATGAGAAAACCCACCTAAAGCTTATACTTTCACTAGGTTTCTCTCATCCTTCTAACTACTTTGTGTGGCTACATTGCTCACCAACCTTCTATCTCTCTCTCATGTCTACCTCTAAGTTATATATGAGGAGACACCTCAAACCTAAGGCCTTTGAAATCACAAGAAGACAAAAGCCCATTTAATGCAAATGCTTCTTCTTCTTGTGGTCCCCCATGCTTAATTCAACCTTGCTCATTATGTTCACATCTTCACATCTAGTATAATTGTAAATCTATGTATTGATTAGTCAGTCTATGTACATTTGGTTAAACCATAGATGGATCCACAGTCCATTGATACAACCCCTCCAACAGAGGAAATGAAGGCGATGCTTCCAAATCCAGAAGCATTTAGGAGAGGATGTGAAAGCTGGCTAAGATGATAGGCAGATTCCAAGTTTGTTGAAATATGGAACGAGAAATCGTCTGCCACATATTCTGTTGTTGGCTTTGTGCGAAGTCCTCCAACATTGTTCACCTATGTTGAGCAAAAAAGAGTAACAAAAAACGTACTATATATGTCACTATTTTTATTTTTTGGTCGAAATATATGTCACTAATTATTAGGTATATTTCCTATGAGAATATGCTTATTAGCTTCTTTAAATTAAGATTAACTTACAAGAATGTTCAGCTTGCCACCGAACATCGTTGAGACGGTCTGCATAAGTGTTTCTCTCTCTGGATGAGAGGATACATCACAGATTGAACCACTCACTTGAAACCCTTTCTTTTCCCATTCCCTTAAACTTTGATTGAGCAGTGTTTCAGATATGTCGCATACATGGATTCTAGCTTCAAAACCGGCTATAGCTCCTCTACTATGGCATGCCTTAAACAATCCACAACGAAAAACAAAACAAAAATTAGCAGAAAAATGGGTAAAAGGTATGTTATAGCTAGAGAGTAGAGAAACGAACCCGATTCCGCTGGCTCCACCAGTTACAAGAGCAGTCATACCTTGAAGAATCCATCTTTTATCCATATTTTGTTTGCCTGTGATTGTGAGTAGTAATGAACAGGGATGCCACAAAACATATATATAGAGGCAAAGTAGATCAAATATACGTAGCTAATGGCGTTTCGGAGAGTGGAAACATGAGAGAAATTAGGTAAATGACACAAAATATGAGAGAAATTAGCTAAATGGCAATTGGGTATAAATTAAGTAAATGGCAAAAAAGGAAAATGAATAGTTTAATACCGGTTTTTAGTTTGTACCATTCATTCAAATGTTATGGGATGGGTGTTGTTATTTTTTTCACTTAATGATAGCTAGTTATTTTTTTTTTAATATGGATGTTGAATTTTCAAATGGAAGTCCTAACAAACCCTAAACCGAAATACTTAACTCTAACTTCCATTTAATAAAATAGATGTTTACGTAACAAAATAACATGTTACGAAAAAAGAATTCGCATATCAAATAACAGTTAAAGAAGGAGTAAAATCCACTAAAAATAAACAACAAATATTTTCGCTAGTCTCCGTGGAAAAAAAAACAAAATAAATATTTGAAATTTTTTTTTTTTACCTTTTGTTATATTTTCATTGACTAGGAAATATTCCTTCAAGTCCGAAAGCAGAACATGTTATAGCATGTGTGAATGTTGAAATTTCAACATTACTGAAATCATATCTTCAATAATATAAAATGTGGATTACTGTACTGAATTTTATTTCTATGTTTATTATTAGTTTGACCTATTTTTATTTTTATTATTACAATAATCTAATTTTATTCGTATTACCAAAAATACTCTTATGACATTTGTTGAGAAAAACGCAATTACAAAACTGTCATTACTATTCATTTGCCATTCATTTGCCACGTAGGCAAAAATTGATTTAATAACAAGTCTACCGTTCTTTAACGGTAGACTTGTTTGATGTTGGCCAACTCAAATTTTGGTCCGTAGATTTGTTTGATAGATGGTAGATTTGTTTGAAAGATAGTAGATTTGTTAAATATTGGTAGACTTATTTTGGTAAACTCATTTTAACGACTCGGTAGATATATTTATTTTTGGTAGACTTATTTTTGATATTTGCTCAGATAACCTTCAGTTGGTAGATATATTTTTCTTTGATGGTAGACTTATTTTTGGTATTTACTCAGATAACTTTCAGTTGGTAGATATATTTTCTTTGATGGTAGACTTATTTTTGGTATTTACTCAGATAACCTTCAGTTTGACTTTTTTGGTAGACTTATTTCTTTTGGTGGTAGAGTTAATCAGTGTGAATTATTTTATCGTGAATGTAGATTTATTTATTTGACGGTAGATTTGTATTGGCAACGGTAGATTTTTATTGTGTTGGTAGATTTGTTTGTAATGGCGGTAGATTTAAAACCGTCTAACATTTCGGTGACTTCGTTTTGTAATGGTGGTAGATTTAATTTTAATGACGGTAAATTTATTGTTAATGGCAGTAGATTTAGTAAATCTTTTGGTATTTACTCAGATAACCTTCAGTTGGTAGACTTATTATTTCGCGTTGTGGTAGACTTTTATTGACGGTAGATTTATCGACATTGTTTGGTGGTAGACATTTGACTTTTCCCAGAATGAGAAATGATGTTTTTGCCCTACACTAAAACTCATATCTAAGAAAAAAACCAGGTAACCAAATTTACTAAGTATGAGAATTTGTTTTATTTGATGGTAGATTTATTGTAATGATGGTAGATTTATTTTGTTGATTTTTTTTTCTGGAGTTAACTTTTCATTTCATCTTAAATCACAAAGAGAGACCTATTTTGTGTACATTTTTTGAACCTTTGATTTAGTGCATTGAGGGTGTTTGTTCTTGAGCATAATATATGTAGTAGTTGATCTTTGATTTTAGTTAGGTTTAATTGTCTGTTCCAATTACTATTTGTTAGTAGTTCAATATATCTTCCTCCTCGAGACAATGATGCATAATCACCTTACTTAATTGAAAGTTTGTTTACAACCCTTGTCTTGGTACTTAGGACTTAATTAAATGCTTTTATTTGTCAAATATAATTATTTTTTTCCTCATCCACGGTATACTTGTTTCAATTTTGTTTTCTTCATTGATCGATAGAATAAGTTGGCATTCGGTCTGTAGTTGTGCATTCGCAAGAGGCGCATGTGGTCACTTATAAATGTAGTATTTTAACTCATCTTTATGATGAATTTACTACTCGCACAATGAATCCAAATTTACTCAGACAATGCATGGGAAGACATTAAAATTGAATATAGATCAACTTCCATTTCCTTATTACTTCAATTCCAGAGAGAAAAATTATATTTTTTAGATTCCAAAAGGCATATACAAACATGTTCAAGAACAAACATTTCTAAACTCGCAAAAAAATATTTCTAATATCTTCCTTTCGCTAATTATATTCATATACAAGCATGTTCATATATCTCTCTGCATTTTGGATTCATTAACAGAATTTGCAAACGCCGGTAATATCACCGGAGATGACGCCACCTACATGTCAGAGAAAAGAGAGAATAAGTCAGTCGTTAACAATAACTCTACCATTACTACCAGTAGTTAACAATAAGTCTAGCAAACAATTCTACCGCATATACAAACTACCTACCGTCATATAAAAATAAATCTACCGTCATATACAAACAAACCTACCGTCATATACAAACAAACCTACTGTCATATATAAACAAACCTACCAAACTCACCAAACCACATAAAGCTTACTAATAAATCTACCATCAAGCGTTACAAAATCTACTACCAAAAAAATACAAACTTCAACATTCCTCACCGGAAAATCTTTGCTCTCACCGGAATTCCGTTCGGTAGACCGGAAACAAAGACAAAAAAAGTTATCTGCAACCAAAATAAATTAGGGTTAAGTTCGCCGCCGAAAAAAAAATGAAATTAGGGTTTTCAGCGCCGTCGCCGCCAACCGGCCATTCTCCCCTATTCGTTGCCGACACGGCGGAAGATGACTCGCCGAAACCCTCGACACGCCTCCCTCCTCGCCAAAGGCAATCCCCTTCGCCGTAACTTCTTCTTCGTCGCGGTTCTTCTTCGTCGCGGTTCTTCTTCGTGGAAGCAAGTGAAACCTAAAACAAAGCAAGAGGATGAAGAGGCTTACCGGAAACGGCTCACTCCTCGCCGGAATCGGGCCGGAATCGCGTCGGAATCAAGACGTCGTCCCAAACGTCGCCGTCGCCTCATATAGCCTTTGTCGAGAGATTTTTTTTTTTGTAAACCATGTTTTTTTTTTGTCATTAACTTTTAATGATGACACAAACCTACCGTCATATATAAACAAACCTACCATCATATATATGACGGTAGGTTTTCTTTTGTTCAAAAACAATAAATCAAAAGTAATTAATAATGGCATAATCGTAATACAATACAACATATGGATAAAATGGACATTGACCAACAAAGTAAGGCTAGTCTAGTATAACCTCCTTCCCGAGAGGTTAATCTAGTAATATTCTTTATGCACGAAGTTACTTTGATGAATTTTCTTAAATAATAAAAGAAGAATAGCTCTCTTTTGTGCATATGCCAATTTCATCATATGAAATTATGACATGTGTATACCACCATTATTGTAAAGATAAAAACCACATAATCACCATTTAGCACAAATCATAAAAGCATAACTACGTTATCAATTTTATATTTTATTAACTTACGTATTATTGTCTCATATTTTCAATTATTCCCCCGTCAGATGAATGAAATTATGAGTTCAGAACAACCAAAAGCCAAAACCAAAGAAGAGCCAAACCATAGGCCACTAGTGGTCCAATACCGAGCCAGACACTACAAGAAATATGGGTATTAATAGCGGCTGTTAAATGCTATGATTCAACTATCATAGCGTTTACTAAAACGCTCTGACAGCGTCCGTCATCGTAGGTCGGGCACTTTAGATAGCGGTTTTTGGCATTGCTATCATATCTTCATCTAATATAGCGATTTTTTCGATGCAATCATATATTTTACAATAGCAATTGTTTTTCGTTATTGAATATTTTATTCATAGCATTTCCCTAATTTTACTATAGCAGTCGATATATGTAAGGATTTTTACAATTTGTTCCCATAATTGTTTTACTAAATATTATATTTTAAATTAATATTTATTATTTATTTGGATAATTAGACAATAGAAAAAATTGAGTAAAAAAGACATTAAAAAGAAATAGCCATATTTTATTATATTTTATATGGAACATGATACATAATACAAAATTACAAATTACAAAGTAAATTTCAAAACTCATGTGGAGACAGATTACAGAATTCTGAACCTTCTATAGTTACACCTTATGCTGTAAGTATTCCACGTTCCTTTGCAATAGTTTTGGCCGTGCTTATGTTATCACCAGTGACCATACGAACAGTGATTCCAGCAGCTTGACAAGTCTGAACAGCTTCTCTAACACCGGAGCGAACTGGATCCTTGATTCCAACAACTGCAACCAATGTGTAGCCACCATCAGGAAGATCACCATTGGGAGCTTCATCAAGATCTGTGTAACCAAGCAATGAAACAATATCATGATCTTACATCATGCGTACATGACAGAAACAACAATTCCAATGCAAAATAATAGGTTAAACAAAAAGCAAGAACAAGTTGTAATAAGAAGTGAATTGCGATACACACCTCAATTTTACCATGGATTTGTTGATGTCTTGTTCATCGAACATCATGTCTTCCACTGACACTTTGCTAACTTTCACATAATCTATAAGTATCAACTTGTAGATAGCCTTTGTGGCATGTGTCATGAAAATTCGCCCTTTGAATGTTGTCTAATCAAAGATTACTAACCTGGGTTAGTTCCAGCTAATTGTTAAAAATGTATTCATAAACCAAATCATTCCGTAAGAGAAACAAACCTTCTCCAGAAAATAAGGTAGGGATGCTGCATGATCCACGTGAAAACTGCAACGAAAAGCATCAACCCGTAGTTTGTTATCTTAAACTAAGAAACCTCTCACCAAAATTTTTTAAAAAAAAACAAACTTGTAGACAACACACAACGAAAAAACTCCACCCTTCTAAAAGCTTAAACCTATCCATATCAACACAAATCATAGATTCCAAATCCAATACATGTTTCCTCTACACACCATGCCTTTGTTTTCTTATAATACGCTAAATTCAGCTTCAAATTATCATTCTAATCAAATCAGGACAAGAATCAATTAGTGAGTATCATTAGCCAAAGAGCAAGAAGAAGTAAACATACTGAGTAATCAAGAGGACATCAACAACCCATAATCTTCAGTAATTATTCCGATCGAGCTCAAGTACCAGTTGAACCAATCCAGTATTTCAAAACATAGAATATTAGCCAAAAAATCTTCAAGTCATATTGAAACAGAAAACTTTGTCAGGATAAGGTCCAGAAAATCCGCACTAAGTATAGAAACAATCGAAATTAACTCGATTCATACGACCACAACTAAATACGACAAGAAGCATCGACAAGGACATTTATATACTAATCAATCACAGATCTAACCAAATCATGGAAACGAGAAATTAAAAGCAGTAGATGAAGCAAGTGACCGAGATTGTCCAATTCTTATGGCTCGAAACATCGCCTATGGCCATAGGAAGAATCAAGAAGAAGAATCATACCATATTTTCTCGCCTCCTCTTTCTCACAGAGTATCATCTTCTCTCCGTCGCGTTCCAATCTTCTCTCTGTCGCGTTCAGTTCCGTCTCTTTTTTGTCGCCGGTAAGCAAGTCACGGTGTCTGCTGCCGTTGCGTTCAATGAGCCACGATGACGACGCTGATTGGAGGAATCATCTTCACTCCGAATTTCAATTAGAATATAAGAACACATAAACGAACAAATCTCATAAGATCTGAGACAATATAAACCCTAGATCGAACAAAAAGAAGAATCATACCAATATTTAAACGAATCGGAGCGGCGAGAGCATGGTTCTGAGAGGCGGTGGGTGTTTCCAATGAAACTTTGCTTCGCCGTCGTCGTTAAGGGAGGCTCGGAGAGACGAAAAGTGAGAAGAGGAAGAGAAGACGAGTCGTCGGACAGAAAGAAATGCTGAGGAAGCAAGGATACAAAGGATCCTACGTTGCGAGAGTGTGCCACGTAATCAATCCATAACATCTCTCCCTATTGGTTCTCATCTTCTAAATGCTTATTTTTTCTCATTCCCTAAATAAAATATTTTAAAAAATGTTTTATTTACTTTAGTAATGGAAAATGTTTTATAAATATGAGTTTATGATAAGTTAT
The DNA here is from genome assembly GCA_030161315.1 of Eutrema japonicum. Lineage (NCBI taxonomy): Eukaryota > Viridiplantae > Streptophyta > Magnoliopsida > Brassicales > Brassicaceae > Eutrema > Eutrema japonicum. Next base: position 33,761,741 of record BSQW01000010.1, read on the forward strand.
TGATTTTCTAATAATATATAATGTTGGGGTTCTAAAATATATATTTTTAAAATTATATAGCAAAATTTGTGTGATACTAAACTATAAATGAAAGAGTTAGTAACTTATCATTAGTTAATTTTTAGGGTTTGTAAGTTTCTAATCATTTTGCAATGATTTTTCACTCATTTGACTTTATTTTCCAATCAATTTCATTTGTTAATTTGAAATATAACTTAAACCCTAAACTCTAAATCAACATAACCAAAACTATACAATGCCCTAAACCCTGAATAATGACTTAACTCTAATTTTAATTATTTATGTAAAACCTTATATATTTTAATTATTTATGTAAAACATTATATAACATTATATACAAAAGAAATTATATCATATATCCTAAACCCTAAATCAAAACCAAACCCTGAACTCTAAACACTTAAATCAAACCATATGCCCTAAACCCTATAATCAAATACCCTAAACCTTTAAGTGTTAATACCATTGTAAATTAGAAAATTACAAATAAATTATATAATATGCCCTAAACTCTATACATTAAACCAAACCCTTAACCGTATACATTTAACCCTTCAATACCCTAACCCTAACCCTCCAATACCCTAAACGCTAAATCATAAACCTTATATATACCCTAAAATGTTTTTATATTTTATAAAAAACGAATTCAAATAAGTTTTTATATTTTTAATTCTTAGTTAGAAAATTACAAAGAAATATTATTTCATTTCAAACCTTAAACCCTATATATACCCTAAAATAATATCAAATTCGTTTTTCTAATTTTTTATTTTTATATAAAAAATATGTTTGCTTTATTTTTATATAAAAAAATTCGGTTGTTTATGAATTGAATTTTGAATTCCAAAAGCTTCAATTAATTCATAAGGACCAAAAGTAATAATATTTTACAAAAAACAAAAAAAAAATTGTATTCATAATATTTATCGAACTACATAAAGCCAACTTCATCTTCTAGCACAATTCCTTTCTATGTTCCATCAGAATCCTTTTCAAGAGCCTCTTCAACTTCCTGAAATGCAAAAGGAAAAAAAAACAATCAGATCAAAATCATCACATGTACAATCAAAACTCCAAGCAACGGATAGTCCAAAGTATTCAAATGATAAAGAACTCAACAGTTAAAGCTTTGAAACCATGCTAATGTCTATTAAGTTGTACGAACTGAGGCTGTCATTGAATAACTACATAGCCAAGTGTAAAGACAAGTAAAATTCAGTACAATATTGGAGTTGTTCAATCAACGATAAGCTCTAAAAGAAAAAAACCCAACTTAGCAGCATTAATTTTGTACAACTTTAAGGTCCATAATCAATCAACTAGGAAGTGCAAAGTCGCTTGCCATTGGTTTGCATAAAAATGAGAAACTAATGTCTGCCAAACAAAGATGAGTTTCAGATGTATAGTTCAATGTACAAGCTCCTCTTTAACCACTTCAAGAATATGTGAAATGACGTTTCACGTTTTCCTTTTATACAAGATCAAACCTATAATTATTATGTTGCCAACGAGAAGAGCTGAGCAGTAAAATAAGAAAAATAGACTAAGGTTCAATGAACCCACAGTTTCCAGAGTCCATTTGCTTGTCATGGCTGTTTCAGCTACCAAACAGTGGCTTTAATAGGCGATGGAACAGAAAGAGGCGAGCTTTTTGATAAACCTTAGCTACTTAGCTATCAAAGTGACTAAGTAGCCAACAACTGCAGTGGCAGTTCCAAGCATTCCACCAGCAATGTAGCTCACCTTTGGATTCTTTTGATTGTAAAAGTAGATCTTGGCCTCATCAGTTTCATTGTAAATCAATTTCTGCAAATACACCATTATAAAAGTTGCCAAATACCACAAGAAACTCAGCTAAGCCAACAAAGTCTAAGCAAACAATATATGTGTCAAATCGTTACCTTGTTTGCAGCACCAACAATGGATCCCTACATAATCAAGAACATATGCTCAGAATCTCAGAGACACATAACCAATCAATCCTGTAATTAGAGAGAAAACACAAACAAACCTCAGAGCTATCGAACACTTCAAGTCTTTTTATCAGCCTTTGGTTTCCGGCTTTCATTTCCCAAATCTTCTAGCTCTTTACCAAAAGCTTTCGTTGGCTGAGTATCCATCTGTTGAACACAGATTACAAAGTTGCATCTTGAAGTAATGCTTCTTATCATCTTTAAGAGTCAAGACGGTTTTAGCCAACCTTGAGAGTGTCTTATTGCTAATGCTCTTAGACTGGACACCGGTTTCTTCATCTAAGCTCGGATGAACTTATGTATTTGTTTACCTCCATTTGCCAAGAGAATCTGTAATAAAATGCCATAATAGCCATGGAAGTGATACCGAAGCTCGACATCACTGCGGCGATTAGATAAGTGAACCTCTCTGATTTATTCGTCTCCAATTTCTCCGCCAAACGCAGCGCGAGGAACTCTGCGTCTATGGCGGTGGAGCTCGTGCTCTCTTCGTTGTCGATGGGAGAGCTCTGCCTCCGTTCCTCGACGACGTAACAGACGGAATAGCCTTTGAATCGGAGATATTAGGTTTGAACACAATTTTAGGGATTGCAAAGAACATAAACTCATATCAAGAAAAGAGGGAGAACGAACGAAGAGGGAGGGAGAGCAAAAAATAATTGGGGAAAAAATTGGCAATTTGTGGAGCCAATTTTTTAGTCAAATTTTTCGCTAAGGGTATGAGGTGGGAAGGTAAATTTTTTTGTCCCGCTCAATTTTACATAGCGTTTTAAATGTGTATACTATTAAATAATAGATATGAAATCAGAAAATTAGAGCGTGAGAATTGATAGCGTTTAATAAATAAACAAACGCTATCTAAAATATGCAATTTAGTTAACGATAGCATAAACAACAAAAACGCTATCTGCAACTGCTATCAATACTCAATTTTCTTGTAGTGAGAGAGTCACTACATTTCGTCAAAGAGATCTTTTAAGCCAACGAAGAACATCTTGAGCGACATATGAGGTAGAGTCGAGGATCAGCCACCACACTTCTAGCAATATTTTTTTTTGTTTTTGTTAACAAACTTCTAGCAATTTTCATCTTCTTTTTCGCAAAGGTTTATTGGTACTCTCAGTTCAATTATAAATTTTGCCATGTTTTTGCAAAAGAAATTCTTCTCGAACATTTATATTTTGTTTATTAAAAATTAAACTTTAACGTGTCTATTTATGATAATTTAATTATATATATTTGTAACTTTTATAACTGAGCCAAAAATAGTATCAAACTCATCAATATTATATTTAACAGTTTACAATCAAAAAGATAGACAAATACTTAACACTTGTTCACACCCAAATCATTTTTTTAAAACACTTGTTTTTAAAAAAAATTGATTTGGGTGTGAACTTGAGTTGAGTCTTTTTGTATGAATTTGATTGTAGAACTTGACTCGATCAACTCATTATTTTTTTTGACCTAGATCGAATCTTTTTCTAGTACCTTTATAATATTGTTGTCTTGCATGAGTTGCATCTAACTTTTATATTTATTAGAAAGTACTCATATAGAGTTTCGTAGGGTTATTGGTTAACAGATTTTAATTGACTTAAAAATCTTTAAAAAATTGTTAGTTACGTTTGAGTATTAAATGAGAAATTCTTATTAGTTGATGTATTATTTCGGATGTTGAAAATATTTGTTTATCTTTCTGTTAAATGTTATTTAATTAGTTAAGGTATTTTGTAGGACTTTTTCTATATATATTTTAGAATTAATAACGAGTAACTTAATCATTTTTCATATGTGCATTGAATTGGTTGACTTTTCTTTTCCAATAATTGGTTTGACTTTGATTTCTATAGCTGTATATTTTTTCTTGGGATTTTAGGTCAAATAACCAAAAAAAGATTGAAATTAAGTAAATAACAAGATAAACAAAAATTGGTCACACTATTCTATGTATTTTTTGAAATATATACCATTGGACCCTTCTTCTCTCAAGCTCCAATACCTGATTTGTTTTTCTTTTATTATTACATAAATTTTGTTTTCTACCCCCTTCACCTTTAATAGTTTTCAATTTTTTGAAAAACAATGATTGAAATTCAAAACTTTATTGGAAAAACATATATTTTGTTTTTTGTATCACATGTTTTGAATTTTCAAAAACGAACATATATTTCTTAGAAAATAGATATGTAATATTAAAATAAGAAAATATTGTTATATATAGAACACAATAAAATAGTACTCAATCCCAGTTTGTTCTATATATTTCGATGATAAATAGAATAACACATTACTCATGCTATTTTCAATACTATTTTCTTGTGGTAGATATAGACTCATACTATATAGAATACAATTATATTCTATTCTATATATATCTATGTTAAATAAAATTACACATATTTGATCCACTTATCTAATTTTTGCGAAAACGGTTTTTGTTTTAACTTCAAATCTTCACATATAGTAAACATCGCATATACTTTGTTTATATTTGTAAACGTCTAAAAATACATAAATATCTTAAAAAAACTGTATATGTGATTGTTAAATAAAAAACTGATGTTCTATATAGAATGCAAACGTTTTCTATTCTGTGAATTGATGTGGTAGTCCTATATAAAACTTGAAATAGTGTACCAATTCAATTATAGATCCGGACTAGATCGAGTCTTTATTTTATTAGTTTGGTTGTAGTCTTATAGATCCTGACTAGATAGATTCTTTTACTCTGATTGATGTCTTGTAACTATCTAACTTATTATATTTGTTAGAAGTGCGGATTATATTTTAATAACTGAAATGTAACTAGCTAGTAGTTAGTTAATTAAAATTCCGGTCCAGTAAATTGGGTCCAATAAACATATGGTAAAAATGTTCAGTGAAGACAAAGAAGTCAAACAAAGTTAAATAAATAACGAGGTGATGAGCCGAGCTGGAAGGCCCATCGGAGTGAACGTCTACGGTCAAAGGGAATTAAATACAGAATCGTTAGTCAATCCCGCCTAGACCAAAGATTCGTTCAAATTGGGGAGTTAAGTTTCCTAAACGTATAACGGCCAGAGCTTCGGATTTAAAAACCATTCATGGCGAATCAGACGAAGTAAACGAAGACGTTAAACACGATCTCAAAATATAAAACAAGGACAAGGGCAAGAAGCCAATGACCAGATTTGATGTAAGACTTGGTAATCCACCAAGTTCTTACTAACTAAAATCTGTAATTTGGTATGAATCTCAATTGATGATTGAGAATGTGTAATTACAATCAATATAAAGACATACAACGGTAATAATAATAATTACATAATTATTGAGTCTCTCTTATGTGTAGGAAGGAAATTCTCTAGTTTCCTATTCTATCACACCCCCGTAGTCGGAACGGGAGTATCACGGACGTTGAGGCTGGATCGGAAAGAAGAAAATAGAGCATGAGGAAACCCTTTCGTGAGGATATCAGCATATTGATGCTCGGAAGGTACATGAAGGACTCGTACTTGACCAATGGCTACTCTTTCGCGGACAAAATGAATATCGATCTCGACGTGTTTAGTGTGTTGATGTTGAACCGGATTGGTAGAAAGGCACACGGCACTGACATTATCACAGTAAACAACGGTCGCTTTAGAAACGGGATAATGGAGTTCACCGAGAAGTGTCCGTATCCAAGCGGTTTCAGCAACGGCATTTGCGACTCCACGGTATTCTGCTTCGGCGCTGGAGTGAAACACTGTATGTTGGCGTTTAGAGGACCAAGAGACAATATTTTCGCCAAGAAAGACACAATATCCGGATGTGGAACGTCGAGTGTTAGAGCAACCGGCCCAATCGGCATCAGTATATTGATTGATAACATTGATTATGTTATCAAACTTTTCTGAGATGCCATTAAGCATATACATCACCAAGGTTCGATCGGAGTCTGGAGCGTTGACGTTTGCAAGAAGATCATAAAGGGACTTTAGTTTCTGACAATAATCGTGGACGGAGAGATCGCCCATCGTCAGTGTGCGGAGCTCGTTATCCAATTGAATGGCACGAGCTTCTTTGTTATCTCGGAAGAGATTTTTGATGATGCTCCATAGCTCATGAGCGGTGCATTTTGTATTGAGGACATTGTTGAGAAGAGACTCCGATATAGTGCCATATATCCACATTTTCACTGCACCATCAGCCTGTTTCTAGGCTTTATCTTCGGGACCGGTGGGCTGAGATGTGCCGTCGAGATGCCCGGTGACAGAGAACGTGAGACAATGAGTCTCAAATAATTCTCGCCATATATTGTAGTTCATACGACCCATGTCTAAGATGATGGGAATATGAGCACGGATCTGAGTCTGACCAATTATTCGATCATTGGTAACAGTAGCATCAATGATGTTAGCCATGAGGAGAGCTAAAGAAGATGAGGAGAGACAGAGAACAAAGATTAAAAAAATAGAGTAACGTAGAGAAGAGGAAGAAGATAGAAGAAAATAGAGATAAAGAAAACAAAAACAAAACAAAAACAAGAAGGATGAAGAAGAACGAGAGACTCTTATGAGAGAAGAAGAAAAAAAGTTTGCTCTGATGCCATGTAATTTGGTATGAATTTTAATTGATGATTGAGAATGTGTAATTACAATCAATATAAAGACATACAACTGTAATAATAATAATTACATAATTATTGAGTATCTCTTATGTATAGGAAGGAAATCCTCTAGTTTCATATTCTATCAGAATCAACTCTCTCAAAGCTTTGGATGGACGATAGAGAATGGATTGTAACCGTTTTGTTATTGATTCCACAATAACGAGAACAAGATACTGAATCCCAAGGGCTATTCCTTGCAAGGAATTCAAATCTCAACACGAAAACTAAGTGGTTTGATTACACAAACAACTTAAGCAATCACATGATGAACAAGTTTGATAAGACACAAGTGTTCGAAACAAAAATCTTTAATAAAATTTCAATGATATTGCATGATTACAAATGAAAGAGGGAAATAGCTTATAAGGAGCTCGACAAAGACAAGACCTAACGGTCAAAGATAACAATCTGAGTTGCATCTAACTTTTATATTTATTAGAAAGTACCCATATAGAGTTTCGTAGGGTTATTGGTTAACAGATTTTAATTGACTTAAAAATCTAAACAAAATTGTTAGTTTGAGTATTAAATGAGAAATTCTTATTAGTTGATGTATTATTTCGGAAGTTGAAAATATTTGTTTATCTTTCTGGTAAATGTTATTTAATTAGTTAAGGTATTTTGTAGGATTTTTTTCTATATAGATTTTCAAATTAATAACGAGTAACTTAATCATTTTTCATATGTGCATTGAATTGGTTGACTTTTATTTTTCAATAAATGGTTTGACTTTGATTTCTATAGCTGTATATTTTCTTTCTTGGGATTTTAGGTCAAATGACCAAAAAAGATTGAAATTAAGTAAATAACAAGATAAAAAAAACTGGTCATTCTATGTATTTTGTGAAATATATACCATTGGACCCTTCTTCTCTCAAGCTTCCAATACCTGATTTGTTTTTCTTTTATTATTACAAATTTTTTTTTCCTAGCCCCTTCATCTTTAATAGTTTTCATTTTTTTGAAAAACAATGATTGTTAAATATAGAACACAATAAAATAGTACCCAATCCCAGTATGTTCTATATATTCGATGATAAATAGAATAACACATTACTCATGCTATTTTCAATACTATTTTCTTGTGCTAGATATAGACTCATACTATATAGAATAAAATTATATTATATTCTATATATTTTAATGTTAAATAAAATCACACATATTTGATTCACTTATCTATTTTTTTGCGAAAACTGTTTTTGTTTTAACTTCAAACATTCACATATAGTAAACATCGCATATACATTATTTATATTTTTAAACGTCTAAAAATACATAAATATCTTAAAACTGTATATGTGATTGTTAAATAAGAAACTGAAGTTCTATATAGAATGCAATTGTTTTCTATTCTGTAAATTGATGTAGCTAGTAGTCCTATATAAACTTGAAATAGTGTACCAATTCAATTATAGATCCGGACTAGATCGAGTCTTTATTTTATTAGTTTGGTTGTAGTCGTATAGATCCTGACTAGATCGATTCTTTTACTCTGATTGATGTCTTCTAACTATCTAACTTATTATATTTGTTAGAAAGTGCTGATTATATGTTCAGTTGGTTATATTTGTTAGAAAGTGCTGATTATATTTTAATAACTGAAATGTAACTAGTAGTTAGTTATTTAAAATTCTGGTCCAGTAAATTGGGTCTAATAAACATATGGTAAAAAGGTTTAGTGAAATCAAAAAAGTCAAGCGAGGTCAAATGAGTAACGAGGCGACAGGCCGAGCTGAAAGGCCCATCGGAGTGAATGTCTACGATCTAAGAGAATTAAATACAGAATCGTGAGTCAACCCCGCCTAGACCAAAGACTCGTTCAAACCGAGGAGTTAAGTTTCCTAAACGTAACGGCCAGAGCCTAGGACTTAAAGACCATTCATGGCGAATCAGACGAAGTAAACGGAGACATTAAACACGATCTCAATGTATAAAAAAGGGACAAGGGCAAGGAGCCAAGAACTGGATTTGATGTAAGACTCGGAAATCCACCAAGTTCTTACTCACGAGAATCAACTCTCAAAGCTTTGGATGGACGATGTAGAGAATGGATTGTAACCGGTTTTTTATTGATTCCACAATACCGAGAACAAGAGGCTGAATCCCAAGGGCTATTCCTCGCGAGGGATTCAAGTCTCAACACGGAAACTAAGTGGTTTGATTCCATAAATAACTTAAGCAATCGCAGGAACAAGTTTGATTCAAAGACACAAGTGTTCGAAGCAAATACCTTTACTGAAATTTCAATGATATTGCATGATTACAAATGAAAGGGGGAAAGAACTTATAAGGAGCTCGGCAAAGACAAGACCTAACGGTCATAAAGCTTAAACTAGAAAGCAAATATAAATCAAAGATAACAATATGGTCGCCATTGATACTCTTCTAGCCGTTAGACATTAAAGGAGAGGCTTCTCGTGATGCGGCTAAGAAAAAGGCGACTTGTCTTAAGTCTTCTTTGGCTAATGGACATCTAAGATCATCTGGTGAGAATGGAGGGTCGAGATCAGCTGAGGAAAGCAAGCAATGATCGCTTTGCTTAAGTGAAATGCACGCATTGCCATTTAAGGAAGGTCTCTTATGACAAAGGTCAAAACGACATGACTTTGGGGAAAGGTGCGTCTTCGAGTGATATGGTGGTCTTGGCTTAAACCATAACTCGTGATTTCCTTATTTGGCTCCAAAAGGATCCGCGAGGGAGTCTTCAAGTCTTGAGGTGAATCCGGATCGATCCAAGTTGGGTCTTCAACTGGTTTGGTCCATAAGAGGCTCCAATATGTGTGGCGGGTCGTGAACAGATCAGGCTTTGGTGAGTTTGGACTGAAACTCATCGTTTTGGGTCCATAAGCCTTATCGGATGGACCGTAGAGCATGGCAAATACAACTCCTGATCTTGGTCGAGTAAAAGGCAATATGGCTTGGTTGTTGTCTTTTTCATGGTGGGTTGGACGGTGGGTTGTTAAAATGTAATCAGTACTTTTTAACAAATATAATAAGTGTGAAGGTTATTGGTTTATGGATTTTTTTAATTGGACATTATTAGTTTATAGATATTTTAAGTGCATAAGGATTATTGGTTCCTGGATTTTAATAAATTTAAAAATCTGAGAAAAATAATGTGTTATTGGATCATTGGGTTTACAATCTTTGTCAAAATCCTATATCATTCGTAGTGGATATTAATGAATTTACAAAGATTTTCAAGGTAAAATTATAAATACATAAATTCGAAGAAATTCTTTTAAATTTACAGATATTAATTAAAATCCATCTATTTAATTTAAAAATTAATAAATTTTACAAATATTTGTAAATCTTTTATAGATTTTCAAATCAAATAAACTACACAAATCAATAACAATGAATTTCGGCAAATGCGCATTGAATTAGCTGACTTTGATTTCTTGTATTGTACTATGCAATTTGTTTTAGGTTATGTATCACCAAACGTGTTTGGTTCTATATTTTTTATTTTACACAATACATATCAAAGTTATAAGTTGTTCCAGTTTAAAATATAATAAATAATATTAAATTCTATTTTACATTTGAAGTTCCTAAAATTCGTTTTAAATTAGGACTAGATAGAATTAGTTATATATCTAAGAAAATAATTTAAACTTTTTGATAAAATACTCATTTAGAAGATAAACTACAAATAATTTAATTAATTATTTAGTGTTTGGAAAACCGAAAAAGGAAAGAAAAAAATGGCTATCTTGAAAATGTTCATTACTTGAGATGTTTTAATTTACTGTACACAAAAGATTACATTTAGATTTAAAATTTTCAGTCACATTTTAAAATTGTGTAAATTAGAAGAAATCATAACTTTTTGATATTTCAATTTGACTGATATAGTGAAATCAAAAAATATTTACAAATCAATAACAAATATTTTTTTAAAAAAATTAACCTAATTACAAACAAAAAAAACTAAAATGTGCCCACACGGGCGTAGTCTAGTGGTCGGTCGGAGACTATAAAGACATCCCGTAATCCGGGTTCGAAACTGGCATGGCTTCTTGGGGAAATGAATTCTTGGCGATGATATTAGGAAAACGACGTGTGGAAAGTCGGGTTTGAGTCCTATAAAATGGGTCCTTACGGGCCTTGGCCCAAACATTTAACCTGCCTGCCCGGTAGCGGCGAGCTGTGGTGGTTCAGGAGAATAGTCCTGAGACTTAAATAGTCGATGGGAACCCTTGAGTTATCAAAAAAAAAAAAAAAACTAAAATGTGTTTTCCCTCGATCACGTCGCTCATGTGGTATATGTCTGTAAGGATACAAACTTGTGCTATGTAAATATTATCTTAGTGTCTCCGACATTTTGAATGACTTTTACTTATAGTTATTAAGCATCATTTGATTCGCGAAGGAATGTTGCTTAGTAAGGTTACTCCTTATCACAGTGGTTGACTGCATTAGAAGTAGATCTTTGCATAGTTGGCTCAAGTGATCCGACCTTTGCCTCAACAATCCTCGATGCATACATTCAGCATCCACATCCGAAACAGCAGTGTTTATTGAAGATGCAAGTGTTGATGTGTCAGATGCAAGTGTTGCTGTACCATTTGAGAAGTAGTACAGGAAGTGCTACAAGCGATCAAATCGTAGACATTGGATGATTTGGAGCCAGCGTGGACTGGAGTAAACTTCTAGAAGCTTCCAGAGGCGTTCCAGAGAAGATATTATTGTTTTGGAGTGTTTTCATATTGTTAGGAGAAAATATTGGAAAAAGAGAATATTTCCTACAAGATTTGGAGATATCTTAAATAAAGGAAATATGTTATATGGAAAAACTTGAAGTGCAAGTTGAAGAATATATATATCAAGGTCGTGGCCCTTTAGTAAGCGACATAGCTTGAGAGAAAAAAAAACAAAAGGTTTTTTTGGTGTGACATCGTCTATGTCAGTGAGTGAATCAAAGTCTAGGGTTGGGGGAGTTTAGCTCAGGGTTAGGTTATCCTGAAGATTTCATGTTATAGAATAGAGCGGTATTTCAAGAGGTCGATCTACGCGTTTGCAATTGTGTGGTAATTGCTTTCTCATTCTAGTGAATTCGAATACTGGACGTGGTCCCGGGGAGTAGGAGGCGAACCTCGTTAAAAAACTTTATGTCTCTTTATTTTCTGCACTTTATTTGTGTCTCACCTACACTTACAATTGGTATCAGAGCGGGTTCTCGATAGAGATCTAGTCTTGTTTCAGGTAGATCTAAGGTGAGGATCAAAAGTAGTACAGAAAGTAGGACAAAGCTTGAAATCGGGTTTGATGGAGTCCTATCATGAGGGTACGTCTATGACAAGACCACCACGACTTGATTCTTCTAATTATGGGTATTGGAAGGTTCGTATGCAAGCTTTCATTAGTGGTCTTGATGAAGATTGTTGGAATTCGATTGAGATTGGTTGGAATTCTCATATGATGACTGATGATAAGGGAGTTAAAGTTCCTAAGCCGAGGGATAAGTGGAATGATATAGAGAAGAAGGCATCAAGTTGTAATTCTAAGGCCAAGACTGCGATTTACAGTGCAATTGATGCAAACTACTTCAAGTTGATTTCTCAATGTGCATAAGCTCATAAGGCATGGAAGACATTGGATAATATGTTTGAAGGTATTACAAGTGTCAAGAGAACTAAGTTGGATATGTTAGCATCTAAATTTGAGAATCTAGGGATGGATGATGGGGAAACCGTGGCTCAATTTAGTGCTAAGTTGTGTGACATATCTAATGAGTCATTCGCTCTTGGAAAGCAGTACAAGGACAAAAAGCTTGTGAAAAAACTGAAGAGATCACTTTCCATCAAAGTTTGAGTCAAAAATTTATGCAGTTGAAGAAGCTCATAATCTGGATGAGATGGCTTTTGATGAATTTGTTGGGATACTTCAGGCTTTTGAGTTGAGTAAATCGTATGAGGACAAAGGTCAAAAGAAGGATGTTGATGTTGGAGTTGCTCTAAAGGTTTCATCTTCTGAAGATCCTATGGCGATGTTGTCAAGACAATTTTCTAAGTATTTGAAGCAGAAGAGAAACAGAACAGAGAAAGGAAAAGAGTTTGGCAAGTCATCAAAGATAAAATGCTATGAGTGGCAAGGCTTTGGACATGTTCGCTCTGAATGTGCAAACTTGCAAAAAAAGAAGAAAATCAATGATTCTGGAACTGATTCAGATGATGGTGAAGACCTTAAGAATTTTGTGGCATTTACAACCTTTGAATCTGAGTCTGCAACAAAACATGCATCAACGTCTGCAGCAGGATCTGTGTCAGCGTCTGCAGCAGAGTCTGAAATTAGAAGTGACAATGATAAAAGTGATGACGATGCTGGAAGTATCGATGATAAAGAGTTTGCTGAGACTTACAAAGCATTGTATGAGCATTGGTATAAACTGGTTGAGGATAATTCGGCGTTGACTAAGGAGAAGGTCAAGTTAGAAACTCAAGTGGTTGAGGTACAAAAGTATGCAACAGAGAAATAAGAAGAAGCTCAGCAAGCTAGAGTTCAACTTGAAGAAACACAAAAAAATTTGTGGATGTTGAATAATGGCACGAATCAGTTGGATCATCTTCTTAGCATTGGGAAAAGTGATCGATATGGCCTTGGATTTAAAGGGAAATCTTCAAAAGTTGATTGTGTTTTTGTGTCTGGTGGAAAAATGAAGGTTGCAGTGACATCTGCTACAGAAGCTGCAACTGCTACAGAAACTGCAACTGGTACAGAAACTGCAACTGGTACAGAAATTGCAACTGGTACAGAGAAGGCAGCTGGTACAAGAACTGCTACAACGCCTGCAAAAAGGAAAATTCCAGAAGTACAGAGTGCACCTCGACGAATTTTTCGACCTGTGTGCCATCATTGTGGAGTTGTTGGGCATATTAGGCCAAGATGTTTCAGGTTATTGAGGGAAAATAATCAAATGGAGCAAGCTAATGGTGTGAGATTTCATGATCCAACATGTTATCATTGTGGGGTTGTTGGACATGTTCAACGTAATTGTTCCAGGTTTGTTCAAGGGGTTTTTTGGACTCAGAAATATAATCATTACAGAGACGGTGCAGTAGGAGTTTATCCTCAATTTGGAGGGAGACGGTTCTTGCATTAGTTTTTAACCATGATGTGACTCAAGCAGGGGGAGAATGGTGTTGATGGTCTTGGTTGTGTTACTGGTGACAAAGCCTATGGAGCTAAGGTTGCTTGAATTCACATACATAGTCAAAAAGGGGGAGAATGAAGATGCAAGTGTTGTTGTGTCAGATGCAAGTGTTGCTGTACCATTTGAGAAGTAGTACAGGAAGTGCTACAAGCGATCAAATCGTGGACATTGGATGATTTGGAGCCAGCGTGGACTGGAGTAAACTTCTAGAAGCTTCCAGAGACGTGCCAAGAGGGGTAGATGAGCTGGATGAAGAAGATATTATTGTTTTGGAGTGTTTCCATATTCTTAAGAGAAGATATTGGAAAAAATAATATTTTCTAAAAGATTTGGAGATATCTTAAATAAAGGAAATATGTTATATGGAAAAACTTGAAGTGCAAGTTGAAGAATATATATATCAAGGTCGTGGCCCTTTAGTAAGCGACAGAGTTTGAGAGAAAAAGAAAAACAAAAGGTTTTTTTTGGTGTGACATCGTCTGTGTCAGTGAGTGAATCAAAGTCTAGGGTTGGGGGAGTTTAACTCAGGGTTAGGTTATCCTGAAGAGTTCATGTTATAGAATAGAGCGGTATTTCAAGAGGTTGATCTACGCGTTTGCAATTGTGTTGTAATTGCTTTCTTATTCTAGTGAATTTGAATACTGGACGTGGTCCCGGGGAGTAGAAAACGAACCTCGTTAAAAAACTATGTGTCTCTTTATTTTCTGCACTTTATTTGTGTCTCACCTACACTTACACTTACCAGATGCAAGTGTGTGTATATATATATATATGCTTTTATCTCTTTTACTATTTTCAATGTTCAAAAAATCGATAGGCGCTCGTCGGACGGTCGAGATGGGCCTAAAGCCTAACAAAAAAATTGGGGATTAAGCAGGGATTCATTTAATTACCTTTTTAATGCTTTTTTAACATGTTAATCCATTATAATTTATAATTTTGATATAATATTGTGTTCAAGATTGGATAAAACACATGAAAAAAATATTAGGTCTAATACATTAGGATATACATTGAAAATATGAACATAAGTTGTATTTATCAAATTTTAGAACCAACTAAATTTTATTAATTTAAAAAAAAAATTGGACTATACGGCTGTCTAGGCAAAAATTAATCGGTCTAGGTAGAGATTAATCGGCCTAGGCGAAGATTAATCGGACACCCGATTTATTGAACCGATTACCCATAAATCGCCAAGGTTTACCGCCACCTAGCGCCTAAACGGCCGGTTTTTTGAACAGGGACTATTTCTATTTGAACCTGAGTTTTGCCGAATATTTTTTGTCATGCCAACATCGCAAGCATTCTAGCTCATGAGATAAAACATTTTATCTGTTATTTATCACGATTACATTACATGTTTTATTATAAGTGTCAACCTTGTATATTGGTATCAGCTTTCAATCTCTCTTTTATAAGATTAACAAAGGTTTAAAAAATCTCCTAATTTAGCATTTGTGGTTATGTCATATTATTGATAATATGATGGAGCTCGATGCAATCGTCCTTCTGTTGGAGCTCATCTTGCATCGCACTGACGCTAGCCTCCAAATCCTTGATTCTTTCCTTGTCTTACACTCTTACCTTACGTTTTGGTTGGTACCGCGCGCATCAGCTTGACACTCAAGAATTTCTTTGAATTTTTTTTTTTTTGATATTCGGACTGTTTTGGATCTTCCTTCACCGGATCGAGGTTGTGGTCGGTGAATCGGCTTATTGGTGACGTGTTGAAGGTATTCGGGATCCGGTTCGGGGGCTCTAGGCATTATTCTCGTTTTCGCGGTAATTTCTCTGGTTTTTGGCCGAGGATTTCTTCTCACGAGCTTTGATCCGCCAGAGGAAAGGTGGTTGGGATTAGGTTGCGGCAGGAATCGACTCTCTGGTTGTTCGACAAGGGACTGGCAGCAAGCCGCAAAGCTCATTTCTTGTAGTCGCCGGTGAGGTTGTTGAACGGAGGAAGAAATCAATTAAACACTTCTCACATTCTCGTCGATTTCGTATACCTTCGTTTAGATTCCAACTAGTGTTTAGTCCACGCCTAATTTTTATTGTTTTTTTTATCTTTTTCCTGACAGTTTCTAATTCCTATTTATGAACTAGGTAGTAATCAGCGTTTTGTGAGGAGTGAAATATTTATAACTGTTTTTGGGAAATTTTTATTTTAAATTATATGGTGTTATAAGAAAAGACTCGAACCATTTGTCAAAACCTTGCATATTGGCGTGTTATTTAATTATGTCACATCAATACAAGATTAAACAGGTCAATGCAAGGTTAAATCGTTTAATATATAAATTAAATTATATGGTGTTATAAGGAAGTGGCTGTTGAATTTTTTTTTTACTTAAAAGCTGTCAAGTGTGAACCCCCCTATAGTTCTGTTTTGTAATTAGGCTTCAACTCTCCATCCCTTGTCATGAAATGTTTACTCAAATATATATATTAGTGGACTACAAAATTTCTTTTAAGTTTTGGGTTTTAAAATTACTAGAATCGGCTCTGCATGCACGCTTATATGCAATAACATTGTTTTTGTTAAAAGCCACCCAATCATCTCTCTTACATAGTTACATGCTTAGTGCTAAGTTGCTAACTATGTATTTTTTATATATCACAAAAGAAATAAGTTTTTAAAAAACTACATCAATATTACATCATCTAAACCTAAAATCAAATTATATCTATGTTAAAAATTTCGATCGATTTATTTATTGATAGAAAACAAAGAGACGAAAAAAAACACGCTTGACTTATACGATATATCCAAGAAAATTAGTTGAATCAATCAATATTTTGAACAAGAAGAGTCGGTCGGTCCATTTTGTTCTCCTCGACGCCACCTTTGGTAAATACAATTATACAAGAAGAGTCAGTCGGTCCATTTTGTTATTTTCCTTGGAAATTTGGATCCTTTTTCAAATAATTTTTTTAAAAAAGTTTTTGGGTATTTTTTCTTGAAAATTTTTTTTAAATTTTTTTCGGACCCATAGCAAATGTCCATATTACCATGGGTCTTAGCCAGATCTGGGAGTTCATCTTTTCCTCTGCGGATGCAGTGGCGGCGGCCTCTGAGACTGCATCATGAAGCGGTTAAGGTTTCCGTCTCCCGGTTCAACCAGTTTTTGTAGCATTTCTCTACTTTGGTTCAATCGCTAAACCAGGTCTATTAGGAATTTTCGGTTAGGCCGTTTTTCTTATATTTTATTTTAGTTCTGATTCTCTTTTGTTTCCTTGTATCTTCTTCTAATTCAAGTAAACCTTTTAACAAACAAAAAAACAATTATACAAATCCGAAATTAAATATATTCCCTAAAGGCACAAATATTTTAGATTTATCGCCTTTTTCTTGCTTTCTCTATTAAAGAAAAAAATATTATTCGTTTTCACTTTTCACCCGTCACAAGCCACAGCGACTTATTTAAGATTCCACTTTCGTAAAAATGAAAAATGAAAATTCCACATTCCGTTAAATTTAACGACCGTCTTCTCAACGAAGTACCTTGATTTGGATACATCTATAAAAGTTCCATAATCTCCTCCCATATTTGCTGGATCATCGGTATTTTTTTCTTCTTTTTTTGCCCGTAAATCTCTGTTCATTCGTAGGATTATTATGTCATTATCTCTAACCATAAGATAAAGATCATGAAATTCAACATTTCCGAAGAAGACAGTACCGGAATTCATATTCGTTTTGCCTCTCCATCTGATTCTCAGGTTCGTTTTCTTGAGCAAAAAAATGGTTTTATTCAAATCCTTGATCATAAAAAAAAGTCCACAAGAAATATCAATAATGTTTGTTTTCCTTCTCTAATGCGAGCCGTTGAAACGTATAAACAGCTTATGGAATTGGAACAAATCCGCATTTCGAAACCCGGCGATGACGAAATCGAGTCACCATCGCAAACAGAGGAAACCAGAGGCGAGATTATTCCTCTGTCTTGCGCGTTTACGAGACAAGAACTCTGCGTTTCCGAGTCGAGAGAACGCGAAGAATCGATCAGAAGACTAAGCAGCCTCATCTTTCTTTACCTGATCGTCATGTCCGTACAGATCGTTGGAGGTTTTAAGGCCAATAGTCTCGCTGTGATGACTGACGCTGCGCATTTGCTGTCCGACGTGGCGGGTCTCTGCGTCTCTCTGTTAGCTATCAAGGTCTCGAGCTGGGAAGCGAATCAGAGAAACTCGTTTGGGTTTAAACGGCTCGAAGTTTTAGCAGCTTTCTTGTCTGTTCAGCTTATATGGCTTGTCTCTGGAGTTATAATCCATGAAGCCATCCAAAGGCTTCTTAGCAGAAGCAGAGAGGTTAATGGTGAAATCATGTTTGGGATTTCGGCTTTCGGGTTTTTCATGAACTTGGTTATGGTCGTTTGGTTAGGACATAACCATAACCATCACCACCACCATCATCATCATAATCATTGTCACAAGGAGGAGGAAAAGGAAGAAGAGATGGATCCTTTAAAGGGTGGTTTTGAGGAGAAATCGTCGTCAAAGGAGATGAACATTAACATACAAGGAGCTTATCTTCACGTGATGGCGGATATGATTCAGTCACTTGGTGTTATGATCGGTGGAGGAATCATTTGGGTGAAACCGAAATGGGTTTTGGTTGATTTGATATGCACTCTTGTTTTCTCTGCCTTTGCTCTCGCTGCTACTCTACCAATGCTCAAGAACATATTTGGGATACTGATGGAGCGCGCGCCGCACGATATGGACATAGAGAAGCTCGAGAGAGGGCTTAGGCGTATCAATGGAGTTAAGGTTGTTCATGATCTTCATGTATGGGAGATAACAGTTGGGAGAATCGTACTGTCGTGCCATGTCTTGCCCGAACCCGGGGCTAGTTCTAAAGAGATCATTTCTGATGTTAGAAATTTCTGTAGGAAAACTTGTGGGATTTATCATGTAACAGTTCAGGTTGAATCAGAGTAGCAAAAGAGAGAACAAGAAAGAGATTTTAAATTTTTATTGAATATAGAAGTCTCAACACAACACATTCTAATTGCTAAAACTTTCACATTTCAGAGAGATTTCTTAGATAAACTCTCACACAACACAAGAACTGACAATGATGATATGTCAAAAGACAAAACCAGATACAACAAGGTCACAGTTCCCGATTGAAATCTGGGAATTGATGATCTCATAGGGCTAAAGCAACTGAGACAAGAACAAAGGGAGATTCTTTGATTGCTGAACTTATCATGGCGATTTGATTTTGAGGCTATCCATGCGAGCTTTAATGTAACTGAGATATTCATCTTCGGGAGGGATACATTTCTTGATGACATCGATTTCCATCAAATTCTTGACCCATCTGTGAATCTCCGGGAACTTCTCCTCCGTAACAACCTTGACTCCGACCATCTGTTCCGTTCTCATCAGCCAAAACGCTACCAACGTCGCCACGATGTCCACGAACCCTAAGCTTCTCCCACCGAGAAAATCTTTCCCGACGAGCTCTTTCTCCAGAAACTTCAATAAATCCCTCGCCGCTTCCACCGCCGCGTCTCTCTCTTCCCCGAACTTCCCCACCATTTGCATCGCCGTCACATAAATCTGACATTTTCCCAATAACCGGTTAAACCGGGTTAGAATCCGAACCGGTTTTTGAAATTAAAAATTTAGAAGTCATCATAATCATACCTGTTCATCGACGAATTTGGCCCAGAATCGAGCCATAGCTCTCTCGTACGGATCTTGAGGCAGAATTGGATTGTTTTGCCATGTATCATCGATATACTCAAGGATCACAAGTGATTCCGAGATTGGTTTACCATTATGAACAAGAACCGGAATCTTCTTGTGAACCGGGTTCAATTGGAGTAGCAATGGGCTCTTGTTGGTGATATCTTGCTCTGAGAACTCGTACGGAACACCTTTGAGTGTGAGAGCTATCTCAATCCGACGGCTGAAAGGACTCGCCCACATACCCAGAAGCTTCACTTCATCTGATCTCTCCGCCATTGAATATCTTTAGCTCACTAGACTTGCTTCTTCTATTTTCTTGAGTTGAGCTTTTTACTTATATAGAGTTATGATTATTTATTGCGTCAACGAAGTCAATATGATTGTAGCTAGAGGGTGAACAATCCGGTTTACTGATTGTTTTTTTTTGTTGGTTCTGATTTTCTCGGTTTTATAGAAATTGAAAACCATTCGTAATTCGGTTAAGGATAGATTCGGTTTTCATGCAATTTTAATTTGGGATCCGAGATCCGATCTAGGATCCGCTATTATCGGGATCCGAGATCCGATCTAGGATCCGCTACAAAAGTCTAGATATCTAAGGGTGTCGGAGATAGATTTTGATAGTAAAATCTCGGATCCATCAAAATCAAATATGGATAGTAAAATTATAAGGTTTGGATATCCACATTCTTTAAATATATTAAATTTTTTGATTTTATTGATAATTTTTTAATATCTTGAGATTTATATATAAAAAATAATAAACATTTTTTTATAATAACTTTTTTTTACAAAATATTATATAAAATTTTAATTTTATCATTATTTTAATATTTTTTTATTAATTTTACGGATCTATATCTGAATATTCACAAATATCTTAATATTTAGGCGGATATCCAAAACAGATCCATATAAAAATAATTAAAACTTGGACCCGATATATATAGATACGGATCTATATATTTTGAAATTTTTGAAAATTCAGATCTGCCCCACCCCTACTTCAAAGCACACATATGGTTACATAGAAAACGGTTTAGGTTCGGTTTTGATTTCGATTGTTTCAGATTATAAATAATAAACCACGCGGTTTTTTATCAAATTTTGGTTTTGACGTCACTAGTGACGAAACGGTACATTGAAGAACTTAAATGCTCATAACTATTTTTGTCCCACATCGGTAGGAAGAGGTTTGTGTTGGATGGTTTAAATAGAGGAGTCTTTGGTCAAATATGGCAACGGGGTGGGGCTCAGGATATGAGTCTGCTTATTATTAACTAAACCCTGAACCTTCCCTCTTAAGGGAATCAAGGGAATCTAAACTAAAACTATTGGGGGGTGTTTGGCCGGCGTTTCCCCCGAAAAATAACAAAAAAACGTCGATGGTTACATAAGAGGCTCGTCTCCAAGTTGGACTATTAGGCTGGGTTTGGTTCGTTAGGTGGTTCTGCTGAAACTAGATTATTTGGTTCGTTAGGTGGTTCTGCTGAAACTAGATTAGTGTCTGCGGTTAACCGTTTCCTAGCCTTCTCTCCCACCTCCAAATTTTTGTTTTATACTTCTTTTTGTTATTTTCTTTTTATTTATGAATTGGGACATGATGAATATTTTGTATTTTATCATTTTTTAACACTGATTTATTATTTTATTAGAAATTATGAGAATTGTTACATCGACGATTCTATAACAGATAATTCTACTGTCTTATGAGCATCAACACCAAACGATTATACATATATCACACCCAAATCTCCTGCTGTAGAAGTATTAATGAACCATTGATCAACCACTGAGCCAAGAGCCCTTACACATTTTTAAAAAAATAATTATGTATCCTCTTTTTCGGTATTTTGTATTTTAAAATTAGGTTGGTCATTTTGTTAATGTTCATGAGATTTTAATTAAAACTATATTCTAAACTCACGCGTCCGCACAGGATAATTTTTTGTAATATATAAAATGTAAAATGAAAAATATGAACTAATTTAAATGTTATTGATTTAAATATGTTTAATTTTTAATTTTTAAATTTATAATAGATTTAATAAATATTTGGTAATAAGTGTAATACATATTTGACAACAAATTCAATTTATTTTAAAAATAAAGGATGTTTGAAAAGAGTTCTAATAGTACTCATATTTTAATAGTATAGATTAACTAAGGATATTGATTCATGTGTGTTTTTAATTTAAATATTGTTTATTAATCCCCAAATGGGTAATTGGAAATTGAGTACATCGTCAGACAAAGAAGCAAAAACCGGAAACTTCAGTTCCGGAGAAAACAATTCGGTAACGCAAAAAAACGACTTATTAGAAATCCAACAATGTTTAATTTTAATTTTATCCGAAAACGATCAATCGAAAAATAGTGAATTCAAACATATTGTTTAAATTTGTTTTGGTAAACAAATATTTTTACATAATTATTTTTGTTATTTCCGAAATTTTAAATTTAGAATGGTAGTTTTGAAAAGAAAAAAAATGCGATATTTTAGGATATTTCTCATTTTAAAATTAAAAAATACCAAAAAAAAGAAGTTATTAAAGTCGTTGGACATTGACCCAATAGTTGCGAGTTGATCTCACGCGCTGAAATTATATATGTTATTTACTGCAATTATTTATGGTTGACTTTTCAAACTTTTTAGAGCATCTCCGATGGAAAGTTTTAAAGAGGTTTTTAAGGGGTATTTACTCAAAATTTAAATCAAAAATGATAAATATGCTTAGAAACGGTTCTAATTTAAGATTTTTTAGAACCCTTAAGAGACTCATACGTGTCACAATTAGATTGGTTGCAGATTTTTTGTTTTTTTTAATTATTTTTTTTGGTTCTCAATCGACTCTCTCTCTCTCATTTTTCTTTCTCTCCGATAGAACCTAGATTCAATGGCGTCGTTGCTTGATTCCGTCACCGTTACCCGGGTGTTTTCTCTGCCTATCGCGGCCTCGATTTCATCTGCTTACGCGGTTCCGTCGATTTCTGTACGCCGGATTTCTACCGCCATGTTTCTCCAGCTCAGTGGTTTGAAGGCTTCCCGGAGTTTGGTGACTCAGTCGGTGCCGAATCGAAGATCCCGATTCGCTCGCGGTGGAAGAATCGCCTGTGAGGCTCAGGACACAACTGCCGCCGTCGAAGGTATACACTTCTTCTTCTCGGATTCCCTTTTATGGATTTCTGTGTAATATTCCGCTGATTGTGCATGAAATGATCATAGTCTGGTATAAAGTCATGGTGAATCTGTAACTGTTAGGTTATCAAGTTTTCCAATTTAGTAAGGAAGGAGCATCAAATTCAAATTGTGTGTGATTTATAATTCAACTCCCTGAAACTTGCAAGGCCTTGAATCGTGGACATACCTGATTTATAAAGAAACGCGTTCTGAAGAGATGAATCAAATCAGTTATTCCATCTCTATGAAGATTCTGTGTATTTTCTCGAGTTTGTTAATTTTGCTATGCCAATCTCGGGATATGCTGCAGAAATGAAGCTGGTAAAGTACGTTCTAGAGAATTCAGCAATCCTCAAGAAGCTCACTGTAATTGTGAACTATGATTCAATAGATAATGACATCTTCAAAGAACTTCTCAAAATCCCAAGATGCTCTACAACGTGTCAAGTGGTCGTCATCTGATTCATAAGGCTTAGAGAGAACATGTGAAGATTTGTCTTTTTTATTAGACCAGTTTGATGTAGGAAGCTCTCTTGCCACACAAGAAATGCAGCTTTAGGCTCTTTCATATGTTTTGTAATATTTGGTGTAAATGGAGATAGTACTGTTTTAAGGTACTTTTGCAAAAAATTATGATGATGTTTGTTTACTCTTTCGTATGTTCCTTAAACATCTATGTGTCAATGTGTGTGTGTGTGTGTAAACGAGCTTTTGACTTTCTATATCTTTGGCAAAAGAACATTCTATATCCAGAAAAAATTGAAGAAAAGGCAAGAAAAACAGAAGATTACCAATAATGACTCAACCAATATGAGCATGATTCGCAATTTTGTCGCTGGTTTTTTCTCTAACATTCTCTCATACTTTTGATATCAGGTCATCTTTCAATTCAAGAGATTGGAATCTCGGTTTCATTTTTGTTACCTATCCCAATTGAGCGCTAGCTTTACTAACTCCAGTCTGAAAATGTTGCCAACAATTCTCAAGAGCTGCCCAAAACTAAAATCTCTCATTTTGGTGATGATTATAATTTAAAAAAAAATCTTTATTTATTTTTAAGAACCCCACTTGGGGTTCTACCATTGGAAGAGCATAAAATTACAAACATGGAATGAGGTTCTTAATTTAAAATTTTTCAAAATTATTATTAAAAATAATGATAAGAACCTCATTTGGGGTTCTACTTTTGGAGATGGTCTAACCTATTTTTCCTAATATTTGTTTTTCGTAGATGCTTTTGTTGTTTCTTCACATAAGGGTGTCCGAAGTTTGGATGCTAGATTTAGAGGTTGTAGCATCTTCTAGCTATATCCAAATCGAAGACTTCAAAAACGAAGCTGTTAGAAATTTATTACATTACAATGGCTTTGGTTATTTACAGCATTTTATCTCATCGGTAAGGAATATGTAGATGGATAGACTTACAATTTAGGTTAATTCCACTTCCATTTGAAGTGAAAAGAGGAATTTTATCGAGTTATGAGTTACCAAGGTCGGAAATCAAGTTCCAGTTTCAGCTTGGGAAAAACTTTTTGTTGTCACTAGTCATCATCCTCATTCATTATTTTCCAAGTTCTTTCATCAAACAAAATAAGATCACAATCTTCTATGAAGAGGTAACAGAGAACTTAAGTATGGATCACTAAGAGGGCCATAGATCTAGCTGCAGTTTGGGAGATATTTTTGATATCACAAGACATGATCAACCGGTTTTTGGTGGACCCAGTTTTTTCATCAAGAAGAACAAGATTGTAATGTTCTCTGAAGAGGTAATGGAAGATAAAAATGTTGCTCGTATCAAAGTAATTACGATTTCACAAGCTGGGATTCAACAGATACATACATCCATGGTTCAAAAAATCGCTAGGCGGTAGCTAGGCGCTTGGTAGGGGATTAGCGCCTAGAACGAATAGCGCCTAGAACGACTAGTCGGAGCATTAAGAAACTAGCACCTAGAATGACTAGTTAGATATCTAACTAAGTTGTGCATTGCTGAGTTTGCTCATATTCATGCGTCTAACCGTAGCCTTGGGTTTTTGTCCATTTTACGTGGTTTATGGCTTGATTTTGCGGTGTCCTTTGGACTTGGCTCCACAACCAGATAAGACGCGTATGCATGGTCAAGCTGCGATATTTTCCCACAATGTACAAGCTATTCATCAAACAGCTTAAAGCAATTTACAAACTTCGGCCGCATCATACAAAGAACAAGTTGACAAACACCGACGCAAGGTGGAATTCAAGGCCGTCGATTTAGTTTGGGTGGTCCTCACAAAGGATAGACTTCCTGCTCACGAATATAACAAGCTATGTTCCCGAAAGATTGGTCCGCTAGAGGTTCTTGAACGGATAAATAGCAATGCATATCGTGTGTGTTTGCCTCGGGAGGTTCGAACAACAAATGTCTTTAATTTTAAGCACATTTTTCCGTTTCAAGGCGACAATAACGATCCAAATTTGAGGGTGATTCTCCTCCTACCCGGAGGGACCTGATGCAGCGCATCCTTATCCAATAAGAGAACATATATATCGTAATGTTTGACGTGCTCTCTAAATCTTGAGTCGTTTTTCTAATCTCCATTATGTTTAGAATTCTACTTTCTTTTTCCTTTGTTTTTTAGGATTTCTAATAGCTTTAGGCTTATGTTAGAAGCTATATAAGGAATCAAGAGTCATTGTTTTAGTGTTATTTTTCGAAAAACCTAATAAAAACCAAAAAAAGGAAACTCAAGTTTCCCAAAGAACTTCCGTTTCCACAACACTTAGAGGAGTACTCTCGCCCATATTATCTTAGAGGATATCTTGATCATCTAAGTTAAGATCCAAGCTCGATTTGATCTCAACCTGAGATTTCAAACTTGTTAATTCGCTTCCGCCTCCCCATCAATTGAACATGGGTTAAAAACAGTTTCTTCATACGAGGTTGTCTCAAGTGTGGGTGGTAATTTAGAGGCGGCTTAACCATCTTCTAGGTATCTCCAAAGCCGGGATTTCCAGAGAGAAACCATAAGAAGCTTAGCAGTTAGCATAGTGAAACGGTTTGATTCTCGGGAGCACAATTTCTCGAAGTATTGTTGTCTGGAACAATGGTGAAACAAGATGGATTGACAGAGATAATATATCTCTATACGACTTGTACTGCCTTGGACACTATGGCAACAATCGGTACAAAGTATTGAAGTTCAATTTTGATTTTTTTGACCTAGACAATGACTCTTACGAGCCAGGAGCTGAGGTTTATGAATTTTCCTCAAAAAGCTAAACATTACAGAAGATTGGATTGTGTCTAGACCAATTAAGGTTGTTTCAATAGAGGGGAATACTTATTGGTTAGCTTCTTCAAAGAAACTCTTTGTCCAGACTTTTGACTTCTCCACCGAAGTATTTTAGGCCAATTAGACTTCCGTTTGAAATACAAAAAAGGGACTTGAGTCTTCCTCTTTTAGAGGAGGTGGACTTTCACTGATATACCAACATTACAGAGAACTGAAGACGGAAGTATGGATCACAAAGAGGGCCAGAGATCAAGCTACAATTTGGGAGAAATTGTTTGATGTCACAAGATATGATCAACCCCTTTTTGGTGGACACAATTTTTTCAACAAGAAAAACAAGATTGTAATATTCTCTGAAGAGGTAATGGAAGATGAAACAATTGCTCATTTGGTCTATGGTTTAGGGCATAGGGTTTAGGGTTTAGAGCATTTCAAAAATCCGTCGCTAAATCGTCGCAAATTTTGCAACGGTTTTGTGACGAATCACATGTTGCGACGAATTATCGACGATTTTTGACAAATCGTCGCTAAATCGTCGCAAACTGTGATTCGTCACAAAATCGTCGCATATTTTGCAACGATTTGGTGACGATTTGTTTGCAACGATTTAGCGACGATTTGTCAAAAATACGTTTAGGGTTTAGGGTATATGTACAAGAATGTATACGTCGATTGCAACAATCCATATATCCATTTAAATGTTTACCGTAAACCCAAAATCATCAAATCATCTAAATGTTCATCGAGATTGAAGAATGAGTAAAACAGGGAGTTTGCGTACATGTTAGATTATTAGAACTTCAGATTCAGTTTGCGAATATCACTGCGATTGATCGAGTTTTCATTTATGATCAATTTTATAGCGTCAATATGAATTTCATTGAGAGATGAAGAATACAATGAGATGTTAATAGGTTACGGTTTAGGTCATAGGGTTTAGGGTTTAGAGCATTTCAAAAATCCGTCGCTAAATCATCGCAAATTTTGCAACGGTTTTGTGACGAATCACATGTTGCGACGAATTAGCGACGATTTTTGACAAATCGTCGCTAAATCGTCGCAAACTGTGATTCGTCACAAAATCGTAGCATATTTTGCAACGATTTGGTGACGATTTGTTTGCAACGATTTAGCGACGATTTGTCAAAAATACGTTTTATGATTTAGGGTATAGGTACAAGAATTTATACGTCGATTGCAACAATCCATATATCCATTTAAATGTTTACTTTAAACCCAAAATCATCAAATCATCTAAATGTTCATCGAGATTGAAGAATTAGTAAAACAGAGAGTTTGCGTACATGTTAGATTATTAGGACTTCGGATTCAGTTTGCGAAGATCACTGTGATTGATCGAGTTTTCATTTATGATCAATTTTATAGCGTCAAGATGAATTTCATTGAGGGATGAAGAATACAATGAGATGTTAATAGGTTACATCTTAGGGTTTAGGGCATAGGGTTTAGGGTTTAGAGCTTTTCAAAAATTCGTCGCTAAATCGTCGCAAATTTTGCAACGGTTTTGTGACGATCACATGTTGCGACGAATTAGCGACGATTTTTGACAAATCGTCGCTAAATCGTCGCAAACTGTGATTCTTCACAAAATCGTCGCATATTTTGCAACGATTTGGTGACGATTTGTTTGCAACGATTTAGCGACGATTATTGTAATGCCCTAAACCCTAAACCCCGATCCCGTATTTAGGATCGGGGTTCAGGGTTTAGGTCATTTCTTAAATTTCACAATAATATTACTCATCATGTATACTAATTAATTACTGAATCACTCATTAAATAAAAATATAATATATAATTAATTACATCACTCATCGAATTCATTTCCGGACGAAGACACATCCGTTTCTTCATCATCTGGTTCATCACTTTCTTCGAACTCATTTTCATCATCTTCTTCCTCTGTATCGTCTGGGAGATATTCAACTTGCCTGTTTTGAGGATCTATCAAAAGGATATCATCAATGCTCTCATTTGGTTCTGGCATATCAGAGCAATGATCTTGCTCCATTGGTAGATCCTCAACCCCCACAATTCGACCCCTCGAAGAAATTTTTATAACTGATAACCATGAGATACGGGTGGTGCGAACTCGCGGATATGGAACAAAGCTAACTTGTTATGCTTGTGATGCTAGGATAAATGGCTCATACTTATTGTAACGTCGCGATTGGTTGACGTCTACTGTCCCAAATTTGTTTTTACGGACGCCTCGATCAACTGTTGGATCGAACCAGTCGCATTTGAACATAACGCATTTCAAACCTAAGCAACCGGGGTACTCAACTTCAATTATGTCTTGCAACACTCCATAAAAATCTATTTCGCCCCGCACACATACCCCGTAGTTGGCAGTAGCTCTTTGATTACCGTATTTGAATGTATGAAATATATATCCGCGTGTGCAATACATGGGTGCAGTCGTTATCTTCGATATGGGGCCTTTGATTAACTCATGGAACCAGAGTGGATATGCGGTATCCCCATACTCGACCTATATCATTAATTAATTAACAAAAGTAATTAATCAATATATGTATTAGATTAATTGTCCAAGTTAGTAATTATTTAGTTAAAAATTAATTTTTACGTACTTACGTTTTCAACCACGGGGTAAAATGTTGATCTTTACGCTTGTTGATTTCATCGTCTGAGATTCCTTCAATGACTTCTCGGACAAATGCACTGCATACAAAAGTATTTACAAGTAAGATACATATCGTAATTGTTATAAAGCTAGTATATATATATATATATAATTTAGCCATATATATGTATGTTTATACACTTACGTCTCAAATTGGCTAACTTCTTCGCAATTGAAGAGGATATACGTTTGTGCACTATGATGGTCTTTTTCATTGGCAAACCAAACTGACTTCAGTCTTCCACATAATCGACCGATTGAAGAAAAGATATCTGGGACACCTTCATTAGCATATGTTCGGCCTACACCTCCATCATCATATCGCCGTGCTGCCCTTTTCCGTGTGCGGACCTTCGAGCCAAAATAGTATCCCGTGAAGTGAGAAGTTTCTTCTGTTAAACTTCCTGCTACTATTGAGCCTTCAAATTTGGTTAGATTTTTAGCCTTCCACTTCAAATGTCCCATGAATCGCTCGAATGGGTACATCCATCGATACTGCACAGGTCCCCCAAGTTCTGCTTCGTGAGGGAGATGAATAGGTAGATGTTCCATAACATCAAAGAAGGCTGGGAGAAATATTTTTTCCATGTTGCACAACAAAATAGGAATACTAGTATCAAGTTGTGCAATAACATCTTCTGACAAAGTACAAATATCCCGAAAAAACGCTCCAATGCCTACAATAATAACAACATGATATATAAGGTATGTTAAATTTTTATTTCATCTATATTAATTACATCAATGTTTACATATATATGTCATTAATTTAAATTTATATACATGCAATTGCTTCGTGTACATTTCCTGGTAGAAGTTCAGCAAATGCAAAAGGAAGTAGTCGTTGCATAGAGACGTGACAATCATGACTTTTCATCCCGGAAAACTTTTGCCTTTTCTCAACACATTTAGCTAGATTAGATACGTACCCGTCCGGGAACTTCACATCAGATGTCGCCCATTTGAACAAAGCTGACTTTTCTTCCGCACCCAATCGAAATATCGGGACATGTGCTTTCCCATTGCTTGTAATATGTAACTCATTCCGACAACAAAGATCAGGCAAGTCTAATCTTGACTTACCGCTGTCTTTAGTCCTTCCACGCACGTTTAACACTGTATGCATGATGTTATCAAAAACGTTTTTCTCAATGTGCATGACATCCAGATTGTGTCTAAGCAAATGATCCTTCCAATACGGAAGCTTCCAGAATATGCTTTTCTTATGCCAATTGTGATGCTCCCCATACCCATCCGGCATATTAGTTGGAGTGTGCCAATTTCCACCACGATTGATTGTTTCCAGTGCACCATAATGATCAATTTCTGCTTCTAGATCTTCCCTGGAAAGATAAACAAGAGGAGGAACACGAACAGCTTTGTTCTTTCTAAACAATCGCTTGTTTCTTCGATATGCATGGTGAATCGGTAGAAATCGGCAGTGACAATCAAACCAACTTGTTTTCCGACCATGTTTCAATTAAAATGCATTTGCCTAATTGAGACAATATGGACAAGACAATCGCCCATGCGTAATCCAACCTGATAACATCCCGTAAGCAGGGAAGTCGCTTATTGTCCACATAAGCACCGCACGCATTGTAAAAAAAATAATTCCTTGCACAATCATATGTCTGAACCCTGGTATACGACAACTGCTCCAATTCCTCTATCATAGGCTGCAAAAACACATCAAGGGAACGCTTCGGATGCTTCGGACCAGGTACTAAAATACTCAAAAATAAAAATTCCCTTTGCATGCACATATCTGGAGAAGGGTTGTAAGGCGTTAGGATTACTGGCCATAAAGAATATTGCCTACCAGACATACCAAATGGACTAAATCCATCTGTGCAAATACCAAGATACACATTACGTTTCTCTCTAGCAAAGTTTGGATGTACCGTCTTAAAGTGTTTCCACGCTTTTGCATCTGAAGGATGAGTAACCTCTCCATCTGTCTGCAAATTATCTGCATGCCATCTCATCGATGCAGCTGTCCTCTCAGACTGATACATTCTTTTTAATCTATCAGTTATAAGAAGGTACCACATCCGCTAGAACGGTACCTTACTCCGACCAGTACCTTGCGGCTTATATCTTGGCTTATGGCAAAATCGACATTCCTGCAACTTATCATCATCTTTCCAAAAAAGCATGCAATTGTCAACACAGACATCTATCATCTCAGAAGGCAACCCAAGACTATAAACCAGCTTATGTATCTTATAGTAAGTTTCAGCAGCTAAATTGTCCTCTGGCAAATACTCTTTAATCAAATCAGCCCAGTCATCCATGCAAACCTCAGCTAAGTTATGATCAGTTTTAATAGTCATCATCCTTGCCGCCAACGACAATTTAGAATGCCCTTCTCTACATCCATCGTAGAGTGGCTGATTTGCAGCATCTAGCATATCATAAAAAAAAATTGCATCTAGATTTGGTTCCTCATCATAATGATCATGTGCAAATGTACTTACGGTTTTATGAAATGCATCTGTAACCATGTCATGAATCCTATCATGATCTTGACCATGCTGCTCCGCATGATCATCAAATTTATTAAAATTATTTGACTCATCAAAATTCGATGCTTGATAATTGCTACTACTACTAGCTGCATTTCCCCCATGACCCTCTCCATGATAATGCCAGATATAGTAATGTGGCATAAACCCTCTATTTAATATATGCGACCACACCTTCGAGATAATGATAAATTTCTTATTCAAGCATCTTCGACAAGGACAGTACATCTTACCACTGATAATCGTATTATGTATACTTTCCGCCTGATGCATGAATCCCTTCACCCCATCACTGAACTCCTTTGTTAGCGATCCCTCTGAATCAAGACGATTATACATCCATCTTCTAATTTCGTATATTGACATTTTTTTGTTGGTCAGAGAGAAGTAAATGTTTCTGAATATGAAATTTTTATTATGAAGTTGGCCACTATATATAGATTTTAATTTTCGTTACCATCGAATTACCTACGATTTTACATCGAATTAACATCGATTTTACAACGACTTTAAACATGTTTACATCGATTTTACAACGATTGTAAACATGTTTACCTAACCATACACCGTGAACTTAAACGTGCTCACCTAACTCATTAATTTTCGGGAAATCGTTGTAAAGTTCAACTTATATAAATCCTTGCTAATTCGTCGGTAATTTTACGACGATATTACAACGTTTTATATAAACCTAGGTAAATCTTCGCTAAGTTACGACGATTTTAAAAATCGTCGGTAATTCGTCGCTAAGTTACGACGAATTTACGACGAAATAATTCGTCGCCAATTTACGAAGAATTTACGACGATTTTAAAAATCATCATAAAATCGTCGTAAAACCGATGTGCATTTGCGACGAAATTAAATCGTCGCAAAAAAATCGATGCTAAAACTATGTTTTCTTGTAGTGCGGATCCTACTATTCAACCACTAGGCTGCAAATGGGTCTTCAAAACCAAGCTACATTCGGATGGATCTTTAGATAGATTGAAAGCAAGATTGGTGGACAAGGGATATGAACAAGAAGAGGGAATAGATTACTTTAAAACTTACAGTCCAGTTGTAAGAACTGCAACAGTAAGATTAGTATTAGATGTTGCAACAGTCAAGAAATGAGATATTAAGCAATTAGATGTTAAAAATGCATTTCTACATGGGGATTTACAAGAAGATGTATATATGCTACAACCTCATGGGTTTGTAGATCATGATAAACCTCATCATATATGCAAACTCAACAAGGCTATTTATGGGCTCAAGCAGGCTCCACATACTTGGTTTGACAAGTTTAGCTCGTTCTTGCTTGACTTTAGTTTCAAGTGCAATATAGGTGATCCATCACTGTTTGTTTACCTCAAGAACAACGATGTGATGTACCTCCTCTTGTATGTCGATGATATGCTCATAACTGGAAGCAATGATGCACTGATCACGAAGTTGCTTGAATCACTCTCCACTACATTTCGAATGAAAGATATGGGGCCTCTCCATTACTTTTTGGGAATTCAAGCTCATTTTCACAGTGAAGGACTCTTTCTCAGTCAAGAAAAGTACCTTACTGATCTTCTTGTCAACGCTGGGATGAGATATTGTGCACCTGTCTCTACTCCACTGCCTCTGCAGTTAGAAAAAGTACCTGGACAACTTGAAAAAAAATTCTGAACCAACATACTTTCGGAGTCTTGCTGGTAAGTTGCAGTATCTCACCCTGACCAGACCGAATATCTAATTTGCGGTTAACTATGTATGTCAGAAAATGCATCAGCCAACTTTTGCTGACTTTACTAATCTGAAGAGAATACTCTGATATCTCAAGAGCATGCTTCATATGGGGATCAATCTCGCTGTGAATTCTGATTTTACTCTCCGAGTCTACAGTGATAGTCACTGGGCTGGTTGCAAGGAAACGAGGAGGTCTACTGGTGGGTTTTGTACGTTTCTTGGCTCGGACATTATTTTTTGGTCTGCAAAGCGACATCCGACAGTCTCAAGAAGCTCTACTGAAGCTGAATACCAAACACTCTCCATTGCAGCTACTGAATTAAAGTGGATCTCTTCTCTGCTCAGAGAAATGGGAATTCCTCAACCTGCAGTTCCTGAGATGTACTGCGACAATCTCTCAGTTGTATATCTCACTGCCAACCCTGCATTGCACAATCACACCAAACATTTTGACATAGATTTTCATTATGTCCGTGAACGAGTGGCTCTAGGCGTTTTGGTCGTCAAACAAATTCCAAATCATCTCCAGGTTGTTGACATCTTTATCAAATCCTTACCTCAACAGCCGTTTTATGATCTTACTTTCAAACTTGGCGTTGACTCTCCACCAAGTTTGAGAGGGTGTGTTGAGAATACAGCTACTATGTCTCTTGATTCTAGTATTGGGCCAAAGTCAAATGTCGATGCCCAAATGAATGACTCAAAAAATGAAAATGTTGTGGACCGAATATGCAAAGTGAATCCCATCTCTTCAAACTCACATTTTCTATGTGACAAAGCACCGCTGCAACAATGGTCAAAAGAAGCTCTACGTACAGTCAAACCAGCTGCACAAATCCAACTGTGTAACCGTTTTGATTCCTTTAGAGTGTGTGAGGTAACGTGTCATTGAAGGAGACGCATATCAGACTTGATTCAGTTTTCACCTCTTGCTATATAATGTGTATTCTCTGCTTTTATAAAAGTAGTGAAGAATATCAAATAAAGATTATATCTTCCTCTCAAAAATGAAGCTAAAAGCTTCTGCTTTCAATTTGATCAATCGTGTCTATTTGATTTGCTCTCGCATAATTCGTTGTTACCATTGTTACCATTCGAAACCAGAGTTAGTGCAAATATCTTCATATTTTGTAGTTGATTCATTAGCCAAAGCTTTAGTGGGGACAAGAGGGACCAAAGTTTTCTCAACCACAGAACAAAAAAAAATGCTATTTTAAAAAGAAATCTTTATTTATTACAAAACGATAGCATGCAAGCTTACAAACATTGAAACATTAAAAATAAAATGAAAACATATTGGATCAAAGCTGGACTAAACCATGATTCTTCTTAATTTAAGCAGATCTGATTCTCTCTCCCATATAATTCATGTGTTCAACATGTTTCTCTCTTGGAGGAATACAATCCTTGACAAACTCAACCTCCTCCAGATTCTTCACCCATCTCTTGTATTCTGGAAACTTCTCCTCTGTAACCACTTCCAGTCCAATTCCTTCCCAACCTCTCTCCAAACAAAACGGAATCATACTTCCGGCGACTAGATCCAAGAATCCGACACTCTTACCGCCGAAGAAATCTTTTCCGACAAGTTCCTTCTCTAGATACATAATCAGTTCTCTTGTCTGCTCAGCTAAAACTTCTCTTCCTTTCTCGTCTGCTTTTGCCATTGATCCAAAACCCACGTTTATAATCTACAATGTCATCAGAGATAAATATAAGTACAATTAATTGCCTAATTCTCCTAGCTTATTAATTAAAATATTGAGATTCTCGAAATTTGTATAAATAATCAAAACTAATTTTTATATTATTTGACTTGCAATCAAATCCAAACAAACCCAGAATCATCTGTTTTTTATTTCTTAATGGATAAAAAAATTAGAAGAAATAAATAAGAGATGATTATAAAAAAATTGGCAAAATTTGAAGAGTTTATTATATACCTGTTCATCAACGAGTTTAGAGAAGAATCGAGCCTTAGATCTCTCGTAAGGATCTTGAGGGAGAAGAGGATTTTGTTTCCAAGTCTCGTCGATGTATTCAAGAATCACTAGAGACTCGATAATGGTTTTACCGTTGTGGACAAGAACAGGGACTTTCTTGTGAATAGGGTTAAGAGCAAGAAGCAAAGGGCTTTTGTGCTCCAATATTTCTTCCACGTAATCGTACGGTACGCCTTTGAGTTTCAGAGCCATCTCGATCCGACGGCTGAAAGGGCTCGCCCATATCCCCAGAAGCTTCACTTCTTCTTTCTCAGCCATTAGTTATCTCTCTGTCTCTTTTAACTTTGATTTATAGCCTTAGGGTTTAGATTGTATTGTCTCCCAAACGACGATGAGTTTTGCCGTTTTATGGCCAGCAATGATATTAATTCGAAACATTTAGAAGGCAAAATTGATATTGACTTCTTCTATTACGCTAACTTTGGATTTTATTTCTTTTTTTATTTATTTTTTTATAGTACTTTTATTTTTTCTTTAGGTGTTGTAACTTTGGTACTTTAGGATGTTTTACCATATTTGATTTTTTTTCTCACTGAAATTATATTATTATCTCAAAAGGAATTATAAAGTCGAATAAACCGGAAATTTAATTAGCTCAAAATTTTTATAGGATACATAATCGGTAAAAATAGAAATCTTTCCGAAACCAACATATCAGAAAGGAGAAACAAAACCGACTGAATAAATCTTCAAAAATAAAAGAACCAATTAATAGGAGGTTTTGGACTAAGATTCATATATCTTCTCAGGTCCGGTACTAGAGTATTTTATATGATTCCGTCTCAAATGTCATTTGATTCTATAACTTTTAAAGTTTACTTTTTGTATTTTTTCAGTTGAGCTAACGACACTTAATCATTTAGTTACGTTTTTACAATGTAAATGTTAAATGTCAAAAGAAAAAAGAATGTAACTGTTGAAAAACCATAACAAACCTGCCTTTTTCTATTAAATTATTTTGTCCGAAATGATGTTGTTGTTGAACTGTGTCAAAAATTTATTTGTCCCTAGTTCTATAATCAGATGTAAATAAAATGATTATCCCTAGTATATATGTTCTTTCTTTTAAATTTATATTTGATATTTCCTTTTGATAAATAAAATAGCAAAACGTAGTTCGAAAACTATCGATTTAGAGTCGTAATACATTCATGATATGTGTCGGTTAAAATTTATGTGGTCACAAGACTCACACAAGTCACACCAAGATAAACATATAATATTGTGCCGCAACAAATAGGCCACGTATCCGTGGAAGTGTCCCTTTCTTTTGCCGCATAAAATATGTTCACATTAACACATACTTTGCGGTGTTATGAAGACGGATAGTTTTGACTTTTTTTTCTACTACTAATGCGGATACATATTAGGAGCATTTTGCATACACACCATGTACTTATTTCAATTTTTATTAATAAAATAATATTTTTTAAAATTTTAATAAAATAAAATATTTATTTTATTGTTTAATCCAATTTTATCCTTATGCAATACGACGTATACGATATACGATGTAGATATATAATACACGATGCAGTAATAATAGTAGTAAAATTATCTTTTCATACAAAAAAAATAACAACTATTTTTAACGGTTTGAAAAATTGCTAACTTGTTAATAAAAATTAAAATAAGTGAAATCATTTGCAAATATGTCTACATTATCTTTATTTAGTAAATTGTTGATACAACAAGAATGACATACAAACATATACGTTTCTTACGCCGATTTGATTCGCTGTGCAACATTTTTCATGTGCTCAATTTGTTTCTCTCTATGTGGAATACATTCCCTCACGATCTCAATTTTTTTTAGATTCTTGATCCATCTGTTTAGTTCTGGAAACTTCTCCTCTGGAATCATATCAATTCCCATACCTTCCCAACCACGAACTAGACAAAACGGAATCATACTTCCTGCGACCATGTCCAAGAATCCGATTGTCTTGCCGCCGAAGAACTCTTTTCCTGTGACTTCCTTTTCAAGAAAGGTTATGAGTTCTCGAGCCTCCTCGATTGCAACCTCTATTCCCTTCTCTGCTTTTATCACAGACTTGAACCCTCTTGGTCCGACCTACACGATAGAAACCGTTTCGTCACAAAGTTGATTGGAGTTAATATCTTATTTTGTAATGATGGGCATTTCGGATTAATTTCGGTTTCTGTTTTGGTTGGGTTCGGTTAAATCGGGTTTAAATACAATCCAACTAAATTCAACCAAAATTAGTTTGATTCGGTTTGATTTTAGTTCGGTTTAAAAATAAATCACTTACAAAAATGTAAATTCAATAATTTAACCGAAACACCTAAAAACTATGAAAAAAAAACTAAAAACTCAATCGTATTCAAACCAAACTTAATCTATATATATAAAGTTAACTTTGCCCTCTTCTCATGAAGACACATCATCATCCACATGTATGTCACATCATTTTGATATTTAATTTTCATAATTTAATTAGTTCAAATTTTGATATACATATTAACTATATATTTTATTAAATTATGCAGGAAATTTAAAATGTCATTTTCATATTAATATCATCAAAACTTAAAAAACCCAACAAAATTTATTAAAAGAATAATAGATTTATAATTTGAGTTTTACTAATATATTACACACTTTATTATAGTTACAAAGTTAATATTTTATATCAGAAATATGTTTAGCGAATGGATATTATTTGATCCAAACTACTAGTAGACAATATATACAATTGCAAGAAATTTGAAAGGTCATTTTCATATTAATATCATCAAAACTTAAAAAACCCAACAAAATTTATTGAAAGAATAACAGATTTATAATTTGAGTTTTACTAATATATTACACACTTTATTATAGTTACAAAGTTAATATTTTATATCAAAAAGATGTTTAGCGAATAAATATTATTTGATCCAAACTAATAGTAGATAATATATACAATATTAATGTAACATATATCATTCACATGTATGGCACATCATTTTGATATTTAATTTTCATAATTTAATTAGTTAAGACTTTGATATACATATTAACTATACATTTAATTAAGTTATGCAAGGAATTTAAAAGGTCATTTTCAGATTCATATCATGAAAAAAATTAAAAGAAATCAAATAAATTTATTGAAAGAATAATATATTTAAAATTTTAGTTTTACTAATATATTACACACTTTATTATAGTTACAAGGTTAAAGTTTTATATCGGAAAGATGTTTAGTGAATAACCAGGACATGTAGCCTAGCGGTTTGTGCTTAGGCGGTCTCTGTGTTACCACCCAGGTTCGACTCCGGCGTGCTGCGTCTCTGGATACTTATTAGTATGTTTGATGTCAAAAAAAAAAAGATGTTTAGTGAATGGATATTATTTGATCCAAAATTCCAAACTAATATTATACAATATATACAATATTAACTTAACATATCACAAATATATAGATTTTGTTTTAAAAAAAAAACAGAATATCTAATAAATAAAAAGTAAACTCATTATCGTTTAATAATGCATATTATAGTAACTTTGTTAAATAAATTATATAAAAAATATCAATTTAAAAAAAAATACATAATTTAAAATAATAAAAATGAAACATTCAGTAATTTAGATATTTGGATAACATGATTTATTTGATATTTAAATATAGATAAAATATGAAAGTTCTAAACAAACATGATTATTTGTAAATAATATAAAAGTGATTGACTGTAGATATTGAATTGATTGACTATAATCACTTACATTTTCATTTTAATGGAGGTGGAAATAAGAAAAACAATTAGTTAAATTTCAAATAAAATATTAGGCTTACAATCTACAAGCAATGGTTTGTTTTACTAAAAATGAATAAAAAAATTTTCATAAATAAATTAAACTATTATAAAACTTAAAAAATAAAAACTCGCAGATCACACACTTTTTCATATATAAAA
This sequence comes from Eutrema japonicum, assembly GCA_030161315.1. Lineage (NCBI taxonomy): Eukaryota > Viridiplantae > Streptophyta > Magnoliopsida > Brassicales > Brassicaceae > Eutrema > Eutrema japonicum. The sequence goes on from BSQW01000010.1 coordinate 33,800,534, forward strand.
TTGAATCTCACCGGGTTTACACTTTATCAATAGCCTTATGTGTTGGCTAAATTTTCATTATTGTTGTAATTAAATTCATTATTTTATCAAAATACATAATCTAACACATTGTCTTGAATAAGCAAATTCTAAAACGGTTAAATCTGAATTTGTGTGACATGCAATCCTTGAATAGATTTAAAATCAACAAAAACTAATCAATTTTTAATTCTATTATTGATGTAATGGGCTTACCCCTTATGAATAGTCTTATGTGTTGGCTAAATGTGTTGGCTAAAAATTCATCTTTCTCTCCAGTTATATATGGAAATCGTTTTCAATAAATAAAATAAAAATAGATTTAGGAATCACAAACATATCACACACATAAATAGGGTTAAAATCATACATAAAACACTCCAAAACTAATAACTTCACATGAAACAAAAAAAAATTATTATGCAACTCAAAAATGTAAATATCTTCCTTCTAAAAAACCCAAATAATTGCATAAAATTGATCACAAAAAAGTAAAAATGCGTACCATCCAATAAATAAACACATAGATGATCATAAATTAAATAAAAAACAAAAAAACAAATACACAGATCTTAAGCTGATATAGATAATTAAATTAACTGTGAAACCAAATAAAATAAAATACCATTAGATTAAAAAATTGTTTACCACATCCGCGCGGATCACACCCTTTGTGATTGAAATTAAAAGTGAAATCTCACCGACGATGAGAGAAGATTAAGGAGATGACGAGGGTTTATAGGCGTGGGTAATGTTTTTTTTACAAGATAATCTCTCTCTCTCTCTCTCTCTCTCTCTCTCTAAATGTTTAGATCGACGCTCGAACCCATATTTTTAATACTTTTCCAAATCGGCCCATATTATCTCAAATGTTTCCATTAACCCATACATCTACGATGACTTTGATAGTAAATTAGTGATAAAAATTAAATCATTTTTCAAATAAAATTAGATTAATTTTGTAGTCACCAACACTGGATCATCGAAGACGAATAATAGTAAATTCTGAACATTTTATTAGTATTCAGTTTTAGGTAAAAATAGATTAAAATACAGGAACCTATTTCGAAGTATTTTTGTAATAAGTTCGGAGAATTCTAAATTCATAAAACTAACTTTTTATTTATTAGTATTCGAAGTAACTTTCGGAGTATACAAAACTAACCCAATTTCGAAGTATTTATTTTATTAGTATTCACGTGGGTTAAAAATATACAATTCCCTAAGCTTTAAAATGACAAAACTTAATTTTTAAAAACCAACTAATTGAATAAATAGTCGGCCAAAAAAAATATCAAATTGTAGATCACCCACTAAACAAATACATAAATAAATATAAAATTAAGAAAAGAAAAACAAATTTAAGAATAAACAATCCACATTTCTTAAGGTAATAGAAACAAATCCATTAACCTAAAATAATATTATACCAATTTTTTTTTCAAAACAAAATTGTGTTTACGAGCGCGGATCACACACTAGTTATAGAATAAAAAGAAAATAAAACCCAACACCTATCATAATATCTTCTCTTTGATGTCATCACTCATCAAAACGATCACTTTGATATCATCACTCACTAAACACCGATTAGAAGATTTAGAATTACACATTTGAATATTAGTTAATAATAATTAATAGGTATAATTAATTAAATATTATAATAAACACATTGGTTTATTGGTTCAGTTTAATTTAAAACAAAACCGAACCGAACCGAAACATTCGTGTTGAAAAAAAATAAAATAAAATAGTTGGATATTAACTCTGATTTAGTTTAGATCGGTTTGAGTTCGGTTTGTATCGATTCGGTTAAAATGTCCACCTATTTTGTATAGACGTAGATTCGTTGGGAAAACAGAAAATAATATATTTAGGTATATTAAAAAAGAATAAGGAAACAAAATTAATGTTATTTGAAAATTTGGGGAATGACATATTTCTTTTTATTTTGCTTATTACTATTTATTTTATTTTTTTGGGTCAGAGGTTAGTAATTTTTGGGAATTTTTTAATATTTTTTATCATTTACATGTGAAAGCACGCATAGATTTCACAAATTTATTTTTGGTGAAAATTTATGTGGAATCATTTCACAACTCCGAACTTCGGTGGCTTTTGTTTTAGAAATCACCTATGCAAATTAGTAAATAAAGGAATTAGTATAAGAGTTACCTGTTCATCAACGAACTTGGCCCAGAAGAAAGCCATAGCTTTCTCGTAAGGATCTTGAGGAAGAATTGGATTGTTCTTCCATGTGTGGTCGATGTATTCGAGGATCAGATGTGACTCGGCTAATATTTTACCTTTGTGGACAAGAACCGGAACCTTCTTGTAAACCGGGTTTAGCTGGAGAAGCAAAGGGCTCTTGTCGACAATATCTTGCTCCAAGTACTCGTAAGGTACGCCTTTGAGTTTGAGAGCCATCTCGACCCTACGACTGAAAGGGCTTGCCCAAAACCCTAGAAGGCTAGAAGCCTCACATCATCTTCTTTCTCTGCCATTAGATCTCACTTGGTTTCTCTCTAATTAACTCCTTCCTTACTTCTTTAACTAGTTTTTTTGTGGTGCTGTTCTCGTGATTGAGTACTATACGAATACGATGAGGTGTCGAGAAATAAAAGGACTGTGGATTGTTAGTGTTTTTGGGTTCTTTTTAAAATCCCCTGTTATTGAACTGAGGATTTTAAATTGTCTTTTAAAATCCCTTGTTATTCAACATGAGATTTAAGTAAAATCACTTCAAATCACTTATAAGCATTTGTTATTCAAACAAAAAGTTTAATAAATCATATCAAATCTGATGTTATTTGAAATTTAACAAATTTGTATGAAAATCACTTGTGAATAGGGTTGTAGATGATTTGAGATGCATTTTTACTTAAAAATAGAGTTGGGACAAATAACAGCTATATGGGTGTAATTTGAAAGAGACTCACGATTCTCATCTTCTACTTATAAAAAAAAAACCAGTGTTTTTTTATCTCTATTCTCTTCTACGATTTCTCCATTACTCTATTCTCCTCCTTCTCCATTACTACGAACCTCAAACAATCTATTCTCCATTACCACGATTTCTATTTCTCAATCTTCTTCTCTCTCACCCTCCTTACTACAACCCTTCCCGTCGTCGAACCCGATCCGGATTCAGTTGCCACTATATACGAACTACTCCCCTAGTACGGCCTCTCAAGCGGCCTCTTGCCGGACTCCGTCATCAATTTCACCTCTGGTTAACCAGATTCACAGGCATGGCAAGATTTCCACGCCCGTCACTTTTCCGGAAAACTCTTCAAGGTACCACACATCAATTTAACGATAATACTCACATCTTTCGATTCCGAATCCCATCAAATTGATCCTAGATTTTGGGCAGAAACCCGATTATGCAAATTTCATGTAGGAAAGAAGATTGTATGCTTTGAATTTTATGGCTCTGGTACTAATAGATGGAGTTTACGTTCGCATGTTTTGAACTGAGCTTGCTTGTCTTTCTCTGGGTTAAAGACATGGATTTGGAAGCTAGTTGTAAGGTATTATTGGCCGAAAGATGTGCTCTTTTGCTTTATCTTTGTTAATTTGAACTTGATATGTTGTGTCGATTGGTATACTGAGTGGATGTTTGAAAGAGATTTTCATGTGTTAACTATGTCTTGATCTGGATTCTATTTTGTGATTACTTCTGAGCTAAAACAATGCTCTATTTCACAAGGGTTTTGGATTCCTGGTTCAGAATTGCTGTCAGTGGATTTTATCTTGCTCATGTTGAGGATAAAGTTTTTTTCTGCTGTGTTGGCAGGATAAGCTTTCATATTTTCTGATAAAAGAGCTCAAGGATGTGCTCACTCAGCTGGAACTTTCGAAACATGGAAAGAAGCAGGTTAAGATTTTTCTGCGTCTAATTTCTCTTTGTTTGATGCTAACTTAATCCGTCAGATGAAAAACATGCTATCTCACTGTCACTCTACATTCGATTTGGTATAAAGGTTGTTAAGTAGTATACTAGAGTAGGCTCTATAAATTTTATACAGAGTAGGCTCTATAAAGAACATTACTGTATACGTTTGTGATTGTAGCAGTGAGGCTCTCGTCTGGTAAAGGTTTGCAAAATACAATCCTTCAATTTTGGTATAGGATTGCAAAAGCTGTCCGTGATCTATATTGTAAATTGAATAAATATGTCTTTCAATTATGGGCTGCTTGTTTAGAAAGGTTAATATGAGCTTCTTGTTTTTAGTTTTTTTTAGGGTTAGCTTTGTAGGTGTACGTGTATATATATACAATCAAAGTACTTTAGGGTTAGTTTTTTTTAGGGTTAGCTTCCGAGGTTTCTCTTCGATTTAATTTTGCTTCTATCCATAACAACGCCGCATTCCGAATTCTCTATAAGATTCAAATACTCTTTTTCCTAATTAAAATTAGAGATATGCTTATGATCTCATTTGCCTTATTGGAATCAGAGTTGAATTAGAACAAATTCTAGGATTATGTGTGTTTATGAAATTTTCTATTTCGTTGTATAGGGTTTAATAATGAATCTCATTGTTCACGAAAATGAAGAGATACGAGGTAGAAGAAAAAGAAAAGAATGAAAATTTTTAAGACGGACGTTGATATTTTGTTACTGATTTTGTCAAACATCGAGAGGGTTCGTTATGTGATTACACAAATGAATGCTCCGCAAATACGCCAGATTAGATGACCAATTTCAAGACTTGGACATGAATACATACAAAATGCGTTGGTTAACGATCGTGACCATTTTCGACATCTATATCGTATGTATCCAGAAGCCTTTCTGAAGTTATGCACTATTATCAGAAAAGAGATGGGAGTAAAAGATACGAGAAATGTTTCGGTTGAAGAAATGCTTGCCACGTATTTGTTCATCGTTGGTCAAAATTTCAGGTATATTCAGGCGCAAGATAGATTCAACAAGTCAAGATTCTTCATAAGTACGAGTTTTAACACAATTCTCAAGGTGTTATGTGCACTTGCTCCTACATACATGGCTAAACCCGGAACTGCAGTACCCGCAAAAATAAAAAAAAAGCACACGATATTATCCTTATTTTAAGGTATGAAATTTTTTTAATTTGTATTTTTCAAGTGTAAGAAAATTTTAACAGCTTTGAATCTTTCTTAGGATTGTTTGGGGGCTATTGAGGGAACGCATATTTTTGCAATGGTACCTGGAAAAGACCCGGCTATCTACCGCAACCGAAAAGGACAAGTATCGCAAAATGTTTTAGCTGCATGTAATTTTGATTTAGAATTTATATATGTTCTAAGTGGATGGGAAGGTTCAGCTCATGATGCAAAAGTATTAAATGATGCTTTAACAAAAAATAGTAACAGATTCACGGTTCCAGAAGGTTAGTATTTTCATATGATTAAAAAATTATGTGTTATTATTTTTGCATTTTATCTCACTTGTATTTGTATACTTCAAAAAATTTCAGACAAATTTTATTTGGTTGACTGTGGATACGCCAACTGTCGTAGTTTTCTATCTCCATTTCGAAGTACTCGGTATCATCTGCAAGAATTCAGGGGAGAAGGAAAAGATCCCATAAATCAAAATGAGTTGTTCAATCTTCGTCATGCTAGCTTACGAAATGTAATCGAGAGGATTTTTGGCATCTTCAAATCAAAATTTCTCATCTTCAAATCTGCACCACCATTTCCATATAAGACACAAGCACAGTTAGTACTTGCATGTGTTGTTTTACATAATTATCTTCGTAAGGAATGTCGTTCAGACGTGTTTCTTCCTGAAGAAGAAAGCGATAGCGATAGTGATGATGAAGAGATAGGTAATAACGAAAATAATTTTGATTAAGTTCCTAATGGTACACAGGAACAACAAATGTTGAATTTTAATAACTAGAGAGCAAGTATTGCAGCAACCATGTGGGCAGATGCTATGGATATGGAGTTTTGATGCAATAAAGTTTTCAGATTTTTTAGATTTTTTATATATTTTATTTTGCTCGTTGATTTTCATTGCTTTTGAACTTTTTTGCTTTTTCGTTATACATTGTTTTTTTCACGACAATAATGGATTAATCTCGACTAGTTTTGACAATGATACAAAATAATGGTTCGGATTCGTAATGATATTCGATCATTGTGTATGGGTATATGTTTGAATTCTATAAACATATATAATTGTGACAAAAAGCCATGATGGTTTTAAGCCTTATGAATCACTTACCAAATCATCAAAGCAATTATGAATCACCCTAACAACACCTCCAAATCCCACGTGACTTTATTTTTCCTTTTTAATAAATTTCACCTATATTCTTCAAATCCACCTAAAAATCACCCTAAATCCCACAAAAAATGAAATCCACTAAACTAATTAAAATCCACAGTTCAATAAACACGTCAATTGAACTTGTCCAAAAAGCCTAAAAGCTCCACATCCTCTTTGTTATTAACGCTCATAAACGATTTTTAATTGGGCATTTGTAATCAATAATTATTTTGTTAAAATAATTCAAATTGACCGTTACCTTCAGTTTTCTAATAATTTTACATCCGTTACCTGTGAGATAATCTAAGAAAGTGGATTTATGCTCTAAAAGAGTTTATTGAGATGAAAACGAAATAGGTAAAATAGATAGTTCATAAAACTTTATTTATAAACAAAGAAAAGGAAATTGCTTTAGATTGTCACCAAAAGATCGATTGATTTTCATAAAAGGGTTTAAGAGGTTGCTCAAAGAGACAGCCTTCGTTACGTGCTCCATTTGTCATTACATATACTCTATTTACTAGGAAAAACCTTAGTTATATGGACTTAGACTTGTCATAAGTCATGATATTGTGCTTTTGTATATGTGCTCTAATAAAGCATCCAAAGAAGCCAAATATTATTAACCCATGATAAATCCATTAACCCATGTAACTAGAGCGTTTCAACAAGATAGATTCATATATATATATATATATATATATATATATATATATATGTGTTACCAACTAAATTATAAAACAACATATGTTATGATATATAGAAATGATCATATATCCAATACATTATCAATTTTTTCTAGTAAAGAGATATCTTGATTTCTATTACCATTGCAGATACATATATCCCTCATCTTTATTTAGTAGATTGTTCATACAACTTATAAATAACGAAGCTATAAAAAAAACATATAATTAACATCTCCAGACCAAAAACTATGATTGTTGTCTCTTAAGCCGATTTGATTCGCTCTGCAACATTTTTCATGTGCTCAATTTGTTTCTCTCTATGAGGAATACATTCCCTCACGATCTCTATTTCTTTCAACTTCTTAATCCATCTGTTTAGCTCAGGAAACTTTTCCTCTTGAATCATATCAATCCCCATACCTTCCCAACCCGGAGCCAAACAAAACGGGATCATAGTTCCTGCGACCATGTCCAAAAATCCGATTGTCTTGCCACCGAAGAAATCTTTTCCGGTGACTTCCTTCTCAAGAAACATAATGAGTTCTCGAGCCTCCTCTATTGCAACCTCTATTCCCTTCTCTGCTTTCACCAGAGTCGTAAACCTTATTGCGACCTACAAACCGTTTCATCACAAAGTTAATTGGAATTATAATATTTTAGTTTTCATTGATATTTTTGTGGAGTCGTTGAAATATTTACTTAACTAATATTTATTTTAGATAAATTCCACGCCATGCACGTGTTTATATATACGTTATGATAGTACGTTACTAGATAACCAAGCATCTTTGTAACCAATATTAGATAACCAAGCGTTCGGAAAACACATGTTAAAACTCACCTTATCTATCGAATTATTCATGACTTTGTAAAGTGGGATCCAAAGCACCTTTAAAACCGGTCCAAAATGCTTAAATACTTAAACCGGTCCAAATTAATAATCAAAGCAAATGTTAGGCGCCACATGATTTATTTGACTAAAGCAATGGATCGGGCCTTTAAGAAGTTGATAGTGGAATCAAATTCCAAGCAATTGATTCAAGCTATATCGACATGATGAAGTTTCTCAGAACTTCACGATATATTTCTTCTTCCGCTTCGTTCTGTTTTGTGTTTATCCCTCTTGAGGCTACTTGTTTAGCAAATACGCTAAACATAAGCGAAGTCTTGAGGTCACATGATCGAATGATGATTGGGATGAAACTATTTAAAATGATATGGTCCCGGACCTGGGGATGACCTCGACCCAAAACCTCCTGATAATATTTTTATAAAAAACGCTAAACAGGCCTTAAGGATGTATTCAGGTCCAACTTAATGATATAAATCAAGTGGTTTGACAAAACAAAAAAAAGTTCAAACAATTACCAAGTCAAAAAGATTTTTGTTTTTGTTTTGAGTATTTCTAATTGGTTCTTATTTCAACGGTAATTCTTTTTTTTTCAACAGGTATTTCAAATTGGTTACCATCTAAATTATGAAATAAAATATGTTATGATAGAGATCGAATACAAGGCCAGGTGAGCCGCATATGTCTCTTAAATGTTTTATTTAAGAGGCATCTAGACATTCTTACAAACCGTTTGTACTATCAATGCTGATACATTTATTTCGTAAATCAATCACACAACTTTGGAATAACAAGGCAATACTTTATAGTTAAAATCTCCGGATCAAAGAGTGTCATGGCGTCTACGAAGCCGCTTTGATTCGCCCTACAATTTTCATCATGTGCTCAATATGTTTCTCTCTATTAGGAATACATTCCCTCACGATCTTAATTTCTTTCAATTTGTTGATCCATATGTTTAGTTCTGGAAACTTCTTCTCTGGAATCATATCAATTCCCATACCTTCCCAACCCCGAACCAAACAAAACGGGATCATACTTCCTACGACCATGTCCAAGAACCCTATCGTCTCTCCGCCGAAGATTTTTTTCCCAGTTATTTCCTTCTCAAGAAACGCAATAAGTTCCTGAGCCTCCTTGATTGCAACATCAATTTTCTCTGATTTTACTAGAGACCTAAATCCTATTGATGTGACCTACACGCACTACAAGAAAACAGGTGGAAATCCGACGGAAATTCCGACGGCAATAATTCCGTCGGAAATTTCCGACGGATTTCCGACGGATTTCCGACTAACTTCTCATCCGTCGGACATCCGTCGGAATTCCGTCGGAAATCCGTCGGAAATTCCGACGGATTTCCGACGACAATAATCCGTCGGACACTTTCCGACGGATTTCCGACGACTTTTTGACGCTGCCGACATACTGCCGACGGATTTCCGACGACGTTCATCCGTCGCGGATTTCCGACGGATTTCCGACGGATATCCGACGGATGTCCGACGGATATCCGACAGATGCCGACATGGCTGCCGACATGGTTGCCGACATCGATAATATCCGTCGGAAATCCGTCGGAAATCCGTCGGAAAAGGACAAAATTTTCCTTATAAAAACGTTTCCACGCTTCATTTATAAGCACAACCAAACAAAATCTCTGTTATCTAATTCCTTACGAAAATGTCTTCTTCAAATCCTTATAATTATTTTCGATCATGGATGGACAAGCCTCATCAAATTCCGGACACGGGCCTAGTTACGTGAGATTTTCGATGTTCAGTACCCGGGAATGCTCGGTCTAAGATGTGTTGCATTTTTATGCGACTGGAACGACCCATTAGTAGGAAGCGGTGTGCGACACGACCAATTTGGTGTTACATCATTACATAGCAGAAGAAAACTCCAGAGATACGAGCCATTTGTACTTGCATCACAAGGAGACCAGGTTTGTATTTCTTTTACGTTAATTTTTAATTAAGTTTTGTTGCATTCCCGTGGTTAAATTTGTACATGGTGTAGGTATGCTACATTCCCTATCCGCGGGTGACAAACAAGCAAGACCCGTGGGTTACAGTCACATCGATAAACCCGAGAGGTAGAGTTCATGGGATGTCTGATCATGAACCCCTCCAACAAAGCTCCGTAGGTTTGGGTTCAATCGAGCATTCCCTTGAGGTCGACCTTGTCGTTGATTTCACCATACAGTCAGACGATCGAGTATTTGAGGATTCAGAAGAAGAATTTGACGAATTTGGGGAACCTTCCGATTCAGGAGAATCAGATTACTCATCATCGGATTGACAGTAGTTTTAATTATAAAATTTGCACCGTAAAATATGTACATATATTTGAACTAGAAGTGTAATGTGTAATATATCAGTTATGTCGAAGTTTTATAAAGTTAGACATTTGATTAAGTGTAACAAAATTGTAATTTGGCAACAAAAAAAATATTATAACTTCTATATAAATTCTATATAACACATTTTCTTGATGTATATACAAGGTTACCTTTTTATATACATCATACAAGTGTTTGTAAACTTTTGCCACAAAAAAAACCTATACTCTATACCCTAAACAAGATTTTTAAATATCCGTCGGAAATCCGTCGGAAATTTCCGACGGATTTCCGACGGATTGAGTTGCATCGGCTAAAAAATCGATCCCTCGGATATAACCCAGATTCAACTAAATCCGTCGGAAATCCGTCGGAAATTTCCGACGGATTTCCGACGGATATTTAAAAATCTTGTTTAGGGTATAGGGTATAGGTTTTTTTTTGTGGCAAAATTTTACAAACACTTGTATGATGTATATAAAATAGGTTAACCTTGTATATATATATCAAGAAAATGTGTTATATAGAATTTATATAGAAGTTCTCGGTGTACGCCTCCTCCGGGACCAACGAGCTCGGGAACTCACATCCCAGATTCCCAGCAATCCGCTGCTCGGAGCCACATTGAGATCGAGGAGCTAGTCCGGCAGCCTAACCGGGGCCATTGCATTCGACTCGACCCGAAGTTTGAGGACGGCACTTGGTAAGAAATTTTTGGTACATTATTTCAATTTATTTAGATTTTTAAACTTAACATATTTATATCTTTTCATAATGTTTTCAAGTTTAAGCTGTCGACTCAGATCAACAAGGCGATATTACGGATGCTCCACAACATGTTGGACAAACCGTACGAGAAGTATTCCGACATGCCTGCCGAGGAGAAAGACGTGTGGCACCGGACTTTCGCGGTACTTTCTTTATTGATATATTATTTATTTTGAATTTCATTTTGTCAATTTTTCTTTTTGATATGTAACAAATTTTTTAAAAAAATTGTAGCAAGAGTTCACGTGGGACTCTCATCATACGCGCAAAGTCATTGACACCTTCGACAAGTATGCCGCAAACTCGTACTCGAAGCACATGTACGAGTGGAAACAGAAGTGGAAGCATAACAAAGACAAGCCGAAGGACCTTGACGACGACGTCTGGAAAGGCTTCTGTGAGTACTGGAGTAGGCCTGCGACGAAAAAGACCTCCGAGCAACAGTCGAAGAACAGAACTAGCCAACGAGGCGGGAAAGGGGTCTACATCCACAACGCGGGCGCAAAGACCATCGAACGGGAAGCGATGGAAATGGTAAGTTTAATTTAAATTTTTTATTGTGAATTCTGTTTTTTTTTATTTATTTAACTTAACAAATTTTCGCAGGCGAGAGCATCTGGTTCCGAACCCGATTATCTTCAACTCATCGAGAATAGACACACCAACAAGAAAACCGGTCAGATACAGGACTTGGGGATGCGGGATGTTGTCGAGAAGAGCAAGAAGACGAAGCTGGATCGTGAACTATCAGCATCGCAGCTCAGTCTCGAAGGATCGACGTCCTCGACCGCTTTGTCCCGGGAAGAGATAAACCAGATTGTACTTGAGGTAAGTTTTAATTTCATTTCGTTTTTTTTTTTATTTTCGTTATTTATTAATTATCGGTTTTAATTATTCGCAGCAAACCCGGCAAGTGAAAGGTCGATTCGCTGGGTTAGGCACCCTTCCGACCCAGGAATCTTCTTCCTCGCTTCCTCGTTATCCTTCGGAGTACCGGGTAGAAATCGAGAGGCTCACCCAAACGGTGATAGACCGTGACCGGCAGGTTGAAGAGCTACGGACGGAGCAACAGACTACCACCAAGAAGCTCTCCTGCTTGGAGAAGATGATGGAAAAATGCTTCCCGCATATGTTTCGGGATAATAATCCCGACGACGGAGATTCTCCAACCGTTTAAATATTTGCTTTTAATGCTTTTTTTTAACACTTTATTTTAATGTGTAATGACTTTTTTAATTTTGTTTAATGAATTTATATATTTATTATTTCTATTTTTAATTTATATTTCAAATTTCTATAATTTTAATATATAAATTTCCAAAAAATAAATAATTAAATAAAATTCAAAATACCAATTCTGTCGGAAAACCGTCGGAATAAGTTACTGTAACATCCCGATTTCTTGTATATGCGGAGAGGCTTATAAGAATTGATTTGGCTAGCTATGACACCAAAGTGCACTTAGCTTTTCCGATCACTTGCCCGAAAGAACTCCAGAGTTAAGCGTGCTTGAGCTGGAGTAGTCTAAGGATGGGTGACATTCCGGGAAGTTATTCGCGGTATCGTGTGAGTGAGGACAAAACACGGGGAAAGATCACGTGGTGATTGCAGGGTCAGTAAACAAGTATTACAAGCCTCCCGGATTAACGCACCGGCCGTCGGACAAGGGTGGGGCCCACGGGCCTAGATAAGGCATGGGGCCCACGGGCCGAGATAAGGCATGGGGCCCACGGGCCGAGAGCAGGCATGGGGCCCACAGGTATGGGTGGTCGGGGCGTTATAGTTACCGTCGTAAATCCTTCGGAACCTATTTCCGACGAAGAACCGACGGACTTCCGAGACAACTTCCGATCAAATTATCCGTCGTAACGCCGTCGAATATCCGTCGGAAATCCGTCGGTAATATATCCGTCGGACATCCGGCGGAAATTTCCGACGGAGTTCCGACGGCATTTACGACTGAATATCCGTCGGAGTATCCGTCGGTACTCCGTCGGTAATATATCCGTCGGAAATCCGTCGGAAATTTCTGACGGATTTCCGACGGCCTTTACGACTGAATATCCGTCGGAGTATCCGTCGGTAATATATCCGTCGGAAATCCGTCGGAAATTTCCGACGGAGTTCCGACGGCATTTACGACTGAATATCCGTCGGAGTATCCGTCGGAAGTCCGTCGAATATCCGTCGGAACTTACGCGGTCGGAAATCCGTCGGAAATGTCTGACGGCGTTCCGACGGAACAAATCCGTCGGAAATTTCCGACGGATTCCGACGGAAACCACATTTCCGACGAACTGTAACCGACAGCTTAAATCCGTCGGAAAAGACCCTTTCCGACGGATTTCCGACGGATTTGACCGTCGGAAATAGCCCTGTTTTCTTGTAGTGACGGTAGTTTCATAACAAATTTATTTAGAATTATTGTTTTGTGCATAGATGTTCTAACATTTTAAAAATATATAGCCGGTTCTTAGGGGAAAAAAAAGAGATATTGAACATCTAGTAACCGGTGGTTCAAGTGTTTATCATTTCTAGAAATCACATATGCAATTAGTTAACAAAGGAATTGGTTTTTAGATTTACTTGTTCATCGACGAATTTGGCCCAAAATCGAGCCATGGCTTTCTCGTACGGATCTCGCGGTAGAATTGGATTGTTTGTCCATGTTTGGTCGATGTATTCGAGGATCAGATGTGACTCGGGTAATATTTTACCGTTGTGGACAAAAACCGGAACCTTCTTGTAAATTGGGTTTAGCTGGAGAAGCAAAGGGCTCTTGGCTACCAAGTAATCTTCGTTCATGTACTCATAAGGCACACCTTTGAGTTTGAGAGCCATCTCGACCCGACAACTGAAAGGGCTTGCCCAAGACCCTATAAGCTTCACACCTTCTTCAATCTCCGCCATTGAATCTATCTCTCTCGCTTTCTTTTTCTTTTTTCTATCTAACTCCTCTGTTCTTCTTTGACTATTTATACTATCATGTAAATTATGCTTAGTTTTAAATAAAAAGGAAAAGAAAAAGAAAAGTCTCTTTTGGCTTTAGGCTTTAGGCTTTAGGCTTTGACTGCAACAGTGTACATCTTGGTTTTGTGAGAACATCTAGAAGCACAATGTACAGGGCCGGCTCTCTCTGCCTTCTATCAATGTGGACTAATTGATTCAAAGGATATAATACACATAATTTGACGAGAAACAAAGGGTAAATATGCTTGGACAAATTAAGATATGGCAAAGATAAAATGAAGTTTTTTTTATCATGTTTCAACTTAGGTAAAACATAGAAAGATGTCATAATCTTTTAGGCAGGCTTAGTTTTCTCTACAATTTTGTTCATGCGCTCAATATGTTTCTCTTTTGGAGGTATACATTCTCTCACGATCTCAACCTCATTCAAAATCTTGATCCATCTGTTTAATCTCGGAAACTTCTCCTCCGAAATCATATCAATTCCCATACATTCCCAAGCCCGAGCCAGACAAAACGGGATCATACTTCCTGCGACCATGTCCAAGAATCCGATCGTCTTTCCGAACGTTTGATACACCGTTAGTGCTAAAACGTGAGATGAGGCCATAAGAATCAGAGAACACACTCGGTGATCTACTGCCCGAAGAGGCCCGATGAGCTAGGCCACGGCCTAGGACCACCAATTTAAAAAAAATATTTATAGGCCACATATTTTATTTTTGATTAATAGTTTTAGGCTACAACGATCATGTTTTTCTTTAAAATAGTGTATTTGTATCGCATAGTTATTCATATAAGAGCTACAAAAAAATAGAAAATATATTGTTTTGTTAAATTACTTTCTAAAACTTTACTTATTTTTTGTGTCATGTTACAAATTTTTTCCTTTTTAATCAATGGTTTTAAAAATAGGTTGGAATTAGACTTTTTAAAAAGAATAAATAGGATTTGCTGTTTTTTTACTACAAAATTTGTTGTTTACAAATGGTCACATTTTTTTCTTGACTCGGACCAACATTTTAATTGGATTGGAGTGGTGCCCGAACATACTGCAGCAACTAGTGCATCAAAAACAACAAGAGTCTCGACTACAAATGCAGAGGTTACAACGCACCATCTTGTTGAGCCTGGAAATTGTGAAGAAATCCTCAGCAACTGAGAGGTGTGGAGTTACGAGAACCTCCACTGCCTAATAAACGAATCTAGTGCTAAAGACCCAATATTGTTTTTTGAGAAGACATTTTCATCTTTCCGGAGTACCACCCTGATTCATCAGATAACAAAACAAACAAACAAAAAAACAGTAGAACACACTGACTTTCACTCTCCGTTTTTATATAGCCACGAACCAATTCATGGCTATTCGGTGTGATCTTATATCAGACATGAAATTATTCCGTGGCTATACGCAAAAATGAAACCTTTTAAAGTTGTAAGATATATCAATTATCATACAAAAGTTTCTACTAACAATCACAAACGATGCAAGCATATATATAGTAAAATTTTCTGAACCTAGAAATACGATGTTTTAGTCTTTTAGGCCTATTTGTACCGCTCTGCAACTTTCATCATGTCCTCAATTTGTTTCTCTCTGTCAGGAATACATTCCCTCACGATCTCAATTGCCTTCAACCTTTTGATCCATCTGTTTAATTCTGGAAACTTCTCCTCTGGAATCATATCAATTCCCATACCTTCCTAAAGCCGAGCCAAACAAAACGGGATTATACTTCCTGCGACCATGTCCACGAATCCGATTGCCTTGCCACCCAATAAATCTTTTCACGTGACTTCCTTCTCAAGAAACGTAATAAGTTCTCGAGCCTCTTCAATGGCAACCTCTCTTCCTTTCTCTGCTTTTACCAGAGACCTGAATCCTAGTGTTAGGACCTGCAGTTTTAGATCGATATATAAGAAAAAGAATACTCTTTTATCTTGTATAGAATCTTGTTTTAAATGTTATATCATTTAACCTACAAATCAATATTATGGATTAAATATTATGCCTTTCAAGCTGCAATTCACTCGATCTGGAGAGAGAGGAACGGAAGACGTCATGGAGAATCACCTTCCCTCGCAAAGCATCTACTACTTTACCTCGGCAAGCAAATTCGTAATCGGCTAACTTCAATTCGAAGATTAGGCGATGCTAGATATGAAGAAGGGATGCAAATTTGGTTTGGATCTAGATAAGGTCTTTTAGTTGTATTAAATTGACTCTATCCTCAGAAACTCTAAACGCAAAGCAGTCATTGTAACAAAGGTTTTTTGGTTGAATAAAATTTTACATTCAATTCAAAAAAAAAATAATAATAATATTATGAATTAAATAGTTTGTTGGATATACCAGCTCTTCAACGAACTTGGCCCAGAATCGAGCCATGGCTTTCTCGTAAGGATCTTGAGGAAGAATTGGATTGTTCTTCCATGTCTTGTCGATGTATGATAGTTGCATAATTTAGCCCATTTTAGCATACATTTTAGTTAGCATTTTGTGACTTATTGCATTCATTTCTTTGTTTTTGGTATAGTTTGCATCCATTTTAGAGTTAGTGAGTCTTAGGTTAGTTTTTGCATATGTTTGTGTGCTATGGAGTCTTTTAGGTACCATTTGGAGCTTATGGAAGCTTTTTGGAGCTTGGAGGAAGATCACGGACTAGGAGGAACGTACCCGAAGAACGGAGAAGGCAAACGAAAGAAGAAGAAAAATCCGCAGAGGCAAAATCGGCCGGAGGCATCGGCCGCAGGAGACCGATACAGAACGAAGAACTGAGGCAGAAGTCCATCGGCCAGCCTCCCACCGATACACCCGACCGATGCGAAGTTCTGGAAATCCGAGAGTTCCATCGGTGCGATGTATCGACCGCAGGACACCGATATGCCCGCTGAAAAACTCAACCCGATGGGTTGACCCGACCCGACCTGTATTTACTTAAGCAAATTAAGCCTAATTAGGCAAAAGACTCTTGTTTTTAGACTTAAGCAAAAACGTTTTTGAGAGCTTTGAAGGAGATTGCAAGAGATTCTTGAGTGATTTATGCAAGTTCTTGTTGGATTATATCATCTATCTATTTTCTTATCATCTTTTATGATTCTCAACACTTCCTTTATGGGATTTGTGGAGAAAACCATGTGTTGTGAGTAGTTTTCTAGGGTTCTTGGGTAAAGTAGATTAGGGTGATTTTAGGTTTGTTCTTGATGTTTAAGAGCTAGATTAGTTGATATCCTTTCTCATTGAGTGTTATTAATGCTGGATTAGCCTTGACAAAGTTGATTTAGATCATAGGGAATTTCTCGCCCGGAAGGTGTTCGATGAAATTCCCCAACCAATTCAATGAGTGCTTTTCATATCTTAGCCAACGGGAGTTGATGTCTAAGGTGAATTGTGGCTAAGTGGACTTGTTATTAATGCTTGTTAGTCATAGAATCGCGAACGGAAGTTTATGACGATTGATGACTAAGAAAGGGATTAATACCATTGACGTGGATTAATCTTTAGTAGTGTATCTAGGGCCTACGGAGGCAATTGATTGAATGTTTGAGTGTCTAGAATGGAGTGAGAATCACCCGAGTCGATTGCTTTACCCGAGAATTCGCTTGTTTAATTTTGCTATTTAACGTTTGAGCTTGTCTTGTTGCTCGTTTTAGTTTGCTAAACTACTTGTTTATTTTTCTGTTTTTGTATATTTCAAATTGTCCGATAAAAACCAAAACCCGATATTTGCTTAGATTAGATAGCGTCCTGTATTCTTAGTGCGTCGTTCTTATTTCCCTGTGGATTCGATCCCAAAGTGCTACAATGACATGCCATTAGATTGAGGCATTGTGCACAATGGGTTAATTGTGCGAACCGTAAAAAGTTCATTATCAATTTGGCGCCGTTGCCGGGGAGATTAGCAATAGCCATTAGGATTTGGATGCTATTTGAGACTAAGGTCTTGACTTCTACTAACTTTTTTTTTTCTTCTTTTTTGCTTCTTAGAGTCGATGGCCATGGATTACAATGATTGGCCACAAGAAGAGGATGCCACATTTGATGAAAGCATTGATGATGAGCCATATGTGGAGCCACCATTTGATGAAAGTGTACTCACATCAGAACAAAAAGTAGAGTTGGATGAGCTTTGCAAAGAAAACCCGACATTGACAAGGAGTAATCTCGCGATTATGATCCGTTTGAACCTCATGTCACGTCGGGCAGCGCTTGAGGGAAGGGAGCTCACATTTATTGAGATAAAGATAGCTCATGCACTCGAAGAGGTAATTTATTGGGTTCCACCATGCCAACTAGAAGGTATTTTTGACACAACCTTTGAAATCGTTGATTATGAGGATAGTCACTTGCCTTGCATTGAAGATGTAGCTTCTAGTTCACATGCTCTCAAGCTCATTAATGAATGCTGTGATTTAATATGTGAGTCTCAAATACTAGAAACCTTAAGAGTAGAAAAGCTTGCTAGTGATTATCATGAAGTATGTTTTGATATTAATTATCTATGTGCTTTGAATGATCATGATATCGAGTTTAAGCTTTCAATGCCTGAGGAATCTAGTTCTCTTCTTGAAAAATCTTACCTAGGGGATGTGCTTGATGTAGATAAGATCTTGAATGAGATAGATGACCCTAAGGTTGAGATGAAATCTAGGAAAGAGGATGTGTTTTACATGATTGATGGAGATGAAGTTGACTCGTTTAAACATGAAATCGACTTTATTTTTCCTTCAAATGCATTTGGTCCTCGTGAACATCTCATCATCAAGGAAAATTCCAAGATGTATGCTATATTTTTAGTAACCTTTCTTGATGTGAGTTATGCCTCTTTGCCATGGATAGTCGTGTGCCATGTTGCATATTTTGTTTCTTGTCTTGACAAGAGAAGGACCAAAGGTGCATTGGCTCAACCTTTTGATTCTCATGATTAACAGTTGAAACGTCAAGCTTAGCGACGTAAAACAAGCGCTCTTGGGAGGCATTCTCATGACTATCTTTGTATATATTTTCGTTCTTTCTTGTTCCTTTTGATGTTTTTGTTTGATGTTTATAGTTTTCTTGGGTCCAAGGTCGTGGTGCTTAATGCATGAATGGGTAGAGCTACAGCACGTCACACTCCTCTCCAATCCAAAGGTATGATCCAAACTTCATTTCATTGTACATACTTTTGCATATTTTTACCTTCTCTTTGATTTGTGTTGCACCGAGACGTTGCAATTCAAGTTCGGGGGAAGGATTTGTGTCATTTGATATTGTGTTTTGTGATCTTATTTTTCTTTTCGCATATTTGAGTCTCATTCATTCATATAAGTGCATATAAAAACCAAAAAAAAAAAATATTTAGTTGCATTTTGCATGTTTAAGATTGAGTCTAGATGCATATAGGTTTGCATTCACTTGCATTGGGAGAATTATCCATGTAGAATATAAACTTAAGAGCTTGAATTAATGCCCTCGTTAGGAGTTCTTTGATGCATTTGAGCGATCACGAAGTTAAGGATGATCCATGCTTTGATTTTGCGGTTTGAATGTTTTTGTCTTGGTTGAAGCATGCTTTGAATTGAATCTAACTCTATTTACATGAACTCTAATCTTGACTTGAAATTATCATGCTTGTACATTGAAAAGTTGAACTCATGGATGTCATATACATATTTGAGCTATCTTACCCCTTTTTACCACTCTCTTGTTAGCTCAAATAGCTGATTCCCATATTTGGAACGGTTAACCACACCCTTAACTAAGCCTTTCCTTCAAGCCTTCATCTCTTGTGTGTGTCGTGAGGCCTAATTTTGAATGAACTTAGCAAAAAGTGTTGAGTTTGGAACGATAAGGAGTTGATAGATAGGTTGGTGATTTGGGTGTTGATGTAAAGAAAAGAAAGTGTGGAGAAAGGAAAAGATTTAGAAAAAGGATAGGGGAAAGTAAAAAGTTTGGATTGGTTGGTATGAAAATGTGGAATAGCTCTAGGGGTTGCAAGTATAAGTCTCTATGTGTGTAGAAGAAAGAAAGAGCCAAAAGAAAAAAAATATATATATATATATATGGCTAAGGCATCTAAATGATGATTGAGAGACTAGTTATGAAAGTGAAAAAGAGCTAAAAGAAAAAAGATGAAGAACCAATCCATTTGTTGAAAGAGAAGAAGAAAAGAAATGTGGTCTAAGAAGGCAAAATGCCTTGTGATATGGGTAGTTTAGAATGGATCTTGATGAGTTTAGAAATAGGAGTGGAGTTCATATTGGGGCATTGGGTAGACGGATGTCATCCTTGTACGCATCAATTGTTCTTTACTCTTAGCATTTTGCCAAAGTTCATTCTTTCGTGAGAGATCTCATTGCATTGGAATACCCACATGATTGAGATTATTTTCATCTCAAAACCTTTTCCCTAAGCCAAATGAGTTCACTTGATTTTTATTAAGCATGATTCACCATTGTACTTAATGAATGTTAAAGAGTTAGAGGATATGATTACTTGCAGATGCTAAGGCTTATACCAAATTCGTGTAGCGACGAGTATGGCTAAATCTTTTGAAGTAGAGGTTGTTTGTGCATCACATAACTACTACCAAGGGCATTGAATTGAATTCTTTTGTTAATATTCTCGGATATGATATCCCGCATTCCAACCTCTTCTTCGATTTGTTCTTGTTTGTTTGATTGCGGACAAGCAAAAGGCAAGTTCGGGGGAGTTGATAGTTGCATAATTTAGCCCATTTTAGCATACATTTTAGTTAGCATTTTGTGACTTATTGCATTCATTTCTTTGTTTTTGGTATAGTTTGCATCCATTTTAGAGTTAGTGAGTCTTAGGTTAGTTTTTGCATATGTTTGTGTGCTATGGAGTCTTTTAGGTACCATTTGGAGCTTATGGAAGCTTTTTGGAGCTTGGAGGAAGATCACGGACTAGGAGGAACGTACCCGAAGAACGGAGAAGGCAAACGAAAGAAGAAGAAAAATCCGCAGAGGCAAAATCGGCCGGAGGCATCGGCCGCAGGAGACCGATACAGAACGAAGAACTGAGGCAGAAGTCCATCGGCCAGCCTCCCACCGATACACCCGACCGATGCGAAGTTCTGGAAATCCGAGAGTTCCATCGGTGCGATGTATCGACCGCAGGACACCGATATGCCCGCTGAAAAACTCAACCCGATGGGTTGACCCGACCCGACCTGTATTTACTTAAGCAAATTAAGCCTAATTAGGCAAAAGACTCTTGTTTTTAGACTTAAGCAAAAACGTTTTTGAGAGCTTTGAAGGAGATTGCAAGAGATTCTTGAGTGATTTATGCAAGTTCTTGTTGGATTATATCATCTATCTATTTTCTTATCATCTTTTATGATTCTCAACACTTCCTTTATGGGATTTGTGGAGAAAACCATGTGTTGTGAGTAGTTTTCTAGGGTTCTTGGGTAAAGTATATTAGGGTGATTTTAGGTTTGTTCTTGATGTTTAAGAGCTAGATTAGTTGATATCATTTCTCATTGAGTGTTATTAATGCTGGATTAGCCTTGACAAAGTTGATTTAGATCATAGGGAATTTCTCGCCCGGAAGGTGTTCGATGAAATTCCCCAACCAATTCAATGAGTGCTTTTCATATCTTAGCCAACGGGAATTGATGTCTAAGGTGAATTGTGGCTAAGTGGACTTGTTATTAATGCTTGTTAGTCATAGAATCGCGAACGGAAGTTTATGACGATTGATGACTAAGAAAGGGATTAATACCATTGACGTGGATTAATCTTTAGTAGTGTATCTAGGGCCTACGGAGGCAATTGATTGAATGTTTGAGTGTCTAGAATGGAGTGAGAATCACCCGAGTCGATTGCTTTACCCGAGAATTCGCTTGTTTAATTTTGCTATTTAACGTTTGAGCTTGTCTTGTTGCTCGTTTTAGTTTGCTAAACTACTTGTTTATTTTTCTGTTTTTGTATATTTCAAATTGTCCGATAAAAACCAAAACCCGATATTTGCTTAAATTAGATAGCGTCCTGTATTCTTAGTGCGTCGTTCTTATTTCCCTGTGGATTCGATCCCAAAGTGCTACAATGACATGCCATTAGATTGAGGCATTGTGCACAATGGGTTAATTGTGCGAACCGTAAAATGTTCATTATCAATGTATTCGAGGATTAGATGTGACTCGGGCAATATTTTACCTTTGTGGACAAGAACCGGAACCTTCTTGTGAATTGGGTTTAGCTCAAGAAGCAAAGGGCTCTTGTTGGGCAAGTCTTCCTCCAAGTATTCGTATGGTACGCCTTTGAGTTTGAGAGCCATCTCCACCCGACGACTGAAAGGGCTTGCCCAACACCCTAGAAGCTTCACTACTCCCTCCTTCTCCGCCATTCGATCTTTCTCGCTTTTTATTATCTAAATCCTCTGTTTCTCAAGTTATCTAGCTCCTCTGTTTTTTTCTTTCAATTGTCTTTCTGTTTCGTTCGCTTGATTGATTACTGTTTACTGTATATAAATGAGGTTTTGGGAAGTGAAAATGAGGTTGTGGTTAATAAATAAATCAATACTATAATAACACAAGTGCCTCTCCATGTAATGACAAATCAACATTTTTGTGCTCTCAGAATGTGACACCTAATTAAAAAATAATAATCTGAGAAACCAATCAAAATATTTTATTATTACACATCAAATTTAATGATACACATCAGCGTAGGTTCTTCACGTTACTAATCCCCAATTGACTCTTCTTCTTCTTCGTTAGGTTATTCCCAAACTTCTTTGATTTTTGGTCGATATCATTTTCTGAGTTATCTTCAAATTGTGACATGATCAAAGCTTGCTTAGTAGTGCCATTGTAAGTTTTTGAAGGTAATTATCACTGGGTTACGTTGATTTTATTTTTTGCAAAGTAATTAACCTTTTTAATTCCTTGATTTCAACACTTTAGATTGCTAATTAACACGGTCCTGCTACTTCACGATTTCAAAGGATTTTAAGCTTTTTTGTATTTTGGCTAGAGGTTGTGTTATGTTTGTCGCATAGCGTGATTATTTTTTGGTTCGAATTTGAGAACAATTAGATTCTTCAAATTCTACAAAATCATAGTTTATCTCATCTTTCTTTTTTTTTTTTTTTTTTTTTGTAACAAATTATCTCATCTTTCTTCGGAAGTTGAAAATTGGTAATCATAAGAAACCGTCCACTAAGTAGTTATCTACACAAAGCATCAACAAATGTGTTAAACCAAAAAAAAAAGTGTTAGTCAAGACAAATGGCCAGGTAATCACTAGGATTTGGGAATCGAGATTGAATATAACATACCAATCATGATATTTTAAATTTACAAATCAGCTCTAACAAATTGGAATTGATACATGCATGCACTAAGAACGCAAATGATTTTTCCTCTTCATCTACCGTTAGATTCATTCACCTTCACCATATTCGGGAAATCGTTCCACCTTCACCCTTAACTTACACTAATTAATCAAGCTGGTAAAAAAGAAGAATCGTGTTATATAAGCCTATGTGAGAAGATTTATCCTGGAATGAAGATGTTTTGTAATAGAGAGATAAATGATAGATTCCGACCAAATCTCGGCAGATCCCATGACACTTGCATGATCTCTCCTTCGTTCTCAGAGAAATTGATCGGTAGACAATATCCAATTAGTTTTTCATGTGTACAATCTGAATTCTCAGTAGAGAAAGAGAAAGAATCACGCCTCACTTTCATTCCTTGGTTCTTATATGCTAGCGTAATCCTCCAGTTGTTTTTTCATGCAGGTAACCCTTTCCCTTTTTCAAAGATAACCTCTAAAAAACTTAACAGTTGGTTGTCGTGGAAAGGGTGGTCGTTTGATGGCGGATGAAAAACTCCAAAAAGTGCGCACAAGTGGTGGAAATCCTAAAGTTGTTCGAGGAATATTTTGCAACTCCGATCAAGTGATAAACAACATGATTGTTGAGATTCACACCAGTCTTGCATCATCTGACGGAGCGAGAAGATAGACGAAAGGGAATGATTGGTCTTTCTGAAGTAATGATGGTGGAAGAATTGAAACCGATGAATTCATGCTACCATGAATTTTCTCGAGAACGAAGTATAGGTAGGCGACAAGGAAAGACGTCGACATTGTTAGACTGAGGCCGAGGTACGAGACGACAAATAAATCTGGGATGATCGATAATAGACGATAAACTTCTGGAACTTTTCTGTTGGAATGTTAGAGGTTTCAACGATAGATTGACTTTTTATGTTTCAAATAAACTTATGAAGATCGACTTTTTCAAATAAACTTATGAAGATCGACTTTTCTATTGGAATGTTAGAGGTTTCAACGATACAGTCCGTCACAGTAGTTTCAGGAAGTGGTTCAGGCTTACGAAAAGGAAACCGCAAAAAAATGGGAGATTCGCTGCGGAAGGACACCGAAGTTGTAGTAATCGATCGGAATGACATCGGGTCTGGTTTGATTTCACGCGGTCGAAGGAAGAAGAAATGGAAAAAAACTAAGTGCGGAAGAAGACGTGTGAGGGAAAGGGAAAACATGGGCTGGGCCGAAATGAAGAAAATGTGAAGAATTGTGGGCTTAATATTACAAGGGGATTCAAGGGAGGGAACACATCAAAATACAAATAACTTTTTTAATTCAAATAACTATAAGCAAATGAGTGTAGAGTTTAATTCAAGTTCAACCAATCATTATATAAATATATATAAGATGCAAAATATGTAAAATCAGAGGAAAATCAAACAATTAAAAGTTAGATGACAAATCTAAAGACTAAATGGTAGAAATTGATGCGATAACTCTCCATACTAAATAATAATTTGTCATTTCATTGTTGGCAATATGAATTTTAATCTTGGATAATAATTTTTGAAATCGTTTATTCTCAAAATGTAGAGAAATACTTGTTAATATTTTATTTACTGTCGTAAAACTTTTATTTTTGTATTTAACGATATAGGAAGAGTATTTTTCCAAAAAAATATATATACTATAATTAAAAAAAAAATCAGCTTTCAAAAAAAAAAAAGAATAATTAGTTTTATTAAATTGAAACTACACAAAATTATAACAAATTTGTAAAAAAACTAAAATAAATAAATAAACCGCGGCGTAGCGCGGGAATGAACCAAACAAAACATTTTATTAATACACATCAACTTTAAATTATTAAGTTTTTTTTGTTGGTTTTCAATTTCATCTTGCCAACAATCGAATCCCTTATCTCCAGATTCATCCCCTTCTTCGTTTATTATCTGAAATCTCAAACGGCAATATAGATTCATCTTCACTTATGATTCTTATGTCATTTATTTTTAAATTTCCAAGGTGAAGCATACCTATATTTCTTCTTCTTCTAAATAAATATTTCACATTTGGATGGAATTGAAATTAGGTACCACTAAAAGAGAATCCCAAAAGATCGATGAGGTTAATCATCTCGATTCTGGATGAGCAGGTGAATCTTTCTATGGTTGACCTCCGGCTGTACTCTGATGGGTTTTCATGAAACTCGAGCTTGTAGTGGTAGCGCAGACGTTTTGGCGAGCATGTTGTGGTAATCCTCGCTGGAGATTGAATTAATTCCCCCAACCTCCATAGAAGGAAATTCCGAGTAAACCATGATTTGCAGAAAGTGAAGCAGCAACCATAGGAATCGACTTCTCTCTCTCCCTCTGATCGATTGCTAATGGTAGAGAGAAATATAAATTGAGTGTGTGGCTTATGTGATCTGATTTGTTGCCCGTCTTTCAAATCTGCATCATTTCGTGAAATGCATGAAATGATCATTTTCAAACATACTACTCTAGCAGATGAGTCAGCCGTAAAGACAAAAGAACTAATTTGCAGCAAAACTAATATATGTCATCCAAGAGAAAAGTATGACTCTGATGTAAATTTAATTAGAAAATAGTATCCGATTTGATCATTTTCTATTGTTTTTCAAAGTTTTTTTGTTAGGACGTTCAACGTTTTCTTTGTCTCCTAATGTAAAGTTAGCCAAAATGTATACTTTTGAGAATATACTTTTTAGAGTATCTATGTGAAAAAACTATAACATTATGTAGTTAATATGAAGATTTGACATAGAAAAAGGATGGTAAAAAATATAAGGAATGAAGAGTTCCAACATAAAAAAATGTTTTAGTTCAGGAAGGTATAAGGAAGACCAAAGTAAAGAGTGAAATTACGATATTTTAGATACTCCAGTTTTGCGGAGTCATTGGTTGTCAAAGAGTGAATGAGATAAGAAAAGTAAAGCGAAAGTTGGGGGTGCATTGCTTTCCTAAAACATGCATAACTCCTAATGCAAGTCTAGATTCGTTACATTCTATATTCTTCAGGTCGAATAATAATTTGTTATTTTATTGTTGGCAATGTGATATTTTACTCTTAGATTACAATTTAGATTACAATTTTTGGAATCGTTTATCTTCAAAATGTAGAAAATATATATTTTTTTATTTTATTTTCAGAATATTATTTTATTTTTTATCTAACGATATAAAAAAAAAAAATTCACGAAACATATATACTACAATTTTTAAAAATTTGTTTTCATTATTTTTATTAAACTTGAAACTACATATAAAATTATAATAAATTAGAAAAATAAAATCTTAATAAAGCACTGCATTAACCTAGTTAATAAATAAATAAAATACTACCATTTTCCTTCTCTTGGAATCAAAAGGATATGCACGTCATTGCTAACGTCACTCGTCTTATTTTTTGAATAATTTATATTTTGTATACAATTACGTCAAAAACTAAGAAGCATCTCTATATTTTGTATACTACTAAAAGTTAATAAAAAACTTAATATTTCATTAAAAGTAATATAGACCAAATATTTACTTAAGACCCAATCACATTTAATTATTTAAAATCAACAATCAAAACAATTCACAATCAAAACAATATTTAAAATGATGTTGAAGAAAATAGACCTAGGAACCTAGATGATGGCGACGGCGACTCGGTAGGAGATGAGATCAGATCTCTTCAAAGGATCTCGGGGATACTGGTTCGGTCTATGGTATCTACAATTATGGAGATGGATTCGGGATATCAGAGGTTGCAATGGGGGATTCGATTTTCGGAATTTCTAGCAAAGAAAAACGGGATACCAGCGGTCACGGTCTCGGGGATTTGGACACGGTTATGGAGACCAATATGGATTTTCTTTTTCGGATTCAGCTTTTTGGGGGATTATGGAAGGATTATGGAGATAGATTTCGATATTCTCCTATGGAGATTACAAGGGTTGCGATCGGGATTTTGAAAATGGAAAGCGGAGCGGGCTGTTTGAAGAGTATATTTGATTGGGTATCCCACGGAGGAAAGGATAGTATGTCAGAGATTCAAATGAAGAAATTTCCATGGATCCACAAGATCAGGATGGATCTCGCAGAGGATTCTGGAAATCGTATCGGGATTGTTCTCACATTAACGATCGATATCTCCGACAGCAGCAATCAAGGGGATAGAGGAAATCAGTCTTCTCATGGGTTCTTACGGTACTTATGCGGGGTGTATAAAGGTGAAAGGTTCGATATTCTTTGTCGGTATCTTCTCACATCAAACTTACCTCTCAAAAAATCTGCTTCTCCCTTCCGGTTCTTTATAAGCAAAACCATGTCGCAAAGCTGCCTGGTGAACGGGTCTGGGTCCGGCAACAAAGGCCATTTCAACGTGAAGAGATTGAAGATAGTGGTCCCAAAGTTTGATAACTCAAGTCTAATCGCGGGTTACTCTCGGACTTTAATCGGCAGATGTATGAACCCGAAGATGCAAGATATGAAGACCTTGTTGTTTATGCTACCACGCATTTGGAATGTCGAAGATCGAGTGGCTGGTGCAGACTTGGAGTTTGGACGGTTCCAGTTTGATTTTGACAAGGAGGAGGATATAACGGAGGTGATGAAAATTGAGCCATTCCATTTCGATTATTGGATGTTAGCATTGGTCCGTTGGGAACCTGTGGTGGATCGCAACTATCCATCAGCTATAACGTTTTGGATCCGAGTCCTGGGAGTGCCACTACACTTCTAGGCAGACCCAACGTTTCGCTACATTAGGGAGGCGCTTGGGACGGTTAAGTCGGTGAATCTGGAGGATGGGAGAGTACAAGTGGTGGTGGACGGTTTTTAACCACTGGTCTTCTCAACAACGGTGGAGTTTGACAGCGGTGAAGAGACAACAGTGACGCTGAGGTACGAAAGACTTTTCAGGTATTGCCGGACCTGCAATAGCTTATGCCATGATCACTTTAAATGTCCAATTATAGGAGAAGCGGAGGAGAAAAATGAGAGTGATGCCTCAGACTTCAAGGAACCTGGGCTTGGTCCAAATGTAACGAGCTTTAGAGCGATGGTCGCTCCGGTGGAGATCGAAACAGGGAAACGGGTCAGAATGTTCATGGGTCTCGCATAGGGAAAGAGATTAGCCAGGGTCCGAAGGAGAGTTTGCAACACTTTCGGGTAGGCAAAGAATTCAGACCATACAAGGGCAGAAACGAAAGGAGATATGGTGAAGGATCATCACGGTACAACAAACCCTCAGGTTACATCCCACAGCACGAGATCAAGCAACGGTATGCAGTAATCCCCCAGGGAGAAACTGATTCAAAGACTCGGGATTTGGGAGAGGAGCCCTCGGTGAATGAGAGGTCCATGGCGGCGGCGAAGGTTCAATCCATGGATTCTGTCGACGGTACTAAGTAGGATGGGATCACGGGCCCCAGATCAACTAGCAAGGTTCGTAAGGAGCTAATTTTTGTTGACGAAAATATCTTTCCCGGGAACAGCGCAGAGCTGGAAAATTATGCAATGGAGGAGGAGAAAGAGGTGGAGGACAAAGCTGTGGAGGATGGGGAATTGGGATCTGAGAGAGTTATGGTGGCAAAGGCGGGCGAGGAATGAGATATTGGGACATATGATGGACCTGTCAGAGAGCTACAAGCGGAGGAGGCTCTCAGATGTACACAAAATTTGAAGGTAACATCTGTTTCCGAAGAGGTGGTTGATGAGGTAATGCAGGAATCAATAGTAGAGGAGGAATCATAGGCTGCATTGGGAGGTTTTAACAGTGACGTGAAAAAGAAACCCAACAAAACAGGGACATTGATTTACGGCGGGGAGGTCAAAGAAGAGAATTGTCCAAGATCTGATCTCCCCACGCAAGAAGACATTGGCAAAGGTTTCGGTCCATGGTGGGGAAGAGACAAAGGCTGCGGTCACAAAGGGTTCATCATACCCGAAGACTAATGCAGCAAAGCCAAATTAGTTTAATTTATGAGAATTATGAGTTGGAATTGTCAGGGACTCGGGAATCGGTACACAATAGGTTATCTACGAGAGGTTTGGTCGAAACACAAACCAGAATTTTTATTTCTTTCAGAAACCAAGCAAGCTTTTTGTTTTATGCAAAAATTTCAATTTCATTTTGGTTATAATAAATTGTACACGGTGGAACCGTATGGTGCGAGTGGTGGACTCGCTTTATATTATGATGATTCATTTGATGTTACTATTTTATTTTCAAATAATCGAATAATTGATATCGAGGCGACCATACAAGGAAAAAGGTTTTTTATCTCGTTTATATATGGAGATCCGGTACCGAAAAATCGAGATCAAGTATGGGAACTTTTAACTCGAACTAGTTTGACTCGAGTGGAACCGTGGTTTATAATTGGTGATTTAAACGAAATCACTAGCAACGCCGAAAAACAGGGAGGCAAATTAAGACCTGCATCCTCCTTCTTGTCCTTTAATCTTATGATACAACATTGCAGCCTTCTAGAATTTTAATGTTTTGGAAATACCATGTCATGGAGGGGCAGAGGGAACTCAAAAATTGTTCGGTGTCGTCTGGATAGGGCCTTAGCAAATGAGGATTGGCATGAAAGGTTTTCTCATTCATATGTAGAATACTTAGCAATGATTGGGTCGAACCATAGGCCAATCGTCGATACTATAGAGGACAAAATCCCCCGGAAACGGGGCCAGTTTAGGTTCGATAAACGGTGGATTGGACGGGATGGCTTAAGGGAAACAATTTCAAAAGGCTGGGAAATTAACCCAGGCGAAAACCCTTCATCTTTCATAGAAAAAATAACGAACTGTCGGCGGTTTTATCAAAATGGCGGAAAAACAACTTACCATACGGCAAGGAGAAAATTAGAGATTTACAACAAGCGTTAGAGGAGATCCAGAACGATGACAATAGCACTCAAGAGGAATTGATCGACATTACACGGAAACTGCAAGAGGCTTATATAGATGAGGAAACATTCTGGCAACAGAAAAGCTGCACTTTATGGGCAACGGCGGGGGACAGAAATACAAAGTTCTATCATGCGCAGGTTAAACAAAGACGGGCAACAAATCGGATTACTGGTCTATATAATGCATCTGGATCTTGGGTCACCTCCGATAAAGAGGTGGAACAAGTGGCAGTTACCTACTTTGAGGAATTATTCACAACAACTTCTCCGACGGAATTTGAGACTGCGCTAAGCGATATTCCGGCTCTAGTTTCGGAATAAAATAATGTTATGCTCACGGCAATGGCCACGGAAGAGGAAGTTCGAAGGGCTCTTTTTACGATGCACCCAGAAAAGGCTAAGACCTATAAGCCTGTGTAATGTGGGATACAAGATTATTTCAAAGGTCTTATGTCAGAGGTTAAAGAAATTGCTACCAGATATGATCTCAGAGACACAATCAGCCTTCGTATCAGGGAGACTGATTTCCGATAACATTTTGATTGCTCAAGAGATGTTTCACGGCCTACGCACCAATAAATCTTGCAAAAGCAAATTTATGGCAATTAAGACGGATATGAGCAAAGCATATGACCGGATAGAGTGGCCTTTTATTGAAAATCTCTTGAGGAAATTTGGTTTCGCGGAGAAATGGATTTCATGGATGATGTGGTGCATCCAATCAGTACAATATAAGGTGCTTATCAACGGTCAACCCAAAGGCCAAATAACTCCTCACATAGGGCTGCGGCAAGGTGATCCATTATCACCCTATCTATTCATACTTTGCACGGAGGTTTTGATCGCCAATATACGGAAAGCAGAGAGGGAGAAATCATTAACGGGGTTAAAATTGGCGAGGGCAGGCCCGACAGTCTCACACCTACTATTTGCGGATGATAGTCTATTTTTTTGCAAGGATACGGTACAAGAGTGTCAAACCATCTTACACTTACTTAAACAATACGAGGCGGCCTCAGGGCAACAAATAAACTTTTCAAAATCATCTTTAAATTTCGGACATACAGTACAAGTTGGGATACAGGACGAGATTAAACAATTGTTAGGAATCCCAAATATGGGAGGGATGGGCTCTTACCTGGGTCTCCTGGAAAGTCTAGGAGGAGCTAAGAGTAAGATTTTTAACTTTGTCGTCGACAGACACAATGATAGAATCAATGGATGGACATCTAGATTGCTAACTAAAGGGGGCAAAGAGGTTCTAATTAAATCGGTAGCATCAGCTATGCCCACTTTCGTGATGTCATGCTTTCGGTTACCTAAGTCCATTACCGCAAATTAACCAGTGCGGCAGCAAGGTTCTGGTGGAGCTCCGACGGACAACAGAATGGAATGCATTGGATAGCATGGAGGAAGATGTGTCGGAGTAAATCAGACGGCGGAATGGGGTTTCGAACTATAGAGGAGTTTAACACAGCACTGCTGGCAAAACAACTATGGCGGCTAATGGACAAACCGGATTCGTTATTTGCTCGGGTGTTTAAAGGTCGTTACTTTCGGAATACAAACCCATTAGATCCTATAAGATCTTACTCACCGTCTTTTGGATGGAGGAGTATTATCTCGGCTAGACCTCTGGTTGCAAAAGGGATCATTAAAAGAGTTGGTTCGGGTGGTTCTATCTCAGTATGGAATGACCCATGGATACCATCTTCTTTCCCAAGGTCAGCAACATGCAAAAGGTACAATTATTACCCAAATCTCAGGGTCAATCATTTGGTTGACCCAGCGACACAATCGTGGAATATGGAGTTGATAAATGCAATTATCGACCCGGTCGACGTCAAAATAATTCGCAGTATACCTATCAGCAACACTTTTCGACCAGATCTTCTCGGCTGGCATTTTACAAAAACAGGATAATATACGGTTAGATCGGGATACCAGATAGCGCAACAAAACCCAGACAACGGTGGGAATCACCTTTACGGTCCGGATGTGAAGAATCTACAGGCACATGTATGGAAACTAGTGTGTCCACCGAAACTGCGACATTTCATTTGGCAGGCCATTTCGGGATGTCTCTCGGTTTAAGCGAATTTACGCGCTAGAGGAATAAGTTGTGACACACAATGTGCACGGTGTGGAGCGGAAGGGGAAACGATTAATCATGCTCTTTTTGAATGCCCACCGGTGGTACAAGCATGGACACTCTCCCATATTCCATCAGCCCCGGGAGTTTTCCCGATGGCATCAGTTTTTTCAAATTTTGATTATCTTTTTTGGAGACTACCGAAAGAGGACAAGACCGCAACTTTCCCTTGGATTGTGTGGAATATTTGGAAAGTAAGGAACGATAAGGTGTTCTCAAATGTGGATAGAAACACACAAGAGATACTAAGGATTGCGGAAACAGAGGCAAAAACTTGGGAAACGGCGCATCATAGTGAAACAGAAGGATTTCCACAACATATCGGTTCTAACACGGGGAGGGCTCAATATGAGGAATATGACGAAATGAAATGATATGTTGATGGCTCGTGGAAGGAAACATATTATTTTCTGGCTTAGGTTGGCACTGTTTTCAGGAGGGAGTCGAAGGAGCCATCATGGGATCGCGAAATCTGAGAAGAAGTCTTTCCCCGCTACACGTAGAACTGGAAGCGCTCATATGGGCGATGCATTGTATGATTGCAAATCAGAAGATGGCGATAGCTTTTGCAACAGACTGCTCGGAGTTGGTGAAGATGGTGTCTACACCCAAGGAGTGGCCGGCTTTTACAATTCATTTGGAGGAGTTCGAGAGGAGTAAGGAGGAATTCACTTTCTTCTCTATCACACATATACCACGCACAATCAACACAGTGGCAGACAAGCTAGCTCGAGGTGCTCGAGTTTACCCATCAAATTTTATTTATGTAAACTCAATACCCCCGATTTGGTTCACTGAATCGGTATAGGGTTTTGGGCTGTCGACAAAAAAAAAAAAAAATCATTATCTTTCAGTCTTTCACCACGTAAAGGTGTAGCAGATTTTCTCCAGAGCCGGTTTAACCACAAGGGCGAGCAGGGCGACCGTCCCAAGGTCCACGGGCATAAGAAGTCCATAAAAAAAATATTGTTAAAAAAAAAAAAAAAATTAGAGATCGATTTGTTACGCTGTAGGTTTTTTTTTTTTTTTTTTTGATATATATATATATACAACATCAACTTTAACCAAAAAAATATATATATTTTTAAGAGGTCCAGATATATTTTAAAACTTAAAAAAAAAATTATGTTTAAGGGCCCAATTTTTCTTTTTTTTGGTTTTAGGGTCCAAAAATTTTTTTGGGCCCAAAAGCCCCCAACAGTCGTGAGCCGGCCCTGATTTTCAATACACCTTAACACTTTTCTTTGGTTTGATTTTGTCATGTTTTGGCTACACACAGTTTTTCTTTCTTGTTGTATTCTCTTAATGCATTTTAGAATTAACTACAAATCAATAGGTATGATTCAAAGGTGTTAAATAGGTTAAATAGGTTACTTTACGATGCAAAACTATTTTCGACTTTAATTTATATTAAACAAAATATTTTACTACTTCCACAGATATATCGATCGTATCGCCCATATTTATTTAGTAAATTAGTAATTTGATCATACAACTTCTAAATAAATAAAGAGACGATACAAACATATAGTTAACATCTCTAGATTAAAGAGTATTATGTTTGTCTATTATAGGCCGATTTGATTCTCTCTGCATTTCTTTTCAAGTGCTCAATATGTTCCTCTCTTGGAGGTACACATTCCCTCACGATCTCAACCCCATTCAACGTCTTGATCCATCTGTTTAATTCAGGAAACTTATCCTTTGGAATCATATCAATTCCCATAAATTCCCACGCTCGAACCCCACAATACGGGATCATAGTTCCCACGACCATGTCCAAGAATCCAATGGTCTCACCGCCGAAGAAATCTTTTCCGGTGACTTCCTTCTCAAGAAACATAATGAGTTCTCTAGCCTCCTCGATTGCAACCTCTATTCCCTTCTCTGCTTTCACTAGAGACCTGAATCCAACTGGTGCGAGCTACAAGATATATAGAGCAAAATATATATAAGAAACCGTTTTGTTACAAAAATTAATTAGAAATAGTATTAAAACTTTTCATTTATAGTAATTGGTTGTTCTAGTGTTTTTTTAGCCTAAGTGCAAAGGAAAAAAGTTACAAAAGGCCTAAGTGTTGCCACTTATGACAAAAATTAGGCTTCAAAAGTTATTTTCTGTTTTCGCTTAGTGAAGTTTCGGCTTAGCGTTTTTAAAATGTTATAATACAGTACACTAACTCATCATACCTTCTTTAATAGCAGTTACAGAAATCGTGCTATCGTAATGTGCTATCAATGCCCAGTTTTATTTTAGTCTCTATACTTATATATAGAACTTGATGGCTAAAAAAACCACCTATCCATTTAGTTAATAAAGAAAATGGTTTTTAGATTTACTTGTTCATCGACGAATTTGGCTAGAAATCGAGCCACGGCTTTGTCGTATGGATCTTGAGGAAAAATTGAATTGTTTGTCCATGTTTGGTCGATGTATTCGAGTATCAGATTTGACTCGAGGATTGGTTTACCTTTGTGGACAAGAACCGGGACCTTTTTGTGAACCGGGTTTAGCTGGAGAAGCAAAGGGCTCTTGTTGACAATATCTTGCTCCAAGTACTCGTAAGGTACGCCTTTGAGTTTGAGAGCCATCTCGACCCGACAGGTGAAAGGGCTTGCCCAAAACCCTAGAAGCTTCACCTCCTCTTCTTTCTCTGCCATTAGATCTCACTTCTCTAGCTCTTTTCTTCTACTTTGACTAGCTAGTTTCTTTGGTATTGTTATCGTGATTGGTTATTTAAATGAAAACGACAAGGACCGTTTTACTTTCTTTCGGTGTCCACTGTCCAGTGATATTTTGAGATAATATTAAACACGTCATGGCTCACGTCACTTGGACATTTTAGGAAGCGCATTTTAGTTTATTTTTGGATCAGGGGATTCGATTCAATTCCGGCTAGGTCGGGTTTAGTGAAAACTTTTTGAATTTATGCGAAGCTTCAAAACAAATTATTATTTATTCCATACTTTTGATTAAGATATACATCATCGATCGCTCAACTGATAACTTTCGAATTTAGACAGACGACAAACTCGGTGAAATCAGAACCAGAACACACAAACGATGTTACCAAAAAAAAAAAAAAAAGTTCCTCAGCCGGAGATCTGAACAGACTTAACATCAGCTTTCTTCGTCTCCGCCTTAGGCACAGTCACAGTCAAAACTCCATTCTCCATCGCAGCTTTCACCTGATCCATCTTCACATTCTCCGGCAGCCTGAACCTCCTCGTGAACTGCCCGCTCGATCTCTCCACACGGTGACACGTGTCGTTCTTATCCTCCTTCTCCACGTGTCTCTGTCCACTGATCTTCAAAACGCTATCTTCCTCGATCTCGACCTTCACTTCCTCCTTCTTCAGTCCAGGCAAGTCCGCCTTGAACACGTGCGCATCCGGCGTCTCCCTCCAGTCCACACGTGCGTTCACGATCGCAGAGTTTTCTCGGGAAAGCGACGAGAACTCCTTGAAAGGATCCCAAACGTCTAGCGAGAAAGGATCGAAGATGCTGCTGCTACGCCTGTTGTTGCCGAAGAAGCTCGGAATCATCGACATTTTTCAGTGATTTCTTTTCAAAAAAAAGGAATTTCTGAAATAAACTCGATCTCGTTGCTGAGAAAATTCTGGAGAATCGGAGAATCTATTTAAAGGCGCAAAAACGAAACCAGAAACATCTGGAGGGACCTGAAGGAGATATCTAGAATACTCTAGGATCGTGTCTTGAGTTTCCTGGGCCTTTTATGGGCTTTAAGAGTTAGTAAGTCCATTATGGGCTGGATCGGTTATTATTTAAAGTGGGCCCATCTTAGTGCTCGTATGGTCTAATCCAACGGTGAGTAGAGACTTTGAGATCCACTAAGTGGGGCCAATGCTGACGAAATTCCCGCGTCCATTAAGCAATCCTGATCGTACGATTCTATAGATTTCTACTCTTTTTTACTAAATCCGTCGGCCACAAAAAAAAAGATGTCTCTTTCTTTTCTCCAAAAACAATTATTACAAAAAAAACGACTTCCACGAAAGACTCGGCGAGCTAAAACACACTCTCTCCAACAACTCTCTCTCTCTACTTGTTCGCTCTCTATCTACAATTTAAGACTCTCTCTTACTCTACTCTCTACCTTCGTAGCTGATAGGGTCAGCTTCGTCGGCGCGATTCCCGCTTCCGGATTTCACGGAGGATTAGAGATCTGTTTCTCCTCGTAATTGCTGCGCACTGATTCTGACGAGGTACGGTACGGATTCGATTTCTGAGCTTCTCGCACTCTCAAACTGTCAGTTTTCGTTTCCATTTTCCGGTGAATGTTTCCGCCCGCGAAGAAATGTTGCCTTAAATGTTCTGATTAGTTAGTGTGATTCTTTCCATCTTTTGTGTACACTGTAGTCAATTCCAGTTTCTAATCCTTTGGTAAAGTTGGAAGCTTAAAGACGAATATCGGAAAGAATGTTGGTCCATTTATAATTAGGTTTGCCTTTTACTCAGCCTAATCTTGTACAGATTCTTGCCAGATCTCATGGATTGTAAAAGGATTCAAAGGTCATGCGCTGTTTCTATCTGATAATTTTGGCATTTTGTTTATTCCATCTCATAATTTTCAAGATTCGTTACGATTATTATTACCTTGTGTGTGGTGGATAAGACTGTAATTTTTGTCTTGTACTTGTTATGGTCTCTTGACATTTTTCTTCTATCTTCTTCAGTAGGATGGGAGGCTGAGGAATTATCTGAGTGAAACGTTAGTGCTTCTCAAACGAATGGAGTGCCGTTTGGAGCTGAAGAAGTGTTCAAGTGATAGACCGCCTTTTGTGGCTGCTGAGAAGAAGGTATTGACTAAGGAAAGCCAAAGGTCATATCTGCCGGATAAGTTTAGGGATGATAAACGCGGGTTATCTTATTCCGACTACCACAGCGAGATCACCAACAAAGTTGAAGACGTCTGTCCCAAACGCTTGGAGAATCGTCTCAAGTCACGGATAGGTAGAACCTCATCAGGAGAAAGAGACCTTGTGAAATACAAGTCCTATGTGCCCAGTTATATAAAGAAATGCGAAAAACTTGAAGTGAAAGACGGTAAAGCCGGTGGCATTGGTTCACAGGACCTAAGAAATAGGCAACCGGGTGATAAACAGATCGATAAGCGTACAAGGTCTTCATTGTCAAACACAAGCACATCGTCATCACTCTGGACTGATGAATCATCGACTGATTCCAGCAGAGGTCTGTGTGCTTCTCCTTTTCGCAAAAGGATTAATCACCCTCCACTGCAGTACTATCTGATGTCATCTAAGCCAGGAGATTGTCCTCAAGATTTTGTTCCACCTCGAGATGATGGTGATACTTCCCAAAGTCATAGCTTTTTGCCAGGAAATAACACGGACGGTCAAAGGGATTCCACTAGAAGAGATGGACAGTTTCATCAAAGCCCTCGTGGAACTGCATTCCTACAGAATGAGAAGAAAGATTCTGATTTTAAGATTGTTCCAAAAACCAGAACTTTCTTGAGTCCATCAAAGCCTGATAGTCCTTGCACAAGGGTAATATCAGGGAATCTAGCCAATGATTTTAAGAAAAAAGAAGACAAGTTGGACGAGAGAATCCGAAATCCTCGTGTTCATGATCTGTTTGGAAAAGAAAAGCCTGCTGCTGTATTTGTACCAGGAATTGTTTCTCAGAAACAGATAATCGGTTTGTCCAAGTTCTATGATTCAAAAGTGTTGCTCGCTGAGCGAGTGGCAAAAACTAATGGGCAAGGTGCAGTCCTGGACTCTGATGTAGGTCCCTTCCGATGTGAAGCTGATGGAAATAAACCATTCTTAAAGGGTATCAACTTCTTGAGTGCAGAGAAAAATAGATTTTTATCAGAAAGATCACGTTCAGCTCCACGATCAAGAAAGGCTGAATCTAGTCCCTCCAGGAGCAGGACTTTAGATAGAAGATCAACAGAAACACTGCCCACACAGTCAGATCAGAAACCAGTTAAAGTTGTATCAGAAAGAGCACGGAGCATTTCACCATTTCGCCGACTTAGCTTCAGCATTGGCAAGTCCAGCAAAAACTCCAACTCTGAAGATGCCGAGACTCCTCCCCACTTAAGCGCAACACTTAAATCATCACGAGCTGGTTTAGACAATCGATCTACGTCTTCTATCAGTGACAGCTCCTCTTTAGATAATACCACTACAGCAAACAAAGGCAGGTCTAGTCCCTTGAGAAGGTTACTCGAGCCGCTGATTAGACCAAAATCAAGCCATGCATGTAGATCTCCTGAGCCATCACTAAAGGGTGCACCTTCAAGTCACCAAAAGCATATTCTTTCTGACGGTCAACCATCTTCTTCAGCCCTTTTGTCAAGAAATGGAAAATCTTCAACCGTTCAGGCTCTATTTCGTGTGACGTCTAAGAATGATCAACCACTGTTCACTTTTGCGGTTGACAAGGAACAAAGTATTACAGCAGCCACAATAAGAAAGCAGATTGCCCCAGAAAAGGAAGACTATGGGCACAAGTATACGTTTTTCACTGTGCAGGAAGTACAGAAGAAAAATGGAAAATGGATAAACCACGGCAGGAAGGTGCAAAGCCAAGAGTACACATCTAACATTGTCGCTCAGATGAGAGTCTCCGATTCTAAGCATCTGATTCCCGCTGGAGAAAGTTCTGTCGATAACCTCTTAACCAGAGAATTTGTACTCTTTGCATCTGAATCACAGCGGACTAACGAGCTAGCTGCCATGGTGATCAAGATCCCGAAAATTGGTGACACGAGCGTAACCAAAGACCAGAAACAGAACGGAACCACACTTGGAGATTACTTTGCAGATGTTAACGCAACAGTGGTGCTTCCAAGTGGAATTCACAGTCTCCCACACAAAGGAGGGCCTTCATCGCTGATCCAAAGATGGAAATCAGGTGGATCATGTGACTGTGGAGGCTGGGACATGGGCTGCAACCTGAGAATCCTCACCAATCAGTCTAATAAACCCAGAAACCTCTCTGCCTCCACTTCAGATGCTTTCAAGCTTTTCTTTCAGGTTTACATAACTACGTCAGGTCTAGCTTTTCCTTTTGGCCCCAGTGATGAATGAAACTCAGTAATGTGTGCTTTTCTTAATTTATATGGCGCAGGGAGGATTACAAGATAATAACAACCAACCATTCTTGAGTTTCACTCCATACAGAGAAGATGTTTACGCTGTTGAGTACAATACATCACTCTCACTCTTGCAAGCATTCTCCATTTGTATAGCGGTTAACGAGGGACGGAATCCGTTAAAGACCGCGGAACCAAACACCTCGCGTGTAGACAACAAAGCTCACGGAGGAGGAGAGGTGTCATCGATGGTTCAAAACGAGAGGTTGAAGTCATTTTCAGGTCCTATTGAAAGTGAGGCTCCGGCAAAGTATCTCTCACACCCACCTTTGTCTCCTGTGGGTAGGGTTTAGTTGCTTCTTCAAATAATCTGCTATATAATATTTATTAGCCTATATATATGATGGGGCTCGTATTTTCTATGTAATTACGGTGTGGGAGTAGATTACGTTAAATAGAAAATTTGTGAAACTTGTTCTAATCGAATATCCACCCATTAAATATTTAAGCAAATAAAATGTATGTGTTATTTTTCCTACTTGTAGATAGAAACCCTAGATTTTGGAGCCCTATATATTTGTTTCACTACAAGAAAACAACGGATTTGCGATGGACAAATCCATAGCAAATCCGTCGCAAATCACGTTTTGCGACGGAATTGCGACGACACGATTTCCGTCGCAAATCAGTCGTCGCAAAACAGTTTCCCTCGCAAATCCGTCGCAAATTTGCGACGAACCATTTTCCCTCGCAAATTTGCAACGGCAAATATTCGTTGCAAATCCGTCGCAAATTTGCGATGATAAATAATCCCTCGCAAATTTGCAACGGATACTTTC
The DNA here is from genome assembly GCA_030161315.1 of Eutrema japonicum. NCBI lineage: Eukaryota > Viridiplantae > Streptophyta > Magnoliopsida > Brassicales > Brassicaceae > Eutrema > Eutrema japonicum. The sequence goes on from BSQW01000010.1 coordinate 33,840,721, forward strand.
CCTCGCAAGTCTGTCGCAAAGTTGCGACGGATACTTTCCCTCGCAAATCCGTCGCAACATTGCGACGAGATAATTCCCTCGCAAATTTGCAAAGGCAGTTTTCCCTCGCAAATCCGTCGCAAATTTGCGACGAGATAATTCCCTCGCAAATTTGCAAAGGCAACTTTCCCTCGCAAATCCGTCGCAAATTTGCGACGAGATAATTCCCTCGCAAATTTGCGAAGGCAACTTTCCCTCGCGAATCCCTCGCAAAATTGCAATGGAAATGCAAGGAAAATTGAATTTTGTAAATTAAAAATTTAATTTAAAAATTGAATAATAATTAAAATAATTAACATATTAAATTTAAAAACATAATTATATAATTTAGTTATTACAAAAAGTGCATAATTGTTTTAAAAAAAAAACAAAATAAAATGTTTACAATCCGGTTCCGGTTCCGGATCCGGTTCCGGTTCCGGTTCCGGATCCGGTTCCGGTTCCGGTTCCGGTTCCGGATCCGGTTCCGGTTCCGCTTCCGGTTCCGGTTCCGGTTTCGGTACCGGTTCCGGATCCCGATCCCGAAGAGTTACGTGCTTCGCGAAGTCTTGCAAAAGCCGGATCCTTCTCAGCAAAGTAATCCATGAAAGCATCATAGGAATTAATCTTCTCGGCCTGATTCGTTAGCATCTCGGCCTGACTCGATAGCATCTCGGCCTGACTCGTTATGATCCGGTGTAAATCGTCATGGGATGGACGCGAAGCCGATGTAGAAGAAGCTTCAATTTGCGGTTGAAGCGAACCGACACCGTAAATTCTTCCTTTTTTGCGGGGAGCAACCTATGAAAGACAAAAAAACAAACATTATAATTAGAAATATTTAAATACAATACAACAATTTAATTTTTAAATACGTACCTCGGTAAAAATTTGGTTCTTCACGAAAGGAGTAAGGCCGCAAGATGCTGTGCTCTCGGGATCATCACTATCGACGGTCTGAGATAACAGTTCGAGCCGCGAAGTGACATCGTGGTAGATCTTCTCCGAGCGTCCATCGATAAAAGAGCCATCCGGTTTCCGTTTTGTCTCCTCGAGAACCGCTAACAAATCCGGAACTGATGATCCGGTCTTTGCGGCCTAAAAAAAATTCATAAATTCATAACATTAAATTAAATTACGTATGTAAGATTTTTTTTTAAAAAAAAACTTACTATGTTTCGGCCCCGTGCTTTAAACGAGGTTTGTCCTGAACGATGCTTAGAAGGCCCGTAACCATCAGGATCAGAGTATCGGGCCTTGCGACTATCGTCACTCTTCTTCTTGCTCTTTGGATCCATCCAATATCGAACAAGACCGTTCCAAACAGTCGGATCCATCCACTTAGGCTTCGACTCATCGCCTTTAATCTTCCACTTTTCTTTCCAACGCCCAACCTGACCGCACATACGAGCCTTCAACTTCTTTTCAAATTTTTTACGGACCTCGCCGTTAATTGTAAAATCCCAATGAAACGATTGCTATAACAAAAAAAATAAGAAGTTAAATGCATAAAAAATATTATTATTAATAATAAAAATAAATTTAATAAAATTTAGAAAACTTACAGCAAACGTTTTATACCAACGTTCAATGATATATTCCGGTGTTTGCGAGTAATTGGCATGCGGTTCTTTGAAATCCGTTTCAAAGATCGAACGGATCTGAGCAGCCACAGCTCCGTCATCATCAAACCTGAAATTAGAAAATATAGTAAATTTTAAAAATAAAATTATGATAATTGTAAACAAAAACATAAATAACTTAGAAAATATAAATTTTACCATAACGTTCCTGGAGGACGGCCTGGATCGAGTCGTGGTAGACTATCATGACCAGGACTCTCGAGAATCTGCTCTATCACAATATCAATGGGGATGGAGTCAGCCGCGGGGTTAGACGGTGCGGGATCCTCCGGTGCTGGGGCAGGCTCCACGGTCTCAGGAACAGCAGTAGTCGCAAAATCCATCTGTATAACAGGAGGAGTACTTGTGGAACCCATCGAAAGAAATCGAGTATAGTCGTTACCTCGAAATCCCGACATCTACAAAAAAAAATTTAATAATTAATTCATATAATTATATTATAATTTAGAAAATACAAAAAAATTACAATCAAACTAATAATTTTATATAATGTCATAATAATTATAAAATTATCTAATGTAAATTCATACTAATTAAAATACAAATTTAACAACCTAATATATAACATATCTAAATCTAACAATCTAAATTCATCCTAATAAATACAAATATAATAAATATAATTTTTTAACAAATCTAAAAAACTAAAAAACTAAAAAACTAAATAATCTAACAAATCTAAGAAACTAAATAATCTAACAAAATCTAACAATTCTAAAAATCTAAAAATCTAAATTAAATACAAATCCAAATCTAACAAATCTAATTTTTTTTTCACAAATCTAACAAAGTTCACAAATCTAACAAATCAAACAAAGTTCACAAATCCAATAATTTTTTTTTCTAAGATAACAACATATAATTTTGAAATAAAAAATGAAATAAAAAATGAAATTAAAAAATCAACTTACCTTCGCCCAGGAGAAGAAGAGGTCGCCGGAGGGAGAGGGGAGAGGAGGGGACTCGCCGGAGGGAGGGGACTCGCCGGAGGGAGAGGAGGTCGCCGGAGGGAGAGGAGGTCGCCGGAGGGAGAGGAGTGCTCGCCGGCGGAGGAGGAGAAGAAAGAGCTCGCTCGCGAGGTGAAGGGAGGAGGTCGCGGAGGAGAGTAGAGAGGAAGGGAAGAGAAACTGATCGCCGGAGGAAGAGGAACCGTTCGCCGGAGGAAGAGGAACCGATCGCCGGAGGAGGAGAAGTGGGATCGCAGGAATCGACGGATTTGCAATGGGAGATTGAAGGGATTGAGAAGGGAGAAAGGAAGAAGAAGATAAACAGTCGGTTTATAAACTAAAAAGCGATGGATTTGCAATGGATTTGCGATGGATCCAAAAATTGCAACGGATTTGCGACGGATCCATCGCAAATCCATCGCAAAATTCGCGGTTAAATTTTGGCCCAACATGCGCTGAAAAAATTCAATTTTCGTACCAAATTTCCAAAAAACATTTTGCAACGGATTTGCGATGGATCACTAATTTGCAACGGATTTGCGACGGATCCATCGCAAATCCGTTGCAAATTAGTGAGTTTTTTTTTTAATGTTTAGGGTTTATGGTATACGTTTAATAGTACATAATAAAGTTTACGGTTTATAATCTCATAAGAGTCATGATCATAAGCATATTTTTTTCACAAATATAATGAATTTGAGGGTACGAGGAATGTTGAACTTATATATATATATATATATATATATATATATATATTCATAAACAACATATACGGATATATGACGTTTTATATATCATACGGGGACATTTCCAAATTTTCACAATTTATGAATGCACATGATTAAATAACTTTAGAAATATAATTTTTTGAGATTCACTTTTAAAACCGTTAGACGCTTATCACGTTTTTATCTTCTCCGGAAATAAGGAATGAATCCCTAGCAATTCCATTGCAAATTTGCAACGGATTTGCGATGGATCCTTTATTTGCAACGGATTTACGACGGATCCATCGCAATTCCATTGCAAATTTGCAATGGATTTGCGATGGGGTCTTTATTTGCAACGGATTTGCGACGGATCCATCGCAAATCCGTTGCAAATTCGTGATTTTTTTTTTTAATGTTTAGGGTTTAGGGTATACGTTTAATAGTACATAATAATGTTTTATTTTTATAAGATTTATGGTTTATGGTATATGTATTATCATCATAATAAAGTTTTTATTTTTTTTACGGATTTACAACATATACATATTTTTATTTTAAAAATTACATTATAGTACATTTAACACATTATTCCGAATCGTTTTCAGATTCATTTTCAGACATATTAGAGTGTTCACTATGCTCATCATTGTTTTCTCCGCTATCGTTCTCCTCGAACTCGTCAGATGCGGCTGCATCTTCGCTTGAATCATCCACGATGTCTTCAACTTCTCTGTTTTGTGGATCGATATGTATGATATCTTCTGATGTTTCGACTGCGATGGAGACTTCTCCGACTCTTTCATTTTGCAGAGCATCTTCGATGCCTAACCCAATTATACGGCCTCTTGGGTTCACTTTTATCACCGATAACCATGTCTCACGTCTTTGCTTAATCCGAGGATATGGAATGAAACACACTTGTTCTGCTTGCAATGCTAGGATGAAGGGTTCGAACTTGGAAAAACGTCGGTTTGCATTGACATCGATCGCCCCTATGTTGTTTGTGCGGACCCCTCGACCGACTGTTGGATCGTACCAATCGCATTTAAATAAAATGCATTTCAAACCGATAATTCCAGGATATGTGACTTCTATAATTTCTTGCAATACGCCGTAGTAGTCGTTTTCACCTGGCACATGGATTCCATAATTTGCGGTTGACCTTCGAGAGCCATGCTTATATGTATGAAATGTGTATCCGCGAGTGAAGTACATTGGGGCAGTAGTGATCTTCGCAATTGGTTCTTGAACAACCTCGTGCAACCATAGTGGCAAGGGCTGGTTTGCACATCCATTCATTACCTACATATACATAATTTGAATAACAATTAATTAATTTTAACAAATTATATTAAAAATATTCGTGAAATGATAGATAACTTATATATATATATGTATATATATATCTTACGTACATAGTATTTTAACCATCCAGCAAAGTCACGTTCTTTGTACTTCTCATAGTCTTTTTCAAGTAAACCGGGATAGGCTTCTCGGATCTGGATGTCGAAAACGCTGCAATAATTTTTTATAAAACTAATTAAACAACGAGTGAGATATATAAATGTAAGTAATCTAAGTGCAGCTAATTAATTATTACCTCTCAAACGGTTGAACATAATCACAATTTCGCAATATATAATTGTGAGCTGCACGACAATGTTCATGGTCTTCCCACCAAACTTCTTTCAACTTTCCAGCAAGTCTCCCTATTTGGGCGAAGATATCCGGGACATCAACGTTATACTTAGGTGCAACCCCACCATCGTCATATCTTCTAGGAGCGGTTTTTTTCGTTTTGACGGTTGGGCTAAAGTTGTATGACGTGAAGTGAGATGTTTCCTCGGTCAAACTACCTGCAACGATGGAACCCTCCACTCTTGCAAGATTTTTGGCCTTTCCTTTCAAATGTCCCATGAATCGCTCGAACGGGTACATCCATCGGAATTGCACGGGCCCCCCAAGAGCTGCTTCATGTGGTAGGTGGATTGGGAGATGTTCCATTACGTCAAAAAATGAAGGTGGAAATATTTTTTCTAAATTACACAGCAAAACAGGTATATTATTGAGTAATTGCGCTATGCCATCCTCAGTCAGTGTTCGAGTGCATAGATCCCTGAAAAATGCTCCAATGCCTACAAATAATATATATATCAGTAATTAAATAAGAAAATTATATTATAAATACATATTTAAATTAATACTTGTTTACCCGCAATTGCTTCGTGAACAGCTGTCGGTAAGAGCTCGAGTAATGCAAATGGTAGTAATCGCTGCATGAATACATGGCAATCGTGGCTCTTCATACCGGAAAATTTATTGCCTTGCTCTATGCATCTAATTGTGAATTTGGACACATATCCATCAGGGAACTTTACTTCTGAACCAACCCAGTCAAACAACGCTCGTTTCGCATCCGTAGACAATCGAAAAGTTGGAATCGGCATTTTTCCGTTTTGTGTAATATGCAACTCGTTTCTTACACATATTTCGGCCATGTCCAACCTTGATTTCATTTTGTCTTTAGTCTTTCCCTTGACATTCAAAATCGTATTCATGATGTTATCGAAGAAATTTTTTTCGATGTGCATCACATCAAGATTATGCCGTAATAGAAGATCCTTCCAATATGGCAGTTCCCAAAAAATACTTTGTTTGTGCCAATTGTGAGAAACGTTATATCCGTCAGGCATGTTTGCCTTAGTGTGCCAATTGCCCCCACGTTTACATGTTTCTTGAGCACCGTAATAATCAATCTGCTCTAACAAATCATTCCCTGAAAGATAGACGGGGGGGGAACACGCACGACCTTGTTCTTCCTAAACAACTTCTTGTTCTTGCGATGCGGATGATGCATGGGAAGAAACCGACGATGACAGTCAAACCAACATGGTTTCCTTCCATGCTTCAACTGGAAGGCCTCTGACCGATCAAGGCAATATGGACACGATAACCTTCCATGCGTAGTCCACCCCGATAACATTCCATACGCCGGGAAGTCACTAATGGTCCACAATAGCACAGCACGCATCTTGAAGTTCCTTTGCTGCGAATAATCGAATGTGCGAACACCTGTATACCACAACTGTTTCAACTCATGAATCAAAGGTTGGAGGAATACATCAAGGGATCGCTTCGGATGCTTAGGACCGGGTACTAGAATACTCATGAACAAAAATTCCCGTTGCATGCACATTTCTGGAGGAAGATTGTATGGCGTCAAAATGACAGGCCATAGAGAATATTGTCTCCCGGACATACCAAATGGACTAAACCCATCGGTGCATAAGCCAAGATAGACATTCCTGCTCTCGTTAGCAAAGTCTGAATGTACAGTCTGAAAGTGTTTCCACGCCTTTGCATCTGACGGATGCGTAACCTCCCCATCCTCCGTGGTATGTTGTGCATGCCATCTCATTGCCGCCGATGTCCTTTCTGATTGGTATAACCGTTTCAACCTATCGGTGATTGGCAAGTACCACATACGTTGGTATGCAACGCGGGTCCTTCCAGTAGTTGGTTGATATCTCGGCTTCCCACAAAATCGACATTCCTGCAACTTATCATCATCTTTCCAGAAAATCATGCAATTGTCTATGCATACGTCAATCATTTCTGATGGTAACCCAAGACTCGCAACCAACCTCTGTATTTCATAGTAACTCTCAGCGGAAATATTATCTTGTGGCAAATACTCTTTAATTAGCTCAGCCCATGAATCCATGCAAATCTCATTTAGGTTATGATCACTTTTAATTGTCATCATCCTAGATGCCAATGATAGTTTAGACTGCCCTTCTCTACATCCATCGTAAATGGGCTGCTTCGCAGCGTCTAACATATCATAAAAACGCTTTGCTTCTATGTTGGGTTCTTCCCTAGTATTATCATCAGCAAATGCAGTTGTACTTTCATGAAATGCATCTGTAACCATATCATGAAACCTATTTCCCTGTTGATACCCTTCATCAATATTTCCGAATAAATGATCATTCCCATAATTATAACTAGGTTGATCAACGCCATGACTCGTACTACTACTTCCAGCATCAACACTACAACCTTCCCCATGCGAAAACCAGATATAATAGTTTGGCTTAAATCCTCTATTATATAGATGCCTCTTCACAGTATCAATATCCACATATTGGGTGTTCTTGCACTTTCTACATGGACAGAAAATTTTACCGTCACGAGTCGCACATGGTTGGCTTGTCGCCTGGTACATGAATGCTCGCAACCCGTCCCGATACTCTTTCGTCACTTCACCCGTCTCTGGATCTCTTTGATTGTACATCCATGATCGTAATGCGTATATTTCGTGCCCCGAAGACATTTTTTAAACATTCACCACTCAAAATATATATATCAAAAATTTTTTTTTTTTTTTTTTTTTTTTTTTTCGAATTTTTTTTTTGTGTTATGAAAGCTCTCAACGTGATCTGTATTTATAGGATTTCAAAATAAATTGCGACGGATTTGAGACGGATTTGCTACGGAAATTTGCAATGGATTTGCTACGGAAAATGATTTGCAAGGGATTTGCAACAACTTTGCGATGGAAATTAATTTTTCTTTTAAACGTGTTCCACCTACCTCACCTAACTCCACCTAACTGCTTCCATCGCAAATCCCTTGCAAAAATCCGTTGCAAATCCATCGCAATTTTGCGAGGGACATTTACCGTCGCAATTTTGCGACGGAGTTGCGACGACCACTATAGTCCTCGCTAATCCCTCGCAAATTCGTCGCAATTTTGCAACGCATTTGCGACGCCCGTTTGGCCCTCGCAAATTTGCGAGGGATTTGCGACCCTAGATATTCCCTCGCACGTTCGTCGCAAATTTGTTGCAAAATCGTCGCAATTTGCGACGACTTTTTCCCTCGCAAAATAGAGACGGATTTGCGACGACAAGTTAGTCACTCGCAAATCCGTCGCAAATCCCTCGCAAATCCGTCGCAAATTTGCGACGGATTATATCCATCGCAAATTCCATTGCAAATCGACTGTTTTCTTGTAGTGTTTCCATCATTATTGAGCAGCTTTGAAACTTGTAAAAACAGAGATTTTTCTCTAAACGCGGAGGGACTACGTCAATGTCCAGCCACAAGAAGAAGACAACAATCCGTTCGAAGAACAACATGAAGAGCAAGGGTTCAAGGTTGATTATGAAGACAACAATATGTTCATCGCCCGATGATTTCCTGGATTGGATCATCACGTTTCTCTATTTTTCTTCACATATTATCACGTCACTCACCGCCACCATAGCTAGGTATATCTCGCTCTCTTTTTTTCTTTTGTTTTTCCAATTTTCTTTCATGATATCATGCAGTTTGATTATTTTTTGACTTCTCAAGAATTTTTTTTTATAATATTGGTACTACCACTAGTAGTGATTACTAATTCGTCAAATCAAAGTAGAGAAGTTTCATTATGTGACTAAATTACAAAAACAAAAAAAAACAGTAAAAGGAGGTTGAAGTTTTCGGTATGTTTGTAATGAAACAACCAAAAAAAAGTGATCGTGTTATTCTTTGTAAGAACGCAAGTAGGATTGAAAGACTTGAAATGCAAAGGTTGGAAGAAAAAAAAAAAGTGAATCTAAACCTAAAGAAGTTTTTTTTTACCTAGTGAAACAGAATTTCCCTCTAAGAAAAAAAAAATAACCTATCGCGAGAGCTTTTGATATTGAAATTAGGGATGAGTTGGATCAAGAGATTGCAATGTTTTTTTACACCGAAGATTTGCCATTTAATCTTGTAATAAATCCACATTATCATAGGTCTTATCAATTTGTTGTTACCAACAAGTTGATGGAGATTGAATGACAAAAATTACATTTTCAAAGAAGTTCAAAACTGATAGGACTTATAATCATGGCCGAAAGTACATTTGGAAACAACAAACTGATAGGATCTATGATAATGTGGATTTTTTGCAAAATTGAATGGCAAACCTCCACTGTAAAACATTGTGTTGCAATTTCTTGATCCAACTGATCCCTGATTTCAAGACGAAAAACTTTCTCGATAGGTGAGAACTGAGAAGCTAAACATTTTTTTTAAAGGAAGAATCTGTTTCACTAGGCAAAGAAATTTCTTTTGATCCGGATTCACTTCTTCCAACTTTTGCATTTCAAGTTTTTCACTCCTAGTTGCTTTCTTACAAATAACAACACCAGAATTTGTTTAGATTTCATTACACTAAAAACTACATATTTTTATAATGGAGGTTCTCCACTTTTGATTTGACGAATTGATAGATCCACTACGAGTGCAAATACCAATATTATCACTTTATTCGTGAGAAAGTCATAAGTTTATGTAATTGAACTGCACAATACCATGAAGAAAAATGAAAAAATAAAAACATAAAAGGCCAAAAACTAGAGAGAAAAGAGACTAAGAAAAAAAAAAGAAGAGATGAGCTAGATATACCTTGCTCTGGTGGCGGTGAGTGACGTGAGAATAAGCAAAGAAACGAAGTTGAAGAGGTTTGTAAGTTACTCCTCCATTGATTTTAGATTATTGCTTTGTAAGTTAATAAGATGCATTTGCTCCAAGCGATTAATTAGAATATCCTCATTTGCTTTTTGGACGACAAATGAATGAAAAACAACACAACAAGTGCATATATATCTCTATAATATTATTTAGGGTAAGTTAGGAAATAGGGCGTCTGTGAGTTTATAATTAGGAAAATGTGTGTGTTTTAGATGGGTAGTAAGGAGTTGAGTAGTTTTAAATACTGACATTTTCGAAATGACAAAAAAAACCCCCTATTAGACACATGAGAGAAAAAGAAGAAAAAAAAAAAAGGGAGAGAAAGGAAAAGAAAACAGATTTTTATTTTTTAAAAAATATTTTCTCGAAGAGGATTCGGTGGAGAGGATATTGGCTTTGGCATATCACGAAGGAGAAGAGACTAGTTCAAAGATTCAAATGGTGAATTATTCCAAAATACACAAGATCGGTATAGAAATTGGAAATATGATATTCGCAGAAGACATGAGGAAAAGTACTCGGATGGGTCTCATAATATCGATTGATTTCCCTGAAAGCATCAATCACGGGAATATGGGGAATCAATTAGGTTCTGGGTTGATAAGGCACTTATGCAGGTTGGATAAAGGGGGGAGACTTGTTATTCTCCGGGGGTATCAACTCATGCCTACCTACTCTTCCACAAAAGTTGTTCCTTCTTTCGGCAAGGAAAGAAATTCTGGAATAATTGATGAATTAATTGATGGATTAATTGATGGTCTTGTGGAGGAGATACAAGCTGGGACGGCCTTGGGTAGACTTCAGAATTTAGAGATACCATTTGTTCCCGGAAATGATGCTGATAAGATAATGCAGGGAGTATTGGTTGAGGAGGAGATACATGTTGTAACGGGAGATACGAATCAGGTGGTTAGGACTTTGCCTCGTGATGAAGAGGAGGCAAAGGTGGGGGTCATGAAGGTTTCATCAAACCCAAAGACCAATTTAGCAATACCAAATTAGTTTTTATTTATGCGGATTATGAGTTGGAATTGTCAGGGACTCGGGAATCGGTACACAATAGGTTATTTGCGGGAGGTTTGGAAAAAACATAAGCCATAATTTTTTTTTTTTTCAGAAACTAAGCAAGATTTTTCTTTTATGCAAAAATTTCAATTTCATTTTGGTTAAAATAAATTATACACAGTCGAACCGTGCGGTGCGAGTGGTGGACTCGCTCTATATTATGATGATTCATTGGATGTTACTATTTTATTTTCAAGTAAACGAATAATTGATATTGAGGCAATTATTCAAGGAAAAAAAGTTTTCTTGTCGTTTATTTACGGTGATCCGGTACCGAAAAATCGAGATCAAGTGTGGAAACGGTTAACCCGAACAAGCACAACACGAGACGCCCCTTGGTTTATAATTGGCGATTTAAACGAAATTACGGGAGATAATGAAAAACAAGGAGGAAATTTACGACATGCATCATCCTTTATGTCCTTCAATCTTATGATACAACATTGCGGTTTGCTGGAATTTCAGTGTCTTGGAAATACCATGTCCTGGAGGGGAAGACGGAATTCGAAAATTGTTCGGTGCCGTCTGGATAGGGCCTTAGCTAATGAGGATTGGCATGAAATTTTTTCTCATTCATATGTCGAATACTTGGCAATGATTGGGTCGGACCATAGGCTAATTGTTGCCACCGTTGAGGATAAAATACCGCGAAAACGGGGCCAGTTCCGGTTTGATAAACGGTGGATTGGACGGGACGGCCTTATGGACACAATTTCAAAGGGCTGGGAAATTGACACATGTGGCAACGGATCCTCATTTATGGAAAAAATAACGAATTGCCGGAGAGAAATATCAAAATGGAGGAAAAATCATTGACCATACGGCAAGGAGAAAATTAGAGATTTACAACAAGCTTTAGAGGAGGTCCATAATGATGATAATAGTACACCCGAAGAATTGATGGATATTACGAGGAAACTGAAAGAGGCTTATTTAGATGAGGAGTTATTTTGGCAACAGAAAAGTCGCACATTATGGGCAACGGTGGGGGGTAGAAATACAAAGTTCTATCACGCGCAAGTTAAGCAAAGACGAGCGTGAAATCGGATTACTGGACTACATAATGCATCAGGATCTTGGGTTACCTCGGATAAAGAGGTGGAACAAGTGGCGGTTAACTATTTCGAGGAGATATTCACATCAAATTCCCCGACGGATTTTGAGAATGCACTCAGTGATATTCCGGCTTTAGTTTCGGAACTGAACAATGATATGCTTACGACAATGGCTACTGAAGAGGAAGTTCGCAGAGCCCTTTTCATGATGCACCCAGAAAAGGCTCCGGGCCCGGACGGAATGACGGCTTTATTCTTCCAACGATCATGGCAAATTATAAAGACATATGTAGTAGGATTGGTTAACGGTTTTCTGGAAACATGTTTTTTTGATCAACGGCTGAACATGAATAATATTTGCCTAATCCCGAAGACAGGACGGCCCACTCGTATGACGGAATTACGACTGATAAGTATGTGTTATGTGGGCTATAAGATCATTTCGAAGGTTTTATGTCAGAGGTTAAAGAGATTGCTACCGGACCTGATTTCAGAGACCCAATCAGCCTTTGTACCAGGGAGACTGATCTCTGATAACATTTTGATCGCACAGGAGATGTTTCATGGTCTACGTACCAATAAATCTTGCAAAAGTAAGTTTATGGCAATTAAGACGGATATGAGCAAAGCATATGACCGGGTAGAATGGTCATTTATTGAACACCTTTTGAGGAAATTTGGTTTTGCGGAAAAGTAGATTTCATGGATGATGTGGTGCATCCAATCGGTACAATATAAGGTACTTATTAACGGTAACCCCAAAGGACAAATAACGCCATTCAGAGGATTGCGGCAAGGCGACCCATTATTACCCTATTTATTTATACTTTGTACGGAGGTCTTGATAGCCAATATACGGAAAGCAGAGAGAGAGAATTCACTTACGGGGTTGAAAGTGGCGAGGGTAGGCCCAGCAGTCTCACACTTACTCTTTGCGGACGATAGTCTGTTCTTCTCCAAGGCGGTACATGAGTGTCACACCATATTACAGATACTTAAGCAGTACGAGTCGGTATCAGGATAACAAATTAATTTTTCAAAATCTTCCTTAATTTTCGCACATACAGTACAAGATGCGGTACAGGACGAGATAAAACAATTGTTAGGAATCCAAAATATGGGAGGGGTGGGTACTTATCTGGTCTCCCGGAAAGTCTCGGAGGAGCAAAGAGCAAGATTTTTAATTTCGTTGTCGAAAGACATAATGACAGAGTTAATGGATGGACATCAAGGCTACTAACCAAAGGGGGTAAAGAGGTTCTACTGAAATCGGTAGCATCGGCTATGCCGACTTTCGTTATGTCATGTTTTCGACTACCCAAGTCAATCACCGCAAAATTAACAAGTGCGGCAGCGCGTTTCTGGTGGAGTTCCGACGGACACCAAAAAGGGATGCATTGGATAGCTTGGAAGAAGATGTGTCGGAGCAAATCAGATGGTGGAATTGGTTTCCGAACAATAGAGGAATTTAACATGGCACTGCTGGCAAAACAACTATGGCGGTTAATGGAAAAACCGGATTCGTTATTTGCTCGAGTTTTAATAGTCGTTACTTTCGGAACACATACCCATTAGATCCTATAAGATCATACTCCCCGTCCTTTGGGTGGAGGAGTATTATTTCGGCTAGACCTCTGGTTACAAAAGGGCTCATTAAAAGAGTTGGTTCAGGTGGCTCCATCTCAGTATGGAATGATCCTTGGATACCATCTTCTCCCCCGAGGTCAGCATCATGTAAGAGGTATAATTATTACCCCAATCTTAGGGTCAATCATTTGGTTGATCCAGCGACACAAACGTGGAATTGGAAGTTGATAATTGCAATTATCGACCCGGCCGATGTGGAAATTATTCGCGGTATACTCATCAGCAGCACATATCGACCAGACACTCTTGGTTGGCACTATACAAAAACAAGAAAATAAACGGTAAAGTCGGGATACCAGATTGAACAACAAAACCCAGACAATGGCGGAAATTACTTCTACGGTCCGGATATAAAGAAATTACAGGCACATAGATGGAAATTAACATGTCCACCAAAATTGCGACATTTCATTTGGCAAACCATTTCGGGATGTCTCTCGGTTTCAGCAAATTTACTCGCTCGAGGAATAAATTGTGATACACAATGTCCTCGGTGTGGAGCGGAAGGGGAAACGATTAACCATGTTCTGTTTGAATGCCCACCAGCGCTACAAACATGGGCACTCTCTCATATTCCATCGGCCCCGAGAATTTTTTCGATGACATCGGTTTTCTCCAATTTTGATCATCTCTTTTGGAAACTCCCAAAAGAGGAAAGGAATACAATGTTTCCTTGGATTGTGTGAAATATTTGGAAAGCAAGGAACGACAAGGTGTTTTCAAATGTGGATAAAAATCCACAAGAGATTCTGCGGATAGCGGAAACAAAAGCAATAACTTGGGAAACGACACAGTATAGCGAACCAGGCATAACTTCCCAACAAATCAGTCATAATACGGGTCAACAAGGTGAATATAATGGACTGACATGCTATATTGATGGTTCGTGGAAGTAAACGGATAACTATTCTGGTCTAGGATGGTTCTGCTTTCAGGAGGGAGTCGAATGAGTAATTATGGGGTCCCGTAATCTGCGAACAAGTTTATCCCCGCTACACGTAGAATTGGAAGCACTCATCTGGGTGATGCATTGCATGATTGCAAATCACAAGACGACGATAAACTTTGCAACGGACTGCTCAGAGTTGGTGAAGATGGTGTCTACACCCAAGGAGTGGCCGGCTTTTACACTACATTTGGAGGAGTTCAAGATGAGCAAGGAGGTATTCACCTTTTTCTCTATCACACACATCCCACGCGCGAGCAACATAGTGGCAGACAAGTTAGCACGAGGTACTCGCGTCTACCCATCAGATTTCACTTATGTAAACTCGATACCCCCGATTTGGTTCACCGAATCGGAATAGGTATAAAGGCTGTTGACAAAAAAAAAAAAAAAAAATCTCTTTCTTCCTTTTTAATATCTTTTTTCTTTAAATAATTTATTCTTATATATTATTATAAACAATGAAACATTACAGATACAAAAATATATAGGTATTTTTTACATATATTGAAATTTGAATTTTTGAAAACGGATAATATTTGAATTTTTACAGAATACACGAATAGACGACTGAAAATTATTCAATTGTTACAAGGAAAACAAGAAAATTATTCAATTGTTGTATTTTTTTTTTCTTTTCAGGATTGAAAATTCTTTAATTAGTTCATTTCAAACAACAAACAAAACATGAAAACAATATCAATGTACGTACGGTGATATAGGGTGTACGATAAAATGCATGTAAGTACACGGGTATGTACACCGATAAATCGTTAACCATCTTTTAGATCGATGTGTACTTATCTAAAATAAATTAAAACTGTAGACTAAAATTGAAGACTATTACAACGAAACTAAAAAAATTCTCAGTACCATCTTACCAAGACACTAAACTAAGAGCACTTCTATTGGAGGCTCTTAACAAAAATAAAGAAGAATTCTTAAACAAAAAAAAATAAAAAATAAAAAGAAAATATGAACAGTGTAACAACTGATTCTTAAATAAGAGTTTTAAGAATCGGTTCTTAAGGGTAGTTCTTATACTGTTCACGCCACGTATCAACACCTAATTCGCCGGATTTTTTTTTTCTCAGATTTTTTTTTTTTTTACATTTTTTAACTTTAACTTAAAAAAAAGATTCTTAATTTTTTTTTAAAAAACTTTTTCATAATTTCAACTTTAAAATTCTAAACTTTTTTTACATATTAATGAATTAGAATCTTTACATATTAATTTTTTTTTTATAAGATTCATTTTACTCATTTTCATTTGAGAGAAAAATCATTTGAGAGAATAATTTGTATGTTTTATATTTCAGTTAATGAAATAAAAATATAATATTTTAAATATAGTATGTTTAAACATTTTTTAAAATATATATATATTTCAAATAAATATTTTTTAAAATAATATTTTTTATTCTTAAGAACTCCAAAATAGGCATGACCAAAATGGAACCGTAACCGTACCGTTTTCAAACCGTAACCGTGTCAGACGGTTAAAAACCGTAACCGTTAACCATAAAAATATATTAGTTATGGTTAAAAAAACTATTAACCGTAACCGTTAATTAACCGTAACCGTATCAAAACCGTTGGTTAACTGCAAGGTTAAACCGTAACCGTTTTAAAAATAAAATTATATATACTAATAATTATAATTAGTTCTGTAAAATTAAAAATTCAAAGAAAATTATATATAATCAATTTACCAATAGCAAATACAAATCTAACAAATAGAAATATTAATTAAAACTTAAACGTGCTAGACTAATTAATATTTTTCTAACAAATATAAAAAATATTTTAACAAAACAGTTTTATGAAGAAATATACTCCCTATGTTTCACAATGTTTGATTTTCTGAATATTACACATGAATTAGAAGCAATAAATGCTCAATTATTTGTTGTTTTATTTCTATAAAAAAATTCAAATTTAAAATTCATATATACAAATAAAAAAAACAAATAGAGCTAAATCTTATAATGGAGCTAAATAAAAAAACTGTAATTTTTTTTGTTTTTAACAATAGTGCTAAGTTCGCACGGTCATCGTCATTCGTCAAAATAGATAATTTTTATTTTTTATTATTCTAGTTTATAAAATTTATAATTATTTAATTATAAATCATGACATTAACCATTTATTGTCATCAGGTAACCGTAACCGTATCTAACCGTAGCCGTATTAACCGGACTCGTATTTAACCGTAACCGTTTTAACCGTATATTAAATGGTTAAGGTTAAACAAAATTCTAACCGTAACCGTGGCATACTTACTCCAAAATGGGGTTCACCGATGAACGAGGAAAATACTAAAAATTCTTAACTATTCACAAATAAAAAAACAAATATAAAAAAAATCCTAAAAACCCCGACAAAAGGTTCACTAATGGAGATGGTCAATCACTAAACAAATTCTCCTAATGAACAACATTAACAACATGAAGTTGAAAAAAAAAAAAATCTAGACATGAATTATGAATATATTTTTGGCTATTTTTTTTGCTCCAAATTCTTCTTCTTCTTCCTCTATTATTTTCTCTATCTCCTTCATCATCCTTCTACAAGAGTTTTTTTTTTAAGAGAATCTACAAGAGTTTATTTCCATGGAGTATTACAGAAAACTGCACACATTTTTTTATGTCTACACCAGAAGTTACAAAAAAAAAAAAAAAACGTTAATTAAAGAAATTTTGTTTTCTTCTTCACTGATTGCAACCTAGAAATCAAACTCATAATTCGAATCCAGAAATCAAACACTTAATTCGAACCCATACATCAAACTCATAATCCGAGACCATAAATCAATCCTAGTAATTAAATGCAAAAATCTAACCCAGAAATTAAACTCAAATCCACCAATCAAATTCGATTGCAATCGTCGAGTCGCGAATCGCCTCTCCTCCGCGGATTCTTCCAAGCTCAAATCGGATCTCGCCTAGATCTCATTAGCGATTGACAATCTCGAGAAGCTTCTCGCCGAGAACTCCTATTTTCTTTTTCTTTTTATTTTTTTATTTTTTTTATTTTTTTTTGAAAACCGTGGGATCCAAAAAGGTCTCTACGTCCAAAGACTAATTCCATGAAGCCCGCGGACGTTCCACATTTTCTTGCCACTTAAGACGTCCTTGGGTGGTCAAATGCACTCGAATCCGGATGAGAAGCCAAATTAGGCACTCCAATATCACTAGGCCAAAAGCACTTGGTTAACTCCTATTTTCTTCCCTCCTAAGAGGTTCGATCCTCTCTCAAAGAAAAATATATATTTTGCATTAAAAATATTATTTATTATTTAATTTTTTATTTATTTGTAATACTATATATTTTAAAATAATAATCAATTCATATATATTCAAAGAAAAAAATATATTCAAAATCTTGGTATACTTTTTTACTATAATTTATTATATTTTATTTGAATATATATCAAAACAAAAGTTGAAAAATATTTTACTAATTTTATAAAAAGTTAGACACAAAAAAATAATTTTTTTAAGAGTTCGTAAACTAAACACAAAAACCAGAGTCATTTAACGGTACATATTAGAGTTATGTTTTCAAGATTATAAGATTTTACGGGTTAGCCCAAATAATATTTTAGTTTGCTGCAAAACGGGTTAAATAGACAAATTATTACAAATTGACAGCTTTATCTATGATCATTAGTTAGCCACATTGTAAAATTTAGGTAAACAATTTTCTTAAATTTCAAAGCAATTAAAAAATAAAAATTATCCGCGTTTTAATCAGCGCGGATTAAGTCCTAATATATATATTCAAGGGATTATTTGCTATTTTGTCACTTTTTCAAAAATCTCTTAGTTTTTTAACATTTTCTAAAAACTGTTTAATGATCTAGCATTTTGTATACTGTACATGCATTGACTTTCTAGTCAAACCCATGTACAGTACCGTGAGAAAGCAAGCTGTACAGTACACGCGTGTATAACAGGGGGATAAAATCATCATTTTATAAAGAAAAGTATAAAGAAAAGTATTAAATCATTTTCTGGGTTATGGAAAGTGTTAGAAATTTAATAAAGTTTTCAAAAAGTGACTATGTGCTTCTATATTCAATTAGCAAAACATGTTTTCCTCTTAAAAGACTGTCTAATTAATAGCTTAGTGAATCCGGAAAAGAATTATCCCAAAAGGTAGTAGATCAATGCCCAAGTCCTTTCTCCAAAAAAAAAATATACTACTAGTAAAGTACAATTATGAAAAAAACCAAAAAAAAAAAAAGTGGAAAACATATATATAAATATGGTGCTGCCCAGGATCGAACTGGAGACCTTTTGCGTGTAAGGCAAACGTGATAACCACTACACCACAGCACCTGATGTACCATTTATTTATTTCATATTATGAAAGACCTGATTTAGGAAAAACAACGAAACGGTTACAGAATCGGCTCGCGCAGCACCAATTAGCTTTGGCTTTGCGTAGATTGCACAAAAGCTGAGACCTTTCCCGGAAACAAAAGCAGACCCATTTGAATCGATTCTTCTCTTATGATTCCATTTCATAAATTTACCGATTCAGGTGAATCAAAAACTTGCCTTTGTTCGATTCGGGATTACCTCTTCAAAACCAGTTTGCATTTGAATCGTCTTGTTCATATTCAATCTTAACCATGCCGGTTTACGTTGATCGCGAGGCTCCTAAGGTTTGTTCTTTCTCTGCTTTTTTTCCTCCGTTAATCACAATCTCTCTGTTGAATTTTTTAGTTTGATAGTTTATGGGTCCATGGTTTGTGTGTTTATGTGAAGCTATGGAGACGAATTTGCTCAGAAACGACATTAGAAGCTTATCTCCTTGCCGAAAAATGGAAGCTTGTTCTCTCTGGACTTGCATTTCAGGTTCTATCGGGTTTTAAAAATGTTGTTTTGGGTCTCTCCAAGCTCGCTAATTTCGTTGATTCATGCTTTGTGGTTAGATTATAGCTTTGCTAAGTTGTGACATATTAACTAGTTCAATTTGTTTTCCATTTCCAATTTTTTCTGGTCTCTGTCTCTCTCAAATCAGTACCTTCATGGACTTGCTGCTCATGGAGTTCACTACTTACACCGACCTGGTCCTACGCTTCAAGATGCCGGTTTCTTCATTCTCCCAGTCAGTATCTTGCTTTGAATTTTTACACCATCAACTTTGTTCTGTATCGTAGTTTCTGGTTTTGTTTGGTAATTGATATGTGTTCCTTAGGCGCTTGGGGAAGACAAAGCTTTTGTTAGTGAAACTGTATTCGTCACTATCTTTGGATCATTTGTCTTAGTAAGTTTTTCCACTCTGAAGTATCTGGTTTAATGGTTCTCTCTAACATGCGGTTTACGTTGATGGCAGTGGACCTTTCATCCTTTTGTTTCTCATAGTAAGAAGATTTGTACAGTTTTGATTTGGTGCAGAGTTTTTGTTTATTTAGCAGTAAGTAGTATTTTCCACTACTTTGATTTTTTATATTTATACATACAACGAATATATAGACTTTGTTTTTTTTTGGTTTAGTGTTATTGAGGTGATCAAGCTTTCATATGTTTCGGGCCTCTCAAAGTCTGAGGATCATCACATTCTTTTCAACACAGCTTCCTGGGCCGAATTATCATTGTCGAGAGGTAAGATTCTCAGATGGTTTTAACCTTTTGTTTCTTAGTTGTGCTATATATTGATTTCCCTCTGCCGTAACAAATTCTCTTTCAGGGCTCCAAGCTCGCCAAGATTCCGCCACCAAAGAATGCTCTTGATGAACTGTTAGTTTGAATTGCCTCTATATTGCAAAAATGGTTTTAGTCAGTATAGAATGACAAACTCAATGCGGCACTTGATTAAGGTTTTGCAGTTCCTTATGGGGTGATATATGGTTGTGGGGATCTAATATTTTCATCACATATGATATTCACATTAGTCTTTGTACGCACTTATCAAAGATACGGCACACGAAGGTACTGTTATCTTATATCGTTCTACAAAAGTTCATTCCTTTTTCACCAATATTCTTGCATCTCATGTTTGTAAAATTTCCAGGTGGATCAAGCATCTGGCTTGGCTTATGGCGTTTATACAGAGCCTATTGATTATAGCATCAAGGAAACATTAGACAGTAGACATTGTTGTTGCATGGTCAGAAAATATGAGAAATCAAATATCTTTTCTCGCAAAATTGAATCCTTTAAATTCTCTCAACATTTCAATATTTTCTTCTGCAGGTATACTGTGAACCTCGTGATGTTCTTCGTTGACAGCAAACTTCCAGGTAAGTTTCCTCAAGAATTCATCATTTTCCCAAAGGATTACAAAACCAGATCGTGTCTCTGCAACTCGAGACTGCTATTCGTTTGCCCTAGTGTTTGCCTCCGCTGAAATGGTTGTCTTGTTACTCACCCAAAATATCAGACCATTACAATGCTAACAATGTAGAAAATGTTGGTAGATTGCTAGACCATTTCTTAGTTTAGTATTTGCTATTGGCCCAAGAGACTATTATAGACCTAGCACAGGTTTTGGTCGATCTTGTGCAATAGAAGAAATTGTGTGAACGTAGTTCTTCTTGCAGAAATGGCAGAGCGTTCTTCTAGTGGACCTTCTCAAACACCGCCGTTGCTTCCACTGAGTACAAAGGATGGCAAGAACAAGAGCAAAGAAGATCATCAGAGACTTCCAAACGAGAACAATATAGCAGATGAGCATTGATCTTTATGTCTCCAATAAAAAGATCAGCAGAAACTTAGTTTAGAAATTATGCTTATTGTGCGTATGTTAGCCGTGAACTTATTATAGACCACATTACTCCTGTGTTATTCATTTCTTAAATGTATAGAACTCGTTAATGATTTATATAGATTTGTTTCAAAAATTTTGATTTTGTTATCTTATTTCATTTCATCCCTTCAGAAATAACGGGTTCACAGAGAATTGCATAATTTGTCCAAATCAGCGCCAAAAATATGATTGCAACTTTCTTGACAATAAAAACAAGATTGCCTTAAACTTTAGAAAAAGAAAGAAGAAAGTTTTGTTTGTCTCTCCATGAGCTTTTTGGGTCTATGATTGCCTTTAAACTGGCTTACATCGGAGGCTTGCCAGCACTTAAAAGCTGTCCAACCATTCCATTTACCTGAAAACGATTACATGAAAAAAAGAACATAAGTTTTAACTTCGAATAATGGCTTAAGCTATTAGAAGATTTGAAGTATGAAACCGTAAATAGCTTTGTTTAAAACTAACTTAATCCAAGAAGAGCCTTACCTGCCAGTACTTGGAAACACAGCGGTCAATGCAACTATTCTCACCCATGTTTAACTCAGCTTCCTTGTACCTGTGAATCATATTGATTTTAGACAAAACAATCTCAAACTGGTGTAACTGAAGAATCTCTCAGCTAAAAAAAGTCTCAACAACACAGACAAGTTCCATGAGGTTGTAATAAGAGAGAAAAGCTTACCTTTTATCCACACATTTATTAAAGCATGTTTGAGCAAGCCTGCATTAAAAGAAGGAAACACATCAAAACATGTAACATTCTGCATAATCAATCTCAAACCCGAGATATCACAAAAGGTCAGTCACCATGAACTTGGTACCAAAGGATATCAAAGTTATACCTCTACATAACAGTGGAATACATGACCTAAGATTTACCTTAATCAAGAATTTCCCAAAATAAAGATTTTAGATTTCGTCCTCAAGCAGTGAAAATGGTTTTATCAGCAATCACAAACTGATAGTCAGAGAGATTATCATTCTAATATTTGATAGGCTACTACATAAACACCAGATACCAATCAGAAGTGAGCGCATCAATCTCTAATTTTAAACCAGAGAAGTGAATTTAAGAACAAAATAAAAAAATAAACGGAAAGGGTCTTTGATTCAGTACTTGTTAAAGAGTTCCACACGGTATTCCATCTCCGTTTGTGCCATACTAAAAGCCTGATTCAAAGCAAGATGAGAAACACATGAACAACAATCCAAATCAACTAAAACTGTAAATGTCATCATGAATTTTCAATGTTTAAAAGTACAAAAGATCTGAATCAAGATAAGGATTTAACCCTACGCATTGCAGATAAATGGAAACCTATATGTCGACACAGAGACAGCTAAAAACTTAAACCTCCATTGCTTAATTAGATCAAAGATCGGAGCTTTACGAGGTATCAGCAACAAAGAACGAAGATCCGAACCTGTTCCTTAGCAATGCCCTCGGGAAATGGATTGGTAGAAGCCATTTTAGCAATACCTGAAAACAAATTTAAGATTCGTAAAGATCAAAACTTTATAACTCAAGGCTCGAATTTGAAGAACAAAAAAAAAAAAGATGAAAAATCCCTACTTTCTCAATAAAAATGGGATTTTCCGAGAGGAAGAATAAACAACACAAGCTTCTCTATTCTGCTCGATAGCAGCCGAATTAGGGTTTAAGAGACGTAAAACGCCACGTCATCAAACAAAGGGCAGATATGTAATTACGCTAAAATAATGGTAGCTTTTCTACTTCGTTGAGCTATTTTAGGGTTTTAGCAAACAAAAATTCTCGCACACAACTTTGCTATTGCTACAGGTATCTATCTTCTCACAAAGCTCTTTTTCAAGATAGAAATTTCTTCAATTTCGAATCTTTCTGGTGGGTTTATTGTTAACCCTACAAGAGATCCTAATTGAATTCGTTATGTCTCTTTTGTTTGTTCTGTAGTTTGGTGCTGGGTTTTGATTTTGAGTTTTGGAGCAACTAGTAGTAGAAGCTAAGATGGAGCACGGTTCGTTCACGAATGATCGCAGTGCTTCATTTAAATTACCAGAAGAAGATCACACACTTGCTAACGCCGTTCGATTCGTCTTAAACCAAGAGTTAGTATCGTCTTTCAATCCTTTTGAATATCTTTATGTATATATGTATGTATAGAGGAAGCTATACTTTCACAGAGAAAGGGTTTCGATTTATAATCTCAAAACTAGTTCTTGAAATTTCAAATGGTTACCTATTGAGCTCATAGCTGTCAATTTTGTTTTTGGTTTTGATAGTGAAGAGATTCGTGTTATCAGTGAAGAGATTTCAAATTATGATTGTGTAGATTTGTGCCAATGTATATTGTGATTGTGAACTTTGAGTAAGTATGTGGTTGGAGATTCTCATTGTATGCCAAATTGTTTCCAAGGATTCAGGGGAGAAAAAAAAGGTCTTTACTTGCTTGCTAAATTCAATAGATGTCAAAATCGTTCTCTCATTTGAGTTAAATGCATGACGTTTCATCTTGCACATGTATGGTTCTCTCATTAGTCGATGATTATATCACTTGCTTACAATTTCGCAGTCCGAGAGTAGTTTCGACTGGTTACAGCATTCCACATCCTTCCCTTGAATGTGTCAATATCCAGGTCCAGACAACAGGTACCGATTTCAGAGAACCCCTGTTCATCAGATTTAAGCTATAACTCAGATTGGGAGCTGTTGTTTTTCACCCTAATCTAAGCTATATTCTGTTATATTAGGTGATCCGGCAAGGGAGGTTTTCAAAGATGCATGTCAAGAGCTCATGCTCATGAACAGACACGTGAGGAGCGTTTTTGAGAAGACGGTTGCAGAGTATAAGGCTGAACAAGTGCGTTTGAAGGAGGCTGAAGAAGCGCTTAAGAAACAGATTGAGTCTATGGACATTGAAAACAACTGATTTTTAGGGAAACAAACATTTTGTATTCTCTATAGAGTTTTATCCTGTCTTGATCTTAAATCTACATTTGTCGACCTCGTAACTGACTAATATATTGTCAAATTCACAGGGGTCACAAATCCAGAGGCAAAATAGGGAAAAAAATATCAAGTATGCGCTAACTATTCCTTATTCAGTCGACGCAAAGTGCAAAATATTAACAAAATGGCAAATACACTACCGAGTATGCTAATTGTGTTAACAAAATGGGTGTTTATTAAATCTTTGATATTCATTATGATAATTGTGTTTTGGCAGAATAGGTGAAAATCCTTGGCAAAATAGGTGTTTAAATGTTGATAATCATTAGCCAGTCTAGGTAGAGTAGTTAACTAACAACGAAACCGATAGTTACAGAATCTATAAAAAACTTAGTAGAAAGTTGAAAAGTAAAACAGCAACAGGAAGTTGAAGTTGAGGTTTTTTGTGTTCCGTCTCTTCAATAACCTTCTTCTTGCTCGTACTCAGCTTCTTCGTCTTCATATTCTCCTTCTTCCTCAGCCGTGGCATCTTGATACTGCTGATACTCAGAGACAAGATCATTCATGTTGCTCTCGGCTTCCGTGAACTCCATCTCATCCATGCCTTCACCTGTGTACCAATGCAAGAAAGCTTTCCTCCTGAACATGGCTGTGAACTGCTCGCTTACACGCCTGAACATCTCCTGAATCGATGTTGAGTTCCCAATGAACGTCGAAGCCATCCTCAAACCAATTGGGGGAATGTCACAGACGGTTGATTTGACATTGTTTGGGATCCATTCCACAAAGTAGGAGGAGTTCTTGTTCTGTACGTTCAGCATCTGTTCATCTACTTCTTTGGTGCTCATTTTGCCACGGAACATAGCTGAGGCAGTGAGGTAGCGACCGTGTCTCGGGTCAGCAGCACACATCATGTTCTTGGCATCCCACATTTGCTGTGTCAGTTCTGGAACAGTGAGGTTACGGTACTGCTGAGATCCGCGAGACGTGAGTGGAGCAAATCCCACCATGAAAAAGTGGAGGCGAGGAAATGGGATCAGGTTCACAGCTAGCTTTCGAAGGTCAGAGTTAAGTTGACCAGGGAACCTAAGACAGCAGGTTACACCAGACATGGTTGCAGAGATCAAATGATTCAGATCACCAACTGCACAATTCAGCAGACAAACAAAACATTCATGTCATTGAACAACTATAGTAGATGTAGATACTGCACAGAAGGGGCTTTAGCTGATGAAACATCAGGTAAGACTTTTTTACTCTGATCACATCAGCAACCCCATGGTCAAATTATAGTATTTGCTCTTGGGATACCAACGAAAAGAGAAACATCAAACAAACAAGAGTAGAACCATAGAGACAGGAATCGGAGTGCTTACAGCTTGGAGTGCTAAGCTTGAGTGTGCGGAAGCAAATGTCATACAAGGCTTCGTTGTCAAGAACCATACATTCATCAGCGTTTTCAACGAGCTGATGCACAGAGAGTGTTGCGTTGTATGGCTCCACGACAGTGTCAGAGACCTTGGGAGATGGGAACACAGAGAATGTCAGCATCATGCGGTCTGGGTACTCCTCCCTGATCTTCGATATCAACAAAGTTCCCATTCCAGAACCAGTTCCTCCTCCTAAGGAATGGCACACCTGAAATCCTGTAATCCGAACAAAGAAACCCTGAGCGAAGGAAACAAATCCCTAATCCACAATTGCCAAAACCCCAAACCATTCAAAATCAGAAATCTAGAGTGTGAATATGCAAAATCAAACACTAGTCTACGAAAATAGCGATGATCAACCTAGTTTACAGATCCACCAGAGAAGAAACCCCAAGTATACAACAGTAAACAAAGGGTTAAGGTTTAGAATACCTTGCAGGCAGTCACAGTTCTCAGCCTCCTTGCGGACAACATCAAGGACCGAGTCGATGAGCTCAGCACCCTCGGTGTAGTGACCTTTAGCCCAGTTATTTCCGGCACCGGATTGACCGAAGACGAAGTTGTCGGGTCGGAAGATCTGACCGTAGGGGCCAGATCTAACGCTGTCCATGGTTCCAGGCTCCAAATCCATGAGAACAGCGCGAGGTACGTACCTACCACAACTGGCCTCGTTGTAGTAGACTTCAATCCTCTCAAGCTGCACATCGGAATCTCCCTGGTAACGTCCCGTCTGATCAATTCCTTGCTCGCCGCTAACCACTTCCCAGAACTTGGAACCGATTTGGTTTCCGCACTGTCCTGCCTGGATATGAAGAATCTCACGCATCTTGGCTCACGAAAAAAAGGAAACCCTAAAACTGGATCTAAACCAAGCCAGAGAGAGAGAGATTTGAAAAAGGGAAGAGGAGCAGAGAGAGGATCTTTTAGGAGAGAGGGGTAGAGAGAGGGTCCATTTATAAAGAAAAGGAGGTTTTAACGGCTAATATTTGGCTAATTCAAAATTCGGGATATAACTAATCAACGGTGAAGATGCGGCCACGTAAATCGAGGTGGCAACGGGTGGCAAAATTCAAAAACAAATGGCTCGTGAAAAAGTTTAAATCTTTTTTGAATTTGCCTGTTTTCTATGACAGCTGGATTCTACCATGGAGCAGTTACTAAAACGGCGCCGCACGTGCTTTCAGAGAGAGAAAAGCAGTTCCAACATCCAACCTGGCAATCGCACGTTAGTGAGAATTCTAATGGGCCCATTTTGAGAATGGGCTTTACTTTCCCCCCCCCCCCCAAAAAGTCCATTCGTCATTGAGTAAAACGTCGTGATGTTCTCCATTAAAAGCCTCAGACGGCACGCATGCTTTACTAAATTAAAACGTCGTCGTCTGGAATGGTATTTCCTGATTGGAGCCTGGACCGGCGATCGGAAAAGCAAATGTCAAGATTCAACTTGCTTGAAGCTGAAATTGTTCATCGAAAAATTGCTTGAAGATTCGAAACGAGGAGTAGAAGAAGAAGAAGATGTCGGTGCAAGAGTACTTAGACAAGCACGCGCTCTCTCGGAAAATCGAAGACGCCGTCAATGCAGCAGTTAGGGCTAAAACCTCAGATCCTGTTCTCTTCATCGTGCGTTTCCCTTCTCCATTTTGAATTTTGCTTGCATCCAAGTGCAATTGTGTTGCCTCACTTGTGAATCTGAACAACGAGCTTTCGTGTTCTCATCGAATTTCATTGGAAAAATGTTCAGGCGAATCATATGAAGAAAGCTGTTTCGTCCGTGATTACGAAGGTCAAAGCACGACAGATCCTTGATAGTAGAGGGATTCCAACAGTCGAAGTGGATCTGCACACTAACAAAGGCGTTTTCCGTGCTTCTGTTCCCAGTGGTGATTCTTCTGGAACGTGAGAATTCGTTAAATTATTACACTCATGATCATGATTCTATATCACATATTGGGATTTGAATTTTTCTTATGCATGATCCTGAATTTTACATTCCCCTTTTAGAATGGTCGATATACAATTATAATATGATAATTAAGCCTGACATGAGGAGATTGCTTCACTGATCCAAGGTATGAAGCTATTGAATTACGTGATGGGGACAAAGGAATGTATCTTGGAAACAGTGTGGCTAAAGCTGTGAAGAACATCAATGACAAAATTTCCGAGGCCTTGATCGGTATGGACCCAAAACTTCAGGCTCAAATCGACCATGCAATGATAGATTTGGACAAAACTGAAAAGAAGGTATCTGGGAACTCTGTTGCCTCTTATATTTGCAAATGTTTAGCAAATCAATGGAATCTATAAATTTTGTATATTTTCCTCACGATTTGTTTTATCTTGCAGAATGAACTTGGGGCTAATGCTATATTAGCTGTGTCCATTGCTGCATGTAAGGCTGGAGCTGCTGAGAAAGAGGTATGAAGTCTTCCGAACATTTTCTTTTATCCTATGTTGTGTTTCATGCTTACTCTAGTTTAGGAGATCCTGATAGAAGCTATATATATATATATATATATCAGGTCCCTCTGTACAAGCACCTTTCTGATCTTAGTGGCAGAGCAAACATGATGTTACCTGTACCTGCCTTCACTGTTTTGAGTGGTGGGAATCATGCCTCGAACAATTTTGCAATTCAGGTATATTCAAAATTGAGTCCATTATTACTGTTTCTGTTCTACCTCTTTCTCATGCAAGTTCGGGAATAAACATTTTATTTTTTCACTCTTTGGTTTTCAAATAATTTTATCTACATGTCATGATTGATGAGTCTCTATATTGGTAGGAAATTATGATTCTCCCAATTGGAGCAGCTAGATTTGAGGAGGCCGTGCAATGGGGATCTGAGACATATCATCATTTAAAGGTCCATATTCAAAGATATGGATTTTCGGAAGTTGCTTTTCTATTTGCATTTGTAACTTTGTATAAAGGTGTGATGTAATTTATTGCTGGCAGGCTGTCATTACAGAAAAGAATGGTAATTTGGGGTGTAATGTTGGTGAAGATGGTGGCTTTGCTCCAGATATCTCGAGGTGCTTATATTTTCCCTCTGTGATGTCTAATCTTCTTGCATCAGTCAAAATTGAGAAAATCGTGTTATAGCTTCCTGGATTAGTGCCTTATGTACATAATTGCAACTCTATGCAGCCTCAAGGAAGGTTTGGAGCTTGTAAAAGAAGCTATCAATCGAACAGGATACAATGATAAGATAAAGATAGCAATTGATGTTGCCGCCACTAATTTTTGTATAGGTACTATTCTGCTTCTTGGCAAACTGGTTCTGTTTGGCTACTTTTAATCATGGATAGTCTTGGTTTGGTTCTAGGTAGAGAAACGATGTTAAATCATCAAAGTGACTTATCGAGATCATGGTTTTTGCAAATTTGCACTATGTTTTACTTTTCATGGATTTTTCGTACCTTGTTAAACGTTTCGTTCCTGAACAGGTACCAAGTATGACCTAGATATCAAAGCTCCAAATAAATCTGGGCAAAATTTCAAGTCAGCGGATGATATGATAGACATGTACAAAGAACTTTGTGCTGGTATGTCTGTGCCTGTTTTGCAAAATTTTCTTTTTGGGTCTATTTTAGAACTCTGACGACCTTATTTTCTCTTTGGTCTCCTTGTGGGATTAGAGTATCCAATTGTGTCTATAGAAGACCCGTTTGACAAAGAAGATTGGGAACACACCAAGTATTTTTCCAGTCTTGGAATATGTCAGGTCCAACTCGGTTTCCCCTGTTAGAAATGGTTAACTTAGATTATGTGTTGTTTCAGATCAAACTGGCTTCTGAATCTTTTCACGGAATCATATCTTTACAATAAAACAAACTATGCTTACCATGCCAAAAAAGGAACTTAAAATCTGTTTGTGCGATCATTTTCCTCGTCTAAATCCTCAGTATTTTTACCTTTGCAGGTGGTAGGTGATGATTTGTTGATGTCAAATGCAACACGTGTTGTGCGGGCAATACAGGAATCTTCTTGTAATGCTCTTCTTCTCAAGGTAATATCATGTGAGCTAATTTGTGTTTTTGTATATAATATTATGTTGCAGTTGCTAGTATGGTATGATAGATACGCTACTGCCAAAGAATGAGAATGAGAATGACAAAGACATAATGTGCATACGGTGATACAGGTGAATCAGATTGGTACAGTAACAGAAGCCATTGAAGTAGTGAAACTGGCAAGGGATGCTCAGTGGGGTGTGGTGACATCTCATAGATGTGGAGAAACAGAGGACTCTTTCATCTCTGACTTATCTGTGGGTCTTGCAACAGGTGTGATCAAAGCTGGTGCTCCTTGTAGAGGAGAACGGACTATGAAGTATAACCAGGTCTGGATCTTTTTCAAATTAAGTTTCCTCAGAACCCCAAGCTCAAATAATCATGCGATTAGACTTCTCATGTTAAATTACTTGGATTAAACAGCATTGGACTTTTGGAGCTTATTTTAGCTTTCAAGTAGCTAAAATAAGCTCTGTGAATGTTTAGCTTTCAAGTAGCTTATTTTAGCTTTCAAGTAGTTAGGTCTGGTATGTGAATGTTTAGCAACCTAGGCCAAGTTTCAGTTTCTTCAAGTTTGGAACAGCCATGTACATTTAGTTTGCTAGATAGATAGTGGTCTCAATTCATGTTTAGCGCTTTCGATGCAGTTGAAATCTTGTTCTATGGAACAACTATAAAAAGCGTATAATTACGGTTGAAATCTTGCTGCAGTTGCTTCGGATCGAGGAAGAGCTCGGAGAACAAGCTGTGTATGCCGGAGAAGACTGGAGGCCACGTGTGATATAAATGTTACACTTCTCGTCTTACTCCAATGCTCTTGAACCTATTGTTATTTCGCAGATAGATTTCTGTGTCTTCAAAGTTACAATTTTTTTTTTTTTGCCATTTATTTGTCTTCAAAGTTACAAGTGTTAAACAGGTTTCTCCAATTTGCAAAACAAGCCAAACTTTGTTATACGATGAACTAAATTAACAAATCTATCATTGACCATAGTAGATCCAAAAAACAGCTAAAACTAGCATACGTTCTTCATTCAGCCGCGCACCCAATTTTGATTCTTCATCTTGAACCAGAACGTTGTATGCCTCGTCGAGAGTGGGTTAAGGATTTCGAGAGAGAAAATTAGATTTCAGGCCACCATAAATCGATTCATCAAGTCCCATAAAGAATTAACGAAACTTGTCTTCCTCACGTTCCTTTTGAATCTCAGCAGCAGTCTTCGCACGTTGATAGTCGGATAAGCTGGTCCACAATTTTGTGAGTTTACAGTAATAAGCCTCGATAGCAAGTCCCTTTTGATTGCAGTTTGCGAGCTCCGCCTTAAGGCGTACACGCTAGCCGTTTTTAACAGAGAAGCGCTTCTAAATGTGAGACCAGAGATCGTGAGAATCATCACTGTGTGATATCGAAGAACGCAATGATTCGGCAATAGTAAGCTTGATCCACGAAACTACAAGTGCATTATTTCACACCAATCTTCGTAATCAGGTGAGTCTTCTCCAGGACACGGAATTGAGCCGTCTGCAAAACCGAATTTCTTACGAGCTTAAAGAGCAAGACGCAAATTTGTAGACCATTCGTCGTAGTTAGGTCTACGCAACAGAGGTTGAGAGATGAGGGTTCCGAGATTGTCACCGTGAGATCATATGGAGAAATTATTCTTCTCACATATTCAACGTGTCCTTTGTCAGTGAGTTTTGAAGTTCCAAATCACACTGCTATCGTCTGTCATTAGAAAAATTTAAGTAAAGAATAGAGATCCAAAACAGAGATTGTTTGGTCTTGACAAAAAATTTCGAAGTAGGAGGAAAAAGAGTTTAACACGGAAGAAGTAGATCATCAATAACTGTTAGTGGTGAGTTAAGCACTATCCGGTTTAGATCGGTTAGACCGAGAAGAAATCGGGCCCACGACTCAACACGAATCGACATCCAATCGCGACACCGACTTCCGAGCCCAAAGAAGGTCCAGTCCGCCTAAAAATAGTAACCGACCTCCGAGATTTACATAATACTTCCTGATCTCGGAGAGAAGTCAGGAGATTTTATGATTTCTGAAGGAATTAGGAAAAAGAAATCTTCATGTTCGCAACCGACATCAATTCATATAAATAGGAGAGGATCATTCATTCACAATCTTCTACAAGCGAGACAGAGGGAATAGAGAGCTCGAGCATATCGACCTTTGTTTTCTTAGTTATTTTATCGATCTTGAAATCATCATGTACTTTCGATATCAATAAACAAGATTCCGGATTAAGTTTACCGTTTTATCCCTTGTGTAATTTTCATAATCAACAGTAACCAATAAACTTTTTAGATTACTAGCTTTGATACCATGACAAGAAACCTTAGCAGTTTGTGAAGAGATCTCTTATTTATTGGGATGTCAAGACAATGCTTTATATACAACGTAAAAATAGATATAAATTTTAACCTAAATACACAAGATTAATATATATGATGGCCCAATTAGGTCGACGTAAATCGCAATATTTACCAGATTACTATGGACCCACTCTTTTCGTCATGCTGTTATTTTCACGCTCCTAATTGATTTTTTTTTTAACATCAAATTTACCTACGTGGCTTTTCCAAGACCGTTGATCAGTTTTTATTTCAATATTGCAAAATTTGCAATACACTCTAGTGTCCGAAAGTGACGTACAACAAAAAAAACCAATAGGCTGGGAGAATAAAATCAGTTTCGACACGTGGCTTGTCTTAAACCGTCAGATGTAAAAAAAATCCTAATGACTCTCCGGTTTATCATTTGAGTCGGTTATTGGGACCGGCTACTTGTTTGTCAGGTTCTGAGCTTCGTTGATTCACCGGTGATATTTTGATTATTATTATTTTTCCGATAAACTCGTGCACAAATCGCGTTATATAAAGATCATCGTCTCACTCTAGGTCTGTTCGTTTGCCTCCTGTAGGAACCTGAATACGCCGAACATACCGATCACGGCACCATGCCGAACTCAACAAACTTGAACACGCCGAACATGCCGATCACGAGGCCACGACGAACTCACCAACTTGTCGAACTCGCCAATTCACCGAGGATGACCGAGCATGATGAGCTCACGACGAGAAACCAATTCACCGAACATGAACTCACTAAACACACGACGAGAAGTAACATGCATGATGAATAGCTTGCATGCAAAGCGACGACCAACGAACACGATCACAACACGCCGAGCTCATGATCACGAGCCCGTTCACGGTCAAGCCGAACATGAGACCACGCCGAACTCGCGGTACGCATTGAACATACCGAACTCGCCGAGAAACACATGCCGAGCATGAAGACATGCCGATTTTATCCTAACGACCGTGTCTAGCATGACGTACCGTGCATGTCACAATGCCGAGCTCACTTGAAGACGAGCTGAGCTTGATCTCGAAGACGACAAAAAAAAAAAAAGGGCTGGGCCTAAAGTGTATAACGCCCGTGTTCCACAATTCTGCCAAACGAGAGAATTTGGCTAAGGCAGAATTGAGTTTAGCCGAAAAGAATTGGAAAGAAGACAAGTGTTCGTGAGAAAATGAGTTTAGCCGAGGAAATTAAATCAGATCGGGTGATTTCCAAACTGATTAAGTTTTAGCCGAGCTAAAAATCATCTGGCCGTAAAATTCGGGAATTTAGCCGAGCTAAATTCAGCTGGCCGAATTTTTCGGAATTCAGACAGCGTGTGTCGGCTTCAGACAGGGTTGTTAAGCAGTTGTCGAAGAGAAAGTCTACCATCTGCGCAATTATTCGAGTAAGATCGGTTTTAGCCGAGGAACCTGAATAAAAATAAGAATTTTTGATGTGTCTATAAGAATAAGAATAAAAATAATAAAAAGTAATATTAAAGATAAAACTATATAAGAATTTTTGTAGTAAATAATATTGATATGTACCTTTAAATACTTTTTATTTTTCTTTTATAAATTATACTAAACAAAAAATTTTGAATAAGAATTCAAAAAACTACATCAAATTTTATTTTCCAAAATTTCCACCTTAATCCAAAAAAAAAACTTACACAGACTTTGGGTTTATGGAAGTTTCCTAAAAGTTTTTTAAAAGTGATAAATGATATCTTCGAGATCTTAAACCAATATTTTTTTGGTTTTCTTGAAATATTTTCAAAATTGTGGTAATTTTTGAAATAATTGTTTGTGTGATATTTTAGTGTACTTCTCTAATATTTAAATGAGAAATAAAAATAGAAAGGTAATTCAATTATGGGCAATTCTATGTTTTATATTTTTATATTTAACGGGTTATTGTATTGCTGATAACTTATAATTCAATTGAATTTTTATGTTTGAATGAGTTTTAGTTATAAACAAAATTTTAAAACGACTGAAAAAGAGGCACGAGAGTAACTAAAAACTGAATGGGGGCATAAAAGAAAATTAGAGTGGGGGGGGGCACTGATTAAAAACTTAATTAAGTAGTTAAGAAATAAAATAATAATTTGAATGGGGGCACTTGCCCCTCCTTGATACAACTAGCTCCGGCCCTGATTGTGATCGTGGTAACATTAGAATGTATCGAACCCGGATTTCATGTATACTAATTAGGAAAAGGAAAAGGAAAAGGAAAATGAGAAAAAGGAGGGAAAATCAAAATACCAAACAGAGAGAGCCAAAAAAACAAACAAACAAAGAATGAACATAGACGTAAATCGCAATATTTTCACGCTCCTAATTGATTTTTTTTTGTTTTTTAACATCAAATTTACCTACGTGGCTTTTCCAAGACCGTTGATCAGTTTTTATTTCAATATTGCAAAATTTGCAATACACTCTAGTGTCCGAAAGTGACGTACAACAAAAAAAACCAATAGGCTGGGAGAATAAAATCAGTTTCGACACGTGGCTTGTCTTAAACCGTCAGATGTAAAAAAAATCCTAATGACTCTCCGGTTTATCATTTGAGTCGGTTATTGGGACCGGCTACTTGTTTGTCAGGTTCTGAGCTTCGTTGATTCACCGGTGATATTTTGATTATTATTATTTTTCCGATAAACTCGTGCACAAATCGCGTTATATAAAGGTCATCGTCTCACTCTCTCTCTCCGCGTCTGCGTCTGCCTCTGCCTCTGCCTCGTGCTCCACTTTCAGTATTTTCCCGAGAAAGTTTCTGCTTGCGAGACTTGCGCTCTTTGAGGGTGAGTAATCTTCATCTCCCTCTAGTTCGGCTCTCTAATTCGTTGAATCGAATAATTCATCTCGAAAATTTTCATCCATTCTCGCGATGTTTAGCTTTCTGCGATCCGATTTGCATCTCTATTGATTCATTCCCGTGACGATGAGTGGATTTATGAACTTTTCCCCCAGTTTTTTTTTGGAATAATTTTGATTCCTTTTGACTCATTTCATTTCCCTTTTGATTTACAGGAAAGCGCGAATCAAGAAGGATTCGCCATTGTTGAAGGAAATAGCCTGTGTGTGTTTGAAAACTTTCCTCTGTTGACTTCGAACAGAATTTGTTCTTCCCGTTATTCGAGCAATTTTCAATTTTCCAATGGGTGTGAAAGTAGCTTCCACTTCTCCCTTCCTTCAATGGGCGGCTCATCCTTCTTCTTCCCCTTCTCAAACCCTAGCTTCCGGAGCCATATCATCCCCTTCAAAACGACGGAGCACCACCGTACACGACGGGCGGTTTCTATCATGTCGTTTCGTGAACCGTTCGGCTCTCTTCGGAGCTCCGTCGACGAAGCTCCATCGCTCCAAGTCCTGCGAGCTATGGGAACCATCTAGACCGACCACAACTCAGTCGATTCGAAGAGTTTGTAGCGCAAGCTTAGGTCCCTTCTCCGAGGAGGAGTTTTCGAGAAAGATCCAGGAGCTAACTCTCAGATTCAATGTCTCGAGCCAAGAGGACGACGACGTGAGAGTTACGAACAGCGATTCAGAGCCGATGATAATTCACGACCGTAGTTACAGCGCAATGGATAAACCTAATTTACTAATGCGAGATTCAGTCGAGCCGCCATGGCACGAGATGGTGCACTTGTCGAGTATCGAAATGAAAGCAAACAGCGTCGATCTTCCTCTCTCGCTTCGGATCATAAAGAAGAAGCGACAGTGGGGGGAAGGAGTCAAACAAGCCGGCGAATCCGCGTGCGGCTCGATGAACAAAGCCTTTTCGTCAATGGTGTTCATGATTCGAGAACTCCAAAGCTTCACTCTGCATATGAGAGAGATCCTGTTCTACGAAGACTTGCAAGGGATCCTGCAACGGGTGAGAGAAGAGATGGACGCATCGTTCGTTTGGTTGTTCCAACAAGTTTTCTCTGCGACGCCTACTTTGATGGTTTACGTCATGATACTCCTCGCCAATTTCACGGTTTATTCAATCGGTAGCAACTCCGCCTTAGCTGCCGCTTCTCAGTCTCCGACGGCCACCGTAACAGAGCTAAGCACCGCCAGTGAAATCCATGACACGAATGAGAAGTTGGATTCGTCGATTGTTAAAACGTTCTTTGTGTCATCTCCAAACGGGAATACAACATCCGTGGGCGGTAACAACAATGGTGGCGGAGGAAACATCCGGGCGGTGCAAAGCGGAACAGATGGTGATGGATTCGATGGATCAGAACAGTTCAGAACAATCATACCCGAAGGAGTTTCACAATTGTCATCATCAACAACATTCGGGTCAACGACTAATACAGAGTCAGAGACATCAGTGTCGGGACAAGATGAGCTTAGGCTATGGAATTCGATAGTGGAGGAAGCAGAACAAATGCAGTATTCAAAGATAGACAATGCGTTGGATCACGAGACGAGGAAGCGGTTCGTGTCTCCTTTGGATGCTCGAGTAGAAGCAGATGAGCACATGGATTACTTCAAAACAGAGCTTTTGTACCAAACAGGACTAGCTCAGGAGCCTAATGATCCTCTCCTTCTGGCTAACTATGCTCAGTACCTCTACCTCGTCTCCAATGACTATGACAGGTAACTAAAGATTTTAATCTTAGATTTTTTGAGCTTAAGTAAACTTGGAGTTAGGGTCGAATCTTCCTTGTGAATTGTGAGGCTGCAAGTTGATGCTAACAGTCAAAAGTAGGCGCAGTAGTCGATGATTTTTCTATTCACTTCAATAATTATTTTTCAAAGCTTAAATTGTCATAATAATTGCATCAGCAGAATATAACCGACCAATAGAGTTGAACCAATTCTTTTCCTCTTCGTGTAAAAAGACAGTACATAAAATTAAGAAAAAGGATTTGTTCTAACCAATGAGCTTTGAGTCTTTGGGGTTTTGATGAAAGTTGAGTTTACGGTGGAGTTTTGAAGACTCCCCACCAAAATCCAAACAAGTTAAAAGGTGGCTACCTCACTATTTGTCGTTTAGATTTATTCCCCACCCAATGGAATTAACCCATGTGTTTTGTCATTGGCTCTAATTTTAGCTAAAATAGTATTGTAACATTTTGTAAAGAGTCGGCATCGGTGTCTCACGTGATTCCATATGACATTTTGTGTGACAGAGCGGAAGTGTACTTCAAGAGAGCGGTAGGGCTGGAACCGAAAGACGCGGAGGCGCTGAGCAAGTACGCGACGTTCTTATGGAGAGCACGGGACGATCTTTGGGCGGCTGAGGAGACTTTCTTGGAAGCAATCGATGCCGATCCGACCAACTCTTTCTACGCCGCTAATTACGCTAATTTCTTGTGGAATACCGGCGGTGATGAGACGTGTTTCCCTCTCGACGAGCCTCAGGAAGACACCACCATCTAGATAAGACTGTCCAACATCAAGTCTCTCTGAATAAACATTCCATACAACTAATGAATAAGTATGTGCATACCTTTGTATGTATTAATGTATATGCGTGTTTGTCGTGGGCTATGTCACAAAAGAACTGTGGGTAAAAAAAAGTGTTAATCCTTATGGTTACGATCAGTCTAGTGAAAAGGAAGAGAGTATCTTCGTGGTATGGAGTATGGACCGTATGATAGTAGTTGAGCACGTGACTGAGTTAGATAGAGCACGTGAGATTGGAGCAGATCCCAAATGTACATTTCTATTTTCTAGAGTTGGCGTATTCTTATAGATTTTAATCATTTTATTGATAGGGTCTCTAAGCCATCATATTACGTAATATTTTTATTATGGTGATTTTAGATTTTCTAACCAATCTTTTAATGTTAATATGACTAATATTGGCTAGACAATTCTATCACGTTCTTTTACCAATACGCATCACATCATCATACGAATCGTCTGGCTTTTATTCATCTCATCTTTTTAACACTGTTGAGAAAGTATGCGGCGTTCTTATGGGAGAGCACGTGACAATTTTTTGGCGGCTGAGGAGATTTTCTTGGAAGCAGTCGATGCCGATCCGACCAAATCTTTCTACGCCGTTACGCTATTTTTGTTTGGACCATCGGCGGTGATGAGACGTGTTTCCCTCTCGACGAGCCTCGGGAAGACACCATCTAGATATAAGATTGTGTTACAACAAATCGAACCCTTGGTTTTAGGTCAAATTAAAGTCAAACACTATACAACCATTACTACATAAATACCATCAACAACCAAAAGAGCAACTAGTGAAAATCATTCACTATTTCAACGAAATGCAAATAGAGTCCTCCTGACTCTCTCCTCAAGCAGCTTGCCAGAATACTCAAGAACAAAATCTCTTCTTTTCGTTATCAGAATCCAGTGGTGGCAAGTAAGTGCATGCAATTTTGGTTGTCGATTCAGTAACACCATCAGTAACTAAGTTTCTCTCCAAGTTTCTTATTGTCGGCGATTTGAAACTCTACATTCATCTGGTTAGGGTTTTTGGTTATCTTCTCCTTGGACAAATTGTGTGGGCATCGACATCATTCTTCTATTGGGCTCGGTCAAGTTGCAACAAATTGGGCAAAATTCATTTATTGGGCTAATACCCTAGGGTTACAACAACTCTTAATTTCTTGGTTTGATTGGGTTCTTTTTATTTTAATGTGTGTAACTAAAGTTGGCTTAGTGTAAAACTATGGTGAGAACTTTTGCTTCAGTTAAATTAATGCAATGAAATATTCAAAAAAAAAAAAAAAAAAATTCAAATAGAGCTACAACCACTTGTTTATGTGATGCATCTTGATCTAGTGAAACGGAAACTCAAAACAAGATTAAACTTAGCCTAAGACCGAGGGGTATCCAGTAAGGAGCGCATAGTTCCCTCTCGGGTAGATTGGGTAGTAGATTAAAATTAAATGAAATCTTATATTTTAAATTATACTAGGACTTAAACCGCGCTAATTAGCGCCGGTAATTTGTTTTTAAAGAAATTGTTTTGAATATTTTTTTTTAAATTGCTTTTATTTGAATTTTATAATATGTCTAACTCATGAATCATGATCATAGATAGATTTGTCAAACGGATTAATTTGTCTACTTAACCCTTTTTGCAGTGGACTAAAATATTATTCGGGCTAACCCACAAAACTTATAATCTTGAAAACATAACTCTAATATGCACCGTTTAATGACTATAGTTTTGTGGATAGTTCACAAACTCTTAAAAAAATCAATTTTTTGTGTCTAACTTTTTATAAAATTAGTAAAATATTTTTTAACTTTTATTTTGATATATATTCAATTAAAATATAATGGATTATGGTGAAAAATATAGCAAAATTTCGAATAGTTTTTTCTTTGAATATATCTATATTATTTATTATTTAAAATATATATTATTAAAAATAATTAAGAAACTAAATAGTAAATAACATCTTTAATGATAAATAACTATTTTTTATATTTTCATCAATAATTTTAAAAGATAATTATATCATTTTTTATTTTAATTATATTTTCTTATTTACAATGACAAATATGTAATAACTTACCAAACAAAATTCATTTTCAAAATGTCTTCTTAAATAATAATATAGAGATTTGGTAGATAACTCTCAAAATAAGTTGAATAGAACTATATTTGTCGTCTAAAATATTGTGTACTACAAATTATGAGAACAATTTCTCAAATATTAGAGAATCATTGGTCAACTATTGGACCATTAATGAACCATTGCTTAACTATTGGACCATTGGTCAATTATTGGACCGAGTGGATTTCCACAAATATATAAGTCAATATAAATAGACACTAAGATCATATAAGAATCTCAAAACACAATCATAGATCGATTTAAATACATAAAAATAATGGCAGCATCAAAGGCAACATTGATGATTCTTCTCGTCGCACTCCTTCTCTCATGTTACTCTCTCTCTCTCTCTCTCTCTCTCTCTATCGCACACATACTTACTTTGAAATTTGAATTGAGTATATGATTGAATGTATATATGTAAATAGGTGTGTGGATATCAAATGCAAGGGACGTGATGAAACATCCACGAGATGTGGAGTGTGTTGGAGCATCATGTCCACGGACATGGAAGCATCAATATCAATATTTTGGAAGTTGCTTTAACGATGAAGAGTGCTCAAACCACTACAAGAAAACAGGTGTATTTCCGACGGCAATTCCGACGGCAATAATTCCGTCGGATATTTCCGACGATTTTCCGACGGATTTCCGACTAACTTCTCATCCGTCGGAAATTCGTCGGAATTCCGTCGGAAATATTAACCCGTCGGAAATTCCGACGGATTTCCGACGACAATAATCCGTCGGACACTTTTCGACAGATTTTCGACGACTTTTTGACGAATTCTGATGTTGCCGACATACTGCCGACGGATTTCCGACAGATGCCGACATGGTTGCCGACATGGTTGCCGACATCGATAATATCTAATTTATATCCGTCGGAAATCCGTCGGAAATCCGTCGGAAAATGCACAAAATTTTCCTTATAAAAACGTTTCCACGCTTCATTTATAATCACAACAAAAAAAAATCTCTGTTATCTAATTTCTTACGAAAATGTCTTCTTCAAATCCTTATAATTATTTTCGATCATGGATGGACAAGCCTCATCAAATTCCGGACACGGGCCTAGTTACGGAGGAATTCAAAAAAGGTCTACAGGAATTCATGGCATTTGCGGGTATGCAGAAGAAAGCAAAAAAAACCGGTAAAATCTATTGCCCTTGTACCAATTGTGGGAATCGTAGATTTATCGTGATAGATGAAGTATGGTCACACTTGTATTGTCATGGGTTTATGTCGGGTTACAAGATTTGGTATTATCATGGAGAAAATGATACAATGGTGGATAATTATGCTAGTACTAGTGAACATTATATTGGGGATAACACTAGCTTAGAAGAACCCGCAATGGAAGAACAAAGTACTGTAGGTCATGTTCAGATGGTGAACGATGAATTTCGTGAAAGTATACCATCGGTTGCTGAGTATGGAGATAGGGGAGAAGAACCTAATTTAGAAGCTCGGAGATTCTTTGATATGTTAGACGCTGCTAAACATCCGTTATATGATGGGTGTAGAGGTGAACATTCCCCTTTATCAACTGCAACAAGGATGATGGGTATAAAGACGGATTTCAATTTGAGTGAGGAGTGCGTGGATGCAATCGCTGATTTTGTGAAAGAAATTTTGCCAGAAGATAATCTTGCACCGGCATCATACTATGAGATACAGAAACTTGTTCAAGGTCTAGGATTGCCGTATCAGATGATAGATGTATGCATAGACAACTGTATGCTCTACTGGAGAGAGGACGCAGATCGTACGACATGTCGTTTTTGTCGCAAACCTTGGTATAAGGAAACAGGTGGAAGAGTGCCAGTGCCATATAAACGGATGTGGTATTTACCGTTAATAGAGAGATTGAAGAGGTTATATCAGTCAGAGCGCACATCAGGAGCAATGAGATGGCATGCAGAGCATACAACAGATGGACAAATCGCTCATCCGTCAGATGCAGGAGCATGGAAACATTTTCAATCCATTTATCCCAGCTTTGCGTTTGAGGCAAGGAACGTATACCTTGGATTATGTACCGATGGTTTCAGCCCTTTTGGGAAGCACGGCATAAAATATTCTTTGAGGCCAGTAATTGTAACACCTTACAATTTGCCGCAATCTTTGTGCATGCTAAGGGAGTTCTTGTTCCTTAGCATTCTCGTTCCTGGACCAGAGCATCCGAAGAGATCACTTGATGTGTTTTTGCAACCATTGATTTATGAGCTGCGAATGTTATGGGACCAAGGTATTGAAGCGTTTGATGTTTCTTGTCACCAAAATTTCATCATGCGGTCGGTACTTTTGTGGACTATTAGCGATTTTCCAGCATATGGCATGTTATCAGGATGGACAACGCACAGAAGGTTATCGTGCCCGTACTGTCAAGATAACACTGATGCGTTCCAATTGAAGCACGGACGGAAAACGTCTTGGTTTGATTGTCATAGGCGATACCTACCTAGCGATCATCCTTATCGTCGGAGCACCACATTGTTTAGGAAGAACCGGAGAGTATTTGACGGTCCTCCTCCTGAGTTAGATGGTGAGTATTTGTTGACTCAGTTTAGAGATTTTGGTGCAGAGAGGACCGTTGATTGTGGTGGTAACGGACATCATCCTGTTGATGGTTGTGGCAACGTTCATAATTGGCACAAGAGGAGCATTTTCTGGGATTTGCCTTATTGGAAGAACCATCTTTTGAGGCATAATCTGGATGTCATGCACATTGAGAAGAATTTTTTCGACAACATTATGAACACCGTTCTCAATGTCAAAGGGAAGACGAAGGACAATCTGAAGTCTAGATTGGACTTGCCAGACATTTGTTCTCGTAGAGAACTACATGTGACAGGGAACGGGAAGCCTCTGGTCCCGGCTTTTCGTTTCGATGAACCTTCAAAGGCCGAGTTTTTTGACTGGATTACCGAAAGTGTTAGATTCCCGGACGGATACGCATCTAACCTTCGGAACTGCGTTGATCATGGAGAAGGGAAGTTTACTGGGATGAAGAGTCATGATTGTCATGTGGTGATGCAGCGCCTCCTTCCATTTGCCTTTGCATGTCTTCTACCACGTAATGTCCACGAAGCAATTGCAGGTACAATCATGAAATTATTTATTTACTACTTTATACAATATATACTTCATTATTTAATTATTCATTTGTTATCCATATATTGCAGGGATTGATGCCTTTTTCCGAGATATATGTTCTCGCTCTCTTACATAAGACGGTATCCGCAATCTTGTGGCTAATATACCTGTAATCCTTTGCAATTTGGAGAAGATATTTCCTCCTTCATTCTTTGATGTTATGGAACATTTAACAATTCATCTCCCTCGAGAAGCAGAGCTTGGGGGCCCGGTTCAGTACCGTTGGATGTATCCTTTCGAACGGTATATGTTACATCTAAAGAAGAAGGTGAAAAATTTGAGTAGAGTGGAGGGTTCTATCGTCGCACATACCATCAATGAAGAAACCTCACATTTTGCCGAGTCCTACTTTCCATCACAAGTCAAAACAAAGAGTCGTAGAGCAGCTCGACATGATGATGGAGGCGTCCTACCTTTCTATCCGGTCGATGTACCTCATATATTTTTACAAATTGGACGACTTAGTGGAAAAGGCAAGAAGATGAGACTTTCACCACAAGAGCGAGAGCATTTGCATATGTATATTCTCACAAACTGCGACGGAGTTGATGAATATGAGAGGTATTATATATTGAACTTAATTTTTAATTACTTATTGGGTTCTTGATTATATATATATATGTACTAATGTGATAATTGTTTCAATCTCACAGGATGTATATGGCTTATCAACGTTTTGCATTTCCTGACAAAACAGAGGACGAGCTAATCGAGCTCAAACAGGAAGAGTTCGGACGTTGGTTAAGAGATTATGTAAGTCTTTT
This sequence comes from Eutrema japonicum, assembly GCA_030161315.1. Classification (NCBI taxonomy): domain Eukaryota; kingdom Viridiplantae; phylum Streptophyta; class Magnoliopsida; order Brassicales; family Brassicaceae; genus Eutrema; species Eutrema japonicum. The sequence continues at coordinate 33,884,212 of BSQW01000010.1, forward strand.
AATTGCCTTGTTTTTAGCAATCATCATATGTAATGAAAGATTTAATTATTTGAAGTATTTTTATTTTAATTGTGCAGGTGACGACAGAGAAGGCTAACGGACAAACATTTCCCACGTGGTTTGAAGAAATTGTGAGATTTCCACTAGCAACCGTGCAGTCACATGTGATGTATAGCACACGGGGGTACGCTTTTAAGATTCTTCGGGATAATAGGAGTGCGACAACTTTAGATTACGGTGTATCAACTCAGTCAGGTGATCTTGTATATTATGGTGTCGTACGTGAGATTTTCGATGTTCAGTACCCGGGAATGCTCGGTCTAAGATGTGTTGCATTTTTATGCGACTGGAACGACCCATTAGTAGGAAGCGGTGTGCGACACGACCAATTTGGTGTTACATCATTACATAGCAGAAGAAAAATCCAGAGATACGAGCCATTTGTACTTGCATCACAAGCAGACCAGGTTTGTATTTCTTTTACGTTAATTTTTAATTTAGTTTTGTTGCATTCCCGTGGTTAAATTTGTACATGGTGTAGGTATGCTACATTCCCTATCCGCGGGTGACAAACAAGCAAGACCCGTGGGTTACAGTCACATCGATAAACCCGAGAGGTAGAGTTCATGGGATGTCTGATCATGAACCCCTCCAACAAAGCTCCGTAGGTTTGGGTTCAATCGAGCATTCCCTTGAGGTCGACCTTGTCGTTGATTTCACCATACAGTCAGACGATCGAGTATTTGAGGATTCAGAAGAAGAATTTGACGAATTTGGGGAACCTTCCGATTCAAGAGAATCATATTACTCATCATCGGATTGACAGTAGTTTTAATTATAAAATTTGCACCGTAAAATATGTACATATATTTGAACTAGAATTGTAATGTGTAATATATCAGTTATGTCGAAATTTTATAAAGTTAGACATTTGGTTACAATGTTAACCTATATTATAACTTCTATATAAATTCTATATAACACATTTTCTTGATGTATATACAAGGTTAACCTATTTTGTATACATCATACAAGTGTTTGTAAACTTTTGCCACAAAAAAAACCTATACCCTATACCCTAAACAAGATTTTTGAATATCCGTCGGAAATCCGTCGGAAAATTCCGACGGATTTCCGACGGAGTCAGCTGCATCGGCTAAAATAGGTTTTATCCGAGGCAGCTGACTCCGTCGGAATTTTCCGACGGATTTCCGACGGATTCAACACAATCCGTCGGAAATTTCCGACGGATTTCCGACGGATATTCAAAAATCTTGTTTAGGGTATAGGGTATAGGTTTTTTTTTGTGGCAAAAGTTTACAAACACTTGTATGATGTATATAAAATAGGTTAACCTTGTATATACATCAAGAAAATGTGTTATATAGAATTTATAAATTTTGATGGAAGTGTTTGTATAAGTTATAGTATTAGATATAGTTGATTTATGAGAAATGATATGTTTTGATGTTGTATAATTTTTAAACTAATGCAAAGCCTTTAATATTGATGAACTTAATATATATATTGAATGACACATGTAAATAACATGTCCCTAAATCATATAAAGAAACCCTAAACCCTAAACCCCAAATATACCCTAATTCCGTCGGAAATTTCCGACGGATTTCCGACGGATATGAAAAATTAGACACGTGCTTGTTGACTGACTAATCGACAAACATGCAAGGAATATACCTTATCCGTCGGAAATCCGTCGGAAATTTCCGACGGATTTCCGACGGACTTTGATATTTTCGAGACCGCGGGAATATCAACCGCGTAAATAAAATTATTTTTCGAAATCCGACGGAATTCCGACGGATTTCCGACGGACATCGAATTATATCGACGAAACGTAAGTTTTTTCCTTCTTTCTCTCTTCTTCCTCTCTCTCTTCCGTCGCTTCTTCTCCATCTTCTCTCATCTTCTTCCTTACCAAAAATCTGTTCTTCTCCCTCTTCTCTTCTTCTTCTTCACAATTTCAATTTTAATCTTCAATTCATCAACTCCTTTTCAACAAAACCATGTAAGTTTAATCAATTCCTTTAAATTTTTTTTATATCATGTTAGTTTTAGGGAATATATTAGTTAGGTTGTTAGAATTCTATTTATGTGAATTGTTAAGTGGTTATAATAGAATTTGTTATTTAGAATAATATTAGTGTTAGGGTTTATGTGTTTAGATTGTTGATTTAGAATTTTTAGATCTAGAAAACAAATTTTTGATCTTGTTTTATTTTCTAAAAATATTAAAATCGTTTTTAGATCTTGTTTTATTTTCAAAAAATATTTTAAAAACGTTTCTAGATATTGTTTGAATTTTTTAAAATATTGTTTAAGTAATAAAAACGTTTAGACAATATTTGTATATATTAAAAACGTTTTTAATATATTTGTTAAGTAATAAAAACGTTTTCATAATATTTGTATATATTAAAATTGTTTTTAAATTTTTTTATAGTAATAAAAACGTTTTTATAATATGTATATATATTAAAATCGTTTATAATATTTTTTAATTAATAAAAACGTTTTTAAAATATTTCTATATATTTAAGTTGATGTTAAAATATTCTTTTAATAATAAAAACGTTTTTATAATATGTATATATATTAAAATCGTTTATTGTATTTTTTAACTAATAAAAACGTTTTTAAAATATTTCTATATATTTAAGTTAATGTTAAAATATTTTTTAATAATAAAAACCTTTTTCAAATATTATTTTATAAATAGAATCGTTTTAAATATTTTTTATAGTAATAAAACGTTTTCTAAATATTTTTTTATATTAAAACTGATTTTAAAATATTTTAGAAAATTTTGAAAATTTTTGAAAATTTTGAATTTTAGTAAACTTTGAATTTTTCCTAAATTTTTTTGCTGAAATTTCAAAAATTTTGGTAACTTTTGAATTTTTTGTTAATTTACTAACAATTTTACCGTTTTCCGCAGGGATCACGACGATGTTCTTCAGTTGGGAGGCGGCAACCAGGCGGCAACCAAGGACGCCGTTCTCGGAGTTCTCGGTGTACGCCTCCTCCGGGACCAACGAGCTCGGGAACTCACATCCCTGATTCCCAGCAATCCGCTGCTCGGAGCCACATTGAGATCGAGGAGCTAGTCCGGCAGCCTAACCGGGGCCATTGCATTCGACTCGACCCGAAATTTGAGGACGGCACTTGGTAAGAAATATTTTGTACATTATTTCAACTTATTTAGATTTTTAAACTTAACATATTTATATCTTTTCATAATATTTTCATGTTTAAGCTGTCGACTCAGATCACCAAGGCGATATTACGGATGCTCCACAACATGTTGGACAAACCGTACGAAAAGTATTCGGACATGCCTACCGAGGAGAAAGACGTGTGGCACCGGACTTTCGCGGTAAGTTATTTATTGATATATTATTTATTTTGAATTTCATTTTGTCAATTTTTCTTTTTGATATGTAACATGTTTTTTTTTTAAATTGTAGCAAAAGTTCACGTGGGACTCTCATCATACGCGCAAAGTCATTGACACATTCGACAAGTATGCCGCAAACTCGTACTCGAAGCACATGTACGAGTGGAAGCAGAAGTGGAAGCACAACAAAGACAAGCCGAAGGACCTTGACGACGACGTCTGGAAGGGCTTCTGTGAGTACTGGAGTAGGCCTGCGACGAAAAAGACCTCCGAGCAACAGTTGAAGAACCGAAATAGCCAACGAAACGGGAAAGGGGTCTACATCCACAACGCGGGCGCAAAGACCATCGAACGGGAAGCGATGGAAATGGTAAGTTTAATTTAATTTTTTTATTGTTAATTCTGTTTTTTATATTTATTTAACTTAACAAATTTTCGCAGGCGAGAGAATCTGGTTCCGAACCCGATTATCTTCAACTCATCGAGAATAGACACACCAACAAGAAAACCGGTCAGATACAGGACTTGGGGATGCGGGATGTTGTCGAGAAGAGCAAGAAGACGAAGCTGGACCGTGAACTATCATCGCAGCTCACTATCGAAGGATCGACGTCCTCGAACTCTTTGTCCCGGGAAGAGATAAACCAGATTGTACTTGAGGTAAGTTTTAATTTCATTTCGTTTTTTTTTTTTTTCGTTATTTATTTATTATCGGTTTTAATTATTCGCAGCAAACCCGGCAAGTGAAAGGTCGATTCGCTGGGTTAGGCACCCTTCCGACCCAGGAATCTTCTTCCTCGCTTCCTCGTTATCCTTCGGAGTACTGGGTAGAAATCGAGAGGCTCACCCAAACGGTGAAAGACCGTGACCAGCAGGTTGAAGAGCTACGGACGGAGCAACAGACTACCAACAAGAAGCTCTCCTGCTTGGAGAAGATGATGGAAAAATGCTTCCCGCATATGTTTCGGGATAATAATCCCGACGACGGAGATTCTCCAACCGTTTAAATATTTGCTTTTAATGCTTTTTTTTGAACAATTTATTTTAATGTGTAATGAATTTTTTAATTTTGTTTAATGAATTTATATATTTATTATTTCTATTTTTAATTTATATTTCAAATTTATATAATTTTAATATATAAATTTCAAAAAAATAAATAATTAAATAAAATTCAAAATACCAATTCCGTCGGAAAACCGTCGGAATAAGTTACTGTAACATCCCGATTTCTTGTATATGCGGAGAGGCTTATAAGAATTGATTTGGCTACCTATGACACCAAAGTGCACTTAGCTTTTCCGATCACTTGCCCGAAAGAACTCCAGAGTTAAGCGTGCTTGAGCTGGAGTAGTTCTAAGGATGGGTGACCTTCCGGGAAGTGATTCGCGGTATCGTGTGAGTGAGGACAAAACACGGGGAAAGATCACGTGGTGATTGCAGGGTCAGTAAACAAGTATTACAAGCCTCCCGGACTAACGCACCGGCCGTCGGACAAGGGTGGGGTCCACGGGCCGAGAGAAGGCATGGGGCCCACAGGCCGAGAGAAGGCATGGGGCCCACAGGTATCGGAAATCCGACGGCATTTCCGACGGCATTTCCGACTGAATATCCGTCGGAACGTACGCGGTCGGAAATCCGTCAGAAATGTCTGACGGCTTTCCGACGGCACAAATCCGTCTGAAATTTCCGACGGAAACCATATTTCCGACGAACTGTAACCGACAGCTTAAATCCGTCGGAAATCCATCGGATTTGACCGTCGGAAATATCCCTGTTTTCTTGTAGTGAACAGTTGTTTCCAATCTTGCAAATCTCCAAAATGTATTAATTATGAATGTATATGCGGACCATGTTAGAAACCATGCTATGCAATGCACTTTTCTTGTTTGATCTTCAAATTTTGATCTCCAAATTTTCTTGTTTTTTATGCCTTTTAATAGCTACAATTTAATTACTTATGCTTCTTTTAAGAAATGATTTTTTATTTTGTTTTTTAGGATACTAGGTAGGTAGCCGCAGATAGGTTTCATAAATTAAATACATAATTAAGTTATTAACGATAAAAAACAAACACAAATATAACAACAATGTTAGATTTACGATCAATCCAAAAAAGAAAAAAAGAAAATAAAAACCAATATTATTCATAAAAAATACGAAATAAAGCAATGACAATCATATAGCTCGAGAACATATTGAATAATGTTTCATTCACTCACACATTGTATGTAAAACAATTCTTTTTATCTCTCCATCGCTAAAACTCTCTCTCCATTTTGTCGTAAGTGTCTTTCGCTCTAATCGGTTATTCCTCGTTTTTTCCTTCTTCTTTTCATCGTCTTTGATTTATTTTTCTTCTTAATCATCTTTGACTTCTACTTCTTTTTCTTTATCATCTTTGTCTTCTCCAACAATTCTTTTTCTTCTTTCTCTTTCGGTTTGTTTTCGTCCATCTCTTCCGGTTTTCCTTCTTCATCGTCTTCGTTCTCTGGCTTATTATTCTTTTGGTTTTTCTTCATCCCGTCTTCATCCTCAAATTCTTCTGCTTCACCTTCTTCTTCATATTCTTTATATTTCGGTTTATCTTCTCCCTTGTATTTTTCTTTTCTCCTTTTCATTGTCTTTGGCTTCTTCTTCTTCTTCTTCTTCATCACCTTCGTCTTCTTCTACTCCTTCTTCCCCTTCTTCTTCTTCTTCAAATCCTTAACTTTCTCTTTCTTCTTCTTCTTCAACGTCTTGGTCTTATCCGCCTTCTTATTCTACTTATGGTTTTTCTTTGTCTTTGTCTTTATCATATTCCTCGTCTTTTCCGACTTTTTCTTCAACATCGTAGTCTTCGTCTTCTTCCTCTTCTTTTTCATCATCTTTAGCTTCTATGAATTCCTATTTTTTCACTCTCTCACTCTTCCGGTTTTTCTTCGTCATTTTCTTCTCCCTCTTCTACATCATTTTCCTTCTTCATCGTCTTCTTTCTCTTCTGTTTTTCTTCGACTTCTTATTCTTCTTCTTCTTCCTTATTATTTTTTAAATTGTATGGCTTCTTCTTCCTATTTTTCTTATGGTTTGTCTTCATTTTCTTCTTCCAGTTTTTCTTCGTCCTCTTCTTCTTTCGGCTTTTTCTTTGTCCGACTTTTCTTCACCCTCTTCTTCTTCATCTTTATATTCTCCGATTTCTTATTCTTCCGTGTTTCTTCGTCTTCTTCCTCGTCATATTCAACTTTGAATCAAAATCTTCCATTTTCGGTTTCCATTACTCTCTCTCTCTCTCTATCTCTCTAGATTCCTAACTTAGATCTCCTTTGGTTCTTCCTCGATAATCTCAAGTATGTTCTTCTTCCTCTTCTTCTTCACCATGAAAGATAAATTCCACAATAGATGGATTTAGTTTTGTCTCCTTCTACTTCTCCTTTTCTCTTTTGTTCTCTTAATTTACCTTCAAACATCATCCCCATCCCCATCTCCTCCTTCTCCTTCTTCATAACAATCATACATTTTTTCGACGCCAAAACATCTTCATTGTTTCAACCATTGTTTCCTTGTATCTTCTATAATTTTCCTCAAGCATTTCAAACAGGGTTTGGAACCGGTTCAGTATTGTCGAATTCAATATCTTCAAAATTTATTTGTTCATACATATGGTTCGTGGGTCGTTGCCATTTTCTCCTCGAGCAATGCTTGTTTCTCTAAACACTATGTAATTTCAAGTACTCTCCTTATTAACACAAGATTTAAGGGTTAATATTAAAAACTCAAACAAATAAAATAGATCTGTTTCGAAGTCGTGATCGAAGATGTGCTAAAACACATAATAGCGAGTCTATCAATTATGGATGATTAAGAGACTTACATTAGAATTAAAAAAATAGAATATATATAAAAAAAAGTAAGACTACCATAACCAAAAAAACTACACTTACATGTTCTTGAAGGCTATAACTCTCTCTCTCTCTCTCTCTATTATATCTCCCTTGTTTCTTTCTCGAGAATCTCTAGTATGTTCTTTTTTTCTTCTCTTTCATGAAAGATAAATTCCACAAAAATTATGTTTAGTCTTGTCTCCTTCAACTTCTCATCTCCTCTTTTGTTCTCTTATTTTATCTTCAACCATCTTGGCCATCTCTTCTTTCTCCTTCTTCATATCAATCACACATTTTTCGCCGTCAAAATAGCTTCATCATTTCAACCACTATTTTCTTGTATCTTCCGTGCACGAAACCACTTATTTAAATTGTATATCTAAATTTGAAAATAAAATCATAGCAAAAATATAATTATCATATCAACTACATTATAGTATCATATATAAGTAAAATGTTATCATATCTGTGTTACCTCCGATTAATAATATTTATAAAAAACAAAATCCTAAAATATGGTTTTCCTCCTCTTTTCCTTATTCTTCTTCAACATCTTAGTATTATTCGTTCTCTTTTTCATTGTCTTCGTCTTCTCTGACTTGTTTTAATTTCATCGTCTCCATCTTCTCCGACTTCTTTTTCTTTTTTCTTTCTTTCAGTTTTTCTTCGTCTTCTTCTTCGTCTTCTTCTTTCTTATCCTTTTTCATCATATTCGCCTTCTCGACATCCTATTATTCAGGTTTTTCGTCGTCTTTTACTTCTTCCTTTTCCTTATGATGTTATTTTCCCAACCTAGAGTCAAAAAGAGAAAAGCAAAACAATCTCAAGAAAAAAATGCATACAAACATAAACACAAATCACAATAAATTCAGAAAGCCAGGATCAAAAGTTGGCAGTAAAGGTTAAAAGAAGTCAAGAAATAATAAAAACATGATGATACGAAAACAGATAAATCAACATAAGAACATGAGATTGAAAACATCGATAACTCACAACACGTGCGACTACGCATACAATCACCAGACAAAGCACCGAGCAATATATCTCGACAGAGGCAAAGCAAGGTAAGAGACAAGACCCCAAAAATATATAAAAGACGGAAATAATAAGAGAAACAATAATAACATAAACAAAGCAATAGGCACTCTCGTGATGCCCTAACTGCAATTGAACAAAGATATATTTATAACCCCATAAACAAAGTTAGGTGTTTAGTCCGTGCTTTGCGCGGGCTGAAGGGTTTCAAAAATGTAATACAAAACTTTATGTTATAAACCGAATATAATTAGAACAACAACTTGAGACATACGAAATCAAAGTAAAGCTAACCCAAAAAATTAAACACCATGCAAAATTAAAAACTCATAAACCAATACTAAATAAGTGTATAAAACCCATAAACCAATTGAACTAAGACAAACGCGAGTTCTCGTCTTCACATAATCGTTCTTCGGCATCTTTTTTTTCATCTTCTTTATCATTTGATTTTTCTTCTTTATTCTTTGTAATCGTCTTCCACCTTTATCTCTCCTTTTTCTCTCACGTCGTCTTCTTCGTTTTCTTTCATATTTTTTTTTGTTTTCTTCTTCCAGTTTTCCGTTGTCACTCGTCTTTTCCACATATTTTCCTTCTTCTTCCTCATCGTCTTCGACTTCTACTTCTTCTTCCTCTTATACATCTTACCATTTTCTTATTCCTCACCCTTTTACTTCTTGTTCCTCTTCTGTTTTGTAATATTATAAATCCAGTATTACTCTTACATAATAAACCCAAATCGAAGACGCAAGCCTACTATTTGAGAACAATTCCAATAGTCATTCCAAGCAGCTTGTTATATTCCATTATCTGGTGCTTCACCATGAGTCTCAGATAATATGCCTTAAAAAAAATCCCGATTCTCTTCTTCAAGCTTCTGCCAAACTGTCAACTCAAGAAGGAAAATATGCAAACTGTCAATTGTTAGTGTTCATGGCTTAACAAAACAGAAACTTAACCATATAAAAGTATTAAAAAACAGAAAAAGGCACAATCATGATTCACCAAAACATAAAGTGAAACCCAAATCAAAGACGCAAGACTATTTGAGAACAATTTCATTAGCCATACACAACATCAAACATGAGAGGTATCTGTTTCAAACCAATTTTACAATTCACCTTGAATCAAAACATAAAAACCATTAACGAAACGCAAACTGAAAAACTTTTACTCATGTAATTCAACTTGAATCAAAATCAAAAGAACCCTTATATACGAAAATACATTCATAGAGATGAGTTAATATAATCAACAACCCAAAGCAGTAGAAATTCGCAGGAATAAAAGCCTTATACGAAGCTAGAAATAGCAGATTTACACTAAATTGTTTCATTCGCCACTCGACACAATAAATTGTTAATATGATCAACAACCCCAAAGCACTAGAAATTCGTAGGAATAAAAACTAGATTCACCCGCCGGAGATACAAAGGAGGAACGAAGCCTTACACGAAGCCGTACACTGGATTGAAAAACACAATGACGAGGAACGAAGAAGGAGGAAAGAAGGAGGAGGACGAAAGCGGAGGATGAGGGAAGAACTATAAATTGAACTCGGCCGGAGATATCGTAGGAGGAGAACTTTTTTTTCTTTTCTCGGGTAAAATTGGGCGGAGACTCCTATATTGGTATATAATTTTTTTTTGTTATTATTTAACTCTTTTTAATTGTTTTTATTATATAATCATGTTTATTGTTTTTTTTATTATGTAAGAGTAATACTGGATTTATAATATGACTCAATGTCTCCTTCATGGAGTCATATTGAGGTGGCAAGGAACTGAGTAGTAGAATTGCTTGCACTTCATCCGCAACTGTAACCTTTACACTAGCCAACTCCGAAACAGTCTTTAAGTAATCATCAACGTCCTGATCGATTGACTTAGACCCATCCATCTTAAATGTATAGAACTTATACAAAAGATGAATCCAACTCGGTAGAGTCTTGGTGTTGTATAACCTCTCTAGTGATGCCCAAAGATCACGTGCTGTTGTGCACTCCTCTGTTTTCCTGAGGACATGATCTCCTAGATGGAGTGTCAAAATATCCATAGCATTCTCTGCTCGCTCCCCTTTCTTGACTTGTTCTGCTTTAAGTCTCCGTTCAAAATCCTCCGCTGATTCATCCTTCTTGATAACCAGCTTATCCGGCTCAGTGGTTGGTGTTATTAGCTCTCCCTTCAACCCCTGAAGATTCATGTGAGCTAACATCCTTCTCTTCCACATAGAGAAATCACCTTGTCCGTCGAAGATGGCTATATTCACCTTCGGCTTCTTCTCTGAAGACATCTCGATCAAACGAACTTCTTAACACGCTTCTGCTACCGTATCGATCGATACTAGATGGGGTATCGATCGATACCAAACTTTCCTTCGTCTTTCTGCGAACCCGTAACAGACGTATCGATCGATACCAGGACGGGTGTCGATCGATACCGAGCGATCTGGGCGATCTTCTTCTTCGCCCCGCAGACAGCTTTTTCTCCCAGGCTGTCAGATTGAAACCCTAAACCGATTAATGCCTTGATTCCAGCTATCAATCCAGATCTAAAACCTAGATCCCTACAGAACTTCTCTGTCCAATTGCTCCCAAACCTAAAAACCTAGGCTCTGATACCACTTTGTTGATACCACTGCTCTGATACCACTTTGTTGAGATTTGATCCCTCTCTCTATGATCACGGAACTTGAGCAATAAATAAAACATACAGAGAATTTAACGAGTTCATATCACGGTGTGTGATCCTACGTCTCGGCCTGGAGCTTTCCAGTAATCCACTATCACCACAGATTACAAAGCATTAGGGTTCCTCACAATCTCTCTAAGAACAAGAAAGATCTCTCTAGTTTCTCTCTAGAGTTTACAGGATACTGATAACCCTCACACATGCCTGTCTTTATATAGACTAGGGCAATTACAAAGTTAAGACGATTTAAACCAAAGCCCAATAGGAAAAACCCATTCCTAATTGACTAACCCAAGTCGCGGGCCTAGTTAATACTCATGATTTTCCATCACCAAAGCCCAACAGATTAAACTTAGATATTCATCTAAACTATTGCTGGTTACGTACATGTCATTGCAGAGGAGAACAAGTGCATGTCATGTGCACCGTGGAAGAGCTTATGCCATCTATTGGAATGTGGCATCATCTCAGCCACTTGAGGGATCATCAAACGTATCTTCAAGTATATAAGTGTAGGATCAAAAATTCTCACAGTAACATGATAGCGATTTAATCACGAATATACAAATAAACGTTAAGGAAAGACGAGTTTAAAAAACGATGTAAAAGAGACGAAATTAAAACGAAACAATGGAGGCGAGAGAACTTTCTTTCCTTAATTCAAAGAATCTCCCATAGTGCGACGGTATGATATTCGATTCATGAGTCCCATGATACAACCATTGAATCCGTTATCGCGAAAACTCGATAACGGATCTGTCGAACGTAATACTACGATATTACTCTCGAATAAAAAGACTTACTCTTAGCGGTAGGGAATTGAATGAACTTTTACTTATAAATTTTGGGTGTGTTTTATGTGTGTTTCACTACAAGAAAACAACGTTTTGGCGACTGCAGAAGTAGTCGCTATTTAATCGCTAAAACTCATATTAGTCGCTAAAGTATGTAGTCGTAAAAATAGTCGCCAAATGGCGACTACTTTACGACTACATCAAATGAACAGTGCAATAGTCGTAAAGTGGTCGTAAGATTTAGCTACTATTTAACGACTATTATATGACTATTTGACCGACTATTTGGCGACTACTTGTAAAAAAATAATTAAAACAAAAAACAAAAAAATATTTTTATTTATTAAAATAATTAATTACAAAAAACGAAAAAAAAAATGAAAAAAAGAAGATCGATCCTTCTTCTCCCTCGTCGGCGCCGACGAAACCCATCCGCCAGGAAGCCCAGCAGAATCAAGCGGACCTCTCCGCCTCCTCCACCTACACACCCAACGATCCCGATCCAAAATCACCCATCCAAAAACCATCCTCCGCCGCAATCTCGCCGGATATGCTCCTCCGGCCATACTCACGGGCTCCGGATCTGCTCGATGTCCGGTTGGATGTGCAGATGATGCTGAGAGTGGGAGGGGTCAACCACGTGAACCCGTGAACGTATGTCGTGGTAGGAGGGGGTCTGAAAAGCGTGTGCCAACTCGCGGCTAAGGTTACAAGGTGGGCGACGGATTAGAAGCGTTTTTGGAATAGGAGGCCACACCCTCTGTACAGACGAAAATCGAGAAAACAGAATCACGAGAGAGGTTTTTAGCAATTGGATAGAAACCCCATAAAGACAATAACTGCCATTTCTACTCTAGAACCGTACAAAGAAACCTGTATTGAAGGTCGAGGAAGAGAGACGCCGAGATTGGGAGCGAATCAAGTGAATCAAAGCTGATCTTCCCATCGCCGTTTCTGTATCGAAGGAGAGAAGAAGCAGAAGAAGCAGAGTTGGGAGAAGAAGAGAAGAAGGAGCGACACTTAGGGTTTCTAATAAGGTTTGGTTTGGGCATAAACCCAATTTTTGTTTTTTCTAATATTCATTTAAACCCAACTGAGAATTTTACCAAAATGAGATTAATCTAATTTTTAACTCAAATTATTTAACATAATATTATCATATAATATATAGAAAGAAAAAGTTTAATTATACATTTGTTCGAAGAAGGGAAAATTAGATCTAGGTTTTTTTTAATTATTAATATATGCAGATTAATTATTAATATGAGAGGGAGATATATAAGAAGCAAAAGTAATTTTAAACGAAGAAGATATCAAACTTATGATTTAAGTAATATTATTTTTTTTAATTGAGTTACTGAATTTTTGTTGTTTATCATATTTTTTTAATATGTTTCGTGTTTAAAATTGCATATATATGACCATAATGTAAAAGACAAATTTTTAGAAATTTTGTTTTCAAATTTGACATAAATAACATAATTAACATTGTGACATAAGTAACATAGTTAATTAGTAGGGTTCTTCATCAAAAACTGAAGTAGTCGCATATTAGTCGCTAAATTAGCGACTGATTACCGACTACTGTGCGATCTGCCGAAATAGTCGCATATTAGTCGCTAATTTAGCGACTATTATTTCGCGTCTGAAATGTAGTCGTAAATTAGTCGTAAAATAGTGACTACTGTAGCGACTATGTTCTTTGGTCGTAAAACAGCGACTCAATTACGACTAAATTATATTAGTCGGAAATTAGTCGGTGCGACTAATTATTTAGTCGCCATTTGTAGTCGCCAAAACGCTGTTTTCTTGTAGTGTTTTTCTGATGTCTTTCTCTCAAAAGAGGCCATCGTATATATAGGAATAGAGAGAGCTAGGGTTCGGCCTTGTTGATCAAGTTTAACTGACTTGATAAACACACACAAAAATATTCTCGCATAATATTCTAGAAAGGCAGCGATCCAAAAAATAATTGCTCGGAGACCAAGCGACCATCAACATATAAGAGCCCTAAGAGCCATTAAAAAATGCAACGAGTCACGACCAGACCAGGCGGCGGCGAGCATGTGGTATTTTCTTCTCTTTCTCCAACTCTTTCAAAACACAAATAAGAGATGGTTTTATATATACAAGAGGAAATGTTTTCCAATTTCCAATGTGGGACAAAATCCACTTCCACTAATTTAAGTTAGCCAATTCACAAGGGTTTCTCACTTAGCCCATAGACCTCGTTTCAATTCACATTTACACATTTTTTATAAAGCCCATAAACTTTAAAAAATTGTTCCAACAACGAATGGGATGGAGATTAACCGACACTTCCACCACAGTCTTGTTAACCACACTTTCTACCATCTCTAACATGTCTTATACTTTTGAAGTGGATTTAACATGCCGCTATCGCAAAGTTCTCTGAAAAAATGTGGTAACGTCCACATTTTGGAGAATCTCCAACGAAAAAGGTTCCTGAATGTTGTCAAAAACATTTCCACCCATTTCATTAGTAACTTCTATTAAAGCCCACAAGTCTATGTATCATGTTTCTAGGGTTTTCTAGCAAGTAGTAGTATAAATATAATCGTTATGCATGTAATTGAGAAGGGGAACCCAGAGAGGCAACTCTCACCTCTTTTCCTTTTATGAATCAATCTAAATCTATTTTGATCTTGGTGATTTCTTAAGAGTTTTACGTTCTTTTTATTTTCTTGCATTTTAATAAAGCTCTTCATGAGCTATTTCTTTTTATATTAGTTTCTATATTTCTAGTTATCCATCAATAATCCTTGCTTGGATTTACTCACAACTTCCAAACCCGATGGAGTAATGGTTTCCGAAATAGGAGCGGGAACATTAATTGAAGTAGTAGGGGCAACCTCCTGAAGAGGAGTCTCAATCGATTTAGTGATTGTAGAAGTTGTTGGAGTAGTGGTCGCATCCTCAACAATAGCTGAAGTTGGAGTATTTGTGACAGATTATGTGGCATGTAGGACAAATGGGCAATGCTAGAAAAAGATGCCGTATCAACTGTTTGTGTAGAGGTAGCCAATCCTTTAACACAAAAAAAGACCAACAAATTTGATTTTAAAACAAAAAAATCTTGAGTAAATCGAAAAAGCATAAAATGAAATCGTATGGTTTCTCTTTTTCTTTAAAAAATTACTCTTTCATTTCTTAGAATAACTGCAAGAAATGTTTCTTTCAACATTATAAACTTTCTAATTAAACCACTAAAACCCGTCTTACTTTATCAAACTTTTTTTCACATTCATAGTTTTCTCTACCATTTTCTTCCTTTAAACACAGGAAAAAAGGGATCAACTAGTGGTTAGGCCCTCTGTATGATTTGGTCTCTTGCTAATGATCTTCACAAATTACTTCTAAACCGGATTTAAAAAAAAAAACCCAAAATATAAACACACACGATCACAAGATTCACAACACTCGAATTCCGCTTACACAGTATACACTATCACAAAACAAGGAAGTACAGCCCTTGGATTAAACACGAGAAGCTCCTCATCGTCGATCCTCAAAAGGGCCCCACTCTTGCTCCCTGTCCCTTGCCCAACTAGAGAATCATACCCTCCATCGTTCTTGTCCACGTCATCATCATCATCCGGAATCAAATCACACCCGACCCGACCCGCTACGACCCGACAAACCAGCATCGCCCGTTTCACGTTCATAAACCCAAACTCTTCTTCCACCTCCTCAGGAACCGCCACGTGTCCTCTCCATCCCGTCGCAAGCGTCGCGATCCCGTCGAGCTTCGGCGAGAACCCGGATCCGATTATCCCGCAGATGCTGCAGTACTGATGGCCGCAGAGATTGGAATTACCGTTTTGCCCTAGGTTACACATGAACGTCGAGCAGTAGAATCTGAGGAGCTCGTTCCCGTCAGCGACACACCGTTCGTCGTCCCACCGTCTTCCTCCGCCGTTGCTGCTACGAGCGGCTTTCGCCTTGACGAACTCTCGATACTCCTCGAATCTCGTGAGAATCTTCGGGCTGTTGTGGACTTTCAGGATTCGGTGGATGTCCGGGGTTTTGTTACCTTGATCGGGCCAACCCGATTTGAATATGATCTTCACGATGTTCGTGCTCGATTCGCCGTCGGTTAGCTCCGACACGGCGTGTTTAATCGCGATGTGCTGCTCAAGGAGGTTGATTCTGGGGAAAACCTCGCCGCACGACGCGCAGGAGAGAATCTCGTTGTGCAGAGGGAGAAACAGAGAATCCGAAGACGAGATCTCGGAGAACCCGTTTTCAATTCGGGTTTCCGGGTCGGGTTGATTCGTCGTCTCCGGTTGGACGAGAGTGACGAGCGAGTTCTGAGACGATCTGGCGGATGTCAGAGTCGTTAACGGAGGGTGCGTTTGGTTGCGGGATTTAGATATCCTCGTCGTGGATAAGAAAACCCGTTTTAAGTAGGTCCAAGAAGAGGATAAACCGGAAGAAACTGTTCTAAGCTTCTTCTTCCTCCTCTTCTGTCTACAGTCTCCTCCTCGTGGGAACAAGAAACAGCCGAGGAAGAGGAAGAAGAGAGAGAAAATATGCTGACGTAACAACGACCCGAGTTTTCGCGCCGCCATTCACGAGACTTGGTATCGAGCTTTAGACTTTGAAGTTAGTATGTAGAGAGAGAGAGAGTTAGTATTCAACCATTGGAGAGGTGTAAAGAAGAAGAAGAAATGATGAAGAGAAGAGGATGAAGGTGTGTAAAGGTGTATGAAGACAGGAGAGATACTAAAGGTAGAAGAAGAGTAGGTGCGACGCTATTTTCTGTCTTTTTCTTGTTTTTCTAATTTTTGCCAGAATATTTGTCTGCCCTTTAATTATATTTTTTTGTATGTTTATGCGAATCTTACGATGCATTGGTTAGTGTGTGCATGTAAGATCATGATTATGGGTGAGTAATATGTTGGGGTAATATATGAATTTTATAATATTTATTGTATTTTAGAATCCTAATTTATTTTGTTGATGTTTTATATGATTATAGGTAGTAAATATAGAGTTGTGGAGATGTGGAGAGAGAGAGAATCAGATTATTTTTTCTTTTTTTTTATTTATTTCGACCAATCAGGAGTAAGCAAAATAGTATATTTACTGGTAATACAGAGTCCAATTTTAGATACGGTAATATAGTTTTAAGTCCATTTTTATTTTTTTAAATGGATTTAATCTATAATAACTCAGTATCTTTACTCATATTACCCACTCATAATCATGCTATAAGTGAGTGTACATTGTTTTTTTTACCTTCACTGAATTTACAGAATGTGCCATGACTTATCAATGATGATATTAGTTTGGCAGTAGTAACATCGAATTCTCTTGCATTTTGAATGAAATTTTTTTATTTGTAATCTCAAAAAGGTTTAACGAATTTGAATTGTGTTCCTTTAAACAAAACAAAACACACAGACACACACAAATTTTGAATGGTATTTATTTATTTTGTATTTCGTCCTCTAGAGATATCAGTGTTTAGCATTTGATTAGACTTCGTTTTTTGGGTTTCATCATTTAGATGGTATTTTGCTGTGGAGGCATCCTGTTCTGTAATTTTTTTGGGTTTGGGGTTTCAAGACGAAACAATGATTTCGATCTTCAGTTCTTCTCTTACGAGGAGGTGATCGGTTTTTTGTATGTAGGTGGTTGAGGCTGGTTTGCGAGTATCCGCGTGTAACAGTTGATGGTCCTCTTTGGCAATTTTCCAGTTAGAGTTTCAAGGTCTATGTGCTTTGAACATATGTCTTCTCAAGTGTATCTTTTTCTTTACAGAGACCAAGTTTGAAGTAATTTATGGCTCTGTTATCGTTTTGGGCATGCGGTGTTGCTGTTGTTTTGAGCTTGGTTTGGATCATTCTTTGGTTTGGGTTCTTCTCGAGTCTCATGGTTTTGGTTCAGCTCCAACGATTTCAAATTCTTTGAAAAAAGTTGTCGATGATATTCAGTTCAATAATTCATTTTTAGTACCTTTTGATCATTAGTTGTCAATCCATTGGTTTTCTAGTATCGTTTTATATAGCCTCCCTTGTTTGAGTTTGAATTTCCCTTTTTCGGGCTTGTAACTCCAGAGATTTCAATGTATTCACCGGTTTATGTATTTCAAATCATGTATTTCACTTTGGTTTTAATATCATTAGACGAAAGGACAAAACAAAAACTCGGGATAATGATGGAATTAAATTTTCATGATGCATTTCCCTTCAGTTGTTTGTTTTTAAAGGGATCCTTCAGATTTATTGCATATCAAAAATAATATTATTGTTGTGTTAATGACTGATATCTCAATGTTTTAACTCTATACTTTATAATCACTAGGGATTGACCTCCGCGCTTCGCGCGAGCTTATTATGCATTTATGCTTTACAAATTTGTTTATATGTTATTTTGTAAGAAACAATTTTTTTTCAATTTTGAATTTTAGTTTAATAGCCGGTTTATGTTTATAGTTGCATTGTGTGTATCTGGATGTGTTTTGTTATTTCTCCTTATTAGTGTTTGTATATAACAACCTTTATCTTTTAATTATGTTGTTAACTTATGTTGAAATATTGACATTCTTTTTTTTCATGTGTTTATATGTTTATATGTAGTTTTACGTTGTTAAAAAAGATAGTTTTACGTTCTTTTTTTCATGTGTTTATATGTAGTATTTGACAACTGTATGATTCTAATTATAGTTATATATAAATATATATATATATATATTAACACCATTTCAAATCTCTCATAAATTATATATTTAGTTGAACGTATAATATTACATTTATGTTACGGAATCTATAGTTTATATTGAGACAATTATAACCTCATCAGCCCGTCTACACATTAACTAAACAAACCACTTACATTTTATTATTTGAGAGTTTAAAATTATCTTTTTATGTACGTATAGTTTTAAGTTGTTTTTAGTTACGCCCTCTAATAGAGAATTTTTTCTAATCTTTTGGCCTTTATGCTAATAGATATTTTGGCCTAAGTATTGCTTTTTCGTGAAAGACCGCAGACAAAAGATCTGTGATTTTTTCCTTGTTCCCAATCCCCGAAGAACATATCCTCTCTCGCTTCTAAAAATCCAACAAATCCCACTCACATAGCTGATCCTCGATGGCTGCCGTGACTTCAACGGCTTCGATAGCAATGGTTCCGCTTCTCACATCTGTTTCCGCCATTTTCACTCCCTCATCGATGCTCGCACCTACCTCAATGTCTGATTTCATAAATCGGAACTTTATGTATCTTATTATTACCGAATTCGGGTGTTCAAAATTTAAAATCTTGCGTGTTGTTTTAGATTTATAGGAGGGGAAGATTGCGATATATGCGGCGTTGTGATTGCAGATGGAGCTGGTGCGATCAACGAACATCCTTTCAAAAGAAACACAGCGTTTCTTCTGGGTAATGAGGTAAAAATCAATCAAATTTTCACAAAAACTTAGAGTTTTTGCAATTTTGTGAAGTTAGAATAGCGATCCTTCTTCATGATCTTTAGTCCATTTCATATGTGAACAATGAGGGAAGAAGTAAATTAATAGGATCCTGAATGGTTTCAAAGATAATTCCTAGGACACCATAACTCGGAGTGAAGTTATTGCAAGAGTAGGTTTAAGTTCTCTATCTTTCTTATTTTAAGAATATGTAAACGATTCTCAAAGTCAATTATATTGGCTTCAATGGTACTTAGTCTATTCCATTAACAAAAATTGGGTAATAAGCATTTCAAGATTTACGACGATCATTTACTAAATGGCTAAGTTTTGGCTTTGAGAATCCTTGATATATTTATTTGTCCGAAAAACCACTTCGGTCCGAATAAATGTATTGATTTGTAGAGTTATTAATTTATCGAGTATCAATTTATAGATGTTATATTGTTAATTATGATAATAAACTCATTTTATATGTATTTTCCGTTGAATTGGAGTTGGTTATCTATAAATTATGTAGTTTATCTTAATATTTACTTTTTCAAATATGAACTTACTATATGGTCATTTTCACTTATTTCATTTTTATTTTTTTTACAAACTTATATATTCGCAGATACTAATTTTGTTAATAGTCAGTTCAAATTTTAAATCATAATTAATATTTTATATTTTAAATCATAATATTAATGTAATTGTGTATTTTGGAATTGTATAGTAATAATTATACTTATGTTGAAGATTTAATTAATACATATAGACGTCAAAAAAAAAAAATTAATACATATAAGAATTTTACATAAGTGGGGTTCATTAATAAATGATTGTAGTGATGATGTGGATAGCTTAGATTGAGAGATACTCTCCTATTATATAATAGATTTGATTTTTTCTATTGAGGATCTATTTTCCACTTTTCTCAATTATTTGTACGATGTTTTGTACATTTATGTTATGGTATTTGTATATAGTTAATGTATTTACAGAAGTCGAACTCGAAATTTTGCGGAGGAATCCAAGGCTACCGAATAATTCATATCTGGTTTCGCAAATTTTGTTGCTTAGGATATGGACGTAGACAGAGGAACACGTGCACATGTCTCATGTCTAATCTAAGCTCATCAATCCATATGTTTACTTAGATCCATGCATATGATCATAACTAATTAGTAAAAATGTAAATAAATACAGTATCTTAGTTTTTTGTACGGCAAATAAATACAGTATCTTATTTATAAATGTAAAAAATGTTTATTCAGGCAATCTAGGCTTTTGTGGTTATACAGAACAGGACAAAAATATAGGTTAAGGTTTCGCTTTCACGAAAAGAAAAGAAACAAAAAAAAAACGAAATAACCAAGTGGCAGTTAAGGGTGCTAAGTTATATAAAATGGTTTGATTCTTTTAGTAGTATATAATTAGCCGAAAACGTAGTTTTGTGAAAAAAGAAAAAAAAAAATTAGCCGAAAACGTAGTATATAAATGCCTATTACCTTCTTGTTTTATCTCAATCGATCGTGGTTTTGGCCTCACCTTTTTTCTTTCAAAAATATATATTGTAATTACTCTGAAAAATAACCACATTGATGAATCGTAGTCAAATTGGATGCGCTTATATATGCCATGTAAACTTTGGAGTGATTTAAAAAAAAAAACTATCAAAAATTAATTTGTAAATCAAAAATTTATAGTGGGGTGGTTCACTATCGTTAGAATAGTCACCATGCTGATACATGTCAAAGATCAACTCTCCGCGAAATCAAAATTATCACATTAATTATTGACCACCGGGGATGCCTAAGACTAGCTCTAGCCCCTAGGTAGAAAAAGAAAAAGGTGTATGTTCGGGCCTCGGAGAGATTAGTTTGGATTTCGGTTTGGGACACTCCCCGGTTATCAAAAAAAAAAAAAAAACAACAACAATTTGTAGACTCAACTATAATAAGATGACAATCATCAGCTTACTACCACTTGGTTGGATTAATTTAGAATTAGATTGAAATTGAACAAATATTTCATTATTTTTTATTTTTGTTTCAATTATTTTGTGATTTTTAAACGAAAACAATGCATATTTTTTCATATACAAGCAAAATAAGAAAGTGTAATCTGGTAATATGTCGTTTAGTTAATAAATATAGAAATAAAATATAGGGGAAAAGGAAAGTTAGTGATGAAATGATTGAAAGGGTGAATGATAATTGAAGAAGTGGGCCACGTGAGGAAGTATGTACTTTTGGAAGCGGGCCATTACGAAACTCTTCCTGTCTCCATCCTCATGAAAGGCAATTTGTTTCTTACGACCTAAGTTTGCGTTTCTTCTATTTTATTTCTTGAATCCCTGCCTTCTTGTTTAGCGGTATACGGCCCAGATGTGGAACATGAGAGACTGACGTGAGGTCTTTGAATTGATGAATACCAAAACTTAGGTTTTAGTTTACATCTACGATATTACGTAAAACCAAACCTAGATCTACATGATCCGTGTAGTTAGATCGTGTTGGTTAGTGATATCACTATTTGGTGAAAAACTGAAAATCAGAAAATAGTTTTTTTTTTTTTTTTTTTGTATGAATGTTACCTTTTATACAATTTTTTGATTTTTGACAAACGATTACAGAAATACATATACAGATACAGACGATTACAAAAATATGTAACAAAAAACATAGAAAGACTAAAAAAACTACTACACAACAAAATAAAACACAACAACAAATCACAAAAACCACTGATCGAAACTAACAGGAAGAGCACAATTACGTTAAAAGCTGAAAACAATCAAGAAGTATCTGTTGGAGATGGGCTTAGCACCCCCGATTAGGTAGGCCCATCTCAGCCACAAGCCCCTCTCAAATAAAGTTAACCGGAGATCAACGCCCGACTTATGAATGTCCCCGAGCTCCCGCTTCACACATACCCCAAGCTCCCATAAATCTCCCGAGCTCATTTTGGCACCGCGCGAGAGGGTCACCGAGAGAGCGACACGTAGAAGTTGACACCAGAGGGAGAGGGCCCACTTGCGCTGACACACTCTTCGCACCGGCGAAAAGAACGATTCAGAAGATGACACGTACGATTTGACATCGCGGTGCCGAACCCAACCTGTCTCATCAACCGCGAAGGACAAGACGTGCGCCGAGCTACGCCCGCCCCATCCCAGTGACAAGACACCGCGGCGACAAGACGTGCCGAACGTGGATAATACAGGAGCCGCCACGTCATCCCGAATTCACGGAGAATTGTCTGTCCGACTCCCGCTATATATACCCCCTTATTCGCATTTATTATACGATCATCAGAAATTTATTACTAACTAGACTTTGTACCCGGACTCTCTTGTACTTCGACACCAAAAGAATAGTTTAGAACACCGAACTGAATTTCCATCGGAATCAGTTCGTAAACCTAAATTCGTTCATCTCTTGATCATTAATACAAAACAAACGCGGTCCCCGACCTGTTCATCAGAGCCCCGATTTCCCCTTAAAGAAGTTGGTTTGTCCTAATTAACGAGAATCTCGCCTCCTAAACACCCACGTTTACCCTAACGTACCCTAAACACACTTGGTGATCATACGGATCAACAATTGGCGCTCCAGGGAGGGGGGATTTAGAGATCTTTTTATACGCAAAGGACGCATTCAATCACGGAAACAACCGCAACAACAATGACGACCCCACTTCCGAGAGTTCTATCATCGTCAGAACTAACGACTCCGGCTCAAACGACGGCATCGCCGTCATCACAGATAACAACCGACGGATCGACCCCTCACATCCATCCCCTCGAAACTCTCAGTCAGCCAATCATGCCACCTCCGGCGCCGGCATCCACCGAACCCGACGGCTCCGCCACTCAAAGCACACCCCAAGCTACCGGAGACCAGCCCACTCCATTCGCCATGATGCAGATCATGCTCGCCAAAATAGACGAGCTAGCGCGCACCACCAACCAACGGTTCGCCGCATTAACGACCTCGCGCGACCGGTCAGACAACAGTACACCCGCCGTCCGAATCTGAGGACCGGTCTCACGGTCGGACATCGCACATCTCCAAAGGAACCAATTCGGGGACTCGCCGTCATCGTCCGAAGGACCGGCGGGTGGCTTCCCTAACAGCGAAGCTCACCCTCAACACGCCTACCCGGAGCACACCAGGAACATCGAGCTCGAAGCCATGAGAGAGACAATCCGCCAAATGAGCTCCAAGGTCCACCAGGCGACCAGCGCGACCCCGGAAATAGACCGCGTCCTAAGGGAAACGCAGAACACGCCATTCTCACGATGGGTAGCGTCCGTCCCGCACTGGCACATAGGTAAAATCAAGCTCCCGCCATACACCGAAAGCACCGATCCGGCCCAGTACCTGACGGCGTTCACCATCGCCATGGGAAGCGCCCACTTCTCCCCAGACGAACGCGAGGCCGCCCACTGCCAACTTTTCGTAGAAAACTTCTCCAGTCCCGCGCTGACGTGGTTCTCTCGGCTAAAAACGCACTCCGTCGACAGCTTCAGGGATCTCTCGGCCGTCTTTCTCGAGCACTATTCTATGTTTATCAAGCGTTCCACGTCCGGCGCCGACCTCTGGGCCTTGCATCAAGGACCAAAGGAGTCGCTCAGATCCATCATCGAGCGCTTTAAGACCACGGCATCACAAAGCAGCGTGACGGACGAATCAGCGCTTCCCGCCTTAAAGAATGGTTTACGGACCGATTCGGCTTTCAAAGACGACCTGAAACTTAACAGACTGCGCTCATTGGACGACGCCCTGCACCGCGCCGGGCTCTACATCGAGCTCGAGGAGGAAAAGGCAGCTAACTCGAAGAGCAGCATCGCGAGTAAGGCCCCAGCCCCGAAAGATAAACCCCAAGACGAGTACCAGGAACCCCGGCAACATTACGACGACGACTATCAGAACAGCAAGGGCAAGCGAGGCGCCGCATTCCTTGTCGATGAGCAGCCCGCCATACTACACATGCACGACCCCGCCTCGTTCACCTAGACCGAGAAAACAAAGCCTTGGAACACGTGGACACGTAGTCAGCATCAACAGGACCCTCGCCCCGACGATCCAAAAGAAAAAGAGCCCCAAACTGAAGAACGGTACGACAGGACGGTTTTTTGAGATTTCCATCAGAGAAAGGGGCACCCGACCTCGAACTGTCGTGCACTCCAAGAAGCCCTACTGAGCCAGTACCAGAAGGGGGAGATCCGCGTACATGAACCACCGCGCCCGCGAGCCCGGGATAATGACCGACGCCAACAGAAAGATAACCGAGGCCGAGAGGACGAAAGGGCCAGATATGACAACCGCGGGCAAAACGACGATCGTCGGAGACGGTCTCCCTCTAGAGGCCGCGAAGAGGCCATATCACCCCCTCCAGCGCGAAGAGTGGTCGGAATGATCATGGGAGGACTCCTCTCGTGCAACGACTCGGTTCGTTCCATCAAGCAACACGAGAGGAGAACCAACGTCACCCTGAAATGGAACTCCACGCCCGAGCTCAACGCGCAAGACACGAGCAAAAAGGGACTCCGTTTCACCGAATCCGATGCGGACGGGGTCCATCAGCCTCACAACGACCCTCTCGTCGTGCAGATGCGCATAGCCGACTACAAAATTAATCGGGTTCTGGTCGATACGGGCAGCTCGGACGATCTCATTTTCAAAGACACCCTGGCCAGTATGGACCTGCAAGGGGCAACCATCAAACCAGTCAAAATCCCGCTCACCGGGAACACCACCAACGGGATCGGCACCATCAAGCTACCGGTCTACGTAGGTCGGTCACCAAGATCGTCAAATTTGTCGTGTTCGACACCACCCCAATCTACAACGTCATACTTAGAACACCCTGGCTACATTCGATGAAGGCAGTCACTTCAACCTATCATCAATGCCTTAAGTTCCCCAATCAAGCCGGGACATATACTCTGCGAAGTAACCAAAGGGTTTCGCGCGCCTGTTTCGCAATCGAGCACATGTTGCGCCACGCCGCGCCAGCTTGCCTGACCATCGAGGCACTACAACCCGACGAACCCAATAACCAAGACCTTCCAGGTCGGGACCTTGTCGCGCAAGTCAGCATCGATCCGCACGACAAAACACGCTGCGTCGGGATCGGAGCAGACCTCGAAGAAGGTATAAAGAAGGAGCTGATCAAATTCCTAGAACAGAACGTCTTCGACTTTGCCTTGTCGACGAATGACATGCCGGGCATCGACCCGACGGTTTGTAGGCACGAGCTCAATGTGGACCCGACCTTCAGACCAATCAAGCAGAAGCGAATGAAGCAAGGGCCCGAGCGCGCGAAGGCCGTCAACGACGAAGTAGAAAAGTTAACCACGGCTGGCTCGATCACCGAGGTCAAATACCCAGACTGGTTGGCCAACCCGGTAGTCGTCAAGAAGAAAAGAGAGAAATGGAGGGTTTGCGTGGACTTCACCGACCTCAACAAGGCGTTCCCTAAAGACACCCCCCCCCCCGAGCCCGAGCTACCCGACTGGCGCGAAGAAATCCTGCTATACATCGCAGATGCTACCATCCCCGCCGACTGAAAAAGAAATGCGCCAAGTACCTCATCACCAACGACAAGTTATTCCGTTGGAGCGCTACGGGAACCTTGCTAACCTGCCTCCACGGGCAGGAAACCATTGATGTAATGAAAGAAATGCTCGAAGGAGCAGGCGGAAACCACTCCGGCGGACGGACCCTCGCTCTACTGATCCGGAACCAAGGCCACTACTGGCCCACAATGCTTCAAGATTGCGACAAATTCGCAGCCCGTTCGAAAAATGTCAGCGACACGGTCCAATTATCCACTCCCCCAACGAGCTGCTTACAACGGCATCGGCACCCTACCCATTCATGCGGTGGGCCATGGATATAATTGGACCCTTGCCCAGGTCTCGCCAAAAGCGGTTCCTCCTAGTCATGACGGACTACTTCACAAAATGGGTCGAGGCTGAGGCCTACTCAAAGATCACAGCGGAAGACGTCCGCAAATTCGTCTGGAAGTCCATCATCTGCCGCCACGGTCTGCCATACGAAATTGTCACGGACAACGGCGCCCAGTTCACATCGGTACTATTTGAAAACTTCTGCGCATAGTGGCGAATCAGGCTAAGCAAATCCACTCCGAGGTACCCGCAGGGTAATGGGCAAGCGGAGGCAACAGACAAAACCATCCTCGACGGCCTCAAAAAACGCCTGAATAACAAGAAGGGCCTCTGGGCCGACGAACTGGACGGCTTCCTCTGGTCTCACCGTACAACGCCCAGGACGGCATCAAATCGCACTCCCTTCAGCCTATCCCACGGCATGGAAGCAATGGCTCCCTCCGAGGTCGGCTTTCCTACTCTACGACGCACCATGCTCACACAACACGCCGACCTAAATGACACAATTCTCTTAAGCGAACTCGACCTCTTCGAAAAGCAACGCGACCAGTCCTTGCTCCGAATCCAGAACTACCAACAACTCACTTCCAAGTACTACAACAAAAAGGTCCGAGGCCGGATTTTCACCGAAGGCGACCTAGTCCTCCGCAAGGTCTACGAAAATACAGCAGAACTGAACGCAGGTAAACTCGGGGCCAATTGGGAAGGCCCCTACCTCATATCCAAGATCGTCAAGCCCGGCGTTTACGAGCTGGTCACGATGAACGGCGACAAAATTCCGCGCTCCTGGAACTCGATAAACCTTAAGCGTTATTACTACTAGGCCCCTCGGGCTACGCTTCTCTCTCCCCCTATTGTAAAAAACCGAACTACGATTGGCTTGATCCCTTATACTAAAGGGTACGTAGGCAACCCCTAACCATGGCTCAGCTATCAATCTAAAATAAGTTTCTAAAAAACGCGGTCCACGACCTGTTCATCAAAAAAAAAAAAAAAAAAAAAAAAATTGGACCGGGATCTAATGCTCGCTCTCCTACGGCACACAAACCTAAGTGCCGAAGCCGAGCTCCAATACTCGCACCTCTAACAGACACACAAGCATTAAGTGTCTTCAAGCCGGGCTCGCTACCCGCACCAAAAAAAGAGGATACACAAGCATTAAGTATCCTAAGCCGAGCTACACCTCGCACCCAGTACAAAAAACAACAGAATGCGGTCTACGACCTGTTCAGCAAAAAAAAAAAAAAAATTATTATTATATCACGACCTATTCTTACGGAATCAGCATTCATTGCCGAGCTGCGACCATACGAAACCCTTACGAGAAATACAAGGTATGTCATAAGAAAAATTTCATTTCATTTATAACGGAGGGCTGTACGCCAGCTACAAAAGGCGCCACGGCCTATATACAAAAAAAAGAAAAGAAACAAAATCTCTACAAGCGGCAATACGGCCTACAAATCCTAATCCCCCTCAGCACGGGTACCATCTATATCGTCCGGGCTCACCATTCTCATGTTCGTACCATACTCCCCCCGGAAAGGCTGGTCTAGCTGCTACTCTTCGCCACCTTCGGCCTGAACACCAATCGCAACGGACTCTAGCGGAGCAGGCGGTATAGCGGCATCCAGAGCGACTGTGGTTGGCCATATTTTGAGGCTTTCTCGTCGGCCAAACTCTGTTTGAGCTCGCTGATACGAGTCGTCAAACTATTCTCGCCCGCTTCCATGCGCAGCCTCAAGTTTGCATTCGCACGTTCATGCTCGCTGAGCCGCTGCTCGTACCGCTCGCTGAGAATGATCACGTTGGACATCGACTGTAAAAATAAATTTATGAGTAAAGAAAATACCGCAAAGCGAAACCCGAGCTCAAGCACTAGCGAAATCTCACCCGAAATAGAGAACGGGACGCATTCTGCAAAGTGTTGGACTCCGCCATCTCCGCCAAAGGACAAAAAGGAAGCCGCCGCCCAAGAGTGGCCGCATAAGGCAGTTCGGCACATGCCTCTTTGTCAGAAACAATCGGAGTAATGTCGTGCCCATAGCTGAAGTCAAAGCTATGGTCAATGGGCTCCTCCTCAGGATGTTCCTCGGGTGACACCCGGTTCGCTCCTCGGTCTGCACCCCGGGTCGCGCACCAGCAACACCATCACCGCCAGGGGCCTCGGCCTCCTCTCTGACCTCAAGATCCTGAGGACCCTTAGCCTCCTCACCAACACCTGCCACCTCGGGGACGTCCGTCTCCCGGACCTCCACCACGTCGCCACCCCGATCCCCAAGCACCTCATCCTCGCCGCCGATGGATACACCGGCCTCCGGGACACCGGACTCATCAACCTGAGGATCGCAGGAAAACTCGGTCCCGCGTCCCGTCATCACACCGCTAGGACCTCCAGACGGTGTCACCGCGCCAATGGTACCCTCACCACTGGACGCGTCGGCTTTCCTCTTCTTGGCAATCTTCTTGCTTGCGGCTATACCCGCCCTCTTCTTTGAAACAGCCGCCTGCTCCCGCGGCTCATCCCGAATTTTCTCGTATGCAGTATGTTGTTGCTGCTCTCGCCGAGCTGGCACCTCGGGAACGGGAGGCGGAGGCGCAGCAAAGGAGTCCGCATACGACGGGATATAAATTGGGAACGACCTGCATCCGAGAACCCGTCAGCCCGGTAAAATAAAAATAAAAATTATATATAATATATATTATGTCCCGACCTCCGGCCATTGCAGCAGCGATTCTTCCCGAAGTGAACGACTTCAAATCCCTCTCACCCTGCGACTTGAGCACAGCAAGAATACCGTCGTAGTCAGATAATTTGGCACTGGAAGAATGAGGACCTGAAAAGCAAAACAAACAACGTCAGTTCGAATAAGCAAAAGAAGTATGCACAAGGCAGCTCGATCTACAGGCCCCTACCCGGGGAAAAATTCCAGTCTCGGGTGTATCTCGCCAACGGATCAAGACCAACCGCCTCGGTAGCACGGACATAGAAGTAGCTACGGGACCAGTCGTCGACTTTGGACAGCTTGCTGGCCTTGGCCCCCGTGTTGCTGGCCTCGACAAGATTCGCCTGAGGCTTGAAGGCGGCGTAATAGGTCCCCGGGATCCCATGATTCACCTTCTGCACGGTGAGAGCTTCGAACATATGAACTGTCACCTCCACGTCTTACTCCCACCCAAGGGTCAGCAGCACGATCATCCCCTGAATCGTGGACGGACAGATTTGCGAGAAGGCCAACCCCCGGCTGCGACAGTACTTGATAAACAGCTCGGGAAGAGGGAAGCGCAGCCCGCACTTCGAGAACAACCCCTCGTACAAGCAGACAAAACCCTCCGGAGGATCCCATGGGTTCTTATCCGACCTGGGAAGTCGGAGCTCGGCGGATGCAGGAAAGTCGCACAGCTCCTTCAGCACGGTAACTGTCTCCGGCGTGCTCCAGGTCGGCGAACCGCCCTGTTCATAAGGTACCAGAGGAGACTTCTTCCTCTTGGCCGTCCGAGCTACCCCAGCTCGACCGCCTCGTCGTCCGCCTCGATCGGCGGTCTGCCCGGCTCCTCGCCTACCCCGGTCAGTACCACGACCTCCGCCGAAGGACCTTCCAGCCGCCAACCATCCTGGCCGGACCCAGGAGACCGACGGTGCAGACTGAGCCTCATCTCCGCCGGTGCGACACGGCGAGGAAGTGCGTTCGGAGTCTCTGGAAGAAGAACTCTCTGCCGGAGAATCGTCGCGGTTATCCCGAGACGCAGAGTCATCACTAGACTCGGCCCTGATCATGTCAAACAGAGGTGCCATCGCGCGAAAGAATTCAGATAATCCAACTTGGAATCGAAAAAGAGCTTAAAGAAAAATAGCAAAGCAGAAATTTCAGAGAGAGAAAGGAGAGTTACTTTGAGAATTTGCGCCGAAGTGTCTTACCGAAGGAAGAATAAGGGTATAAATAAGAGGAGGAGACAATGAAGCGACAGTCTGACATGTGGCAAAAGGGTGCGGTCTCCAAAAACCCTAATGATGGCGTCTCTTCGATTTTCCCGCGCAGAAACCAAAAGCCGTCTCGAAAAATGCAAAACGCCCTTCATACGCCCCCACGCGCGGGAAATGAAACGACATTTCAACCTCCTACGTGGACGACACGCGCCGATAATGCCCGGTCTTAGCGGAAAATCCAACACGTATGATCATCTCTTCCTTCCCAAACATGTCTCAACAGTCAATCACGAAACCTTGAGGACCGTCCTGAGATGTGCCGAGCTGACACAAGATCAACTTCGATGCATTCGCCACACCTCATGACACCGAACTGGGGGGTGGGGGGTGGGGGGGCTATTGTTGGAGGTGCGCTTAGCACCCCCGATTAGGTAGGCCCATCCCAGCCACATGCCTCTCTCAAACAATGTCAACCGGAGGTCAACGTCCGGTTTATTAATGTCCCCGAGCTCCCGCTTCAAACATACCCCGAGCTCCCATAAATCTCCCGAGCTCATTTTGGCACCGCGTGAGAGGGTCACCGAGAGAGCGACACGTAGAAGTTGACACCAGAGGGAGAGGGCCCACTTGCGCTGACACACTCTTCGCACCGGCGAAAAGAACGATTCAGAAGACGACACGTACGATTTGACATCGCGGCGCCGAACCCAACCTATCTCATCAACCGCGAAGGACAAGACGTGCGCCGAGCTACGCCCGCCCCATCCCAGTGACAAGACACTGCGGCGACAAGACGTGCCGAACGTGGACAATACAGGAGCCGCCACGTCATCCCGAATTCGCGGAGAATTGTCTGCCCGACTCCCGCTATATATACCCCCTCATTCGCATTTATTACGCGATCATCAGAAATTTATTACTAACTAGACTTTGTACCCGGACTCTCTTGTACTTCGACCCCAAAAGAACAGTTTAGAACACCGAACTGAATTTCCATCGGAATCAGTTCGTAAACCTAAATTCGTTCATCTCTTGATCATTAATACAAAACAAACGCGGTCCCCGACCTGTTCATCAGAGCCCCGATCTCCCCTTAAAGAAGTTAGTTTGTCCTAATTAACGAGAATCTCGCCTCCTAAACACCCACGTTTACCCTAACGTACCCTAAACACATTTGGTGATCATACGGATCAACAGTATCGACAATCAAAACCACCAACACAAAGCACACGAGCCCCAAAGCCTCGAAATTGCCGCGAGCATCCGCGATCCGAGACCTGCCCTCAAACCTTAGACCAAGCCGAGAACACTCCTTTGACCAACCCAAAGACATCACCAGCGGCTTGGGAAATGAGCCGGAGCTGATGCCTCGGAGAATTTAAGAACTTCTAAGAACTAATATATCAGTTATACCACAAAAAGTTAGAAGTTGGTAAATGGAATCGTATCAAAAGCAGGCGGTATTCACGGTATTATTAGCTCCGTTTAAATGGATAACGCATGCAAGAAGATGAATTATTTGACGATACACAATAATAATGACGACTTAAAGAAAAATCAATTTTTTAAAAAAAAATGGTAGTCATAAAGCCTAAGCACTTGTGGTAGACAACAAGGGACACATTCGATGATTAATCTGCCGCACCACAATCTTGCATCATTCTCATCCCCTACTCTTAGACCACCATTAATAAAAAAAACTTAAGAATATTATTCTTCTAATTGTGATTTTGTTACAAGTTTAGTTATTCTTTTATTCTATCTACATATGACTCAATTATTGTTTTTATACATTCATTATATTACATAACTTTAGGTCAGAGGGTGGAGATGGTGATATGGTTTTATTAGAAGCAAGTATATAGTTTGCACATATTACTACCATTTGGTTGTCATAATATTATATTTACTACCATTAGTGTGATGAAACACATTGTCAACTTTGGCCTTATGAAATACATTTGGGTTTATTTTTATAAACGCAATTGGATTTAAGAAGATCCTACAGCAGATTTCTATTTAATTAATAATCGGATTCAATGTTCTTTCGCATCTTTATAAACGCAATTAGTGGGAGGTTTTTTTTTTTTTTTTTTGTAACAAGGGTTTGTAATTAGTGGGAGGTTGGTTCCACCTTTGGATCCAATCCCTTTATTCCACATAAAGTCTATCTTTGTTCATATTCTTAAATATTATATTACGGATAGTAAATTATTGCTATTTTGCGTATTATTGTATTTCTTTTGTTTTGATAGGCCTACTCCAAAATTCATAAACTTTTCATTTTCTATGGGAAAGTGAAACAACAAAGTTAATCTTGCAGTTTCTGGTTTGCATGTTTGTTGGAGATGGATTTACCACATTAAATTTGGCCCATAAATTCCATTTAAAAATCCAACGATTAAATTAGAAAATACATTCGATATCGGGCCAAAGGCGCAGCCAGCCCAAATACAGGTTTTAGCCCATCAATAGCTCGCATCATCAACGAAGTATCACCTCGACTTCCGAACTTGGCGAACTCTGAACTAATAAATATCCATTTGACTAAGTCAGTTGAATTAGTCAAAAATATCTTCAAACACTTCAGAGCCGTTCCGAAGATCGCGTAAAAGACGTGGTACAAAAGATCCCAAAATATGCAGTGGCGATTTAGACCTTGAAGAGAGCTACAAAAGGAGACTCCAGACTTAATTTTACATATGTGATTTTGGACCCTAATCACATTATGTTATTCGAACTCTCTCTGTAATTCATCTTTTCGAGATAAAACTATATTCATTCCATTTATTAATACATATCCAATTTCATCGATACTCGTTTATACCACGATTGTTACTCAAATTATAATTCCATTTCCTAAAAACTATACACAAATTTCAACTTAGCACCCACAATTTTGCAAGCTTAATTATTTGGGCCTCATATGGGCTTTATGTTAAGCTCAGATTACGTCCAATAATTCCGTTAACCGTTACTTCCCGTTAGATTATGACATCTTCTCCCAACCAATACTAGATCAGCACGTGTCGTCACGTCAGCCACGATCTTTGAAAAAAAAATCAGTACTTCTCTCTTCAAGAAACCAAAAATGGAAAGAGGAAGTCAGAGTGAGAAGAAGTGGAGAAACAATATCTTTCTCGCCATGAACGCGAGAGCTCTGCTTTACTCTCCGAATCTCCACTCTCTCTACACTTCAAATCGTCCGCCTGAGACCTCTTCTCGCAACCGCCGGACTCTTAAATCGGATCCGAAGTCGTTACGGGTGTGGATCTACCCGAGGAACAGGTCCGGCGTTTTCCGGGTGTTGGTTCGGAGCTCCGAAAAAAGAGAGAGTGGGAATTCGTATGACGGTGATAAAGAGAGTGTGACTAGAAACGGTGTCGCTTCCGATTCGCCTAGCTCGGTCCCATGGTGGAAGGAGTTTCCGAAGCGTTGGGTGATAGTGCTTCTCTGTTTCTCAGCTTTTCTTCTCTGTAATATGGACAGAGTAAGTTTTCCTGTAGAAGAAATTGATATGAAATCGAAGGTTTATGGAATCGGGATTTGCTCAATTAGGAATTGGAGTTACCAATTTTGGACAGATGGTGTTTTACAGGTGAACATGAGCATAGCAATACTTCCGATGTCGGCTGAGTATGGTTGGAATCCGGCAACAGTTGGTCTGATTCAGTCTTCCTTCTTCTGGGGTTACCTTCTCACTCAGGTAAGCTTCGTCTTCATTGCATAGATTCTGCAATTTACCATCATCTTATGTGGATTTCATATATGTTCTGTTCTTGAGATAGAATCCATTTGCCTTTTTTTTTCCAGTTTCTGACAACCAACTTTTAGATGATCAATGTTTCAAATGATTACTTTTGAATATGTAAGAATGTATTTTCAAATCAGTGGCTTGTTGATATGACAGATAGCTGGTGGAATATGGGCAGACACGGTAGGTGGCAAAATGGTTCTTGGCTTCGGCGTAATCTGGTGGTCAATCGCCACGATTCTTACACCTATAGCAGCTAAACTCGGTCTCCCGTTCTTGCTCGTTGTTCGTGCTTTCATGGGAGTTGGCGAGGTTTGTGATTTACTTTTTAAGATGCTAGAATATCAATCAGTCTTGGTTTTGTGTATGCCGGATAAGGAGAAGTAAATCTGTCTCCTTGGTATCTCCAGGGTGTTGCAATGCCTGCTATGAACAATATACTGTCGAAGTGGGTGCCTGTGCAAGAGAGAAGCAGATCCCTCGCGCTTGTTTACAGCGGAATGTACCTTGGATCCGTCACCGGTTTAGCCTTCTCGCCTTTCTTGATTCATCAGTTTGGATGGCCCTCTGTCTTTTACTCTTTTGGCTCTCTTGGAACTGTATGGCTGACTCTATGGCTAACTAAGGTCAGACTTCTCTACTGCATTTTTAGACCCTGATACCATTAATGGACCCTAAGATCAAAAGGCTTGTGTTGTCACTAACTATAGGCAGAGAGTTCACCGGTTGAAGATCTGACGTTGCTCCCTGAAGAAAGAAAGCTAATTGCAGACAACTGTGCCAGCAAAGAGCCAGTGAAGTCCATCCCGTGGAGGCTGATATTGTCGAAACCGCCGGTTTGGGCTCTCATCGGTTGCCACTTCTGTCACAACTGGGGAACATTCATTCTCTTAACCTGGATGCCAACCTATTACCATCAAGTCAGTTCTATTACTGTCTTTATATGTATCTTGATTCTGATTATTATTTTAATCTCACGGACATCGGGGTACAGGTGCTCAAGTTCAACCTAATGGAATCAGGGCTTCTCTCAGTATTCCCATGGATGACAATGGCGATTTCAGCAAATGCTGGAGGATGGATCGCTGATACCCTCGTCAGCCGAGGTTTCTCTGTCACGAATGTTCGCAAGGTAACCTGCATATTACTTGTTCAGTCCATTTCAATGCAATCTAGTAAAAGTAATTCATTCGATATTTATTTTCTACGATGAATTCAGATAATGCAAACAATTGGGTTTCTTGGACCAGCGTTCTTCCTAACACAGCTGAAACACATAGATTCTCCTGCAATGGCCGTTTTGTGCATGGCTTGTAGCCAGGGGACTGATGCGTTCTCGCAGTCTGGTCTATACTCTAACCATCAAGACATTGCTCCAAGATACTCTGTAAGTGTAATCAAAGTATTTACCAATCATGCTACTCAAAAGCAAATGGATTAGCTCGTTAATGTTATTGTTGTGGTCAGGGCGTGTTACTTGGTTTGTCTAATACTGCTGGAGTACTTGCCGGAGTTCTTGGCACAGCCGCGACTGGTCACATCCTACAACACGGTTAGGACTCGCAGCACTAAGTTTTTTGTTATAATTTTTTTTGTGTTTCCAATGATATTAACATTGACAAGAAATGCCTCAGGTTCATGGGATGACGTTTTCACGATTTCGGTCGGTCTTTACCTTGTCGGGACTGTCGTTTGGAACTTATTTTCAACTGGAGAGAAGATTATCGATTGATCCATTTTGAGAATTGATTCGATTTATCAGTCAATAGTTCAGCTACAAGACCTCATCAGGTGCAAGTGACTTCACCTCATGCCAGTCTCTGATTATACATATCATTGCAGAGGCTGAGAGCTTGTCGGAATATTCCTTTTTTTGCTAGGAAATTCTTCAGGAAATTTCTGCTGGTTGATTTAGGGAAAATGCATATGATTGATTCAATGTAGATGAAAAGTATACAGATAAATTTTGTACCTACACGAAGCAAGATTCTCAAGGTCACACTTATACATATATCTCCTCTGCTCTATTTATTTTCTTTTTTCTCCAAGATATCACATGCAATTCTCTAATATGCTATTGCGTAACCAACGAGTGACCAAGAAAGAGAATCTTCGAAAATTTATGGGCATGACTAAAAACTTAAGATGTACAGCCACGGGCAGAACTTGATCGTGTGAACGAGGTCGATGAGTTTATGAACTGTATGCAGTCTTCTATAGCCTCTGATCTACAGGTATCATTAGCAACAGAGATGACCGAATTCTGAGATCTACCGGTGGAAGAAGCCTTCGATGGCGGAGATCTCTTCTTCTTCCTCATCACCACTAGACATAACCCCTTGACCAATTTAGAGCTGAGATCAGTCTTGCTGCGGTGACTTCTGTTTTCCTCGGTAGCCTCAAGCCACAGCTTGTTGTGCATCCCGGATTCTTACCATACGGTCCCTTGACTGAGGATTGCTTAGCAGAAGTTATCGGTCTAGTGTTTGCATTGAACAGTTTTGTTCCTGTAGCCGACATATCAAAAGAGGGTGAGAGCAGTTTATGAGAACAAAGTTGAGGAGAGTGACGAAATTATATATATAAAGAGATTGATGCTGAAACAGTTGGCTGATAGAGTTCAGGTAGAGACCAGATAACCCATGATTATTAATAATGTATCAATAATGACATGATTACACTTGAGCCATGATTACTGTAGACATCAAACTTATTTTAGAAAAGAATTGTAATAACTTATATCAAAAACTCTTAACGCCGAAATTTAGAAAAGAAAGTTAGCCCAAGAGCAAAAGAAGAGACTTTGTTTAGTTTTTCTACATTTCCACTATGGAAAGCAAGTATAAGATGGTCCACAGAGGGAATAAGACCAATTGTTTAAGCAAATTAAAAGGTTCTTTCTATGAAGTAACCTTTCGGTATAGTCCCTATTTGATGATCATCTTTTTTTTTTTTTTTTGACTCCTGGCAAGGCCGAGATAAACTAACCTTTTATAAATTGCAGATACCTTACTTGAGACTTGAGGCTACAAACAAAAAAAAGAGAGAGAGAAAAGAAGAAAGAAGTCA
The DNA here is from genome assembly GCA_030161315.1 of Eutrema japonicum. NCBI lineage: Eukaryota > Viridiplantae > Streptophyta > Magnoliopsida > Brassicales > Brassicaceae > Eutrema > Eutrema japonicum. The sequence continues at coordinate 33,921,103 of BSQW01000010.1, forward strand.
ATGGTGGGCACAAGAATGTCAGCAAGGAGATGATAAGCAGGCATTTTCATGACATACATACAATATCAAACTAAGGAGAGTGATTTGTTACATGTGAGAACAATCGATTGAGATCAGAACAATAATCATTGAACGATTGATTATTCAGTGGTTAGATGCTAATGGCATGTGATTGACAAATATGGCAGTTTCAAAATGGCAATAAGGAATACAAAAACTAGTCCACTTTAGAGTGGAAAGTGAAAAGATTTAGCATATCAGTCTAATCATAGACCTCTAAGAAAAGATAATACTAATTTGAGACATGAAGATCATTCGTTCCAATAACTCAGGAGTGGAGCATATTCACTGAACTTTCTATAACGCGCGTGATCAACTCTGTTGGAATTTAAACTTCAAGAGACATTAATGTCACACTGGATCAGTATATACAGAGAGAAGTAAGAAAAATGTAACTCACGTTGTTGATCTTTAAGCATTGTTGTTCACTAGCAAAATATCTGCACCTGAAATCAGATTTTGATCCAAGAACCCCATAACTTCATCTTCGTCTTTGAAGGGCTTTGGCACAACGAGATCACTATCCAAGTTATACCAGACTTCATTGATTTTCCTCATCACAACCCAATGCCTGCTTCTCCAAAGTCCACCATATCGCTTGACCGGGACATTCAGCACGATACCCATTAGAGTATCTGAATCAAGATCAATGGAAGAAGCTCTATAACGCTTATCATGCCAAACGACACTCTTGCCTTTTCCTTGAAGAGCTGCGATCATCACGTTTACGTCGTAGTTGCCAGTGAGCGTGTTGTGGTGAGGCTTGAGGAGCAAAGAGAGAGGTGTCCAAGTTTCTTTGTTCGGATCATCGGCAACGAGCTTCTCCGCGATTGAGTTCAAGCTTTCCCGCGTGAATGCGTCCTTGTCCTGAGCAATTAGCAAAACTCTCAATCGAGAAAGTAGCTGGCAGGATGAAATCTATAAACCTACAAATGGATCACCTGAAATAGATTGTTAAGGGCGTGCAAGAGGCAAAACTGCAATCTTTGTCGCTCGTGATAGATCTGAGATTCGCATTCCGACATCTTCGAGCGTGAAGAAGTTAGGGTTTATCTTGAGAAACAAAGCGATTTCCAGCAAACGACACAGCCAAAAAAAGCTCATCTCTCATGGATTTTTCCAGATGAACGATGAGCACCAAAACTGTGAGCCGTTTTGACATTTTAAATATAACATACGTGTCGTTTTGTCTTCACCAGCCGACTAAAGAACATCACATCGTCCCGGATTTCAGAGACTCATGCTCTCAAATAAGTTTTGTTTCAAAGTGGTCAACAGAGATCATCCCAAATTTCTTTGACATGGACAACCCTCAATGAAGCTGATAATTTTTTTCTAGTTATAAATCTGATTTGTGTCGTAACACTGGAAAACAAACCAACATAGCAGATTGATTTTGGCATTCTTTACTGTTAGTGACTTAGTGCATTAGTTGAGACTTTTTTTTTTTTATTGCTGGAAGTCAACGAAGCTGAATTTCTTAGCTCATGAGAATCAAACTGTGGGAAACCGTGGACCGAGACTCGGGAGAGCAGCAACAGTAGAAGCTTCTTCTCCTAAAGAAAGCTACAGAAAAGAAGAAAAAAAAAACTGCACACTCCCTGCGCAGGCATTACCCTGTTCAGGTTCAAAGGGACTTTCTCAGCCTGGTCCTGGATAGCCCGCTCTTTTTCGCGGACTATCCTGGTTCAAGCACCCCTGGTGCTTTTGCATGTCAATTCACTAGCCAAATCACAGATAAAGTATTCAAAATATCAACTTAGCTTGTCTTTATTACTGACTCTGACTCAAAGGAACAGACAGAAAACATAGAGGAAAGATAGTTCTACAAAGTAACAAGACATAGACACTACTAAAGCTTACCAACATTTTGTGCCTTATTCAGGTATAGTCCAACAGGTACCAACCAAGACTTGGGTAAGCGAGGTCTTTTTCACCATTCCCTGAGGAAGCAGAAGAAAAAGAAAGATGACAAAAGACAGAGATCACAGTAAGGACACATTTGGCCATATGTAACAAGCTTATTCATGCAGAATTTAAGAAAAAATTTACACAAGATGCTCGTAAACTAGCAAACGCTATCTAAAATGTTTGTTGAGCGAGCAATGTCTAAGCATACTGACCTTTTATTTCTGAGCAAACTTGACATAGCTCTCTGGCAAATAGATTTCTCCGCCTATCTCACCGTGCTGCTCTCCGCTAATGGTTTTCTTTGCGACATTGAACTCTTCACTCATAGCCTCCATTCCTCGTCTGACGGCTTCTTCAGCAGTGCCATAACCATTCTCCTCTGCATACTTTCGAATGTCTTCTGTTATCTTCATAGAGCAGAATTTTGGTCCACACATGGAGCAAAAGTGTGCAACCTTGGCTCCATCAGCTGGAAGAGTTTCATCATGGAAGGACATAGCGGTCATGGGGTCCAACGACAGAGCAAACTGATCCATCCATCTAAACTCAAACCGTGCTTTGCTCAGCGCATCATCCCATGCCTGGGCATGTGGATGCTGTTTGGCTAGATCAGCTGCATGAGCAGCAATCTTGTATGCTATAACCCCGGCCTTCACATCGTCCCTGTTTGGTAGCCCGAGGTGCTCTTTCGGTGTTACATAGCAAAGAAGAGCTGTGCCCAAGGCTCCAATATTGGCAGCTCCAATGGCAGAGGTAATGTGATCATATCCAGGGGCAATATCAGTAGTCAAAGGACCAAGGGTGTAGAATGGTGCCTCGTTACACCATTCCAACTGCTTCTGCATATTCTCTGGAATCTTGTGCATTGGGACATGCCCTGGCCCTTCATTCATCACCTGAAAAAATATCAAGCATTATTGAGAATATGTATGCAAATACAAACTGGATGTAGAAAAATGAATTAGATAAGTAATTGTAGTATACCTGCACATCTTTTTCCCATGCTCGGCGAGTTAGTTCACCTTGAGTAAGGAGCTCTGCAAACTGAGCAGTGTCGTTAGCATCATAGATGGAGCCAGGTCTCAGACCATCCCCAATTGAAAGAGCCACATCATACTGGTTACATATGTCTAGAATATCATCCCAGTGCTCGTAAGCAAAGTTCTCCTTGTGGTAAGCTAAGCACCATTTAGCATGGATGGATCCTCCACGAGAAACGATCCCAGTCATTCGTTTGGCTGTTAAAGGAATGTAACGCAGCAAAACTCCAGCATGGATTGTGAAATAGTCTACACCTTGCTCAGCTTGTTCAATCAGAGTCTCTCTGAACACTTCCCAGCTAAGATTCTCAGCGATTCCATCCACTTTCTCAAGCGCTTGATAAATGGGCACCGTACCAACAGGAACAGCTGAGTTCCTTAGGATCCACTCACGTGTCTCGTGGATGTGACGGCCAGTTGAGAGATCCATGATTGTATCAGCTCCCCACATTGTTGCCCACTGAACCTTGTAGACTTCCTCTTCAATCGAGCTTGCCACAGCTGAGTTTCCAATATTCGCATTGACCTTGACCAAGAACTTCCTACCGACAATCATCGGCTCAAGCTCCAAATGCTTCTTGTTGGAAGGGATATTCGCATTGACCTTGACCAAGAACTTTTCTTTGACATGGACAACCCTCAATGAAGCTGATAATTTTTTTCTAGTTATAAATCTGATTTGTGTCGTAACACTGGAAAACAAACCAACATAGCAGATTGATTTTGGCATTCTTTACTGTTAGTGACTTAGTGCATTAGTTGAGACTTTTTTTTTTTTATTGCTGGAAGTCAACGAAGCTGAATTTCTTAGCTCATGAGAATCAAACTGTGGGAAACCGTGGACCGAGACTCGGGAGAGCAGCAACAGTAGAAGCTTCTTCTCCTAAAGAAAGCTACAGAAAAGAAGAAAAAAAAAACTGCACACTCCCTGCGCAGGCATTACCCTGTTCAGGTTCAAAGGGACTTTCTCAGCCTGGTCCTGGATAGCCCGCTCTTTTTCGCGGACTATCCTGGTTCAAGCACCCCTGGTGCTTTTGCATGTCAATTCACTAGCCAAATCACAGATAAAGTATTCAAAATATCAACTTAGCTTGTCTTTATTACTGACTCTGACTCAAAGGAACAGACAGAAAACATAGAGGAAAGATAGTTCTACAAAGTAACAAGACATAGACACTACTAAAGCTTACCAACATTTTGTGCCTTATTCAGGTATAGTCCAACAGGTACCAACCAAGACTTGGGTAAGCGAGGTCTTTTTCACCATTCCCTGAGGAAGCAGAAGAAAAAGAAAGATGACAAAAGACAGAGATCACAGTAAGGACACATTTGGCCATATGTAACAAGCTTATTCATGCAGAATTTAAGAAAAAATTTACACAAGATGCTCGTAAACTAGCAAACGCTATCTAAAATGTTTGTTGAGCGAGCAATGTCTAAGCATACTGACCTTTTATTTCTGAGCAAACTTGACATAGCTCTCTGGCAAATAGATTTCTCCGCCTATCTCACCATGCTGCTCTCCGCTAATGGTTTTCTTTGCGACATTGAACTCTTCACTCATAGCCTCCATTCCTCGTCTGACGGCTTCTTCAGCAGTGCCATAACCATTCTCCTCTGCATACTTTCGAATGTCTTCTGTTATCTTCATAGAGCAGAATTTTGGTCCACACATGGAGCAAAAGTGTGCAACCTTGGCTCCATCAGCTGGAAGAGTTTCATCATGGAAGGACATAGCGGTCATGGGGTCCAACGACAGAGCAAACTGATCCATCCATCTAAACTCAAACCGTGCTTTGCTCAGCGCATCATCCCATGCCTGGGCATGTGGATGCTGTTTGGCTAGATCAGCTGCATGAGCAGCAATCTTGTATGCTATAACCCCGGCCTTCACATCGTCCCTGTTTGGTAGCCCGAGGTGCTCTTTCGGTGTTACATAGCAAAGAAGAGCTGTGCCCAAGGCTCCAATATTGGCAGCTCCAATGGCAGAGGTAATGTGATCATATCCAGGGGCAATATCAGTAGTCAAAGGACCAAGGGTGTAGAATGGTGCCTCGTTACACCATTCCAACTGCTTCTGCATATTCTCTGGAATCTTGTGCATTGGGACATGCCCTGGCCCTTCATTCATCACCTGAAAAAATATCAAGCATTATTGAGAATATGTATGCAAATACAAACTGGATGTAGAAAAATGAATTAGATAAGTAATTGTAGTATACCTGCACATCTTTTTCCCATGCTCGGCGAGTTAGTTCACCTTGAGTAAGGAGCTCTGCAAACTGAGCAGTGTCGTTAGCATCATAGATGGAGCCAGGTCTCAGACCATCCCCAATTGAAAGAGCCACATCATACTGGTTACATATGTCTAGAATATCATCCCAGTGCTCGTAAGCAAAGTTCTCCTTGTGGTAAGCTAAGCACCATTTAGCATGGATGGATCCTCCACGAGAAACGATCCCAGTCATTCGTTTGGCTGTTAAAGGAATGTAACGCAGCAAAACTCCAGCATGGATTGTGAAATAGTCTACACCTTGCTCAGCTTGTTCAATCAGAGTCTCTCTGAACACTTCCCAGCTAAGATTCTCAGCGATTCCATCCACTTTCTCAAGCGCTTGATAAATGGGCACCGTACCAACAGGAACAGCTGAGTTCCTTAGGATCCACTCACGTGTCTCGTGGATGTGACGGCCAGTTGAGAGATCCATGATTGTATCAGCTCCCCACATTGTTGCCCACTGAACCTTGTAGACTTCCTCTTCAATCGAGCTTGCCACAGCTGAGTTTCCAATATTCGCATTGACCTTGACCAAGAACTTCCTACCGACAATCATCGGCTCAAGCTCCAAATGCTTCTTGTTGGAAGGGATATTCGCATTGACCTTGACCAAGAACTTTTCTTTGACATGGACAACCCTCAATGAAGCTGATAATTTTTTTCTAGTTATAAATCTGATTTGTGTCGTAACACTGGAAAACAAACCAACATAGCAGATTGATTTTGGCATTCTTTACTGTTAGTGACTTAGTGCATTAGTTGAGACTTTTTTTTTTTTATTGCTGGAAGTCAACGAAGCTGAATTTCTTAGCTCATGAGAATCAAACTGTGGGAAACCGTGGACCGAGACTCGGGAGAGCAGCAACAGTAGAAGCTTCTTCTCCTAAAGAAAGCTACAGAAAAGAAGAAAAAAAAAACTGCACACTCCCTGCGCAGGCATTACCCTGTTCAGGTTCAAAGGGACTTTCTCAGCCTGGTCCTGGATAGCCCGCTCTTTTTCGCGGACTATCCTGGTTCAAGCACCCCTGGTGCTTTTGCATGTCAATTCACTAGCCAAATCACAGATAAAGTATTCAAAATATCAACTTAGCTTGTCTTTATTACTGACTCTGACTCAAAGGAACAGACAGAAAACATAGAGGAAAGATAGTTCTACAAAGTAACAAGACATAGACACTACTAAAGCTTACCAACATTTTGTGCCTTATTCAGGTATAGTCCAACAGGTACCAACCAAGACTTGGGTAAGCGAGGTCTTTTTCACCATTCCCTGAGGAAGCAGAAGAAAAAGAAAGATGACAAAAGACAGAGATCACAGTAAGGACACATTTGGCCATATGTAACAAGCTTATTCATGCAGAATTTAAGAAAAAATTTACACAAGATGCTCGTAAACTAGCAAACGCTATCTAAAATGTTTGTTGAGCGAGCAATGTCTAAGCATACTGACCTTTTATTTCTGAGCAAACTTGACATAGCTCTCTGGCAAATAGATTTCTCCGCCTATCTCACCGTGCTGCTCTCCGCTAATGGTTTTCTTTGCGACATTGAACTCTTCACTCATAGCCTCCATTCCTCGTCTGACGGCTTCTTCAGCAGTGCCATAACCATTCTCCTCTGCATACTTTCGAATGTCTTCTGTTATCTTCATAGAGCAGAATTTTGGTCCACACATGGAGCAAAAGTGTGCAACCTTGGCTCCATCAGCTGGAAGAGTTTCATCATGGAAGGACATAGCGGTCATGGGGTCCAACGACAGAGCAAACTGATCCATCCATCTAAACTCAAACCGTGCTTTGCTCAGCGCATCATCCCATGCCTGGGCATGTGGATGCTGTTTGGCTAGATCAGCTGCATGAGCAGCAATCTTGTATGCTATAACCCCGGCCTTCACATCGTCCCTGTTTGGTAGCCCGAGGTGCTCTTTCGGTGTTACATAGCAAAGAAGAGCTGTGCCCAAGGCTCCAATATTGGCAGCTCCAATGGCAGAGGTAATGTGATCATATCCAGGGGCAATATCAGTAGTCAAAGGACCAAGGGTGTAGAATGGTGCCTCGTTACACCATTCCAACTGCTTCTGCATATTCTCTGGAATCTTGTGCATTGGGACATGCCCTGGCCCTTCATTCATCACCTGAAAAAATATCAAGCATTATTGAGAATATGTATGCAAATACAAACTGGATGTAGAAAAATGAATTAGATAAGTAATTGTAGTATACCTGCACATCTTTTTCCCATGCTCGGCGAGTTAGTTCACCTTGAGTAAGGAGCTCTGCAAACTGAGCAGTGTCGTTAGCATCATAGATGGAGCCAGGTCTCAGACCATCCCCAATTGAAAGAGCCACATCATACTGGTTACATATGTCTAGAATATCATCCCAGTGCTCGTAAGCAAAGTTCTCCTTGTGGTAAGCTAAGCACCATTTAGCATGGATGGATCCTCCACGAGAAACGATCCCAGTCATTCGTTTGGCTGTTAAAGGAATGTAACGCAGCAAAACTCCAGCATGGATTGTGAAATAGTCTACACCTTGCTCAGCTTGTTCAATCAGAGTCTCTCTGAACACTTCCCAGCTAAGATTCTCAGCGATTCCATCCACTTTCTCAAGCGCTTGATAAATGGGCACCGTACCAACAGGAACAGCTGAGTTCCTTAGGATCCACTCACGTGTCTCGTGGATGTGACGGCCAGTTGAGAGATCCATGATTGTATCAGCTCCCCACATTGTTGCCCACTGAACCTTGTAGACTTCCTCTTCAATCGAGCTTGCCACAGCTGAGTTTCCAATATTCGCATTGACCTTGACCAAGAACTTCCTACCGACAATCATCGGCTCAAGCTCCAAATGCTTCTTGTTGGAAGGGATAATCGCCCTCCCTCGAGCAACTTCTGATCTTACAAACTCAGGGTCTAGTTTCTCCCTTGTAGCACAGTAGAGCATTTCCTCGGTTATGATTCCTTGCTTAGCGTAGTACATTTGGGTGTATCTTGGTGTTCCCAGCTTCTCACGGCGATCAATCCACTCCTTCCTTAGCTTAGCAAGCCCTGGTTGGTTGGTAAGTTTCATTTGCTATATTGATAAGTCACATAGAGAGTAAAGTTGAATTGGTAAACACAAGTAAGCTTTGAATGACACATACATACCAACGTGTGGGTTAACATTTTGAGGACCGCTAGTGTCATATGTGTCAAAAGCAGGCTCACCACCAGACAAATGCACACGTCTAAAAGGAACTTTAAGGACATGGCCAGTTTCTTCATGAACGATTTCACTAAAACAATCAAAAGCAAACCCAGTGAATCAACGAACAAAAAAAAAGAAAGAAAAATGTGAAATTGAGTGAAACAATAAATAAAAAAACCTGTCTTCTTTAGTGCTCTTAGGAAAGCATTCCTCAAAAGATGGGATTGGCTGAAAATCAGGAGAAGAAGGATCGATGGTGTGTTTTCTCTGCTTGGCTCTCTCTGAGTTAGTCGTTGGGGGATCAAACGTCAACGTGGCTCGTGTGCTTCTTGTGTCCTTCTTGGACCGAACAGCAGCAGCTTGAACAGCCACATCGAATCCAGGTAAAAAGGAGGAGTTTGGAAGTTTTGGCCAGGCAGAGTGGTTTTTGTTGCTGCACACGACAGACATCAAGGTACTGTGTACGGAAGCCATAGCTGCAGATTACTGAACAGAAACACAAGTAAGTGGCTGAAAAATTCTGGATGAGTCAGAATATATATACATCACAATATACTTGGAGAAGAAGGAGACAATCTATAACTTTCCTATTTACATCAAAATCTGACAAGTATTATTTTGTATTCTCATTTTGAATTACTCGCTAAGATATCAAAACTTAGCACGAGACTAGTGATTACGAACTGAGATTAAGAAGCTTGGTTTCTCATCTATTGATAGATTCGAGAGAACAGACATCGCGATTTACCAGACAAATCTACAAGAGAATGCAAACAATTCCAGATTGTAAACGATGAAGAAACCTGTAGATGAGAGCTTCGGCGGCGAGGCAAGAATCCCTAATTTCCAGGGGAAGAGAAGCGAGAATATAGGGAGTGCTTAATTTTGTTACTCGGGTACCAAATCTCAACCCGGTTTGGTTTTCAATAACCGGAGTTTTGGTGTGGTTTACATGAAAGATGTATATGATGAATCAATCCCGTTTCAATTACGGCTGGTCAGATTATTCCTTAGATTTGCTTCCATCCTGTATTTATCTCGATTCGATTCGAAAAATCTGGATATTCATAAAGATTCGAAGCAAAGCAAATACTAAAATATAGTATCCGTATAAAACAAAGCAAATCACAAATACTAATTTTAAGAATGTTGGATATCCGCTCCGCTCCGTAGATCATATATATACATAATATATTATAAATTTATAATATTTATTTACATTTTCTGTATCTTTTTAATATATAAAAAATGTCAAAAGAAAATATGCATGATAAAATATATAAACTTTATACTAATTAATAAAATATTAATAAAAATGTTTATATTGGAGTTTTTGTATGTTTATTTTGTCCATAATAAAAGTATACGAAAAAAACTAGATGATTTCACTTTTTTTCTTCTTGTTAGTTCATATTAAATAAAAAATGCACTAAAAACTTTTTTTTTAGTTTTTATTTGTATTGAATAGAGCGCAATAGATATCTGCGGATATCCGCAAATATCCGTAAGTTTTTCGGATATCCAGAAATCCAGATATCTGTATTTTTCTGGAGCAAAGCAAATCACAAAATTAGATATTCGGTAAAAACTGAGTAAATCACAAATAGTAAAATTTTCGACATATCCGCTCGGTGCCACCTCTAGTTTCAATGGAGTTATCGACATCTCTTGGAGCATGAATTTTGCGTACGTGTCTCTTCTCTTCCTCCCAGATATTTTTGTCAGCCTCTCCTATGATAAGGTACGTGAGGAGGAGAAGTAAATCACCTTTAAATGAAACCAATAAAACAGTAGTACAAAAATTATTTATTTTTATTTTCATCATTGAATAACATCCGTTGGACTTATTTAGGTGCTATTTTCATTTTTTTTTATTGTTACAGGAATCAAACAAATAAAAATAATTGTTGCAATTATTTGCTTTACCTTTTTTTTTTGTATTACTGATGACGACGAAAGAAATTAGTATGGTCAATTTGGTTCACATGTTGAATAAATATGTTTTGTTATTTGCTCACAAAAGTGTAAAAAAAAGAAGAAGACAATGTGAGTAATTTTTTTTTTATTAATTCATTTGTCTCTAAACCTTAAAAACCTATACATGAAGCTTCTGATTTATTATCATCCGCTTATTAGAAAAATATGTAAGAAAATATATTATTAGAAAAATGTGAGATATAAATATGAAACTTATTAGCTTCAAATTTTGTATTAAAGAAAGGTAAATGCTAACACCTAGATGATGGCCACTAAAGCAAATTTAAGACGATGATAATTAAAAATGAGTAAATATCTATTGAACTCGTAAGAATTTTTTTTTCTCCAAATACTCTTAGAGCATCTCCAATCCAAAACCTTATTTTGAAGGTAACTCATCATCAAAATAAGGATTTTATGGTGTATTTCTAAAGGTAAAACTTCAAATCTATCTTGTTTTTTTAATATTGCATTAGACCAAAAAAAGTCCTCCATATAAATAATAATTAAGTATAATGATAAAACTTTCACATATATATAAAACATACATTGAATAAAATATTACATGAGCTATTAATAAATAAAATCTTATAAAGTTACATATAAATAATAATAAATTAAACACAATCTAAATTATAAACATGTAAAATAACAAATTATTCAATAAAACTATTTCCATAATGCTTCTATATATGATCAATCAATGCATTTTCGAAATGATAAATGAATTTTTATTTTTTTTATACGTAGATTACAAGCTAAAAATTGTTGAAATCGAACATTTTTGTTTATTTTTTATGGACAATATTTTAGTGATCTTGGAGGTTCGAGATCAAATTTATCGGAATATTAGTATTTTAGTGAAAGAGTTAATATGTGTAATATTTATGTCTTCATGTAATTTCATTTTCATGTAAAATATTTATTAATGTAGTGTGATTTTAAATTTGTGTTAATTTTTCTCAATGTAATATTATTATTATGTGAAATTAATTTTATATGTTGTATGATAATATTTCTTCTATATTAATTATTTTATTTTTAGTGTACTTATATGATTTATGTAATAATCAAGATGTAATTGAAATATTTAATAATAGGGACTAAAATGAAAGTAGAAATTGTTTAATAAGGTTATTTGTAAGATGTACAAAATTGCAAAGACATTTTTTTGTACGTTTTGAATAATTTGAGGTTTCACTATTCAAAACTCCAAATTTTGAAAATTTGATGTTGGATTGGAAACAAAAAAACTCAAAATTTAAAGATTTGAGGTTGGGCTCATCGGCGAATCTAGCATAGCAACTATGGGTGCAAGTGCACCCACTATTTTTTTTTTAAAAACTATAAAGAAAATTGTTTAAGTTTTAACTAAAATTCAGCAAAAACTTACAAGTGAACCCACTGATTTTTTATTTAGTTTACCCTTCTAATTTCATGAATTTATGATTTTGTACTTATTGTTTATATATTTATTAATGTGCCCCCAATAATAATATGTTCTAGATTCGCCCCTGGTTGGGCTCTTACACAATTCATAAATCATACAGAATTAAGAATTGCCTTGGTTTCTCAATAATATCTGTTGCTCACTCTTCCTGAAAGCGACATTGATATTTTGTTTTGTCCATATGTTGATATACACATACGATTATGTAAGTCCATATATATATATATATGTAGATTCACCTTCTTTTTTTTGTTTGACGTAAATGACTTAATTAGCATCAGTTTACTGAAACCAAAATGCAGTCGATATCCTTCACTAGAATCACGAATCAATTGTTTAATCATATTCATATCTCCAAAAATCGGAAAATGATTAAAAAGTATAATCTTCTAGAAAGATTATCTTACAAGTAACAACCATTGACGCATCTATATTTGTATCTTTTAAATAAACTAGTGTATCGTTATCTCTATCCATCGAATTGTATCCATTACGCTTATCATGCCAAACAACACTCTTGCCTTTTCCTTGAAGAGCTGCGATCATCACGTTTACGTCGTAGTTTCCAGTGAGTGTGTTGTGGTGAGGCTTGAGGAGCAAAGAGAGAGGTGTCCGTACGTTTCTTTGTTCGGATCATCGAGCTTCTCCGACATTGAGTTCAAGCTTTCCCGCGTGAATGCATCTTTGTCCTAAAGTCAAAACGAGAGATATTTCAAAACTATTAATCGCTACTTAACTAATTTCACACCGACGTGATTCTTTTGTATATATGGGCATCGAGAAAGTATTTGGCAGGATGGAATTTAGAACTGAAATTAAAAAAATGGATCACCTGAAATAGATTGTTAAGGGAGTGCAAGAGGCAGAATTGCAATCGTTGTCGCTCGTGATATATTAGAGATTCGCAGCCCGACATCCTCGGGCGAATGAAATTAGGGTTTGATTCCACGGCAAGGCTCTCAATCTTATTATATGCGGAGCGCATCGTATATGTATGATAATCATAACTCACTAAATTTCGAGATGTGTTATTTTTTACTTTTCATATAAAAATATAAATTTTCCTTTTATTAATTATTTAACAAAAAAAGAGAAAATATTAGTTTTCTAAAACGTTTCTTTATTATTTCTATTTCTATATAATTGGTTTTGTTATCTTTCCATTTTCCTTCAAGTATTTAAATTATAATTATTAAGTTTTGAAAACAACCAAAGATAAGCAATTTTAACGTTTGAAACGTAACATATACATGCTGTTTTATATTTAACAACAGCGAAAGAACATCAAATTCTTTTTTTTTTTTTTTAACTGGAGGTAATCTAAAGCCGGTCTAGGTCCAAGACTAATCCTTCAGCGGTCTAGAGGTCAGAGTCTATACCAAGAAATTCTCAAACGTATTTGGTAGCTAAGCGGGATCGATACCAGGGATCGATACCAGGTACGAAGGTAGACAACCCCAGAGCCGGCCCTGAGTTTTTCAGGGCCACAATCCAAAAAACAAATTGGCTGGATTTTGGCCGGAAACCTGCAAATCTAAACAGAAACCTGCAAAAAAAAAAAAAAAAAAATTCCAGATTTTGAGGCTGAAATCAGTTGAAAAAAAATTAGGGACCACAAGCCTATACTTGGTTGGCTTGTGTCCAGGGCCGGCTCTGGACAACCCCTACCCCTTCCCACGTGATACCACTGAGATATCACCACATAGTTACGAAAGAACATCACAGTGTATATGAATATGATTTCTTTTTTTTTTCAGTCGGCATCTGATTGTATTGATATTTAAAAAATAGTACATATACAAGGAAGAGTATAATCTGGCATGCAAGAGTGTCGTAAAAACCTCTCGACACTACACGCAGAGCTAAACAATCTATTATGGGCATTATCATGCCTAAAAGAAAAAAAAAATTTATCGGTTAGGATCAAAACGAATTGTTTTAGACCTGATAAAAATGATTGATAATCCAACGGATTAGCCAACCTTAGAGCAAACTTGATTTAGTTAAGGGATCGCAAGAGGCAGAATTGCAAACGAGAGATATTTCAAAAATATGATTTATATTTTTTTCCTTTAGTGACCTTTTATCTTCTTATTTTTTCTTGTCTCTTTTGTACATTGTAAAACCCAAAACCCAAAAATATTTCAATATGAATCCCCTAAAGTAAACATATTAATTTATTTTGTCCGAAAAAATATGATATTACTTTTCTTTTCTATACTATACTACTCCCTAAAGTAAACATTTTTGTCTTATGGAAAATTGAATTAAAAAATCACTACGAAGAGAAGAATTTTATTCTTGCAAAAAGAAAGATAATCTTACAAGTAACACTCATTGACGCAATTTTTGTTTTGTCGGCTCAATGACGCATTTATATTTTGTATATTTAAATAAACTAATTATATCTATCTATATCCATCCAACTGTATTAAAAAAGAAATGATGTATTCATACGTATTTCGATTAGAATTTGTCATGGGTCTTACCGATGGGCTTACATATCTAAAAGCCCAAAATTAAGAAAGCTGAGAAATAAATGTAAAAACTGAGAAATAACAGGGGTTAACCTGAAAATTAAAATAAATATAATGATCAGAAAATCAAAGTGTGTAAGAAGAATCTTTGAAAACATGTATGCAACTAACTCCCTCGTTTTTCTGTTTTGTCTTCCCCGCACGATCCGATCCGTACATAAAACATTCCCTCCCGACCATACCGAAGTTACTAAAAGAGAGAGGAAATTTCTAAATCTGCCCAAAAAAAAAAAAAAAAACTACTTTTTGACTGGTTATCGTTTCAAAGGTAAGCTTGACCTCTCTTATTTGGCTTCTTCTTTCTTTCTTTTCATCAAGTTTTGATTTTTTTTATTCTTTCAAGAGTTTGGATTAATGATTCTGAGTTTCAGGGTTGTTTGAGCAGTAGAAGAAGAAGAAGAAGAAGAAACAATGGGAATTGATGGTAAAGAAGTCTGTGTGATCGTCTGGAAAATTATAAGATTTTCGACGAATACAAGTTGCAGATACGTGAAGAGATATCCAGTTGCTTGTGGTGTTTCGGCGTTTATGATCCTCTTGTACACTTTTCTTCCTTGGGTTTTCTATCTCATGCTCTGTTCTTCTCCGTTGATAGCTTGTGCTGTGTTTTATCTACGGAATCATCTGTGTGGTGATTCCTCGGAGGAGGAAAAGAGAACTGATTCGCGAGAGAGATCTGTTTCGGGTGAGGGAAGAACAGAGACGGCTGAGTTGAAGCACCAACGAAGTGTTCGACGAAATGCCAGAAGGAAAGTTGAGGAGGTTGGCAAAGATTGGGATTCGTCTCAGGCTAGCGAGGACGAGAGAGGAAAGGTTATTCTGACAACTCTCTACGGGGAGACAATCACTCCTGATCTGGAGACATTCAAGAGAGAAAGGACATTGCTTGTAGCAGAAGAAAGCTTTGTTGAGTCTAACCTTGACAACGAAGGGTATGTTGTTGTCGTAGATCCATTGGAGAGGATAACAACAAGTGTTGGTGAAACTAAAGTAGAATGTTCATCATCTTCATCAGAAGAAGAGGAGGAAGAAGAAAAAGAGACAAACACGGTCATAGTAGCGTGGACAGAGGATGATCAGAAGAATTTGATGGATCTTGGGACATCTGAGATCGAAAGAAACAAGAGGCTAGAGAATTTGATTTCTAGAAGACGATCAAGGAGATTGTTCCTACTTGCAGCTGAGAGAAGCCTGATGGATATGGAGGTTCCTCGGATTTGTATTGGTCGAAACTATTACGGTTTGGATAAAGAAAACTACGAAATCGATGGACTTCTCATGCCGGGCTCTGCACCTTCCGTTCTATTACCGAGAAGAAACCCATTTGACCTTCCTTATGATCCCCATGAAGAGAAGCCGAACCTGACAGGAGATAGTTTCCAGCAAGAGTTTGCAGAGGCTAACCCGAAAGATATCTTCTTCTGCCGCCACGAGAGCTTCCATCACAGAATCTTTCCATCAGAATCTCAAAAGGATTCCAAATTGGCGTCTTTGTGGAGAAAGACCGTTGATGGTAGGCCTAGGCCACTACAAGGTATATGCTATTAATGGTTACATTTTAACTGAAACAGAGGGACTAGCTCTGCTTTTATTGCGCCAATAAGCCTCTTGGAAGAAGCTTCTGTAACTGTTCTTACTAGTTTTGTTATTGCAAATGCAGATCAAGATTGTGAATTCTGTATTTCATAGTGATTTTCTTTCTGATGTAGGTACCGACAATCAACTTCCTCTAATGAAAGAAAGAGATCTTACAAGAGGAAAAGGGAATGATATGGAGGCAGGGGAGGTACGGATAGAGACTGATTCCATCAGAAACGATGATAGTGACTCGAACACGACGCTTTCTCCGCGAGAAAGAGAGAAGGATTTCAATGTCTCTGACCAATCAGATGCTTCCGAAACTTTCTGCAAACGAAACGATCGTTTTGGAAAACCTCTTGCGGGTTTAGTACCTAGAAGCAGTGGTTCGAACTCGCTTGCAACTGCAAGGCAAAGATACATGGAGCATTTCGGTTACAGCACAAGAAAATGTCATACGGTGACACATTCCGTTGACTCTGATCTTCAAGTTGAGGTTTCTGAAATTGGATCACCTCCCACTTCAGTTGATGGGAACGGCTCCTCTGATGAAGAGAGATCGTTGTTTATTTACGAATCGGAGATCGGAAAAGACATGGGCTTTAATGGTGGGGTATCTGAAATGTTACCTTTGGAGAAAATTGAAACAGATTCTTTAGCATCTCCAGAAAATGAAGAAGCAATAAAATTGGAGCCCATGGTTCCTCACCCTGATGAAGTTCTCTCCCAAAGAGCAGAGGTCAGTTCATGTTTCTTAAATCTGGTTTCATGGGAATGGCTAAGTGTTACGACTTTGAACATAACTTTCCAAAAATTTCTCAGGAGTTAAAGAAACTTCCTGAATACTCAGCTGATGAGATAAAGATTAGTTATGACTCTGACGAACCTGAACCATTCGAGAGGACTGATCAAGAATCTGAAGAACATGGTGAGAGAATTGACGAGGAAGAAGTGCAACAAGTTGTGGAAGCTGAAGCTTCTGATGTAAATCATGGAAACTCTGAAGAATCTGCTACTTCTCCAACATCAGTATTACCAGACATGCTGCCTCAAAACCAAACTCATTCTGAGGATCTGGATCATACATCAGATGGACAGCTGCGGAATGTGGATCCACCTGCAGAATCATCTCATAATCAATTAGAAGTAAGTTTCAATTCCGTAAACCAAAGTACACTTCCTTTATAATTACATACATGTACTTTGGTTTGACACACGGACTTGTTTACTTTAGCGCAGGAACATTCTGAGCCAACTGAGGAAACTACAGTAGAAACCGTTTGTTCGGATGCCACGGGAACAATTCAGGAGAAGCAAGAGGTGTGCAGTTATCCTTGTCCAAAGTTACAATGCTCTGTATTTACTTAACTAAAAAGTGTCCAGTTCTTTTTTGTTGCTTAACATTGAAAATGAAACTATCAGGGATCTGAAGAAACATTCATCAATGATGAGTCTAAATCTGCAGCAGACCACAGATCACTGTCCATTGATACATCGGCTGAAGAACTCAAAATCAGTCAAACCGATGATGGAATCAATTGATGAAACGGTAAGCTCAGGCTAAGCTTCAGATATTATTCTTTTGAAACTCAAGAGGGTTCTTATAAGCTTTGGTTCTAACTGCAACAAGGAACACAAAGCATCTGAATTTTTCCTCTGTTCTCCAGATTTGATGCAGAGACTTCATCGCATTCTTACGGAAAAGTCAACAAAGAGGACCGACCAATTCATCGTGGTATAAAGAATCAAACACCAATTATAGCTGCAGAAACCACTTTTACAGGTGCTACTGTGAGTATAAAGTACAAACAAATGGTAAAATGTAATGATAGAATCTTGTGTAGATAGGAACTTTATGTTTGTGTCCTATCATCAAATGTATGTTTTATACAGAAGTATAGTGAGAGAGTGTATAGGTTTCTTGTGTGTGTGTTTTGCTTCCTTAGAGCGCACGGCAGTTGAGTAGATCCTCTTAAACATGTTTGTCTTCTTCGGCTACATATATTTTCGCGTGCTTAATTAATTACAAAGGTGATTTGTCTTTAACTATAAGGTAAATAAAGAAGTAAAACGGTATAGGTAAGACTTTATATTAAACTCAACTTCACTGAAGTTAGAATAAGAAGATTATAAGCATGATGGTTGTTTGATTATTATTGATTTTTATAGTTTTATCCTAAAATACATTAGCTCCACGTAATACTCGGATAAAAATTTTTTTTTCTTTTTTGTTTTTCGTCCGAAATATTATTTATTATAAATTATGAGAACAATTACATTGACGATTTTACAACGGACAATTTTACCGGCCTATAAGGATTCACGATCAATGGTTCTACATGTATCATGCTCGTGATGGATCACTTTACCCTTGACATGTTGGACCACGACGAGTGGCTCTGCTTGCACCGCGCTGAAAATCTCATAAAAATTTCTCTCCTTTAATTTGCATTCTCCATGAATCGAACTCCATACCTCCTGGTGTAGAACTATTAATGAACCATTGGTCAACCACTGAACCGAGGCGGCTTCCACAAAAATAAATTATGTAGGCTCTAAAATTGATAACCCGCATAATTATGACTCAAATAATTATGATCTGTATAATTAGATAGTTAAGATCTTGTTTAGTTATTATGAAATTACGTTTTTAATTCGCAATTAAAAAAATTCGAAATTGATCCATATCACTTAAAAACCTGATAAAAAAATCCCTCGAAATGAATGTGAGGGTTCCAAAAACAAATTTTAAATCTTATATAACTTAAAACTGAATCTAATCAATAAAGTTATTTAAAAAATATATTATCTTCTGAAACTTTATTGTTCTAACCTGTTATGATTATGATTTAATGTAATAACTCAGGTTTAAAGTAATACCTCTCAATTTTTGTCATTTGATTTTTTATAAAATAATTATCAAACACACGATAATAAACTAATATATTATGAATCTTATATAGATTTTATAATTTACATTTTATGAATTTTTAGTTTCTATTTTTTTCTCGTTTAAGTATTTTTGATTTTATTTGTTTCCATTAAAAAAAACAATTCATTTGTCCTTTTTTGTTTTTGTTTTTTTTGTGTGTGCAAATTGTCCTTTTTTGTTAGACACTTTCTTGATATATCAATGATTTGATTGTTTTCTAAAACTCTTTTGAATTTTAGGCTTGATTTGCATTGAACCATTTGTTGATAAAATATGGTTCACAAATACGGTTCACAAATATGGTTCACAAATAGTGATCCAGTCTCTAAAATACGGTTCACAAATTCATTTGTTGATAAACTATATGATTGATATCGCTACAGAGTTATTTTGTAAGGTTTTCTTGTAGAGTTATTATGTAAAATTATTTTTGCACAGTTATTACATTGATAATGATGTAGACTTGTTTAGTAAAGTTTCCGCGCATAATTATTTTGGAAATGTTTTGAGCAAATCTAGTCTCCCATAGTTATTAAGTTGTATAGTTGTTTTGCTAAGTTTTTGAGGAGAGTCATCATGCAAAGTTTTTCATAAACTGTAATTATGATACATAATTTTTTGGTAAATTTTTTGAGAATAGTTATTCTGAAAACTTATTTTCGTGTAGTTATTATATGGTATAGTTGTTTGGTAAACTTTGCATGTATTGTTATTATTGTTTTGAAAAGTTTTACCACTGAATTATTTTGCAAAGTTACTTCTACACAGTTATTACATTCATACATAGATATTAGGTGGAAATTTTTCGCAAATTTATTCTAAAAGAATATTTCTATACAATTATAACATAATATAATTGTTTGGTAAAGCTTTCGCGCATAGTTATTTTGAAAAGTTATTTAACAAATCTAGATTTGATAATCGTTATATATTTTTTTTTTGCAAAGTTATTTAAACAATTTTAATCGAATTTTTGTATACATGAATATGCCACATACATATACAGTTTTGGGTGATTTGGTGTTGAATAATATATGACCCTTTTCGGTCGATCAAACCAAAGGTAGAAAATTACTCGTTTTAGTGGATGACATGTCGTGTGCTGAATTAGCAAATGGTTAAAGATGAATACAAGCTAGATAGTTCAATGTTTGATATTCAACTCAGTAATCTATTGCCTGAGATAATGTTGGAGAATAAGCAAAATAAAGCACTTCTTGTGTTTTTAACAAGTGATCGACAAGTGGGGAGTTTTATTTAAATTTGTAAATCTAACTCCGTCCGACTATGCATTTCGATAAAAAATAAAGACCAGTTAATTTTGGTACATTGGCTGATCGATTCCGATCTAGTCGGTCGGCGGAGATGGTAGTTCATACAAAGAGTGAAAGATAAATGTTTTATCGTTTAGGGTTAGCACTTTATCGTTTAGGGTTAGCACAAAGATTGAGGAAAGTTTTGTTTTAAAAAAAAACATTTTTAATGAATAAATTTGGAAAAGAAATTTAATTGATTTCAAATAGTTAGTTGTTAAATTTATAAAGGCTAAAACGACATTTTATATTAAAAAGAGTAATATTTTAATTGAATAAGATTTGGCCTATTTTTAAAAATTTTCTATAAAATTTGGCCTATTTTATTAATTATCTCTTTTAATTATATGATAAGGTTAGAATTAAAAAGATGGAACAATGAATAAATATGTATTATGATGAGCTTTTTTCATACTTATCTTATTTATATAAGGAATATATATGTAAATTATGAGTAATTATGTCAAATCAAGTCTATATTTTTAATTTAAAAAGACATGGCCTATTTTATTAATTTTGGTTTTTATAGGGGTTTTTCATAATTGTTTCTATACATATACCTCTATATCTCTATAATATTATTTAAGAAGACATTTTTGAAAATGAACTTTGTTTCGTAAGTTATTACATGAAATGCCATTACAAATAACAAAGAATAATTGAAATAGAAAATGATATAATTGTCTTTTACATTTAGTGATAAAAATATGGAAAATATTTATTTTGCCTTAAAGATGTTATCTACTATATATTTTAAAATAATAATCAATCCATATATATTCAAAAAAAAAAATATATTCAAAATCTTGGTATTTTTTTACTATAGTTTATTATATTTTATTTGAATTTATATCAAAATAAAAGTTGTAAAATATTTTACAAATTTTATAAAAAGTTAGACACAAGAAAATTTTTTTTTTTAAGAGTTCGTGAGCTAACCACAAAACTAGAGTCATTAAACGGTGCATAATAGAGTTATGTTTTCAAGATTATAGGTTTTACTGGTTAGTCCGAATAATATTTTAGTCCACTACAAAACGAGTTAAATAGATAAATTATTCCGTTTGACAACTCTATCTATAATCATGAGTTAACATATTATAAATTTCAAATAAAAACAATTTTTTTTAAATTGCAAAATAATTTCTTTAAAAAAATTTACTCTGCGCTAATTATAACGCGAGTTAAATCCTAATATATATATATGGGCCAAGTCAAACAAATAGTATATTACCTTTTTAAATTATTCTTATATCAAATTTTCATAAACTTTCTTTATCGATCTTTTATATATATATGAAAGCTCTGGCACAAACACATATCTCAGCTATACACAATCCATATCCACAAAACCAATTCCTTTTTCAATGTTCTTAAAAATGAAACTAAAACAAACCAAAGTGATGTTTTTCTTGTTAGCCCTAATTTCGGCATTGATTTTTCGACAATCGGAAGCTGCTCAGCCGAATTATTGTCCGACATAAAATATAAATAACATATCGGGATGTTTCAATGCGTTGAAATTAGCATCGGATAAAAATTACAAAGGACTATCAAGAGATTGTTGCAGAGCGGTGTTCTCAATAGTTTCTGATATTTGTCTCTTACTTGTATATCCTAGGAGAGCTTACCCTATTAAGATGTTCAAAAACATTTGTCTTAATAATGTCCTTGTTCGATCACCTCTGTAATAAGATGTTTATGTATCTTTTAATGATATAATTAAAAAATGAATCAAATCGTATTGTTAAAATGAATGATAATTTTATTTTTACTATATTTGAAACATTATAGTTTATGTGTCAAACAGATAATCTAAAAAAATATTTTAAGAAAACAAAAATTTTAGTCGTGCGCAGAAAGAGATCATGTTGGATGATGGATTATGTACGATGTAATATGGACTTAGCGATGTGGACATATTTTAGAAATATATAGAACAAAAACGAAGATGAAATATCACCAAGGTTTATCCGAAAACTCAATTAAAATCCAATACTAGTCAAGATAAGCAAACATGAGTCATGTTGAATATTTAGCAACGAACACATGTTCCATATGCGCGAGAAATCTATGCATATCCATTTAGCCGCGAACACATATACCATATACAATAGACTGGTCAAATGCTCTACATATGACCAATTTTTTATTTTTCTCCCTAAACTATAGCAAAATAGATCTTGAAATGTTAGAAAAATAGAATTATCATTCATTTTAGCCAAAAAATGTTATAAGTCTTTTACAATATATGAAATTACTACATAACAAGTATGGGATAATATTTATTTTACTCTGATTTTTTTTTTTTACTCATACACGACCTTCAATCCACCGAACACTTTGAGACTAATTGCTTGGATTTGATGAGAATGATCGAGACTCCGACGGATTGGCTAGCTTCTATGTCAGAACTAGACTTCTTCCATCTTTTTAGAGAGACGTTCGGAGACTTTAGTTTATTATTTATCTCTCGTTTTCTAAATGTTTGTGCCGATACTCTTACAAAAGTGGCTCGAGTATAAAGTTTTTTTATTTTCCTATGTAGTTGATAAAAAAACAAAGATGATGAACTTTAACATCAAGCATGCTGCTGAGAGGCGATTGATTCAGCTGAATGAGCTGGATGAGATTAGGCACCACGCCTATGAGAACTCGAAGCTGTATAAGGAGAGGACTAAGGCATATCACGATAAAAAGATCCTCTCTAGACACTTTGAACCCAATGACCAAGTACTTCTGTATAACTCACGTTTACAATTGTTTCCTAGAAAATTGTGTTCTCGTTGGTCAGGTCGTTTCACAGTCAAGGAAGTCAGACCACATGGTGCAGTTGTCCTGCTAAGTTCATCAGGCTAAGAGTTCACTGTCAATGGACAAAGGGTGAAATACTATTGGGAAAAAGTCGAGATTCCAAGAGGACACATGGTACCTCTGGATGATGCACCCACTGCCTGATCGTCGGTAAAGTCAAGCTCGTGACGTTAAATAAATGCTTAGTGGGAGGCAACCCACTGGTAAGTCTATATATAAGTCTTTTTAATTTTTTTTGTTTTGTTTTCAGTTTTGTGTCTTGTGATTTTTGAGTGAATCAGATGAAAAGGGTATGTGTCGACCGATACCACTGCTGGTATCGATCGACACCAGGAGAAACAAGTCATGCATCGACCAATGGTCCTTGTAACGATCGATACCAGTAACGGTATCAGTTGATACCCAACGCGCATGCAAGTTTTCTTTAAAACCCTCGGGATTTCTTTTCTTCCTCTCTGCCTCCATCTTTCGATACATATCGCAAATCCTCTCCCCAAAATCCCAAATTCTTCAATTCTTCACGGATTTGAGTGATTCAAAGGGCTAACCTTGTTAGATTCTCATGCTCTTCCTATATCTATCATCCATTCATTCGATCTGCAAAGTATGACACACGAATTCCTCTTTTTCCATACATGAAACAAGGTTTGGGGTTTTTTGGATTTTTGACTCTTAGAACTTGATTTAAAGGATATATCCGCCTTACCTAGGTTGTTATAGAGGAATTTCGACCCCCTCTATGCTTGTATATGCCTTGATTGCGAGTTTTGAATCGAGGAGTTCGGAATCGCCTTGGTATCGATCAATACCAGCTATGGTATCGGTCGATACCAGGCACCTTATGTTGTGTTTGCTGTGTTTTGCTGGAATTTTGAGATTTATTATGTGTTTGCTGTGTTCTTTGGCTTTGATTGCAGATGTCCTCCCGCAGGAGAACACGAACAGATGGCGCATCGAGTTCCAACCCACCAGCTGATCGTATTCCGAAAGAGTACCGCTTGCTGACCCCAGGCGAGGTGTTTGATGGTGTAACTTGGCATAGAGGGACGGTAAAGGCTTGCTTCGCCAATGACCATTACAAAGTGGAGATTACTGGAACGCAGGAGGTTCTTATTCTCCCCCACTCTTCCCTGCGCGATATCTCTGCACCACACGTGCCATCATCCGCACCACCTCCTTCCACTCCTGCCTCTCCTGAGACTCCGGACGTGACATTTAGGCCTCCTTGGCCTAGGAGGAATGAGAAGGTTAGGATTCTTCCTACGCGATTCTGGGAAGGAACTCCCAAGGAGATTGCAGAGAGTGAGGATTGCGTCTTCAGGCCTATCTCTGAGACATGGGACGACTATGACACGATGTTCTAAAACGCGTGGCAGAACGTTGATGTGCATACTACTAGGTTTGTTGACACACACACCATGCGTCGCTTGGGTATTGACAGGGAACTCAGGCGTTTGATTGGGAAGATTGGGGGTAGGTACTATGCCCGTACAGCAGTATGATCCCTTCCCAGACTTAGTACGTCAGTTCCTTGCGACCGTACGCGTATACTATCAGGACGAGATTCTCAAGGATGCAAAAGAAGGTACAATGACCTTTCTGATTCGAGGAGTGAGGTATCGATTGCCATTTCCAGTTTCTCGATGTGCAGGCTTTCTGGGAGCATTTCGGGAATGGAGCCTATCACTCCAAGACTTCCACTCAGATGTATGTGCGCCACCCAGTTATGCGATCCTTGGTTCGTATCCTGAGCAACACCATCTTGTGCAAAATGGAGCCTAACAAGATGAGGCTGTCTGAGCTGATTATGTTCTCCATGGCTGTTGGAGATATCATTGATGTCGTGAACAACGAGTGGCATGAGCTTGAGTTCGAGGTCAACCTAGGGGCTGTCTTTGTACATCATCTGGTCTCTTTGAAGACCAAGCCATTCTTGGGCGCCAGTCACGGTGCAGTTCGGAAGACAGAGACAGTGGGTAGTCTTCTCACTCCTATCTTCCAGCACTTCATGATTAGCACAGCAAGCTGCTCGATAGTCACCACACGCACTCTCATGGATGAGAGACATCTGCAGAATCTCAGGTGGTTGAAGCATGAGCGACGTTGGTGCTTATCCAACACAGATGGAGACTTTCTGGTGCAGCTCCCTAACAGTGAGCTGACCGACATTGGTGACGATCCCCATCAGCTGTGCTTTGAGCCTGACCCACGTCTGCTGGCTGTTGCACCACCTACTCGTCGAAGCCGAGGCTCTTCCACAAGAGCTTATGCTGTTGCTGCTGAGGACGCACCAGTTCCTGACCTTCCTGGAGGTCAGTTAGGACGAGCTCGTCACCCATCTTCCTCTGCGCCTGCTCTCCCTACACCACCTCAGATCCCTATGGAGACAGATGCTTTTCAGAAGTATGTGGTTGAGAGTTTCCAAAGCATCTGGAACGCCATCACTACTCTTTCTCTGTGCGGCTGCATTGCACCATCTCGTCCGCGTTCACCATCAGATGCATGCCCTTCTCACACAGCTAGAGTTGACGATGATTTTGAGGATGATTAGTTCCTTCTTCTATCTGGTTTCATTTTTCTTTTCTTTTCTTTTCTTTCTTTTTCTTTTCTTTTGTTATTTTGAGTTATTTTGTCAGCTACTTATGATTCTGAACTTTGTTGGATTTATGCGATTATGGTTTCTTGTTGCTTCTAACTTGTGTTTGAGTGATCTAACAGTGTTAACCACTTCACGATTGGATCGTTTATCACAATTCAGAACAAAATTTCATCCAAATCGATGACAGGAAGTTTTCTGTGAAATAAGAACAATACCAAGAAGAACATGTTGTGAAATAAGTCTGGGGGAGAGGAAACAATATCAAAAAGTGTGAAAATTGGGTGTTTTTTTTGTCATGATATTGTTTGGGAAAGAGTCTAGAAGGTTCTTGGCATAAGTCACAGCGATGAAACTGGCGATGAGGGCTTTATTGGACAATGCTGTGAAATTATGTGTAGATTATGGGGAACTACGAATGTCTACGAAGAAGTACATGGTGGTTAGATTTGGAACTGGTTAGATGATATGTGGAGCACTAAGAAGAAATGTCATAGCAATGTTTCAAGATCAGGTGAGTCTCCGTGTTTTTCAAACCTCTTTCTCTTGTTTGGTTTTCTGTTTGCTTGAGGGCAAGCAAAGGCTAAGTCTGGGGGATTTGATATATCATGGTTTTTACTCATTTTTAACCATGATATGTGTCTTATTTATAGAGTCTTTCTAGTATTTTTGGAGTCTTTTCGAGTCTTTACAAGTTTAGGTGCGTTTGGAGCTTAATTGGAGATATCGAAGCATTCTGGAGCATTTTGGAGCTAAAGATCGATTTGAAGCACTGGTGTCGATCGACACCAGTCTGAAGAGTCGACACAGAAGCTGAGTATCGATCGACACCACTTATGGTATCGGTCGATACTGGTCGTTTTGAGAGAAGGATCGCGACTTTCAACAAGTCTAAAGATTCCACACTTTGATCCAGAAGACTTTAATAATTACAAGAAGCCCCAAACGTATTTTAGGATTATAATTAGGTTTTTCAGGCACTTGTTTAGGCTACGCTTTATTCTACTTTGGTTTTTGGTTGAGAGAGCTTTAAGGGAGACAAGTCTGAAACTCTGTTCGTCCGAGAGAATATTTCGAACCCTTGTTTCTTTCTACATTTATTATTTATTTTAGAGATTTATTCAATCATGTTGTTTGTTTCAATCTCCATGTCTGAGTAGATCTTCTATTAGGTTTAGGGATCAATAAGGGATCTCTTGAATGTTAGGTTGATTAGTTGGTTAGGGTTCATAATCTGAATTAGTTCTTCACCATAGGTTGTTCTTAAAGCTAATTCTAGATTGATCACCTGGAACTTAGATCTTAGGTTAATCGATTAGGCACGACAGTGCAATTGATAATCTGATAGAACCTAGGGTGAGCAAAATAACTATTCGCAAAGAGATTTGGTTTAGTTGTTTAGTGAACAAATCGAACTTGAACTTAATGCTGGTTTAGACTTTAGAATTTGCAAAGAGATTTGGAATTCTGAGATTTAGACTTAGATAATTCTCGCAATGACAGTTGGTTCATTATAGTTTAGTGATTTGAGTTCAAGAACCGTGCTTAATCTGAACCATGACTAATTGATTTACCTACATTCTATGATTTCTTGAGAAATACCCTAAACCTATCTTCCTCCATTGAATTTACAACTTTTGATTATTTTATTGCTTCCTGTTTATATAGATTTACTTAGCATAATTCAAACTTATTTAATTTATTGTGTGATTTTTGAGTCTCTATGGATTCAACCCCAGAATACTACAATCGACAAAACTATTAGTATTTTAGGGTATTACATTTGAGTTTATCATATAATAAGGTTAGAATTAAAAAGATTGAACAATGAATATATATGTATTATGATGAGCTTTTTCATACTTATCTTATTTATATAAGAATAATTATGTAACTTATGAGTAATTATGTCAAATCAAGTCTATATTTTTAAATTTAAAAGATATGGCCTATTTTATTAATTTTGGTTTTTGTAGGGGTTTTTCATAATTATTCCTATATATATACCTCTCTCTCCATATATATATATATATATATATATATAGGTCAAGTCAAACAAATAATAAATTACCTTTTTAAATTATTCTTATAGTCAAATTTTCATGAACTTTTTTCACCGATCTTTTATATTTATATGAAAGTTCTGGCACACAACATCTATACAAACATTTTTTATTTATTTATTCACCTAAACACAGATCTCAGCTATACACAACCCATATCCACAAAACCAATTCCTTTTTCAATGTTCTTAAAAATAAAACTAAAACAAACCAAAGTGATATTTTTATTGTTAGCCCTAATCTCGCCATTGATTTTTCGACAATCGGAAGCTGCTCAGCCGAATTATTGTCTGACAGAAAATATAAATAGCATACCGGGATGTTTCAATGCGTTGAAATTAGCATCGGATAAAAATTACAAATGGCTATCAAGAGATTGTTGCAGAGCGGTGTTCTCAATAGTTTCTGATACTTGTCTCTTACTTGTCTATCCTAGGAGAGCTTACCCTATTAAGATGTTCAAAAACATTTGTCTTAATAATGTCCCTGTTCGATCACCTCTGTAATAAGATGTTTATGTATCTTTTAATAACATAATTAAAAAATGAATCAAATCGTATTGTTAAAATGAATGATAATTTTCTTTTTATTATATTTTAAAACGCATTTATTATAGTTTATGTGTCAAACAAATAATCTGAAAAATATTTTTTTTTAAAAACAAAAAATTTAGTTGTACGCAGAAAGAGATCATGTTGGATGATGAATTATGTACGATGTAATATGGACTTAGCGATGTGGACATATTTTAGAAATATATAGAACAAAAACGAAGAAGAAATATCACCAAGGTTTAACCGAAAACTCAATTCAAATCCAATACTAGTCAAGATAAGCAAACATGATGCATGTTGAATATTTTAGCCAAAAAATGTTATAAGTCTTTTACAATATAGGAAATTACTAAACATAACAAGTATGAGATAATATTTCTCTGATTTTTATTTTTTTACTCATACACGACCTTCAATCCACCGAACACTTTGAGACTAATTGCTCGAATTTGATGAGCATAATCGAGACTCCGACGGATTGGCTAGCTTCTATGTCAGAACTAGACTTCTTCCATCTTCTTAGAGAGACTTTCGGAGACTTTAGTTTATTATTTATATCTCGTTTTCTAAATGTATGTGCCGATACTCTTATAAAAGAGGCTCGAATAAAAAGTTTTTTTTTTATTTTTCTATGTAGTTGATAAAAAACAAAATCCACCGAACACCCAATCTCGGATTTACAAAAAATGAATAGTTTAAAAATTGACCCATAAAAAACTCATAAACGTGACGTATACTGTATTCGGTAGATTTTTTTTTTTAAGAGTTCGTGAACTAACCACAAAACTAGAGTCATTAAACGGTGCATAATAGAATTATGTTTTCAAGATTATAGGTTTTACGGGTTAACTCGAATAATATTGTACTCAACTGCAAAACGGATTAAATAGACAAATTATTCCGTTTGATAACTCAGCCTTATTTATAATCATGAAATCATAAGTTAGATATATTATAAAATTCAAATAAAAGCAATTTTTATTAAACTTAAAACAATTTTTTTTAAAAATTATTTCTCCGCACTATAATTAGTGCGGATTAAGTCCTAGTACTCTTACAAAAGGGAATCGAGTACAATTTTTTTTTTTTCGTATGTAGTTGATAAAACAAACAAAAAAATCTCCCGAATACACCGGCCAACCTCGGATTTACAAAAATTGAATAGTTGAAAAAGTGACCCATATGAAAAACTCATAAACGTGACTTATACTGTAAATCACTAATCAAACAATGATGATGGAGAAAATTCGGGAGTATCTGCAACTCAGCGAAGACGTTGACGACGCTGAGACACCGCGAGTGGAGGGATTAGGGAAAGGAAGAAGCTTCTATGAGGACTTCAGCCTCAGAGGAATCCGAGTCAACCGAGTCGACCCGGGTTTCATTTCCTGCACTTTCAAGGTTCCTCTTCGTTTGACGGTTCGTCTTCCTCAATTCTATTACTCCTTGATTTGCTATGGCTTTAGATTCGACCTGATTATTGCGTCTTCGGAATTTTCGATTTCCAGATTAGAATAGGGTTTTGGAAATAAGATAATTTGAGGTTTAATGGCATGGGTCTAGCCATTAATATGGTCTTCAAAGACTTGTTATCCTTGTGAGATGTTTGAAGATAAGAATCGGGGATAGTATGATCCAAGTTGGTATCTCCACTTAGTCATTGGTTTTTTTTTGTTTTTATGTTTTAAAGTGGTTCTTGGAAACTTGAGCAGAATCAAGAAGATATCTCCTTGATTGGAATTAGTTTTTGTTTTGTTTGTGAGACGGTGTTGATCTATTAAGGGTTTGATAATGGCAGGACAGAGACGGGAATCTAGCAAATGGCGCGATTGCGAATCTTGTGGATGAGGTTGGTGGAGCAGTTGTACATGTAGAAGGTTTACCGATGAATGTTTCAGTGGACATGTCTATTGCTTTCCTTTCAAAAGCTAGGCTTGGTGTAAGTTTTTCAATCTTTACTTGAGACTGTTTGTTGCTAAACTCATATATGATTTGTTTGTAGGACCAAAATTTACACTACAGACAGGAAAGATTTAATCACAATAATATGTAAATAAACAGTTTAAGGAACAGACGATTTATAAACGATAAAGCAATACAAGATCTGAGGAGGCGAGATAAATCTCTTTCCTTAACTCTAAGAATCTCCCGTAGTGTGACGGGGTTTTATAGATCCATGAGTCCCAGGATACAACCAAAGTTTAACTGAATCATCAACACCATGATTCATGTCTATCGACCATTATTCTACGATACTCTCGAAATTAAAACTTACTCTAATCAGTAGGGAATTGAAGAAACGATTGCTAGAACTTTTAGTAAGTGTTTTTTGTGTCTCAGAGGATGATTTTTTAGGTGAAAATCGTGTTGTATATATAGGAGAGAGGCTAGGGTTTTTCCATGACAGAAAAGGAATATTTCTAGAATAACCTAGGCGGCTGCGATTTTTAAGTCGGCCCGCTGGGTATCGATCGATACCAAGGGGTATCGATCGATACTTCAAAAAGTCCACGGGCCCAATCAAGGCCCAAGATGCGAACGTCGCACGTATGGCTTTTCTTCTCTCATGTTGTTCGTTTAAGGCACAACCATTCCAACATATATACACGAGAAAACATTTCTCGGTTAATGAAAACATTTCATTAGAAAGAGCTTAACTCATTTCTTTTCACACTAACACAATTTTATCAAACCCTCAGGCTTTGACAAAAAATTAGTTCCAACAATCCCCCACATGAATAGAAATGACTCTAGAACATATGAACATTGTACAGACTAGACTTTACTAGACATACTTGACTAGACTCATCTAGACGTAGACAGACTTTCGAGAGTATACGAAAATGTAACTGTATCTGAGAGGTAGCATTTTCCAGCTTTGAACCAAACATTTTTAATATCTGTCGAGTTTACTCGGCCAGGAGGTGAACATGATGTCTTGAACCGCCCGGATTTTTATGTAAACTTAGACAACAGGTATCGCACAGAGACATCTTCTCGTAGAACTTTGTTCTCTATTGTGTTCATTTTGGCCCTGAACATTCCTGGTATTCGTGAGTGAATTTGGAGAATATAGCCTTCTCTTTCATTCTCCTAGAAACGGCCCCATTTCACACTTCACTAGGTGATCTTTTATTAGCTTGTTTTTCAGAAGTGTCCTGTCACACTCCACTATCTACATAGCTATGCAATCATTAAAAGCCAACGCTTATCCTTACTATCCACAGGTAGCACTGTTATATCATCCTAGGAACTGGGCAGAGACATAGTCTCACAGTGCTCAATTCGAATCAGTTTAATTTTGTTTCCCTTTGAACCTAGATCTTGGGATCTCCAGTCACATAGGTAGGGTATCTGTCAAACATCATCTTTTTCTATAGGCTTTAAACCCATTCCTTTTGATGATTTTACAATTTGATCTCGCGGCAAACCTTTGGTAAATGGATCCGCTAGGTTATCAGCCGACTTGATGTAATCTATCGTTATTACACCAGTTGAGATCAATTGTCTAATGGTCTTATGTCGTCTTCTTATATGACGAGACTTGCCATTATATAGATTACTCAGTGCCCGAGAGATAGCCGACTGACTATCACAGTGTACACGTAATGCTGGCACTGGTTTCTCCCACATTGGGATATCTTCCAAAAAGTTTCGAAGCCATTCTGCTTCCTCAGCAGCTTTGTCTAAAGCTACAAACTCTGACTCCATGGTTGATCTGGCCAGGAGTGTTTGTTTGGAAGATTTCCAGGATATTGCTGCACCAGCAAGAGTAAAGACATATCCACTCGTGGATTTGGAGTTTCTTGAATCTGAAATCCAATTGGCATCACTGTACCCTTCCAGCACTGCTGGTTCTTTACCAAAGTGCAGCCCATAACTTTTGGTGTATCTTAGATAATTTAATACCCTAGTTATGGCTCTCCAATGGGTATGACCTGGATTGCTCGTGTAACGACTTAGTACGTTTACCGAGTGTGCTAAATCTGGTCTAGTACAATTCGTTAAGTACATTAGACTCCCGATGACTCTTGCATACTCCACTTGTAACACTGCTTCACCTGAATTCTTTGTCAAGTGAAGATGAGGATCAAGTGGAGTTTTTGCAGTCCCATTGGAGTAGGTCTTAAACCTCTCTAGGATTTTTGTAGCGTAATGATCTTGAGACATAATTATTCCTTTTGAATTTCGAATAATCTTAATCCCTAGAATTACATCAGCTAATCCCATGTCTTTCATATCAAACTTTCCACTTAGCATGTTCTTTGTTTGAATGATTATATCTTTGTTGCTTCCCATGATTAGCATGTCATCTACGTACAAACACAACAACACATAACCTTGTGAAGTACTTTTGATATAGATGCACTTATCACATTCATTGATGTGAAAGCCATTTGACATCATTACACTGTCGAATTTTTCATGCCATTGTTTCGGAGCTTGCTTGAGTCCATATAGCGATTTGACAAGTCTACAGACTTTCTTCTCTTGTCCGGGAGCAACATAACCCTCAGGTTGATTCATATAGATCTCTTCCTCTAAATCTCCGTTTAGAAAGGCAGTCTTAACATCCATCTGATGTATTTCAAGGTTTCTTAAAGCTGCGATTCCAATCAACATGCGAATCGAAGTAATTCTCGTCACTGGAGAATAAGTGTCAAAGAAGTCCAATCCTTCCTTTTGACGAAATCCTTGTACCACAAGCCTGGCCTTATATTTGTCTATAGAGCCATCGACTTTTAGCTTAGTGGTGAAGACCCATTTACAGCCCAGAGGTTTACAACCTTGAGGTAGGTCTACCAACTCATAAGTATGATTTTGCATAATTGAGTTGATTTCACTGTTAGATGCCTCCCTCCAAAAAGGTGCATCAGGTGTAGACATCGCTTCCATGAAAGTTCTTGGACCACTTTCCGCTAGGAATGCCATTATGAACTCAGAGCCAAATGTCTTCTCCTTACGAGCTCTCTTGCTTCGTCTCGGTTCAGCTTCTTCTACTTCTGTAGAAGTGCCTGAAGTGCTTGCCTCATTGCTAGCATCTCGTTCGTGACGAGTTCGTTTAGGATTTCCTCTATCCTTACATGGAAACACATTTTCGAAGAAGTATGCATTCCTTGACTCCATTATTGTGTTTACATGAATGTCTGGTATATCTGATTTATGTACCAAAAATCGATAGGCACTACTATTGTGCGCGTATCCGATGAAAATGCAATCTACCGTTTTAGGTCCGATGGTGACCTTTTTTGGAAGTGGTACTGCAACTTTTGCCAGGCACCCCCACACTTTCAGGTATACATACGAAGGTACATAACCTTTCCAAAGTTCATAAGGAGTTTTTCCTGTGACTTTGTGTGGAATTTTGTTCAGGATATAATTCGAGGTAAGCAGGGCTTCCCCCCACATGTTCTGGGCTAACCCAGATTCCTGCAACATTGCATTCATCATTTCCTTGAGAGTTCTGTTTTTTCTTTCAGCAACTCCATTGGATTCCGGTGAGTAGGGAGCAGTTGTTTGATGGATAATGCCATGTGCTCTACAGAATGCATCAAATGGTTCACTATATTCACCACCCCTATCACTTCTGACCTTTTTTATGGTCTTGCCGAGTTGGTTTTCAACTTCCAGCTTGTATTCTTTAAATTTGTCCAAGGCTTCATCTTTACTTCGCAGTAGGAAGATGTAACAATATCTCGTGCAATCATCTATGAAAGTCACGAAATATTTCTTGCCTCCTCTGGTTTGAATATATTTCAAATCACATAAATCTGTGTGAATTAAACCTAGAGGTTCTGTTGTTCTTTGAACGCTGGGTGATGGCGTTTTAGTGAGTTTGGCTTGGACACAAACCTCACATTTGTCTTTGCTTAATTTGCATTTAGGAATCATGTTCATGTTCATTAATCTACTCATAGACTTGAAATTAACATGTCCTAGTCGTTCATGCCAAATATTAAAAGACTCAGCGAGATAAGCAATTGGTTTCTTATCATTAATCTTAGGGTTCTTCGAGGTGGAAGCCTCGGTTACATTATCCTTTCGGATTACTGTCTCAACAGACATCTTAAAAAGATTATCACAAACAAAACCCTTACCCAAATACATCCCATTCTTCGTTAGGATCAGCTTATCACCTTCCAGCTTCACAGAGAATCCATGCTTACTTATGAGCGATCCAGAGATCAGATTCTTGCGTATATCTGGTACATGGACGACGTTCGTGAGTACCAGTTCCTGTCCAGAGGTGAGCTTCAGAACAACCTTCCCGTGACCATCAATTGTCGACGAGGCTGAATTACCCATTAGGAGTTTTTCACCATTCTTGGTCTTTGTGTATGTGGAGAACATCTCTCGATCCATACAAATGTGTCTGGTTGCACCAGTATCGAACCACCAAGTCTTTGGATGGCTTTCAGCAACATTGGCCTCAGTGACCACAGCACACATGTCAGCTTCTGTCAAGTTGGCTTGAGCCTTCTTGCTACGACAATCGACGGATTTGTGTCCTTGCTTCCCACAGAAGTTACACAGTCCTAAGAACATTTGAGAAGTCTGACCATTCTGACCACTCTTGTTCTTGAACTTTTGGAAGTTCTTTGGTGGCATCTTCCCTTTGCCTTTGTTTAGGCGACCTTTGTTCTGCCACTTGCCTTGATTGGGGTTTTGGTGTTCAACCATGTTCGCATTGTGTTCGCGAATTTTCACACCTACATTGATCTGTTGTTCCCGATTCGTAGACTCTACGCGGAGCTTAACAATCAGATCTTCAAGGCTCATCTTCTTTTTCTTCAGCCTGAGGTAGTTCTTGAAGTCCGTCCAACCAGGAGGTAGCTTCTCAATGATGCAGCAACCTTGATAGGTTTCACACAACCGCATTCCCTCAGCAAAGATATCGTGTAGGAGCCTCTGCACCTCATCGACTTGTTCCATTAGTGGTCTTGAATCCACCATCTTGTACTGCTCGAACTTCGCCACAGTGAATTTCTGAGTACCAGAATCTTCAATGCGGTACTTCTTGTCTAAGGAATCCCACAGATCCTTAGATGTCTCAGCATTTTCGTACACCCCAAACAGAGAGTCCGAAAGGCTATTCAGAATATAGCCTTTGCACAAGAAGTCAGCAAGTTCCCAGGCGTGGACACTCGCAAGCGCACGTGGGTCAGTGTTATCTTCTGGGAGAACAGGTTTCACCTCACTGGTGTATTTCTGCAGATTCAATGTTGTCAGATAGAAGAACATCTTCCTTTTCCACATCTTGAATGCTGTCCCATCAAACTTGGTTGGAGGAGCGACATGGTTCCCAGATGGAACTTTGACCGTCTCGATCTGACTCGCAGTCGATTCAACCTTCTCACTGGTTTTCTCCACCAATCCAGAGTTGTTTTCCACATCAATTGTCATTCTGTTAAGACAATGAAACAACTTTTAGTTAGTATCGATATATCAACTTAAAGAATCGTAATTCTAATATCGAACTGAATTGCATTGGTGTCGATCGATACTCCATGGTATCGATCGATACACATTCAATGTCTATTGATGCACCCGTATGGTGTCGATCGATGCACCGTAGGTGTCGATCGATGCTCGATGCACATACCGTGTTAATCGAAGCATCTTGGTGTCGATCGATACACATTGAGTGTCGATCGATACACCCTGGGTTCCTATTGATGCTCGATGCACATACTGTGTCATTCGAAGCAACCTGGTATCGATCGATACACGCTCAGTGTCGATCGATATACCCTGGGTGTCGACCGATGCAAGTGAATTTCACAGGATCGATCATAGCACCAGTGTCGATCGATACCTGTGTCTTATACACAGTATCGATCGACATAGACCAACTTGGTCGATGCAAAGTATCGATCGATACACTGAGGTGCCGACCGATACACTGTTTGCATGGTATCGATCGATACACTTAAGTGTCGACCGATACAATTTAGTCCAATATCGACCGATACCATAGGGTGTCGATCGATACTCACAAGGCCTCGATCTGAATCGAACCTATCAAGAACAGATGTGTGTTCGTTGATTATACCGTTCTTTAATCGCAATTAAAGACGGGTTTTTAGAAGATGTTTAAGCAGATCTGCTTCTACTACACGTTTCAAGTTGCTAAATAGCTGTTTGATTAACGTTTGAGTATCACTAGCAGAAGAACATCTTCTTAAAAAATAGAGAGAGATGAAGATTGCCTCTACTACACGTTTCAATTTGCTAAAAGCTTTTTGACAACGTTTGAGTATCTTCAGCAGTAGAAGAATCGTTTAAAAAAACCGTTTGAAAACGTTTATTTACTCGTGATTAAAGATCCAATTGAAGTATTTAAAACAGAAATTGGATCTTCTTAGAGTTAAGATTGTAGGACCAAAATTTACACTACAGACAGGAAAGATTTAATCACAATAATATGTAAATAAACAGTTTAAGGAACAGACGATTTATAAACGATAAAGCAATACAAGATCTGAGGAGGCGAGATAAATCTCTTTCCTTAACTCTAAGAATCTCCCGTAGTGTGACGGGGTTTTATAGATCCATGAGTCCCAGGATACAACCAAAGTTTAACTGAATCATCAACACCATGATTCATGTCTATCGACCATTATTCTACGATACTCTCGAAATTAAAACTTACTCTAATCAGTAGGGAATTGAAGAAACGATTGCTAGAACTTTTAGTAAGTGTTTTTTGTGTCTCAGAGGATGATTTTTTAGGTGAAAATCGTGTTGTATATATAGGAGAGAGGCTAGGGTTTTTCCATGACAGAAAAGGAATATTTCTAGAATAACCTAGGCGGCTGCGATTTTTAAGTCGGCCCGCTGGGTATCGATCGATACCAAGGGGTATCGATCGATACTTCAAAAAGTCCACGGGCCCAATCAAGGCCCAAGATGCGAACGTCGCACGTATGGCTTTTCTTCTCTCATGTTGTTCGTTTAAGGCACAACCATTCCAACATATATACACGAGAAAACATTTCTCGGTTAATGAAAACATTTCATTAGAAAGAGCTTAACTCATTTCTTTTCACACTAACACAATTTTATCAAACCCTCAGGCTTTGACAAAAAATTAGTTCCAACAGGTTTACCGATGAATGTTTCAGTGGACATGTCTATTGCTTTCCTTTCAAAAGCTAGGCTTGGTGTAAGTTTTTCAATCTTTACTTGAGACTGTTTGTTGCTAAACTCATATATGATTTGCTGAAAACTTACTTACAGAAAAAGAGAGAGATGATTTTTGAAATGGAAATATATTTTTGCAGGAGGAGCTGGAGATAACATCGAGAGTGATGGGTGAGCGAGGAGGTTATAAAGGAACAATCGTTGTAGTGAGAAACAAGATGACCGGAGAGATTATAGCGGAAGGTCGACATTCTTTGTTTGGCAGACAAACTAGTAAGCTCTGAGTCGAATCTTTCTTTTGGTATTGTAAAAGACGATCGTTTCACTCTCACCAAAACATTAAATAAAAAGTTGTTTCACTATTATGGTTTGGGATTTGTTAGGTCATTTCTGTGAAACTAAAACCTTTGTGGATTTGTTCGGTCATCTTCAATGTAGATGTTGAGTTACCAAAATTATACAGTCAACAAGAACTGTAAAAGTTCTCTTCTCTTCTCTTACTTCCATCAATAAAATTTAACACAAACAAATTGCTGAGTAAGAATTGTCGATACATTGGAAACTAATTAAACAGCAGAAGCACAAATTCAGAAGGCAAAATAATCAGAAATTTTCAGTACATCTTTAACTGACAACGGTTTCTATTGAGACGAACCAGTAACAGCAGCTTCAGAAGATTGCTGATAGGAGGATCCTGAAGGAGCTCCAGACACAGAGTCGGATGGTGGAGCAGAGACTGAGCTTGGAGGAGGAGGACTAGGCCTTGAATCGGGACCTGGTTGTTGCAGATAAGGATGAGCAGCTTGTGGTGGGCCATGGTGGTAAGGAGGATACTGCTGGTAAGGCGGCTGCATGTATCCTCCATATGGCTGTGGCGGGTATGGCTGGTGCTGATAGTGACCATGTGGTTGCATCGGGTAAGAAGAAGAAGAAGCTCCCCTGTTGTCGCTGGTGCTTGAACCGCTGTCTTGGGACGAAATGACTGCACCCATTCTCTGAGGATCCATTGATGGGTAAAAGGGTCTGTCTTGATGAGGAGGTTGTGGTGGGGGTGGGTGCATATAGTACTGCTGCATTGGTGGAGGTTGATTATGCTGCTGAGATATCACGGCTCGAGGTAGCAATCCACTGTGAGCAACACCACCTTGTTGCTGTGAGCCGCCCTCTGGATCGGTTTTGGGAACTTGAGGTCTGCCCCAAGTGAGTTTAAGCCTCTGACCATTGACAACTAGCTTGTTGCTGAGCTCTTCAGCAGCCTTCTCTGCTCCTTCTCGGGTCGTGTACGTGACAAACGCACATGCTTTCTCGGCCAGGATTCTGATGGATTCGATTTCTCCATAGGCATAGAATTGATCTCGTATGTCTTGCTCAAGGACTCTAGAGTTTAGCCCACCAACATAAAGCGTTTTGATGCTTTGATCTTCCGGAGATTCCAAAGTGCCCATCTCACCAGCCTTTCCAAGTAACTTCAATGCTACTGGATCGTTTACACTGCAAAATGTGAAGAATAAGATGAGAAAACAGTTCCAAAATCACCAACATGTTCGGAGATACCAAAGCAAGAAACTGTAGGGTAACTCAAAGTGATCATACTTAAGCATATTAGAAGAAAATGAAAGTCAGTAGTTTGCTTACCCATAGTAACGGTCTTTTATGTTCTGCTGGGATAACTCTCCTGTTTCAGGCATCTCATGCCGGTATGGACACTCGGCACCTCTTGTACACTCTCCCCTGATGAAGAAACTACAAATATGCGCTCGATTCCTTTTGTAGTATGGGGTTGTTCTTTGAAGCATACGAATGGTATCATTAGGCCGGATCTTCCCAAAAGAAGATTCATAATCTAGTCCAGCTCTTGTCTGCATAAGAAAGCAACATCATTTCAACAAGCTACAACAATCTAGCCTTTCAACATGATCCCATAACAGTATTACCAAAACTCAAACCAATCAATACTAAAATAACAACTAGTTAGATTGAAGCTTGGACATAGAGTCATACCTTTCGATCATGCTCTTCAGCAAAGAACTCCCTGTTCACATCGCTTTTCGGAATAGAGTCATGAGTACTAATGTTGAGCGCCGTGTCTCTGACCTGAACTGGAAGACCATACTCAAGATCCAAGAGACAGACTTGGCACACATTCTTCAGTTTGCAGCATGTCTGACAAACTTCGGTTTTCTTGTACCTAGCATCCCGGCCAGGCCGCCACCTGAAAACCGTGAATGGTCGGGTACAGATCTTGCACTCCTTATCATAATCCGCCTTTGTCTACATACCAAAAAAAAATCACAATGCATCAATCAAACTCCTTATCATAATCCGTCGTTGTCTGCATATCATAAAGCCACAATGCATCAATCAAACAGGAAGCACATCAAGAACGGACATAACATGAGACGCACAGTAATCAATCGGATCCGTAAGCAAACGTAGGATCTTAACATGATTAACAGACGCAAGCGATGAGGACCAACCGCAGAATATCAATTCGAAACCATAAGTGAAAAAATTCGGAGATAAACTAAAGGTTAGGACTTGTACTCAAAATCGCCTAAACCCTAATCTTAAATCACTAAATTTTACAGCTGCAACACTCCAGAAAATGGATGAAGAAAGGAGATCCTAATGAAGATTCAGGAATCGCTGAAAACAAAACAAACTAAAGCTAAAAGAGGAATTTCTTCGAGGAGATAAAAGCGGAGAAATACCATTCGCACGTAAGGATTGTCACCGAGACAAGACTCGCAGATGATTGGGAAATCAGAGCGTTCCCATCCATCAGCGTCGTGATCTCTCAGTATTCTATGCGCCATGCCTTAACTCCTCTTCCTTGATTTCTCGATATCAGTCTCGACCACGAAGGTGAATATCGCAGATTTGCTTTCGTTTTTTTTTGTTTTTTCGGGAATATTATATATCGTCAAATATATCTTCCTCTTTTTTGTTGGACGTAAAGTAATCGTATTTAATCCGAAATTGGTGACCGACGAAGGTACATAAACCGAACCGAAGTAATCCAATTCAATTCAAAATAATCTGATTTAAAAAACCAATTCGAAAGTTTGAGACATGAGAATTCGAAACCGAATCGAACCAAACTGACAAGAAAAAAACCAATTTTTAAGATGTATTATGACAATTACAAAAAAGATACTGAATCTAGACCAAATTCAAAACCGAACCGACCTTTACACCAGATTTTTATTTTGTTTTTGTTTTTGGAAGTTACAGGCTATACATGCTCACACAGGTGATTATTCGTCGCCAAGAGGCGGGAACGAAATGCCCTAAAATTGCTAAAATACCGCCACAAAACCAAGGCGTATAATATCGATTCCCGCGAACACCATTAGTATTTTAGCAAAATCTTCCTTGGGACGCTGAGCCTTTTCGATAATTTTCCAGGGGAGAAGAAGATGTTGGAGCTTCGGCTAGTTCAAGGGTCTCTGTTGAAGAAGGTTCTAGAATCGGTCAAGGATCTGGTGAACGATGCGAACTTCGACTGCTCGAGCACAGGGTTCTCGCTCCAGGCCATGGACTCGAGCCACGTGGCGCTGGTGTCTCTTCTTCTGAGATCCGAAGGGTTCGAGCACTACAGGTGCGACAGGAACCTCTCCATGGGGATGAATCTTGGCAACATGTCCAAGATGCTCAAATGTGCCGGGAATGATGACATCATCACCATCAAGGCCGATGATGGAAGCGACACCGTCACTTTCATGTTCGAGAGCCCCAGTAAAGTTTCCCCTTTTCCCCTAGATCGATTGATTTTTCCTAGGGCTTTGTGTTTTGTTGTTGTTGTTGTTGATGATGCTATGCTATATGTCACTTTGTTCTGTAGTTTATAGGTTTCATTTGCCAAGAACTAGAAGTTGATTGATGAGAATGATTCAGTCCACAGAACATGTATAGTATCTAGCTTAAAGAGGGTTTCTTGATTTAGAGGAAGAACTTTATTCGATGTAGATTATGTTAAAAGCGTGCATAATCTCATGGGTCGAGTGTATTGATGATGCAGCGCAAGACAAGATTGCAGACTTTGAGATGAAACTGATGGATATTGACAGTGAGCATTTAGGGATACCTGACGCTGAGTACCACTCAATTGTGAGAATGCCCTCTGGTGAATTTTCCAGGATATGCAAAGATCTCAGTAGCATCGGTGACACAGGTAAATGCACTGTTGTTGTTTCTGTTGGTAGTCATAGAGAGGATTGAGAATTGGTCTTTTGAGTTTTATCCAAACATAATTCTGGTTTTATTGTGATGATTGAAGTTGTGATCTCTGTGACGAAAGAAGGGGTGAAGTTTTCAACAGCAGGTGATATCGGGACAGCTAACATCGTACTGAGGCAGAATACAACTGTAGACAAAGTATGAATACACACAAAGTTATCTAGAGTTTTCTTTATTTATCTGTCCAGTGTGACATTGAAGTGACTTTATGTGTGTGTTTGCAGCCAGAAGATGCAATTGTGATAGAGATGAATGAGCCTGTGTCACTTTCATTCGCATTGAGGTACATGAATTCCTTCACAAAGGCGACTCCTTTGTCTCAAACCGTGACAATTAGTTTGTCCTCGGAGTTACCTGTCGTGGTGGAGTACAAGGTGGCTGAGATGGGTTACATTCGATACTATTTGGCGCCTAAGATTGAAGAAGAAGAAGACACTAATCCCTAACACGTTTGTTTCTGGCTAGAGAAAACTTAAGAACTCGTGATGATGAATGTCTTTTTATTTTCTGG
Source organism: Eutrema japonicum (assembly GCA_030161315.1). Classification (NCBI taxonomy): domain Eukaryota; kingdom Viridiplantae; phylum Streptophyta; class Magnoliopsida; order Brassicales; family Brassicaceae; genus Eutrema; species Eutrema japonicum. The sequence goes on from BSQW01000010.1 coordinate 33,963,288, forward strand.
AATCCTTCTTTATGATGTCTATTTAGATTTACATGTTTGGATCTATATGGGCAATGCTAGTTTAACCTGTTTTGTTTATTTAGTTCATCGTATAACAAAGATTGGCTTGTTTTGCAAATTGGAGAAACCTGTTTAACTCTTTCTTTTGGTTCTTTAAATGGCAAAACAAAGAAATTTTTTAACTTTGAAGACACAGAAATCTATCTGCGAAACAACAATAGGTTCAAGAGCATTGGAGTAGGACGAGAAGTGTTAACATTTATGGCCTCCAGTCTTCTCCAGCATACACAGCTTGTTCTCCGAGCTCTTCCTCGATCCGAAGCAAATGCAGCAAGATTTTAAACCGTAATTATACGCTTTTTATAGTGTCTAAACATGAATTGAGACCACTATCTATCTAGCAAACTAAATGTACATTGCTATTCCAAACTGAATGAATACCTTACTAAGAGAAATTATTGTATCTAGTAATAAGCTAAGGCTGCACTATCCATAACTTGAAGAAACTGAAACTTGGCCTAGGTTGCTAAACATTCACATACCATGACCTAACTACTTGAAAGCTAAAAGAAGCTACTTGAAAGCTAAACATTCAGAGAGCTTATTTTAGCTACTTGAAAGCTAAAATAAGCTCCAAAAGTCCAATGCTGTTTAATCCAAGTAATTTAACATGAGAAGTCTATTAAAAAACCATTTTCTTTGATTTTTTTATTTGCTTACATATATAAGAAATATATAAAATGAAGAAACAATTGCACGTTCGTATGAAGTCAATATAAAACAGTCTGAGCGTGAGCAGCAAGAGAGCTCGGATCCAAAGTTCCATGATATCTCGTATCAGAACACTGACAAGAACGTAGATTACCAAGGATGGCTTGAAGTGGAAAAAGGAAAATGGAAAGAGAGACTAAAGAATAACAGAAAACGAAGGTACTTTTTCAAAATGGTATTTATTCTCCTCAAGTTCATCTTACAACAAGAATGTTTTGATTTTGTTCTTCCATATAACATCCAATGATAGTAAAAGTTTCTTAACTTGTTGACTGTGTATCCCTTCTTTCTTTAGGTTTGGTGATCTAAGATCTTCAAATCAGATTGATGCTCACGAGGTAAATAAAAAAGTCTGTCAGGGAAGAGGAGGTGTAGGCTCATACTTCCGGAGGCCTGAAGAAGATTTGACTACTTCACATTGGCAGGTATGCATGGCGAGACCTCATTGCATTTATTTATAATTTGGCTACATCTTATGCAACCATGTAATGCTGTCTTTCCGACTTTCTCAGATAATACAGCTGGTCCCAAGTCCACAGAGCGGGCAATTTTTTGCTTGGGTTGTTGTGAACGGATTGATGCTTAAGATCCCATTGACAATTATATTAATGAAAAAGCTCATATAGCTAGAAATTTCCTGGGAAAGTGTGTCAACAAAATTCTTCCTCATGGAAGGCCTTGTTATAATTTGATCGAGGCATGCCTTTTACCCACCATACATCTTACTCCTTGTCTTTCTTCTAGTTAGTTATAATTTTCTTTATTTCCTTACAGGTCAAGATGCAAGAGGATCAATTTAGCAAAAAGCTTGCTGTTCTACTTGAAGATCCTGAAATTGAGGTGGGTTTATTATGAAGTATAATATAATAAAGTGCCATCAGAAGTTTATGAATGCTAGTCTCATATTTGACTTTGGCAGGGCATATATGAAACTAAGGTGCCTCTGGAGTTTAGTGCTATATGTCAGATTGGATGTGTATGCAAAACTGATAACACGGCCAAGCACCGTAACACCCAAGATGGATGGGAAGTTGGTGAACTTCATATGAAAACTACAACTGAATGCCACTATTTGGAGCATTCAATTCCACTTGTTTACTTGTATAACAGGTAGAGCTTTATGTTGTAAAGAAGCATGACCACCCGTTTTTTGCAATATAAGTTGAAGGAAGGGTTTTGACTGTGAATTTTTATTAGGACAGTTTAGAGATAGTTGCCAAGAATTGTCACTCGAGTCATTGTCTTGGGATGGTATCCTTGTTCAGGTAAGCTCTAACATCATTACCTGCAATAACAGTCCTACATTTTCAAGCTTGTCTAAATGCTAATCATCAGGTCGACTATGTTGATCATCCCGAAGCTGCCAAGAAGATTATACAAAAAGTGATAAGTGAATACAGGTAAACTCATTTTCCTGATTAAAATAGTGCAGCCTGTTTCATGAATCACATAATTTTTCTAATGCTGATCAGTTGGGCATGCTTTTTCCTATTTATTCGTTGCTCTTCTTCTTCTTCTACTTACTGCTTCATTAGATGAATTCTATAAGTTAATTGTCAAAAAACAAAAAGAATTTGATAGTCTCTTGTGACAATGACGGATTTTGGACTTCTCTTCATGTCATCCCACTCTGGTTTGAATGTTCCCATTGTTTCCATTTCTTGCAGAGAAGAAAATTGTGGACCAAGTGTTGCAGTCATCGAATGCCCTGACTTTAACTCCTTGATGATTTCCCATGTGTGAGGATTCCCTTCAACGGCGATGACAATAGTTATCAGGTTCCTTGACTGATCGACCAATAGGCTACTTTTCTCTCTTTTTTCTTCTGTTATGTAAACGTTAATTTGATCAAGTAATAATAAAAAAGGTATGTTTGTATGTGGCTGTGATGCATAGCCTGTCTCCTGGAAACGTCCAGCAGCCAAAATAGCAATGTTCCGTTGTGCTGCAGCATTTCAGTGGTTGGATCGGAGGATTACCCAGTCAAGATACGCCCATGTAGGTTACGTTTGTAAAGTGGAAAAATGTACTTCTCTATATTAGTGCTTTTGTTCATTTACTGGCATTTCCTATACAACTGTGTAGGTGCCTCTGGGGAATTTTGGACTTGATTGGTTAACATTCACATTAGACATCTTCATGTCCAGGGCACTCCGTGAGCAGCAACAGGTTCGTTCTTCGACTTCCTGTCTAGCTTCCAAGTGTTTTAATAGTTCCTCCAGTAGTACAATATTTGCCTTGTTTTTTCCGGTTTGCCCTTTTGCTCTTGCTCTGTGCCCACAGCTTCAACACTATATTCCTGAAACCTTGGCAAAAGGCTTTTCTCTCCGTATCAGTGCCTATTATGTATTTATGAGAAGGAACAGCTTTTCCATATCATTGAATTTTGCTTTGTATGACAGGTCCTTTGGGTGTCAGATAATGGTGTTCCAGACCTTGGAGGTATAAACAATGAAGAGACATTCTTTGCTGATGAGGTACTTCATCAAATGGGTTTTAATTCTTTTTTGGCCTTTTGGTTTATGTTGTGATGCCTGAAAATGCTTCTTTGTCACAGACAAGTTTGGTATTCCCTGGAGCGCATAGAAAAGTGTCTGTGGAGTTAAGGGTCATAAACTTGTTTCCTTCATCGTCGTGCTTTTTGGATTTTTTTTCTAATTAACATTGCATCATGCAGATCCATAGATTGGCTGTTAATGCCCTTCTGAAAAGCAACCTGGTGAGTGAAATGGAAGGAGGCAGCCTTTTGGGATTTGAACAGGGTGTGAATTCTCGAGGAAGTAGTTTAAACGATAATGCCAGTTTTGATGAGACCACTGTTACTTGTCCTGAAACAATTGATTTAGAGTTGCTTGGCTGATGTGCGTAATTCTGACAATGTATATGCTGATTCTATCTTGCAACGTGTGTCCTGGTGGCTCTGCAGGTATGATCCTGTTACATATTCACTTTATTCCCGACTCATTAAAATGCCAATCAGTAATTTCATATTGTAGCTCTCCATCTCATGCTTCACAAGGTAAATGGGCATTTTAATGCTTTGTGCTTTTAATAAGGTATAAATGAGTTGGTGCGGGTAAATCAGCAAACTTTATAATATTAATGCCTCCTTGCTTCTCTGTCAGAATCTTTCTCAATCAACTCGTTTATCGAATCTGTAGCCTATAAGTTATACCTCCTTGCTGTAGAAGAAATGAAAAAGTGAAAATCCATGGAACCTGAATAGGCCAAGGAACTTTTTGATACGAACAGAATATAGAAACTGGATTTTATAGATAATATTTCTGGATTACAAAAGACCTTGAGGATTTTGACAATGGAGCTCCTCCCAAATGATCCTCTCCAACTCTCTGAGACATTATATATATAGACATAGACTAAGGAAATAACCTAAACAAACCATGGTTTACTCTCACCATAAACCTTGGTTATTTTGCAACCTTAGTAAATAGTAATAAACCTTTTAACCCTCAAAGTCACTGCTTCTATCACTTTTCAACTGGATAATTTAAAAATTACTAAAATTCCATCTTTCTTCGTTAGATCTTGACCTCGCCTTTTCCTAATATTTTTCATAAGCATGCTTGTTAGAAAGGTTGGTGATATCATGTCACACATAAACGTCTCAGATGCATCTCGGGTTTCTGGTCAAGCTCCCAAAGGATCTTACACGCTAGAATTCATACAGATTGTCTCTGCTGTTCTGGCTCTTGACCAAAACGTCCAGCAAGATGTTCTGGTAAATATACTCCACCCATCCCTTTCCATCTTTACCTGATGATGCTGGTTCAGTTTGATAACCATATGAATTCACAGATCCTCTGAATAGATTTATCTTAGCTATAAAAATAAATATCCATTGAATCGTTGTGTATCTTTATGGTTCGAAAGCCTCATTCTAGCACCATTCCAACCTAAACTCCGGGAATCTGGTTCTTGAAACTATTGTCTTCTCATTTTTGTTCTCTTGACCTACATACAATCTTGCTGACGTAATCTATTCTTATGTATAGGTAATGAGAAATAATCTGTTGAAGAACATTAACGTAAAAGAATGTGCTGCTGAAGCCGAATTTCTTGATCCTGAGCCCTCCTTCCTCTTACCTAATGTGGCTTGCAGGTATTACTTGACCAAAAGAAATGCTCGATTTCGGTGATTTGCTTTCCGAAACCGAGTTTTCTTCGGGACACTAGCTTATTAGATAAACAAAAAAGTCCCTGCCAATCCCGTGCTTTAGGGACATCCTTGTGATCATCGCATCAAATTCTCTACAGCAATATCAAACTCAGATGCATTTTGTCACACTAAAAGAACAGAAAAACGCCTTAGACCCCCCACCAAATCCGAGACAAAAGAGTCTAGTTTGTACACTTTTTATCTTGCTCTCAAAGGCATACCTATTGTGTTTCAAAATACTTTATCTTGCAGTTGCAGGAGTAACCAACCAGTAAGACAGCTGATGCCTAGTGTTTTTATTTATTTTCTTGTTGCAGCAACTGTGATGCCTACAGAGACCTAGATTTATGCAGCGACCCAGCTCTCTTAACAGAGAAAGAATGGTCCTGTGCGGATCCACAATGTGGGAAGATATATGACAGAGAGCAGATGGAGAATAGCCTTGTCCAGATCGTGAGACAGAGAGAGAGAATGTATCATTTGCAGGATCTAGTGTGCGATAGGTGCAATCAGGTGAAAGCTGCTCATTTGACAGAGCAGTGTGAGTGTGCTGGATCCTTTAGATGCAAGGAGAGTGGTTCAGATTTCCTCAAGAGGATGGAGATTTTCTTGGATATAGCAAAGCGCCAGAAGTTTAGACTGTTAGAAGAATGCATCTCCTGGATTTTATTTGCCACCAGCTGTTGACAAAACAATACAATACAGAAATGACATCATTTCTCTTTATGTATTGCGTATTTAATGATGATATATTGTGGGCACAAATATTGTTTTTCCGAATCAGAAGATATTTGCATTTGTCAGCAACATAAGACCAATTAAGGTGTTGTTGGCTTCAAGAATTTTGCATCCGCAATTAAGTTGAAAGAAATGAAACTTCTATTATAACAAGAGGAATCTTATTAAGTTATTATAATAAACTTGAATATTTTAAGGGTAATTCTACAAAATAGCACCAAAAAAACTTAAAGTTCAATAATTTAGCACACAATGGTGAAAATCCCAAATTTAGCATTCATTATAAGGAAAAAGACTCATTTAATCTTGAACAAACACAAATAAAATAAATAAATAAAAAGCAGAAAAATCAGAACGGGAAAAACCTTTGTCGAGAACGGCGATATTTCCTGTTTGAATCCCTCATCGGCGACACCACCACCTCCGATCAATTAACCATCACTCGTTATCCGACAGCTCTTCGGCGAACCGTATGTCTACGGATCAGACCTGCTTCTGGATTTGCGACGGCCCCGAGTGGCACTGCTTCGCGGGAGACTAAGTCGGATGTCGAGCGGCTCAGGTCGGACCAAGCCATTACGCCTCGCTCGCAAGATTTCGATGCGTGGTATGTGGATATTATCGCTAGCGTGAACTCGCGGATTATGGTCCGGTTCGTGGTACTATGGTCATTCGTTCGTATGGTTGCGAGATCTGGGAAGCGATTCATGTTTTTTTTTAAAATTTAGTTCGTTTTAATTTTCGATGTTTTTTAACTTTATTGCCAAATGTTTTTTTGTGTTGCTTCAATTTCACCGTGCTTGTTAATTTGCAGGAATATTTGAATGTGAAAGTCAAAGAGACTGGCCATAGCAACATGTAATTCCCGCAGGTACAATTTGAATTAGGAATTTAGAAAACTAGTTTAACCTGGTTTAATTTGTTAATTCAGTTTGGATTTAGAATAGAGTTAGTATAATTATAGATTATTCACAAATATGATAGGGTTTAAGCATATTTGTTCACAAAGCAGGAAATTTTTACTTGTAACGAAGTGAATGTATTGATGCCATAATTTACTTCTTGAATGGAATGATACATTCATGTTGCCATCATTGCTCTATTCTTATACTTTTATGTTACGTTGGAGTTTCAGTGATAGTTTCACTACAAGAAAACAACCGATTTGCGATGGACAAATCCATAGCAAATCCGTCGCAAATCACGTTTTGCGACGGAATTGCGACGACACTACTTCCGTCGCAAATCAGTCGTCGCAAAACAGTTTCCCTCGCAAATCCGTCGTAAATTTGCGACGAACAATATTCCCTCGCAAATTTGCAACGGCCACTTTCCCTCGCAAATCCGTCGCACATTTGAGAGGAGAAATAATCCCTCGCAAATTTGCAACGGCAAGTTTTCCTCGCAAATCCGTCGCAAATCCGTCGCAAATTTGCAACGGCATTCATATATATATATATATATATATATATATATATATTCATAAAAAACATATACGGATATATGACGTTTTATATATCATACGGAGACATTTCCAAATTTTCGCGGTTTATGAATGCACATCATTAAAAAACTTTAGAAATATGATTTTTGAGATTCACTTTTAAAACCGTTAGACACTTGTCACGATTTTATCCTCGCCGGAAATAAGGAATGAATCCCTAGCAATTCCATTGCAAATTTGCAACGGATTTGCGATGGATCAAATCACTCATCGCAAAAGATCACATCGGTCACCTGAACACATGCTTTGATATACTGAATGAGTACGGTATGAAACTCAACCCTACTAAATGCACGTTTGGAGTCACCTCCGGAAAATTCCTCGGCTACATCGTAACACAGAGAGGAATCGAAGCTAACCCCAAACAGATCTCGTCAAATCAAAGACCTTCCCTCCACAAAAACAAAACGAGAAGTTCAGGGGTTAACCGGCCGCATTGCAGCCCTTAATCGTTTTATCGCTCGATCAACCGATAAGTGTCTACCCTTCTACCAAATTCTCCGAGGAAACAAAAACCTCGAATGGGACGAGAAATGCGAGGAAGCATTCAAACGACTTAAGGAATACCTCTCGACCCCTCCAATCTTGGCAAAACCCGAAGACGGCGAAAACCTTAACCTATACATCGCAGTCTCAAACTCTGCAGTTAGCGCCGTCCTTGTTCGAGAAGACCGAGGTGAACAAAAACCGATCTTCTATGTCAGCAAGTCTTTGGACGGGGCCGAAACGAGATACCCCACGCTCGAGAAACTCGCCCTTGCCGTCATCGTTGCAGCCAGAAAGCTTCACCCATACTTCCAATCACACTCAATTGCCGTACTTACCGACCAACCTTTGCGAACCATCTTGCATAGCCCCAGTTAGTCCGGTACACTCGCCTAATGGGCAATTGAACTGAGCGAATACGATATCGAATACAAAAATCGGACGAGTGCCAAGTCACAAGTCCTGGCCGACTTCCTCATCAAACTGCCCCAAGAATTGATAAATACCGACTCCCCCGCCATTGATAAATGGATCCTACACGTAGACGGATCGTCATCTCATCGAGGGTCGAGAGTAGGCATACGCCTTCAGCCCCCAACAGAGGAACTTTTGGAACAGTCATTCCGTCTAGAATTCAACGCTTCAAACAATGAGGCCAAATATGAAGCATTATTCGTTGGTCTACGCTTAGCCAAAGCCATCGGAGTAATCCATATACATGCATACTGCGATTCTCAGCTCGTTGCAAGCCAATACAGCGGAGAGTACGATGCTAAAAACTAACGGATGGACGCATACCTCAAACTCGTCAAGAAACTCGCCTCTAAATTTGAAACTTTCAACCTTACAAAAATACCGCGAGGCGATAACGCACCAGCCGACGCACTAGCAGCACTTGCTTCCAGCTCGGATCCCCATCTCAAACGAACCATCCCGGTCGAGAGCATCATAAAACCAAATATTGAAACATCATAAACGTGCAACATAGTGACACGCAAACATAACTATGAAGAACAACCAACCGCCATTCCCGAACCACGAAGAACAAGAAAAAAGGCAACACAGAGTACCGAACTCAACACCAAGCCTGAGTCGAACACCGTGGACAATCCCGAGCTATGGAATACATCTGAGGATGACGAACCTGAAGCTGAAGCAGAAAACGAAGAAGAACCAAAGAATTGGACGAACGAGCTCAAAATTTACATTCACGATGGAATAATCCCGCCAAACAGATGGGAAGCCCGGCGACTTAAAATGCGAGCTGCCTCTTACATTGTTCACAAGGGGAAATTATAACGATGGAGTGCCGCAGGAGTCTTGTTAATATGTGTTCCAAACAACGCTACTGACGAGGTCATGAGAAAAGTACACGAAGGATCAGGCGGCAATCACGCCGGGGGCCGATCTCTAGCCCTAAAGATAAAGAAAGCTGGCTACTATTGGCCAAACATGTTAACAGACTCTGAAAAGTTCGCGGCTAAATGCGACAAATATCAACGACACGGGCCAATGATCAATATACCTACCGAACTCCTAACAACTTCAACGGCACCTTACCCGTTCATGCGATGGTCAATGGACATAATCGGTCCGTTCCGACGCTCAACGACACAAAAGCAATTTATCCTCGTCATGACTGATTACTTCACCAAATGGGTTGAAGCATAATCATACGCCAAAATACACACCCTCGATGTCCTAAAGTTTGTCTGGAAGTTCATCATACGCCGACATGGAATACCATACGAAATCGTAACGGACAACGGACCACAATTCATTTCAACATTATTTGGCGATTTTTGCACTAAGTGGAAGATCCAACTAAGTTTTTCCACACCGAGATACCCACAAGGCAACGGTCAAGCCGAGGTAACTAATAAAACTATCATAGACAGACTCAAGAAACGATTGGATACGAAGAAAGGACGTGGGGCTGACGAACTCGATGGAGTCCTCTGGTCACACCGAACCACACCCCAAGGTCTACCGGACAATCACCCTTTTTCTTATCCTACGGCATGGAGGCCCAATACCCAGCCGAACTCGTTGTCCCGACAATACGACGATCGATGCTGGTATCAAACCCCAGTCTCAACAAAGAAATGATGTTCGAAAACCTAGACACAGTCGAGGAACAGCGTGGACAGGCATTACTCATAATTCAAAATTACCAGCATTTAACAGCTCGGTACTACAATAAAAAAGTTCGAGGTCGGCACTTTGAAGACGGCGACCTTGTCTTACGAAAAGTTTTCCAAGACACCGAAGAAAATAACACCGGAAAGCTCGGCACTAATTGGGAGGGCCCCTACCAGATAATGCGGGTCGTCAAGCCTGGTGTGTACGAACTCATGAAGATGGATGGAACTCCAATACCGAGATCGTGGAACTCGATAAACCTCAAACGTTACAATTATTAGTAGCTCGGCGCAAAAAAAAAAAAAAAAAAAAAAACTCGCCGAACTCGTTCCTAACTCCGTTGTAATTTGAACTACGGGCGGCTTTATCCTTCTTATGAGGGTATGTAGGCAGCCCTAACGGGTTCAGCTGTGACTTTAATAAAAATAATTTTTTGAAAACCGACTCGAATGGATCACATCCATGAAATCCGAACTCGTACTGATCGTATCCATGATAACCAAACTCATTTAACGGAACGCAAATTCTCATAAGAATCATCACAGATTCGCACAACGACGTCCTGACCAGACGATCGGTCAAATTGAAATAAGCCGAGATTCGTCTCGCACGCATCCTCATGGTGCTATGGATAACGCTCTCAAAGTCCCGCACAGAATCCGCTCTCAAATCATCTGAGCTAAGTAAGCCGAATCCATCTCGCACACTCCGATTCGATCTGAGAAGACCTGGAGTATCTTAAGACGAGCTCCCTATGCACTCTTATGCTAAGCCCCACAGTAAAGCCGAACGTTTCCTCTCGCGAAAATTAAGTCGATTTCTCAACAATCGCAAAATTAATAAGCCGATTTCTCAATAATAGCATATTAATAAACCGATTTCTCAACAATCGCAACTTATTAAGCCAATCTCGTAATGATTGCCGATCTCGAAAAGGTCGACGAGTCGATCTCACCCTCTAAAACAGGCTAAGACCGTACCAAGTACGGCCCCAATTCTTGTACGGTGAAATCGTGAGTTTCGTAAAAAATTACGAACTCACAAATAGCCGAATTCGAAATACAGATAGATAAAATAAGATAATCATATGAAAGAAAATAACCGATAACAATTACGCAATGTCATAACAGAATAATAAAAGGTTCGAAGGGGAATATTACATAAGGCCCCTCGGGTAAAACACCAAACAAAAGAGATAAAAATGCCGACATGGCAATCAAGAGGCTTGCTCCCTCATCACACTCGCTCGCTCTCCCGAAATCGCCGAATGATTTGAGCCGAACATATCAAGACCGGCCGGCACCTCCGCTCCCACTGGAAGAGAACTTCAGGATGGACAGTCTCGATAAAAGGTGACACCGAAAGGTCTTCTTCCGTCAAGTCGCAGGGAGTGATCGCATCACACTCAGCCGACTTCTCAGCCTTGAGTTTCTTCAATTTCTCGATGCGACCCGGCGCTACAGAAAGACCATCTTTCTTAAGAACTTCACAGAAATTGAGAACCCCGTGAAGCTGGTTAACCATAAGGAATGGCTTCTTCATCTTTTCAGTAACAGCAAGATGATCTTTCACCTTCTGGAGACGAACCTGAAACTTCTTGGTCACCTCCTTGCACTTCATCATCTCCTGCGTACGAGTTGCTCTCAAATGACACGTCTCTCTTTTTAGAGTACGGACGACGGAGTCCCTATCCGTGGTGAGCTCGGTGTTAGACGCCTTCAAATCGGCGTTAGACGTTATCAGCACGGCATTAGCCGCCTTTAGCACGGCAATTTCTTCCTTTATCCCAGCCACGGCTAGGCCCGCGGTGTCCGACCTAGTTCGTTCGGCCTGCAACTCTTTAGCAGCAACGTCATTGACCTCACAACGCGTCGAACTCAGTTCGCGGTCGTACGCACCAACAAGGTCGTTGGCCTATGCTACCATCCAAAAAAAAGGGAGGTAAAGAAATAAGTTTAAAGAGATGAGAATGCAGAAAATAATAGGAGGTAAGGCTCAACTTACATCAGCCGTGGTGCGAGCCAATTTCCTATACGCCTAGGATTTAAAGAGCTCTTCAGTCGGAGGCAGAGTTTGAGAGCCGACGGTCAACTGGCGGTAGATTTCGGCACACACCATCTCATCATTGACAACGGGCTCATCCTTGTCATAATCAAACTTGACATAATGAGCAGAAGGACCAAAGGGTGGTTGTCTTTGCGAAGCAACCGACCGACCTGAGCGACTGCCCTCAGCGGTCTCGGTACGCACCGATACCTGAAGATCGGCGCTCTCATCTTGTCCATCATCTCTGTGGACAACCGCTGTATTCGAATCACCGACCGGATCCCGATGAACTCGTTTAGACGAACGGCGGGACGTGTCCTTTCTCCTTCTTTCAGTCCCTCGGCATCCGGTTCAACCTCAGGGTCTGCCCCATCACTAGGAGCCCGATCCTCCACCACAACAGGGCACTGATCCCTTGAAGCCTGGCCCCCGTCAACGATCTCGACCGGAGAAACACAGGCCATCTTGTTGCTCGTCAAGACCATAATCGAGGTCGGGGATATCGTCAATCTTCATCCTTCTCCTTCGTCTGTTCGGGTTAGCTACACAAAACAAAGCTCGATATCACAAAGCATAAAAGCGGATATATAAAGAGATAAAATACCGAAGCCAACCTCTAAGCGCTCGTTTCGCTTTCAAGTTGATATTTTCCTGATACGCTTCTGGCCAACGAAGTTTCCCAGCCAAACTCAACTGCTTCACGTGCTCGAAAGTAAAACCCGGGATCGTTGTGAGAAAGCTCAGCAGATGACGAACTGAAATAAAGAGATGAAAAACGGTCAGGAAGGAAACCCAAGAGCGTAATAAAGAATGAACTGATGTCTACCAATAGGAACCCTCCATTGACTCCGGTAAGTCCTGTTAAGTCGCGACACTGAAAGCTCGTCAATCCGAACATAAAAGTAACGAGACCCCCAGTGGTTGACCTTGCTTGGTTTGTTTCCTGTAACCAGATCGTATTCCGGCTTCGTATTCGCCGATAAGAACCACGGTTTCTGTTTCGTAATGTTTACCCGTAACAGACTCTCGAAAACCTTCACATTAATTGGTATGTTACATTCTTCTCCGAGAGTCAGGAGGCCGACAAGGTTAATAACCGTAGCGGATTGAAGCTGAGAGATGGTGATACGTCGGCGCTTGCAGTAACTGTATAATAGCTCGGGAAGATGGAACTTGAGACCACAGCTTCTGAAGTAATCCTCATACACACAAATAAAACCTTCAGGCGCATCCCATGGTATTTCGCTAGCGTTAAGAATCCGGAATACGATATCGTCAGAGGCCCCACATCGCTCCAAAGTGGCTACGATAGTCTTCCTTTGAGATCGGGTCGGCCCCACACATGCCGGTATGACAACCCGACGAGTCGAGCTCGGTATAGTCCTTTCAGAGTGACGGATTCCCTCTTCTTTGATCTCAGTCGGTGGAGCAACAAGAACGGTCTCTATCTGGCTAGGAGCGATCTCGTCGGTGTTATGTCCGACATCGAGCCGAACTTGAGCGTCCGTCTCACGCACATCTACCACCGTGGCAAGTGGAATTTGAGTAACAGCCCGGAAACTGCAGGGAACAGCGGGATTCGCACGAGAATTGCGACGAATTAACTCTTGCCGAATACCGCTGAGTCTGTCATTAGAGGGATCATCAGGATCTGATGACCTAACAAACAATGTGAGATCGCCACAGACTTCTTTGAGAGAAGGAGCTCGGTCGTTTACAGAAGACGAAGAGGAGCTTGGACTCATCTCGATCAGAGAGATAAATCAAACGATAGAACACGGAAGAATAGTTTGAAGATAGATCGGAAAATTCAAAGATCTTCGGCGAAGTCACAGCAACAGTTGACCGGAAAACTCTAAAAACAGAATAAAAGTATAGAGAGAAGGGAGAGCGCTAGAGAGAGAAGGTAAGCATACCTTTTAAAAAAGCAGAAGTGAAGCCGACTCAACGAAAGTCAAGCGGTATTTATAAAAGAAAAAGTAATCATAACTACTCTTCGATTCCCGTGCCAAAGCGACACGCCTTCAAAACTGTTGCATGGATCCGAATTTTGAGGCGATTCTTCGATCTCTGCAAAATCATTAAAAGTAACACATAAATACGAAACCTACCGAAGCCGAAGAAACCAATCGTCAAAATAGCCAAAGCACTATACCAAATTCGAACCAGCAAGCTGAACTCTAAGAGCTTCAGTCTAGAGTTCGGAAAAACGAAGATACCACCACCAAAATTCACCAAGCTCGACTCATAACCGATCTAAACCAATTCATGAATTCCACCGAACTCGAGGGAATCATTCGACGAACTGAGGGGGGGATTTATTGTTAGTGGTGAGTTGAGCACTCTCCGGTTTAGATCGGTTTAGACCGAGAAGGAATCGGGCCTACGGCTCAACACGAATCGGCATCCAAAGCCCGGTAAAGGTCCAACATGTCGCGATACCGAATTTCGAGCCCAAAGAAGGCCCGACCTGACTAAAAGTAGCAACCGACCTCCGAGATTTACGGGATATTTCCTGATCTCGGAGAGAAATCAGGAGATTTTCCGATTGCCGAAGGAATTAGGAAAAGGAAATCTTCTTGTTTACAACCGACATCAATTCGTATAAATAGGAGGGGCACAATCAAGTCTCATTCATTCACAATCTTCTACAAGCGAGACGGAGGGAATAGAGAGCTCGAACATATCGACATTTGTTTCCTTAGTTTCCTTAGTTATTTTACCGGTCTTGTAATCATCATATACTATTTACCGAGTTCGATATCAATAAACGAGATTCCGAATTAAGTTTACCGATCAATCCCTTGTGTGATTTTAATAATCAACAGTGGATAGATCTGTCTTTGAAAAATATGGGTTTGAGTTCTATTCATCTTATATGGTTCAAATTGTCAACCACAAAAAGAATATATATATATACTAGATAAGTACCCGCATATATGCGGGTTTGTAATTAATATTTTATACCCCGTTTAAAAAATTAAAAACAAAATGAAAAACAAAATTAGATCACACCTGAAAATATATAATACATAAACTAAGAAACATAGTTTACGATGAATAAATTTATACCTTGAAAAATAATTGGTGCAAAAATGCAGTAAATAGTTTTTGATACCATTATTGTACTACATACTACAAAATTATGGTTTAAATAGAGGAGCACTTGCAAAAATGACCTAAAATTTGAGATCAAACCCAAACATAACCTCTTTTTTTCCTTCCCCTCAACAAATGCCATTTTTTGTCCATTACACCCTTCCAACTTGCGATATTCACGAAAATGTCATTCTGACAAAATGAGTAGACTTCTTTTGAAGTCTGCTTCATTCTGAAAAATACACAAAACACTTTTGGATATCCACTTATTTACGAAAATGCCATATTCTTCAATTTTCTCAACCACCATGAACAACCAATTTCGAGCTCTAAATGCTTCTCCAACCAATTTCTTTGGCTCTAACTCCTCATCTTTATGCTCATAACCTCATAATCTTCCATTTCTTCTCCATTTTCATCCAAAAAACTCTATCATTTTCGTTTAAAAAATTTACAAATTCTTATATCTTGCTTGTTTCGGTGGCTATTGCATAAGAAGGACTGGACTTCTTTGATATTGGTTAATCACAATGTTCTGGGTACTCGACGAAGCTCAAAACAGCCTCAAACCGGATCTAGGTAATTATTCACTTAATTTTTGTTAATTTTCATATATGTTTCGCGACAGTAGACTTCAAATGAAGTCTGCTCTTCATCGTAGACTTCATTTGAAGTCTCCTAGTCAACCATAGGTTAGTTTTGCAATTGACTATTTTTTTCGTTTTTGTAAGGAGACTTCAGGTGAAGTTTGTGAGTTATCCTTTGAAAACAAAAAAATCACCCGTAGACTTCATATGAAGTCTCCGAAAAATAGAGGCTACTTTTGTAGTTGACCAAACTATGACTTTTATATGGCAGACTTCATCTGAAGTCTCATGGAGAAGTCTTCAAGAGAAGTCTTCTTTTAAGTCAGTTTGGTATTTGACCAAAATTTTGACTTTTTATGAAAGTTAGTTTTGCGTTTGACAAAATTTTCAAACTTAATAAAAAAAAAAACTTTTTTAGAGAAGACTTCATATGAAGTTTACAAATTTAGAGTAGACGTAAAAAGAAGTCTATTTTTCAAAAACTGAAGTAGACTTCAAACGAAGTCTGCAATGAATATTTTTGGTCAAACTCAAAACTAACCTTATTTTTCGTAGACTTCAAACGAAGTCTACTTTCAGTATTTGAATTGCAAAAGTGACTCATTTTCAGTAGACTTCAGTCTGAAGTCTTCTCTAACGACGTAGACTTCATTAGAAGTCTTCTTTAACAGCGTAGACTTCAAATGAAGTCTACTTTAAAAGTCAAACACTGATGAGATTCTGGTCAAATGAAAAATTAACCTATTTTCAGCAGACTTCATGAAGAAATCTACTTTTATAAAGTCAACAGTTTGTTCAAATGCAAAAATAACATGTTCCACAATAGACTTCACACGCAGACTTCTAAGAATTTATGTAGACTTCAAATGAAGTCTTCGTTGTCAACTTCTCATAGAAGTCTACTGTATAATGTTTTTTTTAAAATTCATTTAGAGCATATTTATAACGAATCTTTGAGCTTTTTTTTGTTCTAGTATGTATTTTTACTATTGGTTTTGCTGTTGTATGAATTTTATGTGTTTTAACTAGATAATTATGGATGAATCAAATTTATTGATTGGTTTGGTATTTAGTTCTTAATAGAAGACTTCATTTGGAAGTCTTCTTCATTTATCTAGGACAGACTTCAGAGTGAAGTCTATGTAGATAATTTTGTTAAAAATGCATTTTTAGCATATTTATAATAAATTTTATAGTTTTTTTTTGTTTTGGCATATGTTTTTACTATTGTTTTTGCCGTTGTATGAGTTTGATATGTTTTAACTAAACAATTATGGGTGAATCAAATTTGTTGATTAACTAGGCATTTAGCTCATAATAGAAGAATGCATTTGAAAGTCTACTTTGTTTGTGTTATAATTATGGGAAACTCAATTTTCTTGCTTGATTAGGTTATTAACACATAAGTCGAAGTCTGAATTTATATAATGTGTTGCCTTAAGTGATAAAGTTGTATTATAAACACGAAATAAATTATTTTATTTCTTTTCATTTTTTGAGTTTTAGATATAATATGTGTTGCCTCCACTACACTATGACAATTACACTTGATGATCTAGCACAACGATCAAACACAGTTTTTAATATGTGTTGCCTCCACTAAAATTCCGATTCAATATCAGAAATATTAAACACCAAAATATCCAAAAATATCAAAAAACAATTTAGATTCATTATCCGAAAATTAATATAAAAATACCATAACAATCCAACAATCTAAACCCAAAATATCCAAAAACTATCCAACTATTAGATTATGAAATCGAAGGAGCATTCGTACTGAATGCTGTGATCCCCACGCGCCACCTGCAAGTCAAGCACCGCTTCGGATCTTGCGACCGCTAGCACAAACGTAACCCCGTGATCCCCACGCGCCACCTGGTAACGACTAACGACCTCCTCCTTTCTCTCCTTAGCTTTCTCCATTTCCCTCACTCCCTCTCACTATCAGCTAAGCCTACAAATTCGTAAAGACAAAGATAAATCAACCACCACACATTTCATCTCCATAAGAAACATCCACATCAATTTCGCTCAGCATTTCTAATTGTAAAAAAGCACGAAAATAAATCGAGCAAACAAAACCCAGTACAAAATATCTCGGCGACCAAAACCGAACGAAGAAGGGGAAACAAAATATATTTTGAGAAAGTAAGTCACCGACGAGGAGAGGAAGAAGGAAGGAGGGCTTACCACATCGCAGAGCCATGCAATGAGAAAGTAGGCCCCGAAGAAGAAGCAAACTGGCGGCGTCGGCAACAGATCTGAGAATAAAAAAACTTAATTTTGAGAAAACAAGTCGAGAAGAGGAAGAGGAAAGAAGGAAGAAGGAGGAAGGAGGGCTTACCGGAGGCAGACAGGAGGCAACCGGCGACGAGCAAGAGACAACCGGCGGTGGCAATGAAATCGCCACTCGGAGAAGAGAGCGCCGCTGCTAGGGTTGGAAAATCTGTATTTATATGTGTATTAATTTTTCATGGTTAGGTTAAATTCATTTTCGGTTTAGCATAATTCTATATGAAATCTTTTCATATTTCAATTATAACCTAAATTATCTTCTTTGATTAATCTGATCAAATTTTATGAGTTTTTGATTTCTTAAAAAACATCATAATTGAGTATAATAAATTTTCAAAACTTCATAATTTTATAACATACTTTTTATGTTTTTTTTAATTTAAAAATTAGATTTAATTATACAGCTGACTTTGTTATGAAGTTTACATGTAGATTTAGATTTCTATATGAAGTCTCCTCATATTTCAATTATAACCTAAATTATTTTTTTTGATTAATCTGATCAAATTTTATGAATTTTTGATTTTTAAAACATCATAATTAAGTTTAATAAATTTTTAAAACTTCCTAATTTTATTACATAATATTTTTTATTTTTATTTAAATATAAAATTTAATTACAGAGACTTCTATATGAAGTCTACCGACGTTTCAGGGTTATAATCATAAAAACACGTACTGGGTTTTTGTTTAGTCATTGAGGAGGTAACTGTAATTTCACTACCCTGCAGGTTACTTTTGTTTTAACTCAAATAAAGGGTCTAGTTTTGCTGAAAAAACCAAATTTTAGATTATTTTCAACAATTCCTCCTTAAATAGAGGTGATAAATTATAATTATTTTCTTTATGATTAATTTCTTTAATCTAAATAGAAAAACTAGAAGTGAATGATTTTACTTTTTTATTAATTTTGCCTTTTAGAATAAATTTAATTTTTAATTTTTAATTTTAATTTTTAGTAACTTTACTTATAAATCAGTTATTAAAATTTTTAAAATTTTTGAGTTTTTTTTATTAATCGATTTTAATTTTTTCCAACTTTGACTTGACACATATCGCGATTAGGTAAATTAGCAACTTTAAAACATTCAGTTTTATATAATAAATTTTTTTATTCTAAACTGAATTTTTTTTTTTTAAATTTGGCTTTTGTTCATTTTCTTTTTATAGTTGTTATTGTTTAATTTCTTTATTCTAATTCAAAATATGGTTTTTTTTTATGAAAAACCTTTGTCTTTTAGTTATAGTTTTTGTATAATTTTTATAATCTAAACATAACTACTATTTTTTTTTAATATCTTTTAAGATTATTGTTTTTTCTATTTTTTTTAATACTTTTAAGATTTCTAATATTTACTTTTATTTTTAATATTATGTGTTAAAATATAATTGAAAATTTATTAAATATATGCCAAAATATAATCGATTAATTTAACACGTTTAAAATATAATTAGAAATTTATTAAACATTTGTCAAAATATAATTAAAAATTTATTAAAAACATCAAAATTTAATCAATTAACACTTGTTGCGATCATAGGAACCATCATGGGAACGTACTTTCACACTCATTGGAAAATTGAAAATTGCTCGAATAATGGGAAGAACAATTTCTGTTTGAAGTCAACAGAGGAAAGTTTTCAAACACACACAGGCTATTCCTTCAACAATGGCGAATCCTTCTTGATTCGCGCTTTCCTGTAAATCAAAAGAGAAATGAAATGAGTTGGTAGTATACTTGGGATATGCAGAGAAAAAAAAATGGGGGAACACTCATCGTCACGGGAATGAATCAATAGAGATGCAAATCGGATCGCAGAAAGCTAAACATCGCGAGAATGGATGAAATTTTCGAGATGAATTATTCGATTCAACGAATTAGAGAGCCGAACGAGAGGGAGATGAAGAAATACTCACCCTCAAAGAGCGCAAGTTACGACCGAAAAAAGTTCTAGAAATTTCTCGCAAGCAGAAACTTTCTCGGAAAAATACTGAAAGTGGAGCACGAGGCAGACGCAGACGGGGAGAGAGAGAGGGTCTGTTCGTTTGCCTGCCGTAGGTGGCTGCGGTTGCGGCTTGCAGCCAAACACTGCGATCAGATGCGGTTGATATTGTTTGTTTGGCTGCCGCGCGGCTAGACGCTGCGACTGGTCGCAGACCTGTTCGTATACTTGCCGCGCGGTTGGCCTCTCTAATCGCAGACGTAGCTCTAATCGCAACGCAACCCTGGAGAAATCCAGCGTCCAAAAATTGCGATCGCAGGTCGCTGTGACCAAACGCTGCGTTTGGCCGCAGGAGACTGCGACAAGTAAATGAACAACTTTTGGCCGCTGGCCATAACCACAACTTCCTACAGGAGGCAAACGAACAGACCTAGAGTGAGACGATGATCTTTATATAACGCGATTTGTGCACGAGTTTATCGGAAAAATAATAATAATCAAAATATCACCGGTGAATCAACGAAGCTCAGAACCTGACAAACAAGTAGCCGGTCCCAATAACCGACTCAAATGATAAACCGGAGAGTCATTAGGATTTTTTTTACATCTGACGGTTTAAGACAAGCCACGTGTCGAAACTGATTTTATTCTCCCAGCCTATTGGTTTTTTTTGTTGTACGTCACTTTCGGACACTAGAGTGTATTGCAAATTTTGCAATATTGAAATAAAAACTGATCAACGGTCTTGGAAAAGCCACGTAGGTAAATTTGATGTTAAAAAACAAAAAAAAATCAATTAGGAGCGTGAAAATATTGCGATTTACGTCTATGTTCATTCTTTGTTTGTTTGTTTTTTTGGCTCTCTCTGTTTGGTATTTTGATTTTCCCTCCTTTTTCTCATTTTCCTTTTCCTTTTCCTTTTCCTAATTAGTATACATGAAATCCGGGTTCGATACATTCTAATGTTACCACGATCACAATCAGGGCCGGAGCTAGTTGTATCAAGGAGGGGCAAGTGCCCCCATTCAAATTATTATTTTATTTCTTAACTACTTAATTAAGTTTTTAATCAGTGCCCCCCCCCACTCTAATTTTCTTTTATGCCCCCATTCAGTTTTTAGTTACTCTCGTGCCTCTTTTTCAGTCGTTTTAAAATTTTGTTTATAACTAAAACTCATTCAAACATAAAAATTCAATTGAATTATAAGTTATCAGCAATACAATAACCCGTTAAATATAAAAATATAAAACATAGAATTGCCCATAATTGAATTACCTTTCTATTTTTATTTCTCATTTAAATATTAGAGAAGTACACTAAAATATCACACAAACAATTATTTCAAAAATTACCACAATTTTGAAAATATTTCAAGAAAACCAAAAAAATATTGGTTTAAGATCTCGAAGATATCATTTATCACTTTTAAAAAACTTTTAGGAAACTTCCATAAACCCAAAGTCTGTGTAAGTTTTTTTTTTGGATTAAGGTGGAAATTTTGGAAAATAAAATTTGATGTAGTTTTTTGAATTCTTATTCAAAATTTTTTGTTTAGTATAATTTATAAAAGAAAAATAAAAAGTATTTAAAGGTACATATCAATATTATTTACTACAAAAATTCTTATATAGTTTTATCTTTAATATTACTTTTTATTATTTTTATTCTTATTCTTATAGACACATCAAAAATTCTTATTTTTATTCAGGTTCCTCGGCTAAAACCGATCTTACTCGAATAATTGCGCAGATGGTAGACTTTCTCTTCGACAACTGCTTAACAACCCTGTCTGAAGCCGACACACGCTGTCTGAATTCCGAAAAATTCGGCCAGCTGAATTTAGCTCGGCTAAATTCCCGAATTTTACGGCCAGATGATTTTTAGCTCGGCTAAAACTTAATCAGTTTGGAAATCACCCGATCTGATTTAATTTCCTCGGCTAAACTCATTTTCTCACGAACACTTGTCTTCTTTCCAATTCTTTTCGGCTAAACTCAATTCTGCCTTAGCCAAATTCTCTCGTTTGGCAGAATTGTGGAACACGGGCGTTATACACTTTAGGCCCAGCCCTTTTTTTTTTTTTGTCGTCTTCGAGATCAAGCTCAGCTCGTCTTCAAGTGAGCTCGGCATTGTGACATGCACGGTACGTCATGCTAGACACGGTCGTTAGGATAAAATCGGCATGTCTTCATGCTCGGCATGTGTTTCTCGGCGAGTTCGGTATGTTCAATGCGTACCGCGAGTTCGGCGTGGTCTCATGTTCGGCTTGACCGTGAACGGGCTCGTGATCATGAGCTCGGCGTGTTGTGATCGTGTTCGTTGGTCGTCGCTTTGCATGCAAGCTATTCATCATGCATGTTACTTCTCGTCGTGTGTTTAGTGAGTTCATGTTCGGTGAATTGGTTTCTCGTCGTGAGCTCATCATGCTCGGTCATCCTCGGTGAATTGGCGAGTTCGACAAGTTGGTGAGTTCGTCGTGGCCTCGTGATCGGCATGTTCGGCGTGTTCAAGTTTGTTGAGTTCGGCATGGTGCCGTGATCGGTATGTTCGGCGTATTCAAGTTCGACATGGCCTCTTGATCGGCATGTTCGGCGTGTTCTCGTTCGGTGGGTTCGGCATGGTCTCATGAGTGAGCTCGTGATATTTGTCATGATCGTGAGCTCGGCATGTGTGAACTCGTGGGAATGAGTTTGGCGTGTTCGGAGAGATGTGATGACGTCGTGGTCGCATTTTCGTGTTCGGTGGCGACGTGCATGGCTCGTGAGAGTAAGTGACATCGTCGTTTATGTCTCACGTAATACTTGTTGCTTGTCATGCACGTCACATCTTCTTCTCAAGTCACGACGGTCTTTATACTCAGTAAGTGAGCTCGTGATTATGTTCGCTCTCTCTTTCATGGTCATGACTCATGAGTGAGTTCGTTCTCGCGTGAGTTCGGTTGATGAGCTGATACAGCTTCGGAGTAGTGTGGGTTTAGACGGCAGCTCGGAGATCGTTTGATGAATAGTTTCAAAGAGGTCTCTTTTCCTCCCTTTTTTTTGTTTTTTCTTTAACGAATCTGGTCGGGGGTTGGGCTTTCGATATTCTCAATACTTTGGGCCAGGGGATGGCTTAATCTAAGATAGACCAGAATTTGGGCCCAGTAAACATCAGGTGGGCCGAGAATCTGCTCAAGCCCAAAAGGAAGAAGATCTGGTTTTTGTCTTCACGTCATAGGTCGGCGTTGGCGGAGATAAGCAACGGCGGTGATGGCAGCGCTTGACGAGCTCGACTCGGCGACATGTACTACCTCGGATCAAAGATTGTACGGTGATTGGAGAATTGTTTCATCAGTACGTCATCTTTGAGTTTCTGATTTCTCGTGTAAAAATAATTCTCCATAAACCCTCAATATTCTCTCTCCCTCCTTCTAGGGGCAATTGACCTCGAGCTTCGGGATTCTAGTGTTTAATAATTCTCCATTCCCCACAATCGGCGCCAATTGTTAAACACAAAAATCACACATATCGTAGATTGATGAAATCGGTTTGGGTTTAGGAGAATTATTTTAATAGAATCATAGCTGGACCCGAGGTGGGTTGCCTACGTACCCTCGAAAGGGATCAAGCCGGTCATAGTTCTAACTACATAGAAAGTTGAAGATCATAATTATGAATGAGGAGCTCTTCTATTTATAATTCTCGAGGTCCTTCGATTTTCCTTTTTCTTCTTGAATTAATAATGGCGATTATCCTTATTTTCCGGAGTCGATAAGGATAACTTCCTATTTTGTCGGGATTTACCTTTATCAAATAAAAGGAGATCTTCCTTTTATTTCGTAAGTCGATCTTGATGGGCTTTGATGTCGGAGTTGGGCTGATCTTAATTCAAACCGGGTTAAACCGGGTGAGTGCTAAATCCCCCTCTAACACCTAGGTTTGAGTGCACTTGAGAACCAATGCTCTGCTTCATAAATTGTGAGCGTGCAGGGAGATTAGTTAGGGTATAAAAAGTCTGGGATCACTCGTAAATTAAAAAAATAATAATAATTAAGGGTGAAATCTTATTATATAAATTTGGTTTCACTTTTTTTTGTGTATGTAATAAATTGTGAAAAACTACAAGTTTAAAACGTCTTGGAGGAGTTTGGTTTGCACGTAAATAGTATTATCACTTTTATCAATACTTTTTGTATGTAGTAAACTCGTAATAGATGATCGTTCAAAAGTTTATATATGGGCCGTTAAAGGGCTCAAATTAGAGCTTAAATTGTTCCAAAACGAAAACGTGATACAGCCAAATAAAATTTGCCGCGAAGCTGATTGTTCAAAATGGCAGCCGAATAAAAAGCGGGCGGCGAAAACTCTGTCTCTAACGTTTTCCCGCTACTTCCATTTTCCCTCTTTGTTTTTCTTTCCTTTTTTCATTATTATTTTTCTCCCATTTCCTCTTTCGATATCTCTTAAAAACCAGTATCGACCATGAGATTGATTCTTCACTTCGACTCGATTGGATCTCGACGATCTCGATCTCCCGACTTTTTTCCCTCTCCTTCTGCTAACCTACGATGCCTACCATCGCTGGAACCGGTTCGTCCCCTCACAAGCGTATCGTGGCCGCCAGATCGGAGAACATTAGATCCGCCCAAGTCAACACTCCTCGGAAACGCAAGTTGAGATCGGATTCCGCCGCGGAGATTTCAGCCACAGCGGTCCTGACTGGGGATTCGTTCTCTACGCCGATGAAATGGAAATCTCCTCGCCGATGTGCTGTTTCAAGCCCCAGGACGATTAAGGAGGTAACTGATGATGAGCTCCTTGTTCGTATTCTTGTTTGATTGTCAGAGGATCAATCCGATTGCTATTCTTATTGGATTTTTGGTATCTATCATCATCATCATCGTCTCTTCAACTGTTGGATCGATTTTTGGAATTTGTAATGATTTATTACTGATTTATCCGATTGCAGGAAGATTCTAATGGAAGATTGGAAAGTCCAGTGATATCAGCCGTGAAAAACCAATTTGATTGTTTAGATGTTAAATCAAAGTGGAATCCTAGAGGTATAAATGATCCTCCTGATTCTTCAGAATGCTCTTTATTAGTTGATGTACAATTGATAGATTTGTAATGCGCAGATGATGACCAAATGAAAGCTGTGAAGGAGGCATTGCACGTGTCTAAGGCGCCGTCGACTGTTGTTTGCCGTGAGGATGAGCAAAGACGGGTTTTAGAGTTTGTAAAAGGTTGCATGGAACAGAAGAAGGCTGGGAGTTTGTACATATGTGGCTGCCCTGGAACGGGGAAGTCACTATCGATGGAGAAAGTAAGACAACAAGCTCAAGACTGGGCAAAGCAGGTGATCAATCTTATGTCTATTTCAGAAAATTGTGATTAGTGTGACTCTATCAATAGAAAGACTGATTATTCCTTCATGAAATTCTTTCAGGAAGGCTTGCCTTGCCCTGAAACAGTGTCTGTTAATTGCACGTCGCTGACCAAAACAACAGACATTTTCTCCAAGGTAAGACCTTGTGCAATCTGAATACATCCAAGTTCTTGGTCTCATTTCAATACAGTTGTTTATTGTGTTATTTTGTTTTTAGATACTTGGTGAAAATGAGACCGGGAAGAAAGCCAATGGCTCCTCTTCACCTCTACAACAACTTCAGATTTTGTTTTCTCAAAAGCAACAATCATCTAGTTCAAAGATGATGTAGGTTCTTCTTTTTCTTTTTCTGTTTGCTGTGATTTGATGACCTTCTAAGATGTTCCTCATTCAATCTTTATTTGCAGGCTAATAATTGCAGATGAGATGGATTACTTGATCACAAGAGATGGAGGTGTCCTTCACGAGCTTTTTATGCTTACGACTTTGCCATTTTCAAGGTGTATACTTATAGGTACTGTCTTTTGCTATCATGGTTATAGTTTAATGTTCATATATGTACACGTTTCCTCCAGTCATACAAAATTGTAAGTTTATTTGTCGTGTTTGTCCTCCAGGTGTAGCAAATGCAATAGACCTTGCAGATCGTTTCCTTCCAAAATTGAAGTCTCTTAATTGTAAGAATAACTCCATCATGGTGTACAGTTGGAACATTCTTTGCCGTTCCAACTTTGATGAAGAACAAAAGTTGAGTTTACTCTAACTTGATTTGTCAAATAATGCAGGCAAACCTTTGGTTGTCACTTTCCGTGCCTATTCTATGGAGCAGATCTTTAGGATACTGCAGGAGAGGCTTTTGGTAAGCCTACCTCTAATTTGTGACATAGGATAATTTTGTAGAGAGAGAAATGCCTGATGAAATGTGATGCAAGTATATTAGGATGAAAATAAGTACATCAGGATAATTTATCGGTAATCAAGGAACTATCAAGAAAAAAAATGTATACCAGATTTAGAAACAAAATTTGACCTATTTGAGAACCTTGGAACTGTAGGGTTGATATCTGTAATCTCAACTCAAAGTATGCTCTATCAGGGGCGGATCTAGGTAATACAAGATGGGGGCAGCTGCCACCAGTAAAATATATAAATAAATTTATTTACATAGGATTTATTAAAGATTTTATAGCCTAGTTGGCTCAATGACTCATTTTGCACCCCATGAATCATGGTTCAAATCCCTGCGATAACATTTTGCACCCACTCAAAAAAATTCCTAAATCCGCCACTGTGCTCTATCTTGGTCGTATTTTCTTATTTTCAACATTCTGCTCCAACAGGCACTTCCATTTGTTGCATTTCAATCAAAAGCCTTGGAGCTTTGTGCCAGAGTAAGAATATATATATGTTAATTTGTTCTCTCCCAGTCTAGTTAACCTTTTTTTGTTGTTGTTGACATTCTATATTGATGTCAATATTTTTGCGTTGTGCCAGAAAGTATCTGCCGCATCAGGAGACATGAGAAAGGCTCTATGTGTCTGCAGGTGAATTATCTTGTGAAAGACTTGTCTCTGGAGTTTATTCTTGTATTGCATAAGATGAATTAGATAGTCCATTACTCTAAAGGTGACAACCCCCGTTTATTCACATATGATTTGATTTCCAGGAGCGCCCTAGAAAACTTAGAAACAGAAGTTAGAGGATCAACAGATGAAGAACCACAAATTCCCTTTCCAGAGGATCAAGTGGTTAGTATTTTTGCTTGTTAGTTAACTCAGTTCACTTACTGACGATGCAAATATCAAGGAACCATAGAACCCGTGGTCTGATTCCGTAACTGTTCTCATCGATAACTCTACAGGTCAAAATGGAGCATATGGTAGCTGCATTGTCCAAGACGTTTAAATCTCCAGTAGTCGACACAATTCAGTCTCTTCCTCAACACCAACAAGTAAGTTACATAAACATACAGACTTATGTAAATTACAATGATATCTGGTGTTTATTTGATTCTAATGACTGATGTAGTGAACTGTAATCACATGCTTGTGTTGAAAACTTGCAGATCATAGTATGTTCTGCTGCAAAGGCCTTTAGAGGAAGCAAAAAGGACAGAAGCATTGCAGAGGTAAATCTTCATTGAATGAACAATACACAAACAAACAAACATAGGTTATAAGTAAAGACATTGTACATAATATTTTTCATACTTTGATGCAGTTAAATAAGTTATACCTAGAAATCTGTAAATCCTCGACGATAACTCCAGCTGGAATTACAGAGTTCAGTAACATGTGTACAGTGCTAAACGACCAGGTAATATCTCCTATAAAGAATGTTCATCTTCTTGGAGATTATGAATAACTCTCATGTATTGTGTTGCTTTATATAATAAAAAGATTTAATAGAATCTTGAAAGAGCCATTTGATAAATAAAAATATGTCATTTTGGATTGGCACAGGGGATTTTAAAACTCAGTCATGCTCGGGACGATAAGCTAAAGAGAGTGAGCCTGAGAGTAGATGAAGCTGACATCACATTTGCTCTTAAGGTACTATATACACACACTCGTTGTTTACTCGCAAACTAATTACATAATTTTTTGTTCCCAATTTCTTAATTGTAACACCTTCCCTTTATTATTTCACAAACAGGAAATTCGGTTCTTCCGCAACTGTCTTGTGTGATTACAGCGACGGTTTTCTTCATTATTTTACAGAATACAAAGAGTAAAAACTCAGTACTCACATACATTGTTTTCTTCTGTAATTTATATATGTATTCTTCGTTACATTTTAAGTTAAAAATTCTTAGTACTGTATGTATTCTACATGTGATGCGTCATTTTGAAACAAAAAAAGAATATATCTTAATTTGCGTCTGATTCGGAATCACCTTCAAGGCTTTGAATGTCTTTTTCTACAGTCAGTCCTCTTTAAACTGTTAGCGAAAGAGTTGAATCAACGCGATCACTGAGATGTCTTCCGTTTCAATCTCTTCCGTCAAATCTTATTTCTCCGCCGTTACGCACCATCGGCCGCCGCCATCACCATTTCCTACGCTCCGGTTTCCGTCGTCGATCACTTCCCCGCCGGCTACTTCTCTTCACTTTGACGGCGGAGCATCTATCTCCCGATCAAATCTCCTCCCAGTCTCGCGTCTTCGTCCTATCAAATGCTCTTCTTCATCTTTAGGTACACTAAAACTCTTCCCCTCGTTAGCACAATTCCTTTCCCATCGACTTCGAAGTTAACTTCTCCGGCCAGATTTATCAGGGGACCAGCTGACAAAATTTAAGGAAGCAGTGGAGAAGGGAAACTTAGTTCCTCTATACCGATGCGTATTCTCGGATCATTTGACTCCGATACTTGCGTACCGATGTTTGGTGAAAGAAGACGATAGAGACGCTCCTAGCTTCTTGTTCGAGTCAGTGGAGCCTGGTCTGCAAGCTTCCAATATCGTAAGCCTCCATGTTTCCATTTCTGCGTCTTGTTTGAGTTTTTTTTTTTTTTTTTTTGTCCTGAACTCAGTTTTAACATATCGATGTCTTGGAGAACTATTTTAGGGGAGGTATAGTGTAGTTGGAGCTCAACCCACAATAGAGATCGTGGCAAAGGGAAATGTGGTCACTGTGATGGACCATGGAGCTGGTCGCAGGACAGAAGAGGAAGTGGAAGATCCGATGATGGTTCCTCAAAAAATCATGGAGGAATGGAAACCACAACGTATTGATGAATTGCCGGAAGCTTTTTGCGGTAAGAGACGAAAAGCTAATCTGATTCCTCCTGATGGTTGATTGATAATCTGATGAAGGTTTCTCCTTTGTTAATCACGGTGGTTGGGTCGGATACTTTTCTTATGACACTGTGCGTTATGTCGAGAAGAAGAAGCTTCCCTTTTCAAATGCTCCAGAGGATGATAGGAGTCTTCCTGATGTTCATTTGGGCCTTTATGATGATGTGATCGTGTTTGATCATGTCGACAAGGTATACTGTTGTTCCTAGTACATTGCATCTTTCTATGGATTATGGCTACAAGAGATTATCCTAGACACAGTTGGAAATAGTTTGTCTTGATTGTGATACCTGTTGAACACAGAAAGCATATGTGATCCATTGGGTGAGGATAGATAAAGATCGTTCGGTTGAGGATAATTTTACTGATGGAATGAATCGGTTGGAATCTCTAACCTCTAGAATTCAAAACCAAAAACCGTGAGTAGATCGTTCTACCAGTCTTTGGATTATAATTTTTTGTCTTTTATTTATAAATTCTGTTTGAGCATACATGTGTTTCTTTTGATTGCAGCTCTAAGATGCCTACTGGTTTCATAAAACTACGCACTGAGCTATTCGGTCCTAAATTGGAGAAATCAACTATGACGAGTGAGGCATACAAGGAGACAGTGTTGGAAGCCAAAGAACATATCTTGGCTGGGGACATCTTTCAGATAGTTCTTAGTCAGAGATTTGAAAGGCGGACATTTGCGGATCCATTTGAGATATATAGAGCTCTTAGGATTGTAAATCCAAGTCCGTACATGGCCTATCTACAGGTTTACTCCTTTGGTCCTTGTTTCCCTACATGATTTCTGAAGATTGATATAACTAATCTGTGGATTTCTCTCTTTTTTGTTTTGTGTGCGTTTAATTTACAGGCTAGAGGATGCATATTAGTTGCTTCAAGTCCAGAAATATTGTTACGTTCGAAAAAGGTAAGTGTTACCTACCTCTAATCTTTGGTCCCTTAATCCTTAAACCTCATCTTCTTCGTTTACAAGTAAATAAATGGCTCGATGTGTGTTTTACTTCCGCTACAGAGGAAAATTACCAATCGCCCCCTTGCTGGAACTGTCAGACGAGGAAAGACACCAAAAGAAGATCTAATGCTGGAAAAAGAGCTCTTAAGCGATGAGAAACAATGCGCAGAGCATATTATGCTTGTTGATTTGGGAAGGAACGATGTTGGCAAGGTTCATCACATTACCACTGCTCAACTCTTATTTCATTTTCAGTTTCTTACCCTCTTCTTTGGAAGCTAAGATGCAGTTTTTAAGCCGTAATCTAACTTGTTTGATTTTTCATGTGAACTCAGGTTTCAAAGCCCGGTTCTGTGGAGGTTGAGAAGCTCATGAATATAGAACGGTATTCACATGTCATGCACATAAGCTCCACGGTATGATACTGTTGCAAAGCAATCAAACGTTTTAGATTCTGAAATCCTTTGATTTCAATAGATTTCTCAATAGTTTTTTTCCGCTCTAATTAGTTTATTAGCTCACAACTGAATCATGAAAATTTCGAATATACGTGGTGGTGAAGTCTGATTCTGTCTAGACTAGAGAAAGCACGAATATGTAACTTCTCATATGATGTTATGCTCATAAACTCCGCAATACGCTGTCCGTTTCATTTACAAATGAATCGAAAATGTAAAAGTCTGCTTGGCTCAACAACACATCTCCTTCTTCACAGGTAAAAGGCGAATTACTCGATCATCTAACAAGCTGGGACGCTCTTAGAGCTGCACTTCCCGTTGGAACCGTGAGCGGAGCCCCAAAGGTTCTCTCTCACAAAACCACAAACTCATACACATTCACCATACTGAAAAAAAAAATCATTTTGATACAGGTAAAAGCCATGGAGCTGATAGATGAGCTGGAAGTAACGAGACGTGGTCCTTACAGTGGTGGCTTTGGAGGCATCTCGTTTAACGGAGACATGGACATCGCCTTGGCTCTCAGAACAATGGTCTTTCCAACAAATTCCCGTTATGACACATTGTACTCTTACAAGCATCCTCAGAGACGTCGAGAGTGGATTGCTCATATTCAGGCTGGAGCTGGAGTTGTTGCAGACAGTAACCCTGACGATGAACAGAGGGAGTGTGAGAACAAAGCAGCGGCTTTAGCCCGAGCCATTGATCTTGCTGAGTCTTCTTTTCTTGAGACACCTGAGGTCACTACTATCACACCTCGCATCAACAATGTCTGAGCATAAGCATTCTTGGTTTTTCACTTTTGATTTCAGTATTACTCACTCAGAGCTGTTTCATTTGTGAGAATTTTTTTTTTTTTTTGTTAGAAATTTTTTTTAACACTGAACAAATTATGAGAACTACAAAGACAACTTTACAACAGATAAAGCTATACGATGAACGGTTCTACTTGCACCATGCGCGATCACGATGAATGGCTCCAATTACACTATGTTGCATAATTTATTTATAAGTTTGTCTATATTAATCTGCAGAAATTGCGTACTTTAGAAAACGAAACTCGAATCTTCTGATGTAAAAACATTAATGAATATTTTGTTGAACCAGTGAACTAATGGTAGAAGTTAGGACTAGTGTCCGAAGTTTGAAGTCTATCGGACCAAAAATTGCTAAAGCCCCACAAACGCTAACCAAATTGTCTAAATTCAAAAAAGCGGTTGATTAAACGGTTATTTTTATTTTACGGTAAGTCTTTAACTATACAAAAAAAAAAAAATTAACCGTCATGAGATCAAAGTAAAAAAAACTGAAAATTTCCAACACTTATTGGGTGGGCCCGATAATACGCAGAGAGCCAGCGTGAGCACGACCAACTTCGTTGAAATAGCGACCAAAACGTTGCGTTTTGAAGGAAGTTGGGTGGATACCGAATCAATTAGAGAGAGAGAGAGAGAGAGAGAGAGAAATTAAAGAGCGATAAGGCAGTTGAGATTGAGAGTTGAGATTTTAGGAGAGACGGAGGATGGAGAATCTATGGCGAATCGCGACGGGTCAGGATCCGAACCGGGAGGATTACGAAGGGATCGAGTTCTGGTCCGACCCAGAGCGATCTGGGTGGCTCACGAAGCAAGGCGATTACATAAAGACCTGGCGCCGACGCTGGTTCGTGCTCAAGCGAGGGAAGCTCCTCTGGTTCAAGGATCAAGCCGCCGCCGGAACCCGTGGATCTACGCCGCGTGGTGTGATCACCGTCGGAGATTGTCTCACCGTCAAAGGAGCTGAGGACGTCGTGAACAAGCCGTTCGCGTTTGAGCTCTCGAGCGGTAACTACACCATGTTCTTCATCGCCGATAACGAGAAGGAGAAAGAAGAGTGGATCAACTCTATTGGACGGTCGATCGTGCAGCACTCCAGGTCTGTGACGGATTCTGAAGTCCTCGATTACGATCACAGGCGGTGATTTTGGCCTCAAATCTCTTATGTTTTTTCTTCTTCTTCTTCTATGCAATGTTTGATTTTGTCTCACTCTCGCCTTTAGGGTTTGCCTGAATTGTAACACTCTTGTGTCCCTGCTTAATTATTGTACCTTGACGTGATGTATGTATGCCTCAAGTTCTAGATCGAATGTCTCTTTGTTATTGATCTTTTTATCTTTTTCGATTCAGTGAGTTCCTCTTATCTTTCCTTCGGAACAATTTTGTCTTTCAGCTTGTATAAAGTTCGATCTATTTGCTTAGCTTTGTGATTTATGTATTTTTTGTTTTTGTCGACTCAAAAAGTAGAAGGCTGTGTAGGGTTTCTGAAGAAGGATTTGGTCTCTGCGACGCTTCTACCAAAAGCTCAAAACTCCTCCAAGAACAAGAACGGAGAGTCCTTTTGCTACTGCAACGTGTGATTTACTGGTTTTTGAAGATGTGTTGCATCATGTGTGATTAGTTTCTCAGACTGAAGAAAGGCAGAGAGAGAGAGAGAGATGCAAGAAAATAGCTTTCTTTTGATTGTGGATCCCACTCTATCATGTCGGCCATTATTTTTTAACCTTGTAAGTGTTCTTTTCTCTTGAAACTGCCAAGGGCCACCTCAACATTAGGTAGGAGTATACGCGTCAGTAATCATCACGTGTGACAAAGTCAAGATGAAGGTAACTAATTCTCTTCTTAGATATGTAGATTGCTGTACTTGTCAGTTAAAGAGGAAAGAACAAAAGCTATCTGTTGTTAGAGATGAGAAACACAGAGCTCATCTTCATCCCAACACCAACTGTTGGACATCTTGTTCCGTTTCTTGAATTTGCTAGGCGTCTCATTGACCACGATGATAGGATCCGTATCACCATTCTCTTGATGAAGCTACAAGGTCAGTCTCATCTGGATACCTATGTTAAGTCAATTGCCTCGTCTCAGCCCTTTGTTAGATTCATTGATATCCCTGAGTTAGAAGAGAAACCAACACTTGGTAGTACTCAGTCTGTGGAAGCCTATGTATACGATGTTATTGAGAAAAATATCCCTCTTGTGAGAAGTATAATCATGGGTATCTTATCTTCTCCTGCACTGGATGGAGTTACGGTCAAGGGAATAGTTGCTGATTTTTTCTGTCTCCCCATGATTGATGTTGCAAAAGATGTAAGTCTTCCTTTTTATGTGTTCTTGACTACAAACTCCGGGTTCCTAGCTATGATGCAGTATCTAGCAGATCGACATAGTAAAAATACCTCGGTTTTTGTAAGAAATTCTGAAGAAATGTTGTCGATTCCTGGCTTTGTAAACCCTGTCCCAGTCAAAGTTCTCCCATCAGCTCTGTTTATCGAAGACGGTTATGATGCTTATGTTAAACTGGCCATCTTATTTACCAAGGCCAATGGAATCCTAGTGAATAGCTCCGTTGATATCGAGCCTTCCTCTGTGAATCATTTTCTTAAAGAACAGAATTACCCTTCTGTTTACGC
Source organism: Eutrema japonicum (assembly GCA_030161315.1). Classification (NCBI taxonomy): domain Eukaryota; kingdom Viridiplantae; phylum Streptophyta; class Magnoliopsida; order Brassicales; family Brassicaceae; genus Eutrema; species Eutrema japonicum. Next base: position 33,997,114 of record BSQW01000010.1, read on the forward strand.
TGTTGGACCCATATTTGACTTGAAGGTCCAGCCTCATCCAGATCAGGACCTCGCCCGTCGTGACGAGTTGATGAAATGGCTTGATGATCAGCCTGAGGCATCGGTTGTGTTCCTTTGCTTTGGGAGTATGGGCAGGTTAAGAGGTCCTCTAGTGAAGGAAATAGCACATGGACTTGAGCTTTGTCAGTCGAGATTCCTCTGGTCACTCCGCACAGAAGAGTTGACAAACGATGATCTTTTGCCCGAGGGATTCCTTGACCGTGTCAATGGACGGGGAATGATATGCGGTTGGTCTCCTCAGGTGGAAATATTAGCCCATAAGGCAGTGGGAGGTTTTGTGTCTCACTGTGGATGGAACTCAATAGTAGAGAGTCTGTGGTTTGGTGTGCCAATTGTGACATGGCCAATGTATGCAGAGCAACAGCTCACTGCATTTCTGATGGTGAAGGAGCTGAAGCTCGCAGTGGAGATGAAGCTTGATTACAGGGTACATAGCGGTGAGCTTGTAAGCGCAAACGAGATAGAGACAGCGATTCGATGTGTAATGAACAAGGATAATAATGCTGTGAGGAAGAGAGTCATGAATATCTCTCAGATGGCACGGAAAGCTACGTCGAATGGTGGATCTTCGTATTCGGCTACTGAGAAATTCATACAGGACGTGATAGGAATCAAGACTTAGCCTTTTCTTGTCCATAAGCTATAAGCCTATAACCTTGTTCATGCTACAGTCCTTTGGATTTGCTTACCTTTTGAACCTTGTTCCATTCGTTGGTGTTTAAACATTCATTAGTCAACTTTATTCATCTTCTTTTGGTTTGGGTACAACCTTGATAAATTGTATCGACGTTTCCAAAAATTGACGGGCAGACCCAACCAAAGTAAGGCCAGAGGCTCATTCGCCTTTTAAAATGTTGGTCAAATTTGGTGTTGGAACTAGCCCTGGGCATAAAACCCGACCGGACCCGAACCGATCCCGACCCGAAAAACACGGTTCTGTTTGGGTTCGGTTCTTCACAATAAACCGAATGGTTCCTCTTCAAATTTGATTCGGGTTTCGGTTCGGGTTGGGTTTTACCCGAGACCTGTTCGGCTACCCGAAAGAACTGAACACATATGGTTTTTTTTTTTTTTTTTTTTAATATTCTGCTAGGGTTTTTTGTCTTTTTTTGTTTTCCCTACCCGAAACCCGAATTTTTTTTTAATACCCGAGAACCGTTCGGCTAGGGATTTTTGTCTTTTTTTTTTTTTTTTTTTTGCTGATTATACTTTAATTCGGGTTTCGGGTATAAACCTGACCCGAACCGAACCCGAAACAATTTTCGGTTCCTAATCGGTTCTAATTATAAATCGCAGACCCGACCCGAACCCGAGAAGACCCGAACCGACCTGAACATAAATTTTTCCGGAACCCGTATGGGTCCAATTCTTCCCTACCCGAAAGATCCAAAACCCGAATTACCCGATCCGACTCGACCCGAAGACCCGAATGCCCAGGGCTAGTTGGAACAATAGGTCGTCTCAAAACGATAATTGACGCATAGAGTTACACATTCTGATAATGAAATATTAATTGATTCCCGATTTTGTGTGCCATCGAGCTTGTTTTGCGAGGAAATGTTTTGATGCTTACAAGTGGTTTGCAGAGGACAAGATATATCATTGTAAATGTGTCAACTGATCTTGAGTTAGGCATTGTAAACCATTTTCTGGCCTAACTAAAAGATAGCGAACGATGCAATTACTTTTTCTTTTCATTGAACTTACGAAGCATTCAAACATATATCGCGATTTTCTTATAATGATATAACTGGTAAAACAAAAACAAAAACATTGGAACTGCCGAATTATTTGTCCTATCACGTATTATGTGGGTCACATATCAAAACCAGATAAATATTATCTAAGATGCATAGACACAAGCACCATAACTAGGGTTTGTAGTAGTGTATATGCCGCTATTTGGGAAAAAGAATTCGCATGCCTGGTCGGTGCGGCCATGGCTTTGGTAATAAGCGTTCATGACATATGACGCATGGCTTACAAGAGTGTTTGGGTTGTAACAGGCTCCACTTGGTAGGATCGGTCTACAATCAACTCCTATACTGCATGCAAAAGTGATATTATCTTGTAGCTGCTTATCCTTCGCCGTCGGAGATGCTACACACCATTGTGTTGAGCTTGTTGCCACGGGAAGGTGTTGGATCATGATGGAAGATAGGAGGACGACGAGGATCGTCAACAAAGGCGACATTTTTGCCATTTCTTAAAAATGAATATTCAAAATGATATGCAAAGAATTGTGTTTTTGCTATCTATGTGAGTATCATAATATGCATGTCTTTGTATATATACTAAACCAAATAATTGTATTTAATATTTATATATATTTCCAAAAGCAAAAGCGTTTACTGTTGGGAAATCATTCCCATTTAACATCCTTTTTGAACAAAATGAAGAAAATATAGAAGAAAATCGAAGAGAGTTGAATAAACTATTTGAAATCTTATTATGTTTATAAAACAGTTTAATCACAAGATTGTCAAAGATTTTGAAATATTCATTAAAGACATCTCTATAATTAGAAAATTACAAAAAGAAAATTTAGAGGTTAACAAAAATATCTCTTCTTAACCGGGAAACCAAAACTAATTTCTCATTTAAAAAATAAGAAAAGAACAGTGTATGTGTCAATGCATGTATATCTTTATATTTTTGGATATTTTTGTGAGTATAAGAATCAACGTATGTGTATTTATCAAATGCCATATAATTATTATATTTTTAAAAAGTTAGTTATTCAGTTTTTTTTTTACTATTAAACAAAAACTAGAAATTATAGAAGAATTAATTTTGTACCAATTATGATTTCAAATACACATACGTTATAAATTGATGTATAAATATATTTATTTGTTTTGAAAAACAATTTTTAAAAAATATTTTGTATTTATTAAAGTATATGAAACGTTTGTTGGTGAGTTAATCTATTTATACATCTTCTTTTTTTTTTGGTATGTGGGCAGAACCTCGATGAATAGTATCGAAGTTTCCAAAAATTGACGGGCAGGCCCAACAAAAGTAATGTCAGGCCCACTCGCCTTTTAAAATGTTCGTCAAATTTGGTCGACAGATACGCCGTCTCTAAACGATCATTGACGCATCGAATCACAGATTCTCAAATCTGACAGAAACGGGAAGTAGACAAAAGATAAAGTCGCTTTCCTTTTATAACCCAAAGAGAGCATAAACCGTTTCCCAAACATCCGATGTGGGATAATTTAAACTTTCGAGTTTCTCAGAAATTCATCGCAGTGAAAAGATGGAGAAGCAAGAAGCAGAGCTCATCTTCATCCCTTTTCCGATCACCGGACACCATCTCGTCACCATCGAACTCGCAAAACTTCTCCTTAGTCACGACCCTTGTCGAATCCACACCATCACAGTCCTCCATTGGGGTTTACCTTTTCTCCCTCAATATAACAATGTCGCCTTCCTCCAATCCCTAGTCGAAACAGAGCCTCGCGTTCGTTTCGTTGCCTTGCCCGAGCTCCAAAACCCTCCACCAATAGAGCTCTTCGTGAAAGCTTCCGAATCTTACATTCTTGAATTCGTCAAGAAAATGGCTCCCTTGGTTAGAGACACTATCTCCACCCTCTTGTCTTCTCGTAATGACTCGGATTCAGTTCGCGTCGCCGGATTGGTTCTCGATTTCTTCTGCGTCCCTTTGATCGATGTGGGAAACGAGTTTAAACTCCCTTCTTACATTTTCCTCACGTTTAGCGCCGGGTTCTTGAGTTTGATGAAACACCTCCCCGAGTGACACCGTAGAATCAAATCGGGATTCGACCGGAGCTCCGGCGAGGAGGAAAACACGATTCCCGGTTTCGTCAGCTCCGTTCCCACTAGTGTTTTGCCACCGGGTCTGCTCGCGAGCGGATCCTACGAGGCTTGGGTCCAAATGGCTGAAAGATATCATGAAGCCAAGGGCATTTTGGTAAATTCCTTCGCATCTCTCGAGCTTAACGCCTTTGATTACTTTGATCGCCGTCCTGAGAATTACCCACCCGTTTACCCAGTGGGTCCGATTCTCTGCTCCAACGATCGTCCGAGTCTGGACTTATCGGAGCGAGATCGGGTCATGAGATGGCTCGACGAGCAACACGAGTCATCGGTAGTGTTCCTCTGCTTCGGGAGCTTGAAGAATCTCGCTGCTTCTCAGATTCAAGAGATCGCTCAAGCACTAGAGATCGTCGGCTGCAGATTCCTCTGGTCGATTCGAACAGACCCGAAGGAATACCCGAGCCCGTACGAGATCTTACCGGACGGGTTCATGAATCGGGTCTCGGGTCTGGGCCTCGTGTGTGGTTGGGCTCCTCAAGTTGAAATTCTGGCCCATAAAGCAATCGGTGGGTTCGTGTCTCACTGCGGTTGGAACTCGATACTTGAGAGTTTGCGTTTCGCGTTCCAATCGCCACGTGGCCGATGTACGCGGAACAGCAACTAAACGCGTTCACGATGGTGAAGGAACTCGGTTTGGCTTTGGAGATGCGGTTGGATTACGTGTTGGCAGATGAAGAAATCGTGAAAGCAGATGAAATCGCTAAAGCCGTCCGATCTTTAATGGACGGTGAGGATGTGCCGAGGAGGAAACTGAAGGAGATTGCAGAAGCAACAAAAGAAGCTGTTATGGACGGTGGATCTTTGTTTGTTGCAATTGAAAGATTCATCGACGAGTTGTGACATCGGCTATGAATAATCATTTTTTAAATACATTGTAGTTTGGATTTCAGAAAAATTAATCAAATTATATAATAGTAGTTGAAATTGAGGCACCTAATGAATATGTTTTTTTTAGTAAGATTGCGAAACTTAATCAATTGATAATATAAGATTAATGGAAGAGAGAACATGAAATGGAATAAAAAAAATTGTTCTTCACAAAAAGGTTAAAAAAACTGTACCGAGCAAAGGAAATAGATAATGCATTTTGAGGTTAGAATCGACTAAAATTTCTTCCTCAGGTTAGTGAGTTTATTACATGATTATCATGGATATATTCTTCTATATGGTATCTAATAGAATTTTTAATTAAAAAACCTCTCAACTAAAGATGGATCGGATGGAAACCTCTCAACTATATTTAGGGATGTCAATCAGGTTAGCTCGGCCCGGCCCGGCCCGAAACCCGTAAAGCCGTATATATTTGAGTTTGGCTCGGTCCGGTCCGAAAAAAAATCAGGCCTATATTCCAAAGCCCGGTCCGGCTCGGATAGGGTTTTAGAGCTTTTCGAGATTTTCGGGTTTTTTCGGGCTTTTCTTTACAAACACAAGAATTCACAATTCTCAAATGAATAATAAAAATAAAATATTTATAAAAATAAATCTAAATGGAAATGTATTATATCAAATCCAATTAAATTTAAAAGCAAAAGTTTGACAAAAAAACAAATAAAATTCAAATAAATTGTATTACCAAATAAAACATAAAATCAAAACAATTCAAATTTAGGTAGTAGAGTTTAGATTAGAATATCACTCACCGTATTCTAAATCTTCATCATCATTAAGAGGTACATATAAAAAAAATAATAATAATAATATTAAGTTTTGACATGTATAAATCATATAGAAATGTCATTGAAAGTCTATAGAAAATGATTCTAAAAAAATGAAGTAAATATGGATAAATGATAATGGTAACTGGATCACGAAATATATAGAAAATATGTCAAATAATTATTTTTAGAAAGATAAATGTTGAAATAAAATCTTTAACTAATTAAAATGTAAAGTTCCGGGCTTTTTGGGCTAGCCCGAGCCCGTTCGGGCTAAGCCCAAAAAACACAATAGCCCGAAAGGCCCGATTTTTTTCGGGCTTATATTTTTAGGTCCGAACCCGCTATTTTTCAGGGCCGGGCCGGGCCAGCCCTGAGGTTTTGGCCCTAATTGACACCCCTAACTATATTTGTAATGTAACACCCTCTCAACTAAGAATTGTTAATTGACTATATTTGAGGGTATTAGAGTAGCTAAGCTGGTTTAGTTGATTGAAATGGTTTAATGTTGGTTTAATGTATTGGTTAAGTCTCCTTTAGCTTAATATTGTTTATATGGAAACGATGGTACATTCATTTACAGTTTAATGAGAAATACACTTTAATCCTTAATATGGTATCAGTGCTCTAACAACCTTTGTGAGATTTTTTTTTCCGCCATTGTTTCTCATTCAAATTTCTTCAACCTTCTTCATGAAATCGAGCTGGATTCTTCAGCAATGAGTGTATCAATTTCTCAGCTGGTTTCCGATTTCATCCTCTGGTTGATTTTCGCAGTGATTGAGCTTCTTTCGTTCGTATCTTTCATCTTCTTGTTTCCGCTTTTCTTTCCTTTTTTGATCTAGATTCAACGCCGTTTCTCGTTTGTTCACCTCACATCGGCTTGATTTCTCTTCGGCAAGTCCAATTTCTTACTTGGAAATGGCTTCGTCTCATCTCAATCCTGCGACTGGAAATGCGATTCCCGTCTCATCGCATCCTCTTGATCAATACGAGAATCCTTACTTCCTTCATTCGCCGGATCATGCTGGCCTGGTTCTCGTCTCCGATCGCCTCTCCTCTGGCTCGGAATTTCATTCTTGGCATCGTTCCGTAAGAATGGCACTCAATGTCAGGAACAAACTCGGTTTCATCGACGGTACTATCCCTAAACCTCCTTCGGAACATAGAGATACTGGTTCTTGTTCTAGGTGTAACGATATGGTAGCTACCTGGTTAATGAATTCCGTATCCAAGAAAATTGGTCAGAGTTTACTTTTCATGCCTACGGCTGAAGCAATTTGGCTGAATCTGATGTCTAGATTTAAGCAAGATGATGCTCCTAGAGTCTATGAAATAGAACAGCGTCTGAGCTTAATAATGCAAGGTCCGATGGATGTTAGCACTTACTATACTGAATTGCTCACTCTTTGGGAGGAATACAAGAATTATGTGGAATTGCCGGTTTGCACATGTGGAAAGTGTGAATGTAATGCTGCTAATCTTTAGGAAAAACTTCAGCAACGAAGTCGTGTGACTAAATTTTTAATGGGATTGAATGAAGTCTTTGAACCAACCAGGAGACATATCTTGATGTTGAAACCCATTCCCTCGATTGAAGATGTCTTTAACCTGGTCACACAAGATGAACGACAAAAATGTCTGAAGCCTCCTCCAAAGTTGGATAATGTTGCTTTTCAGACTTCTATGGATTCTGTTGCTGGCAGCTATAATGGACCTTCTGAGAATACTGCTTATGCAGCTTAATATAGACCTCAACAACAACGACCTTATTGCACTCATTGTGGTAAGAATGGACACACTATTCAGAAGTGTTACATGCTTAATGGCTATCCTCCTGGTCATAAGATATCTCAGAAGACTAATGCTCAACAGTCTTTTCAGCCTACTCAGCAATCTTTTCAGCCTCGTGGTCAATTTCAGGCTGGTCCTCGTCCTACTTTTCCTCCACAATCTCAGTTTCCCAAGCCTGGTGCAATGGCAAATGCAGTCAGTGGATCATCACCAACTGCAAGTAGCCTTGATCTTACTCAGTTTAGTAATGATCAGGTTCAATCTCTGATTAATCAGCTCATTGCTCATGCACGGATTCCAGAGCAGGCTTCTCCTTTTTCTACAGCTTCCATCACTGAAAATGGAGTCATGGCTGCCACATCTACATCTGTACTGTCTCAATAGCATTTCCTTCATCTAATCTCCGCTTTGAAAATCACTCATTCACTTTTTACCATCATTGTCTACTGTATCTTCTGTTCTTCCTAATGATGCTTGGATAATTGACAGTGGAGCCACTAGCCATGTCTGTTCAGACTTGTCGATGTTTAGTGAAACTTTCACTACAAGAAATATGGGTATTAATTAATAGCGGCTGTTAAATGCTATGATTCAACTACCATAGCGTTTCCTAAAACGCTCTGACAGAGCCCGTCATTGTAGGTCGGGCACTTTAGATAGCGGACTTGACGTACGCTATAGTTAATTAAACAACGATAGCGTTCCTCTCTCTGCAATTGTTAATATTTATAATAGCGTGTTATAATTGTTATTAAAACTCATTAATAATAGCAGTTTGTTTTACAAAGATAGCAAATTATTTGTGTTATTAATTTATTTTATAATTACCCAAAATAAATTATAAATGGATTTTATTTTTTTTAATTGTAATATATTTTTGGAATATTTTTGGAATATTTGTAATAATAATAATAAAAAATGTCATATTTTATTATATTTATTTTCATATATGAAAAAATGGTACAAAAGACCAATATTACAAAATAAAAATACATGATTAAACAATCATACAACACTTGCATTTAAACTTATGAATTCTCCCTTCACTCTTGGACCTCCAATCTTTGAAACTTCATCTTTCGATATCATCACAAAACTGAACATCTCAACATAAGATCGGACCATATTCCTTCACATATCCATCATGTTAGCATTCAAAACTGTTAGCATAGTGTATGCAAGTTTGATCTTGCTTGCAAGCCCAGAGAATGATTTGAAAGCAGCAGCAGCTTCTCTCACTGCAAGCGATTCTCTCGGATGCTGCCAAGCCCACTCAAACTGCAACGACGTTCCCAACACATCAGTATGACTTTAACAGCAAAAAAAAACAGTTTAGCTATTACTCATTTTAAATTGATAATGTAACAGAACGAGAGGCCACAACAACTTGAGAACATATGGAAGTAAAAGCAAAATCCTTTTTCCCATGATTGGTAAAAAATATTATATAAAGCATAAAGCTTGGGGGTATCGAAGATAAGATCTTTAAGTCGGTAAATCGGCAAGGGAAAACAAAGGACCTGAAGGGCAGAGATGTTGGTTGGGAAACCATAGATACAGAGGACCATTTCCCATGGACGTTTTTTCTTTGTTCTATATGCACCACTAGTGATCTCTCCATTGTGCTGCCTTATTTTGCGCCTAGGGTTAACCGTGAACCTGCAAAAACCAGATTATGTGATCCGTTATTGAACTCGCTACAAAAGCAGTAATTTTGAAGCACTAAACCAACACCTACAAGTCTGATAAAACTTCGAATTCACACCATTTGATCTGATTTAACTTATAGTAGCCAGGAAAGAGAGTAGTAAGGACAGATTGTATCTACAAAGAAGACGAAGAGTTCAATATTCTAAACCCAAAAAAAAAAATTGGATATACTTCCGATTCATCAATCTGGCTTAACTAGTTTGATCAAACAAGCATCAACATCTGTAAATCTCGATAATTTCAGATCGATGAAGAGTTCTGCCGGCGACGCTCCCGGCGATGATTCCGATTAGCTTCGCTTTGTTCTTCTTCAACTCAGGTGTAGGTGTTGGTTTAGCCGACGGCGCAAGAGAGAAGAATCGAGAGAAAGAAAGTGAAAGAAATAGCAAAAGGGGATTTTTGGCCGCTGTATCACTTCGTCTCTCGAACCCTAGAGAGAAAAGGAAAGAATAAAAAAAAAAGTATAAGGATCCAACGGTGAAGGATCAAAATCAGAGAAAGAAAAGTAAAAGGATCCAACGGTGTTAGATTGTGCCACGTAATTAATCTGAGTGATACATTCCCATTGGTTCTGATCTTGTGAATGTTTATTTATTTTCTCATACCCTAAATAAAACAAATTTTAATAAGTTTTATTTATATTTTTAATTTGGAAATATTTTATATTAATGATTTTATGGTAAATTATTTAATTTTGTAATAATGTTTACATAAATACTATAACAAAAAACTATATAACAAATAATATAAAACCCTAAACTATAAATGAAAGACTAAGTAACTTAACATTAGTTTGTAGGGTTTGAATGTTTGTAATCATTTTACAAACATATAAACACTCATTCATACTGAAAAATTATTATATTTCTATTGTTAATAGAACAAAAAAATATATCATAACCCTTATACCCTAAATCTCAAACCCTATACCCTAAACTCTAAGTCAAAGACTCACTAACTTTTCTTTTTCTTTTTAATTTGGAAATAGTTGTTTCTATTCTATTTTATTACCTTAGTGTAAAACAATAATTTATTATATTTTTTTATATTTATATTGTTAGAAAATTTTAGAAAACAGTATATTTCAAACCATAAACCCTAAACCTATGCCATAAACTCTAAATCAAAGATTCACTAAGTTTTCCCTTTTATTTACATTATTGATAGAAAATGTTTTATACTAATGAGTTTATGATAAGTTATTTAGTTTTATACTATATGCCAATGCCCTAAACCCTAAATGAAGACTTAACTCTTATTTTAATTTTATCTTAACTCTTATTTTAATTTTATCTTTAAAATATTACATGTTTAGATTATGTTATATGTATTACACAAAAATATATTGTACATATTCCATTGTAAATTGAGAAATTTCAAAAACTTATATATTTCAAATCTTATACCTTATACAGTTATACCCTAAACCGTATATGCCCTAAACTCTAAATTAATGAAACATTAATTTTTTGTATTTCAAAACTTATACTTTATACCCTAGACCCTATGCCCTAAACTCCAAATTAAATATAATAACTTTCCTTTTTTTATTTTGTAAATTTTATTTATTGGTTATGTAACGATGATAATGTTATATTTATCGAACTTCTAAATTCGGATCACTCAATTTTAGAGTGCCTTTATAATAACAAGTCAGATTTTAGGTTGTAACCATAAATAAAAGATGAATGCCACTTCGAACTAATGGGGTGTATTATACCAATTTGGTTTGCCTTTTAATTGAAACATATCATTTGACACTTCACTCTTTGATAGAAACTTAGGCACATCGAAATAATGGGGTTTATAATACCAATTTCGATAAATAATGTGTTTTGCAAGAAAGAACATAGAGGGTGTTTGGTCTAGTGGTATGATTCTCTTCGGGTGCGAGAGGTCATGTGGCTTGGTCTAATCTTTATCCACTTGTCGTTCTTAGCCCCACCTCCTGCTGTCAACACTTCCTTGGCCTCCGTTGCTCCCATCTCTTTCAACAACTTGTACCCTTTCCCCTGTAATGGGTAAACCCAACTTAAACTTGTTTGCTAATTGAGCTTTAACTGAAACTACTTGTTTCAATTTTGACGTGGATGTACAACTTTGACGTGGATGCAAAACTAAAAGACTACCTCAATACCTTCGATCGTTGTACCAATCTGCTTTCTTCTGTCTGCTCAATGGAGGAGATGATACTCCACGAAGCCCTCCTAGCACCAATCACGTTCTTGTAGGCAACATACAAGTGGTTCCTCTGCTCAACAGTAAGCTCTGCGGTATCGGCGGTCTTTGCAACTTTCTCCATGAACTCAACCATGTCCTCATAACGTTCAGCCTGCTCGGCAAACTTGGCCATGTACACATTCTCTTCCTGAGACGACATCTTTGCAATACTCTTTTTAAAATCTGTTCCAGCATAAAAAAATAAGATCCGAGTAGCAATAACAGAGTACATGAACCAAAAAGCCTAGCGAAATCAAGAGCAACCCCTAACTAGACCCAAACTCTTTAAAGACAAAAATGTTGCAACACTAGTATTGCATCATATCAATGTTGCAGCGGCCACATGCTACACTCTTTAGATCTCCACATTTCCTGCACATCCCAAGAGATCTGCAAAAGTTGTGATTAGAAACACACGATGCTAAGATATAGATTCAAGAACGAGTCTAATTTCATTAGGCCATAGACATACAACACTCTAGAACAGTTCTTGGAGACATCAGCGGTGCAGTGAACTGTCTTAAAACCATGCCTACACAGTCTCTCTCATTACAAAAAGGTAAGATATTCAGAATCCATAATCAAAATCAAGAATCTCAACATTGTGAGAAGGCTTTCAAAACAATACAATTTTTTGAACATGAGAAAATGATTTAACACCTGAAATTTTCAATTCGTAAATGCGAGAATCAAAAGATTTTTCAGTGAGCTGCAGATTTTCAGGAAACCATTAGTTCACATGGTGAGAACTAAGGAAAATCACGTTTCCATTGGAGAGTGAGAGGCTAAAGACATTAGTTAACCCAACATAGATTTTTGATTTCATAATCTATCCTTTGGTTAAGACTTCAAACAGCATATCAGTATATCACATAGAAACTCCTAAAGTCTTCTCATTTTCAGAGTTAAAGATTCACAACCCTACTAATCAAGCAAGAAATTTCTTGGTTGTTGTTTTTGTGTCTTCCTTTTTACTCAGAAATCGAACAGCTTATCACAATTCTACGCAGATACTACAATCATCATCATCATCATCATCTCATACGCCATTAACACACAATCAACAAAACAATTATCATGGGTTCATCCAAAATCCAAGCATGTTCCTCCAAAATCGGATACCATATGACATGGATTTTCAATCAAGACATGAAAGATTGAGAAAAAGTTGGGTTTTGTGTTTTTCCAGAAATCAGTGTGGTGAGATGATGAAACTTGTAAGGTTGTTTACCTTCTCTGAGCAGCGGCAATGAAAGCGTCAACTTTTGTAGCAGAGATGGTGGCACCGAGAAGCAGAGCCCCGACTGCGAAACCCGCTACTTCGTTTGATGTTAATCTCAGCATCGTGTTCTTCACTTTCTCAGCACTTCCCTGCACTTCTCTGCACTCACACTGTTTCCTATAAATAACGAGAGTGAAGAAGAGAGAAGAGAGAAGAGAGAAAGAGAGCAAAACGGGATTTTTCTGAATACCCTATGTGTTAGTCGACCAAATTGTCTGAGGGTGAGATCAATTTTTTTCCTAAAATTAACTTGGTTCAATTTATTTTACTTGGCGGGTAATGAAATTTTTCTTATTCCCGATTAACCTACAATAACGTTTTACAATTCATATGTGCTATTATAGAACAACTGGAGAACCAAAAATTAAGCGCGATCACATTATTTTTGCCGCCTAACATATCATAGCGTTTACTATTTCAGAAACGCTATGAAAAATTCATGCATAAGTCAACAATAGCAGAAGCATATAAACCGCTATCCTGAATTACTATTAATACCCATTTTTCCTGTAGTGTTTTCCTGTAACAGGAGTCACAGTCTCACTTCCAAATGGCACTAGTGTTCCTATTACACACACTGGCACCGTGCATATTTATGCTTATCTTGTGTTACGTGATGTTCTTTATGTTTCTACTTTCAAATTTAATATACTTAGTGTTAGCTCTTTGTTGAAACATAATCATAGCTCAGCTCATTTCTATCCTGATTCTTGTTATCTTCAGGACAATACTCAGGACTTGACGATTGGTAGAGGCATTCTTCTACACAGTCTTTACATTCTAGAGACTGCTGTCACTCCTTCCTCTACCAACTTTTGTGGATCCTTGTTAGAAGATGGACATCTCTGGCACCAGCGCCTTGGACATCCATCTCCTCTCAAGTTACAACATATGTCAGGTTCCTTGCCTATGTGTAAAACTAGTTTTACACATTGTAATGTTTGTCCTTTAGGTAAGCAAAAGAGATTACAATTTGTTTCTCATCGTCGTATGTCTGAATCTCCTTTTGAGCTGGTTCATCTAGATGTTTGGGGTCCCTTTTCAGTAGAGTCTGTAGAAGGATATAGATACTTTCTTACCATTGTCGATGATTATACAAGAGTTACATGGCTTTACATGTTGAGAAATAAAAGTGATGTTGCTTCTGTCTTTCCAGCTTTTATTCAACTTGTCGAAACTCAGTATCAATCTAGCATTAAGACTATTCGTAGTGACAATGCACCAGAACTTGCCTTTACTCAGCTTATCAAAGAACATGGAATCATTCATCATTTTTCATGTGCATATACACCGCAGCAAAACTCTGTTGTTGAGCGTAAGCATCATCATCTTTTAAATGTAGCTAGGGCTTTATTGTTTCAATCCAATGTCCTTTTAGTCTACTGGTCTGACTGTGTTGTTACTGCAGTCTTCTTGATAAATAGAACTCCTTCTTTAGTCCTCAATAAGTTGTCTCCGTATGAAAAATTATGCAAGAAAGCACCTGACTATTCTTTTCTTATAACTTTTGGTTGCTTATGCTATGTTTCTACACTTGCTAAGGATAGACAAAAATTCACACCGAGAGCTAGACCTTGTGTTTTTCTAGGATATCCATCCGGTTACAAAGGTTATAAAGTGTTAGATCTTGACACAAATGTGGTTTCTGTTTCTAGGAATGTCATTTTCTTTGAGAATATCTTTCCTTATAAAACTGATCAATCTTTGAATATCACATATGTGTTTTGTCGATCTATTATGCCTATGCCGATTCCTGTTGTTCTAGATAGTAACATGCATACTGGAGTTCATATTGCACCTCATCCTGCTATTCCTACTACATCTCATAATAACATTCATGCTCCTGTTCCTGCTGCATCTGCACCACTCTCTAGTGCCTCATCTGTACCATTAGAGACTGTTACTTCCAATACAGGACATGTTGCACTTCCCATTGGCAGGCCTAAGAGACAAGTGAAGGCTCCAGGTTACTTATCTAACTATCATTGCAATCTCTCTCAAATTTCTTCTTTCACTCCTGTTCTCTATCCTCTCTCTTATGTTCTTACTTACTCAAACATTTCTCCACAATATCAGTCTTTTGTTCTCTCTTGTACTACTGAGACAGAACCACATAATTTTAAGCAAGCTATGGCTCATCCTCATTTTCCGAAGGCTATGGATGTGGAGTTGTTTGCTCTTGAATAAAAGGGAACATGGAGCATTGAATCTTTGCCGCATGGTAAGCATGTTATTGGCTGCAAATGGGTCTATACTATTAAGTATAATCCATATGGTTCTATTGAACGATATAAAGCACGATTAGTGGCAAAAGGATACACACAACAAGAGGGAATTGATTACATCGATACCTTTTCCCCGGTTGCTAAACTTGCTAGTGTTAAGCTGGTTTTAGGTCTTGCTTCTTGTTTTGGATGGACTCTCACTTAAATGGATGTCACCAATGCCTTCCTGCATGGTAACTTGGATGAAGAGATATGCATGAGTCTCCATCAGGGTTATACACCTGCTAAGGATGTTTCTCTTCTACCTAATCCGGTATGTCGTCTACACAAATCATTGTATGGATTGAAGCAGGCCTCAAGACAGTGGTATCATTGTTTCTCCACAGTTGTGCTGCAGGCTGGTTTTATTCAGTCTCCTGGTGATACCACTCTCTTTGTTAGGCAAACTGAATCATCATTTACTGCTTTATTGGTATATGTTGATGATATCTTAATAGCATCCAACAATAATTCAGAGTTACAAATTCTCAAAGATGCTCTCCATCGGGCTTTCCAGATAAAGGACATGGGCTCTCCAAAGTTCTTTTTAGGACTAGAAATTGCTCGGAATGCTTATGGAATATCAGTTTGTCAACGGAAATATGCTCTGGATATACTTGCTTCAACTGGTATGTTGGCTTGTAAACCTGTTACTGTTCCAATGGATCCAACAGTTCACTTAAGCAGAGACACTGGTTCCAAATTGGAGAATGCTACTCCATACCGTGAGCTTATCGGCCGCCTTCTCTACTTGACCATCACTAGACCTGATATCACCTTTGTTGTGAACTACTTAAGTCAGTTTTTATCATCTCTAGCAGACATACATCTTCAGGCTGCTCATCGGATACTGCGGTACGTGAAGAATAATCCAGGACAAGGTTTGTTCTATGCTGCTGATTCTGAATGGTGTCTCAATGCATTTGCTGATGCAGATTGGGCTACATGCCCTGACTCTCGGAGATCAATCAATGGTTTATGTGTTTATCTGGGAAAATCATTGATTTCCTGGAAATCAAAGAAACAACAAACCGTGAGTCGTAGCAGCACCGAAGCAGAGTATAGGAGCATGGCTCTTGTCACTTGTGAGCTCCTATGGCTAGATTAGCTTCTCAAAGACCTAAAGGTTACGGTTCAGACTTTGGCTAAGCATTTTGAGACAATAAGCCTGCTCTACACATTGCTACTAATCCAGTTTTCCATGAAAGGACCAAACATATCGAGATTGACTGCCATACAGTCCGAGATCAGGTCAAGAATGGTTTTCTGAAACTCTTTCATGTACTTAGTGCTAACCAACATGCTGATATTTTGACAAAGGCTCTACACCCAGGACCATTTCATTCTCTACTTCAACGAATGTCTATATCAAGCCTCTTTCATCTCGCTTTTGTTTCCTCAGATCATGCTTCCTCTTCACGACTGGTTTCCATTTCAGAGGCTTGAGGGGGGTGTATTAGAGTAGCTAAGCTGGTTTAGTTGATGGTTTAATGTTGGTTTAATGTATTGGTTAAGTCTCCTTTAGCTTAATCTTGTTTATATAGAAACGATGGTACATTCATTTACAATTTAATGAGAAATACACTTTAATCCTTAATAGAGGGGTTTCTATATTACAAATATAGCTGAAGGGTTTCTATTCAATTCATTTTTAGTTGAAGGTTTTTTTTCATTAAAAACCCTATGTAATTAAAAACCCTATGTAATATGGTCACCATGCTAATTGACCCTTAATTTAAATAACTAAACATAGTGCCCAAAAACAAAAACAACTAAACATCATGAGAAAAAGCTCAACAACATTGTTAAACATAACATTAAACTACTAAAAGGAACAAACTACTAAAAGATCAAAAACATGAAAAAAAGTAAATCATTTATAAGTCGGTGGAAGATAATATATTTAGATTCTGGATTTAGTCGTGGATAAGAAGATAATATGTTTGTTTCCTCTGAAATTGATTTGGCTCGCTTAGAAGAACTTCTTTCCGGTGGATCTACATCCACATGATCTTGAGTTTCTTTCTTTTTTTCCAGAAATATAGCGCTAGTTTTCCATATTTTGTACTTGAGAGTAAAAATGGATTTGAGTCTCGCATGATAGAAATGTTCATCCAAAGTCCAACATTTTGCAAAGTCTTTCAGGTACTCATCGTTCCCTAACTTGAGTCCGAAATAAAAGGTACTGCGGGTGATCTCACATTCACGATACATAAGCTTTTGGTTCGTATTTCTTGACCAAGAAAGCGTACAACCACTTGGCTCATGGCGGAAGGTCGGCAATGCAGGTTTGCTAGTTGCGAAAAACCCAACTCCTCATTGATTTCTCTTCAAAACAAGGGAGACTTGCGACTGCAAAGTTCAATTCCCAAGGGAGCTTTCTAAACACAACATCAGGCTCAAGTTCATAATTATTTATATGTTTCTCTAATCTATTGATTAATTTAAAGTACTTATTTTAAGTCTCGAGTTCAAAAAATTTCAAAATGTGCAAAAACAGTCATTGGCCTTATAAAACACATGACCAATTTTGCAATCAAACCAATGTTTATTTCCAGTTGCATGCGTTTAATCTCATCCTATTCCTTCATCTTTTCCAAGAACTTGAGCGTTTTGAGAAGGTTTGTGCATAAACTTTGCTTCAGAGACTGAGCTGCGTAATCAACAATATCTACGCTTTTTACGTACGTGGTTTGAAATCATTTAAAGCATTTCAAGGACATGACATTTGCTTTGCAATCTTGTTCATGGGTATGTTGTTCATATTTATTTAACCCCTTCAGCGTTTTTCTTTGTGATTTCTGATAATTCACACGCAATGCAACTGAACAAAACAGCTCTAAACGTGGGTGATAACTAAAAATGGAATGAATCAACTTAGCTATATGTACAGAACGGTAAGTCATGGTGAAAATTTAGTTTGAAGATATGGCAAAGTGATAAGATGATAGTGTAAAATAAACAACAAGAAAAAGCCCATTTATCTGCTAAAAGATCAAATAAATAGCAAAGGATGAAATTTTGATTATCCTATCCTAGTAGAAAAAGTAGAGTTTATCTGCTAAAAGATCATTAAGCATGTTAATGATTTGGTTCCTAAGAGGGAAATCAGAAGAAATGGATTTGACAATTTGATGAAGCTCTGGGAAGCTCAGTAATAGCATTGGTGATTCTCTGGTAGGTATTGTTGACATTGATCTCTTCTCGGTGAATCTCAGCTTCAACACCAACCTTGACAGTTTCAAGACATTTCAAATTTCCCAAGAAATGCCTCATCTGTTTCCGCTCTCTACAAGTTCCTCCATACCCTGAAATGTTTAGAACCTTCACTTGACATGCCGATAAACAACATACTTCTTCTTCTTAGGGATGCAAGGGCAGGCGTCTCCGCATATATCTGTAACTTGGTGCACAAGACCCTGAAGGTATAGCGACGCAAACAATATTCATGTACAATAATCTAGCAATGAAACGAATTATGTGTGTATGTGTGTTATCAGACGAATTTGATATTACACCTTGATGACTAAGGTTTTAAGGTTTGGAGAGTTGGTGAGGAGAAGTGGCACCACTTGCCAGCCTCTTTTTTTATCACTCTCAAAAGATAAAGTAAGGAGGTTGTGAAAGACCGGCATTGATTTACAGCAAAAGTGAAACACCTAATTTATAATGATCACAACCAAAACAAAGATATATAGAAAACTTGAGACTTTTGTTAGCTAGCATTAGATTTGATTATCATGCAATTCAAATTGAAACAATCAAATATTATAACAAGTAGCAAAACTGACCTCAAGAGAATTAGGAGACAAGTGAAGAGTTTTAATGTTGCTTATCCCTGCAACCAGATCCGTAACATCACCCAAAACATCCTCACCAGAACCACTATCATTGTCATATCTTTTTTTTTCCATAGTTCCCCAAGCTCTGTCATTGTCATCACCATATTCACCAGAACCACTATCATTCTCATATCTTTTTTTTTTCCATAGTTCCCCAAGCCCTGTTGATATTATCATATTTTGCATCATTCTAGCATCCGTTCCATTTAGGTTTCGAGTCATTTACATGTAGTTCATGATATCTCTTTAGCATTTTAGTCATTTTAGGAGTCTAATGTGTCCACATTTAGTCCTATAGGGTCCTTGCATGTTTTGGTTCGTATTTCATGTGCTAAAGAGGAGATTCGAGACCCGAGGAGAGGAGACGGAAACCGTACCGACGTCACTGGTTGGTACCACAGCTCGGTATCGAAGGCAGAAGGGTTGCACCGAGGTCACTGCTCGGTGCAACTGATCGGTATAGCCCGACGGAGGAAAACAGCCCCAATACCGACGTGCAACACCGAGGAGTGACGTCGGTATCGAAGCTTCAGGGGATTGTACCGACGTCACTGCTCGGTGCAACTGATCGGTGCTGTCAAAGGAAGAAACCTGGGGGAAAAATCCCTTAATACCGAGCAACGGTACCGAGGAGTGACCTCGGTATCCATTGAAGATAATCAAGCAATACACCTCAATACCGACGCCACTGCTCGGTGCTCCTCGTCGGTGCACAAACCAGGCTCAATACCGAGGTGTTGCACCGAGCAGTGACCTCGGTATTGGCCAAATCAGAACTCTTTATCCATTTAAACCGGGTCGGTACCCAGTTTGTCCCGGGTCGACCCGGTTCGTCACTATTCACTATTTATGCCCAAAAACGTAATTTTGATGGGCTAAGTCTTTTGTTAAGCAAAAACCCTCTCTAAGAGTGATTTGTAAGAGATTGATCTTTTTGTTTAATGCATTTTGAGTATTGTTTTCTTGATTGAATCCATCTATCTTCTACTTTCTAATCATCCAATCATCTTGATCATGAGCTTTAACTCTTCTTTTCTTGGATTTGTTGAACTCATGATGATTAGTGAGTAGTCCTTAGGATCTTGAGATATGGTAGATTAGGGTGGTCCAATGTTTGATTGGTGGTGTTTAGGGTTAGATAGTCTTTTGTTCCTTCTTGTCTAGTGCCCCTAAGGCTAGATTCAGCTTGAAAGAGTGGATCTAGATCATAGGGCATTTCATGAACACCAAGTGTTTGATGAAATGCCTTGATGAACTAGACAAGAGATTTATGTTCCTAACCTAAGACATTAGTTGTTTAGGGCATACTTTTGGTTGATTTTGTTATGATTCTTAATGCTTGCTAGTTGTTAATCCACAAATTATGATTTGCTAATGGATTTAATAATTAACATAGTGATTAGTTGTTTGAAAGAGAACTAATCAAGATTAGAGATCTATTACCTAGGAAGTAGCTTCTTTGAGTAAATGAACACCACTAATTCCACTTGGATCACCTTATATCAATAACCTCATATCTAGTTCCGCCTTTGTTATTTGAATTACAACTCGTTTAGTATTGCTTTTGTTTGTTTGAATTTGGATACTTAATCATAAACTACCTCGTTTACCTTAACTTATTTATGAACCTTGCATTCTTAGTGATTAGGATAAATCCCGATAAGGTTCGATAACCTCTTATGCTACAATTGCATTTAGAGAATTGACTCTAGAGATACCAAAATATCTTGTATCAATTTGGCGCCGTTGCCATATTGGGATTTGTTTTAACATTGAGGTTTAGGCTCTTTGTGAGATTAAGCTTTATTTGCTACAAAGTTACTAATCTTGTTTGCTTTCCATTGCTCTCTCTAAACCATAGGTGCATGCATACGCGATCTCGAGGCAACGACAATCTAGTTGGACCAAGGGACGACATACATCGATCATACCGAGGATTTCGAACAAGGGAAGCACGTGAGACAACAAGAAGTTGAGAACGACATGGATCACTATGCCAATGTTCCACTTGAGGACATTCTTGACAATGTGGACAACCTTCCACATCCTCAACAAGGTGGTAATGGAAACCACCCCGCACAAGGTGGTAATGGAAACCACCATGCACAAGGAGGCCACACACCACATCCACCCGCCCGGCCAATGAGAGTGCCCCAACCATCCACCAAGAGCTATAAACGTTGTTGGAGAGGGTGATGCCGCTAATGCTCACCAAAACCGCCAAGGCATTCAAGCTCCACCGGTAGAGAACAACAATTTCAAAATAAAGCCGGGGGTTATAACATGGTTCAAGCCAACAAATTCCACGGCTTGTCCATGGAAGACCCTTTAGATCACATTGACCAATTTGACCGGATATGTGGTCTCACGAAGATCAATGGGGTCTCCGAAGATTGGTTCAAGCTTCGTCTCTTCCCGTTCTCTTTAGGTGACAAGGCTCACCAATGAGAAAAGACCTTGCCACAAGGATCTATAACCTCGTGGGATGATTGCAAACGTGCGTTTCTCACCAAATTCTTTTCACCGGCTAGAACCGCCAAGCTTCGCAACGAGATCTCAAGTTTCACACAACGGTCCAATGAGTCTTTCAACGAGGCTTGGGAGAGATTTAGAAGCTACACGTCTTAATGCCCACATCACAGCTTTAGCAACGTTTCTCTCCTAAGCACCCTTTACCGCGGTGTTTTGCCTAAGATCCGTATGCTACTTGACACGACATCTAACGGAAACTTCTTGGCTAAAGACGTTGAGGAAGCCATGGAACTTGTCGAGAACTTGGCCCAAAGCGACGGTACCTATGGCGACGACTATGACCGCGCCACAAGGACTACTAGCGACTTCGATGAGATCAAGCGAGCCAAAGATATGAAATCTCTCGACAAGTTGGACAAGCAAGCCAATTTGATTGATAAACTACTAGTGTCTTCTCAAAACACGGTCAACTTTGTGGATGCTTATGATGAGAACCAAGGTTATTATCAAGAGGAGAACGTGGACATGAACACACAAGAGGAAGTGAACTACGTGGGAAATCAAGGGAACTACCAAAACCAAGGGAACTATCAAAGACAAGGGTTCAACCAAAACTATAGGAACCACCCCAACTTCTCTTACCGAAACACAAATGTGGAGAACCCACAAGACCAAGTCTACCCTCCGCAACCCACTCAACCTCAAGGAACTCCACAAAAGCAATTCCAACCTCAAGGCCAAGCCTCTAATACCAACCAAAACCAAGGCTTTGTCCCAAGGAACCAATTCCAAGGAAACCAAGGTGGACTTCAACCCAAAGTTCCACCCGGTTTTCAAGGACAACAACAAGGGTTTGTGCCTCAAAGTCAAGCAACTACGTCTAAACCGCAAGAGCTTGATTTGAGCTCCATGTTCCAACAACTACTCAAGGGACAAGCGGAGATAAATACGAGGGTGGATTGCTCCTACAATGACCTCAACACAAAAATTGAGGCTTTGAACTCCAAGGTAAAACACATGGAGAACAAAGGTGTTGCTACTTCTTCACGACCACAAGGTCAACTACTGGGCAAATCCGAAGCTAATCCTAAGGAGTATGTCAACGCCATAACCTTGAGAAGTGGCACGCTCTTGCCTACAAGAGAAGCTCCTTCTCCTCTCAATGCGGACATTGAGAAGCAAAGTGGGGAGGGGGGGGGGTGGAACTTCAAGAAGATGACGAATTGGTTGAAGATGAAAAGGATGAAATGATAACTACTAGGACGATAACCGGGCATAGAATGTGCATTGACTATAGGAAATTGAATTCATCCACTCGTAAAGATCATTTTCCATTGCCATTTATAGATCAAATGCTCGAACGCCTAGCTAATCACCCTTTCTATTGCTTTCTAGATGGTTATTAGGGTTTCTTTCAAATACTCATACACCCGAATGACCAAGAAAAAACAACCTTCACGTGCCCTTACGGCACCTTCGCATATCGAAGGATGCCTTTTGGGTTGTGCAATGCTCCCGCAGCATTCCAACGTTGCATGATGTCAATTTTCTCTGACCTTCTTGAAAACATGGTAGAAGTCTTCATGGACGATTTCTCCGTGTATGGATCTTATTTTTGTGTTTTTTTGTCCAACCTTTGCAGGGTCTTGCAACGGTGCGAAGAAGCAAACTTGGTGCTTAACTGGGAGAAATGCCACTTCATGGTGCGAGAAGGAATTGTGCTTGGGCATAAGATCTCCGAGAAGGGGATTGAGGTAGACAAGGTCAAGATCGAGGTTATGGTTAGTTTGGAGCCACCTAAGTCGGTCAAGGACATCCGGTATTTCTTGGGTCATGCGGGGTTCTACCGAAGATTCATCAAAGACTTCTCAAGGATCACGAGGCCTCTTACAAGGCTACTTTGCAATGAGGTGGAGTTTGTGTTTGATGAGGAATGTATGGTAGCGTTCATAGAGATCAAGAAGGCGTTGGTTAGTGCTCCCATTTTCCAAGCTCCGGATTGGGATCTCCCTTTCGAGATCATGTGTGATGCTAGTGACTACGCGGTTGGAGCGGTCTTGGGTCAAAGGAAGGACAAGAAGACCAATGTCATTTACTATGCAAGTAGGACCTTAGATGACACTCAAACCCGATATGCCACAACGGAGAAAGAGTTGCTAGCCGTAGTCTTTGCAATGGAGAAGTTTAAGTTTTATGTTGTGGGATCAAGAGTGATTGTCTACACCGATCACGCGGCTTTGAGATACATTCATGCCAAGAAATACACCAAGCCTAGGCTACTCCGTTGGATCTTGCTTCTACAAGAGTTTGACTTGGAGATAGTTGACAAGAAAGGGATAGAGAATGGAGTCGCGGATCATTTGTCTAGAATGAGGATTGAAGACCTTGTCCCGATTGATGATAAGCTCCCCGAGGAGAGTCTCATGGTGGTTGGAGTTTTGAAGAAAGGGATTGAAGCCGTGCAAGGACTAGAGAGTGCTAATGGGTTACAAGATGAGAAGCTACCATGGTTTGCGGATCTAGTGAACTACTTAGTGTGCGGGAAGGAACCGCCTTTGGATGGGTATAAGAAGAAGAAGTTCTTCCACGACGTTACTAGATACTATTGGGATGAGCCCTACTTGTACAAGTTATGCTCGGATGGGTTGTATAGAAAGGGCGTAGGGGAAGAAGAAGTCCAAGGGATCCTACTTCATTATCACGGGTCAAGCTATGGCGGGCATCACGCATCCTACAAAACCGCTACAAGGGTCTTGCAATCCGGTTTTTGGTGGCCCTCGTTATTCAAGGATGCACACATCTTTGTCTCCACATGTGATGCATGCCAAAGGAAAGGGAACATTGGGAGGAGAGATGAGATGCCCCAAAACCCAATCCTTGTGGTGGATATGTTCGACGTGTGGGAGATCGATTTCATGGGACCTTTCCCGTCATCATATGGTAACCAATACATATTGGTGGCGGTTGATTACGTCTCCAAATGGGTGGAAGCCATTGCAAGCCCGACCAACGATGCCAAGGTCGTTCTAAAACTGTCCAAGTCCGTAATATTCCCAAGGTTCGGAGTTCCAAGAGTGGTCATTAGTGATGGAGGTAGTCATTTCATCAACAAGGTGTTTGAAAGCTTACTAAAGAAGCTTGTTGTGAAGCATAAGGTAGCAACACCTTATCATCCTCAAACGAGTGGCCAAGTAGAAGTGTCCAACCGGCAAATCAAAGCCATACTTGAGAAGACGGTTGGGGGTTCAAAGAAGGATTGAGCCAACAAGTTAGATGATGCTTTATGGGCATACCAGACCGCCTTTAAAACACCTATAGGGACTACACCATTCAACTTGCTTTATGGGAAGTCATGCCATCTATCGGTTGAGTTGGATTACAAGGCCCTATGGGCGGTGAAGCTACTTAACTTCGACATCAAGACCGCACAAGAGAGGCGGTTGATTCAACTTCAAGAGTTAGAGGAGACTAGGCTCGAAGTCTATGAGAGCTCGAGAATCTACAAGGAGAGGACCAAAGCTTTCCACGACAAGAGGATTGTGCACAAGGACTTCAAGGTTGGGGACCTAGTGTTGGTATTCAATTCTGGGTTGAAGCTCTTTCCCGGGAAACTCAAGTCAAGGTGGTCGGGTCCGTTTGAGGTAAAAGAAGTAAGGTCGTATGAAGCCGTGGTGCTTGTTAACAAGGAGGGCCAAGATTTCATTACAAACGGACAAAGGCTCAAACTCTACCGGGCAAATCAAATCGTCGAGAAGGGAGGATCGATCCCCCTCGATGATGTCCCTCTAGCTTGAGAACGGTAACAAACGTCGAACTTAGTGACGTTAAACAAAGTGCTCTTGGGAGACACCTTAAGCTTATCATTGTACATATTTTCTTTTTGTTTATCTATTTTTCTATCTTTGCTAGATATTTTTGATGTTTTTGTTAAGTGTGCATAAGGGTTCCAAGGCAAAAAGGTGAATACCGAGGAGTGACACCGAGGAGTGACCTCGGTATGGACTTGCCAAGAGCAATACCGACGTCACATGTCGGTACCACAGCTCGGTATGGAAACAGGAGGAAAACCTCCTTAACACCGACGTGTGGTACCGAGGAGTGACCTCGGTATGACAATACCGATAAGTGGTACCGAGGGGTGACCTCGGAGTAGGCATGTCAACCGAGGGACCTATACCGACGTCACAGGTCGGTACCACAGCTCGGTATGGAAACAGGAGGAAAACCTCCTTAACACCGACGTGTGGTACCGAGGAGTGACCTCGGTGCGACAATACCGAGCAGTGGTACCGAGGAGTGACCTCGGTATTGGCCAATGTTTTACAAAATTTTCGGACCCGACCCAGGTAAGATCCGACCCGACCCAAGTAAGTCCCCTTCTTCTTCCTCTTCCACGCGACCAAACCCAATTTTTGTTCATCACTTTCACGATTTCAAGAGAGAAAATTTCCCAATCTTCCTCTTTTCTCAACCAAATTTGGTGATTCAAAGCCCCATAATATCGATTTACAATGCTCTTTTTGGATTTATCATCATTTCAAGCATCTAATCCAAATTCCCCAAGGTATTATTCAATTAATCTTTTGAAAACCATGGTTTTATTCTTGAAGAAACATTGCTTGAATATGGTTTGATATTGTCTTTCACTTGTGCAAATACCTTGGGGATGGTTTATCTATGATTAAGCTTGATGATTCATGTGCAAATTATTGATGGTTAGGGATTTTGAGAAATTGGGATTTTGAGAATTAGGGATTGTGAATTGGGATAATTTGCTTGTTAGATGCGAATTGTGACCTTCGTTCATTGCTCTTAGATCATCTTTTGGTGACCCCTTGTTGATAAGAAATTGTACCTATGCTCATGAATTGTCTCAAGCATATTTGTAGGTACAATGTCGGACAAGGGCGCTCCATCGACACGGGCACGGACCACGGTTTCAACATTTGGGAAAGGGAAAGGAATTGCCCAAGCTACGACAGCGGAAAAAGGAAAAGGGATTGCAAAAGCTAGTGCCAAAGCAAAGGCTAAGACCGCGGCTACGGTTTCTAAAGCCAAGCAAACGGTAAAGGGAAAGGGCAAAAGAGTAGAAGAAGAGGACGAGAGTGAGAGCTCAAGTGGAGAAATCCCCGTGCCGCAATAGACAAAGCCAAGTGAGCAAGATTACTTCGACAAATTTAGCCAAATGAAGTTCGAGCAAGGCAAATTTGTCGATGCAGAGACAATGGATAAGATGGGAATAAGTGACGAAGTGTGGGCTCTCTTTGAGAATATGGGGCTAAGGAAGTTTATGAGCATGAAGCATGAAGCCTTAAAGGCACTCACCGGCAAGTTCCTAGCCACCTTTCGAGCCAAGTTCTACGAAACGGAAGATGCAAATTCTGGGCTTGGAATTCTAAAGTTTGGGCTCATGGGCACCACCTACACCATCACTTTCCACGAGCTTTGTGAAATATTCGGGTTTAGAGAAGAAGGCACATACGGCGAGCAATACTTTGACTATCCGAGACTCGAGCTCCGAAATCTTTGGGCAACAATTGCAAGAGGAGAGTTTAGAGCCGGTAGCTCTAAGAGTGCGAGCATACGGCACCCGGCACTCCGGTACGCACACAAGGCGTTGGTCCACAATTTCTACCACAAGGTAGAGATTGACACGGTTACTACGGAGGAGATGGAGTTGTTGGGGCTTGGTCTAAAGCCTATCCTACCCATTCTCGCAAACGGTAAGGCATTCGAGGGGCCGGAGAGACTTTCTTGTCTCGCAACACTCTTGGTGAGGCACTTGTTCGCTTACCGGGAGTGGACTTGGAAGACAAAGTCGAAAAAGGTCGCGATTTGCCTCGGTTGGATGATAACGCCTATTCTCATGGCAAAGGGAATAAAGGTTGCACTTGGCCAATATGATTGGAAATCTTTGGATATGGCCTACCTTTCAAAGATTAAGTTCTTCAAGGGATACATCGAAGGCAAGATAGCTTACAACCTCCAACTCACCGAGATCTCCGTGGCAAAAATCCCTTTGCCTAATCCCGCGCTCACCAACTTTCATGACTCGAGGAACGTCATGTTTATTTCTCCCCAAGAGTACCTCTACAACTCCACTGTCGACCCGCCTATGCAAGCATTCCGCAAGATAGCACAACGGAGAACCACTACCGAGGAGTCTATTTATCTCGACGAGGAAGTGCCACATGATTCGTCACCCGAGACCGTGTACGGTAGTGAGCGCTACAACTTTGACCCTTATGATGGGGCTATCACTAATGTGGCCACAAGACACGCTCACCACCAAAACCGTCTCCTCCAACGCATGTGCAAATGGCAAAACAAAAACATGAAGAAGATGGTGAAAACGATTAAATCTTTGAAGAAGACTGTGAAAGCCATGGGTCGAACCATCAATGAGCTCAAGGACGGAGGTTGTGGAGCGAGTTCATCAAGGGCCGGTGAAGGAGGAGACGCCGTCATGGACACTAACCTCGCGCCTCGAGGAGATGATTGGGCGTTGGCAACCAGCCATAGCCGTCCCACGGCCCGACCAGAAAAGGCAACAAAGAGGAGAGCGATGCGATCCCCGTATCCAGTCTCAAGTAATCCATCTTACTCAATGGGGTCTACATCCCCGTCTCCAAGCTTCTAGGTACGAATCCAAAACCTTGTATATATCTTTCTTTTAAGTATTGCATTGTATAGTTATCTCTTGTTTTTCGTCCTTTCCTTAGGCTTATTTCACACCGAGACGGTGTGATTTAAGTTTGGGGGAGGGACCGGTATCTAATAACATTTGCTTTGTCTTATTTTATATTTTCATCTTGAGTCTCATGCATACATCTAAGGCATAGAAAAACCAAACAAATTTGAAAAATTTTGAAAATGAAAAGACAAAAAGAAGCCATTTAGGATGCATTTGCACTTCATGTAAGATTGAGTCTAGAATGCATAGCACGTAGATAATACATTGCATGTGCATTAGGAGCTAGAATGATCCCTCCTTGTGAAGTATTGCTTTAAGAGTTTAAGTCCTATGCTCTAGATCTCGTGTGCGAAATTAAGGTCGAACCATGTTTGGATTTCATGTCTCATTACTTAGGTCTTAGCCAAAGCAAGTTGATTTGAGTCCATTCCTACTTAAGTGATAACCATAATTCGACATTGTAATTATCATGTTTGTGCATTGCATAATGAATGCATGGTTACCACATACATATTTGGGCTATCTTATCCGCTTTGCCACTCTCTTGTTAGCCCGAATAGCCGATTCTCATCATTGGAATGGTTAACCACTCCTTTAACCCAACCTCTTTTCAAGCCAAATGCTACTTGTGAGTGATTGTGAGGCCTTTTCCGAATCAACTAGGCAAAATGTGTTGAGTTTAGAACGACAAGGAAAAACTTCCATGTAGAACTAGCTCGGCATCAATGAGCTAGACATAGGATAAGGCTAGATAGGTTGGGAACTTGGGACAAGGGAAAGAAAAGAGATTGCGGGAATGAGAAAAAGAGATGAAGAAAGAATAAGGGATAAGCAAAAAAAAATGCTTGAAATGGTTGGCAATAATCGTTTATGGGAAAAGGCTCTAAGTGAAAATAGTCTCTAGTCTTCAAAAGAAAGAAGGAAAGCCAAAAAGGCTAAGGCAAAGAAAAGAAATAAGAGAGACTAGAGAAAGTAAAGAAGAGCTAAGTAAAGAAAAATGTTGAAAGCCAACCCATTTGGTGAAGAAGGAAATCCCCTAAGTGTTTAAGTGGAGAAGGAAGGTGAAAAGATATGAGTAGTGAAGGCAAAATGCCTTGCAAAAAGGGTAGCTTAGGAAGGATCTTCATTGGGGTTTAGAGGTTAGGGGTCAAGTTCGATATGGGACATTTGGGTAGATGGAAGTCGACCTTGTATGCATCTATTGGACTTTACTCTTAGCATTTTGCATTAGTTGATTCCTTTTGAGAGAACCCCTTGCTCGGAAACCGTCACTTGTATCGAGAGCACATTTATCTCGAAACCTTAACCCTAGCCAAATGCATTCACTTGCCTTTCATAAGCATGATTCACTTAGAAAAAAAGTCTAATGAATGTTAAAGGATTGGATGATTTGAAAGCTTGTGTAGGTTGAGATTGGAGCTTAGTTCATGTAAGGATGGACATGGCTAGCCCCTTTTGAGTAGACATGTTTGATCATACTTTAGAGTTTGCACTTGGACTTGAACACTTTTAGTGATGCTTTTGCTTGAGGACAAGCAAAGAAGTAAGTTTGGGGGAATTGATATCATCATATTTTGCATCATTCTAGCATCCGTTCCATTTAGGTTTCGAGTCATTTACATGTAGTTCATGATATCTCTTTAGCATTTTAGTCATTTTAGGAGTCTAATGTGTCCACATTTAGTCCTATAGAGTCCTTGCATGTTTTGGTTCGTATTTCATGTGCTAAAGAGGAGATTCGAGACCCGAGGAGAGGAGACGGAAACCGTACCGACGTCACTGGTTGGTACCACAGCTCGGTATCGAAGGCAGAAGGGTTGCACCGAGGTCACTGCTCGGTGCAACTGATCGGTATAGCCCGACGGAGGAAAACAGCCCCAATACCGACGTGCAACACCGAGGAGTGACGTCGGTATCGAAGCTTCAGGGGATTGTACCGACGTCACTGCTCGGTGCAACTGATCGGTGCTGTCAAAGGAAGAAACCTGGGGGAAAACTCCCTTAATACCGAGCAACGGTACCGAGGAGTGATCTCGGTATCCATTGAAGATAATCAAGCAATACACCTCAATACCGACGCCACTGCTCGGTGCTCCTCGTCGGTGCACAAACCCATGCTCAATACCGAGGTGTTGCACCGAGCAGTGACCTCGGTATTGGCCAAATCAGAACTCTTTATCCATTTAAACCGGGTTGGTACCCGGTTTGTCCCGGGTCGACCCGGTTCGTTACTATTCACTATTTATGCCCAAAAACGTAATTTTGATGGGCTAAGTCTTTTGTTAAGCAAAAACCCTCTCTAAGAGTGATTTGTAAGAGATTGATCTTTTTGTTTAATGCATTTTGAGTATTGTTTTCTTGATTGAATCCATCTATCTTCTATTTTCTAATCATCCAATCATCTTGATCATGAGCTTTAACTCTTCTTTTCTTGGATTTGTTGAACTCATGATGATTAGTGAGTAGTCCTTAGGATCTTGAGATAGGGTATATTAGGGTGGTCCAATGTTTGATTGGTGGTGTTTGATATGCTCAATTTAATACCCTAAAAAGTACTAAAGCAGTTGCTGCAGTAAATCAGGGGTCGAACACAAGAACTCAAGAATCACTCAATAGATTCTATAGATCAGAAACAAGCTAAACCAGATGATGTAATTGAAAAACAGGGTTGCAAGTAAAACGTTTGTAAATTCAATTGGAGGAATGTAGGCTTAGGGTATTTCTCAGGAAATCAATGAATGCAGCTAAGTTAGCTAACAGGATCCAGATTAAGCACTGTTCTAGAACTCAAATCACTAAAATATAATTAACCAACTCTCGTTGCGAAAACTATCTAAATCTAAATCCTAGAAATTCCAAATCTCTTTGCGAATCCTAAAGTCTAAATCAGCTTTAAAATCAGGTTTGATATGTTCACAAATCAATTAAACCAAATCTCTTTGCGAATAATCAATTTGCTCACCTAAGGTTCTATCAGGTAATTAATCGCACTCTCGTGCCTAATTAATTATCCTAAGATCTAAGTTCCAGATTCGTCAACCTAGAATTAGCTTTGAGAACAACCTAAGGCGAAGAACTAATTTAGATAGTGAATCCTAACAGATAATCAACCTAGCATTCAAAGAAATCCCTATGAGAAAACCCTAAACCTAACAGGTGATCTACTCAGACATGGATATTAAATTAATAAACATGTTGAATAAATACTCTTATATTAAATTAGAAAGAGAAACAAGGTTTTGAGATCTGATCTCGGACGAAGGGAAACCAGACTTGTCTCTCACCAAAATCTCTCTTAAACCTAAACAAAAATAAAGCATAGCCTAAACAATGGCTGTAAAATCCTATTTATAACCTAAATCACGATTTGGGGCCTTCTTGTAATTATCAAAGTCTTCTGGGTGCTTTTGCAATTCTCCAAGGCTTCATAACTAGTCGCGGCCCATGAAATCTCGATGAGTGTCGATCGATACTCGGGGGTATCGATCGATGCTCGGTGCTCAGATCGGGCTCTTAGTCATCAGACTTCAGTCTCGCTCCAGAATGCTCCAGAAAAGCTCCAATAATTCCAATTAAGCTCCAAATGTGCTATAACCTGTGAAAGACTCTAAAAGACTCCAAAACACAAGAAAAGACTCTATAAAAGGACTTATATCATGGCTTAAACAGGGTAAAAACCATGATATATCAACTCCCCCAGACTTAGCCTTTTGCTTGTCCTCAAGCAAATAGAAGACTAAATCAGAAAAAGAGGTTTGAAAACGTAGAGACTCACCTGTTCCTGAACCATCGAAATGACCTTCTTTCCAAGCACCCAAATGTTACCTGATCAGCTTTTGATCTGACCACCATGTACTTCTCCGTAGACATTCGCAGCTTTTCTAGACTCCACACAAAATCCCACAGCATTGTTCAAGTAAAGCCCTCATCGCCAGTTTCATCGCTGCAGTTAATGTTCAAGAACCTTCTAGATTCTTTACCAGACAATATCATGACAAAGGAACCACCCTTTTTAACACTTTTTGTATCAATTTCTCTCCCCCAGACTTATTTCTTATTATGTTCTATTTATATATTTTTTTATTTTCAGCTTAGCATATACACATCAAGGTATGAGACGCGAGTATTGATGGTGTTTGCCACCGAATCCCCGGTTCTTCCCTCTCTATGTATCAAAGGATGTCGGCGAATAATGGCATCATAGGAAAATCCTAGCCTCGCTTCCAATCCTTTGTGTGATCATCCCCTCTCAAGTAGAATAATGGGATCGCTGGAAATTTTCCTAACCCTCTACTCAGAAGAAAATCATTTCAATCTTTTATGCTCTTATCTATCAACTTATTTCAGGGGAGAGAGATACCATAATTCTAAACACACGGGTTCCTTTATCAGATATGAATGATGAATCAAGCTCTATGAACACTAACCATATTGATGAAGTGCAAAAATTTGGCTCAGGTTTCAGAAGAACTCTGCTGGAGACATGGATGTTTTCTAGTCAACTGGTCAGCCTTTGGATTTTTCATTAGTCGACCTAGAACTGATCCTATAACACTGTGCACTCAAAAACAAAATCAAATCAATAGGTTCAAGCACAGGATCATCATCTCCAACAAATTTTTGACTCAATAAAACAGTTTTGACTCGATAAAACGACTGACTCTAAGAAAAACGAAAACAATGTCAGCAGACACCTCCCCCAGACTTGAACAACACTGTCCCCAGTGTTATCTAGCCCAAAGTAGGTAAAAGAAACAAATGAAAAGGATAGAATGAAGAGAAACAAGAAATTGCCTTCCTGGAACAGCGAGTGTCGATCGACACACAGCACGGTATCGATCGATACCACGCTTAGATCGACTTGGTGAACTTTCATCCGCGATTGGTGTCGATCGATACCAATGGGGTATCGATCGATACTTAGGCGATTGCGAGTTGCTCCTTGTTCATCCTGACACAGACTCAAAACAAATGAAAAATCAAAAGGAAAAACGACTCAAGGACAGACTCACCAGTGGGTTGCCTCCCACCAAGCGCTCGTTTAACGTCAATAGCTTGACTTTAACGCCATTCAGGCTGTTGGTGCATCATCCAGAGGCATTATCTGCCCTGTTGGAATCTCGGCTTGCGCCCAATAGTGTTTCACTCTTTGTCCATTGACAGTGAATTCCTCGCCTGTGCGATTTATCAGCACCACAGCACCATGTGGTCTGACCTCTTTGATTGTGAAGGGACCTGACCAACGTGAACGCAGTTTACCAGGAAACAATTGCAAACGAGAGTTATACAGAAGTACCTGGTCGTTCGGTTCGAAGTGTCTGGAGATGATTTTCTTATCATGATAAGCTTTAGTTCTCTCCTTGTACAGCCTCGAGTTCTCATAAGCATGGTGCCTGATCTCATCCAGCTCGTTCAGCTGAATCAACCTCCTCTCAGCAGCAGGCTTGATGTCGAAGTTCAGCATCTTTGTTGCCCATGCAGCCTTGTGCTCAATCTCTACTGGAAGGTGGCATGCTTTCCCATACAGCATTTGGAAAGGTGTAGTACCCAGCGGTGTCTTGAAGGCAGTCCTGTATGCCCAAAGTGCATCATCCAGCTTTGTAGACCAATTATTCCTAGAAGCATTCACTGTCTTCTCCAAAATCTCCTTGATCTGCCTGTTGGAGACTTCAACTTGCCCACTTGTCTGAGGGTGATATGGAGTAGCCACACGATGGTTTACACCATATTGCTTCAACAACCTCTCGAACACCTTGTTGATAAAGTGAGAGCCACCATCACTTATCACAATTCGAGGTACTCCAAAGCGAGGGAAAATGATGGTCTTAAACAGCTTAAGAACCACCGCAGAGTCATTCTTCTCACTGGCTATCGCTTCCACCCATTTAGACACATAGTCCACAGCAACCAGGATGTAGGTCTTCTTGTGTGAAGATGGGAAAGGACCCATAAAGTCAATGCCCCAGCAATCAAAAACTTCAACCTCAAGGATGAAATTTTGTGGCATCTCATGTCTCTTACTGATCTTCCCTCTCCTCTGACAAGCGTCGCACTGTGAGACGAAAGTGTGAGCATCCTTGAACATGGTAGGCCACCAGAAGCCTGCTTGAAGAGCCTTGGATACTGTCTTGAAGGTGGCAAAGTGTCCAGCATAGTCTGATCCATGGCAATGAAACAAAACATCGGAAACTTCCGACTCAGCAATGCATCTCCTGTATATTCCGTCAGAACAATGCTTGTACAAGTAAGGTTCATCCCAAAAGAATCTCCTTATGTCGCGCATGAACTTCTTCTTGTCATACTTCTTGAGGTGGTTTGGCTTTGCATCTGCAGCGAGATAATTTGCAATATCAGCGTACCATGGAGTATCAGAATCTGCTGCAGCGACGAGATGGTGGTTAGAAACGACTGAATGATCGATGATGAAAACAGCGTCTGAATCGTCAGGGTATCGACCGATACCATCATGGTATCGATCGATACCGGAACCTGCAACTCGTGGAAATTGCTGATTCTCGGCCAGATTCATCTGAAACCCAGTTTCAATGAAGTAGATGGCTTCCTCAGGTAGTTGATCATCAATGGGGACGTCCTCATCGATCCGCATCCGCGAGAGATGGTCAGCAACTCCATTCTCTATGCCTTTCTTGTCCTTAACCTCAATGTCAAACCCTTGTAGCAAAAGAACCCAACGACAGAGACGAGGCTTGAGATCCTTGTTGTTCATCAGATACTTGAGAGCAGCATGATCAGTATGAACAACCACCTTGCTCCCAACCAAGTAAGATCGGAATTTCTCAAAGGAGAAAACAACAGCAAGTAGCTCCTTCTCTGTGGTGCTGTAATTCCTCTGAGCGTCATCTAAAGTCCTGCTGGCATAGTAGATGACGTGCAGCTGTCTGTCTTTCCTCTGACCCAGAACTGACCCCACAGCAAAGTCACTGGCATCACACATGATCTCGAAAGGCAGAGTCCAATCAGGAGGTTGCACAACAGGAGCACTCACTAAAGCCTTTTTGATCTCCTCAAAGGCTGCAAGACAATCGGCTGTGAAATCAAATTTGATCTCTTTGCACAGCAGAGCAGTGAGTGGACGTGCTATCTTGGAGAAATCCTTGATGAACCTCCTGTAAAAACCAGCATGACCAAGGAAACTCCGAATATCCTTCACAGAAGTAGGTGGTGGGAGACTTGTCATGACCTGAATCTTGGCTTTGTCAACTTCGATTCCAGCTTCAGAGACTTTGTGCCCAAGTACAATGCCATTCTGAACCATAAAATGACACTTTTCCCAGTTAAGGACCAAGTGTTTCTCTTCACACCGCTGGAGCACCTTGCACAGATTAGTCAAACAGATCTTGAATGATGACCCATATACTGAAAAATCATCCATGAACACCTCCATGAAGTCCTCGATCATGTCTGTGAAGATAGACATCATGCACCTCTGAAAAGTGGCTGGAGCGTTGCACAATCCAAATGGCATTCTCCTGTATGCGAACGTGCCATAGGGACACGTGAAAGTGGTATACCCTTGGTCATCTGGATGGATAGGAATCTGGAAGAAACCTGAATATCCATCAAGGAAGCAGTAGTAGGGATGACTGGCCAATCTCTCCAACATCTGGTCAATGAATGGCAATGGGAAGTGATCTTTCCGTGTGGCCGCGTTCAACTTCCTGTAATCAATGCACATTCGATGTCCTGTGATAGTCCTCGTGGGAATCATCTCATCCATGTTGTTCTTCACCACAGTTATCCCTCCTTTCTTAGGAACAACGTGCACTGGACTGACCCAAGAGCTATCTGAGATAGCATAGATAACTCCTGCATCTAAGAGTTTCATGATCTCTTTCTTAACCACTTCCTTCAGGTTTGGATTCAGCCTCCTTTGATGCTCAACTGAAGCCTTTGACTCGTCCTCAAGATGAATCCTATGCATGCACAGGTTCGGGGAAATACCTGAAATGTCATCAAGAGAATAGCCAAGAGCTTTGCGATACTTGCGCAGCTTGCTTAGCAGTAAAGTGACCTCTGCGTTGTTCAAAGAAGAATTAAGGATTACAGGGTACGTGGAATTAGGACCAAGAAAACCATACCTTAGATTCGCAGGAAGTGGTTTGAGTTCCACTTTAGGAGCGTTCTCCTCGCTCCAATCTCCAAGCCCAGCAACTTGCATAGTTCTTTCGGCCAAACTGGTTTCTGGCCGTAGGGTATCGATCGATACCATCAGAGTATCGATCGATACTGGTCGTGCTGAATCGAGTATCCTTCCGTATTCAGCAGCAGCATCGTGTGGCTTAACCTCTAACTCAGCAGAACAGGCCAATGCTCTCTCCAATGGGTCCTCAGGATGCATCTCTAAGAAGTACTCCTCAGCAATATCACAGAAGGTATCAACGAAGAAAGTCCGCCCATCGATGGTTGGTCTCTTCATCATCTTCTCCATGTTAAAATTCATGACCAACTCACCAATGTTAAGAGATATCTTCCCATTCCTGCAATCAATCAGAGCACCAGCTGTTGCTAGGAATGGTCTTCCCAAGATGAGAGGATCTCTGGGTTCCGAATCATACTCCAAGACAATGAAATCAGTTGGGATTAAGCAGTTCCCAATCACAATCGGAACATCCTCGAGCAATCCTTCTGGAAGTCTAATTGAACGATCAGCGAGAATCAGCGAGATTCTAGTAGCAGTGAAGTCTGTCATTCCCATTCTCTTAGCAACCGAGTATGGCATGAGGTTGACACTTGAGCCAAGGTCACAGAGAGAACGCTCAAACCTGTCAGTAGCTATTGTGCAATCCAAGACAAAGCTCCCTGGATCTGGAAGTTTCGTTGGGATCCTGTTGCTTAGGATTGCACTGCACTCATGAGTGATCATCAGACAGCCTTCTTCAAGGTTCACATTGCTAGACACCATCTTCTTGACATACCTCTTGAAAGCTACCGAGGTCTTGATAGCATCGATGAAGGGAAGTTCAACAACCAGTTTGTCCAAAATTTCCTTGCATTTAGCATCCTCTACTTCTTTCTTAGTCTTCCCAAGAGCTCTGGGATAGGGTACCCTCGGGATGTAGACCCTCTCTGGTGCTGCTTTAGGCTTCTCCTTCACAACCTCAACTTCTGCATCGTCTTCAGGTTCGGTATCGATCGATACTGGGGGGGTATCGATCGATACACGGGAATTTGAGTTTTCCCGTCTGAGAATCGCGATCGGTGTTGATCGATGCTGAGTAGTGTCGATCGATGCCTTAGCGATTTCAGTGTCTTCATCGTCAGACAACTCGAAATTTGCATTAGGCTGATCTACTTTTGCCCCTGATTTGACCTCCTTACCACTTCTCAAGGTAATGGCATTGATGTGTGCCCTTGGGTTCTCTCCTTTTCCTGGTAGAAAACCTTCTTGTCTTCTTGAACTCTCTGAAGTCTGAGCTACTTGAGTTTCCAGCTTCTTCTGACCAATACCCAGAGAATCGATCCTTCCACTCAGATCTTTGTACATGGCGTCCATCTTACCATTGAAGGTTACTGTAATCTGCTGCTGTCCTTGAACGAGTGTTTCAAGCATGGCTTCAATCTTGTTCTCTGATGTCTTAGCAGTCACAGGCTCGTAAGAAGGACTTCCGTAGTTCCTGGTGTAACCACTGATCTGGGCAGGTTTCTGGTTGAATCCTCCTTGCTGGAAGTTGTTGAAACCTCGATTGTTGTTGTACTGGTTCCTCTGTCCCTGAAAGCCAGAACCACCAATGTAGTTCACGTCTTCTGCTTCATTCTCATTGAAAACCTCAACATCCTCAGCAAAATGGACAGCTTTTGTTGTCTTTCCCAGCAGAAGACTGTGCATAGAATCTAGTTGAGCCTTAAACTCAGCGATCTGCGATCCATCTTTATTACCAGCCAGCTTCTTGCGCTCGA
The DNA here is from genome assembly GCA_030161315.1 of Eutrema japonicum. NCBI lineage: Eukaryota > Viridiplantae > Streptophyta > Magnoliopsida > Brassicales > Brassicaceae > Eutrema > Eutrema japonicum. The sequence continues at coordinate 34,034,868 of BSQW01000010.1, forward strand.
AATCTGCACTCTTTGTGCTGCTGCTAGATGCAAAATTCTCAATTAACACATAGGCATCCTCAGGATAGTTGGTGTTGAAGTTCCCATTGCTTGAAGAGTCCAGAGCCATCTGATACCTCCAATCTACTCCTCTGAAGAAGATACCTAGCAGCTGCACATCAGAGTATCCATGGTGTGGACAGTCTCTTTGGTATGATCTGAATCTTGTCCAAGCAGCCTTGAACGCCTCAGTAGGTCCTTGAGAAAAAGTGGAGATTTTATTCCTCAGATCTTCAGATCGTCCATCATCATAGAAGTTAATTAGGAAGGCTCTCTTGGTGTCCTCCCAATTAGTCAGTGATCCAGGAGGTAGCTGCCTCAGCCAGTAAGTAGCCTCTCCACCTAGAGAGTAGGGAAAAGCTTGCAGAAAAGATAATCGTAGGACACTCCATTGCTCTTGATGCTAGTGACCAAGTCCTCGAATTTCTCTACATGATCCATTGGATGCTCATGAGGCAAACCATGGAAGAGATGCTGTCCTACTAGAGTGTAGTAAGCAGGCTTCAGCTCAAAGTCATTTCGCTCATACGCAGGGGGACGAATCGCAGAGCGATTGGCGAAAAATTGCTCTGGCCTGTTGTGTTCACCAATCGTTCTACCACGATTAACCACAGCATCCCTTGCGTTCCTAGCGGCATTCTCAGCGACAACAGGAGCAGGTGGAATGACAATCCCCTCTCCATCCAGACGTTGTCCTTGCTCATTGCACAACCGACCCTGTTGGTCCCTGTAAGCTCCAGCAGCATCACGAACCAACCCAACTTGATTGTTGTTCATCTTAGCTGACTTCTTTGCTTTCCTGTTTGTGCGTTCCACTTGTGCTAGCTGTTCCAGTGATAGATCAACTAGCGGAGTACTCTTTTTGCTTCTGGTTTCAAGATTATGCATGCACCTGAAATCACAAGTAAAGAGCGTAAGTAACTGAAATTTACGACGGGTATCGACCGATACTCAAGGGTATCGATCGATACTCGGGCGATTTAGACGAATTTCCTAGCTAAAATCTAACGGCGAATTGAGTCCCCGGTAACGGCGCCAAAATTGATATGCTCAATTTAATACCCTAAAAAGTACTAAAGCAGTTGCTGCAGTAAATCAGGGGTCGAACACAAGAACTCAAGAATCACTCAATAGATTCTATAGATCAGAAACAAGCTAAACCAGATGATGTAATTGAAAAACAGGGTTGCAAGTAAAACGTTTGTAAATTCAATTGGAGGAATGTAGGCTTAGGGTATTTCTCAGGAAATCAATGAATGCAGCTAAGTTAGCTAACAGGATCCAGATTAAGCACTGTTCTAGAACTCAAATCACTAAAATATAATTAACCAACTCTCGTTGCGAAAACTATCTAAATCTAAATCCTAGAAATTCCAAATCTCTTTGCGAATCCTAAAGTCTAAATCAGCTTTAAAATCAGGTTTGATATGTTCACAAATCAATTAAACCAAATCTCTTTGCGAATAATCAATTTGCTCACCTAAGGTTCTATCAGGTAATTAATCGCACTCTCGTGCCTAATTAATTATCCTAAGATCTAAGTTCCAGATTCGTCAACCTAGAATTAGCTTTGAGAACAACCTAAGGCGAAGAACTAATTTAGATAGTGAATCCTAACAGATAATCAACCTAGCATTCAAAGAAATCCCTATGAGAAAACCCTAAACCTAACAGGTGATCTACTCAGACATGGATATTAAATTAATAAACATGTTGAATAAATACTCTTATATTAAATTAGAAAGAGAAACAAGGTTTTGAGATCTGATCTCGGACGAAGGGAAACCAGACTTGTCTCTCACCAAAATCTCTCTTAAACCTAAACAAAAATAAAGCATAGCCTAAACAATGGCTGTAAAATCCTATTTATAACCTAAATCACGATTTGGGGCCTTCTTGTAATTATCAAAGTCTTCTGGGTGCTTTTGCAATTCTCCAAGGCTTCATAACTAGTCGCGGCCCATGAAATCTCGATGAGTGTCGATCGATACTCGGGGGTATCGATCGATGCTCGGTGCTCAGATCGGGCTCTTAGTCATCAGACTTCAGTCTCGCTCCAGAATGCTCCAGAAAAGCTCCAATAATTCCAATTAAGCTCCAAATGTGCTATAACCTGTGAAAGACTCTAAAAGACTCCAAAACACAAGAAAAGACTCTATAAAAGGACTTATATCATGGCTTAAACAGGGTAAAAACCATGATATATCAGTGTTTAGGGTTAGATAGTCTTTTGTTCCTTCTTGTCTAGTGCCCCTAAGGCTAGATTCAGCTTGAAAGAGTGGATCTAGATCATAGGGCATTTCATGAACACCAAGTGTTTGATGAAATGCATTGATGAACTAGACAAGAGATTTATGTTCCTAACCTAAGACATTAGTTGTTTAGGGCATACTTTTGGTTGATTTTGTTATGATTCTTAATGCTTGCTAGTTGTTAATCCACAAATGATGATTTGCTAATGGATTTAATAATTAACATAGTGATTAGTTGCTTGAAAGAGAACTAATCAAGATTAGAGATCTATTACCTAGGAAGTAGCTTCTTTGAGTAAATGAACACCACTAATTCCACTTGGATCACCTTATATCAATAACCTCATCTCTAGTTCCGCCTTTGTTATTTGAATTACAACTCGTTTAGTATTGCTTTTGTTGGTTTGAATTTGGATACTTAATCATAAACTACCTTGTTTACCTTAACTTATTTATGAACCTTGCATTCTTAGTGATTAGGATAAATCCCGATAAGGTTCGATAACCTCTTATGCTACAATTGCATTTAGAGAATTGACTTTAGAGATACCAAAATATCTTGTATCACCTGTCATTGTCATCATCGTTCTCTGTATGATCACCATCTTCATCCTCACCAGAACCACTATCATTGTCATATCTTTTTTTCCCATAATTCCCCAATCCCTGTCATTGTCATCATCGTTCTCTGTATGATCACCATATTCATCCTCACCAGAACCACTATCATTGTCATATCTTTTTTTTTTCATAGTTCCCCAAGCCCTGTCATTGTCATCATCGTTCTCTGTATGATCACCATCTTCATCCTCACCAGAACCATTATCATTGTCATATCTTTTTTTTTCATAGTTCCTCAAGCCCTGTCATTGTCATCATCGTTCTCTGTATGATCACCATCTTCATCTTCATCCTCACCAGAACCACTATCATTGTCATATCTTTTTTTTTTCCATAGTTCCCCAAGGCATGTAAACCCACGCCTGGATCTCATCATCATTCTCTGCATCACCATCTATTTTATAACGATCATAATAATCATCATTAAGTCGCTCCCATGATAGAAGATCCAGTCTAACTTCTACAAGGGAGCCCAGGCCTGTGTTTTAAAAAGCGCGCCTAGGCTCAAGGAGAGGCCATGTGATGGTGTCTGAGCCCTGACTTGTGTAGGCGAGGCATTTTGACAAAGGCGCGCGCCTGTGGTCGCCTTAAGTTGAAGCGTTAGGCGCGCTCCATAGAAAAAGGTAAATTTAAAAAAAAAACTTTATTTGCAATTTTTTTTTGGGTTTTCAATAAGTAGTTACGTGATTCTCTCTATAAACCATATATTCTTTTCCAATTTTCAATATCTTTAAACTCAAGAGCCTCGACTCTTCATTTTCCTCACGAGTCATGTCTCTTTAAAGTTCAAAATTCTTCTTCATCTTCATTCAACTTTTCAGTCTCTACTCCATTCTCTCTACTTCCTACTCTTTTTTCACCATGTCTGATCCAGTAGCTACTAAGGCCATTGATCCAGCAAGGAAATATGCAATTGCTCAATCTGTTTATGGTTGTTGGAAGTGTAACTTTTGTGATAAAATCACAAATGGTGGAGTTCAACGTAGAGAACGCGAACAAGGCCACAACCGCTTATGGAACGATTATTTCAATGAAGATGCAACATACCTTCCTTATATATTTCGACGCCGTTTTAGAATGAACAAGCCCTTGTTCATGCATATTGTTGATCGACTCTCCAGTGAAGTTCCATTCTTTCAACAAAAAAGAGATGCTATCAGAAGGTTCGGTCTCTCTGGACTACAAAAGTGTACATCAGCAATTCGTATGATGGCATATGGTTGTGCGGCTGTCGCGGTTGACGAATACCTCCGGCTCGGTGAAAGTACTGCAATTTCTTGCTTGAAAAATTTCGTAGAAGGAATAATATATTTGTTCGGAGATGAGTACCTAAGAAGATCTACACCAGAAGATCTTCAACGACTACTCGAGATTGGAGAGATACGCGGATTTCCCGGGATGATAGGAAGCATCGATTGTATGCATTGGGAGTGGAAGAATTACCCCACCGCTTGGAAAGGGCAATATACACGTGGATCAGGAAAACCGACAATCGTTTTAGAGGCTGTAGCGTCACATGATCTTTGGATATGGCACGCGTTTTTAGGACCTCCAGGTACCTTAAACAATATCAATGTTTTTGATCGATCACCAGTTTTTGATGATATATTACAAGGTCGAGCTCCAAAAGTGAATTACTTGGTCAACGGACACGAGTATCATTTGGCGTACTATCTCACAAACGGTATTTATCCGAAATGGGCAACTTTTATCCAATCTATTTCAATTCCTCAAGGTCCAAAAGCATCGTTATTTGCTACATATCAAGAATTTGTTCGGAAAGATGTCGAGCGTGCTTCTGGAGTCTTGCAAGCTCGATTTGCCATTGTAAAAAACCCAGTTCTTGTTTGGGATAAGGTAAAAATAGGAAAGATTTTGAGAGCATGTATCATACTACACAATATGATAGTAGAAAACGAACGAGATGGATACACTCAGTTTGATGTATCAGAATTAGAACAAGGAGAAAGAAGCAGAACTTCAAGTGGATATGACGTATTCTACAGATATGCCTACAAATCTCGGCAATATGATCGGCATTCGAAATCAAGTTCGTGATAGAAAAATACATCAACAATTAAAAGCTGATTTGGTTGAGCATATATGGCACAAATTTGGCACCCCTCAAGATTACAACTAAACGTTTTATGATTTCAATATCTATATTTTGTATGTTTTAAATTTCATGAAATGCAATATAATTTTTGTTTTATAAAATATAGTATGTTTATAATTTTTTACAAAATAAATTATACTTAAAAAAGTAATTATCAAAATATTTATTTTTAAGAATCCATAATGAGGTTCAACCATTGAAGCAGCAAAAAATTAAGGATTCCTAAAGAAATTCTAAAATTTCAATTAATCAAAATTTATTAATAAAAAATTAGTAAGAACCCATAAAAGAAATTTACCATTGGAGATGGTCTTATACTAATAGTTTTCCCAACTCTTCACGCTTGTCACACGAGTTAGCTCCGTTGACTCCTCTTGACTCTTCTCCTTATTCTTCTTCCCACGTCCTGTATACACATTGAAAGGCCTATCATGGTCACTCTTGGTTAGACGCCATTTATTTGCATATGCTGATTTCCATAAACCCATATGCTCAACCACTTTTTTCTTTGGTGCTCCAACCTTTACGAAATCGCATGAGAAATCTATTTTCTTCTTCTTTAGTTGTCTCAGTGCAGCCACCTAAACCACAAAGCAATTTTTCTCTGATTGAAAGATGGAAAGACTGGAAAAGTAAGTGTATTCATATGGTACCTCTGCAACTCGAAATCTGAAAATGAGTGACCCGTTTTCGACATTAGTTGTCAACCACGGTTTGATATGATTGAGCTTCCATGCAGAACAAAACAAAAAAGTGCTTGATGTGAGTGATTAGGTTGGATGTAATGTCTAAGTGAGGATCTCAGTAAAACAAATATATCCCCATGCATAAAAAGAGCGTGATTATGGGAGATAAAAGCAACAACAAAAACATAGAGCCCACAGAGCCATCACAATAAGAAGAAGAGATAACCATTAAACGTAGTAATACGAAGAAGATATAACCATTAAACTTAGTAATAGTTGTTGTCTTGTTCAATTCCAAAAAAAAAAAAAAAATTGTCTTGTTGATATAGTTTACATCGTTCAAACCATTAGTAGTATGAATCAACAGCAGAATAAAACAGTATCTAAAATCTCATATCCCAGACAAATCTCCATTTGTCTGCCATTAATCCTCTGCAATAATCAAGTTTCACATGTTTTCAGTTTATATAATGTATCAAAGAAGAACGCACACATACCCAAATAACTGAAGTAACATCGTCTTGTATCAGCTATATTCAAACATATAAGAATGACACTTACATGTATTGCAGAGATCACGACGGTAAACAACCGAAGCACACATTGCAAAAGAGATTAAGTAGATTCAGATTTTTTTAGATGAGTTGAGAGTTTGAAACCGGAGAGTTAAAGAGATGAAGGCGAAGATAGACATTCTGATAGCTGAAGCAGCGAAATCAGTGAATATGTTTTCTTTTCTCTATTGGTCAAAGCAATTGCACGCAACTGATATGAGAAGGTCGCAACAATCTGCAATCACAAAACAAAGCATGAGCTAGAGCTAGTGACAAAGAGAGCTTAATGAATGTGTAGAAACAAATTTCAGTGTTTACAAAAGTGATTCTCTTTTCAATTTTTTTATGACATTATTATTTAAATTTGAATATTTAAATTAAATTTAAATATTAATATCCGGTTTATTATTTTTGTAAATGTATAATAACAACTGATTTTTGTGATTTTTGATAATTAATATAAACTATATTTAATTAAATCCAAACTAATCTAAATTAAAATTTAAATTTCTGAATTATTTTTAAATCCAAAAAAAAAATCCAAACTAAGGAATATTTTTGTAAAGATATTATATATATGTTTTTGTAAATAGTAAATAATTAAAGATTTGGTAAGATTTTGCTATAATTTCGAAAATAGTAAATAATTAAAGATTTGATAAGATTTGACAAATGTAATTAATTTTCTGGTTATTAATTTATTATTTTCGTAATTATTTTTAAAATTATATATAAGATCCGAGATCTTATAATTGGGTCAAAAGTATCTACGTGTTTTTTAACCGGGTCACAATAAATTAAATCAAAAACAAAATAAAAAAACAGATTCCTTAACAAATCAATTAATACATGTGGCACTGACATCATATTTTTGATTGGCTTAGAATCATCCATCTTCTCAATTAATAGTAAGATAATAATGTTAAGAAAACAAAAGTTACGAAGAGAGACGGAGTCACAAAAACTCATGGCAATCTTCTCCACAGCACAACCTCTCTCGCTGCCACGTCATCCAACCTTCTCCAATCCGAATCAACCAACCACCAATAACGAACGCTCCCGCCACACTCTTTCTCTGATCGACCGATGTGCAGATCTCCGACAGCTGAAGCAAATCCATGCCCAAATGATGCGCACTGGTCTCCTTAACGACCATTACTCGGCTAGCAAGCTATTCGCCATCGCTGCGCTCTCTCCCTTCGCCAGTCTCGAGTATGCCTGCAAGGTGTTTGATCAAATTCCCCAACCAAACTCCTTCACTTGGAATACCCTTATCCGTGCTTATGCTTCAGGACCAGATCCTGTACTGAGCATCTGTGTTTTCTTGGATATGGTTTCGGAGAGCCAGTGTTACCCGAACAAGTACACTTTCCCTTTCCTCATCAAGGCGGCTGCCGAAGTTTCCTCTTTGTCTCTGGGTCAATCCCTTCACGGGATGGCGGTAAAATCCGCGGTTGGATGCGACGTTTTCGTGGCCAACTCTTTGATACATTGTTATTTCTCCTGTGGGGATTTGGATTCGGCTTGTAAAGTGTTTACTACCATCCAAGAAAAGGACGTGGTTTCGTGGAATTCGATGATTACGGGGTTTGTGCACAAGGGTTCTCCGGATAAGGCTCTGGAGCTGTTTAAGAAGATGGAGTCTGAGGACGTCAAGGCAAGTCATGTGACGATGGTTGGTGTCTTGTCTGCCTGTGCAAAGTTGCGGAATCTAGAGTTTGGGAGGCAGGTTTGTTCTTATATCGAAGAAAACAGGGTGAACATGAACTTGACCTTGGCTAATGCTATGCTTGACATGTACACAAAGTGTGGAAGCATAGAGGACGCGAAAAGGCTGTTCGATACAATGGAGGAGAAAGATAACGTCACATGGACAACATTTCTTGATGGGTATGCGATTTTAGAAGACTACCAAGCAGCTAGAGATGTTCTTAACTCTATGCCTAAGAAGGACATTGTTGCTTGGAATGCTCTTATATCTGCGTATGAGCAGAATGGTAAACCTAACGAGGCACTGTTAGTGTTCCATGAGCTGCAGCTTCAGAAGAACATAAAGCTGAACCAGATCACACTGGTAAGTACTCTATCGGCTTGTGCCCAGGTAGGAGCACTGGAATTAGGTAGATGGATCCATAGCTACATCAAAAAGCACGGCATAAGGTTGAATTTTTATGTTACAAGCGCACTGATTCATATGTATTCGAAATGCGGAGATCTTGAAAAGGCCCGTGAAGTGTTCAACTCTGTAGAGAAGAGAGATGTGTTTGTGTGGAGCGCAATGATTGGTGGGTTGGCGATGCACGGATGTGGAAATGAAGCCTTGGATATGTTGTTTAAAATGCAAGAGGCTAATGTAAAGCCTAACGGTGTGACCTTCACAAATGTGTTCTGTGCTTGTAGCCATAGTGGTTTGGTGGATGAGGCTGAGTCATTATTCAGCAAAATGGAATCGAGTTATGGTATTGTCCCTGAGGACAAGCATTACGCTTGCATAGTTGATGTTCTTGGTCGCTCGGGTTATCTGGATAAAGCTGTGAAGTTCATAGAGGCGATGCCGATTCCTCCAAGTGCTTCTGTCTGGGGAGCGCTTCTGGGAGCCTGTAAGATCCATGCCAATCTGAATCTTGCTGAAATGGCGTGTACCCGATTGCTTGAGCTGGAACCTAGGAACGATGGCGCACACGTTCTCCTATCAAACATATACGCTAAATCCGGGAAATGGGAGAGCGTTTCTGAGCTGAGGAAGCATATGAGAGTCACTGGATTGAAGAAAGAACCAGGATGCAGCTCAATTGAAATCGATGGGACGATTCACGAGTTTCTCTCTGGGGACAACGAGCACCCGATGTCTGAGAAGGTTTACGGGAAGTTAAACGAGGTTATGGAGAGATTGAAATCGAATGGGTATGAGGCAGAGATGTCTCAGGTACTGCAGATCATCGACGAAGAAGAAATGAAGGAGCAATCTCTGAATCTGCACAGCGAGAAGCTGGCGATTTGTTATGGACTGATATCAACGGAAGCTCCAAAGGTGATTCGGGTTATTAAGAATCTAAGGGTGTGTGGAGATTGTCATTCAGTTGCTAAGCTAATATCTCAGCTCTATGATAGAGAGATAATAGTGAGGGACCGGTATCGGTTTCACCATTTTAGAAATGGTCAGTGTTCTTGTAACGATTTTTGGTGAAATTTTCAGATTTTCAATAAGAAATTCGTTGTCAAAATTTTTGTATTACTTCCCACCTTGTGTATTACAATCATATCAAGATCATCATTGTAGTGATATGGACTTCCTCTCTGTACCATGTGGAGACGTAGAGGTAAGAATTGTCACTTTTTTTCTCCTCTGAACAACTCTTTTTTTGGAATAAAGGTTTGAAAGAAAAGCAATAGCGAATCATTTCTGTTTCTTGTAAAGGATGGAAAATTTTCAGGGGACTCAGATGCTGGTGAATTCTGGTCTTTCTCTGGCGGGTATGCTCCCATTCCCAAGTTTTCATCTTCTACCGCTCATGAACAGACTCTAACTACATGCGCAAAAATGTTCTGGTGTGGTTTGGTTTTAAACACTCACACTATATTTGTTCCTTATTACCCGAAAAGGATGTGCTTTGTGGAGCTGTTTCAAAGACAGGCCATCATTAATCATCTAAAGATCTTTCATCCTTATAGATACTCGGAGAAATCTACATCCAACTGGAACAAGTTCTTTGAACAAAGATATGCTTGAAAAGAACAAATGCTACATGCTGGATTGTGACAGCGAAGTATTCGTTTGGATGGGAAGAAACACAGCACTCACAGAAAGGAAGACTTCCATTCTTTCTTCAGGAGTAAGTTATTTATGGTAATATAAGATGATTGATATAGGAACACATTTCACTCTCTGGCACCAGTTTGTTCTCAGAACTCAGAAGGAACTTCAGCTTAAACACATGTGTTTGACATTTGTTTGTCTTAGTATCTGCCAGAGCATCTGAGAGGCCATTCCTAATATATGGTCTAGGAATTTCTACGAAAGGAGGGACGCTCATCTAGCACAAGTCTAGTGCTTCTTACCGAAGGACAAGAAAATGCTAGATTCAGGTCATTTTTTGGTAAGTGGCCTCAGACCGTGGAGTCCAGCCTTTACAATGAAGGTCGAGAAAAAATGGCAGGTCTGTTTCATATTGCTCTGGTTCAGTAAAGAGTACAATAAAAAAGTTGTTTAAGAAAACCTTAAATATCAGATTCTAAACACTTTTATGCAGCGATGTTCAAACGGAAGGGATATGACGTTGAGGAGCTTCCTGATGAAGAAGATGAACCTCTCTATACAAACTGCCGAGATTCCCTGAAGGTACTACATATCTAGTACAAGTGACCAAACTGTCACATCTCTGAGCATAAGCCTGGTGAGTGAGATTTTAAACTAATTTCAGGTTTGGCATGGTGATGAGGTCTCGCTTCTCTCCATTCCTGACCAGAAAAAGCTATTCAGCGGCGATTGCTATATTGTGCAGTATAAATATACTTACAATGAAAGAAACGAGTATCTATTATTATATGTATGGATAGGTTGTGAAAGCATGGAGGTAGCCTTTACCTGTTGTTTCTTTTCAACTCTTTTACTGTCAATCATTTCTGAGCTGTGTAAGATTTTAAGAGAATAAGGTGGAATGATGAAGAGAATGGAACTAGAGTAGAGAGAATAGAGAGAATAGAGAGAATAATTCTCTAAGAGTTGATTTATTGATTCATGTTACATCTCCCTTTATAGAGAATTAAAAGAGAGCTTACAATCATAAAACTGACTTTAATTTGAATTTAATTTGAAAAAGAGTCGTTGGAGAAGAAATAGAGATGTTAGAGGAGAGAGAGGAATTTAATCCACATGAGCTTTTGTCCTGAAGGCTCTGTGTTGACGACTGCGTCTTCGACACAGTGGCTTGCTCAAGTTTCTGAAGGTTCTGTGTTGACGACTGTGTCTTCGACACAGTGGCATAGTTCACTTTTTCTTTGATCAATACTCCCCCTCAAGCTTAGCCGTAGAGACAATAAAAAGGCTAAACTTGGAAACCCAAGAACATCACCTCATAGAAAACCACTTGGGACAAAACCATGTTAAGGGAAAAAGAGTGTGAAGTCCATGGATTAGAGAACATGAGATCAAGGGTGTGCAAGGTCCACCAATCCTAGCTTGCCATAAATGTTGTTGCAAACTTTTAGACTTGTGGCCTTTGTGAAGATATCCGCCAATTGGTCTTCACTCCTTGTGTAACATGGCAAGATAACTCCTTCTTCAATCTTCTCACGAACCTTGTGGCAATCAATCTCAATATGCTTGGTTCTTTCATGGAATACTTAATTAGTGGCAATGTGGATTGCGGCTTGGTTATCACAATGCATGGTGATCGGTCCTTCTTGCTCAATACCAAAGTCTTTAAGAAGAGCTTTGAGCCAAGTCAATTCACTAGTTAGCTTCCTCATAGCTCTGTATTCCGCTTCCGCACTTGAGGATGATACAACCTTTTGCTTCTTTGTCTTCCAAGTCACCAAATTTCCTCCAATGAAGGTACAATAACCGGTTGTAGACTTTCGATCTATTCTATCACCAGCCCAATCCGCATCACAATACCCAACAATCTCGGTGTTACCATTCCTTCCCATCCATATACCTTGGCCAGGGCTTCCTTTGAGATATCTAAATATCCTTTCTACCATAGACCAATGATAAACCGTGGGTTCTTGCATATGTTGACTCACTTGGTTGACTGCAAAACATATATCCGGCCTCGTAAGGGTGAGATATATCAATTTTCCCACAAGTCTTCTATATTGAGGGACATCCTTAAACTTCTCATCCGATTTATCCCCCTTTCTATTGACCTTGTAGCCATCTTCAAGTGGAGTCTTGGCCGGTTTTGAGCCAAGTTTTCCAGTTTCACTCAAGAGATCATGTGTGTATTTCCTTTGAGAAAGGAACAAGCCATCCGGTGATTTACACACTTCAAGTCCAAGGAAGTACTTCAACTCTCCAAGATCCTTGATATCAAATGTGGTGTTGAGGAAGGCCTTGGTGAATTGGATACCCTTTTTATCATCACCGGTTATGATAAGGTCATCCACATACACAAGAACCACAACAAGGCCTTTATCACTTTTTAGAGTGAACAAGGTGTGATCCGAATGGGATTTCCTAAAACCGTGATCTGTGAGTGTAGAGCTAAGCTTGTGGTACATGCTCTTGGTGATTGCTTCAAACCATAAATGGCTTTCCTTAGCCTTAATACTTCTCGGGGTTTACAAAGATCTCCAAGCCCGGGTGGAGGAGTCATGTAAACTTCTTCTTCAAGTTCCCCTTGAAGGAATGCATTCTTGACATCCAATTGCCATAGATTCCAAGAGAGGTTAGTAGCCAAAGATAAAACAACCCTCACCGTGTGTAACTTAGCCACCGGAGCAAAGGTATCCGTGTAATCTTCACCATATGTTTGTGTGAAACCTCTTGCTACCAGTCTTACCTTGTACCTTTCTATGTCACCATTACTCTTATACTTGATGGTGAACACCCACTTAGAGCTAGCCGCTCTCTTTCCTTTTGGAAGAACCGCAACATCCCAAGTGTGATTCCTTTCCATAGCTCCTCTTTCATCTCCTATTGCATCAACCCAAACCTTCTCATCTTTAGCCTCTTCATAAGTCTTGGGAACTCGATTTTGCTCAATCTTCCCAAGGAATGCTTGATGGTCGGTTGGCAAAAGGGCAATAGAACAAGTAGCTTGAATTGGGTGAGCCACGGCTTCATTGTTGTAATATACCCGATTATCCACCCATTTGGAGGGAAACGTGGGCCCAGTGCTTCTTCGAAGTGGTTGAGCCACTTCTTCGACCACTTCGTCGACCACCTCTTCCACTTCTTCTTGTGGTGTAGGCACATTTTCTTCCATACCCAACTCCCCTTGCTCTTGAGCTTGATCTTGGGACGGCTCCCCCTCTTGATCTTGTGGTATAGTTGGGATTGATTCTTCTTCATTTGAGTTACTATTAGATTCATCCCCATTTGCATTTCCTTGCCTTGGTGGTTCATCATTTCCCAAATGATCAAGTAAGAACCTCAAACTTGTAGCTAGGTCCGACGGTGACCTCGAGAGATCCTTTAGACCTTCCCAATCATTCTTATCATAATATCCTTGTCCTTCAATGAACTTGACATCTCTAGACACAAGAAGTCGATTGTTGATCGGATCAAAGCACTTGTAACCCTTTTGAGTGGTTGAATATCCAAGGAAGATGCATTTGGTGCTCTTGGCCTCTAACTTGTTTCTTTGTTCACCTGGTACATAAACAAATCACACACAACCAAAGACGCGTAAGTGTTCAACAGATGGCTTATAGTTGTTAAGTACCTCAAATGGTGATATGTCCTTTAGGACTTTTGTCGGAGTTCGGTTGATAAGGTAGCATGAAGCTAGAACCGCATCTCCCCAATAACTCTTTAGCACATTTGTGTGGAACATCATTGATCTAGCCACTTCCATAAGGTGCCTATTCTTCCTCTCTGCCACTCCATTTTGTTGTGGTGTGTGAGGGCAACTTGTTTGGTGTAGAATGCCATGCTTAGCTAGGTGCTCTTTGAATCTAGCGCTTGTGTATTCTCCTCCATTGTCGGACCTAAACACTTTTATCTTGGCATTGTATTGGTTAGTCACATAGGTTTGAAAGTTGATGAATGCCTCAAACACTCTATCCTTAGATGGTAGTAATGTGATCCAAGTATACTTTGATTTCTCATATATAAAGGTCACAAAGTACTTGTTTTTATCCCTAGATATGCAAGGGGAGGTCCACACATCCGAATGTACCAAATCAAAACAATGCTCATAGATAGTAGAGGATTTAGGAAACACAACTTTGCAATGTTTGCTAAGAATACATGCTTCACAACTAGTGTGATCAAACGATATATTAGGCAACATTAATTCAAGTGCTCTTCCATGAGAATGGTCTAGTCTAGCATGCCAAATTGCATCAACATTAGCTACATAACAAGAATTAAAAGATAAAGCATCCGAATTTTGTGGTGGCTCTTCGAGAATATAAAGTTCATCTTTGGATCCACCTTTCCCAAGTAACTTCCCACTTTTAATATCCTGAAAATGAACATCATTATGACCAAAGATAGCATAGCAATTAAGGTCTTTAGTAGCTCTCTTAACCGATATTAAGTTGGATTTAAACCTAGGAACATACAACGCTTCACTTTTCTTGTTAAATAGTTTTAAATTTCCTTTTCCTTCTATAGGGATTCCATCACCATTAGCAATCTCTACCCTACCCATAGCTGGTTCAATCTTGTCTAAAAGCTTAGGATTACTAATCATATGATGAGAAGCACCCGAATCTACAACAAGTTTACTACTGGGTTTATGAGAATAGAGAGTGATACCGGAGTTGTGGGTTTGGAATGCTTTGATGAAAGCTTCAAAGTCACTCTTCCTCACATAGTCCACGGAGGCTGCCATGGCTGCTCCTCCTTGAGGTGTGGATGTACTTGCTTGCTTAACTTCACCACCTTGAGAAATATTTGCTCTTGGTGGTCTCTTGTATCCTTCGGGTTTTAAGTGAGGATGAAGAGTCCAAAACTTATCCATAGAGTGGCCGGGGAGCTTGCAATGCTCACACGACTTTGAACTCCTCTTGTCATGCCTATCATGCTTGTAGACTCCTTTGTTGGCTGTCACAAGCCCGGTTTTGCCTCCAAAGAGACCAATGTTTCCTTGCTCCTTCTGGAATCGTGCACACACCTCTTCAAGGTTTGGCAACTTGTCATCTCTAAGGATATGCTTGATGAGATCATTATAGATAGGATCCAAGGTGAGGAGAAGGCCAAAGACTTTGTCTTGCTCACGCCTCTGATTGAGGATCTTCACATCCGGGGTTAATGGTCTAAGCATCTCTAACTCGGACCATAGAGTTTGGAACTTCCCAAGGTGGTCGGTGAACTCATTGCCATCTTGATGAAGGTCATTGATAGACTTCTTAATTTCAAAGATTCGGCTTAGATTTGATGTATTTCCATACACACCCTTGAGAGTCTCCCATAGATCCTTTGGGTTCTCACAATAGGAGTAAGCTTCCAAGATAGACTTGTCTAGAGAAGATTGAAGGAGACTAAGCACGGCTTGTTGATCTTCCTCCCACTTCTCTAACTCTTATTGTAGAGCTTCTTCTAGCTCTTCATTAGACAAGGACTCCTTGTCTTTGCCCTTCTTCTTGAGGGTCTTCTTTGGGCATTCGCTTGATTCAACATTCTTCCAAAGTCTTCTACCACCAATGGCGGTTTTAGTAGTTCTAGACCACAAGAGATAGTTGTTTCCCTTGAGAATAGTAGGGACAACCAAGGGTTTTGAGTTATCAGTGACAAGAACACTAGAACTCATCCTTAAAGAAACTGGAATTTCGTTTAGGAATTTCGTCGAACACCTTGTGGGCGTTTTGAAAGAAACTGAGAATTTTGAAGATTTTGAAGTAGAACAAGAGAAAATCAAAGAGAGAATAGAAGAATTAAGATCGTTGCTCTGATACCATGTAATATTTTAAGAGAATAAGGTGGAATGATGAAGAGAAAGGAACTAGAGTAGAGAGAATAGAGTTGATTTATTGATTCATGTTACATCTCCCTTTATAGAGAATCGAAAGAGGGCTTACAATCATAAAACTGACTTTAATTTGAAAAAGAGCCGTTGGAGAAGAAATAAAGATGTTAGAGCAGAGAGAGGAATTTAATCCACATGAGCTTTTGTCCTGAAGGCTCTGTGTTGACGACAGCGGCTTGCTCAAGTTTCTGAAGGTTCTGTGTTGACGACTGTGTCTTCGACACAATTGGTTGCTCAAGTTTCTGAAGGTTCTGTGTTGACGACTGTGTCTTCGACACAATGACATACTTCACTTTTCCTTTGATCAATAAGCTGTTCCTCTATGAGCTTCATATTTTTTTTTCCACTTCCCCGCAGCAAGATAAAGCTGATGCCATATCCAATGCTAGTGCCATTGCTGCTTAGACCAAGGGTGAATTTTGTAATGGTTAGTTCCTAACCAGATTGCAAAAATAATTCACAGGTTTTCTCAGTTTTTTTCGTCTTTTTTTTTTGTCTTTTTTGGGTTCAACACTGTAAACCAACTGACCTCTTATGTTCATGTGTGTATTAATGCTTACTTTGAAGTGATTACAGATCCGCTGGGAATACTGTTTATCTGATACCCATTCTCTGCATGGTTTTAAGGTGAAAGAAGTATAACATTTTGTGCAAGACGATTTAACTACTGAAGATGTAATTACTGCTCGACTGCCAATGAAGAATAACAGAATCTGCGATAGTTTAATAGCGAATTCACCGACGATTTGTGGATCGTTTTCATCAGTGGTGCCCAGCATCTCAATCACAAGCAATTCCCTTTCCTCTGGACCTCCAAAAGTCAAACATTTCTCAACAACGTTCGACGCAAACTTCTGCTTGCTCATCTGAACAAGCTTCCCTGCTAATTCTTTGATTATCACAGTACGCGGCTTTCCGTGCTCCAGCACATGCTGTCAACAGAACTTGCATCAGTTTTGAGCAAACAATTTAAAACCACCAGTTGCAAAGAAAATTAATATTTTTACAAACATGAATAACATAGTTTCCATACTGATCTTGGGCCAGCATACTAACATTGGACAGGATTTCTTCCATGACCTTACTCTGTGCATCCGGGTCATGGCAGTGCTCCAATACCCTCTGCAGCAGGAGAGGAAAAAGCGTATTTAGAAAGAAGCATAAAAGCCAAGAGAGGTTTCATCAGTACTACGAGTAAGAACCTGAATAACATGGCAGCCGTGTGGGTGAGTGGCGAGGGTCACAACTTGACCAAAGAAAGTTGAAATAATGAATTTGATGTTTTCTTCAGGCACACATTAGATGCACTTCTGAACCACAAAGCTCCCATTCTGATTGCGTACACATCGCATCACATGTCCATCAATTTCTTTTACCATCTTCATTTTCTGGTCTAGATCAACCACCTCAATTTCCTAAAGAGGTAAAAAAACAGAACCATAATAAAGTTGTTACCTGAGAATGGAAGACATGCTAAAGAAGGATGTAGAACAGGTGAGAATTTAGACATTACCTTTTGGATAACACGACTACCATTCTTCTGTAAGCTAAGAGCCAAAACGTCTCTCCTCTAAGACAGGGCTTTTTCCTCTAAAGATGATATGGCCCTCTTACAAGGGCGTCTTTCCGCTGGATCTATCTCCACAGCATCATGTTTCACAAAGAAAGTACATGGGCTTGTTTTGAAGTTCAAAGTAAACAACGATTGGCCAAAGAAAAAGTTAAGTTACTAAAATTACTGTATCACTCAATATTAAAACATGAGTGTGAATCTAATCATCCTCACTAAAGGCCTTAACCAGCAAGAGAAGTATCATAAACCAAACGAAAACAATGTGTGTTTGTGTGTTTCCCATCAGTTGTCTCCTTCTTCTGTCACTTCCCATCAGCTGTCTCGATGGTGAATTCAAGGACTAGGTTCCCTTGTTTTGTAGTTAAGGGTAAAAACGGATTGGCCTCTCGCATTTGGTTCGTCTTTCTTGACCAAAAAAGCGTGTACAACCACTTGCCTCATGGCTGAAGGTCAGCAGTGCAGGTTTGCTTGCGACTGCGAAGTCCAATTTCCAAGGTAGCTTTCTAAACACAACATCAGCCTCGATTCATAATTATTTATATGTTTCTCTAATCTATTGATTAATTTAAAGTATTCATTTTAAGTCTCGAGTTCAAAAAATTTTAAAATGTGAAAAAACAGTTCATTTTTTTCTAGTTTGTGGCCTTATAAATTAAACACATGGCCAATTTTGCAATCAAACCAATGTCTTGCAACTGCATGCGTTTAATCTCATCTTATTCCTTCATCTTTTCATAGAGCTCGAGCATTTCAAGAAGGTTTGTGCATGAACTTTGCTTCAGAGACTGAGCTGCGTAATAATCAACAATATATATGCTTTTTACGTGGTTTGAAATCATTCAAAGCATTTCATGCATGGACTACGACCTTTGCTTTGCAATATTGTTCATATTTTTTAATCATTTCAGCGTTTTTCTTTGGGATTGCTGATCATTCACACGCAACGCAACTGAACAAAACAGCTCTAAACGTGGGTGATAACTAAAAATGGAATGAATCAACTTAGCTATATGTACAGAACGGTAAGTCATGGTGAAAATTTAGTTTGAAGATATAGCAAAGTGATAAGATGATAGTGTAAAATAACCAACAAGAGAAAGCACATGGGTGGATCTACTTAGTCCAAGAAGGAGGCAAGTGCCACCGGTCAAATTTATTAGATTAGTGCAAATTATCAAGATATTAAATTGATGCCACACATAATTCTTTTTCCGTTCACATAACCAAATTTATTTCTAGAAAAATGGACTTTGAAACCCAATATTAATATTAGTAACAACTAACAACACATTACTCTGTTCAAATGTTAATTCCTATATTACGTTAATTTTCTTATTGATATTAAACTTCATTAGTCAAATATTCTTATGGTACATTATCAAATCCGGGCTCTTTAGTTTTTATTTTATTTTTATTTTCAGCTTTTTAAAATTTCTCACTTGGTGAATTTTAATTAATTTATGTACTCTACAATATATATATATACATATATATATATATATGTATTGAGATAACATTTAATATTTTAAGATTATATAGCATTTATATGGATTAGTTTTCTTATAAAATATGATGTTTTTATTTGCATATATACTATATTTTACTTTTAAAAGTTTATGTTATCTAGATTTTCTTAGAATTTATTATACATAATGTATTTAATATAATAAATAAATAAATAAATATTGACAAAGATATAATGTTCAAAATATGGTTAAATAAAAATAAATTATTTATGAAAACTTGTATTGTAGGATAATTGTTTGTATTAAGATTGTCGATGTGTTATAATACACTACAAAAAGTGTGTGTTTACATCACTTATTTTATATATTTGCATTAGTTATAAATGATGTAAAAGAATTTTGCATCACTTAAATAAGTGATTTTGAAAGTGGTGATGTAAATATTTTACATCAATTGTAAATACTTTACATCGGTTTAAGCAATTGATGTAAATATTTGCATCGATTATTGTAATCGATGTTAATTTGTGTCGGTTGCAAAAAATGATGTTAAAGATTTGAATCGAGTGGTTATGAGCCAGAGATTGTTGTAATAAGCTTGTCTTATCTAATCGAAGAAGAAGAAGAAGAATCAGTTGAGGAAGCAAATGATGAATCTGGGATTGAAATGGTGGCCACAAAACCTAAATAAAAGAAGAAGAAGATGGGTTTAAGCAATTAAATATTTAAAAGGTAATATACTCCACAAATAAAATAGAAAAATTACTTTATTAGATTTATCCTTTTTGGTTTACAAGAGAATAATTAATTTCCTTTTAGCAATTTCCTTTTAGCAATTATGTTAAGTCTTTTAGCTATAAATAATGTATGCTCAAAAGAGAGCAAATCATCATCCAATAAATTCAAAAGAAACGTTTGCTAGAAATTCTTATTTCAAGTTTATTATTTCTTCCGCTATTTTGAGTTTAATTTAGAATTCTTCGTTTACACACTACAAATCCAACAGAGATGTCTCAGGTTCTACGGATCATAGACGAAGAAGAAATGAAGGAGCAATCTCTGATTCTGCATAGCGAGAAGCTGGCGATTTGTTATGGACTGATATCAACGGAAGCTCCCAAGACGATTCGGGTTATTAAGAATCTAAGGGTTTGTGGAGATTGTCATTCAGTTGCTAAGCTATTATTTCAGCTATATAACAGAGAGATAATAGTGAGGGACCGGTATCATCATTTTATAAATGGTCAGTGCTCTTGTAACGAATTTTGGTGAAAATTTCACATTTTCAAGAAGTCAAAATTTTGTATTTATTCCACCTTTTTGTATTACAGTCATATCATTATATCAATATCAGCATTGTAGAAGTATATGGAGACGTAGAGGTAAAAATTGTCACTTTCTTTCTAATCAGTTTTCAATCTTTGATAGTTTGTTAAATCCCAGGATATTACAGCACCTGGGAATCTTAAGAACCATCATCATCAGCCAATGTTAGTTCGCCATGTGTCGTAACCACCACACTAGACGTCATCTCTTAGATCTTGGATTCTGAAGATTGGATTGTTGGTTGTTTTACTAATTCTAAATTAATGATTAGTAGGTTTTTTAAACTTATGAGTTATGAAAGACAATTTAAAATGGAAGCATTTTTTCATGGCTTTGACTAAGACCATTAGATACAATGTCCTAAGATCTTGTAAGTGAATTTTTTAAAAATTAAAAATTAATAATTAGTGAATAATAGTATCAATTTCGAAATATTTTTCTATTATTATTATTGTTTTTTGGTAAAATATAATCTTTTATTATTGAGAACATAACTCGGAAAAGAATCAAAATTTCCCTAAATTAACTATGAATTTCTCTTTTTTCACTGCAATTATGGATATATTAAAACTTTACTTTGACAAAAATAAAAATTAGGCAACACATTAATATAAAAAGTTTTATTTTAGCCAATGAAAATTTCATTATCTAAGGAATATTTCTAAACAGTTCGCAAAATTAAAGTAGGGAAATAAAAATCAAAAATCGTTTTTGTTGTCTTTTTTTTTAGTTTTTGTCTCCAGGAATGTCTTGTATTCGTTGACTTAGTTTCCAGGAAATTTTTGGTTTTCTGCCGGTTAGTGTTCTAAAATCGAATTCCACATTGTATTTGACTTATGTTTTATATAATAAAAATGATTCAGAGAAAAAAAAAAAAAAAAAAACAGGCGCGTATTTATTTCTTCTTTGAATTGAACAGAACATAATGGTGGGGCCCCACATGCTCAAAAAGGAATATAATTATTTCTTCATCCGTTTGGCCGCTTCCTTTCAGCTTTTGAAACTCCTCTCGTCACTCGTCAGCCTTTCTTGTTTCACCTCGAAATCGCTGTTTCCTCTTCTTCTCCTTCTTCGTCTGCCTGATCTCTGTAAGTATTCAGTTCCAATTTCTCAACTGATGCGATTAAATTGTTTTTTGCTTTTACGTTTCGATTCAAATTCCTCTTTTGTTGTTTCCGATTTTCGGATCTTCGGTTTCTATTTGAATTCTAACAAAATTAGATGAGAACAACATTGTTTTACTGGTGATTGATGTTTCCTCTCCTCTTTGGTTTCTTTTAACTTGCAGATTTGATTAAGCGTTACTGTGTTGGGATTTTTTTTGTTTAGGACCATGATAACAAAATGTCTTGGCTAAGCAAGGACATTGATTCAGCATTTCAAGGTGTTGGAACTAAAGGGTATGCTTGTTTTTTTTATGAGATCCATGAAATTGTAATTTTTGTTTTTTACTCTTCTTATGCTTAAACCATCTTTTGGTTTAGTGGCCTGGAGATTTGGTGCATCTATGATAATAATCAGCTTATTTCCATCCACAAGTCTTCTTTCGGAAGATTCCACTCTGGAAATGCATACCTTGTTCTCAGCGTAAGTTGTATCTCTGACTTTACTTTCTTGTATAATACTTCCTTCTCATCATTTTCTTTGCTGTGGTGTAGACGGCTTTGCGGAAGATCGGATCTCCCCAGTATGACATTCACTATTGGCTGGGAAGTGATGCAAATGAGGTTGTATATATGGCAGCTAAAATCTGGTGTTTTGAAGGTAGCATATTAAGATTTTTTACCTTTTTTTTTTTTTTATCTGAAGGTGGACTCAATTCTGGCATCTGACAAAGCACTAGAGTTAGATGCAGCACTTGGATGTTGTACGGTGCAATACCGTGAAGTTCAAGGTCAAGAGACAGAGAAGTTTCTCTCATACTTCAAACCTTGTATCATACCTGTTGAAGGGAAGTATTCGCCACAAAATGGATCGGCTGGCGAGACATACCATATCACCTTACTAATGTGCAAAGGAGACCATGCTGTTCGTGTTAAAGAGGTAAGGCGTGTTTCGGCAGGAATTTTTTAAGGTACTGTGCCCGGTGAAAAATTGATATGCTGTATCTGAGGCTTGAAATGTTTTTATGCCTGTATAAAGTTGCAGGCATGAAATTATGATTCCATAATACTTTTTTTTCAGATCATGGTTAGTTTATTGTACATTTTTCTCTCTGAGTCTTTTCCTTGATTTTTAAACTACACAAGGTGCCTTTTCTCCGGTCATCACTGAACCATGATGATGTTTTCGTTCTCGATACTGCATCAAAACTTTTCCTCTTTGCCGGTTGCAACTCAAGCACTCAGGAAAAAGCTAAAGCCCTGGAGGTTGTGGAATACATAAAGGATAACAAGCATGCCGGAAGATGTCAGGTCGCGACTATTGGTTAGATTTTTCTCCTCTTAACAACTCTTTTTTTTTGGAATAAAGGTTTGAAAGAAAAGCAACAGCGAATCATTTCTGTTTCGTGTAGAGGATGGAAAATTTTCAGGTGATTTAGATGCTGGTGAATTCTGGTCTTTCTTTGGTGGTTATGCTCCCATTCCCAAGTTTTTATCGCCTATCATCCAAGAACACACTCTACCTACATGCGCAGAAATGTTCTGGTGAGATTTGATTTTGTAAAATCACAACGTCTTTGATTCTTTTCATTTCAACGTATAGCACTAATACCCGAAATTCCTGTGCTTTGCGGAGCTGTTGTCGAAGATCATTAACCATCTAAAGATATATCATCAACAGGATAGATACTCGGGGAAATCTGCATCCAACTGGAACAAGTTCTTTGAACAAGGATTTGCTTGAAAAGAACAAATGCTACATGCTGGATTGTAACAGCGAAGTATTTGTTTGGATGGGAAGAAACACATCACTCACAGAGAGGAAGACATCCATTTCATCCTCAGAAGTAAGTAAATATTGGTAATATTTTCAGAAGAAACTTTTGAACAAAATGAGGAGACCAGATGTAGAAGGTTGCAGCACGATTAGTTAC
The DNA here is from genome assembly GCA_030161315.1 of Eutrema japonicum. Classification (NCBI taxonomy): domain Eukaryota; kingdom Viridiplantae; phylum Streptophyta; class Magnoliopsida; order Brassicales; family Brassicaceae; genus Eutrema; species Eutrema japonicum. The sequence goes on from BSQW01000010.1 coordinate 34,058,176, forward strand.
TATGGTGCATGACTTTAAAGTCATAATCTGTCGCTTCACATGTAATTCTATTAGTTTCTGCCAGAGCATCTGAGAGGCCATTCCTAATATACGATTTGGCATGTTGCTGTGCTCTAGGAATTTCTGCGAAAGGAGGGACGCTCGACTAGCACAAGTCTAGTACTTCTAACGGAGGGATTAGAAAATGCTAGATTCAGGTCATTTTTTGGTAAGTGGCCTCAGACCGTGGAGTCCAGCCTTTACAATGAAGGTCGAGAAAAAATGGCAGGTCTGTTTCATATTGCTCTGGTTCAGTAAAGAGTACAATAAAAAAGTTGTTTAAGAAAACCTTAAATATCAGATTCTAAACACTTTTATGCAGCGATGTTCAAACGGAAGGGATATGACGTTGAGGAGCTTCCTGATGAAGAAGATGAACATCTCTATACAAACTGCCGAGACTCCCTGAAGGTACTTCATATCTAATACAAGTGACCAAACTGTCACATCTCTGAGCATAAGCCTGATCAATGGGATTTTTAAAATAACTTCAGGTTTGGCGTGTAGATGGTGATGAGGTCTCGCTTCTCTCCATTCCTGACCAGACAAAGCTATATAGCGGCGATTGCTATATTTTGCAGTATAAATACAGTTACAATGAAAGAAACGAACATCTATTATATGTATGGATAGGTTGCGAAAGCATGCAGGTACGCACGCTGTAGCCTTTGCCTGTTGTTTCTTTTCAGTTCTTTTACTGTCAATCATTTGTGAGTTGTTCCTCTGTGAGCTTCATTCTGTTTTTTCACTTCATTGCAGCAAGATAGAGCTGATGCCATATCTAATGCTAGTGCCATTGTTGCTTCAACCAAGGGTGAATCTGTAATGGTTAGTTCCTAGCCAAGTCACAAAAATATATCACTGGTTTTCTATGTTTTGGTTCTCTTTTTGGTTCAACACTGTAAACCAACTGACCTATTTCATCCAACATTCTTCATCCAGTGTCATCTATACGAGGGAAACGAACCTGCTCGCTTTTTTTCAATGTTCCAGTCCCTAGTTGTTTTTAAGGTCAGTTTGGAGTACTACCTTGAACATTCAGAACTTTAGATTGATATGTGACTGTACTACTTTTGAGGCTCGTGGACACCCAAATTGTTATACTAAAGTTGCAGATCGTTACTTTTTCCAGGGTGGTTTGAGTAGACGGTACAAAATGTTTCTAGTCGAGAATGCAAACAAAGTTGAAATATCTAATGGGAGCAAGGCTTCTCTTTTCCGTGTTCAAGGGACAAGCCCAAAGAATATGCAAGCAATTCAAGTTAATCTAGTGGGTTCTTTCGTACTTTCTGCTATTCTGATTTGTCAAAATTACATTTTTGGTAATGTCTTTGGCCCTTGACTTATACTTAGGTGGGGGTATTGGATGATTGAATTTAAGAGAATGCAAATGAATTCAAAATCAATTGATTTTGAGTAATTTAAAAGTTTTTTGTTGGAATTTTAATGAATTCTATCAAAATGACAGTAAAAAAGTTCGGAATTGACTCTTTACAATTTTTTATTGAAATTCTATTAAATTCCTATCAAATGACACTATCATCAATACTGCAATAAAATTGAATAACACTAACATTTAATAGAATTAAGAAATCCAAAAATTGAATAACACTAGAATTTAAAATAATATAAAAGAATGATTACAAATATCTAATCCAATAACACATGAATTTAAAAGAATTCATGAAATACATCATTGAATAACACTAGAATTTTATAGAAAGTCTAATTCCTTACAATTCAATTAAATTCTTTAATTGAATACCACCCCCTTAAGCAAACGAAAATCGTCTGCTGCAGGCAGCAACCTCCCTGAACTCATCCTACTGCTACATTTTACAAAATGAAGCTTCTGTCTTCACTTGGATTGGGAATCTTTCGTCAGACTCTGATCTTGATGTTCTTGACAGAATGCTATATTTCCTTGATGTAAGTAACATTAGCTCTCAGTCTCAGCTGCTGTTTAGTAAGTTCATGACATACATGCGCTCTGGATTACTAGTTTAATGTTCAGACTGATAGTAAAACGTATATTTCTTCGTTTCCATCCGCAGACATATTGGCAACCCATATCCATGAGGGAAGGAAATGAACCAGACACATTTTGGGATTTGCTTGGTGGGAAGTCAGAGTACCCAAAAGAAAAGGAAATGAGAAGACAAATAGAAGAACCACATTTATTTACATGTTCCTGTAATTCAGGTAATGGTAAACATCTCTTTGCATTTGCTCTTTTTTTTTTTTTTGTCATCTTATATTATTGTTTAGTTATGCCATGGTTCAGCTATACACACTTGTATTATTCCTAACGTAAGAGTGGTCTATGACTGGTTCGGCTCTTCTGTTCAGATGTACTCAAGGTAAACGTCATGTGTCTATTAATGCTATCTTTGAAGTGATTACAGATCAGCTCGGAATACTCTTATCTGATACCATTTTATGCATGAATTTCAGGTGAAAGAAATATACAATTTTGTGCAAGACGATTTAACTACTGAAGATGTATTATTGCTGGACTGCCAACCTGAAGTGTATGTTTGGATTGGATTAAACTCAGAAATAAAGTCGAAGCAACAAGCTATTACTCTTGGTCTGGTTAGTTTTGTCTTTATATTGCCTTCCTCGTGCTACGTTTGCTGTTTTTCGGTGGTACTTCTGCACAGACATCAAGCAGGGTTTCATTTCTTGGACTATTATTTCTTTCAGTGTAAAACCATGACTTCAAACAAATATTTCGACTAATCCAAAAGCATATATAAGATTTAAGAATAAAAACTTTATGATATCGAATGTGTCTTCTCTATTCAGTGCTTCTTAGTTTGTTCTACTCGTGAGATTGCAGAAATTCGTAGAGATGGACATGCTGGAGGAAGGTTTAACTGTGATGACTCCTGTATACGTTTTCACAGAAGGCCACGAGCCACCATTTTTCACCCGTTTCTTTGAGTGGGTTCCTGAAAAGGCAAACGTAAGGCATCTCCTTCCATATTGAAGTCACCTCAAACAGAGCGTTAGGAGATCCCAAAATGTTTTTATAGTAGTCTACTGAATTTCAAGTTTTAGGTATTTGTATACTTGCACTAATAATATGCATCGGAACATTGCAGATGCATGGTAATTCATTTGAAAGGAAGCTTGCTAGTCTGAAAGGAAAGAAGCCAAACACTAAGGTAAGTCACAGTTAAAAAAAAACTTAATTACTTGAGATTAGCTCAGAAGGGTGAGTTCATCTATGGCTGTGAAAAACGTAAACTTGGGCATGCGAGAGGAGACCGATGTTTTAATAGCTATGATTGCAAACTAGCCAAATATAAGAAAATGATCAATGTGTTTTTAAGTAGCTACAACATTTGTGCTTTCAGAGATCTAGTGGAAGCCCATGGAGATCACACTCGAAGGAGAATGCATCACGTGATTCACGAAGTCGATCTGTGAGCTCAAACGGATCAGAGCGAGGAGTATCACCTTGCTCAAGCGAACAGGTTCCAAGTTTGAGCTCTGCAGAAGACAGAAAAATCAGCAGCAGCTCCACTCCAGTTGTCAAAAATCTTTTCTCAGCATCTCTTTCAGTGGATACTAGTAATGGTAAGGTTTCATATGTCAACCATTTCACTGAAGCTCTTGGTTATATAACTCATAAGTATCAGAAGCATGTAACAGCCTTTTGATGATGCAGGGTAGCAGCGACAAATATATCAATTTTTCTCAAAACTGTTATAATTGCAATTAAGCTCTTTTTGATGCTCGAAATCTCATATCAAAGCACTGATTTCTGATGCAGGATCGGCGAGAAAAGAGTCGAGCTCAAATTCAGACATCTCTAAAGAGAATACACTCGGAGGAATCAATCTCGATCCTAGTCTAGAGTCACTTGCATATTCATACGAACAGCTTAGAGTTGATTCTCAGGAGCCAGTGACAAATATATATGCAACAAGAAGAGAGGTAATCCTATATATAGTAATTTAGATCTACTATGTATAACGTACGGTACGACCTATAATGCATTTTTTCAATTTTGTCTTTCAGGCGTACTTAACAGAGAAAGAGTTCGAAGAAAGATTTAAAATGACAAAATCAGAGTTCTATGCACTTCCAAAATGGAAACAGAACAAGCTCAAACTGTCACTCTATCTTTTCTAAAAAGACCTCACATTACGACAACAGTAAGATCTTTGAAGCAAGATATGTTTTTTAGGAATTTACCCAATGTAACTGTAATGTTCATGTTTAGTGCAGTGACCTTCCTGATATAAGTTGATGCTTGTTTGTTACAAATCACAACATCAAACAAAGAGACACCTACCAAATTTTATTGAGTAATTTGAACCAATTATGTAATCTCTTGAATTGTCTTAGTTACCAATTGTTAAGAAGCCTAGGGCAAAAAAAAAAAAAATGGGCCTTTTAACTATGAAATTTATTTTTTTCCAAATTTTTGGGCCTTTTTTCTAGAGAAATTGCTCATTTAATTCCTGAACTATTTTCACGCGTTCAATTTATTCCTCAACTATCGCTTGCTCAAAATAATTCCTCAAGTTGTAGTTGACTGCACAAAATCGGGATTAACAAAGTCAAATGCTAATTACTAAATGGATACAAATCCACTAAATCGGTTGTAACTCCTTCAATACAATCCCGAATGAATTGAAACCACTTCCATTGGAAATCTAATTCAATTGGCTATAACTTTTATGAAGAGAGCCATATCTAAATTCAAAGGAAATACTTCCATACGAGTCGATCTTATAGACACATATACTTTATGCAAGATTGACTCGGATAGAAACCTTCCATTTATATTTAACTTTGGAGCTCTTCATCAAAGTTATATCAAATTGAGTGAGATTTCCAATGGGAGTAGTTTCAACTCATTTGGGGTTGTATTGAAGGAGTTAGAGCCGGTTTAGTGGACATATATCCATTTAGTTGTTGTAACTCCTTCAATACAACCCCGAATGAGTTGAAACTATTTCCATTAGAAAGCTCACTCAATTTCCTATAACTTTGATGAAGAGCTCCAAAGCTAAATCCAAAGGGAAGGCTTCCATCCGAGTTAATCTTGTATCAATAATATGTGTCTAGAAGATCGACTCGGATGGAAGTCTTCCCTTTAAGTTTAGATATGGAGCTCTTCATGAAAATTATAGAAAATTGAGTTAGATTTCTAATGGAAGTAGTTTCAACTCATTCGGGGTTGTATTGAAGGAGTTAAAACCAATTTAGTGAACTTGTATCCATTTAGTAATTAACGTTTGACTTTGTTAATCCCGATTTTGCGGAGTCAACTACAATTTGGGTAATTATTTTGAGCAACCGATAGTTAAAGAATAAATTGAGCGTGCATAAATAGTTCAGAAATTAAATGAGCAATTTTCCTTTAAAAAAAAAAATTGAGGGCCTAGGGCTTGGACCTTTCTCGCCACCCCTCTAAGACGGACCTGCGCGCTAGCTATATAGCGCGGAAATTTTTTTTAAAAAAAATTGTTTTCAAATTTAAGTAAAAATAAATTTACCTGAATTTTATAATATGTTTAACTAATGATTATATATAGAACTGTCAATCCGGGACTAACATGTCTACTTAACCCGTTTTGCATTGAATTAAAATATTATTGGAGTTAAGCTGCAAAAACATATAATCTTGAAAACATAACTCTAATATACACTGCTTAATGACTATGGTTTTTGTTGTCAGTCCACAAACTTTTAAAAAATCAATTTTCTCATATCTAGCTCTTTATAAAATTAGTAAAATATTTTTTAAACTTTTGTTTTGATATATACTCAAATAAAATATAATAATCATAGTAAAAAAATTTGCAAAATCTTGAATATATTTTCTTTGAATATATATGAATTTATTATTATTTAATAATATTCTAGTAATTAAAAACTAAATAGTAAATAACCTATTTAATGAGAAATGTAAACTTTCTATATTCTCATCAATAATTTTAAAAGAGAATTATATACTTTCCTATTTTAATTATTATTTTTATTTGTAATATCATTTCATGTAATAATTTACAAAATAAAGTTCATTTTCTAAAATATCTTCTTAAATAATACTATAAACGTTTTGTGGTTCCATCCACAACTATCATCCAAGGCTAATTTCTGGAATTAGAGAAAGTATATGTTAGAACTTTTAAATTTTTACAACCCAAATAACAATATAACAATAGCAATAAAATCCATCTATCGTTCATACTTTGATACTGCAGCCAAACGATGTCGTATTGGGGAGTGAGTTGAAATATGGTCTGAAAAATAATCATCGGAATCTGAAAAAGGATCGTCATTTGCTTCTTCAGCGAATTTGACCGGCGAGAACTGAAATCTTGCCCAAAATGGATCGAAACGAAAGACCCAGAAGCATTCTGGAGTCATTAGGCGAAGAACTCATCGGAATCCTCACGCCTGTCTCGATATGTATGTTCACCGTCGTTCTTCTTGTCTGTGTCCTAAACTCCGACCCATCTTCCTCCTCCGCCTCTTTCTCCTCCATAGCCACCGCAGCTTACGCCGAGAGCGATTCCGATTCCTCCTGGGACAAATTCGTAGGTGCCTTCTTGAATTCTCTCGTTTTCGTCGCTGCAATCACTGTCGCAACGTTCGTCCTCGTGCTTCTCTTTTACCTCAGATGCGTTAGATTCCTTAAATTCTACGTGGGTTTCTCGGCTTTCATCGTTTTAGGAAACCTAGGTGGAGAAATCTTAGTCTTGCTGATTGATCGTTTCAGATTCCCAATCGATTCCATCACTTTTCTCATCCTTCTCTTCAATTTCTCCGTTGTTGGTGTATTCGCCGTGTTCATGTCGAAATTCTCGATTTTGATCACTCAAGGTTACTTGGTTGTGATCGGTGTCTTAGTCGCTTACTTCTTCACGCTATTACCCGAATGGACAACTTGGGTCCTTCTTGTTGCTTTGGCACTCTACGACATCGCTGCTGTTCTTTTACCTGTTGGTCCATTACGTCTCCTTGTGGAAATGGCTATATCGAGGGATGAAGATATCCCAGCTTTGGTCTACGAAGCACGACCTGTGATCCGAAATGACTCGCGTTTGGTTCAGAGGAGAGTTTGGAGAGAACGGAGATCTAGCCAGAATGATTCCAGTGACATTGAGAACGCTAGTGTAGACGAAGTAGTAAGAGTGGTTAGAGCAGCAGTAGAAGAAGAAGAACATGTGGGTTCGAGCGAAAGATCAGAGATATCTGTGCCGTTGATTGATCGTAGGCCTGATCAAGCTGAGAATTCAGAGACTTTTCTTGAAGGAATTGGGTTGGGATCATCGGGTGCTATCAAGTTAGGGCTTGGGGATTTCATCTTCTATAGTGTTTTGGTTGGAAGAGCTGCAATGTATGATTTGATGACGGTTTACGCTTGTTACTTGGCGATCATAGCCGGTTTAGGGGTCACGTTGATGCTCTTGTCTGTGTATCAGAAGGCTTTACCGGCTCTTCCTGTATCGATCATGTTAGGCGTTGTGTTTTACTTTTTGGCGCGGTTATTACTCGAAGTTTTCGTTGTGCAGTGTTCTTCAAACCTTGTGATGTTCTAAGGATGAATTTGATGTAAACTTTTGAGTACAGTTTTATTTGTTTCATCGAAATAAGTGTTTGGTTTTGATTGATTTACTATTGAAGAATGATAGTGTGTTCGTCCTCAACATGAGTTCATACTAGGGAAGAGTTGTAGAGGAAGAAGAAGATTTGGATCATTGGACCGAAGACCCAGCGTAAGCTTGCTGTGTGGAGATGTTGAAATATTTTAACTCGTATGTGAAGTGACCACTTTTTCTTTATTCTTACTGAAAATAAATAGCAAAGCATGAACTTGGTTTTGATTATCTTAGCAGGTAGTTCATCTCCTAAAAGAACATTTGGCCTATTAATGATTCGGTTTCCAAGAGAGAAATCAGAAGAAATGGATTTGACATTTTGATGAAACTGTAGGAAGCCTCATAAGAGCATTGGTGATTCTCTGGTACTTATTATTGACATTGTTGTCTTCTCGGTGAATCTCAGCTTCAACACCAACTTTGACAGTTTCAAGACATTTCAAATTTCCCAAGAAGTGCCTCATCTGTTTCAGCTCTCTATGAGTTCCTCCATACCCTGAAATGTTTAGAACCTTGACTTGACATGTCGATAAACAGCATTCTTCCTCCTCCATCTTCTTCCTCTTCTTCTGAGGGATGCAAACACAGGCGTCCCCGCATCTATCTGTAACTTGGTGCACAAGGCCCTGAAAGCATAGCGACGCAGGCAAAATTCATGTACAATAATCAAGCAATCAAACAAATTGTGTGTGTGTGTATCAAACGAAATTGGTATTTACCTTGATGACTAAAGTTTCGAGGTTTGGAGAGTTGATGAGGAGAAGTGGCACCACTTGCCAGCCTCTTTTTTTGTCACTCTCAAAAGATAAAGTAAGGAGGTTGTGAAAGACCGGCATTGATTTACAGCAAAATTGAAACACCTGATTTATAATTATCACAACCAAAACAAAGATATATAGAAAATTGAGACTTTTGTTAGCTAGCATTAGATTCGATTATCATGCATTTCAAATTGAAACAATCAAATATTAGAACAAGTGGGAAAACTGACCTCAAGAGAATTAGGAGACAAGTGAAGAGTTTTAACGTTGCTTATCCCTGCAACCAGATCCGTAACATCACCCAAAACTTCCTCTGCATCACCATCACTATCACTATCATCACCATCCTCACCAAAAACACTATCATCATCATCATCATCATCATCAACCTCTGTATCATCATCCTCACCACAACCACTATAATAGTAATCCTCCTCACCATAACCACTATTATCATCCTCATCACAACCACTGTCATTGTCATCCTCTGTGTTATCATCCTCACCACCATCACTATCATCATCATCCACAACTAAAACTCGCTCCCAACATGATCGAAGATCCAGTCTAGCTTCGACAAGCGAGCCCAAATCAACAACATACTGTGTCGTGACATAACTAGTATAGTCAAGATACAAAAGACTCGGTGTCCGAAACCACTCAGTATCGGGAGCCTCAAGGTAACCAGGAAAATGGTACAAGATGGTCAATCGCTTAATGGAAGGACTTGACACAGCAATGGAAGGACACGGCACCATCACATTCCAAGGCGAGAAATCACCATAGAGTAGGACTAATTCCTCAAGCACAGGGCAGCCAGCGATGAGAAACGCGTAAATCTCATTATATATTTTTATGGAATTTTCCCTATACACAAGCCCAATTGAGAGAGAAAGTGTTTTTAGCGCTGGGAAAAACACTCCCCCAAGAGGAAGAATACCATCAGGATAAAACCCATTGGACAATGTGAGCTTAACCAGTGTGTTGCTCGTGAAGAACTCGGTAACTAGACAATGCACACATACGGTCTCCAAGTGAAGTTCCAAGAAGCCGCACTCCAGGACAGTGCGAATCCAGCTGTCCACTCGAGATTTTTCATGCTTATGTTGACAATTCAGAGAGAATCTCTTGACGATTGAAGAAGAGTTGCTTAAGAGAGCGAGTGTTTTGTCAACGAAATCAGAGAAGCCACGAGGATCACCACTTGCGTCGTTAAAATCAAGGCTGTCAACAAGCGCAAGCAGATTCCTCCACCTCTTGGACAGAACCGATGTGGAAGCAGCAAGTTTTGTCGGAAGCAACGACAGGATTTTGCCAAGAACCTCATCTGGCAGGCTGCTAATTAAATCTCTAGAACCCATGGAGACTCTTTGGGCAGACATAGATTAGGGTTTTTAATTGAACCTATCCAACGAGAAATTCGATTAGAGTCACAAGTTCAGAATTTTTTCGTCTCAATCCCAAAAGGAAAAATACCCAGACAAGGAAATCAACAAATTTGAAGAAAGGGATCAAATGAGATTCCTCAGAATCGCCATAGTAATTCAAAACGATGTAGTTGAGGTCGAAGATAGAGGGATATATATATATAAAAGAGAGAGTAAACTTACGATTGGGAAGGAAACGAGAAAAGGTATGCGCAAGGACTACGGATGTAACAGGGAAGATCGAAGAAGAAGAAGAAGAAGAAGAAGAAGAAGAAGAAGAAGCTTACGTGCTTTGGTTTAAGAGGAATCGACGAGGGATTTCGAGAGTGAGAGATCTAGAACGCAGCGTTTTACCAATAATGATGTGGCATATATAATTTCCAAAACATCTCTATAATATTATTTAATAAGACATTTTTAAAAATAAACTTAATTTTTTAAGTTATTACATAATATGTTATTAAAAATAAGAAACGATAATTGATATAGAAAATGATATAATTGTGTTTTAAAATTATTGATGAGAATATAGAAAAATATTTATTTATCATTAAAAAATTATTTACTATTTAGTTTCTTAATTTTTTAAATATTATATATTTTAAATAATAATCAATCCATATATATTCAAAAAAATATATATATTCGAAATCTTGCTATATTTTAACTATAATTTATTATATTTTGTTTGAATATATATCAAAATAAAAGTTAAAAAGTATTTTACTAATTTTATAAAAAGCTAGACAAAAAAAATAATTTTTTTTAAGAGTTCATGAACTAACCACAAAACTAGAGGTCATTAAACTGTGCATATTAGAGTTATGTTTTCAAGATTATAGGTTTTGCGGGTTATACCGAATAATATTTTAATCTACTACAAAACGGGTTAAATAGACAAATTATTCCGTTTGACAACTCTATCATGAGTTAGACATATTATAAAATTCAAATAAAAGCATTTTTTCTTAAATTTCAAAATAATGTTTTTAAAAAAAAAATACTTAAAGACCTCAATTTCTTTAAGAAAAATGCTTAAGTCCTATCTAATATATAAAACTCGGCTAACTCTCTCCAGCGCTCGCCACCTCAGTTTAGGTGCGGTAATTACTCGAAGTTTTTTGTGCAGTGTTCTTCAAACCTTGTGATGTTCTAATAAGTGTATCGAAAGTGGAAGGGTGGTTCTGATGTAGACTTTCGAGTGCAGTTTCATTTCGTCAAAATAAGTGTGTTTGGGTTTGATTGAAGCATGATTCTTCGTCCTCAACATGAGTTCAAATCAAGTTCTTGAGCCATTAAAGCAAAACCCATAGAAACCAAAAAAAAAAAAAACACACACACACACATTACAAATCTCAGTGATCTACTTTTTTCTTTATTTTTTCCCAAAATAAATAGCAAAGCATGAATTTGGTTTTTGATTATCATAGCAGAAAAAATAGTTTATCTCCTAAAAGAACATTTGGCCTGTTAATAATAATACGGTTTCTAAGAGAGAAATCAGAAGAAATGGATTTGACATTTTGATGAAACTGTAGGAAGCCTCATAAGAGCATTGGTGATTCTCTGGTTGTCTTTTCGGTGATTCTCAGCTTCAACAACACCAACATTGACAGTTTCAAGACATTTCAAATTTCCCAAGAAATGCCTCATCTGTTTCAGCTCTCTATGAGTTCCTCCATACCCTGAAATGTTTAGCACCTTCACATGACATGTCCAAGGGATTACCATGATGTAAGACTAATTCCTCAAGCACAGGGCAGCCAGAGATGAGTAACGCATAAATCTCCTCATATAGAAACCCAACTGAAATGAGAGAAAGTGTTTTGAGCACAGGGAAAAACACGCCTCCAGGAGGAAGAAAACGAGAAGGACGAAACCCATTGGATAATGTGAGCTTAACCAGTGTGTTGCTCGTGAAGAACTTGGTTTCTATTATATGCAGTCCCCAATGCGTACATACTGTCTCCAAGTGAAGTTCCAAGAAGCCGCGCTCAAGGACAGTGCCAATCCAGCTGCCCACTCGAGATTTTTCATGCTGATGTTTACACTTGAGAGAGAATCTCTTGATGATTGAAGAATTGCTTAAGAGAGAGAGTGTTTTGTCAACGAAATCAGAGAAGCCACCAGGATCACCACTTGCGTCATTAAAATCAAGGTTGTCTACCAGTGTAAGCAGATTACTCCACCTTTTGGACAGAATCGATGTGGAAGCAGCAAGTTTTGTCGGAAGCAATGACAGGATTTTGCCAAGAACCTCATCTGGCATACTGCTAATTAGGGTTTTTTTAATTGAACTTATCCAACGAGAAATTTGAAAAAGTTGGGAGATTTTTCATCCAAATCTTATAGAGGAAAAATACCAGCCAGACAAGGAAATCAACAAATTTGAAGAAAGGGATAAAAAGAGATTCCGTTTAAATCTAGGACAAGCAAGAATAATTGAAGACGATACAGAAGATGGATGCGAAAGGCTGTGGCATATATAATTTCGAGAGTGAGAGATCTAGAACGCAGCGTTTTACCAATAATGACGTGGCATATATAATTTCTATAACATTTAAAAATAAAAGAAAGAGAATGTGATTTTTGATGAACAGCACGTCACCTAGAAACTTGAATTACAAGAAATTGTGTTTATATATAATATATCCACCACAATCTTCCCTGAATAGCATTTGAGAACAAAAAATTAACTGTAAGACACATTGAATATATAATGTTTTGTCAGAAACATGTTCAAGCTTCATCGATTTCAGAACTGCACAGAAATATCATAGGTTTGAAAATACAGATATGTTCTAGCTAGTTGTGTTTAGTGGAGACTAGAGACCATACCTGCTAACATTTTCTGCAATCCTCCGATCAGACACAGAGAATCAATTACAGAGAAGCTATGAAGAGACGGGACAATAAAGAGAGTCAACGGTTAAAAAAACATGGGAGGCGATATCACTCTCAATTTCATCAAGAACCTAATCGGTAAAACAAAAAGCTTTGTTAAACCTAACCTAGTGTGGTTTTTACCCACACGTCACCTTCTGAACATTTTTTTTTTAAAATCAAATCCCGAGTTTACATAATTCTGTCCATTGTAGGTGACTTTTTCTAATAAAAAAACCAAAAACGATTCTCATTTTATTCACTGTCTCAATCAATTACGTACGTGAATATAGAACAAACTGAATCAGAGAACACCTAATAAAGAATTCTAGGGTGAAGTCTATATAGCACTCTTAACTACTTTTGTCTTAAAATAAATTATTATTAATTTTTCCTCAAATCAGCTATTTTTTTTCATTTACATAAACGAAATCACCAGAAAGAGATTTAGGATAACGAAAAAACAAAACACAAGTTATATGAAGGAGAAGAGTTCATGCATCAAACTATAACAGCTAGAGGTTTCATTACGCAACAATTCACAGAAGTCAAAACATGATCACACCACTCAACTTTACCCCAAATCTCTCCTCCTTGACGTTTTTCCAGCGAAATCTCGGCACACCAAATCTCACTTGTTCTTCTTTCAACTTGAAAAAACCAAACCAGTTTCCCACGGTAACTCACAGTGTATGACCACCATAAACTTGTCGTCTCAGGCAACAACGCTTCCAAACCTTTCACCACTCTCCAACACTTTTTCTTTATCCATTATATACGAGAACATTTTTGTCTTTTTTTTTTTGTTGAGAATTGTTCAAGAAGTTTCAAATATTTTCTATATTCGAGAACTTTATCCACTTGCTGTTTATTTGGTTCTTTCACCCGAGATCCAAAAGTGATGGAGGATTTCCCTTTTTTTTTGTGCCAAAATTCTTCTTTTTCTTTCATTAATAAAACAGAGAGAATAATTACAAAATAAATTTAACTCCGAAGATAAAAGGAACTAAGAAAAGAAAAGAATAAAAAAGGAAAAGCTACACGTAAAGTCTATTTTTTTAAAAAAAAGGTCGCGTTCCCTTGTCATCACCAAACCAAGCTTTTTCTTCGATCTTCTGTTCGACCTGTCGTGCCTTGACATCATCCTGAATTACTCTTGTTTTAAATTTAGAGGAATCTTAGCGGAATTAGGGATTCGCTCTCTGTCTCGGTGATTTGAGCTTACAATTAGGAATCTTAACGGAATTACGATCCTTGTTGGGCTGCACCGAACACTGTTTCAATGTTGTCCTCTATAACAGCAAAACCGAGAATTACCGTTTGTATATTCTCCACTGGAAAGCCAACGGCAATCGTTGCTTGGTCCTTATCTCTTCGCTTCTCGATATACCTTGGGGTGTAAGCTTGGTCACGGTGGGGTCGAGGATATATATATGTGTTTGGTGGGTTTGACCAGAACTATATTGCGTTAAGCATCGACTGCATATCTCACACGGTTCAAAACCTCCCCAGCATGCCTGTGCCTATGTATGGTAGAAATACAATCGCTAACATCGTTGACGGGAGAATCTACGTAATTGGAAATTGCTATTCTTATGACACGAAGAAGGTGATGGTGGTGTTCAATACAGAAACACAAATGTGGGAGCCTGGGAAGATATCAAGTTTTTTATGCAAGAAATCAAAAGATTTAAAGAAGGGTTTTCTGCAAATCAACCCTTCAAGTGGTTTTTTTTTGCAATTCTACCCTCGACTTGCAGAAAATGCAGGTCAACCTACCAAGTCCGAGTCAACCCGCTAAATAACCCTCGTCTGTATCGATGACGTGGTAAAGATGGATGTCGTTTGAAAACCAAACGGAACTTGAAACGCACCGTTTGGGTTAGATAAAAACGGCAACAACTTTTAACGAGTGTGTCGTTTTGAGACAAAAAAACGACGTGGGTTAGATTTGGGAGAAAATCAGAGTCGAGAGGGAAAATTCCTTCTTGAGTTGTGAGAGTTCATTGATTCCTGAGGGCAAATCGATTCGAGAGGGAAAATGTCGTGAGTGATATCGATTTGAGTTCGAAGCTTCTCTTTTCTGGGTTCGAAGCTTGTCGGGTTCTAAGGTTCTCAGTTCTAATCATCTATTTCTGGGTTCGAAGCTTCTCGATTTGACTTTTGAAGCTTCTAGATTTGAGTTTGAAACATCTCGTTCTGGGTTCAAAGCTTCTGGATTTTAGCTCGAAGGTTATTGTTCTGGGTTTGAAGCTTTTAGATTGGAAACGAAGATGTCAGCACCGATGGAGAGGTAAGTATCTCATTTTCTGCATTTCATCCTTCTGCAGTGTTCTCAATCGGGTCTAATATTGACTTCCATCCTTCTGCAGTTTCGATTTGTTCTTGTTTGTTGGTGGGTATTGGTCGTCTGATGATTTATATCATGGTGGAGAGTCACTTAAAGTGGGTACTCTATCACCTGAAACCTTTAGCTTTAAATCTGTCTCTATGTTTGTTAAGGATATGTACGGTTATGATGACAACATGAGTAAAGTCTCTTGGTATCCACCTGAAACGCCTCTGAAAAAAGAAGATATCGATGATGATGAGATGTTAAGGAAAGTGGTGCTTTATTCTCTTGGCTCAGGAGCTATGACACTATATATAGTTCGGGAAGATGATCCATATATTGGTAGGCGTATAGTTAGTGATGTAGTTAGTGATGATGTCTTCCTTGAGGATGGTGATGATAATGATCCGAATGAAGATGGTGACAGTAGCAGTTCTGATGGTGATGATGGAGAGGATGATGACAATAGTGAAGATGGTGATGATGAGATTGTGGAGCATGAAGAGCAGAATGAGAGTAGTGAAAGTGATGTGGCCGATTCTGTGGTAGATGAGAGTAATTATCGAGATTTTAGGTTAGGGCAAGAATACAAGTCAATACAATGCCTCAAAACTGTTATTACCCGATATGCGATGAGGAAAAGGAGAGACATTAAGTATGAACAGTCAGATAGTAAGCGTGTAGTAGCTATTTGTTCTGACAAGAAGTGCCCATGGAGACTTTCTGCATCTATCAACAGCAGCAGTTCAAGAGTGGTCATTAGAGCTTTTAATGATGAGCATGATTGCACTTGGCAAGGCAAAGTCTCACTTTTGACTAATGCTCGCATTGCTGAGATATACATTGAAGAATTTAGGATCAATCCAGATTTCTCAGCAAAGCAATTGCAGAAGAAGCTTATGAAACGGAACATCAATGTTGCAGAAATAATTTGTGAGAGGACAAGATTAAGGTGCTTGCAAACTTTTGATGACGAGCAAGCAGAGTCATTTGCAAGACTCTTTGACTATGTTGCTGAGCTGAGGAAGACGAATCCTGGGTCCACAGTTGAATGTGAGGTAAGACAAACAAAGTTTTATAGGTTTTATGTTTGTTTTCATGGAATCAAAGATGGGTGGAAGGCAGCATGTAGGAAGATAATCCATGTAGATGCGAAATTTCTGAAATGGAGGATGACTGGACAGTTATTAGTTGCTTGTGGAAGGGACCATAATGACCAGATGTTCCCCACAGCATGGGGTATTGTTGATGCTGAGAATAAGCCCAATTGGGACTGGTTTTTTGTACATTTGGCTGAAGACTTGGATCTGGGAAGTGGGAATGGATTGACTTTGGCTAGTGACCAATGTAAAGGGTTGATTGGAGCAGTGAAAAATGTGTTCCCATATGCAAAACATAGGTTATGTGCAAGACATGTTCATGCAAATTGGAAAAAGAAACATTATGGAGCAGAGTTTGAAGACTTATTCTGGGGTGCTGCAGACTCCTACTACCCTGCTGCCTTCAAGAGAAAGATGGAAGAACTGAAGAAGCTTTCTGCGGCTGCTTATGACGACTTGAAGGTATCTAATTTCTGTCCATGGTCAAGGTATGTATTCATAATATAGATTCTGAAGTTTTATTCAGTTTATAGATTATGCTCCTAATTTCAGTTTATACGTTATGAACAGGGCATATTTTAGTGGATTTGCTAAGTGTGAGGCTGTTGAAAACAATTTAGGAGAGTCATTCAATGCAGCAATTCGAATTGCAAGAACAAAACCTGTGGTTGAGATGCTTGAAGAGATTAGGAGAGGTGTGATGACTAGTAATGACAAGAAAAGATCTGAGGCAGAGAAAGCAAAAGGGGATTACACTCCTAGATCAAAGGCTTTGTTAGACCAGCAGATTCACAAAATAAAGGATTGTCAGCCTCTAAGTTGTGGTTTAGGAGATTACGAGGTAAGTTATTTTAATGACAGGTTTGTAGTTCGGATGAGAGGTGAAATCAGTTGCAGCTGTAGAATGTATAAAATTAGTGGTATCCCTTGCTGTCATATTATATCTGCTATGTGCATGGAGAGGCAAGCTGATCAAGACCCAAAGAGTTTAATTTCTGAGTGGTTCACTATAGAGAAGTTGAGAAGATGCTATGTTAATGGGTTGAAGGCTGTGGGAGGCATGAACATGTGGGATAGGACTACTGATGTGCGGGTATATCCACCTCCATATAAGAAGCCTCTTGGGAGACCTCCAGGGAAAAAAAGAAAGAGGGAAGTAGGTGAACGAAGACCGGGAAAGGTTCCTAAAAGAGGAACCAAAATTGTAAGTGAAATACTATACTTTCTTTTGCTCTAATGTCTTTGTTTTGTTGTGCTCTAATGTCTTTGTTTTGTTGTGCACACAGCATTGTGGCCTATGTGGACAAGAAGGACACAACAAGCTCTATTGCAAGAATACACATGTCCCTAAGCCACCAAAGAACCCACCTGGGAGGCCACGGGTAAGACCTCTCCCTGTTGTATCTGCACCAAGCCAACACTACAAGAAAACAGGGGTATTTCCGACGGCCAAATCCGTCGGAAAGGGCATTTTCCGACGGATTTCCGACGGATTTAAGCTGTCGGTTACAGTTCGTCGGAAATATGGTTTCCGTCGGAATCCGTCGGAAAGCCGTCAGACATTTCCGACGGATTTCCGACCGCGTACTTTCCGACGGATACTCCGACGGATATTCGGTCGGAAATGCCGTCAGAAATCCGTCGGTTATCCGTCGGGCATTTCCGACGGACTTCCGACGGATATATTACCGACAGAATTTCCGACGGATGGTGATCGGATGAATTTGTCGGAAGTCCGTCGTAAATCCGTCGGACGATATTTCCGACGGATTTCCGACGGATGGTGATCAGATGAATTTGTCGGAAGTCCGTCGTAAATCCGTCGGACGATATTTCCGACGGATTTACGACGGTAACTTATTCCGACGGTTTTGCGACGGAATTGGTATTTTGAATTTTATTTTGAATTTTATTTAATTATTTATTTTTTTGAAATTTATATATTAAAATTATATAAATTAGAAATATAAATTAAAAATAGAAATAATAAATATATAAATTCATTAAACAAAATTAAAAAATTCATTACACATTAAAATAAATTGTTCAAAAAAAAAACATTAAAAGGAAATATTTAAACGGTTGGAGAATCTCCGTCGTCGTTGTCGGGATTATTATCCCGAAACATATGCGGGAAACATTTTTCCATCATCTTCTCCAAGCAGGAGAGCTTCTTGTTGGTAGTCTGTTGCTCCGTCCGTAGCTCTTCGACCTGCTGGTCACGGTCTTTCACCGTTTGGGTGAGCCTCTCGATTTCTACCCGGTACTCCGAAGGATAACGAGGAAGCGAGGAAGAAGATTCCTGGGTCGGAAGGGTGCCTAACCCAGCGAATCGACCTTTCACTTGCCGGGTTTGCTGCGAATAATTATAACCGATAATAAATAAATAACGAAAATAAAAAAAACGAAATGAAATTAAAACTTACCTCAAGTACAATCTGGTTTATCTCTTCCCGGGATAAAGAGTTCGAGGACGTCGATCCGTCCATAGTGAGCTGCGATATTGATAGTTCACGGTCCAGCTTTGTCTTCTTGCTCTTCTCGACAACATCCCGCATCCCCATGTCCTGTATCTGACCGGTTTTCTTGTTGGTGTGTCTCTGCTCGATGAGTTTAAGATAATCGGGTTCGGAACCAGATTCTCTCGCCTGCGAAAATTTGTTAAGTTAAATAAATATAAAAAACAGAATTAGCAATAAAAAATTTAAATTAAACTTACCATTTCCATCGCTTCCCGTTCGATGGTCTTTGCGCCCGCGTTGTGGATGTAGACCCCTTTCCCTCCTCGTTGGCTATTTCGGTTCTTCGACTGTTGCTCGGAGGTCTTTTTCGTCGTAGGCCTACTCCAGTACTCACAGAAGCCCTTCCAGACGTCGTCGTCAAGGTCCTTCGGCTTGTCTTTGTTGTGCTTCCACTTCTGCTTCCACTCGTACATGTGCTTCGAGTACGAGTTTGCGGCATACTTGTCGAATGTGTCAAGGACTTTGCGCGTATGATGAGAGTCCCACGTGAACTCTTGCTACAATTTTTAAAAAAATATATGTTACATGTCAAAAAGAAAAAGTGACAAAATGAAATTCAAAATAAATAATATATCAATAAATAACTTACTCCTCGGTAGGCATGTCCGAATACTTCTCGTACGGTTTGTCCAACATGTTGTGGAGCATCCGTAATGTCGCCTTGGTGATCTGAGTCGACAGATTAAACCTGAAAACATTATGAAAAGATATAAATATGTTAAGTTTAAAAAACTAAATAAATTGAAATAATGTACAAAACTTATCTTACCAAGTGCCGTCCTCAAACTTCGGGTCGAGTCGAATGCAATGGCCCCGATTAGGCTGCCGGACTAGCTCCTCGATCTCAATGTGGCTCCGAGCAGCGGATTGCTGGGAATCTGGGATGTGAGTTCCCGAGTTCGTTGGTCCCGGAGGCGTACACAGAGAACCCCGAGAACGGCGTCCTTGGTTGCCGCCTCCCAACTGAAGAACTTCGTCGTGATCCCTACGGAAAACGATAAAATTGTTAGTAAATTAACAAAAAATTCAAAAGTTACCAAATTTTTTGAAATTTCCGGAAAAAATTTAGGAAAAATTCAAATTTTCCGAAAAATTCAAATTTCCCAAAAAATTCAAATTTTCTGAAAAATTCAAAGTTTACTAAAAATTCATATTTTTTAAAAAATTTCAAAATTTGGGAAAATATTTTAAAATCAGTTTTAATATAGAAAAATATTTAGAAAACGTTTTATTACTATAAATATATTAAAAACGATTTTATTTCTAAAATAATATTTGAAAAACGTTTTTATTATTAAAAAAATATTTTAACATCAACTTAAATATATATAAATATTTAAAAAACGTTTTTATTAGTTAAAAAATATTATAAACGATTTTAATATATACACATATTATAAAAACGTTTTTATTACTATAAAAAAATTTTAAAAACAATTTTAATATATACAAATATTATGAAAACGTTTTTATTACTTAACAAATATATTAAAAACGTTTTTAATATATACAAATATTGTCTAAACGTTTTTATTACTTAAACAATATTTAAAAAAAGATTTTAATATATACAAATATTTTTAAAAAATCAAAAAATATCTAGATACGTTTTTAAAATATTTTTAGAAAATCAAACAAGATCTAAAAATGATTTTAATATAAAGAAACGTTTTTAAAAAAATCAAAAATTTGTTTTCTAGATCTAACAATTCTAAATCAACAATCTAAAAACATAAACCCTAACACTAAAATTATTCTAAATAACAAATTCTATTATAACCATTTAACAATTCACATAAATAGAATTCTAACAATCTAACTAATATATTCCCTAAAACTAACAAGATCTAAAAAAAATTAAAGGAATTGATTAAACTTACATGGTTTTGTTGAAGAAGAATTGAGGAATTGATGAAGAGGAGTTGAGGAATTGAAGAGTAAAACTGAAATTGTGAAGAAGAAGAAGAAGAAGAGAAGAGGGAGAAGAAGAGA
Organism: Eutrema japonicum; assembly: GCA_030161315.1. NCBI lineage: Eukaryota > Viridiplantae > Streptophyta > Magnoliopsida > Brassicales > Brassicaceae > Eutrema > Eutrema japonicum. The sequence continues at coordinate 34,078,860 of BSQW01000010.1, forward strand.
TTTTCGGTAAGGAAGAAGAAGAGAGAAGAAGCGACGGAAGAGAGAGAGGAAGAAGAGAGAAATATGGAAAAAAACTTACGCTTGTCGATATATTTCGATGGCCGTCGGAAATCCGTCGGATTTCGAAAAATAATTTCATTTACGCGGTTGATATTCCCGCGGTCTCGAAAATATCAAAGTCGTCGGAAATCCGTCGGAAATTTCCGACGAATTTCCGACAGATTGGAGAAGATAAGGTATATTCCTTGCATGTTTGTCGATTGGTCAGTCAACAAGCGCGTGTCTAATTTTTCAGATCCGTCGGAAATCCGTCGGAAGGCCGTCGGAAATTTCCGACGGATTTTCGTCGGAAATTTCTGACGGATTTCCGACGGAATTAGGGTATATTTGGGGTTTAGGGTTTAGGGTTTCTTTATATGATTTAGGGACATGTAATTTACATGTTTCATTCAATATATATATTAAGTTCATCAATATTAAAGGCTTTGCATAAGTTTAAAAATTATACAACATCAAAACATATCATTTCACATAAATCAACTATATCTTATACTATAACTTATACAAACACTTCCATCAAAATTTATAAATTCTATATAACACATTGTTTTGATGTATATACAAGGTTAACCTATTTTATATACATCATACAAGTGTTTGTAAACTTTTGGCACAAAAAAAACCTATACCCTATACCCTAAACAAGATTTTTGAATATCGCAGTCGGAAATCCGTCGGAAATTTCCGACGGATGAATATACCTCGGCTAAACCCTGGGTTATATCTGAGGGATGGATTTTTTAGTCGAGGCAACTGAATCCGTCGGAATTTCCGACGGATTTCCGACGGGTTGAGTTGAATCCGTCGGAAATCCTTCGGAAATTCCGACGGATTTTTGACGGATTCAGTTGCCTCGACTAAAAAATCAAGCCTCGTTTGGGTTATATCCGAGGGATTGATTTTTTAGCCGAGGCAACTTAATCCGTCGGAAAGCCGTCGGAAATTTCTAACGGATTTCCGACGGGGTGAGTTGAATCCGTCGGAAATTTCCGACGGATTTAGTTGCCTCGACTAAAAAATCAATCCCTCGGATATAACCCAGGTTTTAGCCGAGGTATATTCATCCGTCGGAAATTTCCTTGTAACCAAAATAGGTTAACCTTGTAACCAAATTTTTTTTTTTTAATTTCCGATTTTGTTACACTTTATCAAACGTCTAACTTTATAAAACTTCGACATAACTGATATATTACACATTACAATTCTAGTTCAAATATATGTACATATTTTACGGTGCAAATTTTATAATTAAAACTACTGTCAATCCGATGATGAGTAATCTGATTCTCCTGAATCAGAAGGTTCCCCAAATTCGCCAAATTCTTATTCTGAATCCTCAAATACTCGATCGTCTGCCTGTATGGTGAAATCAACGACAAGGTCGACCTCAAGGGAATGCTCGATTGAACCCAAACATACGGAGCTTTGTTGGAGGGGTTCATGATCAGACATCCCATGAACTCTACCTCTCGGGTTTATCGATGTGACTGTAACCCACGGGTCTTGCTTGTTTGTCACCCGCGGATAGGGAATGTAGCATACCTACACCATGTACAAATTTAACCACGGGAATGCAACAAAACTAAATTAAAAATTAACGTAAAAGAAATACAAACCTGGTCTGCTTGTGATGCAAGTACAAATGGATCGTATCTCTGGAGTTTTCTTCTGCTATGTAATGATGTAACACCAAATTGGTCGTGTCGCACACCGCTTCCTACTAATGGGTCGTTCCAGTCGCATAAAAATGCAACACATCTTAGACCGAGCATTCCCGGGTACTGAACATCGAAAATCTCACGTACGACACCATAGTATACAAGATCACCTGACTGAGTTGATACACCGTAATCTGAAGTTGTCGCACTCCTATCATCCCGAAGAATCTTAAAAGCGTACCCCCGTGTGCTATACATCACATGTGACTGCACGGTTGCTAGTGGAAATCTCACAATTTCTTCTAACCACGTGGGAAATGTTTGTCCGTTAGCCTTCTCTGTCGTCACCTGCACAATTAAAATAAAAATACATCAAATAATTAAATCTTTTATTACATATGATGATTGCTAAAAACAAGGCAATTAAAAGACTTACATAATCTCTTAACCAACGTCCGAACTCTTCCTGTTTGAGCTCGATTAGCTCGTCCTCTGTTTTGTCAGGAAATACAAAACGTTGATAAGCCATATACATCATGTGAGATTGAAACAATTATCACGTTAGTACATATATATATAATCAAGAACCCAATAAGTAATTAAAAATTAAGTTCAATATAATACCTCTCATATTCATTAACTCTGTCGCAGTTTGTGAGAATATACATATGCAAATGCTCTCGCTCTTGTGGTGAAAGTCTCCTCTTCTTGCCTTTTCCACTAAGTCGTCCAATCTCTAAAAATATATGAGGTACATCGACCGGATAGAAAGGTAGGACGCCTCCGTCATCATGTCGAGCTGCTCTACGACTCTTTGTTTTGACTTGTGATGGAAAGTAGGACTCGGCAAAATGTGAGGTTTCTTCATTGATGGTCTGTGCGACGATAGAACCCTCCACTCTACTCAAATTTTTCACCTTCTTCTTTAGATGTAACATATACCGTTCGAAAAGATACATCCAACGGTACTGAACCGGGCCCCCAAGCTCTGCTTCTAGAGGGAGATGAATTGTTAGATGTTCCATAACATCAAAGAATGAAGGAGGAAATATCTTCTCGAAATTGCAAAGGATTATAGGTATATTAGCCCCAAGATTGCGGATACCGTCTGATGTAAGAGAGCAAGAACATATATCTCGAAAAAGGCATCAATCCCTGCAAAATATGGATAACAAATGAATAATTAAATAATGAAGTATATATTGTATAAAGTAGTAAATAAATAATTTCATGATTGTACCTGCAATTGCTTCGTGGACATTACGTGGTAGAAGACATGCAAAGGCAAATGGAAGGAGGCGCTGCATCACCACATGACAATCATGACTCTTCATCCCAGTAAACTTCCCTTCTCCATGATCAACGCAGTTCCGAAGGTTAGATGCGTATCCGTCCGGGAATCTAACACTTTCGGTAATCCAGTCAAAAAACTCGGCCTTTGAAGGTTCATCGAAACGAAAAGCCAGGACCGGAGGCTTCCCGTTCCCTGTCACATGTAGTGCTCTACGAGAACAAATGTCTGGCAAGTCCAATCTAGACTTCAGATTGTCATTCGTCTTCCCTTTGACATTGAGAACGGTGTTCATAATGTTGTCGAAAAAATTCTTCTCAATGTGCATGACATCCAGATTATGCCTCAAAAGATGGTTCTTCCAATAAGGCAAATCCCAGAAAATGCTCCTCTTGTGCCAATTATGAACGTTGCCACAACCATCAATAGGATGATGTCTGTTACCACCACAATCAACGGTCCTCTCTGCACCAAAATCTCTGAACTGAGTCAACAAATACTCACCATCTAACTTAGGAGGAGGACCGTCAATTACTTTCCGGTTCTTCCTAAATAATGTGGTACTCCGACGATAAGGATGATCGCTAGGTAGGTATCGCCTATGACAATCAAACCAAGACGTTTTCCGTCCGTGTTTCAATTGGAACGCATCAGTGTTATCTTGACAGTACGGGCACGATAACCTTCCGTGCGTTGTCCATCCTGATAACATGCCATATGCTGGAAAATCGCTAATAGTCCACAAAAGTACCGACCGCATGATGAAATTTTGGTGACAAGAAACATCAAACGCTTCAATACATTGGTCCCATAACATTCGCAGCTCATAAATCAATGGTTGCAAAAACACATCAAGTGATCTCTTCGGATGCTCTGGTCCAGGAACGAGAATGCTAAGGAACAAGAACTCCCTTCGCATGCACAAAGATGGCGGCAAATTGTAAGGTGTTACAATTACTGGCCACAAAGAATATTTTCTGCCGTGCTTCCCAAAAGGGCTGAAACCATCAGTACATAATCCAAGGTATACGTTCCTTGCCTCAAACGCAAAGCTGGGATAAATGGATTGAAAATGTTTCCATGCTCCTGCATCTGACGGATGGGCGATTTGTCCATCTGTTGTATGCTCTGCGTGCCATCTCATTGCTCCCGCTGTGCGCTCTGACTGATATAACCTCTTCAATCTCTCTATTAACGGTAAATACCACATCCGTTTATATGGCACTGGCACTCTTCCACCTGTTTCCTTATACCGAGGTTTGCGACAAACACGACATGTCGTACGGTCTGCGTCCTCTCTCCAGTAGAGCATACAGTTGTCTATGCATACATCTATCATCTGATACGGCAATCCTAGACCTTGAACAAGTTTCTGTATCTCATAGTATGATGCCGGTGCAAGATTATCTTCTGGCAAAATTTCTTTCACAAAATCAGCGATTGCATCCACGCACTCCTCACTCAAATTGAAATCCGTCTTTATACCCATCATCCTTGTTGCAGTTGATAAAGGGGAATGTTCACCTCTACACCCATCATATAACGGATGTTTAGCAGTGTCTAACATATCAAAGAATCTCCGAGCTTCTAAATTAGGTTCTTCTCCTCTATCTCCATACTCAGCAACCGATGGTATACTTTCACGAAATGCATCGTTCACCATCTGAACATGACATATAGTACTTTGTACTTCCATTGCGGGTTCTTCTAAGCTAGTGTTATCCCCAATATAATGTTCACTAGTACTAGCATAATTATCCACCATTGTATCATTTTCTCCATGATAATACCAAATCTTGTAACCCGGCATAAACTCATGACAATACAAGTGTGACCATACTTCATCTATCATGATAATTCTACGATTCCCACAATTGGTATAAGGGCAATAGATTTTACCGGTTTTTTTTTCCTTTCTTCTGCATACCCGCAAATGCCATGAATTCCTGTAGACCTTCTTTGAATTCCTCCGTAACTAGGCCCGTGTCCGGAATTTGATGAGGCTTGTCCATCCATGATTGAAAATAATTATAAGGATTTGAAGAAGACATTTTCGTAAGGAATTAGATAACAGAGATTTTTTTTTTGTGATTCTAAATGAAGCGTGGAAACGTTTTTATAAGGAAAATTTTGTGCATTTTCCGACGGATTTCCGACGGCTATAAAGTAGATATTATCGATGTCGGCAACCATGTCGGCATCTGTCGGTAATCCGTCGGTAATCCGTCGGAAATCCGTCGGAAAATTCCGACGGATGAACGTCGTCGGAAATCCGTCGGCAGTATGTCGGCAACATCAGAATTCGTCAAAAAGTCGTCGGAAATCTGTCGAAAAGTGCCCGACGGTTTATGGTCGTCGGAAATCCGTCGGAATTTCCGACGGATGAGAAGTTAGTCGGAAATCCGTCGAAAAGTCGTCCGAAATTTCCGACGGAATTATTGCCGTCGGAATTTCCGTCGGAAATACACCTGTTTTCTTGTAGTGCAATCACAACAACACTTATTAGTTGGTCCACAAAGCCAACCATTGGAAGATATTTCAAGTCTTTCATCTGCTCTCCCAAGAAAGGGTCGTGGAAAACCTCGTAAAAACCAGTTTGTAGGTGAATCATCTTCTCAACCCAACCCAACATCTCGCCAAGAACCTATTTTCGATGTCAGGGGTCGTGGGAAGTGAGAAACAGCAACAAAACTCCTTAATCTATGCTACACTTTAATGTTTTTTGGATTTTGCTACACTTTAATGTGTTTTTGGTTTACCGATGGTTTGTCAAAAACAGCAACAAAACTCCTTAATCTGTGATTATTTGTGTGATTATTGTCTTTGATTCAAAAGTAAAACTGAGTAGAGGTTTGGATTAGTTGTTGTGAAGTGTTTTGTGTGTTTCTCTGATGATCATGTGATGTAATGTAATGAGTTGATACGAATGTTTTAAAATCTTATATTCGTTCGTTTTTGGGTCTTTTTTTTTTTCAAGAAAAGATATGGTGCTAGTGGGATCGAACTCCCCACCTGAGGCTTACTAGTTTTGACTTTTGATATGTTTATGCCTTTTTCTTGTTTATCAACTTGCAACAGAGCGATTGCATCATGGATAATACTTTTCTATTTTCAACTAAAAATCTGACTGTTTCAAAGATATAAATGTTTGGAAAGAGCCAAACGAGAGATCACACACAGGAATTTATTTCTTATTTCGCTATCCACTGGAAATACAAGGATGCACAAAGTAAAGAAAACAAAGGCCATGTTGAGAAGCCAGATACCTGAGTGAAAACAATGGTCGATCTATAACACACTTGGCTTTGTTAATAGACTAATAGGTTATACCTGCTTGATTTGCACTGAGCTTGGAACATAAACGCACACAAGAGGGACTGTGAAAGTGGAGAAGTTCTTTCAACTCGGAAAGCACATTGATGAAGCAAAATCAGACTTGGTGTTTTTCTGCTTAGAAAGAGCTGCGTGTAACTGGTTCAGTCGGGAGATGCGGCGAAGGAGATTCCTAGATTGGACTGAATTAAAGCACAAATTGCTAACTCGATTTGGACCAGTCCAGATTTGTTCTTCATCAGAAGTTATGCAAAAGAAAGAATCACTTCCTGGGATTGTTAAAATGACAGAATTGAGTTGTTCATGTGAATCTACTACTTCGTTCACACGATAATCACACAAACATCCACAAGTTCACACGAAACCAAATACATAAAATATGAATTTCTAAGCCATTTTCAGCTAAATTTGAATGATTATGAAAGCTAAACTACATACCATTTCAATTCGATAAAATTCAGGAAGAAACGACTGCTACTAAAACCACGACAAGCTTTGTAGGATCATCCATTGGATGTACTAAATACACCTCAAAACCGAAACCTCATGGACTACACAAAATTATGATCTCGAGTAATCAGTGCAATAACACTAGCTAATCAACGAACATCCAGGATCTATCTAAGTGAATCAGTATGATGAAAACCAAGTATTCACACTCAGACACCAGATACCAATCTGATGAAGACATATACATAAAATATGAATTTATAAGCCATTTTAAGCTAAGCTAGAGATGAAACTCAGTGAAGAGATTATACCTGGGAACCGAATTTGTGAGCGATCTGAGAATCCAGCGCCGGAGGAATGAGGACGGCGTGACAAGGCCACTTCTCGTTAACCGGAAATCCTAAATTTTGATTTGGGAAAAAATCAACTCAACCCAGATTTTTATATCTTTTACCCACGTTTTATAATCCCCAAGCAACATGATTTTCGATTACACAATACAATCCCAAAACGCAGTGTTTCAATCTCCGTGACCGATATAACGGAGGTTAACGCCAAGGGTTATTTAGCGGGTTGACTCGGACTTGGTAGGTTGACCTGCATTTTCTGCAAGTCGAGGGTAGAATTGCAAAAAAAAACCACTTGAAGGGTTGATTTGCAGAAAACCCTTTAAAGAACTACTCTTCTTTATTAGATTTAGAAAACTCTCTCAAAACTAAATCTTTCTCTCTTGAAGTCTTATGGAACATCTCTCCATAGCTTCTTATTTATAGGTATAAGCTTCTCCTTTTCCTATTAGGATTACAAATCATATTTCCTTATTTTGCAAGTTCTATTTTCCTTTTCTCTTAATCTCTAGAATCTTCTCTTCCTAGGATTACTTGGTCTTCAAGTCTTGGAATTATCCAACATTCTCCCCTTTAATTCCAACATGAGCTTCAATTGCTTCTACTCCAATTAAGCTCCTCATTTCCTTGAATTTGATTCGGGCTAATGGCTTTGTGAGTATGTCCGCCTTTTGTTCTGTGCCGGGAACATGATCCACCTTGATATGATCATTCTCCACACACTCTCTAATAAAGTGATACTTTGAAAGTATGTGCTTGCTTCTTCCATGGAACACTGGGTTCTTGGTGAGAGCAATGGCCGACTTGTTGTCGATCCTCAACGTGACTTTCTCGTCTTTGTTAAGGAGTTCCCTCATTAACTCTTTAAGCCATATAGCTTGCTTCGCGGCTTCCGTAGCTGCCATGAATTCAGCTTCGCAAGAAGACAATGCGACGGTAGGCTGCTTCTGAGATGTCCAAGTGATTGGGGATGAACCGAGATAAAAGATGTGTCATGAAGTACTTCTTCCATCATCGGTATCAATGTTGTGACTACTATCACTATATCCCATCACTTTGCTTGACCCGTCTCTCTTGAAAAACAAGCCTAAGTTGGTAGTTCCTCTAACATACCTCAAGACATGTTTAAGTGTCCGTGACATTCTCTCGGGCTTTGCATGTATCTACTCAAGACTCCAACAGCGTAAGCCAAATCTGGTATGGTGTGAAGTATATACCTTAAGCATCCAATAGCTCTCCTATATTATGTAGCATTAATCTCTGACTCCTCCTCTGCTTTTGAGATTTTCGTGTTTGAATCCATTGGTATGTGAGTCAAGTTACACGAACCCATTTTATTATTAACAAGGATTCCTTGAGCATAACCCTCTTGTTTGATTTGTATTCCTTCGGCTCCTTGAATCACTTCCATGCCAAGATAATATGTCAACCTTCCAAGATCTGACATCTCGAATTCTCTTGACATCTCTTTCTTGAACTGATCAATGACCTTCCTTGAAGTTCCTGTTACGAACAAATCATCTACATAGATCGCAACAATTATAGGAAGTCTTTCTCATTCTTTTTTAGATAAACAGTTGGTTCCTTTACGCATCTCTTGAAGATCATCTCCTTCAAGACATTATCAAGCTTTACATTCCAAGCTCTAGGAGCTTGACGTAAGCCATACAATGCTTTATGAAGTCTGTAGACTTTGCTTTCCTCTCCTTTCTTCTCAAACCCTTCTGGTTGGTTTACATACACTAACTCGTTGAGATCTCCATTCAAGAAGGCTGTCTTGACGTCTAAGTGATGTATTTCCCATCCTCTTGTTGCTGCAAGAGATATTAGAAGTCGAATAGTTTCCATCCGAGCCACAGGTGCAAAAACATCATCGAAATCAATGCCTTGTTGTTGAACATAGCCCTTTGCCACAAGTCTCGCTTTATATTTACTCACCGAGCCGTCTACCTTTCTCTTGATCTTGAAAATCCACTTCAGTCCTATGGGCTTCACCCCATCAGGTTTATCAACAAGTTCCCATGTTCTGTTTCTTATGATGGAGTCTAGCTCTGTTTTCATAGCTTCGATCCATTCTCGTAGATTCTTAGCTTCATAGTAGTTCTCCGGTTCTCCGTCAATGGTTAATAGGAGTTTCTCAGCTTCTATTTCAGCTAGTAGAATGTAATCATCAAGATACCTTGGCTTGTTAATAGCTCGACCATATCTAGTCACCATTTGTTGATTCTCTGTTTCTTCGTCATCAACACCTTCATCTTCTTCTTCTTCGTTTTGGTTTATAGGTTCATGTTCTTCATGATCATCATTGTTGTTTTGATTGTCATCATGTTCGTTTCCTTCCCCTATAAACCTTCCGTGAGATAGCTTAAACATACCAGGCTCTCCAAAGGTTTGTGTTGATGTAGAAGACCAATCCCAAGCTTTCTTCTCATAGAATATAACGTCTCTTCTTACAATCACTTTTCTCGTGTTTGGATCATAGAGACGATATGCTTTGGACCCTGGTTCTGTTCCCAGATGAATTACCCTCCTCGATCTATCATCTAGTTTCTTAAGGTGAGGCACCGTGTTCTTCACATAAGCAACACAACCAAAAATCCTTAGGTGTTCAATGTTAGGTTTCTTGGTTTTAAAGCATTCATACGGAGTCTGACCGGCTAATGCTTTTGTGGGAACACGATTGATGAGATATGTTGAATGACGTACGGCTTCTCCCCACATATCATTCGGAATCTTCATTGCTTTAAGTAAGCTTCTTGTCATCTCCATCAAGGTTCTGTTCCTCCTTTCTACTACACCATTCTGTTGAGGTGTGTATGGTGCAGTAAGGTGTCGATTAATTCCGTTTTCTTCGCAAAATGAGTTGAATTCGGTTGAGGTAAACTCTCCTCCTCTATCGGTGCGAAAGGTTTTGATCGAATTTCCTTTTTGCTTTTCAACAAATTCTTTGAACCTTTTGAACCGATTGAACGCTTCACGCTTCTCCTTCAACAACATTGTCCACATATATCTTGAGAAGTCGTCAATTAATACAAAACATACCGATTGTTTGCTATGGTTGGTGGTGAGATAGGTCCGCATAAGTCTCCGTGAACTAGCTCCAATGCTTGAGCAGCACGGTGCGTTGCTCTGATTGGGAATGAATTTCTCGTTTGTTTCCCTTTTAAACATGCGTCACATACGTTCTTCTCATGTAGGACTTGAGGCATGCCAATGACCATCTCCTTCTTCACTATGTTGTTAAGAACACCAGCACTTACATGTCCTAGCTGTGCGTGCCAGGTCAATGCTTCGTCGTTGTTTTGTATTTGTAAACACTTTGGGAAACTGATTTCCATTGGTGTTTTGTAGAGGCGGTTTGGTGATCTTGTAACTCGTACAAACAATTTTCCTTGTGGGTTTCTTAAGGTAAGTGTATCTCCTTTCATGTTGATTTCACACCCATGTTCTGTTGCTTGTCCGAGGCTGATGATATTGTGTTTCAAATCTGGTATGTAGTTGATATCTTTTAGTGCTCTTCTCTCTCATGTCTTGCCAATAAATACGATGGTACCCTTTCCCACAATATCAACATTCGAACCATCACCAAATTTGACCTTCCCTTGTATGTTTTCATCCAGTCTTGAGAAAAACTCCTTGTTCCCTGTCATATGGTTGCTGGCTCCATTATCAAGATACCAAATACATTCGTTATTGGTATCATACTTCTCTGGGAACACCTTGTCTTCGTTTAGGAGCACCACTTCATGAATATAAAGAGCATCTACTTCTTGAGTCTCGTTTAAATTCATCTCTTGGTGTTATGCTGGTCTTCCGGGGCATGTTGATACATAGTGACCAGGTTTGTCACATCTCCAACATATTATTTTGGACTGCTCTTTCTTTTGACGTTGGTCCGTATTTTCTCCTCCTTGGTCTCGGCTGTTGGACCTTCCTCGTCCCCTGCCTCTGTCGGAGCTATCATTGCCCTGATTTCCTCTTCCATACCCTCCACGGTTACCTCTTCCTCTTCCTCTGGCTCCTCCTCGGAAGTTTCCGTAACCTCCACGGGTATTGGTAGAATTGGAAAACATGAGTTTTCCTTGATCTTCACTAGGAGTTTCCCCTCCTACACCCTCTTCATACGCTTTGATTCTCCCAACGATGTCTTCGAATCCAGTTTTTTTAAGGTCTAGGACTTGTTCTAGGGAGGCAACAATTTGTATGAACATGTTTCTTGGGAGTCCTGTTAAAAACTTCTTCACAAGTTTTGTTTCATCGATGGTTTCTCCAAGAGAGGCTGATTGAGACGCAAGGCCTGATATCTTGCCCGCAAAATCATCAACCGTGTCGTTATCATTCATCTTAAGTCTATCTAGCTCTGCCATTAGGGTTTGTAATCTCGCTTCTTTCACTCGGTATGCTCCCTGGTGACGAGATTTGATAGCTTCCCATATGCCTTTTGCGGAGTCCAGCTCTCCTATTTGTAATATAAGTGTCTCAGGGACAGATTGGAACAATAGTGCTGTCGCCACATCGTTCTTCTTTTGATCCGCGTTTCCTGGATCGATTGTGTCCCATACTTCACTTACTCGAAGAGTAATCTTCATCCTCATCGCCCAAACTGTGTAGTTTGTCGATGTTAGAATAGGGCAGTGGATAGATGGTGTTCCGAGGTCCTTTGTTCGCTGCGGTGGTGGATTGTCTCCCATGTTTGGCTACATGAGTCACAACACACGTCTGCGTTGATCGTGTCTTCGAATCGCAACGCTCTGATACCAATTCAAGCTGTTTATGCAAGAAATCAAAAGATTTAAAAAACTACTCTTCTTTATTAGATTTAGAAAACTCTCTCAAAACTATATTATAAAAATAAGAAAAAATGATCCGCACTACACGAAGTATTGCCCATCACATAGCTAGACATCTCAACTTAAAAAATGTATATATAACTACACCAAATATTGTAATCATATAGTGACATTCACCAACTAACATAAGTTATGTTGTCAAACACCATAACAATCAGATTAAAAAAATTAACCGTTAATCTCTAATGGAATCCGTCTAAATATAACTAAATCGAGATTAACTTAGTTTATATCCAACTTGATTTCAATCCGATCCGATACAAATTGATTTCTGACCCGGTCCAAAAATAAATAATTGATGCAGAGAGATATTTGAAAATATTCCAAATATCTCCCTGCATCATTCTCTCCGACGATGAAAAAATTCGTCCTCGAATCTTGAACATGCCATCGATGGGGATTAATTATCATTTTTCTTATTTTTTTTCTCTTGCGCTTCTTCCACTACTAATACTCGTTCGATAAAAGAATATAATTTTGCTGCACTTTAATCACCGTACTCATCCAAATATGAGAATTTTCTATTTTTATGTGCTCAACGGTACTATGATGATGAGTTGAAGCTCTTATTTGCTGAACCGTGTTCGAGCATGTCTCTAACAAATCAATTTATATCGGGTAGGTTTGGTAATTTTCTGTTTAAATAGAGCTTCGCTCGGCAAACGAGAAGGACCATCGGGTCGTCGGCTACCCGTCGAGATGGATAGCTGGGTCTCGTGAAAGACTGCCTACGTACCCTCCGAAGAGGGATCAAACCGTTCGTAGTTCACATTTGGCATTGAGGCGGAATGAAGAGTGTGAGGTCGGTGTATCTTGTGTTCTTGTGAGGTCGGTGGTGAGTATCTCATAGTTGGCGACGTGAGTGAGTTGTGAGCGCCATGCACGTTTATTCATCCATGCATATATCACTTAGCATAATGTTACTTTTCATGCAAGTTACTCCTTATCTCTCGTGGTCCTCGTGTCCTCTTTTCAGCGAGCTCGGTCATGAGATACGTCTCGCGAACTCGTCGTCTTAGCTCGGTAGCTCTCATGATGAGCTCGTCGTCTTATCACGGTCTCTTTGTCGTGACCGTGAGCTCAGCGCGTCGTCACGTTCTTTGGTCGGTCTTTTTGGAGAGAGAGTCATTCGTGGTCGGTGGAGTAAGCTCGTCCTTTGTGATCATGATAATTGTTGCTTGGCATGCAGGTTAGCAAGTTCTCGCCATGCACGTCGCTTTGCCTCCTTTTTCTCTCTCTTCGTTATGCTTGGCCTCTTGTTTGAGTGAGGTTTGATAATCCTTATCATTGTTGTCATGGTCTCTCATCGGCGTGGTGAGGTCGTGTGATGGCGTCGCTCCTCTTGGTCGGCGAGTTCGGTTCGTCTCTCCTTGGTGAGGTTGTGGTCGTCTTCTCGTCATTGCGAGCTTGTCTCCCTCGTGTTAGTGAGATAGTGATGTCGGGATCTCATGAGTTCGTTGTTTTATCTCCACCTTGTCGTGATGTTGAGATCGGTCCCTTTTTCCAGCCAGCCAGCCCTTTCTTCATCTTTGCTCTCCCCTATTTATAGTGTGCTGGCTTGAAGATGATGATGTCGGTGATGACTAGGCGATAACTTAAGAGGCTGACTTGATGGACCTTAGTTTGATGGGCCGATTTCGATTTTTGCTGGGCTAAAGTGAGGGTGATAAACCCACCACCAACATTATTGGAGATTCTTTCTTAGCAGCCCAACACGTACTCTCCACATCTTCCACATAAGTATATTCTTTTATATGGTCTTTGTGGGGATCGTGGACTTCATCAGAGAATATTAAGCCACCTTGATTAAAATATATCAAATGAGGTACATTTTCCAATTCTTCAATATTGGATACCGCTTTACCATCTTCTTTTTGGATAAGATATTCATCGTCATAAACATTAAAAATTGGATTTCTAATAATTTCCTTAAACTTGCGCACATATTTTCAGAACAACCAAACAGATTTTCATATGTGGAATAAAAAAGCTCGAACGACATGGTAATCAAGCATACATAATTGAATCTTGATTGAGAAATCAAAGTGTTGTCTCTGATACAAAGTAGTGTAGTGGAAGCTTTAATGTATAGGATAGTAATCCGTTGATTATGAGAATACCCGGAAAACTAGTATAGTCGCATGATTATTCGTTTGGTCTGAGAATCCCCGAATAAATCAAGTCTTCTTAGATTCGTTGAGATCTCTCTAGATCTACAGAAAACAAGGAACACAAAAACAACACTCAATTTTATTAATCAATCAAAACTGAATGCAACTTAGGCATGAACGACTTATCTTATTATATAAAGTTGGATCCCTCGACGTGAGTGTGACACGTAGGATAATTTTCAATCACAAGATTGTGATATTTGTCACGGTTGTTAATTTAGATCTTGACATGTGCAATTTAATTAAAAAAGTAAAAATGAATTAAAGTAAATATTAAAAAATGTTAAACTAAAAAAACAATTTAAAAAAAACAAGAATAAGTAAGGAAAACTTACAATAAAGAAAAGTGACAAAAAGAAACTTATAAGTTTATACCACGACCAAACTTAAAAAATAAAAATTATAAATATACTATAAACTTAAAAGGAAAATTATTAATATACAACCAAATTAAAAAGTTTATAATCATTTCCATTATGACAAAAGAAAATTTGTTAATATACAACTACGACCAACCTCTATATAATAATCTATACATTTTTAATTTTAAATTTTAAAATGTGTAACTTTTAAAACTTAAAAAATCACACATAATATTAATTAAAACATAAATATAAATATCTTACATAAAAAATCACACATAATATAAATATAATCACACATAATATTAATTAAAAAATCACACATTAAATTTTTTTAAAATGTGTGATTCATATAAATATCTTAATTAAAACATAAATATATTTATCTTATAAATTGAAAAAATGAAATTTATTATTCCGTTTAGTTAAAAGAAAAACCACATAATATTTTATTAAAGTTGAATAGGTGTTATTATTTATTTACAAAAGATAAATATATACTTTTACACATTAAAATTAAAAATCCAATAATCGCATCCAAGGGTATTTACAACATATGTTTCACACAAAATTTCCTCCAAAGATTTGTTTTATAAGTTTTTGAAATTAATCATAAATTTTTTTATTGTACGTGATTTCCTATATGTTTAGATTTCACATAAAAAATCTAAACATGTCAAATTTTATTTATTATATGACTTCTTATATGTTTATATTTCATATAAAAAATCTAAATATGTCAAATTTTATTTATTATATAAAACAAAATATTTCAAAGTTAGTAATTCGAATGATCGCGACACGTGTTAAGTCAAAAGATTAGATTTTTACACATGTTTAATAAATTTTCAATTATATTTTGACACATGTTTAATAAAATTTTAATTATATTTTAAACGTGATAAGTTAATCGATTAGATTCTGCCATATGTTTAATAAATTTCCAACTATATTTTGACACGTGTTTGATAAAATTCCAATTATATTTTAACACATGATATTAACAATAACAGTAAAATTTTAGGAATCTTAAAAGGTATTAGAAAAAAATAGACAAAAACTATAATCTTAAAATGTATTAGGAAAAAATAGTAGTTATGTTTAGATTAAGGAAATTAAACAAAAACTATAAATGAAAACCAATTTTTTTTTTAAAGGAAAAACTATATTTCAGATTATAATAAGGAAATTAAACAATAGATAACAATCATAAAAAGAAAATGAACAAACGCCAATTTTTTAAAATAAATTAATAATATTTCAGTTTATAATAAGGAAATCTTATAATATAAAACTGAATGTAAAGTTACTCAAATCTTAAAATAGATTAATAAAAAAACTCAAAAATTCTGAAAATTTAATAAAATATTTATAATCTTAAAAGTAATATTTAGTTCTTACATTTAGATTAATATAAAAAAGTAAAAAATAATATTTAGTTTTTCCATTTAGATTAAGGAAATTAATCATAAAAAAAAATAATTATAATTTTTCACCTCTATATAAACCACAATTTGATAGTGTGTCAATCACCCACCAAAACATTAAAATTCCAATAAATGTATCCAAAGCTATTGTACTGCATTTATTCACCAAAATCTTTTTTCAACGTATATATTTATTTCATCGTAAAATTTATTTTTAAATTTATGTATTATATATTTTCACGATTGATCTAATTTTATTTTCTATTTTTCTTCTTTAATTGTTTTTAGGGGGTTATAAAATATTAAATTAGAAACCCGCATATATGCGGGTAATTATCTAGTTTATAATAAATCCAAAACACTATAAAAACCCTAAAAAATAAAAGGAAATTTTCTAAATTAATAAAATAGATAATAATGATATTTGGAATATTTTCAAATATCTCTCTGCATTATTACTGATATATCGGAAGCTTTAATGGATAGGATAGTAATCATATCCATTAAAAATATATGTTTTTCTCTAAACCAATTTTTAAATTGTCAGCTGACCCCACCTAATTTTTTAAAAAATAAGTTTTTCTTTAAATAAAAATATATTGACCCCATTAAAAAGTGCTTTTGACCCCATAAAAATTAACCAAATTCAAGACAAAGCTAAAATTTAGTTATCTCAAAATAAAAATTGGGCTCATATTAAACTTAAGCCCAATATAAATTTAAATATAATAATAAATGATCCATAACTTCATGTTAGTTAATTTACTTTCTAAATTGGAAAACATAAAAAAAAACAAAAATTAAAACTTGAATTTTTTTTGTTCGTCTTTGTTTGACGGCGGAATTTTTTTGTCTCGCTTTGCACCTACCAAGCAGCAATTTTAGATTTAATTTTAGGTTAGATTCATTTTGTATTTTTTTATATTTTACTTCAATTTGTTTAATTAGACTCTAAGTTTTTATTAGTTTAGAGATAGTATAACATGAATTCATAGAAAAATTATATGTTTATAATATGTAAATTGAATATCTTTAACTTTTCGTTTTTAATATAAAATAATTAATTTTAGTTTACAAGATAATTAATGGTCGATTTTTATAAAGAAAATCTCCGCTAATATATATATTAACAATGTACGAAAAGATGAAATGTTTGCTAATTTGAGAAATTTTGGAGACTTAGCAGATGTGGTGATAGAAACCAAGAAGCATCTTTCTCATCCTTTGGTTTATAAGATTTTGAAGTTATGTTTGACTTTGCATGTTGCTACCGCAACCGCAACTGCAACTGTCAGAGATGTTTCTCAGGAATTATTATTGTCAAAACAATATTACGGAATCGCATCGTTGATCAGTTTTTAAATGGTTGTTTAATTTGTTTTACCAAAATTTTTTTTTTTTGAAGATGTAACAACTGAAACCGTGACAAAAATGGTTCAAGCTATGGTTGAACGAATAGTACATTTATAACTTTTTGGGTAATTTACCGACCGGTTTTTTTGAATATTTTTTTTACTCCCGGTAAAAAAATGTTCTGGCTCCGCCACTGTCTCACCCTATATATGTCTATTTGATATTACAGTCTGCAAAAAGCGGTTTGGTTCTTTATTTTATGATGATCCAAAAATTTGTTGATGCTGTATTCACCAAGGCTCTTGATAGGGTTCATTTTAAATCGTTTTTTGTATCTTCATACTCATACTTGAATGGTAATATTGGGAAAACGAATTCTATGATTTTAGATAAAATGGTCAATTATAAAACTTATGTGATATGTTAATATATATGGTGTATGTTCATGAGATATGAGTATGTGTTAGTCCAATTTTAATATCATAATAATCATGCATATTATATATGGGTTCATAATCAAATTTACCTCTAATTTTTATATGAATGCTGCCAAGGCACGACAGGTCTAACAGAAGATCGAAGAAGAAGCTTGGTTTGGTGACGACTAAGGAATTCGAGCTTGAAAGATATTGAACGAGAACGCCACCTTTTTTTCCTTTTTTCTTTAGGAAAATTTATTTTGTAATTATTTATGATTTTTTGAACAATTCTCCTAAAATAAAATTTGGGAGATAGCAAGAGGTTGGCACACAAAATTGTAGCTATGTTTTTTACGAATGAAAAGGAATGTACCTATGCAAAGTAGCCGTTTCTTCTCTCCCAATGGGGATCGTAAGTGCGATTGTCACAACCTCCATCTTTTGTAGTTTTTCCGGCCAATGTCGGCCGTACTCTTTCTTTTGTTATCTTCAGTTTTTAAAGTTTCTAAAATAAACGGATGCAAGAGAGATGCGTGAGTCTATATGCAACTCATCGTCATCAATCGTGGTCCTTCTTCGATGATGGCGTCTTCGCCGTAATTTGACGGTAACAGTAACTCTTTGTCATTATCATTTGGTGAAAACTTCATTCGCATCCATCCGGTGGCAACTTTCTCTTTTAGCCTTCATCGGTCACTAAGTGTCTAGTTGCTTTCGGATGTATCGTTGGTATAACCGAAGTGTAAATTCCGACAAATATACCGGTGGTGGTCTGGTGTTTTTCGCCAGTTTTTTGTCCATCCTAACTTATATAGTTAGTGTTGGGATAGTTTCCGGTGGTCATCGTGATCGTATGGTGGTTTACCATTGCTTTGTACAAATCTTAACGGATTTGTTGTGAAAACGACGACTCCAATGGAAACCATTTGGAATCAATACGCTGAGGATGGTTTCATTAACAAAGGATGTGATAAGGTGATCTCAAATGGAAGAAAATCAAAGTCAAAATATTTCAAAATGACTCTGATACGGAGGCATTGGTATCAGATTGTCGAAGTTTCAGATCTATTGTAGGAAGCATCGGGTTTTATTATGCGGTGTACAATTCAAAGGTTTAGCCAAGAGATGCTACATACGCACATAGTTCGCATTATATTAAGATCAACTACAGAGAGGGAAAATAACGGATTTCGTTATCCGTTAGCGAGTAAAGCTTGTTTACGGAAAGTATCGTTAAATTCACTTTTTTGTTGTATCCTTTTTACTATATAGCGCATATATATGCTTATGTAATAATTTGTTTTTGAAAGTTTCCGTATGACTTTGTAATTCACCAAGGCTCTTGATCGGGTTCAATTTAAATCATTTTTTTTTGTATCTTTATACAAAACAAATTCTTCCGCCGATTAAGGAACCACGCTTGTTTTCAAATTCCTTTACACCTCTGTCTTGTATACATGTGTGCAATTTTAATGAATTACTCTTTCTTTCTTTTTCCGCTTAACTCTAACATTACTTCCAATGTACATGCTCAGGTTTTGTAAGTTTTTTTTTTCATGTTTTCTCTGTATTGGATTATTTCGTGTATGTATGCATATATATTTTGAGACAATGTAACGAGTAAAAGAATGAGAATCTCTATAATCTTATTTAAGAAGATATTTTTAAAAATGAATTTGTAAGTTATTACATGAAATGCCATTACAAATAACAAAGAATAATTGAGATAGAAAATGATATAATAGTATTTTAAAATTATTGATTAGAATATGGAAAGTTTATATTTTGCATTAAAAATGTTATTTATTATTTAATTTCTTAATTATTTTTAATACTATATATTTTAAAATAATAATCAATTCATATATATTCAAAAAAAAAAAAATCTATTCAAAATCTTGCTATATTTTTCACTATAATTTATTATATTTTATTTGTATCAAAACAAAAGTTAAAAAATATTTTACTAATTTTATAAAAAAATTAAACACAAGAACTAGAGTCATTTAATGGTGCATATTAGAGTTATGTTTTCAAAATTATAAGTTTTTGCGGGTTAGTCTGAATAATATTTTAGTTCACTGTAAAACGGGTTAAATAGACAAATTATTATAAATTGACAGTTTTATCTATAATCATTAGTTAACTATATATATTGTAAAATTCAGATAAAATCAATTTTCTTAATTTTGAAAATATAATAAATTTAAAAAAATTACTCCGCGGTATAATTAGCGATTAAATTCTAGTTACCCTTGAATTTATCAGTAAATCTCAAAAGCAATATACTGTGCATAAAATATACGGTTCCTCCTATATGAGTAAGGGATAATAGGAGATATTAATATACACTATCTAATCTAATATACAATCTATATTTCAACCGATTCAATACTTATGTTGACTAACATTATTCCAAAATATTTATTCGAAGTTAATTATATCAATTAGTGAACAATAATATTACGATGAGTGTGATTGTCTTTTTGTTGTTGTTGGTGAAAGATGAACGTGATTGTCTTTAATCTAATAAGTATTTTCTCCTTCTTTTTCATTGTTCAAGATGAACCAAATACTAATGAGGAGCTGATTTATAAGATTGCATCAGTTTCGTAAGGCATTTTCAGCATAACGGGTTTCTACTGGACTAGTTATTGCTGTCGATCTCGCCCTTCTTGTATCTCCTCAGGCATTATTGCTGGTTTGGTTTAGCTACCGGTTTCTAACAGCTTGTAAACTATTGGTGCGGTGGTTGTGGCGGTTTTTGATGGAAGAAAGTTTTGTTTTTGCTTTCCTGTGTTATCATCGGAAATGTCCTCAGACAGACCAGAAACGATTCTCCTTTTATTCACTCTCTGAATCAATTACGAACGTAAAACCAACATAGAACAATCTGAATCAGAGAACCAAATCAAATTAAGAATTCTATAGGGTCAAGTCTATAGCATTCTTAACTACTTTTTCCGTTAAAAATAAACTAATAATTTTTCCTCAAATCAGCAAAAAGAGATTTAGGATAATGAAAAAAACTATAACAGCTAGAGGTTTAGGATAAACGAAAACATGATCATGCATCAAACTATAACATAACACAAGTTATTTAGGATAATGATCATGCATCAAACTATAAAACGAAAACATTTTCACAAACGAAATCAGCAAAAAGAGATTTAAGATAATGAAAAAAACAAAACACAAGTTATATGAAGGAGAAGAGTTCATGCATCAAACTATAACAGCTAGAGGTTTCCTTACGCAACAATTTACAGAAGTCAAAACATGATCACACCACTCAACTTTACCCCAAATCTCTCCTCCTTGGCGTCTCTCCAGCGCAATCTCCGCACACAAAATATTCCCTCTTGGGCTACTCCAGAATCCTTTCTCAAGAAACAAAGCCAGTTTCCCACCGTAACTCACAGCATTTGACCACTGATCTGTTAATGTACTCTCAGGCAACAACTCTTCCAAACCTTTCACCACTGATCTCCAGCACTTTTGCTTTGGATCATAAGCTCTTAACTTGTTCTCGACCCGATCGTGGTAGTATAATTCGTCATCAACAACACACGCATAGTTACACTTCTTAGAATTAAGCATCTCGTCCATTTCCCATTTACTTTCTTTTGGGTCGTAAACAAAGCTGTTATCACAATCCCTCGTGTACAACTTATCAGCCATCACCACACAACCAGGCCACGGGTCACCTAGGTTAATGTCTATCTTTATCATCCCAGACTCCCATATTTGTGTTTCTGTATTGAACACCACCATCACTGGTGTAAGCCTCGGTGGTGAAGTCTTAACCGGGATAGTCGATGGGACGAAAGGCAGGCGGTCGCCCTCTCCTTTGGTCGATAGATGGTCGATGGTGAATGGACTTGACACGATGGCGATCGCTTCTCTCGTGTGGAGTCGATGAATGGGCTGTTGGTGGAGTGAATACACGACACAGAGGGGAGATTACTCTCTGATACGGTGCAGGACTTGGTCTTGGTCGAGTCGCACGAACAAGAACAAGAACAAAAGAGAAATCGCTTCTCTAGGGGAAAATGCGGCGTTTTTATTAATATCAAAGGTAACCAAAAATACAAGCTGCAGGGGAACCTTATAAAGGGGCTCGTCAGCTAGGGGACCCTTAGGTCAAATGAAAAGCAAAAAGACATAAAAACCAACGAAACAAAAGAACACAAATAAGGAAAACCGCATCCCTAGCTAAAAATACAAAATGCATCGTTTCATTAAAGCAAATTATGGAAAGTTTGGTTGCGACTTCTAAACTACTCGTCTTGATGTCGTTTTGAAGAGTCTTTAGAGCTTGAAGTACCTGCATGGACAGTGTATAATGTAAACAACTTACATTGATGCGAAGTGGCCCAAGGTGGCGTATGAGGCGCCTTTGAAGGTGATTCCGGTGTTGGGGCGTCCCGTGCGGGCAGCAGCTTGGTGAAGTCTTCTAGGAGGTCTTCTGGAACAGAGAAGCCATCATCTTCAAGTTCTTGCAATTCTTTAGCTTCAACACCTTCTTTAGCCCTTTGTTGGTTCTTCCCGGCTAGGCGGCTTGGGATTGAAGCAGCTGGCTGTTCTGCATCTTTAAGAGGAAAACTACCTGTCCCATTAGTCTTAGAATATACAATTGGTCGAGAGAACTTACCTCCCTCAGTGCTGATTGGATCGTTTGGACCGTCGTATGGGCTTGACTCCTTTGTCTCGGCTAAAACCGTCTCCGGGTAAGGTCCTTCGGCTAGAACTGGTTCCGTGGCTGTGGGACAAAAACCACTCGTCCTGTTAGACTTAGAATGGTCACTTGGACGAGAGAACTTACCTCCCTTAGTGATGATCAGGTCGTTCGGACGATCATCCGGTACATGCTCTTTTCTCTCGGCTGGAACTTGAAATGGGTCGCCTGGCCCGGGTGAGTTGACGAAAGCCTGTATGGCCGTCCCGAATCTTCTTCTGAGCTGTTTGGCCTTGGAACGGGTCATTGGGCCTTCTGGGACGATGGGCATCTCATTTGGGTCGGTGCTAGAGCCGATGTCCTCATCATTCCCTCCCTCTTCAAGAGGTTTTGTCCACAAAACTGGATCTCCTGTGTCAAAGGAAGATAAATCAGCAACATTGAATGTATGTGAGATATTAAACTCACCTGGCAGCTCTAGCTTGTAGGCATTGTCGTTTATTTTGGCTAGAACTTTAAATGGACCGTCGCCTCTTGGAGCGAGCTTGGATGCACGCTTGTCCGCGAATCTTTCTTTGGTCATATGTAGCCAGACCCAATCTCCTGGTTCAAATGTGAGCTCCTTCCTGCCTTTGTCATGGCTCTTCTTGTACCCTTCGGTTTTCTTCTCAATATTGGCTTTAGCTCTCTCATGCAACTCCTTGATGAGCTTGGCACGCCTAAGCCCGTCTTGATTGACCTGTTCTATTTGAGGAAGAGGCACTAGATCTACTGGAGATAGAGGGTTAAATCCATAGACAACTTCAAAAGGAGATAGCTTAGTGGCCGAATGAACAACCCTATTATATGCAAATTCTATGAATGGAATGCAATCAAGCCATGTTTTCATGTTGTTACCAAGAGTGGCTCTAAGTAAAGTGCCAAGTGTACGGTTTACCACTTCCGTTTGACCATCTGTTTGGGGGTGACAAGTAGTGGAGAAAAGGAGCTTGGTTCCTAGCTTCCTCCACAAGGTCCTCCAAAAATGAGCCAAAAACTTTGTGTCGCGATCGGATACTATAGTTCTCGGGATTCCATGCAGGCGCACCACCTCCTTGAAGAACAAATTAGCAATGTTGGTCGCGTCATTTGTCTTGTCACACGGGATGAAGTGTGCCATATTAGAGAACCGGTCCACAACAACAAAGATGCAATCGTGGTGGCGGATCTTGGGGAGTCCTAAAACAAAGTCGATCGAAAGATCTACCCATGGGGCGTTAGGAATAGGTAAAGGGAGATAAAGACCGTGAGGATGTGACCTGGATTTGGCTTTGCGGCATTGGATGCATCTCGAGCAAAATTTCTTCACGTCTTTCTTGAGGTGTGGCCAATAGAAATGATCCTTTACTATGGCCAAGGTCTTGTCTACACCGAAGTGTCCCATTAATCCTCCTCCATGTGCTTCACTAAGCACTAACTCTCTCATTGAGCCCTGTGGAATACACAAACGTTTACCTCTAAAAAGAAAATCATTTTGGAGATAGAATGGACCGTATATTCCTTTGCCGTGATTAGTGTAGCATTCTTTGAAGTCAGGGTCATCTTTGAAGAGGTCTTTGATGTGTTCGAATCCTAGCACTTTGGCCTCCATTGTTGAGATGAGAGCATGCCTCCTTGACAAGGGATCGGCTACGACATTTTCTTTCCCCTTCTTGTATTTGATGACGTAGGGAAATGTCTCCACAAACTCAAGCCACTTTGCATGTCTTCTCTTTAGTGAGGTCTGACCTCTCAAATGTTTAAGAGTCTCATGATCCGTATGGATGATGAACTCCTTGGACAGCAAGTAATGTTGCCAAGTCTCTAATGCCCGGACAAGAGCGTAGAGCTCCTTGTCATAAGTCGGATAGTTCAGCGTGGCTCCACTTAGTTTCTCACTAAAGAAGGCTACGGGTCTTTTCCTTTGATGTAGCACAGCTCCAATTCCTAAGCCGGACGCATCACACTCTACTTCGAACATTTCATCGAAATCGGGCAAGGCCAGAACCGGTGCTTGAGTGAGTCGATCTTTGAGTTCGTTGAAGGCAGCTTCTTGAGCTGCTCCCCATGAAAATGTCACGTTCTTCTTGATCACAGCTGTGAGTGGAGCAGCAACAGTACTGAAATCCCTCACAAATCGTCGATAGAAGCTTGCCAAGCCGTGAAAGCTCCTAACATGCCCTATAGACGTCGGTGTGGGCCAATCTTTTATGGCCTTGATCTTCTCCTCGTCCACTTGTAGTCCCTGTTCACTTACTAAAAAGCCTAAGAACACAAGTTGGTTAGTACAAAATGTGCACTTCTTAAGGTTAGCATAAAGGCCTTCCTTGCGAAGTGATTTAAGCACTAGTTCGAGATGTTTGAGATGATCTTGTAGGTTCTTACTATATATAAGTATATCATCGAAATAGACTACCACAAATTTACTGATATAGGCACGAAGAACCTGGTTCATTAGTCGCATGAATGTACTTGGTGCATTGGTCAAGCCGAAAGGCATGACTAGCCACTCGTACAGCCCTTGCTTAGTCTTGAAGGCTGTTTTCCATTCGTCTCCTTCACGCATCCTGACTTGGTGGTATCCACTTTTTAAATCTACCTTTGAGAAGACAGTAGAACCACTTAGTTCGTCTAGCATATCGTCTAAGCGTGGGATAGGGTGCCGGTATTTGATGGTGATATTGTTGATAGCTCGGCAATCCACACACATTCTCCAAGTGCCATCTTTCTTTGGCACTAGCAACACAGGAACTGCACATGGGCTTAGACTTTCTCTTATGTAGCCCTTGTCTAACAAATCCCGGACTTGTTTCTCCAACTCCTTAGTCTCTTCGGGATTCATCCGGTATGCGGCCTTATTTGGTAAGGCAGAGCCTGGAACAAGATCTATTTGGTGCTCTATTCCTCGTAGAGGGGGCAGGCCTGGTGGGTTCTCTTCGGGAAAGAGATCTTTAAATTTGCTTAACAAAGCATCTACTTCCGGCGGCAATGATATTTCCATGTTTTCTGTACTTAGACACTCTTTAAACAGCATTAGTAATATAGTGCATTCGGCACTCATAGCACGGTTTAAACCACCAGCATTGATGTATAGATTAGAGACACTTACCTTGGTCTCCTTGCTCATCCTGGCTTGTAGCTCTTGTACTTCTGTCGGGCTTAGAGGGGCCAAATTGTATTTGCGCTCCTTGTGCACGAATGAGTAGTAATTTGTCCGGCCATTGTGAAGTGTTGCACGGTCAAATTGCCACGGTCTCCCCAGCAGGAGATGGCCAGCTTGCATAGGAACTACGTCGCAAAGCACCTCGTCTTGATACTTACCTACGCTGAAGGGAACACTCACTTGCTCCGTCACTTTGAGCTCCGTGGTGTCATTGAGCCATTGTAGTTTGTAGGGCCTAGGGTGCTTAGTCTTCTCCAAGCCTAACCTGTCTACCATAAACTTGCTTGCCACATTAGCACAAGATCCTCCATCTATTACAAGATTACATACCTTGTTGTTAATGGTGCATCGGGTGTGGAACAAGTTTTCCCTTTGAACTTTTTCTTCGGGCTGAACCAGCACGCTAAGGACTCGCCTAGTTACTAGTAGTTCACCAGTATCTGGGTACTCAACGTCATCATCAGCTCCATCTACTTCTTCTTCGATCTCGTCTTGAGATTCATATCCACCACTTGCCGTAATGATCATGACTCTTTGGTTCGGACAGTCTCTAGCATAGTGCCCTCTTCCCTGACATTTAAAACAGGTAATGTCACGAGTTCTAGCTTGACTAGTGTTAGAGAACTTACCTTGCTCTGGCCGGGATGTCTTAGAGAAGTCATTGGTCCGGCTCTTGAACCGAGAGTCGATCTCGACAGCTTTGCCTTTGTCGACCGGCTTGCTGCCACTTGCTTGCCAAGGCGGGTTGTTCCGGGGCCTGTTGGAGAGTGATGTCTTTCTTTTGATTTGTTGCTCAATTTGCACCGAGAGGTGTAGTAGCTCATGGAGCCCACTATACCTAGTTCTCTCCACCTTTCTAGCTATGCGCTCTTGAAGACCGTCAATGAATTGAGCCATCAAAGCTTCTTCGGATTCTTCTAACTCCAATGAGTTCATCAATTTTTCGAATTCTTCAAAATATTCCTCCACCGTCCGGTTGCCTTGTGCTAGCTTCCTGAAACGTTTTTGAAGATCACGGTGAAAATGATCAGGCACATACCTTAGTCGTAGGAGATATTTCATGTCGTGCCACGTTTGGACCGGCCCAAAAAGTTGCCTTCTTCTTTCGGCCACAGTCCGATCCCACCATGCAAGTGCATTTTCGGTGAGTTGTGCGGCTTCCAAGGCTATCTTCTTGCCTTCTCCATAGCCATAGCACTCGTAGATGTATTCCATGCGTCTTTCCCAATCCAAGTACACTTCCGGGTTAGATTTTCCTGCAAAAGTAGGAGGTGACAATTTCATATCATGATTGGGCTCACGCTCTCTTGGCCGAGGCCCTCTAATGGGATCACGTCTCCTGTGGTTCAGGTGATGTATGGGGTCAGGGGGAAAGTCGTCTTCCATCTCCGGCATGCTGTCACGGTCATCATGTGCCGCAGCTTGCTGGTCATTCATAGGAGCATTCCTCCTCGCCGGTTGTTGAGCTCCTTCGGCTCCTCGTAGTTGCGGCTGCTCGAGCTGGCCTAGTCTTTGGCCGAATCCTCTCAGCTCGTCTCTCATGGCCGTAAGCATCTGCATAATGGCATCTTGGGGGACATTGTTGGCTTCGTCTTCCATGTCGGATCCTGTATTTCTTGTTAACACTCAAAGAAACAGCTTCGTCAAATACCGAATGGAAGCAAAGAAAAATTTGGAAAATGACTCGACAGAATTTTAACGCCTTTGGAAAATTTCCTAGACGTTCTAATACGGGTCCTACACAATTGGCAAGTCTTAATCACGCAGGAAAATATTCTAAAATTCCGAAAAGGGAATTTTTCAAATTGGTACTAGCGATATGGCAAGTTTCCGATTTTTTTTTTTTTTTTTTGAATATGCGATAGATTTAACTAAACTTCCTAATTTTTTTTTGTTTGCTTTTCTTTAATTAAACAAGAAGAACACGACAGAATTTAACAAAACCCTAACAAAAAAAAAAAAATTTGTATATTTTTTTTTTGACGATACGAATTATCCTAGCGATAGATCTACGAAAAGATGGGAAGCAAAGGGATAGAAAAACCAAAGGTGGAACCTTTGGCTCTGATACCAGATGGTGTAAGCCTCGGTGGTGAGGTCTTAACCGGGATAGTCGATGGGACGAAAGGCAGGCGGTCGCCCTCTCCTTTGGTCGATAGATGGTCGATGGTGAATGGACTTGACACGATGGCGATCGCTTCTCTCGTGTGGAGTCGATGAACGGGCTGTTGGTGGAGTGAATACACGACACAGAGGGGAGATTACTCTCTGATACGGTGCAGGACTTGGTCTTGGTCGAGTCGCACGAACAAGAACAAGAACAAAAGAGAAATCGCTTCTCTAGGGGAAAATGCGGCGTTTTTATTAATATCAAAGGTAACCAAAAATACAAGCTGCAGGGGAACCTTATAAAGGGGCTCGTCAGCTAGGGGACCCTTAGGTCAAATGAAAAGCAAAAAGACATAAAAACCAACGAAACAAAAGAACACAAATAAGGAAAATCGCATCCCTAGCTAAAAATACAAAATGCATCGTTTCATTAAAGCAAATTATGGAAAGTTTGGTTGCGACTTCTAAACTACTCGTCTTGATGTCGTTTTGAAGAGTCTTTAGAGCTTGAAGTACCTGCATGGACAGTGTATAATGTAAACAACTTACATTGATGCGAAGTGGCCCAAGGTGGCGCATGAGGCGCCTTTGAAGGTGATTCCGGTGTTGGGGCGTCCCGTGCGGGCAGCAGCTTGGTGAAGTCTTCTAGGAGGTCTTCTGGAACAGAGAAGCCATCATCTTCAAGTTCTTGCAATTCTTTAGCTTCAACACCTTCTTTAGCCCTTTGTTGGTTCTTCCCGGCTAGGCGGCTTGGGATTGAAGCAGCTGGCTGTTCTGCATCTTTAAGAGGAAAACTACCTGTCCCATTAGTCTTAGAATATACAATTGGTTGAGAGAACTTACCTCCCTCAGTGCTGATTGGATCGTTTGGACCGTCGTATGGGCTTGACTCCTTTGTCTCGGCTAAAACCGTCTCCGGGTAAGGTCCTTCGGCTAGAACTGGTTCTGTGGCTGTGGGACAAAAACCACTCGTCCTGTTAGACTTAGAATGGTCACTTGGACGAGAGAACTTACCTCCCTCAGTGATGATCAGGTCGTTCGGACGATCATCCGGTACATGCTCTTTTCTCTCGGCTGGAACTTGAAATGGGTCGCCTGGCCCGGGTGAGTTGACGAAAGCCTGTATGGCCGTCCCGAATCTTCTTCTGAGCTGTTTGGCCTTGGAACGGGTCATTGGGCCTTCTGGGACGATGGGCATCTCATTTGGGTCGGTGCTAGAGCCGATGTCCTCATCAATCACCTTCTTCGAGTCAGAATAATTGCAATATCCAATTACGTAGATTCTCCCGTTAATGATGTGAGCGATTGTATTTCTACCAGACATGGGCACATGCATGCTGGGGAGTGGTTGCACCGTGTGAGACAGGCAGTCGATGCTTAACGCACTCGATGTCTTGTTAATCCCACCAAACAGATATATCCTCGACCCCACCGCGACAAAGCTTACACCCCAAGGTATATCGAGAAGCGAAGAGATAAGGACCATGCAACGATTGCCGTTGGCTTTCCGGTGGAGAATATACAAACGGCAATTCTCGGTTTCTTTGTTATAGAGGACAGCATAGAGACAGTGTTCGGTGCAGCCCAACAAGGATCGTCTCATGTATAGCTCAGGGGACGCAACGAGTGATCGAAAGTGCTTTGAAACCAGGGAGAGTGTTGGATAGTCACATCTTGGAACACGAGCTAAGATGTCGATGATGACGTCTTCGGGAAGTGACGTAATCAGGGACGCTGGTTTCGACGATTGCTTCTTCTTTGCCCTAATTTTAAAAGACATGTGTAGATTTTGGCGAGGGAAGCGCTAATTGTAAGCTCAAATCACCGAGACAGAGAGCGAATCCCTAATTCCGTTAAGATTCCTCTAAATTTAAAACAAGAGTAATTCAGGATGATGTCAAGGCACGACAGGTCGAACAGAAGATCGAAGAAAAAGCTTGGTTTGGTGACGACAAGCCAATTCGATCGAGAGAGAGATATATAACGAGAACGAAACTTTTTTTTTTATTATTATTAAATAGACTTTACCTGTAGCTTTTCCTTTTTTTTTTTTGGGTCATCATACCCAAATACCCACACATGAAGGGCAAGTAGAGTCGAACTCGACACCGATAAAATGGCAGTAGAAATGTGACAACCATTGATCCACTTACTCTTTCTTAAGGCTTTTCTATCAGAGTATTTTACTCTAAGTGCATGTTATCACTAATATACAACTTATGTTAATAATCTTATATAATTAGTATGATTAATAGCGTGTATATAACATACAGATACAATACTTTTACACTTAATGAGAATTTCAATTTGTCTCTCTCCTCTCTCTGGTTCTTGAGCTGCGAGAGTTTGTTATGGTATAAGAGCTTCACGATATCATTGATCATGAGTGCTTCTCTTACTGATTTGTTTCTCATTCAATTTTTCTCTGTAATTGTGATCATCTATCGATTCGTTGCTCTCACGATTCTTCGATCTGTCTTTTTCATTCTTTCTTTGACCTAATTGCGTTTGATTCTTCTAAATCGGCGTAGTCTCTGATTTGTCTTCGGTGAATCTGTCTCGAAATCTTTGATAAAGTTCATATTCATCATCAATTTGTAGATGCGATGCCGATTTCCCCATCTGATTCGTCTTCTGTTCCTGCGACTCACATCCCCGACCATTACGAGAATCCCTATTTTCTTCACAGCACGGATCATGATGGAATGCAACTCGTTCAAGATCGATTATCATCTGGTGCTGAATTTCATTCATAGAGACGCTCTATTCGAATGGCGCTCAACGTTCGCAACAAATTGGGCTTCGTTGATGGTACGATTCCAAAACCTCCTGATAATCATAGGGATTTTGGTTCTTGGTCACGCTGTAATGGTATGGTAGCTACCTGGTTGATGAACTCTGTATCCAAGAAAATAGGTCAGAGTTTGTTGTTTATGTCTACGGCTGAGTCAATCTGGAAAAATTTGATGTCTCGTTTTAAACAAGATGATGCTCCTAGAGTATATGAGATAGAACAAAGGTTGATCACTATACAACAGGGTTCTATGGATGTTAGTACATATTACACTGAGTTGATCACCTTATGGGAAGAGTATAAAAACTATATTGAGCTGTCGGTGTGTACTTGTGTTAAGTGTGAATGTAGTGTTGCAACACTATGGGAAACGTTGCAACAGCGAGGTCGAGTCACCAAATTCTTAATGGGACTCAATGAGATATATGAACAAACACGGCCCACATTTTGATGCTTAAGCCAATTCCAGATATTGAAGAAACTTTCAATATTGTTGCTCAAGATGAAAGGCAGAGAGTAGTCAAGCCTATGATCAAGTCTGAGAACGTGGTTTTTCAGACTACTGGATCTTTTCCTGGTAATGATTATGTGATGACTGAATCTACTGAGTATGCTGCAGCTTACAACACATATAGGCCAAGAGGAAATAGACCATTGTGTACCTATTGTGGTCAATTGGGACATACTGTTCAGAAGTGTTACCATGTCCATGGTTATCCACCTGGTTACAAACATCCGAATTCAGGGAATTCAGGAAATTTTTCTAACAACAACTCCTCTTTTGTTCCTTGGGGTTCAAACTCTTATACTCCACGACCACAGTTCATGCCTCAAGCTCCGAATCAACAACAACAAAGAGATGTTGCCAATTTATTCTCTGGTGTGTCTCATGCTGGCTCAATGCCATACTTACCTCCTCCTCCTGCAGCTGCAACAAGTTTGGATCTCAGTCAGTTTAATTCTTCTCAAGTACAGTCTCTTATTCAACAACTAAGCAATCATGTCAAGGTTTCAGAGACTGCAAGTTCTCTTTCATTGGTCGCTTCCATTTCTGAGCAAGGTTACATGGATCCTAAGTTTTCTTCTGGTAAAGTTTTCTCCATTTCTTCTAATCTTCGTTTTGCAAATCAAACTTTCACCTTCCAACATCAGTGTCTTTCAACTCTCTATTCCTCACTTCCCATAGGTTCTTGGATAATTGACAGTGGGGTAACTAGTCATGTTTGTTCTGATCTTTCAATGTTTAGAGAAGTTTTTTTAGCATCAGACATAACTGTATCTTTGCCAAATGGTCTTAGACTTCCCATTACGCATATTGGAACTATTGCCTTATCTGATTCACTGATCTTATATGATGTGTTGCATGTTCCTTCTTTCCATTTTAATTTGATTAGTGTCAGTACTGTATTACGTGATAATCATTGTTCTGCTCATTTCTTTCCTACTTTATGTTTCATTCAGGATGTTTCTCATGACTTGATGATTGGGAAGGGTGATCTCATTAATAATCTGTACATCCTTGATGTTCCTACATTGTCAACACCACCCATTTGTGCTGCCTTCTGTGGATCCTTGTCAGCTGATGGACATTTGTGGCATCACCGCCTTGGACATCCATCACCTGTCAAGTTACAAGTACTTTCTGATACTCTTTCTTTGTCTAAGTCAAGTCTGTTAGTAGATCAACATTGTCCCATATGTCCTCTAGCTAAACAGAAGCGTCTGTCTTTTCCGTTTCATAATCACATGTATGCCAATCCATTTGATTTGGTTCATTTATATATATGGGGTCCCTTCTCTGTAGAGTCTGTTGATGGATATAGGTATTTTTTAACCTTAGTAGATGATTGTACTAGAATCACATGGGTTTATATGTTGAGAAATAAAAGTGATGTTTCCAAAGTTTTTCTTGAGTTTTTAAAACATGTTTTGACGCAATATCAAACCAAGATAAAAGCAATTCGCAGTGATAATGCACCAGAACTTCACTTTGATGAACTAGTAAAAGCAAGTGGCATGGTTCATTATTTTTCGTGTGCATATACACCTCAACAAAATTATGTTGTTGAAAGAAAGCATCAACACTTACTTAATGTGGCTCGAGCTCTTCTTTTTCAATCAAACATTCCTTTAGCCTATTGGAGTGATTGTGTGCTGACTGCTGTGTTTTTAATCAATATAACACCATCTCCATTATAACATAACTCTACTCCATATGAACTCATGCTTAAAAAGGTTCCAGATTATTCATCGTTGAGAAATTTTGGTTGTCTTTGTTATGTCTCTACATTGCAAAAAGATAGGAATAAGTTTTCTCCTAGAGCTATAGACCATGTGTTTTCTTAGGATATCCATCAGGTTATAAAGGCTATAAAGTCATGGATTTAGACACTCATATGATTTCTATTTCACGAAATGTTGTATTTCATGAACACATTTTTCCTTTCAAAACTGATAAGAATGAATTTCCTGATTTTTTCTCTAACATTGTCTTGCCCATGCATGTTCCTTTTGTTTCTGACATACATGAGTCTGATATTCCATCTCATGTTAGTCATTCATCTTCCCCTGCATCATCTACTCATATACATTCACCTACTGCATCATCTACTCATATACATTCACATGTTGCATCTTCTTCAAATTAGATAGTTGTTTCTGATGATGTTGAGTCTTCTCTTCCTGTTGAAAGACCAAAACGAAAGACTAAAGCCCCTAGTTACTTATCCAATTATCATTGTGCTCTCACTCAAACACATTCTTCACTTCCTATTTCCCATACTACCCCATATCCCATCTCTTCTGTTTTGAACTATAAAAATCTTTCTCCTCCATACTACTCTTTCATTCTCTCTTATTCTCTGGAAACATAACCAAAGACTTTTAAACAGGCTCTGCTATCTGGAAAATTGGATAGTCCAATGAATGAAGAACTTCAGGCTATGGAACTGAATAAGACGTGGACTGTTACTTCATTGCCACCTGGTAAAAATGTGGTTGGCTGCAAATGGGTATATACTATTAAGTATAAACCAGATGGCACCATAGAGCGTTACAAGGCTCGCTTGGTTGCAAAAGGTTTCACACAACAAGAGGGCGTTGACTTCAATGAAACTTTTTCCCCAGTTGCCAAGCTTGCAAGTGTCAAATTGTTGTTAAGTCTGGCTGCAACAAAAGGATGGAAACTGTCACAAATGGACGTCTCCAACGCTTTTCTCCATAGTGATCTTGATGAGGATATCTACATGAGTCTTCCCCAAGGTTATACTCCAAGTATTCATGGCTCTCTATCTCCTAACCCGGTATGTCATCTCCATAAGTCCATCTATGGACTTAAACAAGCCTCTAGACAGTGGAATCTCCACATTACTTCTCTATTATTAGATGATGGTTTCACTCAGTCTCAGGCTGATACGACTTTGTTCATCAAGAGTACACCTACTAGTTTCATTGCTTTGCTAGTTTATGTTGATGACATAGCAATTGCAAGTAACAACTCTGATGACTTAGCTGCTCTCAAAGATGTTCTCTCCACAGCTTTCAATATCAAAGATCTAGGTCCTCTACGTTTTTTTTTTTGGTTTTAAGATTGCTAGAAATTTGAAAGGGATTTCCGTATGTCAAAGGAAGTACTGCTTGGATCTATTGGAAAGTGATGGCCTCTTAGCTTGCAAACCAAGTATTGTCCCTATGGATCCCTATGTCCATATCAGAAAAGATACATATGTCCCTTTGGAATCAGCTACTCCATATAGGGAATTGATTGGTCGGCTACTTTACTTAACTATCACCAGGCCGGACATCACCTTTGCAGTTCATAAGCTCAGCCAGTTTCTTCAATCTCCTACTGATGCTCATCTTCATGCAGCTCACAGAATTTTGAAATACCTGAAGAATAATCCAGGTCAGGGCCTATTTTACTTTGTGGACTCTGAGCTTTGCATCAATGCTTTTGCTGATGCAAATTGGGCCTCATGTCCTTATTCAAGACGTTCTACCTCTGGTTTTTGAATCTTCATTGGCACTTCTCTCATCAGCTGGAAATCACGGAAGCAACAAGTGGTGAGTAGAAGTAGTACAGAGTCAGAATACAGAAGTTTGGCTAATGTTACAAGGGATATTATTTGGTTCCAGCAGCTGCTTGTGGATTTTAAGATTGAGGTAGTCAACACTGCCAAGTTATTCTTTGATAACAAGTCGGCTTTGCACATTGCTTCCAACCCTGTTTTCCATGAACGCACCAAACACATAGAGATTGATTGTCACACTGTGCGAGATCAAATCAAGAAGGGCACCCTCAATACGATTCATGTGACCAGTGACAATCAACTTGCTGACATACTAACCAAGCCATTACATCCAGGCCCTTTCTCCTCTCTTTTTGGTCGTATGTCAGTTTCCAGCATGTTCAATCCTTCTCCTAATCCAAATTGAAAGGCTTGCGGGGGCATATCAGAGTATTTTACTCTAAGTGCATGTTAGCACTATTATACAGCTTATGTTAGTAATTTTATATCATTAGTATGATTAATAGCGTGTATATAGCATATGGATATAATACTTTTACACTTAATGAGAATTTCAATTTGTCTCTCTCCTCTCTAGTTCTTGAGCTGCGAGAGTTTATTATTTTCTTAGTTCATTTTTCTTTTTATCTTTCGGAGGTAAATTTATTTTGTAATTAATTTCTCTGTTTAATTAATGAAAGATAAAGGAGAATTTTGGCGAAAAAAAAGGGAAATCCTCCATCACTTTTGAATCTCGGGTGAAGGAACCAAATAAACAGCAAGTGGATTAAATTTCTCGTGTATAGGAAATATTTGAAACTTCTTGAATAATTCTCAACAAAAAAAAAGACAAAAACTTTCTCGTATATAATGGATAAAGTTCGCCAGAAAATAAGTGGTTGGCACACTAAATTACTTTCGAAAGCAGGAAAAGAGATCCTATTGAAGTCTATCGCATTTGTAATGCCATGAGTTTAATTAATGGCATTCTTTCCATATTTTGGTGGGATCGACATAGTTTAAGATACAAATATCTTGGGTTGGATGGAAACGTATATATGGCTTATCCAAAAAAAAAAAGAGGTTTAGGATTCCGAGATTTAATTAAGTTTAACTAGGTGACTCTTGCAAAACAAACATAGCCCATCTTGAATGTAATCAAAGCATGCATGTGCTTGGAAGTAAAATTTCGGCTATATTTTTGAAAAAAATATTCATTAGGTCACTTGGTTAAGAGCACTTAAATGGTTAGTGAGAGATGAAGTGTTCGGTTAGTCCCTTCCCAATTTAATGTTTTATTTTTTGTAGCCCGCGTAGTTTCAGGACAAGCATGGAGAATCATCAAACATCCGGGCAGTTTCTTAGCAAAAGAAATGCGAACTCGCGCGGTATTATCCGGATGGAGATTTGTTAAAAGCAAGATTTGCTCGCCAAAAGTCTTTGACTCAAAATCGGTGATGGACAATCAAATACATCTAGCAACAGACGCATGGATACCCACTCTTGAATTGGAAGATACATCCTAGGTTTTGGTTGTGACAATAAATCTAGGTATTTACCAATTCCGGTTCGATTTTGTAATTCTTGGTTTTTCTGTTGTAAACCCGGTCGATCCCCGGTTTGAGATGAATTTATATAATATTTTGGTTTAAAGAAAAAAAAAATCTAGGTGTTTCACTTGTGCTGGATACAATGCAGGCGTTTCACAACCTCCTTATTATATCTTTTAAGAGTAACAACGAAAGAGGCTGGCAAGTGGTGCCACTTCTCCTTAACAACTCTCCAAACCTAGAAACTTTAGTCATTAAGGCAAATATCAATTTCACTCTGATCAACAACTGGCAATTCTTTTCATTTGTTATAATATTGTACATGAATGTCCTTATGCATGCTTTTAGGATCTTGTGCACAAAATTACAAATAGATGTGGGGATGCATGTGTATGCATCCCTAAGAAGAAGAAGAAGATGGGGAGGAAGTATGCTGTTTATCGACATGTCAAGTGAATGTGCTAACTATTTCAGGGTATGGAGGAGCTTGTAGAGAGCTGCAATAGATGAAGCATTTCTTGGCAAATTTGAAACGTCTTAAAAACTGTAAAGGTTAGTGTTGCAGTGAGTCTCCGAGAAGACAGCAATTCTAAAGCCAAAAAGTACCTGAGAATCACCAATGCTCTTAAGAAGCTTTCTAGAGTTTCATCAAACTGTCAGATTCATTTCTTCTTGATTTCTATTTTCCTCCTTTATTTGTTAATTGTCAAACCTTGTTTATTTAATTGTTGCATAACACTAGTATCAAACACTAGTACCCTTTTCAAATTAATATCCCCAAATGTCCTATTTCAATAATTCCCACAAAAAATAATCACCTCAATCTGATTGGTCCAACAAAATAGACGGATCATCTGAAACATAAGTGCGGTTCATCATTCATCATGAGACTTAGCTATTTGTTTGGCATGTCTGCGAATAAGCGGTTTGGTTCTTCAAATCGTTTTTAAAATTTGTATCTTCATACTCTATTTAAATGGGAATATTGGAAAAACGAAATCATAGAAAACGAATTCTTCCGCTGAATAAGGAAACACAAATATCAAAACAAAGAATAAAATTAAGGAAACACGTTTGTTTTCAAATTCCTTTAGACGACCTCAGTCTTGTGTATACTCTCTTTTTTTTGCCGCTTAACACTGACATTACTTCCAATATATATATATATATATATATATATATATATATATATTGCTCAAGTTTCATAAAGTTTTTTCATGTTTTCTCTGTATTAGATTATTTTTCGTGTATGTATTGTTGGAGGTGGGCTTAGCACCCCCAATTAGTTAAGCCCATCTTAGGAAAAACCCCTCTTCAGCCCGGTTGCCGGCCTGAAAGCACCCATCCGCAAGATCCCTCTTCAGCCCGGTTGCCGGCCTGAAAACAACGTACCCCGGGCCCGCGCTGATGCCCCGCCAGAACAGGGAATGTCAGAAGAATAGGCGAGTGGGAGTTGGTAAAGCAGTACTCTACCCGCGTAGGGATGTGCCTTCGACCCGACGTCCCACCAACTCTACAGAGCTGACAAGGGCAGGAAGGAGCAGGTGGAGCAGAGTTGGTAAAACAGTGCACTGCCCTGCAACACGCCACGCCGAGCTCATCATGACCTCTCTCCTCGAAAGCCGGGACACGCCTCCTAGGCCACCTTACCCGCAAAAGAGGCCGCAGGCGACACGTGGCCCGAGATCCCGGGGAGCAGGAAGCCAGCCCCGACTATATATACCCCTCATATGTCATTAATGAGGGGGACTCGGATTTTGACTCTAGAACAGACTATAAACTACCCGACCTCTCTCTCTTTGTAGCAAGACAACACTTTAGAACGCCGAACTGGACGTCCTTCGGAACCAGTTCGTAATTCTAAAGCGTTCACTTCTCTCTCATCAATAAAGCGAAAACACGGCCCCGGCCTACTCATATTTCTCCCGACCTGTCTTAAACGTGGTTAAATTGCTCTATTAACGAAAATCTCACCTCCCATCTCCTAATCATTCTTTAAACACACGTAGTGGTCCTCGGGACCAACAATTGGCGCTAGAAGGAGGGCGTTTAGAGATTCTTCTATACGCAAGGAGCAGTTCAACCACCGGCACGACCGAAGCAACGATGGCAATCCCGACCCCAAGAGTGTTGTCAGACCAGGACACTCCGGCCCAAACAACGGCCCAGGCCCCGACAACGGCCCCGCCAGCGACTCGAACGACGGCGACCATTCCGTCATCAGCCCAAGCGGCTGCCGATCAAGCAATTCCTCGAGAGCAATTCTCCAGGGCCCCGCCCCCGGCGTCAGCACCCGCTCATTCCGACGGCTCCGCCGCCCACAGCGCGCCACGAGCACCGGAAGACCAGCCCACGCCGTCCGTCATGATGCAGACCCTGCTCGCCCGGATCGATGAGCTAACGCGAGCCACCGACCAGCGGTTCGCCACGTTAGGGGCCTCCCGTGACCGGAGCTCCAAACGCTCCCGAGCTCCAAACGCTCGCACTGCATGAGCCGAGCTCCAAAAGAAGCCGAGCTCGAAACGCTCGCCAAAAAAGGATAAGAGCTGGGCCTAAAGCCCATTAAAACGAAAAACGTGGAAGAAAGAAGGAGATTGGTTGGTTTAATCCAAAAACCAAGCGAGACGGAGTTCGGTTGATTCGCCAACCGATACTTATATCACAATTCGTCTACCGAACTTTCTAAAATCAGGTATCACCTATTAAAAAAAAAAAAAATTTTCGATTCGTTATTCGAATTTATTTTCTATTCAGATTTATTCATAAGTCTGTCCCTTTAAGCCGAACTCCGAGGAAAGCAGTTTGCGGTCGTAGTTCGTCGGTCTGACAGTAAGGCAGTTCGGGGTCGCAGCTCGTCGGTCTAACAGTTAGGTAGCTCGGTCGCAGCTCACTCATCGCGCAGTCGCAGTTTACCGACCTCAACAGCTCCGCCTAACTAACGACCTCAACAGCTCGCCGACCTCCTACTCGCCTAGCTCATGATCGCAGTTCTCCGACCGTGCGACTCGCTGACCTTGTGGTACGCTAAGTAACTAACCGATTCTAGAAATTAAGCGACTCGGAATCATATCTCGCCGGCCTCGCGCCTAACTAACAAACGCCGAGCTCAGCCTCAAGCGCAATCTCGAATCTTTAGCCATTTTTTTTTTGCAGGTCGTAGCTCGCCGATCTGACAGTGAGGCAGTTCGGAGTCGCAGCTCGTCGGTCTAACAGTTAGGCAGCTCGGTCGCAGCTTGCTCATCGCGTAGTCACAGCTCGCCGATCCCGCAGCTCCGCCTAACTAACGACCACAGCTCGCCGATCTCCTGCTCGCCAAACTCACGATCAGTCTTCTGACTGCACAACCCGCGGCCCACTGACCACGTAGCTCGCTAACTTCGCGTTCTAGCAATTCACACGCGTCCGTCCATCGCTCCCGCCTAGCGAGACCCTGCACCCAATACAAGAGCACGGTCCACGACCTGCTTACTTGAAAGAGTACGGTCTACGACCTACTCTACCGATCAAAAAAAAAAAAAAAAAAAAAAAAAAAAAACAAAAAAAAAAAAAAAAAAAAAAAAAAAGCCTCGAAATGGCATTTACACAAAAGGGCCAACGGTCTCGCCTATTATAAAACGGCCCACGGCCTAGTCATTACAACAGCCTCGAAACGGCACCTACAAAAAAGAGAGGGGCCAACGGCCTGCTTTTTACATAAACGGCCTGCGGCCCGATCTTTACAAAAAAAAAAACAGAGTTTTTACAAGGCCGCATCGGCCGGTCGATCCTCACTCCCGTCAGCACGGTACCATCTAAATCTCCCGGGGCCACCATCCTCGCCTTGGTCCTGTACTCGCCAAGGAAGGGCTGCCCAGACCCCTCTTCCCCGACCGCGGCTACGCCGGGCAGGACCGAAGGATCTGCTTGCTGATCCCCGGCGGCTGGCACGTCGGTACCGGTCTCACTAGCAGGCAGGGCCGAAGGATCTGCTTGCTGATCCCCGGCGGCTGGCACGTCGGTACCGGTCTCACCAGATGGCACTCCAGTACCGACCTCCTCCACGGGAATCAGCCACCAGATCCTCCGGTCCTGCCTCCTGTGGTCTTCGCCTCTTGCATTTCACTCTCTTCTACGCGCCGGCCTGAGCACCGCAACAAGACCCGCGTACTCCGGATGCTTGAATCTAGAAAAATGAGGACCTGAAAGCAAAGCAAACAAAAACAGTCAGACAAAGCGCTCCTCCGCCCTGGGTATCCTGAGCTCAACGCCGGCGGAAAAACCACACAGATTCCCCAGGAGGGTCACCGATTCCGCTGTGCTCCAGGTCGGTGACCCTCCCTGCTCGTAGGAGATCAGGGGGGACCTCACCCTGGCCACTCGAGCTCCGCCTCCGCGGCCGCCCAGATGCCCGGTTCTTCCCCCAGCTTGGCCAGCACCGCGACCGCCAGAGGATCTAACCACCGTTTTCGGCCGGAGGTGGGTCCCCGGAAGCGACGGGGCGGCCCCCGAAGTCGAGGGGGCCAACTCTTCCCCACTGTCTGCCCCTCGTCGCGGAGAAGAGGCATGCTCGGAATCACCGGAGGAACTCGGAGAATCGTTACCACCACCGCGGGACGCCGATTCTTCGCTCGACTCAGCTCGGATACCGTCTAACATCGGAGCCATCGCACGGAGAGGAGGAAATCAAAAAAAAAAAAAGCAGGAAGGAAGTAGGAAGAGAAAGAAGAAATCGGAGAGAGGAGGTTACCTTAGGGTTATGCGCAGAAGGTTTTAACAGGAGGAAGAAGGGGGATTTAAGTAGAAGAAGGGGGACAGTGAAGCGACGCCTGGACACGTGTCACAAGAAGCACGGCCGCCCAAAAACCTAATGATGACGTCTCTTCGTTTCCCCACGCCAAAAAGCAAAGGACGCCTCGATAAACGCGAAGCGTCTTTTACACGCCGCGCGTGGGCAGTCCACGCGAAAAACGAAGCGTCCTTTGCCGTCCCACGTGGTGAGCACGCGCCAACCTCCTACGGATTTTTCGGAAAAAGCAAACAGAGTTGAGCACGGAACTCCCCGTCCTAAGATGTGCCGAACTAACATCAGATCAACTTCGGCATGCTCGCTTCGCCTCGCGATACCGAACTGGGGGAGGGCCTATTGTTGGAGGTGGGCTTAGCACCCCCAATTAGTTAAGCCCATCTTAGGAAAAACCCCTCTTCAGCCCGGTTGCCGGCCTGAAAGCACCCATCCGCAAGATCCCTCTTCAGCCCGGTTGCCGGCCTGAAAACAACGTACCCCGGGCCCGCGCTGATGCCCCGCCAGAACAGGGAATGTCAGAAGAATAGGCGAGTGGGAGTTGGTAAAGCAGTACTCTACCCGCGTAGGGATGTGCCTTCGACCCGACGTCCCACCAACTCTACAGAGCTGACAAGGGCAGGAAGGAGCAGGTGGAGCAGAGTTGGTAAAACAGTGCACTGCCCTGCAACACGCCACGCCGAGCTCATCATGACCTCTCTCCTCGAAAGCCGGGACACGCCTCCTAGGCCACCTTACCCGCAAAAGAGGCCGCAGGCGACACGTGGCCCGAGATCCCGGGGAGCAGGAAGCCAGCCCCGACTATATATACCCCTCATATGTCATTAATGAGGGGGACTCGGATTTTGACTCTAGAACAGACTATAAACTACCCGACCTCTCTCTCTTTGTAGCAAGACAACACTTTAGAACGCCGAACTGGACGTCCTTCGGAACCAGTTCGTAATTCTAAAGCGTTCACTTCTCTCTCATCAATAAAGCGAAAACACGGCCCCGGCCTACTCATATTTCTCCCGACCTGTCTTAAACGTGGTTAAATTGCTCTATTAACGAAAATCTCACCTCCCATCTCCTAATCATTCTTTAAACACACGTAGTGGTCCTCGGGACCAACATGTATGCATATATGTTTAATTTTGAGACAATGTAACGAGTGAAAGAATGAGAATTACCCTTGAATTTATCAGTAAATATCAAAAGCAATACATATATACCGTTCCTATGATGATTAAGATAATAGAAGATATGATACAATATATTTGAACCGACTCAATACTTATGTTGACTAACAAGAAAGTGAAGGAGTAACATGGCGTTCATGTGGTCACACTGACCCTAATGTCACCATCAAACAACACCACCAACGACGAACGACAACATTCACTATGCAAATAAACCATTCAATTTATTGGATTTACTAGCCAAAAGAAATTTAAGAAAAAGATATACAAAAAATAGAATAATTACTACTTTTTTTAGAAAAATCATAATGGGCCATATGCTCATGGTCATATCTTGTTTTAATCACGTATTCCCACGATCCATCCTGTGTCACAGAACATGCATAACAAATAAAATGCATGTCTACGTACCTCTACGTCTATTTATTTTTCTCCCATCTTTTGGATCTTCTTTTTTTTTTATTAATTGGGATATACTTGGTGTGATTTTAATGGAGATTTAACTTACGCTTTCACTAGAATGAACCTTTTTTGGTTGAACAACATTTGTTTTTCACCAATATGTAGACTCAATACTTATTCTAAAAAAGTTATTCGAACTTATCAGTTAGTGAACAATTATGTTACGATTACGATGAATGTGATTGTCTATAATTTATTAAATAAATTAATTGTAATTTTAAAATTGGTATAGACGGGAATAGACATATACTAAGTCAGACGTAAGTCTTCACTTTGGAATATATATATCAACTTTCTTATATATAAAAACAAATGAAAATTCATGAAAGAAATAAGAAGCTAACTACACAAACCCTACCAACGATACTAATTTTTCCAAATTTTTGTAACAAAAAAAACAAACTATCTACTCGTTTATTTCTTCACTTCTTTAGTTTTTACAACTACGAACATGGAATATGCGACTACAGTCTAAGATGAATCTTAGACATCAAAAAGTATCCTATATATGGAAATTACCAAGAAGATTTCCACCTCAATAAGTTACCACCATTTTAAGTTTTAACAATAAAACCATGAATGAAAAGTAGTATTAAATTCTCCGAAGAGAAGCAATTTAAAAATTAAAGGAATTTTGGGTAAAAATTGAAACAGTGATTTTAACTTTTAATATCTCTATTTTTTTTCTTATATTTTTGAATTTTGTATATTTTCTCACATCGTTTTTCATACCCTATATTCTTATTTAATACTATAATCATTTTAATTACTTTAAATCAAAAATTCAAAAAAGTCCAAAAACAAAGAACCAACTTTTTGAGTAAAAAAAAATAACCAACTTTTTGAGTCAACTTTTTAAGTCAATAATCTTATTCAAATTTTGTATTTACCAAAAACATTCCAATTTTTGTTCGTTGACTAATCCGTTTTAACGGTTGACTAATGTTGAGAATAAAATGGTTTTGTCAATAAAAAATGAATATTAAAACAGCTTAATCAACAAAATAAAATATTAGATGATGAACAAATTGTTTTTTTTATTAGCGAAAGTGTATAGTTAAATATATTTTTAGCAGTTTCTGAAATAAAATGACTTGTAGAAGATTCATTTACATCTCAACAAGTTAACCACCATTTTAAGTTTTAACAATAAAACCATGAATGAAAAGTAGTATTAAATTCCCCGAAGAGAAGCAATTTAAAAATTAAAGGAATTTTGGGTAAAAATTGAAACAGTGATTTTAACTTTTGATATCTCTATTTTTTTTTCTTATATTTTTGAATTTTGTAT
The DNA here is from genome assembly GCA_030161315.1 of Eutrema japonicum. Taxonomy (NCBI): domain Eukaryota; kingdom Viridiplantae; phylum Streptophyta; class Magnoliopsida; order Brassicales; family Brassicaceae; genus Eutrema; species Eutrema japonicum. The sequence continues at coordinate 34,122,614 of BSQW01000010.1, forward strand.
ATTTTCTCACATCTTTTTTCATACCCTATATTCTTATTTAATACTATAATCATTTTAATTACTTTAATTCAAAAATTCAAAAAAGTCCAAAAACAAAGAACCAACTTTTTGAGTAAAAAAAAATAACCAACTTTTTGAGTCAACTTTTTAAGTCAATAATCTTATTCAAATTTTGTATTTACAAAAAACATTCCAATTTTTGTTGACTAATCCGTTTTAACGGTTGACTAATGTTGAGAATAAAATGGTTTTGTCAATAAAAAATGAATATTAAAACAGCTTAATCAACAAAATAAAATATTAGATGATGAACAAATTGTTTTTTTATTAGCGAAAGTGTATAGTTAAATATATTTTTAGCAGTTTCTGAAATAAAATGACTTGTAGAAGATTTATTTACATCTCAACAAGTTAACCACCATTTTAAGTTTTAACAATAAAACCATGAATGAAAAGTAGTATTAAATTCCCCGAAGAGAAACAATTTAAAAATTAAAGGAATTTTGGGTAAAAATTGAAACAGTGATTTTAACTTTTGATATCTCTATTTTTTTTTCTTATATTTTTGAATTTTGTATATTTTCTCACATCTTTTTTCATACCCTATATTCTTATTTAATACTATAATCATTTTAATTACTTTAATTCAAAAATTCAAAAAAGTCCAAAAACAAAGAACCAACTTTTTGAGTAAAAAAAACAACCAACTTTTTGAGTCAACTTTTTAAGTCAATAATCTTATTCAAATTTTGTATTTACCAAAAACATTCCAATTTTTGTTGACTAATCCGTTTTAACGGTTGACTAATGTTGAGAATAAAATGGTTTTGTCAATAAAAATGAATATTAAAACATCTTAATCAACAAAATAAAATATTAGATGATGAACAAATTGTTTTTTTATTAGCGAAAGTGTATAGTTAAATATATTTTTAGCAGTTTCTGAAATAAAATGACTTGTAGAAGATTCATTTACATCTCAACAAGTTAACCACCATTTTAAGTTTTAACAATAAAACCATGAATGAAAAGTAGTATTAAATTCCCCGAAGAGAAGCAATTTAAAAATTAAAGGAATTTTGGGTAAAAATTGAAACAGTGATTTTAACTTTTGATATCTCTATTTTTTTTTCTTATATTTTTGAATTTTGTATATTTTCTCACATCGTTTTTCATACCCTATATTCTTATTTAATACTATAATCATTTTAATTACTTTAATCCAAAAATTCAAAAAAGTCCAAAAACAAAGAACCAACTTTTTGAGTAAAAAAAAATAACCAACTTTTAGAGTCAACTTTTTAAGTCAATAATCTTATTCAAATTTTGTATTTACCAAAAACATTCCAATTTTTGTTGACTAATCCGTTTTAACGGTTGACTAATGTTGAGAATAAAATGGTTTTGTCAATAAAAAATGAATATTAAAACAGCTTAATCAACAAAATAAAATATTAGATGATGAACAAATTGTTTTTTTATTAGCGAAAGTGTATAGTTAAATATATTTTTAGCAGTTTCTGAAATAAAATGACTTGTAGAAGATTCATTTACATCTCAACAAGTTAACCACCATTTTAAGTTTTAACAATAAAACCATGAATGAAAAGTAGTATTAAATTCCCCGAAGAGAAGCAATTTAAAAATTAAAGGAATTTTGGGTAAAAATTGAAACAGTGATTTTAACTTTTGATATCTCTATTTTTTTTTCTTATATTTTGGTATTTTGTATATTTTCTCACATCGTTTTTCATACCCTATATTCTTATTTAATACTATAATCATTTTAATTACTTTAATCCAAAAATTCAAAAAAGTCCAAAAACAAAGAACCAACTTTTTGGGTAAAAAAAAATAACCAACTTTTTGAGTCAACTTTTTAAGTCAATAATCTTATTCAAATTTTGTATTTACCAAAAACATTCCAATTTTTGTTGACTAATCCGTTTTAACGGTTGACTAATGTTGAGAATAAAATGGTTTTGTCAATAAAAAATGAATATTAAAACAGCTTAATCAACAAAATAAAATATTAGATGATGAACAAATTGTTTTTTTATTAGCGAAAGTGTATAGTTAAATATATTTTTAGCAGTTTCTTAAATAAAATGACTTGTAGAAGATTCATTTACATCTCAACAAGTTAACCACCATTTTAAGTTTTAACAATAAAACCATGAATGAAAAGTAGTATTAAATTCCCCGAAGAGAAACAATTTAAAAATTAAAGGAATTTTGGGTAAAAATTAAAGGAATTTTGGGTAAAAATTGAAAAAGTGATTTTAACTTTTGATATCTCTATTTTTTTTTCTTATATTTTTGAATTTTGTATATTTTCTCACATCGTTTTTCATACCCTATATTCTTATTTAATACTATAATCATTTTAATTACTTTAATCCAAAAATTCAAAAAAGTCCAAAAACAAAGAACCAACTTTTTGAGTAAAAAAAAATAACCAACTTTTTGAGTCAACTTTTTAAGTCAATAATCTTATTCAAATTTTGTATTTACCAAAAACATTCCAATTTTTGTTGACTAATCCGTTTTAACGGTTGAGTAATGTTGAGAATAAAATGGTTTTGTCAATAAAAAATGAATATTAAAACAGCTTAATCAACAAAATAAAATATTAGATGATGAACAAATTGTTTTTTTATTAGCGAAAGTGTATAGTTAAATATATTTTTAGCAGTTTCTGAAATAAAATGACTTGTAGAAGATTCATTTACATCTCAACAAGTTAACCACCATTTTAAGTTTTAACAATAAAACCATGAATGAAAAGTAGTATTAAATTCCCCGAAGAGAAGCAATTTAAAAATTAAAGGAATTTTGGGTAAAAATTGAAACAGTGATTTTAACTTTTGATATCTCTATTTTTTTTTCTTATATTTTTGAATTTTGTATATTTTCTCACATCGTTTTTCATATCCTATATTCTTATTTAATACTATAATCATTTTAATTACTTTAATCCAAAAATTCAAAAAAGTCCAAAAACAAAGAACCAACTTTTTGAGTAAAAAAAAATAACCAACTTTTTGAGTCAAATTTTTAAGTCAATAATCTTATTCAAATTTTGTATTTACCAAAAACATTCCAATTTTTGTTGACTAATCCGTGTTAACGGTTGACTAATGTTGAGAATAAAATGGTTTTGTCAATAAAAAATGAATATTAAAACAGCTTAATCAACAAAATAAAATATTAGATGATGAACAAATTGTTTTTTTATTAGCGAAAGTGTATAGTTAAATATATTTTTAGCAGTTTCTGAAATAAAATGACTTGTAGAAGATTCATTTACATCTCAACAAGTTAACCACCATTTTAAGTTTTAACAATAAAACCATTAATGGAAAATACATTCACCGCATTGATCTCTTCCTCAGAATTAATTTCCCATAATCCTCTTAGAAGCAATTTCAAAATTTAAACAGAAAAAAATATATTAAAAAATAATTCATTGCTTGTTTTAATTAACAGAAAAACCAAATAAAAATCACAAAATAGCAAAGTACTCAAAAACCTTCTAAGAACTAGAATGAAAAAAAAAAAAGAACGTCCGACACGTGTCAGTATAGAGTGAGAATAGGACAAACAAACGGAGCTGGACAGGGTTTTTACGCATCTGAAAACTCCTTTTATACCCTCAATCAACAATCAGAACAGATTTTAAAAGTAAGGGTAATATAGTCATTTAAAGTATCTTCAAATATGCCCTAGGATCATGGGCGCTTTATATTCAGCTATAGACATCTAATCTAACTTAATCACACAAACAGAGTTTCAAAAACGCTTCTTCTTCTGATTTCTCGGAGGAGAGAAAATATCTTCTCAGATCGGAGAAGAACAATCACAAATCTCCCGATCCATCTCGGATCAATGGCGGCTGCGTCGAATGGGAGTGAGTATTTCGAATGGGACATGGAGGGAGGTAGGGAATCGTTCGCGCGGCCGTCGAACGCTGAGACAGTGGAGCAGGACGAAGAAGATCTCCGGTGGGCGGCGATCGGAAGGTTACCGTCGCAGAGACAAGGGAGTCATTTAGCGATTCTGCGGCGGTCGCAAACGCAGACGCAGACTTCTGGTTACGCCGACGGGAACGTCGTGCAGACGATTGATGTGAGGAAGCTTGATCGTTCGGATCGCGAGATGGTTGTTCGTCAAGCTCTTGCGACTAGCGATCAGGATAATTACAAGCTTCTCTCCGCCATCAAGGAACGGCTCGATAGGTGTGTGAATATCAATGTGAACTCTTTCGAATTCTCTGTATCTATTTTTGACACAAATGCTGTTTGATTGTAGAGTTGGAATGGAAGTTCCGAAAATCGAAGTCCGGTTCGAGAATTTGAATGTTGAAGCTGATGTTCAAGCTGGTACAAGAGCCTTACCGACTTTGGTTAATGTCTCTCGTGATTTCATTGAGGTGTGTCTTCTTCTTCTTCTTTTTTCTGACTGACTATATATATTAGCGTGCTTGTTTCTAATTCTTGAATCTCTCTGTTTTGCAGCGTCTCTTAAGCAGCTTGAGAATAATGAAGCCCCGAAAACATAAGCTTACGATTTTGAAAGACATTAGTGGGATTATCAAACCAGGAAGGTGAATATCAAAAGACTTTGGAGATTATAACTAAGCCAATATGTTTTATGTATAGTCACTAATCACTAACAGTTACTATGTTTTTGCTGATCTCCAAGGATGACTTTGCTATTAGGACCACCGGGTTCCGGAAAATCGACTTTACTTCTTGCTCTCGCAGGAAAACTTGATAAAAGTTTAAAGGTTAGTTATCCCGTGAAGTTATCTACTATGCTCATATATATCACATGCATCGTATGTTTAATATCTCTTTTAGTTTGATAAGTCACATGTGTCTTTAAAGGTTTTATCATTTGATCTTTCTTACATTCTCTCTCTCTCTCTTTTTTTTTGTATTTTTACAGAAAACGGGTAATATCACTTACAATGGAGAGAATTTTGATGAGTTCCATGTCAAAAGGACTTCAGCGTACATTAGTCAAACGGATAATCACATTGCAGAACTCACTGTTCGTGAAACGCTTGATTTTGCTGCGAGATGTCAGGGAGCAAGCGAAGGATTTGCAGGTTTTTCATTTGATGTTACCACTTACTAGATTTTAACTTCTTCCAAGTCAAATGTTCTCAAATATTTGATGTTATATATAACTGTAGGTTACATGAAAGATCTCACTCGTTTAGAGAAAGAGAGGGGTGTACGTCCTTCTTCTGAGATTGATGCTTTTATGAAGGTCAGCATCATATAGCTCCTAACTTCCTTTGGTTAATTTTATTGTGTCTGATTTATTAGTTCTCAAATTATTTCTTTTTTTATAGGCTGCTTCTGTCAGTGGTGAAAAGCATAGTGTTTCCACAGATTATGTGCTTAGAGTGCTTGGTCTTGACGTATGTTCTGATACAATGGTTGGTAATGATATGATGAGAGGCGTTTCAGGAGGTCAGAGGAAAAGAGTAACAACAGGTCTCTCTCACTCTCTTCAACTTATCTATTCTCACTTATCCACCATCTCTGGCTATGCTAACTTGCAAATCTTGACACAATGCAGGGGAGATGACCGTGGGGCCAAGGAAAACGCTGTTTATGGACGAAATATCTACTGGTCTTGATAGCTCCACAACTTTCCAGATTGTGAAATGTGTCAGAAACTTCGTCCATCTAATGGATGGCACTGTTCTTATGGCACTTCTTCAGCCTGCGCCAGAAACATTTGATCTGTTTGACGATTTAATTCTTCTATCAGAAGGTTACATGGTGTATCAAGGTCCTCGACAAGATGTGGTGGGCTTTTTTGAGTCTCTAGGATTCCGTCTCCCACCACGTAAAGGTGTTGCAGATTTCCTCCAAGAGGTATACATCTTTGGTTTGATTTTAAGTCATGTTCAGGCTACACACATTTTCACATTGTAGCCCAAATATCGGTCGTTTCTTCTTCTTTTTGTCAGCCTTTTCAAATTCTTTGTATAGGTTTTTTATGTTTTATAATGTTGGCATGCAGGTGACCTCCAAAAAGGATCAAGCTCAGTACTGGGCAGATCCTTCGAAGCCTTATCAGTTCATTCCTGTCTCGGACATAGCGGATGCATTCCGAAACTCGAAATATGGGCATGCTGCAGATTCCAAGCTTGCAACACCATTTGATAAGTCATCCGCGGATCCTTCAGCTTTATGCAGAACAAAATTCGCCATATCAGGATGGGAAAACCTTAAAGTTTGCTTTGAACGAGAAATACTATTGATCAACCGGCACAGATTTCTTTACACTTTTAGGACATGTCAGGTATAAGTCTACCTATTTTCATTACCTCTGTTTGTTGCATCGGTATATATAGCTTCTATGTTTCTGACCTGAGTCATTCTGTTTTCCATAAAGGTTGCATTTGTGGGATTTGTCACAGCCACGGTGTTCTTGAGAACTAGATTACACCCAACAAACGAATCATATGGCAACGAGTATCTAGCTTGCCTTTTCTTCGGCCTAGTGCACATGATGTTCAACGGTTTCTCTGAGCTGCCTCTCATGATATCACGTCTCCCGGTCTTCTACAAGCAAAGGGACAACTCGTTTCATCCTGCTTGGTCCTGGTCTATTGCCAGCTGTTTACTGCGTGTGCCTTATTCTGTCCTTGAAGCTGTTGTCTGGACTTGTGTGGTATACTACACTGTGGGACTTGCTCCCTCACCAGGCAGGTTGGTAATTTCTGGCGATGATGTTAACATTTCCTTAGACTTCTTTTCGATTTTTAGTATTGCTGTCTTTGAAAAACCTCTTTTTGTCCTCTTAGATTTTTCCGATACATGTTACTCCTCTTCTCGGTGCATCAAATGGCTCTCGGTTTATTCCGTATGATGGCTTCTCTAGCAAGGGATATGGTTATTGCCAATACATTCGGATCTGCATCAATCTTAGTGGTGTTCTTGCTTGGTGGATTCGTTATTCCAAAAGGTTAATTATTACTACTTTTTTCACTTCTTGCATTAAAGAAACTGATTTGTTGATTCAAGTTGTTATACTAAAACCTTATCACCTTTGACAGATGATATTAAACCCTGGTGGACTTGGGGTTTTTGGGTTTCGCCGTTATCCTATGGGCAACGTGCGATTGCGGTCAATGAATTCACAGCCACACGGTGGATGGAGGTGTGTTCAATAATCTCTCTTTTGTATTAATAATACTTGGTTCGAGTATACAATGCCTAACTACAGACATTTTACACATCAACCAGCCATCTGCTATATCGGATACTTCAATTGGATTCAACCTTCTCAAGCTACACAGTTTTCCTACAAACGACAATTGGTATTGGATTGGAGTTGGGGTCCTCATTGGTTATGCACTTCTCTTCAACAACATAGTCACTCTCGCCTTGGCTTATCTTAACCGTGAGAATCTCTATTGCTAATTAATGATCCTTTCTTATAGATCTCTGTAGCAATATTAGGAATCTCAGTTCCTTTTTATTCTTCTCTTGCAGCTCTAAGAAAAGCTCGAGCAGTTGTTTTAGACGATCCCAGTGAAGAAACCCAAACTGCTTCAGTATCAGATGCAAAACAAGAAAAAAGTGAGAAAAAAGGAATGATTCTTCCATTCAAACCATTAACAATGACTTTCCACAATGTTAACTATTATGTTGATATGCCAAAGGTTAAATTCACTTCTCTGTTTCACTTCCGTCGTATCAGCCCTTATCTATGGTTGCATAAATATTTTTGTTTTGAAATCTCAGGAAATGCGTTCTCAAGGTGTACCAGAGACAAGACTACAGCTGTTATCGAACGTGAGTGGAGTCTTCTCGCCTGGTGTTCTTACAGCTTTAGTTGGATCAAGCGGTGCGGGAAAAACTACGTTGATGGATGTTCTTGCGGGTCGAAAGACAGGTGGATATACCGAGGGAGATATTAGAATCTCTGGTTACCCAAAAGAACAACAAACGTTCGCTAGAATATCCGGATATGTTGAGCAGAACGATATACATTCTCCTCAAGTCACTATTGAAGAGTCCCTATGGTTTTCAGCTAGCCTTCGTCTTCCTAAAGAGATTAGCAAAGAACAGAAAAAGGTATGAATGAGTTTTACCGCATTTGGTTCCGATATGGATAGTTTCACTAAAAAGGATATTTTTGTGTTTTGTTAGGAATTTGTGGAAGAAGTAATGAGACTTGTAGAGCTTGATAGTTTGAGATATGCGATAGTAGGTCTACCTGGTACAACCGGACTTTCTACAGAGCAGAGGAAACGTCTGACAATTGCGGTTGAGTTAGTGGCAAATCCATCGATAATTTTCATGGATGAACCAACATCTGGACTTGATGCAAGAGCAGCTGCAATTGTGATGAGAACTGTTAGGAACACTGTTGACACTGGAAGAACAGTAGTTTGCACCATTCACCAACCCAGCATTGACATTTTTGAGGCATTTGACGAGGTTTGCCCTAAGTTTGCTTGGATTACAAGAATTTTCATCAATCAATGTGATGTTAACGTGTTTGCTATTTTTCTTAAACCTTAAATGTACAGCTGCTTCTAATGAAACGAGGAGGACAGGTTATATATGGTGGGCGATTGGGTCAACACTCACAGGTTATGGTAGACTACTTTCAGGTACTTGTCTTGGCCTTCTCTTCTTTTGTGATCTTGGTACTTAGATGCTTGTTTCCCAAGTAAACTATTATGACAAAACCTAATTAAACCCTCTACAGGGGATTGACGGAGTTCCTACAATCTCAAGTGGTTACAATCCAGCAACTTGGATGCTTGAAGTAACTACGCCTGCTTTGGAGGAGAAATTTAACATTGACTTTGCAGATTTATACAAGAAATCTGAACAGTTTAGGTAACTTCACAACTCATTTTTCAATATCTTTTCAACAGTCGCTATCAAAAATTTATCTCTAACCATACCGTGTAATCCACACAGAGAAGTGGAGGCAAACATCAAACAACTCAGTGTTCCACCAGAAGGCTCAGAACCAATAAAGTTTGCTTCAAGATACTCACAAAACCAATTATCTCAGTTTCTACTCTGCCTCTGGAAACAGAACCTTGTCTACTGGAGAAGCCCAGAATACAATCTCGTGAGATTGCTCTTCACAACGGTCGCTGCGATTATACTCGGCACTGTTTTCTGGGACATTGGTTCCAGGAGGACTTCCACACAAGATTTGGTCACTGTAATGGGAGCTCTCTACTCGGCTTGTCTGTTTCTTGGAGTTAGTAACGCTTCATCGGTACAACCAATCGTTTCAATCGAAAGAACAGTTTTCTACAGAGAGAAAGCCGCGGGAATGTATGCTCCAATTCCATATGCAGCAGCTCAAGGCCTTGTGGAGATACCTTACATTCTCACCCAAACCATTCTCTATGGTGTCATCACTTACTTCACCATTGGTTTTGAAAGAACACTCAGTAAGTTTTTCATTAAATCCTTTTTTCATGAATCTCAATCTTTCTCTATATTCATATCAAACCATATTTAATAAATTTTTAAACCGCAGGCAAGTTTATACTCTACTTGGTGTTCATGTTCCTCACTTTCACCTACTTCACCTTCTACGGCATGATGGCGGTTGGTCTCACCCCGAATCAGCACTTAGCCGCTGTTATCTCCTCTGCTTTTTACTCTCTCTGGAATCTCCTCTCCGGTTTCCTCGTCCAAAAACCTGTAAGTATTCCACTCTATCAAGTGAAAATGTCGTTAGATATGTGTATGTGGTTTAATGGATCTTTATTATGTTTACCCTTTTAGCACAATCTTGTAAACACACTTTGTTTTTGTGTTTGTGTTTTGGTTCTTCAGTTGATTCCAGTGTGGTGGATATGGTTCTACTACATTTGCCCAGTGGCGTGGACACTACAAGGAGTGATCCTTTCACAGCTTGGTGACGTGGAGAGCATCATCAACGAGCCAATGTTCCATGGCACGGTCAAGCAATTCATTGAACAATACTTCGGCTACAAGCCAGACATGATCGGTGTATCTGCTGCTGTTCTTGTCGGATTTTGCGCTCTCTTCTTCTCTGGATTCGCGCTTTCAGTCAAATTCCTCAATTTCCAGAGAAGATAGAAAGAAGGAAGAAAACACACACACAAAAAAAGGATTTTACATTTTTTACTCCCATGTTATCAGTCACTCACGTTATGCAAAGTAGTTAGGATTCTTTTTCTATATTACCATAGAGACTTAGAGTTAGTTTTTGCTGACATTGACGAAAAATAAACCCAAAAAATAAGAAATCTGTTTAGACTTAGGCTCTGAATGGAATAGAGTGTTCCATACGTAAAGTGGAAGAACCACTCATGCATTCCCATTCAACAAAATTAAAAAATGTACTGTATTTTTTAATTAAGAGCAGATGATCCGTGAGTGGATCAATTGCTTAACAAATTACAAAAAAAAAGTAACGATCTGCTCTCTACAGTTTATACATCACCATCATGCAGTGGATCAGGTGTTTGAACCATGTTTTATATTTTTTTTTTTTTTTTTTTTGTCGACAGCCTTGATACCCAACCCTATTCGGTGAACCAAATCGGAGATATCGAGTTTACATAAGTGAAATCTGATGGATAGACTCGAGCACCTCGTGCTAACTTGTCTGCCACTGTGTTGCTCGTGCGTGGGATTTGTGTGATAGAGAAATAGGTGAATACCTCCTTGCTCTTCTTGAACTCCTCCATCTGTAACGTAAATGCCGGCCACTCCTTCGGTGTAGACACCATCTTCACCAACTCTGAGCAGTCTGTAGCAAAGGTTATCGCCGTCTTGTGGTTTGCAATCATGCAATGCATCGCCCATATGAGCGCTTCCAATTCCACGTGTAGCGGGGATAGGCTTCTTCGTAGATTACGGGATCCCATAATCTTTCCTTCAATTCCTTCCTGAAAGCAGAACCATCCTAACCCAGAAAATTTATCACCTTCCTTCCATGACCCGTCAATGTAGCATGTGAGGCCGTTATATTCATCTGGTTCATTCATTCTCGTAATGAGACCCGGTTGTTGGGGAAATATGTCAGATTCACTATTTTGTGCCGCTTCCCAAGTTGCGATTTCTGTTTCCGCTATCCTCAGAATCTCGTGTGGGGTTCTATCCACATTTGAAAACACCTTGTCATTCCTTGCTTTCCAAATATTCCACACAATCCACGGAAACATTATGTTCCTTTCCTCATCTGGAAGTCTCCAAAATAGATGATCAAAATTGGCGAACACCGATGTCATCGGGAAAACTCCCGGGGCCGATGGAATATTAGAGAGTGCCCATGTTTGTAGTGCTGGTGGGTAGTCAAATAATACATGGTTGATCGTTTCCCCCTCCACACCACACCTAGCACATTGTGTGTCACAATGTATTCCTCTAACGTGTAGGTTCGCTGTGACCGACAGACACCCCGAGATTGCTTGCCATATAAAATGTCGCAATTTCGGTGGACAAGTCAATTTCCATGAGTGTGCCTGTAGCTTCTTTATATCTGGACCGTAAAAGTAGTTGTCGCCGTTGTCTGTGATTTGTTGGCCAACCTGATATCCCGACTTTACCGTATATTTCCCTGATTTCTTATAGTGCCAACCAGGCGTATCTGGTCGATATATATACCTCCTCGGAGATCGATCAATATCGGGTGTGGTCAACCCTCCATAATGGACTGACGAACCGCCAGGAGATAGCTGATGAGAGAGATGTGTCTCTCGCTCGGTGACCTTGGAAGTCACCTCGTTGAAGATATGATCAGCCTTCTCATTAACAAATTCACTATTCTTCTTCTGGTGTGTCCGCTCAAAAATCTTCGTCATCAGAGGGAGTACATCTCCGTCTTCGTCGCCCTAAGGAAATAAAGACAATGTTATTGATCAAATCAAGTAAATAACATAAACGAAATAATTTAAATAAATTTAATTACCATTTTTAGACGAACACCCGCAAAAAGCTTTTGGCCGGCTGTATGAGGAAAAGACACGGATTTGCCGTCCGGACCAACGGTGTTGTGGGAAGCCGAACACTTTTCCGTAGTTCTTATCGATTTCGGATTCAGCCAATATCGCACCAAGCCGTCCCATACTGCTTTATCCATATGTGAGGGCTTTGCTTCATCGCCATCATTCTTCCATGTCTTCTTCCATTCACTAACTACCCCTTGGATGTGAAACTTCACCTTTGTTAGAAACAATGTTTCAACTTGGCCATGAATCGCAATATCCCAGTAATATTTTTGCTGCATGAAAGAATCTATAACTCAAAAAAATAAAAAAATCCCAACGTAAATTGGTTAAAAACAAACAAGAATTCATGTTTTTTAAATCATCTCGACAATACTCTTAGTTAATGTTGAGGCGTTGATCAGGACTATTATGGCTTGTTTGTCACTAACGGAGAATAATGCTACTCACTTCAGTGTCCGTTTGGAGATTGTGATTAAGAAAGATTCTGTCACATATACATTTAGTGCATGGTTGATTGATTGGACAGCAGAAATTTTGAAACAGAATAGATTTATTGCTGTAAATTTTAGCAACTATTCTGAAATTTTAAAAGTTGTAGGATTTTTCTTACAACCAAAAACCTAACTACAGACTACATCATACAAATTTGCAGATTAAGTTATACATCATAAGGATATCTATATATATAAAGTTAGGTTTTCTCTCTTCTCATGAAGACACATCATCTTCCACATCATTGCCACATCATTTTGATATTTAGTTTTCATAATTTAATTAGTTAAAATTTTGATATACATATTAACTATACATTTTATTAAAATATGTAAAGAATTTAAAATGTCATTTTCATATTTATATCATGAAAACTTTAAAAAATCTACAAAATTTATTGAAAGAATAATAGATTTAAAAATTTGAGTTTTACTAATATATTACACACTTTATTATAGTTACAAAGTTAAAAATTTTATATCGAAAAGATGTTTAGTGAATGAATATTATTTGATCCAAACTAATAGTAGACAATATATACAATATTAATGTAACATATATCATCCACATGTATGCCGCATTATTTTGATATATAATTTTCATAATTTAATTAGTTCAAACTTTGATATACATATTAACTATATATTTTATTAAATTATGCAAGGAATTTGAAAGGTCATTTTCATATTCATATCATGAAAACTTAAAAAATTCAACAAAATTTATTGAAAGAATAATAGATTTAAAATTTTAGTTTTACTAATATATTACACACTTTATTATAGTTACAAGGTTAAAGTTTTATATCGAAAAGATATTTAGTGAATAGATATTATTTGATCCAAACTAATAGTATACAATATATACAATATTATTTTAACATATCACAAATATATCGAGATTTGTTTTAAAAAAAACATAATATCTAATAAATAAAAAGTAAACTCTTTATCGTTTAATAATGCATATTATAGTATCTTTGTTAAATAGATATTCTATATATATAAAGTTGAATATACTCTCTTCTTAGGTTGCCACATCATCTTCTCATAGTCTAAATTTGTGACACATCATCAAATTTTTGTTAATTTAAATTTTTAATATGTTATATTATTATGTTTGGTGTTATTACACTTTAAGTTTCATGATAACTAACATCCATTAATATAGTAGTGTTAACTAGAATTTGAAAATATTTTTTTTCTAAAGATATCTTGTACATTGCTATATTTCTTCATTATTATTGAGAATAATGTACTTAATCTAATTGAGTGGGAATGGATACTACACCATAAAATTATAATCCGAGAAACAACTTTCGGATCCAAATTATGGAACATCATAAGCTCATATCTTAAAATTGTGGGATATTATCGACTCATGTTTTAATTTTAAATTGTTTACTCGATATATTATGTTATGCGTTATTATACTTTAGCTCTTATTATAACTAGCATCCTTGAATATAATAGTTTTTTCTAGAATTTGAAAAGATAATATTTATAAAAGATAACATATATATATTATTGATCTAAAGAAACTATAATTTAATCATTTTAGTTTTATGATTTTATTTATATAGTTTAAGAAAACATTTACCTTTAAATAAATACATAAAATTAAGGAAAACATTCACCTTTAACTAAATACATCAAATATTAATATACACTAATATATAAATTTAGCTTCTTATTACTACTGAAATTAGTGTTAATATTTTTGATCCATATAAATATCAAGAGTTGTGAGTCTATGTTATTATAGATATATAATTATTTAATTGATACGAGTAATGTATGATTAAAAGTATATATGATATTAGATAAGCATGAATTTGATAACACGATCCAGATCCGGATTTATTAAATACTAAAAATAAATCGCAGGAGTTTCTAGAATTTCGAATGGCAACTCCAAACTTTTGAAGAGTATGTAAGAATGCATGCTATGAGAGGCAAAGTGTGGTATCCCAAAATAATAATCTAAAGAAACTATAATTTAATCATTTTAGTTTTATGATTTTATCTATAGAGTTTAGGAAAACATTTACCTTTAAATAAATACATAAAAGGAAAACATTCACCTTTAACTAAATACATCAAATATTAATATAATTACACTAATATATAAAGTAAGCTTCTTATTACAATTGAAATTAGTGTTAATGTTTTTGATCCATATAAATATCAAGAGTTATGAGTCTATGTTATAATAGATACATAATTATTTAATCAATACAAGTAATGTATGATTAAAAGTATATATGATATTAGATAAGCACGAATATGATAACATGATCCAGATCCGGATTTATTAAATACTAAAGATAAATCGCATGAGTTTCTAGAAACTCGAATGGCAACTCCAACCTTTTGAAGAGTATGTAAGAATGTATGTTATGAGAGACAATGTGTGGTATCCTAAAATAATAAAATATTAACGCTAATTATTGAGAGGACAAATAGTTGAAGTTCTCCTGAAAAATTTCCAACGCTCAAACTAGAAAAGAGACACCAAAACTGGCCAGAAAAAGGGGAAATGAGAGGAAAAAGTGAATGTTAGGTTTAAATCGGGTCAAAATGTGGTATGTGGTTCAGTGTGTTGCGTTCATGAGAGAGAGAGAGAGAGAGAGAGAGAGAGAGAGAGAGAGAGAGAGAGAGAGAGAGAATGAGTGCATCTTAGAAACATGTTAGACGTTTCTGGAATGAGATTAATGTCAGCTGAATGGACATCTGAGAAGAGTGACATATATGTATCTATTATTCTCTAATGTGGGTTTTGAATCCTTAGAGCTTTATTCTCCTTCTTTATTTTTGAAATGTAAAAGTTTTTATATAGGAGTTATTGATCCATATATGCATATTGAATTCAGTTGCTGGTTTGAGTCGTGTTTAGGTATGACCATTAAGTGTCTAATTGTATGATGTTTTGGTGAATTGACTTAACTAACGAGGTTGAATAACTTTTTATAGCACGTATAATCTATAGAATATGGGTTGCCTAGAACAACAAAACAGTAATCATCCTTTCCCATCTAACAATTACTGCTATCCGTTGTTTGGTTAGTCCCATTTGTTTAGCTATGGTATATTAACTTATTATTAGTTTTTTTGGTTAAATACAAAATTTTATTAAAAGTTTTCCTATCATCTAATTTTTTTCTAACTACATCAATAATCATCTATATAACCGACTAGTATGGTTATAAAGATATATGAATTCTGAAATATCCTTTTATTCAAAAATGTATGTATTTAGAAAAAGAAAGTGTATCATAACTTAAGGAATACAAAAGAAGCGAATTGTTGGTTCGTCCTAAAAATATTTTCTCCCAGGTTCGATTCCCAACCCGCCACAACAAAGTTACTCTGATATTTTTTTCCTATGGTCGACGCCGCCTCCTCTGGTCCTCTTCAGTGACCGCCGCTCGCGAAATTTCCATAGTAACCTTCAACTCTGTTTTGCTTCTAAAAATTTGGTCCTTCTCTACAACATCAACCAACGAAAGACGAACAATATTGTCATCGTCTCATTTTTCTTCATCAACGACAAATATCCACTCCTTTTTGGTACCCAATCTCCAATGACCACAAGTAACATAGATATGTACCATCTTTGAAGAAGAAGAGAGGAAAACTTAGAGAAAATTATTTTGATTCAAAAATAGAAGAAGAAAGACTCGATGACGATGGAAAATAATGGGTAAAACGTGAAAGAAATAAAAAAAATTAAAAGATTTTCGAAAATATTCAGTTTTGGAAGTTACCACTTCTCCTATATTTTCTCTGATTTTGTTAAAATTTTATAGAATACATATTCTAAATATCGTAGAACAAAGACCAAACGTTAGAATTTATCTTCTGGGTAAAGTATAATATCGTGTAAGAACTAGAAGTTGTATTCTGGATAAAAGTAGAATATCTTGTAAGCACTAGAAGTTGTATTCTGGGAAAAAGTAGAATATTGTGTAAGCACTAGAAGTTGTATTCTGCAAAAATGTAGAATATAGTGTAACATATAGAATATGTATTCACCTTCTCGATAGAATATAGTGTAAATTCTAGAAAACGTATTCTACAGGTTGTTAGATTAATGAGAGAATACGAGAAAACGCATTCTACCTAGATATATAATGTAGAATACGTATTATGCATTGCGTAGAACCAGTTAAAAAATATTTTTTAAATATTCATTTTTCCTTAAATGATTTTGCCAAATATTTTTATTTATTAAAATGATTTGGGAATATATTTTTATTTCCTTTGTTGTTGATTTCGGAATTTTTTTTAAAAAAATCAATTTTATTTATATTTAAAATTGCTTTAAATAATTAAAAAATCATTTGGGTCAAAAAGTGACAATTTTAAAAAAAATAGTAAATGGACAATATTAAAACCAATCATCATTATAAAACCAATTCCCCCAAAAAAAAAAGTGCGGATAATGATTCAGTGATAAATTAGATTTAGACATTACGAAATCAGGCAGTAAATTTATGATTTAACACGATCGTCTTCGGTTGGATTTGGATTTATTAAACCAAAGAGAAATAGAATCATGTTGGGTCCTCACAATGATACAAATCCCAATTTATGGACAATAGATTTTAAGAGGATCAAACGGCACCTAATAGTGCCACGTGTGAGAGTGAGAAATAAATGTCCATCTGTCTTTGAGTGGCAAATTAAAGGAAAGAGTAGCAAAAGTAGTTTATTTTAATTTTGGACTGTCACTTACCTGTCCAAAAGTAGTTTATACAAATCTCTTTCTACTGTCACTTACCTGTCCCTATTTATTACCTTTTTAGTTTGTTTCTTTTTTTGTTTTTTCAATTATTATTATTATTATTATTATTATTATTATTATTATTATTAGTATTACGGCCTAATAACTCTAATCTATAAATTAGATATTATTAACAATTTTATTTGAATAATTTCCCACCAATTTGTCGTATTATATTATCAAATTGCATAAGTATAACTATCCCACCAATTGTTTATAAATTGATCTCAAACAATAGATAAACAATTTTACCAACAATAGATAAACAATACTTTTAGAAAAGAATAGTATTGATTCCGTATCACAAAATAACGTAATTTGCAGCTGTACAAACAATCAAATTCAGGAAAGCTTTACTAAATCTCATTTTGTGGCAAAAACTAATTCAAACTACTACCATAAAAAAACATATCCTGATGAATTTTATTCTCTGAAAATTATTAACGATTTACTAATTCAAATTTCTACTCCTTCCGTTATATATTAGTTGTCGTTTTAGAATTTCAATGTAAATGTTTAATAATATTTCTAGTTTTATCCCTACTCCTTTAACTTATTAATTAGTATGATCATAATATATAATATATTAATGAGTGGTAAAACAGAAAATTAAATTGTTTTCTTAATCTATATAAAACAACCTAGAACGACAATTAATATAAAACAGAGGAAATACTATTTGTCGTAGGAAACAATGGCTTTGTTTTATCATTCAAACCAATGGGTTTAAATGCAAATTATTGTTTCTCTCGTTTTCTTTTTCATTTTAATAAAAAGGATTTTTGCATGTTTAGTCACTTTTTAAAAAGTTGTGTAAATTTAACACTTTTTAAAAAATTGTGCAAAACCAATACTTTATATACTATACGTACTTTCTAATTTTACACATATACAATATTGCGTGCCTCAACGGAGTACAATACATAAACCAATAAAAAAATAGAATTATATTGAATTCATACAGAAACTAGAGATGCTTGGTCCATAAAGTTTCATGATAAATATCATTATCATTTAGTTTTTTTTTGTAAGTACGCCGTTATAACTACAATAATTTCTTCAATTAGGTCATTTCTGTATGAAAATTATGGCATAAGAAAAACCATTGAAGAGTCTAAGATGATGATGTTTAGTAATCGCATTGATTAGATTCTTTCTCCCCCGATTACTAAATTCGTTTCAACAAAATCGATCCTAATTGAGGAATTTGTTTAACTTTTTTTTTTTGTCGTGAGGCATGATCGTAAACTTTATTATGCGTACCTAATCAAATACTAATATTAATAATTGCGATTTTTGTCATTTTTGTCATTTTTCGTGGAGAAAAATGGGGCCCGGAATCTGGTGGTTAAATGAAATGCTCATTGAATGTTTGCCTACCAAACAAATCTTTTTCAATTTATTTTCCTTCATTTTGAATGTTAAAAAACAAAAAAAAATTGATACAAAAAAATTGTCAACAGAAATAGCAAGATAAATAAATTATGTCGCCTCGCATGTAAATGTAAAAGTGATTTTAATAACAACGAAACATAGATTAAGACATGTTCGGAATCTGAACATCACAATTCAGAAGTCCACTGCAGATTCTTTATTTACCAACTTTTCATACTTCAATACTAAAATTTATAGACTTCGAATAGTTTAGTTTTTATAAAGTTTTCAAACAAACATTTGAAAACATATAATCACGCAAAAAGAGGAGTAGCATGAATTTGTACTTTGACAAACTTCAGTAAATGCTGAAACAATAATACAAAATAAAGTGGAAATGAACATTAATACAAAAAAGAATACAGCAATATTTAACATAAGAAAAAGAGGGCAGCATATTAGTAAAAATTCGCATCGTATTGGAAGTGCATGCCCCTATATTATTTAACAGTATACAATCAACAAATTATAACACCAAAAAAATTATTAAAAAAAGCAAAGCTAAATCGAAGTTTCTTTTACATTCATATCTCCTTTCCAATCCGATTCTTTATAAAAAAACACGTAAACGTAAAATTTTAACTAATGGAAAACGGAGAAAAACAAAAAGAAAGAAAGAGAATATATTTCCACCTCAATAAGTTACCACCATTTTAAGTTTTAACAATAAAACCATGAATGAAAAGTAGTATTAAATTCCCCGAAGAGAAGCAATTTAAAAATTAAAGGAATTTTGGGTAAAAATTGAAACAGTGATTTTAACTTTTGATATCTCTATTTTTTTTTCTTATATTTTTGAATTTTGTATATTTTCTCACATCGTTTTTCATACCCTATATTCTTATTTAATATTATAATCATTTTAATTACTTTAATCCAAAAATTCAAAAAAGTCCAAAAACAAAGAACCAACTTTTTGAGTAAAAAAAAATAACCAACTTTTTGAGTCAACTTTTTAAGTCAATAATCTTATTCAAATTTTGTATTTACCAAAAACATTCCAATTTTTGTTGACTAATCCGTTTTAACGGTTGACTAATGTTGAGAATAAAATGGTTTTGTCAATAAAAAATGAATATTAAAACAGCTTAATCAACAAAATAAAATATTAGATGATGAACAAATTGTTTTTTTATTAGCGAAAGTGTATAGTTAAATATATTTTTAGCAGTTTCTGAAATAAAATGACTTGTAGAAGATTCATTTACATCTCAACAAGTTAACCACCATTTTAAGTTTTAACAATAAAACCATGAATGAAAAGTAGTATTAAATTCTCCGAAGAGAAGCAATTTAAAAATTAAAGGAATTTTGGGTAAAAATTGAAACAGTGATTTTAACTTTTGATATCTCTATTTTTTTTTCTTATATTTTTGAATTTTGTCTATTTTCTCACATCGTTTTTCATACCCTATATTCTTATTTAATACTATAATCATTTTAATTACTTTAATCCAAAAATTCAAAAAAGTCCAAAAACAAAGAACCAACTTTTTGAGTAAAAAAAAATAACCAACTTTTTGAGTCAACTTTTTAAGTCAATAATCTTATTCAAATTTTGTATTTACCAAAAACATTCCAATTTTTGTTGACTAATCCGTTTTAACGGTTGACTAATGTTGAGAATAAAATGGTTTTGTCAATAAAAAATGAATATTAAAACAGCTTAATCAACAAAATAAAATATTAGATGATGAACAAATTGTTTTTTTATTAGCGAAAGTGTATAGTTAAATATATTTTTAGCAGTTTCTGAAATAAAATGACTTGTAGAAGATTCATTTACATCTCAACAAGTTAACCACCATTTTAAGTTTTAACAATAAAACCATGAATGAAAAGTAGTATTAAATTCTCCGAAGAGAAGCAATTTAAAAATTAAAGGAATTTTGGGTAAAAATTGAAACAGTGATTTTAACTTTTGATATCTCTATTTTTTTTTCTTATATTTTTGAATTTTGTCTATTTTCTCACATCGTTTTTCATACCCTATATTCTTATTTAATACTATAATCATTTTAATTACTTTAATCCAAAAATTCAAAAAAGTCCAAAAACAAAGAACCAACTTTTTGAGTAAAAAAAAATAACCAACTTTTTGAGTCAACTTTTTAAGTCAATAATCTTATTCAAATTTTGTATTTACCAAAAACATTCCAATTTTTGTTGACTAATCCGTTTTAACGGTTGACTAATGTTGAGAATAAAATGGTTTTGTCAATAAAAAATGAATATTAAAACAGCTTAATCAACAAAATAAAATATTAGATGATGAACAAATTGTTTTTTTATTAGCGAAAGTGTATAGTTAAATATATTTTTAGCAGTTTCTGAAATAAAATGACTTGTAGAAGATTCATTTACATCTCAACAAGTTAACCACCATTTTAAGTTTTAACAATAAAACCATGAATGAAAAGTAGTATTAAATTCCCCGAAGAGAAGCAATTTAAAAATTAAAGGAATTTTGGGTAAAAATTGAAACAGTGATTTTAACTTTTGATATCTCTATTTTTTTTTCTTATATTTTTGAATTTTGTATATTTTCTCACATCGTTTTTCATACCCTATATTCTTATTTAATATTATAATCATTTTAATTACTTTAATCCAAAAATTCAAAAAAGTCCAAAAACAAAGAACCAACTTTTTGAGTAAAAAAAAATAACCAACTTTTTGAGTCAACTTTTTAAGTCAATAATCTTATTCAAATTTTGTATTTACCAAAAACATTCCAATTTTTGTTGACTAATCCGTTTTAACGGTTGACTAATGTTGAGAATAAAATGGTTTTGTCAATAAAAAATGAATATTAAAACAGCTTAATCAACAAAATAAAATATTAGATGATGAACAAATTGTTTTTTTATTAGCGAAAGTGTATAGTTAAATATATTTTTAGCAGTTTCTGAAATAAAATGACTTGTAGAAGATTCATTTACATCTCAACAAGTTAACCACCATTTTAAGTTTTAACAATAAAACCATGAATGAAAAGTAGTATTAAATTCTCCGAAGAGAAGCAATTTAAAAATTAAAGGAATTTTGGGTAAAAATTGAAACAGTGATTTTAACTTTTGATATCTCTATTTTTTTTTTCTTATATTTTTGAATTTTGTCTATTTTCTCACATCGTTTTTCATACCCTATATTCTTATTTAATACTATAATCATTTTAATTACTTTAATCCAAAAATTCAAAAAAGTCCAAAAACAAAGAACCAACTTTTTGAGTAAAAAAAAATAACCAACTTTTTGAGTCAACTTTTTAAGTCAATAATCTTATTCAAATTTTGTATTTACCAAAAACATTCCAATTTTTGTTGACTAATCCGTTTTAACGGTTGACTAATGTTGAGAATAAAATGGTTTTGTCAATAAAAAATGAATATTAAAACAGCTTAATCAACAAAATAAAATATTAGATGATGAACAAATTGTTTTTTTATTAGCGAAAGTGTATAGTTAAATATATTTTTAGCAGTTTCTGAAATAAAATGACTTGTAGAAGATTCATTTACATCTCAACAAGTTAACCACCATTTTAAGTTTTAACAATAAAACCATGAATGAAAAGTAGTATTAAATTCTCCGAAGAGAAGCAATTTAAAAATTAAAGGAATTTTGGGTAAAAATTGAAACAGTGATTTTAACTTTTGATATCTCTATTTTTTTTTCTTATATTTTTGAATTTTGTCTATTTTCTCACATCGTTTTTCATACCCTATATTCTTATTTAATACTATAATCATTTTAATTACTTTAATCCAAAAATTCAAAAAAGTCCAAAAACAAAGAACCAACTTTTTGAGTAAAAAAAAATAACCAACTTTTTGAGTCAACTTTTTAAGTCAATAATCTTATTCAAATTTTGTATTTACCAAAAACATTCCAATTTTTGTTGACTAATCCGTTTTAACGGTTGACTAATGTTGAGAATAAAATGGTTTTGTCAATAAAAAATGAATATTAAAACAGCTTAATCAACAAAATAAAATATTAGATGATGAACAAATTGTTTTTTTATTAGCGAAAGTGTATAGTTAAATATATTTTTAGCAGTTTCTGAAATAAAATGACTTGTAGAAGATTCATTTACATCTCAACAAGTTAACCACCATTTTAAGTTTTAACAATAAAACCATGAATGAAAAGTAGTATTAAATTCTCCGAAGAGAAGCAATTTAAAAATTAAAGGAATTTTGGGTAAAAATTGAAACAGTGATTTTAACTTTTGATATCTCTATTTTTTTTTCTTATATTTTTGAATTTTGTCTATTTTCTCACATCGTTTTTCATACCCTATATTCTTATTTAATACTATAATCATTTTAATTACTTTAATCCAAAAATTCAAAAAAGTCCAAAAACAAAGAACCAACTTTTTGAGTAAAAAAAAATAACCAACTTTTTGAGTCAACTTTTTAAGTCAATAATCTTATTCAAATTTTGTATTTACCAAAAACATTCCAATTTTTGTTGACTAATCCGTTTTAACGGTTGACTAATGTTGAGAATAAAATGGTTTTGTCAATAAAAAATGAATATTAAAACAGCTTAATCAACAAAATAAAATATTAGATGATGAACAAATTGTTTTTTTATTAGCGAAAGTGTATAGTTAAATATATTTTTAGCAGTTTCTGAAATAAAATGACTTGTAGAAGATTCATTTACATCTCAACAAGTTAACCACCATTTTAAGTTTTAACAATAAAACCATGAATGAAAAGTAGTATTAAATTCCCCGAAGAGAAGCAATTTAAAAATTAAAGGAATTTTGGGTAAAAATTGAAACAGTGATTTTAACTTTTGATATCTCTATTTTTTTTTCTTATATTTTTGAATTTTGTATATTTTCTCACATCGTTTTTCATACCCTATATTCTTATTTAATACTATAATCATTTTAATTACTTTAATCCAAAAATTCAAAAAAGTCCAAAAACAAAGAACCAACTTTTTGAGTAAAAAAAAATAACCAACTTTTTGAGTCAACTTTTTAAGTCAATAATCTTATTCAAATTTTGTATTTACCAAAAACATTCCAATTTTTGTTGACTAATCCGTTTTAACGGTTGACTAATGTTGAGAATAAAATGGTTTTGTCAATAAAAAATAGATATTAAAACAGCTTAAGCAACAAAATAAAATATTAGATGATGAACAAATTGTTTTTTTTATTAGTGAAAGTGTATAGTTAAATATATTTTTAGCAGTTTTTCTGAAATAAAAATACATTCACCGCATTGATCTCTTCCTCAGAATTAATTTCCCATAATCCTCTTAGAAGCAATTTCAAAATTTAAACAGAAAAAAATATATTAAAAAATAATTCATTGCTTGTTTTAATTAACAGAAAAACCAAATAAAAATCACAAAATAGCAAAGTACTCAAAAACCTTCTAAGAACTAGAATGAAAAAAAAAAAGAACGTCCGACACGTGTCAGTATAGAGTGAGAATAGGACAAACAAACGGAGCTGGACAGGGTTTTTACGCATCTGAAAACTCCTTTTATACCCTCAATCAACAATCAGAACAGATTTTAAAAGTAAGGGTAATATAGTCATTTAAAGTATCTTCAAATATGCCCTAGGATCATGGGCGCTTTATATTCAGCTATAGACATCTAATCTAACTTAATCACACAAACAGAGTTTCAAAAACGCTTCTTCTTCTGATTTCTCGGAGGAGAGAAAATATCTTCTCAGATCGGAGAAGAACAATCACAAATCTCCCGATCCATCTCGGATCAATGGCGGCTGCGTCGAATGGGAGTGAGTATTTCGAATGGGACATGGAGGGAGGTAGGGAATCGTTCGCGCGGCCGTCGAACGCTGAGACAGTGGAGCAGGACGAAGAAGATCTCCGGTGGGCGGCGATCGGAAGGTTACCGTCGCAGAGACAAGGGAGTCATTTAGCGATTCTGCGGCGGTCGCAAACGCAGACGCAGACTTCTGGTTACGCCGACGGGAACGTCGTGCAGACGATTGATGTGAGGAAGCTTGATCGTTCGGATCGCGAGATGGTTGTTCGTCAAGCTCTTGCGACTAGCGATCAGGATAATTACAAGCTTCTCTCCGCCATCAAGGAACGGCTCGATAGGTGTGTGAATATCAATGTGAACTCTTTCGAATTCTCTGTATCTATTTTTGACACAAATGCTGTTTGATTGTAGAGTTGGAATGGAAGTTCCGAAAATCGAAGTCCGGTTCGAGAATTTGAATGTTGAAGCTGATGTTCAAGCTGGTACAAGAGCCTTACCGACTTTGGTTAATGTCTCTCGTGATTTCATTGAGGTGTGTCTTCTTCTTCTTCTTTTTTCTGACTGACTATATATATTAGCGTGCTTGTTTCTAATTCTTGAATCTCTCTGTTTTGCAGCGTCTCTTAAGCAGCTTGAGAATAATGAAGCCCCGAAAACATAAGCTTACGATTTTGAAAGACATTAGTGGGATTATCAAACCAGGAAGGTGAATATCAAAAGACTTTGGAGATTATAACTAAGCCAATATGTTTTATGTATAGTCACTAATCACTAACAGTTACTATGTTTTTGCTGATCTCCAAGGATGACTTTGCTATTAGGACCACCGGGTTCCGGAAAATCGACTTTACTTCTTGCTCTCGCAGGAAAACTTGATAAAAGTTTAAAGGTTAGTTATCCCGTGAAGTTATCTACTATGCTCATATATATCACATGCATCGTATGTTTAATATCTCTTTTAGTTTGATAAGTCACATGTGTCTTTAAAGGTTTTATCATTTGATCTTTCTTACATTCTCTCTCTCTCTCTTTTTTTTTGTATTTTTACAGAAAACGGGTAATATCACTTACAATGGAGAGAATTTTGATGAGTTCCATGTCAAAAGGACTTCAGCGTACATTAGTCAAACGGATAATCACATTGCAGAACTCACTGTTCGTGAAACGCTTGATTTTGCTGCGAGATGTCAGGGAGCAAGCGAAGGATTTGCAGGTTTTTCATTTGATGTTACCACTTACTAGATTTTAACTTCTTCCAAGTCAAATGTTCTCAAATATTTGATGTTATATATAACTGTAGGTTACATGAAAGATCTCACTCGTTTAGAGAAAGAGAGGGGTGTACGTCCTTCTTCTGAGATTGATGCTTTTATGAAGGTCAGCATCATATAGCTCCTAACTTCCTTTGGTTAATTTTATTGTGTCTGATTTATTAGTTCTCAAATTATTTCTTTTTTTATAGGCTGCTTCTGTCAGTGGTGAAAAGCATAGTGTTTCCACAGATTATGTGCTTAGAGTGCTTGGTCTTGACGTATGTTCTGATACAATGGTTGGTAATGATATGATGAGAGGCGTTTCAGGAGGTCAGAGGAAAAGAGTAACAACAGGTCTCTCTCACTCTCTTCAACTTATCTATTCTCACTTATCCACCATCTCTGGCTATGCTAACTTGCAAATCTTGACACAATGCAGGGGAGATGACCGTGGGGCCAAGGAAAACGCTGTTTATGGACGAAATATCTACTGGTCTTGATAGCTCCACAACTTTCCAGATTGTGAAATGTGTCAGAAACTTCGTCCATCTAATGGATGGCACTGTTCTTATGGCACTTCTTCAGCCTGCGCCAGAAACATTTGATCTGTTTGACGATTTAATTCTTCTATCAGAAGGTTACATGGTGTATCAAGGTCCTCGACAAGATGTGGTGGGCTTTTTTGAGTCTCTAGGATTCCGTCTCCCACCACGTAAAGGTGTTGCAGATTTCCTCCAAGAGGTATACATCTTTGGTTTGATTTTAAGTCATGTTCAGGCTACACACATTTTCACATTGTAGCCCAAATATCGGTCGTTTCTTCTTCTTTTTGTCAGCCTTTTCAAATTCTTTGTATAGGTTTTTTATGTTTTATAATGTTGGCATGCAGGTGACCTCCAAAAAGGATCAAGCTCAGTACTGGGCAGATCCTTCGAAGCCTTATCAGTTCATTCCTGTCTCGGACATAGCGGATGCATTCCGAAACTCGAAATATGGGCATGCTGCAGATTCCAAGCTTGCAACACCATTTGATAAGTCATCCGCGGATCCTTCAGCTTTATGCAGAACAAAATTCGCCATATCAGGATGGGAAAACCTTAAAGTTTGCTTTGAACGAGAAATACTATTGATCAACCGGCACAGATTTCTTTACACTTTTAGGACATGTCAGGTATAAGTCTACCTATTTTCATTACCTCTGTTTGTTGCATCGGTATATATAGCTTCTATGTTTCTGACCTGAGTCATTCTGTTTTCCATAAAGGTTGCATTTGTGGGATTTGTCACAGCCACGGTGTTCTTGAGAACTAGATTACACCCAACAAACGAATCATATGGCAACGAGTATCTAGCTTGCCTTTTCTTCGGCCTAGTGCACATGATGTTCAACGGTTTCTCTGAGCTGCCTCTCATGATATCACGTCTCCCGGTCTTCTACAAGCAAAGGGACAACTCGTTTCATCCTGCTTGGTCCTGGTCTATTGCCAGCTGTTTACTGCGTGTGCCTTATTCTGTCCTTGAAGCTGTTGTCTGGACTTGTGTGGTATACTACACTGTGGGACTTGCTCCCTCACCAGGCAGGTTGGTAATTTCTGGCGATGATGTTAACATTTCCTTAGACTTCTTTTCGATTTTTAGTATTGCTGTCTTTGAAAAACCTCTTTTTGTCCTCTTAGATTTTTCCGATACATGTTACTCCTCTTCTCGGTGCATCAAATGGCTCTCGGTTTATTCCGTATGATGGCTTCTCTAGCAAGGGATATGGTTATTGCCAATACATTCGGATCTGCATCAATCTTAGTGGTGTTCTTGCTTGGTGGATTCGTTATTCCAAAAGGTTAATTATTACTACTTTTTTCACTTCTTGCATTAAAGAAACTGATTTGTTGATTCAAGTTGTTATACTAAAACCTTATCACCTTTGACAGATGATATTAAACCCTGGTGGACTTGGGGTTTTTGGGTTTCGCCGTTATCCTATGGGCAACGTGCGATTGCGGTCAATGAATTCACAGCCACACGGTGGATGGAGGTGTGTTCAATAATCTCTCTTTTGTATTAATAATACTTGGTTCGAGTATACAATGCCTAACTACAGACATTTTACACATCAACCAGCCATCTGCTATATCGGATACTTCAATTGGATTCAACCTTCTCAAGCTACACAGTTTTCCTACAAACGACAATTGGTATTGGATTGGAGTTGGGGTCCTCATTGGTTATGCACTTCTCTTCAACAACATAGTCACTCTCGCCTTGGCTTATCTTAACCGTGAGAATCTCTATTGCTAATTAATGATCCTTTCTTATAGATCTCTGTAGCAATATTAGGAATCTCAGTTCCTTTTTATTCTTCTCTTGCAGCTCTAAGAAAAGCTCGAGCAGTTGTTTTAGACGATCCCAGTGAAGAAACCCAAACTGCTTCAGTATCAGATGCAAAACAAGAAAAAAGTGAGAAAAAAGGAATGATTCTTCCATTCAAACCATTAACAATGACTTTCCACAATGTTAACTATTATGTTGATATGCCAAAGGTTAAATTCACTTCTCTGTTTCACTTCCGTCGTATCAGCCCTTATCTATGGTTGCATAAATATTTTTGTTTTGAAATCTCAGGAAATGCGTTCTCAAGGTGTACCAGAGACAAGACTACAGCTGTTATCGAACGTGAGTGGAGTCTTCTCGCCTGGTGTTCTTACAGCTTTAGTTGGATCAAGCGGTGCGGGAAAAACTACGTTGATGGATGTTCTTGCGGGTCGAAAGACAGGTGGATATACCGAGGGAGATATTAGAATCTCTGGTTACCCAAAAGAACAACAAACGTTCGCTAGAATATCCGGATATGTTGAGCAGAACGATATACATTCTCCTCAAGTCACTATTGAAGAGTCCCTATGGTTTTCAGCTAGCCTTCGTCTTCCTAAAGAGATTAGCAAAGAACAGAAAAAGGTATGAATGAGTTTTACCGCATTTGGTTCCGATATGGATAGTTTCACTAAAAAGGATATTTTTGTGTTTTGTTAGGAATTTGTGGAAGAAGTAATGAGACTTGTAGAGCTTGATAGTTTGAGATATGCGATAGTAGGTCTACCTGGTACAACCGGACTTTCTACAGAGCAGAGGAAACGTCTGACAATTGCGGTTGAGTTAGTGGCAAATCCATCGATAATTTTCATGGATGAACCAACATCTGGACTTGATGCAAGAGCAGCTGCAATTGTGATGAGAACTGTTAGGAACACTGTTGACACTGGAAGAACAGTAGTTTGCACCATTCACCAACCCAGCATTGACATTTTTGAGGCATTTGACGAGGTTTGCCCTAAGTTTGCTTGGATTACAAGAATTTTCATCAATCAATGTGATGTTAACGTGTTTGCTATTTTTCTTAAACCTTAAATGTACAGCTGCTTCTAATGAAACGAGGAGGACAGGTTATATATGGTGGGCGATTGGGTCAACACTCACAGGTTATGGTAGACTACTTTCAGGTACTTGTCTTGGCCTTCTCTTCTTTTGTGATCTTGGTACTTAGATGCTTGTTTCCCAAGTAAACTATTATGACAAAACCTAATTAAACCCTCTACAGGGGATTGACGGAGTTCCTACAATCTCAAGTGGTTACAATCCAGCAACTTGGATGCTTGAAGTAACTACGCCTGCTTTGGAGGAGAAATTTAACATTGACTTTGCAGATTTATACAAGAAATCTGAACAGTTTAGGTAACTTCACAACTCATTTTTCAATATCTTTTCAACAGTCGCTATCAAAAATTTATCTCTAACCATACCGTGTAATCCACACAGAGAAGTGGAGGCAAACATCAAACAACTCAGTGTTCCACCAGAAGGCTCAGAACCAATAAAGTTTGCT
Source organism: Eutrema japonicum (assembly GCA_030161315.1). Taxonomy (NCBI): domain Eukaryota; kingdom Viridiplantae; phylum Streptophyta; class Magnoliopsida; order Brassicales; family Brassicaceae; genus Eutrema; species Eutrema japonicum. Next base: position 34,152,210 of record BSQW01000010.1, read on the forward strand.
TCAAGATACTCACAAAACCAATTATCTCAGTTTCTACTCTGCCTCTGGAAACAGAACCTTGTCTACTGGAGAAGCCCAGAATACAATCTCGTGAGATTGCTCTTCACAACGGTCGCTGCGATTATACTCGGCACTGTTTTCTGGGACATTGGTTCCAGGAGGACTTCCACACAAGATTTGGTCACTGTAATGGGAGCTCTCTACTCGGCTTGTCTGTTTCTTGGAGTTAGTAACGCTTCATCGGTACAACCAATCGTTTCAATCGAAAGAACAGTTTTCTACAGAGAGAAAGCCGCGGGAATGTATGCTCCAATTCCATATGCAGCAGCTCAAGGCCTTGTGGAGATACCTTACATTCTCACCCAAACCATTCTCTATGGTGTCATCACTTACTTCACCATTGGTTTTGAAAGAACACTCAGTAAGTTTTTCATTAAATCCTTTTTTCATGAATCTCAATCTTTCTCTATATTCATATCAAACCATATTTAATAAATTTTTAAACCGCAGGCAAGTTTATACTCTACTTGGTGTTCATGTTCCTCACTTTCACCTACTTCACCTTCTACGGCATGATGGCGGTTGGTCTCACCCCGAATCAGCACTTAGCCGCTGTTATCTCCTCTGCTTTTTACTCTCTCTGGAATCTCCTCTCCGGTTTCCTCGTCCAAAAACCTGTAAGTATTCCACTCTATCAAGTGAAAATGTCGTTAGATATGTGTATGTGGTTTAATGGATCTTTATTATGTTTACCCTTTTAGCACAATCTTGTAAACACACTTTGTTTTTGTGTTTGTGTTTTGGTTCTTCAGTTGATTCCAGTGTGGTGGATATGGTTCTACTACATTTGCCCAGTGGCGTGGACACTACAAGGAGTGATCCTTTCACAGCTTGGTGACGTGGAGAGCATCATCAACGAGCCAATGTTCCATGGCACGGTCAAGCAATTCATTGAACAATACTTCGGCTACAAGCCAGACATGATCGGTGTATCTGCTGCTGTTCTTGTCGGATTTTGTGCTCTCTTCTTCTCTGGATTCGCACTTTCAGTCAAATTCCTCAATTTCCAGAGAAGATAGAAAAGAAGGAAGAAAACACACACACAAAAAAAGGATTTTACATTTTTTACTCCCATGTTATCAGTCACTCACGTTATGCAAAGTAGTTAGGATTCTTTTTCTATATTACCATAGAGACTTAGAGTTAGTTTTTGCTGACATTGACGAAAAATAAACCCAAAAAATAAGAAATCTGTTTAGACTTAGGCTCTGAATGGAATAGAGTGTTCCATACGTAAAGTGGAAGAACCACTCATGCATTCCCATTCAACAAAATTAAAAAATGTACTGTATTTTTTAATTAAGAGCAGATGATCCGTGAGTGGATCAATTGCTTAACAAATTACAAAAAAAAAGTAACGATCTGCTTTCTACAGTTTATACATCACCATCATGCAGTGGATCAGGTGTTTGAACCATGTTTTATATTTTTTTAATATTTTATTATTATTATTCTGATTAATTTCTAAATTTTACTCTATTCCTTGTATACCATTTGTTTATTCATCAATTTAACTATTGTACAATTCAAGAAGTTCTAGTGGATCACTGCAACTTTTATTATTTCACACAATTCAAGAAGATTAAAAATTATATTATCTATTTTCTTTAAAATATAGTATTTTATTTCTATAAAAAGAAATACTTCTTCATAATTTTTTGTATACCATCACTTTACAAAGAAAAAAAATTCATTTTGCTCTCTACATTCCATTTTCAAAGTTAAGGTATGTTCATATTCTAATTATTACATATTTGGTTTTTATAATAAATGTATGTTCTTATATTATATGTGTGTATGTGTGTGTGTGAATTATTACACATTTGGTTTTTATAATAAATGTATGTTCACATTCCATTTTGAAATTAGTATTGAATATATTATTAAAATTATAACTTTTAATTTATTTATTTTTATTATGTACAAAGTACAAACTTTAGTAAAATTAACATTTTTCTCATATAAACATAAATGATAATATTGGATTTATTAGTATTAATAAAACAATTGAACCAAATATAAAGAAATTATAATTATGCATATTACATAATTATAATGATGCATTTATTATTTATAGCTAATATTACATAATTGTAAAAATAGAATTATAACTAATCAAAATAGCCAATTCTAATATATATATATATATATATATATATAACTTTTAATTTAGATTTGTTAATATATAGTTTAGTTAAATTAGTAAACCATAACTTTTAATATATAGTTTAGTTAAATAAATAAATCATAACTTTTAATAATATATAGTTTAGTTAAATTAATAAACCATAACTTTTAATTTAGATTTGTTATTATGTACAAAGTACAAACTTTAGTAAAACTTATAATTTTTCTCATATAAACATAAATGATAATATTAGATTTATTATTATTAATGAGAAAAAAATAAACCAAAAATAAAAAAAATTGTAATTATGCATATTATGTTACGTAATTATAATGATACATGTTATTATTTATAGCTAATATTACATCATTGTAAATATATAATTATAACTAATTAAAATAGTTAATTCTAATATATATATATATGTATAGATATGTATAATTAAAATTTAATTTCAAATTTTTATGTGAATATGTGATACGTAAGTGTAAACCGTACAATAAAGTATTTCTTAATTAAACAGCCAAAGATGAACTCTTACTGTTTCTTTTTTTTCTCAAGTATAATAGTTGAAAAGAGCCAACATTTGAAGTTTTTTTGATCAAATAGAATAATATGAAAACGATTTAAATTAAAAACACATTAACTAAATTGCATGAAAAAATAATCACTAAAACCATATTTATAAATTTAATTGTATGTATCAATTTTTTTGTCAACAATTGTATGTATCATTATTTAATTTTTCTCCAAATTATTTAATATATGCATAATACATTTTTTTATTGATACTTAAAATAGTTCAGTGTAAAAATAATATATTATTTTTAAAAATTGTAGATATGACGTCTAACCGCCGATAAAACACAAGTGCATATGTTCCCACAGAAACATCAGCACAGATAAATACTTAATAATTGTTTTTTAGTTTCCCATGTAGTTATAATTAAGTAAAAAATACATTTGAAATTTTTAAATCATGTATAGCGCAGATAATTTTAAATGGACTCCGACCAGAGAAAAAATATTCCTTGAGTTATACGATCAAGAAATTGCGATGAATAATTACCGTTTCAAAGACCCCACACCTTTTGGTAAAGAGTTTTTGGTTGAAAAGTTCAACCAGGAGTTTGGTGTTAGTGTAACATATAGGTTTTTCAAAGAGAAACTTGATCAACTGGAAAAAAAAGTACAAAAAGTATCTTGGTCTTATGGATTCTACCGGCATCACAGTTGATCCCATTACATTTGAGATCGATGCATATGAATCATGGTGGAAAAATCGTGAAGTAAGTACTCATAATCTTTCTCACTGTCCAAATATGATTAGCCAAATTAAGTATAAAATTCTTAATAAATAAATTTATTAACAGGTATGTAAAATTACACATTCATTCAAACGAAAGCCGCCACAACTGTGGGATGTGATGCAACGTTGTTTCACATTATATAATGTTCAATCACAGTCTCAATACTCTGTCAACCAGCGAAGAGAAGAAATGATGAATGAAGGTGCAACTAATGTTGAAGATCAAATGTACCCAGAAACATTTTGGTAATGAAATGCCATCCGGTCAAGTTCCAGAGACACAAGAAAACGAAGAGGTGTATCGCGTTAACATTGACGATGAAACACGTCCTTCCAACGAGTTTACCCATGAATATATGCCCCATAGTTCTTCATCAGTTGATCCTGTTCAAGTTCATGGGTCCAGAGTTCAACAACGAGGTAGAGGAAGACGTTCAAGTACTTCACAAAGATCTTCAGGAATCTCACAAGTCTCTTTTGGGAGTGGTTCACGAGGGAGTCGTAAAAAACAATCATTTGAGACAATCCTAACAGAGACAATGACTGGATTTAGAGAGTTTCAACGCCAAAGTTTACAACAGCTACGCCCGAACCCATTTGACAAAGATGATTACGACGATTTTGATGTGGCTGTCAAGATATTTGAATCGATGGATCTTCCAAAGGATACAAATTTTTACTGGGCATGCATCCAAGCATTTAGAGAAGACGAATTTTGGCGTAAGTATTTCATTGATAGAGCTGACAACACTTTTGAAGATAAGATACAATTTTTACAAGCTCTAACTGGATTTACACGCGATGATGAACGTGTTGGGAAGCGTTTAAGCTCGGGAAAAATTTTTGGGAGCCCAAGTTCAAGTGGTTTTCATTCTGGTATTCCATCTTCTGGTGGTAATAATACAGGTGGCCATTGGGGTCATCTTTTTCAACAATGGGGTACACCACCAAGCGCTCAACAATGGGGCACACCAACAAGCGCTCAACAATGGGGTACATCACCAAATTTTCAACATCGGGGTACACAAAAAAATGCACAACAATGGAGTTCACCACCACCAGCTCAACAATGGGGAACACCTCCAAATGTTTCACATTGGGGTTCATCATCAAATGTTCCGCAGTGGGGGTTCATCGCCGAGTGCTTCACAATGGGGTCCACCAACGAATGTGCAACATGGATTTGCACTAAGAACTCAAACGGAAACAACAACAGATGCTCAAGAAGGAGTTACAGAGGAAGCACCAATTCCTAGTTCAGGAAACGTTCAAAGACGTAGAGCAGGTGGATTATTCAACATTTTGGAAAAACAACGAAGACCTAATTTAAATGAAACTCATCAAAGTGACTCAGGCGATGAAGATTAGATTAGTTATTATGTATTTTTCATAATTTCATTTAGTTATTATGTATTTTTCATTCATGTCATTTCAGATCTTATCAATCCAATTTTATTTGTCAAATGTTAGGTTTTTCGTATATGCCATCTGCGATCACAAGGACTTCGCTTTCTAAGTTATGAGGAGAGAGTTGAGTTGTGGAATTTGGAGATCGAGCAATTTGAGGAGTTAATAATTCAACCAGCACTCAATTACTACAATCGGTATTTTGAAAAATTACCAGTACAAACATATGGTGGTTTCGGGTGGAGGAACATTTGGCGTCGCTTACAAGAATATCATGCTGCTTGTCTTCAGCTATTAAGAATGTCACTTGGTTGTTTTAGAACATTGTGTGATAACCTAGAAACGAACTATGGATTACAGCCAACATTAAATGTAAGTATTGAAGAGAGTGTGGTCATGTTTTTACGAATATGTGGACATAATGAAGTTCAAAGGGATATTGGATTGCGATTCGGAAGAACTCAAGAAACGGTGAAGAGGAAATTCTTTGAAGTGCTTACAGCGACTGAGTTACTTGCTTGTGATTATATCAAAACTCCAACAAGACATGAACTACTCAGGATTCCCGACCAACTTCTAATGGATTCAAAATACTGGCCATTTTTAGTGGATTTGTTGGAGCAATGGATGGAGTTCATGTTTGCGTAAAGGTGAAGCCTGAATTACAAGGAATGTATTGGAACCGACACGATAGAACATCGTTTAACATCATGGCAATATGTGATTTGAATATGTTATTCACATATGTTTGGAATGGAGGACCAGGATCTTGTCACGATACAGCAGTTCTCACGATGGCGCAAGAGAATGACTCTGAATTTCCTTTGCCTCCGGGAGATAAGTATTATGTAGTTGATTCTGGCTATACAAATAAACAGGGTTTTCTTGCTCCCTATAGATCTTCACGTAACATGGTTGTTCGATATCATATGTCGCAGTTCTACAATGGCCCTCCTCCTCGAAGTAAGCAAGAATTGTTTAATCGATGGCATGCATCCTTACGTTCTGTTATTGAGAGGACATTTGGAGTTTGGAAAAAAAAATGGAGGATTCTTAGTGAGTTTCCTAGATATAATACACAAGTACAAAAAAGAGTGGTAATGGCTACAATGGGACTGCATAATTTTATCAGAATTTCAAATTTTTCGGATGAAGATTTTGCAGAAATAATGGAACACTTTGAGTTTGGCAACACAGAAACTGAAACTGATATAGGTGACACATACGCAACAGAGATAGCCGAGGGAGATCATATGGTGTACATCAAAGAACAAATTGCATATATGTTATGGACAAATTGAAATATTTGATCTAAGTTTTTTTTCTTACCCTTGTATTGTCATTGAATTTATTTTATGTTTAGTAAACATATTTATAACTATAACTATATTTATTATATTTATCGTGAAAAGAGCAAAAATAAAATAGCAATTTTAAATATCTTTCCATTTGACATAATTTATAATTTTAAAGTAAATATTTTTTTTTGTTATATCTAAATTAGAAAAAAATTGTTTACATTATTCATATAATTTTATTCTAAATATAATTACAATTTTCAATTTAATTTAAATTATTATAAATATTTACAATATTTTGAACAGTTAGTTATCCGCTTTTACCATTCAACATTATATTTTGAACCGCTGGATCCGCTTGATCCGCACTTGTTTCGCCTGATCAGCCTAATCCGCACTTGTTCCGCTTGAACCGTATGATCCACACCACCTGATCCGCTTTCTCCATTCGGAGACTTAGAGTTAGTTTTTGCTTTTGTACACTTTTAATCTGGGATCGATATAATTTGACGGTTACACATTTTAATTCATCGATATGTTTAGCCTAATTGTTGTCTTACAAAAGGGAACAAAGTTGCAAAATGCAAACTGATAAAGTGTTTTTTTTTTCTCCACGAAAAAAGCTATGGAAAAGCTCAGACATTTTGGTCCACTGTATATGTCTTGAGCTACCGTCACTTTTCTACATCACCGTCCAATAAGATCCTTCCAAGTTCCAACGACTCTCTCTTTATGGAGATTTACACCGATTTATCTGTCGATTTCACCAAAACTTTTAACTAGCTGCGGAGGAGGGCCAAAGAATGGTGACACTATGACCATCACCACCGGTTCCTACGTCGGTGGACGGAGCTCTTGCGGTTCTTGAGCGTTAATCGCAAGTAAATTAGGAATATTACATAAAAAGCATTAACTTACAAATTCTGGCCATTAAAAGCATCAACTATCGAGTCGGTCGTTTAAATCATCGTATTTTGTTGACTTTAAATTTAAACCCTGAATTTTTGTTGACTCAGCCAAAAAGAGCATGACGTTAAGTCCGTAAACGGAACTCATAAACGGTGTTACAACTCCGTTTTAATCCACAATTTAATAAAACGACGTCGTTTTATTCCGTAGATCTTAAAAAAAAAACAAATTCACGTGTCACTATTTTATTGCAGGATCTTCTTCACTTTTTTTTTTGAACATAGATCTGCTTCACTTCGAACTGGAGTATCCGGAGAAAGAGCAGCGACAGAGATGGAGGCTTCCTCGGGGTGGAGTAACTGTCGGAATGAAGGTTCTGTGATTGCAGGAAAATCGTACATGATTTCTGGTCGGGGATGAAGGTTCTGTCGGGGATGAAGATTCTATGATTTCTTCCTCCGCCATGGATCCGAAGAATCAAATTCACAGAACACAAAATCAACACGACGAGAATCGTACATGATTTTTAACAACCACCACCAACAACCAAGGATTCTCCGTATCTCTGTCACCGACCCAGACGCAACTGATTCCTCAAGCGACGAGGAAGACGAAGAAGAAGAAGAACACCAACGATTCGTCTCCAAACGCCGTCGTATCAAGAAGTTCGTCAACAAAGTGATTCTCGATACTGGCTGTAGTCGAATCGAATCAAAGAAGAGACGGAAGAGAGCTGTTACAGTGAAACCGGAGGCTGCTGCTGCTTCTTCGGTTGCTGCAGCGTCGGTGACGACGACGATGACGGAGAAGAAATTACGGGGATTAAGACAGCTTCCATGGGGAATATGGGCGGCGGAGATAAGAGATCCGCTTAGACGTGTACGGCTCTGGCTTGGGACATACAACACGGCGGAAGAAGCCGCCATGGTTTACGACAACGCTGCTATTCAGCTTCGTGGCCTCGATGCGCTCACCAATTTCTCCATACTTCCGACGTCGGCGAAAAATTCTCCGCCACCATCGCCGGTTAAAAAGAAGAACAAAATCAAAGGCGACGTTGCTTCTTTCTCCATCAGCTGAAGCAGTAGCGACTTCCTCTGCTCTCCGGTGTCTGTTCTCCAATCTCTGTTCGCCGTCGATGAATTTTCCGGCAGTTCTTCATCAACCGCGGCGGTTGTCAAGGAAGAGCCCTCTACCACCGATCTAATATTTTTTTTAGATCTAAGAATAAAACGACGTCGTTTTATTAAATTGTGGATTAAAACTTAGTTGTAACACCGTTTATGAGTTCCGTTTACGGATTTAACGTCATGATCTTTTTGGTCAACTCAACAAAAGTTCAGGGTTTAAATTTGAAGTCAACAAAAAACGAAAAGAAAAGGAAGATTCGGTCAATAATTGGCCAAGTTTTATTTCTAGCTAACTTGTTAGTTTTTTGAAGACTAAGGCACTAGATTATGAACACAAACTTTTGATGGGTTCGTTCATGTTTGGTGGTGATGACGATGATATTTTTCTCGCCTCGCGAATTTGACATCTTCTTTTGATTTAACTTCTCGCCCTCGCGAGTTGTTTTTCGATCTCGCAATCGCGAGCTACTACAGTGTTCATGTTGGATTTTCCATCGAACCAATTTGACCCTACGACCGGGTATAAACGTCGTTGATAACCCAACGGCTGGGTGTTGTAGCCGATTTGACCCTACGACCGGATATAAACATCGTTGATGACCCAACGGCTGGGTGTTGTAGCCGATTTGACCATTCGACCGGGTATAAACGTCGTTGATGACCCAACGGCTGGATGTTGTAGCCGATTTGACCCGACGGCCGGGTATAACGCCGCGATCTGACCTGACGGCCGGGTATAACGCCGATATTTTGAAGATTTGTCCAATCTCACACGTGTTACCACGTTTGAGCTTGCGAGAGGGTATTGGGAGATCGATGAGATCGACCATATCGAGGTTATGGAAAACATGAAGAATATGAATATTTACCAATATCTTAGATTAAGAAATTTAGCTTTATCTTAAATATAATATTTCCATATTAGTTTAGGAAATTAAGTTGTTTTCATCTCTATATAAGTTTATACACTTTGTAACATTATTCTAATGAGAGTCTAATAATAATTCTTCCTAAACATTTTTGTGTTCTTACTCTCATCAATTTATCACATTTCAATGGTCGGTTGTTTGGAAAACGGGTTGAAACACCTCTTATAACTATAAGATATGAGTTGCACACTTACACCCAAAAAGATGGCTCTGGTTTGTTATATTGTCAAGTCTTGAATATATAGATCATGATGTTCCAGCTCACGGAGAGTGTCCATGAATAAGCAAATGAGTGTGAAGATGATTCTTTGGAAATGGTAGCCTCGTTAGACACATGAGTCTTAGATGAGCCAAAATTGTGAATACACTATTGCTTACATCCATATAACAATTTTGTTGGGATTAAAACTAAAATATTTTGGCTTAGAAGTTTGAAATGCTACGTGTGTATTCTTGGCATACAAAGAATATCTTGGTTCATTTACGGATTACACTTTTTCTCTCTCTCTCGAATATCTCCCCTGTTATGGGCAAATATCTTCCTCTGGTTTTGTTGGTTTTTCTTAACATTAAACGAAAAGAAAAAAATATCTTCCTCTGCTTTTTCGTGTGAATTTGGGTCCATCAAATTAAATAGTCAAGTGAAGAAAAGCTAACCAAAAGAGAGTGATTCTGAAACTGAAGGGTATCCAATTCTATCGTAATAGAATATGCTTTTTGGTATTTCCACTATTTGTTAATTTCTCTTGTGGTTGTCAGAAAAGTGAGTATAGCTCTCAGTTGGGTGGGTTGTCTGTGGGCTAGTCTAGTCCAAGTCATTACGGAGCGGTCATGGTGTCGTTCAAATACAAAGCGGTTTAAGTGGGCTAAAACTAATTTCGTCTGCCGTCAAAAGCGAACTAGACCATACGGTCAATGGACAATCCAACTCTTTTTTTTTTCAAATAAAACCTCAAAACTTTTAAAAATAAAATAAAACTAATTAATTTTATCTTTAATTATTCTTATCAAATGACATTTTATAATTATCGTTAAAATATCATTTATTTTCAAAATATCATTTGCTTACTAAAATAGCATAATCTCGCCAAAACTGCAAAAACCACGTTTTTCCGCCAAAACTGTAAAAGTGTATTTTAGAGTGTGAAATCGTATTTTTCCACCAAACTCACAAACCCGCATTTTCTGCTAAAACCGTAAAACCATGTTTTCCTGCCAAAATTGTGTTTTCGTCAAAACTGTAAAATTGCATTTTCCAGCCAAAACCACAAAATCATGTTTTCCCACCAAAATTGTATTTTCTCCAAAACCGCAAAATCAAGTTTTCTACATTACAGCCTACAAAAACAAATTGTCCGCATGGACAAGCCCAACTGAGCGCGGACGGATTTGACAGCTCTAAAAGTGAGAGTATCGCCATATTAGGTGCTCCGTGACATCAGCATAGAAGTGGTGGAAGCATCACGTAACTGAATCATGGTCTTAGTACGAGTTATAGTGGAATAAAGATCTTTTGCTGGATTAGTAAATTTCCACCAGAAAGTGGAGAAGAAAGACAAGTCTCACATCAAAGCCAACATCTATTTAGAAAATCATTATATAAAGAAAAGAAATCTCTGAAACTGAAGTGATTTTGTTCCGGTGATAGCATTTGGGGCGTGTTTATAGTATAGAAACAACTTCAAAACCTAATTATTATTCATGAAGAAGAAGTGCTTAGGGTTTAGAGAGGAAGCTCTCCACTGTCTGCGATAACGACTTTGCTCTTGGGAGTTCCGCTTTGCTTTCCCTCAGCCTCAATCTTGTACACAACATCCATTCCTTGCACCACTTTCCCAAACACCACATGCTTTCCATCTAACCAGCTTGTTGTCACGGTTGTGATAAAAAACTGCGAACCGTTTGTGTCTTTTCCAGAGTTTGCCATAGAAAGCATACCTGTGTGCCCGTTCACATTTCAAACCATCAGCCTTCATAACAATTTTATGACACTTTCTATGTACTTAGTCAAACTTGGCTTAGAGAAAAAAAATGATGATCACCTGGCCCGGTGTGCTTCAGCTTGAAGTTCTCATCTGAAAACTTCTGACCATAGATCGATTCTCCACCCATACCGTTTCCGTGCGTGAAGTCACCTCCCTGGATCATAAAGCTCGGAATGATTCTATGGAATTTGCTCCCTTTGTAGTGTAGAGGTTTCCCGCTTTTCCCAACACCTTTCTCCCCTGTATCCCAAGAAAATATTAAGCACTTTATCACAACCCAGCTCCAAAATCATGAACAAGATGCAACTCTACATTGTGAAAACATTCCAAAAGTGATCTCAAATCATATGATCTTCTTCATACTCTACATTAGACCTCCAAACAACTGTTCATGAAGATACTCTTCCTCCTCCTTGTAATAAGGTTTCGAGATTATAAAGAATATAATCAGTAACTTACCTGTGCACAGAGCTCTGAAGTTTTCTGCAAGAAGGAAACACACTCACGTATTACTCTCTTGGATTTAAAATAACTTGGAGCCATGATCAAAAGTTCAAAACCATATATATTTTACCTGCAGTTTTTGGAACTGCCTTGCCAAATAGGCCGATAACAACTCGACCTGCGACATCAAAGTCATCAGAGAATCAAACATCAAAAGAAACCAAGAATCAGATGTGTATCTGATGAACAAATGAGAAGACAAAATAAACTTTCAAATCAGCTGATGAACAAACATTTCACTAAGATCATCGATTCATACCAGCCTCTTTCCCGTCAATCTCTACATCGAAGTAAACCTTGTGAGTGATTTCCTTCTGATCTTCCTTTGCCTGATCAAACCACAAAAACTCATTAATAAACAGCAGATGTGTTACTGTCCCATCAGAAACAGTAACCAAATCGTTTTTGAACAATCTGGTGACTTCCACTAGAACGTAAACAAGGATGCGTTGACTGTCATCAACTACAGATTCATTGCAAATTGAAATTTCTACCTTACAAAACGAGTAACTAAAATCAAAATTGTAGATCTGGATCGTTGTGGTTTAGATTTCAGTGTCGAATGAATGTAACGAAACATTAAACAGATCCAGAATCGGGAGGAGAAAAGGATACCTGGATTAAAGCTAGGGCTGCGAAAAGGAGGAGTGTACCAAGTAGAATAGAGCTTGCTCTCGCCATCTCCGTGATCGTTTTCTTCTCAATCGAAACAGAAAATGTGAAAGAATGAGAAGCAAAAGTAGCGGGGACGTTCGGATCCTCGGATCGGTTCGGGTTGGGTAATTTCGGGATTTTAGGTTTAAGGATTTAGGTATCGATCGGGTATTTTAAAAATTTGGATTGGGTTTGGTTTGGGTTCGGATCGAATTGGGTATTATTTTTAAGATTCTAGACAAAATACAAAACCATAAATGTTTATTTCAATAAAACTAATATATTTTCAAACCAAACGTATACAAATTATCCGAAAAATCCAAAAAAAAAAACAAAATAAGTGTATTCGATATATCTATAATATCGGGAATATACTTAAAATATCTGAAATAACCAAAAAATAATTAATATATTTGGGTTTATAGTTGTAGTTTTGGGTATTTGAATTATATCAAGTCTAAATATAATTAATATATTTGGGTGTATAATTACACTTTGGTATTTCAGGTATCTATTCGGTTCTCGGTTCGATACCGGTTCAGATTCGGTTTTTCAGATATAAAAATTTAAGATCCGTTCAGATATTTGGTTTGGATATTTTCGGTTCGATATCGGTTTGGATTTTCGGATCCAAAATTTTTGCCCAGTCCTAAGCAAAAGGATGGAAGAATTTTATGTTTTTAATGGATCCGATTGAAAGTAGCTAACATACGCCGGTTTTGTTATTGGGCTTTTAGTGGGTTTATTATTGGCTTTTTAATCTAACGTAAACCTTTATCGTTCTAAAATAACGATACCTTCCATTTGCGTATGCACTTTAAGCAAAATTTGTTTGTTAATTAAATTGTAAATGCAAATGCCAAACGCACATGGAAGTAGAAAAATTTAAACTTTAAGTTCTCGATTGTTCATATGCATTTTTCTTTGGCGTTGTATTAGGGATTAGATGAAAATTATTGGGTCACTAGCCATATCTTTTAAGAAGTATGTGAACAATATCATACATCAAAAATTAAAAGAGATTTTGAATAGTATATACGGGATTTGGATCAATACATTTATTATCAATTGGTTTGTACAACTTAACACATTGATATGTAAATATGATGATCAAAGCCGTAACCTTAATATTGGTTTTTTAATCTTTTTGACTCGTTACGAATGACATACAAAAAGTAGGTCACCACAATTGACCAATTAACACAAACATTGTCGTGGTAGTGTCACTAAGACGACAAGGACACCACCCAAAAGTCCCACCTATCTCTCTACTAAACATAATCATCGTTAAGTCATTTATTTCCCATTTCTATTTAAATCACTAATCACTTGACGCATGTCAAGACAAGATGTTCTTGGAATATTTACAAAAAAATCTTACATAATTACATTTTTGATCCACACACTTTTGAAACATTTGCTTTTTATCCGTTATCGCTGGAGCTTACCCACTCAAGTACTCATCAGAAAAGCCATTAGCTTTAATATTATAAAGTAGGCTTAATTATATAAAAGATAAACATCTGCGTTATCTTTTGACAATTGACGTAGTGTTTATAATCCTGATAAAGACAAATAATGTTTCACTCTGTTTTGTTGTAAAAGTTTAATATTCACATGATATTCTTCACCTCAGAGGGATATATACATACACTCACAGATCCACCATATAAGATATCTCTTCTAGATGGAAGAATAGTTTGGAGCTACAAACTTTTTGGTCGGCTGGAGCTATAAAGTTAATAGTTTTAATGAATTATGGGTGAATTATTTGTATAAATAGTATTCTCTCTGTTACATACAAAATGTTGTTTTGGAATTTTTTTTTTGGTTTCACAAAAAATATTATTTTATATTTCTAATGTAATTTTTAAATAAAATTTATATTTAACTCTTCATCACAAAAGCCTCACTTTCTTTAAATTTAAATCAATAATATATTAAATAAAGACATATTTATATAATTAATAGTTTTTCTTAATTTATGTACGTTAAAAAGACACGGGTCTTCTCTAATAAATGGATTAACATTCTGAGTGATCTAATAAATGGTATATACTCCCTCCTTTCTGTAATAAGTGATGTTTTAGATGTTTTTATTTTATTTTCAAATAAGTGATATTTTCACAAATCAATGCAAAATTAAATAATTTTTAATTATTTTTTACCCTTTGTATTTTGCAGATTGTTTTCTTATTGGTTGAATTATATTTAAATGAACAATAAATGATGTTTTTAGTATAGAAAAAACAATTAAATGAATCCTTAATTGGTGTGTAAAAACCTTAAACATCACTTAATATAGAACAAAGGAGTATTATAATTGATAATTATATTTTAAATATCAGTACTCCGGATTTTAAATATTTTAGGGTTTACAAAATAGACTACAAATTTCTACACTGCATATCCCGTGTATCTCTTATATATTAATTGAGAATCATTATTAAAATATGAGAAAATTTGAGAAAATATCTTCACATGAGTTTATATTTTGAAAACTACACCATTTTTAATTTTTTCTGATAACTACACTTATTTAAAAATTAAATGACCAAAGTAACCTAAATAACAATTATACTAATTTAGATATTTAAATCATGAATTTTATTCAAATAAATACTAAAATATATTTACAGATCTACACAAGATAATATATAATTTGTTCTTTATTTATTCTATTTTATTATTATAATAATAAACTAATTTAAACTATATTTTAATATCGATGATTTCTCAGAATCAGAGGTTCGCCGGAGAAATTTCAACAGGTACGCCTCAGTTTTTTTTTTTTTTTTTTAATTCGTAAATCGGTTTCTTCTTCATTTGGTCGAATCGTAGTTCAACAACCACCACAATTTTTGTTGTTGTGAGTGATAATCAAGTCCTTAATTTATCTTTGCATTGGTGTGTACTACTATGCTAAAGTCTGGAACTTTTGATAGTTTTGAACCCACGATAGAAACTCCCAAACATGAATTTGATCTCTAATTAGACAATAAAAGAGAAGGGCATGAGACAATCTATTGTTTATTATTGATTCAGTTGTAATTGTGAATATAAATCAAGTTGTGACAATGTTGATATGAATGGTACTTCGTTTGAATATTTACAGTTTGGTTTCACCAAAGCTGATTTTGTTAGAATCATACGTCTTTCACTGTTTTCAATCTGGTATTAGTGTCGTATCATGATTATCCTTCTATATATTCTGAAAATAGTTCTGTTTTTTTGTTGTTGTTTTTTTAGGAAGGAAAATGGTCCATATAGCTGGAGTTTTTGGTGAATGGAAAGTGAAAAAGGAATCATGGAAATTCATGGTGAATACAAAAAAAGGAGGTAAAGTATTCACTATTACGGATGGTTTGAAGTTTGCTGATATGGTTCACATGGTTTATGAAGATTTTGGTATAGATAGGTTGGTTCATAAGGTAGAACTTAGCTATGTTTTGCCTGAGACAATGCTGAAAGACATGCCCAAGAATACTCCACCTATCTTTGTGAATAATGATAGGCAATTGGAGACTTTGTTTGAAATGTGCAGATCGATGCCTATTCGTCTTTGCATCTCAGTTAAAGAGAATGTTAACCTAGAGTACCAAAATCAAGGCTTAAATTCTCGCAAGTTTTCTGTGGTTTATGGAGAAAGCAACGCAAATACGATTGAAAATTCACGTGAGAATGTTGATAGGCAGAATAGTAATGAAGAGACAGAAGTTGAAGCTTTGAATTTTCATGATAGAAAGTCATTAAAAAGGGGCAATGGTTCAAGAATAAGGCAGAGCTGTCTTGGAGTATACGGATGCTTTCGATTGAACGCAAATTCAGATTCATTGTTAGCAAGTCAGACACCAAATTGTTAATTGTCAAGTGTGTTGAGGCTAGCTGCAAGTGGATGGTTCGAGCTACAAAGAGTTATCCGTCATGTGAGTATTTTTGGGTAACAAAGTACATCGACAATCATACATGTCTTTCTAGAAGAATTGGTGGACCAAAAGCTCCATCGAAAGTAATAAGTAAGCTTGTTTTGGAAACTTTTGGAAATGCTGGTATAGATATGAAACCAGGGGTGATCTCTACAACTATGAAAAAATGATACGGTCTTGATTCAACATACTGGAAGATATGGAAAGCTAGAGAAAATGCTCGGGAAGAGGTATTGGGTTCTCCAGAAAGTAGCTATGCTCAACTCCCTGTATACATCCACAAGATTAAGAAGGCTAATCCTGGCACAATAGCGTGCCTCGAGGTTGATGACCATCAAAGGTTTAAGTACCAGTTTATTTCGTTTGCTGCTTCTTCCAAAGGTTATGAATTCATGAGAAAGGTTGTTGTAGTTGATGGGACCTTCTTTAAAGGTAAATTTAAGGGCGTTTTGCTAGTTGCAACGACTCAAGATGGCGATTCTGGGATTTATCCTCTTGCGTTTGGAATAGTAGATTCTGAGAATGATGCATCTTGGGAGTGGTTTTTCACCAAGTTGAGGTCTGTTGTATCAGATGATCCTAGATTAGTTATGATATCTGACAGACATCTTTCCATTGCTAAAGCAATTGAAAAGGTGTACCCAACAGCTCATCGTGGAATTTGCACTTATCATCTACTAAAGAATGTCACTGGTAAGTCTGGAGGAAAAAAGATTGCTCGATTGGTAAAGACAGCCACTAAAGCTTATACGACAGCAGAATTCAATGTTATTTTTACAGAAATACGTCGTCAGAATCAGAACCTGCGCGTCTATCTGGAGGAAGCAAATGTTCGTATGTGGTCACGTGCTTATTTTCCAGGAGACAAATATGACATTACCACAAGCAACTCGGCAGAAGCTATAAATGCTGTGTTCAAAAAACCTCGTGAGCTACCCATTGTCTCATTGATTGAGGTAATAAGGAATACACTAACACGGTGGTTTTTTTATCATTGAGAAAGTGCTGCGAAACTTACTTCCTCTCTCATATCTAGAGTTGAAAAGAAGCTCAATAAACGGTGTGATTTGTCAGATACTTTTGATGTGCAGCCCATAAATCAATATGAATTTCAGGTAACCGATGGCTTTCAAAATTATTTGGTTGATCTACAACGGATGACTTGCACATGTCATGTGTTTAGTATTGATAAGATCTGTAACGCCCGTGTTCCGGAAGAGTTAATTATTGTGGAGGAATAATTAATTCGGGTTGTTCCGGGGGGCGGTATCGATCGATACTGGCAGGCATCGATCGATACCAGCCGGGTTTTCCTCGTGGTTATCTTCTTCTCTTATCTTCTTTCGAGTATAAAGGTTGTCCTTGTAAGGATAAGACCAAGGGAAGGTCGAGAAAGAGAGAGAGAGAGAGAGAAGGAGAGAAAGAGCGAGAGAAGCTTGGTGAAGCTTGGTGAGGCTTTGATCTTGCGAGATCAAGAGGATTCGAGCTTGGAGAGAAGCTCGAAGGAGAGCTTGGGAGAAGCTTGGCTGGGGCGTGAGCTGTTGAGAAGAGGAGAGATCTTCTAGAGCTCGTTCCATCGTGTCTAAGGTGAGTTGGGACCAAAGGTTAGCAATTGAGCTTGTGTGTGTGTTGTTAAGCTTGATTGGTGTGTTATGTGTGTGGTCCTGGCGAGTTCTGGGTGAGATCTCGCGGTGGTTCTTGGGTTTTCGCAGGGAGTATCGACCGATACCATGTGGGTATCGATCGATACCTGTCCCTTGGCGGTGGTCTCGAGTTGTGTGTGGATAGACTCGAGTTGTGTTGGCATCGATCGATACTAGTGTGTTGTTTGGGCATCGATCGATACCAGGGCCTTGTCGGTGGTCTTGTGTTGTGTTGGCATCGATCGATACCAGTGTGTTGCTGGGGTGTCGATCGATACCAGGACCCTGGTTGGGGGGTCATGTGTTGTGTTGGCATCGATCGATACCAGTGTGTTGCTGGGGTGTCGATCGATACCAGGACCCTGGTTGGGGGGGGTCATGTGTTGTTGGGCATCGATCGATACCCGTGGAGTATCGATCGATACCAGTGGCTTCGTGCCGGGAAGTTTAATTGGTATTAATTAATTCTTGGTTTGGCTATTTGATATTGCTGTTGTTGTGCTTATTTGATAGCCTGTTGTTGGGATGATCAATCTCACTCAGCATTTGGTTAGCCAAATGTTGATGCATCACTTTTGTCGATGCAGGTAAAGATAAGGCGTGATCGTGGAATCGAGGCGGTGAGGAGGGGATGATTAGGACCCGGGAGTTGCTTCTGTTGTTGGGGTATCGATCGACACCAGGGGTATCGATCGATACGTGTTGTTTGGCGATTGTAATCGTGAGCTTGTGTAAGCTGTAGACCGTGTGTGGTTGTGTATTAATAATTGTTTATTATTGTTATATGTTGCAAAAAAAAAAAAAAGTGCGGTCCTTTCAATTATGGTATCAGAGCCTATGCGGTTCTAGGAGCCTATGCGGTTCTAGGAGCCTTGGTGGTTCTAGAATTAGTTGGGTGTTGTGCGGGGTCGTAGAATCATCCTCTTCGAGCCTTGTGGGATTCCATGGTGAGTATCTTTATTGCGATGATTGTTGTAGTTCTCTTAGCTTGTGCTTCTGCACGCGTGCAGATGGCTAGTGGCCGTGGTTGAGGTCGTGGCCGTGGTTGAGGTCGTGGCCGTGGGCCGGGGGAGCAGGTCGAGGAGTCGCGTGCGAGTCAAGTTGGGTCTGAGGGTATGGCTGGCGTGAGTGTCAGTGTGGCTGGTGTTCCAGCAGGTGCTGCGGGTGATGCTCGGGCCCGAGATGATCGCATAGCGGATCTATCGAGGTTGTTGGAGCGGTTACCAGAGAGGGTACCGGCTCAGGCTCCTGTGGTTCCGGCGGTTGTGAGGCGCAGCCTCAGGTGGCAGCTGCGGTTGCTGGGGAGCTCCCATCCTATCTTAGGATGATGGAGCAGATGCAGAGGATTGGCACGGGATTCTTCTCTGGAGGTGCTAATCCTGAGGACGCGGATGCGTGGTTGAGGAGGGTAGAGAGGAATTTCCTCTCGAGTAGGTGTCCTGCGGGATACCAGGTGATCTTTGGTAATGCGCATCTCTGAGGAAGGGGTGTGGCAGCACGGAGAGTTCAGGCAGCGATGGCTTGGGCGGATTTTGTGGAAGAGTTTAACTTCAAGTATTTCCCTCAGGAGGCGTTCAACCGGGTTGAGTCAAGACTTGCGAGTTTGACTCAGGGGGATCGGTTGGTACGCGAGTATGAGGTGGAGTTCAACCGGCTCGGGTCTTATGTTAGACGAGCGGTTGAGAGTGAGTCGGCCCGTGTGTAGAGATTCCTGATGGGTCTTCGGGTTGACTTGAGGAACCGTTGCATGTGAGGGCTTTTTGCACGGTTGATGAGTTGGTTGAGACTGCGGCTTTGCTGGAGGAGGGTCTGAAGGACGAGGTGGTAGTGGTTACACCGAGTCTTCAGGCGAGATCTGTGCAGCAGCAGTCCGGTCCGAGCAGAGGCGGTAAGCCGATGCAAGGACCGAAGCGGAAGCGAGAGAGCGCTTCGAGAGGTAGTCAGGGTGGTCCGGGTTGCTTTGGTTGCGGAAGCATGGATCACCGAGTGGCGAGCTGTCCTTAGAAGGGCGGAGTGCGGAGTTCTGGTCTGGAATGCGTTTCAGACAGATGGGCACGAAAGTGCACTTGAGCGGCGTATCATCCTCAGACAGATGGGCAGTCCGAGAGGACCATCCAGTTTCTAGAGGATTTGTTGAGGATGTGTGTGCTGGTTTGGGGGTGGTCACTGGGTGGATCACTTGAGCTTGGTGGAGGTTGCCTATGGCAATAGTTACCAGGCGAGTAGTGGGATGGCTCCATATGAGGCTCTGTATGGGAGGCCATGTCGTACCCCCTTGTGTTGGACACAAGTGGGGGAGAGGAGCACTTTGGGTGCTAGTTTTGTTCAGGAAACCGCGGAAGAGATCCGGGTTTTGCAGCTGAACATGAAAGAGGCCCAAGATCGGCAAAAGAGTTATGCTGATAAGGGGCGGAAAGAGCTTGAGGTGGGAGGTAGTGTGTATCTCCAGATGGCTTTACTGAGAGGTCCGAACAGGTCCATTGCTGTGACTAAGTTGAGTCCGAGGTATATGGGACCGTTTCGGATTGTAGAGCGTGTGGGACCGGTAGTGTATCGGTTGGAGTTACCCGTGGTTATGCAAGCATTTCATAAGGTCTTCGAGGTGTCGATGCTGAGGAAGTGTTTGCATAGGGGTGACGAGGTATTGGCTGAGATTCCGCCAGATCTCTAGTCCAATATGACCGTTGAGGCGAGACCTTTGAGAGTTCTCGAGCAGAGGGTCAAGGAGCTTCGTCGGAAGAGGATTCCGATGATGCGTGTCCTGTGGGGCTGTGGCGGGGTGTAGGAGGAAACTTGGGAGCCAGAGGTTAGGATGGAACGTGGTTCCACGAGTGGTTCCAGAAGCAAGCTGCGGCTTGAGTTCCATCGAGAGGTTCCAGTTTCGGTTATAGCTGTATGCTATGTGTGTATCATTTTGTATTTCCGTTGTGTAGAACGATGTTACATTATGATGTGTAATAAGATGAGTATTTCTTATTACTGGTGACTTTGGGAGTCACGGTGTCGCATTGCGTTTGGGGTAAAAGCGTTAATGCAAGAGAGTGATAAGATGGATGTTCTTATTGCTGTTGTGGGCGGTGCGATGACCGGGTTATTGGTTATGCACGCCAGATATTCCAGGTGTGGAATATGGGTGATGCCGGTGTTGCCTTGCGAGGATTTACACGGATCACGAGAGGTAGTTCAGTCGAGATGCTTAGAGATATGTGACTTATTGCTCGTTGAGAGGACTGGTTCCTCTGGTGCCGATAGCTCGCAGGACTGTGTGTCTTGAGAGTGTGAGTGGCGATGTACCCAGACTCGGGAGGTTTATAGCCTAGAGTAATACGTGATACCGTGGATTCGTAAGGAGTATGTCCTGGATGGAGGATATATTGCCTAGAATTGAGTGGTATGGGGTATCGAGACTCGTCAGGTTATATTACCGAGGGGAGTGGTACGGCAGATACCCAGAACTCGGAGATGCTGCGGTGTCTTGGGTGCTGTGGTATGGTTGATACCTTGCGAGGTATGGTGGATATCCTGCGGGATATGGCTGACGCTCAGAACTCGGAGATGCTGCGGTGTCTTGAGTGATGGGGTTGGCGTGTGTTTGAGCAATAAGTACATATGATGCTGCGGTGTCATAAGCATAGAGACTGAGTGGGAAACCTCGGAGGTTAGTTTTGGACCTCGTGTGAGTATTGCGTTGGCCGGGTTGGCCAAGGGTTGTGTAATCGTTGCGACGATTAGGGTTCATTGGAGATGGACGGTTCATGGGAGATGAACGGTAACGAAGATTCGAGGACGAATCTAAGTTAGTGGGGGAGAATTGTAACGCCCGTGTTCCGGAAGAGTTAATTATTGTGGAGGAATAATTAATTCGGGTTGTTCCGGGGGGCGGTATCGATCGATACTGGCAGGCATCGATCGATACCAGCCGGGTTTTCCTCGTGGTTATCTTCTTCTCTTATCTTCTTTCGAGTATAAAGGTTGTCCTTGTAAGGATAAGACCAAGGGAAGGTCGAGAAAGAGAGAGAGAGAGAGAGAAGGAGAGAAAGAGCGAGAGAAGCTTGGTGAAGCTTGGTGAGGCTTTGATCTTGCGAGATCAAGAGGATTCGAGCTTGGAGAGAAGCTCGAAGGAGAGCTTGGGAGAAGCTTGGCTGGGGCGTGAGCTGTTGAGAAGAGGAGAGATCTTCTAGAGCTCGTTCCATCGTGTCTAAGGTGAGTTGGGACCAAAGGTTAGCAATTGAGCTTGTGTGTGTGTTGTTAAGCTTGATTGGTGTGTTATGTGTGTGGTCCTGGCGAGTTCTGGGTGAGATCTCGCGGTGGTGCTTGGGTTTTCGCAGGGAGTATCGACCGATACCATGTGGGTATCGATCGATACCTGTCCCTTGGCGGTGGTCTCGAGTTGTGTGTGGATAGACTCGAGTTGTGTTGGCATCGATCGATACTAGTGTGTTGTTTGGGCATCGATCGATACCAGGGCCTTGTCGGTGGTCTTGTGTTGTGTTGGCATCGATCGATACCAGTGTGTTGCTGGGGTGTCGATCGATACCAGGACCCTGGTTGGGGGGTCATGTGTTGTGTTGGCATCGATCGATACCAGTGTGTTGCTGGGGTGTCGATCGATACCAGGACCCTGGTTGGGGGGGTCATGTGTTGTTGGGCATCGATCGATACCCGTGGAGTATCGATCGATACCAGTGGCTTCGTGCCGGGAAGTTTAATTGGTATTAATTAATTCTTGGTTTGGCTATTTGATATTGCTGTTGTTGTGCTTATTTGATAGCCTGTTGTTGGGATGATCAATCTCACTCAGCATTTGGTTAGCCAAATGTTGATGCATCACTTTTGTCGATGCAGGTAAAGATAAGGCGTGATCGTGGAATCGAGGCGGTGAGGAGGGGATGATTAGGACCCGGGAGTTGCTTCTGTTGTTGGGGTATCGATCGACACCAGGGGTATCGATCGATACGTGTTGTTTGGCGATTGTAATCGTGAGCTTGTGTAAGCTGTAGACCGTGTGTGGTTGTGTATTAATAATTGTTTATTATTGTTATATGTTGCAAAAAAAAAAAAAAGTGCGGTCCTTTCAAGATCCCTTGTAAGCATGCTGCTAAGGCTGCAAAAAGTCGAGGCGTAGACCCTGGGTTATATGTACATCCTTACTACTCAAAGTCGTATTTGTGTGCTGCATATTCAGAGAGCATAAGACCCGTAGATGATCTTTCGGACTTGAGCGAAATATCTTCTGATATTGTTGGTCAGAAATATCTACCTCCAGATGTCCGAAGGAAACCAGGAAGACCCGTAAAAAGAAGATATCAAAGTGTTGGAGAACAAGTAATGAGGAAAAAAGCGCGAAAACAATTTTGCTCAAGATGTCATCGTTCGGGACACAATCGTGCAAGATGCGACTTTGGAATTTGATGTTTTTATTTGGCTTTAAACTTCTGGCTTTTCATTTCCTAATCTCTCTTTAGTCTTCTTTGAATTGGGATTTAAATAGGAATTTACATATTCTAGTTTTACATTATTTGTATGTAGACTCTGTGTTTCAACTACTCCGGCTCGCACCAGTTTGCTATGCGTCCTTTTTCTTGGTCTTTTCAATGCAAATAAATTAATAGAAAGAAAAAGAAAAGAAATACAACTCAATAGAAAAACCAAGTGAGAAAGAATCCAACGTAAAAGCAAACAATAAGCAAAGCCAAATCCATTATAAGAAAAGGACTACTAAATAGAAGGAAAAAAAAGAAGACTACGTTCCTAAAAATTGTGAAAATAGTTGGCTTCTCCGAACATATCTGTTACAATCTTTTTTCGGATATCCCTGATGTTTTCATCACATAGTCCAACTTCCATATCTATGTCTAATGCAAGACATTCGACATACTTCATAGCAAATACTCCACAATCACCCGTTTGTTTGTTCTGCGGAATTCTTCTAGACCTTGAAACTGTGTACTCATCAGCACTTAAAGCGTATTGGTCAGCTGGTGAAGCCAATGATTTGAGAAGATATGGAAGCATACGTGCATATGGCTTCACAAACTCCGTTATCTCGTCATCGCTAGAGAGCGAAATAATACTGTCGTACACTTCAATGTGCTGGTGAAGAATCGAGATAGCCAAGGCGATCCAATGGACATTTTTAATGTTTAACACAACATACACATCATCGACATCAACTCCAAGACTTTTATTTGTCCTTTCACACGTAGGTAATACACCATTATAGTAATCAATGAACTCAGCACTCCAATAAAAATTTTACTTACATCTTCACTTAACCAAAATTGTGGCTCAATAAGCTCGGCAAAAAAATGTTTGTCTGCATTAATGGTGCCCAAGTTCACCGTTATAGCTCTGGAATCAATCAATGCAGGTGGTTAAATGAATATTGATAAGAAAGTAATAAATACTCAAAAAACCAATATACTTTTTTGTGAAAACACGAACCTGTCTATCATCATCCACGAGTCTAGCCATTGAGCTTTATTTTGATCCGCTACTGCAAACGGATCGTATGCATTTGTTTTTACGACCTTATTTCTTCTCATCTTTTCACCAATATCAAATAACAAACCATGGTCATTGATTTTCACATTTGTTTTTATCATCTTCCTTTTCTCATTCTCCTTTGCTGGAGTTACGCTCAAAATTTTGACCGAAGAATCTGTCTCCGTACAGTGCACTGTATCGAAAGTGGCTTTCAAATATTTTGTTGTTAACTAGAAAAAAAAAATTAGTCACCATATATATTCACAATAAACGTGTTAAGACATACTAACTTTAGCAATTGATGTTTAAATTGATAAAATTATTTGCGAATAAGAATACATCAAAAAACAAAATTTGCAAAATGCCAAATCATCAAGCTGACGATTGTTTACCTTCCTCGCTGTTTTTAAACTCTTGACTTTTTTCACCTTTCTCGTTTTTTGTAAAGTCTTCAAATTTTCATCAAGTCCTCTTAGCTTAGCTTTCACATCCAAAAGCTCTGAACTAAGCTTTGCAAAGCCATTGTTTAGAATTTCTTCAAATTCTGTCAGACACGCCTCAAAATAGTCTTTTGATAAAACTTCCACGCATGGGACAACACTTTTCTTCTTGATTTCAAATTTTCCGGATATGTTTGCTCTGTTTCTGCCTTTATTTTTCCATTACTTTCTTTCTGAAACTTGTACTACATCTCTAACAGAACATATGAAAAAGAAAAAAAAAATCAAATCAAATTTGTGTTAACTTTCAATAAGCAAATCATCTATTACAAGAAAGAAAAAAGAATACGTCAATTATCTATACAATAATACAATTATCCTACCTCGAGCAGACAGTTAGACATACATCAAATTATGGACTACTAAGTTTAATAAATTCATAATCTTCATCATCGATTAAGCAAAATCAGAATCTCAGGTAAAGAGTAAATCATTGACTTTTCTTTCACGAGCCTTTGGATTAATAAAATCGACTATTTTCAAGCGTGTTTGTCTATTAACTTGGCTTGACTACGTTACTTATTTATATGTTGTTGATGCTACATAGATAAACTCTTAGCAGTGAAGCAACGAAGCAGCTACTTTTCAAAAAAGAAATTAAGGCAAAGTCATTTACGTACAGATCAATAAATATAGGCATTAAAAATATAGAGAAGAACCAGAGAGAGTACCGTTGCTCTGTTTTTTTTAGAAAACTGAAATAGAGTACCACAAGTCGAATGATCTCCGTTCCTCTGCTTTTTTTAGAAAACTCAATTGTTGATGAAACTGTTTACGTAATAACATGTTTATATAAGACTAATAAAAGTTTTTTTTTTGTAAAGATAAAGTTAAAATTATTTTAAAGATTTATCCAATTATAAATTTAAAAATATTAAGTAATTAGATATCTTTATCTCAAATAAAAAATAATCATAATATTAATTATTTCGAATTTTTATTTTCATTAATTAAAATATGTTATTTCTAATTAACTTTGGTCAAAAAAGTCTTTTTACATAAACCAGAAGTGTAGTTTTCAAAAA
Organism: Eutrema japonicum; assembly: GCA_030161315.1. Taxonomy (NCBI): domain Eukaryota; kingdom Viridiplantae; phylum Streptophyta; class Magnoliopsida; order Brassicales; family Brassicaceae; genus Eutrema; species Eutrema japonicum. The sequence continues at coordinate 34,178,103 of BSQW01000010.1, forward strand.
AAATAAAAAAACAGTGTATTTTACTAATTCAAAACTTAAATAGTGTATTTTGCCAATTATCCCTTAAAATTAATCATAAAATAAATCAATGATACTATCTTTCGCTCTCTTCCTATTTTGTCCTGCAATTATACAATATTACTTATGTTAATCATTATATTCTCTATATCATCTTTGTTTGATCACATTTTTATAAGAAATTGAATCATCACATTATCAGCATAATAAAAAAAATCTATATTTTTCGGCATATGATGTGATTTAAATTTTTTTAAACCAACCTAAATTATCTACTTTATGAATGAAAAAATATGTGTTAAAAATTTTATATCGATTATAAATATGAGTAGCTATCACCGAAATATATGATAAAAATGATAAAAGTATGAAAGATAAGATGTTAAGTATTTTAAAAAGTTTGTAACACTATAAAAAATTTAAGTTGTTAAGTACTTTAAAAAGTTTTAATAATCGCTAATTCAAATATAAAAAGTAATCGTAAATTTGAAAATAGTTAAAAATAATTATTACGTTGATAAAAAATTATTATATATTTTAGTATATACAAGCGAATCTCGGATACCGGATAATATAATTTCACAACTAACTATAGATTTGTATCTAAATTTATACAAATAATTTTTAATAATCATTTCATCCTGCCTATAGACCTGGATATCACATCGTTAATGATTATAAAGATAAAGGTACTAAAACTTATAGCGGTCGATTTTTAGATAACCGTTAATATCTTATGAGATCATTTATAGATTCTACTTTTAAGAAAAAGTCCACATTTGCGTATCCAAAAAGATAAAATAATGAGATTTCTTCATTTCATTTTTGTAATTTTTCTATTGGAAGTGGAAAAATATAATTATAAATAATTTCCCAAAAACTAAAATAAACTGCCTTTTAAAAAAAAAGAATAAAAGAGAAAAGTAAGGGTCAAATCGAATACCTTTTTATTGGAATCGACTTCTGGGGAATGCATTTGGTAATTGGCTATGTATAGACTATAGAGTCTGAGTCTTTGAGTCTCGTTACTGATGATGTCAAAAGGATCGGCCCGCGTCCAATCTCACGGCGGACATTTTTATTTTTTGGATCGCAACGGACCGGCCTGTTAAGACTGCAGTCCTTATAACTATGTCAAAGTTCACTCCGCTAACTAGTCCTTACACATTTCTCTTTCTTTTTCTTTTGGACTTATTTTTTACGTACGTATTTAAATTTTAATCACAATACCTATCCAATTATAACGTTTGAACTTACACTATAGTTACAAGTTCGAGATCTCTAATTGTTTTTGTTTTTGTTTTGTAATTGCGATAGATTATTAACCACGAAAATCAGATTCTCCGACCTACTAATTTTTTCACTAAGATAAAATATTAGAATATGCGAATAATAACAATGCAACAAATGAAGTAAAATATTTTCTTCAAAAAAAAAATATAAACAAACGAAGTAAAATAGACATAGGAGATCGCTTAAAAAAAAAATAGACATGGGAGACGGAACAAACAATATTAATAATGTAGATAGTGTTACTCGGTTATTATTGCGTAACAAACAAAATAGATTGCCGTCATTAAAAAACTAAAAATGTAGATAAATTACAATCCATGCGATCTAGTTCTTGTCAGCCACGCATTTAAACAAAAACGAGGTTCCTAGATTAGTGACCGAGTCTTTGAGGAGAGTAGTTTATAAAGAAAACATAATGCATCGTGCATGCGATCTAGTTCTAGATAAACATGCAAAAATATCCACCATGGAATTCAAACTACAAGGGATTAAGTTTGAGTAAACCAACTCATCTAAGAAATTAGAGAATGTGGTTCACTCATAATGTTATTGTGTTATTTTGATTAACTTTGCATAATATGTTAAATTATATGGGCTTCCAACTCAAAACTAATTGGCTATGAGTGGATTGGCACATGTCCCTTATATATTACTTAGGATCCCTTCCAACTTTCGATGTGGGATAATATTCTATAATACGTCCCCTCGAGATTATGGCTCTTTGCCTATCAATCTCGATATGTTCGGGCATGGATCGATGGACCAACTTTGGATCGGATCGATAATGGATCGAGTTGGACAGTATGGATCGGGCTCTGATACCATGTTAAGTTACATGGGCTTCCAACTCAAAACCAATTGGCTATGAGTGGATTGGCCCATGTCCCTTATATATTACTTAGGATCCCTTCCAACTTTCGATTTGGGATAATATTCCCTAATATAATATGTCTCAAACAAAAAAAAATACAGTATAACTCATAAAACTATATCATTTTGAGTAAAGAGGCGAAATACTTCATCTTTGACATTTCGACAACATTTTCGAGAGATTTTCAAAAAAAATGTTTTTCGGAAATTTTTAGTGTTTCCGAGGAAATTCCAACAAAACTTGAGTTTCCTCGCTATGGTCTCGTTCCGCCGTCAGAAATTTTCCGAGAACCAAGGTCGTCGGAAGTTATCCCCTGAATTCCTTACGTTTTCTTGTAGTGTATGAGTTAACTCACCCTAACAATGTGTTTAATACTTACACTACAAGAAAACATGTGGAAATCCGACGGAAATTCCGACGGCAATAATTCTGTCGGAAATTTCTGACGACTTTCCGACGGATTTCCGACTAACTTCTCATCCGTCGGAAATCCGTCGGAATTCCGTCGGAAATATTAACCCGTCGGACACTTTTCGACAGATTTCCGACGACTTTTTGACGCATTCTGATGTTGCCGACATACTGCCGACGGATTTCCGACGACGTTCATCCGTCGGAAATTTCCGACGGATTTCCGACGGATTGCCGACGAATTTCCGACGGATTTCCGACGGATATCCGACAGATGCCGACAGATGCCGACATGGTTGCCGACATCGATAATATCTACTTTATATCCGTCGGAAATCCGTCGGAAATCCGTCGGAAAATGGACAAAATTTTCCTTATAAAAACGTTTCCACCCTTCATTTATAACCACAAAAAAAAAAAATCTATGTTATCTAATTCCTTACGAAAATGTCTTCTTCAAATCCTTATAATTATTTTCGATCATGGATGGACAAGCCTCATCAAATTCCGGACACGGGCCTAGTTACGGAGGAATTCAAAAAAGGTCTACAGGAATTCATGGCATTTGCGGGTATGCAGAAGAAAGCAAAAAAAACCGGTAAAATCTATTGCCCTTGTACCAATTGTGGGAATCGTAGATTTATCGTGATAGATGAAGTATGGTCACATTTGTATTGTCATGGGTTTATGTCGGGTTACAAGATTTGGTATTATCATGGAGAAAATGATACAATGGTGGATAATTATGCTAGTACTAGTGAACATTATATTGGGGATAACACTAGCTTAGAAGAACCCGCAATGGAAGAACAAAGTACTGTAGGTCATGTTCAGATGGTGAACGATGCATTTCGTGAAAATATACCATCGGTTGCTGAGTATGGAGATAGGGGAGAAGAACCTAATTTAAAAGCTCGGAGATTCTTTGATATGTTAGACGCTGCTAAACATCCGTTATATGATGGGTGTAGAGGTGAACATTCCCCTTTATCAACTGCAACAAGGATGATGGGTATAAAGACGGATTTCAATTTGAGTGAGGAGTGCGTGGATGCAATCGCTGATTTTGTGAAAGAAATTTTGCCAGAAGATAATCTTGCACCGGCATCATACTATGAGATACAGAAACTTGTTCAAGGTCTAGGACTGTCGTATCAGATGATAGATGTATGCATAGACAACTGTATGCTCTACTGGAGAGAGGACGCAGATCGTACGACATGTCGTTTTTGTTGCAAACCTCGGTATAAGGAAACAGGTGGAAGAGTGCCAGTGCCATATAAACGGATGTGGTATTTACCGTTAATAGAGAGATTGAAGAGGTTATATCAGTCAGAGCGCACAGCAGGAGCAATGAGATGGCATGCAGAGCATACAACAGATGGACAAATCGCCCATCCGTCAGATGCAGGAGCATGGAAACATTTTCAATCCATTTATCCCAGCTTTGCGTTTGAGGCAAGGAACGTATACCTTGGATTATGTACCGATGGTTTCAGCCCTTTTGGGAAGCACGGCAGAAAATATTCTTTGTGGCCAGTAATTGTAACACCTTACAATTTGCCGCCATCTTTGTGCATGCGAAGGGAGTTCTTGTTCCTTAGCATTCTCGTTCCTGGACCAGAGCATCCGAAGAGATCACTTGATGTGTTTTTGCAACCATTGATTTATGAGCTGCGAATGTTATGGGACCAAGGTATTGAAGCGTTTGATGTTTCTTGTCACCAAAATTTCATCATGCGGTCGGTACTTTTGTGGACTATTAGCGATTTTCCAGCATATGGCATGTTATCAGGATGGACAACGCACGGAAGGTTATCGTGCCCGTACTGTCAAGATAACACTGATGCGTTCCAATTGAAGCACGGACGGAAAACGTCTTGGTTTGATTGTCATAGGCGATACCTACCTAGCGATCATCCTTATCGTCGGAGCACCACATTGTTTAGGAAGAACCGGAAAGTATTTGACGGTCCTCCTCCTGAGTTAGATGGTGAGTATTTGTTGACTCAGTTTAGAGATTTTGGTGCAGAGAGGACCGTTGATTGTGGTGGTAACGGACATCATCCTGTTGATGGTTGTGGCAACGTTCATAATTGGCACAAGAGGAGCATTTTCTGGGATTTGCCTTATTGGAAGAACCATCTTTTGAGGCATAATCTGGATGTCATGCACATTGAGAAGAATTTTTTCGACAACATTATGAACACCGTTCTCAATGTCAAAGGGAAGACGAAGGACAATCTGAAGTCTAGATTGGACTTGCCAGACATTTGTTCTCGTAGAGCACTACATGTGACAGAGAACGGGAAGCCTCCGGTCCCGGCTTTTCGTTTCGATGAACCTTCAAAGGCCGAGTTTTTTGACTGGATTACCGAAAGTGTTAGATTCCCGGACGGATACGCATCTAACCTTCGGAACTGCGTTGATCATGGAGAAGGGAAGTTTACTGGGATGAAGAGTCATGATTGTCATGTGGTGATGCAGCGCCTCCTTCCATTTGCCTTTGCATGTCTTCTACCACGTAATGTCCACGAAGCAATTGCAGGTACAATCATGAAATTATTTATTTACTACTTTATACAATATATACTTCATTATTTAATTATTCATTTGTTATCCATATATTGAAGGGATTGGTGCCTTTTTCCGAGATATATGTTCTCGCTCTCTTACATCAGACGGTATCCGAAATCTTGGGGCTAATATACCTGTAATCCTTTGCAATTTGGAGAAGATATTTCCTCCTTCATTCTTTGATGTTATGGAACATTTAACAATTCATCTCCCTCGAGAAGCAGAGCTTGGGGACCCGGTTCAGTACCGTTGGATGTATCCTTTCGAACGGTATATGTTACATCTAAAGAAGAAGGTGAAAAATTTGAGTAGAGTGGAGGGTTCTATCGTCGCACAGACCATCAATGAAGAAACCTCACATTTTGCCGAGTCCTACTTTCCATCACAAGTCAAAACAAAGAGTCGTAGAGCAGCTCAACATGATGACGGAGGCGTCCTACCTTTCTATCCGGTCGATGTACCTCATATATTTTTACAGATTGGACGACTTAGTGGAAAAGGCAAGAAGAGGAGACTTTCACCACAAGAGCGAGAGCATTTGCATATGTATATTCTCACAAACTGCGACGGAGTTGATGAATATGAGAGGTATTATATATTGAACATAATTATTAATTACGTATTGGGTTTTTGATTATATATATATATGTACTAACGTGATAATTGTTTCAATCTCACAGGATGTATATGGCTTATCAACGTTTTGCATTTCCTGACAAAACAGAGGACGAGCTAATCGAGCTCAAACAGGAAGAGTTCGGACGTTGGTTAAGAGATTATGTAAGTCTTTTAATTGCCTTGTTTTTAGCAATCATCATATGTAATGAAAGATTTAATTATTTGAAGTATTTTTATTTTAATTGTGCAGGTGACGACAGAGAAGGCTAACGGACAAACATTTCCCACGTGGTTAGATGAAATTGTGAGATTTCCACTAGCAACCGTGCAGTCACATGTGATGTATAGCACACGGGGGTACGCTTTTAAGATTCTTCGGGATGATAGGAGTGCGACAACTTCAGATTACGGTGTATCAACTCAGTCAGGTGATCCTGTATACTATGGTGTCGTACGTGAGATTTTCGATGTTCAGTACCCGGGAATGCTCGGTCTAAGATGTGTTGCATTTTTATGCGACTGGAACGACCCATTAGTAGGAAGCGGTGTGCGACACGACCAATTTGGTGTTACATCATTACATAGCAGAAGAAAACTCCAGAGATACGAGCCATTGGTACTTGCATCACAAGCAGACCAGGTTTGTATTTCTTTTACGTTAATTTTTAATTAAGTTTTGTTGCATTCCCGTGGTTAAATTTGTACATGGTGTAGGTATGCTACATTCCCTATCCGCGGGTGACAAACAAGCAAGACCCGTGGGTTACAGTCACATCGATAAACCCGAGAGGTAGAGTTCATGGGATGTCTGATCATGAACCCCTCCAACAAAGCTCCGTAGGTTTGGGTTCAATCGAGCATTCCCTTGAGGTCGACCTTGTCGTTGATTTCACCATACAGTCAGACGATCGAGTATTTGAGGATTCAGAAGAAGAATTTGACGAATTTGGGGAACCTTCCGATTCAGGAGAATCAGATTACTCATCATCGGATTGACAGTAGTTTTAATTATAAAATTTGCACCGTAAAATATGTACATATATTTGAACTAGAATTGTAATGTGTAATATATCAGTTATGTCGAAATTTTATAAAGTTAGACATTTGGTTACAAGGTTAACCTATATTATAACTTCTATATAAATTCTATATAACACATTTTCTTGATGTATATACAAGGTTAACCTATTTTGTATACATCATACTAGTGTTTGTAAACTTTTGCCACAAAAAAAACCTATACCCTATACCCTAAACAAGATTTTTGAATATCCGTCGGAAATCCGTCGGAAATTTCCGACGGATTTCCGACGGAGTCAGCTGCATCGGCTAAAATAGGTTTTATCCGAGGCAGCTGACTCCGCCGGAAATCCGTCGGAAATTTCCGACGGATTTCCGACGGATATTCAAAAATCTTGTTTAGGGTATAGGGTATAGGTTTTTTTTTGTGGCAAAAGTTTACAAACACTTGTATGATGTATATAAAATATGTTAACCTTGTATATACATCAAGAAAATATGTTATATAGAATTTATAAATTTTGATGGAAGTGTTTGTATAATTTATAGTATTAGATATAGTTGATTTATGAGAAATGATATGTTTTGATGTTGTATAATTTTTAAACTAATGCAAAGCCTTTAATATTGATGAAGTTAATATATATATTGAATGAAACATGTAAATAACATGTCCCTAAATCATATAAAGAAACCCTAAACCCTAAACCCCAAATATACCCTAATTCCGTCGGAATTCCGTCCGAAATTTTCGACGGATTTCCGACGGATCTGAAAAATTCGACACGTGCTTGTTGACTGACTAATCGACAAACATGCAAGGAATATACCTTATCCGTCGGAAATCCGTCGGAAATTTCCGACGGATTTCCGACGGATATGAAAAATTAGACACGTGCTTGTTGACTGACTAATCGACAAACATGCAAGGAATATACCTTATCCGTCGGAAATCCGTCGGAAATTTCCGACGGACTTTGATATTTTCGAGACCGCGGGAATATCAACCGCGTAAATGAAATTATTTTTTGAAATCCGACGGACATCGAATTATATCGACGAAACGTAAGTTTTTTTCCCTCTTTCTCTCTTCTTCCTCTCTCTCTTCCGTCGCTTCTTCTCCCTCTTCTCTCTTCTTCTTCCTTACCGAAAATCTGTTCTTCTCCCTCTTCTCTTCTTCTTCTTCACAATTTCAATTTTAATCTTCAATTCATCAACTCCTTTTCAACAAAACCATGTAAGTTTAATCAATTCCTTTAAATTTTTTTTATATCATGTTAGTTTTAGGGAATATATTAGTTAGGTTGTTAGAATTCTATTTATGTGAATTGTTAAGTGGTTATAATAGAATTTGTTATTTAGAATAATATTAGTGTTAGGGTTTATGTGTTTAGATTGTTGATTTAGAATTGTTAGATCTAGAAAACAAATTTTTGATCTTGTTTTATTTTCTAAAAATATTAAAATCGTTTTTAGATCTTGTTTTATTTTCTGAAAATATTTTAAAAACGTTTCTAGATATTGTTTGAATTTTTTAAAATATTTTTTAAGTAATAAAAACGTTTAGACAATATTTGTATATATTAAAAACGTTTTTAAAATATTTCTATATATTTAAGTTGATGTTAAAATATTTTTTTAATAATAAAAACGTTTTTATAATATGTGTATATATTAAAATCGTTTATTGTATTTTTTAACTAATAAAAACGTTTTTAAAATATTTCTATATATTTAAATTGATGTTAAAATATTTTTTAATAATAAAAATCTTTTTCAAATATTATTTTAGAAATAAAATCGTTTTAAATATTTTTTATAGTAATAAAACATTTTCTAAACATTTTTATATATTAAAACTGATTTTAAAATATTTTAGAAAATTTTGAAATTTTTTGAAAATTTTAAATTTTAGTAAACTTTGAATTTTTCGGAAAATTTGAATTTTTCCTAAATTTGTTTGCTGAAAATTTCAAAAATTTTGGTAACTTTTGAATTTTTTGTTAATTTACTAACAATTTTACCGTTTTCCGCAGGGATCACGACGATGTTCTTCAGTTGGGAGGCGGCAACCAAGGACGCCGTTCTCGGAGTTCTCGGTGTACGCCTCCTCCGGGACCAACGAGCTCGGGAACTCACATCCCTGATTCCCAACAATCCGCTGCTCGGAGCCACATTGAGATCGAGGAGCTAGTCCGGCAGCCTAACCGGGGCCATTGCATTCGACTCGACCCGAAGTTTGAGGACGGCACTTGGTAAGAAATTTTTTGTACATTATTTCAACTTATTTAGATTTTTAAACTTAACATATTTATATCTTTTCATACTGTTTTCAGGTTTAAGCTGTCGACTCAGATCACCAAGGCGATATTACGGATGCTCCACAACATGTTGGACAAACCGTACGAGAAGTATTCGGACATGCCTACCGAGGAGAAAGACGTGTGGCACCGGACTTTCGCGGTAAGTTATTTATTGATATATTATTTATTTTGAATTTCATTTTGTCAATTTTTCTTTTTGATATGTAACATATTTTTTTAAAAAATTGTAGCAAGAGTTCACGTGGGACTCTCATCATACGCGCAAAGTCATTGACACATTCGACAAGTATGCCGCAAACTCGTACTCGAAGCACATGTACGAGTGGAAGCAGAAGTGGAAGCACAACAAAGACAAGCCGAAGGACCTTGACGACGACGTCTGGAAGGGCTTCTGTGAGTACTGGAGTAGGCCTGCGACGAAAAAGACCTCCGAGCAACAGTCGAAGAACCGAAATAGCCAACGAGGCGGGAAAGGGGTCTACATCCACAACGCGGGCGCAAAGACCATCGAACGGGAAGCGATGGAAATGGTAAGTTTAATTTAAATTTTTTATTGTTAATTCTGTTTTTTATATTTATTTAACTTAACAAATTTTCGCAGGCGAGAGAATCTGGTTCCGAACCCGATTATCTTCAACTCATCGAGAATAGACACACCAACAAGAAAACCGGTCAGATACAGGACTTGGGGATGCGGGATGTTGTCGAGAAGAGCAAGAAGACGAAGCTGGACCGTGAACTATCATCGCAGCTCACTATCGAAGGATCGACGTCCTCGAACTCTTTGTCCCGGGAAGAGATAAACCAGATTGTACTTGAGGTAAGTTTTAATTTCATTTCGTTTTTTTTTATTTTCGTTATTTATTTATTATCGGTTTTAATTATTCGCAGCAAACCCGGCAAGTGAAAGGTCGATTCGCTGGGTTAGGCACCATTCCGACCCAGGAATCTTCTTCCTCGCTTCCTCGTTATCCTTCGGAGTACCGGGTAGAAATCGAGAGGCTCACCCAAACGGTGAAAGACCGTGACCAGCAGGTTGAAGAGCTACGGACGGAGCAACATACTACCAACAAGAAGCTCTCCTGCTTGGAGAAGATGATGGAAAAATGCTTCCCGCATATGTTTCGGGATAATAATCCCGACGACGGAGATTCTCCAACCGTTTAAATATTTGCTTTTAATGCCTTTTTTTTGAACAATTTATTTTAATGTGTAATGAATTTTTTAATTTTGTTTAATGAATTTATATATTTATTATTTCTATTTTTAATTTATATTTCAAATTTATGTAATTTTAATATATAAATTTCAAAAAAATAAATAATTAAATAAAATTCAAAATACCAATTCCGTCGGAAAACCGTCGGAATAAGTTACTGTAACATCCCGATTTCTTGTATATGCGGAGAGGCTTATAAGAATTGATTTGGCTATCTATGACACCAAAGTGCACTTAGCTTTTCCGATCACTTGCCCGAAAGAACTCCAGAGTTAAGCGTGCTTGAGCTGGAGTAGTCTAAGGATGGGTGACCTTCCGAGAAATGATTCGCGGTATCGTGTGAGTGAGGACAAAACACGGGGAAAGATCACGTGGTGATTGCAGGGTCAGTAAACAAGTATTACAAGCCTCCCGGACTAACGCACCGGCCATCGGACAAGGGTGGGGCCCACGGGCCGAGAGAAGGCATGGGGCCCACGGGCCGAGAGAATGCATGGGGCCCACAGGTAGGGGTGGTCGGGGCGTTATAGTTACCGTCGTAAATCCGTCGGAACCTATTTCCGACGAAGAACCGACGGACTTCCGAGACAACTTCCGATCAAATTATCCGTCGTAACTCCGTCGAAAATAGTTACCGTCGGAAATCCGTCAGAAATATCTTCCGAAGGATTTACGACGGACTTCCGACAAATTCATTCGATCACCATCCGTCGGAAATTCTGTCGGTAATATATCCGTCGGAACGTACGCGGTCGGAAATCCGTCGGAAATGTCTGACGGCTTTCCGACGGCACAAATCCGTCGGAAGTCCGTCGGAAATTACCGACGGATTTCCGACGGCATTTCCGACTGAATATCCGTCGGAGTATCCGTCGGAACGTACGCGGTCGGAAATCCGTCGGAAATGTCTGACGGCTTTCCGACGGCACAAATCCGTCGGAAATGTCTGACGGCTTTCCGACGGCACAAATCCGTCGGAAATTTCCGACGGATTCCGACAGAAACCATATTTCCGACGAACTGTAACCGACAGCTTAAATCCGTCGGAAAAGACCCTTTCCGACGGATTTCCGACTGATTTGACCGTCGGAAATATCCCTGTTTTCTTGTAGTGTTAGGCCAAAAAAATTTTTTAGGCTTTTTATGGTATATAAAATTTTATTTTAGGCATTTTTCCCAAATATATATATATTTTTCTTAATTTTTGAATTTTTTTGGGCCTTTTTCTTATATATATATATATATATATATATATGTATATATATTTTTTTCCATAGTTTTAAGTTTTTTTCCTTTAAAAAATAATAATAATAATGGGCTTAGGGCCTACGCCCTTCTAGCCATGGGGTAGAGCCGGGCCTGCCCAAAACCCCTAACCAAAATAACTTTTAGTTTAAAAAACTCCATTTCTCTCCACAACATAGAAGACAAAGCCTTCTGGTACGTTTATGATACTTCATACTCCTTCTTTTCTTCCCCTCCTGGAAAGTTTGGAGTGAAATTTGAAACCTTCTCTTCTTGTAAGTGGGTTCTTATTATTTGGCACAGACATGGTATACCGAAACTCCAGTTTATCACTTGGATATTCGCTTTGAACATAAATCCAAGTAGGGCCATGATGATTTCATGGGATTTAAATATTGATCTGTTGTGCTCTCTATACTCTTCCATTAAGGTTGAATCAATGAATCACCTTTTCTTTAAACGTCCTTTCTCTTTAGAAATGTGGACTGTTTTCACCTCTAGATTATCTATATCAAATGTTTCTGTCATTTAGGTTACAATTATTGACTGGCTGCGGAATCCAGTAATCAACTGCATCTGCATATACTATTGTGAATAGAAAATTCATTAGTATCCCTCTTCACAATATTTTCATTCTTTTTCGGTATGGCGCAAGAGAAACTCAAAAATCATGGCAACTCACTGCAAAATCTCACTCAAATTTTTAAGAAGATGGATCTCACTGTTTGAAAAAAAAAACATCTTCGGCGACTTTATCCGACCAAAGCCGCTGAAATTGTACAGGTCGTCTGGTTTGCTGGAAAGACTACTCTCCCCTTGCAAGTCATTATCACATACCTCCATGATGTTTAGAGGATTCTAGTTCAACTTGTTTCTTGGTTTTGTTAGGTAAATGTTTTGACACAAACTCTTTGTATATATTTGATTTTAAGTTAATGAAAATCTTCTTTTTTTTTTTAACTCCATTTCTTTTTTATGGGATTAAATATATATGTTCTAACCTATTTTTAAAAAGATCGGATCGGACTTTGGAACATATACATACATATACAGTTACCCTATTTTAATTGTCTTAATAGACTATTTTATTTACGTACATATACAGTTAGCCTTTGCGGTCAAATTAGTTTTTGAAACGATAATTTGTACTATTTCGTTAGTTGAAAACAAAATTATAATTGAATTAAAATTAAAAAAGTCCAATGATCAATGTTTGTTTGTCTTTAATTGGTCTGAAAATAATAAACTACTTTGTGGTTAATAATGATTGGTCATTGAGTAAATTTCCTTTTCCAAAAGGGAAAAGACAAAAGGAGACCTTTGTGACGGAGAATATAAAAAAGTTGATGATAAAAGTAAAACAAAAAAGGCAAGTTTTTTTTTTCTTCTTCGTTATTATTAATAAAAGACTTTTTCATTGACAATGACACAAAAGTAGCATATAAATGGTGGTGGTGGAATTTATAAAGGGGTTGGGGCCTAATCACTTACTCATGCTTTTATTCTTTACCTTATCACATCCATCTAATCTCTTAAAAGTAAAATTATATCAATGTCTACCACTGAATATATGCTTGATTAGCATTAAGTTGAACTGTCTTAGTTAATCATTTTTATTATCTTCCAAAGTATACCTCTCATTTTTTTTTAAATTCATAATTGTAGGTAAAAAATCCTATTCATATAAAGTATCAAATTTTTATTTTCAATTTTCTAACTTTTTCTAAGCAAAGTTTTCTACCATGATCATCATGTTTTATTTTCTCTACAATATTAAAAAAAAAACTAATCGAACAGTACAACAACATCTATTTATCTTGACTGATTCTCTTTTTAGTTGATTTGACCGGAAAACTTGTTATGATTCTAAAAAAAAAACTATCAGTGGCTTTTTATGTTTTCCTATATATAACTTCTGGAAAACTGAGAAGCTTAAAGCAATATATTCACCTTTATTGGTTGAAATATTGTACTATTTATGGTCAATGTTGTTTGCGAGATGTCTTAAGGTTTTATGCTTTGTCAAATAGGCTTCAAGATGAGTGTTGTTTCTCCATCTTCATTGTATTACTAGAATTCAATCCAAGATAGGTATAAGGCGTAGAATATATATATATATTTTTAAATTGTTTAAATTTTTTATAAAAAATAAATTTATCTAAATTTTATAATATACCTAACTAATGATTATATATATATAATTGTCAACTCGGATTAACCTGTCTATTTAACCCGTTTTGCAATAAAATAAAATATTTTTCGGGCTATCCCGAAAAAACTTATAATATTAAAAACATAACTCTAATATGCACCGTTTAATGACTATGATTTTTGTAGCCAGTCCATAAACTCTTTAAAAAAAAAAAATTTCTCGTGTCTAACTCTTTATAAAATTAGTAAAATTTTTTTTTAATTTTTGTTTTAATATAAATTCAAATAAAATATAATAATCATACTAAACAATATTGTAAGATCTCGAATATATTTTCTTTGAATATGTATGGATTGATTATTATTTAATAATATCATAATAATTATGAAACTAAATAAATAACCTCTTTAATGTGAAATAAATACTTTCTATATTTTCATCAATAATTTTAAAATACAATTATATTTTTTTATTTGTAATGGCATAATATGTAATAACTTACAAAATAAAATTTATTTTCTTATATAAATAATAATATAGATATGAATGTACAACACTATTTATACACAAGAAAATGTAATCTAAGAGATAGATACACACAAGATTCTGACCTAATCGAAAAGGAAATTAAACATATCTACTATAATATTTCATATATCTTTTACATAACAAGTCTTCCATTTATGTGGTAAATAGTGTGATCTTCCATACATAGTAGACTAAAACACATCGGAGTAATGAAGTAAACTGATATATGGTTCGTATGAAGATCCAAATCTGTTTTAGCTTAATCAGTCTATGTTTATGTACTCATCATATTTGTTGGAGGTGGGCTCCGCACCTTCTCTTTAACCCGATCCTAATTACGATCGGTCCATTTGCCAATCTAGAAACCCATTATGCCCGGTCAAATTAGGTCGGCGCTCATCGTGAAAATAAAAAATCTCCAAAGAAAATAGAAGTTCTTCGAAGATAAAGGCAAATCTCCGAAAAAATAGAAATTATTTATATTAATCCGATAAAGAAAAGAAAATCACCCACCGAATAAACTCTTATAAATAGAGAAGCTCCCCATTGAGTAGGGGGATTATTTATCACACACATTGGAGAGACCTCAGACGAGTTCTCCAAACGAGCTCTCTAGACGACCTCAGACGAATTCTCCAAATGAGCTCTCCAGACGACTTCAGACGAGTTCTCCAGACAACCTCAGAGAGGAGTTCTCCAAACGAGCTCTCTAGACGACCTCAGACGAGTTATCCAAACGAGCTCTCCAGACGACCTTAGAGACGAGTTCTCCCAGACGAACTCTCTAGACGAGTTCTCCCAGATGAACTTCTCAGACGAGTTCTCCCAGAAGAACTCCCTATATGAGTTCTCCCAGACGAGCTCTCCATATGATCTCTCCAGACGAGCTCTCCATACGATCTCTCCAGACGAAGCTCTCCAGACGAGCTCTCCATACCAGTTCTCCCATACGAACTCTCCATACTAACTCTCCATACAAGTTCTCTCGACGAGCTTTCCCATAATCGAGCTCTCACGACGAGCTCTCCCAAAGATCGATCATAAACTCTCTCGAGGGCACCAAGATTATCACTACACGCTTACCGAAAATTAATCTCAAAGCCCTCTCACTATGTAATATGAATTACGAATGGTTTGATCATAGTACGTAGGCAGTCTTTCACAAGGCACAACTATAAAATCAATAAAATCTAAAGTGTACTCTTCTCTAGCTAGCTTGTCAGCCCGACGAACCGACTTGTTCCGGTAATTGTCGAGTACCGGCTTTATTAATACAAAATTCTCCTAAACCCAAACTGATTTTGACTATCTACGAGATATGTGAAATCCGTATTCAACAATATTGTTGATTGAGAACAAATCCTTTGACATTTTGTTTTATGGGTCATCTCTTATCCAAGATGTTTCTTTGTAGTATTAAAATGGGTATTATGATTCATGTTTATTATCAGTTCAATGTATTTGAACCACAAAAACATTTTTAGTTGTGTTTGATTTTCATGATTTTGTTCGGATACCATGGAATAAATTTTGATTTACCTATCAAATATACAAAAGAAAAAAACTGTCATTTTTTCCTGTGTTGATAGGAAAAGTGAATAAAAACTGACATGTTTAAACGAAAGGACCAAATCAGAATTTAGTTTGGTGTGTAAGTACTTCTGATTAGTTAGTTTAATGTGTACAAAACGAATACAAAGTCGGAAAGAAGAAGATTTGCATAGATACACAAACTAAGATATTTTTCTTGTCAGCTGAATAAGATACTTAAGATAAGAATAAAAGAAGAGGATATATAAAAAATGTTTTGATAAAATAACAAAAGAAGAATAATTGTGAGAACAAAAATGTTGGATCTCATTGTCAAATCCGGAATTAATTGAAAATTTGAAAGAGTTTAAGCGAATAGAAGTAAAGGAAGATCTTTCACTTGGGCCATAGAGAATCTATGCTCACCACATGTGTGTGCCTTTGCTCCTTCAATATACACGAGGATTAGGGGCAACAAAATTACAAAAATTTATACCATATAGTAATAATAATTCAACAAATACTATATTATAAATATATTAGTGGGACACATTTGACAATAGACCAAACAGCGACTCTTCTGTCTACATATCCAAGCGTAAGATTGAGGATTGAAACCAAAGAAAGAAGCAAACAAAACAATAAAACATATTTATATATGTAAATAAATACATTTCTTTTTCGAAAAAGCGACTACTCGGTTTGATTTCTTTGTCCTAAAAATCGAAACTTCACGCGCGATTTGTTTATACATTTCTGGTTTTCTGCTTCTTCTTTTGTTTTATGATTTTTATTGGTTGGTGTAGTTTAAATTGATCTTGTGGTGGTTTGGTTTAGTTTATTTTAGTTTAGTTTAGTTTAATTCAAGTTTTTTTTGTTGGATTTTGATAAATCGGCGGCGATGCCGACACCGGTAAGCACGGCGAGGCAATGTTTAACGGAAGAAACA
The DNA here is from genome assembly GCA_030161315.1 of Eutrema japonicum. NCBI lineage: Eukaryota > Viridiplantae > Streptophyta > Magnoliopsida > Brassicales > Brassicaceae > Eutrema > Eutrema japonicum. The sequence goes on from BSQW01000010.1 coordinate 34,194,858, forward strand.
GCGCGTGCATTAGACGATGCAGTAGCCGTCGCGCGTAGGAGAAGCCACGCTCAAACGACGTCGCTTCACGCCGTTTCCGGTCTCCTAACGATGCCTTCGTCGATTCTCCGCGAGGTGTGCATTTCACGCGCCGCCCACAGCACACCGTACTCCTCCCGTCTCCAGTTTCGCGCGCTGGAGCTCTGCGTCGGCGTATCTCTCGACAGACTCCCTTCCTCGAAATCACCAGCGACGACGGAGAACGAGGCGGTGGTGGAGCCGCCGGTATCGAACTCGCTCATGGCGGCGATCAAACGTTCTCAGGCGACTCAGAGAAGGCACCCGGAGACTTATCATCTCCATCAAATCCACGGCGGGACCACTCAAACGACGTCGGTTTTGAAGGTTGAGCTCAAGTATTTCATTCTCTCGATACTCGACGACCCGATTGTGAGTCGGGTATTCGGTGAAGTCGGGTTTCGGAGCACCGACATCAAGCTCGACGTGCTTCATCCTCCGGTGACGCAATTCGCTTCGAGGTTCCCGAGATCTCGTTGTCCGCCTCTCTTTCTGTGCAACCTCCCGGAATCTGATTCGGGTCGGGCTAGATTCGGGTTTAGCGGCGACTTCGACGAGAATTGCCGTAGAATCGGAGAAGTTTTGGGCCGGAGAGATAAGAAGAATCCTCTGCTTGTTGGGATTTGCGGTGGTGAAGCTCTTAAAACGTTTACTGATTCGATTAACAGAGGAAAGTTTGGGTTTTTGCCTGTGGAGATTAGTGGGTTAAGCGTAGTTAGTATAGAGAAAGAGATTAGTGAGAATTTAGTCGACGAGTTAGGGAGAATCGTGGAGGAGAAGTGCTCGAGATCGGAATCAGGGATGGTTCTAAATCTTGGAGATTTAAAGGTCTTGACCACTGAGGTTTTCTCCGGTAACGCTCTCGTCTCCAATCTCTCGGATCTCTTGAAGCTTCACCGCGAGAAACTCTGGTTCATCGGGAGTGTTTCGAGCAACGAGACGTATTTGAAACTGATCGAGAGGTTTCCGACGATCGACAAAGACTGGAATCTTCATCTTCTTCCCATTACATCTTCGAGCCAAGGGGTTTATCCAAAATCCAGGTAAATTGTCTTTCTATGTTTCATCAATTGTTTTTGTCTTCAATCTCGAAAAAGTTTAAATCTCTTTTTGATGGGTTACAGTTTGATGGGATCATTTGTTCCATTTGGAGGGTTTTTCTCATCAACATCAGATTTCAGAGTACCGTTTAGTAACTCAGTGAATCAGACTCTTCCTCGGTGTCATCTCTGCAACGAGAAGTATGAGCAAGAAGTCACTGCCTTAGCTAAGTCCGGTTCAAGTCTCTCACTAACCGATGATCACAAGTTACCTTCTTGGTTACGAAATGTGGAATCCGAACAAGACAAAGGGATTCTCCGAAAGGTGCGGCTTTTATGAACTTCTCTTCTCTGAATTACAGTAGTCTCTCTGTTACTATCTTGAGAGTATTTGCTTCTCATTCAGTGCAGGCTACAGATGATCCAAACGCATTAGCCTCCCGGATCCCTGCGCTGCAGAAGAAATGGGACGACATTTGTCAAAGAATCCATCAAACTCCGGCGTTTCCTAAACTCAGTTTTCAGCCCGTGAGACCGCAGTTTCCGCTTCAGCTTGTTTCCTCTAGCCAGACCAAGATGAGTCTCGGGACCCCAACCGAGCAAAGCGTTCGCATTAGGACGTCTGAAAGCTTTCACGGGACGGCGGCTCAAGCGCAGAATCCAGCGCACCAACCCGGTTTATCAGTCAAAATCTCGAAGCCAAAACATAGAGAGGATCTCACAAGTCGCACAACGAACTCGCCTTTGAGCTGTGTTACGACAGATTTAGGTTTGGGAACAATCTACGCATCGAAGAACCAGGAGTCAAGCACACCGGTATCGCTTGACCGGAGAGACTCTAAGGTTATCAAAGAGAAACCATTGTTGGCGGCTGCTTCACGGTATTGCAGAGATTTCAAGTCTCTCAGAGAACTACTGTCTCGGAAAGTCGGTTGGCAGGATGAAGCTGTGAACGCCATTAGCGAAATCATTTGCGGATTCAGAGAAGATGAGTCCAGGAGAAGAGGCCAAATAGCTTCAAATGCAACAACAACAAGTAGTGTTTGGCTCGCTCTTCTTGGACCCGATAAAGTCGGGAAGAAGAAAGTAGCTTTGGCTCTTGCTGAAATCTTCTGCGGTGGCCAAGACAACTACATTTGTGTGGATTTCCAGGCACAGTTCAGCCTTGACGATAGATTCAGAGGAAAAACTGTGGTTGATTACATTGCTGGCGAAGTGGCAAAGCGCGCAGATTCTGTTGTTTTCATTGAAAACGTGGAGAAAGCTGAGTACCCTGATCAGATCAGATTGTCTGATGCTGTGAGAACTGGAAAGCTCCGTGACTCGCATGGGAGAGAGATCAGTATGAAAAATGTTATAGTTGTTGCTACTACTTCCGGGATTGATAAAGACAGTGATTGTCATGTTCTTGAAGAACCTGTCAAATATTCCGAGGAAAGAGTACTCAGTGCCAAAAACTGGAAACTACAGATAAAACTAGCCGACGATGCTTCAAATGTTAACAAGAAAGGTCTAAATAAGAGAAGACAGGAGGAGTTAGAAACAGAGGTTACAGAGCTTCGAGCCCTTAAGTCTCAACGTTCGTTTCTCGATCTTAATCTTCCGGTGGATGAGACAGAAGCAAACTCAGATGAAGCGAATGCAATGTCCGAGAACACGGAAGCTTGGCTTGAGGATTTTATCGAACAAGTAGATGGGAAAGTAACATTCAAGCTGATTGACTTCGATGGGTTAGCGAAGAACATAAAAGGGAACATCTTTTCGCATTTTCATCGGTCATTTGGACCTGAAATGCATCTAGAGATCGAAAACGATGCGATCCTTCAGATTCTAGCTGCCTTAAGATGGTCATCAGATGAAGAGAGAACAGTTGATCAATGGCTGCAGACTGTTCTTGCTTCAACCTTCGCTGAAGCGAGACAAAAGTATATTTCCACTTCTTCTTTCACTGTGAAACTTGTCACCTCCAGAGATTCTTCGGCTGAAGAAGATACGGCCGAAATACAGTTTCCAGCGAGAGTCGAAGTGATCTGATCATTTCGGTTCTTATTTCATACATATATGGTGAACATAGTTATATAGGATCTTCTGAGAGTTTTGTCATCGGCTTGGTTTGAGTCTGTGCTTTGACACTAAATGTATATTATAGGCTTAAGGCTGAGCTTAAACTGTGGTACATAGCTTTTAAAGGAGAGCCAAATTGCCACAGCTTTTGGTTTTAGCTCGTTAGGGCATCTCTTCTAATTTTTTTTTTTCAGTTGGTTTTTACCATAATTTCGATTATTCTATCATCGAATGGTTTTCTGTATATTTTGTATAACCATATTACCATCAGCTTCATATTAGGTTTCTTCTGCATTTTGCAGTGTGCTAATTTTGTATATGAAGAACCCATTCTGTTACTACTCTCTTACAATTAATAAGAAATTGAGGATAAAAAATATATACAGGAAGCAACTATTATGGCATCAGAATTTCCATTCAAAAATTGTCTAGTAGCTTCTTTCTAAACGAAATGGTTTTTTTTGGGTAAAATATTTCGACGTCTATGAGTTTTGACCCTTTTTTGAATTCTAGTGTGCAATGTGGATTATGAAATAATTTTGTTTAGGTGGTGCATGAAAATTTCCACAGATGTGGACAACTTTACTCGACTCTGAGTTTGGAATTCTATATTGGGTGGTTCACGATGTCATTGGATTGAAATGTCACCGTCTATGATATTATTGTTGACATTTTGCATTTTGATGACTTTGTTTCCGGTTTTGCTAAAGAAACAACGATTTGAAAGAGGCATATAGCCAATTTGAGTCTAAACTCTTTACCCTTTTTTTTGGTGCAAATACATCTATAAACTACACCAACTATCATCGATCCGAAACGACTCAAACTTTTGATTTCTTCTATAAAATACACAAACTAGTAAATTAAACCAACAACCACACAAACTATTTAAATTCGACTTAAAACATATGTAAACAAGTAGAACGGATAATAGTATCATGATGTACATTTTGCGTGTATTCATTAAAAAAAACATCAAAAATTATGAGCAACTATGTTGTAGACATGAGGCTTATGCAATAAGAGGAGCGTCTGGAAGATTTTTTGGTTGTGGGTTTTTCGTTTGGTTTCATAAGCATGATAATTTCCCCTGCTGCTTCTACCAAATCACGATCTTGATTTATGTTTATGTTTGAGAAATGAATTTCGAGTTAGAAAAATAGATCGTAATAGTGGATTGGAAGAAAAGATCGAGATTGGAAATGTCAAAAGATTGAAAACAAAAAAAATCAATGAAATCAAGAATAGATCGGGTTCGGGTTCATCGATATGTCACCTTTGCAAAAACTTCTGATAAGATAATTGAAGGTATATATGTCTACTCCTATCCCTTTCCTATGCATTTTTTTGAATTAAGTGCTTCAGGTAGCCTAACTTGTTTGTACAAAGCTTCAATGACTATATTATACCTTTTTGCATCAATCGTTATACCATCTGTTTTGGGACATCCGATGCAAAAACTGTGGTAACCCAAACCGGCCCGAATTTTAATTTTTCCCTAAACCGGATCAAAGCCCGTATAGAAGCCTAAAACAAGGCCAAATAAACCCTAATCTCTTTTTGTTCTCCTCTCTCTCTTTCTCTTCTCGCCGCTGCTCTCCTTGCTCTCTCTCTCCCTGCGTGACCTCTCTCTCTCACCGGCGCAGCCTCTCTCCTCCTCACCGTCGAGACCAGCCTCCTCCTTGTCTCTCTTCCGCGCAGGAACCGTCAGCCACCTTGCAGAGAGATTTCCCGGCGAGCCGCAAAGAACCACGGGACCGGTAACCTATCAAATCGAAGCCCCGGATCTTATCATTCCAGGAAGACCGAGTTTTATCGGAACGGAGACCTTAGTCCACAGATATCGCCATCCCAGTGACGAGTGTCGGATCTGCCGTTCACCAGAAAACCCTAACCACCGCCGTCATCTTGCGGGTTCTTTTTCCGATGAACCGCTGCGAACCAAAAGATTTATGCCTATCAAACTGAAGCCCCAAGTGTCTTCTTTCCGTGAAGCCCGAGATCATCCGAATCTGAGATTCGAGTCAGAAGATATGACTGTTCCAGTACACAGCTTCTGACTCGGATCTCGGATTCGGATGATCTCGGGCTTCCCGGAAAGAAGACACTCGGGGCTTCAGTTTGATAGGCAAGAAATCTTCTGGTTCGCAGTGGTTCATCGGAAAAAGTGCCCGCAAGGTGACGGCGGCGGTTAGGGTTTTCTGGTGAACGGCAGATCCGACACTCATCACTGGGATGGCGATATATATGGACTCAGGTCTCCGTTCCGGTCAAACTCGGTCTTACTGGAACGATAAAATCCGGGGCTTCGATTTGATAGGTTACAGGTCTCGTGGTTCTTCGCGGTTCGTCGGGAAATCTCTCTGCAAGGTGGCTGATGGTTCCTGCGCGGAAGAGAGACAAGGAGGAGGTTGGTCTCGACGGTGAGGAGGAGAGGGGCGGCGCCGGTGAGAGAGAGAGGATAGAACAAGGTGCCGAGAGAGAGAGGAACAAAAAAAGAGACTAGGGTTTTTTTTCATTGCTTTAGGTTTAAATAGGTCTTAATCCGGTTTAGGAAAAAATTAAAAATTGTGCCGGTTTGGGTTATCACATTCTCCCACCCTCGAAGAGGATTCGTCCTCGAATCGAAGGAAAGAATTCCGTGAAGGAACGAGACGAAAAAGAAACGTTTCAGAATAAACGAAAGGGTTACGGGTAAGTAGGAAGAGAATGGCAAGAAGGAACGAAAGCGCGGAAAGACAAGTAAGGTGTAATGGAAAGGCACATAAAAGAGATAGTTGCTAGAACGGCTGACGGATACACAAACGAGAGGAAGAACCAGGAGGGATTGTCATTAAAACCAAAATGCTTTTCTTAATAATATAAAAGAGGAGTAGAACATTTTTTTGCAAAACACTAAATCGGAGAAAAAACAAAAACCAACACGAAAACTAACTAATTCCTAGGAAAGAAAAATTGCACCAAAGAATGAAAATGAAAAAAATAACTAAGTTCTACTCTAAAAAAAAAAAAACAAATTTTTTTTTCTTAGCCACTAAAGGAATCTTCCGATGGGTCCTCCTCGAAGTCGTCGTCGGAAGAGAGAGCGATGTAGACCGGCTCCTTGCTAAGCTTCACTTGAGAAAGAGGAGTGACCTTCTTGCGCGATGCTTCCCGTCTCTTGAACTTAGGCTTCAGATTAGAACAGAAAACATACAAAAAAGGAAACACACTATTGAATCGGTGTCTATGTTGTTGTTGTTCACGGTTTGAAATCGTACATATTAAAATCATAGCTTTTTTGAAAAAAGAAAAAAAGAGAAAAAAAATACATAAACAAAAAATATATATATATATATATATTTTTTTAAACGATTTTTAAACTTTGGGCGCGACCACTCTAGGATAGCGCTAGAGTGATCTAATCATGGGCTCTGATACCACTTTGTAACATCCCTATCCCAGGTCTCCGGAGATAACCAGGATCCGGGCATGTTAGGTCGTCACCAGTGGCCAGCAACACATGATCGTCAGGAAAACGCTCGGTAACAATAACAACACAACGACACGATCCCACTAACCTGAAAGAAAACAAGGGGAGAGGGTTGAGTAATCAAGATTACCCAGTGAGGATGAGCCTTTAGAGACTCACTTAACCCTTTCAACAATTACACGAAATAATAACCAACAGCCTAGACCTAAAACGAGCTCAAACAAAGTTTCACGCAATATTCGTTTTAATACTCCTTCTCCTTTTATCACGTAATCTCATTTCTCAGTATTCAACTTTTCTCAGTACTCAACTTTTCTCAGTACACATCTTTCCTCAGTACTCCACTTTGTAACCGGTTCTCAAACAATGCACTCTACCAGTGCTCACGCAATCTAACACGGTGGGAATTTCCAGGCTCACTGACCGTTTCTTGTAATCAGGCTCACTGGCCGTAGAGCGCGGGATAGCTCCTTTTAACCCCGTTGGAAGCCTATCATTCCCACTGAAATTGGATCCATCAATCAAATCGAACCACTGATCTCTCACAGTGTCAAGGACCTAACAATTACTATTATACCTTTTTGCATCAATCGTTATACCATATTCTTCCATCTGTTTTGGGACATCCGATGCAAAAACAATATTCATGGAATCACAAGCACATTTTACAATAGGTCCATAAGCTCAGCATTTAGCTGAAATATGAGCTTCATCATCTTTCCTATAATACACATTGCTCACTTTTGGAGAAATAACTATTTTATGTGACCAAGTAAGGCAAAATAATCGATTGCAAATATGTTCTGCTGCATAAAGATAAAAACCAATTCGTACTGTTTTGATTTCACAAGTCCACAAAAAAATTCATTGAGAGCAAATCTCCTTGAACACAAAAACTGCAGCATATGTCTTTGTTCTGACAACCTTCCTCATCATCAGTTTCTCACTATCAAAACTTAGACCTCGTTGGTTTTGAAATTGCTTGACACATCCAACAAAAAGAGGAGAACATCTTCTCATAGTAGTAGCAGCAATCAGTCGACCCAACATCATGTTCGGTTTGTTTGAGCCCTAAAATCATAGAGAGACGAATTGATTTTGGATGAAATAACATTTCTACTTCGTATATGGAAAATACAATTGACTTGTTCTGCTCGTCCTTTTGACTTTTTCTCTTTGTCTTAACTTGTCCAATTTGGAGCTCGATAGCCTGAACGTCGAAGTGCAATGTGAGAGTTGCAGATAGGCTGAATTTGGTTTGTCGGTCTAACCTGGGTTTTGGCCTGTTTCAAGATAGTAGTTCATGGGACGGATCTCGTGTGCGAAATCCAGCTCCAACATCATAGAAACTCAAAGAGGAAGAACAAGATGAGATGTTCGTTACAACTTACAACGACTTAAACCAAGAAAGATAACCAATTGCATTTAAAAAGACTTTTAAAAAAGTGACACATTGTTGTTGTGATGGGACCCAAAAACGGCGTGCAATTTGTCGACTTTCAGTTTCAGTGGAACTGTCTTTTTTTCTTTTCCTTTTTCTTTTGTCCAAACAAAAAGTTTAAAAAGATCCTTTTGATGGTAACTAAAAAACAGAAAGAAAAAGAACAAAACTTTACGTTTTGTAATGTAAATACATTAATAATAATAATAAAAAAAAAAAAAAGAGTTTCACGAGTACAATTTAACTTTAAAACAACAACAAATAAGTAAAAAAAAAAGAGGCTGGTTTATTCCTAAAAAGGGAGGAAGAAGGTTAATTGATTTTGGATTTGTCAGAAGCATAAACGTAGAGATCTGGATCTGTCTCGTAGAAGACAATATCACCAGTGTCACTGACGTAATGATCTTTCTTAATACTTGCGACCAAACTCTCCACCAAGTGGATCGGTATTGCTCCTGACGTCTTCGGTTCTCTGTAGTATCTTCCCAACACATGTTTAGCTGCTTTCGTCTGTCATTTAAAAAAACACTAATTAGTAAATTAATCAAATGAATTTGGATTAAAATTATAGAGAGATAGATGACTCACGGCATCGACCAAGTGATAGTGAGGGATTTGTGGGAAGAGATGATGGATCACGTGAGTTCCAATATCGTGATGGATATTGTTAAAGATTCCGTAATCTCTATCAATTGTTGTTAATCCTCCACGTAAATAACTCCATTCCTATAATTACACAGAACAAAAAAAACTCAAATTAATCAATAATCATCATTGCTGTTTTTCTATTTTTTTTTTATATTGATTTAATTACCTTGCCTCTGTACCAAGGCAACTTCTCATCGTGACCATGATGATGCAAATACGTAACAGCGTCCAACCACATCACAAAGATCTGAAATTTTTTACAAAATTCTTATGTCACTATTATCATTATTAAATATCTCATATTATAAATAGATATATGGAACTTACGATGTAAGGAACACCGTAGACTTTAAGAAGTGTGATTGGACCAACGAGGAATGATAGATAAATAAGAGTGGCCAACATTATCGACCAACAAGTAGTTGAAGTTGCGATAAGCTTTCTCTCGCTTGGAACAAATAAACTACTGTATGGGTTAAAATGTGACCCTTCTTTTCCAGGACTTCTGTACCACTGTCACATCCAACAAAATTTGGTTTTTAAAAAATCAAAAAAGATCAAGATTCAATATAATTGTAAGTAAAAAAAAAGTTAGGAAATTACAAAAAATTTACCAGATAGATAGGGTAAGCGAGCATGGGGAGAGGGACAGTGTATCTGAGCATCCGAGTACTGTGCGGCAATTTCTTGTATAACTTTTCTGGTAACTGAAAGCCATTTTTTATAATTTAAATGACTGTTAGTAATTAAAAGATATTATATATTCGTATTAATATATCATATACCCTAAAATAACATAAAATTTATTTTTATTTTATTTTAAAATTAGTATCTTAAATTTAAAATTTCAAAAATAACATAAATAATTATGTAAAAATATTTGTTTACTCAAAATAAAATTAAATATTATGTTTGGATTCAGTATTTCTAATTTAAAGTTTAGATTTTAAACATTAAAAAAATTAGTTTATTTTAATATTAAATTTATGTTATTATTGTCATTTTTAATTAGTGATGCTAAATTTAGAAGAAAAAAAGTTTACAAATGTGTTATTTTGATAGATTGTCCTTAGCATTAGCATGTGATGTGTTTATAAGTTTTTTTTTGTTTATTAGTTTTCAAGAAGCAGACAAAATATTACGAAAACGCCAAAATTGATGATAAGGAAAAAAAAATATAATCAAGAAAAGTAAACGCATTTCGAGGAGAATCATTTGATGCTTAAAAGACTCGAATATATGTGGTCCATTATTAAAGTTTTTTTGTTTGTTGTTTTAGTATATAATAAGTCGTTTATTTATAGATATACGAAAAAGTTAGTACTATAAACCACTAAAAAAAAACAATTAGCAGTGTGAACTATGACACTTGAAAATCTATTTTTTTACTACAGCTAAAAAACAAATCTGACAAGTGGTTGTTGTTAGGATTCAACCGACCTTAAATTGGAAAAACATAAACTACAAATAAATAAATAAAACATAGAATCCTAAGAACATAGAAAGAATCAAAATTTTGAAAAATTGGTAAAAAAACAAAAAGACAGAGAAATTATTATGAGAAAGTGAAAGATTACCGGAACCCAAGACTCGTCGTTTTCAACATGGCCATGGTTCTGGTGGTGTGTCCGATGGCTTATTCTCCTGCAAGTCCAATTTGTATTTGTTATCCCAAAAGAAAAACAAAAAAGTCCAATTTGTATTCACCCAAATTAATTTTATTTTATTTATAAAGAATAAATTCGTCTATATAATGTCGTTTTCAGGGCAGATTCTAACAATATCACTCTTTTAACTAATAATTTTTTTTGAAGTCATGAATAAGTAACAAACAAATAGTATAATGTCTCAGCAAATTGATGCATGTAAGTCTATTTTTTCAAAAGACATTGAAGCTGATGTATCCCATTTAACAAATAACAGACTACTTAAGAAAGCTACATTAATTTCTTCAAAGAAAATGCTAATTGGGCCATAAATAGGCCCATAGCATTTAATAAAAAAGAATTAAAAAAAAATATCTACCTCACATAGTCACATGCATTGTTTAATGGGGTTATTTAATATATATATAAAATTGGCTCTATTATAAAAAAAAATGGGTTATAAGATTACATTTTGCTAACATGCACCATGAATAATAACAAGTGAAAATGTAAAGATTTGTTGTAATAAATGACTTACCAACCATGGTAAGGAACGAGGATGAAGGAATGAAGCATGTGACCAACCACACTATTCAGCAGAGGAATGTCCGAGAAACTCCCATGTCCACTGTCATTTATTCAAATTCAATTTCACTTCATTAGTATATTTATTGCAATTTATTTTGATTTTCCATGTTTGTTTGTTTTTTCAATTCAAACGCTTCAAGAAGGTAATGAACAAACTTGTCTAAATCTGGATAAAATAATTTGGAAACATACGAAAAAGAAAGAAAGAAATACTAATATACTTTCTTGATATTAGTATTAATTTATGATTAAAAGGAGATCTAGAGGAAATTGAGAACTTCGAACGTAGATCCATGAAATACGGAAACAATAATAATAGTCAAAAAGAGATATTTTTGTTACGACTGTTTCATTGTGGAAACGTTGCCGGAAAAAAAAATATCTTTAGATCCACTTTTGTTTTTAATACTATTAAACTTGAAAAAATGTAACATCAAAAGAATCAAACATTCAAGAAATCGAGGCAATGTAAAACAAAAAACAAATCGAAATTACGAAATTGAAAATTTTACCAGTCGTGGCCGAGGACGAATATGGCCCAGAAAAGGGTTCCTTGGGCGGCCCAATAGAGAGGCCAGAGGATCCAGCTGTCAAAATACACGGCGGCGATGGCCAGAGCCGCGACGGCGCAAATGTCTCTCACGACGTAGCTCATAGATCTCAAAGGACTCTTCACCCAACAATGCTTAGGAATCGCCGCCCTTATATCTCCGATCTTAAACGGCGGTTGTGCGCTCGGATCAAACCCTTCTTCCTTCCGGGCTCCGGCGCCGGGATCTCCTTTCGCATTGCTGCGCTGGTCCATAGCAACAACCATCGCCGGAGAGAAGGGGGGAGAGAGAGAGAGATTTGGAGAAAATTCTCTCTCTAGTCTCAAAATGTGTGGGGCTCAGTGAAATGTGGTGAAGAAAGGGTTTGATGATTTTGGGCTTCGTGAGATTTGTTTATATAAAGAGGGATGATGTGTAGACACATTGAGAGAAAGACTCCAAATTGTTTTTTTATTTTTTTATTTTTTGGTTTAAAATATTTATTTATTTAAAGAATAAATAGTGTAATTTTTCTGTAATTTATTACTTCTTTTTTTATTATTATTATTATTATTATTATTATTATTATTATTATTATTATTACTTTCTTACGTCGTTGAATTCATTAAAACCAAAAGGGTGGACGATCTATTTATCTACGAACTATACCCATATCACACCAGATCCCCACGAAACTATGACCTCTGTATATATCCCTATAAAATGAAAGTTAAAGACTTATTTCCCCCTGAAAAAAAAGTTCGAGGCTTAAATCCCCACAAAAAAAAAATCTAAATTAAAATCCCTATAAAGCTCGGTTTAAACTGGTTTACTGTTTTATAAACGTGGTTAACCATCTAAAACCCGATTCTTAACCGGATTACGACCCGATTAGATTTTTAAACCACATATTATGACCCATACCCGATTTCTAAACCAAAATCATCCTTTTTATTTTAATTAATAATAAAAAATACAAAAAAAAATAGAAATCTTCTTCGAGGCTGGATTCATGCCGTTCCCTTCGTCACTTTGTCGATTTGAGCAACAACATTCACCGACCAAATCCCGGTAGATTTCGCCACTGCTCATGTTCTTCAGTATTTGTCTAGCAATTCCTTCCACAGCCGATTGCCGGAGATTTCGACGCTTCCGTCGATGGGAGATTTCGACGCTTCCATCGATAGCCGACATAGATCTTTCTCATAATCTCCTGACGGGAACAATCCCGTCGGATTTCGGAAGCTCCAAGACTATCACGTCGACAATCCCGTCGGATTTCTCATAATCTTCTGAGCTGTTGATGCCTCAGAAGATACAGAGCGCGAAGCTCGGATTCCTTGACCCGACTCACAGTGGATCGAGCTTGAAACTAGAGAGATTCGCCGAGAATAGCTGAGACCGATTGAGATAGTTAGTGAGACGGCGGCGAGGACGTAGCGTTTGTTGAGCGAGATCTTCCTCCGCGAGAGAATGTCCTCGATCTGGAACGCCGATCTCGGACTCCCGCCGGTTGTTGTGGTGGAGAAAAGCGGATCTTCGCGGTGGCGACTGCGAGTGTCGTTCTGTGGGATCAAATGCTGGTGGTCTTCTTCGTCATCTGATGAGTTTCGCTCCATCGGCAAGCGGATCTTTGAGGTGGCGATTGGGGTCGGATTCTTCGTCCTCGTCGTTTGGATAATGACCAGAACGAAAGGATCCGTGGCGGCGATGTGGAGGAGGAAGACGATGGAATCGCCTCTCGTTATCAAAGCTTTGTTTGTTGTGGATTGTTTCATCAAAGGATGGAGGAGGGAGGCCAGACCGACAAAGAAACGAGGAAGGAGAAGTTTTTTTTTCCTATATTTTTTTAGTAATAATTAGGCGGATACATATACGGGTCGGGTTTTAAGTCGGGTCAGGGTTTTTAGTTTGGATCGGGTTTTTAGTTTGGTTTAATTTCTGGTTTTGATGGTTTGCTCTCGGTTTAGATCATAAACCGTCAAAACCAACATCCATGGGTATATAGGTCTCGAACTTTTTTTTCAGGGGGAAATAAGTCTTTAACTTTCATTTTATAGGGATATATGCAGAGCTCATAGTTTCGTGGGGATCTGGTGTGATATGGGTATAGTTCGTGGGAAAATAGATCGTCTACCCAAACCAAAATGGAGAAATGTGTCACGCAAAAGTAAAGATATAAAATTTTAACAAGAACAAAACTTTACCATTTCAATTCGTGTAAGTTAAAAATACAGTGACTAATCTCAGAATTAAAATTACAGTATATTGACTAAAAGTCTTAAAACATGGTTTCCTAATTCAATGATAATTTTTATTTTCCTTGGACGTGAGAAAGATACCAAATAAGTTATATCCATTTCTTGCTTTAGAGTCAAATACCATATGTTTATGCAACGAAATGGACAATAACCATTAATATTTATTTATTATAAGAAATTATTAGGGTAATTTTGCACCAATCAATAATAATCTGATATAAAAAAAAACCATCATCCTACCGCGGTTGATGGTCTTTGAAATTATCTTCAACCTGCAACTACTTGTCGTGGCGAAGTACTGGTTCATGCGGTTGATGAACATATCACCCAACCTGCAACTATTTGTTGAGATTCATATTTGAAAGCAACATCATAATTTCATTTCAGAAACCCTTTTTCTGGTCGAAACCAAGTTTTGAACCGTTGAGGTGTGTATTTTCCGATGATTCTTTGACGCTCAAGTTAATAACTATTTATCCCCAACACCAAACACCAATTATTTTGTAGAAAAAAACTGAAAATATAAAATCTCGAAAAAATATTAAATCATATTAGATTTTAAAGATTTTAAGTTGGAAATATCGATGACAAAAAAAAACAAAAGTTGGAAATATCAAACGAGATTGACTAATTTTTTATGATTTTAACTTAAATCATAATAATATCAAATTATACTAAAATAAAAATTAGCTAGATGTTAATTTGAGTAAAACTGGGAAAAAAATTGGGAGGGGTCATAGCATATCCCCCTAATTTATTTGACTTAATTAACATGTTTCCAACTCCCAACGGATTTTATATGAATGACTTGATTTGTTTTTTTTTTCGACCATGACTTGATTTAATTGGCGGCTTTTTGTTTCTTCCCCAAAAAATAAGTCCGCCATCACCGATTTATACAACTTAATTGATTGATTTTTCGTTTTGTCATAAAGAAGTTAGAGCCATATAATTGTAGGAGAATTAAAAAAAAAAAATTGTAGGAGAATCAGTTGGATTGAACAAATGCACTTAATGCGGAAATAACTACACAACTACACAAATAGAACAAATTGTATGGTCAAAGGTTGATTAAAATAGTATAATTTCAACTAAAGTTTTACAAGCACTTAAAAATATTTTTTAATAATTTTTACAAACCCAATTGTCTGGATCAGTCATATTTGTGTGTGTGTGTATGTTTTTTTTTGTATTTCTTCAAAAAAAAAATCATTACCCGGAAATATCAAGTCGATCCACCAAACTAGTGACCTTGTTTTCTTAACAAAATAATGGTGAACAAACTACTAAGATCAAGACATTATAGTTAATGGAGGAGACATTGTATTGTACAAATGCAAATTGAGGCGTTTCCTCTACATTTTCTTCTCTCTTATTTTTTTCCAACACGCATTTACGATTGTTGAAGCTGGAAATACAATTTTTAATCGTCAAAATTTGTAAATAATGAAAATAGAGAGTTTTTGACTTATCTTTATAAAAAAAGAATTGAGGAATTATCGAGTAATAAACAGAGAGTTTGTTACTCGATCAGAACATACGTGATTCGAGAACGTTTTGTCAAGGTTTTGGGAAGTAAATTGGATTAGTATTTCGATTCCATGAGATTTACAAAAACAAGAACAAAAAAAAATACAAGTGTTTGAGTTTAGAGCTAAATTGTAGTTGAGAGTGGTGTAGAGAGTCGAAATCTGGTCCTTGGCTCCTTGCCCTTGTCCTTGTTTTATACTCCGAGATCGTGTTTAATGTCTCCGTTTACTCTGCATGATTCGCCATAAATGGTTTTTAAGTCCGAGGCTCTGGCCGTTACGTTTATGCGACTTAACTCACCAGTTTGAACGAGTCTTTGGTCTCGGCGAGATTGACTAATGATTTTGTATTTAATCCCCTTTGATCGTAGATATTCACTCCGATAGACCTTTCAGCTCGGTACGTCACTTCGTTTACTCATTTGACATCGCTTGACTTCTTTGACTTCATTTGATTTTTTTACCATAGGTTTATTATACCAAATTACTTGACCGAGATTTTAATCCCACAACGATATAAGCATTAACTATTTGCTACAATTACATACAAATTTGACTTAGTTGCCTCCATTAACTACATTTCACATATGTATATGCAATTACTCATGAAAAGTACTTGAAACAACTTATCTTTATTTGGAAAAACATTTTCACATGATTGTCGACACTCTATGACCCGAGTTGGCAACCTAAAACGCACCGTTTTATAGTAATTAGAAAACATAGGCAGGACTTGAAGTAGTCATATAGTTTCTGCCGGATAATATCTTAAGCTAGATTACAAGCGTCTAATTAGCGGCCGGTTACTTGCAAGACTATCCATTTGTCCTATTACCTATGTGGAAATATTTGAGTCTCCATTACAAACTTTTTTGTTTGTTGGACATTTGTATAACTATTTTGTGTATATGCATTGTTTATAAAAATACGCATGAGGTCATTTATTCAGACTTTTTTTGTTTTGGGATGGTTTTCCAATTTTTAAGAATTGGCTAATAAGAGCACCATTAGTGGTGAGAATCTCAAAAGGGTTTTTCAAAAAGAAAATATTATTATTTTAATATAATTTTATTATATAATTAAATTTTAATTTAAAAACAAAAATTGAGTGACAAGTGGCTTAAGAGTCTCTCATGGATTTCTCAAAGTCTTTCATTTGAGAAACCCATATTACTCTCTCTCTTCCTTTTTTAATTTTTATAATTTTTTTAATGTGAGAAATTCATATAAAAAACCTTTGAAAAACTACCACTAATGATGCTCTAAGGATGTGAAACATCGGATCGGTGATGATTATATGGAGCTCCTTCATAATTTCCCATGTGTCAAGGATCCACTCTTCCCGAGCCCTCCACGTTGATGCAACATGAGCTCTATTAAGCTTGGACATACGGTTTATTTCTTTGGTGCTCAATTGAAATGCGTATTTTAATATATAATGTATATGCACAAAATACGGTAACGCTTCGGCCGCTATCATTTATGGGCTTCAACACCTTTTTCTCGGTCCGTGGGCTCCATCCTCATTCGACGGTTGGTGCACTATTCTGGTATATTTGAAAGACTTGTTTACTATTTTTATAGATCACTACGATACTTTTCGTGTTTTGTCATCACTCACACAATATCAGAAATCATTTTTTCGTAGATCACCTATCTTTAAATTGTTCTAATTCAAGCACGTTTAATTCTGGAGTTCTTTCGAAATAAATGATGGAAAAATAAATGTATTTTGGTGATACTATAAATAACCAAATCGACTCTTTTAAATTCTCCAAATTCACAACTATTTTCCATAAATTGGATATTACATATACAAATGTCCAAGTCTCAAAATTAAATTTGGACGGACGAATCGTTCCTTTGGAGCTATCAAAATTAAGAAGGCACGCAGTATCATACCTACTCATGAAAATTGGAGCCCACACATTTCATATTGATGGTTTATGACTTAAGTTTAACCCAGGAGCTGGCGTCGAACTTCGATAACACGAGACAGCCTGAATGGTCCCACGCCACCAGACGAAAGGCGCCTGTAATTCGTGTAAGCTGTATAAAAATTGATTACAAGTGAGCCAAGGAAAAGGAAGGTTACAATATGGTGTGTGTGTATGTCTATAAGCTTGCACGTGAGAGTTGTAGCTAATCGACAAATGGTTACTACTGTGGTCTACTTGCTACGCACCATTTCCACTTTTATATATATGCGTTGAGATATGAGAATAATAATTGAGAATAAACCCCAAAATGCAAAGAGAAGTATGTGCTTTTTATTTAGCAGACGCACATGGTGGAGGACATCCTTCGATCTCCTCGTGATTTCCGATGGGCCTTTTTTTTCTTTCTTAATTACAACTTTAAGAAATCAAGTAATAAAATCATTACATATTGTTTACCAAAAAAAAAAAAAATCATTACATATTTCGACCACTATTTGAAGAAGACATAGAGTATATATACACATTAGTTAATACAGTTATGACTGGTAATCCGTACGTTGAATTGATAGTGAAATGAAAATGATTTCACGATTTCTTAATTATTTTCATAGGAGTGGGCACTTCGGTTTTCGATTTGATTATGATTCGGTTTTACGGTTTATCAGTTTTACAAAAATTCAAACCATATAAAAATCATAAATATTTCGGTTCCATACGGTTTAGTTTTCTTCGGTTTACGGTTTATCAATTTTATAAAAATCAAAACCATATACGATTTGGTTTGGTTTGGTTTGATTCAGTTTTGGGTTTTTTTAATTTATTAGATAACTTTTAACCGTGAGATATAAAACAAGATAGATCCAGAAAACAACATAACCTCTTAAGAAAAATGTTTATTAAGAAAAAAAACATAAATAGGTGTTACCAATTTCTAATTCCACATAATATCACATGAGAAAACGAATAAAAAAACGTTGTTTCAGTTTGTAATAAAAAAATTCACAGGGTTCAAATAGTAATGTTAAGGCTGACTTTGATCAAGCAAAAATAAATTGATGGATAATACGATTAAGAAATCCACCACAACAAAAAAATTTTGCTTTGTTTTGGGGAGTACAATTTTTAGTATTCTATAGATTATATTTTGTTTTTAGTTCTTAAAATTAAAGCATATAAACTGATAAACTATAAAAATAAGCCTAATAAAAATGATGAACCTAAATTGGCAAATTATAATAAATAAATATATAATTATTAAAATTTTGATTTTTGGTTTTTTGTTTTTTAATCAAATCAAACTGAAACCAAAATCTTTAAAAAATGATAATTAAATGGAGTTTTAAGTTAAAAAAATAACCAAACCAGATCAGTTATTTTGGTTTGGTTTGGTTTTTCGGTTCTGATTTTTTTGTCCACCCCTAGTTTTCTGAAATGAATAATTTTTGTTTAATAATGCTGTTATATTCTGCAAACTTCATCCCAAAGATAAAAGAAATTGCTATTTTTTTAAAAAAAACTTCCTATCCATATAGTCTGCTTGGATTACAAATTTCCATTAATTTACTGATTCCACAACTACGTCATGTATTTTTATATTGGAATCTACCATCAGTTTTTAGTATCACTAATCGAGACCATTATATATACATATATATAGATCAACACTGTCTTGAAAAATGTGCTCATTTCACTTGTGTATTCGCACATCATTAATTCGTATATAATCTAGGATCCAATTTTCTTTGTTTGAAAATATGTACATATGAATAATTAGTATATGTATTTAAATTTTTAAACAGGGCCTATAGATAGATATGTGATTAGAGTGATTCATATATTTCTCCACGTACGACTAAATGTGAATATCAATTATCAAACACGTCTCTACATGTTTATCTATCTTATAATATTTGTACTAACCATTCGTATTTTATTAAAAGTCGTGTACGTAGAAAGGAATCATTTCGTAGATACCCACGATGTTACCCAAGTTGGATAATGATTTTCTTAAGAAAGTTCATTTATAATTACGCTAATTACCAAAAATAATATGAAGAGTGAGGCCGTGGGAATATGCTTCCCGTAGGTTTTATACATTAATATAAAGGGAAATTTGCAAATTACAACATATAATATAGCTTCTGTATTAGACCAATATATCAACGAGCGGGGGTCATAATAAAAAAAAAACAAAAAAGGAGATATTGGTGAAGTTTAATGGCAATGAATTATTTTGGATTTCCAACTAAATTAATGTAAAAATCATAAAAACTCAAGTGTTGATTCAGACGGGAAAAAAAAAGACAACAAGAACAAGAAGTGAAAAACAATACTTAACTGTTGAGTGGATGGAGTACGTATAGAACACGTCGTAAGGAAATGATGTCTTTTCGTGTATCAAACATGCACCTTGCACCTCGCATTTTTTCGTGTATCAAACATGCACCTTACTGTATATACACATACAGTATATTTTCATTTATACCACAAATACCGTGAGAAATGGATTAACGAACTCGGAAATAAATGAAACGCCCATTAATCAATCACGACCTAACACAAAAAATACGTTTTCACATTTTAATATATATGCATTCACGTGACTCATTCTAAAACAAAGATTTCTTGTACTGCATGAACCTTATCAAGTTACAACCACATTTTTAGTCATCATCATAGCAAAAAAGAAAAGAAAAGAGGGACCCTGGACCACAATCATGAAAGTTGCGCAAGCTAGCTAGCTAGTCTTGCATAGAACCGTAGCGTACCCTTGATCCAGGCCTTGGAGTGGACCATGGGAAAGAATGTTCGACTTCATAGCATCAGAGACCATTTTATCTAGGCCCATAAAAAACTAATAGCTTTTTCATTATTAGGATGAAGATTCGCGCGAATCCGAATCAAATACTGTCATATAAATGAATAGACTATCAAATGTCTTCATTTTTCTATAATACATCTTAGTACTAATGATCCTCTGTTTATAGTTTACCAATTTGTGATTCAACTGATGTATGCGAGAGGATTAATGGTCCACCAAAAACTGAAAGATAACCTGTTACAGAAGTGGATTGATACATGTTTTTGATCATTAACCAAAAGAGGAAAAATGATCCATCAATTATCAACCTTGCCTAATTTTCGCAGGTGTTGGTGTAGTTTGTATGAATCCATCCTTCTCTAAATTCGTAATGTCCTATGCAGTTTTTTTTCCATCTTCATATTGTCGCCAATTAAAACACTTATGATTTGAGTCTTTATTTTGTATTGCCACTCGCCAAAATGTCGTATGTAAGAATTGAAGCCCGCCTTTGGAGTACAACGCATTAGTAACATAATTGAAGCCAGTACTGGTTTCCTCCAAGACCTAAATCAACCGAAAAAGTTTTTATTGATTTTTTAAAAATGATTTTTCAGGTTTTTCTTCTTTGTTAAGAAAATTGATTTTCTAGGTTTTAATTGTAAAATTACTAACTAATGTTAATTAATTGTAAAATTAAATAAATATAAATTGAGAAATTTGAATAATTGAATTACTAGTAGTTTAATAGTTATGAGAAAATGTTTAGTGTTAAAAATAATATATTTATAATTAAATATAAATTATTATTTTATATGTGTGAAAAAACTATAGAAAATTATTTATTTAGAAACAGAGTGATAATTGAAAAAGCAAACCACACGAGATGTTTTAGAAAAAAAAGCTCACCTACAAGCGTATAATTGCCAATGGAAAGACTTAATAGAAGAGTCAAAGTCCTTATAATCGACAGAATATGTGTGCGTAAAATAAAACACGTAGCTAGGTCTATCAACTATTTTTTATTTTAAATTCTGTAAATATTTTTTGTTTTTTTGTTTTTGGTAAAAAACAATTCTGTACATATATAGAAATATACAATGTGGAAAGCAAAAAAAGCAAATATCAATTTAGCATACATATCGTATCAGAGTGAGACGAATAGCGAAAAAGGAAAATAACAGCCTACAATGTATATTAGCGTGTAAAATTTTCCTCGGAAAAAACAACGTTAAAATTCTCTTATTCTAATATTTCATCTTCAATGTATAGCGCATATAACTGTTTATACAATAATTTGTATTTTGATGTTTTGTATTCAAATTTGTAATCTTCTTTGTGTTTCGATATTTTAATGAAATTCAGTTATAAAAAACAAAATATAGAAGCATACAACCATAAAGAAGAAGAACAGTTGAAGATCACGATCTATCATGAAACATACACGTCTCTTCAATGGATGGTTTAATATCTAACAAAGCATATATTTTTTCAAAGATACTACTCTATTAGGCGGCAATCAAGCTACTTGTTGATAAAAAAGATGAAAATTAAAACCATTTAAAATAATTAAAGGTTAGGTTTGTCTACCAATAAGAGTCTCTAATTGGATGGCTTTGAACAATAAAGATGGGACGTACGTGCACGTGGGGAGCGAACCGACGAAACACGTTGTCTTTTGTTCATAGTGAAGCAATGGCTCTCTATTTTCTAAAATTATCTTACTATCCAATGAATTACTTGACCCTAAACCATGACATTTCGTTCGACCCCAACAAATTCTTGGTTTCCTCTCCTTTTGTTTCGGTTCATCATATCTCTTTTCTTAGAAAAAAAAGTTTTTGTTTTTGTCAACTAATAAGTGATCAAATCGAGTATCGGTTACAACCAGAGGTCGACCCGGATTCACATTGATCACTATAAAATTTACATAACACGACGGGTGCATGTTTTGGAGTTTAGAGAGAGCATGCATGTTTCAGTTATAAAAGAAAAATTTAGTTTTTGTTCTTACGACAGTGAAACATAGATTAGAGAAGGTTACTGGACTAGTGGGTCCAACTACTATAGTATAATAACATTCCATAGCAATGATTTTGTTTCCCGGAGTTAGAAATTCATTCTCACTCACTCATGAGTAATGTCTACAAAAGTAGACAAAGGTTTCTTAGTTGGTTGGGGGAGAAAACATAAGCAAATGTAAATAGAGCTGAAAGGTAAAGTCATAGTTCTGCTTTTTGCTGGCATACTTATTTCACACATTTGGTCACTTTCATGAATTTATATATATATATATATCAACTAGTTGAATAAGAGCTAATTATTTTCTCAAATATAACATCATGAGTTGGAGTCTTGAAATAAACTTTTGTTTTTGCTGAAAAATCAAGACTTTTTCACATAACTGTTTCACGTTATCAGAGCATAAATATTCATTTAGATACTTATTGCGATATACGCATTCTCACGTCTCATTTTTGTTTTCATATATTCATATAGTGGGTTTGTGTTAATATTAAAATACCGTATTGTTCCGTAAATAATTGATAAAAAAACCCATTTGGTATCGGATCTAAACGAAATATATATCCTCCCAGCAAATTGGATTATACTATATTCAAAAAAATTATAATGAGGAAAAGAGAATATGTTTTATGAAGACAATTATTAGTTATGTATGTGAGTCGTTTACTTTTGGACTTAGAGTTAGTAGCAATCTACAGCGAAGAAATCGGAATCGGACATAAAGCCAAACAAAGAGAGATCATATGAGTTTAAAGACATAAGCACGACCATGTCACTTATCCATTATTTTTTATTTTCTCACTTCACTTTGTTTCCCTCTCTTGTCCTTTCGCTTACTGCACATGACATTACCTTTTCTTAAGACATTATTCTTTTGCAGTATGTTTCTGTGTATAGTATAAAGAGAAAAAAACTAGAATGTCAAATATAAATTGGCTAAGAACTAGACTAACATATATTTATTGGGAAGAAAATAGTGTGTTTTTTGCCCATTATACCCTTATTTGCTCTTGTTAGGAAAAACGTTATTACGATACTGCCATTATGAAATTATTTCCACGTAAACAAAACTTTGAATTATTTACAAAAATGCCACCGCAGTTTTCAGAATAAGTCTGCGGACTTTTGTATTAGAATTCAGAGTTTAGATTGAGTGAGAAAGAGATTGAGAGTAAGGGAAAGAATAAGAGTAAAAATAAGAATGGAGAGAGTTTATTCTCTCTTATAGATTTTTTTTTATTATCTCAGTAGTCTTTAAGTGTTACAATATGTTTCGAATTTATAGACTACTCAAAAACAAAAATAACCAAGCGTATCTTGAAGTTCACACGCTGATCTATCCGTTGGGAATAGTTACAAATGCGTGTGAGTTCAAAATAGAGCCGTTAGAGGGGAAAACAAACGGGTGTCTTTTTCCTTCTTTTCTTGGACTTTAATTTCTTGTTGGGAATTTGTTGCTTGATTAATACTCCCCCTCAAACTTAGCCAGAATTAGTGTGGAGACTAAGTTTGATTTTCCAGAAACAAATCCTCACAACTACCTCATTAAAAACCTCACAAGTACAAACCCGGTGGGAAAAACTCCTTGTGAGGGAAAAAGAGTGTAGTGTCTATGGAAATGTAGAAGTATGATCAAGGATGAGTGAGATCAACTAGTCCAAGCTTACTGTAGATGTGGTTGCAAATCTTGAGACTCGTAGCCTTGGTAAATATGTCAGCCAACTGATATTCGCTTCTTGTGTAGCATGGAAGGATTACTCCTTCAATGATCTTTTCTCTGACTTTGTGGCAGTCCACTTCTATGTGCTTGGTTCGTTCATGGAAGACTGAGTTGGTGGCAATGTGAATTGCTGCTTGATTGTCACAATGCATGGTAATGGGACTTGTGCTCTCAGTTCCAAGATCCTTTAGAAGCGCTTTCAGCCATACTAGCTCATTTGTGAGCTTCTTCATTGCCCTATACTCGCTTTCAGCACTTGAGCATGATACGACCGTTTGCTTCTTGGATTTCCAGGTTACCAAGTTCCCTCCAATGAATGTGCAATAGCCGGTTGTGGATTTTCTATCCACCGTGTCTCCAGCTTAATCCGCATCACAATATCCCACAATCTCGGTGCTTTCATTCTTTCCCATCCAAACACCTTGCCCTGGTGATCCTTTGATGTATCTCAAGATCCTTTCCACCATATTCCAATGGTGCACCAAGGGCTCTTTCATGTGTTGGCTCACCTGATTCACAGCAAAACATAGGTCATGTCTTGTTATGGTTAAGTAAATTAACTTACCTACAAGCCGCCGGTATTGAGCTGGATCTTCAAATGGCTTGTCAAGCGGATAAACTTGTCTTTTCTCCCCCTTTCTCCTGACCTTGTAGCCATCTTCAAGTGGGGTCTTGGCCGGTTTAGAACCTAATTTTCCTGTCTCTGTAAGCAAGTCAAGTGAATATTTCCTTTGGGATAGAAACAAGCCTTCCGGAGAACGGCATATCTATATTCCTAGAAAATATTTAAGTTCACCTAGATCTTTTATATCAAATACAGATTTAAGGAAAAATTTAGTTTCTTGAATACCTGCTTGATCATTGCCGGAAATGATCAAGTCATCTACATATACCAAGACCACGATGATTCCTTGAGAACTTTGAGAAGTAAACAAGGTATGATCAGCTTCTGATCTTTTAAATCCTTTGGCTGTCAATGTGAAGCTCAGCTTGTGGTACCATGCTCTTGGAGATTGCTTGAGGCCATAAATAGCTTTTCTAAGCTTGAAAACTTTGCCTTGAGGAATTGAGCTTTCAAGACCTGGTGGAGGCTTCATGTAAACTTCTTCTTCAAGTTCTCCTTGGAGAAAGGCGTTTTTGACATCCATTTGCCATAATTCCCAAGATAGGTTGGTTGCCAATGATAGAATCACTCGGACTGTGTGGAGTTTAGCAACTGGTGCAAAGGTGTCCGTATAGTCTTCTCCATACGTTTGAGTGAAACCCCTTGCAACTAAGCGAGCTTTGTACCTTTATATTTCCCCATTGCTGTGATATTTGATGGTGAATACCCATTTAGATGTCACAACTCTCTTTCCCGTAGGTAGATCACTCACGTCCCAAGTGTGATTTCTATCCATTGCTATTTTCTCAGCATTTATAGCATCTATCGAGACCTTGATTTCTTTTGCTTCTTCATAGGTCTTTGGGATGTAATGCTGCTCTATCTTCCCAAGAAATGCTTGATGATCTGATGGCAAGAGGGTAAGAGAACACTGAGCTTGTATAGGGTGAGCCACAGCTTGATGATTGTAATAGACCCTGGTTTGTTTCCAATGGTCCGGACCAAATCTTTGCCGTGTACTCCTTCTCAAGACCGGTGCTAGTGCCTCTTCTTCCTCATGATGTTCATCCTCCTCAATATTAGTGTCTGGTGGAGTTTCTTGGTTAACTCCCCCTTGCTCATTTATGTCTTCATTCTCTTGCTCATTCTGATCATTGATCTCTTCTTCTTGGATCTGATTAGTTTGAGTGTTGGCAGGGGCTGTTTGATCCTTATTCATTGGAGGAAGACCCATGTTACTTAGAAAGTGGTGGAGAGAGGCTGCTCGGTCTGTTGTAGAATCAGCCAAGTCTTTCACACTCTCCCAGCCTGATTTCTCAAAGTAACTTTGATCTTCTAGGAATTTCACATCTCTGGAAGTCATGGTGCGTTTGGTGCTTGGATCATAGCATCTATAACCCTTTTGAGTAATGGAGTATCCAATGAACACGCTTCTAGTGCTTTTCACATCTAGCTTGTTCCTTTGATCATTTGGCACTAAAACAAAACAAACACTACCAAACACACGTAAGTGATTAATATTTGGTTTAATTTTATTTAATACCTCAAATGGTGAACAGTCATTTAAGACTTTTGTTGGAGTTCTATTGATGAGGTAGCATGCGGTCATGACAGCATCTCCCCAGAATCTCCTTGGCATATTTTTGTGGAACATCATTGATCTTGCCACTTCCATCAAATGCCTATTCTTCCTTTCGGCAACTCCATTTTGTTGCGGAGTGTAAGGACAGCTCGTTTGGTGAAGAATGCCATGATTTGCTAAATGAGCATTGAAAGTGTGGCTTGTGTATTCTCCTCCATTATCCGATCTTAGTACCTTAATTTTGGCATTGAAATGATTAGTCACATATGTTTGGAAATTGACAAATGCTTCAAATACTCTATCTTTAGATGGCAACAATGTGACCCAAGTATATTTAGATTTTTCATCTATGAATGTCACAAAGTATTTTAAGTTATCTCTAGATAGGCATGGTGAAGTCCAAACATCGGAGTGAACTAAATCAAAACAATTCTCATATATTGATGTGGAGTTTTGGAAAACACTTCTACAATGTTTTCCCAAAATACAAGACTCACACTTAGAATTATCAAAGACAACATTAGGCATAATTAATTTTAAAGCTCTAGAATGAGGATGGCCTAATCTAGCATGCCATAAATCATTTGAACTACTAGCTACATGACAGGAATTAATAAACGGCAAGATAGTAGAGTTGGAGCATCTAGAATGATTCTTGAGATCTTCTAGAGTATACAACTCTCCCTTAGTGTTTCCTTTGCCTAAGACTTCACCGGTTTTAATATCCTGAAAATGAAAGCTGTTAGGTCCAAATATAGCATAAGCATTGAGGTCAGTGGTAGCTCTTTTTACCGAGACCAAATTATTGCTAAATGTAGGCATGTAGAAGGCACTAGATTTATTTCCAAAGAGATTTAAATTTCCTATGCCTTTTATTGGTACTTTAACTCCATTAGCAATCTCAACATGACCACATGTATTTTGAATATCATTTAGTAGATTAGGATCTTTAATCATATGGTGAGAAACTCCTGAATCTATTAAAAGAGTTTTTGGAGATTTAGAGGCAAGGAGGATATAGAGAAAGGTGATACCGTTCTCCTTGCAAATTTGCATTGTTTTAATCATTGCCTCTAAGTCTGCTTTTCTCATGGTGATCATGCCATTGCCCTCTGAAGTAGAGGCTTGGTTAGAATGGCCGTTTGGAGCCTTTGATGGAGCACTTGGATTAAGACCAAGTGAAGTAGTTGTTTGAGCGGCTGGAGCATAATTTGAAGCGTTTGCTTCATTTGCTTGTTGTCTTGCTCTGTAGTTTGCCCTAAGGTGAGGATGAAGGATGAAGCATTCCTCCTTGGTGTGTCCTCTTCCTTGGTTGTATTTACCGATTTTCTTGCAATGTTCACATTGCTTTGTTGTTCCTTTATTGTTGGAACTGAATGGGGGTTTGTATAACCCTTTTTTGCCGTTGGCAGCTCTCCTTTGCTGAAGAGATCTTGGGAGCCTTGCTCCTTTTGAATCTGAGAGTAGGCGCTTTCAAGGCTTGGTAGCTTCTCCTCCCTTAATATGTACTTGATAAGATCATTGAATTTTGGATGGAGGGATTGGAGAAGTCCGAACACTCGATCCTGCTCTCTTCTTTCCTCAATAATTTTGAGGTCTTTTGTGCTTGGCCTCAGCATATCCAATTCAGCGAGTAATGATCTATATTTACCAAAATGTTTGGTAAAATCTTGATCTTCTTGAGTGAGGTTGCTGAGAGCTTTCTTTACTTCAAACACTCTTGAAAGATTGGTGATGTCTCCATACACCTTCTTGAGAGTTTCCCAAAGATCTTTAGCTGTCTCGCAATATGAGTAGGATTCAAATATTGAATCACTCAAGGAGCTGTGGATTATGCTGAGTACCATTTGATCTTTTTGCAGCCATTTCTCTAGAGCTTCTTCATCTCCTTCTTGAAGCTCTTTTCCTTTGGCTGGTTCAACTTGACTCCACAAGCCACGACCGTATAGATTGGATTTGTAGACCGTGACCATAGGAGATAGTTTTCTCCTTTTAGAGTAACTCTTATTGCTGTTGGTTTTGTCTCCTCCATGATTGAAAGTAATGCCTAGTCGCTTGATACAATACCGCTCCTACTTCACCAACTCGTCTAGGATGAATAAATTTCAATCTCAGAGTTGGGAAAGGTTCTTTGAGAGATTTCCAGAAATAAACCACCCTAACTTCACACAAAAACTCGTCTAGGATGAATATATATCAATCTCAGAGTTTTTAGGAAGCTAGAAGGATGTATTTCCAAAATAACCAAAGAATTTTCGGAGAGGAAGATGAACAGTAGATCCAACGGTCATATTTTTGAATTTTGAAATAAAATTCTCGATTTGGAGCTTTCTAGAGCTTGTGGATGCTGCGGAAGCTTTGAATATGAAGGAGGAGAGATTGTAGATGCAAGAGAGACCAGGAGAGGGCGTGAATCTTCAAGAAACAATTTCTGGAGTTTCTTGAATAGTAACAATGTCGATTTGAAAGAAATCAGAGAAAGAGAATGAAATCAAAAGCTTGATCTTGTTAATGGATCAACGCTCTGATACCATGTTAGAATTCAGAGTTTAGATTGAGTGAGAAAGAGATTGAGAGTAAGGGAAAGAATAAGAGTAAAAATAAGAATGGAGAGAGTTTATTCTCTCTTAGAGATTTTTTTTATTATCTCAGTAGTCTTTAAGTGTTACAATATGTTTCGAATTTATAGACTACTCAAAAACAAAAATAACCAAGCGTATCTTGAAGTTCACACGCTGATCTATCCGTTGAGAATAGTTACAAATGCGTGTGAGTTCAAAATAGAGCCGTTAGAGGGGAAAACAAACGGGTGTCTTTTTCCTTCTTTTCTTGGACTTTAATTTCTTGTTGGGAATTTGTTGCTTGATTAATACTTTGTTGCAGACTTAATAAATCGATAAGTCTGCACAGACTTGTTATGCAGACTTAATCTGCAGACTTGTTATGCAGACTTAATATGCATATTTATTTTTCAATGTTGCAGACTTATTAAGTCTGCGCACATCTGCAGACTTATTATGCGTGTTGCAGACTTTTCGACGCAGACTTAATGTGTTTTATTGCAGACTTATTAAGTCTGCACAGACTTGTTTTTATTGCAGACTTATTACGCAGATTTATTCCCTTTGTCGCAGACTTATGTTCATTTGCAGACTTATTATGCAGACTTATAAAAAATCTGCAGCTGTTGCAGACTTTTGGAAAATCTGCGACAAAAAGACTAAGTCTGCGACACTTAAAAGGTCTTACTGAAATAACATCGCTTGTCGCAGATTTATTTACAATGTCGTAGATTTAATGCCTAACGTCGCAGACTTATTTGTAAATTGCTTACGTGGTATTAAAAACTGCAGACTTATTAGACTGTGCTGCAGACTTGTTTTCTGACTAGAATAACACTTTATTTGTCGCATACTTGTTATGTTATGCAGACTTATCGAATGTGTTGCAGACTTAACGAATCTGTTTGTCCTAGACTTTTAATGTGTTGGTCGTTGCAGACTTATTCAATGTGTTGCAGACTTATTCAATGTGTAGCAAACTTATTCAATGTGTAGCAAACTTATTCAATGTGTTGCAGAATTATGTCTCTCTATTCTTTGATTTTTCCAGGCTTCTTTAGGTGAAGAATCATCTCAGGTTGAATCTTCACAAGGAATTGTCACTCAGCTTTAGAATTGAAGATGTGTTTGCGGCTGCTGGTTTTTTGGACCCGTTTGGTCTCTTTATGGATGTTACTTTTCTACTTTGTGATGTGTTTTATGACTAGTTGATGGTCTATTTTAGGACATGTTTTAAGAGTTTTTTTGAAATTATTGTAAGACCTTTATTTGGCATCTATTTTCGGACTTGTTGTGGTCTGTTTCAATCAAGACAAATGCAAAGTAAGGCAATCGTTCTTTTTCGGACTTGTTGTCATTTTCGGACTTGTTGTAAGATCTTAAATCTGTTTTTCCCATTTTCTGTCTTTCCTTAAATCTTTGTCTGTTTTCTCATTGCTTGCTTGAATTTTCATGTTTTTTACCTTTAGGTTCATGTGGGATTACTCGAGACCAATCGTCAAAGACACACTCAACACTTAAAATATAAGTCAAAGACACGAACTACAAACCAAGTTAAAATAAATACAAAGACAGACTCATCACTTAAAATAGAAGTCAGAGGCAAGAACTACAAACCAAGTTAAAACAAATACAAGACACACTCATCACTTAAACAAGCTTAGTACAACCAAGGATGATCACACATCCAATCAATACAAGAAACATCCGTTTTTTCAGGGAAGATTTTGTTTCTAGTAGAAGTTTTTCCACTCTTTCAAAATTTTCTTTCTCTAGTTTCATTTGGAGCTTCTCAAACATCTGCTTCTCGGCCTCCTCTCGATTTGTTGCAAATTGCTTAACCTCTTGTTCAAGTCTATCTATTCTAAACGATGATGCCTCAATCTCATTCAACAATGCTTCATCAACCCACTTGAAAGTGTGGTTATCATTGATCAACTACAACAATTAAAAACTATGACAATCAAAATTTGCATAAAGCAAACAATGTTGACAATGACAAAGAAATACAAAGTCACTCTAGTTTACCTTTTGTTCAACAGAAAACGCACACCGGTAGTATCTCCGGTATGGATTCGCATCCGACTTAGAAATTCTTCTCGCAATTACTTCCCCACACCAACATATCTTAGGCACCCCGAAAACTCTTCCTCTTCCTCGACCAGCTGTTGTTCCACTCGAAACTCCAGATTCATTGCTCATCATCACAATCAAATTTGTAGCTGCAAAAAAGGAACAAATATGCAACACACAAAACAAACAAATCTGCAACAATACCACCAAAATACCAACAAGTCTATGAGAAATGAACAAATCTGCAACAATACCAACAAATCTGCAACAATAAAACTTATTTGTTTGTCGCAGATTTATTTGCTTGTCGCAGATTTATTTGTTTGTCGCAGACTTATTTGTTTGTCGCAGACTTATTTGTTTGTCGCAGATTTATTTGCTTGTTGTAGACTTATTTGTCTCGTGACCTGTTCATGTTCGTCTGCAGAAACCAAATCTGGGTTTTACAAGATGAATCTGCTCAGAAAATGAATGCTAAAAACCTTTGGTTAAAGTCACGGTTCAACATCCAAGCGAGAACACAACCTAGATCGAAAGGTTAAAGGCTTGCGGTTACCTCTCTTGGTGGAATCAATCCACGTAGAGGCTAGGGTTCGGCGCGGCGGTGGGTTCTGGCGGCTAGGGCGGTGCTGCGGTGGCTACGGGTCAAGGGCGGAGTTAGGTTAGGGTTTGCCCAGATCGAAACATAGACAGAGGCTGAACCTAGGGTTTAGGGTTCGCGTATTTACCTCTCTCGGTGGCTCGGCAGATGACGGCGGCGTTTTCTGGAGTTTCCAGCGGCGTCGCGAGGCTCGACTACATCAGAATCGAGTTTGGCGGCGACTGGGACAGGAGGCAAGGCGAGGCTAGGCAAGATTTTTTTTTCCGTCTTTATAGATTTAAGGGAGAGAAGAGAAAATTTGTTGAGTTTTGTATTATTTGTTTTTTGGAAAAAAATAAATCAAAATGGCATTTGTGTAAATAAGTGATTGAAAATGGGTTTTCTGTCTTTTGACAAAAGAGTTGTGTTATTCTAGTCAACTCAGTTCTGAGGGTGTTAATCTAGTAATTACATAAAAGATTAATGTTATTCTGAGTAATTTTCTCTAGTATAAAAAAAATAAAACAAAAATAATAAAGTAGGACAACGACTATCGATACAAAAAAATAATATATATATATATATATAAAAGAGAATGATTCAAAGTTAGTAACTCGCCAGATCGTGACACGTGTCAAGTTAATCAATAAGATTTCGAAATATGTTTAATAAATTTCCAATTAGATATTGACACATAATATTAACAATAAAAGGAAAAATATAATATAAACTTAATTTGAAATGTAAAATTAGCAAACAAATATACAAAAAAGGAAAAAAAAATATAATTTATCGAAATAGTCAAAGTTAAAAAAAAAAAAAAAAAGAAATTACGTATAGATTAAGGAATTAAGGAAAAAGATTAAATAACAAAATATTGTTATATTAAGGAAAATGTTAAATACCGTTTTTAATATAATATAAACTTAATTTGAAAAGTAAAATTAGCAAACAAAAATACAAAAAAAAAGAAAAAAATAATTAATCCAAAAAGTCAATGTTCAAAACTGAAAAAAAAGAAATTGCGTATAGATTAAAGAATTAAGGAAAAAAGTTAAATAACAAAATATTGTTTTCATTTTTAAACAAAATAGCTTTAAGATTGAGGAAATCTTTCTTAAAAGTTAAAAAAATTAGTATTTCTAAAAGTTAAAGAATTAGTTAAATTAAAATTAGTATAAAGTTAAAAGTTAAAAAATTAGTATTTCTAATAAGAATAAAAAAATTAAAATTAGTATAAAGTTGTATGTTTCAAAGTTGCTAACTCACATAATCGCGACACATGTCAAGTCAAAATTGGAAAATTTTAAAATCGATTAATAAAATATTATAAAATTCGGAAAAATTTAATAATCAATTCATAATCTTAAAAGGTAAATATACTAAAATAAATAAATATATTTTAATAGGCAAAATTAATATAAAAAAGAAAAAAAATCCTTAGTTTTTCCATTTAAATTAAGAAAATTAATCCCAGAAGGAAAATAATTTTAATTTCTCACTTCTATATAAACTACTATTTGGTAGTATATCAATTACACACCAAAAAATTAAAAGTCTAATAATTTTATCCAAAGTTATTTATTGCATATGTTTCACCAAATTTTTCATTCAAGGTATATATTTATTTCATCAGAAACTTCGTTTTTAAAGTTATATATTATATATATTTTTGGTTTTTAATTTTTTTAACGGGTTATAAAATATTAAATCCCGCATATATGCGAACATTTATCTAGTATATAAATAAACCAATAACTACAAGGACCTTTTTTTTTATCCCAAGCTGAAGTCTAGAATATTTTGAGTGTAGAACATCGACTATTCTTTATATATTCGAACCATGATTGAAATATAAGTAAGAGGGACTCGAACTTATGGTCCTCTTACCCTAGAATGAGTTATTCAACAGTTAGATCACTATGATTCTATGAATATATTGATTAACTGCATGGGGCTTCTTAAAATTAATTAAATGCGACATTATTTGCATTACAAGTATGCTTCAGAGATGCAGACACTTGGAGAGAGAGTATACAAGCATGCGTGACATCTAACGTGAATATGATAAGATCCAAACTTCAATAATTTTTAAAAATTCAATCAAAATAGAAACTTTTAAAATAACTCCTTCAGGCTTCAGGGGTTATATTATTATTTTTTAGAATGCTTAATGTGTAAAGGACATAAGAAGGAAACTCTTAATTATATGAATATCCTCCTTGTCTATCTACGCTAGCTTCTATAAATACATTAACCTAGTACACTCCCATTGTACCAATATATATATCTGTGTAAAGTCTTGGAACATGAATAAGATACACATTCTACATGGTATCAGAGACATATAGGATACCCTAAATTTTTCGGCAGCCTCCCTTCTCTGTCTCCTCTCAATCTCTTCTTTCCCCTCCTTTTCTTTTTTTTTTTTCTTTTCTCTTCCACAATTCCTATACGATGACAGCCACTGCTGAAACCATCGATGTCTCACAACAAACTGTTCTCAATGTGAACATGTCAAATGTCACAAAACTGAGTTCCTCCAATTACCTGATGTGGAGCCTTCAAGTCCATGCCCTCCTTGATGGCTACGAGCTAGCAGGCTACCTCGATGGATCCATGGTACAGCCGCCGCCCTCTGTCACCATCAACGGTGTTGTCACACCAAATCCTGCCCATACTATATGGAAACGCCAAGACAGGCTGATCTACAGTGGTCTTCTCGGAGCTATCTCACTCACGATCCAACCACTACTCTCCACCACCAAAACTTCTGCAAAGATCTGGAGCATTCTAGCCGACACCTATGCTCGGCCCAGCAGGGGTCATACCCAACAAATCAAACATCAGCTGAAATATTGGTCTAAAGGTACAAAATCTATTGATGAATACGTACGTGGTCTCATTACTCGCTTCGACCAGCTGGCTCTCCTCGGCAAGCCTCTTGAACATGAGGACAAAATTGATTATGTCTTAGAAGGCTTACCTGAAGAGTATAAGTCAGTGGTGGATCAAGTCGAGAGCCGCGAAACCACTCCGTCTGTCACTGAAATCCATGAGAAGCTTCTCAACAAAGAAGCGAAACTGCTGTTCACCGCTTCTGCGTCTGCTGAAACTCCAATCACAGCAAACACTGCCTACACTCGCCAGCGCAACAATCATTCCTGGAATCAGGGAAAGCAGCCCCCTCGTTCCAGTCAATCCTGGAATCAAAATCAGTCTCAAAATCAGTACAACGGTCAGAAACAGGAACCTCGATTCACCAAAGGATATCAAGGTAAATGTCAGTTATGTGGTGTGCAGGGACACGGCGCAAAAAGGTGCCCACAACTATCTGTTCATCAGTCTGGAACAGCAAACAATCACTCACCTCGTCCTTGGCAGCCCAACGCCAACCTCGCTATTGGTGCTCCGAATCCTGCTACTGCCTGGCTCATGGACAGCGGTGCCACTCACCACATGACGAGTGACCTCAACAACTTAGCCATGCATCAGCCCTACACCGGAGATGACAATGTTCTCATTGGTGATGGTTCCGGTCTTCCGATTACTCACACTGGTTCACAGTCCTTACCCTCTCATTCTCGAAACCTTACCTTAAATAATGTCCTTTGTGTACCTCACATCCATAAAAATCTGATATCTGTCTATCGATTATGCAATACTAATAAAGTATCCGTGGAATTTTTCCCGGCTCACTTTCAGGTGAAGGAGCTCAGCTCGGGGGTCCCGTTAATTCAAGGCCAAACTAGCGGTGAACTGTTCGAGTGGCCGATTTCATCCGTTCCTGCTGCTTCGTTCTTTGCCTCTTCTCCACCAAAAACAACCTTCGCTGACTGGCACTACCGCCTAGGCCATCCCTCTCCTTCTGTCCTAAACAATATCATCAGACAATTTTCTCTTCCCTGTTCGCAATCTACTACTTTAAATCTCATATGTACTGATTGCTCCATAAATAAAAGCCACAAGCTTCCCTTTCACCACTCAACTATCTCCTCCAAACGTCCCCTTGAATATATCTTTACCGATGTCTGGTCTTCTCCTGTTATTTCGTGTGACAACTACAAATACTATCTCGTCCTAGTTGACCACTACACCCGATATACCTGGCTTTATCCCCTACGAACCAAATCTCAGGTCATCGACATGTTCAAACCGTTCAAAGCTCTCGTCGAGAACCGATTCAATACAAAAATTGGCACTCTCTACTCGGACAATGGCGGTGAATTCATTGCTCTCCGATCATTCCTCTCCACTGCTGGGATTTCCCACTTCACCTCCCCACCTCACACACCGGAACACAACGGTATGTCAGAGAGAAAGCACCGCCACGTTGTTGAAACTGGGCTTTCACTCCTCACACATGCTGGAATACCAAAAACCTATTGGACGTATGCATTCGCTGCTGCAACATACCTTATCAATCGCCTCCCGACGCCGGTGCTCGAAATGGCCTCTCCGTTTCAAAAATTGTTCGGAACTACACCAAATTACTCCAAGCTCCGTGTATTTGGTTCTCTGTGTTTCCCGTGGCTACGACCATACAACACCACCAAGCTGGAAAACAAATCCACTCCATGTGTATTCCTTGGCTACTCATCGACGCAGAGTGCATACATTTGTCTTCAGCCTAGCTCGGGTCGGATCTACGTTTCCAGACACGTTAAATTCGACGAGACAGTCTTCCCCTTTCATCATCTCAGCCACTCGACGTCTGGCTCAACCTCCTCTGAACCACCCATCGCAGCTCCACCAGTCGACACCCTCCGTGTCAATCCGCCACTCGTACCGTCGCCGCCGCTGCTCCCTTCGCCTCTGCTCCCTCCGCCGCAGCAGCAGGCGTCGCCTTCGTCACAATCGACGGGACCCACGAGCTCGCCTCTTCACAATTCATTGGAAGGTATAATCTCTTCCCCTGAATTTTCTGCAGAAAATCACGATGACAGTATCAATGAAGAACCCCGACTCCAAGGCCAAAATTCACAAAACCAACCTAACCCAATTCACTCAAGCCCACCTCATCTACATGAAGCCCCAAATGAAATAAGCCCACCTCCACCTCCAAACGGGCCCAATTCAACAAATACCCATTCAATCCCAACAAACACAAATCACCCATCCTCGTCGTCTCCCCTTCAAGCCGTTGCTGAAACTCACCCTCCCGTCAACATCCACCCCATGAAAACTCGTCGGAAAAACCAAATCTCCAAACCCAACACCAAATACAACCTGTCTGTGGCTCTATCCACTCACCTACCACCCGAACCCATGACCGTGAACCAAGCGATGAAAGACAAGCAATGGAGAGGAGCAATGACGTCTGAGATGGACGCGTACACTCGTAACCACTCCTTTGATCTCGTTCCGCGACCACTGAACAAGAATATCGTCGGTTGCAAGTGGGTATTCAAGTACAAATTTATGCCTGATGGCTCTCTTCATAGGTGCAAAGCACGACTCGTTGCAAAGGGATATAATCAACAATTAGGTCGAGACTACACAGACACGTTTAGTCCTGTGATTAAGTCCACAACGATTCGCCTCGTTCTGGACATCGCAATTACAAGGTCTTGGCCAATTCAACAACTTGATGTCAACAATGCGTTTCTTCAAGGCACTTTGACGGAAGAAGTCTACATGGAACAACCGCCGGGGTTCACTGATGCAGATAATCCCAATCATGTATGTCGTCTTCGGAAAGCAATTTATGGTTTAAAGCAAGCTCCCCGAGCCTGGTACACAGAGTTGAAGACCTATTTGCTTAGTCTCGGATTTCAAAACTCTTTGGCTGACACTTCCCTGTTCACTCTACGTGTCGGTAATGATTTTCTCTACTTGCTGGTGTATGTCGATGACATATTAGTCACAGGAAGCAACAAATCAAGCATTGCTCGCATACTGTCCCTGCTCGCACACAGATTCTCTATCAAAGATCCAGAGGATCTGCATTATTTTCTTGGATTGGAGGTTCACCGCACAGAAGCTGGTCTTCACCTGTCACAAAGGAAGTACATTCTGGATTTACTTCACAAACATCACATGCTTGCGGCCAAACCAGTAGAGACACCAATGGCTTCTTCGCCAAAACTCACACTGTTTTCGGGTACTTCTCTTTCTGACCCCACAGATTATAGACGCTTGGTTGGTAGCCTGCAGTATCTAGCGTTCACCCGGCTTGACATTGCCTATGCGGTAAACCGTCTGTCTCAATTTATGCATCGTCCGACGCAAGATCACATGCAAGCAGCGAAGCGAATACTTCGATATTTGGCGGGTACAACGACTCATGGTATTTTCTTCTCCTCGAAGAATAATCTTGCTCTCCATGCTTTCTCGGATGCAGACTGGGCAGGTGACTCCGATGACTACGTCTCCACCAATGCCTACATCATCTATCTGGGTCGGAATCCGGTCTCATGGACAGCAAAGAAGCAGAACAGCGTCGCTCGGTCATCGACTGAGGCTGAGTATCGGGCTGTCGCTAATACGGCAGCAGAAGTCCGATGGATATGCAACCTGCTACGCGAGCTTGGGATTGAACTTCCCACAGCTCCAGTTGTGTACTGTGACAACGTTGGGGCTACGTTCCTGTGCGCAAACCCCGTTTTTCACTCTCGTATGAAGCATATCGGTCTCGACTATCACTTCGTAAGAGGACACATCCAACAAGGTTCTCTACGGGTCGCACATGTAACAACGAAAGATCAGCTGGCGGATGCTCTCACAAAGCCCCTACCACGTGCACGCTTCACCGAACTCCGGGACAAGATTGGAGTTGCACGAGCCCCTCCATCTTGAGGGGGCGTGTAAAGGACATAAGAAGGAAACTCTTAATTATATGAATATCCTCCTTGTCTATCTACGGTAGCTTCTATAAATACATTAACCTAGTACACTCCCATTGTACCAATATATATATCTGTGTAAAGTCTTGGAACATGAATAAGATACACATTCTACATAATGTCCACTAAATCCAAAGATAAAACCAACTGATTATTCGGGTTGTGCGAAATTAACAGGTATTACATCATCATTGTAAGCCGAAGCAGCGGGTACGTTTTTTACATGTTTTAAAACTTATTTGGATAAAGGGTTGGCGACAGGTTTGGTTTGAAGGTGATAACCTGGAACTATCTATGGTAATTAATAGGAATGAAGAGAAACTAGCAATTGGAAATTTGTTATATGATATACGATTTTGGATGATGAAGCTGCCACTTTGTTCTTTGGAGTATGTTAACAGGGAAAAGAATCAGGATGCGGATACTATAGCAAAGAAAGCATATGAGTATGATAATGTGTATTCTTCGTTTGATGTACCGCAAGCATATGAGTATGATAATCTGTATTCTTCGTTTGATTACCGCCGTCTTAGCTTATAAACTTTTTGTATTTCTCTTTTACTATTTAATAAAACCAGATCACACAAAAAAAACACCAATTGATTATTATTATTTTTAGAATGCTTAATGTTTTAATTATTAAATTCCTCCTTCTGAAAGATTCTCTTTTACTTCAACTGAAATCCCAACGACCCAAACATATTAAAA
This sequence comes from Eutrema japonicum, assembly GCA_030161315.1. Lineage (NCBI taxonomy): Eukaryota > Viridiplantae > Streptophyta > Magnoliopsida > Brassicales > Brassicaceae > Eutrema > Eutrema japonicum. Next base: position 34,233,572 of record BSQW01000010.1, read on the forward strand.
ACAAAAACAAAAAACGTACAAAATCTTTTGAAGTAAACAAAAATCTGAAAATATCGTATATATAATAAGGGATGTCAATCGGGCTGGCCCGGCTCGGTCCGAAACCCGTATATATTTGAGTCCGGTTCGGTCCGGTCCGAAAAAAAATCGGGCCTATATTCTAAAACCCGACCCGGACAAGGCTCTAGGATTGTTTGGGCTTTTTCGGGGTTTTCTTTACAAACACAAAAATTCACAATTCTCAAATGAAAAATAATTAAAATAAAATATTTATCAAAATAAATCTAAATTGAAATGTATTATATCAAATCCAATTAAATTTAAAAGCAAAAGTTTGACAAAAAAAACAAATAAATTTCAAATAAATTGTATTACCAAATATAACATAAAATCAAAACACTTCAAATCTAGGTAGTAGAACTTATATTAGAATCTCCTTCATCGTCTTCTAAATCTTTATCACCATCAAGAGCTACAGATAAAAAAAAAAAAAATAATATTAAGATTTGACATGTATAAATCATATAGAAATGTTATTGAAAGTGTATAGATAATGATTTTTAAAATATGAAGTAAATATGAATGAATGATAATGGTACATGGATCATGAAATGTAAACCCATCCAACCAAGTGCGTGTACAAATCAGTGATTCAACGTTTCTTGGTAAAAGACGATTTCTGTATTTATCCAATACATGCCCACTAATACTAAATGTAGACTCTGATGCCACTGTAGTTATCAGAATACTTAGAATATCACATGCCATACGAATGCCATACGAACTAACTCATCATAACGTTGTGACTGACACTTCCACCATTCTAAAATATTCATGTCTTCATAAAAAGTCAGTTACAACCTATCGTCTTCTAAGTAGAGAGTCAATTTAGACATTCCTTCTTTTATAATAGTACATTTTTCATATGCTTTGAAATCTTATGATAAGCGAACCCAAATTTAATAAGACATACATAATCAAATAGTTAAACTAAGAATAAATATATATAGAGAAATAATCTTACGCCAAAGGCACTCAAAGTAAATTTTATTATTTTTAGAAAAATATATTTTTAAATAGAATCTCTAACTAATTAAAATATAAAGTTCTGAATTTTTTGATTATATAATACTCACACATCAACCACAAAAACAAGCAATTTATAAACCTTCTCTCTCTTCTGGAAGGTTATATTATTGATGTACTTCTATACAAAACGACGCCGTTACAGAACAAGAAGTAACACTTTGGAGTTTGGAGTTTGGAGTTTGGAGTTTGGAGTTTGGAGTTTGGAGTTTGGAGTTTGGAGTTTGGAGTTTGGAGTTTGGAGTTTGGAGTTTGGAGTTTGGAGTTTGGAGTTTGGAGTTTGGAGTTTGGAGTTTGGAGTTTGGAGTTTGGAGTTTGGAGTTTGGAGTTTGGAGTTTGGAGTTTGGAGTTTGGAGTTTGGAGTTTGGAGTTTGGAGTTTGGAGTTTGGAGTTTGGAGTTTGGAGTTTGGAGTTTGGAGTTTGGAGTTTGGGGTTGAACACAGATCAGATACGGCTAATGTCACGACCAAAGACAAAAGTCGTGGACCAATTGATGGCAACATTGAAGCGGTTTCTCCAGCTGATGACTCGAGTCAGATATGCAGACCTCCATATGAACCAGCTCACGAAACCAGTCATTGATATTCCTTTTGCGTCCTGCCCAAGCAATCTCCTTCAATCACATGTTTACGAGTGAATTTCCAAATAAATATTGAGAGTCAAATCTTGTTACCTTGCTCTCGCGGAGGTCTACTAGGGCTTTGTATCTGCCGATCGTAGCCATGCTTCCAAGGTGCTTGTACACAAAGGGAACTCCAAGTTCTATCTCCTTTGCGCTGTTCGCTCGTCCTCCATTGGCTTTCCCGATCTCATTTAGTAGATTCGACAAGTATTTGCCTTCTCTCTCAGCAACCTTAGTTGATCAGAGACATGGAAGAAAAGGTATAAGATGAGATGAGAGGTTAAAAGATTATGAAATTTATCTACCTGAGCCAGAGCAGGAAGGGTCGGTTTTCAGGTGGTCTCCAGATATCCGCTGCAGTCACCGATGGCAAACACGTCTTTTACAGAAGGTACACGCATCCATTCGTCAATGCCGACCCTATAGAGATATACATCCAAAAGTCGAGCCCCTGTGGAACACTTTTCGCACAAAAAAAGGTTCTAATGGAGTGATCTTGATGACTTACCTTCCACCGGGAGCTTTTGGAAGATCAAGAGACCTAACAAAAGAAGAAGGACCGACACCAGTGGACCACACTAAGAGTCCGTAGGGAACTTCAGTGCCATCGTCAAGTATTAGCTTCTGAGGCTTCACATCTTTCACAATTCCACGCACAAACCGCACTCCAGACTAAAAGTAAGCTTAAATTAAACCAGTGTAGTTTTTAAGAAGAAACGCTCCATGAAAGTGAGAACAAAAACTTTTCAAAGTTCATATGTTCTGAATGAACTCACCTTGTTCAACTGCTTGATGGCATAGCGTCTGAGTCAATCATCGAACGACGAAAGTATATCCTTGGCCTGTAAAATCACATGGCACAGATAAAAAAATCATAACTATTGTGATTTTTGCAAACCGGAATTTCAAAGGGAAGCTTCTAACAACAAACCTCTATCAAAGTAACATGAATGTCGTCCTTCACATGGGCATATCGTTGACGAACATCTTTCATTATAAAGTCACTCAATTCACCGCTAAACTCAACCCCGGTAGGTCCACCTCCAACCACAACGCAATGTAACAGCCTCTTTTTCTCCTCTTTCGATATGCCTAATTTAAAGAAATCGTGGAAAGACTCTTATGTGCTAATTTTGATTCTGATTCAGATTCTAACTCTCCAGGGGATAAATTGTGATTACCAGGAGTATCAGAGAGCATCAGGTTTAAAAGAAGCTTCCTACGGATCTCCTGAGCATGGTGAACCTCACGGAGGAAGATGACGTTTTCTATGACTCCCTGGATTCCGAACGTGGAGGCCTCTGCACCGCACGCTACCACAAGCTTGTCGTAAGCTATCTTGAACTTCCATGGCTTTTATGTGTTCGACCCATCAGTTAGAGTCTCACAGTGAACCTATCACACCAAGAACAGGACATTTAACAAACGGAGTCAACCCCCATGAGCTTCACCAAAACAAAACTTAATCCCACGTTTTAGCCATTAAGAAACTCCATTACTTCTTCCTCTTATCTTCTTCAACCACAGTAGCTATTCGTAGTCTACAGAAAACACTCAAAATCTCCAAATATAGTAACAAAAGCGAAATCCCAAAGATTTGCATCAAAAGGTATCAGCTTTTCACAAACATAACCAAGCTTCATCAGACAGTGAAACTCCAAACATGGAGAGATTCAAATGATTTCACAACTATCGATGACCAATTCGATCTGAGAAGGCCACAGAAGATCGTGAAATCTCCCGAATCAAAAACCCAATCTCAGTGATTCAAAAATACTCAGAAACGGAGGAGTAAGTGATTCGCAAAGTACCTCATGAGAATCAGCATCAAGCCGAGAGCAGTTAGCGAGGAAGAAGTAAGAGCCAGGTTCTCGCGAAATCGCGGGTTGGATTCGAGAGATTGGCTCAGCGACGGACCTGAATTCGAGAGTGCCGACGCAAGTAGAAGCGAGGAGAGGCGTGAAGACCATGTGGTTCCTAGGGGAGACGCAAACGACGTCGTAGATGCTCGTGTCGATCCCTTTCATCAATCGACAACCCGCCCAACCCGACCCGAGAACCACCACTCTTGGCTTCTCTCCTTCTCTCGTCGGTCCCAAACCTTCGTACCGACTCCGATCCAATCCATTTGCAGCCGGAGACTGAATCTGAGTCTCTTTCTGTTGATGTTGATGCAGAGCGGTGCAGAAACGGGAGGAGAGAGTGAATGATCCGGTGTTTCCGAACCCGATCAGGGTCGAGGATTTGGTCGGCGAGATTCGTGTGAGGTTTCTGATCAAGAACATTCTTCTTCTTCTTCTTCTTATTTGGTGAAAGTGATGGATTCCGTTTAGGAATTTTCCCTGAGCTGTGGGAGCATTTGAAAATGTCGACGACGAAGTTGTCTCTCTCAAAAAGAAAAACTTTTCAACTTTCTTCATTGCTACTATTTTTAAAATCAAAATTAGGATACTTAACAGGCCTTGGGCCCATTTATTTTAAAATTATTGTGGGTTTATAGAAAAGAGATTTAGTTCATGGACCTTTCATTTTAAAACCACTCTCCAAAACAAAAACAAAAAAGACGCTTGGCTCATGGTCACTAGATAGAAGTTGAAGAAAATGATTAGTCAATCTGGGTCCTTAATCTTGGGGAAGTCATGATTGTATAAGAGAAGATGTTTAATAATTTAAAATCTTGTTTATAACAACTTTTCATAGATTAGATTGATACGAACATAAAATTCAACGGCATTAGCCAATTGTATGATCTGGAAATCACACAACAGTAAACTCTTTAATCGGAATCTCGTTTTATTGATTGAACTCGACGAAATTACAAGATTGATTAAATCGGAAAGAGTAAAAAATCAAGACGCTTGTACGAAGTTGAGCTTTCAGTCTCTCAGGTAGGGATGGGCATATTGTTATTCGGTTCGGTTCGGTTATTTCGGTTTTCGGTTACGTTTGGTTATGTCTTTTACTATCCATTCGGTTAGTACGTAACAGTTTTCGGTTCGGTTTCGGTTCGGTTCGGTATGGATATCAAAATTAATAACCATTTGGTAACCGGAATCTTTCGGTTATTTTCGGTTAACCGAATAGTTTCGGTTATTTTCGGTTAAATTTTAAATATTTTTGATTAGTTTCGGTTATTTCGGTTAAGTTTCGGTTAAATTTCAAAATATTTTGGTTATTTTGGTTACATTTCAAAATATTTCGGTTATTTTGGAAATATTTCGGTTATTTCGGTTATTTCGGTTCGGTTATATTTCGGTTATTTCGGTTAATTAGGGAAAATAATCATTTTTTTTTTATATCCATGGATACCTATTGGTTATCGGTTAATAACCATTCAGTTATCATAACCAATGGATATCAAAAAAAAAAATCATTCGGTTATTATGAAGTAACCATAACCAAACTGAACCATTAATTTCGGTTCGGTTCGGTTTGGTTTCATTTGGTTCGGTTTCATTTGGTTCGGTTATTATGCCCAGCACTACTCTCTGGTCTCTCTGGAAATTGTCGATGTCTCCCCTTGAATGAGGCGATGGCTTTTCTATTTATAAGATATCAAATCGGCTAAAACATTAGGTTATCTTCATTTTCTTAATTCCATCACGAAAAGAAAGATTTCATTTCTCCTTTTGAGATCGGAAAATATTTCGTAAATTTCGGAGGTCGGTATTGATAATGACGAAAGCCTTAATAGATTCGGAGGCCAGCAACCGTTATGGACCTTCTTCCGAATCTGAACTGTCGTAAACCGGGATCAATTGGATCGATCTCGATTCAAATTGGGTTAAACCGGAGAGTGTTAAACTCACCGCTAACAAATTTAACACACACAAAAATGAAGTATATAAATATTTGAATAATAAGTTGAAATCGATGTAGAAGAACACAAATGCAAACAAGGCGTTATTTATCACTCTCTGTCTTTGTGAGGTTACATATATAACTTTTTGAAATATACTTTTATTGCTCTATCAATATACATAGATTATTTATTTGCAAGTTTGCAAGAAAAAGATGGAAAATTAAGAAAGAAACAAAATAGTGTTATCCTCTCAACGTCTGCGACCTCGGCCGCCACGCGGTGGATCGTGTCTGACATTAGCTGAAGGCTCACCGTAGTCGTCGGTGCTCACCATCAATGACCGTTCTCTCACGACCGTTATTTCATTTTCTGTCATATGCATATTTAATTGTTTATATACATTACAAGTTAGAAAATACAAGCTAGTGATAGTAACACATTTTGGTATATAATATATTGGAACTTAGATCAAGGAAAATCAATCAAGAGCTTACATCAAGGAAATCAATCACGTATGATCATCAATCAAGAGCTTAAAGGGATTGACTCAATTAATTCTAGATATTAGTAATCGTGTGATTGTACAGCAATAATTAGGGATGGGCATATGGTTATTCGGTTTGGTTCGGTTCGGTTATTTTGGTTTTCAGTTACGTTCGGCTATGTCTTTTACTATCCATTCGGTTAGTAACAGTTTTCGGTTCGGTTTCAGTTCGGTTACCATTCGGTTCGGTTCGGTATGGTTATCAAAATTAATAACCGCTTGGTAACCGAAAGATTTCGGTTATTTTCGGTTAATTTCGATTATTTTGGTTAAGTTTCGGTTAAATCTCAAAATATTTCGGTTATTTCGGTTACATTTTGAAATGTTTCGGTTATTTCGGTTAACTTTCAGAAATATTTCGGTTATTTCGGTTAGTTTCGGTTATTTCGGTTATTTCGGTTAATTAGGGAAAATAAACATAATTTTTTTTTTTTGATATCCATGGATACCCATTGTTTATCGGTTAATAACCATTCGGTTATCATAACTAATGGATATCAAAAAAAATAACCATTCAATTATTGTGAAGTAACCATAACCAAACCGAACTATTAATTTTGGTTCAGTTCGATTCGATTTTATTCGGTTCGATTATTATACCCAGCACTAGCAATAATTCTGAGATTGGGTAGCTTTAGGAAAGTAGATACTCTGTTTTTAGTATATATTTGTACGAACGTTTCAACGACAAGAGGCACATAAAATTCTTTTAATCATCTTTTCTCCTCTGTTATCTTAACATGGTATCAGACCCCGAACATTCGCAGTCCAACTTGAACCAAAATCGATTTGATCCATCGAAAAAGTCATGATCGATCTAATATAAAATTAATTCTATAATGAAATATTGTCGAGATTAATGTCTAGACAGACTATTATTTTGAGCTAATATTTATTTATAAAAAAAAAATCTTTAGCAAAAAAAACATAACTGTAAGAAAAGTTACGCGGTAATACTTTAGTTGGTTGCATAATTTGAACTGTAATAGCAAATTAAATATGTCAAAAAGATAAAAGAGCAATTTTTGTTTTTTATGGTCGTTATAGTCGTCTGTTTTTATACAAATATACTTATATAATATTTAAAACAACAAATTCGGGTAAAACAAATTCGACCATTTATGTGCTTGGATATCGGTTTCAAAATCGAAATCGTTGCTTGGATTTTTCAGAAGATACGATGGACTAATATCCATAACAACTTGCTATTTTATGCAACTAAAAATATCTGTCAAAATTGATTAAAATAGTCGTAGTATGATCTGTCCTGCCGTCCTTGTTGTTTTCTTGTAAGGTCAGCGCTTTTAAAGTGAGAACCTATCATAGTTTACTTTTACAAAAGAAAATATAGTAGTACTTGTTTTTATTAATCATCAGATATTATTATGGTTTATAATTTTATACGACGTACGTTCAACGTTCTTACTGGATTCTTCGGTATCACAATGATGTTTATCTTTTTATAAGAAATATATATAAGATAGGCCGTGTAAACAAGTCATCGGCGAAAGGTAAGACAATCTCGAGCGTCGTGTTTCATGTTCGCTTGATTTGAATATAGTGAGAAATTATATACAAACAAGCTGGAAACAGAGAACATACAAATTTAAGAAAATGCATCCTCACATTCATCATTTATATTGCCAAATTACTTTAGTTTTATAATTTTCCAATTGATTATATAATATATATAAGTAAAATCTCGCAATACCATTTGCTTGGAATAAAAACGATGGCACTAATCTAACCGTGAAAAATACTTGGCATGTAGATAGAATGGGTAACGTTCATATGATTTAAGGGAAATATTACAATATAGATTAAAATCTCGAAAAAAAAAACTTAAAAAACGAAAGTTTAACGTAGAGCAAATTGAAATTAAGTTTGTGTAATTAAGTTTAACGTAGAGTTAATCTGTACGTGTATTCATCTAGGGATCATTGGTATCTGTAAATATACGATTATACGAATGATAAATATAGTATTTTCTCTTTTGTTTGTGTAATTAAGTTTTTCTTCTTTTCTTTATCAAAAAAGAAAAAGAAATAAGGTTTTCATCTTCTTTTTGTGATTTTGTTGAAAAATATTTTAAGATATTCTCAGTTTTACAGACGGATCATGTGAATACAACCACATCACCAGTTAATAAATGTTGTTTAGAAAATATTTGATTCTACTATACATATTTGATTCTGAGATCTCATCCAATAACTTTTAAAATAGTAAATTAAATGAATTTTAACGGAAAACAAAGATTATGTAGTGAAGAAATTCTTATGAGATGTTTAACGGATACGGATTATGAAGAGGTAATGGTTTAATAGTTATGTAGTGCTTGGAGATTAGATCATCAAAAAACATGTTACCATACAAATATATAAATACTTGGATCTGATGAAATATAAAGGTAGGAAGAAAAGTACCTTGAAATGCAAGATTGAGGCGAGCAGAAGAGACGAAAGCAAATGTGAAGAAGAGGAACACACATAACCCAATTGATAAAGACGAAGAACCCATTTTCTCTCTCTCTCTTTTTTTTTTTTCACCCTCTCTTATATTTATATACCCCACAAAATCCGTCTATAAATAAATATTTTATCTCACACTAGAGGTGGAACGGATATGATATCCAAACAAAATTGGGATATCTGGATCCGGCGGATACGAGTTTTAATTATCCAAATACGGGGTTTCCGGATATCTAGATACTTCGGATATTCGCTTAAATATTAAGATATCCAAATCCATAAAAAATATTAAAAATAATAATAAAATTAAAATTTTATATAAAATTTTATAAACAAAAATATGTTATTATAAAAAAAATATTTTAAAACAATAAATTATTAGATAAGTCGGTCAAATTTTTTTAAACAATACATTATTAGGTGAGTCGGTCAAAAAAATTTACAATTTTTTGGTTCCTCCGGTTAACAGAATCTTGTGAGAAGTAAGTTTAGATTAGAATTATTAATCTTAAGATGATTAATTTGAACGAAAAATGAGTAATTAAAAATAACATCTAGTGATACTAAAAGCTAGAAAGAAAAAAATTATCAAAAATAAATTCAAAACATGACTACAACAAGTCCAAGAACAGAGCATCTTCTACTGTGATCTGATGCCATCAAACACGATGCACAATGCAAGAAAGACATTAAAATAAGTCTAATAAAAACCACTCAAGTTTAGAATATAAAGAACAACAAAGCATAATTTCTGGATTTGTATCCAATATCTTTAGATTCTCAGTCAACAGACAAGTTTACACATATCAGTAAGAGATCCAAGCAATCAGAGGATCGTGCAATCGGGTAATACCCATGTCATCGTTTTTTGAATCCATACTTCTTACGTTCATAGAAGAGATCGGTTTTCGCACTCCCAAGGTTGACAATCTTGGGGCAACCATCTCTGTCTTTCTCCTGTTGTGTACACTCTTTGCAGTAATAAGCATCCGAGATTCCAACACCTCCGCAAATAACACACCGGCCTTGGAATGACCCGTAGTTGCATTCGTCACAAATACGTACCAGAGTACACGGACGCACGTAAGAATCACAAATCACGCACTTCCCGTCGCATTTCTCACACAGTCGTCCAATGGCAATGCCGGGTTGTTTCCGGCACATGATCAAATCAGGATGATGCTTCGCCATAGCTTCTGGGACAGTGTTTTGACCTGCAAATACATGACCAAGAGATGGGTATGTGAATGTTGAGCTTCATGTAAACATATAGAAACTGAAGATTTCAGAGTTTGCTTAGAGCGTGTGCATTCTATTCAAACGTGTGAATTATAGCAACATAAATTCTCCCCTTTTAACTTACGTCTAAGCAATCAAATCCAAAACTACACTGAATTTCAAATAAGCTTGTCTAAAAGTCAATTTCTCAGAGGAATTTCATCAAACACCTTACAGGCACAACCCAAATTAACAAATTTCTGCGTAAGCACAGTCACGAAATCGCGAATCCAAATCGAAAGTTTGTTCCAACTTCCGAAAGCTAACAATTCGAAGAGAAACGATACATAGCCATCAAAAAGCATAGACATCACATTCACAAAACCCTAAAAATAATTATCAAGAAAAAAAAAAAATTCGAGAACCCTAGATAGAGGAATCCTGGAAAAACAAAATCTGAGATAGAACTTACAAGTGAAGGGAGATCAAGAGAATGTTGCGACGAGAAATTTCACAGAGCGCCAAAGATCAACGAAGGGGAGGAAGCAAGAGGAATAAAACGAGTCGGGTCGGGTTCTACGCTAATGACTTAAGTATCCAGATTAGTTTAAGTCGGTCTAATCATAATGGGCTTTTACTTTGGGCTATAAAATTATAAACCAATAGCCCAATCGATAATACCCAATAATCATATTTAGACATTAATCAGCGGTTTGGTTTGTTGGCCGTTAGCTTTGACTGGTTTTGACCAGCGTGACGTGGGCAAGGGTCACACACGTGACGTAGCTATTTTCACAATTTTAGAAACGAGTATGTATGATCATATTCTAGACATGAAGGTGAAGTAAAGCAAAGAATCTATATTTTGTACATGCTTTAACAAAAACAAAATTTATATATTTTGATACCTTGTGATAACTGTTATATGTATGTTTATTGGAAAACACTTATAACCCAAGTTATGTAATACTAATATTTTATGTATTTTACACCATCGACTTTTCAGTCTTACTTTAGATGCAATTATCTCTTTATTTTATTTTTTAGTTATTCAAAATGGCCGAAAAATGTGGGAACAACAATATTCATTGTAAATAACTAGGTAAATATGCGCGCTACGCCGCGGGCTTTTTTCATCATCATCATATATATATTTTTTTGTTGTTGATTTAGTGACATATTTTGGATGAATATTTTGGATCCACATTTGAAACTAATTTTAGTATTTTCTTGAATTATTATATCTAATTTAATATTTCTATATTTAGTTGGCAAAATTTAAATATGTAAGAGAATACACGTTTGAAATATCATATTTTTAACAAAAATCAGTCAACTATATAAGAAACAATTTTAGTTTTGAAACCTGTTAGCATAAGCTCTTGAGTGTTGTAACTTATTTGTAAGTTTTATATTACTCTATTATAAGTAAATAAATTTGTCTGTGCCTATAATTCCAAATGTACAAATACTACATACTATGCATGCATATTATATATTTTACATTTATTTTTTATCTGAGAGTTTCGAAAACTTGGAACTTGAGAGGCCTCGCACGGTGACTTTTTCGTTTGTTGCGTCTTCAACTTCCAAAACTAAAAGGTTTATTTATATCCACTGTCACTGTCATTTCTTCTAATTTGGCTTTGTGTCCCTTCCATCTTAATATTTTTTTTCTTGGGTCACCTCTACACTTCCCACTCATTTATGTGCCTCGCCCAATATATACTGGTTGTGCACCATTCCGGCATTTCGGTCACTATCGGCCATTTATCTGGTTCGCTACATTTTCTGAAATACTTTATACTGAAGAACCCATATAATTTCCAAGAGCATCGATCGCTTCTACAAAAAAAAAATGGATAAAAATACAAACAACTCTTATAGATACTATGAGAAAATTAGGAAACTTATTATCATAGCAGTTTGGTTACTTTGGCACGCGGTGCAAAGACATGCATTATATTCACAGGTTCGAGACCACGTTGATGACGCATCACAAAAAGTCAATATACCAACCATTCTACATAAAATACAATATACATAATTCAGTTTGAATGACCAGGCAAAGAAATTTGACCTTTCTGATAGAATCCTTGATCATAACTTTACAATCCTTTGCAACGCTCCACATTGCTAATCTTCAAGCAGGTTGATACTCTGATTCTCACCAAAGCTACTTCATTTGATCTCAAACTAAGTTACATCAAAATATCCTACGGCACAGAAAGATCAAACAAACATGAGTGATCAAAATGAATTCAATTACATCCACCCTACACTACAAGAAAACAACGGATTTGCGATGGACAAATCCATAGCAAATCCGTCGCAAATCACGTTTTGCGACGGAATTGCGACGACACGATTTCCGTCGCAAATCAGTCGTCGCAAAACAGTTTCCCTCGCAAATCCGTCGCAAATTTACGACGAACCATTTTCCCTCGCAAATTTGCAACGGCAAATATCCGTCGCAAACCCGTCGCATATTTGCGATGATAAGTACTCCCTCGCAAATTTGCAACAGATACATTCCCTCGCAAATCCGTCGCAAATTTGCGACGAGATAATTCCCTCGCAAATTTGCGACGAACCATTTTCCCTCGCAAATTAGCAACGGCAAATATCCGTCGCAAACCCGTCGCAAATTTGCGACGATAAATACTCCCTCGCAAATTTGCAACTGATACTTTCCCTCGCAAATCCGTCGCAAATTTGCGACGAGATAATTCCTTCGCAAATTTGCAAAGGCAACTTTCCCTCCCAAATCCGTCGCAAATTAGCGACGGATACTTGCCCTCGCAAATTTGCAACGGATACTTTTCCTCGCGAATCCCTCGCAAAATTGCAATGGATTTGCATGGAAAATTGAATTTTGTAAATTAAAAAAAAAAATAAGAATTTAATTTAAAAATTGAATAATAATTAAAATAATTAACATATTAAATTTAAAAACATAATTATATAATTTAGTTATTACAAAAAGTGCATAATTGTTTTAAAAAAAACAAAATAAAATGTTTACAAAGGACTGGTTCCGGTTCCGGTTCCGGTTCCGGTTCCGGTTCCGGTTCCGGTTCCGGTTCCGGATCCGGTTCCGGTTCCGGTTCCGGTTCCGGATCCCGATCCCGAAGGGTTACGTGCTTCGCGAAGTCTTGCAAAAGCCGGATCCTTCTCAGCAAAGTAATCCATGAAAGCATCATAGGAATTAATCTTCTCGGCCTGATTCGTTAGCATCTCGGCCTGACTCGATAGCATCTCGGCCTGACTCGTTATGATCCGGTGTAAATCGTCATGGGATGGACGCGAAGCCGATGTAGAAGAAGCTTCAATTTGCGGTTGAAGCGAACCGACACCGTAAATTCTTCCTTTTTTGCGGGGAGCAACCTATGGAAGACAAAAAAACAAACATTATAAATATTTCTAAAAATATTTAAATACAATACAACAATTTAATTTTTAAATACGTACCTCGGTAAAAATTTGGTTCTTCACGAAAGGAGTAAGGGCGCAAGATGCTGTGCTCTCGGGATCATCACTATCGACGGTCTGAGATAACAGTTCGAGCCGCGAAGTGACATCGTGGTAGATCTTCTCCGAGCGTCCATCGATAAAAGAGCCATCCGGTTTCCGTTTTGTCTCGTACTACTACTTCCAGCATCAACACTACAACCTTCCCCATGCGAAAACCAGATATAATAGTTTGGCTTAAATCCTCTATTATATAGATGCCTCTTCACAGTATCAATATCCACATATTGGGTGTTCTTGCACTTTCTACATGGACAGAAAATTTTACCGTCACGAGTCGCACATGGTTGGCTTGTCGCCTGGTACATGAATGCTCGCAACCCGTCCCGATACTCTTTCGTCACTTCACCCGTCCCTGGATCTCTTTGATTGTACATCCATGATCGTAATGCGTATATTTCGTGCCCCGAAGACATTTTTTAAACATTCACCACTCAAAATATATATATCAAAAAAATTTTTTTTTTTTTTTTTTTTTAAATTTTTAAATTTTTTTTTTGTGTTATGAAAGCTCTCAACGTGATCTGTATTTATAGGGTTTCAAAATAAATTGCGACGGATTTGAGACGGATTTGCTACGGAAATTTGCAATGGATTTGCTACGGAAAAGGATTTGCAAGGGATTTGCAACAACTTTGCAATGGAAATTAATTTTTCTTTTAAACGTGTTCCACCTACCTCGCCTAACTCAACCTAACTGGTTCCATCGCAAATCCCTTGCAAAATTCCGTAGCAAATCCGTCGCAAATTTGCAATGGATTTGCTACGGAAAAGGATTTGCAAGGGATTTGCAACAACTTTGCGATGGAAATTAATTTTTCTTTTAAATGTGTTCCACCTATCTCACCTAACTCCACCTAACTGCTTCCATCGCAAATCCCTTGCAAAAATCCGTAGCAAATCCGTCGCAACTTTGCGAGGGACATTTTCCGTCGCAATTTTGCGACGGAGTTGCGACGACCACTGTGGTCCTCGCTAATCCCTCGCAAATTCGTCGCAATTTTGCAACGCATTTGCGACGCCCTTTTGCCCCTCGCAAATTTGCGAGGGATTTGCGACTCTAGATATTCCCTCGCACGTTCGTCGCAAATTTGTAGCAAATCCGTCGCAACTTTGCGAGGGACATTTTCCGTCGCAATTTTGCGACGGAGTTGCGACGACCACTGTGGTCCTCGCTAATCCCTCGCAAATTCGTCGCAATTTTGCAACGCATTTGCGACGCCCTTTTGCCCCTCGCAAATTTGCGAGGGATTTGCGACTCTAGATATTCCCTCGCACGTTCGTCGCAAATTTGTTGCAAAATCGTCGCAATTTGCGACGACTTTTTCCCTCGCAAAATAGTGACGGATTTGCGACGACTAGTTATTCACTCGCAAAACCGTCGCAAATCCCTCGCAAATCCGTCGCAAATTTGCGAGGGATAATATCCATCGCAAATTCCATTGCAAATCGACTGTTTTCTTGTAGTGCTACTTTAAATATGACATAATCTAATAAACATATGGGACTGGGCTTGCTTACTCATCAAGCTAAAGTTGAGTCGTTTGTCCTTCAACTTATCTTTCACAACCTGATGTCTTATATGCTATTCAAACCTATAAATAACCAAACATTCCTATAAAAAGGAAGAAAACCTTAAAGTCAGAACACAATGCTAGGCTTTTTCTTTCCTTCTCAAAACCAGCAGCTCAAGTTATCCGTGAGATTTAACATGTTATTCGAAGTAAGTACGCCAACTTTGACCAACCTACAACGCAAAGTCTATCCCAACAAACTCAAAGCTATAGAATCTTATCTCTACATGGTTTTGGTACATCCAATGGTCTCCCTCTCTCGCTGAATTGATTGATTGATTAGTCTTACTATATCTTCCATTTGCCTATAACGTGGTCTCTCTTTCTTAGTTGCTATGTATTCGTGTTCACATTCCTCTCTACTTGTTGCAAGATCCTTTTACATTTTTACTTGTAATTAAGCTCTAAATGGTATCTATGTAAGGGAAGAACAAAAAGGAAATAAGATAATTTTTTGTACTCTTAACGCTATTTGACATACTTGATTAACTGTGAAACAAGCTTGCAAGATTTCTAAATCTCAAGATTAGATCGAAAATGGGCATCATCATTCAAGATTAAATTTCTGAAAGGTTTGCCACAATCTGCGGAAAAAAGGTTGAAGCCAAAATATCACAATCAAACTGAAAGGTAAGACAAATTAAATCCAAAAAGAGGATCAAATCACATTTTGACATTCCAAACCTAAATAACGAACAATGTATCCATTTTCTATTTAAATGAAAATTGTTACTCCAAAAAAAAAAGCAATAAAAACTTAAATTTACCTAATCCTATAGGACTCGCTGGTGCTATATAGTATATGGAAGGTCGTCCAAGCGTCTAAAGCTTCGCCATATAAACCACGAATATGGCGAATTAAACATGAATTAAAAGCTTCACCGTTTGAAAGGAAAGAGTTGACGGAAATTGGGAGTCACGCGTGAAGACAATGAAGAAAAGAGTTAACAACGATCTAGGTGCTGAGACAGAAAGAAAGAAAGAGAGGAGAACATGTAGACGTGAATGATGGTGGTGGCATAGCTGTTTAAAGTTGGGAGCTACGATGGCTGCTTCGTCTTCAAGAAGTTCAATCCTCTTAACTACTATATCTTTTTAAGCAAAAATTCGGCCCTTAAAGTTTATATATATTTGGGGTCATAAACAAATATTTTTTTTGTATGGTAAACACGGCTCTGAGAAAATCCTCGGGTAGACAAGCAAAGGGAGAAATATCCATAGCGCAGTGAAGGGAAAGGAGTAAATCCATGGAATTTAATTAAGAAAAAGAATGGCTAAAAACGACAAAGCTTAATTAGTTGAAAGGATTTTGTTATGATACTAACGAAAGACGAATCGATGAAGCCAAGTTAATCGATAACCCATATCATTAACCTTTCAAATTTTCGAATCATATATTTAGTTGGGTATCAATGGCTTAATTTTGCACTAACAAAGATTGATCGATACATGAAACAATCATATAACAATGTGAATGGCCTGGTGTTTTATAATTTCTGATAAACTATGAGCTGCTGCATATTCTAATCGTCTTTGTAACTCTTTCTTTCCTCTGTGTATATAGTTTCATCCTGTCGTATATTTTCGAAGGATTCAATTTTTTAAAAGTTGGTTTAAAATTCAGTAATTCTTTTTGGTTTAATAAAATGGTTGAATCCCAAAAGAGCCTATACAACGAAACAGCCATGTGCGTATACTTTCTCACGTTTCAAAGTCTGCTTATGTGTACAAATTTAATATGAGCCGTATTAATTGAAATATTTTGATTGGTTCAATATTTTTATGAGTTGTCAACACCAAAATCAGTGAAAAAGATGATGTGTCAAGTGCTGGAGAGACTCTATTGTTTTTACATGTATTGATTTTTAGCCAAAAGAATAGTTGCCTAGTAGTAGTACAAGAGGGTTGGTAGACTCTATCGGAGGATTATTTTTAAATCTGAATATTTAAAAGCTAATTTTGGGTACCGGAAGAGAATATAGACCAAAGATGTAAGCAAGTTCAAAAGAAGAATATATTCAAATTTTATTGTGATAGAAAATCAAAAATAAAAAGGAAAATAGCTCATTGAGCTTTATTGAGCAAGAAATAAAGAAAATGGGAAGATTGAATTTAGAACACAAGATCTAAATGATGTTTGATTGATATTTCATAAAAAAACAAAAACAAAAAGGATAAGAGTTGCACAATTGGTAACTCCAAAGTTATTTCTCTTGTTTTTTTTTTTTTTGATATCTAGGGAGGGTTCCAGGCCGAAACCCAGACGAATCTTCCCGAGGCCCAAACATGCATCTGGTTTTTTTCTACCTCATTTATGAGACACTCATGGGTGGCCAAATCGATTCGAACCAAGAATCTCCCATTGGGGAGTTACCACTAGACCAATGCGACTTGGTTAATTATTTCTCTTCTTTTCATTACACAAACTTACATATGAATCTATCTTATTGAAAATCCTAAACAAATAGAGATTAATGGGCTTGACATGATATAATTTTGGGTTTCTTATAAGCTCTAATAAAAGATACGAAACTCCCATGGTTCATAAAAAAAAGATTTTTTATTGAAATAAATATTTACATTACAAAAAGATTGGCCGAAACTCATAGTTTTCTCGTTTTTTTTTTTTGGCAGCGTTTAATTATTACGGCTTGGTTAAATGTGTTTCCTAAAAATGTTAAGTTTCAGAGTTCAGGGTAGGGCAGTGTTCGTAATCCACTTGGACTAGTTCTAATAAATGTGGTTATTTATGGGTAAAACAAAAATACCTAACTAGTATTAAACAAACAAAAAAAAGAAATTAAAACTCGACCCCATATTTTCGTCCTTTTTAAAGATGTAGTTTGCTGAGGCTTAAATCTTCAAAACATACGTATAGTAGTAAGTTCCATGCAAAGGACAACATATAATAACATCACTTTCCTTTTCCTTTTCTCTCTTTCTCTCTTTCCTCTCTTCAAGCTTCTTTAATGTCGGCTCTTCAATGTCTCACTTTCCTCTTGTTGATTCTTCTTCTTCTCCAATACACTACGTCAGCTTCGCCTCTCCCTCTCGCCCGGCGGCCGAACCATAACAACAGCAGTAGCCACAGCAACTTCGCCAAGCATCCACGCCTGGTGGTTTTTCCAGTGAACCGGAGTAGCTGCGATCTATTCGCCGGCAAGTGGGTACGTGATGAGACGTACCCGCTTTACCGGGCCGAAGAATGCGGCGTAGGAATGATAGATCCGGGATTCGACTGCCAGACTTACGGCAGACCCGACTCCGACTATCTCAAGTTCCGGTGGCAACCTTTCAACTGCGACGTTCCTAGGTTATATAAACTCACTCACTAGCTACTTCATTAGACCAATTTAGTTAAATTAATTGGTTAATTGTTATTTTAAGTAGCTTTTTTTATTTTGGTAAAGAGATTTTTAGTACCAGCTTGCTTTTGAGGAGCATTGACATCGAGATTATCGTCTGGCCTCGTGTTTTTAAATTTATGTCCATAGCTTTAATTTTGGGCGAATTAATTTATGCACCAATCAAGATTTAGAATTCAAATACTAAATAAAAAAATAAAAAACAAGCCGGTTATATCATAATTTTTGTTTGATGATGTCAAATACTAAATAAAAAAATAAAAAACAAGCCGGTTATATCATAATTTTTGTTTGATGATGTCATGCATATATATAGTGTTTGCCTATTTGGATTATATGATCATATCAGTGGTCCAATAAATTATGAGATGCATAATATATATAATATTATATGGTTATGGAAAATTGGACACTCTTCATAACCTTCTTTTTTCTGCAATTAGGTGTGTATTACTTCAACTATTTTTGTTTTAAAAAGAAAATTTAATTAGCCTTTTCGAGTTGTGTAATAATTGCAAGTTTAACAGATTCGTTTCTATTAAACAAAACGGAATTGATTTTGCTGTTGGGAGAGTTTGGTGCGATTAAAATAATTAGTTGTAGGGTCGACGCAATGATTTATTTATATAATGTTTCTGATTTTTTTATTTTTGGAAAGCAGATTCAATGGGGTGAAGTTTCTACGAGAAATGAGGAACAAAACAATAATGTTCGTTGGTGATTCGTTGGGTAGAAACCAATGGGAGTCGTTGATGTGTATGATCTCTTCATCAGCACCACACATTCATACACATATCATCCATGAAGATCCACTCTCTACCTTCAAGATCCTTGTAAGTTCCCACACAAATTACTACTTTCGGTTAATGAATCTTTTATTTTGGGTTTAATTTTCTTGAATAACCTTGTGAGATTTGAGTCAAAAGTTGTGATTTCGAACGTCGTTTTCAACTGTTTTTATTGCTGCCCAACTTGACGTCGTCGGTGACTGTTTCACTGGTCCAATAATAAAATGGACAAAAGAAAAACTAAAACTCTCGAAAGCAACATCAGTTACTATTCTATTACACTTTAAAGTTTAAAATATTCTAGACGTATTTGCAAAAAAAAAGTACTTTATTTAAGTTTAGTTAATTTTTTAACATTTTAGATTTTTTTACTGTTTTTTTGTATTTTAGCAAACAAATGACGAAAGTACCCCTTTATATATTTTTGTGTACCGTCCATAAACTTATACGCCGTACTTTGTATGAACTAAATTATCATATACAATACATAAAATGCTATTTTCTAATAATATTTTGAAAAAGTGTTGAAAACTTATGAAACTTAAATAAAGTGTCAAATTTGACAAAACACTCAATACTCTATTACACTTTAAATATTTTGGTTTTAAGTTTTAAGTATTATATTGATCTATTACACTTCTGTGCATGAATATGAAATATTATTTATTTGCAAATACTTAGATATAAGCTCTTCAGATTAGAATAAGATCCACTAGCTACTAACAAAACAAGTTCTCTGTATTAATCTTTGTTTCAGAATATTATGCCAAAACTTATAAATCTTTTTGCTAAAATTTGAAAAAACATTCACTCTAAATTAGTTTTAACTTGTAACTATATTTTCTTAAGGTTTCAGATACTAAAGGCTTAATTGGTGATATAAGATAATACAACTCTAGGTCCCACTTATCAATTACCAATCAGAATGAAAACAATTTTAGTTTGCTAAAAACAGTTTGAGGTCTATTCCTTAAAATTAGTTGAAAAGTGACGTTAGCACAAAATTAACATTTAACTTTTTCTAACAATACAAAAACAAATAATCACAATGTTTTTTCTTCATTCATTTCATTATTCCTTCTCCATTTAATCCTTCATAATCTCTCTTTATCTCTTGTGTTCTTTAGTTGTTTATTACCTAAATCACTTCAATATCTTCTGCTAATACATGAATGCATCAAATGACAGGACTACAACGTTAAAGTGTCATTCTATAGAGCACCTTATCTTGTAGACATAGACAAAATTCACGGAAAGACAACTCTTAAACTCGATGAAATCTCTATCGATGCATCGGAGGCTTGGCGCACGGCCGACGTTCTGCTGTTCAACACTGGTCACTGGTGGAGCCACACAGGTTCTTTACGAGGGTAAGCTACAAAAATTTAACCTCTATTGGTGCATTTTCACGTACCTAGTGGGTGGTAAACTTGAGTGAAAAGTGAAAGTTTGGGGGGGGGTGAGACAGGTGGGAGCAGATGAAGACAGGAGGAGGATATTACGGAGACATGGATAGGTTGGTGGCATTGCAAAAAGGACTAAGAACATGGTCTAATTGGGTCCTGAGTAATACCAACTCTCCTCTCACTAGAGTTTTCTTCCTCTCCGTATCACCCACACATTACAAGTATGTACCTCTCTCTCTTTTTTTTTTTTTTTCTAAGCTCATTTTTGGTTTTATATATATCCATTTTTATCTCCAAATTAGTAACAGTGATTGTTTGTATAAGCTAGCACGTGTAGTGTTGATAAATAATAAATAAATCATCGTGATATCAACGGCAAAGTATTGGCTATGTAGTTGCTACCAATCTACTACTATTATCTACTTACCATTGTGGCCTCACTTTTGCTAGCTAGCCACAACAAAGTGTAGACTATATATTGTCATTTCAAAACGTGAACCCATTTTTTTCCTTGTCCAAAACAAAATGTTCATGGTTAATGGCAATTTGCATGTTTTAGTTGACTCTAAAAAGAAATATATTTTTTGCATTATTTCATCAAAACAAAAATAAAGGATAAACATGAAAATAGTCTGTTGATAAAGGTCCACTTATGAGCTGTGTGTTTGAATATGGTCCCAAATGATACTTCAATCGTTTTAGCTAGGCCTAGTTTTAGCTGTGCCAATGAGAAATCTTTTCTCCTTGCAACTTGCGGAAGTAGATGTAATGTAGCCGCAAACATAACAATTAATGTTGTATCCTACCATTTCTAGCTATAATCTTTAATAATACTGTTCCCTAACCATTAATGGAGTTTAAAAAAATTTAGTTTATTTTCTTAGTATGCATGAAGTTGATAAATAGACTTCTTGGATTTCAAAATTGCATCTTACACAAATATAGGAAAACAAACTAAGTAAATATATATATATATATTGATTTATACATACTTGATGTAAAAATGTGATGCAGTTCAAATGAGTGGACTTCAAGAGCAAAAGCTTCAACGATGACTCAAGGAGCAAAAAGCTGTTATGGTCAAACGACACCGTTTTGTGGAACAACGTATCCAACAAGCTCATACGTAAGCCAGAAGAAAGTGATTGACGAAATGGTGAAAGAGATGAAATCTCATGTCTCATTGATGGATATATCTATGCTCTCTGCTCTTCGAATCGACGGTCATCCTTCGATCTACAGTGGGGATATCAATCCTTCTCTAAAGAGAAATCCTGACCGTTCATCTGATTGTAGCCACTGGTGTCTTCCTGGTCTTCCAGATACTTGGAACCAATTGTTCTATGCTGCTTTGTTGTTTTAAATAAGATTTGAATCAAGATCAACCAAATGTATCTATTGAATTTCATAGTTTCGTTTTAATTGTAAGTTGTTACGTTTAACCAAATATATAATTGTGATCTTTGAAGCTCTCTTATCTATCACACTCGTCCCACTGATTGTTGGTAAACTGATCGAAGAAAAACATTTGTATCAAGTGAAATGGTGGAATTTCGAAAGTCAATACTTCAATTCCATTTGGGAGGAGTGATTTATGTTTTAAACTTAATATTATCAACCACTCCAACTATCATTAGCTCGACTTAAAAAATACCTTAGAAAAAGCCTAAAGGTCACATGATCGAATGACGTTTTGGACGGAACTCATATTACATGTTGTGGTTCTGAGCTTGGGGAATTACGGCATTCGGCCAAGAACCTTCTGATAATTTAAATATATATATATATATATATATATATATATATATATATATATCAACCACTGACTTCAAACAGTAGAAAAAATTATGGTTGGAACTTCTAAGGCTTATAAAAAGAAAAAACATTCGGAAATAACAGTTTTGGGCATAGTGGATAACCAAACAATTAAAATAAAAGGCCCATGCATTGGGCTTGAAACTTCTGATTTTAGACCCATCTCAATGATAGTCTATTGTGAAAACTGATCGAAATATCCCATACATTAAAATGAATTCACATTGATTTCAATGTCTCACAATGTCTGTTCTATATTCACACTTTGAAGTCTCCACAAATTCTTCACTTTAGATTCTAACCATTGATTTCCTGTGTATTTGCGTACACAGTCACTTTCCCAAAACTCTTTTAGTTTTTTAACATTTTGTGTATTGTCCAAAATGATCTAACACTTTCTCTTGCAAAATGACCATTTTACCCATGTTGATACATGCGTGTACAGTACACCCATTACGTTCGCGCAGTATTGTACATGGGTTTGACTGGAGAGTACAGATACATTTCACAAAGTGCTATATCCTTAAACACTTTTTAGAAATTGCAAAAAAACTAAGAAAGTTTTGAAAAAGTGACAAATTAGGAAAGAATCCCAAAAAAATCATTTTAATCCGAAAATATTAAGACGACGTCGTCCAACACTATTGATCTTGTTAAAGCATAGAGCCATGCACAACGACCTAAATCTGTCATCATAAAGAACGTATGTACTGTTTTACATGTTAGATGCCTTTATAAATCTTTTACGTCGAAATTACATATTTAATACATTGAGCTGCAATCTCAAAAATACACAAAAGTTAAGTTGGAGGCAATTTAATCAAATTGCAAATCATAATGTGTGAGTTATAAACGCCAAGAAAAAAAAAAAAAAAAAATTTTGAAGACAGTTTCAAGATGAAACAACGGACTACCATATTTAACCAAAACAAACAAAAACGGCCGACATATAACAACTACAATTATGGAGTGTGAAACTTCTTTGCTTGATTAATCATTCGATTTGGTCAACGAATCTATACTCATCTTAATGACCAAGTCCAATCGTAAAAGTAGGAGTCTTATATATGACTCATTCTTCAGCTGAACATAAACAGTATGAGAACATGTTAATAGACGACAATCAATTTAAATTCGTAGCAATTTTGCTTATAATGAAGTTTTATATATATATATATATATCTGATTGCTATTTTAAAAAGTATATAATGCAGAACCCACCGAATTGCCATCACAAGTCTTTAGTAGTAGTTGGATTTTGTCGAAAGAGCGTGAAAATATCTAAACAAGTATGTGCAGATAAATATAAATTTTATTTATTTTTGGTTACTGAGATCATTTACTAATTAATGGAGTAACTTATGCGTAAGGCAAAAACCACACAAAAGTTATGAATTGATACTCCAAAATCCAAATCAATAGACTGTCAAAGCATTGTTTTTGAAAAAAGTTGTTTGCTAGCTTTGTATTCATGACAAACGAGAATATTTTGTAGACGGTGAAATATTGTATTCAAGGTAAACTTAATTAGTTGTGAAGTTTAACACCACGAATAATATCATTGATAGAGAATTTTGGTCTTATCAAATTAGCACATACTTAAAAAAAATAAATAGATTGTCATATAGAAGTAGAACAAATTACACGCCTATAGAGTCAAATAAAAATCCATTAAAAGGTTATGATAGAGGGGAAAAGAAAATCAGAATAAGCACGCATATATGATATATCTAATTTGTACTCGAATAATTAATGTTTAAATTCAATCATAATATTTTCTGAAAACACTACTATTATAAATAAATAAAATAATTCGCTTATAAAATCTAATATCGAGTTAGAATATCTAAACTCAAAAACTGTTAACGCATATACTTGAATTCGTATTTATGGATACATATTGACCATGTTCATTTGTCTCCTGCTAGCGACTGCGGCTGCGACATGCGGTCAAACGATGCAATCAGACGCAACGGTTGTTGTTCGTTTGGCAGTTACGCGGTTAATAATAGCGATTGATCGCAAAAGTTCCAGACGCAATACTGAATTTTTCCAGCGAACAAAAAGTTCAGACATAAATCGTTGCGTCTAGAGGTTGCATCAGATAAACAAACACTGCTTGGTCGCATCCACATCCTCCTACGATAAACAAACAAACAGACCAACTAATTACTAAGTTTTACACATATTCGAATATAAAATCTGAAATATATCCAAGAAAACTCAGTAGAATATCATATACGAGTAGAGAGAAAATCAATTTAACCAAGAGGTTGTAGTGAGGTGGTTCTCATCCGAGAAAGTTTTGACTCTATTGGTTTAGACAAAGAATCGAGTTTCCATGGGTGCGAAATTATTAAATTAACTCTTAACCAAATAGAGTATTATAAATGGATTGTGTCACTCCCATTCGAGAGATTAGTCTGTGCCCGTTAAAAACCTGAGATTATTTACAAATCTAATATATAAAAAAAACTTAACTTCCTATCAACGAATACCGTATTGTAAAGAACTATCCGTTATTGATGTCACAACTCGCAAAAAGGTTTACTCTTAAGGAGACTTGAGTTTTTTTAATTAGAAGACCTCTCGTGTGAATTGAAGATAATAATTCCCAAAAAAGAAGAAACAAACATTTTAATTTCACAACGGTCATCAAATGGAAACAAAAGAACGAAGGCTCCTCTCTCAGTCCTCAACGGTCACTTGCTGCGACTACGACCAGCAAATATCTCATCCAATCAAATTACAACGTGTATGTATGCCATTTTGCGGGACCCACAAAAGCGATGAGTCATCAATCAAACACTTCTTTAACACAGATACGTTACCAAGCCACATGGCCCAAATTATTTTTATTCCTTTCATTTTTTGACGTGTTTTTAACTTAATCAAAAATGTCCGTTTTACCCTCACGAATCAAAACATAAAAAATGCTCACTTCATCGTTCTAGTTTTGCGGGAGGTGAATGACCGTTTTGTCCTCCAAGATTCTCTTTGGTTTTTGCTGTTTTTCCTTGATTTTTTTTTATAAAATTTTATACAAGACTTTTCTTATTTTCTAGAGTGGTTCTTCTTTTGCACATTTTATGCAATGTCGGAGAGTGGAGAAAGTTCCACTAGGGAGGGTATTTTTAAAAAAAGATCAATTTACGTTTTACAAAACAAAATAATTTCAACACTAAAATCGTTAAATATTTTCCCAACAAATTTGCATTCTACTTATCTCACATAATCCATCACTAAACTGTTTAGTCTAGCCTTTTTGTAAACACAATTTTACATTCTTTTACACATTTATGAAATATATATAATATCTAAACACAATCATACTAGTCTTTTGTTTCGTTTTAATTTTATTTTCTGTGAACTAATCTTATATAACACAAAACAAATGAGGTCAGAGGTCGAAAAACATAATGAGATGTATTTTCTGATGATTTTCCGACGCTCAAATCAGTAACAAGGATGTAAAACTACATATATTTACGTGATTTGCATCAACGGAAGATAATCGAAAAATATAGAAAAGAGAAAGTTATGGTGACTCTGGGCATGAGTCCACATAATATTATGACATATTTAAATGAACGATGACCGGAAATTTAATCAGAATATTCAATGCATAAGACTGAATATTAACCGGAAGAAAAATGAGACATAACCTCGAAAGTTAGAAAAAGCTAAGTGTTTAGAGAGAGTTCTTCAAATATAATATTTACAATTCCATTTTTAGGGGGAAAAAAAAGAAGCCCTAACAGAAATAGATATTTCCCTATTTTTTTGTCCAACAAAAATAGAAAGACAATTTATTTTCTTCTCTTTTCTGGTCAACAAGAGCAGATATCCTTTTTGTGACTTGTGAGGATTGTAAGTTGCAAGGGTATATACGTCTTTTTCAAAGTCAATGAAAACAAAAAAAAAACTAGTAAGCGGCTCGATAAACACGGACTACATTATTTATTTATTCAATATTCATTACCTTTCTCTCTTATATTTAAACCTCTTCTTCTCTCTCTCTCTCCCTCCTTCCTTGTCACAAAACAGATAGATCTTCTTCAACAAAAACAAATCTCAATCTTCGAATTCGAAATCTCTTCAAGGGTTTTAATTTTCTAAACGATGTCTTGTTCCGTCGCCGTCTGCAACTCCCCGGTGTTTTCTCCGTCGTCGTCTCTTTTCTGCAACAAAGCTTCTATACTCTCTTCGCCGCAGGAAACCATCTCTCTCACTCTTTCCCATCTCAAACCTTCGACTTCTTCTCCTTCCTCTCCTTCCTCCGCGGCTTCCCCCAAATCCCCGTTCCGTCTCCGTTTCCAGAAACCACCTACCGGTTTCGCTCCCGCGCCGCTAGGGTTTGGATCGGACTCTGTTTCCGCCGCGTCGTGCTCCGGCCAATCTCCTCCGGGAGGCGTTTTGAAGAGGAAACGGCCGACGAGGCTTGATATACCGATTGGTACGGCGGATTTCGCAGCTCCGGTGTCGGAGGTTGCGGTTGCGACGCCGAGGGAAGAAAGTAGAGAGGTTGAGAGAGAAGGCGATGGCTATTCTGTTTATTGTAAGAGAGGAAGGAGAGAAGCTATGGAGGATCGCTTCTCTGCCATCACCAATCTTCGAGGAGATCACAAACAGGTAAACTTCAAATTTCCTTTTTCAAAATTTTCAAATCTCGATGAGAATTTAGTCTAATTGGAGTGATTTTGAGTCAATTAGGGTTTGGGGAAAATTGAAACTCTGAATCGAATCATTAGAATTGTTGATGAAGTGCGATTCTAAACGCTGTTTTTGTTTTGTGCAACTTTTAGGCGATATTTGGAGTCTACGATGGTCATGGAGGAGTCAAAGCGGCTGAGTTTGCGGCTAAGAATTTAGATAAGAACGTTTTAGAAGAGGTAGTTGGTAAGAGAGACGAGTTAGAGATAGCAGACGCTGTGAAACGCGGTTACTTGACCACAGACGCTACGTTTCTCAAGGAGAAAGACGTTAAAGGCGGTTCCTGCTGCGTCACGGCTATGGTCAGCGATGGGAACCTCGTTGTGGCCAATGCCGGTGATTGTCGCGCAGTCGTGAGCGTAGGAGGTGTCGCGGAGGCCCTTTCTTCCGATCACCGCCCGTCCAGAGACGACGAACGGAAAAGAATTGAAACCACGGTGAGAATCTCGATTTTAATGAAGTTTTAATGTAAAGTGTATATGGAAAAGTATGGTTTCTAAGACTTAACCCGTAGGATCTAATATTTAATATTTTCGCAGGGCGGATATGTTGATACATTTCACGGTGTTTGGAGAATCCAAGGATCTTTAGCTGTGTCAAGAGGAATCGGTGATGCTCATTTCAAGAAATGGGTTATCGCCGAACCAGAGACAAAGATGTTGAGAATCGATCAGGACCACGAGTTCTTGATCTTGGCATCGGATGGTCTATGGGACAAAGTGAGTAACCAAGAAGCAGTAGACATTGCTCGTCCCTTCTGCGTAGGAACCGAGAAGAAACCATTGTTGTTAGCCTGTAAGAAGCTTGTCGATCTCTCGGCTTCACGAGGCTCATCGGATGATATCAGTGTGATGTTGATCCCTTTGCGCCAGTTCATCTAGATATAGAAGAGCGTCTTAGAGATTTTAGATGGAAATTTGGAGGGCTTCCTTTGATTTAAATTTATTTAACTTGATTAATTCATTTATTTATTCTTTCTAACTTAGTGAAAAGCTAAACTCAATGTGGCCTATGTACTTGTATGAATCGAGCATTAATCCAATTTAATTTTATTATCAGTTCGTTATTCTATATTTTTTTTTTTGTTTATTTCCAGATCCTCCGAAATTGTCTATGGTACAATGCAAAAAATAGAGCTTGGAAGAGATTTGACCCACCTGATGACAAAAATACATATTATGTGTAGTTGAAATGCACCTGAAAGTAGCATACAAGTTGTATTTTTATTGTGTATGTGTGTTCTGTTAGTGGTAGAGCTGTTGTACCTCGTCTCCGAAAATTAGAGCATGTTTTGTGGCCTAGACATGCGTTTTGAAGATGTCTATAAGCTCAATTTGCTTTTTAGTAACCTTAGAATTTATAAAGATAGCATTTGCCACTCTACTAACTCAAAGAGAAACGATTACTTTGTCATTGTCTATTGAACAATAAACTTGAATTTTTTATTAGTTTCGATCCATAAATCCAACATGACTCGTATTTGAGATGCAAAGTGAAATGGACATGACATGTGATGCTGGTCAAAGAGTCACTCTGCCAATATTGTTTCGAAATGGAACTAAGGTGCAAGAGAATTTGATCGAGAGAATATGATCTACCAAAATGAGTGTTTTTTTTTTTTTACATTTTACTTACACTTTTGAGTCCCAAGAGTGAAGAGGGCCAAGAGGTCATTCGGTAAAGAATTTTGTAGAAAATTTCACCAACATTGGGCCAAACTCAAAACCAATTAGTCCGAAATAATTTATTTGCACAAAAGTAGTTTAATTTTTCTTATATGTCGTATTTGTATCTCAATCTGTTTTCATGTAAAAGTAAGCTATGTTTTAATTTTGTCGAGTAGTTTTAATTTTCTACATTCAATCTTGTTAGACACACATGTCTTAACCTAAGAAATCTTCATTTATAGCACACATATCTAACAATGTTGTTGAATGTTGACATGGATTAAACCCCCTTAACTTTCGATACATTTCATTAATAGGAGTGAAATGATTTATAAATTGTGTGTTGCAACCTATTTGAGACGAATCACACTCTAATTGCAAGTTGAAACGAGCCCAAGAAGATGAAACAGAGAAGAGAAGAAATGAGACATGCGGTTTACGGTTTCATATATATCGGTATGGTAGACTCTATTTTCGATCATGAATTTACGTCCAACAATTCAATATGATCAGATAGTCTTGAGTTTCTCACACAAACCTAAGAGCTTCAAGATTGATTCAACGATAAAACATTTGTTTTTGGTTTTAAGAGGGAGAAGAAGTAACAGCAAAATCCTCCACCTCGAAACAATTCTCGCTTTTGTAGAATACTCCCTCTCCCACAGAGTCTTTGACTGCTTGGTTAAGTCTATACAGTTTAAACCAATTTATCCACCGGTTCAAGTTAAAACCATTATTGAACCAAAAACATTGAGTTACTTTGAATCAACAACATTGTGAAATTGAAAAGTGAATCTTGGACTAGTGGCAAGTTCTTGAATTATTTGAAGATTGTGCGTCTCTAAACTTCCTAACCCGATTTCCGTTTAAAATTAAGTATTAGAGGTTATAGAACCGGTTCAATGTTGGTTTAGTTCGTTATTAGCTTTGGTTTATTCTTACTTGTATAGTTATGCTCCATTGACGGGGAAATGTATGAATTTCGGTCCCTAATTTCTGATTAACTTAAATTGGGATGTCGACACACACAAAAAAACTTAAATTGTGAAAATATCATAAAAATTAGGGTCCACATCTATTTTCCGATGAAAACTTTTATATAATAACACATTTACACAGAGTTTAGCTATAATATTATTTCCCCAATATTTGAAAGTTCAAAACTAGTTTTTCTACGAAATTAAAATTCGAAACCAATTTTAAAAAAATTGAAAACGCGAATTTAAAATATAACAAAATAAGAGAAGTAAAAAATGTGCGGTGATAATGAATGAGTACCGACATGGAGAAGGTCGATAAAGGGATAAGGAGAAACAAAAAAAGAAGGATTACGTTTGTGAAAAGAGGAAGAAGACAATGGTCAAAGTAAGAACGAAAAAAACAACACGTGAAAGAGAAACACATGTTTTTGTGTTGTAGGCGGAGAACACGTTGTTGTTTTTTGTTTTGCTCAATGGACCCCAAAAACGGCACGTTGTTCGGCTTTTCTATTTGTTGTTTTTTTCCAACTCAAATTTTATTTCTTCTCCAAATCTTATTTTTTGTTTGAACTTTACCAAAACCAAATCTCCGGCAATTTAGCAGTTCAGTCCCACACACATCATGTGTTCTACCAATTCAATGTAACTAAACTAAATGTTTGTTCACTTAATTTAGCTTCCATCTATCGATTTCATTTATGAAGATGAAAGCCTAACAAGTAACACCATGACCTACAAGATCGACATTTGAGTTAATCGACTGAACCTAACTTTACTTGTAATTTTTCCATATTTTAATTTTTGAAAAATCATGGTTTTGCACATCTTGTCTCTTCTCATTACGAGTCAAAGTCTATCTCATTATGTTTTGTTTTCCTTGAAGAGCCAATGTTTCCTAGGCGAATGACGCTTGAAAAGAAAAAAGTTGCTGAAATAGACTTCTCAACAAATCCATAATTTTAAATAATAAAATAAGCAACTCAAAACATATCGCATCGCATGCAATTAAATATTCACGATCGAAGACAGAGTTCGTCGCCTACAACTGGCCATTGGTTGGCATTAAGTTACTATTCTTTAGAAGTTAGAAACGGTGTCTTTGCGTGTGGTCCCTCATTTTTTAATTGAACATAAACTATAGTCAAATTGTCGAACCTCCCTTAGTCCAATGACTCCAATGGTTAATCAAAAAATTCATTAACGTTTTTACACCAAAAAATACAATTTTATTGTT
Source organism: Eutrema japonicum (assembly GCA_030161315.1). NCBI lineage: Eukaryota > Viridiplantae > Streptophyta > Magnoliopsida > Brassicales > Brassicaceae > Eutrema > Eutrema japonicum. The sequence continues at coordinate 34,264,385 of BSQW01000010.1, forward strand.
TAATGAAAGCAAACTTACAGAAAATCTCTAACGTGGTGTAAACAAAGCCGTTTATCATGGTCGTGGATTCTTGTGGAGCGAAGATAATTATCCATTGTTAAATTGTCTTGTAATTGTTATCATAATTTGTTCGTAAGTGTTGAAAAAAACTATAGTCAAATCAAATGATTTACTATTTCAGTAACCAATTTCGCAATGTGATTCAGGAATCAATAAATTAAATGCGAATCATAGATATGAAATCAATCTGCGAGGTGAAGGAATGGTAAGCGGCTCATATGCTTCTCCCTCCGCCTTCTCGTCTCCACTCAAATACTATTACCGGCACATCACCTTGCCGCAACTCTGTCCTCTCTTGCAAGGTGGATGCTGCGTGGAGCTCGGTTTCCGGAATGTGTGGTGTAGGTGGCGTTTTCTTCGGCCCAGTTAGTAAAGGCTTGGACAAAATCTCCGATCACCAGGAATGTGTTTCCTCGGCTCTTATAGCGAAAGCTTTGGCGGTGAGAAATGTTGTTTCTTATGCAACAAGCGCTTACAAATTCAAGCAATGATTATGCTCTCCGATTATCAAGTTCTAATGAATCTTCTTCGATCAAAGGATCACTCGACGAAACTAAAAGGGATTTTACACGATATTCATTATCTTTGTATATCCTTTGTCTCTATCTCTTTTTCTTTTATTCCGAGATGTAGGAATATTGTGGCTGATTCCTTAGCAAAAGCAGTTCTTGTATTCGCAAACTCCACCTCCTTTCCAGGAGAGTAATGTTCTATAAAAGTATTGTTCGACCAAAAAAAAAAAGATACGTGCAAACAATATTCATTCATTTTTTTTTGTGTGTGCAACGACAAACAATATTCATTCTAATTATTTGGTTTTAAGCATTGCAGTTTTCATAACATTTTGACAGTCCATACCGCCTCAACTACGCTTACAATAATGCTTTGACCGTACGTCTAGATTCCTCAATATGTATTACTGCAACTTTTACAACCATTCGGATCGATATCTTGGTGATACGAAGATCAGTGTGCATGATCTTGAATCAATCCTATATAATAAAAAAGTTTGAAGATGACGTTGTTAGAGGTTTCTTCGGAGTTGCAATAACATAAGCATGTTGTATTGTCGGCCACCTTAATTTCGAGTTTTTTCTGCATCGTCTCTGTCTTCTCCTCCCACGACACTTATCAACATAAACAGCAACTTATGTCTCTATTGTGTTTTGCTCTTTGGCATGCATAAGTACCCAAAAATACTGTTTATTAGTATATATTTAATTCAATTATTAAAGCAAATCAACATCCTTTTTAAATGTCTCTCTTTCCATTAATTAAAATATTGTCTCTAAAACCACGCGCCTCAATGTCAAACAGTTCTTGATTATCTTAGTTTTTTCATTTTTTTATAATTTTATCTTTTCCGAGTAAATACATGACCTTATAGTACTTTAATAATCATATACATATGTAGAGTCGATTTCGATTAGAAAAGAACATTAAAAGTTTAGTACCAATGAATGACATGTTGTTGCACTTGCATTGTCTAGTTTGTTTTCCAAGTGGATTCTCCGATATGTCACTTGGTAATATGGTACGGGTCCATTAAATCCCATTTTTTGGACTCTAATTGAAAGGATATATATCAAGTGGTGGACCGTTAATATAGTACTACTTCACGTTCACGGAATGGCAGAGATCTCAAAGAAGCAAACAAATACAAAAATAAATTTATTTAACAACATTTATATCTATCTTTTATATATGATAGTTGCGGCGGATTTTTTTTTTCTTCTAAAAGCGACCTTTTCTTAAATAAGTCGGTATTTAGATGGCAAATGTATAGAAAGCAGCAAAAGTATTTGAGATTTTTAATAGTTGTTTAATTAGTAACTTGTTTATTGTCAACTCATGAATTAGTAACTTACCAGTATTTTAAACATATCATTGATGAACTTTTTGTGTGGTCAACGTTATCGGTAGATAAGCATTCAAATTAAAACATCATTTTTCTTTTTTTTCATTCCCTCAAAGATCACGTTGAGTAAATAATCTAATAAATTTCCTAACAAAAGAATAGCAAAAGTATTTGAAATATTAATAATTAATTAACGAACTAGTGTAAATTGTGTTTTTGTCAACTCATGAATTAGTAAACTAATCAGTATTTTTAAGATATAATTGATGCAATATTTTTCTTGGTCAACATATTATTGGTGAATAAGCATTCGAATAAGTAGAACATTTTTCATTTTTCATTCCATCAAGGATCACGTTGAGTAAAATTTATCTGTTTTATTACCCAACAAAAGAAAAATAGAGGTGGAGGTGGTGAAGGCACGTCAATAGTGCAATCTTGTAGCAAAAAACATAAGCGAGTTCGGACAACTGGAGTCTTTGGTTCTCTGTTGGAGAACGTGGACCAACACTTTCGTGACACGTAAGCTTCCAAAGTAGACCCCACCAAAGATCTAGTTCTTTTGAGGTGCGCAAGTGATGATAAGTGATGAAACCTCTCTCTCAAACCTTCTTTGGGGGCAACTAACTATGTCGCTACTTGCTTTGCTTCCAATGTTATTTTGTAAGAATCCCATGCTTCGCGTGCATACAGTGTACCGATGCACCCTCGTCACCGTCGATAATTGACAATGTTCAAACGTTAATTAGTTGGACCGTGATTCAATGCATAATGTTTGGAGCATTTAGTCGGAACATAGTCATATATAAACAATTTTTAAGTCAATAATGTGTTTGTGTTTATTTATTTACTTTTGAGTGTAGTTTAGATTTGAGAATATCCATAGTCTAAACTCTAAATAAACGGTAAACATTAGATAAATTAGTGGAACAAAGGTGAGTATTGAATACATTTTTGTTTTTTTGTTGCTAAGCCATATTATAGTCTAGTAGTTTTTTTATAAGAAGTTTTTCCTAACAATTCATGTTTTCAAATTTAATTGTGGAATTTGTTCAGTAAATGATAAAATTTCGAAAAATGCATAATTGTGCTATATTTACTCTAATTGCATGCCATTTGTATCTTATATTAAGGATTCAAATATTATGAGAATAAATAACATAATTAAAAGAATCAGTACTTATTTAAAAGAACAATTTAACATAACTTTGAATTTAGATAGAATTTGTTATATGAATAGAATATCAACTATTGAGTGACTATTTATATTTGTTTTCTTTATATATATTAAATGTTTTAAGTTAATTTTGTCTTCTTGTTTTTCGTAGATATATTTTAGATATATGAATAGCATGAATTTAGACTTGTTTTAGTTTTTTTTTTTAACTTTAAAATACAATGAATTTGACAAGGATTGTGTTAAAGACGTAATTTTTGTAAATAAGTTATTTAACAAAAAATTATTGTTAGTAAGTTGAAAAGATTTTTATATATTTGTAAATTAAATAGAAGTTGGAAGGTTTTTAAAGTTATTATGGTTTTTTTAATTTTGAATTTATTGAAAGAAAAAAAAATTTGACCAATGGCAAGGAGACAAGTGTCGAAGTTGGAAAGCACCCCTTGTCTTTTTATAAAGTAGATGAGATGATAATTGTAACAGAAAAATCGATGAGATAGAGACTGGGAAGATGATTCACTGTTTAATGAGAATGACTAAAATTGAAACACTTTAATTAGATAATATTTCAAAAGAATGGAAAATTGGAAGCTTTACAATGGACTATGAAAATTATCGACATCCGAATAATAGATTATCAGCCTCATGTTTATGTGACAAATTGTGCAGAGTTGGTTTCGATGGTGCAATCCCTTGATGAGTGGCTCCAATATTCTTGATAAGATTGGTTTGCTCCGAGGTAATTTTCTATTATCTCGATTTCTTTTATCTCTCAAAATTAAATCGAGTTTACGAGAAAATACAGAGTTAAAAAAATAAAATGATTACAAATATCAACAATAGTAGAAAGCGATGTAACTAAAGAAGCAAATAAAGTACCGACTGTCTATAAACAATCGACCCTAAAATGATTAATTGATATATAATCTAATATGAAGCAGTTAATAGTTATTGTTATATAATGGGTATGTTCGTTTGTCTGCCGTAAGAGTATGCGGCTCCAGTTTGCAATCGATTATTGTTCGTTTATCAGATGCAGCATCTATCGTCTGAATGCAGTGATCTGCGTCTGAAATTTTTAAACGCTGAATTTCTTAAATGTTATGACTGGTATTGTTGCGATTAACTGCAGAGATTAGCTGCACGATTGTCAAACGAACAATAATCGATTGCGTTTGGTCGTATATCGCAGCCGCAACTGCAATCGTCAGGCAAACGACAGACCGAATATGTCTGGCGCTTATATTATCAAACTGCTTTCATTTCTAAGGCAAAATCTTCATACAAGCTCGCATGTTTGATCAATAAAAAAATTGTCATGCAATAACGTACAGTGCTATGACACCATAACTATATCTAAATTGTTTATTACAGTATATCAACTATAAATGATTTGTCATTTTGCAGTTTTTAAGCTAAAATATAGAAAAATTGTATGTGTATGATTGGCTATTACGTATTTTAGTATTCACGATTTCAAGTATAGTACTTGATTGGTAGATTACCACCGAATATTCCATGTCTGATCGTGTAATTAACTCGAGTCAACAGAAAGAAAACCATAACGCACAACCGAACAACAAAAGTCAACAAAACAAACGTCCGAAAATCGATCGACACGTTTTGTTAGTTTGTCAGGGCAAAATAAATAGAACCGAAAATCTGAATCGGATCCTAACCAAACCGAATTAGAAGATACTGAACCGAATCAAATAATTATAAATATCCGAATAATTCCTCGTATAAAATATTTTAGATATCTGAACCGAACCGAAACCTGAATTATACGAAATACAATTATGTATCTAAAAATATTATATATCTTTAGTTTTGAAATAGCCAAAATATTAAAAAAATACAATTATAAACCAAATATATTAATTATGTTTAAACCAAAATAACTAAAAAACTCGAAATATTTGAAAATATTTAGTTATATTTGTCAAAATTAAATAATGTTTACAAACTTTAAGCAAAATTTATTTAAACTAAATATTTTTTATAGTTTTTTTGAGAATTGTAATAAATTCTGGGTACCTGAAACCTGATCCGAACCCGATCCAAAGAAAGAAATACCCGAATGGATTCTAAATTTTTAAAATTTAGATATCCAAAATCCGAAATAACCAATCTGAACTAGAACGGATACTCGAATGCTCAAACCTAGTTTGCCGTTCGCACGATTCGTCGGCGAGAGATCTGATCATCACTTGTGTCGGCCTTAACCTTAAGAACAATTGTTTTCTTTGTTGGAAAGTTGAAAAAGAACTTACAAATTGCGTAAAAACGAGAGCCGTTGACTTATCCTTTTTGGGGTAACGAATAAACGGACCTGATCAAACCGCAACTTGTTTCTTTTTGTTGATAAGGATTATAAATGGAAAGTAATCGTTTTCTTACAAAACCATCCAAGTGTCGGTATTGACGTCATCAAACCGTTCTTCTAAATTATCCATTTGTCTCTAATTAAACTTCTAATTAACTCAAAGAGTTTTTATGTTACCAACTTTTTTTTCTTTTCTTAAATGGCTTCACGATTTCAAAATTCAGAAAGACAACAAGTAGAAAGGAAAATGTCCACGTCAGAAATTTTTATAAAAAAATTCCAACTTTAAATCTCGTTCACATTTGACAGTTCGACACACGTATAAATACCGTCGTGTGTCATTGAGAATTCACACATCAGTTATAAAAAAAAAAAAAAAAAAAATTAAGCACACATGGAGAAACAGAGCATCACAAACACTTCATCTTCATCTTCTTGGATTCGAGGTGCTTGTATTGGAAGAGGATGTTTTGGATCAGTAAGCAAAGCCGTGAGTAAAACCGACGGTGGAGTTTTCGCCGTGAAGTCAGTTGATCTCGCCACGTGTCTTCCAGCGCAATCCGATTCGCTCGAGAACGAGATCGAAATCCTCCGCTCTCTCAAGACTCATCCACACATCGTGAGATTCCTCGGTGATGACGTCTCTAGAGAAGGAAAGACGTCGTTTCGGAATCTCCACTTGGAGTATTTGCCGGAAGGTGACGTGGCTAACGGTGGCATCATCGTGGATGAAACTCTGCTTCGTCGTTACGTTTGGTGTCTCGTCTCCGCTCTCCGTCACGTTCACACTAACGGAATCGTTCACTGCGACGTTAAAGCGAAGAACGTCCTCGTCGTTAACGGTGGAGGAAGCTACGTTAAGCTGGCGGATTTCGGATCGGCGATGGAGTTTGAAAAACCGACGGTTGGGACTGCGCCACGTGGAAGCCCGCTTTGGATGGCTCCGGAGGTGATAAGGAGAGAGTATCAAGGACCGGAGAGCGACGTATGGTCTCTCGGCTGTACGGTCATCGAGATGCTCGCCGGAAAACCAGCTTGGGAAGACCAAGGTTTCGATTCGCTGAGTCGAATCGGGTTTTCCAACGAGTTGCCTTTTATTCCGGCTGGAATTTCGGAGCTCGGCCGCGATTTCTTGGACAAATGCTTGAAACGAGATCGGAGTCAGAGATGGAGTTGCGATCAGCTTTTGGAGCACCCGTTTCTATGTCAAGATCATCACTCGTTTTTCACCGAGTCGTCTCCGCGTTGTGTATTGGACTGGGTAAACTCGGAGTTTGATGAAGAAGAAGAAGAAGAAGAAGAAGAGGAGAGCGATGGGTCGAGAGTTGAATCTATGGTTTCGGCGATGGCAAGGATTAGTAAATTAGCGACGAACGGAGGGGCAATTTGGGAATCAAATGGTTGGACTGAGGTTAGAGTCGATGCTACCGAAGAATTAAGGGCAAAATGGGAATATCCGGTTTCAGCAAGGGTAGAATCGGAATCAGAGTCTACCGATGATTCCGTTGCACCGTCGGAAAATGAAGAGTCGGCGTCGGCGGCGACGTCGGTGATGACGTGTGAAATATTGTTGTTCTTGGTGTTGTTATTGGTGGTAGAGAATATTCAGATATATGCCACGTTTTACACCAGTATTATTATTATTATACGTATTCTATATTGTTGTTATCATGATCATCAAATTAATAATAAGAAGAAGAAATTGCGAAGAAACAATAAATCGATCTTTCATTCTCAGCCTTAACTTTTTGTTTGGTATTTGCATGTGATTCGGACGGATCTATTTCTCGAAAACTCTTTTTACGTGGTGTAAATGAGTGTCCTAACTCTCAACTGTTGCCTTCTTTTGTTGATAACTCTCAACTTTGGTTTGGTAGCGTCTTGACCAAATATCTTTCTTTATAATATATTGAAGGTCGTTATAGAGAGTAACTAAAACCATATAATTAAGCTTAATAAAGTAAGTGATTAAGGGTCAATACGAAATTATCAACCTTCAGTTTTCTTGGTCGGTGTAGATAAAATTGCTAGGTCAAATAGTCGACGTGAACTATAAACTTTAATAACCCTTGTTACAAACTTTCACTACAAGAAAACACCATTTTTACAACGAACGATATCGTTGTAAAATCGTTGCAAAAGAGGATTTGCATCGAATTTGCGACGAAAACGAGATCGTCGTTAACTGATCGTCGCAAACCACAAATCGTCGTAAATTCGTCGGGAAAGTACGAGGGAAAAAAATTCGTCGCTAAATCGTCGCTAAATTTCCGTCGTAAAATCGTCGTAAATATTACATTGAAATTACGACGAATATAAATACGTCGTAAAAACGATGAAAATTCGAAGGAAAATATTTCATTGTTAATTCGATGGAAAAAATTTGTCGTCGTTAATTCGTTGCTAATCAATCGTCATAAAATCGTTACTAAATAACCGTCGCAACATCGTTGCTAATAAATCGTCGTATAATCGTTGTAAATTAGCCACGACTTTATGACGATTAATTTAGCAACGAATCAACGAGGATTAGTGTTTACTATCGAATTAACGACGATTCTATAATATATAATAATATAAAATATTATAAAATTTTATTTTTAAAATTTTATTAATTTCGAAATTATAAAATAAAAATTTAAAAATAATATATAATAAAATTTTATTAAAAAAAAATATTATAATCTGTTACAAAAAAAAACAAAAATTAGAATTCGAAATCCTAAAACTAAATAACTATATCGTAATCGTCGAGATTCACATCGTCTTCGGGACGTCTCGACGAACCAGATGGGCCTGCCGCTGCCTCTGCCGATGCCGCTGCATCTGCCTCTGCTCGGAGTCTTCGCTTTTCCCGTAGCATGGCCTGCATTGTCGGGTTCCCTGTTGCCAAGATGTCGAAGAGTTCGTCATTCTGCGTAGCATCCAGTTCAACCCGCTGCTGAAGACTCGCAATCTTCGCCTGATATGCCTGAGACCGAGTAGCCTCGGTCTCAACCCGCTCCTGAAGACTCGTAATCGTGGCACGTAACACGACTGGATCATCTTCTGGCGATCGGCGTCGCGGAGCATATGAAGAAGCAGCCGAGACATCTCGAATAGATCCCATCCCGACAACCTTCCCCTTTCTCTTAGGGGCAACCTATAATTAAATTTACAATTAGAAATTTTTAAAAAATCAAAAACTAAAAATTAATAAGTACTAACTATTCTATATACCTGCTCGAAGATCCGGTCAATATCGGGTGTGGTCAACCCTCCAGACATGACCGACGAACCACCTGGAGATAGCTGTTGAGAGAGCTGTGTCTCTCGTTCGGTGACTTTGGAATTCACCTCATTGAAGATGTGCTCGACAGTCTCGGAAACAAAGGAACCATCCTTCTTCCGGTACGTCCGCTCAAAAACCTTGATCATCGGAGGGAGTACACCTCCGTCTTCGGCGGCCTAAAGAAAAAAACTAGGTTATTGACGAAGTAAATTAAATAAATTAATTAATTTAAATAAATTTAATTACCATATGTAGACGAACACCCGCAAAAGGTGTTTGCCCAGCTGTATGAGGCAGAGCCTTGAGTCTCCCGTCCGAATCAACAGTGTTGCGGGAAGCCGAACACTTCTCAGCAGTTACGATGGATTTCAGATCCATCCAATACCGCACCAAGCCGTCCCAAACGGCTTTATCCATGTGCAGGGGCTTTGCTTCGTCGCCATCCTTCTTCCATGCTTTCTTCCACTCACCAACCACGCTTTGGATACAAAACTTCACCCTCTCGAGAAATAAAGTTTCAACCTCGCCATGAATCGAAAGATCCCAGTGATATTTTTGCTGCATGAGAAACAAAAATAATTACATATTTTATAAAATTAAATTAAATATATATTTAAATATAATTATGGGAGAAATTTTTTTTTTTCCATACGTACCGCAAACATCTTGAACCATGTCTCCTTGACGTGTAGAGGAAGCTGGGTAAAATTGGTATGCGGCTCGATAAAATAAGACTTGATGATGTCAGAAACGGTGCGTCCAACTTTGGATTCAACTCCAAACCTGAAACAAAAAATTGTAAAATTTTGAATTGTTAGAAATAAATATAAATATGTAATAATAAATGTAAAAAATATATATTTATATATATTACCATTCCGACCCGTCAGTATGATCCCGATCTAATCTTTTAAGTCTATGACGCCCCGGCTGTGCAAGCAAATCAAGAACCGTCATGTGTGCATACGGGGCCGGGGCATGGCCTCGAGATTGCGGAATCTGAGGTGGTTGTGGAGGCGGCGGAGGTTTCGTCACCGGGACGAAAACCGTCTATGTAGCCTCAGAAGACGGAGGCAACCCGGTACCCGAAGCATCACCAATATCTCTCAAAAACTGAGCGTAATGTGCACGACGCTGGCCCATCTGCATAAAAATGAAAAACAATTACTATCTATAATCATACGGGCTGTCTGCTATTTTTTCTAATTTGATTCCGTTTCTACCGACCTAAATTGTTTCATTTTTATCTATACTAATTAATTAAAAACATTTAAAAAAAAATTTACCTTTTTTCGCAAAGAATTCGCAAGAAAGTTATGATCAGTTTTTTTTTGATTTGTTTGTAAATGAATTGGCAAGGAACTCCCGTGTATATATAAGATTACTTGTCGTCGCTAATTAGCGACGATTCGTCGCTATATCGAGTCAATCAAACCGTAGCTAATTCGTCGCTAACTTTGCAACGATTTTGTGACATTCATACACGCGGGAGTTTAATTGACCGACACGCGGTAAATTAAATAACAAATCGTTGCGAAATCGTCGCAAATTAGCATCGATTTTGCAACATTTTAGTTTGCAACGAATTAGTGAGGATATTTATAAAATCGGTTTTAGGGTTTAGGGTATAGGTACAAAATTGTAACGTCGATTGCAACATTCCATAAACAACTTGACATGTTTACTGTAAATCCAAAATCATGAAATTATCAATATGTTCATCGATATTGAAAAATAAGTAAAACATATAGTTTGCGTATATGTTAGAGATTATTAATACAATGATTCAGTTTGTGGATATTACTGTGATTGACCGAATTTTCATTTTCGGACAATTCTCTAAAGTCACGATCAATTTCATTGAAAGATGCATAATACAATGAGATGGTAATACGTTAGGGTTTAGGGTTTAGGGCAAAGGGTTTAGGGTTTAGGGTTAATGACAAATCGTGGCTAAATCGTCGTAACTTTGCATCGATTTTGTGACTTTCAGTCTTTGCGACGATTTAGCCACGATTATTATCAATTCGTTGCTAAATCGTCGCCAATTTGCATCGAATTAGTGAGGATATTTGTAAAATCGGTTTTAGGGTTTAGGGTTTAGGGCATAGGTACAAAATTGTAACGTCGATTGCAACATTCTATAAGCAACTTGACATGTTTACCGTAAATCCAAATTCATGAAATTATCAATAAGTTCATCGATATTGAAAAATAAGTAAAACATATAGTTTGCGTATACGTTAGAGATTATTAATACAATGATTCAGTTTGTGGATATTACTATGATTGACCGAGTTTTCATTTTCGGATAATTCTCTAAAGTCACGATCAATTTCATTGAAAGATGCATAATACAATGAGATGGTAATACGTCAGGGTTTAGGGTTTAGGGCAAAGGGTTTAGGGTTTAGGGTTAATGACAAATCGTGGCTAAATCGTCGCAACTTTGCATCGATTTTGTGACTTTCAGTCTTTGCGACGATTTAGCCATGATTATTATCAATTCGTTGCTAAATCGTCGCCAATTTGCATCGAATTAGTGAGGATATTTGTAAAATCGGTTTTAGGATTTAGGGCATAGGTACAAAATTGTAACGTCGATTGCAACATTCCATAAGCAACTTGACATGTTTACCGTAAATACAAATTCATGAAATTATCAATAAGTTCATCGATATTGAAAAATAAGTAAAAGATATAGTTTGCGTATACGTTAGAGATTATTAATACAATGATTCAGTTTGTGGATATTACTGTGATTGACCGAGTTTTCATTTTCGGACAATTCTCTAAAGTCACGATCAATTTTATTGAAAGATGCATAATACAATGAGATGTTAATATGTTAGGGTTTAGGGCAAAGGGTTTAGGGTTTATGACAAATCGTGGCTAAATCGTCGCAACCTTACATCGATTTTGTGACATTCAGTGTTTGCGACGATTTAGCCACGATTAGTTCAATTCGATGCCAAATCGTCGCCAATTTGCATCGAATTAGTGAGGAAATTTGTAAAATCTGTTTTAGGGTTTAGGGTATAGGTACAAAACTATAACGTCGATTGCAACCTTACATCGATTTTGTGACATTCAGTTTGTGGATATTATTGTGATTAACCGAGTTTTCATTTTCGGACAATTCTCTAAAGTCACGATCAATTTCATTGAAATATGCATAATACAATGAGATGGTAATATGTTAGGGTTTAGGGTTTAGGGTTTAGGGCAAAGGGTTTAGGGTTTAGGGTTTATGAACGAATCGTGGCTAAATCGTCGCAAATTTGCATCGACTTTGTAACATTCTTATTTTGCGACGATTTAGCCACGAATAGTAATAGTTCGTTGCTAAATTGTCGCAAATTAGCATCGATTTTGCGACGATTTCTTTGAAATCCCCTAAACCCCAAACTAAATCCCATTTCCGATCACCACTCATTTCCCACCGTTGTTGGGGCAATTAATAAATTACATGACACATAGACACATATGTCTCGTAATTTTTTAATCGCCGCACCTACGGCGGAAAATGAGTGGAGATCGGAGATGGAATTTAGTTTGGGGTTTAAGGGATTTCATAGAAATCATATCACTTAAATTTCACAATAATTACTCGATCACAATATTATATTAATACATTAAATTCACAATAATTACTAGCTAGCGCGGTCACTCTGATTCATTTTCGGACGAAGAGTAGTACACATCCGTTTCTTGATCATCTAGTTCATCACTTTCTTCGAACTCATCTTCCTCTGTATCGTCTGGGAGATATTTAACTTGCCTATTTTGAGGATCTATCAAAAAGATGTCTTCATTGCTCTCATTTAGTTCTGGCATATCAGAGCAATGATCTTGCTGCATTGGTAGTTCCTCATCAACCCCCACAATTCGACCCCTCGGAGAAACTTTTATAACTGATAACCATGAGATACGGGTGGTGCGAACTCGCGGATATGGAACAAAGCTGACTTGTTCTGCTTGTGATGCTAGGATAAATGGCTCATACTTATTGTAACCTCGTGATTGGTTGACATCTACTGCCCCAAATTTGTTCTTACGGACGCCTCGATCAACTGTTGGATCGAACCAGTCGCATTTGAACAGAACGCATTTCAAACCTAAGCAACCAGGGTACTCAACTTCAATTATGTCTTGCAACACTCCATAAAAATATATTTCGCCCCGCACACATACCCCGTAGTTGGCAGTAGCTCTTTGATTTCCGTATTTGAATGTATGAAATATATATCCGCGTGTGCAATACATGGGTGCACTCGTTATCTTCGATATGGGGCCTTTTATTAACTCATGGAACCAGAGTGGATATGCGGTATCCCCATACTCGACCTATATCATTAATTAATTTAATTAAAAAGTAATCAAAATATGTATTAGGTTAATTGTCCAAGTTAGTACTTAAAATTTTATGTACTTGCGTCTTCAACCACGGGGCAAAATGTTGATCTTTACGCTTGTTGATTTCATCGTCTGAGATTCCTTCAATGACTTCTCGGACTTGTCTAACAAATTCACTGAATACAAAAGTATTTGTAATTGGTATAAAGCTAGAATATATATAATTTAGCCATATATATAAGACGTATGTTTATACACTTACGTCTCAAATTGACTAACTTCTTCGCAATTTAAGAGGATATACGTTTGTGCACTATGATGGTCTTTTTCATTGGCAAACCAAACTGACTTCACTCTTCCACATAATCGACCGATTGAAGAAAAGATATCTGGGACACCTTCATTAGCATATGTTCGGCCTACACCTCCATCATCATATCGTTGTGCTGCCCTTTTCCGTGTGCGAACCTTCGAGCCAAAATAGTACCCCGTGAAGTGAGAAGTTTCTTCTGTTAAACTTCCTGCTACTATTGAGCCTTCAACTTTGGCTAGATTTTTAGCCTTCCGCTTCAAATGTCCCATGAATCGCTCGAATGGGTACATCCATCGATACTGCACATGTCCCCCAAGTTCTGCTTCGTGAGGTAGATGAATAGGTAGATGTTCCATAACATCAAAAAAGGCTGGGGGAAATATTTTCTCCATGTTGCACAACAAAATAGGAATACTAGCATCAAGTTGTGCAATAACATCTTCTGACAAAGTACGGGTACAAAGATCCCGAAAAAACCCTCCAATGCCTGCAATTGCTTCGTGTACATTTCCAGGTAGAAGTTCAGCAAATGCAAAAGGAAGTAGTCGTTCCATAAAGACGTGACAGTCATGACTCTTCATCCCGGAAAACTTTTGGCCATTCTCAACACATTTAGCTAAATTAGATACGTACCCGTCTGGGAACTTCACATCAGATGTCGCCCATTTGAACAAAGCTGACTTTTCTTCCGCACCCACTCGAAATATGGGGACAGGTGCTTTCCTATTGCTTGTAATATGTAACTCATTCCGACAACAAAGATCAGGCAAGTCTAACCTTGACTTACCGCTGTCTTTAGTCCTTCCACGAACGTTTAACAATGTATGCATGATGTTATCAAAAAAGTTTTTCTCAATGTGCATGACATCCAAATTGTGTCTAAGCAAATGATCCTTCCAATACGGAAGCTTCCAGAATATGCTTTTCTTATGCCAATTGTGATGCTCCCCATATCCATCCAGCATATTAGCTGGAGTGTGCCAATTTCCACCACGATTGACTGTTTCCAATGCACCATAATGATCAATTTCTGCTTCTACCGGAAATATAAACAGGAGGAGGAACACGAACAGTTTTATTCTTTCTAAACAACCGCTTATTTCTTCGATATGCATGATGAATCGGGAGAAATCGGCGGTGACAATCAAACCAACTTGTTTTTCGACCATGTTTCAATTGAAACGCATCTGTCCGATTGAGACAATATGGACAAGACAATCGCCCATGCGTAGTCCAACCTGATAACATCCCGTACGCAGGGAAGTCGCTTATTGTCCACATAAGCACCGCACGCATTGTAATTTTTTTTTTCCTTGCAAAATCATATGTCCGAACCCCGGTATACCACAACTGCTCCAATTCCTGTATCAGAGGCTGCAAAAACACATCAAGGGAACGCTTCGGACCTGGTATTAAAATACTCATGAATAAAAATTCCCTTTGCATGCACATATCTGGGGGTAGGTTGTAAGGCGTTAGGATTATTGGCCATAAAGAATATTGCCTACCAGACATACCAAATGGACTAAATCTATCTGTGCAAAGACCAAGATACACATTACGTTTCTCTCTAGCAAAGTCTGGATGTACCGTCTTAAAGTGTTTCCACGCTTTTGCATCTGAAGGATGAGTAACCTCCTCATCTGTTTGCAAATGATCTGCATGCCATCTCATCGATGCAGCTGTCCTCTCAGACTGATTCATTCTTTTTAATCTATCAGTTATAGGAAGGTACCACATCCGCTGGAACGGTACCTTACTCCGACCAGTAACTTGCGGCTTATATCTTGGCTTATGGCAAAATCGACATTCCAGCAACTTATCATCATCTTTCCAAAAAAGCATGCAATTGTCAACACAGACATCTATCATCTCAGAAGGCAACCCAAGACTATAAACCAGCTTCTGTATCTCATAGTAAATTTCAGCAGCTAAATTGTCCTCTGGCAAATACTCTTTAATCAAATCAGCCCAATCATCCATGCAAACCTCAACTAAGTTATGATCAGTTTTAATAGTCATCATCCTAGCCGCCAACGACAATTTAGAATGTCCTTCTCTACATCCATCGTAGAGTGGCTGATTTGCAGCATCTAGCATATCATAATTTTTTTTTGCATCTAGATTGGGTTCCTCATCATGATGATCATGTGCAAATGTATTTACGGTTTCATGAAATGCATCCGTAACCATGTCATGAATCATATCATTATCTTCACCATGCTGCTCCGCATGATCATCAAATTGATTAAAATTATTTGACTCATCAAAATTCGATGCTTGATAATTGCTACTACTACTAGCTGCATTTCCCCCATGACCCTCTCCATGATAATACCATATATAGTAATGCGGCATAAACCCTCTATTTAATATATGCGACCACACCTTCGAGATAATGATAAATTTCCTATTCAAGCATCTGGCACAAGGACATTACATCTTACCACTGATAATCGTATTATGTATACTTCCTGCATGATGCATGAATCCCTCCACCCCATCACTGAACTCTTTTGTTAGCGATCCTTCTGAATCAAGACGATTATACATCCATCTTCTAATTTCGTATATTGACATTTTTTGTTGGTAAGAAAAAAGTAAATGTTTTTGAATATGAAATTTTTATTATGAAGTTGGCCACTATATATAGATTTTTATTTTCATTACCATCGAATTACCTACGATTTTACATCGATTTCACATCGATTTTACAACGAATCTAATAATTTTTACATCGACTTTACAACGATATTAAACATGTTTACCTAACCGAACACCGTGAACTTAAAACGTGCTCACCTAACTTATTAATCGTTGGGAAATCGATGTAAAGTTCAAATTATAATAATCATTGCTAATTCGTGGGTAATTTTACGACGATATTACAACGTTTTATATAAACCTCGGTAAATCATCGCTAAGTTACAACGATTTTACGACGATTTTGATAATCGTCGTAATGTCGTCGGTAATCGTTGTATAATCGTCGCTAATTCGCGACGATTGTACAACGAAAATTTTCGTTCCAAGTTTGCGACGATTTTACGACGTCGTTTAGAATCGTCGTAAATTCGTCGCAAAAACGATGGCAATTTGCAACGAAATAAAATTGTCGCAAAAAATCGTTGCAAAATGCCTGTTTTCTTGTAGTGTTTGATCAATGATAAGAACAAAAAGCAGACAATAAATTAGGAAATGAGGAGGAGAAAATGGAAGATGACGATGAAGTAGTGGGCAATGTTGGCTTACCACAACTCCACAAGTTTTTTTTTTCAATTTGGAGAAAGGTATCAAACAAAACATAGATAATACGCTAAATTAAAAGAACATTCTCCTCCACTCTCGTCATCGCTTATCTCTTCTTCAAAACTTTTTCTTTATTTTTCTTACAACACTTTCTTCACCTTTTTAATGGATAATTGCACTTAAATTTATAATACTATGATTTTTGCACTCATATATTAGGCAATCTCCAATGGAATATTAAAACAACACCAAATTTGATGTGATACTATTTACAACACCAAACACTATTTATTATTTTATTACTAAAATAATCAATTAAATAAATATAAAATTAAATAATAAAGAAAAATTTTAATTTAATAATATAATAGGAAATATTATTTTTGATATGATATTTGGTGTTGTGGCTGGAGGGAAAAATAATTTAATGCTAAAATTACATCAAATATAATGTAATTTATGGTATTATGGTTGGAGATGCGAGAAAAGACCACATGACTGGTCATAGAGTCTAAAAATAATGTTCGGTTATTTTGTTGTAATGAGTTTAGACAGAAAGATGAAGGAAGAATATGGTTCTTCCGAAAAAGGGTTTGAAGGCTTCCATGAGGGTAGCTAGATCGGATAAAGGAACGTCCGATACGGTTTTCCAAATAAAAAAGTTTTGACTATATATGGATTATGTTGTTATTGGTTTGTGATGAAGAAGAAGGAGAAAATATCAAACTAATTTTATATTTCTCTATAACTCTCAACTTGATTTACTATTGATAAGATATTAAAATGAAGCGTTAAATACTAAAGACTCAAGAACCATAGGAGATAACCAAACTATACGATATGACTAAACCGAAGTAAACCAAACTATACATTCTCCAATACGCTTTCTGAGCTAAAAGTGGATGTCTTTACTCTTTGGCAATCCTTTTCGTTTTGTGAAATGAATGAATATTTATAGAATTTATCTAACTTGGATTCGTACACTAGGTGATCGATTCGAGGCGCATTAGCTATAGAAGAGTAGGCGACCGACTGCAATATGCTTTTGACTGCGAGGATGTGTCACATATTACAACTCTTTATGCAGTCGCATTTATTGCTCAATGGTGTTTCGTGAGCTCCACGTAGAAATAATTCGCACAATGGAAACGCATGGTGATCAAATAAGGGTCCAAGAGCTACGCCTTCTTTTTTTGTATACTTGTATATCCTATATCTATATGAAACACTCCGATCCTGCCTTTTAGAAGGAACCAAACGAATCGGTTATGTCTCCTTTAATTCCACCTCTTTATTCCCTTAAAGACATGTCTCCTTTAACTCCACTTCTTTATTCCCTTAAAGATAGCGTGTTAATTCACTTAACTTAGAACACACGTAATTTCATTTTTGAATAATACTCATTTATTCAATTTCAACCAAAGTCTTACAAAACCAAATCGTAACTCTTCTGAAACAAATAACGAAATATAGTTTTTAAACAAAATAACGTAAACAACGAAGAA
This sequence comes from Eutrema japonicum, assembly GCA_030161315.1. Classification (NCBI taxonomy): domain Eukaryota; kingdom Viridiplantae; phylum Streptophyta; class Magnoliopsida; order Brassicales; family Brassicaceae; genus Eutrema; species Eutrema japonicum. The sequence continues at coordinate 34,282,500 of BSQW01000010.1, forward strand.
AAATCAAAGAAAAACACCATAATTCCCAAATCGCGCACCACACCAAGATCACTCTTCGAGTACTTCGAACTGATCATCAAACTCACTTGCAAGAGAGATAGAGAGAGAGAGAGAGAGAGAGAGAGAGAGAGAGAGAGAGAGAGAGAGAGAGAGAGAGAGAGAGAGAGAGAGAGAGAGAGAGGTGAGTAATACTCACCGAGAACTAAACCTAGAACTCATCCACCACACCCGCTCATATTCAACCAACATGTCAAGAAAAAGTATAACCAAACAATCACACATCACACCCTAGTAGCGCCCACACAACTACACAAACATGGGAATCACCACTTCTCATTTCTCGAGCCCAAGACTCCACCACACATGTGTCACAAAAACATTGTTGAGGTTCGCCATAACCTCCCGACGTTGAGAACCGACTTGCACTCCAAGTCCACCTCAACAACCAATTTGTACCACAAGTGTTCCTTTGGCATGTGACGGTCGCCTAATAGCGCTTTCACACCATCTAGCTACTTTACACACACTAATCACACAGCATGGTTATCAAAGAAGTATGCAGGTTCTTCTACTAATAAATTCATAATCCATCATAAGATGTAGATCTAAAAATATGTAACACACAAATGTGTCCATACTTTGTAACACACGACATACCTGAGTATACCTCAACATAGCAGAAGAAAACAAGAGAACATAGAGAAAATCCTAGATCTAATCCTCACTTTAGAGATCTCGGTGTTGGGGTTCTAGAAGAGAGAGACACGTATAAGATCTGCACTAACGACAACTAGAAGCACCATAATCAAGAGGACGGCGGCTCGGTACAACCTCGCGGCGGCTCCTCCTCGACAGCGACGGTGGACGGTGATCGATGGCTCCTCGGCGGCGGTCGGAGCCTGGTTGCTCTGGTCGTCGGTTGCTGCTAGGGTTTCCTGGTTGCAAAAGAGCCTCCCCTCTTCTAATGATCTACTTATATAAGAAATTAAGCTAGAGTTTTCCAGAGTTTTTCCTAGTTGGACCTCGGTTTATTGGGGTTTTTGGGCTTTGGGAATTTCTTATGAATTATGGATGTTACAACTCTACCCTCCTTGTAAGGAATTCGTCCCCGATTTCAACTCCACACCTCCGATTCCACTCTTGTCCTTAAAGAGTTTGGGGTAGTCATCCTTCATTTGTTGCTCGAGCTCCCAAGTCTCTTTTCGTATACTATCTCTTTCCCAGCAGACCTTTAACGACTTGGTTTTCTTACCATGGATTTCCATTTCTTTGTATTCTAACACTTCCACTGGCTTACTCCGAACTGACAAATTCCTTCCCAAGTCACTTGGCGGTTGAGGCAAATTGAGCTCATGCTCCCTTACTACCTTCCTCAAGAGCGATATATGAAACACATCATATAAATCCGACAACTCATGAGGTAGCTCCAATCGATAAGGCACTTCTCCGATTTGTTTGATTATAGAGTACGGTCCCATGTACCTCGGTTTAAGCTTCTTCAACTTCCGGTGCCTATCATTACCTTTGAACGCTCTCAATTTCAAATACACCTCATCCCCTACTGCAAATACCAAATCTGTCCAACGCTGATCTGCATAACTCTTTGACGATCATAGACTTCCTTTAGCGTTGCCTTAAGAAGTCCCACTTGTTCAGACGCTTCCTTGACCAACTCCGGCTCTAGGTCTCTCATTTCTCCCACCTCGGTCCAACAAAGTGGTGTACGTCATGACCTTCCATACAAAGCCTCGTATGGAGTTATCTCGATACAAGAGTGATAGCTATTGTTGTACGCGAGCTCTGTTAAGGGTAGGTATTGTCCCCAATTCCCTTCCCAGTCCAAAACACATGCTCTCAACATATCTTCCATGATTCAATCGTTCTTTCCGATTAACCGTTCGTTTGGGGATGGTATGCTGTACTCAAGTGCACATTTGTTCCTAATGCTTTCTGAAATGCTCGCCAGAAGGTAGCTGTAAATTTCATATTTCTATAAGACACAATACTTACCGGAACTCCATGCAGTCTCACAATCAAATCCCAGTATTTCTGCGCCAACTATTCTGCTACATCCGTCTTTTTTAATTGGCAAAAAATGTGCTTGCTTAGTAAGTCGATTGACGATTACCCAATTCGCGTTCTTCTTACCGGTGGTCATTGGCAAGCCCGTTACAAAGTCCATGGTCACCCAAACTCTTTTTTTCTTCTTTTTCACCGCAAAAATCCCACATTGCAAAGCCCATTGTGGATCCATCCTTCCTTAAGGACCCAACAGGCACCTTCCTTAACCCGTTTTCTGATCACTCTTTTTGTTCTCCGATTCACCACTATGTGGTCTTCCTTTATATGTTTTCTGACTTAGACGTTGGAGAGCCATCGGAAAACTCCTTTCCATCATGTTTTCCGAGCTTTCATGTCTCTACTTGTTTTGTAGGAGACTTGCCCCCCCGAGATGACGAAAATTCCCTTAAACAAAAGTTACTTACTGCATGTGCTCCACCAAATTATTATTTCAAAGTATATATTTATTTCATTGGAAATTTTGTTCTTAAATTTAGATATTATATATTTTCACGGGTGATTTAATTTTTTTTACAGCATTTAATTTTATTTTGCATTTTTCGGTTTTAGTTTTATTTTTAACTGGTAATAAAATAATAATTTATACTCGCATATGCAGATCCTAATCTAGTATATATATAAATACTAAAGTCAGTATACAAAATTTTCAGGATTTTTTTTTATTACATAAACAGATATATGCGCCATATAATGAGAGAGATACAACAAAAGAAGTGAATTTGACGATGCTTTCCGAAGACAAGTTTTACTCGCTAACGAATCATTAAATCCATTATTTTCCTTCTCTGAATTCCATTTTGCTCTGATGCGAATTGTGTACGTAGGTAGCATCTCTTGGTTGAACTTTCAAATTGCACACCGCATGACAAAACCTGATGATTCCAGCAATAGTCTTGAAACTTTGACAATTATATACCAACGCTTCTGTATCAGAGTCATTTTAAGTGATTTTGACTTAAATTTCCTCCCATTTGACATCAAAATTTCTACACCTTGCCTTTGATCTACCCCAAAAGTACCACTAAGTAAAATGGTTTGAGACTTACGACCTCGTCTAACGAAAGCATCATTAAAACTCCCATGTAGCAAATTCTGACACAGTAAATAAGATGGTGTTTGAAATAGATTGAATCGGGTGATTAAAAATAACTTGGAGTCAAAATTGATTGACCAATTATAATTCCATTGGGGGGGGGGGGTTCTTGTTTTAAAACGAAAAGCCGATGTCGAATTAAGTATTTCATCGAAAACCGGTGATAATTACCACTAGAATAACCCTCCCTAATTGAGAGACAAAACGATTGATCAATCGAAAATTGTCATAAGACAAACCTAGATTAGATCTAACCACTATCTCATTCTTATCCAATAGATTTATGGAATGATAAACAAACCCATTTTCACCACAACGTGATTTGGACGCTGTCAAAATAAATTATAATTGAGGGAATGAAAGAACAACAACACATCCTATTTGATGCATTGAAACTATGACAATCTGAATGATGAAAACTCCAATTTCGTTCAAAGAAAAGATGTACGAGAATGATTTTTCAGAAAATTTTGAGGTAGAATAACATAATATGAACAATAACAAAGGAAAACCAAAACAAACAGAAGCATAGAAAAAGGAATCAGAGGCTAAAACCACCAATTGAATGAAAACACACAAAACGAAGACACTGTTTCGCGGTCATAGTGGATCAATTATCCCATCCAACACAATCATTCTGGAAACTACTTATGGACCCTATTGTGCCTGTTTATATCGCATATTAGTTATGGACTCCTTTTACACCTATTAGTTGTTGGATATTTGACTTCAACAAGATTGCATTATGCATAAAAAACATCGACAAGACTAACACAAACTATTATGCTACATGATCAACACATTCATCATGCGTCAAAATCGGTGAAAGATTCAGGTACTCAAGTTTAAAATAGAGTATATATCATGGAGATCTCAGTCTTAAAAGGGAAAAAAATACGCTAGGAAAGATAAAATGTCGAAATATTTCGAATCAATTCTAAGAAAACCACATCCAGATTCCCTCAAAAAGACCACCAAACCGGACTGAGAAGAGATTAAAAAAAAAAAACATGGGTTTAATTCAATTCCTTAAAGAAGAGCAGAAATAGCGAAACATCAAAAACCTACGGCTCCACAACAGTAACCTGTTGCCACTCTCCATCAACCGCCTCTTTCCACACCGTCACGTTGTTGTTCCCATCAGACACAGCCAACAAGTTACCGGTCAATGACCACGAGACTCGCCACACCGGAGTCATAAAGTCTTTCAGAACCTTACCTTCCCATTGCTCACCTTCTTTTCCCACTGTCCATATGATCACTTTCCCATCTTGTGAACCACTAGCTATGGTGGACTTAGGGAGACCCAAGTTCGGTGCCCATGCCACATCACGGACCCAATCAGTGTGTTTTTGAAGAGCCGGAAAGCAATCCATCTTCCACGACCCGTTTGAGAGCTTCCACACTTTCACGGTGTTATCACACCCACCAGAAGCTAGCTTGTAAACCGGATCGAGCGACCCAGAGCTGACAAGAGCACCAGGCGCAGTGGCTGGTGCCCATGAGACTGAAGTCACTCCAACCGGATGCGCTTGGTCAATCCTTGTTGTGTCCCAGCCACCGTCAGCACGACCTGTGAAAACCGAAATGTTTCCATCGGATGACCCGCAAGCCAAGGATAGTCCAAGTTCATGAGGAGCCCAAGCAATGGAGTTGACTGAAGATTTGTGGTCTGTGAAGACATGAGCTTGGGTCCATTGGTTTTGGTTGCCTTCTTTCCAGAGTATGACTTGACCATCATAGGAGCAAGAAGCAAGAAATGATCCAAACTTTGGGTGGGCCCACGCGACCTCCCAGACAGGACCACGGTGGCCGGTTAATGTAGCTAGGTGCTGCGATCCACCGTTGTTGCTGACGCCGGTTATCTTGATGGTGCAGTCAGATGAGGCAGTTGCTACTCGCTTTCCGTAGTAATCCATTTGCACATCATGGACAGTGTCCTCATGACCCGTTTCAATCTTCTGTCCTGGCATGTTTCCAGAATGACTTTTCCTGCTACTTAAAGTAAGAATGTAAAATTGTTGAATAAGAACAACCGTGTGGAATCACACATCACAGAAAAATAGCATGTAAAACAGAGTTCATGGAATAAACAATATGGAGAAGCAGAGATCACAAAATATCTTACTTCCAATACCTGAAACAATGTAAATGCTCATATGCTATTCGTCAAACCATATTGGAGGCATATAGTGTTCTGCATAATACATACGTATGGGATACAATCCACACCAGAAGCAAGATAAATCAAACACTTTCAAAAACAAACGCATCTGTCCCAGGAAATATCTATAAACCAAGATCTAATATGATTATAAATAGCACGAAGTTAAAGTCGAGACCAATAACAATGTAACAGTCAATTCTCAGAGAACAATCACGAATCAGCATCGCAGTGCCGAATTACACACAATATCAGAGAAGAGATTGAAAACGAATCCGAGTAGTAAATCCCAAGATCGAAACTCGAGTTGCATATCTAAAGGCAGGAGAATTTTCCAATCGGATCGATTCAAACACAAAAAATCGAAGCTAAGATATCGAATCCGAAGCAAAATTCGCAAATCGACATAACTGGATCCAAAATTTGAGAGCTAATTGTAGAAATGCGATTCAATTAGACGGATCACGAGGTCAGAGTCAAAGCACAAAACAGATCAAACGAAGATCGATCACGATGAAAAATCAATCACAAATTCGAACAGAACCCTAGCTTAGATTTACCGAGACAGCAAAGAGAACGGAGAACGCAATGCGCAGAAACAAATCAGGGAAGAGATAGCGTACCTGAAGGCAAAGTCGATCGACTGAGAGACGCCGGAATGTGAGTTGAAGAAGAATATCGACGGAGAAGAAAACGCTAGGGGGAAGCAATTGGGAGTTTTTTTTTGTTTCTAGAGTTTCTGAGTTTGTATAAGTTGATTAAAAAACAAAATAGATCTGGTTTTTCGCAATAAAAAACAAAGTTATCTAAACCGTAGTCCAGACTCTAAACCGGTTGGATCAAATAGAAAACCGGAGGGAGATGAGAAGTTTCACAATTCAAACCCTTAAAAAAATATTACTTTTGACAAAGCAAACGGCTAATTTCCTTATGCTGATTATTCATACATGATATATGACTGAATGCCATAAACTACATAATATTTTAAATTTATTACATAAACTAAAGAAATATAGTCGATTTTACCAAAATCACAGATAACCGGTAGTTGCACCCAGAGCCGTGCCCAGAGGTTTGGAGCCCGTAAACGAATATAAAAAAGGCCCTTATGTCCCAAATCTATATAAAACTAATCCAAATCATATCGAATATAAAATAACCATCATAGTCTCAAATTAATATAAAACCAATAATAACAATCATCATTTTAAATAAATGAATAAAAACAAAAGTAACAAATTTAAAACATATTTTTTCTTCCCTTCTTCCCAACAAAATCACTAACCAAGTTTTCAAAGTCAATACTTTTAACCAACTCTCTTTCGATAGACAAGATAGCCAAGTCACTCAATCTCTCTTGTGACATACTCGAACGAAGATAAGATTTTATCAACTTCAACTTTGAAAAACTTCTTTCAGCAGATGCAACTGAAACTGGAATCGCCAATAATACTCGATAAGCGATCCATGAATTTGGATACATATCATCAATGTTCTTCAGAAATTCTAACACTTCAATGGGCCTCTTAGTAAAACCTGGTATAGCTTCTCTTAGCAATGTTAGCTCATGAAAGAGATCATTACCAACAACATCTGAATGATTCTCATGTGTTAGATAATCTTCAAGTTTGATACAAGAAGCCATCAAAGTATCATCACTTGCTGCACGCAATTTCTTCAAATCAAACAAAAAGCCAAATATTTGTTCATACCTCTGAAACTGTTCAAATCTCGTCTTAAGCGAGTAGAGTGCTTGATCCATAATTTGGATGAAGTAATCAACTCTAAAGCTCTCTTCTGGAGATAATACCACATTTTCATCATCTTTCTGAGATTCCTCACCATAATGTTGTTTCCTTCTAATGATACGTTTTGCTTTTTTTTTTTTAAATACAGCCTCAATCTCCATAGAATCTGCAATTTTTGTAGCTTCCAACTTTGCTTGCTCGAAACCTGAATCTCTGTACTTTTGAAAATAAGAAACCAGCCCCTTCAGTTGAGAGATAGCAAGATCAATATCCATGTCTTCTGATTGCAAAATCTTACTGACAATGTTCACAGCAAAAAGAAGATTATACCAAATAACCATGGAAACCAAGAACTCAAAATTTCCAATTCCATGTGTTTCACTTGTTGCAAGACACTCAGCATCGCTCTGCTCTTGCGGATCATCACTATTCTCAGCAATGTAAACTAAAGCCTCCATAATTTTAGGAGTTTGAAATCGTATTGCCTTAACACTTTCAACATGACTTTCCCAACGAGTCTGAGACAAAGGCTTGAGTGTTAGGCCTCCCACCCTATCTTCAAATATCTTCCATCGCTTATTAGAAGCAGCAAAGAAGCAATAAGTTCGTTGAATAATACCAAAAAACAAAATTGCTTTTGAAGAAGTGTTGGCCATATCACAAAGAGCAAGATTAAGACTGTGACAACCACAAGGTGTATAAAATGCCCTAGGATTAACCTCAAGTAATCTTTTTTGCACTCCTTTGTGTTTTCCCTTCATATTCGAGCCATTATCGTAGCCTTGCCCCCTCACATCATCAATTTTCAAATCAAAAGCAGTCAACACATCTTGAAGTTCACAAAAAAGTCCTTCTCCAGTTGTATCATCAACTTTCAAAAATGTTAAGAAGAATTCTTCGACTTTAGGTGAAGTGGCTGAAACATCTACACACCGAATGACAACAGTCATTTGTTCATGATGGCTAATATCTGGAGTACAATCCAGAATGACAGAGAAGAACTTTGCACCCTGAATTTTCTTGATAATTATAGCTTTAATCTCATTAGCTAACAAAGCAATCAACTCATTCTGAATTTTGTTGCTGAGATAATGATAACGAGTTTCACCTTCTTTAAACCTTCTAAGATGCTCAATCATTACAGGATCAAAATCAGCAAGCATCTCAATAAAACTTAAAAAGTTCCCATTGCCATCTTCTCCAATCCTTTCATTGCTTCCACGAAACGCTAGGTTTTGTTTAGCAAGTGTCTTGACAACAGAAATTATTCTAAGCAACACATGCCTCCAATGAATTCTCTCCTTATTCATTTTATCTTGAGCATGTTTATCAATGGTCTTATTTTTTTGTAGCCTAAGTTCTAATTCCACCCATTGATTCATGCACACAATGTGTTCCCGACCATATTCATGCTCTCTAAGCCTTTTCAAAACATTTCTCCAATCGCTGAACCCTGTAGATGCCAATTGACCATTGTCACGCTCATTGAACAACTTGCAACAAAAACAGAAAATTTTGTTCAATGCTTTTGAGTAAACTAGCCAACGCCGATCTTGTTTTTTCCCATCACTCATTTCTCTTGTGTAATAAATATGTGAAAAGTGCCTCCTAACTCTATCTTTTGGAAATTTATAATCAACCGGTAGTCTTTTTGTCGGACCTTGGACAACCATAAAATCTCTCCATTCATTCCATCCTTTCTTTATGCTTTTCCAGTTTCCAGGATCATACATATCCAAAAGTCCACAATGCTCCATCGGATCAACACCTGTTTCACATACATTCTTATCCTCATCTTCATCCTCTTTTTCTTTCAAGCCCTCCTCATTCACCGCATTCACTACATCCACGTTTTCATTCCAATTCTCCTCATCCACTGTATTCACATCCTCTTTCTCATTTAAGTCACCTTCATTCACTGCATTCGCATTCTCTACTCTATCTCCATAAATATCATGATGTTCATCACTTCTTTCTACAGATTTATCAAGAGTTTTAGGTTTTTTGAAGTACCTTAATAAAGCGTTAGCTTGAGATTTCTCTCCTTCTTGTCTTTTCTGTTTTAGTTTTCTTTTTTCATATCCAGACAATGGTTTTTTGAAGTTGTTCGGAGACATCTGTGGAACTAGAAAAAAAAGAGAGTTACAACAAATTACTAAATTAGAACAAAAGACAAAATTACAATGAAAGAATAATTAGTAAATAGTAATTATCAAATATTGAAATACCGTTGGATTGGATGATTATGTTATGGTTGTAAGAAGAACTCAAAGTTTATCGATGAAGAAGGAAGCTTAAGAGGTCTGTTGTATTCGTTTGTTTGCTTAAGCGGCTAATGCTATTACAATTATACCCTAATTTTATATTTTACTAATGGGCCCTCGATTTATTTTAAAAACATGGGCCCGTAGGCAAATGTTTCCAATTTAAGTTCATAGGCACGGGCCTGGTTGCACCGATAGCGGTTGTTAACTAAGACAACATGTGGAATTTCAAAACAATTTCATTTTTACAATCGTTCCTCTTCTTCAACCAAAGATAATTGGTGAGTATGGGACTGTATAATCACAATACTCACAATTCGACTAGGTATCTTTCTCTCTAATCTCCCAAACTACGAAAAACTCTAATTTCAGTTTTCCCCCAAATCAAAGGAGGATGTCGTTTTGGTTTATGTTAATTTGTAACGTAAATATTAAAACGGCGCCGTTTTGGTCCGATTTTTTATTTTTTAAAAAAACAAATCAAACTAGAGACTAAAAATGAGTCATTTTGAATGTCTCAGTTCCACGTATTGTCCTAGTCAACAACCACTAACGATACAACTAACGTCATATACATTTTTGGTGGAATCGACCACATTTCTTTAGTTCATGTAAGTAAATTCAAATTTTTATATAGTTCATGTAGTCTCAGATTCAGTTTACCAAAATGAAGTTTCACGTGTCGTCCTAGTTAGTAACCACTAACGGAATCGACTACATTTCTTTAGTTCATATTAGGTAGTAAATTCAATTTTTTAATGTAGTTCATATAGTTTATAGTATTAGATCATATGTCGTGTATGAATAATCAGCAATTTCTTAGTTCATAAGAATGAACCATTTTCTCGACTTTGTAATTTCAGTTTGAAATCAATAAAAGAAATTAGTTTGGAGAATATACGGGGCCTAGGCCCAGTTACCTCTTTCTGTTTTGGGACACAGGCCCAATAACTTCTATGATTTCATTTCTATGATCAAAGCACCTTCTCGTATAAAAATATATCATTTCCTTTCTACAAAATTCTCTCCTTCAATCTCGTACGCAGTGTGTATCCAACAACTGAACCAACCCGCAAGCTTGATTCGATTTCATACGATGGCCAGCATTAGCAACGAGCCAGAGCGCGAGCACAGAGACGAGGAAGAGTCCGGAGCCAACGAGGACGAAGACACCGGTGCTCAGGTTGCTCCGATCGTTAGGCTCGAAGAGGTCGCCGTCACCACCGGTGAAGAGGACGAAGATACCATCCTAGATCTGTATGTTTATCGGATCGTTTGATCTAACTGTACTGGATCTGATCGTTTCCGTAGTTCCTCGAGTTCTAGGGTTTAGTTTCTTTCAATGCGGGGTTTTTGGTTGCGAGATTGTTTGATTGGGGTTTTGTTTTGCGAAATCTGTAGGAAATCGAAGTTGTATCGGTTCGACAAAGATGGGAGTCAGTGGAAAGAGAGAGGTGCTGGTACTGTTAAATTCTTAAAGCATAAGGATTCTGGGAAGATTCGTCTTGTGATGAGGCAATCGAAAACTCTGAAGATCTGTGCTAATCATCTCGGTACAATTTTCCATTCCTCTTGATCTCCGTCGGTGTAAATTGTTCCTGGATCTGTATTTGTAATATACTCTTGTCACTCAATCTGATCTTCTTCTTTGGGATTTTCTGCAGTTACATCGGGTATGAATGTTCAGGAACACGCTGGGAATGACAAGTCTTGTGTATGGCACGCTCGTGATTTCTCCGATGGGGAATTGAAGGATGAGTTTTTTTGCATCCGATTTGCGTCAGTAGAGAGTGAGTGTAAATTTCTGTTGTGTATTTTTACTCAGTTGATTGGATCTTATTGTATGATTGTTGCTTATAGTAGCACTGATCTCATTGTGGCATCTTTATAGTAGCTTAATCCTTATCATTAATTCTTGTAGATTTATGGCTTAGATCACTGGAAGGATCTTGAACTTAGTGATATTTCTGTATGACTGCATGTTTTGGATGTTCCTGAAGCTTATATTGTTGGCCGTTTTAGAGCTTTGAATTTGTTTCATTTAGTTTCCCTTGTGGATGTAATATGCCACTCTTACCAATCAGAAATTGGTTGCTTGAATATAACCTTTTAAAGGTGGCAATCAAACTAGAGGTATTCGTGCATCTGTGCAGTAGTTACCTGTATATAGGGATAAGTGTATGATCTGCAAAGAGAAAAGCATCCATTGCAATAGTGTAATAACGGTTAGCTTGGGATTGAGCTTTGTGTAGTATTGGAGACTGTTTCTCTGAATTCTTGTTTCATGTGATGTTTTGTTTTGTGTTTCTGAAACGCTTTCTGCTCTGTTGATCCTGTCGAAGTCATTGTAGAGTTGCATAAATAATCTAGTCTTATTTATCCTTATCAGACTGCAAAGCATTTATGCAAAAGTTCAAGGAAGTTACTGAATCTGAAGAAGAGAAAGAAGAGAGAAAAGACGCCTCTGATACCGCTGGTCTTCTTGAAAAGTTAACAGTGGTAGAGAAGGAAACCGAGGAGAAAAAGGAGGAGAAACCAGTGGAGAAGGTAGCATCAGCAGAGGAAGAGAAAGCTGTTGAAGAAAAGAAAACTGAGGAGTCTGTGCCCTCAACTTAAGATGCATGCATGCATGGGATACACAAGGCCAAGGTAATCTATATCTTGATGTGTTTTAAATCCATCGAAGACTTGGCTTTTTTTTTTTTTTTTTTTTTTTTGAATTGATACATGGTTTGTCAGTGTCGTGTTCACTTGCCTGAGTCGTGATGAGTCTATATGTTAGTGTCACAGGTGACATTTTCATATGCGAGATTTCGGGGGTTGTTTGGGATTTCATTATCTTGAAAAAAAGATCCCTTTGGTTTTTTTTTTTTGGAAACAGTGTGTAGTCAGAATAGGCTCTCCATTTTGATTCTACAGAATGTATGCATTGGATTGTGTTTGTGTTTTCTTCTCGAAATTCGATCCTTAAGTCTATAAACCTATATATATCTATCTATCAAGTCTTCCTTGGCAACATTTTAACTTCTATCAGGACATCTCCAAGAGATACTCTATATCTTCAAATATGAAGTATATTATTCTCTAAGAGATACTTTAATACTTCAAATTTGAAGTTTCATTTTTTTTTTCATTTTAGTCCTTACAATTATATACTTTCATAAACAATTCAATTAATTTTGTTGTTTATCACTTTAATCCACGTATGAAATATTTGTATAAAGATTATTAAACTTATCAAGATATATATAAAAAAAAATTAAAGTGATTAAAGTGATAAACAACACTGCAAGACCGATCTGTTACTGTTAGTGTAATTTCAAAGAAAAGGCCTCGCAAATTTTGTTGTGTCGTTCTTCATCGAAACACATCGTTGCCAAAATTGAGGTTTTGTGGCTGTCAAAACCAGAAGCGTAACTCATCTTTAACAACCAAAAAAAATAATGGATCACAACAAATATATACAATATTTGTTAAAATATAGAATTAAAGTCTCATATATATATAGATCCAGTGATGGAACAACAACAAGCAGCGAAACTCATCATTTACTACGGTTTAGAACAGAAGCTAGCATGGTTAAGTACAATCTGTAGTACTTAAACCATTTTAGGTTGTACTTAACCACTTATGGTATATATCTGACAAAAAAACACTTATGCCTGACCATCTTGTTTTGTTCAATGTTTTTTATTTTATTTAGTATTATTATTATTAATTGCCTCGCACATTATAACAACTAGATAAGTGATATGCGCGTTGCGCGAAATTAAAATTATATCAAATTTTAATTTGTTATTTTTAAATTTCATTTTAATTATTTGTCTTTTTACGCTTTTAGTTTCGTTTAATATTTTTTTTGGTCACTAATAATTTAATTAAATAAATTCAATATTTGTATTTTTTTAGGTTCTTATATACTTGTTTTTGTTTTTTTTTTGAATTGAATGTCAAATTTATTCAAACAAAAAAACCTTTTTTACAATTTGTGTTTCTTGCTTTGAAGGGTTTCGAAAAAAAAAAATTATACTAAAATTTGTAAGAAAAAAATTAGTTGGATCCAAAGTTATCTTGAAGCGAACCAAGCTTCCATTCCTCCTTCATATCTGTGGTCTCCCATCGCACGAATCGATGTAAGATGGTTCTTGACTTGCTTATCAATGCTATGTATAAGATGCAGAGTTGGTTGTGGAGTTTCACCATGTCTACACTTGTTTCGTTCCCACCATATTGTGTATATAGTAAGCTGGAACACATATCGAATAATCCATATTCGAAGCATGTCCTGCGACGCATCAACTAATCTGTCGAGAATGGATTCCCACTGGTTTGTGTGTCCCAGCGCTAGAAGGTTTCGAGTGAGATTAACCTAGATTTCCTCTGAGAATCTGCATGTGAAGAAGAGATGGCTTCTTGTTTCGAGTTGAGCTTGACAGAAGACACATGACGCAGCTGCTCCCGTGTTCCATCGGAGAATGCGATCTCCGGTTGCGAGGCGGTTATGCATCGCTAGCCATGAAATGAACCTGAATTTAGGGGTTGCATACTGGAACCATATACCCTTCCACCAGTCTTGTATTGGTTGTGCTTCTCAAATCAGATTCCAAGTCTCCTTTGAGTTGAAAGTTGGCTTAAAATCATCATTTTTCCTTCACCTCAAGACCACATCAGCCTCGTGTAGCACTCCCTTTTGTCGCTGATTATCAATTAGACCTTCGATGTTGTTTAGATTTTCAGCTCTGTGTCGTCTCTTTCGATGAGTTGTTAGCACCTGCCTGACCGAGGATTCGATCGAAATGCCCAGATTAATACAGCCCCTGACGCCTGTGATATCGATTAGCCTTCCCGCTTCTGTCCACTCATCGTACCAGAAAGACGTCGTCTCTCCATTCTGAACTGTAACTCTAGTCAATGTCTTTGCAAGCTCTCTATATTTCAGTAGCTTTTTCCACATCCATGAGCCAAGGGAAGAAGTGTTTTTCACCATCCAAAAGGATCCTTTGCGAATTAAGTAATGTCGTATCCAATTGACCCAGAGCGAGGAACGACATGAGAGAATTCTCCATATCACCTTCAAACAACTCACCTTGTTTGCCTCCGATATAGAACGAAGTCCCAAGCCTCCCTCTTCTTTTGGTTTGCAAACTTCACTCCATGCGATTTTTGCCTTTTTCGGATTTAAATCTGGTCCCGACCAGAGAAACGCAGAGCACAATTTGTCAATTTCGGAGATACACGCCTTCGGTAATCGAAATGCAGAGATCCAGAAATTTGTTAAGCTGTGTATTACAGACCCTTTATGCTGAAGTCGTCCTGCGAATGATAGAGATCGTGCTGTCCAGCCGCTTATACGCTTTCGAATATTCTCTAGAAGGGGATTGCAATCGTGAATTGTCATACGCTTGGTGAGTAGCGGAAGACCCATGTATTTCACCGACAGAGTTCCCGAGTCGAATGGAAATTGGTCAAGGATCATGTCTCTTGCTCTGTCTGTAACCCCAGCCATGTAAATTGTTGATTTCTCTAGACTGATATTCAGACCCGAGAAAGCTGCGAAATCTCTGAAGACCCCAAGTATGCCTTCTATTGAACTTCTTTTCCCATCTGCGAATACCAGAAGATCGTCTGCAAAGCAAAGGTGTGTGAGTTTAATATTCTGACAGTAGGGATGATAGCCGATTTTCCGATCTTTGGCTGCCTTGTCCAGCATCTTTGATAGGACATTCATGCTGATCACGAACAGATAAGGGGATAATGAGCATCCTTGACGTAATCCCATGTTGCTTCGAAAGTACCCAGCTAACTCTCCGTTGACCTGAACCGAAAAAGAGGTAGTAGTGATGCATAGTTTTATCCACTGTATGAATTTATCTGGGATTCGCAGTGCCGATAGTGTGGATAGTAGAAATGGCCATTGTACTGAGTCAAAAGCTTTGGAGATATCAATTTTAAGTGCACATCGAGAAGAAATTGTATCTTTGTGGTAATTCTTCACAATCTCAGATGCTAGGAGGACATTTTCCATTAGTAATCGGTCCTTGACGAAAGCAGATTGGTTTGGCTGGATAAATTTTGGGAGTAGCTTCTTGAGTCTATTTGCGAGGATTTTTGAAATAACCTTGTATAGGACATTGCAGCAGGAAATCGGACGGTAGTCTTTCATCTCCATTGACTATATTTTTTTCGGAATGAGGGCCAAGATTGTGGAGTTAACTCCTTTAGGGAGGAAACCTTTGTCGAAGAAAGATTGGACATCAATCACAAAGTCTTTGCCCAAAACCGACCATGCTTCCTTGAAGAACTCACTCGTGTATCCGTCGGGTCATGGTGCTTTGTTTCCCGGTATCACAAATAGTACCCTTTTCTCTTCTTCTTCTGTGACTACCTTGCATAACCATTCTGCATCCATCTCACTGCATTCGAAATCCAGTAAATTGTGAAGTTCCGCCTCGTATATACCTTGATAGTCTGGAATTGTGAGGGATATGAATTCATTAAAAAATATTTCTGCTTCTGCCTTTATGTCCTCTTGAGTATCCACAGTGGAACCATCCTGCTTTTTAATTTCTTGAATTGAGTTTCGGATCTCTATTATTCTTGCAGCTTGATGGAAGTGTCTATTATTTCCATCTCCCACTTGCATCCAATGTACCATCGATTTCTGACGAAGGAATTTTTCTTCGATTTCCGCTAATCTCTGCCACTTTTCAAACGTTTGTCGTTCATCTTCCATCGCAGCCTGAGATGGATTATGCAGTGATTTAGTCTGATTTTCTCAAAGTTCTTCATATGCTTTCTTCGTTCGCTTCTGTAAATCTCCCATTTGTTGTTTGCTTAAGCTTCGCAGTTGGGGTTTGAGTTCCTTCAGTTTTTTTGAGAAGCGAAACATAGCTGAAGTGGATTTAAACAGCTCCCCTGTTTCTTTCCAATATGAGTCTATCAATGGCAAAAATTTAGAAGTCTCCGCGATCGCATTTGTGAATTTAAATGGTTTTATGATTTTTGCGGTTTCTGTTTCTATCTGTATGCGGCACCTTAAATGATCCGAACATCCACCAGATTCAAATACACAATAAGATTGTGGATAGTAATCATACCATGCATCACTCATTAGAACACGATCCAGCTTTTTGCAGATAATACCTTCTTCTTGCTTATTACTCCAAGTGTAACATGATCTGTGATACTTCAGGTCGATTAACGAGCTATATCGAACAGTGTCTTGGAAGTCTCTCATTCCCGGAGGGATTTTTGATGTATCCCTAAAACCTGAGTGCTCTTCACAATCCAAAATCTCATTGAAATCACCAAAAATCAACCAAGGTTTGTTTCGAAACAATGGTGAATCGTGATGATTTTTTAAATATCTCCATAACTCCTTTCTATCCTCTACGAAATTCGACGCGTAGATGAAGGAACAGATGAACTCAGCTTCCGCTCCGTCTAACAGAATGGAACACGTGATTAATTGCCCGCTTTTGAAAAAAGGTGTCACTTGAACCTTTGGACTCCACATAACCCATATTCTCCCTAATCTGTTGGATTCATAGTTTGATAAAAAGGACCAGTCCTTGAAAACCTCAGATGCGATTCTCGAAGCTTTACTCTCCTTCACCCTTGTTTCCAGCAGACAACCGAACTGAAAAGAAATTTTCTTCATCCAATCCTTTACACTGGAATGTTTAGTAGATTTGTTAAATCCCCGCATATTCCAGAAAAAACCGACATTAATTCTTTTTCTTGGGATTCCGTTTATTCAAAATGCTCGGATGTGCATCCTTCGCTTTTTGAGTAACCGGATCTTTATGATTATCCTTTGATTTGCGATATAGAGATTGACGTACTGGGCCTGCATTATCATTTTGATTTCCATCAAGGGAGTTGTCAGCTTCCGTATCTTTTCCCATTCCATTTTCAGATTTTTGTTCTTTGTCCTTTTCTTTCTCCGTTGATTTCTTTAGTTCTCGGACCTCCTCCTCTTCCACTACATCCTCCTCTTCCCCTACTAGCATATCTCCTGTAGTGTCCTCTGTTTTTGCTTCCCCTTCTTCAGTTTCACTTAGCACTACAAATCTGGAATGGGATAAAATAGAAACTTGAACAGATTCCAGACCTTTATGCTGTTTGTCCGGGCTTCTTCCTGCTTTTCCCGGGGTTACCATAGACCACTCTCCCTCTTCTTTGTCATCATTTGTGTTTTGTTGGGTGTTATCTTTCGGGTGTATGGTCTGTACGATTGTATCAGCCACTACGATTGATCTTTCTGCAGTGTTCAAATTTATCTTTTCTGGAGATTGAAATTGTCCTGCTGCCTCTTCTGTTGGAGCCCTTTTTACCAGACATACCGTAGCTAAATCAAATATTCCCTTCAGGGGATCGGGAATCATCAGCTTCCATTGGAGAGAGATCATCATAATCATCTTCATCATCGTACACGAGGTTCGTTTCTGCATTCATTTTTTTTTGTTTCAATGATTCTTGATAAAGGTCAATATAAGGTGCTTTGGAATACGACAAGTACGAGACCAATGACCTTTTCCTCCACATCGATGACATACATTTGTTACCTTCTCTTCTTTGTTATCATCTTTCTTTTCCCACTTCTGGTGAGAGTATGAGTTCTTAAAAGAAACACCTCGGCCTCGAGCTCGACCTCGACCAAAACCATATCCTCGTCCACGTCCACGTTGGTAACCACTTCCTTGATCATCGTGAGATACCACATTTGCTTTAGGCAATGGAGCAGAACCAGTTGGGCGTAATTGATGGTTTTTCATCAGTAGCTCATTGTTTTGCTCAGCCACAAGGAGAGAAGATATAAGATCAGAGTACTTCTTATATCCTTTTTCACGATATTGTGTCTGCATGACAACATTGTTTGCGTGAATGGTAGAGTATGTCTTTTCAAGCATATCTGCATCTGTGACTTTCTCTCCACATAATTTCAATTTGGAAGTTATCCTAAACATTGCTGAGTTGTATTCACTTACATACTTAAAGTCTTGTAGTCTCAGATGTGTCCATTCATAGCGAGCTTTTGGTAATACCACAATTTTCTGGTGGTTAAACCTATCCTTTAGGCTACTCCAAAGAACTTCTGGTTCTTTTATAGTCAAGTATTCATTCTTGAGATCCACATGGAGGTGATGACGAAGGAATATCATAGCCTTTGCTTTTGTTTGAGTGGTTGTTGTACTTCCCTCTTTGATTGCATCACCAAGATTTTCAGAATCAATGTACATCTCGACATCGAGCACCCAAGACAAATAATTCTCTCTAGAGATGTCAAGGGCCTCAAATTCAAGGTTGGTAATGTTCGGCATAATTTACTGAAATAATAAAAGGATGATCAAGTTTCATAAAAATACAATCATCATATCTTATTTTACAAAATTTGGATGAAAAAACTCCTCTATAAGATTTGGATGAAAAATCTCCCAACTTTTTCAAATTTCTCGTTGGATAAGTTCAATTAAAAGAACCCTAATTTATGTTTGCTCAAAGAGTCTGTAGAGATTTAATTAGCAGTATGCCAGATGAGGTTCTTGGCAAAATCCTGTCATTGCTTCCGACAAAACTTGCTGCTTCCACATCGATTCTGTCCATAAGGTGGAGTAATCTGCTTACACTTGTAGACAACCTTGATTTTAATGACGCAAGTGGTGATCCTGGTGGCTTCTCTGATTTCGTTGACAAAACACTCTCTCTCTTAAGCAATTCTTCAATCATCAAGAGATTCTCTCTCAAGTGTAAACATCAGCATGAAAAATCTCGAGTGGGCAGCTGGATTGGCACTGTCCTTGAGCGCGGCTTCTTGGAACTTCACTTGGAGACAGTATGTACGCATTGGGGACTGCATATAATAGAAACCAAGTTCTTCACGAGCAACACACTAGTTAAGCTCACATTATCCAATGGGTTTCGTCCTTCTCGTTTTCTTCCTCCAGGAGGCGTGTTTTTCCCTGTGCTCAAAACACTTTCTCTCATTTCAGTTGGGTTTCTATATAAGGAGATTTATGGGTTACTCATCTCTGGCTGCCCTGTGCTTGAGGAATTAGTCTTACATCATGGTAATCCCTTGGACATGTCATGTGAAGGTGCTAAACATTTCAGGGTATGGAGGAACTCATAGAGAGCTGAAATAGATGAGGCATTTCTTGGGAAATTTGAAATGTCTTGAAACTGTCAATGTTGGTGTTGAAGCTGAGAATCACCGAGAAGACAACCAGAGAATCACCAATGCTCTTATGAGGCTTCCTATAGTTTCATCAAAATGTAAAATCCATTTCTTCTGATTTCTCTCTTAGAAACCGTATTATTATTAACAGGCCAAATGTTCTTTTAGGAGATAAACTATTTTTTTTCTGCTATGATAATCAAAAACCAAATTCATGCTTTGCTATTTATTTTGGGAAAAAATAAAGAAAAAAGTGGATCACTGAGATTTGTAATGTGTGTGTTTTTTTGTTGGTTTTTTTGGTTTTTGCTTCCATTGCTCAAGAACTTGATTTGAACTCATGTTGAGGACGAAGACACTATCATGCTATTCAATCAAAACCAAACACACTTATTTTGACGTAACAAATGAAACTGTACTCGATAGTCTACATCAGAACTACCCTTCCACTTTCGATACACTTAATAGAACATCACAAGGTTTAGAGAACACTGCACAACCAAAACTTCGCGCCAAAAGTGACGTGGCGAACGACTTGAGAGAGTTAGCCAAATTTTATATATTAGATGTTATTAGGGACTCGTATATATATATTGGATACTATATGTATCATACTTTCCATATAAGTTATGTGTAAAATTCTAGGGTTATATTTTTATTGTATATATACCTTCGACACATTAATAAGACACATATCATTTTCTGCAACCTTCGTCATGGTATTATAACCTCGTTTGTTGACCCAGATAGGGTGGCCCAAGAATGGTTTATTACCGGTCCTAAAGTGGGATTCGGTTCGAGATGGGACGATAAGAGCCATCATCTCGAGGGGGCGTGTTAGGATCCCACATCGGGAATATAAAGGGACCAACACTAATATATAAGGGACTTGACAGTGAGAGATTTGGGACGGTACGTTCAACAATCACAAGTATTTAACCCCTTCCCAAACTATCTCAAGTGTATCAACGGATCATCCGTGAAGAGCGACAATAAACAATGATGAGAAATAGAGATGCTAAGCCAGAGGTAGTCAGTTTTGCTGCTCACATTAAGCCTTAGTTTCAAAACCGTGAGAGAGAGGTGACCTGTACTTATTGTGGTAAATATGGACATGCTCAAACCGACTGTTTCCAACTCATTGGATTCCCAGAAGGTTGGGGAGAACGGGGTCGTAATTTCAGTGAACGAGGCAGAGGAGGTACACAAGGCAGATTTGGTCGTGGTGGTGGTGTTGCAGGACGCTTTGGCAGAGGCAGAGGCTCATATGGGATAGAAAATGCAGCACAAGTTCCACCGACGATTGGAGCAAATGCTAATGCAGTATCAACAGCACGTAGAGATGGCGATTATGATCGTCAAGCTTTACCTCAGCTCAGTGACAATCAATGGACAGCCCTCATCAGGTTTCTCTCATCACAGAAAACAGAGAGTAATGACAAATTGAGTGGTAAGACAGAATGTGGAGAATTTATTATAGATACTTGTGCCTCTCATCATATGATATGGAACCATGATTATCTGAGTAACGTTACTGATATCATTCCATGTAAAATCGGCTTACCGGATGGTGATAGTGCAGTGGCAATAAAACAAGGAGATTTATGTTTAGGTGGAGATTTGTGGCTAAGAGGAGTTTTGTATTCGACATAACTTAATTGTTCATTGATTTCTGTGGCGAAGTTACTTAAAACGGTTAAAGGTTCGATTACGTTTACTGATGAACTCTGTGTTTTACAGGACCGTACTTTGAAGACGCTGATTGGAGTGGGTGAAGAGTGCGGAGGGGTCTATGTGTTCAAGGGGGTGATCGGCACAAAGAGCCACAAGGCTGTGAGTTCTGGTTCTCGCGACTTATGGCATCGACGTCTCGGGCATCCTTCACCTCGCGTTTTGTCTTATTTATCGAGTTATATTGATGTTGGGAAACAAGTTCAGTCCAATACTGTGTGTGAAATTTGTTTAAGGGCGAAACAAACCCGGATTTCGTTTTCTGAGAGTTCAAATAAAGCTGCTGGAATTTTTGATTTAATACATTGTGATATTTGGGGAGCTTATCGTACTCTTTCCTCTTCGGGAGCTGCTTATTTCCTTACGATTGTCGATGACTACTCCAGGGCTGTTTGGGTTTACTTATTACAAGAGAAAAGTGCAGTCGCTGCTACTCTTAAAACATTCTTTGCTATGGTTGAACGACAATTTGATAAGAAGATACGTGTAGTGAGAAGTGATAACAGAGGAGAGTTCATGTGTATGAAGCCATATTTTGTTGCAGAGGGAATTATACATCAGACGTCGTGTGTAGACACTCCACAACAGAACGGTCGTGTGGAGAGGAAGCATCGGCATATACTTAATGTTTCTCGCTCGTTGATGTTTCAAGCAAGCTTGCCGGTGCGTTTTTGGGGTGAATGTGTTATGGCTGCTTATCATGTTATTAACTATACACCATCGAGTGTGCTACAAAGAAAAACACCATATGAAATGCTATATGGCGTTGCACCAGATTTTGGCTCATTGAAAGTTTTTGGTAGCTTATGTTTTCCTCACAAGATTTCACGTGACAAAGACAAATTCGGGGACCGAAGTCGCATATGCATGTTCGCGGGATATCCGTTTGCACAAAAAGGTTGGAGAGTATATAATCTTGAGAAAGAGGAATTTTTTGTCTCTCGTGATGTGATCTTTGAAGAATCAACGTTTCCGTTTGCTACGATCGGAACGGAAACGATGGATACTACCATGCCTTCTCACCAAACGATGGTGTACTACGATGATGATTTTTGTGAGCTACATAAAGATTCTACTCTGTTGCCGTTAGAAGTAAGGGGGAGCGAGCAACAAGCAGTAAATGTTTATATTCCTGATCCGCCTATTGTACAAGAACATACTCATACTCAAGATGATTCGGCCATTGTACAATTAGGCAGAGGACATCGACAAAAAACCAGGTCCACTCGCCTTAAAGACCATGTTTTGTGTACGATACGTTGCATTAAAGATCCCCTCCCACTCTCTCCCGTCTCTACTCTAAATGTGATACCGTCCAATATCCCATTTTGCATTATGTTACTTGTGATCGATTTTCAGATTCGCACCAGGCATTTCTCGCTGCGGTTACACTTGGGTATGAACCAAAGACTTATGCTGAAGCAATGAAAGATGAGCGATGGAGATATGCAATGAAAGGAGAGGTCACATCGTTAGAAACAAATAATACTTGGTTGGTGACAGATTTACCGCCGGAAAGAAAAGTGATTGGTTGTCGTTGGGTTTTTACCATCAAATATAAATCTAATGGGGAGGTTGAACGATATAAGGCGAGATTGGTCGCTCTCGGGAATCGTCAAGAATAAGGGCTGGATTTCGATTAATCGTTTGCACCTGTCGTCAAGATGACAACGGTACGTATGTTTCTTAAAGTCGATGCGGTTAAAGAGTGGGAGGTTCACCAAATGGACGTTCATAACGCGTTTCTCCACGGTGATTTGGATGAGTAGATTTATATGAAATTACGTCCTGGTTTTCAATCTAAGGATAAGAACAAAGTGTTCAGACTTAAGAAATCGTTGTGCTGGTTACGTCAGTCACCGCGGTGCTGGTTTTCTAAGCTTAGTGCAGCTTTACGAGGCTATGGATTTGCTCAGGCATACTCTGATTATTCTTTGTTCACCTAAAGACGTGGATCGATGTGTTTATATGTCTTAGTTTACGTGGATGACTTGGTGATTGGGGGTAATGATCTGGACGCTATTGCAAGGTTTAAAGGATATCTAAGCAAATATTTTCACATGAAAGACTTGGGTGGTTTGAAATACTTTCTTGGTATCGAGGTCTCTCGTTCTCCTCAAGGTATGTATCTCTCCCAGCGAAAGTATGCGTTAGATATCGTATCAGAATGTGGTTTGCTCGGGAGTCGACCAGTTGCTACTCCTATGGAGCAAAATCATAAGTTATTAACTGATGAAGGTGAATTTTTCTCGGATCCGGAAGCTTATCGAAGGTTAGTTGGTCGTTTGGTTTATCTTACCTACACACGGCCGAAACTGTCATATGCTATACACATTTTGACACAAGTCATGCAACAACCACCTACTAAACATTGGGATGCTGCTCAAAGGGTAGTTCGATATCTCAAGGGTTGTCCGGGACAAGGAATTTTGTTGAGTTCTAATCCTGATTTTCATTTGTATGGACATTGTGATTCTGATTGGGTAGCATGTCCCACCTCTCGGCTTTCACTGTCTGGTTTTGTTGTTATGATGGGAGACTCGCCAATTGCATGGAAAACAAAGAAACAACCCACGGTATCATGTTCATCGGATGAGGCGGAGTATCGGTCAATGGCATTTATCTTACGGGAAATGAAATGGAACAAGGAGTTGCTTATGTGTTTTGGTGTATCTCATACAGATCCGATGAGCTTATTTTGTGACAATCAAGCTGCGTTACACATTGCCAAAAATCCCGTCTTCCATGAACGGACGAAGCACATCGAGAAGGATTGTCACTTTGTTCGGGATGAAGTTATGAATGGTTCTATTATCACCTCGTATGTTCGCACAACGGAACAATTGGCGGATGTCTTCACTAAAGCTCTGGGTTCACATCAATTTGCTTATCTCCGTCGCAAATTGGGCATTCGAGACCTTCACGCTCCAACTTGAGGGGGAGTATTAGGGACTCATATATATATATATATATTGGATACTATATGTATCATACTTTCCATATAAGTTATGTGTAGAATTCTAGGGTTATATTCTTATTATATATATACCTTCGACACATTAATAAGACACAGATCATTCTCTGCAACCTTTGTCAGATGTTATAGAAATTATATATGCCAAGTCATTATTGGTAAAACGCTGCGTTCTAGATCTCTCACTCTCGAAATCCTGCGTCCAAGTAATTTGTCCGTAAAATGGTAAAGTTGGAATGAAGCAACAAAGGCCGCCTTAGATTTGGATAAGAAGACTCTTGCGTAGATCTCCAAATTTGTAAACGAAGTCTTGGTCTCTCTCTCTCGTGGTCTTTTCATTACTTATGCGTTGTAGTAATACAATGGGACAAATTACGATTCAGGTTCGGTCATGTGTCACAGTAGTTGACCGGACCCACCATGGTATTCTTGGAAGATCGTGGCACTGTCTTTAATCGGACTTTTACTAATCTGGATCCCGAAATTACGAACCCATTAATGCATGATGCTGATTTTGTCACATGTAGGCCTTTTAATCTAATTAACCATGGACTATCTTTTCTTCTCGAAATTCGATCCTTAACCTAACCTATATACCTATCTATAAAGTTTGGCAACGTTTTAACTTCTATTAATCCCATAACTTACATAAAGTATAATCTATTTACATCAAACCTACCAAAGATTAACAAAAGTTAGTTTCCAACTTTAATGTTACTTATTTACAACTTACAAAATTTGAACTACCCATACATACCCATGTGAAAAAAGTTATGAGATTGAGCGTGTGAGGATAAGGGGACTGTTGGGATTTTCAAACCCATGTCCAACTCCTTCGTTAATATGATATTGTCCGTTTTGGGCTCAAATGGCAAATCCCGCACGGATTTGTTTTTGGACTCTTTCCCAAAAGACCTCATACTAATTGGAGTTGAACATTACTTATATACTAGACAATATTTGTCTAAACTTCCGATGTAGGACTTGGATTTAAACTTTAATCCTCTTTGTCCCAATTTATCTTCGATACACAAATTAACGAACACGAGAATTGTTCACTCAGTTTACGGCCTCTAACCGCTACGTCTGGGTGGATCCTGGATCCACACCATCCACTATAATGAATCAATCGGAAAACACATCCGATGTGGTTCACAATATAGGATCTCTCTCACACCCAACAAACCAGAAAGAACAAAGAACAGAACTAGATTCCCCAGAGAAAACCCCTATTCTCTCTCTAGCTCTACGAGCCGCCTCTAAGGCGCTCGGAATCCCTGGAGTCTGTATTAGGTATTTCTATTGTTAAACACTTGCATTTATAACAAAGAAACCCTATAAATTTACTTGAGCCCAACTTGACATTAAGGCTTGTACTAAGCCCAACTGCTGGCCCAAGTCGTGAGTTGACTGAAGACTGACTTCTCACAATCTCCACCTTCAGATTCAGACAGCTCTCGACTCCTCCACAAATCTTTGTTCCTTTGTCTTTCTTCCTGTTTGCTTCTTCTAGAATCTCCACCTTGATCCCAGCTTGAAATCTCCTTGTGAATTGCCCTTTGAACCTTTGACTCATGACTCTAGACTTGGCACTTTGATCTTCATGTAAACCTGTCTTTTTGCAACTTGATTCACTTTGGTGTTCTTTGATTCTTCTCATGTACACTGAGCTTAATCAAACACTCCTTGAATTGTAAGCAGCTAACCATGAATCATACATGCTTCAAACTTGAAACAATCCCTAATTCTACACCTTCTCTGACAAAACATATAAGCCTTGAACTCCTTTTGTATCGCTGTTACTCATAACAAAACACGTCATCCAACCATAATGCTGAACAGACTTTCGACACAACCATGTTCATGCATCATGCTTTACAGAACCTTGCTGACAAACCAATTCCTCTTGAATCCACTGCAGAAAACCTCTAAGTCATTTAGGCTTCATTTCCCTGAAACTGTCTCTGACTTACCAAGACACCATTGGACCTGAACACCTCTTTGAACATCACTTTGCATTGCTGCTATTGCCTGCAGAACCCTCCTCCTAACTCCACCTGACTAAGAAGACTCTCGATACAAATACCTTTGTTCAACCTTCTGTTCAAATCCCTTCTGCATCAGCAGAACCATCCAACCAACAGACTCGAACTATTTGGTAAACCTGTCTCACATCCACAACCTTGTGAAATGCCCGAGACACCATGTTACAGCCCTTAGCACTTCATCTCTAGAACCCTTGAAGCCGTTTCCTTGCTGTAAATATACCCTACATCACATCACCTGTATGCAAATCTACCTATCCTTGGCACTAGCATATTCTCCCTTAGAAATCAACCTGAATCTTCACCTTGTACTCATGAGCTTTCTTTAGCTGTGCCTCCAACTCACTTCAACTACTGCAAGTGAACCCTACAAAAGATTCATCCACCAGACCTCTCTAAGATGCAAATAGGTATACCAGAACTTTGTTCTCTTTTCCCAATGCAGTTTTTTTTATCCTCTGCATTCTGATCCTTTCTTGGATCCCTCTTCAATTGCTAATACTTGCAACTGATATCCAGATGTCTTCACCACCATCAAGCAACAAAGCTCTAAAGCTTTCTTTCTAACCCCGGTTTCAACCTGATTATGCTTGAACCTGTATACATCTCCATCTGCTCATGGACCTCTATCCACCAACTTGAGACTAAGCCTGCAAACCAAAACTCCTCAAACCTTAACCATACCAATATGTCTTTGACTCCAACAGATTCCTTGATCTTGTTCCATACTCATCTGCAACTCTCCTTGAACTGAATCCATAAACCTTTTCTTAATCCTCAAATAGCCAATAACACACAGACAATTCAAACTTCTAAGGCGTCCCTCATGTTGATTCGTAAATCACACAAGGAGTAAAACAGAGAACTTTGACCGGAAACTCATTTTATTGATTGAATTCGGCGTTACAACAAAGGTTTGGTAAAAAAGAACTAAAGAGACTAAATAATTTGAGATCGGCGCTTTGAAGGAGCTCTCTCTCTATTCTTCTGTCTCTCAGATGATTGTCGATGGATTTCTTCGAGCATGTCTCCTCCTTATTTATAGGATTTGGAGTCGGTTGTTAAGAGAATATTTCCTTTTCCAAGTTCGATTAGGAAAGGAAATATTCCAAATCCCCTCCGAGATAAGGAAATCTTTCGTATATCTCGGAGTTCGGTTTCTGCCCGGTTTATATCGGACTGGGCCCTTGTTGGGCCTAGCCTTGGGCATAATATCCGGATCCAAAAAAATTAACCGAAACCGATCCGAAAAAGAGGAACCGAACCCGAACCGAAACCATTAAAATATCCGAACGGATCCTAGATTCCTATATCCGAAGAACCGAAACCAAACCCGAACCGAACCGAGAACCGAATGAATATCCGAAATACCCGAAATACAATTATATACCCAAATATTAATTATATTTAGACTTGATAACCCAAAATTACAATTATAAATCCAAAGATATGAGTTATTTTTATACCAAAATGATTGAGAGACCTAAAATAACCAAAATATATGAAGTTTTTTTGTTAACTTTTGTCCAAATTTTATTTAAATTTAACCAATTATATTCAAATTTAACCAATTTGTATTTTATTTTTATGATTTTCCGGATATCCGAAACCGAACCCGAATGGATCCGAACCGAACCCGAACCGAAATTCTAAAATATCCGAATGGATAATAAATCTTAAACCCGAAAATCCGAATGGATCCGAACCGAATCCGATCGGATATCCGAACGCCCAGTGCTAGTTGGGCCATTCATTTCGGTAATCAAAATGAGCGGGTTTGTTTTCGGCTTTAGGATTCGGCCCGATGAATCCAGGTTCGTCTTCCTCTTGTTCGAACCGTCGTAAACCGATACCGATCTTGGTTCAAACCGAGTTAAGCCGGGGAGTGCTAAACTCCCCTCTAACAATTAGTCCCCCTCAATTCGGCGAAGTAGTTTTTCTGAGTTCGGCGAAGTTTCTAGGTGTATTCTTTAGCTCGGTTTGAATCGAGGTCGATGCGGTTTCATTCGAAACTTTCTTCCTTGTGATTCCAAGTTCGGTATATTTCTCTCGGGATTCTTGAGTTCAGAATTCCTCCGAGTTCGCATCCGATTCGGAACTTTCAAGTTTGGCGGATCTTCGGAACTTTCAAGTTCGGCGGATCTTTCTCGGGAAAAGGGGATGTCGATTCGTCTTCTTTATTCGCAGAATTCGAGGAGTCATCATTATTACACTTTTATTTATAAATATCTCTCGATCCTCCTTCATTCTTCACTTCTTCTTTGCTTTCAAAAAGGTATTTTCACTTTCTCTATCTAGCGCTCTCCCTTCTCTCTAGATTTGTTTATTTTTTCTGTTCTCCGATCAATCCTCCGCCGTGATTTTTCCTATCTGTTCGAAGATCTTCAAGTTTTTCATCAAACCTTCATTCTGTTCTTCATCGATCTTCATCATGTTCTTCATCGATCTCTTCTTTTCAATCGAGATGAATTCGAAAACTTCTTCCTCTTCTGTTAATGATCGAACTCCACCACCAAATCTCCCCGGTCTTAAGTTATTTATTGATAGCTCCGACTCGAGTTCGGACGGTCTGAGCAATGTTCGGCAGGAACTAATCAGGCGCAATTCTCTGCATGCTGTTGCCGGACCGAGCAGCCCAAGGGTCATCATCCAGGTCCCTCACCTTACCGATGAGGATGAGCCCGGAGAAGAGTTTGCAGCTCGGCTTGCGGAGGGTGAAGATGTAGCTCGCCCGGATGATCATGCTGCTTTATCAGCAGTTCGTCAAGGTGATGAAGACGATATCCCCTTGACGACAGCCAGGCGAGTGGTTGAAAGGCCTTCGAACATCGGGCAATCTCGTTCTAAAAGAGAGACGGTTCATGATACCTTAGAGCGATGCAATGCTTCAGACGATCTGATTTTCAAGATTCCAAAGATTACCGATCGCCTTGGGATGCCCCCGAAGGTTATGTATGTGTTTATGATGAGTATTTTAGAAGCTACGGTCTTCGGTTTCCTCTCCCATAGCCCCTTTACAAGTATTGAAAAAGACGACTTGTCGCGATCTCCCAACTCATGACGGCCACGATAATCAACATCATGGGTCTCCTTGCTCTTGGGGAGGAGTGCGGTATTTCCATTACGGTCAAGATCTTCGAAAGGCTGTTTCGGGTGAATCTGTC
This sequence comes from Eutrema japonicum, assembly GCA_030161315.1. NCBI lineage: Eukaryota > Viridiplantae > Streptophyta > Magnoliopsida > Brassicales > Brassicaceae > Eutrema > Eutrema japonicum. The sequence continues at coordinate 34,311,942 of BSQW01000010.1, forward strand.
AAAGGCTAGGCCTTGTTTTTATCGGCTAACGCAAAACCGGAGTATGACCTTGTTACCGAGAACAAGCCGAGCAAGGTCAACAACTGGAGTTTTCGATACTTCTATGTCAAGATCGATGAATCTTCTGTTGAGCGTCCGGACGGGAGCTACCGAACTCAGTGGCGGACTCCTATTGGTAGATATTGGTTTCCCGATCTTTATTCTTTGTTTTTTTGCCTAAGCTATGTTTCTCTTTCTGTTTACAGATCGTCACGTACCGGGCTTCCTTATCACCACACCTGGATTCACTTTTATTCACGCGAAGCAGTAAAGTGCGGCTGGGAAAGTTCGGTGGCCCGAAGCATACCAGGAGAAACTAGCTCTTAAAGGTACATGTCGGTAAATTTTCGTTCGTAATCCGGCGATTGCTTCTCTGGTGAATCCGCAAAGATCTGGTTTTACATATATATACTCTCTTTTTTCTTTATATAGCGAATCCTTCTCGCCGATGAAAATTGAAACTCGATGACATCCCTGATCTGATCGAAGTCCCGCCTGCTGTTCAGGACGTGGAAATCGTCGACGACCAGGTTCTGGGTGAGGAACCGGTTCCTGCTGAAAAATGCACTTCTCCAGTGGATGTGGTGAAGATGAGGAGAAAGAAAAGGAAGGGCAAGAGGCCTGCCAAGTAAGCTATTGATCACGATACGGGGGATGCCGAACTTCAGAAAGTCAAAAACGACACGGTGGTCATATCGGACCGCTCTGCTGCATCAAAGAGGCTGCGAACTTCTGGGACCACGGCCCATTCTGTCATTTTCGGCTATGACAAGAATGAGCCGGTGACGAGTGATACAGAGGCTTGCTCCGATTTGTATCGCCAACTGAACTTCAGCTCGGAGGTGCTTCCTCCAGTCGATGATCTTTTCCAGTCCGAAGCTTACAAAAAGCTGGCTCGGACTACTGCTGAGGTAGATGAGCTTTCTGAATTCGGATGATGATTTTTTTTATTTTCTTCTTTTTTTTTATTCCTTATCGTGACGGGCTTTTTCCTTCTTCAGATGGTGGCTAAAACGAACGAGCTCGTCGGCACCTATGACCGCGAGCTTGATTCTGCCAGCCAAAGGGCACTTAAGACTGGTGTATAGGTCGTGGAGCTCCGCAAGGTGTTGCTTGTCGAGCAAGAGAGGACGAGGGCTGGCGATTTTGCAGTTGCCGAACTGACAAGGAAGATTGCCGCGCTGAAGGCCTCTAAAGTCGAGCTCGCTAAGGAGAGAGATGCCCTTGCTCATAATTTTTTTTGGGAGACATCTCGTCTGCGAGATGGTCGCACTCAGCAGATTATGAAGAGGAAGGAGGTCACCGAGAAATTCGAGTTTCGGCTTTAGAAGGTCAATGATCATTTGGCGGCCTTAGATCGGGTTAAAAAACCGTTCTTTGCCGTTAATCAAGCTCAAGGGGTTCTCGGCTTGTGCGATAGTCTCGAGGCGAAGCATGGTATCGTCGTCCCGCCGTCTTGTATTGAGAGACTTATGAAAATCAGAGCCGCGAAGTTGGCTGAATACGAGGCGGTTGATCTCTGCGAGCTTGCCGAGGGAGATCTGGTTATGTCGCCTTTCATCGAGCCGATTCATCAGAAGATCTCTCTCCCAATAGGCACTGAGGTCCCGACGGGTATCGACATATTTGGTTCTAACCGAGCTGCGATGTCTGGCGACCGAGCCGACGCCATGCGGAACCAGAACGTTTGACTTATGTGCCTTGTATCTTTCTTTACATAACTCGGTTATCTGCCGCGTTTCTGCCTTATAATTTGTTTTTTTTTTTTTTGCCAAAGAGGCTTATAACTCGACCTTTTGGACCGGAGGGTTTTTATAGTCCGGTATCCGCTAGTTTTATACGACTTTCTTTATGATCAAGATTATGACTTTCCTTAATCGTTTTTCAGAATATTTATTTCATCGAATCTCGGTTTGTTTGAAGTCGTAAATCTATACAAACTTCTCAGGTCTGCCGTACACAAAATGGTGCCGTAAATAGTACGGTCTTAGCCGGGGTGAAGAATGTGGACTTGATTCTGTGATTTATTTAAAATCGGCAACCTGTTTAACAGACCGGCTTATGCTTTGCGATTGTTGAGAAATCGGCTTAGAATTTCGCGATTGTTGAGAAATCGGCTTAGGAATTTTGTGATTGTTTAGAAACCGGCTTAGATTTTCGCGATGAATGGCGTTCGGCTTTACCTTTGGAGCTCGGCATAAGAGAGAGTACGTGAACAACTCTTCTTAAGATACTCCAAGGTTTTCTCAGATCGAATCCGAGTGTGCGAGACGGGCTCGGCTTATTTAGCCTGAATGATCTGAGAATAAGTTAAGTGCGAGACTGGTCTCGCCTTTATTCATGGAATGTGTTTTATCCATAGTATCATGAGGATGCATGCGAGCAAAAACTCGGCTTTATTTGATTTTATCTATCGCCTGGCCAGGACGTCGATGTGGAAACCGTGATGGTTGAAGGTGAACTTTTAGAGTTTCGGTAACTATTTGAAGTTTGGCTTTCGAGGGTACGAACTTTTTAGAGTTTGGTTTATTCTGATCAAACTTTAGAGTTCGGCAAACTTGTTTAAAATTCGGCTATTGGAGGTACCAACTTTTTAGAATTCGGCGAATTTGTTTAAAGTTCGGCTTTCCTTTAATAAAATTTTATTAAAGTAACAGCTGAACCCTAGGTGGGCTGCCTACGTACCCTCGAAAGAAGGATCAAGCCATTCGTAGGTCGTATTACATCATTGTTGAAATCGAGCATAAAGGGGCTCTGGTTTTTTTTTTTTTTTTGGCGCTTCTAGTAGTAATTGCGTTTGAGATTCATCGAGTTCCATGATCACAGGATCGGTTTTTCGTCTAACCTCATGAGTTCGTACACTCCGGGCTTGACGACCCTCATGATCTGATATGGTCCTTCCCAGGTAGTGCCGAGTTTTCCTGCGTTCTTCTCTTCGGTGCCTTCGAAGACTTTTCGTAAGACGAGATCGCCATCTTGAAAGTGGCGTCCTCGAACTTTTTTGTTGTAGTAGCGTGCTGCTAAGTTTTGATAGTTTTGGATGCGAAGCAAAGCTTGATCGCGTTGTTCTTCGAGTGCGTCAAGGTTGTCGAGCATGATTTCATCGTTTAGACCAGGATTTTCCACGAGCATCGTCCTGCGTATTGTTGGAACGTTTAGTTCGGCGGGACAGAGAGCTTCAACGCCGTAAGCCAGGTAGAAAGGGATTGTCCGGTTGATTGTCTTGGAGTGGTGCGATAAGACCATAGGACTCCATCGAGTTTGTCAGCCCATCGACCTTTTCTGACACCCAAACGTTTTTTAAGTCTGTCAATGATGGTTTTGTTCGTTGATTCGGCCTGGCCATTGCTTTTAGGATATCTTGGTGTGGAGAAACTTATTCGAATTTTCCACTTGGCACAGAAATCGAAGAACAATGTTGAGATCAATTACGGCCCGTTGTCGGTGACGATTTCGTACGGGACTCCGTCTCGGCATATGACGTTTTTCCAGACGAACTTCTTCACGTCGAGGGCATGAATTTCAGGGTATGACTCGGCTTCGACCCATTTGGTAAAGTAGTCTGTCATAACGAGCATGAATTTTTTCTATGTGGTGGAACGCCGCAAGAGACCGATTATGTCCATTCCCCAGCGCATGAACGGGTATGGAGCTGTTGATGTAGTTAGCAGTTCGGTTGTGAGATGTATCATCGAGCCGTGTCTTTGACATTTTTTGCATTGGGCTACGAATTTATTACAGTCTGCTTGCATGGTTGGCCAGTAGTAGCTCGCTTTTTTATCTTTAGGGCCAAGGAGCGAGCTTGGTTTCCGCCATCGCCTTCGTGTATTCTTGTCATGACCTCGTGAATCTCATCGCCAGACACGCATTTGAGAAGGACGCCTGCCGCACTCCAACGAAACAGTCCGTCACGGATAAGTATGTATCGGGCAGCTCGCATTTTGAGTCGCCGGGCTGCCCATCTGTCGACTGGGACTATCCCGTCGATGATATATATTTTGATTTCTTGTGTCCAATCCGTGGGTGTAAGCTCACTTAAGGGTTCGATGTTCATTGGCACATGAAGGCCCTCTGATGGTTCCTCGGTTTCGTCGTCGGAGTTGTTTTGTGTTGGCTCGACAATGTGTTCGGTTTCATTGTTGTGTTCATCGTCTATTATTTGTGTTTGCCTTTGTCTTCGTGGGGCAGGCTCGGTTGCGGGATAATCTTCGTAACTATGCCTGCGAGTGGTGATATTGCATTCCTCTATCTTTCTAATGCTCGGCTCGGGTATATACTTTCGACTGGTACCGTCCTTTTGAGATGAGGATCCGAACTTGATGCCAACGCGGCAAGTGCGTCGGCTGGAGCGTTTTCTCCCCTTGGGATTTTGGTGAGATCAAAGTATTCGAACTCGGTGGCGAGTTTTTTCACGAGTTTGAGGTACGCGTCCATTCGATCGTTCTTAGCATCACACTCTCCGCTGAATTGGCTGGCGACGAGCTGCGAGTCACAATAGGCATGTATACGAGTTGCACCGATGGCTTTGGCTAAGCGGAGTCCGGCGAGTAATGCTTCGTACTCTGCTTCGTTATTTGACGGGTTGAATGCCAGACGGAATGATTGTTCCAATATTTTTTCGGTTGGAGACTGAAGTCGTATGCCTTCTCCCAACCCTCGATGGCATGATGATCCGTCCACGTGGAGGGTCCATTGTTCCGTAGCTATAACGTCAGTATCGACGAACTCTTGTGGTAGCTCGATAAGAAAGTCAGATTACTTGCGACTTGAGGCTTGTCCGATTCTTATAATTGATATCATATTCGCTGAGCTCGATTGCCCATTTGGCGAGTCGACCATATTGGTTTGGACTGTGTAAGCTTGTTCATAGTGGCTGATCAGTTAAGATGGTGACAGAGTGTGATTGAAAATACAGTCTAACTTTCCGAGCAGCAATGACAACGAATAGAGCAAGTTTTTCGAGGGTTGGATATCGGCTCGCGGCGCCATCGAGTGATTTGCTTATGTAGAAGATTGGCTTCTGTTCGCCTCTGTCTTCCCGAACGAGAACTCCGCTGACCGCTGAGGTTGAAATTGCGATGTAAAGATAGAGAGTTTCACCATCCTCGGGTTTGGCTAAGACAGGTGGAGTGGACAGGTACTCCTTCAGTTGTTTGAATGCTTCTTCGCATTGGTCGTCCCATTCCAGGTGTTTGTTTCCGCGTAGCTGCTGATAGAAGGGGAGACACTTGTCGGTAGATCGTGAGATGAATCAGTTAAGTGCGGCTATGCGGCCAGTCAACCGTTGAACCTCTCTTTTTGTTGTCGGGGATGGGAGATCGAGGATCGCGGAGATATGCTTAGGATTAGCCTCGATTCCTCTTTGAGTGACGATATATCCGAGGAACTCTCCTGATGTCACTCCAAACGTACACTTAGTTGGATTGAGCTTCATGCCGTACTCGTTCAATATAACGAAACATGTGTTGAGATGTCTGATATGATCCTCAGCGACGAGCGATTTGACGAGCATATCGTCGATATAAATTTCCATGGTTTTCTCGAGCTGGCTAGCGAACATGCGGTTGACAATTCTTTGGTATGTTCCTCCGGCGTTATTCAGGCCGAATGACATGACTTTGTAGCAGTAGATGCCGCGATCGGTGATGAAAGAAGTTTTCTCGCGATCGCCTGGATGCATGAGTATCTGGTTATAGCCCGAAAACGCATCCATGAAGGAAAGGATTTCGTTTCCGGCTGTGGCATCGACGACTCTTTCGATATGTGGGAGTGGGAAGCTGTCTTTTGGATAGACTTTGTTGAGATCGGTAAAATCAACGCATATTCTCCACTTACCGTTTTTCTTTTTGACGACGACTGGGTTTGCCAGCCAGTCCGGATATCGAACTTTCGTAATCGACCCTGCTCCAAGCAACCGCTCGACCTTGTCATTGACAGCCTGGGCCTTCACAGGTCCGAACTTGCGCCGTTTCTGCTTGATTGGTTTGAAGGTGGAATCGATGTTGAGTTCGTGACTTGTGATCTTTGGATCGATCCCGGGCATGTCGTTGATCGACCATGCGAAGGTTGAAACGTTCCTTTTGAGAAAGCGGACGAGGTCATACTTGATTTCTTCATCGAGTTCGGCTCCGATTCCGACACATCTGTCGGAGTTGAATTCGTCGATGTTGACTTGAATAATTGTTTCTCGCCTCGGCAGATCGGGCTCGTTAACGGTTTTCTTTGTGTCGATTACGCAAGTGCGGGGTGATGTCCTCAACTTGCACTCGTTGATATAACAAGTTCGGGACATCACTTGGTCGCCTCTCAGAGTGAAGACCCCGGATGGTGTAGGAAATTTTAAGCATTGGTGATAAGTCGAGACGACGACCTTCATTATGTATATCCACGGCGTTCCAAGTATGGCGTTGTAGTTGGCGGTTTATCCCGGACTAGAAATTTGACCGTCTGCATGACCCAACCAACGTAAACGGGAATTTTTACCGTTCCTGCGGTCATTATCTGCTCGCATGAGAATCCTGTTAGTGGTTCGATGTTCAGCTTGATCCGAGTATCTGGGAAATCCATGTTTCTAAGCGTTTCTCTGAATATTACGTTAACCAAACTTCCGGTGTCAACGAGGAGTCGTCCGACGGTGACATCTCCGATAAGTATTTCGACGACTAGTGGGTCGTTATACGGCATGTGCAGCCCTTTAGTATCGGCTTCGGAGAAGGTGATCGGCACTCCGCTAGTTGTAGCTCAGTTTTCACGTTGTGCGGCCAATGCCTCTCTACTGTACTCTTTAATTGCCCGGATGGAGTAGTTGCAAGATTCCAATGCTCCCATGATCATGTTGACGTGTTTCCGGACTTGGGGGGGGGGGGGTGTTGGTTTTCCGTTTGTCCTCCCAATCTCGTTTCTGTTGACTTATGTCGGCGGCGTCTGTCGCTTTTTCCGGATCTTTGTTCGGTTTGTCGTTGTCACGACATCGTTTTCCGCTGTTGTTGCGGTGGGGTCTGTTCATAGGTCGGAACGCCCCTTCTACCGGGACTTTCCTTTTCTTGTATTTCATCAGCAAAAAGTCATGGAGATGCCGACAGTCTTCGGTGGTATGGCCCTCATGATTATGAAAGTGGCAGAACAGTCCTGACTGGTTGTCGGACTCTTTTGAGTCGTCTAATCGTATCCACGTGTTCCAGTGTTGCTGTGATTGGACGGCATTGACTAGTTGCCTTGGAGGGGCGTACTGCTTTTCCTTGACGAGGAGTTGTTTTGGAGGACCGTACTGTTTATCCTTTGCGGCTTCCTCCTCTTTCTCGAGGATGTAGATGTGCGACCTGTGCAAGATATCTTCCAAGGATTTCGGCGAGTTTCGTTTGATTTCTTTGTGAAAGTCAGACTGATACCAGGTTGCTTTGTAAAAGGCCACTATCGCGGCTTCGTCGTCGATCGTGCAATGAGATACCGCCTCTTTGAGGCGGTTCATGAAGTTGCGTGTAGGCTCGTCGCTTTTCTGCTCGAGTGCCCAGAGGTCGGCATTTCTTGTTTTTTTGTTTCATGAAGATGGTAAAGCGTTTGAGGAATTTCGTTGTAAGCTCGTTGTAATTGTTGATCGAATTCGCATCGAGTTGTGAGAACCAGTCAAGTGCGGTTCCGCAAAGATTTTCCACGAATAGCTGGCACATGGTCGCGTCTTTTTCTTCCTTGTTAAAAAAGCGAAAACGGTTCATCATGATTACCAATGAGGTCCGAAATTGACGTGGGTCAGTGTGTCCGTCGTATGCGGTAATCTTGACTCTCTCCAGGCGTCGGACTGGGGTATTGATGACCCGATCTGTGAACGGTGTCTTCTGTGTTTCCTGGACAACTCGATCAATCTCTGGTTCTGAGCTCGTAGCCTGATGGACTTTGGATCGGATATCTTGAAGCTGAGTTCGGACATCTTCGAACTCTAGGCCTATGGATGCTTGATCGGTGATGTGGGTTCCCGGACTGGCCGTGGACCTTCTCGTCGGTAGGTCTGCCGTGTTTGGATTATGGGCACCATTCAGCTCGGGTAAGAGGTTCCGACGAAGATCATTTTCAGGGGTGATCGGGTTATGGTCGAACATTCCGATCCGGTTTCTGAGTTCGGCTTGTGAAGCCAGCAGAGATTCGAACCGCTCTTTGTTTTTCTTAGATATTTCTGCGAGCTGAGCCGCCATGGCTTCTAGGAGCGTGGTTGGATTGACTAATGTCGGAGCTGTTGGCGTGACCTCCGGAGGGTTCGGAGGACTGTCCTCATCTGTAGGTAAGTTCGGAGGGTTTCTTCCGGTAGGTAACAGGTCGGTATCCTTCGGGGTGGTCCCGTTGTTTGTCTGATCGACGTCGTCGATGATGACTGCTGAAGTGTCTACTGGGTTCGTCATTGCCGACTCAATCAATCGTGATCTGAAAGTTCTGTTTTATATGTCTCCTCACAAACGGCGCCAATTGTTGATTCGTAAATCACACAAGGTGTAAAACAGAGAACTTTGACCGGAAACTCGTTTTATTGGTTGAATTCGGCGTTACAACAGAGGTTTGGTAAAAACGAACTAAGGAGACTAAAGAATTTGAAATCGGCGCTTTGAAAGAGCTCTCTCTCTATTCTTCTATCTCTCAGATGATTGTCGATGGATTTCTTCGAGCTTGCCTCCTCCTTATTTATAGGATTTGGAGTCGGTTGTTAAGAGAATATTTCCTTTTTCCAAGTTCGATTAGGAAAGGAAATATTCTGAATCCCCTCCGAGATAAGGAAATCTTCCGTATATCTCGGAGTTCGGTTTCTGCCCGGTTTATATCGGACTTGCCCCTTGTTGGGCCATTCATTTCGGTAATCAAAATGAGCGGGTTTGTTTTGGGCTTTAGGATTCGGCCCGATGAATCCAGGTCCGTCTTCCTCTTGTCCGAACCGTCGTAAACCGATACCGATCTCGGTTCGAACCGAGTTAAACCGGGGAGTGCTAAACTCCCCTCTAACACCTCAGTCCCATGAATTTGTTTCCAATGGCAAATTTTGAACCCTGTACACCATCTTTTGTGTTCTCCCAAGACTTCAATTCCCTGAATTTTGCAGACCCTGAGCAACCAGAAACAACCAATCAAAACATCACAAATGTACCTTGTGATCCGCACGGTTTGACCCTTGAGATTGACGATGCAATTCTGATTCCCTGATCTTAATCTGAACCAATAAACCATCAGATACCGGAGATAACTCCATCTTAAAACAATCTCTAAGTTGTTGCACTTTTCTGGATATTTTATGTCCCTTTGAGCTCATGTCTATTCTCCTTGCATATTCCCTTATGTAATTTTAGACAATTTTTCTTTGATTAAAACTGGGCTTGTTTTAATTTCTGGCGCAACTGAAATTTTCTCAAAATCTTCAAAAAATTCGGACAGGCCCAAAAGATGATATGGCCCAACTAAATTTCTGTTTTTTTTTCGGGCCCAATTAACTTTTCCTCTTTGGCCTAATTGTTTTCTTCTCGGGCCAAGTAGAAGCTCCATCTTTCTGGCCCAAACAAATTTTTTTTTCTGTTCTGGCCCAACTAGGGCCCAAAACTAGAAAACAAAAAACTCTAGCTTCTTCTGTCCTTCCCTCGACGACAGATCCTCGGCGGCGGCGGAGCTCCTTCGCCGGCGCCTCCTTATTCTCCGGCGATAATCCCCGACGCGATTCTCCTCTGCAAACCCGACGTCTCTTCCACCTGCGGCTCCAAACGCAAAACTTCTTCACCGTTGGAACTTTCTCGACGACGGCACTCCCTCTCGGCGACTCCGGCTAATCCTTCTGGCGACTAGATATTAATAAATTTTAATTTTTGTTGAAATTAATTATTAGTATGCTTTTTGTTTTATATGTATAAATAAAATTTATTTATTAATGATTTTAGTTATATAGTTAAAACCAATTGTTAAAAAAATAATAATTAAAATGATGTTAAAAATGACCACTTAAATTTTGACATGTGGATGATGAGGTGGCAGCATGAGAAGAGAGAAAATCTAACTTTATATATATATATATATATATATATATATATATATATATATATATTATTAAATGTCTCGCCCATCTTATATATAATAGCAGAGTTTTCTTTCCATCTAAGGTGTCCACATCTGCAAAAAAAAATTAAAACTAAATTAATGACTCAATTAAATTAGACACTTTTTAATAATTATTATTGAGAGAGAAGAACACTAACACTAAATTTAATGATACAATTGATTCATAAACTTTTTATAATTATAATTTTTCATGAAAAACAAATTTACAAAAAAATAAAATATTAAAAAAGAACGAGAAAAATAAAACACATGCAAAAAAAATTTGAATAGAGATTAGATGAATATAAAATTATATAATTATATATTAACATAGAATTAATGGAGCAATAATTACTTTTTAAGAAATAGGAAAAAATTATCACTTTAAAATATATTAAATGGATCAAAAAACATTTTTCTAATAGTTACAAATTATCTAGGGTAATGAAAAATTACAAGTTAATTTTAATAGTAAATACATAATTTAAAAGGTTTTTACTCAAAATAAGTTCATTGAACTGATAAGTGAAAACAAAGTGTAGGAAAATGAAAAGGAAAAAATAGTTCTGCAATAAGTTGAAAATCAGTCTACTTTCCAATCTGTTATATGTGGGTGAAGAGAAAGTGAAAATAGATTAATGTCGGAAAGCGAACGAGCGTAGCTTGAAAGATAACAAAAGAAGTAGCGTTAAAAAGTGTAAAGAAAAATTGACTAAAGTTCAGAAATATCAAATATGTATGCACAAAACTAAAATAAAATATATTATTTTTTATATCATGTGAAATGAATGAGTTTTTAATATAAAAATATTATATTGTTTGACCATGCGATAGAAACATTTATGATTTGGTCGACAATTTTCTCATGGCACAATGCGCTTGCTTCGGTAGGTAAAACATGCTTACCAAACATGTTGTAACGCCATGGGTGTTATGTTTATATATTTGCATTTACAGATATTTAAACTTGGTATATTTACATTAATTTTTGGGTGGTGGTAAGTTCGCATTGGCATTTAATCAAAGTATGATTAGGTTAATAGTCAACATCAAATATTCTGAGGAGATGTCTTCACGGGACATGGATATGAAAGGAACTTTCTCTGGGATAAAAGGTAAAGACTTCGTTTCTTTATCTTAGGAGGTTTTCACCTGAATGATTTAATATTTTTTCAAGAAAAAAATTATATTTAGCAATATCTATGTTTTATATCACTTCGTAAAATAAGTTTATTGTTTCTATAAACGTTTAAATGAATGATTTTAAAAACTTCAAATAATTATATATATTAAACAATTCGTATTGATAGCTGTTTAAAAATGTAAACTTGCGCAATGCACAGAGCATAAATCTAATTATAACAATTGGAAAGTTATATTTAAGCAAAAAGATGGTTAATGACAACATAAATCTTTGGCGGTTTTTTTTTTTTTGGGTAGACGACATTTCTATTTTCAGTGTGGTATAAAATGAAACCACCTCAATTTACAAATGACTAAAAAATTATAATTAGATACTTATCTCTAAAACGAAACCAAACGAGTAACTATTTTTTGTTTGGTGCAACAACGAGTAACCTTATTTGTAATAACATATTTTGTATTGAACTCGAATTCTTTAGTTGTTAAGAAATTCAAATAACCTTCTACCCTATTAGGTTTATAGGATCCAAGTATATTAATTAAGGTATCAAAATTAGAAACTTCATACATAACTTTCAACACAATACATCAATCGAAGGGATGCGTTTTGTTCTTTTCTTTTTTCTGTCAACTTTACTTTTTAAATTATTAATTTCATGTTTCTTTTTAGTTCTTTTTACTGACGCAATCTTACTTTTTCTTCTGTTTTTTTGTTTTGTTTTGCCCATTGATTTATTTTCTAATAGCCTTTTGTTTATTTTTGAGGGTGTAATAATTCCGATCCACCACTTTACATGCATGTACTTGATATTTATTTTAAAAGATGGTACGGATGGACCCCACAAAATGACAAAGCACTTAAAAGATTTGGTTGTTGAGAGACGAGTGTCTGATATTATTATAATATACTTACATTTTCTTAAATTATTCCCAACCGTGTGCATGCATATGTCCTTACGTTTCTTTGATGTGAAATCTAAATTATTGAAGTTTGTAGCAGCGATGTGAAAACGACAGAAGTAGAATGTACAATCAACACGAATCAATCACAATCTTGCAAATGTGATAAGAACCAATTGCTTACTATTCACTTGCTTTCTCTACTTTGTGAACACTACAGAAGCAAAATGTACGTACAATCACAAACTTTTACCAACGTGATCGGAGTACTATTCATTTACCAGCTCTACGATGTGAATACAGCAGTAGCTAAGTGTAAACTGAATAGAGAAACATATCACAAACTTTTACCTATTTGATCAACTATTATTAGACTACTGTTCACTCTCTCCGCAAATCATAATCCTATAGTATTGCAAAACTAGAGGAGAATCTATATTGCCAAAAACCAACACAATGAATTTTTTGATGAAACAAATGAAAATGTAATCAAAATGACCAGAGATCATTTGATTTTCTCGAATTTCGCTTCTCGATTCTTCGATTTTAGAATCTCAATTCTCGCAAAATGAACCAGAATCAAAACCAATTCATTGAAAGCCCGTCGCTGTTCGTTTGGCAAACGAATCAATGATTTGAGAAGACACCATGATAAAATTGCATTTACAAACATTCCATATTGGGATTATTATTGGTTCAGACAATCTGAACCATCCATAACTAAACAAACTTGTCTATTTGCCACTATGATAAGACCATATATATATGCAATGCAGTAATAATCTCAAATACAGTCGCTGTATAAGTCGTTGTACCAGTTGAAGTAGCTCAGGAAATGATACAGGCGAGCAGATGTGTGACTAATGACGAGGAGCAGAAGTTATGGGCTTGGATTGGGCTTATGGATTAGACCCATAAGTGAATATATTGAAGATGCACTGGGCTGATGCATCTCCTGTACCAGTTGAGAAGTAGTACATGAAGTGATACAGGCGAGCAGCTCAAGGCATTGGACGACTTGGAACAAGGGAAATGACTTGGACCGAGGTTGTGAAGCCACGTGGATGCACCAGGAAGTTGTAGCTGAGCTGGAAGAGCATCTTGGAGAGGATTCCTTAGTATATTGGAGATAAGAAACATTTCCTAAATCTTAGCCTAAGCAATAGGAATGTAACTTATCACAGAAGATCTGTTAGGATCTTCACTTGGCGATTTAGGCTAGTATGAGCCACGTTCTATTTTGTATAAATAGGGTGTGTTAAGCCTTTGTATGTAGTAACACGTTAAAAAACAATATCTTAGCAAAGGGTTTTTGGAGTTTCTTGTAAGAAAGCTAAAGCTAGGGCTAAGAGGTTTATCTATGGGGTTCTTGGATCATGTATAGATCCTTGAACGTGTGAGGCTAGCTAGACAAGTCAAGGTGTGTCTTGAGCTTGTTGTAGATCGTTTTAGGTGAAACTTGTAAGTGCACTTAAAAGATTGGCTAGTAAAATATCCTTGTAAGGAAAACCTTGTGTTAGATCCTGTTACAATTCCTATCTCAGCAGCTCTTGCGCTTTCAATTGGTATCAGAGCGGGCACATGTGTGTAATACAAACAGGTGTGGTCCTGCGGAGAAGATGCAGAACTGTGAGGCTTTGGGGAATTATTCAAAGGTGATATCAGATTCAAAAGATTTAGAAGAGCTGAGCAACTTTGTTGCTTTTGTGGGAATTACAGAGTTTGGGGAAGGAGAAGAGCTTTCTGGATCTGAGTCAGAGGAAGAACAAGATGATGATCTTATTGAGAGTTATAAGGAAGTTTGAAAGACTCTGATCAAAATCGGAAAGGAGAACTCAGACTTGAAGAAGGAAAATTTGCGGCTTGATACACTTGTTGGGTCACTGCAGAAAGATCTGTAAGCAGTTCAGAAACTGGGTCAAGAGAGTGTGAAACTAATCAAGGAGAAGCTGATCCTGGCAAACAAAGCAGAGGAACTGAGTCAGCTACTGAAGACAGAGAAATACATCTCCACCAATCTCCAAGCAGAACTTAATCATCAACATAAGAAGATACACATGTTTGCTGGTACAAAGCAACTTGATAAGATTCTGAGCTATGGACGAACAGTGGATGTGAAACAAGGCCTAGGATACACTGGAATGAAAAGGCCTGATACTGTGAAAATCAACTTTGTGTCTACAGGTTTTCAAAAACAAGCAGAAACTAACTCTGTAAGTAGTACAACACAAAAAGGTGGATGTTACTTCTGTGGAAAGTATGGCCACATCAGGGCATACTGTTACAAGTTCTGGGATAGAGTGAAGAGGCTCATGAATCAAGGCAGGTTCACATGGAATGGTTTTCGGAATCAGATATGGGTGAGGAAGTCTGATCTGCTACAGAAAACCAAGAAGTCTGATCTGCCACAGAAAACCAAGAAGTCTGATCTGCTACAGGAAACCAGGAAGTCTGATATGCAACAGACAAACACGACGTCTGACCTGCAACATGCAAACATGAAGTATGATCTGCAACAGACAAACACGAAGTCTGACCTGGAATATGCAAACATGAAGTACGATCTGCAGCAGACAAGAAGTACATCAAGTGGTACTATAGGACATGAATTTCAGACATCCACAAGAAAAACACCAATGGGTACTTCAAGACTTGGTTTCGGGTGCAATATGGTCATTGTAGAAGATGAACATGATGACAGTAGCTGCTCACAACATATAACATGTACACAAAGCAACCTACAAAATATCAAGAAGCTCAAAAGAAGGTACAAGTGCTACAATGCAAAGGATGATATCAATCTGTGGCACCAACGACTTGGTCACAAGAATGTAAGGACTCTAACTACTCTTGTTGATAAAGAAATAGTACGAGGAGTGCCTCAGATCAAGGAAGAAAACAAGATGGTGTGTGATTCGTGCTACAAAGGAATGCAGGTGAAAATTCAACATAAGAATGTGCCAAATGTGCAAACAAAAGCAGTGTTGGATCTGGTTCACATGGATTTGATGACAATGCAAGTTGACAGCCTAGCCTGCAAGAGGTATGTGCTCGTTCTGGTGGATGACAATTCCAGAGTCACTTGGGTCAGATTTATTCGTGAAAAATCTGAGATAGCCGATAGCTTCAAAATATGGGCACTTCATATGATCAATGAAAAAGGAGGTATCAAGAGGATTCGCAGCGGACGTTGTGATGAATTTCAAAGTGAGTCCATGAACATGTTTTGTGAAAGTCATGGAATCACACATCATCTTTCGGATTCAAGAACACCACAACATGATGGGGTTGTAGAGAGGAAGATTAGAACTCTTCTAGAGATGGCCAGAGCAATGATACATGGCAACAATGTACCTATGAAATTCTGGGCAGAAACATTAAACACAGCGTGCTACATCATCAACAGGGTCTATGTCAGGAAAGAGACCACTAAAACTCCATATGAGCTGTGGAAAGGGAACACGCCCAACATGAGGTACTTTCATGTATTTGGATGCAAATGCTACATCTTGAATGACAAGGATCATTTCGGAAAGTTCGATGAAAGGAGTGATGAAGGGATGTTTCTGGGCTACTCAGGAAGTAGTACAGCCTTCAGAGTGTACAACACTCAAACTGATGTGGTCATGGAGTCGGTTCATGTGGTGTTCGATGAATATTATCTCCCGAAGTGGAATTGGTTTAGTACAAAAAGCGACTCAGAAGATGAACCAAAGACGCGTACTATTTCAAAAGAACAGTCTGGTTCTGTCTCAGAACAGGGAGTAATACAACAGACTTCAGAACAGTCTGATTCAGAACATGAGGTGATACAGCAAGTTCATCAGAATCACTCACTATCTGATGTGATCGGGGATGTGACCGAAAGGAGAAAAACCCGTGGAGTTCAAATTAACTTTAAAGAGATGCTTTAATTGAAGTCGAAATAGCCATGTCGAGCTAAGTATGCATATTGCTTCAAGTGCATGTGTTTTTAACTTATGTGTGCTCACAAGCAGGGGGAGATAAGAATTGTGGGGGAGTAACCAAATCAGAGATTCTGGGGGAGTCAAGGAGGTTGTTGTTACTCAGGTGCTTGAGAGACACACAAAGCTAAACAGGGGGAGATTGAATGCAACTTTTGAAGCAGACGATGTACCAGTCGTTGTACCAGTTGAAGTAGCTCAGAAAATGATACAGGCGAGCAGATGTGTGACTAATGACGAGGAGCAGAAGTTATGGGCTTGGATTGAGCTTATGGATTAGACCCATAAGTGAATATATTGAAGATGCACTGGGCTGATGCATCTCCTGTACCAGTTGAGAAGTAGTACAGGAAGTGATACAGGCGAGCAGCTCAAGGCATTGGACGACTTGGAACAAGGGAAATGACTTGGACCGAGCTTGTGAAGCCACGTAGATGCACCAGGAAGTTGTAGCTGAGCTGGAAGAGCATCTTGGAGAGGATTCCTTTGTATATTGGAGATAAGGAACATTTCCTAAATCTTAGCCTAAGAAATAGGAATGTAACTTATCACAGAAGATCTGTTAGGATCTTCACTTGGCGATTTAGGCTAGTATGAGCCACGTTCTATTTTGTATAAATAGGGTGTGTTAAGCCTTTGTATGTGGTAACACGTTAAAAAGCAATATCTTAGCAAAAGGTTTTTGGGGTTTCTTGTAAGAAAGCTAAAGCTAGGGCTAAGGGGTTTATCAATGGGGTTCTTGGATCATGTATAGATCCTTGAACGTGTGAGGCTAGCTAGACAAGTCAAGGTGTGTCTTGAGCTTGTTGTAGATCGTTTTAGGTGAAACTTGTAAGTGCACTTAAAAGATTGACTAGTAAAATATCCTTGTAAGAAAAATCATGTGTTAGATCCTGTTACAGTTCCTGTCTCAGCAGCTCTTGCGCTTTCAATTGTTGGTTTATCTATGGGGTTCTTGGATCATGTATAGATCCTTGAACGTGTGAGGCTAGCTAGAAAAGTCAAGGTGTGTCTTGAGCTTGTTGTAGATCGTTTTAGGTGAAACTTGTAAGTGCACTTAAAAGATTGGTTAATAAAATATCATTGTAAGGAAAACCCTGTGTTAGATCCTGTTACAGTTCATGTATCAACAACTTTTGCGCTTTCAGAAATCACACGTAGAGTTGGAACCACCTATCTAGAGTCATTGCTCGCACATCTTTCACTTTTACAAACAAATACTACGCAAAAACACTTACATTAATGGTTTGAATTGTGTTTTAAGGATATGCATTTAATTTTAAGTTAGGAAAGAAAAAATGTAAATTTACTCAGAGATCAGAAGCACAAGTAATTGATCTCTTTAACGACTTAATTACGTATTTGTTATCTGGATATGCCCATTAAAAATACTCAAAGGTAGAGAAAATCTCTGATTTGAACCTAGAAGAAAGTAGTTAAAATCATGAAACAAAATCAAGGGGATGGGCTACTTATGCGTAAACGATGAGATTAGTACTCATTAATTGAAATAACATGAATTCGTATTCATTAATTGGAATAAAATTAATAATCCATATTCAAATTATTGAAAAACATCGCCGTCTCGGTATCAAATCCAGTACCTTTCAAAGTCAGAGATGGACCAACCATCTAATATAAGAAAATTGAAATAGACATATTATAAATAATAATAGAAGTGAAGGAAAAATGAATGAGAATTGATAAGTAATAAAAGGGTAAACGCAAATTAAATCGGAAGGGACCTGTTAGAGGGGGATTTAGCACTCCCCCGGTTTAACCCGGTTTGAATAGAAATCAGCCCAACAATCAATTTTAAGGCCCATCGAAACCGATCTACGTAATTAAAGGGAAATTTCCTTTAATTAATAAAGAGAAGATTTCCTTTATTTGGATAAAGGCAAATCCCGGAAAGAAAGGAGATTATCCTTATCAGCTTCAAGGAAAAATGATAATTGCCAATACAAAGTCAAGAAGGAAAAGGAAGAGCTAAGGACTTCAAGACTTATAAATAAGGAGGCCATCGCCTCATTCTTAAGGATCTAAAAATCCCATCACATCCTTTGTAACAAGAACTACGTTTTGGTTTGATCCCTATTTGAAGGGTACGTAGGCAGCCTTCAACGGCACAGCTATAAATCTAATAAAAATAATTCTCCTAAACTCTAAACTGAATTCGCCAATCTACGATGTGTGCGAATTCTGGTTTAACAATTGGCGCTAGAAGGAGGGGGCAAGAAAAATCTGGTGTTTATGGAGAATTATTTTAAAACCCTAGAAATCCGACAAAGCCTCCGACTCTTCTCGTCATGTTCAACGCCAGCTCAATCCGAGATAAAAACAATAACAACCAGCTCAACGCCATGAGCAAGATGAGGAAACAAGCGTGACGTGTATGCCAAGCAACATGGTATGAAGAAGACGTGCCAAGTAACGTGATCGTGACAAGGAGGAGTACGCGAGGGAAACGACAAACAATGACGAACTCACGATCTGATTCTCGCCATGATGAACCCGCCAATCTCAAACTCACCATGAACGAGCTCGCCGAAGAAGAAGAACGAGCTCAACAAAGATGGTTCTGGCCGAGCACGACACGCCGAGCTCACTCCCACGAGCTTACAAACGCCGAGTTCGCACATGACGAGACGACCTTGCGGAACACGCCGACCTCGCCGCACATGCCGACCTCGGCAAACACACCGAACTCATCAGACCGCAGCCATTGAACACGCCGAGCTCGCGGAGGCAAACTTATCGTACCGCCGATCTCGAACTCAACGTGACGAACTCACTTGCCGAGCATGAAAACCACCATGACCAGAGAAGATGTAACTTGCATGCCGACCAGGAAGCACCCGATGCTGACCTCACTCACCATCACCGCCGACATGAAAGAAGATCAGATTTCTCTTTTTTGTTGGGCTTGCTCCAACGTAGTCAAATTCGGTAAAAAAAAAAAAAAAAAAAAAAAAAGGACATCCACTGATAGATCCAGCTCGTCACTTATCGATTATAGCTCGTCTACAGAGCTCCCTAAAATTCAGGTATTTTTTTATCAAATTTTTTACTTGTTATTCGAAGATATTTTCTTTTCAGATTATATCATAGGATCCGTTCCTTCAAGCCGAACTTAAGCAGTTCGCCGAACTCGTACAGTTCGTATCATCAAGCCGAACTTAAGCAGTTCGCCGAACTCGTACAGTTCGTATCATCAGGTCGAACTTAAGCAGTTCGCCGAACTCGTACAGTTCGTATCATCAAGCCAAACTCAAGCAGTTCACCTACCTCCCAATCGAACATATCGCCTACTTCGCAGTAAAGCAGCTCGTGGTCGTAGCTCGACGATCCGACAGTAAGGTAGCTAGCGGTCGCAGCTCGTCGGTCTAACAGTTAGGTAGCTCAGTCGCAACTTACTCATCATGCAGTCACAGTTCGCCGATCTCGCAGCCCCACCTAACTCACGGCCACAGCTCGCCAACCCCCTGCTCGCCAAACTCACGATCGCAGTTCTCCGACCGCACAGCTCGCTGACCCCGCAGTATGGCAACTCGTAATCGTAATTCACCGATCTAAACAATTGGGCAGCTCGCAATCACAGCTCGCCGACCTCACAGTCCCGCACGAACTATCGAAACCGAACTTGGAAAAGCCGAGACCGACCTCGCACCTAACTAACAAACGCCGAGCTCAGTCTCGAGCTCAATCTCTCGTCTTTAGTAATTTTTGCAGGAACAAAGACGAACAACGTCTAAAAGGAAATTCGACCAGATGCTGATTTCAACTCCAATCGGGCTAAAAAAATCCGCCGAACTCGAACACTCCTTCGCCGAACTGAGGGGGGGACTAATTGTTAGAGGGGGATTTAGCACTCCCCCGGTTTAACCCGGTTTGAATAGAAATCAGCCCAACAATCAACTTCAAGGCCCATCGAAACCGATCTACGTAATTAAAGGGAAATTTCCTTTAATTAATAAAGAGAAGATTTCCTTTATTTGGATAAAGGCAAATCCCGGAAAGAAAGGAGATTATTCTTATCAGCTTCAAGGAAAAAGGATAATTGCCAATACAAAGTCAAGAAGGAAAAGGAAGAGCTAAGGACTTCAAGACTTATAAATAAGGAGGCCATCGCCTCATTCTTAAGGATCTAAAAATCCCATCACATCCTTTGTAACAAGAACTACGTTTTGGCTTGATCCCTATTTGAAGGGTACGTAGGCAGCCTTCAACGGCACAGCTATAAATCTAATAAAAATAATTCTCCTAAACTCTAAACTGAATTCGCCAATCTACGATGTGTGCGAATTCTGGTTTAAGAGGACCCTCCCAACTTTAGAACTGGTCGACAAGTATTCTTTGATTAAAGTTGCGATTAGTCCATCTATACCAAAAAAATTGTGGTACGATTGAAATTGTGATGTTTTTGCGATTTGCAATGATCTTATTTTCTTTTACTAATCCGTCGTATCATCAATTTAGCGACAATTTTTTTGGTGGCATTTGATGACTTTTTAAAATAAATAAATATTTTTTTGTGTTTTTGTTTTATTAATTAAAATAAATAAATAGGTTTAAAATGCTATATTTTGTTACTTTAAAAGTTAAAATTTTGATTTTTCCGTTTTACATCCATCGTATTTTTTTTTCATGCATTCGATCTCAATTACTTGTCACTTTTTATAAATATTTAATTATGTATCATCCCAACTATTCTAATAAAGCAACGTTATATATATATAAAAAATTGGTTTCTTTATCATTTTTATTAGTAGTTTATTTATTTATTTGGCGTGCTCCTAATTTATAGGTGTTTTATTAGCTAAATTTTCTTGATGGGTGTAAACAATTTCTCCGTAAGTGTAGAACTCTAGACTCGCAGATGATAAATTCTTTCTTCGTTTTAATTTGTTTGATATTTTAATATTTTTTTGTTTTATATAGATTACCGTCTTGTAAAATCTTAATCATGGAATTTTAATTTTATCCCTATGATATTATTATTTGCACACATGCGTTGTAATAGGTGCATTTTTTTGGATATATGATAAATGATTTAAGAAGATAGATGATTTTTCTTTAAAATGTATAAGAAAATACAATAGTTTGGATTTTTAAACAGTTTTAGATATATTATAATACTGTTGATAGATTAAAAAATACAACAATTTTTGATTAAAAAAATAAATATGAAGGACTAGCTAGATACCGTCGTTGCATTAGTAACAAATTAATAAACAATGTTTAATCAGCGATTGCAATTTATAAAGAACAAACCGATCGAATTTTCCATACATGAAGTTTTTGAACATCCTCAAAAAAAAAAAAAAAATTTGAACATTCTTAAACATTTATGATTCATGCATGCAGCATGACAACATATTTTCGCAAGTTTTCCTTTTTTTATGCGCGTTTCGTTAAGTAACAATATTCTTGTCAACTGATAGATAACTTGCATAATGTTGATGTACATTTTGTTGTCAACAGGAGAGTCGTATGAATATTCTTTTTTGTTAAAGTGAGACGTATGAATATTCTTGCTCCAATAAAATAAACATCAATTTTTAAGAGAAACAAAAAACATCGTAAGACATCATTTTTTACGATAAAAAAGCATCGTAAGATGTACCTTGGACTAACTTAGCCTGCAGGCCCTGCACAATGAAGATTAGGGCTGGACAAATTATTTGTTAGATTCGCTTCGTTTTGATCTGATATTCGTTTCGATTCGATCCGAAAAATCCGGATATCTGTAAAGATTCGAAGCAAAGCAAATACTAAAATATAGTATTTGTCTAAAACAAAGTAAATAACAAATACTAATTTTAAGAAGGTTGGATATCTGGTCCGATCCATAGATCATATATATATAAATTATATATTATAAATTTATAATGTTTATTTACATTTTATGTATCTCTTTATTAAATAAAAAATGTCAAAAGAAAATATGCATGATAAAAATATATAAACTCTGTACTAATTAATAAAAATATTTAAAAAAATATTTATATTGGAGTTTAAGTAAATATATTAATTTTTGTATGTTTATTTTGTCCATCATTCTTTATATACAAAAAAATTACACGATTTCACTTTTTTATTCTTGTTAGTTCATATTAAATAAAAAATGTACTAAAAACTTTTTTTTTAGTTTTTATTTGTATTGAATGGAGCGCAATAGATATTCGCGGATATCCGCAAATATCCGGAAATATCCGTAAGTTTTCCGGATATCCGTAAGTTTTTCGGATATCCGTATTTTTCCGGAGCAAAACAAATCACAAAATTATATATTCGGTAAAAACGGAGCAAATCACAAATAGTAAAATTTCTCGACATATCCGTTCCGTACCCATCTCTAATGAAGATAACACCAAAAATGATGTTTAGTCTTAGAAAAAAAAAGAAGAAAAAACAAAAAAAACATCGTAAGACTTTTCTACTGGTTTGACATTTTCGTCACATTTTCAAAAATAATACTCCAGTTTACACGCATATATATATATGACCGAGCATATATTTAGTATAATGTATATGGGCGTTTCTGTATGAAAAAATACATTGCATAATAAGAAACATGTTAATTATTAGTCAAAACTCAATACTTATAATATTCTTCGTTTGAGAAAAAAACAAATTTGTTTTATCTTTAACTCTTCTTGGAACAACTTGCTATCTCAGTTTCTTGTATCAAGGACAAAATAAAAGTCGTGGAACAAGGAAAATTATAATTTATAAGGTAAGTGAAACAAATGAATTGAAGTTCTGTAAATTATAATATCGACCTAATTATAAAGTGAGGTGGCTTGATTAGCTTCATCATTCAAATGGGTTGTTGTCTTGTTGATATATACATGTTTAACCACAGGTCGTTTAAGGCTTTAAGCTTTAAAGATCAAGCTGCAATATTTGCGAGAATTAAGACAGAGTTAGGTCTGCTTTCCGATTTTACATGAACTACGCGTGAGATTTTATACTAAACAATTCACACACTTTATGCGTGCATGTTGAATTTTGGTGAGAAAATGTTAGAAGAAAAGCAAGATTACTATTTGATTTAACCATCTTCTTATTAAAATAAGATCCCAATATAGTTGTGCTTATATATATATAATATGTTTATTTGGAAATATTTTGTTGACGCCGTGTGGTATGGTGCCGATAATATCATGACTTGTCTACACAGATTTAAATAAAAATACATGTATTTTGATCAGACATTACTGTCAGCTGGATGAGGAACCCGAAAGAAAAGAATTATTGGCGTTACCATTAAAGTATTGATAAAGATATCTTTAATTAATTATAACTTTAACTGCAGTGTAATTTACTTATATAAATAATACGAATGATATTCAATTGTTTGGTTCTTATCATAATGGTCCCAAGATTTGGTGCACCAGATGGCTGTATCTCGAGGCATCAATACCAATTAACATATTCAGATATTGTATTGTTTTCACGTAAAAATTAACATATTCTAATTTATAACATTTATGAAGAATCAACCCTTGTTACAAAAATTAACATATTGTTTTTTAGCCAAAAGAAAACTCTTGTTACAAAAGAAAAAAAAACATTTATGAAAAAACATATACTTGAATATTTCATATCCACAATAAGTGTTTAGGTATATCCATTAACAAAAAAAGTGTTTAGGTATTTGAGATTCAAAAGACAGCTACTAAATGTTTATAAAGAATTTTCTCATTTAATTAAAGTATTTATGCAAATATTAACACTTCGATGATAAACTATTAGTTTGATTAAAGAATGGCAGAGGAGTGATAGATAAGTTATCTTTCTGAACATAAAAGAATTGGACCAGAATCCCAACCTATCGCTTTCCTTCTTCTCATCCATTTGGGTCTCTCATTTGACTATTCAAATCCAAATTGACTTAATGAGAGAACATGACTAGTATTCTTTATCAGATCAATTGTTTCAGTATCTGATATTGATAACATATTTCGGAGTATATATCTATTACTCATTTCGTTTCACAAAAATATTGTTTTGAAATTATTTTTCTTTTTCGTAAAAAATGTTTCGGAATGTTTTCGTCTTTTTGGGAAAACAATCAACCTACACAAGAAATAACGTGTTGAATCCTGGAAAACATGATTGGGAGGGTGTTTTCCGAGGACACTCCGACGCTCAAATCAATAAACAAGAGAGATAAGGACCATAGCTTGAGCTTCGGGTCCAAAGAGAGTCGGAAAACGAGTTAGAACGGCTAAGTGACTAAATGTCCGAAGAAAGAGATGGATCCGCTTAGTATATGGGGTTTGTGAAGATATTTTTGGTGAAGAAAATGAAAATTGTGAGAATTTTAGTGTGATTTTGGCCAAAGAGTAGCCGGAGACAGAGTATCAGGACCGATTCAGGGATATCAGAAAGAGTTTTCAATGCTTATAGAAAAAGAGAGAAGAGAAAAAGCTAGGTCAAATGACTAAGTGTGAGTGAATGAATGTATGTCCCCTATTCTCGGGGAGCGCATGTAACATTTATAGAGTATGCGTGCCCCAGATCGTATATCGGGTCGTATTTTCGTAGTTCGGGTCAAGCGGGTGGATCCTCTGAGGTAGCTCCTTGTATGTCGTTTATAAGTGATTTTTCCGCGTCTATACTTGTCTGTTAGCGGCTCTAACTTGCGCTGAGTTGTCCTTGCTCTGTGGCTCGCAGGTTTGGCGTTGAGTGGTATGCTCGTCCCATACTGCACACTTCTCGAGGTTCCGTGGCACATCACTTTCGTCCGTCTCTGACCCTGAAACCGCATAGCGTGAATCTTCAACTAAATATTTGGGCGAGAATTGTTCGAATTGCAAAGCATTATCTATGAAGGAAAAATAGTGAAAGACTTGTGTTTAATAAGTCTCTTTTACCTTCCTGGTAACTTTGTAAGAGGTATCGATTTCTCTTACCTTATTGGGTATTACTATCCGACTATCTGAGAGCTGCTCGGTCTGTGGTGGTGTGGATGGGAAGTCAAAGTCAAAATAGTGAAAGACTTGTGTTTAATAGCCGAGGTTATATCAATCCCAGCGCACGGCAGGGCCTATGAGATGGCATGCAGAACATAACTCAGCTGGAGAGATAGTGCATCCTTCAGATGCAGAAGCATGGAAACATTTTCTAGAGTTTTATCCTGGTTTTGCGTGTGAGCCAAGGAACGTATACCTCGGGTTATCTACTGATGGATTCAACCTTTTTGGAAAGCATGGGAGGAAATATTCGTTGTGGCTAGTAATTGTCACACCGTACAATTTACCGCCATCTATGTGGATGAAACGAGAGTTTTTGTTCCTCACGATCCTCGTCCCAGGTCCAGAGCATCCTAAGAGATCGTTTGATATTTTCTTACAACCATTAATTTATGAGTTGAAAATGTTGTGGAAAGATGGTGTTGAAGCATTCGATGTTTCCCTGCAACAAAATTTTATGATGCGTGCAGTACTTATGTGGATCATAAGTGATTTCCCAGCATACGGTATGCTATCTGGATGGTCGACGCATGGAAGGTTGGCGTGTCCGTATTGTCAAGATAACACTGATGCGTTCCAATTGAAGAACGGACGTAAGACTTCTTGGTTCGATTGTCATCGACGATTTCTACCGCATGATCATCCATATCGTCGGAGCACAATATTGTTTAGAAAGAACAAAAAAGTTTTCGATGGTCGATCTCCTGAGGTAGATGGGAATTATATTATGAATTAGTTAAGAGATTTTGGTGCCGAGAAGACAGTTTCATGCGGGGGTAATGGGCATTATCCCGTTGACGGTTGTGGTGAGTATCACAATTGGCACAAGAAGAGTATTTTCTGGAATTTGCCATATTGGAAATACCATTTGCTGCGCCATAATCTAGATGTGTTGCACATTGAAAAGAACTTTTTTGACAACATCATGAACACTGTTCTAAATGTGTAAGGAAAGACGAAAGATAATTTGAATTCCATATTGGACTTGCCAGATATTTGTTCTCGTAAGGAGTTGCATGTAATGGCGAACGGGAAATCACTACATCCCCCTGTTTTCCGGATGAATGCGTCTTCAAAGGAGGAGTTCTTCGATTGGATTAAGCACGGTGTCAAATTACCAGACGGATACGCATCTAACCTTCGTAATTGCGTCGATAGTTCAGAAGGGAGGTTTTCTAGGATGAAGAGTCATGATTGTCATGTTGTCATGCAGCGCCTCCTTCCATTTGCATTTGAATATCTTCTTCCTATAAACGTCCATGGAACTATTGCAGGTTTACATACATTTACACTATTACGTATGGTGATTTTATATTTGTGATTATTAAACGGAAGTTATTTAATTTTGTATGTGTACTATATATGCAGGGATCGGTGCTTTCTTCCGGAATCTATGCACGAGATCACTTACAACAACCGGAATCCGAAATCTAGGGGAAAACATCCTGGTTCTCCTGTGCAACCTCGAGAAAATATTTCCTCCTGCCTTTTTTGATGTTATGGAACATCTTCCTATTCATCTCCCTCGAGAAGCAGCACTTGGTGGGCCTGTTCAATACCGATGGATGTACCCTTTTGAGCGGTATATGTTCCACCTAAAAAAGAAGGTGAAAAATCTTTCTAGAGTCGAGGGTTCTATTGTCGCACATAGCATTAATGAAGAAATTTCCAACTTTGCTAGCTACTACTTTCTAGCGCAAGTCCAAACAAAAAGTAGACGCCCCGCACGTCATGATGATAGAGGGAACATAGTTAGTTATCCTGTCTATGTTCCCGATATATTTACTCAGATTGGACGACTAAGTGGAAAAAGCAAGGATCGGCGACTATTAGAGGAGGAGCAAAGGCACTTGCATATGTATATTCTGACAAACTGCGATGACGTTTTAGAATATGAGAGGTACCTAATTAAATGTTATTTTTTATTGGTTAATGTTATTATAATTTTCTAATGCATTTGTTCATGCACAGGATGTTCATGACCCAAATACACGAATGGTATCCAAATTACACAGAGGATGAGCTCGATGTTGTCAAGCAGAATGACTTTGGTGATTGTTTGAAATATCATGTAAGTGATAAATGATGATTTATTATTATATATTTAAATTAGCAATAATAATTTAAACATTGTGTCGATTATTGTCCACTTGAAATTTTAACAGGTTCGTCAGATGACTGCTCTCGGTAATGAGTTTCCGACCTGGTTAGTTGAGATGATGAAAGGCCCCACGTTTATTGCAAAGTCTTATCCGATGTATTGCACCCGAGGGTATGCTTTTAAGGCTCATCGGGAAGGAAGCTCAAAGACAACTTGTAATTCTGGTATATCAACTCAATCTGGAGAAGTTGTGTACTACGGTGTCCTCCGCGAAATATTGGAGTTCCATTATCCGGGGATGCTCGACTTGAGGTGCATTGCGTTATATTGTGATTGGTATAGTCCAGTAGGAGGTGTATGCCAGGACGCATTTGGTGTTACATCTGTCCACTATAGAAGGCGACTTCAAAAATACGATCCTTTCATTATTGCTTCACAAGCGGATCAGGTTTCCTACTTTTGATACCCCCGGGTTAGGAACAAGCAAGACCCTTGGATTACAGTTACGTCGATACACCCAAGGGGAAGAGATTATGGTGTGTCTGAGCACGACCCTTTGCAGGTACCGGCAATAGGTAACTTAGGTCCGACCGAGCATTCTCTTGAAATTGATCTCGTGGTTGATTTCACCAGGGACGGGAATTACGAGGTATTTGAGGATTCAGAGGAAGAGATCGGCGAATTTGACGAGCACTCCGATTCAGCTACGTCAGATTATTCAATGGATTCCGAATAATGAATTTTATGTAATATATTGTATTTATATATCATGTTTTAACCTTTTTATGAAATAAAAACCTAGCTTTCTTCCCGTAAATTAAACATAAATATAGTAAAGTGTAACTGAATATTTTCTACCGTAAATAACCCCGGCCACCCGCAAATCCCTCAGGCTAAAACCGTTTATCCCCTCGGCTAAAACCGTAAATCCCCCGGCTAAAACCGGAAATTCCCTCGGCTAAAACCGTTAATCCCCTTGGCTTAAACCGTTAATCCCCTCGGCTAAAATCGTTAATCCCCCGGCTAAAACCGTTAATCCCCTCGGCTAAAACCGTTAATCCCCTCAGCTAAAATCGTTAATCCCCTCGGCTAAAACGGTTAATCCCCCGGCTAAAAGCGTAAATCCCCCGGCTAAAAACATAATCCCCCCGGCTAAAATCGTTAATCCCCCCGGCTAAAACCGTTAATCCCCCGGCTAAAACCGTAAATCCCCCAGCTAAAACCGTAAATCCCCCGGCTAAATCCGTAAATCTCCCGGCTAAAACCGTAAATCCCCCGGCTAAAACCGTAAATCCCCTCGGCTAAAACCGTAAATCCCCTCTGCTAAAACCGTAAATCCCCCGGCTAAAACCGTTAATCCCTCGGCTAAAACCGTAAATCCCCCGGCTAAAACCGTCAATCCCCTCGGCTAAAACCGTTAATCCCCTCGGCTAAAACCTTTAATCCCCCGGCTAAAACCGTAAATCCCCTCGGCTAAAACCGTAAATCCCCCGGGCTAAAACCGTCAATCCCCTCGGCTAAAACCGGAAATCCCCCCGGCTAAAACCGTTAATCCCCTGGCTAAAACCGTAAATCCCCCGGCTAAAACCGTAAATCCCCCCGGCTAAAACCGTAAATCCCCCCGGCTAAAACCGTTAATCCCCTCGGCTAAAACCGTAAATCCCCCGGCTAAAACCGTCAATCCCCTCGGCTAAAACCGTTAATCCCCTCGGCTAAAACCGTTAATCCCCCGGCTAAAACCGTAAATCCCCCGACTAAAACCGTAAATCCCCCGGCTAAAACCGTAAATCGCCCGGCTAAAACCGTAAATCCCCTCGGCTAAAACTGTAAATCCCCCGGCTAAAACCGTCAATCCCCTTGGCTAAAACCGTTAATCCCCCGGCTAAAACCGTTAATCCCCTCGGCTAAAACTGTTAATCTCCTCGGCTAAAACTATAAACCCCCGGCTAAAACCGTAAATCCCCCCGGCAGGTTTTAAACCCTGAACCGTCGGAAATCCCTCGAAAATTTTCGAGGGATTTCCGACGGTTCAGGGTTTAGAACCTGCCGGGGGGATTTACGGTTTTAGCCAGGGGTTTAGAGTTTTAGCCGAGGAGATTAACGGTTTTAGCCGGGGGATTTACGGTTTTAGCCGGGGGATTTACGGTTTTAGCCGAGGGGATTTAAGGTTTTAGCCGGGAGATTTACGGTTTTAGCCGAGAGATTAACAGTTTTAGCCGGGGGGATTAACGGTTTTAGCCGAGGGGATTAACGGTTTTAGTCGGGGGATTAACGGTTTTAGCCGAGGGGATTAACGGTTTTAGCCGAGGGGATTAACGGTTTTAGCCGAAGGGATTAACGGTTTTAGCCGAGGGGATTTCCGGTTTTAGCCGAGGGCATTCGAAAATGTCTCCGGTAAAACTGACCCGGGGAATACTTAAATCCGTCGAAAATCCCTCGGAAATGTCTGACGGATTTCCGACGGATTTAAGTATTCCCGGAAATCTTTAAATCCGTCAGAAATCCATCGGAAATTTCCGAGGTATTTCCGACGGTTTAGGGTTTAAAACCTCAAATTTGCATGTTTTTGAAGTCGTTAGGTCTTCTTAGATGTAGAACTAACAAATATACATTAGTTTATGTGAAATGTTTTTAAAAATCATACGTTTTAAACTATTTATTTAAAGCCCTCAGCAAAAACATAAATGTCCTTAGATGTTCTATTTGTTTTTATGAATGCTTGAACTCGTTCATCTATCGAGTTTTACAAACTCCCAAAAAACTTGTTTTTGATTGTTTTTATAAAGTTTTTCTTATTAGTATATAACACTAATGATTGTTAAACACTAAAATTAATGAAATTTTCGTAATATAAACCCTAAACCCTCAACCGTCGGAAATCCGTCGGAAATCCCTCGGAAATTTTCGAGGGATTTCCGACGGATCCTGAAATTTCCCCCGGGAAATTAAACTGCCAAACGAAAAAAAGAAAATTTGAGGCTGTTAATTGAACGGGTTTCCGACGGATTACCGAGAGAGGCAGTCCGTCGGAAATCTTTAGTCATAATTAACCGAGCCATTCTCTCTCAATCTCCGCCGAACCATTAATCTTCTCTCTCTCAATCTCTTCATCTTCTTCACTCTCGAAGAATCATCTTCTTCTTCTTCTCTTCATCTCCCTCTTCTTCTTCTTCCCTTCTTCTTCTTCTTCTCTTCTTCTTCCGGGCGAGTCTTCGTCTTCTCTTCTATTCTTCTTCTTCTTCTCTGCTTTTTCTTCTTCTTCTCTTCTTCTTCTTCTTCTTCTTCTCTTCTTCTTCTTATTATTCTTCTCTTCTTCTTCTTCACTTCTTCTTCTTCTTCTTCTCTTCTTCTTCGGATCGACATCCGCCTCTCTCAATGTAAGTTTTAAATTTTTTTTTTTTTTTTGTTAGATTAGGTTGAAATTTTGTGGAATTTGTGGTTTTTTATTAGGTTGTTAGATTGTTAATTAGATTAGGTTGTGGAATTTGTGGTTTTTTTTGGATTTGTGGTTTTTTTATTGTGGATTATGTGTTAATATTTAAGATTATTTTTTAGATTAGTGTATGTTGAAATTTTTTATAAATTATATATATATATATATAAAACGTTTTTATAAATTATATATATATATAAAACGTTTTTTATAAATTATATTTTTAAATTATATTTCTATAAAACGTTTTTATAAATTAAATATATAAAAACGTTTTTTATAAATTATATTTTTAAATTATATTTCTTTAAAACGTTTTTATAAATTATATATATAAAAAACGTTTTTTATAAAATATATTTTTAAATTATATTTCTTAAAAACGTTTTTATAAATTATATATATAAAACGTTTTTTATAAAATATATTTTTTAATTATAATTTTTAAAAACGTTTTTATAAATTAATATATAAAAAACGTTTTTAATAAAAAAGATTTTCATTATAATTTTTAAACACGTTTTTTATAAATTATATTAATAAAAACGTTTTTTATAAATATATTTATAAAAATCGGTTTTAAGAAATTTATATTTTTATAAACGATTTTTATTTTAGTATTTTTGAAATTATTTTTTGGTTTTTTAGCAAATTATTTAGTAATAGTTAAAAGTTTTTAAAATGATCTCGTTTTTTTTATTGCAGGTCTTACGCTGGATTCGATCAAGACCGTCAGAGGGGTGACGGGGGTACTGACGCATGTCCTAGCCAAACTAACGTTCCGGACACGGAGAGTGTAGCTCAACCGAGGATCATGACCATCGAGGAGCTCGTTCAACAGCCGGGACGAGAACTACTCAAATTTCTCGATCCGGAACTCCGGATTTCTAGATCTACTTGGTAATAATTTTTTTTTCTTAATTACTTATTTTTTTGATTTGATAACCGTTATTTAATTTGTTTTTTCATAGGTTTGGAATCTCTGGGAATTGCATCAGCAAGTCGATTCTGAAGATGTTGCACAGCATCCTCGACAAACCATACCCGAAATTTTCGGAGATGCCTAGCGATGAACAAAACATGTGGTTTCGTACGTTTGCGGTAAGTACGTAAATCTTTATTTATTTTTTGTTATATATTTTGATATTTTGTTAACATCTATATTTCTATTTCTTTTTTGTAGCAAGAGTTTAATTGGCACCATGCGATCACAAAGATGGTGGAGACGGAATTTTATAAGGAGGCTAGCACGCACTTCTCGCGCCACATGTGCGACTGGAAGAAAGCTTGGGAAAAGGGGAAAGATAAGCCAAAAGGCTTGAACAAGGATGTGTATACGGAATACGTACCGTATTGGAAACAAGAGAAGACCATATCTCTATCTCTGACAAACTCCCAGAACCGGAAGAGTCGCCGAGGCGGGAAGGGAGAAGCTATCCACAACAACGGGGCACAGAGTTTCTTGACCACCGAAATCGAAATGGTAAGTATTTTTGCGGTTTTTAGTTCTTTTTTTAATAAGAAAACGATTATCTTTAACGGTTTAAATTATTTTGTAGACGCAGGAATACGGTGAAGCTCCCGATCTTTTGCAAGTGATGGTGAGGACGCACACCAACAAGAAGACGGGACGAATTGACGATGGATCCGTCAGGGAGATGGTCGAAAAGATTACGAAGGTGCAAGAGGATATTCTCACCCAGAGATCGCATGATGACTACACCGGATCCAACGAAATCACTCGGGCCGAGATGAACAACCTAGTCATCGAGGTAAGTAAAACATTTAGATAATTATTTCAATTTAGATAATTATTTTTAAGTAAAATTTTCTAATGTTTTTTTATTGTTTTCGTAGGAGGTACCCGTTAAAAAGGTCGTCGGCCTGGGTTGGGTAAGCTTACGACCCAACGTGCATTGTCTTCTTCTGCTGGTTTCTCGATGGATCCAGAACTCATCCGTCAAAACGAAGAGCTCAAGCAGAAGGTCACGGTTTTGGAGGACGAGCTCTCGACTCAGAGAACGAAGAGCGACAAGATGGACGCATGGTTCGCATCGAAGTTCGATGATTACCCGTCTTTTTTATTTGAAATTTTTCTACTTTCAAAAACTTTTAAACATTATGTTTTTTGTAATATAATTCTATAATTAAATTATCTATTTATGTTTAAAATTATTTAATTTAATTAATTTTTAATTTTAAAATTATATTACAAATTAAATAAATTAATCTTATATTTTCGTTTTAAATATTTAATCCGTCGGAAATCCCTCGGAATATTCCGAGGGATTTTCGACGGATGGATCTATCAATACTCAACCCCCTCGGAAATCCCTCGGAATGTTGTCCTCGGATCGGTCCTCGGAAATCCGTCAGAATTTTCAGTCCTCGGAAATCCGTCGGTTTTTGTTTCCCTCGGAAATCCGTCGTAAATCCCTCGGAATGTTGTCCTCGGATCGGTCCTCGAAAATACGTCGGTTTTTGTCTTCCCTCGGAATTTTCCGAGGGATTTTCGACGGATTTAGTTTTCCGACGAATTAGAACCGACGGCCAACATTCGTCGCAAATCCCTCGGAAATGGCCTTTTCCGACGGGATTCCGACGGATATGGCTATCGGTTTTAGCCTGTTTTCTTGTAGTATCCGCTTTGAGGTCAAGTAGTCATTTAACCTAGTATGAGACGTGTCATTCTCTAATTCACCGATCCAAATGGGAATTTTTTATCCCCAACAAAAAGTATCATTTCCGATATAAATTTTAGACAGTTTTTATTTAATCGTTGATCCAAAATTCATTTTCTCTAAATTTAAATCATTATCATTTAGTTAATGATATATTAAATAAATGTATATTTGTATATTTGTTTTTAAAAAAAATGTGTGTGAAATATGTTAAAACAACATTTTTTGTAAAATAAAAAAAGTATACTATTTAGGAATACTGAAAAGGGGCGGGGTAAGGCAATCCCTTTCCACTACGGGACCATGCGGCTCCTTTCTTCCCGCTCTTTCTAATCGAGACCGGTTTTGGGAGAAAGTGGTGGTTTGTTTCCCTGTCCTATAGTTCGACCACCTAGATTTGTAATCGCATCTCCTCTAAGTGGTATGCTTTTAGGTGACACGTCATACAATATATCTTATCATGTCCTAAAGTTCGACCACCTAGCCTCGTAATTGTATTTTCTTGAAGTGGTACGCTTTGAGGTCAAGTAGTCATTTAACCTAGTATGAGACGTGTCATTCTCTAATTCACCGATCCAAAGGGGAATTTTTTATCCCCAACAAAAAGTATCATTTCCGATATAATTTTTAGACAGTTTTTATTTAACCGTTGAACCAAAATTCATTTTCTCTAAATTTAAATCATTATCATTTAGTTAATGATATATTAAATAAATGTATATTTGTATAATTGTTTAAAAAAAATATGTGTGAAATATGTTAAAACAATATTTTTTATAAAATAAAAAAAAAGTATACGATTTAGGAATACTGCCATTTTCTTTTCTTGTGTTTGTGAGACAAATTTCAAATTTCAGAATTGATAAACTAATCATATTTTCTCACATTTACTCATAGATTTTTAGGTAAGATTTAGAGATAAACACAATACTTTTGTTTTCATAAACCTACTAAGAACTATGACCTTAATTTTATACGAAAATAATAGGAGTGTCCAATACAATTTAGCTAATTTAAACCAATTGAACACACACTGAAACAACCGCTGCGAAAACCAAATCAAGAAAGAATAAACCAATTTTTTTTCATTTTTTCACATTCAAACAAATCGTAACAAAAATAAACTTAAGAAAAAAACGAACTAAACCTTAATTTACAAGAAATATATCAAATTAAATATGTGTTTGCTAAATAACTGATTCGAAACAAAAACTGAAACCATATTAAATCAAGTTAAATGACATTTCATTTCTATATCTTAATAATAAAATTTCAAAACAAAAAATTTCTATAAGCATGCGTAAAAACATTGAAAGTAAAAATATAAAAGATTAAAATTAACATTATTTTTGTAAACTATTAAGAAGTGACCATACTTTAGAATGATTAAGAATTAACTGATTTTTTCATGAACTTATCTCTATTTCCATATGAGATCCTTAATAATGATTGTTTATTCATGAAGACTGACAATATTTTTTTTTTTTTGTAACAAGGATTTTCTAGTTAAATGCATGAGAAATGTAAGATTATTACAAGCCTATATAAGATTAGTAGGATAAATATTCTTTTCGTGGGCCTAATCCAAAAAACCAAAATTCATAATAGTTGGATCTAATAATAGACTTTAAATAAAAACTCACTAAAATCTATCTTCTCTCCACACATTCAATTATCCCATATCAAACATTAATTCCCCGTTGAAAACCAGAGTTGCAGCATCGAAGAAGCCATTTTTGGATTTCCTTCCCTGTAGGTTGAGATCCGATTCCTGATAGTACGATCTATCATGGCGAATATAGTGTCTACGGACCTGAATTTGTTTTGATGAAGACGATTGTTTCTCTCCGTCCAGAGTGAGTGAATCGTGCACTGCCAAGCTAAGATAGAAAGTTTCTTCTTCTCCTTGCCTCCAATCAGAGACTGCAATTGTTGAATCGAGTTGTTCCACTCTCGCTCAGGTCGGATGCCACATCTTCTCGCTACTATCAACCAAAGCATCCAACTAAAAGAGCAGTCAAAGTATAGATGGTTTCGAGATTCTGCAGCCGTATTAGACAACATGCAGTTTGGATCTGTCGTCAAGCCCCATTTTATGATTCGATCCCGAGTTGGACAACGGTTAAGCATAACCAACCATAAAAGAAAGCTATGCTTTGGGATCCCACCACGATTCCACACCAGTTTTCCCCAAGGCACTACTTGCCCTTCTCCTCTTAGTTTATTGTATACTAGACCAGTAGAGTATTTTTCATTTATTTTCCCATCAATTTTCCATTCATAGTGATCTTCCTCTTGAGACAAATGAAGAGTAGTAAGGAATACCTGAATTGACAATTGATTTTCTGTTCTCGCAGGAGGCAATTGCCACCGGCCTTGTCTAAATAAATCAGGCAGCTTTGCTTCCCACGGGATTCCAAGTAACGAGCCACCCTGGTTACGGAAAAAGGTTTGGATATAGCCAAAAGGTGACCAATGATCTGTCCAAAATCTACAGCTTTTCCCATTCTCCACTTTTAACTTGATCCAAGTAAAAACTTCACTTCTGATTTTCAAGAGTTTATTAGCCAGCCAAGAGTTCTTTTGATTAGGCTTAACCGTCCAGAAAGTGTTGACACATCCTTGAAGGATTTCATGCTTATACCAAGCGACCCAAACTGACCCAGCTTGTAAGAAGAGTAAACAGATAAGCTTTAATGTGCATGCCCTATTCCAAATGTTAAGATCTCTGATCCCTAAACCTCTTTCCATCTT
Source organism: Eutrema japonicum (assembly GCA_030161315.1). NCBI lineage: Eukaryota > Viridiplantae > Streptophyta > Magnoliopsida > Brassicales > Brassicaceae > Eutrema > Eutrema japonicum. The sequence goes on from BSQW01000010.1 coordinate 34,348,001, forward strand.
AGGCTTAGTGACAATATCCCAAGCAACTCTTGCACTATGATGACCCTCTGAACTTCCACTCCACAGGTAAATACCACACAAGGAATTGATCTTCTTTATACACTCTTTAGGAATGACAAAGGTTGAACACCAGAAATTTGAGATTCCTGCTATGACTGTTTTTATGAGTTGCAACCTTCCTGCAAATGACAAGGATTTCGCACTCCAAGAGATAATCCTTTCTTTTACTTGTTGAATCAGAGGAGCACAATTGATTATGTTTAGCTTTTTGGTACAAAGTGGGACTCCCAAGTATCTCACTGGGAGACTACCTTCAGGCATTCCCGTAGAGAATCTGATGACATCAAGTTCTGAAGCTGATAAACCCGAGGCAAAGAAGGAAGTCTTTTGGTAACTGACAGCCAAACCAGATCTTTGTTCAAACTCATATAGGACATGCAGGACATTCTGAACTAAGTTTAAGGATCCATCCACAAATATCAGAAGATCATCCGCAAAACATAGGTGAGTAAGTTTCGATCTCTGACATTTGTGATGATACTTAAATTTTCCCTCTTCTGCAGCTTTGTTAAGCATAGAAGATAGACAATTCATTGCAATAACAAAGAGATAAGGAGACAAAGGGTCTCCTTGCCTCAGTCCCCGTTTCCCCTTAAAGTACCCTTGCACAGTTCCATTGTAGCCAACCGTGAAACTAGTAGTACAAACACATGCTTGTAACCACCGCAGATAAGTAGTTGGAACCAATAATCCTTTCAGACAGTTGAACAAAAATCCCAAGATAAAGTATCAAAAGCCTTAGCTATATCCACTTTTATTGTGATTCTCTTAGGGCCTTTATTCTTGTGATACCCATTGACCAACTCACTAGCAAGTATGGTATTTTCAAATAATAGCATATCTTTAACAAAAGTAGTTTGATTGGAAAGAATCAGATCAGGCAAAAGAGGCTTTAGTCTTGAAACCAACAACCTCGATATTACTTTGTAAAGGGTATTGAGATAGGAAATAGGTCTAAAATCAGATACCTTTGAGGCTCCTGGCATCTTTGGAACAAGTGATAGGATGGATGAGTTTGTTGAAGCTGGTAGGAAAGCAGTAGTGAAGAAATGAGTAACACTAGAGACCACCTCTTCCCCTGAGATACTCCAGGCTTCTTTATAGAGCCCAGATGTAAATCCATCCGGCCCAGGGGATTTATTAGGATTCAGCCTAAGAAAACATTTTGTGATCTCTACAGATGAAGGTGATGCTAGCATTGCTTGATGATATTGTTGATTGCATCTGAATGAGAAGGGAGTTTGAAACCATTCAGAAGTAGAGTAAACTTGGAGTTGCGGCAGTTCATCTAGACCTAGTATGGATTTGAAATGGTTGTTGGCCAGAAGACTCATTTCCTGAGGATCAAAGACTACTATGCCAGATGGTAAGGTAAATGATCGAATGGCATTATAGCTTTGTCTAGTCAGAGAAACTCGATAGAATAAAGCTGTATTCTGGTCCCCCACTTTTAACCAGTGAATTCTTGATTTTTGTTTAAAGTATCTTTCTTCTATCTCTCTCAAGAAGTTCCATTTCTCATGTAGGTCTCTCTCTTCTTGGAAAGTATGATGAGAAGGATTCTGCAGCGCCTGAACCTGCACAATTTTTAACAGCTTGTTAGTTTCACTCACTCTTACTTGAATCTGAGAAAAATTCTCTCTGTTTAGTTTTTTTAGCTCTCTCTTTATGATCCTTTGCTTCCAACATAAATTTGTGAGATTAGTAGCAATGCTTCCGGCCTGAATCCATGTTTTTTCCACCACTAGATGAAAGTTAGGATGTTTGGTAAGGTAGTTGAAGAACTTAAAAGGACGGGTACCGGTTTTTGGAAGATTTTGGGCAAGGTCAACTAGGCTGGGGCTGTGGTCTGAGATGAGAGGGGAAAGGAATTTGGCTGCACTATTTGGGAAGTGGGAGAACCATATATTGTTAACAAGCACTCTGTCTAGCTTTTTGGCTACTGGAGAAAAAGGACGACAATTTGACCAGGTAAAGAAGGGCCCCTGAAATCAGGTCAAACATTCCCATTTGATGAAGACAATCTCTAAAAACTGACATAAGATTGTTCATTGTATCAACTTCAGGAAGAGAGTGCTCCACATGATGCAGAATCTCATTGAAGTCACCCCCAGTAACCATGGACACAAGTTGAGAGAGTAAGTTGACTGCAGGTTCAACAGTTCCACCCAAAGGTCAGCTATTTCTTCACTCTTATTAGAGGCGTAGACTGCAGTATAAATAAACTGATGACAATTTGGAATATTAACTTGACAAGTGACAGATTGCTTTGAGTGATGCAAAACCATGAGCTTCACTGGATCTTTCCATATGATGATAATACGCCCATCATCATCAGACAAGTGATTAGAAGTAAAATTTCACCATTTGCAAAGCTTTGACATTAACTGGTTCAAATTTTGATCCTTGATATGAGTTTCAATTAGAGATCCAAATAAAGGCTGATGGCTAGACAGCCACTGACAAAAAGGTACATGCTTGTCCGGCTCATTAAGTCCACGGACATTCCAAAAAAAGGTTTTTATATTCATAAATTTTTTGGATTAGATTCTTCTGATAAAGGAAGAGGCCTTTCAGACACAAAAGTAGAAGTAGAAGAAGAATTATTAGAATTAGCATTAGAGAGTGATGGCTCTGCTGAAACCCCAAAAGAAAAAGGAATTGACTGAGTGGAGTGAGAGGTAAGAGAAAGAGTGGTGATTAGAGTAGGACTGGATCGAGATCTTTTTAATGATTTTTTGCCTTTGAGTTCCAGATGGACTGTAAGGGGAAAGCTCACCTGATGAAAAATTAGAGCCAGGAGGAGCAGTGATGAGAGGACCAAAAGGAAGGCTTTTGTTTGGATGAGAAATGTTTAGAAAAGAAGGAGGGAGAATTCGAGTAGAAGTACAGGATAAAGCACAAGTATCATAGATTGAGACGGCACCAGCAGTAGCAATCTCAAGCACAACACTTTGAGCCGCTTCTAAGCTAGCAACTGCTTTAACCTTTTCTAGTACAACACTCTCAACAGCTACAGGACGAGAAGCAACTTTAACCATTTCTAGCACAACACTCTCTATAATTTCAGGACTAGAAGCAGCTGTAACCTTTTCTAGCACAACATTCGGAGCAGCTTCAGGAATTGAAGCAACGTTAGCCTTTTCTACCACAGCACTCGGAGCAACATCAGAACAGGAGGGAGCAGTCTTAGATGCTACAAGTACAAACTTCACATTACTTGCACTTTTTTTAAAGGTAGACTTAGGGTAAACAGGAGTAACCACTTTAGCTTTTTCTTTTTCTACCACACGTTTGATTGGGGCCCTTGCTGGCAAAGGAGGAGGAGGTAGATGGAGGCAGTTTATAACAACATGACCTAACTCTTTACAGTGAGAACAAGTCGGTGGCAGCTAAGGATAATCAACTTCTACCGCAACAACCCTGATGAAGTTTTCCACCAAGGGGCAGAATTACACAAAGACTTTATCATCTGTTATTTCAATGGTCGGCCTCCTCCCTACAGTCAAATCCAAAGTGTTCTTAGTCATATGTGGGGGAAAGGAAGAAAATTAGAAATCCACATCAATCCTCTCTCAAGGTCAATGCTAGTCAGAATCCCTAATGATTTCATTAGACAACAAATTTTGGGAAAAGGAATATGGTATGTTGTAGATTCTCTGTTTCATGATGTTTAGTGGTCTTCTAACCCCTCGGCTGAGTCCCCTGCTCCCTCTTCTTTTCAAATTTGGGTTCACTTGAAAGGAATTCCGCTTGATCTTCGTCATAGGAAAGGTCTCAGTCTGGTTGGTGATCTTAAGGAAACAGATGATTTCACAAAAAACTTTGTCAGTTTAACTTTTGCTCATGTTAAAGTTGAAGTGAATCTTACTAAGGTTCTGGCTCGGGTGGTTGAGTTCCAAAGGCAGAATGGTCAGGACTGACAATATTTTTTACCAGATTCTTAAATGATACTCCAGAATTGCGATTAAGTAAACACGTATGTTTGCTTCTTCACTTGAACACACTGAAAAAGGTTTTTCATCATTTAAGCTGACTTAAAAAAAAATTATTTCAGTCCACAATTCAGTCTATCAATATATTCCGCATAATTTGTTTTTTCACCATTACGATATTTTACTTTGTTTTTATTTTACTTTGTTATCACCCATGTTCTAAAAAGCGGCGGCTTAGTCGTAAGTCGGAGACTCACCGTCCCGATTAGTGCATGTGCGGGTAATTCGGCGGTCAACCGTTTTTTTAACAAAAGTCAACGCTTTTTTAAAAAATCGGCGATTAATCACTGATTATTTTATTTAATTTATATTAAAAATATATATATGATGTTAAATATTGAGTTTTTGTTGGATTTGGATCCATTTCAATTTTATAATTATATTTAATATCATATATTTAATTTTCAATATAAATTAAATAAAATAATATTAAAATACAATATATTAGTATTATTAATACATATTTCTCCACATAATAATGCATATTTAACATTATATATTAATTTTTAATATAAATAAAATAAAATAATATTAAAAACTAATCACTAATTAATCATTGATTAATCGCTGATTTTTGGGTTAGACACTAAGCGGAACCCGGCCGCCCGACTAGCGTCTAGCGATTTTTTGAACATTGGTTATCAATACTATATTGTAATAGTAGACCTCTATCCTATGTAGTTTTGCAATAAATAGTCCCATTTATTTGTGAATAACTATCAAGGTTGAATATTGCTAAATAACAAATATTACAACCCATCATTAGCTGTCTTGTTACAGATCTAGGTGATGTAGTTGTTATGCTATATATATTGCAGAAAATTACTATTCAAATTAGAGAAAATTACATCAATATGATCTTAAGAAGATAATTAGTTATGCTACATACTTTTTGTTTGCTACATCATTATTTCCGTAGAAATGGTGAAACAAGAGTTGTAAAACAGGATCTTAAAAAGACAATCCAACTGTAACTTTTTTTTTGTTGTCTATTCTCACTACTTTTTAAAAAAATTTATTCAAAAATATGTCTACTTTTTATATTTTAAAATATAAAATTCACAAATAAATTATTAATAATCTAATCAAAATTATATTATTGAAAACACATGTATCTATATTTTTTGGTTCTTGCATAACTTAAGATAATGATATGCTTTTGTTAAAATAGTTGATAAATTAATTAATAATAAATTAACCAGTGTAAATAAACATAATAATTTGCTTTTTGAAAGTTCTGTATACTGATTTTGTAACTTTAATTTGAAATTAATGAAATTCTAAAAATATAAAAAAAAATTTCTGTCAAGCATTTAATAAACTAAAATCTAGAATACGATTTTGGACATTATTATTATTTAGAGAAATACAAAAGAAAATGTCAACATAAAATATTTTTTAATTTAAAAAGGGAGATAAAAAATAAACATATACTCCAAAAAAAAAAAAAGAACAAAGCATTAAATAAAAACCTGCAAAGTTTCTTCTTTGTACCAAAAACACACCACTCTCTTCCCCTCTTTCCTCTCTCGCTTGCTTCTCTTTCTTCACTTCTCTCTTTCTCTCTCTTTCTCTCTCTCTCCACATTAGTATTATATTCTCTCTGTTTCTCCAAATCTCTCTCCAGAAACTAAACTGAAAATAGCAGTTTGCTTACAGCCATGAACCAATCACCCACTCTAATCGAACAAGGAATCTCTCATCAGGTCAGTTTTTATTTTTTTTTGGTTTCTCAATTTCCTCTGCTTTTTATGTTCTGTCTCTGTTCTGTTTTGATTCCCCTGCTTTGTAAAACAATATGTTCTGTCTATCGTAATGGGTTTTTTTTTTCAAAACCATTTTTTCTTCTGGGTTTTAGATTTTGGAGACAATGCGAATTTCAGTAAGAATTTATGTGGTCGAGATTGGGTTTCGTATCTGGAAGACGAACAAGTGAAAGCAAAGGGTTTTAAATGTTTTCTTTGTTTTTTGCTCTGTTTTTTCTTCTTTTTTATAAGTTTTGGATTGTTTCCCAAGTAGGACTGGTAGGTCCTCCTGCTTAACCATATCGATTTTGGTATTTACCAAAAAAAAAAAAAAAAAAAAGACGTGAACGCTTATTCATATTTGGTGAAATTAGATAAAGTTGTTAACTTGTGAAATTGATTGACTTGTTAATCTGAAACTTCTAATTATGAATGTAAATGTAATTGGGCAGGATAAAGTATTTTGAGATAAAAAGTCACTACTTTATAGGAAAGATATGAGAAAACTCCAAACTTTTGTAGTTTACAACTAATGGAACAGAGCTCTTAATCTGAATATAAAAGGTTCCAAGTATATAAAACTAGGTTATCTGGTTAAATTTAGGTTATACTTGATGGGATGTTGGGATGAAGACTCATTCTTGATTAGGGTATATAATATGCTTTGTTATTGCTTTCTGAGAAATGAATGTTAACTCTATTTACATTACCTTGTGATTAAAAATTCATAACCTTAAATGTTTCAGCACTTGAAGGCTGTTTCTTGTGCCAATGTTCTCACTTTGGCTTACCAAAGCCTTGGAGTGATCTATGGCGATCTTAGCACATCGCCTCTCTATGTTTACAAGACCACTTTCTCTGGGAAACTAAGTCTCCATGAAAACGATGAAGAGATCTTTGGAGTGTTCTCTTTCATCTTCTGGACATTCACACTCATTGCTCTCTTCAAATACGTTTTCATTGTTCTATCAGCAGATGACAATGGAGAAGGTAAAAGGTTTAAGCCTTTTTTCTCAGATGGGTTTGTAACAGTTAAAAGATGTGAAATGTCTACTTATGTTTTTGATATTGATCGATCGCGTGCTTTGCTTGTTTTGAAGGTGGAACATTTGCGTTGTACTCGCTTCTCTGCAGGTATGCCAAGCTAAGCATTTTACCAAATCATCAAGAAATGGATGAGAAACTATCAACATATGCCATGGGAAGCCCTGGAGAGTCTCGGCAGAGCGCGGCGGTTAAATCATTCTTTGAGAAACACCCGAAATCTCAGAAGTGTTTGTTGATCTTTGTGCTTTTAGGGACATGTATGGCCATTGGTGATGGTGTCCTCACTCCAACAATCTCAGGTGAATTTTCCAGATAGTCTCTCTGTGATGAAAATGTTCTTTTAGATTAGTATCGCTTCCAAAAACTTCGTTTCTTGCAGTTCTTTCAGCTGTTTCCGGAGTTAAGCTCAAGATTCCCGAACTTCACGAGAGTATGTCTGAATCTGCTTGCTTACTTTGGCAATATATATATATATATATATATATATATATTCCAAAAGCTAATTAACGTCTAATGTCTAGTTTTGTAAATCATTTCTTCAATTGTAGATTACGTTGTGATCATCTCCTGTATCATCTTGGTTGCGATATTCTCAGTCCAGCGTTATGGTACGCATAGAGTCGCCTTCATTTTCGCTCCAATCTCCACTGCTTGGCTTCTCTCAATCAGCAGCATTGGAGTTTACAACACTATAAAATGGAACCCGCGTATAGTCTCTGCGCTTTCACCGGTTTACATGTATAAGTTCCTCAGAAGCACCGGCGTAGAAGGCTGGGTTTCACTTGGAGGAGTTGTTCTTTCTATTACTGGTAAGAGTTCAGTAAGTGAAACTAAGAATATTTCTTCTTAGAGCTCAAACTCATTTAATCATATAATAACATCATCAAAAATTATGTTCTTTCTCCTCCTCAGGTGTTGAGACTATGTTTGCTGACTTAGGTCACTTCTCTTCTCTGTCCATAAAGGTAAGACCTATAAGTTTATAAGATATGATTCAAATGAAAAGTACATATCCTCTTTTACTAACAAGAATGCTGTGTAAATCAAAATCAGGTGGCTTTCTCGTTCTTTGTATACCCGTGTTTGATTCTTGCTTACATGGGTGAGGCTGCGTTTCTCTCTAAAAACCATGAAGACATCCAGAGAAGCTTCTACAAGGCGATACCCGGTAAAAACAACAAACAAACTTCTTGAACCGTAATTTTGTTTTATCATCACAATCATCATTCGCTTAAAACTTTTTCGATATTTTCAGTGTGATGAACTCGATAAGATTGTTTTGCAGAGCCTGTGTTCTGGCCAGTGTTCATCGTGGCTACATTTGCAGCTGTGGTTGGAAGTCAAGCTGTCATATCCGCAACGTTTTCAATCATAAGCCAATGTTGTGCGCTCGATTGCTTTCCTCGGGTCAAGATCATTCACACTTCAAGCAAAATCCATGGACAAATCTATATCCCTGAAGTTAACTGGATGTTAATGTGCCTTTGCTTGGCGGTTACAATCGGGTTAAGAGACACTAACATGATTGGCCACGCCTACGGTAAAGACCATGATCATTAACATAAACTTCAAAAGTCTACAAAAAGTTTTACGTTTAATCTCTTTTGTTTCTTCAGGACTTGCTGTGACCTCTGTGATGCTTGTGACTACATGTTTAATGACCTTAGTGATGACAATTGTCTGGAAGCAGAGAATCGTTACAGTTCTTGCTTTCTTGTTCTGTTTTGGTTCCATCGAGCTTCTTTATTTCTCGGCATGTGTCTACAAAATACCCGAAGGAGGCTGGATCCCAATTCTCCTCTCCTTAATATTCATGGCGGTAATGTACATCTGGAACTACGGAACTACAAAGAAACATGAATTCGATGTCGAGAACAAGGTCTCGATGGACCGGATAATCGCCCTGGGACCGAGTATCGGAATGGTGAGAGTTCCAGGGATCGGACTGGTCTACACGAATCTCGTGACAGGAGTTCCGGCTGTTTTCGGACATTTCGTGACGAACTTACCGGCTTTTCACAGGATTCTGGTGTTTGTATGCGTGAAATCGGTTCAGGTTCCGTACATTGGAGAAGAAGAGAGGTTTGTGATAAGCAGAGTGGGGCCAAAAGAGTATGGAATGTTTAGAAGTGTGGTTAGGTATGGATACAGAGATGTTCCAAGAGAAATGTATGATTTCGAAAGCCGGTTAGTGTCTGCTATTGTCGAATTCGTTGAAACCGAACCAGGACTCGAAGGAGAAAGGCTGAATGTGAGGATAAAGGAGGAATGTAGGGAGATAATGGAAGCAAAAGAAGCAGGAGTAGCGTATATATTGGGACATTCGTATGCAAAGGCGAAGCAATCTTCTTCGGTGTTGAAGAAATTAGCGGTGAATGTTGTGTTTGCGTTTATGAGCACAAATTGCAGAGGAACAGATACTGTGCTTAATGTTCCTCATGCTTCTCTTCTTGAAGTTGGAATGGTTTATTACGTCTAAAGATGTTAGATTTAACAGAAAGAAGATCAACACAGTACAGGGTAGAGAGAGAGATGTCTAATTTTCGTTTTTATTTGTTTTTAACAGAGAAGTTTGTAGAAGTTAATGTGTAAATATACTTACAGTTAATGAATCAAGCCCAAGAAATTATGGTTCTGTAAATTTTTTAGTTATTTGTGATATTTAAAAAGAAAGATGTGGAGTAATAGATTATATATAAAGTAAACCAAATTCAAATATGTTCAAAAACAGAGATATATATTTCCTATGGCCAAATTGGTATATAACACCTCCATTTTTGTCTCTAAGCCCAGAGAGCAAGAAGTGACATAGAGGCAGAACCCAAAACCAAAGCCACAAAACACAGCTTCTTAAGCCTCGAACCCGATTCACCGGCCGTCGTCAACATCTTGTTATGGAAGAAATCCAATGCGATTAGGTCAACCAAGGCCATGTATATAAGAATCCCTGAAGATAGTGATCCCAATAAACCTTCCATTATCAATGCGTTCGGGTTCTGGTCATCGTAACCCGTCGCTGCGAAAATCATCATCCCTAGTACTATCCCGAGAGGCGTCGTTACCGCGAACATCAAGCACATATACACCAATGTCCCTGCCTTAAACCCCGCCTGAATAAAAATATCAAAACCAACCATACTCAATCCTAAGTTATCCTTCAAAATTATGCCATAGAAAAACAATCTTGTTTTAAGTTTTGGTTATTGATATATAGATACCGAATGACACTTGGTTTGGTTTGATATAGGGTCTGTTCGTTTGCCTGTCGTAGGAGGTTGCGGCTGCGGCTGCGGCCAGCGGCCAAAAGTTGTTCGTTTACTTGACGCAGGCTCCTGCGGCCAAACGCAGCGTCTGGTCGCAGCGACCTGCGATCGCAATTTTTGGACGCTGGATTTCTCCAGCGTTGCGTTGCGATTAGAGCTGTGTCTGCGATTAGAGAGGCCAACCGCGCGGCAGGTAAACGAACAGGTCTGCGACCAGTCGCAGCGTCCAGCCGCGCGGTAGCCAAACGAACAATATCAACCTGCGGCAGGCAAACGAAAAGACCCTATAGTTTCGTGTTTTTTTTTTTTTTTGAATGACTAGGAAGTTCTAGGCATTACAATGTTTTGAAATTGTAGATCATGTTATATAGTTTCATGTTTTGGTTCATATATCATATTAATATCATCAGAATATAGCGTAATCGAATATAGTTTAAATTCTTAGAATCACATTATCATTGCAGTCATTACAATGTTTAAAACACATAGTTCATATTAATATCATCAGAATATCGCGGAATCGAGTTTGTTTTGGTACAGTTTCGGTTTGGATCAGTTAAACCGGAATCAATCAACATCTCTGTTTTTTTTTTTTTTTGGACATCTTCTCTAGTTAGAATGTTGACATAATATGATATGCAAAAATGTCAACATATATTAATGTTGGATTAAATAGTTTCAACTCTAAGAAGTAATTCGCATAAATTAGAGTTAATCCAAAAAAGAAACTGACCTGAGCGATGCAACCACCAAGTCCCAAGCCTTCGAAAATCTGATGAAACGAAAGAGCAGCGATCAACGGTCTAATGGTACACTGATTCTGTGACATTCCCATGGTTACACCAATTATCACTGAGTGAAATATAATCCCAATCTCAAGAACTTGAGACACTAATCTTTGTTTCTTCCTCACTATTTCCTCCTCACTATTTTCTTGTATTTCCAAATCAGCCCCAAACTTCCCTTCTTTCATCTCTAAACCCCCAACCGCCGCAGCCACCGGTATATACTCCATTCCACCTCCACCACCACCACCACCGTGTCCCATATGTTCGCTCGCCGTTAAATCAACCAACAACGCCGTTATAGCTCCGATCATCGTCACCAAACCGGCGAACGGAAAATCTCTCCAGGGATGACGAGATGACACCTGGCAATCGGCGAGCGACTCGAACGCTTCCGGCAAGACGTGGACGAGCGACGTAGAGAGAATCACGCCGGCGGCGAAACATTTTATGACGAGGATTGCTTTATCGTAGAGAGGCTTCCCGTGGAAGTAACGAGCGAGGAGAACAGGAGCAGAAATCCCGAAAACGCTTGTGAGGAAGATGACGAAGACGGAGATCAGCTTTAGATGAGCCGCTGCTTCTCCGTCTCTACATGCCGCAGCTCTAATCGCCGCCTCTGTTCCGGTGACGCAAGAGGCCATCGATTGTGGAAGAAGAAGAAGAAGAAGCAGAAGTTTTTCGGAAGAAGACGGAGAGAGAGATTAGAATTGGCTAGTGCGCGGACCACGATAGTAATGGAAGTTTATTCAATAAGAACTGTAAAGTCCTTTTGTAGGACCCACTTACCACGTCAAACGGTTATTATAGAAAGTGCGTTGTTGAGTAAGACTTCCAATTTCCAAAATGCAAAACCTTTCTTTTTTTTAGAAATTGCAAGATCTACCATTCAATTTAAAAAGTTCAACCCATCCTTCTACTTTATAACTAATGTCTAATTATATTCTTATTTTTTCTCTCATCATAATAATTAGATTAATTTGACAATTTCATAAAAATGATCATGATAACTGATTTAACATGACAATGTTAACTATACTAACTATATGTTAACAATACTAACAATGATAACTGGTTTAACATGACAATGTTAACGATGCTAACAATGATAATTGGTTTAACATAACAATGTTAACGATGCTAACATATGTGTTTTCTGGTAATGAACAGTGGTCGTCGAGTTTTGATAAACAGTACCACCGACCGTTTGATGAACAGTATTGTCAGATTCTTCTGTCAGAAAATAAGTTTCAGACCAATGGCATTTATGTAATTATTAAAAAGTCCAAATGATATTTTAGGTTTAATCATTTTTTATCTTTCTTACTTAATTTCCAAAAAATTATTAATACTTACCTATTTTTTTGGTCAACTACCATATACACTCAATTAACCATTTTTCGTCCAAATTGCAAAGAAAGTACCTTGTTGAATCCACTGGATTACCAAAAAATCCATGAATATTTCTATACGAGAAGATCTAGATTTTGATTTTTAAAAAAATACAATTTCTTCAGATTAATGGATGCAAACTTATAAAATTTTTTTTAGCATGATGCAACTAGAGCCGTTTATCATGATTGCGCGTAGTGAAAGTAGAGCCGTTCATCGTGATTGCGGCCCATTATATTTATCTTCTTAGTAATTCACATAATTTGTATTAAAAAAAAATTGTTGAAATTTAAAAAGGAAAAATATTATCTTTTCTTTCTTTTTGTTTTGTTTTTATTGTACTGTATTTGGCTTTTTTGTGTTTTCTTTCTCTTTTGCTTTCTTAAGAGGAAGAAGACGACGACATTTAACAACTGAGATTACTTCTCCTCTGTTCTAACTACCAAGTACATATCATGGGCCCTTCAAAGGCCCATTGTGGCTGAAGCCCAAAACTTTTGTGCTTTGAGAAGTTCGACTACGACTTGTTCTTTTTCCTTTCTGGGTGTTGACCAATGACCGTTGACCATCGTCCTATGGACCTTTCCCAACTAATTTGTTTTCATTTTCAACAGATAAAGCCCACTGGGATAATCATCAATTTGTATCAACAGCAAAGCAAAGATAACCCCTACTTACTCAGTTTCAAATTAAGTGTAGTTAATTAAGAAAATAATCAACTATTTTAATTTAGGTTTATTTGACTATAAGAATTCTATAAGATCTAATAATTTTTTTTATATTAATTTGGAGGTAAAAGAGTGATCAGTATTAACACAATTTACAGTAACACTCATATGTAAAAATGGTTTTTTTTTTATCTTGAATAAATTTTACATTCAATTAAAAAAAAAGAGTGATCAGTATTAGATTTTCACCGGTCCTCTTCAGTTCAATTTTGGTTACGATATGGAAAAAGGGAAAAACAAAATCAAATTAGAATATTTTCTCTTTGATTATGTTTTTGGATTGAGTTCTTTTTTTGTATGGTTCCGATTGGTACCATTTAAATCATAATGAGCATCTCTAGTTAGCAGTGTTCAAGAAAGCATTAAAAGTTAAGCCGGCTGCGAACTAGCACCTAAAACACTTAATCAGGCCTACACGATTTTTGACTGATTTAGGTGTTTAAGAAATAAATTAGTAATATATATATGTGTGTGTGTGTGTGTGTGTTTAAAAGTTGTTCTTTTTTGCTATATAATATCATAAAAAGTAAACTTCAAATTTTAGGTTTTCATCATCTTAATAGGAGATACTTATTAGAAACACAAGTTTTAATGGCTCGATGCTCGAAAAAAAAATGTTCGCGTCTCGTCTCTATGAGGCGATTCTTTGGCGATTACAACCCTTCATTTTCAACTGTCTTTTCTCTGTCTCTGAGAGTGTTTTTCGCCGGTTACCGGCGGTTTTCTCAGGAGTAGTTATCGGAGAAACTGTTTCTTCTCCAAACCTATTTATATCCTGTGTCTGTTTCCTTCACCTGTGTGTTTCTCTAAGCGAAGGAATTTCTTTTCCTTTGTTCCTCTTGTTAATGGCAGACAAAATTCGAAAACAGATGCAAGAAATTTCATTGGGGATTGAGGATGAAATCATCAATCTCCCTCTGGATCTATGTGAAGAAGCGGCAGCGGAGACCCGTTTCAGTTTAATTGGAAAACCTGTGAACTCTAGGAAGCAAAATCTTTGAGCAATGATGTCGGCACTGCCACGATTATGGGGTGTCGGAGAAGAAGTGGTTGGACGTATCCTTCAGAACCAGAAAATTCAATTTATGTTCCAATCTGAGGAATCGATGTTATCTGTTTTGAGGAGATGTCCGTGGTCTTTTAACGAGTGGATGTGTGCGATTCAAAAATGGACTCCACTCCATTCCAATGAAGATCTGAAGCATATCAATTTCTGGGTTCAAATTAGAGGGATTCCACTCCAATTTCTGTCATTGCGTATGGTTACTCATATTGGGCATATAATGGGTCATTTCCTTGAGACTGATTTCCAGGGAGATGGTGCTCTCCATGTTGATTATGTGAGAGTCCGATTGGCCTGGAACATAGATTCACCATTGCGTTTCCAAAGGCTTTTTCAATTCGGAGGAGAAGCAAGTGTTCTCAAATTCCGATATGAGAAACTCCGTGGCTTCTGTTCTACTTGTGGAATGCTGACCCATGAGTCATCTGAGTGCCCATCAAACAATACCCCAGCCCCTGCTGAAGCACCAAACGACGATGATGACGATCAAGATGAAGATCACCCTCCGGGTTTTCCTTCTCCAACACCACCAGATCCAGATATGCAGAGACAACAAGATGTGAATCGTGAGGAGACCTCTGAGGAATTGCCAGGTACTTCTCATAAGAAAAGGAAAACAGAGGCTTCCCCCTCTACCACATAAACTCCTGTCGTATGCTGCGAGATGAGACAGTTTTCTGCATTTGAAGATTACGAGGAACATGCTTCGAAGAGGAAGCGAACCCAAGTTGAAATCAGGGAGTTACGAAACTGGAGTTTGAAGCCTAATGAAGATGCAGCAAGTTCTTCACATGATAATGATGCCAGATCTGGCCATCAGCAAACACCAACTAACGGAGAGGGCTCGGTGGGCCAGAAGCCACCGGAGCCGGGATGAATACAGCCTTTTGGAACTGCCGAGGCTTGAAAGGGTCCTCGGTGGTTCGACGCCTTAAAGGGATTAAGAGGTCTTATTCCCCGGACTTACTCTTTCTGGTTGAAACGAAGAATCCCGATGATGTCGTTCGTGATGTTGCTGCACAACTAGATTATGATTATGTTAAGTGTGTTTCTCCTGTTGGAATTGGTGGTGGTATTGCTTTGCTATGGAAGAAGACAATTGATGTGTGTTTCTTTTCTGTTGATGAAAGATTACTCGATTGTAAGATAAATAATAAAGAGTTTTCTTTTTACTTCTCATGTGTTTATGGTCATCCAATTCGGAAACTAAGGCATATATTATGGGAAAGGTTGGAACGAATCTCTGCTAATCGATATGGACCTTGGTTAATGTGTGGAGATTTTAATGAAGTATTGAATGCTTGTGAAAAAAGAGGGGGCCGAGCAAGAGAAAATTGGAGCTTAGTAGATTTCAGAAACATGGTCAATAATTGTGGTGTTTTTGATCTTCCTTACACCGGTAATAACATGACGTGGGCTGGAAAGAGGAAGACTTATACTGTTGAAAGTTGGCTAGATCGTGCTATGGCAAATGATGAATGGCGAGCTTTGTATCCAGCCTCCAAGGTAGAATATTTGGAAATGGTTGAATCTGATCATCGACCTGCAATTATCAGAATAGCAAGACAATCAGAAAAAGGGCGTAAATCTTTTCGATTTGATAATAGACTATGTCAAAACCCAGATTTTCGAAAGGTTGTCTCTGATGCTTGGCTTCATGAGTATCCAAGTGGTTCCCACTTTATCTCTACTCGTATTAGACGTTGTCGACATATGATATCAGAATATAAAAAGACTAATTTGCTGAATTCTTCTAAGACCATCAATGATTTAGTAAAGAAGATTGACTCCGCACACTCTGATAACACAGTTCCGATTGAGACAATCTACGAGTTGAGGAAGGAACTGCGACAAGCATATAACGATGAAGAAACGTTTTGGCAAATCAAAAGCAGAAATCAGTGGCTAACAAAAGGTGATCGAAACACTCGATTTTATCATGCTTCTACAAAAAATCGAAGGGCCAGAAATAAAATTGTGTCGATAAAAGGTCCTAATGGTGATGATATTCTCGGCAATAGTGCTATAGCGTCGGAGGCAGAACGTTATTTCTCTGATCTGTTTACAAGTTCCAACAATGGTGACATCTCAAATGTCACGAAAAATATAAGGAAAGTTGTTACGGCTGAAATGAACACTTCTCTCACCAAAGATATCACTGTAAAGGAAGTTAAGGAAGCATTTTTCTCCATTGGTGCGACTAAAGCACCCGGACCAGATGGCTTCACAGCATCCTTCTATCAACATTATTGGGACATGATTGCACCGACAATTGTTGCAGAAGTTCGACACTTTTTTGATACAGGGGATTTTCAACAGGAACTGAATCACACGAATCTATGTCTCATTCCTAAGATCCAGCCTCCATCGTCGATGAAAGATTTTAGGCCAATTGCTTTATGTAACGTCATATACAAAATTATCTCTAAGATCTTAGTTATGAGGCTAAAATCAATTCTCTCCAGCATCGTCTCTGAAAATCAAGCTGCCTTTATACCGGGTCGTCTCATCACAGACAATGTCCTCATTGCTCATGAAGCTCTCCATTCCTTACGTGTAAGAGGACGATGTGCAAATTCTTACATGGCTGTTAAAACAGACATTAGTAAGGCCTATGATCGCATTGAGTGGAGATTTCTTGAAAATGTCCTTCGTCAAAAAGGCTTTGCGGAACGCTGGATACAATGGATAATGGCATGTGTCAATACAGTTTCTTTTTCTGTTTTGATTAATGGGAGTCCTTATGGAAATTTTAAAGCTCAGCGTGGTATTCGACAAGGTGATCCATTATCTCCATATCTTTTTATCCTCTGCGCAGATGCTTTAAGCACTCTGTTGATACAAGCAGAACACAATCATGATATTCAGCCTATTCGACTAAGCATTGGTGGTCCACCGACTTCTCATTTACTGTTTGCGGATGACTCTCTGTTCTTTGTGAAAGCTGATTATAAAAATAGTAGGAATCTTTTCAAAAATTTTGAAGAGTACGTGAAAGCATCAGGTCAACTCATTAACCTTGATAAATCGGCGATTACTTTTGGTGAGAGGATTTTCCAACATACTCGCGAAAGAATCCAAAATATTTTGAAGATACCAAATATCGGAGGCGGTGGCAAGTATTTAGGGCTCCCATAGCAGTTTGGTCGTTAGAAGAAGGAAATGTTTCAATACATCAAAGAGAATGTGATGCGTAAAATAAATGGCTGGCAAACAAGATTTTTATCGCCCGCAGGGAAAGAAACGCTTATCAAATCTGTTGCCTTTGCAATGCCAGTTCATTCTATGAACGTTTTTAAGCTGCCAATGGAACTATTCTCTGACTTAGATAGCATGATGGCTAGATTTTGGTGGGGTACAACTACTGAACAACGCAAGATGTCATGGATTTCATGGAAGAAAATGGCTACATCTAAATCCACTGGTGGTCTTGGTTTTAGGGAATTACACAAATTCAACCAAGCTTTACTAGGCAATCAGGTTTGGAAGCTCTTACAACGTCCTAACAGCCTACTCTATCGAATTCTACAAGGACGATATTTCCGAAATGGATCTATACTTACTGCTACACAAGGGTCACAACCTTCCTATGGGTGGCAATCCTTACTCTTTGGTCGTGAACTCTTGCAACTTGGATTACAGACTCGTATAGGAGATGGAGTATCTACAAAGATAGGAAATGATAATTGGCTTCCAATGTCACCACCGCGGCCACCTCGAATACTGCCATATACCAATCCGATACTCCCTGTTCAAGCTCTAATTAATCAAACAACCTTTCAATGGGATGAGGAAAAGATCTCAGATCTGATTGAACAAAACGATCATCATATCATCCACAAGATATTTCTTCCACCATGGCCATCTAAGGATTCAATTATTTGGAGTCATACAAATGATGGTAACTACTCTGTTAAAACAGGGTACCATCTAGCTATCTCTCTTTCTGTTACTGATGATGATCCACAACCTCCGTTAGCATCGCACCCAGACATTGCGAAAGACATCTGGAACTCTTCCCTTATACCAAAACTAAAACATTTTCTATGGAGAGTGACCTCGAGAGCAATTGCGGTGTATGCAAATATTCGTCATCGGCACATTCTTGTCGACAGTCGCTGTTCTCGGTGCTGTTCCTTTGATGAGACAAGTGATCATCTTTTCTTCTCTTGTCAGTATGCAAAGACGGTGTGGCGCCTTTCTGGGATCCCCACAACTATCATCTGCAACCCTGACATCACCATAGAAGACAAGCTAAGATTTCTGTTTTCAATTCACCGGGATAATAATGTCTTTACCGAAAACAAAATCCTACCTTTCTCCATCATTTGGCGATTGTGGAAAAGTAGGAATGAACTCGTCTTTAGTAGGAAGAATTTATGTGAGGAGGTTACTTTAAAGAGAGCCTCTGAAGATGTCAAAGAATGGCTTTCCAGTTTTGAAACTACACACACTCATAATGTTGATGTGAATGGACATACAACAAGACCAACTACATGGAGTCCTCCACAAAGAGACTGGGTTAAATGTAACTATGATGCATCTCATCACGAGGGTAATTGCAATTCTGGTTTAGGTTGGATCATACGAAATTGTACTGGGAATTTTCAGGATGGTGGTATGGGTACATACCAAGGACGACACACACCCGCTGAGGCAGAATGTTCTGCATTACTATGGGCTATGCAATGTTCATGGTCCTTAGGATATCGTAAGGTGGAATTCGAAGGAGACAATTTGGTTATCAATCGGATCATCAATGGAAACATCACCAACTTACGTCTTCAACACTACCTCACTGCTATAAAGTGTTGGAGTAATATTTTTGAGTCAATTAAATTCTCATATAGGAATCGATCTTCTAATATTTGTGTAGATACTTTAGCCAAAACAGCTACTACTGCGTTGTTCCAATGGCGATTATTTCATTGTTGTCCTAGATTCCTTCAACCTATTGTAAACAATAATTGTAACTTTGAAAATCAATAAAGATTTTAGCCGACAAAAAAAAAAAAAAAGAAACACAAGTTTTAAAAACTACATTTTTAATTTAAATGAAATATGTATTAAATGTACAAAACGCTAAAGCCGCTTAGATCGTTAGGCACCGTTTAGATAACTAAACTCCGCCTACACCGCCAAATTTTCATTTCCAATTAAATTCATCACCTAACATGTAATCGCCATAGTGAAAGTTTACAGAGCGCTTAGACGTCTAGACCGCTTTCTTCACCACTGCTAATTAGAATGTTGACATTTTCTATGATATGCAAAAGTGTCACTATACTTATTCAAAGTTTTTTTTAATATAAATTTATTATTTAGAAGTCATAACCAAGACAAAGTATCTTTAATGTTCCCTAACATTTTCAACTATTTGCATTAATTATCTAAGAGATTGGTTCGGAACTTTTAATCTAATGGTTTGTACTAATATTGATTATGTGTCATATACTGATATACAATTTTAAATGTTGAAGTTTGCTTGAATACGTTGTAGACGACAAAAGAAAAATTTGAAGAAAGAAACTAACATGAACGATGCAGCCACTAAGGCCCTTAATCCCTCGAAAATCTGGTGAAACAAAAGAGCAACGATCAAAAGTCTAAATATACTGACCGAGGTAACTCTTGGACCGAAATCCGGATTTAATCTCCCATTTTTGTTGAAAACCGAATATTATTGCCATTTAATGTAAACCATCTACAATAGCTAAGAGGGAATCACAATAGTTTTTTTTAATGGTGAAACTTGATTCATAATCTTAACCCACACATCGAGTATTCCACTCACTCGAATAGACCACTATGCCACATGCTCTTGGTTGGTTGGAATATTTGTCTGATATATTAACACAGATCATTAGACCATTACGTTAAAAACAAGATCTTGTGACTAATTTTTTGATATAAGATTGACATTGTAAAAACTAAAAACGTGCTCAAACTAATAGTATATCTAATATGTCAAAATATTGTCAGCTGTCTCTAAACCGTGACTAACTAGCCACGAAAAACCATGAAAAAATTTAGTCATGATGTTATAGACACAATAGTTAATTTTTCGTGATTTTCCGTGGCACACAATATTTTTTCGTGATTTTCCGTGACACAATAGTCAGGAAAATTTTTGTGACTATACGCTGTTTTTTACTATTGTGTGTAACATATGTGAATTTTGGTATTCATGCAGTCCATTCTCGTATACCTATATGTACAATGTTATGTACTCAGAAAACACACTTATTATTATTATTATTATTATTATTATTATTATTATTATTATTATTATTATTATTATTATTATTATTTTTAATGAGTAGAAAGTTTTAAGTCGAAGTTCGTACATTCCGCCGATTCGAAATTAAAATATTATTATATATCTCGTTCTAAGTGGTACACGATCTTGCGACCTCTATACTTTGTCCGTAATATTTTTTCAATCGAGCTAATTAACGACACTTGGTGAATGTACTTATTATTCACTCAAGCCCAAAACTATTTGAAAATTAAAATCAAAATTAGAAAATGATCCAATAATTGGTTCGACTTACGCAGAAAGAAGGGGCATATAAAGTACACTCAGCTTCCTTGTTCGGCAAGAGGACATCAACATCTAACTCTGGACTGTTTTATCCTTCTAGGGTATTCAGATTATGACTGTTGATTTGAAGCCTCCCACACAAACACAATTGAGCGATTGGGTGATTAATATTTCATATCCACAGAAAAGTATTGATTTATGTCTATTGATTGATCAGCATTTCCTTAGATATGTTATCAAAACAAAGACATTGCATCAGATCAGCTAACTAGTGAAGTTGACATGTTCCTAACATGTGAAGTAAACTGTCAAATAAAGTGGACTATATAGCTATCAATAATGCATAACATAAAAACATTTCCGGATTTCTCCTACTTGCCAGTACGGCAGAGTTACCCCAGATAATGAAAATATGAAAGAAAATTGTTTGATCTAAATGAGCTAACAAAACGAGCAAAAATATATTTGAGCATTATTTGAGTGTTTTGAAGAACAGATCAGTGATCTCTTAACATAGTACTTGTTTAGGTTACGAAAATATTGTACTAGGTTTACAAGACCATATTATTGGACCTTCCAACTACATTAAGCTCGAGTGGGTGATGCGCGAGATGTCCTATAAATCTACTACGAGGATAATTTGGTATGACTTTTTGAATGTGCTATTTAATGATGTCTTCAGTTCCGCCTAGTATAGGTCCATTGATAGAAGATGATTATATTTAGAAGGTATCATGATAAGAAGATTTCCGAAAAAAAATCTTATATTTAACCATATTTCCACGTGTCATATGATGATTCGTCGATTCCTAAATATGAAAACATTGTCTTCAACACTATATATATATATTGTAATTAGAAGTTTCATATTTCTAATATTATCAAAATATATGTCAAAACTAAACAATAATTGATATATGTTAAAAAATTAGTGAGTTTTGTTATCTACAATTTCAAAAGGAAAAAAACTTACTGAGTCAATCTCATCCATGTTAGATTTAGGGATATCAGGATTTGTAATTCAATTTCAATCTCATTGAACTCAGTCTAAGAATTCTATTTCAACATCTTTTTTTCTTTGTTTCAGCTCCAATAAATTCATCATCTCATAATATTTGCCTTCATCCATGTGTTATTGGGTCGCTAGAAAATAAAATTTAAGCGATTAATTAATTAATGAATTCTATGCCGTGAATTTAATACACAATCCAAATATATAATATATAATTGAGTACTCACCATATCATCCATGAAGGTTATGTGTTAAGTTAAAAGTGATACCATTAATGAAGAGTGTACACTAAAAAAAGTTACATTATCTATAAATATAATTTTATATGAGGAAACAAATAAATAATTAAGTATTGGTTGTAATAAAATTGACAATGTTGTGTGTAAAGCTAAACTTGGCTGTATGAATATGTTTTAGATACCACTGCATATTGACGTCAAAAGAAAACAAAAGGAAAACAAAAAAAACTTCAACAACAATTTCGTCCACTCAATTAAGTAAGACTAAATATATACACACACTACAAGAAAACTGAGTATTGATAGCACATTACGATAGCACGATTTCCGTAACTGCTATTAAAGAGAGTATGTTGGGTTGGAATAGCATTTTAAAAATGCTAAGCCGAAATTTCAATAAACGGGAGCAAAAAATAACTTTTGGAGCCTAATTTATGTCTTGAGCGCCAAATACTTAGAAATATTTTTAGTTTTGGCAAACTTTATCCTCCATTTTATCCCTCTCTTGCTCACAAAACTCGATTCTCTTAATAAAAAAAAAACATTCTCTCTCTCTAGTAAACAACAACGCCGTCGAGACTCCAAAGCATCCATTCCCGAGCTTGATTTTGGCGGCCGGTGGCGGTTTGGCTTAGTCGGAGACAAGCGGTCAGTTCATGCCTAGGGTTCGAACTGGCTGGCTCTTTTTCGATCCAAATCTCACTATGTGCGAGTGTTTGTTTCCCGAGATCCAAAGTTTTGCAACTCCGTGGATCTCCGCCTCTCTCTGGATCTCGTACCTTGAGGTTCGTCTCTGTGTTAAACTTCGACATATGACACAGATCTTATCAACTTTTAATAAAAAAAAAAGTTTTTTTTTTCTCTCAAGCACGATGACTATCGAGAGCGAAACCTAATCTTCAATCGCCTCTTCCTCTCGACGGTTTCGCCGCCGCAAGCCGTCGCATCTGCTCCTTTGGCGAGCCCCTCTCCGGTCTGATTCTACTCAACCACTTTCAACTAATTTCGATTCAACTAAAAAAATTAGTTGACCCGCAAATTCTCTCGATGGATTCCAGGAAATCGATTGATAAGCCGCCTCATCACGATTCCATTTCGAGTGTATCTTCGAGATGGAGTGTTTCTTCAAAAGACAATTATGTCACCTCTTCGCAAATACATAACAAACACTCAAAAACCGAAATTTGTATTGACAAATCTGATCCATAGGACATTTTCTTTTGTTCAGCCTCTAAACAGGTGTCTTTTCCCTGGATCAACCCCTTATAACACCTTCAGATAATGTACAAACCCTCACTCCTTTGATGTCGATAATATCAGGTATGGTTACTGTACATAAAGGGCACAATCTATAACTGCAGCTCGTTGGGTATATATATATCTGAGCTAAACTCTTGGATTCTGACATATTTCAGATTTCTTGGAACTTCTGGTCAGAATATCGATGACCTTGACAAGTACTCAGAGGCTGAAAGCAAGCTTGATTTCGTCGAAAGAACGCTGAGGTGGATACATCTTGCTCCCACTGCACCTAATACGCTCGGTAAGAATTCATCTGCCCCTGCAGATTTACTTTTTTGAACTAAGACCTCAAGAAACAGAAAAGGAACAAAAGTTCATTTTTGGAGTTCATTAGTTTGATCCAATTCTTTACAGGTTGTTATCCATTCACCGACATAGACCCTTTCTTGATCGAAACCTGCCCTCATGTCTACTTTGTCGGGAATCAAGATAAATATGACAACCGTTTGTTAAAAGGTACAACTTCCTTGCACAGAGGTTATATATGAAGAGAATAGTTACTTTTTTTGGTTAAACAATGATTTTTAAATTTGTTGGGTAATAATAATAATGTTGCAGGGTCGGAAGGTCAGCTGGTCCGGTTGATATGCATTCCAAAATTCTGTGAGACCGGTATTGCTGTTACGGTGAGTTGAAATTTGAGCAGATATGGTCCCCATTTGACTCCATTTTCTTTGATAAATTGTAGAAAGCTATATCTGAAACTGAAAATGACCATGTTGTTTTGCAGGTGAACCTAAGGAATTTTGAATGTCATACCATTAGCTTTAGCACTCAGATAAATTAATCCTTTATTTAACTTGTATCTCTCTGTTACTTTAAATTCAATCATACCTGCTTTTGGATTTGATAAAGAAAGTCATAGGAGATTCGGCTCTTCCTGCAAATCTTCTAACAACAGTTCGTGTCCTGGTTAATCTATTCAAGAATTCTATATTTCATTACTGGCTACAGAGGCATCATAGTCAAGTAAGTACTAATTCGTCTCCCTGGTTTTATATCATATTTATAATCTGTGATAATCTCTGTGTCATAGAAAATGATGTCCTCGTTATATCAACATCAAACACAAGAGATTTGGCTCTTCCTGAAAATCTTCTAACAATAGTTCGTGTCCTCTTTATATCAACATCAGACATTTAAACGTCACGCTTATCTTCTTTTACTCGCAACATCATGTTCAGCCTGATAAGGGAGCACTTAAAGTGGTGAAGGTATTAGGACAAGTTTATATTATCATAGATCATTGATAAGCATCTGATGATCAAACTTCATGAATTGCAGGGGACTACATGTTGGGAACGATGTGTGATTATAATGTGCATTGCAATAAAGATATTAGAAGCAGCATACCAAACCAAATGAATAACACCATCAAAGGCTATCGATCTCTCATCATCAGGTACACAAACTTCTTTACAAGCTTGTGCATTCATTAACTATCTGTAAATTTTTCTGTCAAGCTTCTCCAACAGTTCATCTTCGATGTGTGTTGAACAAGTGGAAACTGAAACAGCGGTGATGGATACAGCGGGAACGAGCGTTGTGGAGGATGACAAAGAAATGCTTGATCGACTGCCTAAGATTGAGCCGATCAGTATGTTTTGTGATAAGTTCCTAAAACTATTCATAAGTACAACACTGGCCATGTGCTGTAATTAGTGTTTTGAATGGAGAAAGGGTTCATCCCATCTGTACAAATTCCAAGTCTAAGATTCCTTGGTTCAGCTGCAAAGTCTGGCCATTTATCATTCACTTGTGCCCAACATAGAGAATCAACAGGTTGTCGCATTGTACCATCTTCAGTGGCATTGGTAGAATGCCAACGCAAATCTTCAGCCATCCTTTTTGATCTAAACATCCTCCTAAATCTGTCATTGATTGGAAAATATCTAAGGATCTTTGCTGGAATCCCTACCTTTATCTCATTACTGTGCTTATCCTTTTCACATCTTGAAACTTTGCATATTGGACAGCTTTCCAGCTTTTCAAACTCCTTCCTATATAGTATGCAATCATTCTTTCAAGCATGAATATTGTCGTAGCCGAAACCAAACATATTCATAAATTTTGTGATTGATTCTGTACTCTTTGGAAGAACATTGTCTTCAGGTAGCATATCATGAATTGAAACCAACAGCTGATCAAAATAGTTCTCAGACACACCACTCTTAACTTTGATTCTGTAAAGTCCCATGATTGCTGCAACCTTTGTGTATTTTATACAAGTAGAGTACAATGGAGTTTCAACTTCTCTTAACTATTTCCTAAATTTTGTTTCCTCTACTGTTTCATCATCATCATTTGTTTTCCCATTGTCATTCGTCTTACTTAGATTACTTTCAACCATACAAAATGATGTCTTCAACAAATCAAATGCCTCAGTTTCAGATTCAAGAGCATTGTCTTTTGTATCATCTCTTTTTTCACCATGAATACTCCAACAAGAACTCTTATACTTCTTATTCATACCCCTAATCACTAGATGCTCAACTATTTTATCTAATAACTGATGGCATAAATTGCGGCAATCTCTACAAGGGCATAGCATTTCAGACAGATTACCCAATCTTCTTACTGATGAATTCAGGAAATTAGTTGCTCCTTCTGAGTACTCAAGACTAGTCCTACATGTTAAATCGGAAAATACAAGTTAGCCTAACAAGTTTAATCGGCGAATACAAGTTAGCTCGAGAGATTTGAGTTCATACCTTCGCAGCCAAATCCATGCCTTATCCATTTGAAAACGATTGAGCTCGAGTGCGTTTTGTTCGTGGTGATATTAAGAAGATAGAGATGGAGGTTAACTTTATATTTGTGTTACGAAGAATGAGGCGTGGGAGAAGGAAAACGATTTGTGTAATCTGAAATGTTTTGGAAACATAAATCGAAGCAATCGAATTTGGTTTGAATAATACCCGATAAGAAAGGAATGGATCGAGATGAACCACCGTAAGAGGGAATGAGAGAGAAAGAAGAGAGAAGGGTTAGTATAGGTCGACGGCGAAGGAGACGAAGAGTATGAGAAGAGGAGAAAAAGAAGGGGTTGATTAATGTCCGTTGGATTGAATTTTATCAATGGTTGAGATTAAAACAAAAGTGGAATCCTTGTGACTATGGATTAACCAATCTGGTGCTTTCATTTGGTAATATAGTTTTTAATTTAATTTTGATATTTAAATCTACAATCTAAAATTTATAGTTCAGAATTTATGATTTGGGAATTGGGGTTTTAAGATTTAAAAATGAATATATTTGATTTTAAGATTTATATTTTTTGTAATTGACAAATCTGAAAAATATGTTTCAAACCTTAATCGTTTGCACTATACTCCAATAATATAAATCCTAAACCTTATACACTAATTCAAACCCTAAACCTAAACCCTATACACTATATCAAACTCTAAACATTATACACTAAGTCTATTGTGGTATACACTAAATCAAATTCGGAAATTCTTCTAATTATTTTTATTTTAAATTTTGTGTTGTGTATTTATATCAATAAAGGTTAAAATTTATACTTAAACCCAAATATGTTTTTACAGTACGAAACAATAATTTTATTGTATTTTCTTTTATTAAGAGACAAATAGTAAAAATATGTTTCAAGTGTAAATTATAAACCCTATACTCCAATGCCCTAAACCCTAAACCTTAATATGAAACAATAAAACTAAAAAATATTTCAAACCCTATACCATATACCCTATACCCTAAACTCTAAATCAAATTCACTAACCTTTTTTGTATTTTGTATTTTGTATTTTAGGATTTAAATCAAAAAAATATAAGTATAATTTTTAGGGTTTAGGGATTAGGATTCAATCACTAAATATGAAACAAAAAATATTGGTATAATTTTAAATAATTTATCGAATTTGTTTTAAGATCGAATTTGTTTTAAGGTTTAAGTAAAACATATATCACATAATATTACATTAGTACCAAAATACATCAAGTTTGATTTGAACATGAAGCATAACCGGAAATACACATATATGTTAATTACCAAACCGGACCAACATCTTAGACTACCAAACCATGTCTTAAGTTTCAAATGAACAATAGTTTGTCATTTGGCCATGCCACAGTTGAACCTATTGCATCAGAAATGTATGAAATCTCTGAATTTGGTCTCCAGACCCTCACTACAAGAAAACACAGTTTTTGCGACTACCAAAATAGTCCAAAATAGTCGCAAATGACTCATTTGCGATTATTTTGGGACTAAAAAATTTAGTCGCAAATATTTGGTCGCTAAATACAGTAGTTACAAAACAGTCGCCATTTTGCGACTAATATGTGACTCTAATATCAGTCATAAATTAGAGACTAATTTTGTTACTACTTGTTAAAACAAAAATTAAAAAAAAACAAAAACAAAATTTGAAAAATATATGTTTATTAATTAAATTAATTAATTTATAAAAAAATAAAAAAAAATAAAAAAAAATAAAAAAAACAGATCTCTTCTCCGACTTCTCTCTCCGGCGAGTTCTGAATGGCCGTCGGTCTCTTCTCCGACTTCTTCTCTCTCCGGCGAGCTGCTTCTCTCTCCGGCTCAGCCTGACTCGCGAGCACCTTCGCCTGCATTTTCATCTCCGACGAATGGCGCCTAAGATCTACGATTTGGGCGGCGGAGATACGAGCAGCCAAGGCGGGATCTTGTTCCTCCTTGTTCATCCCCATCTTCGGAGGGTTCCTCGTATACGGGATATCACTACCACAACGACTCCTTCTCCTACGCAAATTCCGATTTCCGTTTTTCCAAGGCTGCGGCAGTGGTGGGGCAAGGTTTTAGATCGGGGAGAAACGTGGGGCGTCGGATCTTGGGTCTTCTCATGGATCTCGGGTACCTGGAAAAAAAAAAGAAAGAGCGTTAGATCGAAGAAGAAGATACAGAGAGAAAAAAATTTAAAAAAAAATGTTACATCGCAGAAGATGAGAGATAAGATAAACCATTAAAAAAAATAGATCCTCCACCGTTGGATTAAACCAATCAACGGTGGAGGATCTCAATCCTCATCACAAGGAACTAGCCAATGAGAAGCTTTCATTATTTTTGTCATTTTATCGCAAATTAGTCGCAAATTTGAAACTATTTTGTGACTACTATTAAAAAAAATCGACTAGAGTTGCAAATTAGTCCCAAATTTGGGACTATTTTGTGACTACTTATACATGTTATGAGTATAATCAAAAATCTTTACCCTAAACCCTAAACTTTAAGAACCCATAAGGTTTGAATATCACTTTACATTGATTATATGTATATAGAATATGTTAAAACTTAAAAATAAATAATTTTTGAGAGAATTTCTATTTTTCAAAATCATTCCTTATTAACACATGTAACACTAATACATGTTATGATTAGATTGAAATTTTTGTAAGTGTTATATTTTTGTATATTATTTGATGTTTATGTGTAAGATCTAGTTTACAATTTAAGATTTAGAGTTTATGATTAAGGGTTAGAGGTTTAGGGTTTACAATTTAGGATTTATAAAATGATTATATTTAAATAATTTGTAAGTGTTGAATTTTTTATATATTATTTGATGTTTATGTGTAAGATTTAGTTTATAATTTAATATTTAGATCAAGTTTATGATTAAGGGTTAGAGGTTTAGGGTTAATGGTTTGTGGTTTGGGTTTAGAATTTATTGATTTCTAAAAAAATCGAGTGGAGTTGCAAATTAGTCCCAAATTTGGGACTATTTTGTGACTACTATTAAAAATTAGTCGCAAATTAGTCCCAAATTAATCACAAAAACATAGTTTACAAATTAGTGTACATGTTACCCTAAACCCTAAACTTTAAGAATCTATAAGGTTTGAATATCACTTTACAATGATTCTAGGTATATAGCTGTTCAAAAATATATTTTACAATTTAAGATTTAAAATTTATGATTAAGGGTTAGAGGTTTACGGTTTAGAATTTAGGATTTATAAAATGATTATATTTTAAAAAATTGTAAGTGTTGAATTTTTTTGTATATTATTTGATGTTTATTTATTTGATGTTTTTTTATATTATTTGATGGTTTAGGGTTTAGAATTTATGATTTATAAAAGGGATTATAAATGATCATATTTAAAAAAATTGTAAGTTTTGAATTTTTGTATATTATTTGATGTTTATGTGTAAGATTTAGTTTAAAATTTAAGATTTAGATCAAGTTTATGATTAAGGGTTAGAGATTTAGGGTTTAGTGTTTAGGGTTTGGGTTTGAGTTTAGAATTTATTGATTTCTATAAAAAAAATCAAGTGGAGTTGCAAATTAGTCTCAAATTTGGGACTATTTTGTGACTACTATTTAAAATTAGTCACAAAAACTGGGTTTACAAATTAGTGTACAACCTTCAACCATAAACTTTAAGAACATATAAAGTTTGAATATCAATTTACAATGATTTTGGGTCAATTTAAAATTTAGATTTTATGATTAAGGGTTAGAGATTTAGGGTTTATAATTTAGGATTTATAAATGATTATATTTTAAAAATTGTAAGTGTATAATTTTTTTGTATATTATTTGATGTTTATTTAAAAAAATCGAGTGGAGTTGCTAAACCGAAGCAAATCAGTCACAAATTTAGGACTACTTTTGCAAGTCCTTAAACAGTCGCAAATAAGCGACTATTATATGACTACTTTTTTAGTCGGTAATTTGTGACTATTATGCCTCTGCATTATGAGTAGTCGCAAATTAGTCACAATATCGTCTTTTTTTGTGACTAAAAAAAGTAGTCGCAAAAAATAGTCACAAAAACTGTGTTTTCTTGTAGTGCCTTGCATTACCAAGCTTAGCCACTTCAACCCAAACCTTTCTTGCATTTGGACCTAGGGGTACAAAGTGGCACATATCTTTCGGATCCGTTGAAGTTACTCTCCCTTCAGCTACCTTGTGTCCAGAGTTGTTGCATTCTAAAAGAATACACTTCTTCTTAATTGCACTTTTGGTGGAACTATTGCTGGTGACTGGACTCTACATTTCAAACCAGATAATATAAGTAAGTTCCAACATCAATACAATAGACAAACAAATAAAATAACTTCATATCAATAACATACCACTGCTTTTGTCTTATCTGGTTTCATAGGTGTTGCATCTGCAGTGGTTATAGGCATTAGTCCAACCTTCATGACTGGCCATACGATTTTCTCGTTAATTGCATCACCAATCAAAAACATATCAGCAGTTGGCCTCCACAAATGAGCATCATTATTAAACACCTTCACAACTTAAATAATAACAACATTTGGACCTAGAGGTATATTGTTAACCATCTCTTTTGAATTAGATGAGCACATGATTCATTCAGCAATAACCTCCTCGTCTTCATTAGTCCAATCATATATATTGCATCTTCGAGTTTCATCTTCATTAGTTTCCTAAAATGTAAAAAGCTAATGATTAGAGTTATGAAAAGGAAACAAAACAAGATTGAAAAACTTTACCTTGGATACATTTGGAGATGAGTTTGGAGCCCTGTATAAAATCACTTTATCTATTGGCCAAGCTATTTTGCATCCCACAGCTTCATGAAGAGATGACACATCTGGTGTAGGCCTCTAGAGATAAGTTTTTGAGGTTAATGCAGACTTAACAACAATAGCCACTGCATTAGGACCAATTGGTATACGACCAATTTTGTACATCGGTTCAGCATAGCATAATTCTCCTTTACCAATAACAACATCTTCTGACTCAAACCAATCCAGTATATGTACTCTCACTCCTTCTTTGAAATCAGCAACACTCTCAGATGTTTCAGTATCACCATTAATTTTCTGACAGAAAGAAAAGGAATTATTAAATGTCATAAAACTAGTTGACCAAGTGTCATATGAAAATACTTACCTTCTTTCCAGCCAAGTCTCGGACCATTGCCTTTAAATTTTCAATCTCATTTTGCATATCAGCAATCTTTGTGTCTCTAGATTTCAGAAATGCTAGCTTAGTAACCGTAATCCCTCTGCCAAATCCCCTTACTAGCTCGGCCTGGTTTGTCTTTTCCCAAAATCTTGCTCACAGCATCTTTCCTTACATTATCAGCAGCTGATGTAGAGTCCATTTGACTATCAAGTGACTGTATTTGTTCCTGATACAAACATTTATACACAAGATAACTCATTGAACATAATTCATTAATTATACACAAGATAACAAGTTTCAGAATTCTTACAATAGTCTCAGCAAATTGAGGATTCACAGGTCTACCATCAGCATGAGTGTGTCCCGCAATCCATATCTTACTCCTACTTACCTTACTTGGGTCTTTACTCTTTTTCTCTATATAAAATACAGACATATTTGAGTACCATTTTATTCTAGCATACAATATAGATGATTGAGTACTCTTTTTACCATATTATCAGCTAATCGAAGCATTCCTTTGCGGCTGGTGGTGTGAGGAATCTGATTTCTTCTCAGCTCTCTGTACTTGTGACTTATTTCCTACGATATAAATTTGAGTGTGATTAAATCTATAAGACATGACCTATAAACAAGAAAGTAACTTATTAAACATGGATAATTAACCTTGAAAGTTGTGGTAGTCTTGCTCCTAACCCAAGAGTTCCATATTTGAATGGATGGGATGTTGCTGGGTTTTAAAGCTATTCTCTCAGCAGCATTCTTCGCATCTCGTACTTGTGTCACTAGCCTTGACTTCCCAGCCCTCCACAAACATCCCAACTGCTTCAAAATAACAGCTTTTTGCCACTCTTCTTGCACGTTAAACCTCCCCTGCATCAAAATATGCAAATGTCAAACATGTTTATAATTTCATATATAGTTATTCAAAAAAACCTTAGTTGCATATATACCTGAATTTTCTCCCACATTGTGTCTCTTGTCACTGCATCAAGTTTTCTCCAATCTGTAAGTGTTACCGGAACGTATTCCCTCACAAGAGGACCAAGAAAAGATGATAGTGTTACTGAACCAGGTCCAACATGATCACCAAAGTCAGTGAATGTAACTGCAACATTTTCATGAGGATTTTCAGCCAATTTACGCATCTTTGTTGGTCCTCTTTTCTTTTTTTCTTTCACTACATCATCAGTGTTAGCATTGCTAACTCTATCTTGTTCCATATTGACAGCTTCTTCTTCATTCTCATTCTGTTCCTGTCCAGTCAAACAACCTTCTGCTTCTATCTCAGGAAATTCTTTCTGAGACCCTTGGTTCTCAGTAACTTCTTTCTGAGAAATTTCTTTCTCAGCAACTTCATCTTCAGACATTACTTTCTCAGCCTCATCCTCATCATCTTCATTAACTTCATTAACTTCAGCCTCAACATCTTCTTCCACAACACCTTCTTCCACATCATCTTCTACATCATCAGCTTGAGCAGCCACTGTCTTTTTTCTACCAGTTCTTCTCTTAGTCACCTTTAGTGTTGTTGCAGGTGTGGCCTCCAAGCCTTGATTACGTTTACTACAACGGATTACAACTTGTCCTCTTCCTATTGGCTTTCCCAATTTTGAAACTGAAGAATAAACGAAAAACAGCATAGTGAAAATCGTGTTTCATTACTTACAAAGAAAACATAATGAAACTCAAACTCAATCTTAATAAAAAAAAACCAAAACAGAAATCGACAGAACCCAACATGCATCAAAACTCTAACAGAAACAAAAATCAAAACTCAAACAGAAACTCAGAATGAAAACCCAAAATCAAAATCGTGTTTCATTCCTTTGTAGATGTATAGTTGGCCTTAATAGATAACACCTCAAAATAAAAATACTGAAATCGACATAACCCAACATGCATCATTGTTAAAAAATTGATGTGTCTAAACCTCAAAATCGATGTGTCTAAAATCGATTCTTGCTGAGACCCTTGTTTCTCTGATTGAATGAGAACAAACCTTTTTGATTGAACAATGAAGCTTCGATTCGATGGAAAATAATCTCCAAAGGAAGAAAGAGAGTTTGGGATTTTCTGAAAATCACAATAGATTTTCGTGTGTAGGGTTAAGTGTCGAGCAAATTGGAGCCAAATAGGGAAGAGGGAAGAGGGAAAATATTTCTCCAAATTTTGGCTAAGTGTCGCGAGTTTAGATCTAAGAGTGTCTTTTATTTATTTTTATTTTTTTTGACAAAGGTCTAAGAGTGTCTAAGAGGGATAATTTTTGGGGGAAAATTTTGATGAATTTTTTTATGTCTAAAGTGTTTTTTCTGTTCTATATTAGGTATTAGTATGAAACAATTTATTGAGAAATATTAACAAAATTCTTACTAGTGTGTTTGATATATCAAACACTCATTAATACTTAAAATTATATTTTTATTGTTAGTAAAACAAGAAAATATATCATAACCCTAAACCGTAAATCTCAAATCCTATGCCATAAATCTCAAACCCTATGCCCTAAACTCATTAATACTTAAAATTATATTTCTATTGTTAGTAGAACAATAAAAAATATCATAACCCTAAACCCTAAATCTCAAACCATATGCCCTAAATCTCAAACCCTATGCCCTAAACTCTTAGTACATTGCATTAGTTTGTAAGGTTTGTATATGTGTTTGTAATCATTTTATTTTTGCAATGATTTTGCAATCATTGGCAATCATTTTCATTTGTTAATTGACAACATAACCTAACAAATCAATATAACATAAACCCTAAATCAACATAACCTAAACCCTAAAGCCAATACCCTAAACCCTAAATAAAATACTCAACGCTTAAATCTTTTTAAAATTTTTGCTAAAAAATTTATTTTATATAAGTATAGTATTTGATGTTTATTTTAAAGAGTTTTACAATTTAAAATTTAGAATTTATGATCAAGATACAATTTAACTCTTATGCATTATACACTAATATATTTCGGTTGGTCATTAACATATTTTTATTTTTTCGACCCTAATTTTCTGTAAATATTAATTTAATTTAAATACATTTAATTTAAAAAGAAAATTATATAAAAAAAAGATTCACATTAACTCGAGGTTTCATATTATCAAACACATTACAAAATACATAGTTTAAACTAAATACATAGATTCCCATTAAACCAACTAGTCTTTTTACACATTACAAAATACATAGCTTCTGCTCCTTAGTCTCGACGACGACCCTTGCCTCTTGAGGATTCTCCTTGTTCTTGTTTTGGTCGTTTCGTTGAAGCGGAGTTGAGTTGGTTTCTGAGCCTTTGTTCTTCCTTTCTGAGGTGTGGAATGATTCTTCGGAAATCAGGTTCGATGTCTTCATCGTCTTCCTCAGCCCGTATCAAGTATCCCGGTGAGCGAGAGAGCGTCCATACTCTAGTTGTGTGATCTCCTCCACATCACTTCCTGTATCAACTTGAGATTCTTGTCGTGGCTGTTGGAGGAAGTGTGGTATGATTCCATATGCTGGTAGTCCGCAAATGATCTCTTTCCTTGCTTCCATTAACTATGTCCTCCTTTTTGTTATTGGTCCAAAAGGCAAACAAAGATCATAGTGAAACAGTTCATGGGAACATCATCATCGGTTCGTTGTCATTAAACGATCGCAATCATAGCAGTCAAAATAAATGAGAAGTGAAATGTGAAGCTTTATCCATTTTACAACAGCTCCAAGCAAATGTGCATACAATTAATTCACAATGCAAAGCAAAATCTTATTATGCAGGTGGTGAGAAATCATATTATGTAACTTCACAATGCAAAGCAAAAGCTTATTAAGCTATTTTAGAGGTGAGACTAGCTAGGTACCAATCTCAATCTCAAAGAGACTTAAAACTATACTACAGCTGCAAAACAAAGATCATCAACAAAAGAATCGTGATACCCAAAACAATTAGGCAACTTAAAAATCACACTGCAAAGCCAAGCCATATCAATGTCATAGCTAACTTCAAACAACAACAACAGTGAAGTAACCTACAAGATAAACTAGTAACTAGTAATTATAAAACAATACTAAATTGTGAGACTTGTTAGCTACCATTTACATTAGGGTGTTTTCAACATACCAATCAACATTTAGAATATGAGAAGAAATCAGTTAAGAAATTTCTTGTAGTGAACGGACACTCAAACACCATACCATTCAACACAGAGAATATGAGAAGAAATGAGTCACAGAACTAATGAATCACCTGCTAAATTTGTGTCCGTATTTGTTGACTGCAAACCCAAAGCTCTCTGCAAAAAAATGGAAGCATCGATTACAGTTAGAAAAAAACACTTATAAAAGCCATACATCGCTTAAACTTGGAGACACTTAGCCCTAAATCGATTGCAATTAGAGAAACAGTGGATCAAAAACACAAATTGAAACAAAAACCCAATAAATTGCACATACTTTTCACTCACTCGCACCCTGAAAGCTACCTGGAAAACAGTAACATAGGGTTTCGGGTTGGGGAATTGAGATTTCGAGATGGAGAGTGAGGATTCGAGAGGGAGAGTGAGGATTCGAGAGGGAGAGTGAGGATTGGAGTGGGGAATTGAGATTTCGAGATGAAACAAAGATGTTTAGATCTAGGTTTTGCCTTAGAAACAAAGATGAGAGTTCATTTTTTTTTTGGTCTTTTGTATTATCATTTTTTTTTTGGCACGAATGTCGTGGGGGAAAATTTTCTAAGTGGTTTTGGGGGAAAATTTTCTAAGTGTCGCGGGAGAGTATACTTCTTAACAATTCCATAAAGTTTCAATTATGGTCCTGCTATAAAACGAGACGCCTAATTTTGTTTTTAACATCTATGACTCTATTATAGCGTTTACAAATATGCAAACGCTATGTAAAAACCAGAGGTATGTCAACCATAGCATAATCGGAAAAAACGCTATACTGTCCTGCTATAAAAACCATGATTTCTTGTAGTGAGTAGATTTTTTGCTGCTTTGTTTTTATATAACATATGAGAACTTATGTCACTTGTGTGGTACCAATGCGTTAGTGTGTGGATCGTTTGTTGTTGTAATATTAGTTCAAGAATATTATTAAGACTTCTACTGTATGTTGAGACTTATTAAGTTAAAGACTTGGAATGAGAAATTTAAGAGTCTTATTTTATGTTCAAAAGAGCTACAAAAACAGTATATCGTAGCCTAAACAAATTGCTACAATTTACTAGACAATAGCATCACAAAAGGGTTACAAAAGACTGTAAAATAGCACAGTAATACCGCTACAAAACATTATAACATAGCTTGAAAAATATGTTATAACATTAAATAATGTAACGTTAAAATTGTGCTACAACCTTTATAATAATAACACAATATTAACGCTATTATATAATTACCTATAATAGCACAATCCAAAAACGCTATCATATGGGGTCGACCTACCATAGCTTCTCCAGTCATAGCGTTTATAAAAACGCTATTATACCTCTATGATAACGTTATTCGTGTGCTAAAAATGACCAATTTTCTTGTAATGACACAGTGGCGAACCCACATACAACTTTACGGGTTCACATGAAACCGTTTAAAATATATATAATAGTTTTGTTATTGCATAAAAGTGACTCAATTTGGATTAGCTGGTAGATTTCTAGGTAATTGACCCCGGTTCTGAGAGTTCGAATCTTTCACTTGACACCATACTCTTTTTTTTTTCACGCTACTTTTTATTTTGGGTCATAGTAGCCCATTCAATTTTTTTATACGAGGTCTATTATGTTATTCTCATCATTTTCTATCTTATTTTTGCTAATGTTTTTTTCATATTTATTAAAAATGTTTTTTTTGTCGCTGTACACAAAACTACTTATATAATTTGTTGATTATATGATACCGGTGAAAAAAATTTCTAAGTCCGCCACTGTATACACATAAATGTAAGTGTACATGAATTTGTGCGAGCCATATGAATATCACATGGAGAAATTCGACTTATCAGGAAATGAGTTATATCTATCTTTAAATTATAGGACGGCCCATCAATAAAAATTTGGTTTTAATAAACCTAATAAAAAGGGAACATGAAGAACCACATAACCGACACGACCAATCCCCTTCGTATTGATTTCAAACAATATTGAGATATGTACATTACAAATTTACGATAACATTAAAAAAAAAGTTGATTTCATTAAATAAAATGCATATGGAAAATGACTACTCCTTAACTACTGTATAGCTCTCAAACTAGATAGTAAGAATGCCATGGACAACAAATGGTGGCACCTACTTGAGGAAATCTTTTTTAGATTTAATTATATATGGAGAACGATAATTTACCTAAACTATCGTACATTAGTTCTCGAAACAAGACAAAAAATAATAATTATATAACTATATGTAGGGTTCATCATTTCTCTCGCTATGTCATGCCACAAAAAATGCAAACTCAAACCCCACAACATGTCTTGGATTCATATAGATTAATTATCTTAACGTTTTGTGAGTCGTCTATGGTTTGATTGTAGTTTGTTGATATGACCGTTGATTTTGTAGGATTCGACAGTTGGGCATTCGGCGGTTGACATTCAAGCTTTTAGCATTTGATTGAATGTCTTGAAAACAATTAGGGTTCGTTCATTAATATTACGGAATTAGATTACTTATATCTCCTGAAAATTATATTTGAAGACATTAGAACATTTGTGATAAGCTCAAATATAATACCCTAAGTACTAACAGCTTTGTCGATTATAGTATTTAAGGGTCGAATCCACAGAGACTCAAGAAATCACACAATAAATTGTATAGATGAGAATTAAGCTAAGTGATCAATGTAATTGAAAGCAATACGTAAATTAAATTGTTGTAATTTCGATGGGAGAAAAATAAGTTCAGGGTATTTCTCAGGAAATCAATGAATGCAGATAAACTAACTAGTCGGGGTTCAGATTAAAGCCCGGTTCTTGAACTCAAATCACGAAATTATAATTAACGCGAGAATTATCTAAGTCTAAATTCTAGAATTCCAAATCTCTTTGGGAATCCTAAGATCTAAACCACCTTTAAAGTTCAAGTTTGATTTGTTCACAAAACAACTAAACCAAATCTCTTTGCGAATAGTTATTTTGCTCACCATAAGTTCTATCTGGTTTCTCAATTGCACTGTCATGCCTAATCGATTAACCTAAGATTTAAGTTCCAAGTGATCAATCCAGAATTAGCTTTGAGAACAACCTAAGGCGAAAAACTAATTCAGATTATGAACCCTAATCAACTAATCAACATAGCATTCAAAAAAATCCCTTATGAGAACTCTAAACCTAACAGGAGATCTACTCAGGCATGGAGATTGAAACAATAATCATGACTGAATAAATCCTTAAATAAATAATAAAGAAGAGAGTAAAACAAGAGTTCGAAATCTTCTCTCGGACGAACAGAGTTTCGGACTTTGTCTCCCTCAAAAGCTCTCTCACAAAACCAAAGTAGAATAAAGCTGATATCCTCATATTTTACCCTTCTCATGCATTCATTTAGCTTAGGTTTCATCTCATATACATGGGGTTTCATAGCATTTCTTATTCGTTTTGTCTCATTTAGAGTATTAGGTGTTTGCCTTAGGTACTAGTGAGTCTTTGCATATTTTGGAGTGTTTTTCTAGGTAATTGAAAGGCATTTGGTGACGTTTGGAGATTTGGGGCTACAGGGAAGAGAGAATCTATCCGGAGCGCCCGAAAGAACTAGTCACACTGAAAGTCTCCAAGTGGATTCAGCCTCGATAACCTTCATGAGAATTGTAGCCCAGAGAGTTAGCTATTCACAGGAGTTTTAATCGGGTTATTTGGACATATGGATAGGGAGATAAGACGTATTTACTGAAGGTATGTCTGTCTGGCCGAGATAAGATGACACTGTCCAAAGAACTGCCATAACGAAGGCCTTCCATTATGAATCAACTCAAACTGTCTTCATAAGGGTTGTAGAGGGACGAGTTAACTATTTACAGGAGTTAGATTCAGGTCATTCGGATATCAGGTTCAGGAGTTATGGCAGATTCACTAAAGACATATCCGCCAGTCGAGACAGTTTCGCTCAATACCGAATTGTTGTACCGAGGAGTGACATCGGTATTCACCAAAGTAGCAATACCGACGTCACAAGTCGGTACAACACGTCGGTATTGAAACATGGGGGAAATCCCCTTAGTACCGACATGTTGTACCGATGAGTGACGTCGGTATTGACCCTCAGGACTGTTTCTCACCCAAACCAGCCGAGCTCACCCGAGGTATCTGAAAGATCTTGCCGAAATAGGGGTCTAAAATCCGAATTAGCCTCGGTGATCTTCACGAAAGTTGTAGCTAAAGGAGGTCGCTGACTACAAGAGGTGGTTCCAGGTCATTCAGATAAGTGGTTAGTTAGATACGGTTGTTTTACTGAGTGTATGTCCGTCTGGCCGAAGCCCCCAGACATGCCTGAAAGAACTGGCTGAACAAAGGGTCTTCAATCCGAATTAGCCTCTATTGTCTTCACAAAAGTGGTAGCACAGTGTGTTCGCTGTCCACAGGAGGTGGTTTGAGGACATTCGGACTTGTATTCCAGGAGATATCGTGGTTTTAAGGTTCTACACCACCACCATCCGCATAAACCCAGGTCCAATACCGATGTTCAATACTGAGCAGTGACCTCGGTATTGAGCTACTCAAGACCAGATTTGACCCATTTTGAACCGGATCGGTACCCGGTTTGTCCCGGGTCGACCCGGTTCGCCCCCTTTCACTATTTTAGCCCAAAAAAACCCTATTTTCATGTGGGATCTCTTTGATTATCCATTTTCTTAGGCTAAAAACCTTGTTCTTGTGATTTGTAAGAGAGATCACTCACTTTTTATGCAAGTTTAAGTTTATATCTTGTGTTTTTTCTCTAATCTTTCACATTTCTATTCTCTAACCATGATTAACATCACCTATTTCACAAGATTAGGTGTGTTCTTCATGATTAATTAGTGAGTAGTTCTTTTTAGAGCTCATGGATGAGGTAGATTAGGGGAATTTCATGGTAGATCTTGATGTCTAGGACTTAGTTTACATCTTCCCTCTTTTATTTGGTGTTCACAATGCTAGATTAGGCTAGATATATTTAATCTAGATCTTAGAGAATTTCATGCACACAAGGTGTTCGATAAAATTCTCCAAAGAACCAAATAAGGGATTTTGCTTTCTTAGCCTATGAAAGTAGTTGTCTAAGGAGAATTAGGGCCATAGGAGCCTATGTTTATTGCTTGTTAATCATCCTATCACAAACGATGGTTTGTTCTTGATTTATATGATTAACAAAGTGATTAAGACCATGAGAGTGGCTTAATCTTGTTTAAGTGTTCTAGGCTAAGGGAATTGCTTGTTTGTGTGAAATTACATCTAGATAGATCATGGAAGGATCCAAAATCAATAAACTCATCCAAGAGCTTGCTTTTATCTTATTGTTAAACTCGTTTTTAGTCTTTGCTTACTTGTTTGCTTGTTTATTTGAATCATTTAGGTTTTTTAGAAACCAATAACCACCTTTATTAGCTTAACTCACAAAGTTGTATGCATTCCTAGTGCTTGAAACTCTACCCTTGGATTCAATACCTCTTATGCTACTTAGGCATTTGAGTAATTGATACTTGGCAAAATCCTTGTATCAATTTGACGCCGTTGCCAATTGGGTTTAGCTTTCGACATTAGGATTTTACTTCTTTTTGAGATTAAGCCTTTTTTTCTTTTGTTTACTAATCTCTCCTTCTAGCTCTCTCTCGTAGGTGCATGAACTTGCGTTCTAAAGGGAATAAAAATCTTGTTGAGCCAAGAGACGACATCAACCTTCTACACCGCGGTCTTAGAGCAAGAAGAGATAGAGAACGGGTTGTGCACATTGCTAGGCTTGGTATGGAAAACGTGCAAGTGAACCCGGATGGTGGTAATGACCACGTTG
The DNA here is from genome assembly GCA_030161315.1 of Eutrema japonicum. Classification (NCBI taxonomy): domain Eukaryota; kingdom Viridiplantae; phylum Streptophyta; class Magnoliopsida; order Brassicales; family Brassicaceae; genus Eutrema; species Eutrema japonicum. The sequence continues at coordinate 34,389,027 of BSQW01000010.1, forward strand.
CTTATGCTGCACATCAAGGAGCAAATGAAACCACCACCCACCCGCTCGTAATGGTCCTAACATAGTTGGAGCGGGTGATGCGGCCAATGCTCATGTCAACCGCCAAGGCATTCGAGCACCACCGGTTGAGACCAATGACTTTGAGGTCAAAGCTAGCTTCATCAACATGGTACAAAGCAACAAATTCCATGGCTTGACGGTGGAGGATCCACTTGATCTCTTGGATCATTTTGACCGGATTTGTGGCTTGACAAAGATGAATGGAGTCTCGGAGGATAGCTTTAAGCTAAGGTTGTTCCGATTCTCTCTTGGAGACAAGGCAAGACAATGGGAAAAGAACCTTCCCCACGGTTCCATCACTTCATGGGACCAATGCAAGACATCATTCCTTGCCAAGTTCTTTTCTCCCTCTAGAACGGCTAAGCTAAAGAATGAGATCTAAAGCTTCAATCAACGTGCAAATGAGAGCTTCAATGAAGCATGAGAGCGGTTTAGGGGCTATACATCGCAATGCCTTCATCATGGATTTTTGGATGCTTCCCTCTTGAGCACACTCTACCGCGGAGCACTTCCTAAGATCCGTATGTTGCTTGATACCGCTTCTAATAGAAACTTCTTAGGCAAATACGTGAATGAAGCAATGGAGTTGGTTGAGAACCTTGCTTTGAGTGATGATACATATGGTGATGAGTATGACCGGTCTACAAGAACCACAAGTGACTTCGAGGAGCAACAACAAACCAAAGCCATGATGGCTCTCAATGAGAAGTTAGATAAGCAAGCCACCATGATTGACAAGCTTCTCAATGCTTCCAAAAGACCGGTTCACTTTGTTAGTGACTTTGAGGGAAATCAAAGATCCCATGAGGAAATGGTGAATTTGAGCAACAAAGAAGAAGTGCATTATGTTGGGAACAATGGTGGCTACCAAAGGGGTTTCAACAACAACTATGGCAACCAAGGTGGTTCTCAACAAAGCTTTGTCCCACAAACTCAAGGCAACAACTCCATGCCTCAAGACCTTGATGTGAAAAATATTCTTCAACAACTTCTTCAAGGTCAAGTAAATGGAGCATTGGATATAAGCAAGAAGATGGAGGAAATCAATACCAAAGTAGCTTGTTCATACAATGATCTCCACAATAAGCTTGAGGCATTGAGTTCAAAAGTGCAAGAAATGGAGACAAAGGGAGCCAATGGAAACAAAGTGCAACAAAGTTCTTCAAATGGGAAAGCAATACAAGCCACCAAGGAGTATTGCAATGCCATCTTCTAAAAGGAGCCACGTCCCATTCATGATCATGAAGCCGCCACTAAGGAGATCGAGCTTCTACTCTATGGATCACAAGCCGTTGCACCTCCCCCTAGAGAAGCTCCCTTGAAGCTCAATGAGGACATTGAGGAACAAGGTGGGGGAGTGACCCTTGAGAAAGATGAAGACGTGACCACGGTCCAAGAACCAAAGGGTAGTATTTCTTGCATTGATTCACCAAGCACAACTAAGATCGAGCCTAAGTCTCTCCCCAAACTTGGTAATCCCGGTAAATTCTCTATAGCTTGCTCTCTTGGAGATTTGGAGATTGAGGATGCTTTGTGTGATTCCGGTTCAAGTGTGAATGTCATGTCCCATGAGATGTTCAAGAGTCTAGGGATAAGAAACCTCACCTATCACCCATCACCTATTTCTTTTGGAGATGCTTCTTCAAGGAAGCCACTTGGCCTCCTCGAAGACTATCCACTTAAAGTTGGGGATTGCATAGTCCCAACGGACTTCGTTGTCATGGAAATGAAGAAGACCAACAAGCTCCCACTACTCCTTGGAACCCCATTCCTATTTACTACCGGTGCTAGAATGGATTTCAAAAATCAAAAGGTAATTCTCTTGAATGTGGATGACAAGGTATACTACCCAATGAGGACTTCTCCCAACAAGCTTTGTAACACAATAATCATTGAAGACAATGGGTTTTGTGTTGAGAAAGTGAAGTATGTGGGTCGTTGTGAGATGGTTGTTGAAGCTCCGCCTCAAAATGGTTATGAAAAGAAAGAGAAGTTGCTTGAGAGAAAGGATTTGGGTTATGGTAATGACATGGAAGCTTCGGAAGTTGATATCGCTTGTTTGGAACCGCTTCCTCCCACCACAATGGAGAATGTCGTTGAGGGTAGCAAGAGTGCAAAGAAGAAGACAAAGGCCAAAGCTAAGATGGGAAACGAATCAAGGAAGCTTCATGGGGCTATGTCTGAGCCAAGCCAGCCCTCTATGATGACTCTCACTCCTTGGAAGCACAAGGATGGAGTGATAGAGTACAAGATCAAGTGCAAAGGACGGCCCAAACCTTTTGCCTCGGTCAAGGCGATCCTCACACCCGAGCTCAAAGAGAAAGGGGAAGCCGGTCTTGAGGAAGTCATGAGCAAGGTCCTCAAACTTGAGCTTAAAGACCCACCTTGGAGTGCTCACACTCCTCTCTCACCCGCCTAAAATGGGTAACCAAAGTCAAACTTAATGACTTTAAATAAAGTGCTCTTGGGAGACACCCCAAACTTATCATTGTACATACTTTCTTCATATGTCTCTCTATGTTTTCTTGTCCTTTTTGATGGGTTTGCTTAGTGTGCATAGGTTCTTGATGGTCTAATGGTCATGGACTTAAGGACTAAGGTGCGTAGAATGTGGTGATGGAGTATGGCATCCCTTAATCCCTCTCGTCCCCTCCATCAATTCCCAAGGTAACACTCTAAACTTTGTACATAGCATTTAGGATCATATCTCTTCCTCTCTTGCATGCATTGTTTAACTCTTCCTTAAGCTTCTATTACACAAGGGACTGTGTAATTTGAGTTTGGGGGAGGGTTTGTGTGTTATCTAACATCTTTTTTTGGTGTTCTTGTTTTGCTTTTTGCATCTTGAGTCTCATGCATTTTCAATAAATTTGAAACATTTTGAAATTTTTTGCACTTGCTGTAGGATTGAGTCTAGATGCATAGCATGGAGATAATGCATTTCATATGCATAGGGAACTAGGATAACTTCTCCTTGTAAAGTGTCTTTTTAAGAGTTTAAGTCCTATGCTTTAGATCCCGTGTGTGAAATCAAGGTCGAACCATGCTTGGATTTCATGTCTCATTACTTAGGTCTTAGCCGAAACAAGTTTCGATTTGAATCCAATCCTATCTAAGTGAGAACCTTAACTTTGACACATTAATTATCGTGTTCATGCATTGCATAATGAACTCATGGATTCCGCATACATACTTGGGTCATCTCACTACAAGAAAATTGAGTATTGATAGCAGTTGCAGATAGCGTTTTTGTTGTTTATGCTATCGTTAACTAAATTGCATATTTTAGATAGCGTTTGTTTATTAGTAAACGCTATCAATTCTCACGCTCTAATTTTCTGATTTCATATCTATTATTTAATAGTATACACATTTAAAACGCTATGTAAAGTTGAGCGGGACAAAAAAATTTACCTTCCCACCTCATACCCTTAGCGAAAAATTTGACTACAAAATTGGTTCCACAAATTGCCAATTTTTTCCCCAATTATTTTTTGCTCTCCCTCCCTCTTCGTTCGTTCTCCCTCTTTTCTTGATATGAGTTTATGTTCTTTGCAATCCCTAAAATTGTGTTCAAACCTAATATTTCCGATTCAAAGGCTATTCCGTCTGTTACGTCGTCGAGGAACGGAGGCAGAGCTCTCCCATCGACAACGAAGAGAGCACGAGCTCCACCGCCATAGACGCAGAGTTCCTCGCGCTGCGTTTGGCGGAGAAATTGGAGACGAATAAATCAGAGAGATTCACTTATCTAATCGCCGCAGTGATGTCGAGCTTCGGTATCACTTCCATGGCTATTATGGCCTTTTATTACAGATTCTCTTGGCAAATGGAGATAAACAAATACAGAAGTTCATCCGAGCTTAGATGAAGAAACCGGTGTCCAGTCTAAGAGCATTAGCAATAAGACACTCTCAAGGTTGGCTAAAACCGTCTTGACTCTTAAAGATGATAAGAAGCATTACTTCAAGATGCAACTTTGTAATCTGTGTTCAACAGATGGATACTCAGCCAACGAAAGCTTTTGGTAAAGAGCTAGAAGATTTGGGAAATGAAAGCCGGAAACCAAAGGCTGATAAAAAGACTTGAAGTGTTCGATAGCTCTGAGGTTTGTTTGTGTTTTCTCTCTAATTACAGGATTGATTGGTTATGTGTCTCTGAGATTCTGAGCATATGTTCTTGATTATGTAGGGATCCATTGTTGGTGCTGCAAACAAGGTAACGATTTGACACATATATTGTTTGCTTAGACTTTGTTGGCTTAGCTGAGTTTCTTGTGGTATTTGGCAACTTTTATAATGGTGTATTTTCAGAAATTGATTTACAATGAAACTGATGAGGCCAAGATCTACTTTTACAATCAAAAGAATCCAAAGGTGAGCTACATTGCTGGTGGAATGCTTGGAACTGCTACTGCAGTTGTTGGCTACTTAGTCACTTTGATAGCTAAGTAGCTAAGGTTTATCAAAAAGCTCGCCTTTTCTGTTCCATCGCCTATTAAAGCCACTGTTTGGTAGCTGAAACAGCCATGACAAGCAAATGGACTCTGGAAACTGTGGGTTCATTGAACCTTAGTCTATTTTTCTTATTTTACTGCTCAGTGATAGTTACATAATTTAGCCCATTTTAGCATACATTTTAGTTAGCATTTTGTGACTTATTGCATTCATTTCATTGTTTTTGGTATAGTTTGCATCCATTTTAGAGTTAGTGAGTCTTAGGTTAGTTCTTGCATATGTTTGTGTGCTATGGAGTCTTTTAGGTACCATTTGGAGCTTATGGAAGCATTTTGGAGCTTGGAGGAAGATCATGGGGCAAAATAAACCTGTTTGGAGCAAGAGCTATGCCCAAATATCAAGGAAAATGCAGAGGCCATCCGACGTGCTCTAAAGATCGGCTCCGACAAAGATCTTGAGCTCCGATTTAGCTTCGCGAATCTTCATCAAAGTCGTAGATAATCGAGATATCTTTCTAATGGAGGTGGTTTCAAGTCATTCGGAGCAGCCGTTCAAAAGATACGACATATTTAGTGAGCACAGGTCCGTCTGGCATCGATTTGGACTAATGGCAGAAGTCCATCGGTGTGCATCCGACCGATACACCCGACCGATGGAAGTTCTGGAAATCCGACGGATCATATCGGTTCGTTGTATCGGTTGCAGGAGACCGATGTGATTCCTGCGACCCACTTTGCTATTTAGGCCAAAAAACTTGTTATTTGTGATATATCTCATTTTTAACTTGTAAAAACACTCTTCTTAGAGAGAGTTTTGGAGATTTTAAGAGATTCTTAGTGTTTTTATGAAAGTTCTTGTTTCTTTTCATCTATCTATCTATTTCTAATCATCTAACCATGAATCTAAACACCTCCTACATAGGATTTGTTGAGATTATCATGGTTTGTGAGTAGTTTCTTTAGAACTTTGGGTATGGTAGATTAAGATGTTTTCTTGCTAAATCATGATGCTTAGGACTTAGTTTATGAAGAATCCTTACTTGTTAGGTGTGATTAATGCTAGATTAGCCTTGACAAAGTTGATTTAGAACTTAAGGAATTTCATGCCCGGAAGGTGTTCGATGAAATTCCTCAACCAAACTTAGCAAGTGTTTTACATTCCTAGCCTATGGAAATGGATGTCTAGGGTGTTTAATGGTTATTTAGACTTGAGATTAATGCTTGTTGATCATTTAATTGCAAATGGAAGTTTGTTCTCAATTAAGTGATTAGTGAAGTGATTATTTTCATGGAAGTGGATTAGTCTAAATTAGTGATCTAAGGCCTAAGGATTAGCATTGTTTGAGTATCATGGTTTAGCTAGAGAATGTCCAAGTCGATTACCATTACCCGAAGTTCGTTTGCTTATTCTTGTTTAAATCGTTTTTGTTACGTTTTAGTGCAAAACTTGTTAGTCTTTTAATTACATTTGTTATATGCTGGGTTGTTTATTATCATGTCTTTAAATTGATTAGGATCATTAGAAAACCTTTATTCGATTAGCTTAGATTAAGAAGTGTCTCGCATTCTCTGTGTGTTGTTCTCGTGCCTCCTTGTGGATTCGATCCCTAAGTGCTACAATGACATACCATTAGATTGTGGTATTGTGCACAATGGGTTAATTGTGCGAACCGTAAAAAGTTCACTATCAATTTGGCGCCGTTGCCGGGGAGGTTTAGCAATAGCCATAGGGATTAGGACTCTTTTTGAGACTAAGTTTTATTTTTCTTTGTTTACTAATCTTTCCACCTTGTTTGCTCTTATCTCTATAGGTGCATGAACTTTCAAAGGCGAGGTATGAATATGGATCAAGCACCACTTGTTAGAGATGCAAATGAGAATCGAGAAGAGGTTGCTCAAAGGGTTAGAGCACCGAGGTTGATTGGAGCGGGTGATGCTCCCAACGCCCATGGAAATCGCGCCGGTATACATCCACCACCGGTGGAGAGTAATAATTTTGAGATCAAGGCGAGTCTCATTTCCATGGTGCAAGGAAACAAGTTCCACGGTTTACCGGTGGAGGATCCCTTAGACCACTTGGATCAATTCGATCGAATTTGTGGAATGGTCAAGATCAACGGAATTTCCGAGGATGGGTTCAAGCTTCGATTATTTCCATTCTCTCTTGGAGACAAAGCCCACCAATGGGAGAATAACCTACCTCAAAGATCCATCACTTCTTGGGATCAATGTAAGAAAGCCTTTCTAGCCAAGTTCTTCTCTTCTACAAGAACGTCAAGGTTGAGAAACGAGATCTCGAGCTTCACTCAAAAAGGGAATGAGAGCTTTTGTGAAGCGTGGGAACGATTCAAAGGCTACACAATGCAATGCCCACACCATGGCTTCTCCGAAGAATCGCTCTTAAGCACTCTATACCGAGGAGTTTTCCCCAAGTTTAGGATGCTCCTTGATACCGCAAGCAATGGCAACTTCTTGGGAAAAGAAGTTGATGATGGGTTGGAGCTTGTTGAGAATCTTGCCCAAAGCAATGAGAATTATGGTGAGGATTATGATATAGCTTTGAGAGGAAGTGGAGAATATGAGGACCGAACAAGAATGGAGATTAAAGCCCTTAATGAGAAGTTAGACAAGGTCTTGGAAGCCACACAAAGGCGAGTGAACTATATAGGGGATTGCAAAGGTTACCAAGAGGAAGTTCACTTTGTGGGAAACCAAGGCGGTTACAACAAAGACTTCAACTCCAACTTCCCGCAACAAGGGTTTGTTCCTCGAAACCAATTCCAAGGAAACCAAGGTGGTTACCCAAGCAAACCATCTTTTGCACCGCAACCGCAACAAGGGCAAATAAGCAACTCGACACAACAAGATGTCGAAATGAAGGGTATGCTTCAACAACTCTTGACGGGCCAAGCTCATGGAGCAAATGAGTTGAATAAGAAGATGGCCGAGATTCACACTAAGGTGGATTGCTCATACAACGATCTCAACGCAAAATTTGAAGATCTATCCTCTAGAATCAAACACCTGGATCAACAACGCACTCAAGGAGATTCCGATTCTAGTAGACCCATGGAGAAACTAAAGGGCAAAATCGATGCAAACCCAATGGAGTATTGCAATGTTATCCTCTCAAGTGACGAGATTGAAGAAGCTATACGAGAGATCAAGAAAGTTCTCCATGAATCCAAAGACGAAGTCGTAGTGGTTTCTAGCAACAAAGTAGTTGAGAAAAGAGATGTGGAGGCCAAGACAGTTGTGAGGAAAGAGACTTCTTGCATTGAACCTCCTCAACGTGAGCCTAAATCGATTCCCAAGCTTGGAAATCCGGGTAAATTTGTCATCTCTTGCTCCCTTGGTGATTTGAATGTTGATGACGCCATGTGTGATTCGGGATCAAGCGTGAATGTGATGTCACTTGAATTGGTAAAGAGTCTTGGAATCAAGAGCATGAAGCACCACCCATCACACATCACTTTTGGAGATTCTTCTTCTAAGCAACCACTTGGCATTGTTGAAGATTATCCTCTCAAGATCGGAAATTGTCTCATTCCAACCGACTTCATAGTTATGAAGATGAAGCAAACCAGCAAACTCCCGCTCCTCCTTGGAACTCCATTCCTCAATACCACCGGTGCAAGCATGGACTTCCAAAACAAGAAGGTCGTTCTCAAGAACGTGAATGACAAAGTCTTCTATTCCATGAAGCCCTCTTCCACTAAGCTTTGTGGCACCATTGTTTGTAAGGATGATGAAGCGGAAGTTAAAAAGGTTGAGTATGTGGGAAGTTGTGAGAAGATGAATTTGGTTTCACCCCCAAAAGCTTGTAAAAAGAAGAAAGATTCTCATGAAGAGAAAGCTTTGGGTTATGGTAATGTTGAAGAAGCCTTAGCGCTGGATGGTGTTTGCTTGGAATATCTTTTCCATACCGCTATGGAAAATGAGGTTGAGAGTATAAAGGTTCAAAAGAAGGGTAAGGACACTAAGGCCAAAAAGAATAAACCCAATGATAAACACCCTTCCACCCTTGTCAAAGGCATGACGAGCAAGCCTAATGAGGTTAGATCATTTTTTCCCAAACTCACCACTATGACCTTGACACCGTGGAGATATGAAGATGGTGTGGTTGAGTACAAGATCAAGTGTAAGGGAAAGTCAAAACCTTTTGCCATGGTTAGAGCAATCATCACACCCGAGCTCAAAGAAAAAGGTCCAACGGGAATTCAAGAGATCATGAGCAAGGTTCTCACACTCAAGCTCGAAGACCCGCCATGGAGTTCCACTACTCCTTCTCTCCAAGCCTAAAACGGTTTGAAACGTCAAGCGTAGCGACGTAAAACAAGCGCTCTTGGGAGGCATTCCCATGACTATCTTTGTATATATTTTCGTTCTTTCTTGTTCCTTTTGATGTTTTTGTTTGATGTTTATAGTTTTCTTGGGTCCAAGGTCGTGGTACTTAACGCATGAATGGGTAGAGCTACAGCACGTCACACTCCTCTCCAATCCAAAGGTATGATCCAAACTCCATTTCATTGTACATACTTTTGCATATTTTTACCTTCTCTTTGATTTGTGTTGCACCGAGACGTTGCAATTCAAGTTCGGGGGAAGAATTTGTGTCTTTTGATATTGTGTTTTGTGATCTTATTTTTCTTTTTGCATATTTGAGTCTCATTCATTCATATAAGTGCATATAAAAACCATTAAAAAAAAAATATTTAGTTGCATTTTGCATGTTTAAGATTGAGTCTAGATGCATATAGGTTTGCATTCACTTGCATTGGGAGAATTATCCATGTAGAATATAAACTTAAGAGCTTGAATTAATGCCCTCGTTAGGAGTTCTTTGATGCATTTGAGCGATCACGAAGTTAAGGATGATCCATGCTTTGATCTTGCGGTTTGAATGTTTTTGTCTTGGTTGAAGCATGCTTTGAATTGAATCTAACTCTATCTACATGAACTCTAATCTTGACTCATAATTATCATGTTTATGTATTGAAAAGTGAATTCATGGATACCTTATACATATTTGAGCTATCTTAGCCCTTTTCACCACTCTCTTGTTAGCTCAAATAGCCGTTTCCCATTTTTGGAACGGTTAACCACACCCTTAACTATACTTTTCCTTCAAGCCTTCATTTCTTGTGTGTGTCGTGAGGCCTAATTTTGAATGAACTTAGCAAAAAGTGTTGAGTTTGGAACGACAAGGAGTTGATAGATAGGTTGGTGATTTGGGTGTTGATGTAAAGAAAAGAAAGTGTGGAGAAAGGAAAAGATTGAGAAAAAGGATAGGGGAAAGTAAAAAGTTTGGATTGGTTGGCATGAAAATGTGGAATAGCTCTAGGGGTTGAAAGTATAAGTCTCTATGTGTGTAGAAGAAAGAAAGAGCCAAAAGAAAAAAAAATATATATGGCTAAGGCATCTAAATGATGATTGAGAGACTAGTTATGAAAGTGAAAAATAGCTAAAAGAAAAAGATGAAGAGCCAATCCATTTGTTGAAAGAGAAGAAGAAAAGAAATGTGGTCTAAGAAGGCAAAATGCCTTGTGATATGGGTAGTTTATAATGGATCTTGATGAGTTTAGAAATAGGAGTGGAGTTCATATTGGGGCATTGGGTAGACGGATGTCATCCTTGTACGCATCAATTGTTTTTTACTCTTAGCATTTTGCCAAAGTTCATTCTTTCGTGAGAGATCCCATTGCATTGGAATACCCACATGATTGAGATTATTTTCATCTCAAAACCTTTTTCCTAAGCCAAATGAGTTCACTTGATTTTTATTAAGCATGATTCACCATTGTACTTAATGAATGTTAAAGAGTTAGAAGATATGATTACTTGTAGATGCTAAGGCTTAGACCAAATTCGTGTAGCAACGAGTATGGCTAAATCTTTTGAAGTAGAGGTTGTTTGTGCATCACATAACTACTACCAAGGGCATTGAATTGAATTCTTTTGTTAATATTCTCGGATATGATATCCCGCATTCCAACCTCTTCTTCGATTTGTTCTTGTTTGTTTGCTTGCGGACAAGCAAAAGGCAAGTTCGGGGGAGTTGATAGTTACATAATTTAGCCCATTTTAGCATACATTTTAGTTAGCATTTTGTGACTTATTGCATTCATTTCATTGTTTTTGGTATAGTTTGCATCCATTTTAGAGTTAGTGAGTCTTAGGTTAGTTCTTGCATATGTTTGTGTGCTATGGAGTCTTTTAGGTACCATTTGGAGCTTATGGAAGCATTTTGGAGCTTGGAGGAAGATCATGGGGCAAAATAAACCTGTTTGGAGCAAGAGCTATGCCCAAATATCAAGGAAAATGCAGAGGCCATCCGACGTGCTCTAAAGATCGGCTCAGACAAAGATCTTGAGCTCCGATTTAGCTTCGCGAATCTTCATCAAAGTCGTAGATAATCGAGATATCTTTCTAATGGAGGTGGTTTCAAGTCATTCGGAGCAGCCGTTCAAAAGATACGACATATTTAGTGAGCACAGGTCCGTCTGGCATCGATTTGGACTAATGGCAGAAGTCCATCGGTGTGCATCCGACCGATACACCCGACCGATGGAAGTTCTGGAAATCCGACGGATCATATCGGTTCGTTGTATCGGTTGCAGGAGACCGATGTGATTCCTGCGACCCACTTTGCTATTTAGGCCAAAAAACTTGTTATTTGTGATATATCTCATTTTTAACTTGTAAAAACACTCTTCTTAGAGAGAGTTTTGGAGATTTTAAGAGATTCTTAGTGTTTTTATGAAAGTTCTTGTTTCTTTTCATCTATCTATCTATTTCTAATCATCTAACCATGAATCTAAACACCTCCTACATAGGATTTGTTGAGATTATCATGGTTTGTGAGTAGTTTCTTTAGAAATTTGGGTATGGTAGATTAAGATGTTTTCTTGCTAAATCATGATGCTTAGGACTTAGTTTATGAAGAATCCTTACTTGTTAGGTGTGATTAATGCTAGATTAGCCTTGACAAAGTTGATTTAGAACTTAAGGAATTTCATGCCCGGAAGGTGTTCGATGAAATTCCTCAACCAAACTTAGCAAGTGTTTTACATTCCTAGCCTATGGAAATGGATGTCTAGGGTGTTTAATGGTTATTTAGACTTGAGATTAATGCTTGTTGATCATTTAATTGCAAATGGAAGTTTGTTCTCAATTAAGTGATTAGTGAAGTGATTATTTTCATGGAAGTGGATTAGTCTAAATTAGTGATCTAAGGCCTAAGGATTAGCATTGTTTGAGTATCATGGTTTAGCTAGAGAATGTCCAAGTCGATTACCATTACCCGAAGTTCGTTTGCTTATTCTTGTTTAAATCGTTTTCGTTACGTTTTAGTGCAAAACTTGTTAGTCTTTTAATTACATTTGTTATATGCTGGGTTGTTTATTATCATGTCTTTAAATTGATTAGGATCATTAGAAAACCTTTATTCGATTAGCTTAGATTAAGAAGTGTCTCGCATTCTCTGTGTGTTGTTCTCGTGCCTCCTTGTGGATTCGATCCCTAAGTGCTACAATGACATACCATTAGATTGTGGTATTGTGCACAATGGGTTAATTGTGCGAACCGTAAAAAGTTCACTATCACTCAGCTCTTCTCGTTGGCAACATAATAATTATAGGTTTGATCTTGTATAAAAGGAAAACGTGAAACGTCATTTCACATATTCTTGAAGTGGTTAAAGAGGAGCTTGTACATTGAACTATACATCTGAAACTCATCTTTGTTTGGCAGACATTAGTTTCTCATTTTTATGCAAACCAATGGCAAGCGACTTTGCACTTCCTAGTTGATTGATTATGGACCTTAAAGTTGTACAAAATTAATGCTGCTAAGTTGGGTTTTTTTCTTTTAGAGCTTATCGTTGATTGAACAACTCCAATATTGTACTGAATTTTACTTGTCTTTACACTTGGCTATGTAGTTATTCAATGACAGCCTCAGTTCGTACAACTTAATAGACATTAGCATGGTTTCAAAGCTTTAACTGTTGAGTTCTTTATCATTTGAATACTTTGGACTATCCGTTGCTTGGAGTTTTGATTGTACATGTGAGGATTTTGATCTGATTGTTTTTTTTTCCTTTTGCATTTCAGGAAGTTGAAGAGGCTCTTGAAAAGGATTCCGATGGAACATAGAAAAGAATTATGCTAGAAGATGAAGTTTGTAGTTCGATAAATATTATGAATACAATTTTTTTTTTTTTTTTTGTAAAATATTATTACTTTTGGTCCTTATGAATTAATTGAAGCTTTTGGAATTCAAAATTCAATTCATAAACAACCGAATTTTTTTATATAAAAATAAAGCAAACATATTTTTTATATAAAAATAAAAAATTAGAAAAAACGAATTTGATATTATTTTAGGGTATATATAGGGTTTAAGGTTTGAAATGAAATAATATTTCTTTGTAATTTTCTAACTAAGAATTAAAAATATAAAAACTTATTTGAATTCGTTTTTTATAAAATATAAAAACATTTTAGGGTATATATAAGGTTTATGATTTAGCGTTTAGGGTATTGGAGGGTTAGGGTTAGGGTATTGAAGGGTTAAATGTATACGGTTAAGGGTTTGGTTTAATGTATAGAGTTTAGGGCATATTATATAATTTATTTGTAATTTTCTAATTTACAATGGTATTAACACTTAAAGGTTTAGGGTATTTGATTATAGGGTTTAGGGCATATGGTTTGATTTAAGTGTTTAGAGTTCAGGGTTTGGTTTTGATTTAGGGTTTAGGATATATGATATAATTTCTTTTGTATATAATGTTATATAATGTTTTACATAAATAATTAAAATATATAAGGTTTTACATAAATAATTAAAATTAGAGTTAAGTCATTATTCAGGGTTTAGGGCATTGTATAGTTTTGGTTATGTTGATTTAGAGTTTAGGGTTTAAGTTATATTTCAAATTAACAAATGAAATTGATTGGAAAATAAAGTCAAATGAGTGAAAAATCATTGCAAAATGATTAGAAACTTACAAACCCTACAAATTAACTAATGATAAGTTACTAACTCTTTCATTTATAGTTTAGTATCACACAAATTTTGCTATATAATTTTAAAAATATATATTTTAGAACCCCAACATTATATATTATTAGAAAAATCAATAACTTATCATAAACTCATATTTATAAAACATTTTCCATTACTAAAGTAAATAAAACATTTTTTAAAATATTTTATTTAGGGAATGAGAAAAAATAAGCATTTAGAAGATGAGAACCAATAGGGAGAGATGTTATGGATTGATTACGTGGCACACTCTCGCAACGTAGGATCCTTTGTATCCTTGCTTCCTCAGCTTTTCTTTCTGTCCGACGACTCGTCTTCTCTTCCTCTTCTCACTTTTCGTCTCTACGAGCCTCCCTTAACGACGACGGCAAAGCAAAGTTTCATTGGAAACACCCACCGCCTCTCAGAACCATGCTCTCGCCGCTCCGATTCGTTTAAATATTGGTATGATTCTTCTTTTTGTTCGATCTAGGGTTTATATTGTCTCAGATCTTATGAGATTTGTTCGTTTATGTGTTCTTATATTCTAATTGAAATTCGGAGTGAAGATGATTCCTCCAATCAGCGTCGTCATCGTGGCTCATTGAACGCAACGGCAGCAGACACCGTGACTTGCTTACCGGCGACAAAAAAGAGACGGCACTGAACGCGACAGAGAGAAGATTGGAACGCGACGGAGAGAAGATGATACTCTGTGAGAAAGAGGAGGCGAGAAAATATGGTATGATTCTTCTTCTTGATTCTTCCTATGGCCATAGGCGATGTTTCGAGCCATAAGAATTGGACAATCTCGGTCACTTGCTTCATCTACTGCTTTTAATTTCTCGTTTCCATGATTCGGTTAGTTCTGTGATTGATTAGTATATAAATGTCCTTGTCGATGCTTCTTCTCGTATTTAGTTGTGGTCGTATGAATCGAGTTAATTTCGATTGTTTCTATACTTAGTGCGGATTTTCTGGACCTTATCCTGACAAAGTTTTCTGTTTCAATATGACTTGAAGATTTTTTGGCTAATATTCTATGTTTTGAAATACTGGATTGGTTCAACTGGTACTTGAGCTCGATCGGAATAATTACTGAAGATTATGGGTTGTTGATGTCCTCTTGATTACTCAGTATGTTTACTTCTTCTTGCTCTTTGGCTAATGATACTCACTAATTGATTCTTGTCCTGATTTGATTAGAATGATAATTTGAAGCTGAATTTAGCGTATTATAAGAAAACAAAGGCATGGTGTGTAGAGGAAACATGTATTGGATTTGGAATCTATGATTTGTGTTGATATGGATAGGTTTAAGCTTTTAGAAGGGTGGAGTTTTTTCGTTGTGTGTTGTCTACAAGTTTGTTTTTTTAAAAAAAAATTTGGTGAGAGGTTTCTTAGTTTAAGATAACAAACTACGGGTTGATGCTTTTCGTTGCAGTTTTCACGTGGATCATGCAGCATCCCTACCTTATTTTCTGGAGAAGGTTTGTTTCTCTTACGGAATGATTTTGGTTTATGAATACATTTTTAACAATTAGCTGGAACTAACCCAGGTTAGTAATCTTTGATTAGACAACATTCAAAGGGCGAATTTTCATGACACATGCCACAAAGGCTATCTACAAGTTGATACTTACAGATTATGTGAAAGTTAGCAAAGTGTCAGTGGAAGACATGATGTTCGATGAACAATACATCAACAAATCCATGGTAAAATTGAGGTGTGTATCGCAATTCGCTTCTTATTACAACTTGTTCTTGCTTTTTGTTTAACCTATTATTTTGCATTGGAATTGTTGTTTCTGTCATGTACGCATGATGTAAGATCATGATATTGTTTCATTGCTTGGTTACACAGATCTTGATGAAGCTCCCAATGGGGATCTTCCTGATGGTGGCTACACATCGGTTGCAGTTGTTGGAATCAAGGATCCAGTTCGCTCCGGTGTTAGAGAAGCTGTTCAGACTTGTCAAGCTGCTGGAATCACTGTTCGTATGGTCACTGGTGATAACATAAGCACGGCCAAAGCTATTGCAAAGGAACGTGGAATACTTACAGCATGAGGTGTAACTATAGAAGGTTCAGAATTCTGTAATCTGTCTCCACATGAGTTTTGAAATTTACTTTGTAATTTGTAATTTATAATTTGTAATTTTGTATTATGTATCATATTCCATATAAAATATAATAAAATATGGCTATTTCTTTTTAATGTCTTTTTTTAATCAATTTTTTCTATTGTCTAATTATCCAAATAAATAATAAATATTAATTTAAAATATAATATTTAGTAAAACAATTATGGGAACAAATTGCAAAAATCATTACATATATCGACTGCTATAGTAAAATTAGGGAAATGCTATGAATAAAATATTCAATAACAAAAAACAATTGCTATTGTAAAATATATGATTGCATCGAAAAAATCGCTATATTAGATGAAGATATGATAGCAATGCCAAAAACCGCTATCTAAAGTGCCCGACCTATGATGACGGGCGCTGTCAGAATGGTAGTTGAATCATAGCATTTAACAGCCGCTATTAATACCCATATTTCTTGTAGTGTCTTATTCCTTTTTACCACTCTTGTTGGCCCAAGTATCCAATTCCCATCTTTGGAATGGTTCACCCCACCTTGAACCCAACCTTCTTTCAAACCTACATGTTTAGTGAGCGTTGTGAGGCCTTGTTTTTGAATGGACTTAGCAAAAGGTTTTGGGTCTAGAGCGACAAGGAAAGAATTTCTTGTAGAACTAGCTCGCACATCAATGAGCTAGATTAGGCTAAGTTAGATAGGTTGGTAATTGGGGCGCGGAAAATGGATGATAAGGAAAGAACGAAGGATGTTGGGATTGGAAAAGTGGAGAGAAAGAAAGAGATTTGGGATAATGATTGGGGGAAGCAATAAGTTTGATTTGGTTGGCAAGAATATATTTGGGTTAACTCTAAGTTTTAAAAAGATAGTCTCTAGCTTGAAAAAGAAAGAAAAGAAGCCAAAATGGCTAAGCTTAGACATGAAGAAAAATGAAAGAGACTTAAGAAGCTAAAGGAGGAGCTAAACCAAGTAAAGTAATGGAAGCCAAACATTGGTTGAAGAAGAAACCCCCTAGGCGCTTAAAGAAAAGAAGGATGATGAAGAGATTAGACATAAGAAGGCAAAAATGCCTCATGAAGGGTAGCTATGATTGCTTCTTTGTGGATTTAGAATTAGGGTCGATTTTGTAATGGGGCATCGGGTAGATGGAAGTCTAGCCTTGTATGCATTAATTGCTCTTCACCTTTAGCATTTTGCCAAAGTTCATTCCTTCAATGAGAGATCCCTTGTTCGGAAATCGCCACATGTATTGAGATCATCTTTGTCTCAAAACTTTATCCTTAACCAAATGAGTTTGTTTGCATTGCATGAGCATGATCTACTAGAAACCGCTAATTGAATGTCAAAGGATTGGATGATAGGAAAGCTTGTGTAAGTTGAGGCTTAGGCTTGATTCATGTAAGGATGGGCACGACTAGCTCCTTTGAGTAGACATGTTTGATAGCACCTTAGAACTTTAATTTGGAATTGAATTCTTTTAATGATGTTTTTGTTTGAGGACAAGCAAATGAGTAAGTTTGGGGGAGTTGATATCCTCATATTTTACCCTTCTCATGCATTCATTTAGCTTAGGTTTCATCTCATATGCATGGGGTTTCATAGCATTTCTTATTCGTTTTATCTCATTTAGAGTATTAGGTGTTTGCCTTAGGTACTAGTGAGTCTTTGCATGTTTTGGAGTGTTTTTCTAGGTAATTGGAGGCACTTGGTGACGTTTGGAGATTTGGGGCTAAAGGGAAGAGGGAATCTATCCGGAGCGCCCGAAAGAACTGGTAAGACTAAGGGTCTCCAAGCAGATTCAGCCTCGATAACCTTCATGCGCGTTGTAACCCAGAGCGTTAGCTATTTACAGGAGTTTGAATCGGGTTATTTGGACGTATGTATAGGGAGATAAGATAGATTTACTGAAGGTATGTCCGTCTGGCCGAGAGAAGATGACACCGTCCAAAGAACCGCCACAACGAAGGCCTTCCGGTATGAATCAACTCAAACTGTCTTCATAAGAGTTGTAGAGGGACATGTTAGATATTTACAGGAGTTGGATTTAGGTCATTCGGATGTCAGGTTCAGGAGTTATGGCAGATTTACTAAAGACATATCCGCCAGCCGAGACAATTTCGCTCAATACCGAGTTGTTGTACCGAGGAGTGACATCGGTATTCACCAAAGTAGAAATACCGACGTCACAAGTTGGTACAACACGTCGGTATTGAAACAGGGGGGAAATCCCCTTAGTACCGACATGTTGTACCGATGAGTGACGTCGGTATTGACCCTCAGGACTGTTTCTCACCCAAACCAGCTGAGCTCACCCGAGGTGTATGAAAGACCTTGCCGAAATAGGGGTCTACAATCCGAACTCGCCTCGGTGGTCTTCACGAAAGTTGTATCCAAAGGAGTTCGCTGACTACAGGAGGTGGTTCCAGGTCATTCAGATATGTGGTTAGTTAGATACGTTTGTTTTACTGAGCGTATGTCCGTCTGGCCGAAGCCCCCAGACATGCCTGAAAGAACTGGCTGAACAAAGAGTCTTTAATCCGAATTAGCCTCTGTTGTCTTCACAAACGTGGTAGCACAGTGTGTTAGCTGTCCACATGAGGTGGTTTGAGGCCATTCGGACTTGTATTCCAAGAGATATCATGGTATTACCGAAGGTTCTACACCACCACCATCCGCATAAACCCATGTCCAATACCGATGTTCAATACCGAGCAGTGACCTCGGTATTGAGCTACTCAAGACCAGATTTGACCCATTTTGAACCGGGTCGGTACCCGATTTGTCCCGGGTCGACCCGGTTCGCCCCCTTTCACTATTTTAGCCCAAAAAAACCCTATTTTCATGTGGGATCTCTTTGCTTATCCATTTTCTTAGGCTAAAAACCTTGTTCTTGTGATTTGTAAGAAAGATCATTCACTTTTTATGCAAGTTTAAGTTTATATCTTGTGTTCTTTCTCTAATTTTTCACATTTCTATTCCCTAATCATGATTAACATCACCTCTTTCACAAGATTAGGTGTGTTCTTCATGATTAGTGAGTAGTTCTTTTTAGAGCTCATGGATGAGGTAGATTAGGGGAATTTCGTGGTAGATCTTGATGTCTAGGACTTAGTTTACATCTTCCCTCTCTTATTTGGTGTTCACAATGCTAGATTAGGCTAGATATAGTTAATCTAGATCTTAGGGAATTTCATGCGCACAAGGTGTTCGATGAAATTCCCCAAAGAACCAAATAAGAGATTTTGTTTTCTTAGCATATGAAAGTAGTTGTTTAAGGAGCATTAGGGCCATATGAGCCTATGTTTATTGCTTGTTAATCATCCTATCACAAACGATGGTTTGTTCTTGATTTGTATGATTAACAAAGTGATTAAGACCATGAGAGTGGGTTAATCTTGTTTAAGTGTTCTAGGCTAAGGAAATTGCTTGTTTGTGTGAAATTACATCTAGATAGATCATGGAAGGATCCAAAATCAATAAACTCATCCAAGGGCTTGCCTTTATCTTATTGTTAAACTCGTTTTTAGTCTTTGCTTACTTGTTTTCTTGTTTATTTGAATCATTTAGGTTGTTTAGAAACAAATAACCACCTTTATTAGCTTAACTCACAAAGTTGTATGCATTCCTAGTGCTTGAAACTCTACCCTTGGATTCGATACCTCTTATGCTACTTAGGCATTTGAGTAATTGATACTTGGCAAAATCATTGTATCAAAAGCATAGCCAACAAAGTGGCTGAAAAACCTAATAAATAACCTAAGACACGTTTTGGGGCTTCTTGTAAATAATAAAGTCTTCTGGGGCAAGTTGCAGTTTCTCAAATCTTCAGAAAAGTCGCGATCCTTCTGTTTCTTCGACGGGTATCGATCGATACCATAAGTGTATCGATCGATACTCATGCATCAAATCGGTGTCTCAACTACATGATCTCTGCTTGGCTCCAAAAAGCTCCAAAGTGTTTCAATATCTCCAATTATGCTCCAAACGTACCTAAAACCTGAAAAGACTCTAAAAGACTCCAAAATACTAGAAAGACTCTATAAAAAGGATTTATATCATGGCCTAAAACGGGTAAAAACGATGATATATCAATCTGTAACGCTGAGACCCTCTCAAGAGTGTCTCAAAAATAAAATATTAATAGTTTTTATATAATTAAATTATTTAATTAAATTTTAAATTAAAAATTAAAATTGTACCAATCAAGAATCGACACCTATGAAGAGAGTGTCTCAAAATAAAAATACTAATTTTTTTTAATTATATAATTAAATTTAAATAAAAAATTGGACCAATCAAATGCTGACACATCAGCTTGAGGGTGTCTCAACTTTTTTGTGGAGTATCTCATTTGAGACACTCTTATCCTTCTCTCTCTTCTCTCTTCTTTTTTTTTTTTTTTTTATTGGTGAGTGTCTCAATGAGACACCCCAATGCATTTGCTCTGAGTGTCTTAAACGAGACACTCTTCTTTCTCTCTCTCCTTTTTTCAATTTTTTCCATTTTTTTATTATGAGACACTTTCGTTTTTTTGGTGAGACACCCATCAATGTAGGTGCTCTTAGTGTAATGTTTATTCTACGTTCTCTAAATGTTCGTGATGATTCCCTTGCAAAATATGCTCATACACGAGGTATTTTATTTTCCTAAATAAGTCAGAGAGAGTCGGTAAGAATTGTTCCACAAAACCACCATTTTACCGACGGAACCTTGATCTAAATAAATGAATTGTTAAAAAAAAAAGGAAAAAATGACGGGAACTATAGAACCAATAAAATCAAGTGAGAGAATTATCAAGCAAAAAAAAAAAACACAATTTCACTAAATAGTCATGGAGTTGCATTATTTCTTTAATATCCTATCCACTATCCTTACGAAATAGCGAAATAATTTCGATAAATTATCAGTCAAACACGCAAATCAATTTCCTTAGCTAGCTTAGCTATACATCTCTTGGATCCACAAAGAGAGAGCGCGATTTCGAACTGAATGACATTTTGGTAATTTCAGTCAAACTAGACATCTTCTCATCACACTTCAACGGTTTGATGCACCATGTATCATCGTCACACGAAAGCATTTTCCAATGCGGAACACATCTCCTCAGAGAATCATCATCGCCGTCGCGTTCTCCGTCGACCTCTACCACCACGACTTTACACGCGCCACCATCGTCTAACGCAGCCATGTTATGAACGTGCTCACACAAAGCCCTAACGAGTTTCCCACGTAACGGACCTTCCGCGTGAACACCGTAAAGGAAATAAAAACCAAACGGATTAAACAGATCAGGTAACGCCGTTAAGCCCAAGAACGGGAAGTATCTACCGACAAAGTTGCAAACTTTGGTGAGAAGCAAATAGCTCAAAGGAGCTTTCTCGATCCTAAGTTTGAAGACTTTGCTACTGTCCCACACACTAAGCATTGCCCAACTTCTGGTGTTGTCGTTGTTGTTGTAATAAGCCACCCATGTCCCGATACTTAACTTGTTCCGCAAGATGTTGTCTATGTCCCCTGGAAAAAAATCTGTCGTTGATGCCACATGTCTCCGGTACCATGATGCAGCTTCTTTCACCTGTCACTTAAAGAATTGATATTAATGTTAATCTATTCCATGTGAGCCTACTTAAGTTAGTTAACTTTAAAAAAAAAAAAAAAAGTTAGGTAACTGTATGCTATACAATTTGTGTTGTGGTTTCTTTTAAGCTCACATTTAAGTGATGAAAATAGAATTTTTTTTTTTTTGTAAATCAACTTGGAAAGTATAAATGTAAACGACCATAAACTGATCTCCTATAGTTTTATCGTTATATTATTTAGAAAAGAAAACTGAAATATTTCACAAAATGAACCTTTTCTAAACTAATGCAATGTGTAGTAAAATCACCTTTAGCTTCCTTATTCCGATATCGGAAGGCGGTTTCAAACCGCGACCGGGGTTGACCGGATTGGCCAGGATTGCCGGGTTTCTGAAGACGACGTAGCCAAGTCTTCCGACGAAGAGACCAAGAGATGCCTCATTGTCCTTTTGGGTGGCCATGTAAGCATAGTCAGCATTGTGAGCCACGAACCATTCCTCAAGCTTTCTCACTAGAGTCGAACCAATGCCACAGCGTCGATAAGGTGGCAAGACTCTGAGACCAAGAACGTAACCCACTTTCACTGACTTATCATGAAACTCCACTGGCTTTACTGAGCCTTGTATGGAACCCACCAGCTTGTTCCCAACTTCTGCCACCTATTAATTAACGTACATTAATTTAATAAACGTTTTTTATATAAATCAAATACTTAACTAATTATTTTGGATCTGTAATAACATATACACATAAGGAAATTGACACATCTAAAACTTATCAAACCCATGCGTGTTTCGGCTGATAGAATCATATATGTTTTAATTTATGTAGCTAGAAACAACAATTATATATATAATATTAATACATATAATATATAAAGTTGTATATATAATCCATACTTCAGAGAAATGTCTTTTGAAATTTTTTACACATTAAATAAAATATATAGACATATTTAATACATATTTAATTCGTTTAGTTTTATATAAAACAAGGAATAACTAAGAGAAGAAGAAATTAAGAGAGGGAAATAGAGAGAAATAAACCAGCATAGTGTAGAGAGGAGTGTTTCGGATCCTGCATATGGGATCGCCTAAAGTGTCTGTGAAGAGAAAAGTTTGGTCGTGACCAATCTCACAACTTTTCTCCACACACTCCATTTCAATTCTGTCCCTACGATCATCGTAGCATCTAACCATCACCTCTTCATCATCTTCTTCCTTCCATTGCCCCACCATTATCACACACTCTCTCTCTCTCTTCTCTATATAAAATATATAATCCGAAAATGAAATGAAATGAAAAGAAAAGAGGTATAAAGAGTTCATACGAGGAGAAGACTCAGCCTATGCTATATTGCGGACTATTTATTATAGAGCTTGAAAACTTCACGTTTATCTTCTTTGTTGGGGGGCAACTTCACGTTTATATAATTAATGATATATATATATATGAAAATGTTATCAGTTTTAGTCCAATCACATCCTTCGACATCTTTTTTTTTTGGCTCTGACCTAGTGATGCTATTAATTGTTTAATTACCAGAAACTTCATAAATCTTATATAGAAATCTTAATATTTGTAACAAGTTTTTAAATATAGTTGACCAACTATCTGTAATTGTTTTAAAATCTTGACTTGGAAGGAAAATGAAATTATTTCGATACATACACACAATATGGAAGTTAATTAACTGTGCGCACGACTAGAATAGTAGATAGCTCATTAAGCCATTATTCCATGTAAATTGTTAAAACAAATTACCAAATTTGATAGTTTAATTGATTATAGGAAAATAGTTTATACTGCCAGCTCAATTTGGACACTACAAAAAGGTCTTAACGATCGAAAAAATCATCATATAATTTGAAAAACTTATCAATAAATGCTATCGTTAAATTTTCTGATGAAGTATTTTGCAAAGTAACAATAAACTTTGAAACAAAGTGGTGGTGGTGGGGTGATTCCCACTTGTTGGAAGAGTCGCCCTGTTAGTCTAGGACAGAGATCGATTCTCCCCAGCCGCGGAATTATCAAATCATTTTATTTGATCAGCCGAAATGGTGCAATATCTAGGCCCATTAAGAAAATCTGAAAGTGTGCTACTCGGCGATATTATTCTCCATGAAAATTAGTTTGGGCCTTTCCATAGGCCGGGAATCATTCCATGTTAAAAAACAAAAAAAAAAAAAAAAAAGCTTTTGTGCTCATTCAATAATGAAATTTAGCGATGACTTGGCTTCCAAAAAATAATTTTGCAAAATATAGCAACGATAGCTTTGAGAGAATCATGTCACTAAATCCACCAAAAGTACACTTTCATATTTATTATAAAAACATATATATATTTTTTTATAAAAAATTCTAAAATTAGTTCCAAGTAAAATTTTGCTTATAATAAAAAGGTGTTAAATAAATTTGAACTTTTTTTGTTTTTTTGGGTCGAAGAACTGATTTACATTAAGGTTTGTTTTTATTAGGAAAATATGCGCGCAATGTAAATGGTTGGGTCCTGCCTTCTAACTTAGGGTATGTAAGCCCCTCATACTTTGATTCAATCTTTTAATAAGATATTAATTGTTCAAATTTTAAAATGTTTACCTTCTAAAAGAGCATTTTATATTTGACTAACAACGTTATATATGCGCAATGTTAAAAAATATATTAGACGTTAATGGGATGTTCGAACAAAGTTTTATCTAGTCAATTAAGAGATGATTAATCAGAGACTTATTTTTCATATAATTTTTTTTTTTCAATTAATTATGCAATATAGAATATTAAATATACATTTTAGTATATTTTCCCATTTTTTGCTATTTTCTATAAAAGAAATAATATAATTATAAAAATATTAATCGACAATTTAATTGGACGTCTAAACAAACAAATCGTTGGAATTTTGTGAACTGATATTTTGACCGAATTGATAGAAATTGTATAGTATTAGCCACTTAAACAGACGCCAAACGATTTAGCTGGATACTTAAATGTCTAGACGATCGATTTTTTAAATTCGAGATATGCGTAAATGAAATTAAAGATTTCTGGTGAGATACAACACATATTTTAATAGAGTTGTACATGTATTTTTTTGTATATTTTATGTTTTGAACGAAATAGTTATAATGGAATAAAATTTGGTCCATATCTAATAACGACTCGAGAAGTGATCTCTCAACCTCTACACAGAAGAAGTGAACAGTAGTCGTTCTTCATTTGTCCCCTTTACAATTCAATTCTCTTTTTTCCCTTTCATGCATTATTATGTCTGTAGTTCTGCCTTGCCATTTATTATTCTTCTATATCAACAATACAAACTTTAGGACGAAATCATTTTGTAGTAGACATTATGATGTTTATTTAGCACTATTCCGTCTATTCATTAATTAAAAATGTTTGGAACGGATCGTCTTGCTCCTTTCATATGGTAGAGTGCAATTTTTGTCGAGTCATCAACAACTGTTTGCTAAGCTCAGAGCAAAAATGTTTGAAGCGTTATTTATCTATTGTTTGATCAAATGATAAGTATTTCTAAATTAGCTAGATGCAATTTTTGTAGATTATGCAACTATTTATAGATTATGAGCCTAAGTTTTACGTAAGTTTCAGTATACTCTATGTTGAATTTTCTACCATGGTCCTGTTTGTTTAGGTTTTGGTTATATATCGAATCGTACGTCTATCGTGTTTTTGTATAGTTGTTTACTAATTAATTGTGTTATTGTGGAAAGAAACCAACACGGATCGGATATTATGGAATTTATTTAGCAATATTATTTGTTATAATCAATGCAAAGTTCATATAAAAATTCTAGATAACCAGATTCTGTTTATCATGCGTTTGTATTCATACATACAAATACTAGAGATTTAGTCACAACCATAAATTGAGCTATCATAGATAAATATAAATGCAAACTATTATAAACGTAATCGTTTTTAATTAACATAAACATTAATCAAGAAGGATAAATCTACAAAGTATCATGGATTTCAGTGTGGCCTTCACGTTGAAATTGGAGTGACCAAAAACACTTGGCAATATGACGATTTCGATCCATAAAGCTTGCACACTACATATTCTTTTTATTAATTAGTTAGCTCATTAGCTTTTCCAATAGTAACTTTGGTAATAAAAATGCAAATTTTTTTTATTGATTCGTAGAAATTAAAGGTTTGGCTTTATATGTCTAATTATTGAAGTGTAGTTTAATCTCTGATTTAAACAAATTGAAATAGAGTTTTATCCACACACACGCACACACAAAAATACAAATAGATGAAGAAGGAGAGAAATGGGAAACTTACCAATATTGTTACCATACAAAAAAAAAAGTTGGCAGACTAAAAGGAGTTATACAATAATATGATTGGGAGATGTTTGGAAGTGGAGAGAGAAGAAGTAGAGAACGAATCATCATCTCATCTTCACTAACTTAACTAACCAAAGCCAAAACGAATACGTAACTGAATAAAGATTAGCACTTTTTTATTTTTAGCTTATGAAAAAGGTTTTGGGATTGATTTGATTATTTATTCTCATCTCTAGGCAATGTTTTTCTTAATAGTGTTGAGGTTAGGAATAGTGGCCTACAAGATACTTGACATAGAGCAGCACAACCTGATTGGAGAACAATATCCTCGGATCAAATACACAAAGAAGATTACGAATTGTTTTTTTAAATGTAAAAAGTTTTGGAAAGTTAGTTTTCAGGAATCCCTAATATGTTCATAAGAAATTGAGGGAAGAGGTGATTAGTGAAGGTTGAAGATGAAAACTTTAACTTTTGATTTCTTTTCAACTTAGTTTTCACAAAGACGATAAACAAACTTGAAAACTTGTAAAACACTACTAGTATATTTGACATTTGTCTTCATCATAATGCTTCAATCTGATCAAAGGCTGAGAATTTATTCACAAACTTGATCTGATAAGGCTGTGTCACCTTTACAGTACTCCTCTTTTTATGTTCTTAATCTGCTTTGTTTTTGTCTTGTTGCAGAGCAATTGTTATGAGAGATGATCGTTAGGCCAACTTGGACTGACACTCTTCATTAATCAAAATGAGCTTCGTATTTGTTTGGCCCATCATTAATCTTCCTTTAGTTCGGTCGACCGGTAGTTCTCTCACGCACTCCCCGAAGATCATTCCTCACATGTGGTTGGACACTCCATATTTGAATCGAGCCACTTTACTGATGGCTCGTGCGATGTAGCATCTCTTCACCAACTTGTTGCTATTGCACTGAGCATGCGTATCGAGAAGTGCTTGGAACATGCGGAGTGACGGCTTGATCCTTGTCTTCTCCATCTCAACGAAAGTGGTAATTGCCTTTGTCGGTGCCACAATGACATATGCAAACATGACATTGGTCCATGCTAACAACCATTTCCTTTTGAGCCTTGCAAATATGCAAGAAGCAAGAAAGAAAAATTGGTCGTGCACTAATTTTAAACATGAGATTTTGATCATTCGTCACATTTTATTAAACCATATAAACTAATAAAGTTGTAAAAAAATTAGCCCTCTAAAAATAAAATAAGATTACATTGTTAGAGAAATGCCAACTAGAATCAAACATGTAATTCGCCGTTTTGACAACACCATTTTCGGTTATAACCAACTCTCTCTATCAATCAAATGAGCACAAATATAAAAATGGCGCATTTTGGTCAAAAAAAAATTGGGTAAACTAAAAATCTAAAATTTGGCCAGATTTTGATTGACATAGAGAAATGTTAGACAATGATAACTCAAACCACAAAGTGCTTTAAACACTTGAGTCGTCTTTTATGATCGAAACCTAGCTTGAATAATCTTCGACCCCCATTTTGATATTCTCCACTTCAATGTCAAAGCTTAATTTCAAACGCAAAAATCAACGGTCATGAAAATAGTGTTCAGTTTGGTGGAATAAATCGGAAGACTCATTGGGCCTATTTCTCCAACACTGCAACTACACATTGGTGGAATAAATCGGAAGGCCCATTGGGCCTATTTCTCCAACACTGCAACTTGTAGTGCTTGACCAGTGTGAATACGCCGGTTTCATTATCTCTAAATCTCATAAGTTAATGATTGCGAAGCAACGAATATCATCCTTTGTACATCCTTATCTTGCGAGAATGTGGCTAACTCATTAAGGATTTCATCCCAAGGATTTATAATCTAACATTATTCAATTGTTTCTTTTGCAAAAGAATTAGGTAATTAAGGGGATATTTTAAAATATGGAAGTGAGAAATTAGCTAAAGAAGAAGACAAAAAAAAAGAGTATAAATAATAAATTGGTTTTTGAGGCTTTTAAAAAATTTAAAGTCTTCATATCCAATCAATACACTTAAAAAAAAATTACAGTCCAATTTTTTTTTGTTAGCTAATAAAATTCTGACCAAAAATATTAAACTAACAAAATATGACTTCAGCCCTTTTGTTTTTGTTTTTGTTTTAAATCATAAACTATTTCTAAAACCAAATTTTTATATTCAATATTTTAAAACAAACGTTTAGTCATCCCAACTAATCAAATCCCAAAATTCTCTTCGATTTAAGAGGACAGTAAAGATCCTATCGCCAATTAAGAAGTTAAGATTTGATAAATAGATCTAATTATTTGAATAAGGTTGCATGGAAACTCCGTTCGAAGTTTATTTCCCGTTTTGGAATCGGAAACTCTTGGAAATATGGTGAAAATATGGTGGAAACGCGATAGGATCACGTTTTCTAAAAATCTCATTTTGAAAACGTGACAGAAACACTTGATTCTGTTTTGGAAACAAGACAAAAATTTACTTTAAAAAAAAATATTTATCATAATTGAATATATAGAAAACATCGTGCACACTAGTCTTCGTCTTCTAGAAAACATTTGAACATAAAATATATGTTCACTTCTAGAATTGATATTTTTATGGATTTTGTAAGTTATTGGATCTCTTAAATGGCCTTAAAAGACGTCAATTGATCCACCTTGACCAACACGACATCGACGAACTCGAACTCCACGAGAGACAAATTGTTGTCCTCATTAACCGTTATGTCAGTCGGTTCGATGACCTCGATGCGACCCCATTTGTCAACATCAATCCTCATCGTTCCTTTGACCATAAATATCTTTGCATTCCGGAGAATCACAGTGATGAGTTATAACTTGAGGAAGAAAATGACATGGCCATGAAGACCAAGTCAATTTGTAAGAGTTTTAATAATTTTGTAGTGCTTTTAATTAATTAGTGGGAATGTGTTTCCTTAATTAGAGGATGTGTTTCCTTGCCCACGTTTGACGTAGAAGTTAGTTTAATCTCTTTTAGTTTTGTATTTAAACTTCATCCATGGTTAAATGGAAGAAAAAGGAGAAAATTGAAGTAAACTTGTTCTAAAATTGGTTGTGCATTAGAGAAATTAGCTCTCTAAAAATAAAATAAGATAACATTGTTAGAGAAATGCCAACTAGAATCAAACATGTAATTCGCCGTTTTGACAACACCATTTTCGGTTATAACCAACTCCTCCTATCAATCAAATGGGCACAAGTATAAAAATAGCGCATTTTGATCACAAAAAATCACGGTAAACTAAAAATTTAAAATTTGGCAAGATTTTGATTGACATAGAAATGTTAGACAATGATAACTCAAACCGCAAAGTGCTTTAAACACTTGAGTCGTCCTTTATGATCGAAACCTAGCTTGAATAATTTTCGACCCCCATTTTGATATTCTTCTCTTCAATGTCAAAGCTTAATTTCAAACGCAAAAATCAACGGTAATGAAAATAGTGTTCAGTTTGGTGGAATAAACCGGAAGGCCATTGGGCCTATTTCTCCAACACTGCAACTTGACCAGTGTGAATACGCTATTTTCATGTTTGGTGGAATAATTCGGAAGGCCCATTGGGCCTATTTTTCCAACACTACAACTTGTAGTGATTGACCAGTGCGAATGTTTCATTATCTCTAAATCTCATAAGTTAATGATTGCGAAGCAACGAATATCATCCTTTGTACCTCCTTATCTTGCGAGAGAATGTGGCTAACTAATTAAAAATTTCATCCCAAGGATTTATAATCTAACATTATTCATTTATTTATTTTGCAAAAGAATTAGGTAATTAAGGGGATAATTTAAAATATGGAAGTGAGAAATTAGCTAAAGAAGAAGGAAAAAAAAGTATAAATGAGTATAAATAATAAATTGGGTTTTGAGGCTTTTAAGGAATTTAAAGTCTTCATATCCAATCAATACACTTAAAAAAAAAAAATTACAGACCAATTTTTTTTGGTTATAAAGCTAACAAAATTCTGACCAAAAATATTAAACTAACAAAATATGACTTCGGCCTTTTTTTGTTTTTGTTTTAAATCACAAACTATTTCTAAAACCAAATTTTTATATTCAATATTTTAAAACAAACGTTTATAGTTATCCCAACTAATCAAATCCCAAAATTCTCTTGGATTTAAGAGGACAGTAAAAATCCTATCGCCAATTAAAAATTTAAGATTTGATAAATAGATCTAATTATTTGAATAAGGTTACATGGAAATTTCGTCCGAAGTCTATTTATCGTTTTGGAATCGGAAACTCTTGGAAATACGGTGGAAATGCGATAGGATCACGTTTCCTAAAAATCTCATTTTGAAAACGCGTTAGAAACGCTTGATTCCGTTTTGGAAACGAGACAAAGATTTACTTAAATATAAATATATATCATAATTGAATACGTAGAAAACATGGTGTACACTAGTCTTCGTCTTCTAGAAAATATTTGGAAAATATTTGAACATAAAATATATGTTCACTATTAGAATTGATATTTTTATGAATTTTGTAAGTTATTGAATCTCTTAAAGAGCCACCGGACATTCTAGAGGAGATGAATCATCGATTGTCTTCTCGAGAGTTGCAGCTGATGCTTGTCTACTTCGCACAAGAAGGTAGAGATTCGTGGTGCGCCCTCGAAGTGTTTGAGTGGTTGAAAAAGGAAAATAGGGTCGATGAAGAGATGATGGAGCTAATGGTTTCGATAATGTGCGGATGGGTTAAGAAATTGATACAAGAGGAGTGTGATGCAGCTCAAGTGTTCGACCTATTGATTGATATGGATTGTGTTGGGTTGAAACCTGGTTTCAGCATGATGGAGAAAGTGATTGCTTTGTATTGTGAGATGGAGAAGAAGGAAAGTGCGGTTTTGTTTGTGAAGGAGGTTTTAAGAAGGAGAGATACTTCTGGTTACAGTGTTGTTGGTTCTGAAGGTAGAAAAGGAGGACCAACTGGGTATCTTGCTTGGAAAATGATGGTAAATTATATGACTTTGTCTCTTTATTTGAATGTCGAAATCTTTAGAATTTGGTTGGATTGTGTAGTGGTTAAGATGATGTGAAGGAAGGATAAATATGTACATGGATTAATATAAGTTGTGGATAGTGAAGATGATGTGAAGGAAGGATAAAGAAA
Organism: Eutrema japonicum; assembly: GCA_030161315.1. Classification (NCBI taxonomy): domain Eukaryota; kingdom Viridiplantae; phylum Streptophyta; class Magnoliopsida; order Brassicales; family Brassicaceae; genus Eutrema; species Eutrema japonicum. Next base: position 34,419,719 of record BSQW01000010.1, read on the forward strand.
GAGATGAGACAGAAGTTTAAAGACTCTAGCTAAGCTGGAGGGATTGAGATTTATTTTTGGGTATATAAATCTGTATCACTGTATGTATGTATGTAATAATAATACATATATATCCTTTTACGAAAGGGAAAGAACTTTGGTAATATATATACATACATAAATGATCATGTACTATACAGTTTATACTTAGTGAAATTGTCTTTGAAGTTTTCTGATTCGGTGGATTATGCGCCAATACTTTACCGTAATGCGAGTTTGGGTTTTGTTTGGTTTGCAGTCTAACTGTCCATTACAAGCAGAGCCTTGATATACAAAGAATTATATTCAAATTTCTTTTTTGGCATTTTTTTTCCTATAGTGAAGCAAAGCCGAAGGAAACAAGAATCACAAGAGGTAAAATCGTGATGGAGGTCGAAGCTCCAACAATGGCAGGATCCACCATTAAGCTTACAGTCAGATTCGGTGGCGAACGTGAATCAATACCACTTTCGGTATCACCACCATAAGTCTCTTCTCCAACCCATCACCAATGTTCTTCCTCGTGAAATAGACAGCTATTGATAGATTAGACAACTATCGTCATCCTAAATAGTTAACTATGTATTCAAAGTATCCATTGAAACTATCCCATACACTATAACACTAACTACCTATATTATATTAGGTAGAAATTAATGGACCATGGACCTTAATCTTTAGAGAGTGTGTGAATATTGTTCCACATCGGAAGTGATAATGGACATTGAGTAATATATAAGGGACTTGGGCCAATCCACTCATTGCCGATTGGTTTTGAGTTGGAAGCCCATGAAACTTAACATGGTATCAGAGCCCGAACACACACTTTCCATAATCCGGCCCAGAAGAAGGCCCGACCACCCCGACCCGAGGATTGATGGTCTGTCGAGATTAATGGCTAGAAGTGCCATTAATCTCATATACCTTTTTCTACTAAAATTTCTAAATAGTCAGTATTTCTTTCTAGTAGTTTCAGCCTGCCTTTCTGATGACCTCCTTAAAATGCAAATATGTGTGAGAATATCAAATGTAATCATTATTTCATAAGGGTATTTGGTGTAGGACCAAAAATTTGCACAATAGACAGGAATAAATTTAATCACGATTACATAAATAAACATTAAGGAAACAAGAGAGTAATAAAACGATGAAGCATAAATAAATCAATGGAGGCGAGATGAATCTCTTTCCTTAACTCAAAGAATCTTCCGTAGTGCGACGGTTTATAATAGATCCATGAGTCCCAGGATACAACCAAAGGAATCTGTTATCGCAGACACTCGATAACAGATCTGTCGAACATTATAACTACGATACTCTCGAATAAAGACTTACTCTAAGCAGTAGGTAATTGAAGGAACTTTTTCTTTTGTATGTGTGTTTTCTGTGTGTGATCAGATACCTTTCTCTCAAGAGAGGCGATCCTATATATAGGAGAAGATCATAGAGGAAATTATTTCCAACTAGCAATGTGGGACTTGTTACATGTCCCTCACTTTTCCTTTTTTAAGGTTTTTCCTTTTTTAGGCTTTTCTTTTTTTAAGTCTTTTCCTTTTTACATTCACAAGGCTTTTCCTTTTTTTAGGCTTTTCCTTTTTTAAGGTTTTTCCTTTTTACATTCACAAGGCTTTTTCACTTAGCTCAAATGTCTCATTTCAATTCACACATACACATATTTATAAAGCCCACAAGCTCTTATAAATTTTGTTCCAACAATCCCCCACATGAATAGAAATGACTCTAAACATATGACGACTGAACATACTAGACTTCACTAGACAAACTTGACTAGACTAGACTTGACTCGACTAGACTAGACAGACTTTTCGAGAGTATGCGAAAATGTAACTGTATCTGAGAGGTAGCGTTTTTCAGCTTTGAACCAATCATTTTTAATATCTGTCGGGTTTACTCGGCCGGGAGGTGAACATGATGTCTTGAACCACCCAGATTTTGATGTAAACCTAGACAACAGATATCGCACAGCGACATTTTCTCGTAGAACTTTGTTCTCTATTGTGTTCATTTTGGCCTTGAACATTCCTAGTTTTTCGTGAGTGAACTTGGAGAATGTAGCCTTCTCTTTCATTCTCCTAGAAACGGCCCTCATTTCACACTCACTAGGTGATCTGCCATCAACTTGTTTTCAGAAGTATCCTGTCATACTCCACTATTACAAAGCTATGAAATCATTAAAAGTCAACGCTTATCCTCAAAATTCACAGGTAACACTGTTTTATCATCCTAGGAGCTGGGCTGAGACATAGTCTCACAGTGCTCAATTCTGAATCAGCTCAACTTTATTTTCCCTTTGAACCTAGATCTTGGGATCTCCAGTCACATAGGTGGGGTGTCCGTCAAACGTCATCTTTGTCTATAGGCTTTAAACCCATTCCTTTTGATGATTTAACAAACTCGATCTCGAGGCTAACTTTTGGGAAACGGATCCGCTAAGTTATCAGCCGTTTTGAGATCAGTTGTCTAATGGTCTTATGTCATTCTCGAGATTTGCCATTTTATAACTTACTCAGTGCCCGAGAGATAGTTCACTAACTATCGCAGTGTACACATTTTTAGCACTGGTTTTTATCCACATCGGGATATCTTCCAAAAAAATTCTGAAGCCACTCCATGGTTGATCAGGCCAAGAGTGTTTGCTTGGAAGATATCCAGGATACTGCTGCACCACCAAGAGTAAATACATATCCACTTTTGGATTTGGAATTGTTGGAATTTGAAATCCAGTTGGCATCACTGTGCCCTTCCAATATTGCTAGTTCTCTATCAAAGTGCAGCCCATAACTTTTAGATAATCGTAGATAATTTAATACCCTAGTTATGGCCTTCCAATGAGTATGACCTGGATTACTCGTATAGCGACTTAGTACATTTACTGAGTGCGCTAAATCTGGTCTATTACAATTTGTCAACTACATAAGACTTCCGATGACTCTTGCATACTCCACTTGTGACACGGCTTCACCTGAATTCTTTGTCAAATGAAGTTGAGGATCAAGTGGAGTTTTTTGCAGTCCCATTTGAGTAGGTCTTAAACCTCTCTAGGATTTTTATAGCGTAATGGTCTTGAGACAAAATTATTCCTTTTGAATTTCGAATAATATTAATCCCTAAAATTACATCTGCTAATCCCATGTCTTTCAAACTAAGCACATTCTCAGTGTGCTGTATTATGTCTTTGTTGCTTCCCATGATGAGCATGTCATCAACATACAACAAAAACGTATCCATGCGGAGTACTTTTCATGTATATGCATTTATCACTTTCTGTGATTCAGAAGCCATTTGACATCACTGTATTGTCAAACTTTTCAAGCTATTGCTAGCTTAAGCTCGTATAAAGACTTTACAAGTCTACTTATTTTCTTTCCTTGTCCAGGAGTGACATAACCCTCGGGTTGTTTCATGTAAATCTCCTCTTCTAAATAGTCGTTTAGAAAGGCAGATTTCACATCCATTTGATTGATTACAAGATCTCGTATCGCTGTGATTCCAATCAGCATACGAAACGAAGTTATTTTCTAAAAGAAAAACTATCATGAAATCAAAACCAAAATATTTCTCTGTATAATCTTTTTGGCTATGACTAATTTCAACTTTAGCCTCTTCTGCTTCTTTTACAGAAGTACCAAAAATGCTCGCCTCAATTCATGAGGTACTAGAGCTTATCCTTTACACGGAAACACATGTTCAAAAGAAGACACATTACTTGGTTACCGTGTTCACTTGGATGTCTGGTATATCTAATTTATACACCAGAAGACTATCAACACTACATTGTGTGCATATTCAATAAGGATACAATCCACCGTTTTTGGTCTGATTGTCACCTTCTTAGGTGGTTGCTAGGCACCCCACACTTTCATGTATTTGTATCAAAACACTTTACCTTTCCAAAGTTCACATGAAGCATTTCCAGTGACTTTGTGCGGTATTTAGTTCAGGATATAACTTGCGGTAAGCAATGCTTCCCCCCACATTTTTGGACTAACCCAGATTCCTGCAATAATGAGTTCATCAAAGAATTCGGTATTTCGTTATGAAACTAAATTAGATTCAAGTGAATCGTTTGATGGATAATACCATGTTCATGTCCTCTATCACTTCAAACTATGTTGATAGTTCTCTCGATTTGGTTTCCAACCTCGAGTTTATACTTCTTGATTTTTCCAAGGTCTCGTATTTGCTTCTTACACCTAGACATAACTATATTTCGTACAATCCTCAATGAAAGTCACGAAATATTTCTCACCAACTCTTGTATGAATCAAACCAAGAAGTTCGCTCGATGATGGCGTTTTAGTGAGTTTGATTTGAACGCAAGCCTCACATTTATCTTTGCTTATTTTGTATTTTGGGATCTCATTCAATCTACTTATAGATTCGAATATAACATGACCGAAACGTTTGGGTCAAATAGTAAGAGATTCAGCAACATAAGCAACTGGTTCTTTCTCATTAATCTCAATAACATTGGTTACATTAATTTTAAGTAAGACTGTCTCAAAGTTAATTTGGACCAGTCCGTCTTTAACAAAACCTTTGCCTACATAGACACCATTCTTTGTCAATACAAGCTAATCAGCCTCGAAATTGACTGTGAATCCGTGCCTAGTTAGCATTGTGCCATAAATCAGATTTTTCTGCATCTCTGCCACATGCTTTACATTGGTTATAGTGAGCTTCTTTCGAGAAGTCAACTTCAGCACCACTAATCCACAACTTGCAACCTTTGAAAGTGCATTGTTGTCTCTAAATAACTTCTTGTCATTCTCACATATATGAACCGTCACACCGATATCATACCACCACTTATGTGGGTTATACTCAACCACATTAACTCCGAGGATGACATTACACATGTCTATCTCGACTAAATTGGCTTGAGCCATTCCATTGTCTTTTACAACACCGAATCTAACAATTATCACATCGGTGTTGTTAGTCATATTGAAATTTGATTTTGTTCAAGAGAAACAAACCAAATTAATATTCTAACCAAGAACCCAATAGAGGCTCAATATATATGCAATAACAAATAATATTTGAACTACATAAACAGTACATGTTTCATTTTAATAAAAAAGAATATTGTATAAACAATTACCAAATGTTAATTGGCCCACTAACATAGTGTCCACCAATTAATTAAACCACTTGATCAAGATTCAGTAACCAGACCGACATCTTTAAACCAAGAAAACAATCCAACAGCTTTTGACAAACAAAAGTGATCGTCTTTACAAATAACTGATTGACAAAATAATCGGAAGTCAAAACCGATACAGTCGGTGAATATCTTTAAATATCGATACGGAATTAGATTCCAATTTAAAAATCTGCTAATCGAACCAACTAGAACCGCATGTGCGCGTTCTAAAGTTTGAACCGCAAACGCGCGTTCAAGTTCGAACCTCCTCAGAGCGTTCGTCAAACGGTTTCTCGAAACGCGTTCGATTAGCGTTTTAGACGCAATTTTAAACCTTTTGAAGGCGTTTATGAGAGACGCGATAAAGTGTTTAACAGTAACCTCCGCGAGCGTTCTTCAAACCGTTCTCCAATGTGTTTGATGTTAGGCGTTCGCAAACCCTAACCCGGTCGATACAAAATTTCAGAGAATCTGAAATCGATCGATGCACACACGGTGTCGATCGATACAAGAAAATTTTGCACAGACTCGATCGATGCGACTGTAGGTGTCGATCGATACACACACGGTGTCGATCGATGCAAGTGAATTTTGCACAGTATCGATCGATGCTATTGTAGGTGTCGATCGATGCACACCAAGTGTCGATCGATACACAACAAGTGTCGATCGATACACAACAAGTGTCGATCGATACACAGTTCCAGAGAGACTTAAATCGATCGATGCACACACGGTGTCGATCGATACAAAATAGGTGTCGATCGATGCAAGTGAATTTTGCACAAGATCGATCGATACAGACCTAAATCGGTCGATGCACACACAGTGTCGATCGATATAAGTGAGTTTTTTCACAGTATCGATCGATGCTTAGACGTTCGCAAACGACAAGCGGTATCGATCGCAATCGAACCATATTCGAACCACATCGTGCGTTCGTTGTTTACACCGTTTATTAATCGCAATTAATGACGGTTGTTAAAGGCGTTAAAGCAATACTGCTTCTACTACACGTTTCAAAGTTGCTAAAATAGCGTTTTTGATAACGTTCGAGTATCACTAGCAGTAGAACGTCTATTTTTATAAAATTAAATAAACACAAAATTGCTTCTACTACACGTTTCAGATTTGCTAAAATAGCGTTTTGATAACGTTTGAGTATCATCAGCAGTAGAAGAATCGTTTTATAAATCGTTTGAAAACACGTTTATTTACTCGCGATTAAAATCCGTTTGATGTTTATAAAACAGAAACGGATTTCTTTGAGTTAAGATTGTAGGACCAAAAATTTGCACAATAGACAGGAATAGATTTAATCACAATTACATAAATAAACGTTAAGGAAACAGGAGATTAATAAAACGATGAAGCATAAATAAATCAATGGAGGCGAGATGAATCTCTTTCCTTAACTCAAAGAATCTTCCGTAGTGCGACGGTTTATAATAGATCCATGAGTCCCAGGATACAATCAAAGGAATCTGTTATCGCAGAAACTCGATAACAGATCTGTCGAACATTATAACTACGATACTCTCGAATAAAGACTTACTCTAAGCAGTAGGGAATTGAAGGAACTTTTTCTTTTGTATGTGTGTTTTCTGTGTGTGATCAGATACCTTTCTCTCAAGAGAGGCGATCCTATATATAGGAGAAGATCATAGATGAAATTATTTCCAACTAGCAATTTGAGACTTTTTACATGTCCCTCACTTTTCCTTTTTTAAAGTTTTTCTTTTTTTAGGCTTTTCCTTTTTTAAAACTTTTCCTTTTTACATTCACAAGCTTTTTTCTTTTTTTAGGCTTTTCTTTTTTTGAGGTTTTTCATTTTTACATTCACAAAGCTTTTTCACTTAGCTCAAATATCTCATTTCAATTCACACATACACATATTTATAAAGCCCACAAACTCTTATAAATTTTGTTCCAACATTTGGTTGTATCTCATATACCTTTTGCTACATAGTCATAGATCTTTCACATCAATTTTGTCTTTGCCTTTTGCCTTCTGCACAAAATAGTTGTCAACATCGCTAGTACACTCCATAGAAAGCCTAAGAAGGTTCATATGCCTGAATGGGTCTTCCTCGGCATCAACTCCAAAAATTCTAACTCACAACAAAGCAAAATAACCAACAACATAAACTCACCATCTCCATTGCCTTCCTGAGAAATTTTGCACGCCTAGGATTATTTGCCATCCAAACCGATAGGTTTGCCATCATTCCATAAGAATAACTAGAATTTTTGAAGTTTGTGAAGGTATAAAGGATCTGAACCAGCACAAGAAGCTAATGCAACCTTGTGCTTCCAAATGAAGCTCGACTGGTGGATTGTCATATGATCCAGAAGTGCTCTCTTGACAAAGGAACATCATAAATGTGTAATTTGTATATATAATGAATTGTGATAGATATATAATGAATTGATACATTAACTAATCAATTGATACATGAATACACAACTATTCAAAAAACTATCTTATAAAATGGTTAACTATCCAAAACGATCTAGTGCATAAGTTGGACGACTAGAAAAAACTATATCTCTCGAAAATCATTCATCCAACCAATAATATTTCCTTTCTAATGATACCACCACAAATTCTCTATACAAAACTCTACTATCTGCTATGTTTAAAGATTTCCAAATATGTGAGTCTATGTCATAAATTTCATTATTTGATCCATAATAATCAGTTTCGATCAAGACAACCAAACTTGGTGCATACACACAACAAATCGAAGGGCTAATGTACCTATTATTTTTTGTTTTTTTGCATCTGTTGAATCCCAGCCTATGAGATCGTAGAGACGTTGATACGAACAACTGTTCCATCTTCCATTACTTCTTCAGAGAACATTACAATTTTCTTATTCTTGATGAAGAAATTGTGTCCACCAAAAACTGGTTGATCATGTCTTGTGACATCAAAGAGTTTCTCCCAAATTGTAGGTTGATCTTTGGACCTATTAGTGATCAATACTTCAGTCGTCAGTTCTCTGTTACCTCTTCACATAAGATTGTGATTTTGTTTTGTTAGATGAAAAAACTTGGAAAATGATGAATGATGATGATGACTAGTGACAACAAAAAGTTTTTTCCCAAAACTAAAACTTGATCTCTAACCTTGTTAATAACTCATAACTCGGTATTCTCTGTGTTTTTGGTAAAGGAGAAAAATTCTATCTTATTTGAAACACGATAACACCCTTGTCGTCCATCTCAGAAAGGATAATATTAAGTTTCTTGGGCTTCCAATTCAAAACCAATTGGCAATGAGTGGATTGGCCCAAGTTCCTTATATATTAGTGTTGGTCCCTTTATATTTCCGATGTGGGATCCTAACACGCCCCCTCGAGATGATGGCTCTTATCGGCCCATCTCGAACCGAATCCCACTTTAGGACCGGTAATAAACCCTTCTTGGGCCACCCTATTTGGGTCAAAAAACGAGGCTCTGATACCATGTTAAGATTTGGAGAAGAATTATATTATTATCTCTCAAAGGTTTACAATTGTCTATGTCTCCTATATATAATAAACCTACATTAAACCTAGAATATGCACGAATACATAAATAAGGAAATATTCCTATACATGACAATATCGTATCTCCTAATACACCCCCCCTCAAGTTGGAGCATGAAGATCTCGAATGCCCAACTTGGACAAAATTTCTTGTAAAGGACGCCCTCCAAGTGCTTTAGTGAAGATATCCGGTAATTGTTCAGTCGTTGAAACATGCTTTGTTCGAACAATCCCAAATTGTATATCATCTCGAATGAAATGACGATCAAGCTCTACATGTTTCGTTCTCTCATGAAACACAGGATTAGCTGCAATGTGAAGCGCATACTGGCTATCACAATACATATCCATTGCACCAGAATGTGTGATACCCATAGATGACAACACACTCTTTATCCACTTTAACTCCTTCAACACAGCAACCATAGCCCGATACTCTGCTTCTGCTGAAGAAAGAGACACAACATCTTGCTTCTTTGGGACACAGGAGAATTTCCTAATTGTATCAACCATCCGTTCAAGGATCTTCTCGTAAGAGGGCATCCAGCCCAATTGATACGAGATATTTTCGTGTCAATTATCCCATAGTGTACTCATGTCATTGTAGCACTTGAGATGTCAATCCATATGGGGTTAAGATTGAAGCACTAAGAATGCAAGAAACTTTTTAATCTAGAGCAAACATTGTTTTTGGTTTTTTATAAGTTTATGCAAAAAGAAAACAAATGCAAGAAGGAAAACAAAACACAAAAACACAAGACAAAGTGTTGGATCATGAACTAAGCTATCAATGAGATGGGTAACAATCAAACAATGAATCATTTGGAAGCATTAATCACTATCTTAGAACATGGAATTCACAAATATGACTAGTCCATTTCCATGGCACTAATCACCTTGTTAATTATCTAATCAAGAACAAATTTCCATTTGTGATTAAATAATTAACAAGCATTAAGAAACAATTCCAATTAGTTCACTAAACACCCTAAACATCAACTTCCGTTGGCTAGGATATGCATAGCTCACAAAAGGTTCGGATCAAGCAATTCATTTAAATTCGAGTCATGAGTGAAATGCCTAGGATCTAGAAACGAATGAACATACCTAATCTAGTACTAACACCGCTTACTCGAATCTATCCCTAATGCATGGGATGAGACCAAAAATCTAACTAATCTAAGGTGTAGTACTAGGTTTCGGTTTATCATGTCAACTCTAGCATTACGAACCAACCTAAGTGAAAGACTCATCCAAGATCATCCTAAATCACCTTCATCTAACCATCAATCAACCATTGACTAATGATGCCTAAACATTCAATGCACATTCATTCTTATGACATGGATCACACAAGTAGATTAGTTCACTTCCATGATACTAATCCATTTACAAATCATCTAGTTATCAAGAACTTCCGTTCGAAACTAAATGATCCATAATCATTAAGCGTTAGCCCATACAAGTCAACAATTCACCTTAATCATCAATTTCCATTGGCTAAGAATTGAATTGCATGCTTAGAAGTTTTCTAGACATTTCATCGAACACCTTCCGGGTGAGAAATGTCTTAAGTTCTAGAAATGAGTTGTCAATTCGATTCTAGCATTAAGATCCCTCCTAACATGAGAACAAATGTTTATCTAGTCCCAACCATCAACAATCAACCATCAAACCATCTAAATCAAACCTAATCATGATCCAACAAAAAGCTATTCACAAGAACACCAAGAACATGATGAACCCAGAAAAAGTCAACTCACAAAAATAACACAAATCACAAAAGTAAACCATAAAAAAGAAAGATGAAGATACAAATAAAGATAATATGAAATAAAAGTGAAGAAATCTTCCCTTATGTGAAATATACATGAAGATCCATTCAAGAGAGACTTTTTGTTTTTGGGAAAGAAGACTTATGTTTTTAATGAGTCAAGGTGACTTAAATACAAAAATGGGCATTAAAAGTGTCGGGATCGGTTACGGGGATCGGTCATAACCGATCGCTGATGGCAATCTTGATCGGTTATGGCCGATCGGTTATGACCGATCGCCTGATATGTCTTCACTATATTGGCCATAACTCTTGAACCACAGCCCTGAATGACACGAATCCAACGCTCACGCGAAGCTAACTTAATTGTCTATCTTGTGTCCAAATTTGAGATTAAACTGGGTACGGGAAGGCTTCCATCTGACATGATCTTTCAGCTGCTTTGGATTGCCGCTGCATTTTCCGGTAATGACATGTAATCAGTAAATCAAACGCATCTCACGAACCGCTGATGAGAATGACATGAAACCACTTCCATTAGAAAGCTAACTCAATTTCGAATAACTTTCGTGAAGAGCTCCCAGTCTAATTCAAAGGGCCAGGTGTTCTTCCGGTTGGATCTTTCAGACACATCGTCTTGATCAGGAATGTTGATCGGTTATCGGGATCGGTTATAAACCGATCCGATGTATATTTTGCTCCTTTTGCTCATCTTTCGATCTTCCTTTGATCTTCCTTCGAACTCCAAGTGTCTCCTTTGATCCAAGCTGCTCCAAGCACTCCTAAACACCTGAAAAAGGCTCCAGCAAGCCAAAAACGACACAAAACTATCTAGGACTTCTAAAATGCAAGTTAAAACTAAATGAGACTCAAATGCATGAAAAGATCCCAAAACTATACAAAGTGGGATTAAAACCTATGAAAATAAAGTCCTAAAAACAAGTAAAATATGGTGTTATCACCAATCCGAATCACACCAACCTGTAAGATGAAAATCACATTCAGCTTTCAAAAGGATTCCTAGTCCTGGACATCCCTTCAAGTAACGAACCACTCTCAATGCAGTCATCCAATGATCCTCCCTTGGCTCATGCATAAACTGAGACAAGATGTGAACCGAGTAAGCAAGATATGGTCTAGTCGCAGCCAGATAAATCAATCGTCCAACAAGTCTCCGATACTTCTCTGGATCAGCAAGCACCGTACTCGTCGATATTGCCAACTGATGGTTCGGCTCCATCGAAAATTCTACCGGCTTACCACCAAGCAACCCAACATCGGCAATAATATCAAGAGCATACTTCCTTTGTGACAAGTATATACCCTCTTTGCTTCGTGCAACTTTTAATCCAAGAAAATACTTCAGTTTACCCAAATCTTTCATATGAAAGCAACTACTCAAATATGTTTTGAACTTCTGTATAACCTATGGAGAGCTCCCTGTCACCACAAGATCATCAACATACACTAGAACATGCAAGTGAACCTTACCACGAACCAATGAGAAAAGAGAGTAATCAGCTCTACTCTGTATGAAACCATACCCCAAGAGTGCCTTTGTAAGTTTGGCAAACCAACACCTCGAAGCCTGTTTCAAACCATACAATGACTTTTGCAAACGACACACCATCCCCTTCTTAGAAGAGCTGAAACCTTGAGGTAATCTCATATACACTTCTTCATCCAAGTATCCATGAAGAAATGCATTATACATATCCATCTGATGCAATTCCCAATTCTTTCCAGCAGCAACCTGAAGAACCAATCTGACTGTGCTCATCTTTGCCACTGGAGCAAATGTATCAGAATAATCGATCCCCTCCTTTTGTCGATTACCACATGCTACCAGTCTTGCCTTATACCTTTCAATCGTTCCATCTGCATTATACTTAATAGTGAAAACCCATTTGCATTCAATAAGATGCTTACCTGCTGGTAACTGTTCAATTGCCCATGTTTTATTTCGTTTTTGGGATTCAATCTCCAATCTCATTGCTTCTCTCCATCGTGTTCATTGCCTCAGCGAATGTCCGTGGCACAACTCCTGCAGTTATACTACACAGAAACGCTCTGTGTGACACAGAAAACCTATCACAATTCACAAAGTTCTCAATTTCATATTCTTGACTTGCCTCTTGGCTCACAGTAGATGCCTTCATCGTAAACACTGTGTTGAGTTCGTAGTCACGTAACCTGACAGAGGATTCTTTCTTCCTCATTCCTCGTCCCAACACTTCATCTGGTACATAGTGTTGCACAGACTTTGCTTGTGTCACTGTTGCAGGTTCTGCATGTGTTACCCTCTCTGCTACAGTCCCATGATGTAGCATCGAATCTCCTGCAATCTCTGATATTTTTTCTGATACAGCCCGTGCCCCTACCTCTGTGACACCGTCTGACACAATCTGAGTTTGTGTCAACGTATCTCTGACAGCCTCATCGTGTGACTCTGTTACTCCTTGTGTGACACGCTGTGTCACTACACCCTGCGAAACAGAAGTTGCATCATGTACAAACTCATGTCCATGTGTGAATCCAGCACCATCCTCTACAAATAACCTTATCTTTTCAGAATTGCAAACACCATTCACATGTCTGTCTTTTAGCTCGAAATATTTCATATTTTCTAATAGATAAAGCTAAAATCCTTTTTCACTTCAAATGAAAATGTAATTAACCTAAATTGTAAGTCTATCCATCTACATATGCCTTACCGACAGGATAAAGTGCTGTAAATGACCAAGCCATTGTAATGTAATAATTTTCTAACAGCTTCGTTTTGGAAGTCTTGGATTTGGATATAGCTAGAAGATGCTGAAGCCTCTAAATATAGAATCCAAACTTCAGGCACCCTTAGAGCATCACCATCCGTGACACTTAATTGGGTGTCTTCCGAAATTTTTTTTTTTTTTTAATATTATATTTATTAATATTTTCTTATCTCGGCCAATCAAACTGTGACAAGTGGCGATTTGTTGGGAAGATAAGTGTCTTCGCAGAGACACTAGAGACCTTGGTTTCTTAAAATTTATTATATTAAATGTTGAAGACACTCCCAATAAACGTGCAATGGAGATGGTCTTATGTTGTTTATTCTACGAAAACAAATATTAGGAAAATAAGTTAGTAATCTTTCTCAAAGTAAAGGTTTAATCCCAATTGAAAAGTCGGCCATAAATAATTGCAGTATGTAAATAACATGACTCAATATCCTTATTTTTAGTTGATATGAATCAAAATCTCATGAACATTGACAAAATGACCAACCTAATTCTAATTTTTTTTAAAAATATCAAATAAAAAGAGGATACAAAATGATAAAATACAAAATACAATTTTGGTAGTTATTATTCATCATGTCCCAATTCAAAGCTCTTAAGTTTATTCACTATTAATTCATTAAGCCGATTAAAGAAAAAACAAAAAGAAGTATAGCAAATAATAAAAAACAAAAATTGGGGCTGGGAGGGAAGGCGAGGAAACGGTTAACCGCAGAGACTAATCTAGTTTCAACAGAACCACCTAACGAACCAAACCAAACCCAATGGTTCAACTTGGAGACGAGCCTCTTATGTAACCAAAATTTAATAAAAACGGCTTGTTTATTATTTATACTCCCTCTGTTTTATATTAATCTGTTTTATATTAATTGATGTTTAAAGTTTTTGTATACAAGATTAATGAATTATTTAAGTTTTTTTTCTATACTAAAAACATTATTTATTGTACATTTAAACACAATTTAATCAATAAATAAAACAATTTGCAAAATACAAAAAGTCAAAAACTATTAAAAAAACTATTTAATTTTGCTTTGATTTGTGAGAACGTCATTGATTTGAAAACAAAAAAAAATCTTTAAAACATCACTTATTACAGAAGGGAAGGAATATACTCTAAAAAATCGAAATCAAAACCGAACCTACACCGTTTAATATGTAACCATACAGAAACAAATTCAATAAACCAAATTTAATATTTTTGATTATATATGTGTACTTTTAAGTTAATTTTCAACTAAAAAAAACAAATTAAAATTGTATCAAACCGAATCTATACTAAATCGAATTGCGAATGGTGTTCAATTTCTATAAAACCGAGAAAATCAGAACAAAAAAGAAAAGAAAACAAAACCAATTAGTAAACCGGATTGTTCACCGTCTTGCTTCCAATCATATCATGTTGACTTGTTGTGATACAAAGTAATCGATATATTCCCAAATCAATAACCAAATCCGAATTCAATGTTCACGAGAAACAAGGAATCCGATTGTTCATCTTACAAGGATTATGAAGAAGAAAATCCTTCGTAGAGGAAGAACAGTGATGAGTACAAAGAGAATCTAGAGGAAGAAGATAACCAAATTCTAACAATTTTCTTCGATGATTCTAATTCTCTTCTCTGCTTCCTTTTTAAGCATCATCTCAAGCTGATGACTCTAAAACGATCTCAGCCATTGAGTACATCTTCTAACCTTAGCTCTCCACGTGTCCTTATTTCTTATTTACTAATTCCTATATCAAATCCTTCCCTCCCAAACAACCATGTCCTCATGGTTGAGAAGAAAACTATCAGTTCTTGTAACTCGTAGCAACCACAACAACCTTAGAATCTCCTCTGTCCACCTGATCAAACAGAAACTTCTAAGTATTCTCATCTTCACTCTTGTGCAACCACTTAAACAAGACATGTAGTAATGCTTTCCCCAATACATCAAAAACTTCGTTAATGCACCCCTTGTTTGTACGTGAACCTCCAATTTTTTCTCATCTGAACAGAAAAATAGTTTCCCGTGTCCACATTTGCAAAGTAAAAGTTGATAAGACTCCCTGCTTGAACTTGAATCCTGAGCAAGTTCTTCTTCTTCCAACATGGCCACACAGAAAAACAAAGGCTCATGTCCACATTTGCTGAAGCCAAGTGGATCCCACTCTCATTAGAGATTCTCAAATGTGCGGGCTGATTATCTTCAGGGGGCCTTGGTAATGATCCGTATAAAAAACCAATTGAGGAGCAATGGAAACCAACAGTCTGTTTTGATTCCTCTTGTGAAAAATCGGCCATTCTCGTTCTTATTCTGGTCTGAAACATCTCACTCTTGCACTCATAAACTGTCCAAACAGTGAAGTGCTTGTCCATATGTTCCAGAACAGCTTGGAATAAAATAGTAGCATTAATCTCGCTATAACTGCTCCCTAGTATCAAGAACAACATCCTTTTCTTCCTGAAACTAACTCCATGGCGCTTCACAATTCCAGCAATTTCCTTCGCCGTATTCAAAGTCTGCGTCATGTTATGTATAACACAAAGCACACTCGGACTGTTATCTTTGACCTGAGCCAGATTATCGTTAAGAATATGGCCAGCAGAGTGAAAATGCAGAGTTCGCGCTTCGTTCTTGAGTGAAAGACTTGTGAAGTCGCCGTGAAACATGTCTTGTAGGTGCAGACACTTTTCTTGGACAACATTCGAACTTTGCAGTGTTGGCACGATCACAGTCTTGGTTTGTTTATACTTAAACATAAAAGTCTTATAAGACTTTTTCTTCTTCCTTCGTTGTTGTAGCAGCTGCTCTGTGACCTTAAGCAAAGAGAAAACATTTTCTGGCAACCTGATATGTGATGAAACACGCTGCAACTGCTTAGACTGATAATCAACCTCCAAATTATGCACACTGTCAATAACAACAACGTTTTCAATGTTCTGCTGACCAGTGTCATCATATTTTCGTTGTGCTGCAGTTGCTTGGCCTCTATTGTCCTCGTCCAACTCCTCTTCATCTTTGGGTTTCAGCAGAAAAGTTGGAGGCAATTCTTCACTCTTCTCAATGAAGCCAACATGTTTCTCCATAGAACCATTAAGCATAGAAGACGAATTGAACCTAAAATCTGCAGTCGTTACATCCATTTTTGTAACCAAAACTGAATCAGTCTCGACCACAACATTTTCATGGCATAGATGCACTTCCATTTCGTCTGAATTGTTCGCACTCGCTTCATGAATTCTCAGCAATTCCTTATCAGTCTGTATTGACTCATCTTTTTCCTCGTCTGCCGAACTTAACTCTGCTTCCTCCGCAGTTTCCATAGTAGTTCCATCAATAGTTTCATTGCTGGAATCCGCAAACCGTTCCTGCAACAAGATCTTATACGATTCCCAAGCGCTCACACCATATCTACTGAAATCAGAGGGCACTAGTGATCTATCCCAAGCTTCAGCCAATTCATCCAAATGAATAGCAGCGACCCAAACTTTATATTTCTCCGGAATATTAGCAATTTCGAAAAACTGTTCCACTGTGAAAAGCCATTCTCTGATCTTATCCCCATTAAACCTAGGCAAATCGATTTTTACTAATCGAGTTACACCGGAAGAAGAAGTCGTAGTACCTGTTCTTGATTGTCGAATCAACTGCTGCTGGATAAAATTCGAATCTGATTCACAATTGCGTTCGAAAATCGCCATAGATGTAGATGTACAGACGAAAATCGCGTTCGCCTGCCCCAAAATCGAATCCGAGAATCGAATGGCGACTGATACCTTTGATACAAAGTAATCGATATATTCCCAAATCAATGACCAAATCCGAATTCAATGTTCACGAGAAACAAGGAATCCGATTGTTCATCTTACAAGGATTATGAAGAAGAAAATCCTTCGTAGAGGAAGAACAGTGATGAGTACAAAGAGAATCTAGAGGAAGAAGATAACCAAATTCTAACAATTTTCTTCGATGATTCTAATTCTCTTCTCTGCTTCCTTTTTAAGCATCATCTCAAGCTGATGACTCTAAAACGATCTCAGCCATTGAGTACATCTTCTAACCTTAGCTCTCCACGTGTCCTTATTTCTTATTTACTAATTCCTATATCATGTTGACGCAATAAGAGCGAAGGAAATAAGAATCACAAGAGGTAAAATTGTGATGGAGGTCGAAGCTCCAACAATGGCAGGAGCCACCATCAAGCTTACAGTCAAATTCGGAGGCCAATCAATACCACTTTCGGTATCACCAGATATTACAATCAAAGACCTCAAGTCTCTTCTCCAACCCATCACCAATGTTCTTCCTCGTGGCCAGAAACTCATCTTCAAAGGTTTCTGATTAAATTTCGAATATTTTCCTCGCTAATCGAGCTAAATCCTTGTCATGGGTCTTATTCAAAATTCGATTTTTGTTTTCCTGGAAAAATAAAGGTAAGGTTTTGGTGGAGACGTCGACTTTGAAGCAATCTAAGGTTGGCGATGGAGCGAAAATCATGTTAATGGCTTCTCAAGGTCTGCATCAAGGGGTCAGTGTTCTTCTTTTATGGTTTTGAAATCTTCTTTTATGGTTTTAGGAGAAAGATATTTAGAGATTTGGATTCTTGCTAACATCTACTTGTTAAGGTGTGTTAATGCTGTGGTAGTATTTAAAATTGAGCAGGAAGGTCCAGTGCTTAAGGAAGCTAGTACAAGGCCAATCTCTAGAACTGTTGTATCGGATAAAGTAGATCAGACAAAACCTGGTCTGCTAGTAGACAAGAACCGCACTGATCGATGGAAAGCCACAGGAGTCATTGCTTTAGCTCAAGCCAATTTGAAGGTATATAGAGAAGGTCTTACATGTTTATTATTGTGGTGTTGGTTTGGATTTATCCTTCAATTGTCATTGAACTTGTTTGTTGTGGAAAAGGTTATACCCGAAGAAGTGTGGGACTGTGGATCCGTAGCCAGAGTACTTGATATCAGCGAAAACTTCATTCGAGAAGTACCTGCCCGAATCAGCTCTCTTGGTTCTATGCAGGTGAGAAACACATGGATTCATGTATATTTCAAATCCTTCTGTTTGTTGAAGCTTTTATATAGAGAATGATATGAGTGCCTTTGTAGAAATTGTTCCTTCAAGGAAATGGTCTGTCCGATGAATCCATTCAGTGGGAAGGAATAGCATCTCTGAAGCGTCTCATGCTTCTGTCCATTAATCATAACAAGTAAGTTTATTGCTTTCACTCTCTGAACTTTTCTCGTAGATATTAGACACGCCTTCAATACTAGCATTTGCAAGATAGTGTTTATGTTTTTTCTCGCCAAACAAAACTTCAAAATTGATTCGAAGCTGCAGTTATGCGAAAACCGTAATCACTAGACAAAGATATATAGTAGTTGTGAACATCGAAATGAGGTTAAGTCGGGAAATCATTTTTTTGTGATTGGATTTTTGGTTGTTTTGCAGTCTAAATGTCCTGCCATCAGCAGTGGGTTCACTGACGTCTCTTAGACAGCTTGATGTCGCCAACAACAAGTTGACAAGTCTACCGAATGAGATAGGACTTCTAACGCAGCTTGAGATCTTGAAAGCCAACAATAACAGGCAAAATTAGCTTTACACATATCTTTATAAGTGATCCAAAAGACAAAAAAGGTTACCGTCTTTGCATTTTGATGATTTTAACATCTTTCTGCTGCAGAATGACTAGTCTCCCTGAGAGTATCGGAAACTGTTCCTTCCTCATGGAGGTAAAAGAAAAAAATGACATCTATGTCAAGACCGTAGACTTTTTATTTGGCAAATAACAATAACAGTCAAAGTGAGTAAATCGCAGGTTGATCTTTCAGCAAATATTCTATCAGCACTTCCAGAGACATTCACCAAACTGCGTAATCTAAAGGTAAATCGAATCCCCCTTTGCTACTACTCTTGTTCCGTGACCGTGGCTTGGCTTAATTAGTAGTGTTTTTGGTGTTTCAGACGCTGGAGGTGAACAACACGGGACTAAAGACGCTGCCGTCAGTTTTATTCAAGATGTGTTTGCAGCTCTCAACATTAGGACTCCATAACACAGAAATAACTGTTGAATTTCTCCGACAGGTTTGTTTGTTTTAGTCCCTTTTAGGCAGTCTCATGTTTCGAGTCTTTAGCTTCTTTCTTTGTTGTCGAACTGAAACAAGAAGAGTATTTTGGATTGTGGCAGTTGGAAGGATGGGATGATTTTGATGAGAGACGACGTACGAAGCATCAGAAGCAGCTTGATTTTCGGGTTGTTGGGTCTGGCAAATTTGACGAAGGCGCTGATAAATCTTGGTGATCGAGTCAAGTGGAGTTTTCCTCAATGCCTTATTTTCGAATATATTCATAAAAACCAAAACCAAGCTGAAATTTATTAATTCAAAATCGAGCCGAATTATTGAAAAAAATAATATTCGAATTGAATTTCATAACCATTCGAAAATATATATCATCTCCTTTATATAAATTGATTTGATTTTTCTTATGATAGTGTTTCATATGAATTGTCAATAGGAACATATATGAATCCTGGAACACTCTCGAATCATATGCTGTTATGTTCTCTGGATACTGATATAATCTACTTCCTCAGATTGCAACGATGATGCATGATGAATTTCGAATGGAAAGTGCAGAAATGGATGCAGTTGAATAATGAAGTGAAGTTTTTCGTTTGAACTATGTAAAGAATCTTAAGTGACAAGTCATGTTTCTTCTTTAGGTCATAAGATCTGCTTTTAACACCTTCTCACGATTGTCCAGTAGATTTGTTCCGGATATAAGTAAAAAACAGACCCAATTCGAGCTTTCCTTTTTAGGGGTTGTTACTAGGGATGTTAATAAGTGTTTATATTTATGGGTTAGCCCTAACCCTTTTTAATATATTAAAGTCCTGACCCTTTTTTTTTTTGATCAAAAATTCGCGGGCTCAAAACGGGCCCAATAAATAAAGTTATAGGGTTTTAAAATTTGACCCTGATTTGTGCAAGTTTTTTTGTTTCTTCTGTTTTAATAAAACGTTATCGTTTCCATTGAAACGAAAAAAAAGTTTCTTCTTCTCTTCTGTGAAATCCCCAAATCGTGTTTCAATCTTTTTCGATTACTTGCCCTAATATTCATCTTCTGATCTCAGAAATCTCTAAATCTTTTGTGTTCTGTTCTGATTTTGTGTTTACTAAAAACCCTTTAATTCAATTTAGAAGGAGAAGAAGTATATACGGTGGATCGTATCCTTGCTGTGCTGAAGAATCCACTCTCCAGGTGAGTTTCTCCTTCAATAGTCTTAAGATTTGATTTTCTTGGTTCGTTTTGGGAGATTGATCCAAAACGAAGCTTGATTTTCTTCCACTTATGAGATAAGGAGCCACTTGTATATTACTTTTTTGGAAGTTCGGAAGTCTTAAGTTCGTGACCCATGTTTCCTCTTTTTTTTTTCCTTTTTTCAGATAGAACCAATCCCAAGTGGAAATCTTCCCCCTGGTTTTGATCCGAGTACTTGCCGCAGTGTGTGAGTGTTAGGATTTTTTTGTTTTTTGTTCACTTTTATGTATATTTGGTGTTTTTGGCTTAATATTGTCTCAGTAGTGAGCTCAAGTTTCCAGTTTGTGAGTCACATAATTAGTTAGGGGATACCATACTTCAAAGATGTATTAATGTGTATATATATATATTGCTAATAATTGTGCCTTGAATGAATACGCTTGTCAAAAATGTTGGTTACACAAGCTTTTCTCTGAATTTTTGCTTCTAATAATCTGGGAAATTTTGATTCTTTGTTATTGCCCCGTCATTGAATGAATTCGTTTGTCAGAAGTGTTGGTCTTGTGCTGTTTTCATTTTGATTCTTGTTTAGGTTTCTTAGTTTGTCTATCTTTGAGAAATTGCAGGTACGTTGGAAACATCCATATTCAGGTGACGGAACCTCTGCTCCAAGAGGTTTTTGCTAGTACGGGCCCTGTAGAAAGCTGTAAACTTATTAGGAAGGAAAAGGTTAGTGTTTATGTTGCTCTGTTATAATACTCTACTTACGGTTTTAGGATGCTATGTTTTACGACGATGACCCTTTTTTCTTGTGTACTGGCCATGATTGGTATTGGTGGTCGAGTCTTAAATCATTTCAGAAACCGGCTTCTTCCCAAAAATGTTCAAGCATTGATTTGTACTCGCAACTGGTTACGTGGATTTGCAGAGTTTGAAAGTAAAGTTTCAATACATTATAAGCTTATGTCTTAGGTTGAGTTAACTAACTTGTATTCATAAAATTTTAGGTGATATTGAAGATTATTTTGATATAAAGATAATGATATTACAAATGTGGCAAGTAGCTCAGGAGTTGAAGATTCTAACACATGATGAGGAAGCCAAGTTTTAAATATTTTAAATCCACTTTGTTTCTTATTTTATTTTTTTCTTTCAGAAAACCAATATGTTTTAAATATTTTAAATCCACTTTGTTTTAAATATTTTAAATCCACTTTATTTCTTTTTTATTTATGACTTATTAGTTGTGTGGTTTGTGTCTTACTCTCAAAACTTTATTATAAAAGTTGTTTTTTAAGTAAAAAAAAACATAACCACTTCGAAAAGGTCTCAAAAGGGTTTAACCTTATATTACAAATTTTATAGGGCTTAAAAAGGGTTATGGTTCATTTAAGATTGGGCTTTAAATAAGCAGGGCTGGGTTGGGTTTAAAAACCCTTATTAACATCCCTAGTTGTTACACATTCAAAATATAAAAACTCGCAATACAGACCACAAAACAAAATTCATTGTGGCGCTTGTAATAAACCTATTAGACCATCTCCAACGGGGTCTCTTAAGGATCTCTTAGGGGGAGTTCTTAGCGTATTTTATTATTAAAAAAATGTACAGTTGTAAAAAATTCTAAGAGTCGCTTCTTAGATAAGAACCTTAAGAAACGGTTCTTACTGGCCACGTGTCATTTTTTTCTTCGACCAAATTTTTTGTTCCTTCTCCTTGTTCTCTCCGTCGACGCCTATCTTCTTCTCCGATCAAATCCTTCTCTTCACCGCTGCCTATCTTCTTCTCCGATCAAATCCTCACTCCTGTTCTTTGCCTCAATCCTGTTCTTTGCCTCAATCGCTTCAGTTTCTATGGATTGCGCCGCCTGGATTTGGCGCTCGACAGCTCTGGCTTGCTTTCACAGTTCTCTCTGCCTTCTCCGTTTGCCACACCATCTGGTCAAATGGAGATTAGGAGCTGCTCTCAAGTTTGGTAATCTTTTCTCGAGGTGAATTCTTCTTCTCCATTCGAATGAAGCCCCTGTTTTCATCTGATTTTGGTGATAATCTGATTCTTCCGATTGATTGGTGTGGCTTGAGTAGTTTTGAGGAGATACGAATCGTTATTGGTCTGATTGTAGTGTTGAGGAAATGCAAAAATTAAGCAAATAGAGATGAATTGTAAATCATCGGAAGTTGTGAATTAATCTCTGTTTGTGGCTTCCATTGTCAAGTTTGCTCAGTGCTACTTGAACTCTTTGAATTGCCATTTAAACCAGAAACAGAACAACATCCCAGGATCCAGAGCATGTTCGAAATCACCGATTGCGTTAAGGACGGGAATTTTGTGAGTATGGTTGGATGGCCCACGCTTGGTCACGGGATTAAGGTTTTGCTCGATTCTCTTGGCGCAAAGATCTCGAGCTTGAAGGAGAATCAAACTTCTGTGCTTTTCCTCATTGGGGCAAGTTCCAATGATCTCTTGTTTTGGATCATCAGATTCGTTGAGCATCACTTCCCCTTGATTCGTTAGGAGAATGTAAACCGAGTGGAAAATGTTTGATGTTTGAATAATATTTTGTTTTTAAGGACTATGTAGAAGACTATGGGATCAATGTACCTTTTAGAGCACTCCAAGCTTTAGGATGTAAAGTGGATGCAGTGACACCGAACAAGAAGAAGGGAGAGATGTGTGCAACTGCGTTTTATGACCTCGAGGAGGGAAGACAACTTCCTGCGGAGAAGCGGGGACATAACTTCCCTGTGACTGCATCTTGGCACGATGTTTGTGTTGATGATTATGACTGTGTAGTGGTTCCGGGAGGGAGATCACCTGAGCTACTGGTGATGAATGAAAAGGTTGTTGCTTTGGTCAACAAGTTTGCAGAGAAAGATAACGTTTTTGCAGCCATTGGACATGGTCAATTGCTACTTGCAGCCACCGGTGTTCTTAAGGTAATTCATTTGCTTCTTTTGGGATAGTGATCCTGTAGTGAATCGTGATTTCTTTGCCTTGATATTAGAAAATGTGATTTTGACTTTCTATGTACACGGTAGTTTGATGAATACAATGACGTTCTCAATCAAGTCTTGTTTCTCATATTGTTTATCAAAGTCGTGTTACATGTAGCTTTTCTTGGTCATGTGATGCTTTTCTTTTTTTTAAGAACCCCACTTGGGGTTTTACCATTGGAAGAGAGAAAAATTATAATTTCTTAATGAGGTTCTTAAATTAAAAAATTTCAAAATTATTATTATAAATAATGGTAAGAACCCCAATTGGGATTCTACCTTTGGAGATGCTCTTAGACATGGTGTTAGAGATCAGTCCTCATCGACATTGACTTGCTCGTACTCCACGAGGGACAAATTGTTGTCCTCTTTAACAATTATGTCATCCGGTTCGATGACCTCGATGTGACCCCATCTGTCAAGAGCAAGCCTCATCGATCCATTGAACATATCTATCTTTGTATTTCGAAGAATCACAATAGTTCCTGGTTTCATCAAGTCCACTGGCCCAATAATATATATATATATATATAAGAAAAAACAAGAAAGACTTGTGTTAGCAACATCACTGTGTAAAATAACTAAAGTGATCCACTTTGAATAACCAACTGAATAT
Organism: Eutrema japonicum; assembly: GCA_030161315.1. Lineage (NCBI taxonomy): Eukaryota > Viridiplantae > Streptophyta > Magnoliopsida > Brassicales > Brassicaceae > Eutrema > Eutrema japonicum. The sequence continues at coordinate 34,443,851 of BSQW01000010.1, forward strand.
CAGGGCAGAACAGATCCTAGAGAGTGTCTTTGATCAACAAAATCTCACACTTTAGCAAAGAATTGTAATTAAATTGCACACTCTAGCAGAATATATGTGATTAACAAAAGATCGTTCTAAAATTAGAAAACTTGAGCATTTGAAAATTTTACAAATGCAAAGTGTTTTGCATGTTTTTCTGTGTTAAATGGACTAATTATACAACTCGTCTCTAATTTCACCATGGTGTTTTTGGTTTTGGTCAAACGTTTGAGTTTTTATGAAAGAAAAAAGTAAAAAAAAAAATTTATCACTTCGTCTTTAACTTTTGTTGTAGACTATGTTCTCAAAGTTTTTTAGATTTTTAATTTTGAAGAGAAATATTGAGATTTTGTAAAAACAAGTTCAGAGCAAAATAAAATATTATCTTATTTGTAATTGACTATGAATAAAATAACGCATAATGAATGCTTCTTTTCTTTAAATATGTTGATTGATTCTTTAATTGCATTTTTGAAGAAAAGAAAACACACACAAATTCTTCTCCAAATGGTTCTCAATGCCTCATGCGTTGCTTCTCCGTAATGAATCTGTCAAACATGAGTAAAAACTATCACCCAATGTAAAATTCCAAAACATGTATCAATATTTTGTCTGTCGTTTGAACTTATAGTTAATATTCATGACGAAAAAGTGTTTGTCATTGAGGTTTTTCGGTTTGTGTAAGGAGTTATTAAATATAAGAGCTTTGGAGTTTCTAACTTGGATAAGAAAATGTAGAATGTAAATCACATGCTTCAAATTGATCTTGAAATAAAATATGTCTAAAACGTCATGTTCAAATTTTGCACGAATAAATATTGATACTAAAAACATATACGAATACGAACCGCACATAATCATTTAGTACATTTAAAGTTTTGAGTTTTGTTCTATTTTTATGATATAATAAATGGTTCGTTTTTCATATTTTGCCTTAGGTCGTCATAATTATTATGACGGGTCGGCGGTGGAGGAGGTGTGTTTCTCGGTCGTGGGTTGTTCCAATTTGCAGTACCAGAGATTATGTCGGTCCATTCTACATGTGGATCGGTTCGGCACAGTATTTCATTTGATGTTGAACGCTTTAAGTTAGCCCACAGAACAGTAACGCCATATAAGGTCAACGTGGATGCATATGGAACGAAGAGAAAATCTCCTGAGAAAATAGCCACTACTTTTGGAGGAGTGAAAATAGAGTCTGGTTCACAGCAATCAAGTAAGCCGTCGATGATGTTACTCAAATTCCAATCGGCGTCGCTAGGATGCGCTGAGAGATAAGAGAGAGAGAGAGAGAGAGAGAGAGAGAGAGAGAGAGAGAGAGAGAGAGAGAGAGAGAGAGAGAGAGTACCCAAAGCTTTTATGACATTCACCTCCTCCGCCTGAAGATTATTCCCGAGTTTCTCGTCAAAACTGGGAGCAAAAAATGAGAAAATTATGATAGGGCATTCTTGTAATCCAGATACAGTTAACACATTCTCAATTAAATCTATTGCTCCAACTCCAAGATATGGGGCTGGGCAGTTGTCCAGATCCCACAGGACAACAACCGATATATCACCGATCGAATTGATCAACGACATTTTACCGTTAATTCTAAATGAAACCCTATGGTTCTGCTTCCCTTGCTGCCTCGAGTCATATTTGACTTCTTTTGGCCCACAATATGATACATTGGCCCATTTAAATTATAGACCTTAGTATGCTATAAGAAAGAAAAAAAAACAAATCTATCAATTATATAAAAGTAGGTCAACTCTCTCCGGCTGCTTGTCACGTCAGCACTGCAGAGATTGACATGTGGCATTCTGTAAAAAAAAAAAATCAAAAGAAAATGTTTCACATCTCTTCGTCTTCCTCTTATCTCAAAGGGTTTAATTGTTCACAACTTATTTCTCTTCCACCACCACTTTTGATACCTTTAAGGATATCTCACCAATACAATATTAATTTTTTTTTTAAATTAAATAATTAAATTTATATAAAAAAAGAATTGGATCAATTAAATATGGAGACATATGTATTGGGTATCTCTTTTGAATTTTTTTTTTTTTTAATAGTGGGTATCTCAATTGAGGTTGCTCTCAGTCTCTCCCCTTCTCACTTATTTGGAGTCCCAATAAAAGAAAGAAACTCAACGAACGTTGAGATGGAGCACTGCTCGTAATGTATTCCAAGTCTCGAATCATAGTGTATTCGAAGCAGGGCCGGATCTGGGCAAAGCCCAATGAAACATTTGTCTTGGCTCCCATTTTTAACAGGCCTCCATAGACTATATCAATAAAAAAAATTTTATAAAACTAAAAAACAAAACCCTTGATCACGCTTCCTTTTTTTTTAAAGATCATGCTTCTATTTTTTTTTTTTTTTAAACCACGTTTCCCTTTTTTGTTTTCTCTCCGACTCTTACATTTGAAAATTTTTTTTTATGAAATGAATTAGTAACCCCCATTTTAGTTTTTTTTTTCAAGCCCCCAAATTTTCAGATCCGGCCCTGATTCGAAGATTTTCATCTCCCCTTCTCTTGTATTAAAAACCAAGCGGCCAATTTCTCCACCGCCGTACAGATCGAAAGTCGGATTGAAGGTGTGGAATCTTTCTCTGAGATGGACGAAGATGACATGGTTTTGGGCTTTGGTAAAGACAAAGACTCAAGGCACCCTGGAAATATAGATATATACCGGGAGTTTCATATATATGGGCATGATCGTGTTGGTCAGCCAAATCAATAGGTTTTGAAAGATTTAGGCAATCAGTGTTGAGGTTCATGTCGCTTTCTTTCTTAAGGAGTAAAGACACATGTACAATCTGATAAAAAGTTGTGCGATCTTTAACATTTTAAAGTTGAAATTGTCGAGAAAAGGTAAAATAAATTGGTATGCCTGCGTGGAGGAAGAAATGGAGATCAATCAAGTTCTTTGGAGAATGCTTGATGTTAAACCCTTATATTGTTTTCATGGTATTGCTCATTGTCTCACTTTTTGTGGTTCTATTGATTTGGATGACTATATATATTTTTTTTTTTGAAACTGGTTTTTGGATGACTATTGTTAGAGGCTTAATCTGCATGAATTTTTTATAAAATTGGAATCGATGTAGATGTTGTCAATTTCCGTATTATAAAGGAGATAACAACGACGACCATATCTTCGGTGATAGTATTAAACAAGAATTCCTTAAATTGGGATGAAATGTGTTTATATGCATCATTTTACTGCATCTTGAAATTTATTTCCATTATTTTTTAAGTATTGACTACAAAATTATGTGTAAAGAAATTGGTATTAAATAAAATCTGGCTCAGTTATTCTGCTAGGTGAAGTTGTAGAAGCTGAAATTAGTTTGCTTTTCGAATTGTTTCCACCTCTCAAGGACATGGAAAAGATCGCAGAGAAGCTTAAGCGGTACATTGAGCTAAATTCTTTGTCGCAAAATTTAACCCAAAAAAAAAAACACACACACATTTCCTAAAAATCTCATTTTGGCAACGCGACAGAAACTTACTTTTTTTATATAAAATATCATAATTGAATATGTAGAAAACATTGTGCACACTGGTCTTCCTCTTCTGGAAAACATTTGAACATAAAATTAGGGATGTCAATCGGGCTAGCCCGGCCCGAAACCAGTAAAATCCGCATATATTTGAATCCGACCCGGTTCGGTCCGAAAAAAAAATCGGACCTATATTCCAAAGCCCGACCCGGACAGGGCTTTTCGGGCTTTTTTTTACAAACACAAAAATTCATAATTCTCAAATGAATAATTAAAACAAAATATTTATAAAAATAAATCTAAATTGAAATGTATTATATCAAATCCAATTAAATTTAAAAGCAAAAGTTTGACAAAAAAACAAATAAATCGTATTAGCAAATAAAACATAAAATCAAAACACTTCAAATCTAGGTAGTAGAGTTTAGATTAGAATATCATTCATCGTATTCTAAATCCTCATCACCATCAAGAGGAACAAATAAAATAATAATATTAAGTTTTGACATGTATAAATCATATAGAAATGTCATTGAAAATCTATAGATAATGATTATAAAAATATGAAGTAAATATGGATGAATGATAATGGTACATGGATCACGAAATGTATAGAAAATATGTCAAATTATTATTTTTAGAAAGATAAATGTTGGAATAAAATCTCTAACCAATTAAAATATAAATTTTCGGGCTTTTCGGGATAAGCCCGAAAAACACACTAACCCGAAAGGTCCAATTTTTTCGGGCTTATATTTCTAAGTCCTAATTGACACCCCTACATAAAATATGTTCACTTCTAGAATTGATATTTATATGGATTTTGTAAGTTATTGAGTGGGCCTTAAAAGACGTTAATAAAGCCCAGCCCAGATACCCATAAATAAATCTGTCTTCGTTAACAACGTTTTAACTTTTAACGATATAACCCCATGTCCCTAGTTCAACTTGGCCTACATATTTTATTTAGAGCATCTCCAATGGTTTTTTCATTTTTTTCTTTTAAAAATGAACTTTCTTTAAAATGAAAGAAAAAATTGAAGAAGAGTTTTCTCCAACAGTTTGCTTCATTTTTGTCTTCAAAAAGAATATTCCAAGTATATTATATCTTTATTTTATTATTAATTGTTAATAAGACCCTTTACTTTTCAGTTTTACAAACTTTTAACTACTTATTTTATTTATAGCAATTATTCATCAAAATTGCGATTTAAAATAATTTATACATTTATTATATAGATAAAATTACATTATATAATGTAATAACAAACAATAGTATAATTTTATGATGTACTAGTAGGCATATATTTTTCTTTAAATGATCAATTAACGCACTTCGAAGTGAGAAATGAGTTTTTATATATGTGATTTGCATTTTTACTTTATAATATGATTAGATAAACACATAGTTTTAAAATTAATTAGGTAAAAGAAAACATATAATTTTGTTTGAGTATAAAACAAAACAAATAAAAAATGGAAGACATATTTTGTAAATAAAAAAGTTCACCTTCAAAAAAATAAAGAAATGAATAGTGTTCCTTCAAATATGAAGGAACACTATTCATTTCTTCATTTTGAAAGTGAAATTGAAGTACAATTGGAGAAGATTTCTTCATTTTCATCTTCATAACGAAAGAAAAAGTGAAATTTGAAGGACCATTGGAGATGCTCTTACTCAAATTCTATTTTGGCCCATAAGCTAACAATTTTTGCCACAAAATTAACTCCAATTTAGCATCCAAGCATCCCCGACGAAGACCTCTGCATACTCTGCGTAAATCAATCGTAAATATAATCTTATAGTCATAATCATATATATGTTATAAACTATGATATATTATAGGTGAGTATATGTGTTTATATATGTATTATACTAGGACTTGACCCGCTTTATAATTAGTGTGGGGTCATTTTTTTTAAAGAAATTGTTTTGAATTTTAAGAAAAATTGTTTTTATTTGAATTTTATAATATGCATAACTCATGATTATAGATAAAATTGTCAAACGGAATAATTTTTCTATTTAACCTGTTTAGCAGTGGACTAAAATATTATTCGGGCTAACCCATAAAATATATAATCTTGAAAACATAACTCTATTAATTATTATGCACCGTTTAATGACTCTAGTTTTGTGGTTAGTTCAAGAACTCTTACAAAATTAATTTTCTTGTGTTTAACTTTTTATGAAATTAGTAAAATATTTTTCAACATTTATTTTGATATAAATTCAAATAAAGTATAATAAACTATAGTGAAAAATATATCAAGATTTTGAATACATATTTTTTTTTGAATATATATGAATTGATTATTATTTAAAAATATATAGTATATAATATTTTTAATGCAAAATAAATACTTTACATATTCTTATCACTAATTGTCAAAGACAATTACACCCTTTCCTATTTCAATTGTTCTTTGTTATTTGTAATGACATTTTATATAATAACTTACAAAACAAAGATCATTTTCAAAAATATATTCTTAAATAATATTATAGAGATATATATTATATTATATATTATTTTGTGAAGAGATGATAGATGGAGAGAGAGTTTTTCTTCTTATTGATATTTGCTTATCGATTCTTTGCATTGATCAACCTATTCTTCTTAAGAATAAATATGTAAAATATTAGGGAGTCGCAAAGTAGGTGAAACAAGATATTGATTATAATGTATTACGTACTGTTTCGTTAAAAATTTTATCATAAAAACCAAATGAGATAAAAACTATGACAAAGGAAAAATAGTACAGTGACGTAATCTCCCCTTGGAATGATGAATATAACATTCTCTTCATAAATCTTGCAGATGACGCATTCCGATGTTTTGAATATGCTTTCTGAAAGTTGTAGTGGGAAGTGCTTTTGTAAAAAAATATGTTGCATTGTCACTTAAACGAATATACTGGATATCCACTTCTTGATTCTTCTCGAATTCTCGAGTGTAGGAGAAAAATCTAAGAGGAATATGATTCGTTCTATCATTTTTGATGTAGCCTTCTTTGATTTGGGCGACACATGCAACATTATCTTCAAACAATATTGTTGGCTCCTTATTGGTGATTATTCCACTTGATTGTTGTACATGATCATGAGTCATAAATCTGAGCCATACATATTCTCTACATGACTCATGAAGTGCAAAAGTTTCTGCATAATTTGAAGAAGTGGCGACCAAAGTCTGCTTTTGGGAACGCCAAGAGATTGCAGTGTCTCCAATAGTAAAAACGTATATGTTGATTCTGAAAAATCACACAAGGGACAAAACAATAAACTCAATGGATCGAATCTCGTTTTATTGATCAAACTCGGTGGAGCTACAAGATTGCTAGATCGTAAAAGATGACTTAAGAACTAAGGAGATAAAAGCTTAAGGTTTTAGCTCTATGTCTCTCAGTTCTCGCATATGGTTGTGAATATCATGAATTGTGGTGAGGGCCTCCTTATTTATAAGGTTTGAGTCGGTCCAAATCGAGGGGATTTCTTTTTCCTAATTCTATCATGATAAGGAAATCTTAATTTTCTCCCAACGAAATTGAGAAAGATTCCGTAAATTTCAGAGGTCGGCGTATCTGGCTAGGATTGTGTTGCTTAGGATTGGAAATAAAAACCAAAACCAAGCTGAAATTTATTAATTCAAAATCCAACTGAATTAGAGAAGAAAAAAAAATCGAATTGAATTTTATAATAATTCGAAAGTATATATTGAAAGGTATTAAATAGTAAATACTAGTAGTACTAATATATATCAGATAATATTATTAGGAGAGGTCTTAATAAACGAAAGCTGGATCCGAGCAAGAAGGGAATTAGGGTTTTGCGCTTTACCCACTCTCTTCTCGGTGATTGTTGATTTGCCCTTCCAATTAGGGCTTCGTGCTTTTCTCTCTGAGATTGGGTGATTGTTGATCTGGAGATGTGTTCCGAAATTAGGGCAGAGAAGGAGCAATCGTCGGAACCACTGTCTCTGAATACGTCACTTCCCGAAGACGTCATCATCGACATCTTAGCTCGTGTTCCAAGATGTGACTATCCAACACTCTCCCTGGTTTCAAAGCACTTCCGATCACTCGTTGCGTTGCCTGAGCTATACGCGAGACGATCCTTGTTGGGCTGCACCGAGCACTGTCTCTATGTTCCCCTCTATAACAGTGAAACCGATAATGACCGTTTGTATATTCTCCGCCGGAAAGCCAACGGCAATCACTGTTTGGTCCTTATCCCTTTGCTTCCCGACATGCCTCGCGATGGAAGCTTTGTCGCGGTGGGGTCCAGGATATATGTGTTTGGTGGGATTAACCAGACATCGAGTGCGTTAAGCATCGACTGTAGATCTCACACGGTGCAACCTCTCCCCAGCATGCCTGTGCCCATGTCTCGTCCAATCGCTGACATCATTGACGGGAGAATCTACGTAATTGGATATTCTGACTCGAAGAAGAAGGTGATGGTGGTGTTCAATACAGAAACACAAATGTGGGAGTCTGGGATGATAAAGATAGACATTAACCTAGGTGACACGTGGCCTAGTTGTGTGGTGATGGCTGATAAGTTATACACGAGGGATTGTGATATCAGCTTTGTTTACGAGCCAAAGAAGAGTAAATGGGAAATGGACGAGATGCTGAATTCTAAGACGTGGAAGAATGCGTGTGTAGTTGATGACGTATTATACTACCACGATCGGGTTGAGAACAAGTTAAGAGCGTATGATCCAAAGCAAAAGTGTTGGAGAGTGGTGAAAGGTTTGGAAGAGTTGTTGTCTGAGATTACATCACCAAAGTGGTCAAATGATGTGAGTTACGGTGGGAAACTGGCTTTGTTTCTTCATAAAGGAATCTGGAGTAGCCCAAGAGCGAATATTTTGTGTGCGGAGATTTCGCTGGAAAGATGCCAAGGAGGAGAGATCTGGGGTAAAGTTGAGTGGTGTGATCGTGTTTTGGCTTCTGGGATTTATTACGTAATGAAACCTCTAGCTGTTATAGTTTGATGCATGAACTCTTCTCCTTCATATAACTTGTGTTTTGTTTTTTTCATTATCCTAAATCGATCTCTTTTTGCTGATTTCGTTTATGCAAATGAAAATAGCTGATTTGAGGAAAAAATTATTATTAGTTTATTTTGAACGAAAAAGTAGTTAAGAATCCTATAGACTTGGCCCTATAGAATTCTTGATTTGATTTGGTTCTCTGATTCAGTTTGTTCAATGTTCGTAATTGATTCAGAGAGTGAATAAATTAAGGGAGAATCGTTTCTGGTTCTTGAGGATACATTCTTCCATTAATTAAAAAAGAACTACACTAACCTGTCCATGGTAGACAAAGGGTCGTCCACAATCGGCGACAACCACCGCACCAATAGTTACAATTAAGCTGTCCGAAACCGAACCAACAATAATGCTCGTGAATAAAAAAGTAGAATCGTTTCTAGTTCTTCTCAGCACATTGCCAATAATAACACAAAACTTTCTTCCATCAAATAAAATAGAAATACACTAACACATCTCTCCCATCAACAGCAATAACCAGTACTCCAGTAGAAATCCGTTATACTGAAAATGTCTCTTAATCCGTTATACGATAATCTTGCAAAAAACTCATTAATTGAAATATTAAAAAAATCGAATAAAAATGAAAAGTACCCAACACGACGGGAAATCACCTCTTTGAGCTCAAGTGTTCAAGATATGAATTATGGAACGATCACCTTGTGAAGGAATATGCCCCATGCATGATATATCATCGTGCAACGAAACCATACACCATAAATTAGCCATTAAATCATGCACAAATCAAACACTAGAGTACTCATACTAAATCATGCACCATAAACTATTAGATAACTGATATATTTTTTATAATATATGAAACAAGATTAGGTGTCACGTATATACGGGTTTATAATTTAATTTTTTTTTAATACGTGAAAAAAAACTAAAAACTAAAAATATTAGAAAATAATATAGTTAAAAAATAATAATAAACAAATATATAACATATAAGGAAGAATTTGGTGGAGTATATACATTAAATAGTTTTGGAAAATAATATTATTGGACTTTTGATTTCTTTGTATATAAGTGAGAGACTACCAAATTATTTATATAGAGTTGCGAAAATAGAATTCTTTTGCTTTTAAGATTAGTAATCTATTGTTTAATTTCTTTAATCTAAATGGAAAAAAATTAAGGAATTTCCTATTTTCCTTTTTTCTTTTATCAACTTTGCCTTTTAGGATAAATTTAAAATTTTTTATTTTTAATTCTTTTTGTTTAGTAATTTTTAAAATTAGGAATCAATTATAAATTTTTTCCAAATTTTATATTTTTCCTTTTTTTTACTAACTTTGGTTTTTAGGATACTTTTATATTTTATATTTTTTCAATTTGTTTAGTAACTTTACATTTTAGAATTATGAATCGATTATAAATTCTCTTTTATTGTTAGTATATTATGTGGCAAAATCTAATTGGAAGTTTTTTTTACATATGTCAAAATCTGATCGATTAATACATGTCACAATCATGTGAATTATTAACTTTGAAACATTCCACTTATATAATAAGATATTTGGTCTTATTAAACCAAAACTGGAGAAATTCGGTCGCCAAAGTCCCAAAGCAGATCGGAATTAGGGTTTGGCTCTTTTTTTTTTTTTTGATACCTTTTGGCCCCCGGGAGTAATCCTAAGCCAAAAGGCCCAGACTAATCTCCCGGGTGGGAGTGACACAGCCCACTTATAATGCCCCACTTGGCCAAGTGCTTGTCCTGATAATTTCGCTCCCGCGGGGAATCGATCCCTGGCCTAGACCAACAGGGCCGACACTCACCGCAGGAAGGGAACCACCCGACTACCAACAACAGGGTTTGGCTCTCGCTCTCTCTCTTTCGCAAATCTACACATGTCTTCCAAACTTAAGGCAGAGAGGGAGTAAACGACGAAACCACCGTCTCTGATTACGTTACTTCCCCAAGACGTCATCATTGACATCTTAGTCCGTGTACCGAGATGCGACTACCCAACACTCTCCCTCGTTTCAAAGCACTTCCGATCACTCGTTGCATCGCCTGAGCTATACGCGAGACGATCTTTGTTGGGCTGCACCGAACACTGTATCTATGTTCTCCTCTATAACAGAGAAACGTGTTACGACAGTTGGTATATTCTCCGCCGGAAAGCCAATGGCGGTCTCCGCTTGGTAATTATCCCTTCGCTTCCGGCTAAGCGTTACCGTGGAAGCTTTGTCGTGGTGGGTCCGAGGATATATATGTTTGGTGGGATTGACCAGAACGATATGGCGTTAAGCATCGACTGCAGATCTCACACGGTGCAACCCCTCCCCAAAATGCCTGTGCCCATGTCTGGTACAGTCGCTGACGTCATCGACGGTAGAATCTACGTAGTTGGATACTGTAACATCCCTATTCCATGACTCCGGAGATAACCGGGAATCAGACATGTTAGGTCGACCAGTGGCCAGCAACACAGAATCGTCAGGAAAACGCCCGGTAACAACAACAACACAACGACACGATCCCAACTAACCTGCAAAGAAAACAAGGGGGAGAGGGTTGAGTAATCAAGATTACCCAGTGAGGATGAGCCTTTAGAGACTCACTTAACCCTTCCGACATTACACGAAATAATAACCAGCAGCCTAGACCTAAAACGAGCTCAAACAAGGTTTCACACAATATCCGTTTTAATATTCTTTCTCCTTTTATCACGTAATCTCTTTTCTCGGTACTCGACCTTTCTCAGTACTCATCTTTTCATTCCGGTTTTCAAACAATGCACTCTACTAGTGCTCACACAATCTAACACGGTGGGAATTTCCAGACTCTCCGGCCGTTTCTCGTAACATGGCTCTCCGGCCTAGAGCGTGGGATAGCTCCTTTTAACCCCGTTGGAAGCCTACCAGAATGCTGGTCTCGGGTCCATCAATCAAATCAAACCACTGATCCCTCACAGTGTCGAGGACCTAACAGTTACTAAATATCTCAAGCAATACCAGTTTATCCTAACACGCAAACGTTCATCTAGGTGCAAGACTCACAAGCCGGACAACGCAACAAGCAAACCAGATAGTTCAATCTGATACCAGCAATCAATTCCTAACTCAAAGACTCTAACCTTCTACCCATTACCCATTATCCAATGCGACATATAAAAAGGCAGCAACGGTTTAAGAGTAGGCTAATGGCATCAGATCGAATAGTGGAAGTAGGGAAAAACGCAGCACTTCCTCACCTGACTGCATGCGGTGGAGAAGGAGGAGGAGATGGTTAAGGTGATGTGACCAGCTCGCCTCTGATCTCGTCAGAAGAACTCGTTGATGGAGGTGGAGAAGAATCAGACCCGACATCGTGTACTGGAACAGTCATATCTTCTGACTCGGATATCGGATTCGAATGGTCTAGGGCGTCACGGAAAGAAGACACTCGGGGCTTCAGTTTGATAGTCAACAGGTATTCTGGTTCGCAGCGGTTCGTCGGGAAACGAGCCCGCAAGGTGACGGCGGCGGTTAGGGTTTTCTGGTGAACGGTAGATCCGACACTCGTCACTGGGATGGCGATATCTGTGGACTCAGGTTTCTGTTCCGGTAAAACTCGGTCTTTCTGGAACGATAAGATCCGGGGCTTCGATTTGATAGGTCTTTGGTCTCGTGGTTCTTCGCGGTTCGCCGGGAAATCTCTCTGCAAGGTGGCTGACGGTTCCTGCGCGGAAGAGAGACAAGGAGGAATCTGGTCTCGACGATGGGGAGGAGAGAGGCGGCGGTGGTGAGAGAGAAGGGTCACGCAGGGAGAGAGAGCAAGGAGAGCGGCCGCGAGAAGAGGGAAGAGAAAGAGAGAGGAGAAAAAAAAGAGACTAGGTTTATTTGACATTGCTTTAGGCTTATTAACGGGCTTTGATCCCGATTTAGGTAAAAATTAAAAATCGGACCGGTTTGGGTTATCACATATACTGCGATTATTATTACACGAAGAAGGTGATGGTGGTGTTCAATACAGAATCAAAAACGTGGGAGCCTAGGGTTATAAAGCCAAACATTAAGCTAGGTGACACGTGGTCGTATAGTTGTGGAGGAAAGCATGTGTTGTTGATGACGTATTGTACTACCTTAATGGGGGAAAGAAGAAGTTAATAAGAGCGTATGATCCAACGCAAAAGTGTTGGGGAGTGGTGAAAGGTTTGAAAAAGTTTTTGTCTCGTTCATGGTGGTGGCCTGTGAGTTCCGGTGGGAAACTGGCTTTGGTTTCTTTTCAAAGTGAGCATACAAGTGAGATTTGGTGTACCGAGATTTCGCTGGAAAAACGTCAAGGAGGAAAGATTTGGGGTAAAGTTGAGTGGTGTGATCATGTTGTCTTTTCTGCGAATTTTTACTTAAGGGATTTTCTAGCTGTTATGGTTTGATGAAGGAACTCTTCTTCATATATATAACTTGTGTTTTGTTTTTGCATTATCCTTAAATCTCTTTTTGCTGATTTCGTTTATGTATGTAAATGAAAACAGCTGATTTGAGGACAAATTATTAGTTCATTTTGAACAAAAATAGTTAAGAATGCTATAACATTTTGAACGAAAAGTTCATGGTGGCCAAACATTGTGAGTTACGGTGGAAAACTCGCTTTGTTTTCACGGGGAATTGTGACGTAAAGAAACCTCTAGCTGTTAATTATGGTCTGACGAATGAACTCTTGGTCATATAACATGTTTTTTTTTGTTTAAGTTTTCTTTGTCCAGCTTCACCCAAATGCCTAGATGAGTATTGTCGAATTTGATTTGAGAGAGTGAATAAAAGGACGAACGTTTCTGGTTCTTGAAACACTTATACGTGTGGAAAATTAAAAACTCGGGATTTGATCAAACATGTTCAGATGGTGAAGCGTGGTTTAAACCACTTTAGGAATTGAACATAATAAAAGAAATAGAAGGAGAGATGATAAAATAGAATGGGTCTCTATCCCCAAGTGAAAATCATTTCATCAGCCAGAAGCATCCGAAGAAAAACGGTCTTCAAAAGGGCAGATGCAGATAAGAGACACAAAACACACACACAAATTTGCCCTCACAAAGAGTGTCCAGCTTCTTCTTCTCTGTTTTTTTTTTTTTTTTGTTGATAAATTCTCACCTGAAATAGATAGAGACGAGAGGAATATCGACGTCATTGTCATCTTCATCCTCACAGGCCACCACTACATCAAGATGGTGCCGATAAGGCGGCAACTCCACTTTGGCGATATCCCGAGCGAGATCCACCACTTTCTTGTCCATCCTTTCCTTGTGTCTCGGGAACATACTGTTGAACAGAAGGCAGCTTCCACATGAGATGCTGTACGCGCTAAGCCCTTTGTCCTCCAGCCACTGCAACACCTCACGCAGAGTCGGGTTTCCTCTAAGAACCCATCTGTCCCACACGGTCCAAGCCATGTCGCGGTGCTTCACCACTTTTGGCGGAACCGGTTCAGCCATGGAGAAGAGTGGAAGCGCCAGGTTGGCAAATGTGTTTCTGTAGTCTTCCACTTTGTGTCCTCCATCAAGGACCTTGTAAAGCTCGAGGCAGACCAGACCAGTAGCCATGGCTGTTGAAGTAGCAATGGCTGGGATGATTCTCCCTGCAATGAACTTTGCTTTCAGCTTGTCCACTTCAGGTATGCTGTAGTTCCTCGCCCTCATGTTGGCAAGACCCGCTATCACGTCCATGTGATAGTTTGTATCATCATCCTACAAAACACATCACGATTCAAAATGACAACACTCTCGGTTAACAAGATCTCTAAACAATTTGCCCAGAGCGTCTCGACATGTTACTTTCAAAAGCAACTAGATTTCACGAGTCAAATCAGTTAGAGAATAAGATTAGAGAATATTTACCTTTTCGAACTGAATTGGTTTCATCCTGAAATCTGGAGACAAGTTATGCCTACACTGCTCGAGCTTAGCAATGAGGTCGTTGATGACTGCAGCGTCGTCCACCGAAGCACTTGTTAAAGTGGTGACTTTCTCATCTGTCACAATCTTTGCATCTTTCCTTGGCTCAAAGTCTGGGACTATCACTCTGTCAACAGCTTCAGCTGATTCCTTTGGGTTTTTGGTCCACTCAGGCACAGGGATCCCAAATGTCTCTGCTCGTAAAATAGCAGTCGACGTGATGAAGTTAAGGAGGCTTGGGTCGGAAGAGGAGTACTGGAGCGGACGAGGGAATCTTTTTGGAGCAGACCAGAATGGAGCTCCCGTACTAGTCGCAGCATCTTCAGGAAATGTGTATATCAATTGCTTGACGCGGTTAACAAAGTAATCCTCAAACCTGGTCGCATATCAAAAGAAATACATGTTATGGGGAATCCGGTACCTGTTGAGAAATGATGTTGCCTCATAACAGTGTTCCTAAATATTGACTTTTAATTTCCAAATGACTTTTTATCAATATAATAATATGAACCCTGGGATGATGCGCATGTCACAAGCATAAAAAGAAACTGTACCAGCACATGAATAAGATACCGTACTCTCTTTTGTTCCATCATTACGACAAGACTACCATAAACCTAACTACTTAGAGAGTGTCAGTACCTCAGTCGAGCCCAGGTTAAGCAGTCTTGGAAGGTCTCACACTTCTCCTTGTCAAGGCACTCAACAATCCTCTCCAATGTGTCCCTCGCCTGAGCGTCACCAGCACTGATCATTGAGTTAGTGTACTCAATCGGGCTAGAGAGATATGCATTCACTTCAGCTGGAGTCTTCTCAAGCAGACCCTCAAACTCAGAGCGAGCCCAAGTTAGACAGTGATCAATGTTATGCGGAAACGAATGCACCGTACACATGGGCGCCTGTTTCTCTGGTGGGTCCCTTGACGCACCGTAGTTTTCAGTTAGATGTGGAATAACCATCTGTGTGTTGCACTTTGCACCAAGAGTCCCAGACTCAAGGAGAGGCTTTTGGAAATACAAGCACCTAGAATCAACATAGAGCCTCGCATTGACATTATCTAGTGCATTGACGACAACAGTTAAGTTCTCCCAGAAGGCATCGTCAAATACATTCTCAGTCTCAGCACCAACACGGTTTTGCAGGGCCTCAATGTTGAACCTGGGGTTTATAACTGCAGCAGCAGAAGCAGCAACTGTGGATTTAGCCTGTCCAATGTTCCAGTCACGGAATAGAAATTGACGACTGAGGTTACTCTTCTCGATTATATCATCATCTGTCACTGTTAGTTTCCCTTGGCTTCCACATGAAACCCCCATCAGAGCCATATTTTTCAAGAACTCACAGCCAAGAGCACCAGACCCTACTGTGAATACTTTAGCATCTTCGAGTTTCTGCTGGAACTTGGCCCCAAATACAGATATTTGGGCATCATACCGGCTATTCCTTGGTGCAAAGTCACTCGAATCCAGAGGTTCAGAGGGGAGTGACTCCACTGAATCAAAGTAGAAAAACTGATAAAGAATATGAAAATTCAACATTAGGTCCCATTATGAAACTAATAAACAATACACATGTGTCAAAAAAGGGTAAGCAACTTTATCTTCCCGTAAAATAAACATTAGAAAATGGGAATGATACATACTATTGATGTTCATTTTTCATTAGGACTTCTATTTGTTGCTGTAAGAAACTATTGAGGATTTCTATTTCTTTATGAACTCTTTCTACGCTGCTTTGTTTTAGGTTTTAATCTATAGGGGTTTCTGTCAAGTTAGGCCGAGGGAGGGATCTTAGTTCTCTAGGGTTTTGTTCAATTTCTGATCTTGTTAAGGTTTTAACATAGAGAGCATTGAGTTTTAATTCTTGTGTTTACAATTCTTTAATTGGCATACAAAGACTAAATATGTGTTCCCCAAGTTTGTGGAAAATAAATATTACCTGAAAGAGGGGATGGAATTTTCCAGAGCAAGCTTTAACAACCTCCTGTCCAACAATACCGCCAAACATTGCAGCCATGGGATTCAGGACAGCCTTGGCACCAAAGGAAAAGTGTCGTAGAAGCTTATGGTCGACATTCTCCACCTTTAAATCACCCTGCCCGGTATTGATTGTTGTGGCAATGGATATAAGCTGCTGAGCGTCTTCTTCTGAGCCAGCAACAGGAAATCTGCCAGCTTCAGATGTAAACCGATCAAGTGCCTGGAATGCTAAGTGAAGGAGTGGAGGCCTATCAAACTTAGAGAAATCACTAAATAGAAAATCCCCTGGATCTTTAAGCGCTTCCCTCAACGGCTTGAAATTCAGCAACTTTGGCTGTTTCACCTGAGTGACAATACCACCCTTCACATATGTTCCATAGCCTGACGTGTCCTCTTCAAGGGTGAATGAATATGGCCGTGCACTTTTTATCTTCCTTGGTTTCCCATCATTCAATTCCGTCATACCTTCAACTTCAGAGAAAACGACTAGGTCACCATCTTCAAATTCAAGTCTCTCATCGTCAACACAAGAAATAAATGCCTGGTTCTCATTAGAGATGGAGGCAATGATGCCTGTGTGTGGTTCCTCTCCATCAACGTCGAGAACTGCAAATTCCGGACCAAAATCACAAAAGACGGAGCCAAAAAGACCCCTGACATCAGCCTTGACAAAAGCGATAGGAGGCTGATGGCTGTGGCAGTAGTCATTAAATTCGATTGCTTTATCCAAGCTAATGTCAGAGAAAACAACAACCTGTTTCACAAGAAAGTAGTTGTCTCAGCGTGAAACCAGCCAACAAGAACCACCCACATGAAAGGTGTACACCAATCTTCTATATTAATACTAATAAAAAATAGAACCAGACTAACACCAAAGACAAAGCCAACTCTTTCTTTGGGATAAGCAACTTTTTTCCCACTCCTATGGACTATGGTATCAATCGAGTCGCAAAGTTATCATAACTCAAAAGTTTATCCAGTATACAAAATATTCAGACCAGATAAAACCAATGACAAGAAAAATGAGTTGCCTACCGACCTGGAAACCAGAAAGATGCTCTTTGGTTAAGCTTGTGGTCAAGCTAGAGACAGCCACAGCATTGTTAAGATCCTGTAACTTCTGAACAGAAGCATCCGCCCTATTCTTGCCAATATCATCCTCAGAGAAAACAAAGTTGCTTGATAAGTCCCATAGCTCTACCACACTTTCATCATGCAGAGTCACAGACTTCACACCAGCAAGAATAAGATTCTTGGCTGAAACAACCAAAAAGCAAAAAAAAATGAGAAAGGAAAGGTAAATAAATCTTAAGAAGATCGATTAAAACGTGTCAGGAATATACGCAACATTTAACTTAGCATATTTGAATACTGGAATCCTCAGGAATCACCAAAAAGGAAGATATCAAATAAATCAAGGAACATCGGAAACTACTACGATTGGATGTTGAAGGAATACTAACAATCAGGAGAACAAAAACTTAGCAACTAGAGAGTAAAATCGACACAATTCTTCGCAGCTTCTAATTAGGACGAAAACAATATTCTACAAAATTTCGAAGCAGGGGGGCGAAGGACACAACCATCGCATGATAAAATCAAAGAAATACATACCAATCTCGGCTCCAAGGCCGTGAATCCCCGAGATGAGAACGTTCGAAGCAAAGAGACGCCTCATCGTCTCACGTCCGTACACGGCGAGCTGCCTGCTGTGCAGATCTTCATCGATCTCCTGACGGTTGGAATTACCGAAAGCCATGTCGCGGTGCTGGACGACGCTGTCGCCGTTAAATCCGCTGCTGCTGCTGCCAGAAGCTACAATCGAAGACTTATCGGACGCAGCAGAATCAGTTATATCGATACGGCGTTTCTTAATCGGCGAAGATGCTAAATCGGAACTGGTGCTATTATCGCTGTTCTCGTTAGCAACAAATGCTTCACTAGCTCGCTTGTGAAGCATATAGTGATGGAAGAACCTGGAGAAAACGTAAGAAATCCCCATGTTAATCAATACTAGGTAACAGGTTGAAACAGCTTCAAGCATAGAGGAAGAGACTCGAACAAAAAATCCGATAAAAATCGGAAGCGATGAAACTGAAATACCAAACCCTAATCTGGAATCGATTCTTCGGAAACGAAGAGAAGCAAGACGAAAACGTACCTTTGAGGAGAACAGACGAGAGAAGATTGGAATCCGAAAGAGAAATGAGATCTGAATGATTTATCGAAATGACGAAAATTGCAAAATCTCAAGATTTATTTAGAGACGCGATTGTGGAAAACCAAGGAAATGGGAATATGGAAAGGGCTGGAATCTTAAATGACTAAGCGACGTCGTTTTGGGTTAACCATTGATTTTTCCTTTTTCCCTTATTGTGACGGCAACTCTCTGACCGATCCGGTTTAGATTGTTCCAATGAATCTTCTATACATCCCCGACACGTGGGATTATTCGGAATGTATTTCTTCTTTGAAAAGTTGCGCAAATTCGGTCTTTTTGAAGATTTTTTTGTTGATTCGTGACTTTTTGGCTTAGTCCCTTTGGTTTGAAATAGAGTGTTTGAGTTTCTTTTATTACACCTTTTCCGATTCTCATTTGATTGGTTCTCTCCTTGATTATTTTCAAAATCTTCACCTTTCCATTTTTCTTATATCTTCCTTCCGTTTCCCTTAGTATTTCCTTTCCCTGTGTCAATCTTTGATCTAAAATCCGTAAATCTTGATGAATTCCATGAATTCGTGGCCGAATATTGCAACATTAACTGCCAGTGTCTGATTCATGAGCGGTGTTATAACTGCCAGCGTCTGACTCATGAGCGTCCTTCTTGCCCTTGGTTGAGAAATAAAGCCTCTGGCACGCAGGTTAAACCTAGTGGTGAAGGACCATCCTCACCGCCTACTGTGAAATCGCCTCAGATCCAATCCTCTTCTGCCGGATCCCCCGATGTCCCCCCTGGATTTCCTCTTTTATTCTCTAGCGTGAACCCCGAAGAAAGATGTATGGCTATCCAGTATGTTTCCCATATCGATGCCACAGAACGTAATGCCCGTATCTTGCGGGTTCAACAAGCTATGGAGCCTTCCCGTGCTGATTCATCGGTAAGAATGCCCAGAATTACCCATGACATAAATAAAGGTAAAGATCACGTTTTCGGGTTTGAAGATCAGAACAGATCCTCGAAAAGAAGTAACCTCGAAAAGGCATTTTTGTCAGAACCTTGGCATGTTGCTGGCTGCATGGCCCTTAGTGGGGTCGATAAGGATCAAGAAGTCTCTTCTTCCTCATCTCTGATTGGTACTACGGGTTTCAGAATTGGATCTTCCTCGGAACTCCCTTCTGCCGGTACCCGGATTGATGGGAAGAAAAGTTGTTGTTGGCCCACCAAATGGAAGAAAGTGGCCAAGAAAAATGAATTGTTTCCTCGGGACCAGCCACCCGCTGTCTTAATGGAGCCGGAAACCCATGAGACTTCTGAGAATAATACGGCAGAGACAGCAATGGAGTCCCATTCGAAGAGAAAGGCGAACATGGATGTTGGAGATCATTCCTTAAAATCTCTCAAAAACTCAAAAATTACGGTGGCTTCCGATTTGAAGCCGTTGATCTCCCAATGAGTATCTTGAGTTGGAACTGTCAAGGATCGGGAAACACCGAGACAGTTCAAAGACTTCGAGAAATGCGAAAAAAGCATTTCCCGGACTTCTTGTTTCTCATGGAGACTAAGCAAAAGTTAGAGTTTGTTACGAGTTTGAAAAATAGTTTGGGTTACGATGAATTGATCACAGTTGAGCCTATTGGTCTAAGTGGAGGCTTGGCTGTGATGTGGAAGAATAGTTTCAAGGTTAATGTTATTTCGATGGATAGACGAATCATCGATCTCAAGGTTTCATTGGGTTCTTTAGAGTTCTTTTTGTCTTGCGTGTATGGCGATCCGGTCAGGGCAAGGAGGAGAGATGTGTGGGAGCAGTTAACTTCCATTGGATTGACGAGAGATCAAGCTTGGGTTCTAATAGGCGATTTTAATGAATTGTTGAACCATTTTGAAAAGATTGGCGGCCCTACTAGAGAGGAATCTACCTTTTGGGACTTCCGCAATATGGTTGAAACTTGTAAAATCAGAGATATGCGATATTCGGGAAACCCCATGTCATGGGCTGGATGGCGAGACAATATCTGGATTCAATATCAGATAGATAGATGCTTTGGGAATGATGAATGGTTTCAACTCTTTCCCCTGTCGCAGGTGGAGTATCTCAATATGTATGCTTCGGATCACCATCCCCTCCATATCAGTTTCGCTTTAGAATCAGATGATCCTAACAGAGGCAGATTCTATTTTGATAAACGCATGATCTATAAAGAGGGTTTCGAATAGGTGATTTCTCGAGGTTAGGGAGAAGGTCCCGGAGCTGGTGGCCAAAATATTATGGACTGTATAGCTAATTGTCGGCGGGAAATCTCGAGGTGGAAGAAAATAGCGGATAATAACTCCTGGTGCAAGATCCAACGACTGAAGCAATCTCTGGAGTCTGAAATCGCTAAGGTCCAGCCTGAGAGACGACGACTGCAGATTTTGAAATATGAGTTGGCAGGGGCGTATAAGGAAGAAGAAATTTTCTGGAAAGAGAGGAGTAAAGAACAGTGGCTAAAATCTGGTGATAAGAACACAAAATTTTATCATAATTGTGTGAAGGGGAGGAAAATTCAGAACCGCATACTCATGCTGAAAGACGAGGATGGTCGGGAACAGTTCTCAGAAGGTTCTAAAGGAAATATTACTGTTGAATATTTTAGGGAATTGTTTATGAGCACTAACCCGTTTGATTTAGACTCGCTTTTTCAAGGATTCACGACTCGAGTTACTCCTGAGATGAATGCAACTCTGTCAGAACCGGTTTCGAAAGAGGAAATCAAAAAAGCGGTTTTCAGTATTAAAGGAAGCAGCTCACCTAGTGAGGATGGTTTCTCTGGTCTCTTTTACCAACGTTACTGGCACATCGTTGGAAATACAGTCACAGAGGAGATTCAACAATTTTCTGATCTGCGATTATGTCCCCGGGATGGAATCATACCCAGCTGTGCTTGATCCCCAAGACTACCAACTCCACTTTGATGAAGGATAAGAGGCCAATCAGTCTTTGCTCAGTTCACGACAAGATTATTTTGAAAGTTCTATGTGAAAGATTGAAACAGATCCTACCGTCGATCATCTCAGAAACTCAAGGTGATTTCGTCTCGGGTCGTTTAATCACGGACAATATCCTCATAGCACACGAGATGGTACACGGGCTTCGTACTAATCATGTGGTCTAGGGCGAATTCATGGCAATCAAAACGGACATCTCTAAAGCCTATGATCGTGTGGAATGGTGTTTCTTGGAGGTTCTTATGGAAAAAAATGGGATTCGACAGAATTTGGACCCGTTGGATTATGTCATGTGTCAACTCGGTCTCTTACACGGTTCTCCTCAACGGTCGTTATCATGGATACATCAAACCAGAGAGGGGAATAAGACAAGGAGACCCATTTTCTCCGTTTTTGTTTATCCTATGTGCCGAAGCTTTGGTGAACTGTCTTAACAATTCTGAATCGTGTGGCAAGCTCAATGGAATAAAGCTGGCAAATCAAGGCCCATCTGTCCACCACCTATTATTTGCAGATGACATTTTGCTAATATGTAAAGCAACCAGTGATGAAGCAGCTGAAATCTCTCACTGTCTCAAGCTTTACGGTGAAGCTTCGGGTCAGATGATCAATGCCTTGAAGTCATCGATTATTTTTGGGGCACGAGTAAAAGATACGAGGAAAGGAGAGGTCAAAATTGCCTTGGGTATAGCCTCAGAAGGGGGTGAGGGTAAATATCTTGGTCTTCCTAAGTGCTTTAGTGGTTCCAAGCGATTATTACTGAATTTCATTAGGGAAAAGCTCGAAAACCGCCTTCATGGCTGGTACGCAAAAGCACTATCACAAGGGGGTAAAGAGATCCTCTTGAAATCAGTGGCGATGGCACTCCCGGTTTATGCAATGTCTTGCTTCAAACTCTCCAAAGACCTTTGTGAGAAACTCACAAGTGCTATGATCCAATTTTGGTGGAGTAGTGGATAAAACTGGAAAAATCGCTTGGATCGCTTGGCAAAAGCTCTGCAAAAAGAAAAAAAAATGGGAGGGCTAGGCTTCCGCGATATTGGGAGATTTAATCAATCCTTACTCGGAAAGCAGGCTTGGAGGATATGGCACCAACCGGATTCGTTGATATATCAGATCTTGAAGTCTCGGTATTTCAGAAATCGCTCCTTCTTGGAGTGTGGCACCGGCACTAGACCTTCTTACGCGTGGTGAAGTATTCTCGATGGACGTGACTTGATGAAGCAGGGATTGATAAAAGAGATTGGAGATGGAAGAAATACCTCTGTGTGGACAGAAAACTGGATCATGGATGGATTACCAAGACCGCCGCACTATCGACAAAACAGTGTTGTGAACTTAACCCTCAAAGTTAGTGATCTAATAAATGACAGGAATGGGCAGTGGGACGTGGAGAGAGTTACTGCTTCCTTCGACGACATGGATGCTATGCGTATCTGTCGTATGAGAATCTCCAGAAACCAAAGGGACAGCTATATTTGGGGATTTTCTAAAAATGGGCTTTATGACTCTCAAAGTGGGTATCGATTACTGGAGATTATACAAGACTCTCAATCTCCTCCAATCCCTCCAATGCCACCCATTGAGCAACAATTGTGGAAAAATCTGTGGAAGGTCAATTCCCCCCCCCCCTAAAATACGACACTTCTTATGGAGAGCCTTATCGGGGGCCCTTGCTGTCAAAGACCATCTTCTGTCAAGAGGTATTTCTCTAGACACGACATGTTCTTGTTGCAATGCTGCCTCGGAGAGTATATGTCATGTCTTATTTCACTGCCCCAGAGCCAAAGAAGTGTGGAAACTCTCTCGAATTCCAATCCCTTCATCTGGATTCTCTACTAATTCGATGTTCCTTAACTTGCACCATCTACTCTCAGTGAGTAAGAATAGAATAGTGGATGAGAAGGTGAGACTATCATTCCCTTGGATTCTCTGGCAAATCTGGAAAGGTCGGAATGTTTTGGTTTTCGAAAACACCCGCTTAGCACCGACTGTGATTGCATCGAAGGCCCAAGACGACTCTGCCATCTGGATAGCTTTGAGTAGCATTGAATCATTTCAGGAACCTTATGCCCTCCCTACGTCATCTAGCTCTCGAGGGTGGAGAAAACCGCCACAAGGAATCCTCAAATGCAACATAGGCTGCTCATGGACAAACCAATCCCAGAATTGTGGTGTCTCCTGGATCGTTAGAGACCATAATGGTGTTACTCTGCTCCACAGTCGTCGATCCTACTCTGCGATATCTGAACCTATGGAGGTTGAGTTACTAAGCTTCTTTTGGGCTATTGAATCTGCGAAGAATATGAACTTCAAAAAAAATCTCCTTTGAATCTTCCCTAACCCTGGCTAGAGAAGTATTTCTTCAACCTCATCTCTTCCCAAGATATCGGTCTCTACTGGTTACCATTGGTTTTTTACTCCAATCTTTCGAGTATTGGTCCTTGGAGCATACAGATTTGATGAACAACAGGCCTGCAGATGCGCTTGTGATTAACGTCACAAGGGATCATCGCTACGCTTCGTACATCGCCCGAGGTGATCCCGAGTGGCTCCATAGTTCCCTTATTGCCGAAGCGGGGAATGGGTAACCGTATTGGATGCTTCTTCCCTCAAATGATCTTGTGTTCAAAGGGTTGATTTGGTCTATTGTATGTCAGTTTCTTAAGAGATGATGCCCATAAAAACTGTCATCTTGCTTGATTGATGCCTTCTGGTGTCGTTATGTTTCTCTTTGTATTCGGCTTACTCTGGATTATCGTAATGAAATCAGCGTTAAAAAAAAAAGTTGCGCAAATTCAATGACATGTTATAAATTTTTAAATAACTAGATATATCCAAGGGAGACAATTGGGTGAAGGATAACCAATTTTCAATAATCCCTTAAGAAAATAGTCATTGCTTTATCAAAATTAATCCAGTAACAAAAGGGTTATTTTCGGACGATTTTGCCATTTTCTGCGTTTAGTGTAGACGATTTATCTCTATAATATTATTTAAGAAGATATTTAAATCTCTATAATATTATTTAAGAAGATATTTAAAAAAATGAACTTTATTTTGTAAGTTATTACATGAAATGCTATTACAAATAACAAAGAATAATTGAAATAGGAAAGGATATAATAGTCTTTTAAAATTATTGATTAGAATATAGAAAATATATAATTTGCAATAAAGAAGTTATTTATTATTTAATTTCTTAATTATTTTTAATACTATATATTTTAAAATAATAATCAATTCATATATATTCAAAAAAAATGTATATTCAAAATCTTGCTATATTTTTCACTATATTTTATTTGAATATATATCAAAACAAAAATTGGAAAATATTTTACTAATTTTATAAAAAGTTAGACACAATAAAACTTTTTTTTAAGAGTTCGTAGACTAACCATAAAAACTGGAATCATTTAACGATGCATATTAGAGTTATGTTTTCAATATTATAAGTTTTTGCGGGTTAGCCCGAATAATATTTTATTTCACTGCAAAACGGGTTAAATATATAAATTATTATAAATTGACAGTTTTATATCTATAATCATTAGTAAGTTATATTGTAAAATTAAGATAAAAACAATTTTCTTAAATTTTAAAACAATTTTTTTTTTTAAAATACTCTGCGCTATACTTAGCGCGGGTTAAATCCTAGTACTATTTTGTTATTTTTCTATTTGACATCACATATTGTTACCTCATAGATTTTATTTTTTCCGTTATTCACATCCAATGAATTGATTCAATTTTGTATAACTAAAAAAAACACATTTTTTTTCAAAGCGAAAATGATTTTAATTTTTTTAAACTAACAAAAAAAAATTTCCAGACGTAAATAGTGTCACCAATAACGTAACAAGTCTATTTTTAAATTATCAATAACATAAAAAGTCTATTTTTTTCAAAAATTTCCAAAATTGCAACAAAAACGTTCTATACACACATAAAAATTAGTCTCCATTAATTTATGATCGTCTCTCTCCCACGACGTCAAAGTCATCATCTTTCTCCAACGGCGAAATACTGGACAGTGTTGCGAAGTATTAAAACCTACAATCGAATTAACAAACGCCAAATATATAATCTCTACCATGAAAGCCAAATAAACAGTCTATGTGTTCTATAAAAACCGACGCTTTTTAACTACATTACATATCAGGGTTTGAATTGACATTTATAAATCCTTACATTGATTAGAATAACAAGTTTGTTAAATAGTATAGACTGGGAAATGAGAGGAGGAGAATAAATATAATGGGATATTTTACATAGACATTCTATACGTTTTGTCATTTTTTTTCAAAATTTTTATCAAAAGAAAAATTACAAAAAATAAACGTTTTATACATACGTAGAAATTAGTGCCTAATATTGAAAACACTAAAATGATGAACACTCTTAATAAATAGAAATTAGTCTCCATTAACAAGGCAACATTCTATACAAATAGAATGTTGAAAACAAAAATTTTGTCCGCAATTACAGATATAACTGAGGATTCTAAGTTTCTGTGTGGCTGGTAACAAAGCAATCAAAACATCAGTCACCATAAAAAAAAACTTTACTTTTATGAATCAGCATTTGAAAACAAAAAAATAGAGGTTCTATACAAATACACGTTATACACTAATGGGAAAATTTCATAAAAATATTCCAACTTTATTCCGATAAGCTTTTTAATACCCGAACTATTTTTGTACCAAATAAAATATCCAAATGATTTTGTTTGCCCATTTTAAATCTCCAACTGTGAACCATGTGTTCACTTTACAACATCTCCGTTAACATATATAATATATACAAACCTATACACGGTTTGAAATATAATTATATTTAATAATAAAATGTTAAAAACTAAAAAAAATTACATTAATTTTTCAAAAAAATCAAAAAAAAATTCAAAAAAATAAAAAAAAATCCAAAAAATCTAAAATTAATAAAAATAATTTTAAACGGGTTGTGTGATTTTTTTTATAATTGTGATGTGTTATTCATGGATTTTTGAATTTTATAATTTTTTGAGAATTTGTTTGGATTTTTGTATTTTTTGAGCTTTTAGAAATTTCCAGTTCAAAAATTCAAAAGCTAAATACAATATATTTTTATTTAAAATTATTGTTTCTTAACTTTAGATTATTAAATATAATTATATTTTAAGCCGTGTATAAGTCCGTATATATATGTTAACGGAGATGTTGTAAAATGAACACATGATTCACAGTTGGAGATTTAAAATTGGCAAACAATAATTTTTCTACCAGCCACGCCAAATTTTTCTATTTGTTTACAAAATTTATGGAATTTTTCCCACACTAGCTACCAAGAATCCACCAGGTGTTGGAGCAACTTTCGACGGGAAAAATTCACCTGATACGAAGCTTGACTCCAATGCATTGAAACTAAAACCTATAGAAACAAATCAAATCTTACAAAACTGAGATAATTAAACGGTTTGATCAGGTTCGCTTCTCTTATCTTTTTTGATTAATTTGTCTCCACAAACTACAATTCGCTTAGTTTGGAATTTGGGTTTCTGGTTGATGTTTATTGATAATGTGCAGTCTAAATTTAAGTATGTTTTCCTGATTTTCACTTAGATTCAACAATGGTGAAATTTGTTTTGTTAGCTTCACTCACTTTGCTTTAGTTTTGACGCAAATTGGTTCTGATTTTCTAATTATGTGCTTTGTGGCTGCTCATAATTTGGTTTTTACTTCGTACAGGTCTCCGAACTGAGCTTCATACAAGTGTCCCACAGAATTTTGTGGATTTTGGGGGTTTTGTATATAGGAAGTCTATTTGTATAGAACGTTGGCTGTGATAAGCATTTGGGCTGTCGTCACGCCATTGAACTGAATTTTGTGGATTTTGGGTGAATTTTGTGTAATAGAATGTCTATTTCTAATGGATCGCCGTTGGTTTGTCACTTTCTCTGGTGGTTGCCTCGGCAGTTATGCTTGTCGGTACCATCGAAGAAAGGCCTAACGAGCCAATTAGGGTCTGGATCTGTGGCTATGGGTTACAGTGCTTGATCCATGTGGAGTTGGTTTGGTCAGAGTATTGGAGGAGAAACACTAGTCGTAGAGCTAGGGATTTAGAGTCTGGAGACTGACAAAAGTGCGGATCCTCAAGGATTTTTGGATTACAATTAGTATGATTATGAAGAAGACGCTGACAATACAGCAACCTATAGGTTTGAATGCTTTTGCAAAGAATGTTTTATTATTGATTCTACAGATGGTAATAGAAAGAAAAACCTAAGACCTGCTTTCTCATTGTACAATATAAACCCTCCAACTAGCTCTATCACGCCTCACTAGAATGTTGACAATTGTTCGGTGAATACAGCAATGGAGTAGGCGGGCATTGAGGAAGACAGTCCAAGGCTCCATAGACCTGAAGCGTTGTTTTGGGTGATGTTAAACAGCTAGCAGAACATAAGAGTCTTACAAAAAGAAAGAAAAAGGGATAAAAAAGCCATCTTATGATATATTCATTAGGATGGATTTAGGTCCATTTTGAGTTTACAACAATTCTCACGCACCAACGGATATAAAAGTTCCCCTAACATCTAACTAGTAAAGGAAAAGAGATGCTATATTGGGCTTCCACAATTTTGACGCCCGGTTCCACACGTAGTTACTACACCTATGGGCACAACTTTCCCCTAAGAACTAGCTTGTTCGGTGAGAGAGCTGATAGATCTAGAAGACATCCGTTAATCCATGTGTGGTAAGTGAGACAATCACAACTTGGTAATGTCAATCATTACAAACAATTAGACCAATCTTTCCATTCTCCCCATAGTAAAGCTACAATTTTTATCTAGCAATGATCTTTATGTGTACCTGGTGAGAACCATTAGCTTCAGGGTATTGGTGGCCTTGGCCTCCATAAATATCATCTGAGGTTCCATGACTTGCAACCAATCCAGGGCCTTAAAACAACAAATTCACAAAGTTATAAGAAATCTTTCCCGGTAAAGGTGTAAAAGCTAAAAAAGGACAGAGAGACTACTTGAGTTTTGAGCTGCCTCAGCAGCTGCAATAGCTGCTCTAGCTTTGGTCTCCACGTTAACCAATTCTTCCCGAAGTTTCACAATTTCACGATTTAAGTGATCGATGGTCTTTTCCATACCGCGTTCATGGTGAAGGTTGCTCGCTCGTGTCTTCTTCTCAAGCTCAAGAGCATCCCTGTTTTCAAGAATCTCATTATTAGTCCAAAAGAGTCACCTCAAAACAACAAGAGGAATTCAACTCTCACCTTCCTTTGCTAACTTCTTGTCGCATAGTCTCAATCTCCGCCTTAATCTCCGTGGCTCGATCCGAATTCGGTTTGGCCTTAGCTATCTCGCCTTCAAACATCGCCAGCTCTGCCGATAGCTTCTGCCTATCTTCAGCTAGCCTCTGTACATCTGACCTAACCTGATCAAGCTCAGCTATGATCCCGTTGACCACACGAGCCTCCGCCTCCATCCTCAGCGAATTCTGGTATACCTCCCGAACCTTAGCTTCTCTCTCCGCCTTAACTTTCGCGGCGGTTTCAAGCAGCTGTGCAAGCTCACGCTTGCCCAAATTGAGCTGATCCTTGACTCCGATGTGTGCCACAGCTAGCTTCTGGTTGTCCGTCAGAAGGGATTCGATTTCACGGTGCTGCATTGCGATTCGATCCTCCAGGATCACAGATCGAGTACGATTCCTATCCGATTCGATCATTTCGCGGTGTTGGACGACGCTATCGCCGTTAAATCCGCTGCTGCTGCCAGAAGCAGCAATCGAAGACTTATCGAACGCAGCAGAATCAGTTATATCGATACGGCGTTTCTTAATCGGCGAAGATGCGTACATGTGTTCCAAGCAGACGCGTAGGGATACAAACAATGGAGAATCAACGAGGAAAAAACAATAGATACACAAATACAAGCGCGTCGTACCTTACAACCAGAGAAGGTAATGAATGTCGACGGCGGAGGAGATAATGAAATCTGGCGGAGGAGAGAACGGCGATGGCGGCGGCAGAATAGACCGAGAGAGAGGAGCGGATAAGAGAGAGAGAAAGAAGGGCTAATATTTTGGGATAAAAGAGAATGGAGCGATCAGAGCCACGTGTACGAGCCGCGATGGCTCATGGCTCGAGATGGTTAACCGCCGAAATAGAAACTTAGGGTTAGTTGGTGGATCGTGGTTGATGGAGTCGGTGAGGCTCTAGAAGGCTAATAATACTGTGAAACTATGGTGTGCTGGCTAAGGAGCCTTAAAACAGCACATAAACACATTTATATTTATCTTAGAATGAAAAGTTAATTAAAAACAAATTATTTCTGTTTCTATATGGCAAAAATAAATATATGAGTATTAAAATAATATAAAACAAATGTTTCTCCAAGCTAAACAAAAGATTGGGTTTATCGATGGCTCGATTCAAAAACCTGCCTCAACTCCCGACCTTGCTCGTTGGGTTGCTAATCGTTGGATAGATTCGTACTGCCATCGATCCTCAAGTTCGTTATAATGTGTCTCATGTCTTTGATGCTTCTAAACTCTGTAATTTTCTCAAACATCGTTTTTCTACCAAAAACAAGGTTCGTAAGCACATGCTCGAAGATGAGATCATAAATTACAAACAGAACGGACAATATGTTCAAGATTACTACGGTCGTCTCTCAAAGCTTTGGGAGGAACTACAAACGTTCAAGTCATATGTGCCTTGTACTTGCGCTGCTTCTACCGATCTCGAGAAAGAACATGAAGACACCAAAGTTCACAAGTTTCTTTTCGGGTTGGATGAAGCTCGATTCACTACCATTCGCTCACAAATCATTGATGAATAGCCTTTACCTGACTTATATAGCGTTTATTCGCGTGTCATCCGTGCTGAACAACATCTCAACAAGACGCGTTCTTCCGATGTCAGACAGGATGCAGTGGGTTTTTCTGTTAAAACAGAAAATCCACAATTTTCTCCTTCTCCTACAGTAGCTGCCGTTGTTTCTCGCAGCCGTGATCCAAATCGTTTTTGCAGTCATTGCAAGCGTAAAGGTCATGAAGCATCTGAGTGTTTCTGCTTCACGGTTACCCAGATTGGTATCTCGAACAACAACAACAACAACGCTCTACTCCGGGACAGAATCAATGAGGTCGTGATGGTCGATTTCCTGGTTCTAGCGGACGTGGACGTGGTCGTATGAATGCTTCTTCTGCCGCTGTCAACGCTACTACACCAGCTGTTCCTTCGGATCAAATCGCTGCACTCATCAGCTTACTCCAGAATAAGCAAACTACTTTTTCCACTGATCGCATATCTGGTAAAACAAAGCTTACTGATATTATTATAGATATTTGTCACTGTTACTAAATGTTATCGTTGTTGTCCCTTCTGCGGTTACCTTTCCTGATGGAACCGCTTCACGTGCTACTAAAATCGGCACATTTCCGTTGAGCAAAGATTATTTTCTTCTCAATGTGCTTTACGTTTCGAATTTCAATTGTACTTTGATTTCGGTTTTGAAATTGCTAAAGTAAACGGGCTGCATTGCAATATTCATTGATACGTTATTTGTTTTACAGGACTGTTTTACGAGGACTCTGATTGGAGCAGGTGAAGAACGAGAGGGGGTTTACTATTTCAAAGGCGTCACAGTTGCCCGCGCTCATCATACTGGGAAAGAAAAGATATCTCATACCGTTCTATGGCATCGCAGGCTCAGACATCCTTCCTACAAAGTGTTATCTTCTTTACCGGTTTTTGACAATTTAAAAGTTGATTTTGGCCACACACATCCGTGTGATATATGTTTTCGTGCAAAACAAACACGTGAGATTTTTCGTGATAGTCATAATAAAGCTTTAGAACCTTTTGCTTTGATTCATTGCGATGTATGGGGACCATACCGCACTCCTAGTTCATATGGTGCTGCTTATTTTTTTACTATCATTGATGACTTCTCAAGAGATGTTTGGATTTACCTTATGCTAAAAAAATTGGAAGTCAATGGTTTGATACAGAACTTTTGTGCGATGAGTGAGAAACAGTTTGGGAAATCTGTAAACATTGTTCGCTCCGACAATGGCTCAGAATTCATGGCTCTTTCCTCGTACTTTCGAAAGCACGGTATTGAACATCAAACCTCGTGCGTTGACACACCTCAACAAAATGGTCGTGTCGAACGCAAACATCGTCACATCCTCAATATAGCTCGTGCGCTACTATTTCAGCCAAACTTCCTGTTACATTTTGGGGTGAAAGCATTCTCACGGCCGCTCATCTCATGAATTGTACGCCTACACTACTCTTTCAATGGAAAACCCCATACGAACTACTTCATGGTTCTTCTCCGACTTATGATCCGCTACGTACCTTTGGTTGTTTGGGTTATGCTCATCGACGTGCTCAGGATAAGGATAAGTTTGGATATCGCAGTCGCAAGTGTCTCTTTGTAGGATATCCCTATGGAAAGAAGGCTTGGAAACTTTATGATCTTGAAAGAAATGAATTTTTCTCAAGTCGGGATGTCATCTTCATTGAAGATCAGTTCTCTGGGGTTACCACTGATGATTACGTGACTCCACCTGTTTTTCAACCTGATGTTGCGATCGATGATTGGTTGCTTCCGCTTGTATTATCACGAGCTCCTTCCTCTGTTACTCCTCCAACGGATAACTCAGAATCGAACACTACTATTCCTCTAAGTACATCGGAAAATTCGTCCTCTTCTACTCCGCTTTTGACAGAACAATATGATGTTTCTCTTGCACTTGTTGAGCCTATTCAACCTTCATCTCCTACTACACAGCAGCTCGCTGTTCATGACCAGATGGATGCTTCTTCTCCGGGTCTTCCAGAATTACTTGGTCGGGGACATCGCCAACGTCAACGTCAACCATCGGTTCTTCTGAAGAATTCGTCGTCAATGCCTCTCACGTTACTACAAACCCCTCTTTCGCTCCTTCAACTCCTGATCATGGTCATTCTACTTCGGTTTCAGGTAAAACACCGTATCCCATTTCTAATTATCTTTCTTAAGTCACATTTTCTTCTTGTCATCAGGCTTTCTTAGCCACTTTGACATCTACATATGAACCGGCTACTTACAAAGAGGCGATGCTTGATGATATTTGGAACGATTCGATGAAGGATGAATATTCTGCACTTGAAATAAATAAGACATTGGATGTTACTACACTTCCTCCCGGCAAGAAAGCCATTGGCAGCAAATGGGTTTACAAGATTAAGTATCATTCCAATGGAACGATTGCACGACACAAATCTCGCTTAGTTGCACTTGGAAATCTACAGCAGGAGGGTCTTGACTACACTGACACTTTTGCTCCAGTTGCTAAACCATCTACTGTTCGTCTTTTACTTGATATTACGGCTGCAAAGAAATGGAAAATCCATCAGATGGATGTTCACAACGCATTTTTACACGGTGACTTGCACGAGGAGGTCTACATGAAATTACCTCCCGGTTTTGAAAACCCTGATCGTTCGAAGGTTTGTCGGTTACGAAAATCTCTTTACAGTCTGAAACAGGCACCCCGTTGTTGGTTCGCTAAACTCAGTACCGTGTTGAGCATATGGTTTTATTCAAAGTAAGGCAGATTATTAGCACTTCTCTTTCGTCAAATGCAAGATTTGTCTTCATATTTTGATTTATGTGGATAATTTTATCGTGGCTGGCAATGACCTATCTACTCTCCAACGGTTCAAGAACTATCTGAACCAATGCTTTGACATGAAGGATTTGGGGAAACTCAAATATTTTCTTGGCATTGAAGTTGCTCGTAATACCGAAGGGATTTTCATTTCTCAACGTAAGTATGCCTTGGACATCATTACTGAAGCAGAATTGCTCGGGTGCAAACCATCGTTGACCCCTATCGAGCTTAATCATAAGCTCTCTCTCGCCATTGGTCCTCCTCTTGACAATCCATAAGCTTACCGACGCTTGGTTGGATGTCTTATCTACCTGACTTTTACACGACCAGAACTTTGCTATGCGGTTCATATCTTGTCTCAATTTATGCAGACACCTCTTCAGGCTCATTGGGATGCCGCATTACGAACTGTTCGTTATCTTAAGGGGTGTCCGGGACAAGGTATCCTCCTCCGTGCGGACTCTGACCTCCGCATTACAGCTTACTGTGATTCTGATTGGGCGGCCTGCCCTTCAACACGCCGTTCTCTCAGCGCCTATATTGTGCTTCTTGGTACTTCTCCTATCTCTTGGAAGACAAAGAAACAGGATACGGTGTTCATGTCTTATGCTGAAGCAGAATACCGGTCCATGTCTTTTGCTTTGCGCGAGCTCAAATGGATAAAGCAACTTCTTCTATCCTTTGGCATTCAGCACGATGAACCGATGCGGCTGTTTTGTGATAGCCAATCAGCGATTCACATTGCCGCTAACCCGGTTTTTCACGAACGAACTAAACACAACGAGGTTGATTGTCATGTTGTGTGTGATGCTGTTCAAGACAAGCTAATCACTACCGAACATTTCTCCACCAAAGAACAGCATGCAGATCTTCTTACTAAATCGCTTTCGGCTCCTACATTTGTGTATTTACTTTCCAAGTTGGGGATTCAGGATCTTTCACCGCCAACATAAAAGGGTATAGAGATAAGAAAATATACCACTAGGATATATACAAACATATATTCGATGTAATCTCTTCCTAGGTTTTAGGATCTACATTCTTGTATAAATACCTTGCCTTGTGCATCAATAATACTCAGACTTCCATCTCATTACAAAAAAACGATCAAAATTTTATCATTTTCTGAGTGTAGTACTTCATAAGTAAATTTTTGGAATAACAAATACATTTTATAATGATCTCAAAGATAGTTATATCACCTACATTAAATATCTATATGTTGTTTTTGATAAAATGTTTCCTTATTTCTCGAATTCATGTGTTACCATTACCGCAATTCACATAACGATACTTCAACACCAAATTTTGACCAATTATATTAAGAGATATTTATGTAGGATGTCACTTATTTTAAGTTTCATTAGTTTTTTGTCATTTTTTAAAAATGTTAAAAAATTTGTCACTATTTCGCATAAAATGACAATTATACCCCCTTAAATCTATATCGTATACGATACACGAATATATACGCCATACTGTATAGAGAATAAATTTGTCATGAAAAATATAAAATATTATATTTTAACAAGATTTTCAAGACTACTAACATGTAAATAAAATTTAAAATAAATGGCTTGCGCAAAGCTCCATTATATTAAAATCACCTCAAAGACGTCTGTGTTTTAGTGTAGAGACCAATAATTTTGGTTTATTGGCGTAAAGGGTTTCCCCAACCAATAATTCGAATGAACTAATCACTTTTTATTTTATCGTTCCTGATAGTATTGTGGGGGCTACGATATTGACTTCTCTTTGCCTCTTAATTATGATAGTTTGATAGTGCCATATAATATTGTCATTATTGTGATCGGATACCGATAGTTTCACGCTCTACGTTCCATCAAATCCAGATTATACTACGGAATTCAAATTAATCATAGGAAATGAAAATTACTTACAATTATATATATATATATATAATATATATTAGATTGAGTTATATAAGGTGTGCTTTGTTAAGCAATATTCCTAGTTTCTGTAAGATAAACTCCATTCACAACTGATTAATCAGTCACGTATTCTTATGTTCACTGACACGTGTACACCAGACTGTCCTCAATTTCACAACTTAGCTAGGTTCTATAAGATAATCTCCATTCGTTAGCCAGTGTCTTCTTGTTTTTCTGGGGATCTGCATTTTAAACTGAGTAGTGTGGAAGTGTGGCATGTGTATTATATACAAGTTATTGGCATATGTATTATTATTATTTTTATTTTTTTGAATTTTTGCAGATCCCCAGAAATAATTCCAAACTCTAATGGATTCAGATTAATTTTTTGGATGGTTATCAATTCATTTTAAATATCATACTTGACTAATAAGTAATTTGATAATTTCGCATTCAGAGAAATTCAATACCTAATTTGGATCAACAAAATTAAATCTTTTTCGGATGGTAACCTCTCCACTACAATTTCTTGGTTTGCATATATATTCTTTACAGGTTGTAAAACAAAATTCCACCCATTAGATAAGCTATCTCGTAATTTATATGTGACAAATCCTCCCGTATAACTTTTATTATAAGATAGATATATTAGAGCATCTCCAACAAGGGGATCTAAATAGAAGAGTTCTAAAAAATTATAATGATATATAATTGATAAATATTGGAGAGGTTCTAAAAAGAAGAGAGAAGGGTTCTAAAGTTAGAACTTTTAGATACAGATTCTAAAAATTAACATACAAAATGTTGGGTTCTAAAAGGTGAGGTTCTAAAAATTTTAGATACCCATTTTTAGAACCTCACCATTGGAGGTGCTCTTAGGGTTGAGGGTGATGTAATCATAAACTTTTCCAGCTGTCACAATTTATCATCCAAATATGCTTAATCATTGAAACTAACATTTTGACACGTTATTTCTTTATATATATATATATATATAACATTTTAAAACGTAAATAAATAAAATATATTATGATCGTGATTTATATTATTAAATTGTCTCTCCTTTTTGTCATATTATAACTCATATTCAAGTTTGGTAATATGTGAGTGTTAGACTAAAGTATACTCATAATTAAGCTCTACATTTAATTATATATATAGCAAATATAAATTAAAATTAATTGTATATTTGTAAAAATGTTAGAAAACAAATAGTAATTTTAATTAAAATATTATCTAGTGACATTATGTGATATTTTTTCATAAGGAATCAATATATCATTTACGTATTGTGTTTCTAGTTTCTAGTTTTTATAATTAGGTTTCTTAGATCAATTCTTGACTAATTGTAGAAAATCAATCAATACATTGTTTGCTTAATGTATATAGGGATTAATTTAGACGTTTATAAGTTTCTTTCATTTTCCAGATAAAGGTGATGGAGTCTTATTGATTCTTAATGTCAATACTTTAGTGAACTTCCGGAAACCGGTCATTATATTCCAATTATGACGTCATTCACTACGCCTTCGTTTTGAACCAAACAAACCAAAACCATAACACAATAATTGTACAAATTGATTAAAAAAAAGATGATGATGGTCATCATTAAATTAGATATGTATTAGTCCCATCACATACGTGGAAAGTCGTTCGACGAATGTAAAATTTCTGACGTTCTACATAATTATATATCTTCGAATGTTTATTTACATTCAAAATAAATTTTTTCTTTTTTTTAAATGACTTAAAAAAACTCGATAACGAGTTTAAAAAACTCTAAAAACATATTTTTACTCGATAAAAAAACATAAAAACAAAGGTTAAAAATCGTATAGATAGATGCTATGTAAACCAAATATAACCAAATGGTACCCAATTTATATAGGGAATTAATTCAATTAATTAATCCCCAAAAAAAAAAAACTACGTTTCAACAAAACTTGTCAGGTGGACTTTTGGTAGGGACATTAGCCACGTGAATTCAACATTTCTAAATTTCTACTCTTTTGTCTCTTCCCTTTCATAAACTCTCTTTCACACAATCCAAATCTTCACACTCTTTCTCTTTCTTTACGAAACTCTCTGAAAAAAAACACTCACAAAAACCCACTAAGTACTCCATCACCGGATCATTCCAATGGAACCCGTCGCTTCCGGGTCACCCAAACCCGACCCAACTCCCACATCCCCATCCACGTCAGCACCACCACCACCACCAAGCCGTTACGAGTCGCAGAAACGCCGCGACTGGAACACGTTCCTACAATACCTAAGAAACCACAAACCGCCTCTAACGCTAGCGCGATGCAGCGGCGCGCACGTGCTCGAGTTCCTCAAGTACCTAGACCAATTCGGAAAAACCAAAGTCCACGTGTCGACATGTCCTTTCTTCGGCCACCCGGACCCACCATCTTCTTGCTCTTGTCCGCACAAACAAGCATGGGGATCTCTCGACGCGTTGATCGGACGGCTTAGAGCCGCTTACGAAGAAAACGGTGGACGGCCGGATTCGAACCCGTTTGCTGCACGCGCCGTTAGGATTTACTTAAGAGAAGTCAAAGAGAGCCAAGCTAAGGCTCGTGGGATTCCTTACGAGAAAAAGAAACGGAAACGGAAACATACCGTTACCACCGTTAGATTGGATGTTGATTTAACGAGTGGAATCGCCGGAGAAGGAAGTAACGGTGATTCTCCGGTTGCTTCCGGCGCAAAACTTCCTCTAAGTTAAGAAAAATAATTATCATACCTAATTTGCTTATCTCTCTCTCTCTCTCTCTCTCTCTCTCTATATATATATATATATTATCTCTCTCTTTCTTTTTACTAAGAAAAATTCAGCGAGGTCAGTAATTTTCTTAGTTGATCGTGAAAAGACATTTGTACGGAGTTTCTATTTAGTTCATAGTAAATTTTTTCCTCTTAGATTAATTACGTTGATGTCTATTTTGGATCTATTTGATTATTATTTTGGTTGAAGAGCAGCTTTCATTCTTCACATAAAATTTTGATTTTCGTCTCACATGCTTTGTCTCTTTCCGAAATTATACCTTGTTATATATTCTTAAATAGATTTCGTGACAATTGCCCATCCAATTATTCAAAGTAACTAATTACTATATGGGCGATGTCATTATGTCATCTTTTATATTTCCATTTACTTTTATTTGTTTATTTATTTATTTAAAAGTATATTTTCGAGTGAGTTGTTCAAAGTTTGTGAGCACCATAATAATAACTTAGCTCATAGTGCTTCCAAAGTGGATTATTTCAAATGCATCTCGAAGTGCTTTTAAAGTGGATATTTCAAATGCTAGCATTTGATATGATTTAGTGATATTTTTATTGAAATTATGATTCTCATCTTCATGGATTCCTTTCTATTTTTGTTAATATATATATAGTAGGCCTGGGCACGGGGCGGGTACCCGTTTATTTTGGCCGACTTGCTATTTGACCCGCCCCGTACGGGTAATGAAAATATTGACCCGTACTTGGACCCGCTAAAACGGGTACCCGCTGAATCAAGGTACCCGCCCAGATTTTTTATATTTGCGGGTACCTTGACCCGTACCCGTACTTGCAAGTACGGGTCCCCGCTCAACAAGTAATTACATTACTTGCCTTGTTTTTTCCATTACTTGCCTTGTTTTCCATTACTTGCCTTGTTTTTTCCATTACTTGTCTTGTTTTTTCCATTACTTGCCTTGCTTTTTCCATTACTTGTCTTGTTTTCCATTACTTGCCTTGTTTTTTCTATTACTTGTCTTGTCTTGGGTACAAGTAGCAAACCGGGTAACGGGGAACAAGCCGGGTAACGGAAACAAGCCGGGTAACGGGACAAGTAGTCAAAAAATTTTTTTGCCTTGGACTTGTCCCGTTACTTGCAAGTAGTTGGTTAACTCGTCTTGATACTTGGCTTGGACGAGTCGGGTACCCAGTTTTACGGGACGGGTCGAGCGGATCGGGCGGATAACGAGTACTGATGCCCAGGACTAATATATAGGGTTCTATGCAATATACTTTTTATTAGTATTATTATCGTGGTGAATGGTGAGGTATCCAGATATACTTTGCAGGGTCATATGACATTTGTCCAAAAAAATGGATGTTGTCACCATATCTTTTTGTATTATTGTGATTAATGTCCTCTCAAAACTTTTAATCCTCTATAACGCTATGTAACTATAGAGGTTAATTTACGAGATTTTGGGTTTTAAACCTCACTTATTTAAAATTCTGAGATATTTTCATCTTTCTCATCAAGGGTAGAGGCTATATATGGGCTTTTTACGAGTTCTCCAGATATTAAAGAGAGTCATGGGTTTACGTCTTAATCAGGCTAAAGACATATGCTTTTCTAGGTGGATGCCATACACAACTCACATCCATTCATCTTATATATTTTCCTTTATTAACACATACTTTTAATATTTTAAGTTTCGTTTATATAGTTTTTTAGTAATCAGAATGTTATGTTTTAAACCGTAGAGCAGATGATAATTACATGCGACAGATCCGCTAAACGAAAAAAAAAAAACATAGCGCTGTGAAAATTTTGAAACAGCTGTTTTCGATCGATTGAAGTAAGCAACTGCAGTTTTGTTCTTCTAATTATACTAGAAAGGCGCGTTAATTACATTTGCATGTTACGTATTAATCTTAATTACATAGTTACATTACATGATTATACATATAAGTGTCGGTTGCATCATGATCAAACCACTTTTTAAATGTTGATAACTTTGAACCAATGAAAAGAAAATTTATAAAGTTTGTAATGTAGTACAATTCACTTTATAGAGATTTCAGAAGGAAAACAAAAAATCCCAGAGTTTCCGCAGTTGTTCAAGGTACGTACGTGAATGCAAAATACATACAGACACACACGTGTACATGGTTATAAATAAGGTTGGAAATATAGTAAAAAGTCAGAAAACGAAGATGTTGACTATTATTTTCCGACCGACATGAGACCTCCTGTGATCTTAATACGTGCAAAAGGTCCCACACGTGTGTTTTCTTTTCGTGTCCTTTTTTTTTCACCATGTACGTTTTCAAGTTTTAACCTGTCAGGTGTTTTGCTTGCGTCAGTGGTCTGTCTGAACAAAAAGTGTGTATTTCGTTTATTAAAAGGACAAATCCACATAATTGAGCCCGCTTGTATTTCACATTATTGAATTTTTGGAAGTGTCTCTTGGATTGGTTTGCAGTTCGTGATCGGTAAACTTTCTTTATTTGTTATCAAACTTCTGTAATTTTAAATTACTTTAAAGTGTAACGGTTAATATTTTTTAAAGTCTTTTTGACACTTTTTCCCGCAAAGTAATCTAAGCACTAATGAGTACGTTATTTGTTTTTTTGGTAAAATGTTAAGAAGTTTTTTATAGTGGAACAGAGATACAACAAAGAGAAATAAAAAGACCAAAATCTACTAACAACGACGAAGAACAACAAGGTACACGCGCTTTAGGAAACGGAAAGACGGTCACGAAAAAAAATAACCGAGACAAAGCCAGACGGAAGAACAACAATCACACGCCTAAACGCGGACCATCTCGTTTTTGCCACAGCCCCGAAGAGCTGGAGTCCCATCTTAGTTGCCACGAGCATAATCCCGAGGCCACCCTCAAACCTCAAGAAAAATGCCTATAGCTTCTTCGAGAACGAACACAATTTCCGGTTTTATCGAAAAACATAATCGGCGTCTCTATCTACCGACAAACAACACTCTAAAACTCCACCGACTAGCCAAAAGAGCAAACCGCAACCGAGACCAAATACACGAAACAAGCACACTGCCAAACCTAGCCGGAAAAAGAAACACACACCTGCGGGGACTAAGACCAAGCCGGCGAACAAAAGGCGCCACCGGATACCCACCGCCAGAGCGCGGAAGAAAGCAGCCGCCAAGCCACATGCCTAGAGCCACCGCCAATAGAGCCACCGCGAACCAAGCAAAAAACGAACCACCACACCGCGGCTAGCCACAAGCCGAGAGCCTCCACACCAGAGCCATGAGCCGGCGATTGATCCCGTCCTCGAGGAACATATCGCCACCGCTAAGAGGAGGGAAGCCCCAAACTTTGTCGCCACATCCCCCCACCGTCACGAAACCCGAGAATAGATCAAGACAAAGGAGAGACCTAACCAAGAGGAGGATGCAACAAGCCACCACCACACCACCTCAGGAAACCAGATAGGGATGTTATTTTTTTTAAACGCCGAGTAATACTTTATTAAGAAAATAAAAATAAGGATTCACCAATAGGGATCTGAAGTAAAATAAAAACATATTTTTGCGAATGAATAACTAACGATTCCGCAGATGAATGCTCCACTTTTGCTTTTGGGCTGATTAAATCTCCACTGAAATAATCTTCATAGAAATCCAAAAACATCTATCAACGCTTCAGACTGAATTGACCACGATTGTCAATCTCTTTTTATTGCTCCAGTAGGAGTCACCGAAATCATTGTTCCAAACAGTCGATTAATTAGGAGTCTACAATCAAATTGCCTTCCGGAGTAACCATGGTTTGCGACGAGAAACCCACAAACACCGAATGAATAACCATCAGTGATTGAAGCCGGGAAGAACCGTTGCCACCATCCGCTTCTACTGTCAATTACCTCTTCGAAACGACTCAACTTAACCACATCTTTTGTCTTCTCAAATTCATTTAAAAAATCCCACGAAAAAACAATCAAAAACTTTGCTAAAACTAAAATAAATTGGAAAAAAATACATAAATCAAAAGAAAAGTAAAAAAAGAAACTAACCAAACCGATGTCGAAGCTATAGAAGCCTCCGGCCATCGGTCTGGATCGACAGAGAAAAATATCCTCTTTTTTTTTCTCTCTTTTGACGGCTACAAATTTTTTTCAATTGATATCAAGAAAGTTATATATATAATCTTTTCAATTGAGATCAAACAAATAAAGTACTATCAAATAAAATTATTAAATATAAAAAAATTAAGATAAGATGTTAAAAAAATTCTACCTATTGTTGCTTGTAAAATTTTATTCTATTTTTATAAAAATTTCTTTTAACAAATTGTTTGGAGCATCTGTTATCTGTTAGTGTAAGCACCGCTCTGTCTGTAGTAGCACGTGGTTGCCTCCAGAACATGTAACCCATGTTTGTCAAGAAGACCGAAATGAAACAAATCCCACGTGTCTGAGGGAGTTTGCGCCAATGTCCAAGACTGTGGTTTGGGGATTCGTTCTCCGCTCCACGTTGAGGAGAATGGTTATCACATTCACACCTCATGCCTCTTTGGGTGATCGTGATACATGTTAAAATCTGTCACATAAGATGGCAGACTTTTAATCAAAGGAATGTCTTCAGGGGCAACCATCTCGTTTAAGAGCGCTTCATCCCAAGTTGGTGGCTGCCCAATGGTGAGCCGGTTTACACTTAGCAAGGGGCGAACGACCATGAGATCGCGGGCCTGGCTGGATTATTTGGGATCCACGGATC
The DNA here is from genome assembly GCA_030161315.1 of Eutrema japonicum. NCBI lineage: Eukaryota > Viridiplantae > Streptophyta > Magnoliopsida > Brassicales > Brassicaceae > Eutrema > Eutrema japonicum. The sequence continues at coordinate 34,486,476 of BSQW01000010.1, forward strand.
CTCCCATACTTTCGAATTCAGACTTCTGATTCGCAAATTAAGAAATGGATTCACATGATGATCCTTTAGAGGTTTAGAAAAGCAGTAGTAGCTTCCCGGAAGAACTCGGGATAGCAGAGAATCCGATTTCGGGAGTAGTCTCCATATAACTACTTAGCTAAAAGTTCTAGATTAACTTCATGAATGTCCTGGAAACCAGCACCTCCATGGATTTTGGAAGTACAACATTAAAACCAAGCTATATGTGCATAATCAAAGCCTCTGCTTACATATGCAGAACCCTAAATTGAAAAAACCTATAAACAAACACAAAAGTGAACATGTTTTTACCTAACACTTTAAGCAGTCTACAATTTCTGAAATGCAAACAAACAAACACTCGACCAAACAAAAAAACACTTGAATACAAACAAACACTTTTTTAAACATTAACAGCAAAACTGCATTATTAGAATATATGCAAGTACGAGGATAAAATGTATACAACGTGACTATTATAAAGAAAAATTTTATACAAAAAAGAAACATTGACCTCTCATATTTAGAAGAAACAACTGTAATGCATGTACAAAAAGACAGCAAGGAGAAGAAGCAAACACAGAAAATGACAAGACTTACCAGGGCAATCGCTTGGAAGAACTGGAATGGAGTAAAGACGAGAAGAAGAATAGTGAGTCTTTCAAAGAGAAACCATTACAGCTTGAAAACACGGAAAAAAAGACCCTGGAGCTCGTACAAATTAGGATTAGAAAAGAAGATGGGATATACAAAATAGACAAGGATAAAAATTGTTAAAACTATGACACAGGATTCATATCAGTTAGCATCATAGGTTTGGCAGATTATCATTAAGATATAGTAGATACTCGACACATATCTTAGGAATTAGGAGAACAAAAGAAGATGGGAAAAACACCAAAAAGAACATAAAAGTTATTAAAAAAAATGTGACAGATGATTCATATCAGTTCGCATCATAAATTTTTATACAGAAAACAAACGAAGCTCATTAGAGAATTCGAATAAAAAAAGCTGACAAAACCTAATCTGCTAGATCAATGGAAAAGGCAAGTATCCAATGATAACATAGTAGAAACTCCAAAGTTTCCCTGAGATAGAATTACAGAAAATAGAAGAAACACAGAGCTTCAATGACTAACCATTTAACTCTAGAGAAAAGAGAGGTTTATTGACGGACCTGACTCGTTCTCCTTGGCGCCCCTTCACCATATTCTCAAGTCTCAAGTCATCCAATGGTAGAAATTGCCTTGTCGCGAGGATTGGGAGCTTTGACCCTAATTTACTGAACTCTATCTTATATCACCTGTCTTTCACATTTAAAAACAATAGTTTGCACGATACTTGTTGAGAATATTACATGGCTATGTTTGTAGTTTCAGTAACAGTTCTTCAGAACAATGCTGATATAACTCAATGACTTGGTTTATCAAATGGTCTATAGATGGAGATCTCATGATCTATATAGCTTTTGCAAAGAATGTTTTACTGTTGATTCTACAGAATTATGTAACAAACAAAGAAACATCAGATGGTAATAGAAAGAAAAACCTAAGACCTGCTTTCTCATTGTACAATTCAAACCCTCCAGCTAGCTCTATCACGGCTCACTAGAATGTTGACAATTGTTCGGTGAATGCAGCAATGGAGTAGGCGGGCGTTGAGGAAGACAGTCCAAGGCTCCATAGACCTGAAGCGTTGTTTTGGGTGATGTTAAACCGCTAGCAGAAAGAAAAAAAGGGATAAAAAAGCCATCTTAGGAACTATATTTTGACGCCAGGTTCCACACGTAGTTACTACACCTATGGGCACAACTTTCCCCTAAGAACTAGCTTGTTCGGTGAGAGAGCTGATAGATCTAGAAGACATCCGTTAATCCATGTGTGGTAAGTGAGACAATCACAACTTGGTAATGTCAATCATTACAAACAATTAGACCAATCTTTCCATTCTCCCCATAGTAAAGCTACAATTTTTATCTAGCAATGATCTTTATGTGTACCTGGTGAGAACCATTAGCTTCAGGGTATTGGTGGCCTTGGCCTCCATAAATATCATCTGAGGTTCCATGACTTGCAACCAATCCAGGGCCTTACAACAACAAATTCACAAAGTTATAAGAAATCTTTCCCGGTAAAGGTGTAAAAGCTAAAAAAGGACAGAGAGACTACTTGAGTTTTGAGCTGCCTCAGCAGCTGCAATAGCTGCTCTAGCTTTGGTCTCCACGTTAACCAATTCTTCCCGAAGTTTCACAATTTCACGATTTAAGTGATCGATGGTCTTTTCCATACCGCGTTCATGGTGAAGGTTGCTCGCTCGTGTCTTCTTCTCAAGCTCAAGAGCATCCCTGTTTTCAAGAATCTCATTATTAGTCCAAAAGAGTCACCTCAAAACAACAAGAGGAATTCAACTCTCACCTTCCTTTGCTAACTTCTTGTCGCAGAGTCTCAATCTCCGCCTTAATCTCCGTGGCTCGATCCGAATTCGGTTTGGCCTTAGCTATCTCGCCTTCAAACATCGCCAGCTCTGCCGATAGCTTCTGCCTATCTTCAGCTAGCCTCTGTACATCTGACCTAACCTGATCAAGCTCAGCTATGATCCCGTTGACCACACGAGCCTCCGCCTCCATCCTCAGCGAATTCTGGTATACCTCCCGAACCTTAGCTTCTCTCTCCGCCTTAACTTTCGCGGCGGTTTCAAGCAGCTGTGCAAGCTCACGCTTGGCCAAACTGAGCTGATCCTTGACTCCGATGTGTGCCATAGCTAGCTTCTGGTTGTCCGTCAGAAGGGATTCGATTTCACGGTGCTGCATTGCGATTCGATCCTCCAGGATCACAGATCGAGTACGATTCCTATCCGATTCGATCAGTTGAGATTCCGCTATTCTCAAAGAGGAAGACGATACTGTCGACGACGGCAGATAACGTTCTCGGCCGTCCATCTCAACGTCTAGTCTCCGATCTCCGATTGCGAAAATGCCTCCTCGCTCTTCATCTAAACCTCTTATTATGAGCTTCTTGCTAAAATAAGCCGTATAATCTAAACCTAAAATGCGCACTACAAAAAAAAACACGTATTGAGAGACTCGTTTTACCTACACTTGACCCATACTCAGCCCAAACCTAGGCCCATGAGTAGCTTGAGAGTGAAGGAAACTGTGGACTTATCTGCCTCTTTAACATATTCACATAAAATCAACTTGTATATTTATTCGAATTCATTAACTTATAGTTAGCTTTGAACCTACACACTAATTTTCTGTTTCAGTTCACTTGTTCCAAGAGAAATTAGCTCTTTAAAATCAACACAACGTAACCTATCATTTTTTTTTTTTTTTGGGGTGGTAATTCCATCATTGCTCTTTTCCAATAAACTGGTAATTGTATGTGTGAAGATGTGAACTTGATGAGTAAGTCTTCAAGAACTAACCCAAGTTAATAATTTTGGGCTGAGTTAAGTTTTTGGGACCATAAAAGAGGAGCTTTATTTGTCTTCTTGTGAATTCAAAAGCTAAGGAAGATGCATTAGGGTTTGAGGTTCTCTCCACTATATAAGTTTATAGGAAGACATGAGAGAGAGTTAAGGGAAGAAGCCACACAATAAAGTTAGAAGGGTGAGAGAAAACATGTAAAACTATAAGTTTTGGGTTTTTCTCGGGTAACACAGAAAGTGATACAGAGTGAGTTCTTGAGTGTGAATCACTTGTAAATGTGTACTCCTTCTAGTGGATTCCGAACAACAATCTCATGGAGATGTAGCGATCATTGTTAATGGGCGTGAACTCCTTAAATCTTGTGTGTGCTCCCTTCTCCTTCTCTCTTTTTTCTCTATCTATCTATACTCTGTTTTATGCATCTTCATGTATTAGTCTCTGTATTATGATGACAAACTACTTTATTTCTTGGTTTGTTGAAGTCTATGCTCTGGAAAGATGACGCATTTGAGCCTCTGAATTTTTAACAGTAAGAAACATGCATAAGAATTTAGTTGCAGGCCAATCTAATGTACGTTATCACCATGTACATTGACAATTAAAGAAGAGGTGATATCATGATTCAACCATCGGCTTGCAAAGGAAGCATTAATAATCTGTTTGGAGTCTCCATTTGAGGATGCGTGGTTGGTCAGAGATGTTGAAGACAATAACCTTGTCAAGAAATGTATTTGTGTCGCATCTCTTCTTTTCAAAAATCTAGCACTTTTGGTATGGACTGTATGGTAATACTTGATCAGCTGGCGAAAGCGTTAACTCGCTTCTCCTGGTTCGATTACCATTGTAAATTGTAACACGTCTGTTGAGCTAATTGGCTTTAGATTTCGGTACGAGTGTTTCACATGGTTTGTTTGTATCTAACAAGCTTGCAAACCCTAAAATTAATTAATAATCCTCCGATCCGGATCACTCGAGTTATAAAAAGAAAAAACTTATAGATCTCGCCAGTCGAGTAACGGCTCCTTTTAGATCCATTTATCGACCATTCATATGTCTTGTGTTGGGTGGAATATAAGAGACACTTGAGTTTTTTTGCCGGTAATCATTCGTTTATGAAACAGTGTTTATATATTAAAATATCATAACAGGCCCACTACAAAAAAACATGGGTATTTCCAACGGAAATTCTGACGGTGATAATTCCGTCGGAAATTTCCGACGGTTTATCGACGTATTTCCGACGAACTAGTCATCCGTTGGAAATCCGTCGGAAAAATGTACCCTTCGAAAATCCGTAGAAAATTTCCGACGGATTTCCGACGACCATAATCCGTCGGACACTTTCCGACAGATTTCCAACGACTTTCCGAAAAATGCTGATGTTGCCGACATACTGCCGACGAATGTCCGACAGATGGTGACTTTGCCGACATAGTTGCCGACATGGTTGCCGACATCGATAATATCTACTTTAAATCCGTCGGAAATCCGTCGGAAAATGCACAAATTTTTCCTTATAAAAACGTATCCACCCCTCATTTATAATCACAAAAAAAAAATCTCTCTTATCTACTTCCTTACGAAAATGTCTTTTTCAAATCCTTATAATTATTTTCGATCATGGATGGATAAGCCTCATCAAATTCCGGACACAAGCCTAGTTACGGAGGAATTCAAAGAAGGTCTGCAGGAATTCATGGCATTTGCGGGTATGCAGAAGAAAACAAAAAAACCGGTAAAATCTATTGCCCTTGTACCAATTGTGGGAATCGTAGATTTATCGTGATAGATGAAGTATGGTCACACTTGTATTGTCATGAGTTTATGCCGGGTTACAAGATTTGGTATTATCATGGAGAAAATGATACAATGATGGATAATTATGCTAGTACTAGTGAACATTATATTGGGGATAGCGCTAGCTTAGAAGAACCCGCAATGGAAGTACAAAGTACTGTAGGTCATGTTCAGATGGTGAACGATGCATTTCGTGAAAGTATATCATCGGTTGCTGAGTATGGAGATAGAGGAGAAGAACCTAACTTAGAAGCTCGGAGATTCTTTGATATGTTAGACGCTGCTAAACATCCGTTATATGATGGGTGTAGAGGTGAACATTCCCCTTTATCAAATGCAACAAGGATGATGGGTATAAAGACAGATTTCAATTTGAGTGAGGAGTGCGTGGATGCAATCGCTGATTTTGTGAAAGACATTTTGCCAGAAGATAATCTTGCACCGACATCATACTATGAGATACAGAAACTTGTTCAAGGTCTAGGATTGCCGTATCAGATGATAGATGTATGCATAGACAACTGTATGCTCTACTGGAGAGAGGACGCAGACCGTTTGACATGCCATTTTTGTTGCAAACCTCGGTATAAGGAAACAGGTGGAAGAGTGCCAGTGTCATATAAACGGATGTGGTATTTACCGTTAACAGAGATTGAAGAGGTTATATCAGTCAGAGCGCACAGCGGGAGCAATGAGATGGCATGCAGAGCATACAACAGATGGACAAATCGCCCATCCGTCAGACGCAGGAGTATGGAAACATTTTCAATCAATGTATCCCAGCTTTGCGTTTGAGCCGAGGAACGTATACCTTGGATTATGTACCGATGGTTTCAACCCTTTTGGGAAGCACGGCAGACAATATTCTTTGTGGCCAGTAATTGTAACACCTTAACCAGAGCATCCGAAGAGATCACTTGATGTGTTTTTGCAAACATTGATTTTTGAGCTGCGAATGTTATGGGACCAAGGTATTGAAGCGTTTGATGTTTTTTGTCACCAAAATTTCATCATGCGGTCGTTACTTATGTGGACCATTAGCGATTTTCCAGCATATGGCATGTTATCAGGATGGACAACGCACGGAAGGTTATTGTGCCCGTACTGTCAAGATAACACTGATGCGTTCCAATTGAAGCACGGACGGAAAACGTCTTGGTTTGATTGTCATAGGCGATTCCTATCTAGCGATCATCCTTATCGTCAGAGCACCACATTGTTTAGGAAGAACCAGAAAGTATTTGATGGTCCACCTCCTAAGTTAGATGGTGAGTATTTGTTGACTCAGTTCAGAGATTTTGGTGCAGAGAGGACCGTTGATTGTGGTGGTAACGGGCATCATCATGTTGATGGTTGTGGCAACGCTCATAATTGGCACAAGAGGAGAATTTTCTGGGATTTGCCTTATTGGAAGAACCATCTTTTGAGGCATAATCTAGATGTCATGCACATTGAGAAGAATATTTTCGACAACATTATGAACACCGTTCTCAATGTCCAAGGGAAGACGAAGGACAATATGAAGTATAGATTGGACTTGCCAGACATTTGTTCTCGTAGAGCACTACATGTGACAGAGAACGGGAAGCCTCCGGTCCCGACTTTTCGTTTGGATGAACCTTCAAAGGCCGAGTTTTTTGACTGGATTGCCGAAAGTGTTAAATTCCCGGACGGATACACATCTAACCTTCGAAACTGCGTTGATCATGGAGAAGGGAAGTTTACTAGGATGAAGAGTCATGATTGTCATGTGGTGATGCAGCGCCTCCTTCCATTTGCCTTTGCATGTCTTCTACCACGTAATGTCCACGAAGCAATTGCAGGTACAATCATGAAATTATTTTTTTACTACTTTACACAATATATACTTTATTATTTAATTATTCATTTGTTATCCATATTTTGCAGGGATTGGTGCATTTTTCCGAGATATATGTTCTCGCTGTCTTACATCAGACGGTATCCGCAATCTTGGGGCTAATATACCTGTAATCATTTGCAATTTTTGGTAACTTTTGAAAATTTTGTTAATTTACTAACGAATTTACGGTTTTCCGCAGGGATCACGAGAACGTACTTCAGTTGGGAGGCGGCAACCAAGGACGCCGTTCTCGGGGTTCTCGGTGTACGCCTCCGGGACCAACGAGCTCGGGAACTCATATCCCGGATTCTCAGCAATCCGCTGCTCGGAGCAACATTCTAATCGAGGAGCTAGTCCAGCAGCCGAACCGGGGCCATTGCATCCGACTCGACCCGAAGTTTGAGGACGGGACTTGGTAAGATAATTTTTGTATATTATTTTAATTTATTTAGATTTTTAAACTTAACATATTTATATCTTTTCATAATGTTTTCAGGTTTAAGATGTCGACTAAGATCACCAAGGCGATATTACGGATGCTCCACAACATGTTGGACAAACCGTACGAGAAGTATTCGGACATGCCTACCGAGGAGAAAGACGTGTGGCACCGGACTTTCGCGGTAAGTTATTTATTGATTTATTATTTATTTTTTACTTCATTTTGTCGATTTTTCTTTTTGAAATGTAACATATTTTTTTTTAATTGTAGCAAGAGTTCACATGGAACTCTCATTATACGCGCAAAGTTATTGCCACATTCGACAAGTATGCCACAAACTCGTACTCGAAGCACATGTACGAGTGGAAGCAGAAGTGGAAGTACAACAAAGACAAGCCGAAGGACCTTGACGACGACGTCTGGAAGGGCTTCTGCGAGTACTGGAGTAGGCCTGCGACGAAAAAGACCTCCGACCAACAGTCGAAGAACCGAAATAGCCAACGAGGCGGGAAAGGGGTCTACATCCACAACGGGGGCGCAAAGACCATCGAACGGGTAGCGATGGAAATAGTAAGTTTAATTTCAATTTTTTATTACTAATTTTGTTTTTTATATTTATTTAACTTAACAAAAATTCCCAGGCGAAAGAATCTGGTTCCGAAACCGATTATCTTAAAGTCATCGAGCACATACACACCAACAAGAAAACCGGTCAGATACAGGACTTGGGGATGCGGGATGTTGTCGAGAAGAGCAAGAAGACGAAGTTATACCGTGAAGTTTCAATATCGCAGCTCACTATCGACGGATCGACGTCCTCGAACTCGTTATCCCGGGAAGAGATAAACCAGATTGTACTTGAGGTATGTTTTAATTTCATTTCGTTTTCTTTTTATTTTCGTTATTTAATTATTAACGATTATAATTATTCGTAGCAAACTCGGCAAGTGAAAGGTCGATTCTCTGGGTTAGGCACCCTTCCGACCCAGGAATCATCTTCCTCGCTTCCTCGTTATCCTTCGGAGTACCGGATAGAAATCGAGAAGCTCACCCAAACGGTGAAAGACTGTGACCAGCAGGTCGAAGAGCTACGGACGGAGCAACAATCTACCTATAAGAAGCTCTCCTCGTTGGAGAAGATGATACATAAATGTTTCCCGCATATGTTTCGGGATAATAATCCCGACGACGACTCCAGGGACTCTCCAACCGCTCCAACCGTTTAAATATTTTATTTTATTGTTTTTTTTAACAATGTTTTTAATGTGTAATGAATTTTTAATTTTCTTTAATGAATTTTAATATTTATTATTTATCAAATTTATATTTCTAATTTATAAATTTCAAAAAAGGAAAAAATTAATTAAATACAATTCAAAATATAATTTCTTCTTTATCCGTCGGAAATCCGTCGGAAACAGTTACCGTCGTAAATTCGTCGGAAACTATTTCCGACGAATATCCGATGGACTTCCGACACAAACTTTCGATCAATTATCCGTCGGAAGCATTTACCGTCGGAAATCCGCCGGAACCTATTTCCGACGAACATCCGACGGACTTCCGACACAAACATCCGATCAATTATCCGTCGAAAATTCTGTCAGAAATATATCCGTAAGAATTCCGTCGGAAATACCCGACGGCCAACCGATGGATTTCCGACGGTATTTCCGATCAAAGATCCGTCGGAAATGCCGTCGGAAATGAGGCCGTCGGTTTTCCGTCGGAAAATTTCGACGGATTTCTGACAGAAATCACATTTCCGACGAACTGTATAACCGACAGCCGAAATCCATCGGAAAATGCTTTTTCCGACGGATCATTTTACGACGGATTTCCGACGGATTCGGCCATCAAAAAATGCATGTTTTCTATAGTGAGGATACCAAACAAAAAAGAATGAATCACGATTTTGATACAAGTATATTAATTGGCTCTCAATTGTAGGTTGGTGTGGTACTAAAATAAAGAAAATAGAAGAAAAAACAAATTAAATATTTTAAATAGGGTCAATTTGGTGGATAAACCATATTGAACTTTCTTATCTTATTATATAAAGTTGGATCCCTCAACGTGATTGTGACACGTATGATAATTTTTAATCACGAGATTGTGACATTTGTCACGATTGTTAATTTAAATCTTGACATGTGTCAATTTAATTAAAAAGTAAAAATGAATTAAAGTAAATATTAAAAAATGTTAAACTAAAAAAGATAATTTTAGGAAAAATGAATTAAAGTAAATATTAAAAAAGTTTAAACTAAAAAATGCAATCTTACCAAAAAAAAACAAGTATAAGTAAAGAAACCTTATAATAAAGGAAAGTGACAAAAGAAAACTTAAAAGTTTATAATCTACAACCACGATGAAACTTAAAAAAGGAAAATTATAAATATACTTTAAACTTAAAAGGAAAATTATTAATATACGATTTTAAATCGATTCTTAATCCTAAAAAGTAAATAAAAAAGTAGTTATGTTTAGATTAAAAAAAATTAAACAAAAATTATAAATAAAAGCAAAGTTAAAAAAACTATATTTTAAATTAGAATAAATAAATTAAACAATAGATAACAATCCTAAAAAGAAAAGGAATAAAAGCCAAATTTTATTTTAAAAAACCTATTTCAGTTTAGAACAAGGAAATTAAACAATAGAATGCAATCATAAAAAAAACAAAGTTTTAAAAAAGGAAAAATAATTAGTAATTCTTAAAAAAACCAAAAACTTAAAATGGAATACAATCCTAAATAGAAAAGGAATTATCATTCCCCACCTCTAGATAACCAATATGATAACTTCTCAATTTAACATTCATAATTCGAAAAGGTAAAGTTACTAAAATATATATATATATATATATATATATATATATATATATATATATATATATCGTATTATATAAAGTTGAATCTCTCAATGTGAGTGAGACACGTAGGATAATTCTCACTCATGAGATCATAACATTTGTCACGGTTAATTTAGATCTTGACATGTGTCAGTTTAATTTAAAAAAACAAATGAATTAAAGTAAATATTAATCAAATTAGTTTTAATTGATAATTTATCCTAAAAGGCAAGATTAATATAGTAAAGAAAAAATATTTTGTAGTTTTACATTTAGATTAAGAAAATTAATCATAAAAGAAAAAGAATTTTAATTTCTCACCTCTATATAAACCACAATTTGGTAATATATCAATTACACCAAAAATAAATAAAAGTCCAATAATCGTATCCACAACTATTTACTGCATCTATTCACCAAATTTTTCTTTCAATGTATATATTTATTTTATCGTAAACTTTGTTTCTAAATTTATGTATAAGATATTTTCACGGGTGATCTAGTTTTGTTTTCCATTTTATCACATTCTTTTCACAGATTATAAAATATTAAATTACAAACCCGCATATATACGGGTACTTATCTAGTTAACAATGTAGCCATTCAATCGCATAAATATGACAAGTAACCATTATCTATTTGGATAAAAATAATATTCGTTTTACATTATCTATTTTTTAATTTATGTACTATTTGTCGTATTTTGTGGAGAACAAATATTTTTACCTTATTTCACTTTATTTAAAACTTTAATCGCTTATCATCAATTGATTAGATTCTGTATCTCTTCCAAAAATACACATATACTTTTTCGCATATGACATAGCTTGAAATAAAGAGAAAGAGCACGTGTAATAAAGAAACATTTTTAGTCATATTTACACTTTATACAAGTAATATAGCCAAAATTTTTAATAATTATTTAATGATAATTAGATTTTGCGTGTGAATATTCTTTTTTAATATTATTTTAATAAACATATTAACTGAATCCAAACTTTATGAAATCGAATGGAAATAACCATATTAACCGAACTAACCAAAAATCATAAAAATACAATAATTTAATTAAATATATAAAAATTCGATATCTCTGCTTTGGATCTCTGAACCATTCTAAATATTTAAGATGTTGACAAAAAAAAAACTAAAAATCTACAATATTAATTAAAATTCATTAACTAATTATTATTACTTTTGTTATAATTTTTTGTTCAAAACCAAACCCAAATCCAAACTGGATTGATATAAAATTCGATTCTAAATGAAATTTATTTTCTAAAATCTAAAGAAACTTAAATAATCCAAACCAAAACGAACCAAACTGAGTCACAAAAAAGGTGTATATTACATCATTTAAATTATATCAAAAAATTAAATAATACTTCATCCGTTTTATATTAGTTTTCGTTTTAGAGATTAAATTTTGTTTTATATTTTGTCGTTTTAGAGATTAAATTTTGTTTCATATTTTGTCGTTTTAGAGATTAAATTTTGTTTCATATTTTGTTGTTTTATAATTTCAATGCAAATGTTTGATAATATTTCTACTTTTATTCCTATTTTTTTAGCTTATGAATTAATGTGATCATTGTATATAATACATTAATGATGGATAAAAAAATTGAATTGTTTTCTTAATCTACGTAAAACAATATAGAACGACAACTAATATAAAACGAAAAAATACTATTTTGCACTATTTATTAGTAATTGATATAAAATATATAGTTTAACTTCAGCTAATTGATTTTACTATTGGTTAATTTAACCAAATACTTAAAAACACTAAAATAATTTATAAGAATATGAGGCGGCAACTGCTAGAGTCCAAGTCTACGGATTAGCACGAAGCTCTGATGTTTCAGATTGCTTCTTTTTGTTTCTTACAGAATCTCACACAGTTACAGACTTATTAAATTCCTTATAATTAAAAAGGTCTTCAATTTTGGAAATCCGACAAAAACAGAAACTCAGTTTCACTCACCCATTAAACTACTATCGGTTAAGCAAAAACCCTTCAGGTCTTTTTTAATTTTTTTTAATTTTGTTTCCACCTCTTCAACACAGAAGGGATTTCAATTTTACTGAACTCATCAAACATTGCTTCTTGTCTCCCCACCGTTTCCAAAGATTTTTAATTTTTCTTTTGGTAAGAAACGAAGAAAAAAAACAAAACAAAAGAGCAAATACCGAGAACCGAATCTTCCATGTCATCTCTTATAGCATTTAATGATGTGCATCGAGTCTCACATGCTTATTTTTCTCCGAGTTGCCCAAAGATGTCTGTTCTCTCATTTTTTTTTTTTATAGATTTTAATTGTAGAGAATTATTTAGTTCTTTCTTATGAATGAATCTAAATTACATTAACAAGAACCACACTTCCCAATGTGACAGTTCTAATTCTAAAATATATCTCTCCATTAGCACCTAAACTATTGATTCTCTCCTATAGTGTGGTCCCATATTAATTGAGTCCTTTTATTTTAGAAATCTTTTTTTAGTACTTATGTAATTATGCAAGAAAAAACTATTCCATTAGGGATTTTATGTTTCATAAGTTCAAAATATATTTCCACTCGGGCTTCGAATAATTACAGTTGTGGTGGGGTTTTTACTGTTAAAACATGTAAAAATTGTCTACCCAAGTTATTTGTTTAGCCTGTAGTTTTCTGTAAAACTCTTATATCTTTACTATTTATAAATTAAAACCAAAAGCTGTATTATCTGCGTTTTAACCTTCAAACCCAAACACTGAAAATTCAGGAAATAAAATTAATCCATTGACATTTTTGGGCAATCAGATCGAAATTGTGTTATTCAACTAATTGAAAATCCATTAGAAAAGATCTGTTGATGGACATGTGTAGTAGAAAGGACTGAGGTTTTGTAGCTTTAGTTAGGGGTTGATTGTGATTTGGTCATTTAGTTTGAATCACTTCTAGACTAATTAAAATATGTTAGCAAATCTTTAGATGCATTTTATTTTTAATAGACGTTGAGATCAATTTGGAGGGACAAACAGACAATTCTGGATACATTAATTGTGGGTTTACTAACACATCCAAGTTGATAAAGTTTCGTGAATTAAATCTACTCATTAATTAGCATATACATAAAATATATGAAAAATCATGATATCAAGCGACTTCCTTTGTCGTGATTATTGTGGGCGATGGTCACAAACTAGTCAAATGGTTTTTTTCATGCATGTCCCCGCCATTTTGGGGTTAAAAACATTCCTTAGATGCACCACATGAGTTTTGATATATTATTAAGAATCATAACCACTTTCTAACACTATAGTTTCTAGGGTTATGGAGTATGTTTTTCTTGGTAGATGATATTTTATGTTTAACATAATAGAAGTTTTAAATTTTGAATTAAGATTCAGGTAAGAGATCAGTTTTTGTTGGACGTATATAATTTAGCCATTGCGGATTTTATATACTGTATGTGACAATTGCAATATTTTGAAATTAGTATATATGGCTGATCATATTAATTCTTCTAATGAAAAAATATATAAAAGCTGTAAATTAATTAGTGAGATCAATTAAATATAGTAAAAGTGAAATTAAATGAGGGATATAAGAAGGAGCCAAAGGAAAGCTATGAGAGTAAAAGAGAAGAGTTTCACTTGGGAAACAGTGGATTAGAAGCTTGGACTCATGTGGTATTCATTTAATGTGATGGTTGAAACTTCTCTTGAGGCTTTTTATCAAAAAATATTTATTTTAAGAATCTCTTCAGACATTAATTAGGGTTTTAAAAAAAAACTCTAATTAGCTTTGTGTCGGATCTCGTTTTGTGGGTCTTGCATTAATTTCCTCTGAATTTATGTTGTTATTTTAATTATATTAACATTATGTATTCCTTAGTTAATCCCTCTCGAGATCAATAGTTCGAAAGTGATGCATGTATCTTCGATTATCTCATTAAGTATGGTATGATATGAGTAATATTGTTGATGATATAGCTGCCAAGTTCTCTCTATTTAAAAGAAAAAAAAGTTAATAAATGGCAATTTTGGTGATATTTCTTTTTTATTAATAACTCGGATAATTTAATGAATTTAATGTTTCCATGGATTGTGTGGAATATTTGGAAAGCAAGGAATGATAAGGTGTTTTCAAATGTGGATAGAACCCCACACGAGATTCTGAGGATAGCGGAAACAGAAATCGCAACTTGGGAAGCGGCACAACATAGTGAATCTGACATATTTCCCCAACAACCGGGTCTCATTACGAGAGGGAATGAACCAGATGAATATAACGGCCTCACATGCTACATTGACGGGTCATGGAAGGAAGGTGATAAATTTTCTGGGTTAGGATGGTTCTGCTCTCAGGAAGGAATTGAAGGAAAGATCATGGGATCCTGTAATCTACGAAGACGCCTATCCCCGCTACACGTGGAATTGGAAGCGCTCATTTGGGCGATGCATTGCATGCTTGCAAACCACAAGACGGCGATAACCTTTGCTACAGTCTGCTCAGAGTTGGTGAAGATGGTTTCTGCACCGAAGGAGTGGCCGGCATTTGCGCTACAGATGGAGGAGTTCAAGAAGAGCAAGGAGGTTTTCACTTTTTTCTCTATCACACAAATCCCTCGCACGAGCAACACAGTGGCAGACAAGTTAGCACGAGGTGCTCGAGTCTACCCATCAGATTTCACTTATGTAAACTCGATACCCCCGATTTGGTTCACCGAATAGGGTGGGTATCAAGGCTGTCGACAAAAAAAAAAAAAAAAAAAAAAAAAAAAACTCGGATAATTTATCTTTATTTTTTAGCAATCACTAGAACGGATCAGAGAACAATAAATTGGGTAATTCGTATTGATCAGTTCGACTAATAATGAGGTATGCACATTCGTTGAGCACAAACACACAATATTTTTGGCTGAATTGTCCAGAGCTAACTAGCCTTAGCATGTGTGTTTGTTTTTATCTACAACGTTTCTAATTGGTTATTCGCTATTGTATACATGTTAAATAAAAAAATATTAATTTTACATGTTTCCTGAGTTACGTTACAGATTTTCTCAATTATTGGAAAACAAATGAGTTTGTGCTATGTATGATGATTGATATAAAACATAAACAAGTTTGCCTTTTTGTTTTTCGACGGCATAAACAAGTTCTTACAACATGCACTTTTTCTTCTGAATTAAAAAAAAAAAGTACTTCTGATGAAAACAAAAAGCATTCAAGTCTTTTTGCTGATGAGTTCGCAATTGCTTCCTTTCTTTTTTCAATTCTGCTTTATTCAGTTTCTATTTGCTGTAACCAACAATCATTTCTTTTTTTTGGACAAGTGAACCAATTAGCAGAATATTTTGCATATTTCTACTCATTAAATTAAAAAAAAATCAGCTTAGATATCAGTTTAGATTAGTGTATAATACTATTTTTCTTTTTTGATAAAGGAAAGTATAATACTATATATTGTTTGATGCCTATTGTTTTCGTGTATCGTTTTTATACGTCAGATAATAATAAGATACGTCAGATATATTTAAAATGATCCTAAAGAGAATTTGTTACAATATCAAAATTGTAAAAATGTATCAACAGTCTCATTTCTTATTTCTCTTGACAAAGATCTTTTTTTTTTTTTGGTCGAAATCTTGACAAAGATCTTAATGGTTTTGGTACGTAGGTAGACAGAAGTCATATGGGTCTTGGCTAGAAAATCGAAGAAAAAGTGCGCAAATACTTGTTCTTCTTGGATTCAAAAAGGTTAGGTCTTTGAATACTGTGTAAAGAAACTATATCTACAACTTTTTGGACGTTAATTAGGTTATTAATTAGGTGCTCAAAACGATGTTCAATGTCTGTCTTGTTGCGGATTTTTTTATGGATAAATTATTAGTCCCCCATCTCCCATACTCCTAATATTTATCGCAACTCTAAACTTCACATCCATATTATTAACAGCGTCATTTAAGCCCCTTGTGGTAATAGGGTGAGGTAAATATATTGATCGAATAAATGTTCTTTTTTTATTTGATAAAGTGAATATATTTTCTTTCTCTAAAAATTTAGGAAACAAAAGAAATTATTACATTTTTCTTAATTATCCTGATTATTAGCATGTTTATATTTAGTCACTTTGTTGTTTCTTTCAGCCTTAAAATCAAATTAAAAGACTGAAACCAAGCAGGCAGAAACCAAAACATCATGAGCCTAACGTTCCAAACCTAATAAATATATTTATTTTATGACCAATAAAATACATCTTTCTTAGCAATTTATTTTACAAAAGAAAAATCTAATATTAACAGATAAATCCAATGGTATTTTTGTAAATCTATTCATGAATAAAATGTTAATTTTTGATAAATAATTATTGAAACTGATAATCAATATATAATATTAATGAAAAATATATATTTTTGGGTATTTCTCAAACGTTTGCCAAAGTTTACCCAATAATAAGAATTTTAATGAAATTTAAATCGGTAGTTCACTAATGATGCATCACTTATATATTGTGAACTTTGAATTATTTCTTATTAAAATAGAACTTTGAAATGTTTATGTTTTCTAAAATTCTTATCTTTTACATCTACATCAATCTCCAATAAGAAATCAATATGGGCTTCAGTATATATATACATCTACATCAATCTCCATTAAGAAATTTATATGCAAAAATCTATATATATATATATATGCAGAAATTTAATCTTGTTTACAAGCCAATGGTAAAAGCAAGACCACTTTTTTGACTACCCTTATAACGCCCCGACCGCCCCTATCTGTGGGCCCCAACGACATCTCCCGGCCCGTGGGCCCACCCTCGTCCGACGGCCGGTGCGTTAGTCCGGGAGGCTCGTAAGACTTGTTTACTGACCCTGCAATCACCACGTGATCTTTCCCCGTGTTTTGTCCTCACTCACACGATACCGCGAATCACTTCCTGGTAGGTCACCCATCCTTAAATTGCTCCAGCCCAAGCACCCTTAACTCTGGAGTTCTCTCTGGACAAGTTCCCGAAAAGATAAGTGCACTTTGGTGACATAGGTAGCCAAATCAATTCTTATAAGCCTCTCCGCATATACAAGAAACCGGGATGTTACAATCACCCCCACTCACAGAGCGCAACGTCCTCGTTGCGCACCAGGATCGTCACCCTAGACGGTGTGGGCCCACCTGACTCCACACACGTGTTTGGGTTCGGCTCTGATACCACTTATAACGCCCCGACCGCCCCTACCTGTGGGCCCCAACGACATCTCCCGGCCCGTGGGCCCCACCCTCGTCCGACGGCCGGTGCGTTAGTCCGGGAGGCTCGTAAGACTTGTTTACTGACCCTGCAATCACCACGTGATCTTTCCCCGTGTTTTGTCCTCACTCACACGATACCGCGAATCACTTCCCGGTAGGTCACCCATCCTTAAATTGCTCCAGCCCAAGCACCCTTAACTCTGGAGTTCTCTCTGGACAAGTTCCCGAAAAGATAAGTGCACTTTGGTGACATAGGTAGCCAAATCAATTCTTATAAGCCTCTCCGCATATACAAGAAACCGGGATGTTACAACCCTCGTGCAACAAAACCTATGTTTTACTGGAAATGTGTGAAACCACACTCATTCGTTAATGCTATATAACGAATATTGTGGTGGTAAGAAAGAAAAAAACATTACTCTGATATATTTTTGTTTTCTCTTCTAAAAAAACATTTCAATGAATAAAATAATTAAGGCGTTTACCATGGTTTTTGTCTTACTTTGGTTTTAGATAAATAAGACAAGGTTTATCACCAAAGATGGAGTTTAAGAATTATTAATTTTTGGCTCTCCGAAATCTGATAAAAACAAATGTTGCTTTTTACGCATCGAAGTCGCTGACCTAAGATGCTTCGCAGAGATTCTGTCCCGGTTTTTATTTATTTTTTTCTTCTTTAAACAAAACAAATCGGGTGAGAAATAATGGTAATTATCCCAAGTTCTTAATTTAATCAATCAGTGTCTTCCCATAAAAACTTGGGCCTCCCCGACATTATTATTCTCATAATCACTTTACAAAGTCTAAAATAGTGTGAGTATGCATTAATTAAATAGTATAAATGTGTGAAGGAGAGATTGGTTGAAGTTTTGATGTGAATGTCTTTCAAGGCAACAAACATTCACGTTGGAGGCCATTTCTAAAGGAGTCTCGGTCCTAATTAGGGTTTCACGTCATTCTCACTTCCATAGTGTATTATCCTAACATTTTACCCACTTCCTCTCTCTCTCTCTTAATTTTTTTTTCTTTTCATTCTTATTTTTATTAATTAATTGCCTAACCAATTTTTTTTGTTTCGTTTTTCCTTTTGTGTTTAGAAAAAGTCAAATATAGGCCGCCATGTGATTTTTTTTTCAAACCATGTAATACTATATATGGATTATATTTAAAAAAAAAATTTGGTTGTGTAGAAACTAGAAAGTGACAATTGTGATTTGTTTATATTACACAAACATGGCTTTGAATTCTCATATATATATATATATATATATATATATATATTTATAAAACATCTATTAAAAAAAATCAAGTCAGGAATCAACTAACGTTCTTGATATAGTGTTTAATAAACCCTTGTATAGTGTTGGACGTGAAAATACTTATAATAATTTAGAGATAAAATGCAACATGATATAATGAATGGTATTATAAATTTTCCATTTATGCTTTGTCGTTAGGATGAACAATTTATGCAAATTTGACATAACCATATTGTTTCCATGAGATGCGTGCTTTTGGTTACCATATTACAGGAAATCAAGCTGGTTTGATCTTAGATTTGTGATTTCTCTCTGAAATAATATGTATTGCATAAAATAACAAATTGTACTCCCAACGTGGAGAAGCTAATGCATGATTTTCCACTTAAATTTATACATGGGGAGGAGAAGTTCTATGAGTGACACTTTTAAAGAGCGTTTGAATACAATCGATTACAGAAGCAACATGGTCTTCTAATATTGTGATTCTACTAGTGGATCAATCGGAGTATTTTTTCAAAGTTACTGGAATTTTATGTTAAAAGTCGATTTAGTTTTAGAGACTTATTAGAGTTATGTTATGGGATAAAACTTAACCATTTAGGGTCTGAACTGTAAAGACTGTATGGGGTTTAACAGTTTTTACAGCCAACTTTTATCCAATCATGTTTTTTTATTAATTTTTAAGTCTCTACAGTTTTTTTCTCATGTTTTGTTCCTTACTTTCAAATTTTTTGAAAAGCCAGTTGAGAAGGCTTTAACTGTGAAAATTAATATAGCAACATCTTTTTTATTTTTTCTTCTCCCCCCCTTCCCCAAAAAAAAATCAAAATCTCTCTCTTAAATTATACAAATTTTATCAATATTTTTCTCGTTCTTTTGAGATCAATTTTCCTCATAATTGATTAATTGAAAAAAAAACTTTGTCGAGAGAGTTGAGATATCAGTTTAATTTGATATCAAGATGAATAAATTAACCAAAGATACAATATTCATACAGAAATTCACAAAATGAAAAAAAAAAAAATATCAACCACTCAAAATCAGGACATTCAAGTTTTCTCTAGAGAATGAGAGATCATCATATTTTGAGAAACATAGATTCACAATTGGAAATTTTTAGATTTCATATATTAAAAAACTCATGTTAAACAGAGTTATAAACTACGTTAGCTTAAAATTAATGGAGTTCTTTTTGACTAAGAAAAATGAATAATATTAATAATTTGTGTGAGTTCTGCTAATATGTCGCATTTTTTTAATCAAAATCTAGCATAATTAATATTTTTTACAAAAAATTAACAATATTAATTTAAAATAACAGTTACACCTTCTACAGTTTTCGTTAGCAATCAGACTTTCAAAAATATTTAATGTAACAGTCACAATTTTTACAGTTAAAATCTATGCAACCAAAAGCCTACAGCCATAACTTACGGTCACAGTCTTTACCAATCGAAAACTTTAATCACACATCAAAAGTGAGAAAGTGAGAAGGTTAAGATATCGAGAGAGTCGTTAATACTTTTAAATAAATATAATTTTTCTTTAAAATAAAAAATAAATAAAGAATCCCTAAAGAAAGATAAAAGAGGTTCGTTAATGAAAGATAAAAAGAGGTAACCAAGCTTTTGTGGTCGGATGGTTCCTCTTAAGTGTCATTCTGCTAGTCCAGGCTAAAGAATGATTTTTTGCGGAAGGATAATAAATTTATGATTTAAAAGAGTTTGGCCATCGAAATTTTTATATAGTTTTTCTGAATTCCAAAATTAATCGGTGTTAGAGGGATAATACGTTGGTTTACAGTCAAAATTAAAAATCTAAAATTATGACACCAATGATCCTCTAATTCAACCGGAACACCTAAATTATCTAAACAAAAAATAAAAATAAAAATTGGTTAGTATTATACGACTGTCATGTGTTAAAGAAAGAAGAGAAGAGTCAAAGGACAACGTGGGGGAAACTTCTCAAACTGCATCGGACGCCAACCTATCACACGCCTTTGCGGTGCTTACTCCATTTTCTTAAATTACTATATTACCCTTGCCATTCCCAGGGTAAAAAACGTCAATGCAGACGTGTAATGTGTATATTAACACTATAATTATGACGCAGGATAAATTTCTCCTAGGTTCATTTAATGAAACACCAAAACCCAAGCTCTATTAGATGATATCAATAATTAGGAAAATACAAAGGATATTCAATCTCTTCATAAATCGGCAAAATTAGGTTTTTTATTCGTGGGATTAGAAGATTTTAAAAGCTTTTAATAGATGATAAACCTTAAACTCTAGACACCTCCATAATAATATGCACTTACTACTTCAAGTTACAAACGAGAGTTTCAAGAAAAATTAATGTATTTATATGAAATCTTTGCTCTACAATGATCTTTCTCTCAATAATTAGTTATTTACCAAGCTTTGAGTATTTAGACACCAGATTTTGTAAGAAAATATATACATAAATATTATTTCCTCCGTTTCATATTAGTTGTCGTTCTAGGTTGTTTTATGTAGATTAAGAAAACAATTCAAATTTTTGTTTTACCTTTCATTAATGTATTATATACTATGATCACACTAATTAATAAGCTAAAGAAGTATGGATAAAAATGAAAATATTATCAAATATTTGCATTGAAATTATAAAACGACAACTAATATAAAACAAAATTTAAGGTCTAAAACGACAACTAATATAAAACGGAGGGAACATAGAGTTAGACAAAATGAGGATATATGTATTCTTTAACAATTGGAAATTTTAAGATAAAAATAACAATTTAATGTAATTATTTTAGAAAACTTGAAGAGTATTAAATCATCAAGACATATTTCTATCCCTTGTGGGTTTGTTGGTACCCTTTTGTGGGTGTTTTATTAACATCTCCATAGGTCTAGCTTTGGGCAGGTTTGTATTCACCATTATGCGAGATGTTTGTATTATTCGATGAGTTATTTCCGATAATAAATACACATGAATTGCTTAAAAAAATATATACGTCGAAATATTAGAGGAATTCTATGGCTAAATGGATTCAACTAAAACAATAAAGGGGGAAAAAAACTAAAGATTGGTGTTTTCATATTTAAGCTATAACTTTTTAGTTAGAATTAAATGAACACATGTGAACACCTACCTCGCTCTCTCCAAAGCCTTCAAAAACCTATTATAAATACACACCTCTCAAACTCTCTCCCTTTAACTCTAAGCTTTGCTTTCTTCCTTTCTCTATTCTCAAACTTCAAGAGAACTCTCCTCTGCAAATTAAGACTCAAATTGATTTTGATAACTAAGACCGGTTGCATCGTAATCGTAGTAGAGATGGGCGGTCCAGGATCATCGCCATGTGCTTCGTGTAAGCTTCTTCGACGACGCTGTGCAAAAGATTGCATCTTTGCACCTTATTTTCCTCCTGACGATCCTCACAAATTCGCCATTGTTCATAAGGTCTTCGGCGCAAGCAACGTCAGCAAAATGTTGCAGGTTCCATCTCGTTCCCATTTCCCCATAACTATATTCTATATTTTGTAACGTTGAAAGATTTCAACATTTCTTGCATATATATACTTTTTAAATTTGTTCCATCTCTCTTCCAAAACATTCACTAGTGTATGTTTGGTCAAATATCAAACTTATTCGAATATGTGCATGTGCATCCATGAAGTTTGATAACTTTAAGATACAAAATTAAAATATTTCACTCCAACTACTTTGATATTAATCTAAATTGACTAATTAATTCTTTTTGAAAACTATATGAACTTATATGAATAAATAATCATAATACTTCCTTGTGTTCCCTAATATGCTAGCTATATACATGTAAAAAATGGTCACATCACATGGTTGTATAAATTGTCACAGGAGCTACCGGTTCATCAAAGAGCTGACGCGGTGAATAGTCTGGTTTTCGAAGCAAACGCACGAGTTAGAGATCCGGTATATGGCTGCGTAGGAGCAATATCCTACTTACAAAACCAAGTCTCACAGCTTCAAATGCAACTAGCAGTGGCTCAAGCCGAGATTCTCTGCATCCAAATGCAACACGAGCCAACCTTACAATCTCATCATCAAGTAATTGAACTAGACCAAGACCACAAAGCTCTCTTGCTACACAACAGCAGCAACAACAACATCAATAATTGCAACAACAACAACAATAACAACAACTTGGGTTATGCCATGACTTCTGGGCAGTTCAACTCTAACTTTGCCTCTCCAAGCAGTATAATGCAAATGCAGATGCAAATGCAAATGCAAGACCCTCTTAAGCAAGAATCTCTTTGGACTTGACTTAAGCCATTGTTATAAAATTAATCCTCGTTGTTTGAAAAACTCAGTGAAGTCTCGACAAGTTTGCTTCTTGGCTATGTTGAAAAAGAGAAGATGGGAACAAGTTTCGTGTAAGGAAAGTAGTATAAGTCAAAAGCTTAAATGCATGCATGTGATGGTGATGAGATGTAGTTAGAAGCTTTAGAATTAGATGTTGGAGGTGGGCTTAGCACCCCCAATTAGTTAAGCCCATCTTAGGAAAAACCCCTCTTCAGCCCGGTTGCCGGCCTGAAAGCACCCATCCGCAAGATCCCTCTTCAGCCCGGTTGCCGGCCTGAAAACAACGTACCCCGGGCCCGCGCTGATGCCCCGCCAGAACAGGGAATGTCAGAAGAATAGGCGAGTGGGAGTTGGTAAAGCAGTACTCTACCCGCGTAGGGATGTGCCTTCGACCCGACGTCCCACCAACTCTACAGAGCTGACAAGGGCAGGAAGGAGCAGGTGGAGCAGAGTTGGTAAAACAGTGCACTGCCCTGCAACACGCCACGCCGAGCTCATCATGACCTCTCTCCTCGAAAGCCGGGACACGCCTCCTAGGCCACCTTACCCGCAAAAGAGGCCGCAGGCGACACGTGGCCCGAGATCCCGGGGAGCAGGAAGCCAGCCCCGACTATATATACCCCTCATATGTCATTAATGAGGGGGACTCGGATTTTGACTCTAGAACAGACTATAAACTACCCGACCTCTCTCTCTTTGTAGCAAGACAACACTTTAGAACGCCGAACTGGACGTCCTTCGGAACCAGTTCGTAATTCTAAAGCGTTCACTTCTCTCTCATCAATAAAGCGAAAACACGGCCCCGGCCTACTCATATTTCTCCCGACCTGTCTTAAACGTGGTTAAATTGCTCTATTAACGAAAATCTCACCTCCCATCTCCTAATCATTCTTTAAACACACGTAGTGGTCCTCGGGACCAACAATTGGCGCTAGAAGGAGGGGCGTTTAGAGATTCTTCTATACGCAAGGAGCAGTTCAACCACCGGCACGACCGAAGCAACGATGGCAATCCCGACCCCAAGAGTGTTGTCAGACCAGGACACTCCGGCCCAAACAACGGCCCAGGCCCCGACAACGGCCCCGCCAGCGACTCGAACGACGGCGACCATTCCGTCATCAGCCCAAGCGGCTGCCGATCAAGCAATTCCTCGAGAGCAATTCTCCAGGGCCCCGCCCCCGGCGTCAGCACCCGCTCATTCCGACGGCTCCGCCGCCCACAGCGCGCCACGAGCACCGGAAGACCAGCCCACGCCGTCCGTCATGATGCAGACCCTGCTCGCCCGGATCGATGAGCTAACGCGAGCCACCGACCAGCGGTTCGCCACGTTAGGGGCCTCCCGTGACCGGAGCTCCAAACGCTCCCGAGCTCCAAACGCTCGCACTGCATGAGCCGAGCTCCAAAAGAAGCCGAGCTCGAAACGCTCGCCAAAAAAGGATAAGAGCTGGGCCTAAAGCCCATTAAAACGAAAAACGTGGAAGAAAGAAGGAGATTGGTTGGTTTAATCCAAAAACCAAGCGAGACGGAGTTCGGTTGATTCGCCAACCGATACTTATATCACAATTCGTCTACCGAACTTTCTAAAATCAGGTATCACCTATTAAAAAAAAAAAAATTTTCGATTCGTTATTCGAATTTATTTTCTATTCAGATTTATTCATAAGTCTGTCCCTTTAAGCCGAACTCCGAGGAAAGCAGTTTGCGGTCGTAGTTCGTCGGTCTGACAGTAAGGCAGTTCGGGGTCGCAGCTCGTCGGTCTAACAGTTAGGTAGCTCGGTCGCAGCTCACTCATCGCGCAGTCGCAGTTTACCGACCTCAACAGCTCCGCCTAACTAACGACCTCAACAGCTCGCCGACCTCCTACTCGCCTAGCTCATGATCGCAGTTCTCCGACCGTGCGACTCGCTGACCTTGTGGTACGCTAAGTAACTAACCGATTCTAGAAATTAAGCGACTCGGAATCATATCTCGCCGGCCTCGCGCCTAACTAACAAACGCCGAGCTCAGCCTCAAGCGCAATCTCGAATCTTTAGCCATTTTTTTTTTGCAGGTCGTAGCTCGCCGATCTGACAGTGAGGCAGTTCGGAGTCGCAGCTCGTCGGTCTAACAGTTAGGCAGCTCGGTCGCAGCTTGCTCATCGCGTAGTCACAGCTCGCCGATCCCGCAGCTCCGCCTAACTAACGACCACAGCTCGCCGATCTCCTGCTCGCCAAACTCACGATCAGTCTTCTGACTGCACAACCCGCGGCCCACTGACCACGTAGCTCGCTAACTTCGCGTTCTAGCAATTCACACGCGTCCGTCCATCGCTCCCGCCTAGCGAGACCCTGCACCCAATACAAGAGCACGGTCCACGACCTGCTTACTTGAAAGAGTACGGTCTACGACCTACTCTACCGATCAAAAAAAAAAAAAACAAAAAAAAAAAAAAAAAAAACAAAAAAAAAAAAAAAAAAAAAAAAAAAGCCTCGAAATGGCATTTACACAAAAGGGCCAACGGTCTCGCCTATTATAAAACGGCCCACGGCCTAGTCATTACAACAGCCTCGAAACGGCACTTACAAAAAGAGAGGGGCCAACGGCCTGCTCTTTGCATAAACGGCCTACGGCCCAGTCCTTACAAAAA
This sequence comes from Eutrema japonicum, assembly GCA_030161315.1. Lineage (NCBI taxonomy): Eukaryota > Viridiplantae > Streptophyta > Magnoliopsida > Brassicales > Brassicaceae > Eutrema > Eutrema japonicum. Next base: position 34,512,348 of record BSQW01000010.1, read on the forward strand.
GAAACGGCCTACGGCCCAGTCTACAAAAAGAAAACAAAAAGGAAAAAAGTTTTTACAAGGCCGCATCGGCCGGTCGGTTTTCCCTCCCGTCAGCACGGTACCATCTAAATCTCCCGGGGCCACCATCCTCGCCTTGGTCCTGTACTCGCCAAGGAAGGGCTGCCCAGACCCCTCTTCCCCGACCGCGGCTACGCCGGGCAGGACCGAAGGATCTGCTTGCTGATCCCCGGCGGCTGGCACGTCGGTACCGGTCTCACTAGCAGGCAGGGCCGAAGGATCTGCTTGCTGATCCCCGGCGGCTGGCACGTCGGTACCGGTCTCACCAGATGGCACTCCAGTACCGACCTCCTCCACGGGAATCAGCCACCAGATCCTCCGGTCCTGCCTCCTGTGGTCTTCGCCTCTTGCATTTCACTCTCTTCTACGCGCCGGCCTGAGCACCGCAACAAGACCCGCGTACTCCGGATGCTTGAATCTAGAAAAATGAGGACCTGAAAGCAAAGCAAACAAAAACAGTCAGACAAAGCGCTCCTCCGCCCTGGGTATCCTGAGCTCAACGCCGGCGGAAAAACCACACAGATTCCCCAGGAGGGTCACCGATTCCGCTGTGCTCCAGGTCGGTGACCCTCCCTGCTCGTAGGAGATCAGGGGGGACCTCACCCTGGCCACTCGAGCTCCGCCTCCGCGGCCGCCCAGATGCCCGGTTCTTCCCCCAGCTTGGCCAGCACCGCGACCGCCAGAGGATCTAACCACCGTTTTCGGCCGGAGGTGGGTCCCCGGAAGCGACGGGGCGGCCCCCGAAGTCGAGGGGGCCAACTCTTCCCCACTGTCTGCCCCTCGTCGCGGAGAAGAGGCATGCTCGGAATCACCGGAGGAACTCGGAGAATCGTTACCACCACCGCGGGACGCCGATTCTTCGCTCGACTCAGCTCGGATACCGTCTAACATCGGAGCCATCGCACGGAGAGGAGGAAATCAAAAAAAAAAAAGCAGGAAGGAAGTAGGAAGAGAAAGAAGAAATCGGAGAGAGGAGGTTACCTTAGGGTTATGCGCAGAAGGTTTTAACAGGAGGAAGAAGGGGGATTTAAGTAGAAGAAGGGGGACAGTGAAGCGACGCCTGGACACGTGTCACAAGAAGCACGGCCGCCCAAAAACCTAATGATGACGTCTCTTCGTTTCCCCACGCCAAAAAGCAAAGGACGCCTCGATAAACGCGAAGCGTCTTTTACACGCCGCGCGTGGGCAGTCCACGCGAAAAACGAAGCGTCCTTTGCCGTCCCACGTGGTGAGCACGCGCCAACCTCCTACGGATTTTTCGGAAAAAGCAAACAGAGTTGAGCACGGAACTCCCCGTCCTAAGATGTGCCGAACTAACATCAGATCAACTTCGGCATGCTCGCTTCGCCTCGCGATACCGAACTGGGGGAGGGCCTATTGTTGGAGGTGGGCTTAGCACCCCCAATTAGTTAAGCCCATCTTAGGAAAAACCCCTCTTCAGCCCGGTTGCCGGCCTGAAAGCACCCATCCGCAAGATCCCTCTTCAGCCCGGTTGCCGGCCTGAAAACAACGTACCCCGGGCCCGCGCTGATGCCCCGCCAGAACAGGGAATGTCAGAAGAATAGGCGAGTGGGAGTTGGTAAAGCAGTACTCTACCCGCGTAGGGATGTGCCTTCGACCCGACGTCCCACCAACTCTACAGAGCTGACAAGGGCAGGAAGGAGCAGGTGGAGCAGAGTTGGTAAAACAGTGCACTGCCCTGCAACACGCCACGCCGAGCTCATCATGACCTCTCTCCTCGAAAGCCGGGACACGCCTCCTAGGCCACCTTACCCGCAAAAGAGGCCGCAGGCGACACGTGGCCCGAGATCCCGGGGAGCAGGAAGCCAGCCCCGACTATATATACCCCTCATATGTCATTAATGAGGGGGACTCGGATTTTGACTCTAGAACAGACTATAAACTACCCGACCTCTCTCTCTTTGTAGCAAGACAACACTTTAGAACGCCGAACTGGACGTCCTTCGGAACCAGTTCGTAATTCTAAAGCGTTCACTTCTCTCTCATCAATAAAGCGAAAACACGGCCCCGGCCTACTCATATTTCTCCCGACCTGTCTTAAACGTGGTTAAATTGCTCTATTAACGAAAATCTCACCTCCCATCTCCTAATCATTCTTTAAACACACGTAGTGGTCCTCGGGACCAACATTAGAGATTTGGTTTTTTTTTCCTCTTAATTTGGTTTATCACTTCTATTTTTCTTTTCCCATCGTTTGAACAGTGAAAATTAGATCTATTCCAAACCCAATTTAATTTCCCTTTAAGTCTTCAAGAAATTGCTCTACCCACTGCACCTTTTTTTGAAAGAAACCGACTCAAAACTTTGTCGCGGTCAAATTAAGAGAAATTTAAGATGAATTATGGATTAGTTTAAAGAATAGACTCAAAATCTCAGATATCTAATATTTTTTTAAAAAACTTTGAAAGCGCAAGAGCTGCTGAGACAGAAACTGTAATAGAATCTGATACAGAGTTTTCCTTATAAAGATATTTTACTAGCCAATCTTTTAAATGCACTTACAAGTTTCACCTAAAACGATCTATGACAAGCTCAAAACACACCTTGACTTATCTAACTAGCCCCACACGTTCAAAGATCTATACATGATCCAAGAACCCCATAGATAAACCCCTTAGCCCTAGCTTTAGCTTTCTTACCAGAAACTCCAAAAACCCTTTGCTAAGATATTGCTTCTAACGTGTTAACCTCATACAAAGGTCACGCCCCTATATTTATACACAATAGATCACGACCAATACAAGCCTACCATGCTCAACTAAAGATCTCAACCAATCTCTAGCAATAAGTCACATTCCTATTTTTTAGGCTAAGATTTAGGAAATGTTCCTTATCTCGTATATACTAAGGAATCCTCTCCAAGATGCTCTTCCTGGTGCATCCACGTGGCTTCACAAGCTTGGTCCAAGTCATCTCCCTTGTTCCAAGTCGTCCAATGCCTTAAGCTGCTCGCCTGTATCACTTCCTGTACTACTTCTCAACTGGTACAACGACTGCTTCAAAAGCTGCATCTTCAATCTCCCATTTTTTAGCTTTGTGTGTCTCAAGCACCTGAGTAACAACAACTTCATTGACTCCCCCAGAATCTCTGATTTGGTTACTCCCCCACATTTTTATCTCCCCCTGCTTGTGAGCACACATAAGTTAAAAACACATGCACTTGAAGCAGTATGCATACTTAGCTCGACATGGCTATTTCGACTTCAGTTGAAGCATCTCTTTGAAGTTAATTTGAACTCCACGAGTTTTTCTCCCTTCGGTCACATCCCTGATCACATCAGATAGTGAGTGATTCCGATGAACTTGCTGTATCACCTCATGTTATGAATCTGACTGTTCTGAAGTCTGCTGTATTACTCCCTGTTCTGAGACAGAACCAGACTGGTCTTCTGAAATAGTATGGTTCATCTTCTGAGTCGCTTTTTGTACTAAATCCATTACACTTCGGAAGATAATACTCATCGAACACCACATGAACCGTCTCCATGACCACATCAGTTTGAGTGTTGTACACTCTGAAGGCTGTACTACTTCCTGAGTAGCCCAGAAACATCCCTTCATCACTCCTTCCATCGAACTTTCCTTGATGATCCTTGTCATTAAAGATGTAGCATTTGCATCCAAATACATGAAAGTAGCTCAGGTTAGGCGTCTTCCCTTTCCACAGCTCATATGGAGTCTTAGTGGTCCCTTTCCTGATATAGACCCTGTTAATGATGTAGTACGATGTGTTTAATGCTTCTGCCCAGAACTTCACAGGTACATTGTTGCCATGTATCATTTCTCTGGCCATCTCTAGAAGAGTTCTAATCTTCCTCTCTACAACCCCATCATGTTGTGGTGTTCTTGAATCCGAAAGATGATGTGCGATTCCATGACTTTCACAAAACATCTTCATAGACTCACTTTGAAATTCATCACATCGTCCGCTGCGAATCCTCTTGATACCTCCTTTTTCATTGATCATATGAAGTGCCCATATTCTGAAGCTATCGGCTATCTCAAATTTTTCACGAATAAATCTGACCCAAGTGACTCTGGAGTAGTCATCCACCAGAACGAGCACATACCTCTTGCCGGCTAGGCTGTCTACTTGCATTGTCATCAAATCCATGTGAACCAGATCCAACACTGCTTTTGTTTGCACATTTGACACATTCTTATGTTGAACTTTTACCTGCTTTCCTTTGTAGCACGAATCACACACCATCTTGTTTTCTTCCTTGATCTGAGGCACACCTCGTACTATTTCTTCATCAACAAGAGTAGTTAGAGTCCTTACATTCATGTGACCAAGTCGCTGGTGCCACAGATTGATATCATCCTTTGCATTGTAGCACTTGTACCCTTTTTTGAGCTTCTTGGTATTTTGCAGGTTGCTTTGTGTACCTGTTATGTGTCGTGAGCAGCTACTGTCATCATGTTCATCTTCTACAATGACCATATTGCACCCGAAACCAAGTCTTGAAGTACCCCTTGGTGTTTTTCTTGTGGATGTCTGAAATCCATGTCCTGTAGTACCACTTGATGTACTTCTTGTCTGTTGCAGATCGTACTTCATGTTTGCATGTTGCAGGTCAGACTTCGTGTTTGTCTGTTGCATATCATACTTCATGTTTGCATGTTGCAGGTCATACGTCGTGTTTGTCTGTTGCAGATTAGACTTCATGGTTTCCTGTAGCAGATCATACTTCTTGGTTTTCTGTAGCAGATCAGACTTCCTCACCCATATCTGATTCCGAAAACCATTCCAAGTGAACCTGCCTTGATTCCTGCCCTGATGTGGCCATACTTTCCACAAAAGTAACATCCACCCTTTTGTGCTGTACTACTTACATACTTAGTTTATGCTTGTTGTTGAAAACCTGCAGACACAAAGTTGATTTTCGCAGTCTCAGGCCTTTCTATTCCAGTATATCCTAGGCCTCGTTTCACATCCACTGTTCGTCCATAGCTCAGAATCTTATCAAGCTGCTTTGTACCAGCAAACATATGAATCTTTTTGTGTTGCAGATCCAGTTCTGACTGAAGCTGTGCAGACACCTTCTTTTCAGCTTGCAACTCCTTATCCAGTTTGTCAGCCTTGTTTGCAAGAACCAGCTTTTCCTTCATTAGTGATAAGCTCTCCTGACTGATCTTCTTTTCTGCAATGAGCTCACCCTGCAGTGACTCAACAAGTGCTTCAAGACGAAATTTTTCTTTCTTCAATTCTGAGTTCTCTGTTCCGACTCTGATCAGCATCTCACGTGCTTCTTTGTAACTCTAAATGAAATCATCATTTTGTTCTTCCTCTGACTCAGATCCAGAAGGCTCTTCTCCTTCCTCAAACTCGGTGATTCCCACAAAAGTAACAAGGTTGCTCAGCTCTTCTAAATCTTGTGAATTCGATATCACCTTTGAATAATTTTCCAAAGCCTCACAGCTCTGCATCTTCTCTGCAGGACCACACCTGTTTGTATTACACACAGGTGCCCTCTCTGATACCAATTGAAAGCGCAAGAGCTGCTGAGAGAGGAACTGTAACAGAATCTGACACAGGGTTTTCCTTACAAGGATATTTTACTAGCCAATCTTTTAAGTGCACTTACAAGTTTCACCTAAAACGATCTATGACAAGCTCAAGACACACATTGACTTGTCTAACTAGCCTCACACGTTCAAGGATCTATACATGATCCAAGAACCCCATAGATAAACCCTTTAGCCTTAGCTTTATCTTTCTTACCAGAAACCCCAAAAACCCTTTGCTAAGATATTGCTTCTAACGTGTTAACCTCATACAAAGGTCATGCCCCTCTATTTATACACAATAGATCACGACCAATACAAGCCTACCACGCTCAATTAAAGATCTCAACCAATCTCTACCAATAAGTCACATTCCTATTTTTTAGGCTAAGATTTAGGAAATGTTCCTTATCTCCAATATACTAAGGAATCCTCTCCAAGATGCTCTTCCAGCTCAGCTACAACTTCCTGGTGCATCCACGTGGCTTCACAAGCTCGGTCCAAGTCATCTCCCTTGTTCCAAGTCGTCCAATGCCTTGAGCTGCTCGCCTGTATCACTTCCTGTACTACTTCTCAACTGATACGCGACTGGTACATCGACTGCTTCAAACTTATCTTAATTTTTAGTAAACAAAAGCAACTTTGCTTTTTTTTGTTTCTTTTCTTTTTTTATTTTTCTTTCTGAATTTATTTTTTCTTACGATACTACAATTGTACAGTCGAACAAAAGCAATGTAAAAGTTAAAAAAAAGAAAGCAATGTGTTGTTTTTTCTGTCTGGAATTAATTATTTTACTTTCTACTAATTATAATATAGATTTTGTCTCTAGTTGCGATAAACTGAAGTTGAAATCTACATTTTATTCACAAAAAAAGAAGGAAATCTACATGATTCAACCTTTACAAGTTGACCCACTATAGATTTATTCGACCGACCTGATTTGATTAATCATAAGCTACACGTTATAACATAAAGTCGTCTCTACTGTTGCTTTTGTACTAATCATTTTAGAAAAATATATACATATAAATTTTAAACCACCAAATTATATTAGAAAAGAGGAGGGGGTGGTGTTGAATTTGATTATGTTATCTCCATTGGTAGTGTTCATGTGATCAGTAAAGGAAAAAAATTCAAAATATTGCCTGTCTGTCGACATGGGAAAGAATCTTATGACTAAAAATAATCGATCATGTTCTTTCAAAGTTTATTATTTAATTCTTCAAATACCCTTAACTTGTTTTTGACGATCGTACCAAGCCAGAGAACTTATATAACTGTCTTATTCATATCATATCTTCAACTTTACGCGTAACACTTTTTTAGTAAGGAAAAATAACTCACTTTTTGGGTTGAAAGTTGAAACTCTCTCTCTTAAAATTAGTGACTTAATAGACGCATGTATACATCTGGTTAACTACACGTAGACGTGCATGTGCTCCATGCTCGTGCGTAAATTTATATTTTGGCCATGTGTTGTCATATTATTTTAATCTGCCAAACCTAAGTTAATTGAAAAGCAGAAAGAGAAGAGTCTCCAGATAAATTATTTGATTACAGTGGCAGAAGAAAATTAAGCTTTACACATAAATCCAAACTTATCGTCGCTTTATTAATTTATGCAAGACTTCAACGAACTTTCCGTTGGAGGGCTAACGTATTCTTGCTATGAAATTAAAAGAGTAGGAACCAAATTATAGCTTCACATATGCGATCTCCAAATAGTACTTTATGACAGAATGATGTTAATTAATAAATAGCGTAAGTGTTGTGTCTTAATTTTTCTTCCTATCATATGTACTCTGGCTAGAGATGACATACATAATGATAAATCAATGCGGACAATAAACTTCAATATCTACCTTTGATAGAACAATTAGCTTATGGTTTGATTGGTGAACATATTTGGGATCTCTAATATCTATCTCAATACAAGAAAACATGTCAGATCACTACAAGAAAACAATCGATTTGTAATGGAATTTGCGATGGATAATATCCGTCGCAAATTTGCGAGGGATTTGCGAGTGACTTACTAGTCGTCGCAAATCCGTCGCTATTTTGCGAGGAAAAGGGTCATCGCAAATTGCGACGATTTTGCAACATATTTGCGACGAAAGTGCGAGGGACAGTCTAGAGTCGCAAATCCCTCGCAAATTTGTGAGGGACAAAAGGTCGTCGCAAATTAGTTACAAATTTGCGAGGAATCTGCGAGGGATTAGCGAGGACTATAGTGGTCGTCGCAAATCCGTCGCAATTTTGCGACGGCAAGTTCCCCTCGCAAAATTGCGACGGATTTGCTACGGTAATTTGCAAGGGATTTGCGATGGATCTAGTTAGGTAGAGTTAGGTGAGGTAGGTGGATCACGTTTAAAAGAAAAATTAATTTCCATCGCAAAGTTGTTGCAAATCCCTTGCAAATTCCTTTTCCGTAGCAAATCCGTTGCAAATTGACGTAGCAAATCTGTCGCAATGTTTTTTGAAATCCTATAAATACAGATCACGTTGAGAGCTCTCATAACACAACAACTTCGGAAAATATATATATATTTTTTTTTTGAGAAATAGATTTTGAGTGGTGGGTGTTTAAAAAATGTCTTCGGGGCACGAAATATACGCATTACGATCATGGATGTACAATCAAAGAGATCCAAGGACGGGTGAAGTGACGAAAGAGTATCGAGACGGGTTGCGAGCATTCATGTACCAGGCGACAAGCCAACCATGTGCGACTCGTGACGGTAAAATTTTCTGTCCATGTAGAAAGTGCAAGAACACCCAATATGTGGATATTGATACTGTGAAGAGGCATCTATATAATAGAGGATTTAAGCCAAACTATTATATCTGGTTTTCGCATGGGGAAGGTTGTAGTGTTGATGCTGGAAGTAGTAGTACGAGTCATGGCGTTGATCAACCTAGTTATAATTATGGGCATGATCATTTATTCGGAAATATTGATGAAGGGTTTCAACAGGGAAATAGGTTTCATGATATGGTTACAGATGCATTTCATGAAAGTACAACTGCATTTGCAAATGATAATACTAGGGAAGAACCCAACATAGAAGCAAAGCGTTTTTATGATATGTTAGACGCTGCGAAGCAGCCCATCTACGATGGATGTAGAGAAGGGCAGTCTAAACTATCATTGGCATCTAGGATGATGACAATTAAAAGTGATCATAACCTAAATGAGATTTGCATGGATTCATGGACTGAGCTAATTAAAGAGTATTTGCCACAAGATAATATTTCCGCTGAGAGTTACTATGAAATACAGAGGTTGGTTGCGAGTCTTGGGTTACCATCAGAAATGATTGACGTATGCATTGACAATTGCATGATTTTCTGGAAAGATGATGATAAGTTGCAGGAATGTCGATTTTGTGGGAAGCCGAGATATCAACCAACTACTGGAAGGACCCGCGTTGCATACCAACGTATGTGGTACTTGCAATTCACCGATAGATTGAAACGGTTATACCAATCAGAAAGGACATCGGCGGCAATGAGATGGCATGCACAACATACCACGGAGGATGGGGAGGTTACGCATCCGTCAGATGCAAAGGCGTGGAAACACTTTCAGACTGTACATTCGGACTTTGCTAACGAGAGCAGAAATGTCTATCTTGGCTTATGCACCGATGGATTTAGTCCATTTGGTATGTCCGGGAGACAATATTCTCTATGGCCTGTCATATTGACGCCATACAATCTTCCTCCGGAAATGTGCATGCAACGGGAATTTTTGTTCATGAGTATTCTAGTACCCGGTCCTAAGCATCCGAAGCGATCCCTTGATGTATTCCTCCAACCTTTGATTCATGAGTTGAAACAGTTGTGGTATACAGGTGTTCGCACATTCGATTATTCGCAGCAAAGGAACTTCAAGATGCGTGCTGTGCTATTGTGGACCATTAGTGACTTCCCGGCGTATGGAATGTTATCGGGGTGGACTACGCATGGAAGGTTATCTTGTCCATATTGCCTTGATCGGTCAGAGGCCTTCCAGTTGAAGCATGGAAGGAAACCATGTTGGTTTGACTGTCATCGTCGATTTTTTCCCATGCATCATCCGCATCGTAAGAACAAGAAGTTGTTTAGGAAGAACAAGGTCGTGAGTGTTCCCCCCCCCCTGTTAGAGGGGGGATTAGCACCCCCTGGTTTAACTCGGTTCGAACCGAGATCGGTTCAATCAAGACCGGTTTACGATGGTTCGGATCGAGGATAAGTCGGCCCGAAAACATTGGGCCGAGCTCGGGATCTCGCTGAAAGCCCACCTCGGCTACCGATCTAGGCCCATCACAAGCCCAGTCCGTTACAACAGATGAAACCGGAATATTTCCTCTTTCCCGCCGATCTCGGAAATGGAAATATTCCTTGCGAATAGACCGCCAAAGAATAAGGAATATATCCTTATCTCGGAAAGGGGAATCCAGAATATTTCCATTCCCTAATCGAGCAAGGAAAAGGGAATATTCACATTTAGAGCCGCCTCAAGACAATATAAATAGAGGAGAAGGTTCATTCATCAACAGATACACAACTTCCGCAGAGACAGAGAATACAAGAGAAAGCTCATTACCGATCTCAAGTCTTCTGTCTTTGCCTTCTTACTTAAACTCTGTTGTAATCGCCGACTTAGATCAATAAACGAGATTCCGACTAAAAGTACTGTTTTACCCCTTTTTGTGTGATTTACGGATCAACAATTGGCGCCGACTGTGGGGACAGATTAGAGCAGTACTTCCGGATATTGTTCGATTGAGTTCGGTGATGACCCTTCGAGCCAACACCTCCGTAGTCGACATCAACGGCACAGAAAACGATGATCAAAACCCTCGGGCTGACGAACTCAATCCAACCGACACTGAGTTACCGACAACCGGAGGAGGACCCCCTCCTTCTAGCGCCATCGCGCCGACCTTGTTCGCAGTCAGGCATCGCGCCGACCTTGCAGGCAGTCAGGCATCACGCCGACCTTGCTCGCAGTCAGGCAACGCGCCGAACTTGCTCGCAGTCAGGCATGCGCCGAACTTGTTCGCAGTCAGGCATCACGCCGACCTTGCTCGCAGTCAGGCAATGCGCCGAACTTGTTCGCAGTCAGGCATCGCGCCGACCTTGTTCGCAGTCAGGCATCGCGCCGACCTTGCTCGCAGTCAGGCATCACGCCGACCTTGCTCGCAGTCAGGCAATGCGCCGAACTTGTTCGCAGTCAGGCATCACGCCGACCTTGCTCGCAGTCAGGCAATGCGCCGAACTTGTTCGCAGTCAGGCATCGCGCCGACCTTGTTCGCAGTCAGGCATCGCGCCGACCTTGCTCGCAGTCAGGCATCGCGCCGACCTTGCTCGCAGTCAGGCATCGCGCCGACCTTGCTCGCAGTCAGGCATCGCGCCGACCTTGCTCGCAGTCAGGCATCGCGCCGACCTTGTTCGCAGTCAGGCATCGCGCCGACTTTGCTCGCAGTCAGGCATCGCGCCGACCTTGCTCGCAGTCAGGCATCGCGCCGACTTTGCTCGCGGTCAGGCATCGCGCCGACCTTGCTCGCGGTCAGGCATCGCGCCGACTTTGCTCGCAGTCAGGCATCGCGCCGACCTTGCTCGCAGTCAGGCATCGCGCCCACCCCGCTCGCAGTCAGGCATCGCGCCGACCTTGCTCGCAGTCAGGCATCGCGCCCACCTTGCTCGCAGTCAGGCATCGCGCCAACCTTGTTCGCAGTCAGGCATCGCGCCGACCTTGTTCGCAGTCAGGCAATGCGCCGAACTTGTTCGCAGTCAGGCATCGCGCCGACCTTGTTCGCAGTCAGGCATCGCGCCGACCTTGCTCGCAGTCAGGCATCGCGCCGACCTTGCTCGCAGTCAGGCATCGCGCCGACCTTGCTCGCAGTCAGGCATCGCGCCGACCTTGCTCGCAGTCAGGCATCGCGCCGACCTTGCTCGCAGTCAGGCATCGCGCCGACTTTGCTCGCGGTCAGGCATCGCGCCGACCTTGCTCGCGGTCAAGCATCGCGCCGACTTTGCTCGCGGTCAGGCATCGCGCCGACCTTGCTCGCGGTCAAGCATCGCGCCGACTTTGCTCGCAGTCAGGCATCGCGCCGACCTTGCTCGCAGTCAGGCATCGCGCCACCTTGCTCGCAGTCAGGCATCGCGCCGACCTTGCTCGCAGTCAGGCATCACGCCGACCTTGCTCGCAGTCAGGCATCGCGCCGACCTTGCTCGCAGTCAGGCATCACGCCGACCTTGCTCGCAGTCAGGCATCGCGCCGACCTTGCTCGCAGTCAGGCATCGCGCCGACTTTGCTCGCGGTCAGGCATCGCGCCGACCTTGCTCGCGGTCAAGCATCGCGCCGACTTTGCTCGCGGTCAGGCATCGCGCCGACCTTTCTCGCGGTCAAGCATCGCGCCGACTTTGCTCGCAGTCAGGCATCGCGCCGACCTTGCTCGCAGTCAGGCATCGCGCCCACCTTGCTCGCAGTCAGGCATCGCGCCGACCTTGCTCGCTGTCAGGCATCGCGCCCACCTTGCTCGCAGTCAGGCATCGCGCCGACCTTGCTTGCAGTCAGGCATCACGCCGACCTTGCTCGCAGTCAGGAATCGCGCCTACCTTGCTCGCAGTCAGGCATCGCGCCGACCTTGTTCGCAGTCAGGCATCGCGCCGACTTTGCTCGCGGTCAGGCATCGCGCCGACCTTGCTCGCGGTCAAGCATCGCGCCGACTTTGCTCGCGGTCAGGCATCGCGCCGACCTTGCTCGCGGTCAAGCATCGCGCCGACTTTGCTCGCAGTCAGGCATCGCGCCGACCTTGCTCGCAGTCAGGCATCGCGCCCACCCCGCTCGCAGTCAGGAATCGCGCCGACCTTGCTCGCAGTCAGGCATCGCGCCCACCTTGCTCGCAGTCAGGCATCGCGCCGACCTTGTTCGCAGTCAGGCATCGCGCCGACCTTGTTCGTCGAACTCAAAAGCCGAACTCCAACAGTTCGCCGACCTTGTTCGTCGAACTCAAAAGCCGAACTCCAACAGTTCGCCGAACTCGAAAGTTCACCGAATTTGAAAGATCGCCGAACTCAAAAAGATTGCATCTTCAAAAAAAAAAAAAAAAAAAAAAAAAAAAAGACAAGACGGACTTCAGCAGTTCGCCGAACTCAAAAAATTCGCCGAACTCCAGCAGCTCGCCGAAATAAAAAAATGAGCCGAGCCCCAGCAGTTCGCCGAATTCTAAAAATTCGTCGAACTCCAGCAGTTCGCCGAACTCAAAAAGCCGAACGCGCACAGTTCGCAAAAAAAAAAAAAAAAAAAAAAAGACGCTCTTCTACCTAGCTACGCTCTCGCTATCAAGCTTTCTCCTCTATCAAGTGACAATACACTCTCCAACAGAGCTACATCTTCTACCGAGCTACAACACGCTCATTATGACATGATTTGTCCAATTAACGGTTTATCAGTTTCAGTTCAGAATGGTTTATCAGTTTCAACTCGTCTCGGTTCAGATTGGTTTTCACAGCTTCAGTTCTTCAGATTCAGAACTTCACTGCTTCAGTTCTTCAGATTCAGAACTTCACAGCTTCAGTTCTTCAGATTTAGAACTTCACAGTTTCAGTTCTTCATTCAGAACTTCAGAATTTCAGAGTAGTTTCAGTTCAGATGAGTTTTTCGTACATAATTCAAGCTCATCAGATTCAGAATTTCAGCTCGTCAACCTCATATTGAAGCCGTACTCTAGAGTCTGCACTACAGTCTAAAACGACTCCCAAATCATCCGAGCCAAGTAAGCCGGGTCCGTCTCGCACACTCGGATTTGATTTGCAAAATAGTAAGCCGAATTCTCAACATTCGCAAATTATAAGCCGGATGACGCAATTCCCAGATTGTCTGAGCCAAATAAGTCGAGTCTGTCTCGCACACTCAGATCCAATATGGGAACTAAGCCGATCAATCGACGATCGCCGACCTAGAAGCAGGTCGTAAGATCGAGTTCATTCTCTACACCCCGGCTAAGACCGTATTATGTACGGCACCAATTGTGTGCACAATGAACTCGAGAGGATGTGTAACACGACCTCGGAATTAACAGTCAAGAAACGACTAAGTAAGATGAAGCTTCCACAGCTCGCAAAGCCATCTTATGATGAACTACGAATGGCTTGATCCTTCTTTCGAAGGTACGTAGGCAGCCCTCACAAGGCGCAGCTATAACATTAATAAAATTTTACCAAGGCATTCTACCGAACTCCAACAGTTCGTATTTTCCAAGTCAAACTTTTAGTTTGCCGAACTCCAACAGTTCGTATTTTCTAAAGTCAAACTTTTCGTTTGCCGAACTCCAACAGTTCGTATCCTCTAAGTCAAACTTTTAGTTTGCCGAACTCCAACAGTTCGTATTTTCTAAGTCAAACTTTTAGTTTGCCGAACTCCAACAGTTCGTATTCTCTAAGTCAAACTTTTAGTTTGCCGAACTCCAACAGTTCGTATTTTCTAAGTCAAACTTTTAGTTTGCCGAACTCCAACAGTTCGTATCTTCTAAGTCAAACTTTTAGTTTGCCGAACTCCAACAGTTCGTATCCTCTAAGTCAAACTTTTAGTTTGCCGAACTCCAACAGTTCGTATTTTCTAAGTCAAACTTTTAGTTTGCCGAACTCCAACAGTTCGTATTTTCTAAGTCAAACTTTTTCGTTTGCCGAACTCCAACAGTTCGTATCTTCTAAGCCAAACTTTTAGTTTGCCGAACTCCAACAGTTCGTATTTTCTAAGTCAAACTTTTCGTTTGCCGAACTCCAACTGTTCGTATTCTCTAAGTCAAACTTTACGTTTGCCGAACTTCAACAGTTCGCATTTTCAACCACCAACGGTTACACATCAACGTCCTGGCCAGACGATCTGATAAAGCCGAGCTTAGCTCGCACGCATCCTCATGGTGCAATGGATAATACACTTTCCACATTCAAAGCCGAGATCAGTCTCGCACCAACTTCTCAGATTATCCGAGCCAAATAAGCCGAGCCCGTCTCGCACACTCGGATTCAATGTGAGAAACCTAGAGCATATTAAGATGAGCTGTTCACGTACTCTTAAACTAAACTCTAGGGTCAAGCCGAACGTCCTTCCTCGCAAATCTAAGCCGACTTCTAAACAGGCGCGATGCTTGACCGCGAGCAAGGTCGGCGCGATGCCTGACCGCGAGCAAAGTCGGCGCGATGCCTGACTGCGAACAAGGTCGGCGCGATGCCTGACTGCGAGCAAGGTCGGCGCGATGCCTGACTGCGAGCAAGGTCGGCGCGATGCCTGACTGCGAGCAAGGTCGGCGCGATGCCTGACTGCGAGCAAGGTCGGCGCGATGCCTGACTGCGAACAAGGTCGGCGCGATGCCTGACTGCGAACAAGTTCGGCGCATTGCCTGACTGCGAGCAAGGTCGGCGTGATGCCTGACTGCGAACAAGTTCGGCGCATTGCCTGACTGCGAGCAAGGTCGGCGTGATGCCTGACTGCGAGCAAGGTCGGCGCGATGCCTGACTGCGAACAAGGTCGGCGCGATGCCTGACTGCGAACAAGTTCGGCGCATTGCCTGACTGCGAGCAAGGTCGGCGTGATGCCTGACTGCGAACAAGTTCGGCGCATGCCTGACTGCGAGCAAGTTAGGCGCGTTGCCTGACTGCGAGCAAGGTCGGCGTGATGCCTGACTGCCAGCAAGGTCGGCGCGATGCCTGACTGCGAACAAGGTCGGCGCGATGGCGCTAGAAGGAGGGGGTCCTCCTCCGGTTGTCGGTAACTCAGTGTCGGTTGGATTGAGTTCGTCAGCCCGAGGGTTTTGATCATCGTTTTCTGTGCCGTTGATGTCGACTACGGAGGTGTTGGCTCGAAGGGTCATCACCGAACTCAATCGAACAATATCCGAAAGTACTGCTCTAATCTGTCCCCACAGTCGGCGCCAATTGTTGATCCGTAAATCACACAAAAATGGGTAAAACAGTACTTTTAGTCGGAATCTCGTTTATTGATCTAAGTCGGCGATTACAACAGAGTTTAAGTAAGAAGGCAAAGACAGAAGACTTGAGATCGGTAATGAGCTTTCTCTTGTATTCTCTGTCTCTGCGGAAGTTGTGTATCTGTTGATGAATGAACCTTCTCCTCTATTTATATTGTCTTGAGGCGGCTCTAAATGTAAATATTCCCTTTTCCTTGCTCGATTAGGGAATGGAAATATTCCGGATTCCCCTCCGAGATAAGGATATATTCCTTATTCTTTGGCGGTCTATTCGCAAGGAATATTTCCATTTCCGAGATCGGCGGGAAAGAGGAAATATTCCGGTTTCATCTGTTGTAACGGACTGGGCTTGTGATGGGCCTAGATCGGTAGCCGAGGTGGGCTTTCAGCGAGATCCCGAGCTCGGCCCAATGTTTTCGGGCCGACTTATCCTCGATCCGAACCATCGTAAACCGGTCTTGATTGAACCGATCTCGGTTCGAACCGAGTTAAACCAGGGGGTGCTAATCCCCCCCTCTAACAATTGGTCCCCCCCTCAGTAAGGCAAACATGCCTGACGGATATAACTTTTCTCACAATTGGCACAAACAAAATATTTTTTGGGAACTGCCATATTGGAAGGATCTTCTATTACGGCATAACCTTGATGTGATGCACATCAAATTTTTTTTTTTCGATAACATCATGAATACGATTTTGAATGTCAAGGGAAAGACTAAAGACAAAATGAAATCAAGGTTGGACATGGCCGAAATATGTGTAAGAAGCGAGTTGCATATTACACAAAACGGAAAAATTCCGCTTGTTTGGAGCGGTCTTGTTCGATATTGGATGGATCCGAAGAGCGAGAAGAAGAGTGCCGATAGTCGCAAGGCCCGATACTCTGATCCTGATGGTTACGGGCCTTCTAAGCATCGTTCTGGACAAACCTCGTTTAAAGCACGGGTCCGAAACATAGTAAGTTTTTTTTTTTAAATCTTACATTCGTAATTTAATTTAATCTTATGAATTTATGAAATTTTTTTTAGGCCGCAAAGACCGGATCATCAGTTCCGGATTTGTTAGCGGTTCTCGAGGAGACAAAACAGAAACCGGATGGCTCTTTTATCGATGGACGCTTGATAGTTGCATAATTTAGTCCATTTTAGTATACATTTTAGTTAGCATTTTGTGACTTTGTGCATTCATTTCATTGTTTTTGGTCTAGTTTGCATCCATTTTAGAGTTAATGAGTCTTAGGTTAGTTTTTGCATATGTTTGTGTGCTATGGAGTCTTTTAGGTACCATTTGGAGCTTATGGAATCATTTTGGAGCTTGGACCAAGATCATGGGGCAAAATAAACCCAAACAATCAAGAAAAATGCAGAAGCCATCCGATGTGCTCTAAAGATTGGGTCAGAAGAAGCTCTTGCGCTCAGATTAAGCTTTGGAACACTTGATAAAGTTTGTAGGTAATTGAGTCATCTTTCCAACGGACGTTGTTTCATCAAGTTCTGAGCTGTATTGCGGAAGTTATCACCATTTCACTGAGCATACATCCGTCTGGCGCGCGAATGAGCTACATGGAGCTCACAGCGGTGTGTGGCAGCGGTCTACAGTGACCGCTGCGGATCCTCCCGTCAAAAACACAGAGATTCACAGCGGTCATGCAGCGGGGAGAGCCAGACCGCTGTGGTTCCCTCCTGAGCAAAATGCAGAGTCCGTCCGAAGTGCTTCAAAGATCGACTCGGAAAGACAGTTTCCATTCGGATTTAGCTTCAGAGTACTTCATGAAAGTTGTAGATATGTGAGTTAGCGTTCTAATGGAACCAGTGTCAAGTCATTCAGATCTGGGGTTAGAGAGATAAGACAACTTTAGTAAGCGCATGTCCGCCTGACCTGCAAACGGAGCAAAACCGGAAATCCACAACGGCCAGCTGCATCGGGCAACTGTAGACCGCTGCAACCTACGACCTGCTTTGATATTTAGGCCAAAAACCTTGTTGTTTGAGGATATATCTCATTTTAACTTCTCAAAAACACTCTTCTTAGAGAGAGTTTGGAGTTTTTAAGAGATTCTTGGTGTTTTTATGAAAGTTCTTGTTTGTTTTCATCTATCTATCTATTTCTAATCATCTAACCATGAATCTAAACACCTCCTACATAGGATTTGTTGAGATTATCATGGTTTGTGAGTAGTTTCTTTAGAACTTTGGGTATGGTAGATTAAGATGTTTTCTTGCTAAATCATGATGCTTAGGAGGAGTTGATAGTTACATAATTTAGCCCATTTTAGCATACATTTTAGTTAGCATTTTGTGACTTATTGCATTCATTTCATTGTTTTTGGTATAGTTTGCATCCATTTTAGAGTTAGTGAGTCTTAGATTAGTTCTTGCATATGTTTGTGTGCTATGGAGTCTTTTAGGTACCATTTGGAGCTTATGGAAGCATTTTGGAGCTTGGAGGAAGATCATGGGGCAAAATAAACCTGTTTCGAGCAAGAGCTATGCCCAAATATCAAGGAAAATGCAGAGGCCATCCGACGTGCTCTAAAGATCGGCTCAGACAAAGATCTTGAGCTCCGATTTAGCTTCGCGAATCTTCATCAAAGTCGTAGATAATCGAGATATCTTTCTAATGGAGGTGGTTTCAAGTCATTCGGAGCAGCCGTTCAAAAGATACGACATATTTAGTGAGCACAGGTCCGTCTGGCATCGATTTGGACTAATGGCAGAAGTCCATCGGTGTGCATCCGACCGATACACCCGACCGATGGAAGTTCTGGAAATCCGACGGATCATATCGGTTCGTTGTATCGGTTGCAGGAGACCGATGTGATTCCTGCGACCCACTTTGCTATTTAGGCCAAAAAACTTGTTATTTGTGATATATCTCATTTTTAACTTGTAAAAACACTCTTCTTAGAGAGAGTTTTGGAGATTTTAAGAGATTCTTAGTGTTTTTATGAAAGTTCTTGTTTCTTTTCATCTATCTATCTATTTCTAATCATCTAACCATGAATCTAAACACCTCCTACATAGGATTTGTTGAGATTATCATGGTTTGTGAGTAGTTTCTTTAGAACTTTGGGTATGGTAGATTAAGATGTTTTCTTGCTAAATCATGATGCTTAGGACTTAGTTTATGAAGAATCCTTACTTGTTAGGTGTGATTAATGCTAGATTAGCCTTGACAAAGTTGATTTAGAACTTAAGGAATTTCATGCCCGGAAGGTGTTCGATGAAATTCCTCAACCAAACTTAGCAAGTGTTTTACATTCCTAGCCTATGGAAATGGATGTCTAGGGTGTTTAATGGTTATTTAGACTTGAGATTAATGCTTGTTGATCATTTAATTGCAAATGGAAGTTTGTTCTCAATTAAGTGATTAGTGAAGTGATTATTTTCATGGAAGTGGATTAGTCTAAATTAGTGATCTAAGGCCTAAGGATTAGCATTGTTTGAGTATCATGGTTTAGCTAGAGAATGTCCAAGTCGATTACCATTACCCGAAGTTCGTTTGCTTATTCTTGTTTAAATCGTTTTCGTTACGTTTTAGTGCAAAACTTGTTAGTCTTTTAATTACCTTTGTTATATGCTTGGTTATTTATTATCTTGTCTTTAAATTGATTAGGATCATTAGAAAACCTTTATTTGATTAGCTTAGATTAAGAAGTGTCTCGTATTCTCTGTGTGTTGTTCTCGTGCCTCCTTGTGGATTCGATCCCTAAGTGCTACAATGACATACCATTAGATTGTGGTATTGTGCACAATGGGTTAATTGTGCGAACCGTAAAAAGTTCACTATCAATTTGGCGCCGTTGCCGGGGAGATTAGCAATAGCCATTAGGATTTGGATGCTATTTGAGACTAAGGTCTTGACTTCTACTAACTTTTTATTTTCTTCTTTTTTGCTTCTTAGAGTCGATGGCCATGGATTACAATGATTGGCCACAAGAAGAGGATGCCACATTTGATGAAAGCATTGATGATGAGCCATATGTGGAGCCACCATTTGATGAAAGTGTACTCACATCAGAACAAAAAGTAGAGTTGGATGAGCTTTGCAAAGAAAACCCGACATTGACAAGGAGTAATCTCGCGATTATGATCCGTTTGAACCTCATGTCACGTCGGGCAGCGCTTGAGGGAAGGGTGCTCACATTTATTGAGATAAAGATAGCTCATGCACTCGAAGAGGTAATTTATTGGGTTCCACCATGCCAACTAGAAGGTATTTTTGACACAACCTTTGAAATCGTTGATTATGAGGATAGTCACTTGCCTTGCATTGAAGATGTAGCTTCTAGTTCACATGCTCTCAAGCTCATTAATGAATGCTGTGATTTAATATGTGAGTCTCAAATACTAGAAACCTTAAGAGTAGAAAAGCTTGCTAGTGATTATCATGAAGTATGTTTTGATATTAATTATCTATGTGCTTTGAATGATCATGATATCGAGTTTAAGCTTTCAATGCCTGAGGAATCTAGTTCTCTTCTTGAAAAATCTTACCTAGGGGATGTGCTTGATGTAGATAAGATCTTGAATGAGATAGATGACCCTAAGGTTGAGATGAAATCTAGGAAAGAGGATGTGTTTTACATGATTGATGGAGATGAAGTTGACTATTTTGTGATTAACTCGTTTAAACATGAAATCGACTTCATTTTTCCATCAAATGCATTTGGTCCTCGTGAACATCTCATCATCAAGGAAAATTCCAAGATGTATGCTATATTTTTAGTAACCTTTCTTGATGTGAGTTATGCCTCTTTGCCATGGATAGTCGTGTGCCATGTTGCATATTTTGTTTCTTGTCTTGACAAGAGAAGGACCAAAGGTGCATTGGCTCAACCTTTTGATTCTCATGATTAACAGTTGAAACGTCAAGCTTAGCGACGTAAAACAAGCGCTCTTGGGAGGCATTCCCATGACTATCTTTGTATATATTTTCGTTCGTTCTTGTTCCTTTTGATGTTTTTGTTTGATGTTTATAGTTTTCTTGGGTCCAAGGTCGTGGTGCTTAATGCATGAATGGGTAGAGCTACAGCACGTCACACTCCTCTCCAATCCAAAGGTATGATCCAAACTCCATTTCATTGTACATACTTTTGCATATTTTTACCTTCTCTTTGATTTGTGTTGCACCGAGACGTTGCAATTCAAGTTCGGGGGAAGGATTTGTGTCTTTTGATATTGTGTTTTGTGATCTTATTTTTCTTTTCGCATATTTGAGTCTCATTCATTCATATAAGTGCATATAAAAACCATAAAAAAAAATATTTAGTTGCATTTTGCATGTTTAAGATTGAGTCTAGATGCATATAGGTTTGCATTCACTTGCATTGGGAGAATTATCCATGTAGAATATAAACTTAAGAGCTTGAATTAATGCCCTCGTTAGGAGTTCTTTGATGCATTTGAACGATCACGAAGTTAAGGATGATCCATGCTTTGATCTTGCGGTTTGAATGTTTTTGTCTTGGTTGAAGCATGCTTTGAATTGAATATAATTCTATCTACATGAACTCTAATCTTGACTTGAAATTATCATGCTTGTACATTGAAAAGTTGAATTCATGGATGTCATATACATATTTGAGCTATCTTACCCCTTTTTACCACTCTCTTGTTAGCTCAAATAGCTGATTCCCATATTTGGAACGGTTAACCACACCCTTAACTAAACCTTTCCTTCAAGCCTTCATCTCTTGTGTGTGTCGTGAGGCCTAATTTTGAATGAACTTAGCAAAAAGTGTTGAGTTTGGAACGACAAGGAGTTGATAGATAGGTTGGTGATTTGGGTGTTGATGTAAAGAAAAGAAAGTGTGGAGAAAGGAAAAGATTGAGAAAAAGGATAGGGGAAAGTAAAAAGTCTGGATTGGTTGGCATGAAAATGTGGGATAGCTCTAGGTGTTGCAAGTATAAGTCTCTATGTGTGTAGAAGAAAGAAAGAGCCAAAAGAAAAAAAAATATATATATATGGCTAAGGCATCTAAATGATGATTGAGAGACTAGTTATGAAAGTGAAAAAGAGCTAAAAGGAAAAGATGAAGAGCCAATCCATTTGTTGAAAGAGAAGAAGAAAAGAATCCCCTAAGTTAGAAAAGAAATGTGGTCTAAGAAGGCAAAATGCCTTGTGATATGGGTAGTTTAGAATGAATATTGATGGGTTTAGAAATAGGAGTGGAGTTCATATTGGGGTATTGGGTAGACGGATGTCATCCTTGTACGCATCAATTGTTCTTTACTCTTAGCATTTTGCCAAAGTTCATTCTTTCGTGAGAGATCCCATTGCATTGGAATACCCACATGATTGAGATTATTTTCATCTCAAAACCTTTTCCCTAAGCCAAATGAGTTCACTTGATTTTTATTAAGCATGATTCACCATTGTAATTAATGAATGTTAAAGAGTTAGAGGATATGATTACTTGTAGATGCTAAGGCTTATACCAAATTCGTGTAGCGACGAGTATGGCTAAATCTTTTGAAGTAGAGGTTGTTTGTGCATCACATAACTACTCTCAAGGGCATTGAATTAAATTATTTTGTTAATATTCTCGGATATGATCTCTCGCATTCCAACCTCTTCTTCGACTTGTTCTTGTTTGTTTGCTTGCGGACAAGCAAAAGGCAAGTTCGGGGGAGTTGATAGTTGCATAATTTAGTCCATTTTAGTATACATTTTAGTTAGCATTTTGTGACTTTGTGCATTCATTTCATTGTTTTTGGTGTAGTTTGCATCCATTTTAGAGTTAGTGAGTCTTAGGTTAGTTCTTGCATATGTTTGTGTGCTATGGAGTCTTTTAGGTACCATTTGGAGCTTGGAGGAAGATCACGGACTAGGAGGAACGTACCCGAAGAACGGAGAAGGCAAACGAAAGAAGAAGAAAACCAGACATTCGCAGCGGCCAGCTCACAGCGGTCATGGCTCCACCGCTGCACTTTCAAGTCTCGCTGCGGCCGAAACACAGCGGTATAGGGAGACCGCTGCGGATCCATCCGGAGCAAAAACCAGGCATTTCACAGCGGTCATGCAGCGGTATGAGCTGACCGCTGTGAACCTTCTCGGACACAAAAATTGTCGGGTCAAACCCGGTTTGTCCCGGGTTGACCCGACCCGATCTGTATTTATTTAAGCAAATTAAGCCTAATTAGACATTGACTCTGGTATTGTTTTTTTAGACAGAACCAAAAACGTTTTTAGGGCTTTAAAGAAGATTGGAAGAGATTCTTGAGTGATTTACGCAAGTTCTTGTTGGATTATCTCTTCCATCTATTTTCTTATCATCTTTTATGATTCTCAACACTTCCTTTATGGGATTTGTGGAGAAAACCATGTGTTGTGAGTAGTTTTCTAGGGTTCTTGGGTAAAGTAGATTAGGGTGATTTTAGGTTTGTTCTTGATGTTTAAGAGCTAGATTAGTTGATATCCTTTCTCATTGAGTGTTATTAATGCTGGATTAGCCTTGACAAAGTTGATTTAGATCATAGGGAATTTCTCGCCCGGAAGGTGTTCGATGAAATTCCCCAACCAATTCAATGAGTGCTTTTCATATCTTAGCCAACGTGAGTTGATGTCTAAGGTGAATTGTGGCTAAGTGGACTTGTTATTAATGCTTGTTAGTCATAGAATCGCGAACGGAAGTTTATGACGATTGATGACTAAGAAAGGGATTAATACCATTGACGTGGATTAATCTTTAGTAGTGTACCTAGGGCCTACGGAGGCAATTGATTGAATGTTTGAGTGTCTAGAATGGAGCGAGAATCACCCGAGTCGATTGCTTTACCCGAGAATTCGCTTGTTTAATTTTGCTATTTTTGTTTATTTCAAATTGTCCGATAAAAGCCAAAACCCGATATTTGCTTAGATTAGATAGCGTCCTGTATTCTTAGTGCGTCGTTCTTATTTCCCTGTGGATTCGATCCCAAAGTGCTACAATGACATGCCATTAGATTGAGGCATTGTGCACAATGGGTTAATTGTGCGAACCGTAAAAAGTTCATTATCAACGCTCGGAGAAGATCTACCACGATGTCACTTCGCGGCTCGAACTGTTATCTCAGGCAGTCGATAGTGATGATCCCGAGAGCACATCATCTGGCGGACTTACTCCTTTCGTGAAGAACCAAATTTTTACCGAGGTACGTATTTAAAAATTAAATTGTTTTATTGTATTTAAATATTTTTAGAAATATTTATAATGTTTGTTTTTTTTGTCTTTCATAGGTTGCTCCCCGCAAAAAAAGAAGAATTTACGGAGTCGGTTCGCTTCAACCGCAAATTGAAGCTTCTTCTACATCGGTTTCACGTCCATCCCATGACGATTTACACCGGATCATAACGAGTCAGGCCGAGATGGTATCGAGTCAGGCCTTGATGCTAACGAATCAGGCCGAGAAGATTAATTCCTATGATGCTTTCATGGACTACTTTGCTGAGAAGGATCCGGCTTTTGCAAAATTTCGCGCAGCACGTAACCCTTCGGGATCGGGATCGGGATCCGGAACCGGATCCGGAACCGGGATCGGAACCGGAACCGGAACCGGTACCGAAATCGGAACCAGTTCCGGAACCGGTCCTTTGTAAACATTTTAATTTGTTTTTTTGTTTTTTTAAAAATAATTATGCACTTTTTGTAATAAATAAATAAATTATATAATTATGTTTTTAAATGTTAATTATTTTAATTATTATTTAATTTTTAAATTAAATTTTTTTTTTTTTAATTACAAAATGCAAATTTCCTCGCAAATCCATTGCAATTTTGCGATGGCTTTGCGACGACACGAAATTTGCAGTCGCAAATCCATCGCAAATTTGCGATCGATTTGCGATTACCGGAATCAATGTGCCATCGCAGATCCATCGTAATTCCATCGCAAATTTGCGAAGACTTTCGCGTTGGTATAAAGCCCTCGCAAATGTGCGACGATGCGTGCCCTCGCAAATCCGTCGCAAATTTGTGAGGGAATAATTTTCGTCGCAAATTTGATACAGATTTGCGAGAAAAATTTGCCGTTGCAAATTTGCGAGGGATTATTTCTCGTCGCAAATTTGCGACGGATTTGCGAGGGAAATTGGCCGTTGCAAATTTGCAAGGGAATATTTTTCGTCGCAAATTTGCGACGGATTTGGGAGGAAAACTGTTTTACGACGACTGATTTGAGACGGAAGTAGTGTCGTCGCAATTCCGTCGCAAAACGTGATTTGCGACGGATTTGCTATGGATTTTTCCATCGCAAATCGGTTGTTTTCTTGTAGTGGATTTTGACCACGAATATAGTTGAAAAATGGTCGAAAACATCTGTTTTTGACCATTTTTCGACCAAAAAGCGGTTATCAATAATCGATGGTCGAAAATGAGTTTTGGTAAAAAAATGGTCGAAATGTTTTGACCAAATTAAGTCGTCGAAATATTTTTGACAAAATAAAGTCGTCGAAAACTTTTTGACCAAATTAATTGGTCAAAAGTTTTCAACCATTTATATGGTCAAACATTTTCGACCAAATAAGTGGTCAAAAAAGTTTGACCAAATATATTGGTCGAAAATTTATGACCAATTAATCTGGTCGAAAATGTTTGACCAGATAAATTGTCGAAAACTTTTGACCAATTATCGACCATGTATTTTCAATTTTTGACGAACAAAATATTGAAAATAAATTACAAAAAATATTAAATTATAATAAAAAGTATATTATTAATCATGTAAATTCGATTTAAAATTAAAATTGTTGAAATAAAGCAAATATCCAAATCTGTTAAAAAAAAGTACATATCCAAAAACATCCAAAAAAAACTTACACACAAAATAAACATACACTTATTCCTCATCATCATCATTATCAGGTTCAATAACTAAACCTGGAAATTACTTAAGTAACAGACTCTCTAAATGCTCGAGCTTTTTCGCCTGCTTAGCTTGCGACTTCGCTTGCTCTGCCTGCATTTTCTCCATCTCAGCAATTTTCATATTTGCGATTCGCAACTCTTCATTAAATTCTGGTGTAGAGGTGTGTGAGGATGAGGAATCACCAAAGACTTGAAGAGATCCAAAACCAAAAGGACGTCCTTGACACATTGGACCTCTTGTAATACCAAAAGTAATCAAATATACTAAACAAAACACTTAAAACTTTATCAGTAGCAACACTATTTTATCAGCCATGCATAACCAACTATTTTATCACACAACACTACGAAACTTGTTAAACTATAACTTATGGTATGTCACATTATACCATTGTTGGGTAAGTTTGTATTAGTTACTTTCAAAAAAAGCGAGTTCATTTCGGTTTGCGAGAGCGAGTTAGACTGTACTGATCCATCTTGCGTCTCCTGCGAAAGTATATTCTGCTCTTGCTCCAACAATGTGTCGATGATTCGCTCCGCCCTTTTGTCCACAAACGCTTTGGTTTTTTTGCTTTTATGTGTGTCAATCATAAAAGCCACCATGTTTGGAGGCTGCCCAGCTTCTATTGCCTAAAAATGATGGAAAATTACTAAAAGTTTTACTAATTATGTTTAAGGTTCTAAAATTATGAATGAGTAATCAAATAAATAATAACATTTCATCAAAACGCCTTGCATACGACTTGGACCCTGTGGTGTGTGCGGCTTCGCCATCATCTCCGCGATCACTTTTTCGGTTAGCTTGGTTTGTAGTAAACGCGCGTTTTCTGTGTTTTTGGGTTCATCCAATAATGGATGTACTCATTCCAAACTTCATGTGAAGTCATCCACACAGACTGTCCATTCCCTGCTTTCCAGCTTTTTTTTCAAAGGTACATTTGGTTTTTGAACACCGATTGTGCGACTGCATCGTAATGTTTTTTCACAGTCATCGTATATGTGGGATTCCAATTAAATTCTTGCTGCAATAACCAAAAAAATTATATTTGCTCAAATATCAACATAATTAGAATCATCATAATGATTGGAATAGTATCAACATAATTAGAATCAGCATAATGATTGGAATGTGATATTTGCTCAAATATTAAAAAATTATACGTACCGCAAATGATTTGAACCACCGCATTTTAATATCTTCTGGTAAAGATCTATATTTAGGACAGAAGATTGATAAATCAGACTTCATCATCAGCAACACTGGCTTTGTTATCTGTGTGTCATAACTAAACCTACACATTAACCCCAAAATAAATTCGGTAAGCCCTTCTCCAAACTCCTTTGTAACTTCGTTGGTTTCTGGATCTCGATGTCTATACATTCAATCTCGAGGATTATGATAATCAGAAGACATTTTTGATGTTTTTTTTGGGTTTTTGCGTTTTGATTGTGAGGAGGGTGGGAGATATATAAAAACAAAATTATGACCGATTTTTGACCAATATGTAACGGTTAGAAACGGCTATTATTTTGGTCGATAATTCGTCAGTAATTTTGACCATTTTTCGTCAGAAATAAATGGTCAAAAACTTTCGACCTTTTTTGACTAAAATTTGAATCGGTGAAAAATTGATCGAAAATAACTGACAAATTTTTGACCAATATGAAACGGCTACTCACAGCTATAAACGACTATATAATTGGTCGATAATTGGTCAATAATTGGTCAATCTATGTCGACCAATTTTTCTCAGATAAAAGTCGTCATAAGTTTTCGACCAAAATTTGACTGTTTCTGGTAACGGTCGCAAAATGGTCAAAAATCTTTGACCAAATATAAACCATAATTTTTGGTCGAAAAGTTTCGACCAAATATCGACCGATTCAATAACAGTCGTTTATTGGTCTAAAATCAGTCGATAAAATTTCGACCAAAAAAAAATTGATCAAAATTTGACTTGTTTTCTTGTTGTGTCTTTGGGATGAATGGACCACAACAGCTTAGTAGTCCTATGAATTCTAAAGTTGCAAACGCGGTGGGATCTAGGGTATGGGATTTTCTTAACCCATTAAAAAAAAAACTAGAGCATCCCATCAGCTTTCTGGGCCTCAAAACTAATCTCCAGCGACCCAATTAATCCGGGATC
Organism: Eutrema japonicum; assembly: GCA_030161315.1. Classification (NCBI taxonomy): domain Eukaryota; kingdom Viridiplantae; phylum Streptophyta; class Magnoliopsida; order Brassicales; family Brassicaceae; genus Eutrema; species Eutrema japonicum. The sequence continues at coordinate 34,539,911 of BSQW01000010.1, forward strand.
GCGGCAAGACCTTCTTAGGCGCATTGGGTGGTCAAGAGGGATAGACATCGGGGCCAATAACGAGCCATGCCCATCCCTTACCACTGGGATACCACTAAGCATGGGCATTCGGGTCCACGGGTCGGGTTCGGATCGGGTTCTTGGTTCTCGTGAACCCGAAGTTGGAGAAGATAGGAACCGAATAGGACCTGACAAAAATTCGGTTCGGTTCGGGTCTTGTTGAGTTCGGATCGGTTTTATGATTTTAAATGAAACTCGGTATGGAACCGAAAAAATTTTGGGTTGGTTCGGGTCGGTTTTGAATCCGAATTACCCCAAATAACCCAAATTACTCGAAATAACCCGAAATAAATGTACCTGAATAACCCGAAAACCCCGAAAACCCCGAAATAACTCGAATAACCCAAAAAACCCGAATTAAATGTATATGAATAATCTGAAATAACCCGAAAATATCCTAATATATATATAAATTATATTTTTCGGTGTAATTTTTTGGGTATCCGATTGGGTCTCGGGTTTTACCCGAACCGACCCGAAAACCGAAAAAAATTTAGGCAAAAACCGTTTAGGTTTTAAGGCAAATCTGAAACCAACCTAAACCCAATTTTTCGGGTCGGTTCGGATCGGGTCTAGCGGGTCCGGGTTTTATGCCCAGCCTAGATACCACCTCCTGGTTTAATCCACCAGTTTATAAAGATATATATCGGACGAAGACATATATGAAGGCACATTACTCTAATATTGGGCCTTAAGAAAAAATTACATCAGGGGATATTGTAGGCTTTTGATTATTATTATATTTTCCAAATGTTTAGAGAAAATGGACCACCTACATTTTCTTCTTAAAAATCTTGTCAAGTAGGCAAAACCTTACCCACACATTGTTTTTTTTGTTTGTCTTGCCTTATCGAAAGAAGAAAATTCGAACTTTGCAATGACTTTAAAATGCCGCTAATACCCAATAATCAAACATTTGACCTCGTTTCCTATTAAAAGCTCTCGTCCCAAAGATTTTGTTCTCTCTTCACTTCGCACCCTATGGAACCAATTGCGTATCAGCCAGTCGGATTCCGCCACGTGGTGGCCATGTCTTGGCCCGGAAGAGGCCACATCAACCCGATGATGAACCTCTGCAAACGCCTCGTTCGCCGATACCAAAACCTCATCGTAACATTCGTCGTCACCGAAGAATGGCTCGGGTTTATCGGATCCGACCCGAAACCGGACCGGATCCATTTCGCCACTCTCCCCAATCTCATCGCCTCGATTCTCCGCCTCCGACCGCAATCATCGCCGATACCTACGTCATATGGGCGGTGCGTGTCGGGGAACGAAGGAATATTCCGGTGGTGTCTCTCTGGACTATGTCGGCCACGATTCTCTCCCTCTTCCTTCACTCCGATCTACTCATAAGTCACGGCCATGCTCTGTTCGAACCATCAGGTTAGAAACAACTAAACAGTTTCAATTTCAAATGGGAAGCAAATTTTTGCCTTTTGATTATTGTTGAATCTTGGGTTTGTTTTAGCATCAAAAGAAGATGAAATCGTAGACTACATCCCTGGTTTGTCTCCTACGAAACTCCGGGATCTGCCGCCATTATTCGACAGCTACAACACCCCAGTCTTCATGAAAGCCAAGTTGTGCTTCGATGCGATCCCGAGAGCTAAGTGCCTTCTCTTCACCACCGCCTATGAGCTCGAACCTAAAGCCATTGGCTTTTTCTCTTCCAAGCTCGATATCCCGGTCTACGCTACTGGTCCGTTAATACCTTTCGAAGAACTCTCCGTTGGAAATGAAGGCAGCGAGTTGGATTACATCCGGTGGCTTGATGAGCAACCGGAAAGCTCTGTGCTTTACATATCTCAGGGGAGTTTTCTTTCGGTCTCTGAAGCTCAAATGGAGGAAATAGTTAGAGGAGTTAGAGAGAGCGGAGTCCGGTTCCTTTGGGTGGCTCGTGGGGGCGAGTCGAAGCTGAAGGAAGCTCTAAAAGGTAGCTCGGGTGTAGTGGTGAGCTGGTGCGATCAGCTGCGCGTGCTGTGCCACGCAGCTGTAGGCGGGTTTTGGACGCATTGCGGGTATAACTCGACAATGGAAGGGATATATTCGGGGATACCGATGCTGGCGTTTCCGTTGTTTTGGGATCAGATTCTGAATGCGAAGATGATTGTTGAGGACTGGAGGGTCGGGATGAGGATCGAGGGGAGGAAGAAGACGGAGTTGTTGATAGTGAGAGACGAGATCAAGGAAGTAGTGAAGAGGTTAATGGATAGAGAGAGTGAAGAAGGGAAGGAGATGAGAAGAAGGGCTTGTGACCTCAGTGAGATCTGTCGAGGAGCTGTTGCGGAAAGCGGTTCCTCTAATGCTAACATTGACGCTTTCATTAGGGACATTAGCGATACAACTTAAAGTCTCAATGAGTTCTTGTTGTTTGGCACATTGTTGTTACAATTAATGTTCGGCATCTTCTTATGTCTTTATTGAAGTTAGGCGTGTGTGCTTGAAGAAAAAAGGAATATAACATCGTCATTCTATAACACTTGTATTGTACTAATTGAAGAAATATCACGTCACTCCACCAATTTTGTCAACCAAATACATAAATTCTCCCTCTGAATGTTCAATGAACTTTTTGTTGTTTGGCACGTTTTTGTTACGATTGATAGTTAGGGGTATTCTTTTTGTCTAATTGAAGCTAGACACATGTTTTAGAAATAAATAAGAGACTATGTAGGATTAATGCTTGATGGTGGCAGCATCGAATGTTTGATCTTGGTGAGAGACTTTGTTTCAGAGTAATTTTGCTCTGTTTGGTATACTCTAACTCTCTTGTCTCAGTGAGAGTACTTACTTCCAAACCTTTGTATGAGCTAGACTAATTGATGCATTTGTTGTTGTAGTAGTAGTAATGTTAATAAAATTATGTTTCTTCATTATTGTTTCTCTTTCTATTCAAAACCAAAGATATAGATTATTAAAAACACAATTGAAACATGTTGTTATTCTCTATTTAACTTCCATAAAAATGAAAGTAATTGCAATTTTAGATAATGGATAATTGAAAAATGATCCGACAGTAAATTGCGCTTTCTGACATCTACTGTTTATAATGCAATGACGATTCTTTCTCTTTTTTCACTCTCCCGCGAAGAATAGAAAAAAAAATATAAGAAGAAGAAGTGAAGAACGGTGGAAGATGGTGAAGATGGAGAGGCGATGACGGAATTTGTGACGGCGATGGTGTCCTAAACGGTAGTGGTGATGGTGACAGTGGCGATGGTGTCCTAAACGGTAATGGTGACAATGACGACATCGGTGACGGTGGTGGAGGGTGGTGATGGTGTCGGTGAGAATGATGATGTCGGTGAAGGTGATGGTGACGATGACAATGATGGTGACGACGACGGCGGTGGTGACGACGTCGGTGGTGATGATGATGAAGGTACCGGCAATGGTGGTGGAGGGTGGTTATTGGTGAAAATTTGTGTTAATGAGGTTATCATTGTTATCATGCTAACTTCATCATTATTATTGACGAATATTCTATATAAATTACTCGTTAATATAAATATTTTACTACGTTAATACAAATATTATCCGGATATTTACTATGATATCACGTTTTAAATATCATATATTATTATTAACATGTTACATGTATCAAATATCTCTATAATATTATTTAAAAAGAATGTTTTGAACATGAACTTTGTTCTGTAAGTTACTAGAATTTAACCCGCGCTAATTATAGCGCGGAGTAATTTTTAAAAAAGAAATTGTTTAGAAATTTAAGAAAATTGTTTTTATCTGAATTTTATAATATAGTTAACTAATGATTATAGATAAATCTATCAATTTGTAATAATTTATCTATTTAGACCCTTTTGCAGTGAACTAAAATATTATTCGAGTTAACCCGAAAAAACTTATATTCTTGAAAACATAACTCTAATATGCACCGTTAAATGGCTTTTATTTTTTTGGTTAGTGTACAAACTCTTAAAAAAATATAGTTTTCTTGTATCTAACTTTTTATAAAATTAGTAAAATATTTTTCAACTTTTGTTTTGATATATATTCAAATAAAATATAATAAATTATAGTAAAAAATATAGCAAGATTTTGAATAGATTTTTTTTTTGAATATATATGAATTGATTATTATTTTTTAATATATACTATTAAAAATAATTAAGAATTAAAATTATAAATAATCTCTTTAATGCAAAATATATACTTTCCATATTCTAATCAATAACTTTAAAATACTATTATATCATTTCCTATTTCAATTATTCTTTGTTATTTATAATGGTATTTAATGTAATAACTTATAAAATAAAGTTCATTTTTAAAAATGTCTTCTTAAATAATATTATAGAGATTACATGAAATGTCTTTACAAATAACAAAGAATAATTAAAATGGAAAATGATATAATTGTCTTTTACACTTAGTGATAAGAATATGGAAAGTACTTATTTTACATTAAAAATGTTATCTACTATACATATTTTAAATAATAATCTATAAATATATATTCAAAGAAAAAAAAGTATTCGAAATCTTGATATATTTTTCAGTATAGTTTATTATATTTTATTTAAATTTATATCAAAATAAAATTTAAAAAATATTTTACTAATTTTATAAAAAGTTAGACACAAATTTTTTTTTTAAAGAGTTTGTGAACTAACCACAAAACTAGAATCAATAAACGGTGCATAATAGAGTTATGTTTTTGGGAAAAGTCCATACAAATACCCCAACTTTATTCCGATAAGCTTTTTAATACCTGAACTATTTATGTACCCAGTAAAATACCTAAATTATTTGTTTTGCCCATTTTAAATATCCAACTACGAACCATGTGATCATTTTACAACCCCACGTTAACAGATATATACGGACCTATACATAGTATGATACAGTGTTTATATTTAATAATAAATATTAATAAATAAATAATTTTTTCCGAAAAATCACAAAAAATCGAAAAAAATCCGCAAAAAAACGAAAAAAATTAAAAAATTAAGAAAAAATAATTAGAAAATACTATATTTTAGCTTTTGAATTTTTGAACTAAAATTTTCTAAAAACTCAAAAAATACAAAAATCCAAAAATCCAAACAAATTTTTAAAATTTTATAAAAATTCAAAAATTCATGAATAACACATCACAGTTAAAAAAAAACCTTAATAAATAATCCCTCTGTTTCAAAATATTAGTGGTTTTGACTAAAAACACAAATATTAAGAAATTAATTGTTATTTAAAAAACAACTATTTAATATAACACAACTAAACCAATCATTAAAAGACTGCAGAATACAAATGGTCATAAAACACTAAACACATTTAAATTTTGCATTGAAAAGTGAGAACATCCTATATTTTGAAACAAAATAAAAACTCTAAAACATATTATATTATGAAACAGAGGGAGTATTATTGGTCTTCGTTAGACTTCATAAAATAATCACGTTTTGCCGGAAATAAATATGGAGTCATTCGGAAATAAATATTATTGATCTTTGTTAGTTTCTACAAATAAATATTTTTGGTTATTATTATTTTTGGTTGATCATATGTTTTAAATTTTTGTTATATTTGTGTCCGGATTATTATCGATAACAAATTTAATAATCTAATTAATATGATTATTTGATGAAATTTCTTGTGCGGATTAAACACCTAGTATATATAAGAAAATGTTAAGACTCTCCACTTTGGTGTGGTTTTCCGGAAATCAAACTGTGATGTGTCCGGTAAAACGTGATTATTTGTTGAAGCCTAACGAAGACTAATAATATTTACTAAGGTTTGTTTTAAATTTTGATGTGTTATTCATGGATTTTTAAATTTCTATAATTTTTTTGAGAATTTGTTTGGATTTTTGGATTTTTTGAGTTTTTAGAAAACTTTAATTCAAAAATTTCAAAAGCTAAAATATAATATTTTTTTAAAAATAATTAAAATTATTTTTTCTTAACTTTCTAATTTTTTGGAATTTTTTCGGATTTTTTCGATTTTTTGGGGATTTTTTGCAAATTGAATGTATTTTTTATTTATTTATTAATATTTTATTATTAAATATAAACATTATATCAAACTGTGTATAGATCTGTATATATCTGTTAACGTGAGGTTGTAAAATGAGCACATGGTTGGTAGTTGGATATTTAAAATGGGCAAAACAAATAGTTTGAGTATTTTACTGGGTACAAGAATAGTTCAGGTATTAAAAAGCTTATCGGAATAAAGTTGGGGTATTTTTATGGAATTTTCCCTTTCAAGATTATAGGTTTTACGGTTTAATCCGAATAATATTTTAGTCCACTGCAAAACGGGTTAACTAGACAAATTATTTCGTTTGACAATTCTATCTATAATCATGAGTTAGACATATTATAAAATTCAAAAAAAAAAAAATTTCTTAAATTTCAAAATAATTTATTTAAAAAAATTTATCTCGCACTAATTATAGTGCGGGTTAAGTTATAGTTATTGTTAAATCGTTAACATACTATATGATAATTTGGTTGACACGATAAACATAAACTTATCGTGATAACATATTATTTAGCATGTTAACCAAATAGTTATCCACTAAAACCCACATATGTGTTCTCTACAAATGTTATCCGAATTTGTACTATGCTAGCACGTTATATATTTATCATATATTATTGTTAATATATTACAAATATCGGATATTCTTGTTAACACATTAACACACTATATGTTGTGAGGTGTACCTACTCAACTCAACTCTACCTTATGTGCATGTAAGAATACTTTCATCAGATTTTTTGAAAAATGTGGAAAGAGAACTAAAAGTTATCCATTGCTATAAATTTAAAATTTCAGTTAACCATTGATATCGAATAAAATCACTCTAAAAATGAAGATCCTATTTTCCTAATTATACTTTTCCCCTTGTCACCATGTACAATATAACCTCTATAAATTAATACATTTTTTCAGTTCCTAATTTTTTTTTGATCAATTAATAAATCGATAAATTAATAACTCTATAAATTAATAAAATATTTCAATTATTAAAAATTAATTTATAAAAAATTTATTGTATTTTGATTATTTTTTCTTAAACCATCTCCAACGGGGGGATCTTGCTGGGGTTCTTAGTGTTTTTAGGATAAAAAAAAATGAAAAAGTTAAATAGCTTAGAACCGATCCTTAAATAAGGCTTTTAATGATCGGTCCTTAACGCCACGTGGTCATGTGTAATTGGCGGAAGGAAAAAAGAAAGAATTTTTTTTTCGTCATTCTCGGCGATCTCTCTCCTCGACGTTTCCTCACCTTCTTCGTTTGTGTCGAGCTCCAGGCGAAATCGAAAGCGATTTGGGGGTAATTGGTTTTGAGCGAAGGAATGAGTGGATCTCCGATTGTTCGCCGCCGTGATCATCATCTCGACCGTCGCTTGTCACCATCGGCGAGTTTGGGTCAGAGAATCAGAGAGTTTCTTTCACCAAATCGGAGTGTTTGAAGACAAAATCGGGGAGTAAAGTTTGAAGGATTCTCAAATCTCTTTGTCAAGGTACCAATTTATCTGATGTTCTTTGTAAATGTTGATAAATTATTGGTTATTGAGATCAAAATAAGGGTTATGTGATTTGAGAAAATTTAGGGTTAATGTACGAAGACGATTTTAGGCATAGATGGTTTGATTCCATTAGTATGGTCTATAGTTTCGATGCATACATTGTGGCATCTTAAGCTTTTGATCGCATTTGCTGAGTTTTTGGTTGTTTTTGCATGATTGAAAGGTCGATTCATACATTGTTTTTACATCTACTTGAATATGCTCTGTTTTTGCTTCTTTTTGGAAGAATTTGATCATGTTTCTCTGTTTTTTGTGAGGTTAAATGGAGAAACAACGACAGATGCTCGTACAAGCCTTTGACAGAGATCAAAGGGAACACACTCGACTAGTGACATCGTCCTTCCTCTACCTGGGTAAGTTGCAGACAGAATTTTCAGATATAAGTAGATTGAACACTCTACTTCTTGAAACCAAAACACCTTTCTCTTTGCTTCAACAGTAGCTGTTTAGTGTCATGATTCATTTGTGATAAATGCTTGTTAGCTGTTTATTAGGTAAAGAGTTAAAGCTCTTTGTGATCAATGCTTGTCATGTCACACTTAAATCTAACCCTTTTTAAACACTTAAACACAACCATAACTTGTTATGTCACAATTAAACCTAATTCTTTGTTAGCATACATAGTTAGTTGAACAGTTAGTAGTCGGTTAGATAGGGTTTGTGATAAATGCTTGTTAGTTTTTGTTAGGTAAAGGTCTTTGTGATCAATGCTTGTTAGCTTTTGTTAGGTAAAAATCTTGTGATAAATGTTTGCTTGCTAAAAACACTTAAACACAATCGGTTATATATTGGTGCAAACACTTAAATGCAATCGCTAAAAACAAAAATAGTTTGAGTATTTTACTGGGTACAAGAATAGTTCAGGTATTAAAAAGCTTATCGGAATAAAGTTGGGGTATTTTTATGGAATTTTCCCTTTCAAGATTATAGGTTTTACGGGTTAATCCGAATAATATTTTAGTCCACTGCAAAACGGGTTAACTAGACAAATTATTTCGTTTGACAATTCTATCTATAATCATGAGTTAGACATATTATAAAATTCAAATAAAAGAAAATTTTCTTAAATTTCAAAATAATTTCTTTAAAAAAATTTATCCCTCACTAATTATAGTGCGGGTTAAGTTATAGTTATTGTTAAATCGTTAACATACTATATGATAATTTGGTTGACACGATAAACATAAACTTATCGTGATAACATATTATTTAGCATGTTAACCAAATAGTTATCCACTAAAACCCACATATGTGTTCTCTACAAATGTTATCCGAATTTGTACTATGCTAGCACGTAATATATATATCATATATTATTGTTAATATGTTACAAATATCGGATATTCTTGTTAACACATTAACACACTATATGTTGTGAGGTGTACCTACTAGACTCAACTCTACCTTATGTGCATGTAGGAATACTTTCTTCAGATTTTTTGAAAAATGTGGAAAGAGAACTAAAAGTTATCCATTGCTATAAATTTAAAATTTCAGTTAACCATTGATATCGAATAAAATCACTCTAAAAATGAAGATCCTATTTTCCTAATTATACTTTTTCCCCTTGTCACCATGTACAATATAACCTCTAAAATTAATACATTTTTTCAGTTCCTAATTTTTTTTTTGATCAATTAATAAATCGATAAATTAATAACTCTATAAATTAATAAAATATTTCAATTATTAAAAATTAATTTATTAAAAATTTATTGTATTTTGATTATTTTTCCTTAGACCATCTCCAACGGGGGGATCTTGCTGGGGTTCTTAGTGTTTTTAGGATAAAAAAAAATAAAAAAGTTAAATAGCTTATAACCGATCCTTAAATAAGGCTTTTAAGGATTTTAAGGATCGGTCCTTAACGCCACGTGGTCGTGTGTAATTGGCGGAAGGAAAAAAGAAAGAATTTTTTTTTTTTTCGTCATTCTCGGCGATCTCTCTCCTCGACGTTTCCTCACCTTCTTCATTTGTGTCGAGCTCCAGGCGAAATCGAAAGCGATTTGGGGGTAATTGGTTTTGAGCGAAGGAATGAGTGGATCTCCGATTGTTCGCCGCCGTGATCATCATCTCGACCGTCGCTTGTCACCATCGGCGAGTTTGGGTCAGAGAATCAGAGAGTTTCTTTCACCAAATCGGAGTGTTTGAAGACAAAATCGGGGAGTAAATTTTGAAGGATTCTCAAATCTCTTTGTCAAGGTACCAATTTATCTGATGTTCTTTGTAAATGTTGATAAATTATTGGTTATTGAGATCGAAATAAGGGTTCTGTGATTTGAGAAAATTTAGGGTTAATGTACGAAGACGATTTTAGGCATAGATGGTTTGATTCCATTAGTATGGTCTATAGTTTCGATGCATACATTGTGGCATCTTAAGTTTTTGATCGCATTTGCTGAGTTTTTGGTTGTTTTTGCATGATTGAAAGGTCGATTCATACATTGTTTTTGCATCTACTTGAATATGCTCTGTTTTTGCTTCTTTTTGGAAGAATTTGATCATGTTTCTCTGTTTTTTGTGAGGTTAAATGGAGAAACAACGACAGATGCTCGTACAAGCCTTTGACAGAGATCAAAGGGAACACACTCGACTAGTGACATCGTCCTTCCTCTATCTGGGTAAGTTGCAGACAGAATTTTCAGATATAAGTAGATTGAACACTCTACTTCTTGAAACCAAAACACCTTTCTCTTTGCTTCAACAGTAGCTGTTTAGTGTCATGATTCATTTGTGATAAATGCTTGTTAGTTGTTTATTAGGTAAAGAGTTAAAGCTCTTTGTGATCAATGCTTGTCATGTCACACTTAAACCTAACCCTTTTTAAACACTTAAACACAACCATAACTTGTTATGTCACACTTAAACCTAACTCTTTGTTAGCATACATAGTTAGCTGAACAGTTAGTAGTCGGTTAGATAGGGTTTGTGATAAATGCTTGTTAGTTTTTGTTAGGTAAAGGTCTTTGTGATCAATGCTTGTTAGCTTTTGTTAGGTAAAAATCTTGTGATAAATGTTTGCTTGCTAAAAACACTTAAACACAATCGGTTATATATTGGTGCAAACACTTAAACACAATCGCTAAAAACACTTAAACACAAACACAATCGCTTCTTTGTTCTAAAACTTCTTTCTTCTAAACACTTAAACCGTTTAACACTTAAACCATTAAACCGTTTAACACTTAAACCATTAAACCATTGCTCTTTCCTTATCATTCTAAACACTTAAACCACTAAACACTCAAACTAGGATATGGATTCTACGAAGCCATATAGTCACTCTCCAGGCTTTATAAACCTCTTAACTAGTCAACTAGTTAATGAGAGTTACTCGCCTAATATAGAACTTGGATCATCAGAAGTCCCTCTGTTTAGTAGCCAATGTTCTGATGATCGAAGCCTAGGTGTTGAGGAGCATAAAGAAAGAAGGAAATGAACACTGAAGGAGGATGTTGTTCTCATCAGTGCATGGTTGAACACCAGCAAGGATCCGGTTATTGGGAATGCAAAAAGCTGCAGCCTTTTGGAAACGCATTCAAGCGTACTTTAACTCAAGTCCACATCTTATTGGAGAGCAAAATAGAGAGGCCAGTCACTGTAAGCAAAGGTGGGGGAGGATAAATGACCAAGTATGCAAGTTCGTTGGATGCTATGAGGCTGCAATGAAAGAGCAATCAAGCGGCCAGAATGAGAATGATGTTATGAAAGCAGCTCATGAAATCTTTTTCAATGATCACCTGATCAATTTCACACTTGATAATGCATGGAGGGAGCTTCGCCATGACCAGAAATGGTGTTCTACTTCTTGTGTTAAAGATGGTGCAAGGTCAAAAAGAAGAAAGACTGAGCTTGAAGAGGGTTCATCACAGTCTTCAAGCTCCCAACCAGAAAGCCATGGAGAGGATGTATCGGGTCGTCCACCTAGTGTTAAGGCATCAAAGAAAGCGGCTAAGAGGAATGGGAACAAGACAACCGGTGCTAAAGAAGAATGCAAGGAACTATTGGAGTTACAGAGCATGTGGGAGATAAAGCAAAAGGATTTGGAAATGAAAAAGAAGCTTTCTAAGAATAAGTTACTTGACAGCTTCCTTGCAAAAACAGAGCCACTTTCTGATATAGAAATGGCGCTAAAGAACAAGCTAATTACTGATATGTTGTCATAATTATAAAGTCCCTTTCTATGAACTATGATGTGTAATAACTCATGATGTTTGCTGTGTTTTTTGTATGAACTATTATGTGTTTTGTTGTAAGAACTTTGATGTGTTCTTGCTATGACTTTGATGTGTTCTTTGAATAAATGATTATGTGTTAATCAAAACAATCCTTTTTAGCTCATGTCTTTGTCACGAAGCTCTCGTAGGCAATGGTGTATACTTGTTGAAAGATCACTTTAGCATTCGTAACACGTTTCTGCTACCGTATCGATCGATACAAGATGGAGTGTCGATCGATACCAAACTTTTCTTCGTTTTTCTGCGAACACGTAACAAACGTATCGATCGATACCAGGAAGGGGTGTCGGTCGATACCTGAGCGATCTGCGCGATCTTCTTCTTCGCGCCGCAGACAGCTTTTTCTCCCGGGCTGTGAAATTGAAACCCTAAACCGATTGATGCCTTGATTCCAGCTATCGATCCAGATCTAAAACCTATATCCCTGCAGAAATTCTCTGTCCAATTGCTCCCAAACCTAAAACCTAGGCTCTGATACCATTTTGTTGAGATTTGATCCCTGTCTTGATAATCACGGAATTGAGCAATAAGTAAAAGACACAGAGAATTAACGAGTTCAGATCACGGTGTGTGATCCTACGTCTCTGCCTGGAGCTTTCCAGTAATCCACTATCACCACAGATTACAAAGCATTAGAGTTCCTCACAATCTCTCTACGAACAAGAAAGATCTCTCGAGTTTCTCTCTAGAATTTACAGGATTCAGAAAACCCTCACACATGCCTGTCTTTATATAGATTAGGGTAATTACAAAGTTAAAACGGTTTAAACCTAAACTAAAACCCAATAAAAAAAACACATTCCTAATTGACTAATCCAAATCGCGAACCTAGTTAATACTCATGATTTTAACATTCGTCATCACCGAAGAATGGCTCGGGTTCATCGAATCCAACCCGAAACCAGACCGGATCCAATTCTCCACCCTTCCCAATTGCATCCCTTCCGAACTCGTCCGGGCCAACGACTTCATCGGCTTCGTCAACGCCGTCCATACCAGATTGGAGGAGCCGTTCGAGCGGCTGCTTGACCGCCTTATTTCTCCGACCGCAATTATCGCCGATACTTTCCTTATATGGGCGGTGCGTGTCGGCTCACGAAAGAATATTCCGGTGGCTTCTTTGTGGACTACGTCGGCCACGATTCTCTCCCTCTTCCTTCACTCCGATCTACTCGCAACTCACGGCCATTTTCCGATCGAACCATCAGGTATCTTAGAGCTAAAACAAAATATTAAAAATCAATCCATTATATCTGTGATCTTTGTTTATCGATTTTTTGAATCCGGGTCTTGTTTGTAGATTCGAAAGTAGAGGAAATTGTTGATTACATCCCCGGTTTATCTCCGACGCGACTCCGTGACTTGCCGCAGATCTTCCACGGCTACAGCCACCGAGTTTTCAACAAATGTAAGCCGTGTTTCGATGAACTCTCAAAAGCTAAGTATCTTCTCTTCCCCTCTGCTTATGAGCTGGAACCAAAAGCCATCGACTTTTTTACTTCCAAGTTTGATTTCCCGGTCTACGCTACTGGTCCGTTAATACCTTTTGAAGAACTCTCCCTTGGAAATGACGGCAGCGAACCCGATTACATCAAGTGGCTTGATGAGCAACCAGAAAGCTCTGTGCTTTACATATCTCAGGGGAGTTTTCTTTCGGTCTCGGAGGCTCAGATTGATGAAATAGTGGGAGGAGTGAAAGAGAGCGGAGTCCGGTTCCTTTGGGTGGCTCGTGGGGGCGAGTCGAGGCTGAAGGAGGCTCTTGAAGGTAGCTCGGGTGTAGTGGTGAGCTGGTGCGATCAGCTTCGCGTGCTGTGTCACGCAGCGGTAGGCGGGTTTTGGACGCATTGCGGATATAACTCGACAATGGAAGGGATATATTCGGGAGTACCGATGCTGACATTTCCGTTGTTTTGGGATCAGATTCTGAATGCGAAGATGATTGTTGAGGAGTGGAGGGTCGGAATGAGGATCGAAAGCGAGAAGAAGACGGAATTGTTGTTGATAAGGAGAGACGAGATAAAGGAGCTGGTGAAAAGCTTTATGGATGGAGAGAGTGAAGAAGGGAAAGATATGAGAAGAAGGGCTTGTGACCTCGAAAATTACGTTATGTTATGTAATATCTTCAAAAGAAAATGATTATTATTATGAGCGGTGCACGAACCCTCTATATAAACACTTATTCACTCTCTCAATTTCTCACCAAACAAACTCAAAACTTCAGCAATCTCTCTCAAACTCGTTGTCTTTCCAACTCGTTCCCGAAAAACAAAAAGAAGAACCAAAACGTCGATCATGGCTTTGATCAAGAGAAACGCCTTCTTCACTTCTATACTTGTTCTCGTGGCTCTCTTTGGATTTGACGTTGGAGGAACTGTTCACAAAGTAGGCGACTCGAGCGGATGGACCATGATGGGCGTGGATTACGATGCTTGGGCTTCTTCAAGAACTCTTCAAGTCGGAGACTCTATAGTTTTCGAATACAACAAGGATTTCCACGACGTCACTGAAGTCACTCACAATAATTTCGAGTTGTGTGAACCGAATAAACCGTTAGCTAGATACCAAACCTAGTCTGATACGATTAGTCTAACCAAACCGGGACTCCAAAACTTCATATGTGGAGTTCCTGGTCACTGCGACATAGGTCAAAAGCTTCAAATCCTTGTCCTACCGGCGTCGTTGGGTCCCGTTGCAGCACCGATTCCCGGACCAGTCCGATCACCAAGCACATCCTCGTCTCCGTCACCGATTAATAATGGTCCACAATATCAGATGGGACCATCACCAGCTCCACATAGCGCAGCTTCAACCTCTAGTGTTTTGATCGGATTCAGCTTCCTTCTACTTTCTCTTTTTATCCTAGTTTGATAATTCACATATGTTTTGTTTCCTATTATCGTACGTTTGAATTGTAGTTTATTTTTTCCTTAAGTGGTTTTGTTTACTATCAACATAATTAATGAAATTGAACCTCATCCCTCTAGTTGACTTGCTACATTTAATAAAAGATGAGTAAATCTTGAAAGTAAAACATAATGTTGTAGATTTAATCTTTCGATGTATGAATTATGATGTAACAAAGGCCGAATATATATAGGCTGCAATTTAAAAATATAGAAGACGGTAGAATATGTAAGATATTAGTAGGAAAGTATTTGAGCATTGCAATTTAGACGAAGAATGCAATATACCTACGGAATTTGATAGTTTTCTTGATAAAAAATTGAATCTATCAAGTGAATTGTTACTCGTTTTATAAGCTATAAGTACTGAAATAAAAGGTAGGCGAACAAGTAGGATAGTTTGACATGGGCGAAAGGCCGTAGGACCGTCTTTTTCTCTTTGTCGTACTCGGATCAGATAAAATTTCCTCATCTTTTCAATAGTATCTCTTCCAATTCGGTTGATGAAATCGCTTTTCAATATGTCTCCATCTCGTTGGTCATTTCTTGGCGAAGATGTCGCTATCCTAGTTATGGGTTCGTCCTATAGGGTTGAAAGCGCAAGAGATATCGCACATGAACTGGAACATAATATGAGACAGGAGATTTCTCTACAAGAATGTATTACTAACCAATCTTATAAGTAACCATACAAGTTCAACTTAAAACGATCTACGACCAAGTTCAAGACACACATTGACTTGTCTAACTAGCTTAACACGTTCAAGGATCTATACACGATCCAAGAACCCCATAGGAAAAACCCCTTAGCACCTTAGCTTTGATCTCTTACAAGACAACCAAAAACCCTATGCTAAGAATTATCCCTCATATTGTGGTGGCCTCATACAAAGGTTAAACACACCTATTTATACATAATAGGTCGTGGCCAATACTAGCCAAAATCATCCCTTAGAGATAAAGGCAAATCTCCAAGAATATTCACTTTTCCTTTTTCTTCTCCTAAGAACAAGGAAACTTTCCAATCTTCAATATCTTCTCCAAGATACTTGTCCAGCTCAGCTACCCCTCTAGGAATGTCTCTGGAAGCTTCTAGAAGTCCAAGCCAGCCCATGCTTTGGCTCCACGTTGACAGTTGCCTTGAGTTGCTCGCCTGTATCACTTCTCGACTGGTACAGGAGATGCACCAACCGCTGCCTCTTCAAGCTCCCCCTTGATTACTGAGTTGTAGAGCTCAGGCCCACAACCAATACACATCACCATCAGTTTTTTAAACTCAGTTAAACATTACATCAACAATCTTCCCCTTGTTTAATGAGTTGTAAAAAACTGATCTTCAAACTTCCCCTCGAACAGTTCACCGGATCTTGATAGCTCTCCACATGATCACACTTGTTTATATTACACACAAGTGACCGCGCTGATAGCAATTGAAAGCGCAAGAGATATCGCACATGAACTGGAATATAATATAAGAGGGGATTTCTCTACAAGAATGTATTACTAGCCAATATTTTAAGTGCACTTACAAGTTTCACCTAAAACGATCTATTACACACAAAAATTAGTCAAGAGAAGCCAACTTCAGTGTCATGAGTGCAAAGGATATGGACACTTCAAGACAGAGTGTCCCACGGTCAAAAGAAGAGAAATCAAATGCTTCGGTTGCAAAGGAATTGGACATACTCAGCTGGAGTGTGTTAATGATCAGAAGAAAAGAAAAGAGAGATCCATGCTGGCTGAAAAATAATCAGAAGAAGAAGAAAGTGATTCAAAAGAAGAAGTGAGCAACTTTGTTGCATTTGTTGGAATCGTGGAGTTCGAGGAAGAAGATGAGGTGTCTGAACCTGAGTCAGAAGAAGAACCCGAGGATGATCTTGCTACCAGCTATCAGGAGGTTTGTGACACTCTGGTCAGGATCGGACATGAAAATCAGGCTCTCATCAAGGAGAAACTCCGTCTTGAAGCACTTGTTGACTCATTACAGAATGAACTCATGGCTGAGAGAAAACTCAGTCAGGAGAGTATATCCTTGATAAAAGAAAAACTCAACTTAGCTACAAAGGCAGACAAATTGAGACATGAACTCATTTCAGAGAAGAAACTCTCTGCCAAGCTTCAGGCTGAACTTGATATTCAGTACAAAAAGATCTACATGTTCGCTGGAACCAAGCAGTTGGATAAGATTCTGAGCTACGGAAGAAGCAAGCAAACTCACAGAGGACTGGGATATACTGGAAGAACCACAGGTGCATCTGAAGATATCAAGTTCGTATCTGCAGGCTTCTCACAGCAAGCAGACTACAACCCCAACAGTACTACAGCTTAAAGAAGTGGGTGCTACTTATGTGGAAGGAATGGACATATTAGCGTATAATGTTACAAGTTCTGGGAGAGGGTGAAACAACTCAGAAAACTAGGTAGGTTCAGCTGGAATGGATTTCAAAATCAAATCTGGGTGAAAAAGGCTGATGTGATGCATACTGCATCAGGAAATGCATCACGAAGTACAACAAGACTTAATTTTCGATGCAGTATGGCATTTTTCTCTGAAGAACAGGAAGATACACGTCCGTGGTAATTTGACAGTGGTTGCTCCAAACATATGACATGTACAAGAAGCAATCTGGCTAGCCTCAAGGTCTTGAAAGGAGGAAAAGTGACTTTTGGAGATGGTGGTCATGGAGCTATTCAAGGGAAAGGGAAAACATGGGAAGCAGATCTACCACAGCTGATGAACGTGTATCTGGTCAAGGGACTGAAGGCGAATCTGATTAGTGTAATTCAGTTGTGTGATGAAGGATTAACTGTCATGTTCACTAGCACAGAGTGTAAGGCAACCAATGAAGTTGGTAAAGTCATCCTGAGGGGAGTCAGAACTGGAAACAACTGTTATATGTGGGAAAAATCGACTAAGTGCTTTAGTGCTAGAGATGATTTGAATATGTGGCACCAGAGATTAGGTCATATGAATGTCAGGAACTTGACTACTCTGGTCAATCAAGAGATAGTACGAGGTGTACCACAGATTCAGGGAGGAGAAAAGATGGTATGTGGACCTTGTAACAAAGGGAAACAAGTTAAGGTTCAACACAAGAGAGTTCCTGATGTTCACACAACAACTGCGTTGGACTTAGTTCATATGGACTTGATGGGACCAATGCAAACTGAAAGCTTAGCAGGAAAGAGTGTTTGTGCTCGTCGATGATTACACCAGATGGACTTGGGTGAAATTTTTACGTGAAAAATCAGAAACCGTGAACAGCTTCAGAATCTGGGCTCTCCAACTGATCAACGAGAAGGGCGGTATCAAGCGAGTTCGGAGTGATCATGGATGAGAGTTTTAGTATGAGGTTATGAAGATTTCTGTGAAAACCAAGGGATTGCGCATCAGTTCTCAGCACCTAGAACACCACAGCAGAATGGAGTCGTAGAGAGGAAGAACAGGACTCTTCAGGAGATGGCAAGAGCCATGTTACATGGGAACAACATTCCTACCAAGTTATGGGCAGAAACTCTAAACACTGCATGTTACATCATCAACAGAGTCTACATCAGAAAGGGGACAACAAAAACTCCATATGAATTATGGAAAGGAAAGACACCTAACTTGAGCTACTTTCATGTTTTTGGATGCATGTATTACATCTTGAATGACAAGGACTAGCTTGGAAAATTCAATTCACGGAGCAATGAAGGGATCTTTCTGGGATACTCAGGCACTAGTACAACATTTCGGGTGTACAACACACGTGCTGGTGCAATCCAGGAGTCAGTCAACGTGGTTTTTGATGACTATTCAGTACCTCCACTAAAGCATGCTGGGTCAGACAGTGAGTCGGAACAGACAGAAACAGAGCACATCACTTAACCATCATCAGATCAGGAAGTACTACAACAGGTGCATTGGAATCATTCAGCATGAGATGTCATCGGTGCTGTGAATGAAGGGAGAAGAACTAGAGGGGTTCAGATCAACTTCCGTGAGATGGTTCAGTTCACGTGTTTCGTCTCAGTTATTGAGCCACATAACCATGTTCAGGCCCTTGAAGACGAATTCTGGATCGTTGCCATGGAATATGAGCTTTAACAATTCGTGCGCAACGATGTCTGGGAACTTGTCCCTAGACCGGATGGTGTGAATATTGTTGGCACGAAATGGATTTTCAAGAACAAGATTGATGAAAGTGGAGTGGTGGTGCGAAACAAAGCAAG
Organism: Eutrema japonicum; assembly: GCA_030161315.1. Taxonomy (NCBI): domain Eukaryota; kingdom Viridiplantae; phylum Streptophyta; class Magnoliopsida; order Brassicales; family Brassicaceae; genus Eutrema; species Eutrema japonicum. The sequence goes on from BSQW01000010.1 coordinate 34,558,897, forward strand.
GCTAGTGGCTCAAGGATACTCTCAAATCGATGGTGTTGACTTTGAAGAAACCTTTGCTCCTGTGGCACATCTGGAGTCTATTCGACTGTTTCTTGCAATGGCATGTATTCTGAATTTCAAGATATATCAAATGGGCGTGAAAATCACATTTCTTAATGGTCTGCTACAGGAAGAGGTACACATGGAACAGCCTAAGGGATTTGAGGACTCGGCTCATCCTGAGTATGTCTACAAGTTGAAAAAGGCATTGTATGGGCTGAAGCAAGCTCCACATGCTTAGTATGAGAGGTTAACAAGTTTTCTTGAAGAGAAGGGATATACAAGAGGAAGTGTGGATAAAACATTGTTCACATTAGAACAAGGAAAGGAGATCATGATTGTCAAAATTTATGTTGACGACATAATTTTCGGTGGAACATCTCAGAAACTTGTTGATGTGTTTGTGGAGAACATGACTCATGAATTCGAAATGAGCATGGTGGGAGAGCTGAAGTACTTTATGGGGTTACAAATAACACAGTCAGACGATGGAGTGTTTATTTCACAAAGTACGTATGCAAGGAATCTGCTATCTAGATTCAAATTGGATCAATGAAAGGAAGCCAAAACTCCTATGAGTACTACATCAAAAATGACGAGTGACAGTGAAGGAAACGATGTGGACGTCAAGCTGTATAGAGGGATGATTGGGAGTCTCTTGTATTTAACAGCAAGTAGACCAGATATATGCTTCAGTGTGGGTGTGTGTGCTAGGTACCAGGCCAAACCAAAACAATCACACCTGAAAGCAGTCAAGAGGATCATCAAGTATGTAAAGGGAACTATCAACCTTGGTATCTGGTATTCGAAAGGGTCAAACAAGAATCTGGTTGGATACTGCGATGCTGACTGGGCAGGAAGTGCTGATGACAGGAAGAGCACAAGTGGTGGTTGTTTCTTTCTCAGAAACAATATGATTGCATGGATGAGTAAGAAGCAGAACTCTGTATCACTTTCGACAGCTGAGGCAGAATACATTGTCATGGGGAGCTGCTGCACTCAATTGTTGTGGATGAAGCAGATATCAGTTGACTATGGAATGGAGTCTGGAACACTTCTGGTTTACTGTGACAATAAAAGTGCCATCAGTATTTCGAAAAATCCAGTACAACACTCAAGGACGAAGCACATTGACATAAGGCACCGCTTCATCAGAGAAATGGTTGAGGAGAAACAGGTAGTGGTTGAACATGTTGTCACTGAATTACAACTGGCTGATTTATTTACCAAACCATTGGACTTTGCACGTTTTGTCACCTTAAGAAATTCGATTGGAATCTGTGAATTGTGACAGTTTGTGAAGTGTGCAGGGCTGATACAAGTGCTGAGACAGAGTGTACATAAGGCTCATATATTTTTTGGAGTCAAGGACATGAGTGGAAAAGAGCTACTTATCATATCGTCAGCCTAGACATCAGCACAAAGTTACAGAGAGAAGAGAACTACAACGCTGAAGAGAGATCAGCCATGAGTTAGTTCTTGAGAAGTCAAGTGATAGAGCTAATTCATCTGCTAATCAAGTGAAACAAAAGAAAAAGGGGAACTGACTAACAACCAGGTATCTGAAGATTTCAGTGATAATACAAGGGAACTAATAAGTAATCATGTAATTGAGAGGTCTGATGATGATACAAGTTGAACCAATATTCAAGCGGCTCTCTCTCTGATATACAGCGAAGGTTGAAAACTGACTCCAAACTGATAAAGATGTGGTAATGTGAAAGCTAGCCACTGAAGTTGAGATGACCAAATGCACTGAATCATGACGAGCTGAGTGTACATTCTGGCTTAAGTGTTGTGTCAGTTCATGTAGTACTTCACCAGAAAAAGGTACATCAAGAAAACTGATTCAAAAACAATTTCAAAGTCAGTTTAAAATTCTTGACATATGGAATGCCACTGCAGATTTAAATCCTTCACTATGTTATTTACTTGAATGTGGTTGCATCAATTTCGTTCTGAGGACTGTACTACTGATTTTTCATGTCCCATTAAGTTATTTGTTGCAGTGAATCAGAGGTGTGAAGAATCCAAATCCGAGTCAATGTCGGTTTGACGAGAAAAACCAAATCTGCTTCAAATCTAAAAAAAAAAAAAAAAAGGGAAAGCTCAAATCGGCAACCAAGGTGTTTCGAACTCGACGGGGAAGGGTTGGGCACGGCGGCGAGACTCCGGCTTCACATGATTCCTGCGGAGAAGATCGACCCCACCTGGTCGATGACGATGACAGCGGCAAAGTCGTAGTGCCACCACAATCGGCCCGTGACGACGACGGAGGAGGGTCCTACTTGCCGGATCTGACCGCGGAAGAAGATGGAGGAGGCTCGGCTCCATTGCCCGAGGTGGATGGTGTCGACGGCGAGGGCTTGGCTCCACTCCTGATGGTTGTTTGGGTATATCCTTTTCGAGGAGAACAAGGGGATGGCAAGGGAGTTCTAGCGATCCCGCCGAAGCTTAGCGAGATTCCGGCCACCAACCGGAAATTGCCGAAGAAGACGCAGCCATGGGAGACGAGAAGGAAGCTCGTTCGAAAAAGCGACTCAGATAGTTGGGACTTGCATCTGGGAAAAGGCAGCGATCTGGATCAACATCCCAAGACACATGCAATGACCCAATTCGGTACAAAAGATTCACCTCATCGCAAACTCGAGAAAGGTACGGTCTTTTTCTGACTCGATCTATAATGAAAGAACGTCTGGTGGAGTTTGACAAGGAGGATGAATGGGGATTCAAGGCTGTGATTGATAAAGAACATATGAGGAGCACTGTGACAGGTCTTGAAGGGTATGTTCATGAAGTGATTGTCGAGTTCTATGCTCACCTACCATCGGTGAAATCTGAAGTCTCAGAGAACAGTGTTACAGTGGTTCTTCGAGGCCATAAATATGAGTTTTCTCCTACCGTGATAAACAAGTTTCTTCGTCTTGAAACTCTGTCTGAGGCAGAAATCCGTGCTAATCAAGTGCTGATCTAGCCTCTCTTGATGCTGTAGCAAGTTTACTGTCTGAAGGGAAGGTGACATCTTGGAGTGCTCTGAATACAACACTGCTCCCACCATGGTCTGCAGCTCTTCTGGCGATTGCTGCGTACAACTGGATTCCAGCGAGCAACAAAAATTACATATCCGAGGATAGAGCTCGACTCATTTGTAAGATGGCCAATGAAATCCGGTTCGATTTTGGAACCATGGTATACAATCAGATTTTGAGTCTCGGAGTGTTACAGAAGAAGGATACACGGTGGCTCATATTCCCTCGAATCATCTTTGGACTTCTCCAAATGCAGCAACCACCAAGGCTGTTTGAGAATGAAAGGTTCATCAAGACAGTTGTCTACCGAAAGGATGTAAGGAGTGGTGAGGATTTCTTACTGCAGCAAGCGGCAGAGGCCAAGGCTAAGAACATATCAAAGGGGAAGAAGAGGCCAGCTCAACCATCTGTCACTGCTGCACGTGCACCTGGTCATCCATCTACAGCTCCTGATCCAACAACTGCATCAGTGTCTTCTACAGAGGTGATAGAGCTTGGATCAATCCGTTTACCAGTTGGACAGTTCAATCCAGCTGCAGCTCGTACTGCCCTTGAGGATACAGGTCATGCGCTCCGGTCTCTCTTGCTCACGTTGTGGAGACTCTACTCAAATCCATACCAGGTAAGCTCTCATGACACATGTACACTTCTCATATTCCATCTTATCTGAATTTTAACTGATGTGTGCTCCCAAGCAGGGGGAGATGGTACAAAGAGAAGTGGCTGAGTGTAGCTGCCTTGAGTTGTGGGGGAGGGAAACCGATTTTAGTCTAGCTAATTATGTATTTTTGTAAATCGATTTACCACTCTGGGGGAGTTAGAGATTTGCTCGTGTTTAAGTCTGTATTTTTGGTTTTGAAATTCTCGGCTTGGTTTCCTGTTAGACTCTTTACTTCTGCTTTTGGTTTAAGACGATGTACTCAACTCTCGAATATCTATTGGAAGTCTTTTTTCTAAATTGGTTGGGAGACCATATACTGTCTGGATATGTGTGTTTGAATGGGTGTTCATTACAGGTGCTTGAGAGACACATAAAGCTAAAATGGGGGAGATTGAAGATGTAGCTGTGCTGAAGCAGCCTCTGTAGCAGTTGAGAAGTAACACAGGAAGTAATACAAGGGAGCAGCTCAAGGAGTTAGACTACTTGGAGCATGAGAGATGACGTGGATCGAGCTTACGATGCAACGTGGAGGGTCCAGGATGCGGGAGCTGAGGTGGAAGAGGATCTCGGAGAAGATCTCGAAGGATATCAACATAAAGAATATTCCCTAAGTCTTATCCTAAGAAATGGGGAATGTAACTTATCATAGAAGATTTGTTAGGATCTTCACTTGGCAATTTAGGCTAGTATGAGCCACGTTCTATTTTGTATAAATAGGGAGTGTTAAGCCTTTGTATGAGGCAACACGTTGAGAGCAATAACTTAGAAAAAGGGGTTTTAGGGTTCTTGTAAGAAAACTAAAGGAAAAGGCTAAGGGGTGCGTTGAGAGGTTCTAAAATCGCGTATAAATCTTTGAACAGAAGAGACTAGATTTGTGAGATTGATAGAAGACTTGTAAGTACTCTTGATAATTAATCTAGTGAAGTTATTTTGAGAAGATAAACCCTGTTATTTGTGTTTTACATCTGTAGTAGTAGCTGTTACATTTTCATTAATTGAAAGCGCAAGAGCTGCTGAGACAGGAACTGTAACAGAATCTGACACAGGGTTTTTCTTACAAGGATATTTTACTAACCAATCTTTTAAGTGCACTTACAAGTTTCACCTAAAACGATCTATGACAAGCTCAAGAATATTGACTTGTCTAACTAGCCTCACACGTTCAAGGATATATACATGATTCAAGAACCCCATAGATAAACCCTTTAGCCCTAGCTTTAACTTTCTTACAAGAAACCCCAAAACCCTTTGCTAAAATATTGCTCTCAACATGTTAACCTCATACAAAGGTCACGCCCCTCTATTTATACACAATAGATCACGGCCAATACAAGCCTATCACGCTCAACTAAAGATTTCAACCAATCTCTAGCAATAAGTCACGTTCCTATTTCTTAGGCTAAGATTTAGGAAATGTTCCTTATCTCCGATATACAAAAGAATCCTCTCCAAGATGCTCTTCCAGCTCAGCTACAACTTCCTGGTGCATCCACGTGGCTTCACAAGCTCGGTCCAAGTCATCTCCCTTGTTCCAAGTTGTCCAATGCCTTGAGCTGCTCGCCTGTATCACTTCCTGTACTACTTCTCAACTGGTACAGGAGATGCATCAGCCCAGTGCATCTTCCTAAATGAACTTTCACTTGTTTTCTTCCTTGACCTGAGGCACTCCTCGTACTATTTCTTTATCAACAAGAGTAGTTAGAGTCCTTACATTCATGTGACCAAGTCGTTGGTGCCACAAATTGATATCATTCTTTGCATTGTAGCACTTGTACCCTCTTTTGAGCTCCTTGATATTTTGCAGGTTGCTTCGTGTATCTGTTATGTGGCGTGACCAGCCACTGTCAAAATACAAGGGACTTGTATCATCATGTTCATCTGCTACAATGACCATATTGCACTCGAAACTAAGTCATGAAGTAGCCCTTGATGTACTTCTTGTCTGTTGCAGATCGTACTTCATGTTTGCATATTGCAGGTCAGACTTCGTGTTTGCCTATTTCAGATCAAACTTCCTGGTTTCATGTAGCAGATCAGACTTCATCACCCATATCTGATTCTGAAAACCATTCCATGTGAACCTGCCTTGATTCTTGAGCCTCTTCACTCTATCCCAGAACTTGTAAAAGTATGCCATGATGTGGCCATACTTTCCACATAAGTAACATCCACCCTTTTGTGTTGTACTACTTACAGACTTAGTTTCTGCTTGTTGTTGAAAACCTGCAGACACAAAGTTGATTTTCGCAGTCTCAGGCCTTTCCATTCCAGTATATCACATCCACTGTTCGTCCATAGCTCAGAATCTTATCAAGTTGCTTTGTACCAGCAAACATGTGTATCTTCTTATGTTGATGATTAAGTTCTGCTTGGAGATTGGTGGAGATGACTTTTTCTGTCTTCAGCAGCTGACTCAGTTCTTCTACTTTGTTTACCAGGATCAGCTTCTTCTTGATTAGTTTCACACTCTCTTGACCCAGTTTCTGAGATGCTTCCAGATCTTTCTGTAGTGACCCAACAAGTGTATCAAGCCGCAAATTTTCCTTCTTCAAGTCTGAGTTCTCCTTTCCGATTTTGATCAGAGTCTTTCGAACTTCCTTATAACTCTCAATAAGATCATCATCTTGTTCTTAATCTGACTCAGATCCAGAAAGCTCTTCTCCTTCCTCAAACTCGGTAATTCCCACAAAAGCAACAAAGTTGCTCAGCTCTTCTAAATCTTTTGAATCTGATCTCACCTTTGAATAATTCCCCAAAGCCTCACAGCTCTGCATCTTCTCCGCAGGAACACACCTGTTTGTATTACACATAGGTGCCCTCTCTGATACCAATTGAAAGTGCAAGAGCTGCTGAGACAGGAACTGTAACAGAATCTGACACAGTGTTTTCCTTACAAGGATATTTTACTAGCCAATCGTTTAAGTGCACTTACAAGTTTCACCTAAAACGATCTATGACAAGCTCAAGACACACCTTGACTTGTCTAACTAGCCTCATACGTTCAAGGATCTATACATGATCCAAGAACCCCATAGATAAACCCTTTAGCCCTAGCTTTAGCTTTCTTACAAGAAACCCCAAAATCCTTTGCTAAAATATTGCTCTCAACGTGTTAACCTCATACAAAGGTCACACCCATCTATTTATACACAAAAGATCACGGCCAATACAAGCCTATCACGCTCAGCTAAAGATTTCAACCAATCTCTAGCAATAAGTCACATTCCTATTTCTTAGGCTAAGATTTAGAAAATGTTCCTTATCTCCAATATACAAAGGAATCCTCTCCAAGATGCTCTTCCAGCTCAGCTACAAGTTCCTGGTGCATCCACGTGGCTTCACAAGCTCGGTCCAAGTCATCTCCCTTGTTCCAAGTCGTCCAATGCCTTGAGCTGCTCGCATGTATCACTTCATGTACTACTTCTCAACTGGTACAGGAGATGCATCAGCCCAGTGCATCTTCAATATATTCACTTATGGGTCTAATCCATAAGCCCAATCCAAACCCATAACTTCTTCTCCTCGTTATTAGTCACACAACTACTCGTCTGTATCATTTCCTAAGCTATTTCAACTGGTACAACGACTGGTACAGCGACTGCTTCAAAAGTTGCATCTTCACTAATCACCACAAAAATTTGTTAAGTAACCATACAAGTTCAACTTAAAATGATCCACGACCAAGTTCATGATACACCTTGACTTGTCTAACTAGCCTAACACGTTCAAGGATCTATACACGATCAAAGAACCCCATAGAAAAACCCCTTAGCACCCTAGCTTTGATCTCTTACAAGACAACCAAAACCCTATGCTAAGAATTATCCCTCATATTGTGTTGGCCTCATACAAAGGTTAAACACACCTATTTATAGATAATAGGTCGTGGCCAATACTAGCCAAAATCATCCCTTAGAGATAAAGGCAAATCTCCAAGAATATTCACTTTTCCTTTTTCTTCTCCTAAGAACAAGGAAACTTCTCCAATCTTCAATATCTTCTCCAAGATGCTTGTCCAGCTCAGCTACCCCCTCTAGGCACGTCTCTGGAAGCTTCTAGAAGTCCAAGCCAGCCCACGCTTTGGCTCCACGTTGACAGTTGCCTTGAGTTGCTCGCATGTAGCACTTCTCGACTGGTACAGGAGATGCACCAACCGCTGACTCTTTAAGCTCCCCCTTGATTACTGAGTTGTAGAGCTTAGGCCCACAACCAATACACATCACCATCAGTTTTTTATATTCAGTTAAACATTACATCAACAAGGGTGGCTGCTGGGGCTTCGGGAGCGGATACGCCATATATGGTGGCTTGTCGATGTTTGGAATAAAGCGAGTAAAGTTTGACTACGAAAGTATTATCAAATTCACGTTTTTTTCTTAATATAAGGCGCATAAATCTATTTATATAATAACTTGTATTCCGAGCGTTTTGTCGACTTTTTAATCTCGATTGAAAATTAATGAAACTAGGTGAGTCTCCGCGCTAACGCGCGGGTATTTTTATTTACAAGTTTTTTGGTGCTTCTTTTTTTAAAGATGTATTTTTAGATTATTTAGTTTAGCACATATTATTTTTCTCCCTAACTTTGTTTAGTTGTTGGGGAAATGATTTTATAATATGTAATTAAGTGGTAAGTATACATTAGGTTATTAGTCTCATGTCGTAATGAAGAATATGAAAGACTCAGTCGCAATAAGAGTGTTTATATATCTAAGAGCACGGAATATCAGTCGTTCTCTGTTTATTTCCCAAGTTTTCTCCGACGTTGAATTCGGTGATACCTCCACTACTTGTGCTCCCATCGTCGCCATGTTCAATCGCGATCCGGTAAAATTTCTGCTTGTAAGCATACCTTGGGTTATTAGTCTCATGTCATAATGAAGAATATGAAAAACTCGGTTGCATCAAGAGTTTTTGAGCATCTAAGAGTACGGAATATCAGTCGTTCTCGTTTTATTTCCCAAGTTTTCTCCGACGTTGCATTCGGTGACGCCTCCACTACTTGTGCTCCCATTGTCGCCATGTCCAGTCGGGTATATATAAAATGTTGTTCTATCAATTTGAGAATCTAAAGAGGTCTTACAAAGATTCGTGTAATGAGTGTTGAAGATTGTCTCTTTCACGACGTAGAGAGATGAAAGAAAAATGTATTCATATGCTGCTGAATCGTTTTGGCTTGCGTGCCATTTTTATTCATAGCTAGATTCTAAAAACGGCAGGATTGTCTACGAGTCACCGTTAATCGGATTGATTCGTCTCTGCAATTAAGCACTGCCTCCTCGAGTTTCGAAGTTGCTCTCTTTTTCTCAGTCCATCGATAGTCGATCGATGCGGCGTTCTCGTTTTATTTCCCAAGTTTTCTCCGGCGTTGCATTCGGTGGCGCCTCCACTACTTGTGCTCTCATCGTCGCCATGTCCAGCCACGATTTACCACTCTCTATTCTCTCTCTCTCTCTCTCTCTCTCTCTCTCTCTCTCTCTCTCTCTCTCTCTCCTCGCCTGAACTCTCTGTCCCTCTCGCCGGCTCTCTCTCTTTCTCTCTTCCTCGCGCCGGCTCTCTCCCTCTCCCTCTCGTTTGACCTCTTTCCCTCTCCCTCATGCCGGTTCTCTGTCTCTTTCACTCTCGCCAGAACACACACTCTCTCTCTCTCTCTCTCCTTGTCGCCGTTCTGTCCATCTCCCTTTCGTTGGATTCGTTCAAAGAGGGTTTCGAAATCGTAATGTCGTAGAATTAGCTTGAGCAGACAAGGAGCAAACTTGATCGATCGGGGTAGAATTGTTCATGAGCCAGTCTTCAATCTCCGACAATACTTTAGCGTCACTTCTTCTTGATTGTTGTTGTTGTTTCTGGTTCGCCGGAGGATTAGGAGTCTCAGACGGCACTGCACTTCTCTGCGCATTATCAGAATACAATTTTCTACCGTAAAATTCATTGAGTGGGTATTTATATTTGTTTTCTTTATATATATTAAATGTTTTAAGTTAATTTTGTCTTTTCGTTTCGTATACACATTTTAGATATATGAATAACATAAATTTAGACTTGTTTTATTTATTTGTTTTGATTTTAAAATACAATGAATTTGGCAAGAATTGTATTAAAGGCGTAAGTAAGTTAGATGGAATGTGTGACAATGAATTTGTCAAGAAAATATTGTAAGTAAGTTGAAAATTTTTTTATATATTTTTAAATTAGATAGAATGTGGTACGTGGTTGAATAGAAGTTGGAAAGTTTTTAAAATTATTTAAAAAAATTAATCTTGAATTTATTGAGTAAAAATGAAAAAAAAATATATATATATATTTTAACTAATAAGGGGAGATAAGTGTCAATCCTGAAGAGAATCCCTTTAACTCTCTATAATGTAGATTATTTGTCCGAAAAAGGTAGACGAGCAAAACAGTAAAGAAAATATCTTCTTACAACTATAGCCGTTAGTGTTTCTTAAATCTCACCGCTTGATTTCCTATTTGTTGTGTCCTAATCTCAACCATAATATATCAATTCACTGATTTTCGTAATTAATGTTAATTTTGTCGAAAACTGAACAGGTACGTTTAATTGGAATACTTATGAAACCTACTCATAATAATTTAATTAACGTCTAAGCTATTAGACCTCTTGTTAAGATTCATAAACTTCTAACTCAAAATCAATTGGTAATGAGTGTATTGACTCATATCCCTTTAAACTTTCAATGTGGGATTCTAACATTTTTGAATTATAAAATTATTCTTATGCGATTTAATTTCCTATACACACGAAAAAATAAAAACTGTTTAAGACAAGAAAAGAAAAAAACTGACTATAACCGACTAAAAGCGTATATATGCAAATAGATATTTGTAGATATATAAGTGTATATCCGATAAAGAGAATTTCAAAGTTCTCAAAACTTGAATAAGGATTAGGTTTCTGATAATTACATGAGAAAAATAAAATTAAAATCGAGGAGGAGAGGAATAGACGCGTTATGTAATCCTCAAAGGAAAAGGAATGATTATTATTGGCGGTGAACCAAAACATCTATATAAACACCCTAAGTCCCCTATGTTTCTCACCAAACAAACTCAAAAACTTCAATAATCTCTTTCAAACTCGTGTTCCTTCGCTCTTCTTGATTTCCTCGTCTCAAACAAGAAGGAACCAAAACATCGATCATGGCTTTGATCAAGAGCAACGTCTTCTTCACTTCTTTGCTGGTTCTCGTGGCTCTCTTTGGAGTTGCCGTTGGAGGAACCGTTCACAAAGTCGGCGACTCGAGCGGATGGACTATGATGGGCGTCAACTACGAAGCTTGGGCTTCTTCAAGAACTTTTAAAGTCGGAGACTCTTTGGTTTTCGAATACAACAAGGATTTCCACGACGTCACTGAAGTCACTCACAATGATTTCGAGTTGTGTGAACCAAATAAACCGTTAGCTATATACCAAACCTGGTCTGATACGATCAGTCTAAGCAAACCGGGACTTGAAAACTTCATATGCGGAGTTCCTGGTCACTGCGACATAGGTCAAAAGCTTCAAATCCTTGTCTTACCGGCCTCGTTGGGTCCCGTTGCAGCTCCAGTTCCCGGACCAGTCCGATCAGCAGCTACCTCCTCGTCGTCTCCATCACCGGTTAATAATGGTCCACAATATCAGATGGGACCATCACCAGCTCCACATAGTGCAGCTTCAACCTCTAGCGTTTGGAACGGATTCAGCTTTCTTCTACTTTCTCTTTTCATCTTAGTTTGATACATCAATTCACTTACGTTTTGTATCCTTTTGATCCTATTTCTAACTTTTTCTCACTTTGAGTTGTAGTTTCCTTGAGTGGTTTTGTTTATTTCAGCATAATTAATGGATCAATTATTTTTTCTTATATTTTTTTTTAATTGAATGTAAACCAAAAAACTTTTTTACAACAGATGTGTGTATTTAATTAAAATATTGAAAATAAACTTAGAATCGAAATCGATTTGTCACTATCTTTTCAGCTTAGCGAACCAAACCAGATTTGAAGTAGATCTTTTAACTTGTTGTTTTCCAATTCGCGAATTGAGTGAAGCCTACATCGAACTTGTTTATCAATGAAGGTACGTATATAGGCATAAAATAATTAGGTGTCGCCTTTTTTTTAATTCCTTATTAGTAATTTTTTTTTTCTGTTGTGTATGTAAATTTTAATTTTAACTGAAGATATTATTTAGATTTAAATTTTTTTTTCTCTATCCCCCCCCCCCTTTTAAAAAAAAAATAGCATTCATGATAATGATAATTCCGTCAAATTTTTGTTTGATCGGATTCACTGATATTTTTGAAAAAAGAAAAAAAAAACTAAAAAGTTTGGTGAGAACTAATTAACTCCATAGTTGAGGATCTACCATTCACAATGTATGTTACAAACGTTTGATTGATCGCAAGATCACTTGCCATTGAATGATAGAGATCGAATGCCACGGTACAAGCAGAGAGCAAAAGTAAATATAAAAGAGACTCGATTTTACGAGTTTAATGAATGGAAATTGAAATAATAGAGATTCGGTCCAAAAAATTAAAATGAATGGAAATTGAAATTAAAACATTTATAATGAAGATTAGACTTGCAACTAAACCAAAAACAGCCATTGCCCTCACTTGTGCTATTGTCTTTACCGTTGCTGTTGCTGCTGCTTCCCTCTTCTTTCTTTTCTTCTCTTCTTTTACCACACACAAACTGAAATCCATTGACTAAAACTAAATATTATAATTTTTAATATATATATATATATATGGAAAATTTCATAAAAATATTCCAACTAAATTTTGATAAGTTTGAGAATTTATTTTAAATTTTTGTGTTTTTTGAGTTTTTAGAAATTTTTAGTTCAAATATTCAAAAACTAAAATATAATATATTTTTATCTAAAATTTCAAATTATTGTTTTTTAACTTTAGAAGTGTTTGGAATTTGTTTAATATTTTGGAATTTGTTTAATATTTTTGGAATTTTTGATTTATTATTCTATCACAAATTATGAAAACTGTTACATCGACGATTCTACAACGGACAATTCTACCGCTTTATGAGCATCCACGCCAAATTATTCTATATGCACAACGCTGAAAATCTTATGTAAACTTGTCACCGCTGAAAATCTCATGTATGCTTATGTATGCTTGAATCTATTAATCTGCGTAAATAATAATGAATTACCAAATCTACCAGTATAGAAACATTAATTAATGTTTGATCAACCATGAGACCAAGTGGAGGCTTTTAAATATTTAAAAGCACAAAAAAATGACTTGACATACATGAACAAGAAAATCCATAATGTAATGATTGTTATCAAACGTTAAAATTTTGTAGTATTTAACAGATTGTTATATTACTTGGTTAAGAAAATACGATTAAATTTGTGAGTTGTGATATATATTTTTTTGTTTTGTTTCAATTTTGTAGTATGCAATAAAAATCTCCACTAAAATAATTGTTTTTGGTTCCTTTGTTGATTTGGTAAAACGGAACAAAACGAATTAAGACAAAAATATATATACTTAAGTGAAAAAAATGTAAAGTCCCCAAGTTTAGTTTAACCGCCGACTCCTTCCTCTGGTCGGAGATTTCAGAGTGAAAATCTCCAGATTTGGGAATTGCTCTCCAAGCATCTCGGAACCCTAATTTAACAACCTATCCGTCAGATTCCTCTTGTGTCCTCCTCCCTAAAACCCAAGGAGGCTTCTTTCTCGATTCCTAACAATGGCGACAGAAGCCGCCACAACTGCATCCAAATTCCCGGAATCCGATCTCCGCCCAATCCCTCAACCACCGGATTTTCATCCGGCGATTGTCGTTCAAGCTCAAAACAACGGACTTCGATTCTGGCAGCTCATGGTCGCCGGTTCGATTGCTGGCTCCGTCGAACACATGGCGATGTTCCCAGTGGATACCGTCAAGACCCATATGCAAGCTCTCCGTTCATGTCCGATTAAACCCGTCGGAATCCGGCAAGCTTTCCGATCGATTATCAAAACGGACGGACCATCGGCTCTGTATCGAGGTATATGGGCGATGGGACTCGGCGCAGGACCAGCTCACGCCGTTTACTTCTCCTTTTACGAAGTCTCGAAGAAGTATTTATCCGGTGGAAACCCTAATAACTCCGCCGCACACGCAATATCTGGCGTATTCGCCACCGTATCGAGCGACGCCGTTTTTACTCCGATGGATATGGTTAAGCAGAGGTTGCAGATTGGTAATGGGACTTATAAAGGAGTTTGGGATTGTATCAAGAGGGTAACGCGTGAGGAAGGGTTTGGTGCCTTTTACGCCTCTTACAGGACGACGGTGCTGATGAATGCTCCGTTTACGGCGGTTCATTTCGCGACGTATGAGGCGGTTAAGAGGGGATTGAGAGAGATATCGCCGGAGCACGTTGGCCGCGGCGGAGAGGAGGAGGAGGAGGAAGGTCTGTTGATCTATGCTACTGCAGGAGCTGCCGCTGGTGGCTTGGCGGCTGCTGTGACTACGCCGCTTGATGTTGTCAAGACGCAATTGCAATGTCAGGTAAATTTGAAACCTTTTAAATCTCTAAAACCATTCTGTCTCTCTGAGAGCCGATGTGATAATATGTACACTATGATCTTTATAGGTAAATGTAGATTGCATCAAGAATTGTTATTAGCTTTGAGACTGATCATCAAACTTAATAAATTGCGTCTGGGATTATGTTCTTTAGTTGTCTCTTTAGAGCTTGATCAAGTGGCACATTTCATGATATAGTGTTTAAAAATATTGTAGCTTGCTCTTCTTTCAGTGGTTGTTATGTAGCTCTATAGCTTTAACCATTTATGGTTAAGAGAAAGGTGAAACAATCGGCGACTATAGGTTTAGAATTTTGTATAATTTTAAGGCAATGATGTTTCCCTGTTGAGCTCTACATGTCCTCGGTTTAAAAGTGGCAGGCTTTGATCTTTTGTGGCATAGAATTTATTGAATCTAGGGGCTATGTTTCAATTTGTGTGGTTTCAGTTTCGAGTTGAAAGATGAATCAAATGTCAGCTCTATGAGTAGAATCTTTAGCAATTCAAAACTTGTTTTTTTTTCCACTCAAAATCTGACTAGAAGCCCTGTTTCATCTGATTTGGGTTGTTTTGGCTGTTCTGAGAGTTTTGATCTTTGGTGATGTTCATTCAGGGTGTGTGTGGTTGTGATCGCTTCAAGAGCGGTTCAATAAGCGATGTGTTTCGTACAATCGTGAAGAAAGACGGTTATAGAGGACTTGCCAGAGGATGGCTACCAAGAATGCTCTTCCATGCTCCAGCAGCTGCGATCTGCTGGTCCACTTATGAAACAGTCAAATCATTCTTTCAAGATCTCAACGGCGACTCAAACACAGCTTGAAAAGACATAAACATGCGTTCGGCTTACCTGATTCAGGTAATTGATTGATTCTTCATAGAGCAGCTGGTTGTTAGTGTTAACACTAGCTCTATAGAGAGATGTCTGTTTGTATAATTATTTGTTTTCAATTTCACGTAATAATGTTGTCAGATTAGAGTTCCAACCCAAGGCGTTTTTTCTTCTTCTGATTTTCATTGACGAGAGAAAATTTTGTATTTTTATTTGCTTTTATGAGAAGTACTAAAAGGAATAGATGAGCTTTAAAGAGTCCATTCACAAGGATTAAGATTCAATCTTTCCAGATGAATATCTTCTTGTTCTTTTATAGCATTGATTTTGTGTAATATGGATTGAAAACACATTCTTGATTGTTTGAAATCCCATTTATCTATTTTCTTTGATAATATATTCGAAAAGACAAGTTTCTACAATGACTCGTACAAAAAGAATAATGAGAAGATCACATAAAACTTTTATCATGAACAGGGCGACTCTCAAGAGCTAATAACTTTGGCAACGATCACAGTGACATCATCAAGCTTCCCTCCTGCATTTTTATCAGAACCAGAGATCAAATCAGAAACAGCTCTTTTTCTTGCATTAATCAAAATGTCCGGTTTCCGCATCAACAATCCTAGTTTTACCTGTAAGCTTCATTCCTAATGCCTTCTTCCAGAGAGGAACATCAAACCCCTGTTTATGTCAAAGCGCATATACACAGAGTCAGTAATACTTTGCGTGAACCGGAAAAAATTGGTTTAGTTAAAATCTACCTTGGCTCTTGCTTCCAATGCATATGGAGACTCAAAACCTGGATCTCTTGAATGGCTACTCGCCATTTCAGCTAATAACCTCGCTGTAATAAATAGTTGTAGCAAGAAAAAAACAATGTCACTTCTAAACTTCAGATTATATACCAAGACAGACAATACATTTATATACATACATGATTCTGCCACATCTGTATGCTTGGTCATTATCGAAACGATCTCATGATCAAACACATTATCGAAGAGCCCATCTGAACCCATCACGATCACGTCTCCCTTCTTTACTTCCATTAGGTTGAACTGCTTGAAGTAAGAAGTATGTTACAGAGGTACATTACAAGAACATATCATGTAGAGTGGTACAGATTTATCTACCGATGCATCTAGATATGTTTGAGCAGACCCTTCAGAGCTGAGTTGATAGGGACAGTCAAAATAGTGCTCTTGTGGAGTAGTCGAAAAGATAATTTGACCTGAAAACGAAAACGAAATAGAAAATCTCTTTCTCAAATGCTGAACATGAAACAATTCAGCATCTCAGTTTACAGAAGGATAAAGAAAAAAACAACCTTCTCGAAGAAGCTTAAGTCCACAGTCTCCAACATTGCCTATTTTGAGAATACCAACTTCCTCAAGCATGGCTACAATACTGCTTCACCAATAACCGCGACATCAAGCTATCCAAAAAGTGACCAAAAAAAAAACACCCTTTGAAGAGAATAACAATTAGGACAAATAATACAATTCTCACATTGTGGCAGAACCTCTGGAAGTAGTTGCGGTATGAGCTTTGTCAATGAGGAAACCAGGATCATATCTGACCTGTTCCTCCAAAACTTTCAAAATCAGAAACCTTAAACCACTCAAAAAGATAGATTAACACTTCCACAGTGAGTTCCAAAACTACCTCTTCGTCATCAACTAGACGAGAAGCGTTAGCCATGAGCTCTCTGGAAAACAAGGAAGGATCAACATCTTGTTCAGCCCAACTGAGAGAAAAGATATAAACTTTATCAAAATTGAGATAAACCCAGAAGAAGTAAAACCAAAGTTAGCATAAGCAAAGTTAGTAAAACCGTTTTCGATTCGATTACCTGGAAACACCATCTGCAACAGCTATGACTCCTCCTCTGTAGCTACTTACAAAGAGAGCATCTTCCCCACCTTTCTCTACCTTATCTGGATGCGGGATAGCGTGAATTCCGGCAGACAGAGAGAGCCCAGGCCTAAGGAAATAGCAACATATTGACATATGATTTCGAAAAAGTAAAAAGCTCAAAGGATATGAAAAGGGACGAAGAGAGAGCAGACCCAAGTGGTTGGAGTTCTGATGGAGCACATCGACAGAGGAAATCAACGCGACTGGAGTTGGATACGATTGGATGCGAGAGACGAAGCGAAGAGCTTGCCTGAGGAACCATCATTCTCGTCATCGGAATCGCCATTTCCTGCAATGAACGTCTCTCTCTTTCTCTCTGTGTCCTTCCTGTGGTTGCGACTTTGTGAGCTTGTATAGATTTCCGTATAGATAAGAAAGTCGTAAACGTTTAAACAATAAGCTCCAGTGGTCTAGTGGTAGAATAAAACTCTGCCAAGTTACCGACCCGGTTTGATTCCCGGCTGGTGCAAAGTTGTGTTGAGCTATGATGATTATGGCTTTACCGTTGGTTGGTTCCTTCGCATTCTTCTGACTTCTCGGATGAGATAGCTATGTGACTGAGCTCTTAACCATTTTTAAAAAAAATTGGTGTGTGCTATCTTTGGTTGTGATTAAATTCGAATCAAATTTTGATCTGAGGTTAAAACCGAGGGTGGACACTTCTATTTTTGGTTTGGTTTCCGTTCGTTTTTTTGATTTTATGGTTTATTGGTTTATACAAAATCATAACCATATAAAAACTCTATATTTTGGTTTGTTACGGTTTCGTTTTCTTCGATTTATGGTTTATCGGTTTTATAAAAATTGAAACCATATAAAACCTACATGCAATTTGGTTCAGTTTGGTTTAGTTCGGGTGTAGTTTCTTTTTTTAAAAGATATTCCGTAACTTTTAACAGTATAAAATAAAACAAGAAAAATATCTAAACAACCTTGTAAAAACAGTTTTGATTAAGAAAAACTTAACTAGGTGTCACCGATTTCTAATTCCACATAATATCATATGAGAAACCAAACAAAACGTGTGAAAAAATTACTTTAGAAGAAGATGGCTGATGCTGCCGGCGTCGGAGAGAGGATGCAGACCGGGTTGAGGATCAAAAAACCTCCACCGAAGTTTGAAGATATTCCAAAGAAGCCATTGAAAATGAAGATAATTTTTACAAAGCCCCAACTGTTTAAGAGAGTTTCGAATAAACCCCTAGAAGTGAAGATTCTTCCAAGACCCCCAAAATTTAATTTCGTTCCCGTGTAGTAGTAGTTTTTTTTTAATTACCGTTGTTACTGCTTTGCTAAATATGTAGATTTTTTTTGCAATTTTCAAATTGTATGTCATATGAAATTAATTGATATCAATATATTTCCACTTTGTTCGAAAATTTTTGTGTGCTTAAATTGATACCATAAGCAAAAACGCGGGATCTAGTATTATTAACAGTGATTTATAAACAAATTGGTACAAGTGGTATTATTCTACCATGGCACAGACCCAGGTTCGATTCCTGGCTGGTGCATTAAAAGTGTTGAGCTGTGATGATATTGGCTTTAGCAAAGGTTGGGTCCATTGCATTCTTCCGACTTCTCGGATGTGATTGCCTCGTGTTTTGAGTTTTTAATCAATTTGTTTATGATATACTAATCAAACGTGACCAAAATTGTTTGTAATATGCTCTCTTCCGCATCTTTCTATCACAACATGTGATGTTTCAAGCTTCTTTCTACTCCTATGTTTTTCAAAATTTGAATAGACTCCCAAGACATTTTCCCATCCAAAATTTGGATACTTAAATAATAAGAAAATCAAAGTCTGCATATAAATAGGAAACTTTTTTATCTATGAATTTTTTTAGTGAGATTTGTAATCAATATCCAATTTGTTGCAAAACTTGTAAAGTGAATGTAGTACGTGCATACTACAAATAAAAAATGTATGAATATATATTTGTGTGTAGTCAATTGTTACTAGGCATGTCAATCGGGTTAGTCATGTATGATTTTATCAGAAATCCGTAAAATCTGTATATATTTAAGTTCAAACTTGTTTGATTTCAAAAATATCTGGGCCTATATTTTAAAGTTTGGCTTCGTCCAGCCCAATATGTACAACTGTTTTTATAGGGTTTTTCTTATAAAACAAAATACTTTTTGTTTCTAAGTTGTTTTCATTGTGCTAGTCGTTTGATCATTTGACTATGAATTATTGACAGTTTTATTTACAAATAATAATTATATTAAGTGATAAAAAACCTAATATGCTAAAATAGTAATGAAACTTGAATTAAGTGTTAATATGTGTAAATATATTAAAAACAAAACTATTTTTCATTATCCTTGTTTTATTTTTGGATTTTATATTTTATAATATCAAGGATAATGATTTTGTTTCACCATTTTATTCACCCTCTCTTTTTATGGCCAATCAAAATATGTCATCTAATTAATTTAAATAAAATAAAAATTAATATTAGTGGGACCATACTTTCTTTTTAGTTTCCTACAAAATATAAAACTTTAAATTATAAAAAATTTGACATATTACTCAAAAGACAACCCTAAACCCTAAATCTAAATACTAAACTCTAAACCCTAAACCCTAAACCCTAAACTCTAAACCCTAAACCCTATATCTAAACTCTAAACTCTAAAAATCCTAAACCCTAAACCCTAAACTCAAATATAAATAGTAAACATAATTACCACCATAACTTTTATTATGATAATATTAATTTTTATAGGGAACATTCTCTATGGACTATGTCAATCGTGAGAAGAATCAAGCTGCAGATTTATTGTCTAAAAAAGTTCATGATTGTAATTCATTATTCTCAACTTTTGTTGTTCCACCAGTTTGGCTGGTTAACTATTTGTATGCACCGTTTACAGTGTAATATCAATAAAAGTAGATGTTAAAAAAAATATTAATTTTTATTTTGTTTAAATAAATTAGATGGCATATTTTGGTTGGTTAGAAAAAAAATCAAATAACCCAAAACTTGGATTAGCCACCCCTACTTCTATGTATCATTGTTATCGTGTATAATTATAACACAATCTAACACATGATTATGCTTTTTTTTTTTTTTGTTGGTAACTCAGGATAAATCCCAGGCCTATAGAGGGGGCCAGACTAATCCCTGGGGAAAGGCAACCCACGGATAGGCCCCTTCCCGGGTTTTCAAATGGGCCGTAAGCAATGGACTCATATCCGTATGAGTGTCCAAGAGAATTGTGACTTAATTTCACGCAGTAGAAGGATTGAACCCGAAGTGAGATAGCACCCGGATCCCGTCCCCAACCACCCGACCACAAACCCTCGGACAACACATGATTATGTTACTGCCAATAATTTAGCCCAATAACTTCCATTACGTATCTGCTAAATTTTTGGTATAGGTCAATTAGTTTTTATTAAAACATTATTGGCACTTTGAACATATAGTCCTGCAATTCAAAGGAGAAAATTCCAACACTTAGTTTACAAGAGAAGACACACATGCTGAAACATTAAACAAAAAGCAAGAATTTTTGAATGATTTCATTCATCATACAGGTAAAATCACCATCCATAATACCCGTAAAGCCCAAACCATAATCCCAACAAAATCACATGATTAGCATTGCAGAAATCCAACAAATGTATACGATCAGCAACTCCAACAATCCTCCGAAGTCCGAACAGACCACTCAAACCCAAGTCTCCAACTAGCATTTGAGTCTGAGATATTACTTTTTCATATAAGTAAATAAAATGGAGGAGCTTCTACAATTAGCACCAGTGGTCTAGTGGTAGAATAGTACCCTGCCACGGTACAGACCCGGGTTCGATTCCCGGCTGGTGCATATGAGCTATGATGAAAATTTCTTGAGCTGTGGTGATGAATCTTCGGATCTTGATATAAACCTCGCTTCTTCTGAGCTCTCTTTTTTTTATTTGGGTCAACAATTTTCATAGCTTCAAAATTGTGAGGTTTTTTCTTCTTTGAAGTGTTGTAAAACGATATCTCAACATATATCGTGCAAAGTGTTACATAAGTATTCGATACAAAACTTTGAATTCCAAAACTACTGAAGCACCTCAGAGATTCCACAAACATATAAGTTTAAAATTTACTTATTGGTGATTCTCAATTCAAATACATGAACAAAAAGGCTAGCCAGAGTCTCAAGCACTGATGTTTTCTACACTCGCGCTTTTATCTACTCTCTTGAATATTCCTGCAATCACCTGGTGTTTGAAATGCATTAAAAAAACACAACTTAGAAGAACAAGAAGAAGAAACGTCAAGCTATAACGGGTGGGTTTACGAGGCTAGACAATACCTTTCCAGGTCCCAACTCATAGCTGCTTTTAAGTCCTTTGGATAACAGCGTCTTTACTGTTGTCTCCCACTGGACTGGAGATGTCACCTGCGGTTTCAACACTCTTGAGCGTCTTTGTTTTATCTTTGCCCGCCACAAAATAAGTAATACATAGCTCTTGTTTACCTGGCGTGCAAGTATCTTCTTGATCGTGTCTGGATCTGCATGAGCCTGTGCATCGACATTAGAGATCACTGGGATCCTCGGACTTCTTATCTCCGTTGCTGTCAATGCAGCTTCTAATCTCGACACTGCTGGTTCCATGAAACTTGTGTGGAAAGCACCTGCAACAGCTAGACGAACCTACAGAGCCAACCGCCAACAAATATGTATCTTAGACCCTCGAGGAAGACTTAACATAAGATAATGGAATTAGAGAGAGAGAGGATACCGTCATTCGGGCCTTGAAAGACTTAGCTTTGGCTTCAACAGCTTCGATTCCCTTAAGACCTCCAGATACTGCATAATTACCCTGTAATAACAGACCCCGTAATGGAATGTGAAAAAGGATTTTACACAAGTCTAGAATGCAAAAGACTCACGGAGGACATATATACCGGACATAAGTAATTTGCGATCTGGACTCTGTCAGCTTCATCTACTTCCTGATTTGCTGCATCACACAACTGCTGAACCTTTTCCGAGTCCAACCCTATGATACTAACCATAGCGCTCTTAGCAGCATCTGCAGCAGCCTAAAAATGACATTTCATCAAAAAACTATAGTCACCAAACAGCTCTAGGAGATTCAAACGGTAAAATAAGGTCATTCGAATCAGGCGGAAAGATGTACAGAAAAAAAGATACATAAAATCCTAACCTGCATGGCTTCTCCTCTAAGTTTTACAAGCTTTAGCCCATCCTGGAAGCTTGAAAGTAAAAACAATAAAAGAAAGAAAAAAAAAGGTGATGGTTCACACAGATATAAATGAGACGAAGTAACATGTTTTTTTATAAATAACATTTGAAATTCTGTGATTTGGTACCACCATCTTTCAGTTAAGGATATAATTTCGGCTGTTAACAAACCCAAAAAAAACGAGAAAAAACGGATTTTGAGTGATTTGTTTATGATACGATTAACTTGTAAAACTCAGATTAATGGAAATAAGAAGCAATTCCCGATTGATCAAAAGGAGTTACAAGATTTGGTACCACCATCTTTCAGTCTCTCACCTCCCCCTTTACCCATGATCACTCAAATACGCGATAACCCTCTCCCCCAACCATCCCAGCTAATATATAGATAAAGACTTAAGAGGTAACCTAATTAAACCGTGGTTACTTTGAGAGTAGCCACAATAACTATGGTTACTTTGCAGCATTTAGTGATAATCAGTACAGCTTTGAAACCACTGCTTCTATCAGTTTACAAGCAAACAGATGGATTAAGTTGTAACCTCAAAGAATAGTTCTCCTTTTTATCATAAAACTGTCATAATTTTGGTATCTTATGGACATTATTCAGTGTTGTATGATTAACTAACCTGAAGGCTCCAGCAAACGCAAGAGCAGTGTACTCTCCCAAACTGAGACCGCAAGTCACATCAACAGAGTTAATTATTTGTTCGCCGCCTTCACGAACACGGAGTAATTCAATTGCCGCTAGACTTGTGACATAAATAGCAGGCTGAGATAACGAGAAGCCAAGAACTTAGACACCGTTCCAAATTGTACGTACATACAAATATCATAAAATCCCTACATAAATGATTCAGAAGATCTTAACGTGTCCCAGACCAAAGATACCTGGCTTATGACTGTGGAATCAAGCTTCTCTTTTGGTCCATTAACACAAATGTCCAGAAGATCATACCTGAAAAAGCCACCATATGGTTTTATTCATTTACTAAAATGAAGAAAAAACAAACAAATGGTTTCAAGCAAAGGAGCATACCCCAAGATATCATTAGCTTTCTTATACAACTCTCCAGCTGCTGCAACACTCTGAGCCTCTTTCCCCATCCCTACAGCTTGAGCTCCCTGAGATATATATTGCAAAATCATTAGGCTACAATTTTCTAGAATACAAGTGTCTGATTTTCGTCGCATTTTATCTTAATTGAAACGAGATTACAATTACAATCAGATTAATCTGTAAATGTGGAACCTGGACAAGATTTTCAGTTTTGGCATTGCAAAAATCTAAAGTCTGGGCATTTCGAAAGTTCCTAGATTGAGGCGAAATCAATAAACTTCTCATATCAGAATCCAAAATTTTCAGTGATCTGAAAACCCAGAAACTACCTGACCGGGAAATAGAAAAGCGGAGGTGGGTTTGTAATCGGCGAACAAAGAGTCGTTGACAGTAGTCTGAGATCCAGCGGAGACGCTCATGGAAACCCTAGATCGGCTGAGATTCTTGACGGAGAAGCAGAGGGAGGAGGCATTTCTGGAGGAGGAGCAGAGGTTGTTGAGAGATACGGAAGGGAGGAGAAAGGAAGAGGCGGCGGTGGCCATGGCGGTGGCGGAGGGAAGGGAGCGCAGGATAAAAGAATGAGCCGGAGGGGTGCGTATGATAGTACGGTGAAGCAGTGAGCGCATTCAGGGGAGTTAGTAGTATCCTTTTAAAATGCTTAAGCGGAGTTAACGAAGATGGTAGATGGAAGAAGTTGAGAGTATCAAACCCAACCGTTTTTGTTTGCTTTTCACATTGAGAAATATGAAATTATTTTCCTTTGCTCGAATTTGTTTTTTTTTTTTTTTTTTTTTAGAAATACCCAAAAAATAGCACAAAAAATAATCAAGTTTTAAACATGCGATTTAAAATTCCGAAAATAGTACAAATAATTAGGTAAAAATATATGTTTATCCAAAATAAATTCAAAATAAAATTCAAACATTATGTTTATGTTCACTATTTTCTATTTAAGGTTTAATTTTTCTCCATTAAAAAAAGATTTTGGGTCATTTTAATATTAAATTTGTGATATTATTGGCAAACTATAAGAAAATCTTCAACGTGGT
Source organism: Eutrema japonicum (assembly GCA_030161315.1). Taxonomy (NCBI): domain Eukaryota; kingdom Viridiplantae; phylum Streptophyta; class Magnoliopsida; order Brassicales; family Brassicaceae; genus Eutrema; species Eutrema japonicum. The sequence goes on from BSQW01000010.1 coordinate 34,583,252, forward strand.
GCAAATGGAGCTGTTTATCGTGATCGCAGATTGTTGTGGAGCAGATAGTGTTGTCTGTTGTAAAATTGTCTTTGTACTATTTCTCATAATTTGTTCGGTGTTTAAATAAAATAAAATAATGGTGCTAAGTTTGGAACAAAAGTTTTACAGTGTGTTATTTTAAACAATTATCCTTTTTTTATTACTTGTGATGGAAAACATGAAAACGTGATTCTACTATTCAGAGTATATTACGGTTTCTAAAAAACAATTTTGTTATATAGGTTGCATAGAAGCGGAAACGGATACGCGGAAGCAAAACATTTGGAAACGTGGTAACGTTGTTAAAAAAAAAAATAGAAAACGGGTACGTTGAAACGTATATATATAATATAAAACATCAAAAATCATATTTAAAACAAAAAAAATGTTTTAGAAAATCGAAATCCAATACACAAATACTCCCTCCGTTTCTTTTTATAAGTAGTTTTAGATATTTGTTTTTGTTTCAGAATCTAAGTTGTTTTTAAAGTTTAAAATAAAAAGTAATAATATTTAATTAAAAATTAAGAGCAAAAAATCAAATGACAGCACTATTCCTCTTTTTAACATGTGATTGTTGGTATTCCACTTAATTTTTTTTTTGACAGCACTATTCCTTTTTTTAATTGAGTTCTTAGACAAAATAATAAATTTTTTTAGAAAATATAAAAAACAACATTTGTCTTAATTTGCTTTATTTTATCTAAAACTACTTATAAAAAAAATGGAGGGAGTAGATCTCATTGTGCAACATGCTTGTAGAAAACGGTTACAAAACAAAAAAACAAAAAAAAACATGCTTGTAGAAAAATTAAAAGACGATTCCACTATTCATCAGACAAGTCAAGCATATATCCCATTGTGGAAAGGTAGAATTGGATAGAACTCTTGTAGTAGTGATTTGGAACTTATACATAACTTCTAATATGCCATTTAACTTCATTATGTCTTGTTCACAGTGGAAATTTTATTGATACTAACAAAGTAATCTGGTCGAATCCCACTACTTCTTAATTATTCTTTTTGCACAAATTAAGTTTTGATTTTTGTTTCACATGCATGATCATTATCATACGTTTCAGCAAGAGTACAGAAATCAAAAAAATATTTGTGGTTAATTCCTTGTGTTTTTTGAACTTGTTCCGCTAAATGTATGTAAAAAGCTTCGTTTTAGTTTGTGCCGTTTTGGTTGTGTGATCATAATTCATAGGTTTACTTTGGAATATACGAATTAAGTTGTTTGTCCGAGGTTTAGTTTAGTTTTGGAGTTGTACGTGCTTTAGTTTGTTTCTCTGCTTTCTATCACACAGAGTTGGTCAAAACAAAAAAAAAGTTAAGATTTTGTTGTTGTTTGGTTTGGATGGATTCAGTTTTCTTTGTCCGGATTGAACACGCTTTAATTGTGTTACTTATAAACAAAATTATTATGAAAGTCGATAGAAGAAGGATGATTATCAAATTGCAACACAAGATTTAATAGATAACATTTTAATCGGAAAAATCAAAACACTCTATTACAGATGAACCACTTTCAGTAGAGCAGTTTGTCCATCTTTTTAACCACATCATGCACATATCAAAGACCCACAAAGCCTTTTTCGATTAAAATAAAACAAAAAAAAGATAACCCCATAAATCCTTAGATCCAACAGTGGAAGATTTAGCATCTTGGAAGATCCAACGGTGGAGCCTGCACAGACTGTAACTGTCCTCGTCCGTTCTCAACCAAGAAAACCATCGCCAAACCCCATCCCAAATGCGAATCAATGTGACAATGCATAAACCATGCTCCTGCATTACACAAAAAAACATATTTTTTCAAAATCTCGTTTTAGATCGCTTAGTTTAAGTTTAACTAAATTAATTACCTGGATTATCAGCGACGAAGCGGATTGCAACCCAACCACCTGGAGGTGTACCAACGGTGTTCCTCTCCGGTGGGTCAAACAGGTTAAACCTAGCAGGGTCACTTCTCGGGTTAAAATTCCCAAAACCCGACCCGACAACGTAGAATTGGTACCCGTGTAGATGCATAGGATGATTCTCAGGCGTGACAATGCTCGTGTCTTGTAACACAATCTGAACATTAGCTTTGTACTTAAGCTTGTAAGCTTTGGTTCCCTTTACGGGCTGCCATAACCCACGGCTAACGTTACCGGTGTAATCGAATTGCACCGGTGGAACAGGCGGGAAATCCGTCGTGAAGATTCCGGGCATGCCTTGGTAATAAGCCTGCATGATGGAGTTCCTTCGTGGCAGCACGAAGGATTGATTGTTTATGCTGGCCGCGAACCGGGTCCCGTTAGGACCCTGGCAACGGGGACTGTTCGGGTTGGTGCAGTTGATTAGCCCCAATCCAACGGTGAAAAAGAGGTTTTCGTCGACCTGGAGAGGTAGTGGAGCTCGTTTCCAGTATCGCAGACGGTTGGTGAAAGCCGTTGCGGTTGCGGTGTCGTTGAACCCTGGAAGAACCGGGAAAATTGGAGCGATCTGGCCACGGCCGCGGCCTCGTCGAGTTGGAGCGTTGACGTACTCCAAGATAGCGGTCGTGGTTGTGTTGTCGAACGGGGCGTTTGCGCTGTTGTAGGCACGAGCAGCCATGTAGTAGCGGCCAGGACGCTGGTTTGCCGTGAGGAGGACGTTAGTGGTTTGGCCGGGACCGATCATGATGACACTTGTGGTGAATGGTTTGGTGTATGCGGAATCGGCTTCGACGACTGTGAGCTGGTGGTTGGCCACCGAGAAGAAGAGCTCTTGGTTCATCCCAGCGTTGATAACACGGAGCTGGACCGTCTCACCAGGGAAAATTGGGAAACGGATGGTCTCGGACTGCGAGCACCGGTAGAGATCACCTGGTTGACCGTTGATTGTGTAAGCGTCTGAGACATTAGCTGCTGCTCCTGTGAATTGTGCTTGCCTCAAAACGTCCATTGGGTTTCTGTCCCACCATTCCCCTGTTTCCCATCAAAAATATGATCAAAATTTTTATTTTTGATCATAAAACATGCAATTTGTAATCATCAAAGGTTATGATTTCTTACCGAGAAGAATTGGGATGTCACGTTTGGGCATAGAGAAAGGATAAGGAGAACCGAGACGAGGGTAAATGATGAGAGCACCGTAGACGGTGGCTCTGAGCCATCGGCTATGAGCGTGCCACCAAAGTGTACCTTCTTGATCCTCGATTGTGAATCTGTAAGTGTAACTTTGTCCTGGACGGATTGGACACTGTGTTATGTACTCTGGACCATCAGCCCACGGATTCCTCAGCTGTCGGATTCCATGCCTGTACCAAGAACAGAGCAAAAACAGAGTATAAAAACAGAGCAAAACATAACATTGTTTGTTGATTTTTCTGATAGTGTCTATTTAGTTACCAGTGGATGCTAATGTTGTAACGAGCTCTGTTGATGACAGTGATTGCGAGGGAGTCACCGTTCCTGACCTCTAGCGTTGGACCGGGGAATTGACCGTTCACGGTGATGCTTTCGTGAGTTCTGCACAGCCTCTTCACTGGTTTTGGCTGGATCTAGTCATCCACAAAGAGTAACACAGACACAAAATCGCCGGTTAAACTTACATCAAGCACATTCATTAACGCAAAGAACATACAAAGAAGCTATAGTGTCACGAAATTAGCAAGCTTACCACGAATTCACGGACGTGAAGCTCAGCGGAAGCGAGAAAAGAGAAGTAAGCAAGAAGGGCGATGAAGGATACAAAGAAGAATCGCCGGAGAGACTCCATTAATGCTGTATTGTGAAGCTATGTGTTGTGTGAGTTTAGAGGAAGGAGAGGAGTAGTATTTATACACACCATGCGGGGAAACAACAGAGCTTTTTGTGAATTCGTTAGCAATTTGACAAATTTTTATAATATTTTTTGACTAACTATCATTAGGTTTAGAGTCAGGAGGGAGAAAAATAACACAATGGGTTTAGTTGATTTGGTCCACCCACTGGACTAATTTGGTACTAGGATCCTCTAATTATTATCAATGATTCTTTTTAGTTTGTTTGCGTTAATTATATATGAATATGACTATGGATTAAGTTGAGAAATCGCCATGCAATATGCATTTGTCGTATCGTATTGCTCAACTATTGAACGTCATCGGGATCATAGTGGCTTGTATCCCAAGTATGATATTCATTTTTTATTTTTTTTGTAACAAGGGTTATTTATGTTTAATTTTTTCTTACAACTTTGATTGATTTTGATTTTTCAGTGACTTCCGTAGCTCTTAGATAACCTTAGTTGGAATCCTATACTATTAAGTAGGATTATTCTCGAACAGAATATAATAAAGACTGTCTCCGAATTTTGTGGCAAAAAAATAAAATCAAAAACAATCAATGTAGACTAAACGACCTAGATGTTACACGTTCGTTTAGGCAGAGTTTAGACGCTAAATATTTGTAAAATGTAGATATTATTTTTCAGACGTTAGAATTAGACGATTTTGTTATTAAACTGATTTAGACTGATCTATACGCGTTAGGCAGATCTAGGCGGTTGTTTATTATCATTTAGTTCACAATTTTAGTGTGTTTTTCTTCTAGTTTAATTCGTTAATCTCTCTATTTATGTAGAATACAAATTTCTAAGTTTAACTGCATAAATACATGGTTATCAAATATGATCATATATTGTTTGATTTAAACTGAACTTGATTGCATGAATATCTTTATATTGATACATAATATGTCATTATGTTGAAATTCATGATCAATAATCTGTTGAAATTCATATTTAATGCAATCTGGATATTGAATTTATCATATAAATGCCTAAACCGCAGAAATAAACAAAAACTACATATTTAGACCGCACTAAACGTTCTATACACTAAGCATTTGGTCGCCGTCTGCTTAATGTCTAACATTTAATTATCAAATAAAATTTCGTATAACTTGGGCAATGTACGTAATTGTCTCAAACGAGTGATATAATTAGTAATTGAGTAAAAATCCTTGTAAATGTATGGCGAATTTGCAACAATTTAGATTGTGTTTCCAGAGTAATTTAGTTATATAGATATGACGACGGCAAGATGGTCTGACTCGGACAACAGTTTCAGTGGCCATGGGGTCTAATCGGTTTTAGCTCATCTAGCGAATTCGAAAACAATATTTTAGTAGGCTTTCAATAATTACAAAACTATCACAAATTAATTTTAGTTGGATTTGCGATTATTCTGTTATTATAAAAGTTTAGTTGGGATTGTATATATTATATATATATATATACGTTGCAAATTTCATATTATTTGTTGGTAGTAGCGTTGTGTATTTTTGTTGCCGCAATGGAAAAAAAGATGCAGCACAAATATTAAAATAACCAAATTTGCAATTTTTTTTATGTTAAGAATATAAATATCATTAAAAATAAACGGTTTATGTTTTATATAAATGTTTAACCTATAAAATAGTCATATGACAAAAGAAGAATAAAAACATGGAAGCAAAAACCAAATCGAAATTCTGTCAATCGACATAACCTTAAGCTTTTCAGTTTACGGTGTGTAGATGAAACGATAATTAATATTCTTGAAGAAACCGAGAGGCCCAAACGGATAACTTTACTCCGCATATCGGAAGCTCTTTATTTCACTGGCAATCCAAGGAAACCAGCGTCATCACTCAATGGAGCCTTCAATGCCAATGATCGAAGACCGCCTTCAATGTTATCTAATTGTGACTCATCCAATTCATTCGAGATCAAACACTGAAGAAACTGCACCAGCCTAGCTAGCTGCTGAAACATGCAAAGCTCAATCACTTTACCAAGATCATTCTCCAATGTCGGCTAGCACATAGACAAGCAAAAAAACCTTAATAGTTCCTCCAAAAACAAAGAGAACATTACACATAATTTTACTATAGCCGCTTCTCCATCGAAATTTCATCACAAAAATTTGCAATTTAAATAACATAACGCGCTAATCATTTTGCCACTTAACTTGCTCATCACAAGTCTGTCGATTTTGTAATGATGTGTGGTTCAGGAACCAAACTTGGTTTACACTTTCCATATACTATTAATCTTTGTTGCTAAGTTCCAAGTAATATTCCTTTAGGGATGATATCGGAAAGCTTTTTGATCCCATGAAATGACCCATGTTAAAATATGGAATTTTACCAGCGAATATAGAAGAAACCTGTCCGGGACCTTGTGGTCTAGTGGTAAGGAGACGGGTTTTGGACGCAACCATGTTCCGAGTTCAATCCACCTGCTGCGAGAAACAAAAACACATTGCTCCTGGACACCCACACGGATATGGGTCCTTGCTTACGACCCATTTGAAAACCCGGGGAGGGGCCTATCCGTGGATTGTCTTCCCCCAGGGATTATGTTAGAGGGGGATTTAGCACTCCCCCGGTTTAACCCGGTTTGAATAGAAATCAGCCCAACAATCAACTTCAAGGCCCATCGAAACCGATCTACGTAATTAAAGGGAAATTTCCTTTAATTAATAAAGAGAAGATTTCCTTTATTTGGATAAAGGCAAATCCCGGAAAGAAAGGAGATTATCCTTATCAGCTTCAAGGAAAAAGGATAATTGCCAATACAAAGTCAAGAAGGAAAAGGAAGAGCTAAGAACTTCAAGACTTATAAATAAGGAGGCCATCGCCTCATTCTTAATGATCTAAAAATCTCATCACATCCTTTGTAACAAGAACTACGTTTTGGCTTGATCCCTATTTGAAGGGTACGTAGGCAGCCTTCAACGGCACAGCTATAAATCTAATAAAAATAATTCTCCTAAACTCTAAACTGAATTCGCCAATCTACGATCTGTGCGAATTCTGGTTCCTTCAATTGGCGCTAGAAGGAGGGGCCAAGAAAAATCTGGTGTTTATGGAGAATTATTTTTTCGAAAACCCCTAATCATCTCGGTTCGTCGATCAAAAAAAAAAAAAAAAAAAAAAAAAAAAAAAAAAAAAAGAAGCTCGAACGCCATCTCCGTTTTCCCGAGAAGCTATCTCTGTTGCGAAAACCGCTCATCTTCTCCGACCTGAAAAACCACGAACTCCATCAGCAATCTGGCACCACGTCGAGCCTCCCGGAGCTCCGCCATCGCCGCCGCCTCCGGATTCGTGCATACCCAACGCCGAACTCCATCGCAATCCGCCATCGCTCAAGCTCTCCGGAGCTCGGCCATCGCCGCCATCACTGGATTCACGCATATCCGACGCCGACCTGCAACGATCCAAGCCCACGCAAGAAGAAAATCAGATTTTCTTTGTATTGGGCTTGCATCGATTTTTGGCCCATATGCTGATACGATATTAAGCCCAATCACCGAACTGCAATCTCCTCCTTCCTCACGACCATCCCTCGGCAGTGAATCAGAGGAGATCACGAGCTCACCGAGACGAACCACACGATCACAGCAAAGGACGTACCGAGCATGGAGACGTGCCAAACTGCCGAGCTTGGAGACGTGCCGAACTACCGAGCTTGGAGACGTGCCGAACATGAGATCACTCACCGAACTCGTAAGAACACGCCGAACTCGTAAGAACACGCCGAGCAGGCCCAGATTCTGGCCCACCATACATCAACCAAGCTCCTCACAATTTCCACCTGGGGCAATGACCGGACGATGCAAGCTCCGATCAAATCAAGTCCGAGACCCGAAAATAAAAAAAAAAACTTACCGATCATACCTCGTCCACCGAACTCCCTAAAATTCAGGTACCTCTTATCAAAAAATATATTTATTATTTGAATATATTTTCTATTCAAATTCAATCACAGGGTCCGTCTCTCTAAGCCGAACTCAGTCAGTTCGCCGAACACGTACAGTTCGTATCATCAAGACGAACTCAGTCAGTTCGCCGAACTCGTACAGTTCGTATCAAGGCGAACTCAAGCAGTTCGTCTACCTCTCAATCGAACATATCGCCTACTTCGCAGTAAAGCATCTCGTGGTCGTAGCTCGACGATCCGACAGTAAGGTAGCTAGCGGTCGCAGCTCGTCGGTCTAACAGTTAGGTAGCTCAGTCGCAACTTACTCATCATGCAGTCACAGTTCGCCGATCTCGCAGCCCCACCTAACTCACGGCCACAGCTCGCCAACCCCCTGCTCGCCAAACTCACGATCGCAGTTCTCCGACCGCACAGCTCGCTGACTCCGCAGTATGGCAACTCGTAATCGTAATTCACCGATCTAAACAATTGGGCAGCTCGCAATCACAGCTCGCCGACCTCACAGTCCCGCACGAACTATCGAAACCGAACTTGGAAAAGCCGAGACCGACCTCGCGCCTAACTAACAAACGCCGAGCTCAGTCTCGAGCTCAATCTCTCGTCTTTAGTAATTTTTGCAGGAACAAAGACGAACAACGTCTAAAAGGAAATTCGACCAGATGTTGATTTCAATTCCAATCGGGCTAAAGAAATCCGCCGAACTCGAACACTCCTTCGCCGAACTGAGGGGGGGACTAATTGTTAGAGGGGGATTTAGCACTCCCCCGGTTTAACCCGGTTTGAATAGAAATCAGCCCAACAATCAACTTCAAGGCCCATCGAAACCGATCTACGTAATTAAAGGGAAATTTCCTTTAATTAATAAAGAGAAGATTTCCTTTATTTGGATAAAGGCAAATCCCGGAAAGAAAGGAGATTATCCTTATCAGCTTCAAGGAAAAAGGATAATTGCCAATACAAAGTCAAGAAGGAAAAGGAAGAGCTAAGGACTTCAAGACTTATAAATAAGGAGGCCATCGCCTCATTCTTAATGATCTAAAAATCTCACAACATCCTTTGTAACAAGAACTACGTTTTGGCTTGATCCCTATTTGAAGGGTACGTAGGCAGCCTTCAACGGCACATCTATAAATCTAATAAAAATAATTCTCCTAAACTCTAAACTGAATTCGCCAATCTACGATCTGTGCGAATTCTGGTTCATTCAGATTAGTATAGATCTCTCCATGGATCTAGAATTTACCCTGAGTCACCAAAAAAAAAAATATATATATATATATATAGAAGAAACCTAATGAGTCTCAGCTAGTAGATACGGACGCAAAGAAAAGAAAAGAAAAAAGTATCTAAAAGATTATGGTATTTGTAACTAATAGCCCTTAAAATTGACATTATAATCAACAAATGAAACTAATAATCTGAAGATTAAAATAAGAAAGAAGTGGTTCGATGGGAGATGAAATCTGTGATATGGATTTGGTATAGAAATGCATAACTATAAGCAACTAACCTTTACCGATTTTATATTTTAAAAGAAAGTGTTAGTTGACCTTTTAAATACATACACCTATGGTCGCACCTCTTCTATATGCTAAATCTGTTTTTTTATAAATATGTCTGTTCAACGTCTTCAGTTAAAATTTAAAGAAACATAAGATTATGTTATAGTTTAAAATTTAATACTTTCAGATACACAAAAATGAATACATATATATATATATATATTTTTTTTTTTTTTGATGACCTAATGAATACATATTTTATTAGTAGTGAATTGTTTAGATGCCGTGTTTCATGTTTTTTGTTCAAAAAACGAGCTTATATATACAGTTGGGTATTTTTCAACTCTGATTAAAATAGTCAGGAGTTTTACGACAATCAAGCTACTACATAAGTATATACTAACTAAAATGAGTTATCTACGTTTAACTCACATAACTCACACCCAAAATAAATAGACCTCGTAGCAAATTAGGTTAGCAATAAATTGACATATTTGGTAATAATGCGACTATATATGATAAGATTAGTTCCACCAATTTAACTGAAAAATCTCATCGTACTATATGCAGCGAATATGTTAATGTAAAATATGTTAAGGCAACATTACTAATATTAATTTGTTCAATCTAATAAAACAGTTAGCTTAATTTGAAGTGAATATATATCATGAATGTTATATGTCTACATCTTTACAAAATCTCTTAAGATGTCATGTGGATTCTCCTGGCGCGGGAACTTTGCTAGTTTTAAGATAGAAACAACGTGTACCGTTAGATCATTTAAGATTATAAAATTTTCTGTCCAAAAAAGGATCTTGCACACGCGATTAAATCTAAAGCAAACGTGTATTATCGACTGTAGATACCTCCAATATCTAAGCTAAAGTCTTTATGTTATCCTCTTATTTTGTCGTTATACCATCAGGCTCTTCCCCCCTTAAAACACTATCTCGTCTCATATTTTGTTTGTAACTACGAAATCTAGTAAGCTGTAAGTTAATCTTTTCAGAATCTACAATTCTTTTTTTTTCTTTCTTAATTGTTGAATTCAACGTGATTCCAGTTCAGATCTGCATTGGTGTTTTGTCTTTTTCGAACGATTAATTAAATTACCATACTAATTTATAGTTCGAAGATATATCTTCGTCATCTCTATATAATTAATTTAGTTCATATGCTCATTTATGTATTGGTAGTAGCATAAACTCTCATGTTGTATGTGGGGATAAAAATCCCGATCCAATAAATTAGGCCCAATAATTTTGTGGTAAAAAGGTTTACTAAAGTCAAAGAAGTAAAATGAGGTCAAATGAGTAACGAAGTGACGGACTGAGCTGAAAAGCCCATCGGAGTGAACATTTACAATCAAATGGGATTAAATACAGAATCATTAGTCAACCCCGCCGAGACCAAAGACTCGTTCAAACCAGTGAGTTAAGCCGCCTAAAACGTAACGACTAGAGCCTCAGCCTAAAAAACTATTCATGGCAAATCAGGCGGAGTAAACGGAGATATTAAACACGATCTTAGAGTATAAAACAAGGACAAGAACAATAAGCCAAAAACCAAATTCCAAATCTCTACACCACTCTCAACTACAATTTAGTTATAGACTCAAACAATTGTTTTTTCTTTGTTTTTTGGTTTTGTAAATCTCTCATGAGAATCGAAATACTAATCCACTTTATTTCCCAAAAAAATTATCCAAAATGCTCTCGAATCATGTCTATTCTCATCGAGCAACAAACTATATGTTTATTGCTTGATAGTCCTTCGGTTATTCTTTTTTTAAAGATAAGTCAAAGACCCTCTATTTTCAGTATTTACAAATTTTTACCCTTGTAGTTCTAGATACAACAATATTAAAGTAGTTACTTTCATATTGTATTAAAAGTTTACAGGTTTAGTTGACGAAATCTAAAAAAATTCATTACATATACACCACTAAATTCAAACATTGCAAAACGAAAGCACAAAATTGAATGGTAACCATAATATTATGTATGATAATTATAATTTTTGACCACGAATGGTCCAAATAATATATATATTTTGAATGAAATTGTATTAATCGTTAAAAATTAGGTATGGACATTCGTGTATTCGGTTCAGTTCCAGGTAGGAACCGATCGGGTCCGGGTCTTTCGGGTTTAAGGATTTTATACCCATATAGGAACCGATTGAGTTACGGTTCAGTTTCGGTTCGGTTCCAATCGATTCCGGGTCGGTTCGTGTTTTAATTTACATATCCGAAAAAACCCGAAAAAATCGGGTTGAATTCGGTTTGGGTTTTTTTGGATCCGAATGACCTATAATATACCCGAAATCATGAAATTACCCGAAATGGAAGAAAATATCCGAAAATAAAAAAAAAATATCCGAAGCTAAAACAGTTTTAAACATTGTTTTATTGTCACAAACACAAAACATGCTAACATGGTCATCAAAACTACTTCAAAATTGAAAGTTTGACATAAAGAAATATAAAGTAGAGAGTAGACAGATACAAGTTCATAAAACTTATGAAAAATGAAACATGAAGTAGAGATTAGAGAGTAGAAACCATATGAAACTCATGTTTGATACTTGGATCTCTCTCTCATATCTTCAAGACCTAATACATAAACAAAATATAAAGCAGCAAATCAGCAAATGTCAAGTTCATATTCAATAACAATTTCAAATTCAATACGAAAACATAACAATTACCTTATATCAGATTCAATAACACTTTCACTTCTCAGATTCCTTGCAAGTTAAATTCAGGTTCAAACTCTATAGAAAAATGAAAGAATAAAAGGTTACAAATCAAAATTATAAACCATAATTAAAACATAGTTCAAATGAAAGAAATTACCTCTCATAAGATCATCTTGCAACTCTACATCCACAATCATTTGTTCAACTGTTATCACACCTTTTTCATTGATATGAATCTCACATTTTAACCACTGCTCGGTGCATATTAACACTTCAATCATGTAGTGTGTCAAACAGCTCCTATATGGGTATAATACTCTCCCACTAGTGCTAAATGTTGATTCTGATGCTACTGAAGACACTTGCATTGCAAGTATATCCCTAGCTATTAGTGATAGAACCAGATACTTTGGACTGCTTTTCCTCCACCAAGATAACACATCGTACTCTGAACCCTTCATAAGTTTTGGTTTCTCCACACTCTCTTTCAAATATAAATCCAACTCATTCGTTGAATCTTCAGTTCATGTTTCTTCTATAAGCTCTTCGTAGAGGTTATCCATTATTTGATAACCAATACCATTACTCAGAACCGTTCTCTCAAATATGTCACCTCTAACTTGCTCTTGAGACTGAGAAGATATTCCTTGGGACTGAGAAGATGCTCCTTGCGACCCACCACTAGCAGTTTTATTCACTAAACTATTGTACTCATCAAACAAACGCTTCAACATTAGCTCCAATAAATCATAAAGAGGAATAGCCTCGCTTTGTTCTACTATCAAAAGTTTGTTCATTTCAACCTTATCCCCAAACAGATTCCAATACTTTTCTAATTTCTCAATCATAGCTTCAGCTTTGCTCATCAATTCTACATCAGGACCTGGACTCTTACTTAGTGCACTAATGTTTATAGTAATGGTGACTATCTCATTGTAGATTTTATGTGCAGTCACAGAAGTTAAAGCTGAAATAATCAATGTGGAATTGTAAAATACGATAAGGAACTGAACCAACCTGTTAACAGCTTCCCAATCACTCGTAGATGGTGGTCCAATTCTTTTTTTCCCGTCCACAACTTCCATAAAGTAGTCGTTATACGGCTTATCTTCAGCTTCCATCTTCTCAAATGCTAATCTGAACTTCATTGCTTGTTCTAGCATGAGATAAATGGAATTCCATCTGGTCTTGACATCTAAAGGTAGGCTTTCTCTTGTCATCTTCCCTGTTTCTACACGAAACTCAAATGACTTGACTCTGTTTGTTGAAGACCTCACATAGTTAATACCGTTACGAATAGAAGCCACACTGTTATCTATCTCCTGCAAACCATCCCTCACAATCAAGTTCAGTATATGAGTGGCACACCTTAAATGCAGAAACTCTCCTTTGAGAACCAATGCATCTTCTCCATTTTGCTTGAATGCTTCCTTGAATCTCCTCATAGCTGAATTGTTAGTTGTGGCATTATCTACGGTGATGCAGAAGACTCTCTTGATGTCCCACTCTGCTAAACACTCAAGTAAAACATTACAAATTGTTTCACCTTTATGATCAGACACATTCTTGAAACCTATTATCAACTTCCTTAAACGCCAACTAGCATCAATATAATGAGTTGTTAGTACCATATAGCTAGCTCCAGTATGTGGAACAACCCATATATTCGTTTTCAATGACAACCTCTGCTTGTTCTGCCCAAGAATCCTCTTCATAGCTGCTTTCTTTGTAACATACATCTCACAATGTCTCTTGTGGCTGTTCTCCGAGAATGAAGACTATACAATTGAACTTTTGAGGTGAAATATTTCCAAGCTAAACTCTCTATGAAAGCTACTGGCAATTTTGCTAAAACTAGCATCTCATTTGCAGCTTCCCTACACACAAGTTCAGAGACCTTACCTAAACCCATATTCCTAGCATCACCAGTAGGAGTTAGAAAAATTTGATTACTCTCTTTGTGAGCAGCTTTCCATGACTCGTATGACTTGCAACTAAAATTGATATGTTTCTTCAGATTGGATGTGCCATACTTGGTTGGACAACACATTTCTTTACCACAATAATGACAATTACATTTGTCATAATTGTCTTTGTGTCTGCTGTAGTGTTCCCAAACCCAAGACCTTGTCTTCTTCCTTGTCTTAGTACCAGCACCACTCACTCCTGCAGTTTCTTTCCTCTTGCCCTTATTTCCAGGACTTGATATTTCAACATCATCATATGTTCCATCAAGTTCATCATCTTCATCCATTGGAACATCAATGTTTTGTGGTGGATGCTCAGAAGACGCCATCTAGTGGCGGAGATAAAATCATCCCAGAGACACAGAGAATCAATAACATCACAAAAAATTAAAATTTGAACTTAATGATTCGATTCTAAAGCTTTGAGACATCTGACATATAATCTAGAAACTAAGAACAAGCAATAGAATCAAAAGACATTGACAAAGAAACGAAGCTTGTAAACATATATTAGCAATGAACGACAAAGTATAGTAAACAAAGAAAAAATCTAAAGCTTCTAATCGGATTACAAAATGAGAGAGAGACCGAGAACATGATTCATGAAGGCATGAACACATAAACAAGATCGAACAAAGATTGATGCTTCAATTACAGAAAAAAACAAAATAGATTTGTAAGAATTAAGAAAAACTGAAAAAGAGTAGTACCTACCTCCGATTTGTTTCTCGAAGTGGCTGAAGCTAGGGATTCCAGTTTGTATTTGGGGATTTTGTTCTTCACTTGTTAAAGCCTTAATGGAGAAGAAGATCTAATCTAGCCCCTCAATCGTCGAGTCGAGTCCTCGAGGAGTTGAATCGACAAAAGCCAAAAGGTCAGCTAATACAAAACCTACGTATAGTATAAGTGATTTTGGTTCGGGTATCCGGATATTCGATCGGGTATCGGGTAATACCCGGAACCGAACCGATACCCACGGGTCTCAGGTTTAGGATCCATCGGGTAAAATGGCTATATCCGAATTGGATATATCAGGTCGGTTCCGGTTCGGGTATTCGAATCCGGGTAAAATGGCCAGACCTAGTAAAAAGTAACACGCATGATTTTTTTTAACTATCTTGAACTAAAAGTATATATATATATAACAAAACCCGCATGTAAAAAGTATGTAAACGATTGGTCAAAAAAAAAATTATGTAAACGAACTATGTATTAAAAAAGAGGAGCACGTAAACGACCTTTGACTGCATGCGGACCAATATAATTAGTGCGTTAAAAAAATCCGTCAGCAAATATGGATTTCTTCATCTCCTTTGACTGCATGCGGACCAATTTAATTTTCTAAAAAAGATTTTAACATTTTTAGTTATCTTCCGCATACAGTTAAATTTCAAAGTGAATAGAAAAAAAAAATGTTGGAGGCTATCGTTATAAAATCAGAAAAAGAACGACTAAAACATACATAATGTTCATAAATCTAATGATAATGCGTATATAGTGGCGCAAAGGTTGAGAATATGGTCATGACGTAAACTCGTTAAGGCTTCGGACTTGATTCCTTTTGTGAACAACTGAGCTACGCGTGAGCTGTTTCTTTTTTTTTTTTTTTTTTTTTTTTTTTTTTTTTTTTTTAAAAGCCTTCTTTATTCATCTTTTCCGCCCCAAAAGGGGCAACATTTGGAACTACAATCAGATTCAGCACAAAGATGATTTAAAATACAAACAAGACAAGTCTCGAAACGAAGTGAAGCAAAAGATATGAGTCAAAGATGAAGTTAGGATAGAAGAAACTTGATACACGAGCAATCATGAAGTGAAGTCACCTTTGTATGAACTTGAACCACGTGTATATAAAAGACTCATAATCTTGGAAGGATGACGACTGATGACTCTGGCTAGATTCATCACGATCCAAGCCAAGGAGCTTTGCTCTAATAAGAACCTGAATTTCCTTCACAATGACTTGGAACGGCTTTAAGGTAGCTGTATGTAAGCGAGAATTTCTTTCTTTCCACAAAAAATAAACCACCGCTTGAAAAATCAGACTGCAAATTGATCTAAGCTTTCCATTTCTCGAAGAAGCTCTCACCCAATCAACAATATCATCAAAGGCTGAAGGAGGAGAAATATCATGATGAGTAAAGAAAGAATTCCATACCTGTTGAGAATATAAACAATCAAAAAACAGATGATGCTTATTTTCCACGGAGGAACCGCATAGAAGACAATCTGCCGGGACAGAAAGTCCCCAAGTTCTCAAGCGATCACGCGTTGGTAATCTGTTACGAACCACCACCCACAACATGAAAGCATGCTTGGGAATCCTCACTTTACACCAAACAGATTTGAACCAATTCACCCGTGGAGGAGGTGGATGCAATGAATTCCAAGTTTGAGCTGTTGAGAAAACCCCAGGTGGTTTGTTGAAATTATTTCTCCAAAGATAAAGGTCATCCTCGTGGGACAAAGAAGCTGGCACATGTACAGGTAAGCAAGCTCTTAGAAGAGCCAAAATAGGATGTCTGCCACGAGAGAGCATCCAAGAGCCTTCATCACAAGCTTGGGACACCTTAGACATTATCGATATACCCGAAACTCTGGGTCCGTTTGGTCCGGTAATATCAATCAATGGGCCCAAGTTGGTCCAATCATCATGCCAGAAGTAAGCTAGATTTCCAGAATGAATCTGACAAGATAAAAAGGGTCTAGCTAGATTTCGAAGCTTCATTAGGCGACGCCAAATCCAGCTACCCGAGTGATGAAAATCAGTAGACCAAAAGAGTCTTCCATTGATAATCATTTTCTCAATCCAAGCCACCCACAAGGAACCATTTGCAGCAAACAAAAGCCAGATCAACTTCAAACCAAAAACTTGATTCGAATCCTCTAGTTTTCTCAGCCCCAAACCGCCTGATTCTTTTGGAGTACATACTGAATCCCAAGCAACTTTCGCTCCTCTAGCCGAGTTAGGTGCACCGCTCCAAAGGAAAGCGTTGCAAATCTTCTCTAGAGTCTCAATACATCTTTTTGGAAGTGGAAACACAGCTGCCCAAAAATTGATGATACTATAAAGGACAGATTGAATTAGTTGTAACCTTCCGGCAAAGGAAAGGTGCCTAACCGTCCAAGATGAGATCCTAGCCAAAACCTTATCAATGAGAGGCTGATAATCCTGCGGTCGCAGTTTATGAGGCATCAATGGAAGTCCTAAATACCTGACCGGTAAAGACCCTTGTACCAATCCATATCTCAAAGCCAAATCTCGATTAAAATTCAGATTATTCCCATCAATGAATAAACAAGATTTCCTTAAGCTTAACGCCAAACCAGACACTCTTTGAAACGATGATAAGATCCTCAAAATCCCAGCCAAGGACCTCTCAGAACCTTCGAAAAAAATGAGAACATCGTCGGCGAAACTAAGATGAGTTATAAGTGGCTCAATGCATAGAGGATGAGGCTTATAGGTATTCTCTCTTACTCCCAAGTCAAGAGTCTTAGAGAGTATATCCATCGCTAAAACAAATAATGACGAAGAGATTGGATCGCCTTGGCGCAAGCCTTTTTTACCCGGAAAGAACCCCACTAATTCTCCATTTAAGGCGACTGAATAATACGGAGTGGTAATGCAAACTCTGATCCAAAAGATGAATTTAACCGGCAACTCAAATGCTTCCAATATATTCAGAATAAATGTCCAATCCACATTATCAAAAGCTTTGGAGATGTCAATCTGCAAGCACCCTCTAGTAGTTGGACCATCCTTGTGAAAATCACTCACCAACTCGGAAGCCAAGAGTACATTCTCACAAAGCAATCTCCCTTTAACGAATCCAACTTGATTTCTCTGAACTGAATGTGGAGTAATACACTTGAGTCGGGAAGCCAATATTCGGGAGATAACCTTGTAAACTATATTACACAAGGAAATTGGTCTGAACTCAGACAGCCTTGCAGCCCCTTTAACCTTTGGGATCAAAGAGATCACTGTAGCATTAACTTGTCTTAGCATGGACGGATTGAGAAAAAAAATCTTTGACAGCTGCAATCAGATCCTTCCCTACTAATTCCCAAGATGAGGTAAAAAACTCCACTGTAAACCCGTCTGGTCCGGGAGCTTTGTTTTTCGGTAAGGAAAAAACAGTTGATCTAATCTCTTCATCTGTGGGAATTGCTGAAAGCTGAGTGGCTAAAGTAGCATCACATCGGAAAGGATGAAGATTCTGAATTTGGTTTACTGAATATGCTCTTACATCTGAATTTGAAGACCCCAACAATTCTGTGTAATACTGAGAAACCATAGCCTTAAGCAAATTTGGATCACTAACCTTATTATCCAATTCATCCCGAAGAAAGTGAATTAAATTTCTCGACAGATTTGCTTTCACAGATTTGTGGAAAAATCCTGTGTTAGCATCTCCTACACTACACCATCTGATCCTGGATTTTGTTCTGAAGAAATTTTCCTCTGCTGAGGCCAAGAAAAGCCAAGAAGATCTAGCAGCAGCCTCTTCCTCAAACAAAATAAGAGATGGAGCAAGCATAAGCTTACTTTGAATATCCTCTAGCTTCTCAAATGCTTCCTTAGTCCGACCCGATATATTACTAAAGCTTTCCCGATTAATCTCCTTGCAACAAAGCTTTGCTGCTCTCAACCTCTGGTAAAGAGAGAGCATTGGACCAGCTGGAAACAGATGAGTCAGCCAAGCCTCTTTGATTAACCTCTGATAATTTGGGTGTGAAGTAAAGAACATGAAGAAATTGAAACGTGACTTCCGTCTTTCCGTTGAGTTTGTCAAAGAAACTAGGCAAGGACAATGGTCTGAACTTCCTGGACTATCAAAAAGTGCAACTGAATCAGGAAAAGAGTCCTGCCAAGACTCATTAATCAGTGCCCGGTCAAGCTTCCGAGCCTTTGGATTGGTGAGAGATTTATTACTCCAAGTAAAATGACAACCCCTCATAGCTAAATCAAATAGCTCACTTGAGTTTAAACACTCTCTGAAGTCATCCATTCCCTGTAATGAAATAGAGCTTGGAAACAGAGAAAAAATCTCAGAAAGGGACATTACCTGATTAAAATCGCCCATTAAAATCCAAGGAGATTGGCGCATCAAAGAAGAGGCGGCCAAATCTTTAATCAAGTTCCAGAGAGGGACTCTATCAATACTCATGTTCCTCGCATACACAAATGCCACAGAGAAAGATTGGTTAGTTGTAGGATTGAGAACTCCACACAACACCAACTGAGGAGATTTCAGATACGTTATCACCGATAAGAAGGAATTCCAAACCACCACTATACGCCCATTATCTGCATCATCTGAATAGTTTGCTTCAAAATTCCATCCTGGAAGAGTTTGGTTAATAAGGACTGCTAAATTGTCTTGCTTCACTCGCGTTTCCAAAAAACCTCCTATCAAAGGACGGTTGGCGGTAATCCACCTTTTAACTGCTAAATGTCTTGTATCGCCGTTTAGGCCCCTTACGTTCCAACAAAAACACTTCATAAGAAGTCAAAAGAGGGGCAGTGCATAGCACTTATGCTTTCGAAACATGGACAGAACGCCTCGGCGCTTGTCCACTCAAAACTTGAGAAGTAACTGGGGAAGACTTCGATGTCACCGCCAAACCAACCTCATCAACCTGAGCAGAAGAGGAAAGCAGGAGCAAGCTTTGACGTTGTTTCCTTCTTGCTTTCCTCCTAGCTAGAGCCGTAACAAAAGGAGGAGCCTCCACTTCAAAAGCATCAATACGATTCCTAATAATTTGCTGGGCTTGTTTGATTAACTCTTCTTCCTCAGCAAATTGGGAGGTTGTTACAGAAGGAGCAGGAGCAGAAGACTGGCCAACAGAGCCAGCAGGTGAATTCAGAGGAGGTTTCTTTCTTCGAACAACCTGAAGCCAACCACCTGAGCTACTCACTTCACTAGAAACCAAAGGAGATGACGGTAAACTATTGGAACGAGGTACAACAGCAGAAGAATCTGCGTGAGGGGAGATAGGAACATCACCAACAACAGGAACCGAAACAGCAGTACCAACATGTGAAGATATTGCGGAAGCAGAAACACCTTCACCACCATCTGCAACAATTGTCACTGCCTTACTACCAACTTCAGCAACATTCGCAACTGCATTCGGACATCGAAGCTGAAGGTGACCAAACTCACCACACAATCCACATTTTGGAGGAAGTTTTGGGAATTCAGTAGATACTAAAACTGAGTTTCCCATTTTATCAAAAACACGAACCAGGTGAGGCTGTTTCTTAGCTAATTCCACTACCACTTTCAATTTGACTATGCCATTGGAATAAGGGTTTAGCTTTGGATACTCAGAATGCACTGGAAAACCTACTCCTGAGGCAATAGCACTGAAACCAGCAAAAGACCAAAGTTCTGGTGGAATGTTCCGAAACAAAACCCAGATTGGAGCGTGAATCAACTTCATTGGCGCTAGATTGATAGTTGAGGACCAAAGAGAGACCGTAAAGGAACAGTTACCCGAGTGCCAAAATCCAATATCCAATACCCATTGTCGAGTAGTGGCGCAAGGAATGTAAATTAAACAGACTCCTTGTGAATGATTCTTGACCGAAATTCTTCCTTGCTTTCCCCAAATAGGGTTCAAATCCGTGAAGATTTTCGCCGCTGAAGGAGGATTTCCGTGAAAATGTGCTACTAAGTGATCCTTCCATATCTGAGAAGAGCCCAAAATCACTGAATCAGGAGCTTGAACTTGAGGAATTTCATCCCCATTAAAGGTTGGCGAAGCTGATTTGGAGAGATTATGAAAAGAAGATTTAAATTTCGAAATCCATGGAACAGGGGCTTCCTTAGACCCTTCAACAAGACTAGAATTCGATTTAGAAGGGAGAGCTGAGGGAGGCAAAAAGGAAAAGCCCATTTCCGGGTGAAGAGAGCTAGACGGCGGCGAGATCCGTGGATCCGGATCTACAAGAGGATGGAGAAAGAACAGGTCGGGAGGAAGCGGCGGAGGAGGAGTGGGAGACGACGAGTCAGAATCCATGGCTGGAAGAAGAGGGGAGGTAGAGAAGGTTCTCAACGGCGAGCGTGAGGCGTCACCGCCGGTGGCGTTAGGAACGAAAACCCTAATCGCTCAACAATCGCGAGGGTCGCAAAAACTTTTTTTTATGCCAAATCCTCTGATTTTTTTTTTTTTTTTTTTTTTTTTTTCAAACTTATGTGAGCTGTTTCGTAACTCGACCTTCGACATAAGTTATTTTATATGGTGGATTTTAGTGCAAAAGTGTTTGCTCATCCTTGGATTACTGGAGCTTGATTCGGACATTAGTGTTAATTAAAAAAAACCCTATATATAGTCACACATAATCATCTCTCGGAATAAACTTTGACACATTTCTCCTAACTACTAGTTACAGTTTGTTTGAAAAATTTATTTGCATTAAGAGAGACTAAAAACATACATACACACTAATTTGAATCTAAAATTGAAATGATTAGCTTGGAACAATTAGTCTGAAAATGGGATAAAATTGTCATTATATTTTCTTAGAAATATATTTCCAAGAATTAACTTCTAACCTCCATACGTACATATCTTTAAATGGTTCACCCATACAAGTTCATGATCTTTAAATATTCTTAAGCCATAACAAAATGTAAAATTGTTCCCGCAAGTATGAAATTAGCTAGTTGAAATGGTGTTATGTTTTAGATTTATTAGAAAATCTAGTAAGTAAATTACTCAACGATTACATTTATCAGAAGGGATTAGTCGGGTGTTAAAAACCCGGATCACTCCGTGATTATCAAAAAAAAAAAAAAAAGACAATGTAAAATAGAATAGAGTTGAAGAATATACTTTGATTCATTGAACCGTTTGACCAAAAATTACAGCTATGCTCTAAATATATATGTTTTTTTTTAATGTTATCTCACTTGTAGCATTGTGATTATTAAATTATAGAGATAAATAATCAACCATATTACATATTAATCGTTTTTTTTGTTAGAATTGATCTAAGTACAGTTATAGTTGCCCCAACATACGGCAGATTTAGTCTATACAATGCAATATATTATTTATTTACTATCGACTGATTCCTAGGTGAAAATATATTATTCTGATTTTGAAAAATTCTTTTTTTTTTGGGGTTCTAAAATGTCATTTCATTAAAACCGGTTATCACAATTGGTTCGCTTCCTGTACCACCGAGAAGGTACGCAGAGAAGTTCGTTTCCTGAAAAAATCTTTGCTTGCATATAAACTGGGTTGAAGACAAAAATTAAGAAACAAAACAAAAAAAAACAAATTCGCGCTTCAATTCTGTCTTGGACTAATTTTAAATTTATAACACCATTTAACCCTTTTTCACTGACATTATAATTGTTTTTTTTGTCGAATCACTGACCTTATTTTCTTTTCTTTTTTTTGTCAAAAAACTAATCGATTATATAATAGGAGAGTTCTCTCTCAATATAGGATTTCCACCTCATCATTACCAATTTTTTAATATTAACACATATTTAAAATATTCATTTAATATATATCTATTTATATTTATCATTATTTTTATTTAATAAAAATTACAAAAATAATAAACTTAGTGTAAGTGATAATTTGATATTAAGAATCAAAGAAAATTGTAATACTAATTGGATAAAAAATAATGAAATATTTTTTGGAAAACAACATATTGTTAGATTTTCAACCAAAAACTTGAATTGAAGATTTATCATATTTAAAATGTTAAATGTGATTATGAAATTAAGAATGTAAAATAGATTTTACAACGTATAGTGACAAAAATAATTTATTCGATTTTGGTTCAAGAATATATAATTTTTCATAATACAATTTACATCATTTGAGAGTCACAAAAATACTATAAATTTGTGGTAAATATAAGTTTTTAAAATTAATTTTACAATGAAAAAAATATGTAAAATAAGACAAAAATAAGAACAAATAAATAAAATTATGGATAAACGATAGAAGAGAAAAAAATAGATTTAAAAAGAGACTTAATGATTATAAATAGTCAGAACTAAATAAATGAGTGTTATGAGATTACAATCAAAAGAAAATCAAGGATAATTAGGTTTTTCGGAAATTTCTCTACAAATTTGTTTTAGAAAATGAGAAATTAAGTCAAGAATATCTTTTTTTTTCTTTGCTTACATATATCATAGATGGAAGTCGAGTATTTACAAGTAAATTTTATTGGAACCATAAAAGAAAAGTCTGATATTTTTTGCATGGCTTGAAATTTTAAAGTGTTATGATATTGTGTTTTTAACCAAAAAAAAAGAAAATATATATATATATATATATATATATATATATATATATATTTCAAAACTAAATAGTAAAAAAAATGTTTGAGAATGTTCAAACATACATGTAAAGAGTGATACAAGTTATTTTGTACCATATCGCGAGTGAAAATGCGATTCTACACCACATTTCAAGAGAAACATATGTTTGAGAATTATTTCTTCGTATCAAATCTATTACACAATGGGAGAGTTATCTCTCAATCTAAGTTATCCACATCATCACTACAATCCTCTATTAATGAAGCCCACATATGTAAAACTCTAATATCTACTAATTAAAGTTTCAACATAAGTATAATTATTACTATACAACTCCAAAGCACACAATTATACCAACTAACGAGAAAAATATATAATATTAATTATGATTTAAAATTTGAACAGGCTATTAACAAAATTAGTATATGGGAATACATAAGTTTGAAAAATAAAATTAAAATGAAATAAGTGAAAAATGACCATATAGTAAGGTCATAATTGAAAAAAAAATATTAATATAAACTACATAATTTATAGATAATCAACTACAACTCAACGGACGATACATATAAAATGAGATTATTATCATAATTAACAGTATAACCTCTATAAATTGATATTCAATAAATTAATATCTCGAAAATCAATACATTTTTTCGGACCCGAATTAGTTTCTCGGACAAATAAATATAGCGAGCATTCTCAAAGCCAAAACTTAGTCATTTAGTCAATGATCGTCATAAATCTTGAAATGCTTATTACCCAATTTTTGTTAATGGAAGAGACTAAGTATCATTTAAGCCAATATAATAGACTCTGAGAATCGTTCACATATTCTTGAAATAAGAAAGATGGAGAAGTTAAACCAACTCTTGCAATAACTTCACTCCAAGTTCTGGTGCCCTAGGAATTGTCTTTGAAACCATTCAGGTGCCTATTAATCTATTTCTTCCCTCATTATTCACAGATGAAATGTCATGAAGACGGATCGCTATTCTAACTTCACAAAATTGCTAAAACTCTAAGATTTCGTGAAAATTTGATTGATTTTTACCTCATTACCCAGAAGAAACGTTGTATTTCTTTTGAAACGATGTTCGTTGATCACATCAGCTCCATCTGTAATCACAACGCCACATATATCGCAATGTTTCCCCTTCTATAAATCCAAAACAACACGCAAGATATCAAAATTTTGAACACCCGGATCCGGTAATGATAAGATGATATATCATGGTTTTTACCCCTTTTAAGTCATGATATAAGTCCGTTTTATAGAGTCTTTCTACTATTTTGTAGTGGTTTAGAGTATTTTACAGGTTTTAACACGTTTGGAGCATAATTGGAGATATTGGATCTTTCTAGAGCATTTTGGATCAAAACAGAAGGTCGTGTAGCTGAGTACCCGATTTGAAGTCTCGGTGTCGATCGATACTGCCTAGTATCGGTCGATATTCACCGAAGTAGACGCGACCCGCGAGTTTAATGAAGATTTGAAGAATTGCAAAATTGCCCAGAAGTCTTTATTATTTACAAGAAGCCCCAAAACGTGATTTAAGTTATTTAATGGGATTTTACAGCCATGATGGCTACGTTTTCATTACGCTTTATTCTGGTTTTGTGAGAGAGCTTTTGAAGGGAGACACGTCTGAAACTCTGTTCATCCGAGAGAAGATTTCGAACCCTCTTGTTACTCTTTCTATTTTATTTGATGATTTATTCAAACATGTTTATTGCTTCAATTTCCATGTCTGAGTAGATCTCTTGTTAGGTTTAGGGTTCGCATAAGGGTTTTCTCTGAATGCTAGGTTGATTAGTTATTAGGATTCACTATCTGAATTAGTTCTTCACCATAGATTGTTTGCAAAGCTAATTCTAGATTGATCACATAGAACTTAGATCTTAGGATAATTGATTAGGCACAAGAGTGCGATTAATTACCTGATAGAACCTTAGGTGAGCAAAATAACTATTCGCAAAGAGATTTGGTTTACTTGTTTTGTGAACAAATCAAACTTGATACAAAACCTTATTTAGACTTTAGGATTCGCAAAGATATTTGGAATTCCTAGGATTTAGATTTAGATAGTTTTCGCAACGAGAATTGGTTAGCTATACTTTAGTGATTTGAGTTCAAGAACCGTGCTAAATATGAATCATGCTAGTTAGTTTACCTGCATTCATTGATTTTCTGAGAAAAACCATGAACCTATCTTTCTCCAATTGAATTTACAACCGATTTAATTTACGTTCTGTTTTCAATACCATTGATTGCTTAGCTTAATTCTCATCTTCATAATCTATTGTGTGTCTCTGTGAGTCCTTGTGTTCGACCCCTACTTTACTGCAACTATTGCTTAGTACTTTTAGGGTATTAATTTGAGCATATCAAATTTGGCGCCGTTGCGGGGGACTCAATTCGCCATTAGATTTTAGTCTGAGAATTTTGACTAAGTTCGTCGGTATCGATCGATACTACCTAGTGTCGGTCAATACTTGTCGTTTTATTTTTGTTGATATCGATCGACACCACTTGGTATCGGTCGATACTCATCGTGCTACCGTGTACTAACGTTCTTGACTTTTGTTTTCAGGTCTATGCATGTTTTTAAGACCAGAAGGAACAAGAACACTCAGCTAGTCGAACTGTCGCTAGATCAACTAGCACTTTTAGAACGCACAAACAAAAAAATCAAATAAGCCAGCAGAGATGAACAAAAATCCAGTGATTTTGGTTCAAGATGATGCTGGTGCTTACAGAGACCAACCGGGTCAGTTGTTCAATGAGAGAAGACAACGTCTGGATGGAGAGGGGAACATCATTCCACCTGCTCCTGTTGTCGCTGGGAACGTCGCTGGGGACGTTGTGGTTAATCGTGGTCAAACGATTGGTGAGTACAACAGGCCTGATCAGTTCTACGCCAATCGATCAGCGATTCGTCCTCCTGCTTTTCATAGGAATGACTTTGAGCTGAAGCCTACATACTACACTCTTGTGGGTCAGCACCATTTTCATGGTCTTTCCAATGAGCATCCCATATACTATATTGAGAGGTTTGAGGATTTGGTCACTAGCATCAAGAGCAATGGAGTGTCCTACGACTACCTCTTCTGCAAGATCTTCCCATACTCTCTTGGTGGAGATGCGACTTACTGGCTGAAGCAGTTACCTCCTGGATCACAGACCAACTGGGAGGAGACTAAGACTGCTTTCCTGAAAAACTTCTATGATGATGCACAATCCGAGGATCTGAGGAACAAGATCTCCCAGTTTTCTCAAGGCCCTACTGAAACGTTCAAGGTTGCTTGGACGAGATTCAGATCATACCAGAGAGACTGTCCACATCACGGATACTCTGATGTTCAGCTGATGGGATTCTTCTTTAGAAGAATTGACTGTATGTATCAGATGGCTTTGGATGCTTCAAGCAATGGAAACTTCAACACCAGGTATCCTGATGATGCCTATGTACTGATTGAGAACTTGGCGTCTAGCAATAGCACCAAGAATGCTGATTTTGAGCTGAAGAAGCTAGCTGGTAGCGTGGATGGTTCACAGATTGCTGATGTTCAAGCCAAGTTGGATTCTATGCACAGTCTTCTGATGGGCAAGACAACGAAAGCCGTTCACTTTGCTGAAGATGCTGAGGTATTCAACGAAGATGAGGTAAAGGATGTTAACTACATTGGTGGTTCTGGTTTTCAGGGTCAGAGGAATCAATTCAACAACAACCGAAACTTCAACAACAACTCTCAGCAAGGAGGTTCAAATAAGTTTGGTCAGAGATCATCTCAGAACAGTGGGTATACAAGGAACTATGGAAGTTCATCTTATCAGCCAATACCTGCTAAGCTCCCAGATAGCAAGATCGAATCTATGTTTGAACAGCTGGTTCAAGGACAGCAGAAGCTCACTGTAGATCTCAATAGAAAGATAGATGCAGTGTACAAGGATCTAAGTGGAAGGATCGAGGCTCTCAGTACTCATCAGAAGATGCTGAAAACGCAGGTAGCTCAAACTGCAGCAGCTGTCAAGGGAATGACGACTCAGGCACAGAACCAACACGTCAATGCAATCACCCTGAGAGGTGCATGAGATCTCAAAAACCTTGTCGAAGATGATTTCGAACCTGATTCGTTAGTATCGATCGACACTACTGCTTAGTACTTTTAGGGTATTAATTTGAGCATATCAAATTTGGCGCCGTTGCCGGGGAGCCATGATATAAGTCCGTTTTATAGAGTCTTTCTACTATTTTGTAGTGGTTTAGAGTCTTTTACAGGTTTTAGCACGTTTGGAGCATAATTGGAGATATTGGAGCTTTCTGGAGCATTTTGGATCAAAGCAGAAGGTCGTGTAGCTGAGTACCCGATTTGAAGTCTCGGTGTCGATCGATACTGCCTAGTATCGGTCGATACTCACCGAAGCAGATGCGACCCGCGAGTTTAATGAAGATTTGAAAAATTACAAAATTGCCCAGAAGTCTTTATTATTTACAAGAAGCCCCAAAACGTGATTTAGGTTATTTAATGGGATTTTACAGCCACTTTGATGGCTACGTTTTCATTACGCTTTATTCTGGTTTTGTGAGAGAGCTTTTGAAGGGAGACACGTCTGAAACTCTGTTCGTCCGAGAGAAGATTTCGAACCCTCTTGTTACTTTTTCTATTTTATTTGATGATTTATTCAAACATGTTTATTGCTTCAATTTTAATGTCTGAGTAGATCTCTTGTTAGGTTTAGGGTTCTCATAAGGGTTTACTCTGAATGCTAGGTTGATTAGTTATTAGGATTCACTATCTGAATTAGTTCTTCACCATAGATTGTTTGCAAAGCTAATTCTAGATTGATCACCTAGAACTTAGATCTTAGGATAATTGATTAGGCACGAGAGTGCGATTAATTACCTGATAGAACCTTAGGTGAGCAAAATAACTATTCGCAAAGAGATTTGGTTTAGTTGTTTTGTGAACAAATCAAACCTGATCTAAAAGCTGATTTAGACTTTAGGATTCGCAAAGAGATTTGGAATTCTTAGGATTTAGATTTAGATAGTTTTCGCAACGAGAGTTGGTTAGCTATACTTTAGTGATTTGAGTTCAAGAACCGCGCTAAATCTAAATCATGTTAGTTAGTTTACCTGCATTCATTGATTTCCTGAGAAAAACCCTGAACCTATCTTTCTCCAATTGAATTTACAACCGATTTAATTTACGTTCTGTTTTCAATACCATTGATTGCTTAGCTTAATTCTCATCTTCATAATATATTGTGTGTCTCTGTGAGTCCTTGTGTTCGACCCCTACTTTATTGCAACTACTGCTTAGTACTGCTGATATCGATCGATACCAACTTGAAGAACTGACACGTGAGGCTTGTATCGATCGACACCAACCTTGTATCAATCGACACTCCTCGCAGGCTGAACCGGATACTGCAAAGAAACCAGAGGTGGTTGAGGAACGTGTCTACAAACCTAAGATTCCGTATCCTAGGCCACCTAGACATCTCATGAAACCCATCACTGCAGAGCAGCTGCTAGTTTTTGAGAAGAAGGTCAGGAAGATTACCCACACTACATCTTTTGAAGACGCTTTTGAAAGCCGTCCCTTGGAGTGTTACTTCCAAAACTGCAGAGAGACTGGGGAAGAGATTAAGGCACTCTTCATCAAGGCCAGAGGTACACCACCGCCACGGAAGCAGTTGACTAAGAGGGAAGACCCAGGAAAATTTTCAGTTCCATGCTCCATCGCCGGAGTTGAATTCAAAGAATCTCTGGTTGATTCAGGATCTAGTGTCAATGTCAAGTCATGGACACTTGCAGAGAAGCTGAAAATAGATGACATAAGATCTACTCAGATGGCTCTCACATTCGCGAACTCCTCCACATCGGTTCCATACGGTACAATCCCCGATTTGATGGTTAAAGTAGGAGATTATCTGGTCCCCACCGACTTCCAAGTTGTGGAGATGCATCCAAGGTCTAGCACACCTTTGATTCTTAGAAGACCGTTCATGGCCACGGCTGGTGCAGTTATGGACACGCCCAGTAAGAGAATTTCGTTCTCATACATTGACGAACAGGTCTACTACGAGGCCATTCCTTCTAGAAGAGCTCCCACACAAATATCTTGCATCCCCGTTGGTGCAGGAGAAATATTGATGGTTGATCATTTGGAAGCGCCTTATGATGAGCCAACTGTCATATAAGCTCTGGATCGCTCTCCTATAATCACCAAGAAAGTTATCAAAAAGACTAAGGCAAAGAAGGAAGTGAAGAACATAAGAGTCGAGAGTGCTACATATGTAACCTTAATCCCTCAGAAGTGTGATGGAGATTCGATCAAATATAAGGTAAAATGCAAAGGGGCCTCAAGACCATTCTCTAAGGTTAGAGTTCTTCTTCCTCCAGAGCTGAAAGAGAAAGGACAAGAGGTTGTGGAGCGCATGTTGAGCAGGACTCTGAAGCTGGAGATGTCAAGTTGTGGAGCCTGTTTTGATGCAAGCTCTCACTATTATCCGGACTGATCGTCCGTACAGTCAAGCTCGTGACGTAAGACAAGCGCTGAGTGGGAGGCAACCCACTGGTAAATCTGTACATATGAGTCTTTTTATTTTTCTAAGTTTTGTTTTGTGTTTCGTGTGTCACGTGAATCAGATTCGGAGGTCCCGTATCGATCGATACCCGTCGTTAAACGTACATATTTTAAGACCGACCTCCGTGTGACGAGCAAAATCATTTCATACCCTCGGTATCGATCGACACCCACTGGTATCGATCGATACTCCACGCGCAAGTAAGTTACCATATAAACCCCATGGTTTTTCCTTTTTCTCCCACAGCCTCCATCGCTCGATACACATACCGAAAACTCCTCTCAAAATCACAAATCTTCGTTTCTCAACGGATTTGAGTGATTTTCGTGTCTATTCTGCTCGGATTTTCGTGCTCTATCTCATTCTCTCACTCATTCTCACGATCTACAAGGTACGAATCACGAATTTTCATCTTTTCAATCCGTGAACCAAGGTTTGATTTTCGATTTTTAGGCTCTTGGAACTTGTTTTGCTGGACGATTATCAGTTGATTAGTGTGTTCTAGGCCTAGTCAAATCTTGCCTTACAATTAATTACCCTTGGTTTGAACTTTTGGAAATTTCGGAATTGTGTTCTTCGTGTCATGCTCGATACCTGTATCAGCATCGATCGATACCACAGTGGTATCGGTCGATGCTGACTATTTCACTTAGCTGAGATTGCTGTGTTTGAGAGAGATGTTGGATTTATGCTGTGTCTTTATGTCTTTGTTTACAGATGTCATCTAGACCAAAGAGAGCATGAACTTCAGACGCATCCAGCTCAAATCCACCAACCAGAGACTTCTGTTTGGGTCAACGTGCAAAAATCTGGGATGGTTTGCATTGGCAGAGAGGTTTGGTGAATGGTTACCTAGGCCACGACACCTACAGGGTGTTGATTGATGGAGCATCGTCAAACATCGAGGTTCTGTGTGCTTCATTGCACGAGATTCCACCACCCCCACTAGTGGCACAACCATCGTCACCACCCGCTACTCCTGCTCACCATGCTTCTCCTGCCGCCACAGTTAGAGCTCCTTGGCCTAAGCGGAACGAGAAGGCCAAGATTCCCTGCAACAGAGATTGGGAGGGAACAGATAGGCTGACCACTGAGAGTGATGACTGCGTTTTCAGGCCTATCTCTGAGACTTGGGACGATTACAACACGTTGTTCTACAACGCTTGGCAGGATGTTGATATACAGACCACTCGATTTGTTGACCCTCAGACCATGCGAAGCCTGGGTAACGACAGGGCACTCGGGAAATTGATAGAGAATATAGGTTTGGGGACTATACCGTTGCGACAGTATGATTTGTACCCCGACTTAGTACAACAGTTCTTCGCGACAGTCCGAGTTTACTATCAGTATGAGGTTCTGAAGGACGCGCTGGAAGGCACCATGACCTTCATGATTCGCGGAGTGAGATACAGGCTGCCACTCCCAGATCTCTGCAACATTTATGGCTTTCGCAGGGATTTTCGGAAAGTTGCCTTGCCTACCCAGTTTCTCGATGTGCATGTCTTTTGGGAACACTTTGGGAACGGAGCCTACTACTCCAAGACATCTACTCAGATGGACGTTCGTCATCCCGTACTGCGCTGTATGGTTAGGATCCTGAGCAACATTATCCTGTGTACGATGGAGCCTAACAAGATGCGGCTGTCAGAGCTTATCATGCTCTCCATAGGCATTGGAGACATCATCGACGACGAGAACTATGCATGGCCTGAGCTCGATCTCGCGGTCAACCTAGGAGCAGTCTTTGCCCATCACCTGGTCTCTCTGAAGACCAAACCATTCGTTGGCACAAGCATGAAGACAGAGACAGTTGGTAGTCTCCTCACTCCTATCTTCCAGCATTTCGGTATCAGCACAACGAGCTGTTCGATTGTCACCACCCGCACTGTCATGGACGAGAGACATATGCAAAACCTCAGGTGGCTGAAGCCTGCGCGACATTGGTGTTTTTCCAACACGGAAGGGGATTTTCTGGTTAAGCTCCCTAACAGAGGGTTGACAGACATTGATGACGATCCCGTTCAGCTTTGTTTCGAATCTGATCCGAGCTTACTGATTGTCGCACCTCTCACTCGCCAAAGACGAGGTCCTTCTGCTCGCACGCCTGCACCTGCTGCTTCTGACATTCCATCTACTTCACGCCAGGGAGGACGAGCCCAGCGATCACGAGCATCGACTTCCTCTATCCCTGCACCATCATTTCCTTCTCCTTCGGAACTTCCGATGGAGCCAGCCGCCTTTCAGAAGGTGATGATAGAGAGTCTGAGGAGCATCTGGACTGCTATTTCTCGCTGCCGCTGCATGACTGACACGGACGTTGCCCCTTCGTCTCAGCCTGTTAACCCTTCTCCTGTTGATGATCCTGATTCTGATGGTGATTCCGAGGCCACAGAGGATTAGTAACCCTTCTATCTGATCATCATGTTTGCTGTTTCTTTTCCCTTTTATTTTTATTTTCATTTGAACCTTTGTGTCTTTTTATGCTTTTGGACCTGTGGATTTATGCTTCTATGATATTTTGTTGCTCTTAACTTGTGTTTGAGTGGTCTAACAGTGCTTACATTTAACTCCTGGATCGTTTGACATATTTTTGGAGTTACATCTGACCCTTAGACGTTGAAAACAAAATCACTGTGTCGATCAATACTTGGTATCGATCGATACCAAGTTGGGTGTCGATCAATACTTGGTATCGATCGATACCAAGTTGGGTGTCGGTCGATACTCGATGTTCCAGCACGGTAACTTCTCGTTTTTCACAGTCCCACTTTGTTCTTTTGTTCTCTTTTACCAACCTTAGGCTAGATAACACTGGGGACAGTGTTGTTCAAGTCTGGGGGAGGTAGTCGCTGACATTGTTTTTTTTGTTTTTCTTAGAGTCAGTCGTTTTTGAGTCATTCGTTGTTTTATTGAGTCAAAATCTGTTGGAGATTGTGATCTTTTTCTTGAATCTATTGATCTGACCTTGCTTCTAAGTGACCATTGTTACATAATCAGTTCTAAATCGACTAAAGAAAAATCCAAAGGCTAACCAGTTAACCAGAAGACACTCATGTTTTCGGCAAAGTTCCTTAAAGCCTGAGCCAAATTTTTGAACTTCATCAATGTGGTTAGTATCCCTAGAGCTTGATTCCTCATTCGTATCCGACAAAGGAACCCATGTGTTTTAAAATAACGGTATTTCTCTCCCTGTTACAAGTTAATTAATAAGATGCATTAAAAGATGAAATGATTTTCTTCTGAGTAGAGGGTTAGGAAAATTTCCAGCGATCCCATTATTCTACTTCAGAGGAAATGATCACACAAAGGTGGAAGCGAGGTTAGGAAAATTTCCTGTGATACCATTATTCGCCTACACCTTTGATTACTTTTGAGGGAAGAACCGGAGATTCGGTGGCAAACACCATCAATACTCCCGTCACGAACCTTAATTTGTATATGCAAGGAATATAATAAGAAATAAGTTTGGGGGAGAGAAATAATACCAAAAAGTGTGAAAAGGATGGTTCATTGTCATGATATTGTATGGGAAAGAATCTAGAAGGTTCTTGGTATTAATTCACAGCGATGAAACTTGCGAGGAAGGCTTGATTGAACAATGCTGCGAAATAATTTGTGTAGTCCGGGAAGCTGCGAGTGTCTAAGGAGAAGTACATGGTGGTTAGATCAAAAATTTGGTTATGTGATATGTGGAGCACTAAGGAAAAGGTTCATTGCAATGTTTCAAGAACATGTGAGTCTCTACGTTTTCAAACATTTTTCTCTTGTTTAGTTTTCTATTTTGCTTGAGGACAAGCAAAGGCTAAGTCTGGGGGAGTTGATATATCATGGTTTTTACCCCTTTTAAGCCATGATATAAATCCGTTTTATAGAGTCTTTCTACTATTTTGTAGTGGTTTAGAGTCTTTTACAGGTTTTAGCACGTTTGGAGCATAATTGGAGATATTGGAACTTTCTGGAGCATTTTGGATCAAAGCAGAAGGTCGTGTAGCTGAGTACCCGATTTGAAGTCTCGGTGTCGATCGATACTGCCTAGTATCGATCGATACTCACCGAAGCAGACGCGACCCGCGAGTTTAATGAAGATTTGAAGAATTGCAAAATTGCCCAGAAGTCTTTATTATTTACAAGAAGCCCCAAAACGTGATTTAGGTTATTTAATGGGATTTTACAGCCACTTTGATGGCTACGTTTTCATTACGCTTTATTCTGGTTTTGTGAGAGAGCTTTTGAAGGGAGACACGTCTGAAACTCTGTTCGTCCGAGAGAAGATTTCGAACCCTCTTGTTACTCTTTCTATTTTATTTGATGATTTATTCAAACATGTTTATTGCTTCAATTTCCATTTATGAGTAGATCTCTTGTTAGGTTTAGGGTTCTAATAAGGGTTTTCTCTGAATGCTAGGTTGATTAGTTATTAGGATTCACTATCTGAATTAGTTATTCACCATAGATTGTTTGCAAAGCTAATTCTAGATTGATCACCTAGAACTTAGATCTTAGGATAATTGATTAGGCACGAGAGTGCGATTAATTACCTGATAGAACCTTAGGTGAGCAAAATAACTATTCACAAAGAGATTTGGTTTAGTTGTTTTGTGAACAAATCAAACCTGATCTAAAAGCTGATTTAGACTTTAGGATTCGCAAAGAGATTTGGAATTCTTAGGATTTAGATTTAGATAGTTTTCGCAAAGAGAGTTG
Source organism: Eutrema japonicum (assembly GCA_030161315.1). NCBI lineage: Eukaryota > Viridiplantae > Streptophyta > Magnoliopsida > Brassicales > Brassicaceae > Eutrema > Eutrema japonicum. The sequence continues at coordinate 34,617,768 of BSQW01000010.1, forward strand.
GTTAGCTATACTTTAGTGATTTGAGTTCAAGAACCGCGCTAAATCTGAATCATGTTAGTTAGTTTACCTGCATTCATTGATTTCCTGAGAAAAACCCTGAACCTATCTTTCTCCAATTGAATTTACAACCGATTTAATTTACGTTCTGTTTTCAATACCATTGATTGCTTAGCTTAATTCTCATCTTCATAATCTATTGTGTGTCTCTGTGAGTCCTTGTGTTCGACCCCTACTTTACTGCAATTACTGCTTAGTACTTTTAGGGTATTAATTTGAGCATATCCTAAGATCCATAAAGTTCTGAATTCTGAAATCAGACATTGAGGTAGGTGCGAGCATTGATGAGGGAGTGAAAATTTCGGAAACGGATGTGAGAAGCAGAACCATGGCTACCAAAGGCGTTGAAGTCACGGCGGCCATCGAGGATCAGCTATGGGAGTGGGATTTCTTGGATTTTTAGAATCGAGAGAAGATATGTTCTTCGGAGATGAGGAACAAGGAAAAAATCACATATCTTTTATCACCGGTCTTTAACAAAGAAAGCAATACTTGTGCCAAAATATCTATTAGCATAAACGTCAAAACATTAGAAAAGATTCTCTATTAGAGGGCGTAGCTAAAAAAAACCTAACACTATACGTATATAAAGAGATAATTTCAAACCCTCAAATATGTACTAAAATCATTTATAATAAAATGTAAGTGGTTTGTTTAGTTAATGTGTAGACGGGTTGATGTGGTTATAATTGGCCTCAGTATAAACTATAGATTATGGAACAGAAATGTAATATTATACGTTCAACTAAATATGTAACTTATGAGAGATTTGAAATGGTGTTACAAAAAAAAATATATATATAACTGTAATTAGAATCACACAGTAGTCAAATACAACATATAAACACATGAAAAAAAAAATATTTCAACATAAGTTAACAACATAATTAATAGAAAACTGTTGTTATATACAAACACTAATAAGGAGAAATGAAAAAAACACACAGATACACACAATGCAACTATAAACATAAGTCGACTAATAAACTAAAATTCGAAATTAAAAAAAAATATTTCCTAAAAAATAACATATAAACAAATTTATAAAACATAAATGTAAAATAAATCCGCGCTTCGCGCGGGGGTCAATCCCTAGTCTATTATATAATAAGAGAGTTTTCTCTCAATGTAAGCTATCCACATCATCACTACAATCATTTATTAATGAACCCCACTTATGTAAAATTCTTATATGTATTAATTAAATCTTCAACATAAGTATAATTATTACTATACAATTCCAAAACACACAATTACACCAATATTATGATTTAAAATATATAATATTAATTATGATTTAAAATTTGAACTGACTATTAACAAAATTAGTATCTGCGAATACATAAGTTTGGAAAAAAATGAAAATGAAATAAGTGAAAATGACCATATAGTAAGTTCATATTTGAAAAAATAAATATTAAGATAAACTACATAATTTATAGATAACCAACTCCAATTCAACAGAAAATACATATAAAATGAGTTTATTATCATAATTAACAATATAACCTCTATAAATTGATACTCGATAAATTAATAGCTCGACAAATCAATACATTTATTCGAACCCGAAGTGGTTTTTCGGACAAATAAATATATCAAGGATTTTCAAAGCCAAAACTTAGCCATTTAGTAAATGATCGTCGTAAATCTTGAAATGCTTATTACCCAATTTTTGTTAATGGAAGAGACTAAGTACCATTGAAGCCAATATAATTGACTCTGAGAATCGTTTAAATATTCTTAAAATAAGAAAGATAGAGAACTTAAACCTACTCTTGCAATAACTTCACTCCGAGTTATGGTGTCCTAGGAATTATCTTTGAAACCATTCAGGATCCTATTAATTTACTTCTTCCCTTATTGTTCACATATGAAATGGACTAAAGATCATGAAGAATGATCGCTATTCTAACTTCACAAAATTATAAAAACTCTAAGTTTTTGTGAAAATTTGATTGATTTTTACCTCATTACCCAGAAGAAACGTTGTGTTTCTTTTGAAATGATGTTCGTTGATCGCACCAGCTCCATCTGCAATCACAACGCCGCATATATCGCAATCTTCCCCTCCTATAAATCCAAAACAACACGCAAGATTTTAAATTTTGAACACCCGAATTCGGTAATGATAAGATACATAAAGTTCCGAATTATGAAATCAGACATTGAGGTAGGTACGAGCATCGATGAGGGAGTGAAAATGGCGGAAACGGATGTGAGAAGCGGAACCATGGCTACCGAAGCCGTTGAAGTCACGGCGGCCATCGAGGATCAGCTATGTGAGTGGGATTTGTTGGATTTTTAGAAGCGAGAGAGGATATGTTCTTCGGGGATGGGGAACAAAAAAAATCACAGATCTTTTGTCAGCGGTCTTTCATGAAAAAAGCAATACTTAGGCCAAAATATCTATTAGAATAAATGCCAAAAGATTAGAAAAAATTCTCTATTAGAGGGCGTAACTAAAAACAACCTAAAACTATACGTACATAAAAAGATAATTTTAAACTCTCAAATAATAAAATGTAAGTGGTTTATTTAGTTAATGTGTAGACGGGCTGATGAGGTTATAATTGTCTCAATATAAACTATAGATTCCGAAACATAAATGTAATATTATACGTTCAACTAAATATATAATTTATGAGAGATTTGAAATGGTGTTAAAATATATATATATATATATATATATATATATATATATATAATTAGAATCACCGTTGTCAAATACTACATATAAACACATGAAAAAAAGAACAATATTTCAACATAAGTTAACAACATAATTAAAAGATAAATGTTGTTATATACAAATACTAATAAGGAGAAATAACAAAACACATCCAGATACACACAATGCAACTATAAACATAAACCGGCTATTAAACTAAAATTCAAAATTAAAAAAAAATTGTTTCCTACAAAATAACATATAAACAAATTTATAAAACATGAATGTATAATAAACTCGCGCGAAGCGCGGAAGTCAATCCCTAATTTTATTAATTCAAGTGTTCAAAGAGCTCGGAGAGATCATCTTTTGCAATCAAGTCAGCCTTAACATTAGCCGATCGAAGGATGATAAATCAAAAAGAAATCGAAGAGAAAGATAACGCCACTCACCTTATTTAACTACCAAAATTAATTATGTGATTTATGATTGGAAGTGTTGTCACAATTGATGCAAAAGACAGACTTGGCTCACGTTCTTCAATTAATTGGAGTAGTTTCAATCATAAGTAAACATCCAAAAAAATCTTGTGGAGCGCACGAGTCTTATTCAATTATACTTACTTTCTGTTCTGAATTAAATGATATTTTAATAGTATGCACAAAATTAAAAAAATAATTAATTTTTATTTTTTTCTATACTAAAACCTCATTTATTATTTATCTGAACAAATGAACAAATAGTTTATAAAATGTAATTGGTCAAAAATAATAATAAATTATTTAATTTTATATTGGTTAGTGAAAACATCACTTAATTGTGAAAAAAAAAATTCTCTATAATTTCATTTAATTTAGAAGGGAAAGAATACTAGAAAATCATTAAAAGAACATTAGTTTCTTAACTAATCAATTTCAGCGCCGCTCGTACGTAGTCGGTGCCCGAAACCTCCGTGCTACGAAGCTTCCTCATACGTCCTTAATCCTTTTTTTAATTGGGGCATTAATCATTTGAAGAATGGGTTTATCAAAACCATAAGCATCATTAAATTCACACAATTTATATTATCAAGGGGAAGTTAACGCCTCGAGAGTCATAATTAATAAATATAATCCTGAGAATCATGAGCACTAGCTAGATTCCTATTTGTACATTTTGATACATTTTGGAACGGATATTCTACAATAGGACAAACTGATATATTTGTAAAGTAAAATACATATATAAATCGATGATCATAATATTAAAATGATATCGATATAAGAATTTGGGGAAGAACGGATTTGCAGAGGCGAAACACTCTTTTCTTAATTCTGAAAATGCCCCATAGTGTAACGGTTACATAGCGTTCCAAATCCAAGGATACAACTGCATTTTTCTTATGATTCACATCACCCAAAATCATAAGCTTTCGAACCATTTTTTCTGTGTTATATTCTCATAGAGAAAAATCATAAGACAAGAGAAGAAAAAAGAAAGTGATGATTCATCTTTTCTTCATATGAGAGATTGTTCATATATATATGAAATGAGAGAGGAGTCACAAGACTTTTTTGGTCTCTATTTTCTAGGAGTAATGCACAATTAATTGCCAAATTAATTTGTGGTAATAAAGGAGAAGGAGGAGTTATAGAATTGACCACATAAATTCTCAAATAATGATGATAATTATTCATTATTATATTTTGACCAAATATATAATTTATGTAGTGATCAATTACGCAAATAATAATTTGATGCAAAAAAATGGGGTATTGGGTCAAGACCCATCTACCCGAACCAACACTCAAACCCGAATCTGAACTCGACTCGACTTGACTCGCCACGCGCGTGTGCATATGGTTTAGTGTGAGTTTGCTCTTCTCTCCACAAAGTGGTCATAAGGTTTTGAACTTTGTTGGGACTTCTCCAATATATATACAAGAGGATTTCACCTCAAGTTTCCAATGTGGGATATTTGCTAGTTTTTAAACTTAGCCAAATTTTAAAGCATTTCAAGCTTTTGAAGTTATCCACTTTGGATCTCCATTTCTCATTCAAATCAACTCAGATTTTGATAAGTGAATCTGAGTTTGCTCTTCTCTCCACAAAGTGGTCATAAGGTTTTGAACTTTGTTGGGACTTCTCCAATATATATACAAGAGGATTTCACCTCAAGTTTCCAATGTGGGATATTTGCTAGTTTTTAAACTTAGCCAAATTTTAAAGCATTTCAAGCTTTTGAAGTTATCCACTTTGGATCTCCATTTCTCATTCAAATCAACTCAGATTTTGATAAGTGAATACATTATGTTATAGTGCTTACGGTAGCGATTTCATCGTGCCCAAAATCTGGTCATTCCGAAAGACATCTCCGCCGAAAAATTCACCAGAAAAATAGTCAACGCCACTTCGTCAAAAATGAGTTCCGACGGTACATGCATGACTTTTCTATCTCATTGTAACAGCGTCATAATTAACATCGAATATAACGTACTACTATTATAAATTTTCTGGTTCAAGTTCAAACATTAAACTTTTTGTTTTTTCAAGATGAGACATGTGATAAAAAGCTTTCTAGTTTTTTTTTAATTAGAAAATGAGGACAAAACAAAACACTGTTTTTCTTAGATTCTTCAAATAATTTAAGTTAAATGATGTTTATTTAATATTCTGTTATCGTTTAAGATAATGAACAATATAGAATTTGGTTTGAATTCAATTCTATTTGGCTGTTTTGAAAAGAACTAAGTGAAATACACTTTTATATGGCTGTTTTGAAAAGAACTAAGTGAAATCATTTTAACTAAGTTGAAAACTAACCTTTTTTAGATTGAGAATTTCATTTGATTTGAAGCGGATTTTTTCAAATATACAAATATAACATCTCTATTATAATATATTGGATAAAAAAGACAATATTAATTAGAACCCGTAGTTTTTTGTCGGATCAAATGGTTCTATAGATTTTTATTTTTTTCATCTTTTTCTCTTTTTACAATAATTTTGAAAGGGTATCGATTTATAAGAGTTGGATTATATCCCGATCAATTCTCTTCCTTTTTATGATGATTGAGATTGCGATCGAGATTTCACCGAAGACCATCATTTATCAATTCTTGATTTTGTCGCTGCAATTTCTGGTTCAAGGAATGTTGGTGGTAGATCTGAAATCAAAGGGGGAATAATGTTCATCCATCCAAACACTTTGTTTTTGGAGTCTCTATTAGGGTCTTCTCGTTTGGGAAATGGAAACAGTTACGTTTCCAACAACTTCCTCCGGTTATAGAGGCATTTCATTTATGGTTCATCGTTGGAGTGTGTCGGTGTTCTGATTTTATCCAAGACGAATATGTTATCTCCATGAATGGTTTTTTTTTTATCTTTCATGATGTCTCATACCCACGATTTCGATCAATTGAAAGGATTGAGCATAAATTCCGAAGAGTTTATATGGTGTCTTGATCAGCGAATTTGGGATATGGATATTGTATATTCACGGAGTATCGATGAATTAATGGAAGAGAAGATATTGAATATCATCAATAACATTAAACGATTATAAAGTTTCATCGAAGATATGATAACCAAGAAAGATAATCTCATCATTTTGGAATTGATTTTGGAGAAGGAAAAACGAGGGTTTATTGACCCGTTGACAATTAAAACTTCAATATCGATATATAGCTAGTGGAAATTCGTTTCTTTATTGTTTTTTTTTATGTTTGATGAAGAAAATTAAGTTATTTTATGTTATTTTACCTGATTATATATAGTTTTCCTTTGGGTATCATAACCCGAGCGTAACGGGACCTCTAACTAACTATCTCTTCTTCTTTTTTTCACCTTCGGGTCCTCTCACCAGATTCTAATATTAACTTAATCCCCAGTTGCGTAAGTGTTCGTGGTGCTTGAATACGAATAACGTACGTACGGTTTAAAATTCAGATTAAGAAAAAATCTATAAATGTCACTTAGCAGAAAAGTACCATTAGCAACACTATAAGCACCCACCTCTTTTTGGTTTTAATGTTAAGAATAAGCACCCACCTTAGTACTACCAATATTTTAATGCTTCATTTCAAAAGCAATTAGATTATTTTTTCCACTAAAACTGGACCCACAAAGTATATAATAGCTGCATGAAAGCATTTTAGGTTATGGAATAATCATTATACGAAAAGGAATATCAGCGAAGAGTGTGTATTATTGTTTTTTTTATATAGATATTATTATATCAATATATTATAATTGTTATTCTGCATTATTGTTTTGTTTTGCAATTTTGGACAGCTCTTGCTTCTTCCCACTTTTTTTTCTATATTTTTAATGTTAATTTTTTCTGAGATTTAATATTTATATATAGTTTTCAATTTCATTGACCAATGACGGAAGCAACACCTTAACTATATTAGATTTAAATAAAAATAATTTTGAGAAAATAATATTTTTCAAGAATTATTCGTAAATATCGCCGTATGTCAGTTTTCTCACCGCAATGTCACACTGCTAGCTGGGCTTGTCCATTGTCTGTCGAGGTTTTTAAATGAATTACGACGACATATGAGAATTCTTATGACAAATGATAATTCTTCTTAAAAAAGAATTCAAATTAATTTCAGAGAAATATATAGAAGCCCTTCAAACAGATTATTTTTCTTTGTTCAGAAATCTTTAAAAGTTAGAATCAAAATGTAGGTCTTTTATATATTTCTCTGTTCATATTCCTTTAATTAAATATATCTATATATCTGCCGTCAAAATAAAAATAAAAATAAATATATATATATATATATATATATATATATATATATCTGGATATGTACTCGTATTTATGTATACCGTTCATCACTTTGGATTTTAAACGACGTCTAATTGGAATCTACTTGTTCTACAAAATATATATATACGGAAATTAAGTCACAAAGAAACTTCATTTTTTTGATAGAATGTAAATATCATTTAAAGAAAAATGATGGCAAGATGTATTTGCGTAGAAAAGTTGCTATTACAGCAATGAGACATTCCCTACTAAAAAAAAAAAAAAAAAAGTTTAGAAATACAAAACGGATAATCTAATGAATTGGCAAGTCAAAATTGCATTAGAAATAATGTCGGTACTTTGATGACACCGAAACTCTGAAACAACATATATCGAGTAGCGATAAAGAGCTGCTTGAACTCCCGAGCGAAACATGAGACCGAGATAGAGTCGTCAGGAGAAACTTAAGAAAGAACCGGGAAACGACCATCTTGCATATCAGAAATTGATTCATCCGGTAAAATCGGAAAACTCATCAATTTTATACGTAGGTTAACATGTATATAGGTATGTGTTCTATACGATGATTTTAGTTTATTAATTAGAGAGATAATTTTATATAATGTATTAATTAAGGGTATAGTAGAAATTTTAATAATTTTTTAATATGTGTGAAAAAAAATATAGAATAACACTCTTTATGGAATATCTAATATTCACAAATTGATCTCTTTTGTGCCAATTAATAATCATGTACTTAATTATACAGTTTTTCGCTTTCTGTTTTTAAAAAAAAAAATATTTTCTTATATAGTAGACTAATAGTTTTTCATGTATAAAAGTAATCAAACCGTCTTTTCTTAAAATAAATCATTACAACTTCAAATTGTTTGAAGATGCAATAATATGAGGGTCCGAAATTATTTGTAAGAATTCATTATTGGGTAAAACATATATTCCATTAATCAATAGTCGTTTGGTATTAAAAAGACAAGATAATTTTGAATTGTTATTTCTTATTTCTTTCTGATTAGTTTCTGATATAATCATATTACTTAATAATTTCAGTTATTTATCAAATACTCCCTCTGTTTTACGAAGAGTTTTTGTATCGTTTTGAAACTATTTTTGTTTTTGATTTAAAAATAGTGTTGTTTTACCTTTTGGATATAATTTTATAGAAAAAAATTCTATATAACCTTCACTCTTTGAATTTAAGTCATTTTCATCTAATTATTAATATATATAAGGATATATTTGTATAATTAAATTTGTGTACAATATTATGTCAAAATGATTCTTTTTATGAAATGAATGGAATAATAAAATACTTCTACATTTTAGTAATCAAAAGATTAGACAGCTAAACTTTAGACCAGAGAAAGGATAGGTATTGACCAATGAAAAGGATAGGTGTTATATATATTTGTGGTTAGATAGGTAGATTAATTGAGTGGAATAAAAGAAATAAAATGAGCTGCTTAAGTAAATCACAATAAGAATGAAGGTTATTTCAGTAAATAACGTATGGTCAAGCTCTCTTACTCGCTTTTGTTCACTCCCTATATATACATAACCTCGTCTTCCCCACAGAAATAACACACAAGAACAAAGAACAAATTATAAAAACCTAGAAACCCTTTTCTTGATAGAGAAATACTTAGAAATCAGTTTGCAAAGAAGAAGAGGATATGGGAAACAGTTTACGGTGTTGTTTGGCTTGTGTACTTCCATGTGGAGCTTTAGATTTGATCCGAATCGTACATCTCAACGGCCACGTCGACGAGATAACTCGTCCGATGACCGCCGGCGAGATCCTTCGGGCGAATCCTAACCATGTCTTAAGCAAACCATGTTCTCAAGGAGTTGTACGTAAGATCTTGATATTGTCCCCTGAATCTGAGCTTAAGCGTGGAAGCATCTATTTTCTTATCCCGGATACTTCCTTGCCGGAGAAGAAGAAGACGAAGAAGAAAAAGGATCTCCGACGCCGGAGAAAGAAACTTGAAAACGTCAACGGCAATAATAGTGATCATATGGTGAGTACTAATAAGGATCTTGATTTGACGTTGTGTGACAAATATTTGGAAGATGTTATGTTGTCATCGTCGTCGGAGAAGAATTGTTCGGCCGGTAAAGAGAATCGTTACCGTCGGAGACATAGTCGATCGCCGTCGGTTTCCACGTGGCGGCCTCACCTTGATAGCATCGTGGAGGATCTTAACTAGTAGTTTTTGTGTCACTCTTCGTTGATTCTCTCTCTATTTTCTTAAATTCTGTTTTCTTTTTTAGATCCGGAACATATGATTTTTTTTTTAACATCCCGGAGAGAATATTTTCAAATTTTATTTATTTATTTTCGCATGAAGTTAATAACAAAAACTATGTAATGTACTAATTATGTGGATAAGATCTATGTTAAATTGATGATCTAAATTCAGTCCGTGGGAACGAGGACAAGATCCTAAGTTACGATCGTATGATCATACGCTTTTATCCGCTCAAATGTTAAGATTCAAAACACGTACGCATCTTAGTACAGGAATATAAAAATTAGTACATCTAAACATAAATTTCCAAAATGCAGCAAATCAAATATTTAGGGAATTGGTAATATATTTTGTCTCGTTAATAGATTTATAATTCGAGTTTTATTGAAGAATAGTTAATTACATGTCAAATAATAATGGAAGAGGGGGAATTTAAGGAAAAATAAAACTGAACTTGATATATAGTACTGGATCAATTTATTCAATTATCCATCTATCTAATATATTAAAACAGAGTGCTATTTTGTGTCCAAACAGAAAAAAAATAAAAATAAATCTATTCTTATCCTAGATAACTTTTAAACTTTAGATTTTTGTGGATAACTATTCTCTGTTTCCAAACAGTTAAATTTTGTTCAATTAAAAATTCATTTAAGTAATCTTATTCAATTAAAGATTAATTAATTTAATTAATTAATCTCATTATATATATATTAATTTTAATTCGTAATTATAAAAATTCAGACTATGCCAGAAATTAAATTAAATATTTAAAATTATAAATAAAATCGATTATTTCAAAAATATGTAAATTAAATATTTCAAAAATAATTTAAATTTTTATTATTATTTTTTTACGAAAATAGTATTAGTTATTTTGAATTTTTGAATTTCGATTATGCCAAATAATTTAATAATCAAAATTGTTTTAATGATAAATATTCAAAATTAACAATTTTCATTGAAAGATAATATTAAATTTTGAATTTAATGTAGATTTTCTGAAATCTCATCACAGTTACAAACAAAATAGTCAGACTTAATAACAAAATATGTTTACTTCCAAATTTAAATCTTATTAATACAATCAGATTTATAATTGAATATTTTTCAAACTGAAAAATAAATATATTATTAATTAGATTTGCATAACCATAAATTTGATCATGCATATGGACAACATTCGGTTACTAATACATATTCAATATTTGTTATTTACATATATAAAATGATTAATATTTTAAGAATCACCTAATTTTATGAATTGTTAATTTAGAATTAAATTCAAAATGCAAATCTAATTAATCTTGATAAGATTGTCCAGATTATGTTAATATTCTTTTATATTAATAAAGATTTATTAAAAAAAATATTATCATAAAATCTAAACCAGAAATGGTTATTCTATTCAAATTCAAAATTAAGAATTCTACCACAAGTAAAATTAAAACATATACATTTTTGTGTCTAAACATGAAAACTTTCATATTACGCTATTCTTTACTTGGATAACTACTATTCAAGTTGCCAAACAAGTCAATTTAGTACAATATTTATATAAAAAATTATTTTAATTTATATTTAAAAATCATTCCAAAAATTCAAATTTTAATTTAGATTAGTTTGGATTTTCTTAAATATATTTTAGATTAATTATCAAAAATCACAAAACTAGTTGTTTCTTTACAAAAATAATAAATCGGATATTAATTTATATTTAATTTAAATATTCAAATTTAAATAATATTCTCATAATGACAGACATGATAAACGATATGTTATTGTATATTTTTATCATAATCAATCAGCCTAAAATTTAAAACATTTGAAATTAGTAAATATTTATATTATACGGTAATACGAACGGGCGGATTAGAATTATTTTTTTATAATCGCGGTCATTCTCGGATTAATATGAATTGACGAGTTAGAATTATTTTTTTATAATCACGTTCATATTTAATACTAGAAAAACTTAAATCTACAAAAATAAACTATATCTAAACACAAAAATAAATCTTTGTCACTTATTAAAAAAATTATATCTATAAAACAAATTATATCTAAATACAAAAAAAAATATTACAAAATTTGATAAACAAAAAAAGAAAAATTTCCGGTAAAATCTAGTTTGATCATTATGATATCAAAACAATTTTATTAAAGCATTAGAAGAACTGCATGTTCAACTGTAATGCAACGTATTTAGACCAGTTGGTTTAATTTTAAAGTTTGGGTGGTTAAATATAATAATTATAAATTTGATTACTTATAGTTATTGGTAATAATAATGCGAACTCAAGACGGCTAATTAATAAGGGTTTTAAACTATAAAGAAAGAGATGTAGACGTTAGGCAATCATGCAGGTTGTCACATGCAGATGTAGCCATGTAGGTGGACCAATCGAAAAGCCTTTGAAGCTGAAAAAACAAACCATGCAAATGTTTCAAATAATATAAAATTTCCAATCATATAAAGGGCAAAGAAAGTTAATGCTATTTACTATATATGGACAGATTAAATAAAGGCCTCAATAATTATACATGAAGGAACCGATAAATATGATAAATCCTATTTTCTAAATGTTATGTAATTTTTCAAGATATATTTTTATTTCACCAAAAGAAATTGGCAAATTGAAGTTTTGTAATTATGGAAAATGTACAAGATTTTGAAAAAATTGTGCCATTGCTTTTCCACTCAATTAAGTATTGATTTAAATTGAGAAACATGTCAAAGATAATAAAATGTTTTGACAGTGATTTATATGAGTTATAATTTTTGGTTCTCATTCAATATAAATATATAGATATGAAACTCAAATTATACTAGTTTGTTTGTGTTGGTTATGGTTAGATAATGAATTTCACTGAATATATAGAGTCGTTGTAATATTTTAGGTAACAGTTTCGGGTCCCTAATCAATTCAAATTTCAAAGTAATGGAGACTCCTTAGAAATATGTTTCAGAGAAACAAACAAACACATGCATTTTTTTTTGTTCAACAACAAATTAACACATACATTTAAAATTTTAAACTGTAACAATATTAATGCCTCGCCATCGATTTCTCCTCAGAGATTTCTTTTCCTCAATCAGAGAATTTATAAGATTATAAGAATGTAAATGATTTGGAATGACCTTTTTTTCTTTCTTTCTTACCAGCATTATTGGGAGGAAATTGAAATGTTGGAGATAGACACATCTACAAGTTAAGAAATGGAAAACAATTTTTTTTTTTTTTTAACTAAAAAGAAAGAAGAAGAAAATAATAGAAAAAAAGAAAAATGAAAGCTGGCGAGGGCATCTGATTCGGTTGCCTTCACATGGATTCCCATCCTTTAGAGCATCTCCAATGGGGGTTCTTAGAGGAGAGGTTCTTAAAATTTTATAATGACAAATAATGATAAATATTAGAGAGGTTCTTAACTTTGAAAAAAAAGGTTCTTAAAGTTCTTATTTAAGAACTTTTTTTGGGGTTCTTAGAAAGAAGTTCTTAAAATTTATAATTAAAATATTGGTAAGAACCCCATGAGGGGTTCTACCATTGGAGATGGTCTTATGTCCCATCTCTCCTAAAGACCCATCTTTTTGTTCTCAAACCCTTTTTTAAAAAAAATATAAAAACTTCATTTACGTGAGTATTATTAATACTCTTCTTCTTATTGTTGATGTAAATTAACACCATCTTCAAAAAGCTTAAATGGAATTAAAATAATAATACTAAGCGATGACACATTCTTTTCTACTGATAAGAAATTGCGACTTCTTGTTATGTATTATGGCAGACTTTCTTGTCCCACAATATACACGGAACCAAAGACGTGTTGGTTTGGTGGTAAATGAATGGGTATGTAACCATTCAGTCCCGAGTTCGAATGCATTTGGGAGGAACTATTTACATTGTTTGGGTTCCCGATAAATAAGTTAAAAATAACTTAAAAAAAAAAAAAATTACGCGGATTAAGACTTTTTGGTTGAGTAATTTATTGATTAATAGCCTAGATGATGCGGAAAAAGGAATACTCAGAAAGGAATGCTCCAAAAAAAAAAAGGAATATAATGCATGAATTACTTACTTCTTTGATCTCTTATTAATGTATAAATTACAAGAAGAAGAAAAAGAGTGAACTAGAACTATCACACGACATATCTTCTGTTTCCATCCTGTCTCAACACGACCTCTTAGACTCTTACTGTAAGATGACTAAATCATGTAGAGTCTTACATGTTTATAAATATCTCTAGTTATGAACTTACTATAGAAGGAATGTTACTAAATCAAGATTAAATGACTTGGTTAATTATTCTAATTTTTTTCGAGATCAATGGTAGTGAAACCTTCTTCAGCAGAGAAACGTGTTTGCACTCGTGTATCTCCAATCTTTTGATGATCGACAGGCAATTTATAACTATCGTCGATGGCTAGTGCATCATCCCCTTGCTGCTGATGAACAACGAGCACCGAGAAATGAAAATCTGGCGACGTCAACATATCTCCGATCACACCTAACTCAGAGCATTCACTCCAATCCGTGAGTCCGTACAAGACCGAAGACTCTAGGTCATGGTCCCGACCCACTAACACCATGTCATAAGCCTCTCCAAGTGAGCTAATCGCTTGCGTCGTCTCCACGCCATCTCTCACTATCTCCTCTACGTAATGCACTTTCCCTTTGTTCGCTGCGAGGCTCTTGAAGTCGTTTATAAGATCGTGCTCGGCCATTACGCTGTAATCCTCATCCTGAAGGGAGCTTTTGTGACGAAAATGTATCATCGTGACGCTAAGCTCCGGTTTTTCAGCCATCCTCATGCATAACGCGAGCGCCTCCGCGTCGTCCCGGCCTCCAATGAAGAGCACCGCCACGTTCTGCCACGTACTGGTCATCAAGACCGAGCGACGTCCCTCGCACTCCCCTCGGTCTATGAATATCGCGACCGAACAAGGTGCCGCTTCAAGCACGTTGAGGTTTATGTTCCTAATGGGCGCTTTGACTTGTCCGACCGTCCCGTCAATTGCGTACTGCTTGTGGAACGGAATCACGATTAACGTCGCCTTCTTGTCGAGTGCGAGCGTGCATACGTCGTTGTTTATACTCGAGAAAGGCGCGGCTGCGGTGAAATGTTGCGCCATGAGAGTACTCTGATGCATCATAGATTTAAGATATGTATGTATTTAGATTAAATATATATCATATATAGCGAAATTGAGAATACTATTTAGATTTTGGTTGTTTGTTTACGTTTTTATTTGTCTTTACGTTTATATTTACTATGTATATTTTCCAAAACCAAAATAAAAAATTAAGTATATTAAGCCAAAAAATTGTTAGTTGTGTAAACAACAAACGCAAATGAACCATCTCGTTTAATTTTGGTGTTTATGTTTGTATTTTCGGTTGTATGTTGGTGTTTATATTTATTTTAATATATATTCCAAATCAATTACTAACTTTAAGTATTTCAAGCAATTTTTTTTAATTTGTCAATTGTAAACGTAAACACTAGATGTAAAACGAACCCTATCGGTTACTTTAGAGACTTTTACGTTTGCACTTTGCATTTTCGGCTGTTTGTTTGTGTTTGTATAAACTGTATTTGCATTTAGGTCTATATATATTAAGTATGTATGTTTCCCAAATGATCTAATAACCTTAAGCACTTTAAGCAAAAAATAATTTGTTAATTGTAAATGTAAACGTCAAAGGCAAACAAACCCTATCGTTTACACTTTATAAAAGCATTTTCTGAAAAATTAAACTTTATTGTTGTTATCATCTATACGCAGACAGAAAAAAAACAAAAAGTTGTGTTTGTGTACCTGATACTTTTGCTCAAAACGTTGGAAGGCACTGACGATGTGTGTGGATTGGGCCGTGTTTGGGTCCAGTTTGTTCATTTGGTGGTGCGGTGTGAGGACCGCGTGAGCTCGGCCTTTGAGCTCGACGAGGTGCAGCGTGAAGAATGAGATAGGGTTAAACCGTGTAGGGTAAGTAGCTTCAAGAAGGTTCACCATGGAAGGAACGTTTTCGACGTTGTAGATGCAAAGAAGAAGACGGAGCTGAAGATTGCGTTGTCTCGTGTTGAGGATCGTTCGTTTGCTTTTGCTTTTGTAGCGTTTTGAAGGATCGTAGAGGTACACGACGAGGAACCGCGAAATCCCCGTTACGAGCAAAAGCGTTATTATCACCAGATTAAAGCATTCTGTGTCAAGAACCTGTAAACAATGTTATTTACTTTTTGACCTTTAGTTAAAAGAAACTTTACTTGGAGATTTGAAAAACTAATCAATGACTAATCCAGTTCCCTGGCACTAAACTTTATTATGAGTACTTTACTCACGGATGATGTTAGCATATATGTAAGCTTATATAAGCAAAGTATATACATATATGCTAACATCAGCCGTGAGTAAAGTACTCGCAATAAGCCTCCTGTTAAATTAATCAAAACCAAATTAGGCAACGTCTATTTTATTTTATATACCTGAGCGTCTTTCCACACGACAGTAATGTAGATTTCGATGATACCTTGGCAACACATCAAGAACGCCAAACAAAGCGCGTCTCCGATCTGCGTTTTACAGTAAGCAGACGCAGCCGCTGTTCCAAGGAACTTGCAGCCGTAAGTGATCAAGAGAATGACCTCAATCAGTATCGCATGGTGCTCATGGCTCTCTGTGATCACAGAGAAATTAGTCTGTAACCCACAAATGGCGATGAAACAGGGGAGGAGCATATTTGAAGCAATCATATCGAGTTTCGTAGCTAGTTCTGTCCCCAAAGGCGGGCCGTCGGGGAGCGAAACGCCTAGCCAAAACGCTCCAAACGCAGCGTGGACGCCCAACACCTCTGCGCTAATGCTAGCTATAGACAAAACCAAGAGGACCAGGAAGAACGGGACAACGTCTTTATTGTTCATCGATTTGCTGTTTCTCTTGGTGAGCCATACGATCAAAGGACTAAAGAGGAATGTAATCACCAGAAGAAGAGCTGTGATCATGAGAATCGCCAAAACGCTACTCATCGTCCGCTCACGCGTGTAGAGATTAAACACTAGGGCCACGAACCAGCTAACAACTTCGCAGACCATTGAGCAGTTGGTGGCTAACCGTCCTAGCTCTGAGTTGAGGATGTTAAGTTCCGCTAAGACCGTGGTTGTAACCGGGAATGATGTCATCGAGCTCAAGGAGACCGCGGTGCTTGTGCAGCGAATCACATCGTCGGGAAGTCCCAAAGTTCTTGTAATGAAGAGAATTGTGAGGCTCCCGAAGGAGAACGGGAAGGCGTAAGAGGCTGTACCAATGAGGATGGCTTTAGAACCGACTTTTTTTATAATACTGGCATCGATTTTGAGTCCGAGAATGAAGAGATGGATGATGAAACCGACGTTTGAAAGCGTTTGTATTATGAGCTTGCCTTCAGCGGGAAGGAACATTGCCATGTACGTCATGTTATGTCCTAAGAGAGACGGTCCTAGAATAATACCAGTCTATACATACACAAGAATGTTTCAAAACATTTTATCGCGAAAACAAATCAATTAAGACATTGAAAGTGATATCAGAAAGTTATACCAAGACTTGAGCAGAGATCATTCCTTGTTTTAAAGGTTGAAGGAGGCGGAAGATAAGCCTAGAGAGGAGGATGATGACTGACATTTGAAGCAAGAGAAGTGGCATTGAGTATTTGAGAGGGTTACTGTTCATGAAAATGCCTTTTGAGGTCAACATGTTTTGCTTCTGGCACACAAGCTCCTCCATCATGAATGGACCGTGCACATTGCCCCAAAGTGATGCGTTGGTCTCCTCTCTGCCTAACGTCGACAAATCCATGGTATTTTCTTATCTGTAAAAAGAAGAAACCGAGTAGAGAGAGAGAGAGAGAGAGTAGATTTGGGGTTAAACTATGAAATCTATGTTTTCATATTTTGAGGAGAAAATGTAATGGTAAGAATGAGAGATGCTTCTATGTGCAATGTGAATGTTAATGAGATGGAGAAGAAAACAGAGGACTCTGTTTTTACTTGGGGTAACAAAGGCTAACTTCAGATTGGTTCCAAGAGTTTGGTGAGGTCAAAGAAAGAAGACACAGAGAACGAGAGAGGTATGTGAGAGAAGAGAAGAAAGATGATCCTATATTTGTTGTTTCTATTTTTTGTTTCTTTCTATTTTTTGTTTGGATGATGTTCTTTGCGCATCGTCTCCACCGTTCTAAATATGTGGTTTTGGTTTCACTTCTAAGTTCTAATAACGGATTAAGATTTTAAATTGTATATAAAAAAAAAGTAACAAATGAAACTAGTTCACACAATGTGGAGATTAAAATGCACCAACCAAGCAAAATGGATTACATACGGCTATTATTGCTTATCAATCTTGAATGTGAAATGTACACAAATCAAGCAAAAGACCAAAGACAAGAAACTAAAACGGACTCTCAAGTGTTTTAAAGTCACACCCATGAAAAGTGAGGCCAAGATGATAATAACTAGTAACCACCACTCTGTACAACACAAAGCACTGGCTGTGTTACAAACTTACAAACAAATAAACAAACAGTAATGAGCACCATAGTAAGAGTTTTTCCAAATCCTAAATGATAATACTATTGACTAAGTCCCAAGAATGTTTTGTTTTCATGAGCGACGTAGCGCGGTTGGGATATCGTGATTGTGTCTTCCTTCATAGGTAGTGAGAACCGCTCTCTCGTCTTCTGCGGATCTTTCTACTTGCTTCCTCACTCCACAACCTTGGTATGTGCACTTGTAGTAGCTCCTGTTATAACAGAGAGGATTAGAAAGATGAAAACAACTTAAAAATCAGAGAAATCAGTTTTAATGATTTGTAACCTTGGATTAGTATTTCCCTTGACAACTTTTTGACCATACTTCCTCCATTTAAAGCCATCTATGAGAACATCAATGTCACTTATTGTTTGAACCACAACTCTTGGTTCTTTCACTCCTCTGCTTACTTCTACAGACATTCCTTCATCTTCACCTTCTCTTTTCCTGTTACACAAAAACTCCAAAAAAATCATTTTCTTTCTTTCTTACAAACCTTTTGCTTCCCACTAACTAACAAACTACTTACAATCTCTTATTCTCAGGTTGCTCCTCCTCTCCGTCTATCTCACCATACTCCGGTTTAAAGCTTTTCTGCTCAAGATCACTGTAGTCGAATGAGATCGAAGAATTCTCTGATTGATCATGTGCTTCACTAACAACAGAAGAAGGATTAAACACTCGTCTCGCATTAGCCGAGGAAGTTATTGATGTTGATCCTGATGGTTTCTTGGTGAACTCGGGCTTAGGATGGTTATGACCTCCTTTGTAGATGATCTCAGTGATCTGTCCATCAGAAGCAGTCTCAACAATCTTCTTGGAAACACAATTGGGATATGTACACTTGAAGTAACTCCTCGGGTTTTCGCTCTTCTTCACTTGTTTCTGACCGTATTTTCTCCAACCATAACCATCATTAGAGTTCCTGCTCACCATGTATGATGGTACCTTAATCTGCCGATCCGATCCAAGACTTTGATTGTTTTGCGATGCAATCTCACGAGGCATCAGATCCTGCTTCTTCTGAAGATCATGTGTTTCTTGCAAAGCCTGGAAAATAAGGGAAAAATAGAAACAAGTTTGAATCAGTACGAGGAAGTGTAGTTGCTTGATTTGTGAAAGATGTCTCAAAAAACGCTAAGGGAAATACATACAGAAGAAGCGTTTGACGGTTGCGGTTGCGATTGTAACTGCCAGGGAAAATCTGAGTGATTGTTTGATCCATTGAAGCCTTGAAATGGAAACGCTCCTGTCGTCGGAGATATCAAACTCTGCAAGTAAACCACAAACCAGAGAAAAACTTCGGATAAGCTGCTAGTTTGAAGACAGAACGAACAATACAGAACATCAGAGAACAGAGGAAAGGATTTGGATTGATTTCTTACAAGCTTGAGTAGTTTACGAGAATCGTATAATAATAACAAACATGAAACTCGTATTCCGATTTTCATGGATTTTTTTGTTTTCCATTTTATCTTTCAATAAATATATGAAAAGCGGTGAAATGATTAAGATAGGCGGAAGCTTTACATGTGAGGAGCTGAGAAGAAGAGGAGAATCAAGCAAATCGGAGAAGGCAAAATGAGAAGATTGGGAAATCGGAAGTGGAGGAGGCTGCGCCGTCTTGAACTTGGGTAAACCCGAACCGGTTCTCTCCGGGTAAAACCCATCACTCTGATACAACGAGACCGACCCGGAAACACGAAAGTCTTCGTCTTCTTCGTAGCAGTCAACGCCGGAGGAAGCAAGGAGGTCGGTGAAAGAAGTCGACGACATGGACTCTTAATAAAAGGAGACAACTTTCTCAGAACAAAAAGGATTTTGCTAAAAAAAGAAAGTTGAAACTTTTTTGCAGAGAAATGATCTATGAAAAGAGGATAAAAAGATGTTGAAGAAAAAGGATTGGGTAAAGACGACGACGGTGGCGTATCGAGCAAGGTTTTTTCTATCATACACATTTTGTCTTTTTCTACTTGGCCCTAAAAATATCATTTTTATTATTATAAATGGTTGACCAATGAGATTAGTTTTTGATGGGTCGTCTCCAAAATCGTGATAAAACTTCCGGTGTGAAACCGCGTGTTTAAAGGTATCTTTCGTCATCGTTGATGATTAAGACCAGGCACGTTAACCAAACCGGGATTGAACCAAAGTATCAAACCGGGATTGAACCAAAGTATCAAACCGTCGGTTATACACACCAGGTACAGTCTCATCCTCATCATCATAATAATCTTTTAAAGACAAACAAAAAACAAAACACTTTTTTGTTGTTGTTGTGTTCTTATTTCTTGGCAAAAGAGATGATCATTGGATTCTGGGGAGTGATCTTGAAACCCTGAAGAGCTTCCATAGCCATGGAAGACTGAACATCGTCTTCGTATTCCACAAACGCAATCCCTGGCTTTGCGTCGATCATTCTTATCTCTTTGAATCCCGGGTACGGTTTGAAGAGATACTCAAGCATCACGCTTGTTGTCTCGTGCGGAAGATTCTGAATGAAGAGTATGTTGTTTGGTGGCATCGCTTCTTGCCCGCTCGGCTGTTTTTAAAACGCAGAGACAAAACGAAAAATCATCATCATCAGCTCCAGATACAATAGAATATATTATATTCAGGTTGTGGAGAAGCTCGAGGGATGCAACAATGGAATGGAAACCAGAAGATTGTCCTGAAGAAGGTGAGAAAAAAAGAACACTTACCGCAGGGGCTCCTCCGTTCTGGGAAGTTGGGCCATTAGCCATGTTTGGTCGTTGGGTTTCTTCACGCTTTCTTTCAACTGAAAGTAACAAATGTAGTTTGCAAACTTTAGATGCAATCATGCAAGAAAGAAAGAAAAGACAAAGTTACCTTTTTCTTCTTGCTTCCTCTTCTTATCTTTTGGAACGAAAGTTCCATCAGCTTTAGTAATACAATCTGACTTTGATTTCGCGTATTGTATGCGCTGCACTCAAAAGACAACACATTAAAACTTTTTGAAAATATATCAACCTGATTGGAAGCAGTTGAATAGTGCATACACCCGAAAGAGGAAAGATTTTAGTTATACAATGCACATAACAAACAGATCAAAGATTTTGACAGCAGACAACACAAGAGAATGTGATGAAGAAGGGACTATAAACATCAAAAAAAACAAAATCTAAACACACACATATAATAAACTGATGAAAGATTGGGAATGAAAATGGTGACATCGAGACGCAAAAGATTTATGCTTTAGCACTCCAATCGATTCATATAACAAACAGAAGTTCAATTTCAGGGAAATTCTAAAGAGATGGATAAACTCAGGGAGAAAAGAGCTGAGAAAGGTGATTGGATACTGACCATTGGCTTATCATAGAAGGGGAAATTCTGCATCTGACGGACAGCATTACTAGCAGCAGTGACTTCACTAAACGCAACCCAAGCTTGTCCCCGGAGCTTCGGAGTCTTTAAAGCAACCACATCAAGTATCTTCCCAAACTGAGAGAACAAACAGTAAAGAGATCTCTTCAATTCTGGAAAACAAAAACACCAAGTTAGATAAACAAGAGGCCAAAAAGCATGAGATTGATATTGATATTGATACTGCCCTTATCGCCTAAAACAATTGATTGGACTTCAATCGTGAAAGCAGAGACTATAAACATATATCTTCCTCATAACCTCGTCACTAGATTCAATACGATTCCGAAAACCCTAAAAGTTAGAGACGAACACTCTATTAACAACAGCTAAACCAAAACAAAAATTCCAACACTAAGCACTGTAGCAGCTGGATTAAGCTGTAAGAGAGAAAACCAAACGGGAAATTACTGGTACAAGCAGCTCATGGAATGGGTTTCAAAAAAATCTACGAGTTTCGAGATTACTTGACGAATTCGGATAGAGAGAAGAGAAATTACCTTCTTTCTTGATCTTTTCGTTGAGGTTTTTGATGTAGATTGACTGATTCGGTGGGATATCTGCCGTTAACATTTTTTTCGACTGTGCTCCGCGAAGACGATGACGACACCGAGCCTGAGAAATTTAGCGAGAGACCTAATGGAAACGCCCGAGAGAGAGACGGAAAGAAGAAGAGTTTAGTTTTGCGTTTTCAATTCCAGACTTCAAAACGACGGCGTCTCGATTGTTGGTCGATGGTTTTATGGTTTTTAAATCAGGACCGACCGGACCGGATTGAATCGGACCGTAAATCTAATGAGTAGCCGGATTGGATATTTCGACCAAAACTATTCAGGCATAGTTCTGGCCAAAATATCCACAACCGAAAAATCAAACCGAATTAGAATGTACCGAATCGAACTGAATAGTTATAAATATCCAAATGATTTATTTTATAAAATATTTCGGATATTCGAACCGAAACCGAAACCTGAACGGATATCCAAGATATACGAAATACAATTATATATCTAAAATTATTATGTATATTTAATTTTAAAATAACTAAAATACTTAAAATTACAATTATAAACCGAATATATTAGTTATGTTTAAACCGAAATAACCAAAATACTCGAAATATTTAAAAATCTTTGGTTATATTTGTCAAAATTAAATAATTTTTACAAAATTTAACCAAATTTTATTTAAATTAAACAATTTTTTAAAAAGTTTTTTCGAGAATTGAGATAAATTTTGGGAACCCGAACCCGGACGGAAACAAATCCGATCCAAAAAAGGAAACACCCGAATGAGTCCTAGATTTCTAAACTTTGGGTACCTGAAACCCGAAAAAACCGATCTGAACCTGAACGAGTACCGGAATGCCCAGGCTAAATCAGGTCATTCAAACGAATTGTTTGAGTCAGATTTAATAAATTTTAATCTACAAACAATGCCATCTAAAATCTCATGGGTCATGGCCAGATTATATAGAATCAACAAAGGTGCAAACTCCTTGTATCTACATTTCATGTGAGAGCCGATTGATGCAATGTACTAAATAATGTCTTTTCTCACATTATTTTTAGCTTCTTCCTTGAAGAAACACGGCGACCATTGCGACTACTAGAGAATGATCGATGGATCCTGGAAATATAGTTAGCCGGAACTTGCTTCTCCCTACGTAAATCTGCCTCAGCTTGTACATCAAACTCGTCTGCCACCAAATAAAAAAGGAACAGAGATCACACTAGAGGAAAAACTAAAAGCACAAAATGACATCTTTCAGAAAATATCTACAAAACAAGTGAATCCGACTTCAACTGAACAAACAGGTGTTGAATGTGTTTCTACAATCGTAAGGCTCGATGCTTTTACCATTAACTACATCTCACATATTCCATCAGCAAGCATGAACTGTTGGAGGTGGGCCTAGCACCCCCAATTAGTTAGGCCCATCTTAGGAAAGGCCGTTCTTCGGTGCGGTCACCGGACTTAATATCACCGACCTGCAAAACCACTCTTCAGCTCGGTAGCCGACCTGAAAGCAACGTACCCCGGGCCCGCGCTGATGCCCCGCCAGAGCAGGAAGTGTCAGAAGAGTAGGCGCGTGGGAGTTGGTAAGGCAGTACCCTACCCGCGTAGGGACGTGCCTTCGACCCGACGTCCCACCAACCCTGCAGAGCTGACAAGGGCAGGAGGGAGCAGGTGGAGCAGAGTTGGTGAAACAGTGCGTTGCTCTGCAACACGCCACGCCGAGCTCATCATGACCTCTCTCCTCGAAAGCCGGGACACGCCTCCTAGGCCACCTTACCCGCAAAAGAGGCCGTAGACGACACGTGGCCCGAGATCCCGGGGAGCAGGAAGCCGACCCCGACTATATATACCCCTCATATGTCATTAATGAGGGGGACTGGGATTTTTACTCTCTCACCTACCACAAGCCACCCGACCTCTCTATCTTTGTAACGAGACAACACTTTAGAACGCCGAACTGGACGTCCTTCGGAACCAGTTCGTAATTCAAAAGCGTTTGCTTCTCTTTCATCAATAAAACGAAACACGGCCCCCGGCCTACTCATATTTCTCCCGACCTGTCTTAATTGTGGTTAAATTGCTCTATTAACGAAAATCTCACCTCCCGTCTCCTAATCATTCTTTAAACACGCTTAGTGATCCGTGGGATCAACAATTGGCGCTAGAAGGAGGGGCAGAGATTCTTCTATACGCACGGAGCAGTTCAACCACCACCGCCCCCAAGATGGCAATTCCGACCCCAAGAGTGTTGTCAGACCAGGACACTCCGGCCCAAACAACGGCCCAGGCCCCGACAACGGCCCCGCCAACGACTCGAACGACGGCGACCATTCCGTCGTCAGCCCGAGCAGCTGCCAACCAGGCGATTCCTCGAGAGCAATTCTCCAGGGCCCCGCCCCCGGCTTCAGCACCCGCTCATTCCGACGGCTCCGCCGCCCACAACGCGCCACGAGCATCGGAAGACCAGCCCACGCCGTCCGTCGTGATGCAGACCCTGCTCGCCCGGATCGATGAGCTAACGCGAGCCACCGACCAACGGTTCGCCACGTTAGGGGCCTCCCGTGACCGGTCGGACAATGTCGGGTACCCCGACGTCCATCCCAGAGAACCGGTCTCTCGGGAAGAAACCCCCCGCTTCCGGACAAGCCGACCGAGCGACTCGCCGTCTGGATCCGAAGGGCCGGACGGACGTTTCATCCCGGCCGTAGGAAGCCACCCGGGCGACGAAGCCCACCATCTCCGATCCAGCGCGGAGCGCTCAAGAGACGCGGAGTTCGAGGCTATGAAGGAGACCATCCGTGCGATGTCCTCCAAAATCCACCAAGCCACCAGCGCGGCCCCGGAAATCGATCGCGTCCTCAGAGAGACGCAAAACACGCCGTTCACCCGCCGGATCGCCTCCGTCCCACTCCAGCACCTCGGAAAGCTCAAGCTACAGCCCTACGCGGGCACCACCGACCCGGCCCAGTATCTGACGGCGTTCACCATCGCCATGGGCCGCGGCCACTTCTCACCAGACGAGCGCGAAGCCGCTCACTGCCAGCTTTTCGTGGAGAACCTCACCGGCCCGGCCCTCACGTGGTTCTCTCGGCTAAAGACGCACTCCATCGACAGCTTCAGGGACCTGTCGACCACCTTCCTCGAGCATTACTCCATCTACATCCGCCAGTCCGCATCCAGCGCGGACCTCTGGGCAATGAACCAGGGAGCAAAGGAATCGCTCAGGTCCTTCATCGAGCGCTTCAAGGCCACGGCCTCCCAGAGCAACGTGACTGACGAGTCAGCGCTCCCCGCTCTGAGAAAGGGACTGCGGGCCGATTCGGCCTTCAAAGACGACATGAAGCTTAACAGGCCGCGCTCGCTGGAAGACGCCTTGCACCGCGCTGGACTCTTCGTCGAGCTCGAGGAGGAGAAGGCGGCTGAGTCGAGAAACAGCACCCCTCACAAGGCCCCGGTCCCAAAGGAGCGGCCTCAGGAAAGGTACCAGGAGCCTCGTCAACACTACGATGACGAGTACCAGCGCAGCAAGGGAAAGCAGGCCGCCGCATTCCTGGTCAGCGGACCGCCCTCCGGCCCCCGTCTGCGCGGTCCCATATTTCCCACCGGCCCCGCGCCAGGGTTGCCTTGGAACAAATACGTATGGGATCCCCACCAGCAGGATCGGCGTCCCGACGAGCCGAGCGATAGGGAGTTCCGACCAGATGAGCCCTACGACAGGACGGCCTTCTGCGACTTCCACCGGCGAAAGGGGCATCCGACCTCTCACTGCCGCGCCCTCCAAGAGGTCCTGCTGAAACAATTTCAGCGGGGAGAAATCAGCGTCCCAGAGCGGCTGCGACCGCATGCTCGGGACGGCGATCACGATCAACCCCGCGACAACCAAGGTCGCGAGGATAACCGGGCTAGGCCCTACCACCGCGCCCAGAACGACGACCGGCGGCGACGATCTCCCTCGCGAGACCGGGAAACAGGTAGATCGCCTCCCCCGGCCCGCACTCTGATAGGGATGATCATGGGAGGCCTCCTCTCGTGTAACGACTCAGTGCGGTCCATCAAGCGTCACGAGAGGAGGACCGACGCATCCCTGAAGTGGCACTCCGGGCCGGAGATCGACGCCCAGGACACGAGCAAGAGGGGGATATGTTTCACTGAGGCCGATGCGGCCGGGGTCCGCCAGCCCCACAACGACCCCCTCGTCGTACAAGTCCGCGTAGCCGACTGCGACGTTAACCGAGTCCCCGTCGATACGGGCAGCCGGTCGACCTCATCTTCAAGGATACCCTCGCCAGGATGAACCTGAACGGGGTCGAGATCAAGCCGCACTCCATCCCGCTAACCGGCTTCGCCGGGGACACCGTCAACGGAATCGGCACCATCGAATTGCCGGTCTACGTAGGTCGGGTGACGAAAATAGTCAAGTTCGTGGTTTTCGACACCACCCCGATCTACAACATCATCCTTGGAACCCCCTGGATGCACTCGATGAAGGCGGTCACGTCGACGTACCATCAGTGCCTCAAGTTCCCTAACCAGGCCGGCACATACACTCTTAGGAGTAACCAGAGGGTCTCCCGCGCCTGCTTCGCCATCGAGCACAAGCTGCGCCGCGCCGCGCCGGCCTGCTTGGCCATCAATGCGCTTCAGCCCGGCGAGCTCGGCGCCCAGGACCTCCCCGGGCGGGACCTTGTCACCCAGGTCAACATCGACCCACGCGACCCCGCCCGCTGCGTCGGCATCGGCACCGACCTCGACGAGAGCATCAAGCAAGAGCTGGTCGAGTTCCTAGGGCAGAACGTCTCCACCTTCGCCTGGTCAACTGGCGACATGCCCGGCATTGACCCGAACACGTGCAGCCACGAGCTCAACGTGGATCCAACCTGCAGGCCGGTCAAGCAGAAGCGGCGGAAGCTTGGCCCGGAGCGCGCCCAAGCGGTCAATGATGAGGTAGAGAGGCTCACCGCGGCCGGCTCGATCACCGAGGTGAGATACCCGGACTGGTTAGCCAACCCAGTGGTAGTCAAGAAGAAAAGCGGAAAATGGAGGGTCTGCGTGGATTTCACCGACCTCAATAAGGCATGCCCTAAGGACAGCTTCCCCCTCCCCCGAATCGACCAGGTCGTCGAAGCCACCGCAGGAAACGAGCTACTCTCCTTCATGGATGCCTTCTCGGGGTATAACCAAATCCCCATGCACCCCGATGATCAGGAGAAGACCGCGTTCATCACGGACCGAGGCATTTACTGCTACAAGGTAATGCCCTTCGGACTAAAAAACGCCGGGGCCACCTACCAACGGCTCGTCAACCGGATGTTCGCCGACCAAATAGGCCGCACTATGGAGGTATACATAGATGACATGCTGGTGAAGTCTCTGGTGGCAACCGACCACGTCACTCACCTCCGGTCCTGCTTCCGAACGCTGAACGAATACAATATGAAGCTGAACCCGGCCAAGTGTTCCTTCGGCGTCACATCGGGCGAATTCCTCGGGTACATCATCACCCAGCGCGGGATCGAGGCCGACCCCAAGCAGATCCGAGCTATCATCGAGCTCAAATCCCCGGAGAGCACGCGTCAAGTACAACGACTCACCGGGAGAATCGCCGCACTAAATCGATTCATCTCCCGCTCTACCGACAAGTGTCTCCCGTTCTACCAACTGCTCCGGGCTAACAAGCGGTTTGAGTGGGACGACAAATGCGAGGACGCCCTCCGACAGCTGAAGGAGTACATATCCACTCCCCCCGTCCTGTCCAAGCCAGAAGAAGGCGAAATCCTCTACCTCTACGTCGCCATCTCCACGTCAGCAGTCAGCGGCGTGCTAGTGCGGGAAGACCGGGGTGACCAAAAACCCATCTCCTACATCAGCAAATCCCTTGACGACGCGGAGAGCAGGTACCCGACTCTGGAGAAGCTCGCCTTGGCAGTGGTCGTCGCAGCTAGAAAGCTCCGGCCATACTTTCAATCCCATGCGATTGCCGTCCTAAGCACCTACCCCCTCAGAACCATCCTCCACAGCCCGAGCCGATCGGGCCGGATAATGAAGTGGGCCGTTGAGCTGAGCGAGTATGAAATCGAGTACCGAGGTCGGACCGCGATCAAATCTCAGGCCCTGGCCGATTTCCTAGTCGAGTTGGCACCCGAGCTGGCAGTCAGCGAAGTGCCCGAGGTGTGGACTCTGCATGTCGACGGATCGGCTTCCAAGCACTGGTCCGGCGTTGGCATACGCCTCGAAACCCCAACCAAGGAGATCCTCGAGCAGTCTTTCCGCCTGGCCTTCCCGGCATCAAACAACGAGGCAGAATACGAAGCTCTGATCGCCGGCCTGCGCCTAGCAAAGGAGGTCGGCGCGAAGAAAATCCGGGCTTACTGCGACTCCCAGCTCGTCGCCAATCAGTTCAGCGGGGAGTACGAGACCAAGAACGATCGCATGGATGCCTACCTCACGGTGACCCAAGGCTTGGCCGCAGACTTTGCCGAGTTCACCCTGACAAAGATCCCCCGAGGCGATAACACTTCCGCAGATGCCCTCGCCGCGCTAGGATCCACCTCGGCCCCGGTCCAACGACGAGTGATCCCGGTCGATATCATCGATTTCCCCAGCATCGAGCTGCCAAAGGGGGCCTACTTGATCAACCCCCAGGCCGCGGACGAAGGAGCACCACCTCCCGAAGTTCTACCACCACCCCCGGTCGAGCCCGAACTGCCAGACTGGAGAGTCGACCTACTGCTATACATCGCAGACGGCATTCACCCCCCAGACCGATGGGCCGCCCGGCGGCTAAGAAAGAAGTGTGCCCAATATACGATGCTGGACGGCAATCTGTTCCGATGGAGCGCTTCGGGAACCCTGCTCGCCTGCCTCCACGGGCAGGAAACCATCGACGTGATGAAGGAAATGCACGAAGGCGCCGACGGAAACCATTCCGGTGGCCGGGCTCTCGCCCTGAGAATACGGAACCAAGGCCACTACTGGCCGACAATGCTCCAAGACTGCGAAAAATTCGCAGCCCGGTGCGAGAAGTGCCAGCGCCACGGTCCCCTCATTCACTGTCCAACCGAGCTCCTCGCCACTGCGGTGGCACCCTACCCCTTCATGCGATGGGCCATGGACATAGTCGGGCTCCTTCCCCGATCTCGCCAAAAGCGCTTCCTCTTAGTCATGACCGACTACTTCACCAAATGGGTCGAGGCCGAATCATACGCCAAGATCAAGGCAGAGGACGTCCGAAAGTTCGTCTGGAAGTTCATCATCTGCCGGCACGGGCTCCCGTACGAGATCGTCACCGACAACGGTGCCCAGTTCACATCGGCCCTCTTCGAAGACTTCTGCGCGAAGTGGAAAATCAGACTAAGTAAGTCCACTCCGAGGTACCCCCAGGGGAACGGACAAGCCGAGGACACCAACAAGACCATCCTCGACGGCCTGAAAAAGCGACTAGATAACAAGAAAGGGTCCTGGGCCGACGAGCTCGATGGAGTCCTCTGGTCCCACCGCACAACACCAAAGACATCGACTGGCCGAACACCGTTCAACCTCTCCCACGGCATGGAAGCAATGGCCCCATCCGAAGTCGGGCTCCCCACTCCTCGCCGCGCTATGCTCACCCAGCAACCCGCACTGAACAACGCCATCCTACTCAGCGAGCTGGATTTCCTTGAAGAGCAGCGGGACCATTCCCTACTCCGAATCCAGAACTACCAGCAGCTCGCCTCCAAATATTACAACAAGAAGGTTCAAGGCCGGTTCTTCGCCGAGGGCGACCTGGTCCTCCGCAAGGTCTTCGCTGTGCTCCAGGTCGGTGACCCTCCCTGCTCGTAGGGGACCAGGGGGGACCTCACCCTGGCCACTCGAGCTCCGCCTCCACGGCCGCCCTGACGACCACCACGGTCGCCCAGATGCCCGGTTCTACCCTCAGCTTGGCCAACACCGCGACCGCCAGAGGATCTAACCACCGTCTTCGGCCGGAGATGGGTCCCCGGGAGCAACGGGGCGGCCCCCGAAGTCGAGGGGGCCAACTGTTCCCCACTGTCTGCCCCTCGTCGCGGAGAAGAGGCATGTTCGGAATCACCGGAGGAGGAATTCGGAGAATCGTTACCGCCACCACGGGACGCCGATTCTTCGCTCGACTCAACTCTGATACCGTCTAACATCGGAGCCATTACACGGAGAGGAGGAAATCGAAAAGACAGGAAGAAAGTAGGAAGAGAAGGAGGAAATCGGAGAAAGGAGATTACCTTAAGAGTATGCGCAGAAGGTTTTAACAGTAGGAGGAAGAATGTTTAAATAGAGGAAGTGGGACAGTGAAGCGACGCCTGGACGCGTGTCAAAAGAAGCACGGCTGCCCAAAAAACCTAATGATGACGACTCCTCGATCTCCCACGCCAAAAAGCAGGGGGTGCCTCGATGCCCACGAAGCGTCTGTCACACGCCGCGCGTGGGCATCTCGCGCGAAAAACGAGGCAACCTTTCGATTCCCTGCGTGGCGGATACGCGCCAACCTTCTGCGGATTTTTCGGAAAAGGCAAACACAGTTGAGCACGGAAAAACCGTCCTAAGATGCGCCGAACTAACATTAGATCAACTTCGTCACGCTCACTTCGCCTCGCGACACCGAACTGGGGGAGGGCCTATTGTTGGAGGTGGGCCTAGCACCCCCAATTAGTTAGGCCCATCTTAGGAAAGGCCGTTCTTCGGTGCGGTCACCGGACTTAATATCACCGACCTGCAAGACCACTCTTCAGCTCGGTAGCCGACCTGAAAGCAACGTACCCCGGGCCCGCGCTGATGCCCCGCCAGAGCAGGAAGTGTCAGAAGAGTAGGCGCGTGGGAGTTGGTAAGGCAGTACCCTACCCGCGTAGGGACGTGCCTTCGACCCGACGTCCCACCAACCCTGCAGAGCTGACAAGGGCAGGAGGGAGCAGGTGGAGCAGAGTTGGTGAAACAGTGCGTTGCTCTGCAACACGCCACGCCGAGCTCATCATGACCTCTCTCCTCGAAAGCCGGGACACGCCTCCTAGGCCACCTTACCCGCAAAAGAGGCCGTAGACGACACGTGGCCCGAGATCCCGGGGAGCAGGAAGCCGACCCCGACTATATATACCCCTCATATGTCATTAATGAGGGGGACTGTGATTTTTACTCTCTCACCTACCACAAGCCACCCGACCTCTCTATCTTTGTAACGAGACAACACTTTAGAACGCCGAACTGGACGTCCTTCGGAACCAGTTCGTAATTCAAAAGCGTTTGCTTCTCTTTCATCAATAAAACGAAACACGGCCCCCGGCCTACTCATATTTCTCCCGACCTGTCTTAATTGTGGTTAAATTGCTCTATTAACGAAAATCTCACCTCCCGTCTCCTAATCATTCTTTAAACACGCTTAGTGATCCGTGGGATCAACATGAACCAAAACAGTAATAATAAGTTCTTGTCCTTAGTTATAAAACTATTGATATCACGCTCAAAAGCTCTATAAATTTGAATGTAAATGGGAGTTTTGTTTTTACCTGTGCAACAATGGAATCTTGACTGTAAATGGTACATGATTTCTGAAAGGGACAACCTTTGATGACAAGATGTTGCAACGACTCTCCAGCAATATCATTGCCTGCAAAAGAGACCTCCAACTCTGTTTTGCTGAACCCGTTCGATGTCCGCTTCACCGTTAGAACCATCTCCTTACGCTTTTCGACATCTCCTTTGTGCAATTCCCAAATTCCATTCTACATTCCAAAACACATACATAGAGAGATCTTATGTTCATATGTATATCTCCAAGCAATGACTAAGTTTTAGAAGCTATTGCAGTAAGCTTAATGGGTTTTAAACAAGTAACGATTACAGGAGAAGCAAAATGGGAACAAATCAAATCCGCGGAATTTATGTAGTGGTTGCTTACGTGGAGACGAGAGATGGAGAAAAGTGGAACCCCGGAGGAATCAAGGAGGGACTTCAGGGAGGAGGAAGAGGATTTGCGGAGGATGAAGACGAGACGGTCGGAGGAATCGGCAAACCCGAGATCACCGGAGGAAAGACCGGGAAGCTTTTTGGAGGCGAAGAGATCGACAGGTATTCGCCGGAGATCCTCGGGGTCGGGGTGATAGGGAGTATCTGAATCCGCCATTCACATAAACAGTCAGAAGAAGAAAGAAGAAAGAAGACGACAAAGTGATGAGGCTGCTTATGTTCAACGCCAAATTGTGTTTTTTTTTTTTTTGGTCAACACGCCAAATTGTCGTTGAAAAGGTAAGACCTTAGTAATAAATAATGCTTGATAAAAGACATCGTTACATCTACCAACTTTTGGTTAGTTTTGGTATTTTAACAGTGGAGGAACAATTTTGATTCACAGCCTTACACTAAAGTCTTGAACATCTTCATCTGGTAAACACAAATCTCAACGGTAAGACCATTTAGTGTACTCAAACTCCTCATTCACATCCTCTGCATAACCATCATCATACTCGTCGTCTCCAAGGACCATTCTCACTTGTCTTTCTGAAGTCTCCTCGTCTTTTGATTCATCAGAGGCTTCACTCTTCTCTTCTTCATCATCATCCTCATCTTCTTCTTCTTCTTCTTCTTCTTCCTCCTCGTCTTCAGAGATCTCTTCTGGATAATCGTTCCTTGGATGAGCTTCAGCTGAGTCATACAAAGATAAACAATCACACTTCTTTCCAAACAATAAAGAGATCATTGTACTATCAAATGAAAACAATGCCCAATTCGATTGCAAGGTATTATCCCGAACAAGAAATGAATAGTGTTAAAAAAAGCAAAACTCTGAGGGTCTAAGAAGGTCAACAAGAGTGGCGTTAAGCATTTGCATGGTAAAAGTATACCATTTGAATCATCAGAGTCGTAGTCTGATTCATCAAGTCCATCGCAGAATTCTTCTTCTTCATCAACTATGACACTGTAAAAAAAAAAAGAAACCCACGAACCCAAATTAGCAAGTGACACAAGAGTCAAACAAGAAAGAGTGAAAGGGTTCTCAGAAAGATATACGCACAGAGGAAACTGGTGCTTAGAACTGTCTTCACTGATATCCATCTCTTCGTTTACAGCATAGTAATCATAAACATATTCTTCTGTATGACTAGAATGGATATCAGCTTCAATCTCTTCAGCTGCTGTTGGAATACACTCTCTAAGGAGCGGCAAGAAACTAGCCAGCATTTTCTGGTCCTCCAAGGATGTAAACCTAGAGGAAGAGAGAAAACGCACCTTAAATTACTGTGTTTCTTCAAGCACAGCTAAAAAATTTCTGACTCACATCTTATTTACAAATGCATATTACTAGAGAACTTACTCTGGTGCATTGTCTGGTCTTTCTTCAGCATCAACACGAATAACGTCATAAAAATTACATCTCTCATGAAGTTCTTTATCATGGATGCCTTCCTTGTTTCCCTTCCTGCTCCGCCATATTTGCTCAAACCGAGCATTCTGTGCAGCGATCTAACAGATAGTGGAACTTTTGATCAAAATTAATTACACAAGTCTCGAGTTAGCTACCTAAAGGGGTACTTAAATCTTCTCCTAAGATGTTAATCACAGAGAAACTGTATGAAATGTTAATGACCAAAAGCCAGATACCTGTTGCTGTTGTACAGCTTTGGTCAGGCGCTGTTCCTTTCTCTGCAGACCCGAGAAGAAAAGGAATTTAAGCTATCATTCGAGTAGCAGTCAAAAGACAGAGAAGCTGGAATCAGGACTAAAACAACATACATTGTCTTTCTTGAAAGCAATTTTCCGCTCCTCAGACTTTCTTTTACTGCAACTATGCTCATTGAGATCAGATTCCTGCAGAACACACAATGACGACAATCAGAACATACCAAAAAAAAAAAAACATGCAACCAGAACAAAAAAAAACTTCACTCACAAAGAAAGAGTGGATGATGTCAATCGTGGATTCAGAGTCTGTAACTGTCTCCAAATGCCGCACTAGCACCTTCTTGGGCTTCACATCCTCTGCCACAGAAGAACATTTATCCTCATCAACAACATTCAAGTTTCACCGAGTCTGAACCATCATCATCATACAAACCACAAAAGGCCCAAGATGATGTGAAATTACCTCTCTCTTTTGAATTGGAAATGGATAGCTGCGATAAGTCAAGAAACGGCCGTTTGAGTGGTCTTTCATTGATCTCCAACCCTAATTGCCATAACAATTTCAGCTTTCCTCCTTTGCGCACAGTAGATACAGACATAGATCCAAGAGAATTTCTACGGAAGATGGAGAGCAGAGAGAGAAACTTACAGAAAGCATCGAGTGGAGACTGTCTAACTTTACGCTTAACCCTAACAATCACAGGCTTCTCTCCTACCTCGAGAGCCGAAGAGCTTTCACCCACCGAAGCCATTGTGAGAAACCACCGCTAATTCTGAGAAATTCCTCAGCCCACTGTGAGATTAGTTCTAAAACATGAAAAGTCAAAATGAACAACATCAAACATCACTCCTGAGCTATTGTGGAATTCGCCGCTAATTCATTAGCTTCTCACATTGTTTTGCTGTTTAAAAAAAACAGAACTTTATCATCAAAACCACTAAAACATTATTCTGAATCTCTCAGACGAAAGACACTTAAAAGATTTTCTAGTGATATACTACAACAACATACACACTTTGATTCACATTCACTTGTACTACACTTTGGATTTCTGGGTTTGTCCGAGCATTCAAACATGGAGTCTCTCTCCAATATGATCTTTAACTATGGACATTTCTGGTGTACTATAATAAGGAATCATCTTTCCAAATCCCGTTTGATGTACCAAGAAAGAGATACGAGAAGAAGATGGAACAGAGAAATAGAAAGAGAAAGAGAGAGAGGGAAAGACAATTCGCATACCTCGGAATCGTGGTCTGCTGAGTTTCCGGAGTCAAGGTTCTGGTCGCCTGAGACGAAGGGGCTTCGAGAAGAGAAATCGAGAAAGGCTCAAGCAGACCAGAAGTAGACCAAACCCTAAAAAAAACTATTCGGTTAAAAAACACAAGTTCGGCATCAGACAAAGGTGCGATTTTCAATTGATTTGACCCAGAAGAATCACTAAAAAAATTGACTCCTTCGCAATTGGGTTAAAATCAATTTACCTAGCCGAGCATCGAGAAAATTTCGGCGGAAAACAATGATTGTTTGAAAACCCACAAAGACGCGAAGAAATTTGCAAAAAAAAACTTACGATTTACAGCAAAATCGTTGCTTGAGTAACGGAATGTGTCTACTACGTAAATTTTTTTTTTTTTTTTTGAATTGCTGAGGTTCCGGGTCCGTAGGTCCGTACATCTTCAGGGCCGGTAAAAAAGGCACATACTTACTACTTCTTAACCACTATGCCAACTCAACATTGGTAATAAGACGTAAATTAGTAAATACTAAAAGTGTAATAGTAAAAAAAGAAAATTTCTCTAAAAAAACATCAACTTTGTTATGAATTAAATATATGGATACCCATTATAAGGCTCATCTTCTAGGAGGTTTAGAATATTCTCGGTTTCCTTATTCTTCTTATTCAGCTTGCTCCCCAAGTTTATGTAAACCTATATATATCTCTCTTTATTCATGGAATAATACAATAACAATTTACTCTCTCCCTTTTATTCACAACACGTTATCAGCACGAAATTCTAGCCACCTGAGCAAAACCCTTGCTACTGAGTAAAAACCCTAATCAACACCGTTTCGTTTTTGACGTCTCGAACTTTGCTTTGTTTCCGTTGAGCAGGGCCGGCCCTGGGCCAAGCGGGATGAAACATTGGCCTCTGGCCCCCATTTTGTTTTTCATTTTTTTGACCCCAAAATTTTGTTTTTTTCAATTTTTGGCTCCTAAAGTTTTTAAAAAAAAATATTTGGCCTCCAAAAAACAAAAATTTTAAAATTAGTCTTGAACCCTCCAAAATTTCAGGGCCGGCCCTGCCGTTGAGGGACTATCGCCGTCTCCGTTTCAGATCTATGATATCTATGACATCGTCTCCGTTTCGATTGAGATAAGTATACCGAATCATATTTCTTGTTATATTAACGAGATCCATGCTTTAATTATTTTCTCGATATTTATGTTGCTTTATCGATTAAGGCTTACCGTTTTAACTTTTAATGAATGTTTATCGCCAAGGAATTATCGATTAGAAATCACTTATGAATAACTATCGTTGAATGAATGCTTGTCTCATTCCTCTGTAAACTTTGTTCCTAATTTATTTATTTTATTAATTCATGTATTCTAGTAACTAGGGTCTCGAGATTCCGTGTTCGGATCGGTGGTTCACGTACTTGACTTTGATAGTATTGAACTAGTTTGCAAAGTCCACCTAATCATGTTTGCATCTCTTGTCTAATGTGTCCAAATCTGATTCATGATAAACCCATTAGATTGCATCTTTTCATAAAATTACTTTAGGTTGAACCGGAAAAAAATTATACATGTGAGAGAAAGTATTTATTTATGATGTTATCAAATATTTGAATTTAACTTGTGTTGTTTTTGATTGATTG
Source organism: Eutrema japonicum (assembly GCA_030161315.1). NCBI lineage: Eukaryota > Viridiplantae > Streptophyta > Magnoliopsida > Brassicales > Brassicaceae > Eutrema > Eutrema japonicum. Next base: position 34,654,494 of record BSQW01000010.1, read on the forward strand.
ATTATCGTGTGTTTTAGAATCATTTTTGGATGAATTTTATTTTACAATAATAATAAGGTTATGTTATGGTTTGGCTACCGGAATTTAAAATCTGATCAATAAATTCATATTACATTATAAAAATGCTATATTGAGATCAATCAACATTTACTTATTGTTTCATTTGATATTGTTGATCTAGTATATAACATGAGGACATATTGACTTTTAAAATAATTTGATTTACGGTACATGACCTTTTAACAATATGACTTTCATCGATTTAAAGTATATTTATGTTTCAATAATTGTTGATCTAGTATTAATACTATTAAATTGCTTTATTGTCATAGAGCAACGTTTATTGCTTGGGAAGCAATCAAACCTCTAAGAGAAAGAGAAAAAAAAAAAAAAGACAACTCGTTTACTGGATTCGAGAAGGAATTTTGGTCTCTAAGATCTTGCAAGATCTCTTTGAGGCATGACATTTGTATTGTTATGACTCAAATTATTTGGGTTCATTGTTATGCTACAAAATATCCAGGTATATTCAAACTTTTTGTCCTAGGTTGAATTCTATATTTACACGAATCATGAAAATTCAAATTCGTATGAATTGTTATAATCAATATGAATTCCAATAGTGGTATAAGAATACTATTTTGTCTCGACTTAATAGGATAATCATAACGTTCTTTTTATATACATATTTAATTTGATTATATTTACTTAAGATCTTAAACTTGCCATCACATTTACGAGGGTCTTAAGATCTAGTACTTGACCGTGAAAGATCCATAAATCTTTAGAATAATCTAAAGAAAATGTATTATCACTAGAATGTGATATTATTTAACGTTTATTATGATTGATTAAATTTAAGATTACATGACTTGAAATATGTAAGTTGATATTACTCAGCTCTATGTTCAGAATTAATTTGATATTATGCGGAGATAATATCACTGATGCAGAGATGCTAAAAGACACTCTACCATTTAGACAAGTAATGTTGTCTTGAAGACAGAATACTGTGAAAAGAGGATTTGAGAAGTATTATGAACTTATATATATTGTCTCAAAGCTGAGAAAAATAATGAGCGAGAAATGAAAAGTCAGGATACATTTCTAATTGGTTATGCTCCATTCCCTGAAGCGAATGTGACACCATATATATACTGAGAAAGAAAATAACCACACTAATAACATTGGCCGAGGAAGTGGCTATAGAAGTGACCGTAGATGTGAACGTGGTTATGGATATTGATATGGTCAATGTCATGGTCGATGTAAAGAGTTTCTTTCAAGAACTCGGATTCTCACCAGAATTAAGAAAATAAAGATGGTAACATACAAGAGATAATTCTCTCATGTGACGATGAAATAAGCTAATGTGAGTACAATATGAGGTAGTACAAAGAATGTTAAAGGCACTGGAAGAGCAAATATATGATTGTCTATGGGAACGATTTGAAATTATTAATGGATTATACTCTCTCAAGTCTCAAAAGTTAAAAGAATCTAAGATAAAATACATGATCCAAATTGGGTATGTTGTTGATTCTAGAGTGAGATTCAGTTCGAGATGTATGGACCTGAAGTGTCATCATCTCGAGGGGGAGAATTATGGAATCCCACATCCATAGTAAGTGGAACATCCAGAAGATTATGTTCACACTCAAAATGGACTTTGATGAGTTATTTATAAAGCAAATCCAGGAGATTTCAAGATTAATCATGTTAAGGCAATAAAAGTATTTTGGAGAAACTACCTGCATTCTCTAATAGATTGTACTACACAACAAAATTTGGTATAATGGAGATAAGTAAGTTAGTAAACCAGAAGTTTACAGGAAATCTCACTGTTTTGGCATGACCGGTTAGGCCATTCCGGTTCAATACTAATACGAAAGCGAATCAGAAAAATATGTGGACATTCATTAAAGAACCAGAAGATTCTTATATGTTGTCCATAAATCAAGTTGATAATACGGCTTTCACTCTCCAATAAATTTGGAATATATTAGTTTTCTGATATGTATACAAGGATATATTTTGGACAGATCACTCACTATGTATCTTTGCGAAAGTATTTGGTTAATTGATTAGAGTGAAACCGCATTGATTCACATTATGCCAATGAATAATTTTGATTACTCCCCACAACTGGGTTTTGGTCAGGAACCAACTAAGTCCCATCTAAAAGTTTTTGGATGAAATGTTGCTCCACCACACATTGATCTAAGATGAGACCTCAAAGGAGGTTAGGAACTGTTGGATATGAATCTCCCTTGATGAGTAAATGTATTGAGCCATCAATAAGGGATAAGGTTCGATTTACAGACTGTAATTTCAGTGAGTCAGTGTTTCCAACAATTAAGGGGGGAGACGAAAATAAATAGCTGGAAAAGAAAATCAGTGAAAAAAATTATCTTGATCCTTATAAAGAATGTGCACTAAAAGTTCAAAAGATAATTAATCTGCAAAGCTTAGCAAATTTGATGCCAGAAGCATTTCCTAACCCTAATTGAGTGAAAAAGTCACATATACCAGCTATGCTCCAATTAATATTATTGTCCCGGGGGACGATATCAACTGCTATTGAGTCTAGAGATCGCATGAAACGTGATAGACCTATTGGTTCCACATATAAGAATCCTCGAAAAGAAAAGGAGCAGACTTTTAAAATGGCAAGACCGAGGAATCAAAGAATTATGGATGATTTCCATAAGAGACATTAGACATGACTAAGAAAGAAATCCAGGTACCTGGTAATGTCTGGAAAAAAAAAATGGAACCAAAAGCAAATCGACGTCGATAATACTTTTTCATGAAATGATGTAGTTGATGAGATTTGAGGATCATAAACCGCGGTAGTAGAAGGTTTATTGAAAAATGTACATAAAGTGATGATTGGCCAATCATGAAAAAAGCCGTAGAGGCAGAGAAGTATTTGGACCAGCAGTCCTTACATTTGAAAGTGTAAGACTAGTAAGACATAAGTGGATCTTTATGCGAAAGATGAATGAAAATATATGAAGAGATATACTCTCTTGTGGTGGATGCAACTATTTTCAGATCCCTTATGAGTCTTATAATGAGAGAAAGACTTGATTAGTCTCAAAGAATTTAAACTGTTAGAAGCAGCAAATTATAGTGAATATGTTTCATGGGGTATACTCTTAAAGCGGATATTATAAGATAACCGATATACCCATGTGTATTATCAAAAGATTATGGATCAATGTGATCCTTGATTTGAACATAATCGAAACTCTTGAAGAGTTATCGAAAGTCAAAATTTGGAAGAAAACGACTTTAGAAAGATAACATTGTCTTTATGTTTTCCAAATTGTAAATCTAAAGAAAGAGATGTTATCTCAAAAAGTCCTTGCATGATTTGAGATAAAGAATGCCACATGTGACAATCTGATTGGTCTTGAAATATGAATGTTTAGATATGTAAAAGAAAATTTGGCATGAAGTCCAAATAGACAAAGAAAATATCTTCTATGTGAAAAGGATGTTATGGAATAGAAGTCCAAATAACATGAGAAATTATGATAATCATACGAGTGTATTAACTAAGGTTATACTTATATCAATTCCCTAAAGATGATATATATGATTGGAATGCATCTCTTGAAGAAGATGCTTCTAGGGAAAGAAATATGATGATGTGCGTGGTTGTACTCTTTTTTCTTATCATGGTTTTTATCCCACTGGGTTTTTCCATGACAAGGTGTAACGAGGCAACAAAGAACAAGCAAATGATAGACATCTAAGGGAATGTAAATATGAAAGTCTATCACAATTTTAAAAGATTATTGAGATCATTAGAAGCAAAGAGAATGATCAAGAAGGATCATCCGGATACCCATTAATTGCAGAAGAATGGCGGTGTACATCTACTACAAATTCGTTCAAGTGAAGATTTGACGGACTTATTTACCAAAACATCTCCATCTGCTACTTTCAAGAAACTAGTTCATCATACGGGATCGCGTCATCTCAAACATTTCAGGTGATGTACTCATGAGGAGGAGTAATAGCGCGTTGTACTCTTTTTCCCTTAACTATGGTTTTTCCCATTGGGTTTTCCTAGTAAGATTTTTAATGAGGCAGCATCTTATGCGCATTATGATCATTTTTGTATAATGGTCATCCAAGGGGGAGTGTTATGAATTAAATATATGGATACCCATTATAAGGCTCATATTCTAGGAGGTTTAGAATATTCTCGGTTTCCTTATTCTTCTTATTCAGCTTGCTCCCCAAGTTTATGTAAACCTATATATATCTCTCTTTATTCATGGAATAATACAATAACAATTTACTCTCTCCCTTTTATTCACAACAAACTTTCAAATTTTGACAAATTTTGTTTTTTGTTAAAAACTTTTCATTAATAAGGAATGAAGTTACAAAGGCCAAGTGGCCCAACAAACAAACACACAAACAAAGCCCAAAAAAAAACCCAAAAGGGTCTGGTTTTAGGCAAACCCAGAAGCAGAGAAGCCCAAAAACAAAAGCCCAAAGACACTTTAACCCTAAAACAGAAAACGGCTAGAGCCGCCGCCACCTCCATTGAAGAGTAACCGGTCGAATGACCTGAATCTGGGATCCAAAAAAAACCGCCACCGCACGAAGGAAGACTGAGGAAACCACCACGCCGCAGCAGAGCAGATCGCCAGAGAAAGGTAAAGACACTTTGGAGAGGAGGAGAGAACCGAGCCGAAGAGAATCTCGAAAATCACCAGTGGGAGGAGAGACCATACCACACCTAACAACTTCAGAGAAATCTTCGTTGCCGTGTGACAGCCGCCACCGGAGATCTCCTTTCACGAACCGTATGCGCCCTCCAAACAACGGGCTTACTCATGAGATCACCGACAGTGGATGTGAAGATACCTTAGATGACATGCGCTCAAGCTCACAGACCCGAACCGCCACAGCTAAACCCCAACCCCCACTAACCACCACCGCCGCACCGCCGGGAAACCCTAGAATACCCCCGAGAAAAAGGGCTCGCATAAGATACGCCAAGAGCAGCGCTTGAGGAAGCTTCACCCGATCATGTCCTCATAAGATCAAGGTCCGCAAAGCACCACCACCACCGAACTCCTTCCGAGCCAACGCAGATTCGCCGGGAGAACCAGATATGCCACCAACTCTTCTTTGGGGAAGCGGGGAAGCCCAAAAACCGCATAAGAAGGACCGAACCACGGAAAAGAAAAAACGGGGGTGCCTCCCCGGCTCAGGCGAAGGGCGCCGGACACCAGAGAGGCAAAGCGGAGCAGTTGGGGAAGAAACCCTAGGGCGGCGGATAGAAAACGTGTGCTCTCTCTAGGGGAGAGAGAAAACGCGTTATTCCAGAGACTCTCGTTCCATTTTTGACCATTAAAATCCATTAAACTCATGAACTATTGCGTGAATAGTTTGGTTGATTTCAAATTTAAATCATGAACTTTTGTTGACTCGACCAAAAAAGACATGACATTAAATCCATAATCGGAATGAGTAAAAAAGGTTAGAAAACCTTTTAAAACCACCGTTAATTGATACGACGTCGTTTTGCTTATTCTTATTAAAACGGGAAAATTGTCTAAAAGACATCAACTTTCAAATTTTAGCCATTAAAAGCATGAATTATTGCATAGATAGTTTCAATGATCATATTTGGTTGACAAATTTAAATCCTGAATTTTCGTTGACTCGGTCAAAAAAGACATGACATGAAATCCATAAACGGAATGGGTAAACAGGGTTAGAAAATCGTTGAAACCCACAGTTAATTGATACATCATCGTTTCTACTCATTTAAATAATTTTTATCAACAATTTTAAATTAATTAAACGGTTTACATTGATAATGTCAAATAAATAAAATTTAACATTTTTTGCTCACTAAAATATTAAATATGTGAATTCGATGTTTGTAATTCTTTTATATTTGTATATACTAAAATAAAATATATACCATTTGGTAAAATCTATAACAATCAAAACTGAATTAATGTATGTATTGAAATGTTGACATATTATCGTAATTTTTTTTATAGCGGTACGAAATGTATGGTGGTATGGTTAATAGTGGTAATAGATGGCGGTACGATAAGTGATGATATTTTAACAATAAATAAAATTGATGATGATATTATAGTGGTTTGTAAAGATATATAACATTTTATTTGTGTATTTTATTGTGGTAACTCTTAAGCATTATGACCATTACTTTTTTTTAGTGTTGAAATTTTTTTAAAAAGATTTTTTAAAATTGAAAAATACATATTATATTACTATGAAATTTTCTAATTCTTCTTAAATGGTTTAAGTGTGACCGCGACTTCTATCTATTGTATACATATAACTAAATTCAACGACACTTAGTTGTCTTTGATCTCGTTCTAATTTTCAATCTCTTAAAACTCATTCTCATTTAATGATGGATATTTACAATCTTTTGACAACTTTTTTTCTTCTATTGTGGCAATCTCTTAAAACTCATTTTCATTTAATGATGACTATTTACAATCTTTTGACCACCTTTTTTTCTTTTATTGTGGCTTATATTGCCTTTTATTTTCTCTTATCTTTGTGCTCATTTTACATATTTTTGACTTTGTAAAAATAAATTGTTAAAACGTATCTTTATCATAAATTCATAGTATTTGTTTTTAACCCTTAAATAATAACGTAAAAAAAACTCTTAAATAATATACAATGTAGATAAAAAAATTATTTTTGTAGATTTTGTTCATATATTTCAGTACGTTATTGTTTTTAAAAACTAAAAATTAAAATAATCTTAAATTTTTTCTCTTTAATATTAATTTTAAATTATAGTTATTCATATTAATTTTTAGTATATCAATTAAATTTTATTTCTATTCTTTAATTCATATCACATTCTAAATTTGTAATAGGATTAGTATTAAATAGTATTGGTTTAAATTCAAAATACATTTATAAATGTAGTTATGTATGAAATAAATATAAATTTTTAAAAAAAAATTATGTTGATGTGGACACCATATCTCATTATATAATAGATTCGGTTTTATGAATCCAATTGGGTTATTTGGATATCCAAACCCGATCCGAACCGATTTTTGAATGTCGGCTGGGTTCGCTTCGGATTCACGTGTGCTTTTGGACGAAACGATGTCGCCATTGAACTAAAAAAAATCAGGATGTTGGGCTTAGTAGGCCCATAAAACATGGATCATACGGGGAAGATTATATGAAATGCTGATTTATGTCTTTCAGCAATAAACGAAGAGATGTTTTACGACCAAATATTTTGAATGACGTTAGTTAGAAATGAAAATTACATCAGTTTAAAGGTGATTGATTAAGAAGAATATTAATAACATGGTTGATAATTGTAGGAGTTAAAATCTCGGCCGAGTAAATTGGGCCCAACAAACCTATGGTAAAAAAATCCGGTCAAATGAGGTGACGGACCGAGCTGAAAGGCCCATCGGAGTGAACATTTCAAAGGAAAATAAATGCTGAACCGTTAGTCAACCCCGCCGAGACCAAAGACTCGTTCAAATCGGTAATTTAAGTCGCCTAAACGTAACAGCTAGAGCATCGGACTTAAAAACCATTCATAGAGAATCAGACGGAGTAAATGGAGACGTTAAACACGACCTCAGAGTATAAAACAAGGACAAAAGCAAGGAGCAAGAGACTATAATCCAACTCTCTACACCACTCTCAACTACAACTTAGCTCTAGACTCAAACAATTGGATATTTTCTTTGTTTTTTGTTCTTGTAATTAAATCGCTCTTGAGAATCGAAATATTAAACCAGTTTACTCCGTAAAAACCATGTCCAAATCGCTCTCATATCATGTATGTTCTCAGATCATGCATGTTCTCATCGAACAACAAACTCTATGTCTATTGCTCGACAGTCCATCGGTTCTTCTTCAACCCCCCCCCCCCCCCCCCCGATTCTTATTTACAAATTTTGATTGTTGTATTTTCAGCTACAACAATAATCTATTGATAGCGAGTAAGGTATTTTAATGGGAAGCATCATTAAATTTCGCGTATTTCGTTCTATCGTTTTTTATCATCTCTATAATATTAGTTAAGAAAATATTTTTGAAAATAAACTTTTTTGTAAGTTATTACTTATTATGTCATTACAAATAAGAAAAGATAATTGAAATATGAAATAATATAATTGTCTTTTAAAAGTAGTGATGAGAATATGGAAAGTATTTATTATAGTGGTTTATCAATAAAGATATTATTTACTATTTAGTTTCTTAATTATTTTTAATATTAGATATTTTTAAATAATAATCAATCCATATATATTCAAAGAAAAAAATATATTCAAAATCTTGCTATATTTTTCACTATAATTTATTTGAATATATATCAAAATAAAAGTTGAAAAAAATATTTTACTAATTTTATTAAAAAAATTAGACACAAAAATTGATTGTTTTAAGAGTTCGTGAACTAATCATAAAACTAGAGTCATTAAACAGTGCATATTAAAGTTATGTTTTCAAGATTATATGTTTTGCGAGTTAGCCCGAATAATATTTTATTCCACTGCAAAACGGATTAAATAGATAAATTAGTTTGTTTGACAATTGTATCTATAATCATAAGTTAGACATATTTTTCTTAAATTTCAAAACAATTTCTTTAAAAAAAATTACTTTGCGCTATTAAATCCTAGTTATGGATTATATAATGTTATATCATATATGTAGTCGATGTTTATGTTCGATATATTTGATGAGAATGTAACTGGAGTAAACCGGCACGATTGGATCAACAAGGCCGAGATGGATTTATTACTTTGAGTAGAATAATTATTTCCTAAACTAATGGTTGTATCCCCTTCTTTAAACGTCTTTTCCATTTTCCAAGTTTGTAGGATCCACAACTCATCCTCTCTTTGTATGTTTCAAATTTAATTAAGTTAGTTAGCAAATGTTTAGTTTGGCGATTATAAATGTGTAACTACCTTATTTGAAACATTCAAATCGATTTTCTTTTTTTTTTATGGTCAGGAGGTTCTCACTACCACGAACAAGAACCTATTGAAATTATAAAATCGAAACTAAATCTCTCAGTTATAAATACAAATCCCCCCAACGAGTGATTTACTCAATCTTCACGGTCTCTGTTTTTGCAAGAAACATGTCTCCAAACGTTCTCCGTTGGTTTAGTCTCGTCGCTCTTTTTTGGCTTCAGTCTCTCAGCAACACCAACTTGAGTTTCCCTGCTTACTCTTCAGAGCTCAAATAACTTTTTCCAATTGAGTTTAAACTGAGAGGTTGAGAGAAAGTCTTTGAGCTGTGAAGAGTGTGGAAACTCAAGTTGGTGCCGTTGAGAGACTGAAGCCAGAGAAGAGCGACGAAGCTAAACCACCAGAGAACGTTTGGAGACATGTTTCTTGAGAGAGTGATTATGTTGCCTCTTTTTTTTTATATACATTATAAATGTGTTAGTAGTCTTCGAAAAATTAAGTTGAAGATAAGCCGAATGCAACTGGAGTAATACTGGAGTTTGTGTCCGTATGATATTATTGGAAAATATTAGCAGATGAAGAACGAACAGTTGGACATCAACCAACGAGATACGTTCTTCTTTCTTTTGCTGTTTCTAACATTCTTTCTCGTACTTTTTCTTCATACTATTTTCTTCATTTTTTTTGTTGTTGTTGCAATGAGAATTTTATTATATTATATAGAGATTCCCACGTAGAAATCATAGGACCAAGTGACACTAAGCAAGAAAATTGGTCAATGAATGACGTGAAAGAGAATGAAAGTATCAATCACGATTTTTAATTTAGTTGTGAACATTATATAATTTTATTGTATATTTATATGCCAATTGTGAATTAGTGAATTTTATTACGTATGATCAGGAGTTTAAATAATTGTGCCGCCGTACTAATTAATTGGGTAGACTTTAATTAAATAGTAGTTGAATTAAATCTACCATTGTGTAAAGTACAAATAAATGAGCAAATGTAGCGTTGAATTATAGCGTCATATTTGTTACAATACGTGTTTTGTTGTAAGTATTTCCAATAATGTTGAATGTGGACAATATAAATGTGCATTTATATATTATTTTACTATACTATATATATATATGGTATAGTTGAAGTTTAAAACTATAAATGAAAACGAAAAAGAGATTGAAAATTGTAGTTTATAATAAAGGGGTGGTATTCAAATAAAAAATTTAATTGATTTTGAAGAAATTAGACTTTTTATAAAATTTTACTGTTATTAATGATGTATTTTATAAAAAAATTTAAGGGTAAATTGCTGTTTTTACACCAAAATTTCGTTTTTTTTACAAAACTACACAATCGTTTCAATCAAATGTTGCGCTACACTTTCAAGGGTGGAAAATTACAGTTATCCCCTTATGACCAAACAAAAAACGCAAAACCGTTTGACGTATTAGACTCTATAGAGGTCTGACAATTAGACTCTAAGAGAAGTCTGATTGATTTCTCTTACCAGACTTCTCTCAGACGTATTCGAAAAGTCTGATACAGATTAAAATAGTAAATTTAAATTTAAAAATTAAAAAACAAATTTTGTTAAAACTTTTTCTACAATAATTAAATATAGACGATTTTGATGTATAAAAATTAATATTTCATAAAATTGAATCAAATTAAACAAGGTTAGTTAATTATGCATATACCTCAAAAAATATCAGACTTCTCGAAGAAGTCTGATACAGATTTAATTAGTAAATTTAAATTTAAAAATTGTAAAAAATTATTTTGTTAAAAATGTATTATACATAAATTAAATATAGACGATTTGCGAAGTATTAAAATTAAATTTCGTAAAATTGAATCAAATTAAAAACATGTAAGGAAAAGTAGGTTGTAAACCTCAAAACATGCTTTGTAATGAAAACATTTACATATAACTATAGGGTTAGATTCATGATTTACCAAATTTACATTTGTAATTTTAAATTTGCACATATGTGTTGTAATGTGCATATATTTCACGAATTTGATGTTTTCTAGAAGTTTTATTTTAAAATTTTCACTCATAAGTGTTAAATATTAGATTTAGGTTTACTCAGACTTCTTAGAGAAGCCTGAAACATATTTAATTTGAAAATTTAAATTTAAAAAATATTAAAAATTTAGTTTTTAGAAATTTTGACTACATAAATTACACATACTCATTGTTGCTGTATATAAATTAAAAGTACATAAAATTTAATCAAATTTAATCATTGGAGATAAATTTGGATCTAAACACAAGTTTGCTGTTTCTCAAACTTCTCGGAGAAGTATGAATTGTATTTAATATGAAAATTTAAATTAAAAAAATCAATTATAAAAAAATTTCTTTAAACGTAACTTAAAAAATAATCGATGTTTTGTATTTCAAATACATGTGTTTTTATTTATTTTTATGTGGTTTTTTATTATATTTCATGGCAATGTATTTGTTTTAATTATATACATCAAATACCAATAACACTGGAGGCAATAATCATCTCTTTCTTTGTAAACTCTTAAACATTTTAAGGGGCAAAACTTCCCGTCCAAAACCCTAGCCGCCAAAAACTCTTTTCACTGTCTCGGCCTCTCCGGCTCCGGTGCTCTTCGCCGGTGCCGTGAGAGGCCACACCTGGTTTACTTTTCGCCTATGGAGCTTCATTCGCGTGTGATGGTGGCTGATTCGGAAGAGATGGTGGCAAGGAAGGGGTCTTTCGGTGCTGTTCGTTGGGTTCGCTCGGCTTAGGGTGTTTCGACGGCGGATCTACGGTGGTTCTGTCTCTGGGGATCTGGATCTGGAGGACGGGTCGTGGAAAGCAGAGGAGCTCGGCCAGGGTTTCTCGTCGAGATATTTGGAGGTGCGGTTAGATCTGGAGGAGCAGAGGAGCTCCGGTGAGTCTCCTAAACGTAAGCTCCGTCGACTTTTCATCTATGTGTTGGTGCCGTTTAGGTTGCGAGTTGTTGAATACCAATCTCTCACTGGCTTTTAGAATATAGCTAAGGACTCGAATTTCTCAGGTACTAAATCCAATTCTAGAACTGTTTGCTTCTTTTCCTTTATGATTCTTTTTGCTGACACCGTTCAATTAAAACAAAAAAAATTGCAGCTTGTTTGGAATAGTTGGGGTGACTGATAGATGTCTGGAGACTCTCTCGCAGACCTGCTCTGCTACACTCACCACTCTTGATGTCAATGGCTGCATCGGCATTAAGGTGTTTACTATGAAGATTTTCATTTTTTCCAATATACTGTTTTTACTTTGTGGAGATGCTGGAGACTAACACTTTCTCTTTACATAATGTAAACCGCATGATTAATTATGCAGAGACGAAACCGTGAAATATTGCTTCAGATGTGATGTTCCCTCGTCTGACATGCTTCAAAGTACACAGCTAATTTGCTTATAACTCCAGGACACTCTACAAATTACTGGTTTTGTGATACTATGTTTTGTTTCTACTACATGCTCTAGCGTGCGCCTTCTGTTTCATACTTCATGGAGTATGCTATTTATAAGATAAACTATAGGCCTATAACTAACTTCATGGTCTGATAGACTCTACGAATGGAGTGGATGATTGAGTTACCAAGAGCTTGTGGAGACAACAAAAGGAAATAGAAAGTGCCGCTATAGACTGAAGTAGTGTTTAGTCCCAATGGGATGTGTTGGTGTGTACGAAAAACTCATTTTCTGTGTTATACAATTTGTTTTGATTCAAGGGTAAATGGTTAGAATTTTTGTAATACCAAATCTACTATCTCTTGTCATGTTTTATTGATCATGTAATGCAAATTGAATATGCCGTTTGACATAGTTCCCAAATCAGCTTGTAAACAATTATTAACATAACATGGAAACAATTCAAAGTAGAACTTAAAAACAATTTCTTAAGATAACATCTATAACAGATTTTTGTTACTTTACAACGTTACCAACATTTAGAGTTCTCGCCAAGTATCAAGTCTATAAGGATAAAACACAAATTTTTATCACTATAAGGATAAAACACATAAGCTTCTAATGGATATGATAATTCCACCAACTCCGTTTTCTTGTCCAACATATAATTATCTTGTACCATCTCAACAAGTTCACAATATGTAGAACGATCGCCCAAAGTGATAAACCGCCCTCCTTTGAGAGTATCCACCACAAAATGCCAAATCTGATCTCTCACAACACATTCACCAAAATTAACAGGTAGATGTACCATTATTTGTAAAAACAATCATGGAAAAACAACATTAACGATCTTAATGGAAATATCAGACTTCTTCACGAAGTCTGATTCTATTAGCTACACTGCCAGAATTATTAAAAATTTTATTTAAAAATAATTAACTAACATAAACATGTAAAATTTTTTATCACTATAAGGATAAAACACATAAGCTTCTAATGGATATGATAATTCCACCAACTCCGTTTTCTTGTCCAACATATAATTATCTTGTACCATCTCAACAAGTTCACAATATGTAGAACGATCGCCCAAAGTGATAAACCGCCCTCCTTTGAGAGTATCTACCACAAAATGCCAAATCTGATCTCTCACAACACATTCACCAAAATTAACAGGTAGATGTACCATTATTTGTAAAAACAATCATGGAAAAACAACATTAACGATCTTAATGGAAATATCAGACTTCTTCACGAAGTCTGATTCTATTAGCTACACTGCCAGAATTATTAAAAATTTTATTTAAAAATAATTACCTAACATAAACATGTAAAACTAACGCATGAGGAACATATACAACTAACACACATATAAAAAATTTAAAATCAACGAAATTCATCACAAATATACAAAAAACGGTTTTAAAACATTTGTCAATCCAGACTGCCAAAGAAGTCTGACAAAACAGTACGTCAGACCTCTATGGCAGTCTGAAAAAGAGGGTATTTTTGCAATTAGAATGTTACAAAGCAGACTGCGGATGCTGTCTGACGAAAAGTTATCAAAGCAGACTTCTATCGCAGTCTGACAAAAATGGTATTTTTGCAATTGATCCAAACATTGACTTTTTTGTCAGACTGCATTAGATGTTCGAGAAAAAGAAAAAGGTATTTCTGCAATTGACCAAAATTTTGACTTTTTTGTCAGACTTCTCATGCAGTCTGAAAATATTATGGGGTAGTTTTGTAATTGGCCGAAGTTTGACTTTCGTTCCCAGACTTCCAGCGCAGTCTGAAGAAATTCGTTAGACTGCGATAGAAGTTTGACAAAAATTGATGTATTTTTTGCGTTGACCAAAATCTTCGATATCAGACTTCTTTAGCAGTATGACGGATTTCATTGTTTTCAGACTGCCATAGAAGTCTGAAATTTTTTCCCTCCTATTCAGACTGCCATAGAAGTATGATACTTTTTCCTCCATTTTGGTCAACTTTTGAAAAATTTCGGTCAATTACTACCAGTACCCTATTTTTTTCCAGACTTCTGATTCCGTCTGAAAAAACAGTCAACTTCCGGTCAAAGTCACTCATTTTTCCGTCATACTGGATATGAAGTCTGAATAAAAAGTCAAGTTTTCAGTCAATTGCAAAACTACCCTATGCCTCGATTAGAGGATTTTTCTTGATTTTTTTGTTTTCAAAGGAAATGACCAGACTTCAATTTTAATCTGAGTATTTAAAAGTCAATTGCAAAACTACCCTCTCGTTGACCATATGGGTTTCATCAGACTTCATGGGAAGTCTGAAATCGCGAAACAGATCTGAAAATCTGCGAATCATGTGAAAAATCATCTAAATCCGGTTTTGAGCTCGTTTTTACCTTCGTCAAGCGCCCAGAACTTCTAGTTACACCGATACCCAACAAACCCAACCATATTTATGCAAGAATAACCGAAATCGCAAAAGATCCGAAATTTAACGTTTTTAAAACGTGAATTAGAGAGTTTTTTGGATGAAATTGGAGAGGAAATAGGAGAATAAATGTTGTGAACTCTAATATAGAGGTTTAATGGCTCGAAATTGGTTGTGTGAGGCATTAGGAGCTCAAATTTGGTTGTTAATGGTGGTTGGGTGAATTGGAGAAGATGGCAGTTTCGTAATTAAGTTAGATCTGAAAGTTTTTTTTTGTCTTTTGAAAAAAACGTTAGACTCTAATAACAGTCTGAGTAATGGCATTTGCGTGAATACCCAGACTCTTAAAGAGTAATTCGTGGGATTCTGAAAAAGAGGAGAGGAAGTTAGTATTTTTAGCTTTGACTTCAAATTGTATGGTATTTTTGCAAATATGCCTTCTTTTAAATTCATGTATTATTGGATTAGATATTTGTAATCATTCTTCTATATTACTTTAAATTCTAGTGTTATTCAAGTTTTTTGATTTCTTAATTCTATTAAATGTTAGTGTTATTCAATTTTATTGCAGTATTGATGATAGTGTCATTTAATAAGAATTTAATTGAATTTCAATGAAAAATTGTAAAGAGTCAATTCCGAGCATTTTTGCTGTCATTTTAATAAAATTCTTTAAAATTCCAACAAAAAACTTTTAAATGATTCAAAATCAATTGATTTTAAATTCATTTGCATTCTGTTAAATTCAATCATCCAATACTTCTCGATCTGTTAGGCATGGTGTGGCTGTGACTACTTTCAGCGGCAAAAAAAAAAGACGGCAATGGATTCAGTTTACTGAACTTTTAAAATGGCATCTCTAGTCTCGTATTAATCTTATCCAAGCAGAGATATATAACATATTTCATGTTAGAATTTTAGAGATATACAAATTTAATCAAGTATGGAACTTTCTAAGTACCTCAAAGAAGAAAATATGCTAGTATTTTACACATATTAAAAAATTATGAGATATATAGTTATACTTGGTAATTTGGAGATTGTTTGTTGTGGACAAGGGAATAAGGGATTTCTATATGTTAACGTAAGTATGACCTCAAGTTTACTTGGTTGCAACTTGCAAGTCTTCGCCTATTCTTGTAGAAGCTGATACAGGATATTTTCGTGTCAATTATCCCAAGTATACTCATGTCATTGTAGTACTTGAGATGTCAATCCATAATGGGTTGGGATTAAAAACTAAGAATGCATAAAACTTCTTAATCTAAGCGGTTCAAGAATTGGTTTTGTAGCAACCTAAAGGATTTTAAAAGCAAACTACTTCCAGCTAAAGCAAAGATAGAAACTTAGACGAGAATGTAAATTACGGTTTAAAGAAAGTTCTAAAACAAACGAATCCAAGGGTGAAGTATACGATTGTTGGTAACTCTAGAGGTTCACAATGATGCCAATAAACTCAAGCAATGCTAATCCTTAGACTATGATCATTTAACAAGACTAATCCAATCCCTTGGAATTAGTCCCTTTGGAATTTACTAAATCAAGAACAAATTCCCATTTGTGATTTAATAACTTTCAAGCATTAGAAACAAGATCATTTAATCAATAAACACCTTAGACAACTATTTCCATAGGTTAAGAATGAAATATCCCTTGATTAGTTCATTGGGGAATTTCATCGAACACCTTCCGGGCGAGAAATTCCCTATGATCTAAATCAACTTGATCATGGATGATTTAGCATTAAACTCACTAAACAAGGAAGGATCACTAATAATCAAAGCCCTAACATCATTGATTCACTCTAAAATTACCTAAATCTACTTCACCCAAGAACCCTAGAAAACTACTCACAACACATGGTTTTCTCCACAAATCCCATAAAGGAAGTGTTGAGAATCATAAAAGATGATGGGAAAATAGGTGGAAGAAATAATCCAATAAGAACTTGCATAAATCACTCAAGAATCTCTTACAATCTCCTTCAAAGCTCTCAAAAAAGGTTTTTTGCTTAAATCTCAAAGAAAAAAAAAAGTCCCTTTCTAATTAGGTTTAATTTTGCTTAAGTCAATACAGATCGGGTCGGGTCAGCCCGGGACAAACCGGGTTTGACCCGACAATTTTTTTGGTCCGAGAAGTTTCACAGCGGTCAGCTCATACCGCTGCATGACCGCTGTGAAATGCCTGCTGCTTGCTCCGGATGGATCCGCAGCGGTCTGCTCGTACCGCTGCACCTGACCGCTGCGAGACTTGAAGGTGCAGCGGTCTGGTTTGACCGCTGCGAGACCGCTGCGAGACTTCTGGTTTTTGCTCCGGCTGGATCCGCAGCGGTCTGCTCATACCGCTGTGCTCCGACCGCTGCGAGACTTGAAAGTGCAGCGGTCTCCCTAGACCGCTGCATGCTGACCGCTGCGCTTCCTGCTTTTCTCCTTCATCACTTGATCATTTCCGTTCGCTGCGGGTACGTTCCTCCTAGTCCATGATCTTCCCCAAGACTCCAATAAGTACCTGAAACACTCCAATTGTACCAAAACTCTCTAGGACCTATCTAAAATTCTATTAACTTCTACTTAAGAATGCAAAACTATAGAAAAACTCTACGAAACTACACATTAATGTACAAAAACTAGATGAGATGCATGATAAAAAGAGTTAAAATATGCGAATATCAATTCCCCCGGACTTGCCTTTTGCTTGTCCTCAAGCAAACAAACATAAACAAGTTGGAGAAAATGATTGAAAGCGGGAGCTCAAATCAAAAGAAGCTAGCAAAGCATTCACCATGATGTCCTTAGGAAATGATAACATGTTGCAGGAACAAACTTCTTAATCCACTCTAACTTCTCTAGGCTTATCGCAACTCCAAATATTTTTCTCTACACTCAAAGTCAAGCATCCGACTACCGTCATATCGACCAACTCTCACATTCAATTAATCGTTTCAAGGTGCGGTCTCACAAATGGGCAGGTGATCTATATACCAATCGGTTGAACAAGAGAAAGATTTATCAATATAAACAAGAGATCAATTTAGTGGTTAACTCTATGAAAAACGGAGTACAAACACTTCGCAAAAGCAAGGAAGATCGGAACAATTTACGCATACAAAGTATTCACTTCCATTGTTCTACCCTTCCCTAAGCTTTGAGTATCCAATTCACTATTTCTACCCAAGTGTTTTTCTTTTTGCTCTTTGCCAAACTAAATCTCTACCCTTTTGGTCATTTCTCTTTTCAAATCGTTCCTTGAAAATTTCCATTCGCTCTTTCGATTCCTTTTCTTATCTTTCATCACTACTCCTTTCCCTTTCTTTTTCACACGTCTTTTCTTTTCTTTCATCTCTAGGGGGAGTCTCTTTTTTTTTTTTTTTTTTTTTTTTTTACTTTTCCCCAAACATTGGCAACTCTTAACACCATTCTCAATCTCCTTTTTAATCACTAGCCAATTTCCCAAGAACAACAAACCTAGCTAATGGAAGCTATCCCTTGTCGTCCTCGATACTTACAAGATTTTACAAGTGTAGTACTATCAAGAAACGAGGCCTCACTCACAAAATCATCAAGGGTGGAAGGAAATGGTTGGGTTTAAAGGTGGGGAAACCATTTATAAATGGAAATGGCCACCCAAGTCAACAAGAGTGGTAAAAATTAATGCAAAGATGACTTGGATGTTTTTAGGTGACCATGGTTAAGCATACACAAGCCCATAAGTGAGAAAATTAAATTCAATTAAGTCCAATAGTTAAGGAGTTGGTTTCAATTCAAGCAAACATCAACAAGACGACAAGTTTCAAGTGGAGAGATCAAAGCACGAAGTTTGCGAGTTTTTTTCAAGAGATGTTCAAGCAACATGGTATGATTAACAAGGGCATCACATTGAATGAAATGCTAAGCTTTAGTTACTATCATTGCTCCCTATGCATATGCAATGCACTCCTAAATGCTTCTAGACTCAATCCTAAAAAGAAAAGAATGCAATGCAAAACTATATGATTAAAATTTTTTTTTTTTTTTTTTTTTTTTTTTTATATCAATGCAATACATGAATGCATGAGACTCAAGGAAAATAAAACAAAACAAAACACGCTATTAGCAACGGGTACCTCCCCCCAACTTACTTAACACCGTCTCGGTGTATAAGAAAATTTGGAGAAAGTACTGAAGACTCGAAAAATATTTACAAAATTGGAGTGTTACCTTTAGAATTCGACGGAAGATTGTGCAGCGGTCTCTCTCAACCGCTGCACCTGACCGCTGCGAATCTTGAAACTGCAGCGGTCTGGTTCGACCGCTGCAAGACCGCTGCGGATGTCCTGGTTTTCGACGGGTGAATTCGCAGCGGTCTGGCTACACCGCTGCATGTTGACCGCTGCGGGTCTTGAAAATTTCCAGATTTCCTTTTCGAAGTGCTTCTTCCCCTTTGTGCAGACCCGAGCAAATAAACCTGAAAATAAAAGACAAAAACATAAAGAGGAACTAGAAAGATTGAAATATATACAAGGATAGTCATGGGAATGCCTCCCAAGAGCGCTTGTTTAAAGTCACTAAGCTTGACTTTGCAAACCCTTTTAGGCGGGAGACGGGTTCGAGAGCGGAACCGAGATCCCTTCCTCGATGAATGCTGATGCCGAGTACGGTTTGAGTCTGTGCCCGTTAACCGTAAATTCCCCACCACTGTTGTTCCACAGCGTCACCGCTCCATAAGGCTGTACTTCTTTGATCTTGAACGGTCCCGACCACCTCGATTTCAACTTTCCGGGAAACAGCTTCAACCGGGAATTGAAAAGCAGCACTTGGTCTCCAGCTTTGAAACCTTTCTTGACAATCTTCTTGTCATGGAACGCCTTAGTCCGTTCCTTGTAAATCTTTGAGCTGTCATAGGCATCGAGACGGATTTCATCTAGCTCATGTAACTGGATTAGACGTCTTTCCGAAGCTGTCTTAATGTCAAAGTTCAGCAACTTGACTGCCCACAATGCTTTGTACTCCAACTCAACGGGCAAATGACATGACTTCCCATAAAGTAAGTTGAAAGGTGTAGTACCAATGGGAGTTTTGAACGCGGTTCGGTATGCCCACAAAGCATCGTCTAGCTTCTTGGCCCAATCTTTCCTCGAGTTACTCACCGTCTTTTCCAATATTGCCTTGATTTGGCGGTTAGAGACTTCCACTTGCCCACTTGTTTGAGGGTGATAGGGTGTGGCAACCTTGTGTTTGACTCCATGCTTCTTGAGCAGGCTCTCAAACACCTTGTTAATGAAATGACTTCCACCATCACTAATCACCACTCTAGGGATTCCAAACCTCGGGAAAATGATCGTCTTGAAAAGCTTAATGACCACCTTGGCGTCATTAGTTGGACTTGCAACGGCTTCCACCCACTTAGAAACATAGTCCACCGCCACTAATATGTACTGGTTTCCATAAGATGAGGGGAATGGTCCCATGAAATCTATTCCCCACACATCAAACACCTCGACTTCCAAGATGGGATTTTGAGGCATCTCATCCCTTCTACTTATGTTGCCTTTTCTTTGGCAAGCATCACATGACGAAACGTAGGTGTGAGCGTCTTTGAACAAGCTTGGCCACCATAACCCGGAATTAAGCACTTTTGTCGCAAATTGAAGGATGCGAAGTGCCCTCCATATACCGAACCATGACAATGATACAGCACTCCATTCACTTCTTCCTCCGGGATGCACCTCCGGTACAGACTATCCGAGCATCTCTTGTATAGATAAGGTTCGTCCCAATAGAAATGGTTTACATCTCTAAAGAACTTCTTCTTGTTGTAACTGTCCAAGTTTGGTGGTTCCTTCCCGCAAGCTAAATAGTTCACAAAATCAGCATACCACGGCAAACCGAGATCACTCAAACTCATGACTTCGTCTAGTCTCAACCCCGCATGATAACTTTCCTTCAACATCCCAACAATCATAAGATGTTCTTCGGGAAGAGAATCATCTATGGGAATTGTCTCTTCGACTCTTAATCTAGACAAGTGGTCCGCAACGCCGTTTTCAATGCCTTTCTTGTCTTTAATCTCCATATCGAACTCTTGGAGAAGAAGGATCCACCGTAGAAGCCTCGGTTTGGCATCTTTCTTTGCTATCAAGTGTCTCAAAGCGGCATGATCCGTGTATACCACGATCTTGGATCCCACCAAATAGGAGCGAAATTTTTCGAAAGCATAAACCACCGCTAAGAGCTCCTTTTCCGTGGTTGCATATCTCGTCTGAGCATCATCCAAGGTTCTACTAGCATAGTAGATGACATGAATCTTCTTGTCTTTCTTTTGACCCAAAACCGCGCCAACCGCAAAGTCACTAGCATCACACATGATTTCGAACGGAAGATCCCAATCCGGTGCTTGCACAATTGGAGCACTCACAAGAGCTTTCTTGATTTCCAAAAATGCCTCAAGGCATTCTCCATCGAAATTGAACTCTACCTCTTTGCAAAGAAGTCTTGTTAGAGGTCTCGCTATCCTCGAGAAATCCTTGATGAACCGTCTATAAAACCCGGCATGGCCCAAAAAACTTCGAATGCCCTTCACCGTTGTTGGCGGTTCCAAACCCATCATCACTTCGATCTTAGCCCTGTCGACCTCAATGCCCTTTTCCGAGATCTTATGCCCCAAGACAATGCCTTCTCGCACCATGAAATGACATTTCTCCCAATTCAAGACGAGATTTGCTTCTTCGCACCTAGTGAGTACCCTGCAAAGATTTGACAAACAAGAAGCAAACGAGGCACCATATACAGAAAAATCATCCATAAACACCTCTACCATGTCCTCAATTAAGTCCGAGAAAATAGACATCACACACCGTTGAAAAGTCGCGGGTGCATTACAAAGTCCAAATGGCATTCTTCGATATGCGAAGGTACCATAAGGACACGTAAAGGTCGTTTTCTCTTGATCATTGGGGTGGATTGGGATTTGAAAGAATCCCGAATATCCATCAAGGAAACAATAATAAGGGTGATTTGCCAATCTTTCTAACATTTGATCAATAAAAGGCAAAGGGAAATGATCTTTTCGAGTAGACGAGTTTAGTTTCCTATAATCTATGCACATCCTATGTCCGGTTATAGTTCTAGTGGGAATCAATTCATCTTTATCATTCCGTACAACCGTTATCCCACCCTTTTTGGGAACCACATGAACCGGTGAGACCCATGTACTATCCGAAATGGGATATATTATCCCCGCATCTAGAAGTTTAAGAATCTCCTTCTTAACCACTTCTTTCAAATTCGGGTTTAACCGTCTTTGATGTTCAATAGAGCTCATAGACTCATCTTCTAGATGGATTCGGTGTGCACATAGAGAAGAGGAAATTCCTTTTATATCATCTAAAGAGTAGCCTATTGCTCTTCTAAATTTCCTCAACTCTCTCAAAAGGGCGGTCAACTCATTCTCATCTAAACTCTCATTGACTATGACCGGATAAGACTCATTTGGACCTAAGAACGCATACCTTAGTCCACTTGGGAGTGGTTTGAGGTCGACTTTTGGGGCTTTGAGTTCGCTCCAATCTTCATCGAAACTAGTCTCACCATTGCTAGTCCCTTGCTCGTCCTCCAAGTCGACATCCAAAGCACTCACGTAGTCAATTTCCAAGGAGCTTACATTGTTTTCCACTCCGTCTTCAACAGTTTCTTTGAGCTCTAGTTCCAAAAACGGGTTCTCTCCAACTAGCGCTTTGTGCGAGTTTAGCAACTCCATGTAACCAACACTTTCTTCATGAAGATACCCATTCTCTCCATGCTCTTTAGTCAAAGCAATTTGAAGATGATCCTCCAAGTTCAACTCTTCTAGAAGCTCATCCGCTAGCTCTTCCATAGTTTCAATGTAGAAGGCTTGACCATCTATCGTGGGCTTCTTCATCATTGCATTGATGTCAAAGTTAAGCACATCGTCTTTGCCCAAATGAAGATCAATCTTCCCTTTTCGCACATCTATGATAGCCCCGGCGGTGGCTAAAAAAGGTCTTCCAAAGATGAGAGGATCTTTGGGTTCTTCATCCATCTCAAGAACAACAAAATCGGTGGGTACCTCAAAATCGCCAATTTTCACCGGTAGATCTTCAAGCATTCCAACTGGGTGTCTCACCGACCTGTCCGCTAGCACGAGAGAGATTTTGCAGGCTTTGTAGGTAGTGAAGCCTAGACGTTTTGCCACTGTGAAAGGCATCAAGCTTACACTTGCTCCAAGGTCGCATAAGCAATGATCAAAACCAAGTGGTCCAAGAGCACATGGAAGAGTAAAGCTTCCTGGATCTCCCAACTTCTTTGGTATGACTTTCCGTTGAATTATTGCACTACACTCATGGGAAAGCACAACCATTCCTTCTAGGTCCTTGGTTCTATCCTTGATTGCATCTTTAAGGAACTTAGTGTATTGTGGGACTAGCAAGAAAGCATCAACCAAAGGCATAGTCACTTGGACTTTGTTGATTTGCTCATCGAAGATCGCTCTGTATTTTTCCATGAGTTGCTTCTTAAAGCGGCCCGGGAAAGGAAGCTTGGGTTCATAAGGCGGTGGGACAAAAGATTTCTTCTTTGTAGGTGCTACCACAGTTTCGTCTTCGATTGTCCTTGCTCCTTTAGCTTTCCCCGAAACAGCATCTTCTTCATCGATATTTGCTTCATTCTCAATGATCACCTCCCCGCTTTGGTTCTCAATGTCCTCGTTGAGATTAGATGGAATCTCCCGTGGGGGAAGCTCTTTTCCGCTACGCAATGTGATAGCGTTGCAAAACTCCTTCGGATTAGCCTCTGGTTTTCCCGGGAAGGTACCTTGAGGGCGTGACGATGAAGCAACTCCTCGTCCTTCGAATTGTTTGACCCTAGACGACAATGACTCAAATTTGGAGTTGAGGTCATTGTAAGAACAGTCCACCTTGTTGTGGATTTCCGCCATTTTCTTACTCAATTCCATGGTTCCTTGAGCTTGGCCTTGTAATATCTGTTGAAGCATGTTCTTCATCTCGGTGTCTTGAGGCGTTGTGTTGCTTGGTTGTCCTTGCTGTGCAAAACCGGGTGGGTTAGATTGTTGCTTTGGTTGAAACCCACCTTGGTTTCCTTGAAAATTGTTCCTTGGGACATATGGTCTTTGTTGGTTTGTAGAGATGAAGTTTTTTTGTTGAAATCCTTGACCTTGAGTGTTTTGTTGGGGATACACTTGGTCTTGAGGGTTTGCGACATTGTTGCTTCTATAGGAAAAATTGGGATGATTCCTATAGTTTGTGTTGAAGCCACCTTGGTAGCCACCTTGACCACCCACATAATTGACTTCTTCTTGCTTATCATCATGCGCAATTCCCTCTTGATGGCCTTGGTGTTCATCGAACTCACCAACAAAGTTCACGGTTGATTGTGAGACTTGGATAAGCTTGTCAAGCTTGTCATTAAGAGCTTTAATATCCTGTCTCGTCTTTTGGTTATCAAAGTCTCCACCTCCTCGTGAAAATCTGTCATAGTCTTCACCATAGTTGCCGTCGCTTTGAGCTAAGTTTTCTACAAGCGCCATCCCATCATTAACTTCCTTACCCAGAAAGTTCCCGTTGCTCGCTGTGTCGAGGAGCAACCGGTACTTGGGCAGAACACCACGATACAAAGTGCTTAAGAGAGATTCATCTGAAAACCCGTGGTGTGGGCATTGCATGGTGTAGCTTTTGAACCTCTCCCATGCCTCACTAAAGCCTTCATTATTCTTTTGTGTGAAGCTTGAGATGTCATTCCTTAGTCGAGCTGTCCTTGTTGTAGAGAAGAATTTTGACAGGAATGCATGCTTGCATTGGTCCCATGAAGTAATGGAACCTTGAGATAAGTTCTTTGCCCATTGCCGAGCTTTATCCCCTAGAGAGAAAGGGAATAACCGCAGCTTAAATGCATCTTCAGAGATGCCATTGATCTTCACCAAACCACACACTTGGTCGAATTGATCCAGGTGATCCAGTGGGTCCTCCATGGCCAGCCCATGAAACTTGTTGTTTTGCACCATAGAGATAATACCAGATTTGATCTCAAAGTTGTTGTGGTCAACTGCTGGTGGTGCAATTCCTTGGCGGTTAGCATGTGTGTTTGGTGCATCACCGGCTCCAATTAGTCTTGCAGGTCGTGGTGGATGATTTGGTATTCGGTTCACACCAACACCTTGGTGACCAACACCTTGGTGACCAGCACCTTGGTGACCAGCACCTTGGTGACCAGCACCTTGCACGGGTGCATTTTGGTGCGCAACCGGAGGAATTTGTTCACCCTCCATTTCTAACTGTTGAAGGTGTCTCGCGCTTTCTTGTCTTGCCCTTGTGTTTGCTCGTTCTAGAGCACGGATGTTGTCAACACGGTGTATAAGATTTGATGTGCCTTGTGATCTCGTGTTCATACACCTGTGAGAAGGGGAAAAACAAGTGAAAGAGATTAGTAACAAATTAAAAATAAAACTTAGGCTCAAGAAGATTTAAAATCCCCGGCAACGGCGCCAAACTGATTGTGCGAGTTTTTTAGGCTCGGCACGTCAATTACCCTCAACGTGCACAACACCGCAATCATGACGGCATGTCGTTTGTAGCACTTTAAGGTATCGATCCACGGGGAATAGAGACTACGGCACCGAAGATGCGAGAAACGAACTAGTCTAGAGCCAAACTCTTTTGAAGTTTGTATTTCCAAAAATTTGATTGATTTATCACAATGATATTACATGGTTTATATAAACATAAAACTAACTTAACTCTACTTAAAACTTAACTATGGTAGAGTAAACATACTCCCTAAATTAAGGTGGAAACATACTCCCTAAATTAAGGTGGAAATTAAGGAAAATAAACAACTTGCAAATCACAATTAAACCCACTAAAAATACAACTTGCGTATGCTACAGTGAATGGTGGCTGGAAGCACATTTTGCTTGATCCAATTGTTTTGCTCGGAATAGTATTCTGATCAGCTCGGACCGACTTCACGAAATCGGGCATAACTGTCGATCGCGCCGTTGGATTGGCCTCAAACCACTTCTCAATTAAAGCTAAGTCATTTCTCTAGCTTGTCTCCAAATTTCAGATTAATCCAACGGTGGGAAGTCTGTCATCGATCTCCGAACTTCAGACGTTTCTTCTTTTGCTTCGATCCAAGCAACTCCCAAATACATAAAATTACACAAAATATTATAAAATACCACAAAGACTCTCTAGGACTTCTAAAATACAAATGAATAATTATGAGACATAAAATGCACTAAAACACACTAAAAAGACTCAAAGACAAAATAAAACTAACAAAAATAAATACTTTAAAACGGTAAAATATGCGCTTATCAATTCCCCCGGACTTGCCTTTTGCTTGTCCTCAAGCAAACAAGAAACGACAGCCCGGAAGAGTGATTTATTGAAATAATAAAAACAGAACTAAAGGATAGGCTTGTTTTACGTCACTAGCTTGACGAGGGATAGGATTGGGGAGGTCCCCAATGGCGCGTTTAACGTCACTAGCTTGACGGTTGTGTCTTCTAAATCTTACTCTCCTTGATTGTTTCCTTCACTCCAAGTAACGACGCCCAAGAGATCAAGATCACAAGAAAAGAGAAAAAGAATAGTAACAAAAGAAAAAAAAAAAGATGAAAGAAGAAAACTCTAGTCCTAGCCCAAATCCTAACTCTGATGGCAATCTTACTACTCCCCGGCAACGGCGCCAAACTGATTGTGCGAGTTTTTTAGGCTCGGCACGTCAATTACCCTCAACGTGCACAACACCGCAATCATGACGGCATGTCGTTTGTAGCACTTTAAGGTATCGATCCACGGGGAATAGAGACTACGGCACCGAAGATGCGAGAAACGAACTAGTCTAGAGCCAAACTCTTTTGAAGTTTGTATTTCCAAAAATTTGATTGATTTATCACAATGATATTACATGGTTTATATAAACATAAAACTAACTTAACTCTACTTAAAACTTAACTATGGTAGAGTAAACATACTCCCTAAATTAAGGTGGAAACATACTCCCTAAATTAAGGTGGAAATTAAGGAAAATAAACAACTTGCAAATCACAATTAAACCCACTAAAAATACAACTTGCGTATGCTACAGTGAATGGTGGCTGGAAGCACATTTTGCTTGATCCAATTGTTTTGCTCGGAATAGTATTCTGATCAGCTCGGACCGACTTCACGAAATCGGGCATAACTGTCGATCGCGCCGTTGGATTGGCCTCAAACCACTTCTCAATTAAAGCTAAGTCATTTCTCTAGCTTGTCTCCAAATTTCAGATTAATCCAACGGTGGGAAGTCTGTCATCGATCTCCGAACTTCAGACGTTTCTTCTTTTGCTTCGATCCAAGCAACTCCCAAATACATAAAATTACACAAAATATTATAAAATACCACAAAGACTCTCTAGGACTTCTAAAATACAAATGAATAATTATGAGACATAAAATGCACTAAAACACACTAAAAAGACTCAAAGACAAAATAAAACTAACAAAAATAAATACTTTAAAACGGTAAAATATGCGCTTATCAATTCCCCCGGACTTGCCTTTTGCTTGTCCTCAAGCAAACAAGAAACGACAGCCCGGAAGAGTGATTTATTGAAATAATAAAAACAGAACTAAAGGATAGGCTTGTTTTACGTCACTAGCTTGACGAGGGATAGGATTGGGGAGGTCCCCAATGGCGCGTTTAACGTCACTAGCTTGACGGTTGTGTCTTCTAAATCTTACTCTCCTTGATTGTTTCCTTCACTCCAAGTAACGACGCCCAAGAGATCAAGATCACAAGAAAAGAGAAAAAGAATAGTAACAAAAGAAAAAAAAAAAGATGAAAGAAGAAAACTCTAGTCCTAGCCCAAATCCTAACTCTGATGGCAATCTTACTACTCCCCGGCAACGGCGCCAAACTGATTGTGCGAGTTTTTTAGGCTCGGCACGTCAATTACCCTCAACGTGCACAACACCGCAATCATGACGGCATGTCGTTTGTAGCACTTTAAGGTATCGATCCACGGGGAATAGAGACTACGGCACCGAAGATGCGAGAAACGAACTAGTCTAGAGCCAAACTCTTTTGAAGTTTGTATTTCCAAAAATTTGATTGATTTATCACAATGATATTACATGGTTTATATAAACATAAAACTAACTTAACTCTACTTAAAACTTAACTATGGTAGAGTAAACATACTCCCTAAATTAAGGTGGAAACATACTCCCTAAATTAAGGTGGAAATTAAGGAAAATAAACAACTTGCAAATCACAATTAAACCCACTAAAAATACAACTTGCGTATGCTACAGTGAATGGTGGCTGGAAGCACATTTTGCTTGATCCAATTGTTTTGCTCGGAATAGTATTCTGATCAGCTCGGACCGACTTCACGAAATCGGGCATAACTGTCGATCGCGCCGTTGGATTGGCCTCAAACCACTTCTCAATTAAAGCTAAGTCATTTCTCTAGCTTGTCTCCAAATTTCAGATTAATCCAACGGTGGGAAGTCTGTCATCGATCTCCGAACTTCAGACGTTTCTTCTTTTGCTTCGATCCAAGCAACTCCCAAATACATAAAATTACACAAAATATTATAAAATACCACAAAGACTCTCTAGGACTTCTAAAATACAAATGAATAATTATGAGACATAAAATGCACTAAAACACACTAAAAAGACTCAAAGACAAAATAAAACTAACAAAAATAAATACTTTAAAACGGTAAAATATGCGCTTATCAGAAGCCAATCTGAAATTGTGTAGAAAGATGATGGAGACATTCTCACTGACCCAAAATTATATTGACGTCTTATTGAAAAACTATTATATCTTACGATTCCTCGACCTAACTTGCGTTTGCTGTCGGCAAGCTCAACCATTTCTCCTCAGTTTATGAGTTCCACATTATCAAGCAGTCTTAAAGGTAGACAATATGTGAAAAGACTTTTGTTTAGGTAAGGTTTATGAGTGGCTACTGTATGTTTCTCGGATATTCATTGATTTTCCTAGAAGTCTAAAAAGCATCATACTGTACGTGTCAAGATCTTTTACTGACAATTGAATAGTAGTGCAGTTTTGTATTTGAAATTTGCGAGATTGTTTGGTTGCGCAATTGCTCAATGATGTTTATGTTATGTTTGAACATGCACTTCTGGCTAACGATCATAATTTTACGAAATGATTAAACACATTGAGATTGATTGCTACACGCCTACACGATTCATGATCATCTCGAATTAGAAAGGGTTTTAAAATTTCTTCTGGTTCGGACAGAGTTACAAATTGTTGATGTGCTACAATTCAGAATTCTAATAGGCAATATGCGAGTTTTTAATATATCTTCTTTCCATCTTAAGAGAAAATGTGACGTTGCTGTAACTTTAACCGTCTTGCTCGTTTTTGTATATACATGCGTTCTATGTATACAATTAACTTTTAATGAAAAAAACCAGATTTATAACTAATTATGTTTTCTCTGGTAACACTCACGCCTAATTAATGTTTTGCCTAGATAGGCTTTCTATCTAATTAGTGACCTCGCTAACTCTCATATTTTGTATTTCTTTTCAATTACTCATGATTACTTTTTTTTTTAATTTATAGTGAGAGACTAATTGAGTAATTGACTATTAATAGCCAAAGCTTTTTCCAAAAACATGGCTGAAAATGAATGTGGATATAATACCAAGCATGTAGCTAACAAAAAAGAATATTAAACCAAGCATGTATATTAACATTGTTACAAGATTTTAATACGTGCGTCCGCGGTTGATAATATGTTTTATAAATTAAATTTTGTAATATATAAAGTATAAAATAAAAAATAAGATAATTTACTTTTTCGCTGATTTGATAAGATTCTCTTTACAAATTGTGTTGTTTGGCAACATATATAATTAATCCAAATAAATTATAGAAATATCTGAATTTTTACATGTTTGACTACAAAAAATGTTCATGTTTTAATAGTATAGATATACGTACTTTTTTTGTTGGATATTTCCACACAAAAAAATAGTTTTCAAAAAAAATCTTTGTGTGTATTTATTTTTCAGAAGTAAAATAGATAAAAGATGAAATGCAAGTTTTTAACTTTTGAGACATGAGTTTTCTTCTACAGCAGTAGTAGTTTTGTACTGTAAGAATAAACGTTCAAATAAAATAGAAGTATAAATCATATATAAATAGGAAAATTACATAACCGCTAGTAAATACTGCAGTATTGATGATAGTGTCATTTGATAGAAATTTAATAAAATTTCAATGAAAAATTGTAAAGAGTCAATTCCGAACATGTTTGCTGTCATTTTGATAGAACTCATTAAATTCCCAACAAAAAACTTTAAATTACTTAAAATCAATTAATTTTAAATTCATTTACATTCTCTTAAATTCAACTAGATTCTAACCAAAAATAAATGTTTATCAAATTTTAAATGCATCCGCACGGGATTTTTTTTTTGTTTATCAAATTTTGTAATATAATGTGTATTTTTTGTGTTTAAGTATAATTTTTTGTATATTTAATTTTTGTCATATGAGACACATAATTATTTTGGTGTTTAGATATAATTTGTTTTTTCTAATCCGTTCTAAACCGGAAGTTCAATATAAAAAATAACATGAGTTCATTATGTTGACATAATCTTTTTCTAATCCGCCCTAGAACGGAGGTAAATTTTAAATTTTGTTTTCTGATGTTTAATTTTATTTTTTCGGCAAAATGTATTTGTGAATGTAAAATTTTGAGATGTGTTAACAATATTATTTTTGGTATAAAATATATTATATATTTTCTAAAATTTTAATCCACAATGAGGACATTCGACAATTTTTTATTTGTTTTTGTTTTTATGTTTTCTATTTTGTATGAAAAAATATATTTTTGGTATGACATGTATGATTCAAAATTAGTAATTTTAGCTACCTAAATTTTCTGATCCGTTTTGTTATATATATTTTCAGTTCTTTATTTTATTTTAAATATATTTTTAATACATAAATTATCCATTCGGACTCTTACCCATTGTTTTGTTATTAATTTACAAATAAAGCATAATCATAAATATTTTATATAATTAACATAAATATCATATCATTTACACTTAAAAATCATCATAAATATTTTATATTTAAAATATAATTATTATTTTATTTATGTAAATTATCTTTTTTGGTATTGGTAACTGAATGTTATCTATATACATAATCAATAATTTATTCATTTTTCAGTGTGAAAAATATTCAATTATAAATTTGAGTGTACTAATAAGATTTAAATTTAGAAATAAGCATATTCTGTGATTAATTCCGAATATTTTTTTTGTAACTGTTGATGAAATCTCAGAAAATCTACATTAAATTTAAAATTTAAGATCATCTTTCAATGCAAATTGTTAATTTTGAATTTGTATCATTTAATAAAAATGATTATTAAAATATTTGACATAATCTAAATTTAAAAATTCAAAATAAGTAATAGTATTTTCGTAACAAAATAATATTAAAACTTTAAATTATTTTGTAATATATAATTTATAACAATCGATTTTATTTATAATTTTAAATATTTAATTTAATTTTTTGCATAATCTGTATTTCCTAATTACGAATTAAAATTAATATATATATATATATATATAATCATATTAATTAATTAATCTACTCTTTAATTGAAACAAATATAATTAATAATTAATTTTTTAATTTAACCAAAAATATCTGTTTGGCAATATGAATAGTAGTTATCCAGGAAATGAATAAAAGTTATCCACAAAAATAATAGAGTTATATGCATTTTTTTCTTATTTAGTCACAAAATAGCATTTTGTTTTAATAAATTAGATCTATTAACTAATTTCGAATATTTTAATTTTTAAGATGATTAATTATGATAAAAAAATACAATAACATATTTTTAATCATCTGTGTTATTATGGAAATATTATTTAAATTCAAAAATTTAGATTAAATCTAAATTACTATATGATTTATTATTTTTGAAGATAATAACTAATTTTCTGATTTTTGGTAAATAATTTAACCTATATTTAAGAAAATATAAAATAATCTAAAATAATATTTTTAATTTTCGGAATTAAATTAAAATATAACCAAAATTAAAAAATTTGTGATATCAGTGGTTTAAAAGATTATGGTTTGTATTTGAAATTTTATCTCTAAAAAATAAATTTTTAATTGAACAAAATTATTTTATTTGGAAACACGATAGTTATCCACAAAAATTAAAAGTTTAAGAATATGAATAGTTTTAAATACATTTTTTTCTGTTTGGTCACAAAATAACACTCTGTTTTAATAAATTAGATTATATATATTTACCAATTTCGAATATTTGAATTTTTAAGATGATTGATTATGATAAAAAAACAAAAAATACAATAACATATTTTTTAATCATCTGTGTTATTATGAGAATATTATTTAAATTCAAAAATTTAGATTAAATCTAAATTAATATCTGATTTATTATTTTTGAAAATAATAACTAATTTTCTGATTTTTGGTAAATAATCTAACCTATATTAAAGAAAATCTAAAATAATCTAAAATAATATTTTTTAATTTTTATAATTAAATTAAAATATAACGAAAATTAAAAAATTTGTGATATCAATGGTTTAAAATATTATGGTTTGTATTTGAAATTTTATCTCCAAAAAATGATTTTTTTATTGAACAAAATTATTCTGTTTGGAAACAGTATAGTTATCCACAAAAATTGAAAGTTTAAAAGTTTTTAATAGATTAGATCATCGAATACCCCACCTTAATTAAATCCCTATTTCCTCTTCCCTTTTTCTTGATTTAAACTAACCACACCCTTCTTCTCATTACCACAACACAAAATTTTTCTATTAGATAATGAGAACTAGGATTTAACATGCGCTAATTATAGCGCGGAATAATTTTTGTTAAGGAAATTGTTTTGAAATTTAAGAAAATTACTTTTATTTTAATTTTACAATATAACTAACTAATGATTATTGATTATAGATAAAGTTGGCAATTATAATAATTTATTTATTTAACCCGTTTTGCAGTGAACTAAAATATTATTTTAGCTAATCCGTAAAACTTATAATCTTAAAAACATAACTCTAATATGCATCGTTAAATGACTTTAGTTTTTGTGGTTAGTCTACGAACTCTTAAAAAATATATAGTTTTTTTGTGTCTAACTTTTTATTAAATTAGTAAAATATTTTTGAACTTTTATTTTGATATATATTCAAATAAAATATGATAAATTATAGTGAAAAATATAGCAAGATTTTGAATAGATTTTTTTCTTTGAATATATATGAATTGATTATTATTTTAAAATATATAGTATTAAAAATAATTAAGAAATGAAATAATAAATAACATTTTTAATGCAAAATATATATTTTCCATATTCTAATCAATAATTTTAAAAAACTATTATATCCTTTCCTATTTCAATTATTCTTTTTTGTTTGTAATTAATAACTTACAAAACAAATTTCATTTTTAAAAATGTCTTCTTAAATAATATTATAGAGATTATAAAATCGACATCAAATATCTGAGTTATAAAATCCCCTCAACGAGTGATCTACACAAATCTTCACAATCTCTGTTTTTGCAACCGACATAATCACTCTCTCAAGAAACATGTCTCCAAATGTTCTCAGGTGGTTTAGCCTCGTTACTCTTCTCTGGCTTCAATCTCTCAACGGCACCAATTTGAGTTTCCCTGCTTACTCTTCACAGCTCAAAGAGTTTCTCTCAATCTCTCAGTTTAAACTCAACTACCTCTCTTTCGCCTCCGACGCCGGAAAAGTCCTCGGTTTTATCTCCGGAATCGCCGCCGTTCATCTTCCTCTACCACTCGTGCTTCTCGCCGGAGGTTCTTTAGGGTTCGCCGGCTACGGCCTCCAGTATCTCTGCATCGTCAAAAAGATGTTCACTTTATCGTTTTATCAGATCTGGGGCCTGAGTTTCTTGGCCGGAAACAGTATCTGTTGGATCAACACTGCTTGCTACATCGTAGCGATCAACAGTTTTCCGGTGAATCGTCAAGTCGCCGTGGGGATCACGGCGAGTTATCAAGGTCTGAGCGGGAAAATCTACACCGACATAGTCCAAACGTTCTTCTACTCGTCTCAACGCGAAGCCGCTTCGGGCTATCTCTTGCTCAACTCTCTCGTTCCTTTGGTCGGTTGTCTCGTGACGGCTCCTATGTTGATGAGAGGCGTGAAAACGACGTCTTCTTCGTCTCGGAATGTTAAAGTCGGGTTCGTGGTTTTGTTCGTCGTGACTATAGCCACAGGGATTTACGCCGTGGCTACGAGTCTTGTCCCGGCTCCTGCGGTTTTTGTACTCGTAGGCATTGTTTTGCTTCTTCTTGCTCCTCTCGCTATTCCAATTGGAGTTAGATTCGAAGAGGTTATTTCGTCTAGAAGAATTCAACAAAAGGTGCACGACTTGGAAGCTCCAATAGAAAAAGATCAAACGGAAGAAGAAGAAGAAGAGTTTGATGAGAAGGCAATAGTTGGAGTTAAAGAAGAGGTCGAGTGGACAAAACTATGGAAGAAACTCGATTTTTGGATATATTTCGGATTTTATTTGTTTGGTCCAACGGTCGGGCTAGTGTTTATGAACAATCTTGGTCAGATTGCTGAGTCTCGTGGCTGCACCGCGACCACTTCCTTGGTCGCTCTCTCGTCTTCGTTCGGGTTTTTCGGCCGCCTGCTTCCTTCCTTACTCGACTACTTTTTCTCTAGGTAAAATCACTTACCTTTTTCCTTTTTACTTTTCTTACACTTTTAAATTAATTAGGAAAATATACTAATAAAACCCAAATCAATAATTCCTTCATAATACAACTACGTTGACCTAGCACGTACAATTATAGCATATGTTGCATTCCTTGCATCTACGTGTTTGGTCTTATTCATACCTTCGACAAATCGACACCATCTTTATAATACTTTTTCCCCCTAATTTATCGGAATTTATTCTAACTCTATTAATTTATATTCATTACAGGAACAAATACATGCCATCAAGCCCGGTTTGTATGGTGGTCTCACTGGTAGCCATGGTTGCTTCGTTTCTGCTCCTCCTCATTGACTCCGACATCGCTCTATACATCAGCACGGCGATGATCGGCGTTTTCTCCGGAGTCTTGACTTCTCTCTCCGTCACAATGACCGCAGAGCTTTTTGGGACAAAGCACTTTGGAGTTAACCACAACATTGTTGTCGGAAGCATTCCGATTGGTTCTTTCACTTTCGGTTTATTAGCCGCTAAAGGTTACCGCGACGGAGCAGCCATCTCCTTTGGTTCTGACGGCAAGTGTTTTGGGATGCTTTGCTTTCAAACCACTTTCATCTTTTGGGGAATGCTCTGTTTTATCGCCGCCGTACTAGCCGCCGTTTTACATATGCGCAACCGCAAGTTTTACTCGCAGAAGCCGTAGAAGAAGAAACACAACAAATTTTGAAGGAGAAAACGCAGCGTTTTCCGTCGGTTATTTACGCAAGCTTTCACTTCGTCAAACGATGCAATTTTTTTTGTATAGTTTGCGTTTTGTTATTAACCGATGGCGAGAAATTAAAATTTTTGTACAGAAGAGACGTGGTAAAAAATAGATAAAGATAAACAAAAGGATGTAAAGATCGATTTTTTATAAAGATCCATTGTTTTAGTTCTTATAAATTGTATGATAGCAACATTAATTTGGGTGCAAGAATAGTGTAAGATCATTTATGAATGTTGAAGAATTCAAAACGACTTTGTTTAGATATAAGTGGGAAATGTGACTTGACGAAAATTCGGGTGAGTCCAATTAATATATATCAACGTAATATTCTGTTGGTAGTAGTAGTTGATGTAATGTTGGTTCGAACGTGGGTCCAAGAATATTGATCATGAGGCTGTTATTTAAATGATTTTAATTCTGTGTGAAGAAATTTTAATTTATGGGACCCCAATCAATACATTCTCACCTATCAAATTATTTGTATTACTCTATGATGTCCATATATTTTTATTCGTAAGTGATTATGAGACGTCAGTTTAACATTTTGTGAGAGAGACGACGTGAACGTATTCACCCACAAAAAGGCCACCTAAACCAGTATATAGTTGAGATCAAGACATGCAGAATTTACGCAGAATTTAAGATTTGAGCTTCATACCTATATAATATATGCCATAAAGCATTTTTAATTCATTATTATCCAAGCGTATGACACTTCTTACGGGAATATATATATATTATTCAAGTATATAGACAGATATACTTGAATACAGAAATACAGATAAAACGTATATAAAAGAGTTTACCATACTTTATGAGGAGCTTGTAAGCTAGTTGCCTACCAACACACCATCCGGAATATTATTTTTTAAATCGGGATATCTAAATGCCGAATCTAGATATCAGAGAAACTATGAGCCGAAAATCCGGAATTCCTATGGTTCATAAGAAAAAAAAACATATCACGAATATATATTTAAGCATAACATAAACAATAATGATAGAAAATTATATCAAAATTTTATACTACCTTAAGAGTTAAGTTAACATGTTATGAGACCCATCAAATTGACATGCATTTGTAAGAAGAAGAAAAAAAGCAGAAGATTTACTATTTCAAAAAGATCAAAAAAAAAAAAAAAAAAATATATATATATATATCACTTGAGCTTTTGTAGATTTTGTTTATTTTATAGATTTATATCAAGAATATATTATGGTATTAGCTTCGTGGCGTGTATTAGCCTGGTTATTTATACTACTATTGTCGTCGTGTTATAACTCTAATTCAAACCCGGGAGTGTGGGAACTGTAGAATATAACAGAAAGATGATAGTAACTTATTTGTTGAAGTCACATATCGTTTCTTACTAAGCAAATGTGGGATACTTCAATTTGAAATTGGCTTAAGATTTTAACATATTAGTAACACGACATATGAATAGGTTTTATATTGAATGTTAAAATCCTATTATTTAAGTGTATGCAGTTGTCCATATAAGCTAAATATATAAAGAAAGAGAGTAAAATAATCCAGATTTTAAAAGTTAAGATATGAATAATTTTTAAAATATTCAACCTGCAGATGTAAATAGCTTGGAGATAGAAATGAAAATATAGATTTTGTGAGCCATCAGCCGAACAATCAGAAGATGCATCATACATGGTATTATAGGCATAGGACTTGACAAAGGTGTGGAAGCTGATATGTCAAAGATTTTCCAAAGAAGATCTTATATTCAAATATTCAAATATAGGTTGCATGATCATGAAAAAATGAGCGTGATAGATACACTTGAAGATTATCCGAATATTTTAGGTTTATGATTTTGAAAAATGGGTATAAAGGAGACTTGCGATCAATGTTAGGGTTAATATTTTGATTTTGAGAGATTAGATTTTGAAGTTTCCACAGAAAAACCGAATTTGAGAAAGTGAGTACGTGTTCCGCTAGAACTAAGAATCGTATGAGAACAATCTAAAAACGTAACTAGATTTATGTGTTCTAAACAATAATATATCATCGACTGATATATATGTAAGCGTATAAAGTAAAAAACACATAGACTTTGTTAACGGGGTTCACACTACAAGAAAACAGGGATATTTCCGACGGTCAAATCCGTCGGAAATCCGTCGGAAAAGGTCTTTTCCGACGGATTTAAGCTGTCGGTTTCAGTTCGTCGGAAATATGGTTTCCGTCGGAATCCGTCGGAAATTTCCGACGGATTTGTGCCGTCGGAAAGCCGTCAGACATTTCCGACGGATTTCCGACCGCGTACGTTCCGACGGATACTCCGACGGATATTCAGTCGGAAATGCCGTCGGAAATGCCGTCGGAAATCCGTCGGTAATTTCCGACGGACTTCCGACGGATTTGTGCCGTCGGAAAGCCGTCAGACATTTCCGACGGATTTCCGACCGCGTACGTTCCGACGGATTTCCGACGGATATATTACCGACAGAATTTCCGACGGATGGTGATCGAATGAATTTGTCGGAAGTCCGTCGTAAATCCGTCGGAAGATATTTCTGACGGATTTCCGACGGTAACTATTTTCGACGGAGTTACGACGGATAATTTGATCGGAAGTTGTCTCGGAAGTCCGTCGGTTCTTCGTCGGAAATAGGTTCCGACGGATTTACGACGGTAACTATAACGCCCCGACCACCCCTACCTGTGGGCCCCATGCCTTCTCTCGGCCCGTGGGCCCCACCCTTGTCCGACGGCCGGTGCGTTAGTCCGGGAGGCTTGTAATACTTGTTTACTGACCCTGCAATCACCACATGATCTTTCCCCGTGTTTTGTCCTCACTCACACGATACTGCGAATCATTTCCCGGAAGGTCACCCATCCTTAGACTACTCCAGCTCAAGCACGCTTAACTCTGGAGTTCTTTCGGGCAAGTGATCGGAAAAGCTAAGTGCACTTTGGTGTCATAGATAGCCAAATCAATTCTTATAAGCCTCTCCGCATATACAAAAATCGGGATGTTACAGTAACTTATTCCGACGGTTTTCCGACGGAATTGGTATTTTGAATTTTATTTAATTATTTATTTTTTTGAAATTTATATATTAAAATTATATAAATTTGAAATATAAATTAAAAATAGAAATAATAAATATATAAATATATAAATTCATTAAACAAAATTAAAAAATTCATTACACATTAAAATAAATTGTTCAAAAAAAAAAGCATTAAAAGCAAATATTTAAACGGTTGGAGAATCTCCGTCGTCGGGATTATTATCCCGAAACATATGCGGGAAGCATTTTTCCATCATCTTCTCCAAGCAGGAGAGCTTCTTGTTGGTAGTCTGTTGCTCCGTCCGTAGCTCTTCAACCTGCTGGTCACGGTCTTTCACCGTTTGGGTGAGCCTCTCGATTTCTACCCGGTACTCCGAAGGATAACGAGGAAGCGAGGAAGAAGATTCCTGGGTCGGAAGGGTGCCTAACCCAGCGAATCGACCTTTCACTTGCCGGGTTTGCTGCGAATAATTAAAACCGATAATAAATAAATAACGAAAATAAAAAAAAACGAAATGAAATTAAAACTTACCTCAAGTACAATCTGGTTTATCTCTTCCCGGGACAAAGAGTTCGAGGACGTCGATCCTTCGATAGTGAGCTGCGATGATAGTTCACGGTCCAGCTTCGTCTTCTTGCTCTTCTCGACAACATCCAGCATCCCCAAGTCCTGTATCTGACCGGTTTTCTTGTTGGTGTGTCTATTCTCGATGAGTTGAAGATAATCGGGTTCGGAACCAGATTCTCTCGCCTGCGAAAATTTGTTAAGTTAAATAAATATAAAAAACAGAATTAACAATAAAAAATTTAAATTAAACTTACCATTTCCATCGCTTCCCGTTCGATGGACTTTGCGCCCGCGTTGTGGATGTAGACCCCTTTCCCGCCTCGTTGGCTATTTCGGTTCTTCGACTGTTGCTCGGAGGTCTTTTCGTTGCAGGCCTACTCCAGTACTCACAGAAGCCCTTCCAGACGTCGTCGTCAAGGTCCTTCGGCTTGTCTTTGTTGTGCTTCCACTTCTGCTTCCACTCGTACATGTGCTTCGAGTACGAGTTTGCGGCATACTTGTCGAATGTGTCAATGACTTTGCGCGTATGATGAGAGTCCCACGTGAACTCTTGCTATAATTTAAAAAAAAAATATGTTACATATCAAAAAGAAAAATTGAGAAAATGAAATTCAAAATAAATAATATATCAATAAATAACTTACCGCGAAAGTCCGGTGCCACACGTCTTTCTCCTCGGTAGGCATGTCCGAATACTTCTCGTACGGTTTGTCCAACATGTTGTGGAGCATCCGTAATATCGCCTTGGTGATCTGAGTCGACAGCTTAAACCTGAAAACATTATGAAAAGATATAAATATGTTAAGTTTAAAAATCTAAATAAGTTGAAATAATGTACAAAAAATTTCTTACCAAGTGCCGTCCTCAAACTTCGGGTCGAGTCGAATGCAATGGCCCCGGTTAGGCTGCCGGACTAGCTCCTCGATCTCAATGTGGCTCCGAGCAGCGGATTGCTGGGAATCAGGGATGTGAGTTCCCGAGCTCGTTGGTCCCGGAGGAGGCGTACACCGAGAACTCCGAGAACGGCGTCCTTGGTTGCCGCCTACCAACTGAAGAACATCGTCGTGATCCCTGCGGAAAACGGTAAAATTGTTAGTAAATTAACAAAAAATTCAAAAGTTACCAAAATTTTTGAAATTTCAGCAAAAAAATTTAGGAAAAATTCAAATTTTCCGAAAAATTCAAAGTTTACTAAAATTCAAAATTTTCAAAAATTTTCAAAATTTGCTAAAATATTTTAAAATCAGTTTTAATATATAAAAATATTTAGAAAACGTTTTATTACTATAAAAAATATTTAAAACGATTTTATTTCTAAAATAATATTTGAAAAAGGTTTTTATTATTAAAAAATATTTTAACATCAACTTAAATATATAGAAATATTTTAAAAACGTTTTTATTAGTTAAAAAATACAATAAACGATTTTAATATATAATCATATTATAAAAACATTTTTATTAATAAAAAATATTTTAACATCAACTTAAATATATAAAAATATTTTAAAAACGTTTTTATTAATTAAAAAATATTATAAACGATTTTAATATATATACATATTATAAAAACGTTTTTATTACTATAAAAAAATTTAAAAACAATTTTAATATATATAAATATTATGAAAACGTTTTTATTACTTAACAAATATATTAAAAACGTTTTTAATATATACAAATATTGTCAGTCAACAAGCACGTGTCTAATTTTTCATATCCGTCGGAAATTCGTCGGAAATTTCCGACGGATTTCCGACGGATAAGGTATATTCCTTGCATGTTTGTCGATTAGTCAGTCAACAAGCACGTGTCTAATTTTTCAGATCCGTCGGAAATCCGTCGGAAATTTCCGACGGATTTCCGACGGAATTAGGGTATATTTGGGGTTTAGGGTTTAGGGTTTCTTTATATGATTTAGGGACATGTTATTTACATGTTTCATTCAATATATATATTAAGTTCATCAATATTAAAGGCTTTGCATTAGTTTAAAAATTATACAACATCAAAACATATCATTTCTCATAAATCAACTATATCTAATACTATAACTTATACAAACACTTCCATCAAAATTTATAAATTCTATATAACACATTTTCTTGATGTATATACAAGGTTAACCTATTTTATATACATCATACAAGTGTTTGTAAACTTTTGCCACAAAAAAAAAACCTATACCCTATACCCTAAACAAGATTTTTGAATATCCGTCGGAAATCCGTCGGAAATTTCCGACGGATTGAGTTGAATCCGTCGGAAAATTCCGACGGATTTCCGACGGAGTCAGCTGCCTCGGATAAAACCTATTTTAGCCGATGCAGCTGACTCCGTCGGAAATCCGTCGGAATTTTCCGACGGATTTCCGACGGATATTCAAAAATCTTGTTTAGGGTATAGGGTATATGTTTTTTTTTGTGGCAAAAGTTTACAAACACTTGTATGATGTATACAAAATAGGTTAACCTTGTATATACATCAAGAAAATGTGTTATATAGAATTTATATAGAAGTTATAATATAGGTTAACCTTGTAACCAAATGTCTAACTTTCTAAAATTTCGACATAACTGATATATTACACATTACAATTCTAGTTCAAATATATGTACATATTTTACGGTGGAAATTTTATAATTAAAACTATTGTCAATCCGATGATGAGTAATCTGATTCTCCTGAATCGGAAGGTTCCCCAAATTCGTCAAATTCTTCTTCTGAATCCTCAAATACTCGATCGTCTGACTGTATGGTGAAATCAACGACAAGGTCGACCTCAAGGGAATGCTCGATTGAACCCAAACCTACGGAGCTTTGTTGGAGGGGTTCATGATCAGACATCCCATGAACTCTACCTCTCGGGTTTATCGATGTGACTGTAACCCACGGGTCTTGCTTGTTTGTCACCCGCGGATAGGGAATGTAGCATACCTACACCATGTACAAATTTAACCACGGGAATGCAACAAAACTAAATTAAAAATTAACGTAAAAGAAATACAAACCTGGTCTGCTTGTGATGCAAGTACAAATGGCTCGTATCTCTGGAGTTTTCTTCTGCTATGTAATGATGTAACACCAAATTGGTCGTGTCGCACACCGCTTCCTACTAATGGGTCGTTCCAGTCGCATAAAAATGCAACACATCTTAGACCGAGCATTCCCGGGTACTGAATATCGAAAATCTCACGTACGACACCATAGTATACAAGATCACCTGACTGAGTTGATACACCGTAATCTGAAGTTGTCGCACTCCTATCATCCCGAAGAATCTTAAAAGCGTACCCCCGTGTGCTATACATCACATGTGACTGCACGGTTGCTAGTGGAAATCTCACAATTTCTTCTAACCACGTGGGAAATGTTTGTCCGTTAGCCTTCTCTGTCGTCACCTGCACAATTAAAATAAAAATACTTCAAATAATTAAATCTTTCATTACATATGATGATTGCTAAAAACAAGGCAATCAAAAGACTTACATAATCTCTTAACCAACGTCCGAACTCTTCCTGTTTGAGCTCGATTAGCTCGTCCTCTGTTTTGTCAGGAAATGCAAAACGTTGATAAGCCATATACATCCTGTGAGATTGAAACAATTATCACGTTAGTACATATATATATAATCAAGAACCCAATAAGTAATTAAAAATTAAGTTCAATATATAATACCTCTCATATTCATCAACTCCGTCGCAATTTGTGAGAATATACATATGCAAATGCTCTCGCTCTTGTGGTGAAAGTCTCCTCTTCTTGCCTTTTCCACTAAGTCGTCCAATCTGTAAAAATATATGAGGTACATTGACCGGATAGAAAGGTAGGACGCCTCCGTCATCATGTCGAGCTGCTCTACGACTCTTTGTTTTGACTTGTGATGGAAAGTAGGACTCGGCAAAATGTGAGGTTTCTTCATTGATGGTCTGTGCGACGATAGAACCCTCCACTCTACTCAAATTTTTCACCTTCTTCTTTAGATGTAACATATACCGTTCGAAAGGATACATCCAACGGTACTGAACCGGGCCCCCAAGCTCTGCTTCTCGAGGGAGATGAATTGTTAAATGTTCCATAACATCAAAGAATGAAGGAGGAAATATCTTCTCCAAATTGCAAAGGATTACAGGTATATTAGCCCCAAGATTGCGGATACCGTCTGATGTAAGAGAGCGAGAACATATATCTCGGAAAAAGGCACCAATCCCTGCAATATATGGATAACAAATGAATAATTAAATAATGAAGTATATATTGTATAAAGTAGTAAATAAATAATTTCATGATTGTACCTGCAATTGCTTCGTGGACATTACGTGGTAGAAGACATGCAAAGGCAAATGGAAGGAGGCGCTGCATCACCACATGACAATCATGACTCTTCATCCCAGTAAACTTCCCTTCTCCATGATCAACGCAGTTCCGAAGGTTAGATGCGTATCCGTCCAGGAATCTAACACTTTCGGTAATCCAGTAAAAAAACTCGGCCTTTGAAGGTTCATCGAAACGAAAAGCCGGGACCGGAGGCTTCCCGTTCCCTGTCACATGTAGTACTCTACGAGAACAAATGTCTGGCAAGTCCAATCTAGACTTCAGATTGTCCTTCGTCTTCCCTTTGACATTGAGAACGGTGTTCATAATGTTGTCAAAAAAATTCTTCTCAATGTGCATGACATCCAGATTATGCCTCAAAAGATGGTTCTTCCAATAAGGCAAATCCCAGAAAATGCTCCTCTTGTGCCAATTA
Source organism: Eutrema japonicum (assembly GCA_030161315.1). Classification (NCBI taxonomy): domain Eukaryota; kingdom Viridiplantae; phylum Streptophyta; class Magnoliopsida; order Brassicales; family Brassicaceae; genus Eutrema; species Eutrema japonicum. The sequence continues at coordinate 34,698,206 of BSQW01000010.1, forward strand.
TGAACGTTGCCACAACCATCAACAGGATGATGTCCGTTACCACCACAATCAACGGTCCTCTCTGCACCAAAATCTCTAAACTGAGTCAACAAATACTCACCATCTAACTCAGGAGGAGGACCGTCAAATACTTTCCGGTTCTTCCTAAACAATGTGGTGCTCCGACGATAAGGATGATCGCTAGGTAGGTATCGCCTATGACAATCAAACCAAGACGTTTTCCGTCCGTGCTTCAATTGGAACGCATCAGTGTTATCTTGACAGTACGGGCACGATAACCTTCCGTGCGTTGTCCATCCTGATAACATGCCATATGCTGGAAAATCGCTAATAGTCCACAAAAGTACCGACCGCATGATGAAATTTTGGTGATAAGAAACATCAAACGCTTCAATACCTTGGTCCCATAACATTCGCAGCTCATAAATCAATGGTTGCAAAAACACATCAAGTGATCTCTTCGGATGCTCTGGTCCAGGAACGAGAATGCTAAGGAACAAGAACTCCCTTCGCATGCACAAAGATGGCGGCAAATTGTAAGGTGTTACAATTACTAGCCACAAAGAATATTTTCTGCTGTGCTTCCCAAAAGGGCTGAAACCATCGGTACATAATCCAAGGTATACGTTCCTTGCCTCAAACGCAAAGCTGGGATAAATGGATTGAAAATGTTTCCATGCTCCTGCATCTGACGGATGGGCGATTTGTCCATCTGTTGTATGCTCTGTATGCCATCTCATTGCTCCTGCTGTGCGCTCTGACTGATATAACCTCTTCAATCTCTCTATTAACGGTAAATACCACATCCGTTTATATGGCACTGGCACTCTTCCACCTGTTTCCTTATACCGAGGTTTGCGACAAAAACGACATGTCGTACGATCTGCGTCCTCTCTCCAGTTGAGCATACAGTTGTATATGCATACATCTATCATCTGATACGGCAATCCTAGACCTTGAACAAGTTTCTGTATCTCATAGTATGATGCCGGTGCAAGATTATCTTCAGGCAAAATTTCTTTCACAAAATCAGCGATTGCATCCACGCACTCCTCACTCAAATTGAAATCCGTCTTTATACCCATCATCCTTGTTGCAGTTGATAAAGGGGAATGTTCACCTCTACACCCATCATATAACGGATGTTTAGCAGCGTCTAACATATCAAAGAATCTCCGAGCTTCTAAATTAGGTTCTTCTCCCCTATCTCCATACTCAGCAACCGATGGTATACTTTCACGAAATGCATCGTTCACCATCTGAACATGACCTACAGTACTTTGTTCTTCCATTGCGGGTTCTTCTAAGCTAGTGTTATCCCCAATATAATGTTCACTAGTACTAGCATAATTATCCACCATTGTATCATTTTCTCCATGATAATACCAAATCTTGTAACCCGACATAAACCCATGACAATACAAGTGTGACCATACTTCATCTATCACGATAAATCTACGATTCCCACAATTGGTACAAGGGCAATAGATTTTACCGGTTTTTTTTGCTTTCTTTTGCATACCCGCAAATGTCATGAATTCCTGTAGACCTCTTTTGAATTCCTCCGTAACTAGGCCCGTGTCCGGAATTTGATGAGGCTTGTCCATCCATGATCGAAAATAATTATAAGGATTTGAAGAAGACATTTTCGCAAGGAATTAGATAACAGAGATTTTTTTTTGTTGTGATTATAAATGAAGCGTGGAAACGTTTTTATAAGGAAAATTTTGTGCATTTTCCGACGGATTTCCGACGGATTTCCGACGGATATAAAGTAGATATTATCGATGTCGGCAACCATGTCGGCAACCATGTCGGCATCTGTCGGAAATCCGTCGGCAATCTGTCGGAAATCCGTCGGCAATCTGTCGGAAATCCGTCGGAAATTTCCGATGGATGAACGTCGTCGGAAATCCGTCGGCAGTATGTCGGCAACATCAGAATTCGTCAAAAAGTCGTCGGAAATCTGTCGAAAAGTGTCCGACGGATTATTGTCGTCGGAAATCCGTCGGAATTTCCGACGGGTTAATATTTTCGTCGGAATTCCGACGGAATTTCCGACGGGTTAATATTTCCGACGGAATTCCGACGGATTTCCGACGGATGAGAAGTTAGTCGGAAATCCGTCGGAAAGTCGTCGGAAATATCCGACGGAATTATTGCCGTCGAAATTGCCGTCGGAAATACACATGTTTTCTTGTAGTGTCAGTTTCCCTACATCCCTGTGACCTAGTCCAAAACAAATCCACTAGAACAAGATTGCAATTACAATTGCTATGATATACATCACTACAATGCCTATCATTCTTTTCTAGATGGACGAACTACGGGCACGGTATCTCTACAAAGTCTACCGCTCGGCTACAACCGATACAAACACCATCTTACATATGTTTTTGTACTCCATCAACCATCACCTACAAACACTACAAGAAAACATCCCGATTTCCGACCAAAATTCCGACCAATTTAAAATGGTCGGGAATTCCCGACCACATACCAACGACATTTCGACGAAAACACACCCGTTGGAAATCGGTCGGGAATTCACGACCATTTTAAGTTGGTCGGAAATCCTGACCGATTTCCAATGGATTGGAGACCGAATAACATTCGTCGGAAATTGGTCGGTATTCCAGAACAACTATTCCGAAACATTAATTTGGGTGCAAGAATAGTGTAAGATCATTTATGAATGTTGAAGAATTCAAAACGACTTTGTTTAGATATAAGTGGGAAATGTGACATTAATTTGGGTGCAAGAATAGTGTAACATTAATGATAGCAACATTAATTTGGGTGCAAGAATAGTGTAAGATCATTTATGAATGTTGAAGAATTCAAAACGACTTTGTTTAGATATAAGTGGGAAATGTGACTTGACGAAAATTCGGGTGAGTCCAATTAATATATATCAACGTAATATTCTGTTGGTAGTAGTAGTTGATGTAATGTTGGTTCGAACGTGGGTCCAAGAATATTGATCATGAGGCTGTTATTTAAGTGATTTTAATTCTGTGTGAAGAAATTTTAATTTATGGGACCCCAATCAATACATTCTCACCTATCAAATTATTTGTATTACTCTATGATGTCCATATATTTTTATTCGTAAGTGATTATGAGACGTCAGTTTAACATTTTGTGAGAGAGACGACGTGAACGTATTCACCCACAAAAAGGCCACCTAAACCAGTATATAGTTGAGATCAAGACATGCAGAATTTACGCAGAATTTAAGATTTGAGCTTCATACCTATATAATATATGCCATAAAGCATTTTTAATTCATTATTATCCAAGCGTATGACACTTCTTACGGGAATATATATATATTATTCAAGTATATAGACAGATATACTTGAATACAGAAATACAGATAAAACGTATATAAAAGAGTTTACCATACTTTATGAGGAGCTTGTAAGCTAGTTGCCTACCAACACACCATCCGGAATATTATTTTTTAAATCGGGATATCTAAATGCCGAATCTAGATATCAGAGAAACTATGAGCCGAAAATCCGGAATTCCTATGGTTCATAAGAAAAAAAAACATATCACGAATATATATTTAAGCATAACATAAACAATAATGATAGAAAATTATATCAAAATTTTATACTACCTTAAGAGTTAAGTTAACATGTTATGAGACCCATCAAATTGACATGCATTTGTAAGAAGAAGAAAAAAAGCAGAAGATTTACTATTTCAAAAAGATCAAAAAAAAAAAAAAAAAAAAAAAATATATATATATATATATATATATATATCACTTGAGCTTTTGTAGATTTTGTTTATTTTATAGATTTATATCAAGAATATATTATGGTATTAGCTTCGTGGCGTGTATTAGCCTGGTTATTTATACTACTATTGTCGTCGTGTTATAACTCTAATTCAAACCCGGGAGTGTGGGAACTGTAGAATATAACAGAAAGATGATAGTAACTTATTTGTTGAAGTCACATATCGTTTCTTACTAAGCAAATGTGGGATACTTCAATTTGAAATTGGCTTAAGATTTTAACATATTAGTAACACGACATATGAATAGGTTTTATATTGAATGTTAAAATCCTATTATTTAAGTGTATGCAGTTGTCCATATAAGCTAAATATATAAAGAAAGAGAGTAAAATAATCCAGATTTTAAAAGTTAAGATATGAATAATTTTTAAAATATTCAACCTGCAGATGTAAATAGCTTGGAGATAGAAATGAAAATATAGATTTTGTGAGCCATCAGCCGAACAATCAGAAGATGCATCATACATGGTATTATAGGCATAGGACTTGACAAAGGTGTGGAAGCTGATATGTCAAAGATTTTCCAAAGAAGATCTTATATTCAAATATTCAAATATAGGTTGCATGATCATGAAAAAATGAGCGTGATAGATACACTTGAAGATTATCCGAATATTTTAGGTTTATGATTTTGGAAAATGGGTATAAAGGAGACTTGCGATCAATGTTAGGGTTAACATTTTGATTTTGAGAGATTAGATTTTGAAGTTTCCACAGAAAAACCGAATTTGAGAAAGTGAGTACGTGTTCCGCTAGAACTAAGAATCGTATGAGAACAATCTGAAAACGCAACTAGATTTATGTGTTCTAAACAATAATATATCATCGACTAATATATATGTAAGCGCATAAAGTAAAAAACACATAGACTTTGTTAACGGGGTTCAGTTTCCCTACATCCCTGTGACCTAGTCCAGAACAAATCCACTAGAACAAGATTGCAATTACAATTGCTATGATATACATCACTACAATGCCTGTCATTCTTTTCTAGATGGACGAACTACGGGCACGGTATCTCTACAAAGTCTACCGCTCGGCTACAACCGATACAAACACCATCTTACAGATGTTTTTGTACTCCGTCAACCATCACCTACAAACACTACAAGAAAACATCCTGATTTCCGACCAAAATTCCGACCAATTTAAAATGGTCGGGAATTCCCGACCACATACCAACGACATTTCGACGAAAACACACCCGTTGGAAATCGGTCGGGAATTCACGACCATTTTAAGTTGGTCGGAAATCCTGACCGATTTCCAACGGGTTGGAGACCGAATAACATTCGTCGGAAATTGGTCGGTATTCCAGAACGATTTCCGACTGTTTTCCGACGAGATATATACGTTAATATACCCGTTGCATTAGCCATTTATAGCCGTTGTCGAATATTAGCATGGTCGGAAATTTCCGACCAATTTTCGACGAGTACGGAATCCGACCAACTCCCGACGAAATATATACGTTAATCTGCCCGTTGCACTAGCCGTTTGATTTTTTTTAAAGTGGTCGGAAATTGGTCGGGAATCAGCGGAAATTTTAATTATAAATACAACACCACCCTCATTCACAATTTACACACAAAAAAACATAGAAAATGTCTTCTTCAAATCCAAACACTAGAGATTATTTTCGATCGTGGATGGATAGACCACGGCAAGATCCAGCGACGAATCTACTGACGGATGAGTATGCACAAGGTGTTGAGGAATTCATGACATTTGCGACAAACAATAGCATGACGTCGGAATACGGTAAATTGTATTGTCCTTGTCCTAAATGTCGGAATCAAAGATTAGTCTCTGTTGGGGAAGTATGGAAGCATCTTTATAAGGATGGGTTAATGCCGAGTTATAAGATTTGGTATACGCATGGAGAAACTGATGCAATGGTGCAATATCATTCTAGTGGTTTTAATTATTCGAGTAGAATAGAAGAACCAACACCGGAAGTAGATGCAAACGTTCAGATGGTGAATGATGCGTATCGAGAAAACGTAGCATCGTATATTCCGGATGGTATTAGAATAGAGGAACCTAATTTAGAAGCTCGTAAGTTTTTTGATATGCTAGATGCAGCTAAGCATCCACTATACGAAGGATGTAGAGAGGGACTATCGCCTTTATCAACTGCAAGAGAGTGATTTTCCAGCATTTGGTATGCTATCTGGATGGTCGACTCATGGAAGGTTGGCATGCCCGTATTGTCAAGATATCACTAATACGTTCCAATTGAAGCACAGTCGAAAGACTTATTGGTTCGATTGTCATCGACGATTTCTACCGCATGATCATCCATATCGTCGGAGCACGGCATTGTTTAAGAAGAACAAAAAAGTATTTGATGGTCCACCTCCTGAGCCGGATGGGAATAACATCATCACTCAGTTGAGAGATTTTGGTTCTGAGAAGACGGTTTCATGTGGTGGTAATGGTCATTTTCCCGTAGACGGTTATGGCGAGTACCACAATTGGAACAAGAAGAGTATTTTTTTGGATATGCCATACTGGAAGAACCATCTGCTGTGCCATAATCTAGATGTCATGCACATTGAAAAAAACTTTTTCGACAACATCATGAATACTGTTCTAAATGTGCAAGGGAAGACGAAAGATAATTTGAAGGCCATATTGGACTTGCCAGAAATTTGTTCGCGGAAGGAACTCCATATAATAGCGAACGAAAAATCACTGGCCCCCGCTTTCCGTTTGGATGAGCCTACAAAGGAGGTGTTCTTCGACTGGATTACGCATAGTGTTCAATTCCCAGACGGATACGCATCTAACCTTCGTAATTGCGTTAATATTGGAGAAGAGAAGTTTTCGGGGATGAAGAGTCATAATTTTCACGTTGTCATGCAACGCCTCCTTACATTTGCCTTTGCCGGTCTTCTTCCTAGAAACGTCCATGGAGCTATTGCAGGTACATTTACAAAATTATATCTAAATTTTACTAAATTTATCTAAATTGTCTAAATTTTACTAAATTTATTTATCATTTATGCAGGGATCGGTGCTTTCTTCCGAGATCTATGCACGAGATCACTTACAGCAGACAATATCTGAAATTTAGAGGAGAAGATACCGGTTCTTCTATGGAACCTCGAGAAAATATTTCCACCAGCATTTTTTGATGTTATGGAACATCTTCCTATTCATCTCCCTAGGGAAGCAACACTTGGTGGGCCAGTTCAATATCGATGGATGTATCCGTTTGAGCGGTATATATTCCACCTAAAGAAGAAGGTGAAAAATCTTGCAAGAGTCGAGGGTTCTATTGTTGCACAGAGCGTGAATGAAGAAGCATCCAACTTTGCTAGCTACTACTTTCCATCTTCGGTGAAGACTAAAAGTAGACGACTTGCATGTCATGATGATGGAGGAGAAAAACCGCCGTATCCGGTCTATGTCCCAAATATATTTGCAGAAATTGGAAGACTTAGTGGAAAAGGGAGGTCTCGACGACTAACAGAAGAGGAACAAAGGAATTTGCATACATATCTTCTGACAAACTGCGAAGACGGTTTGGAATATGAGAGGTACGTCACTTGATTTTGAATAATGTGTTTGTTTAGTAATTATAATTACCAAAAATCATTGATAGTATTTTGAATAATGTATTTGTTTTATTCACATGATATACATGGAGCAAATAAGGAATTGGTTTCCAAATTGCACAGAGGATGAGCTTACGGTCCGTAAACAGAATAAATTCGCGAATTGGTTGAAATATTACGTAAGTGCTCGATTTCCCTCAATTAAACTAAATTTTACATGCTTACACATATTGTTTATGAGTGTCCACAATTTGTACAGGTTGATCAGATGAATACTATCGGGATAATTCTCACGTGGTTAGTTGAGATGGTGCGTGGCCCTACTTTTGTTCCAAGTGTTTATCCGATGTATTGCACTCGGGGGTATGCTTTTAAGGTTTTTCGTGAAGGGAGCTCAAAGATAACATGCAACTACGGAATTTCGTCTACATCCAGAGAAATTGTCTACTACAGAATACTCCGCGAAATATTAGAAGTCAAATATCCAGGAATGATTGGTTTGAAGTGCATTGTGTTCTATTGGGATTGGTATGATCCAGTGGAAGGTCTACGTCTGGACGAATTCCGTGTGACATCTGTTCACGGAGGCAAGCGACATCGGAAATACGATCCATTTATTCTTGCTTCACAAGCAGACCAGGTTTCCTACATTCGATACCCCGGGTTAGGAACAAGCAATACCCGTGGATTGCAGTAACGTCGATACAACCAAGAGGAATGATATCTGGTGTTTCCGAGCATGAACCTTTACAGGAAACGCCAATTGGTAATTTAGGTAAAATCGAGCATTCTTTAGAGGTTGACCTTGTGGTTGACTTCACCGGCATGGGTGAAGTATTTGAGGATTCTGAAGAAGAGGACGGAGAATTTGATGAGGATTCCGATTCAGCTTCTTCAGATTAATATTCATCGGACTCAGAATAATTTTGTTAAAAATTTTTTATATGCATTTATTTTTAAGTAAAACATTTTAGAAACTTTTATATATATGCATTAAAATAATTAATTGTAAGAATTTTTTTAATGAAGATTCCGATTCAGGTACTTCAGATAATTATTCGGAATAAGAATAAATTTGATAAAAAATTTAGATAATTTTTCGTATTTAAGATAATTTTTCTTAATTTCGTTTTTCCGACCAATTCCCGACAATTTTTACTTAGCATTTTTGGAAATTTTTTATTTACATTGAATTCCCTGGCTAAAACTGAAACCAGTGGAGTTTTCCTCGACTAAAACTAAAACCATCGGAAATTGGTCAGAAATTTCGACCAATTTCCGACAGTTTTAGTTTTAGCCGAGGAAAATTGAATCCCCTGGCTAAAACTGAAACCAGGGGAGTTTTCCTCGGCTAAAACTAAAACCGTCAGAAATTGGTTGAAAATTGAATCCCCTGGCTAAAACTGAAACAGGGGAGTTTTCCTCGGCTAAAACTTTCCTCGGCTAAAACTATACTATGTGTGGTCGGAAATTGGTCGGAAATTCCAGACCAATTTCCGACCATTTAGGGTTTCGAAACCTCAAACCGCAAAAATTTGATTACACTATGTTTGCTAGGGCTAGATATGACATTTTCAAAGATTTCAATGTCCAACTATCTTAAGAATCAATATTTTTGAGCATCTAATCCAAACCTTACAAGAAAACGAAAAGTGTAAGTATAAGTTATATGTTTCGTTAAGAGAGGTTAAACCCGTTCTCTTATCGATTCATAAAAATCGTCATATACTCTATTTATGTTTACCTTGCCAGATTGTTTTCAGACATAAGATGTTTAGATGTTTTTTAAAGCCTATACGGTATTCAAATTTAGGATTTCATACCCTATACCCTATATGGTCGGAAATTGGTCGGAAATTACCGTATTTTGTCGTATGTGTTTTTACAGTTACTGAAAATGTCCTTATATTGTAAACACTTAGCATTTTTTTCGAAAATATTCATATTGATCGGAAATCGGTCGGAAATTCCGACTGATTTCCGACCAATATGAATATTTTCGAAAAAATGCCAAGTGTTAACAATATATCAACCCGAGACAAGCAATATTATGAAATATTATGGGTTGGTCGGATTCCGACGCGATTCCGACCAGACCGAAATAAAACCCGCGAAAATTCACCGCTAAATGAAATATTTAGGCGGTTTTGTATTTTTCAAATACCGACCGAATTCCGACCATTTCCGACCACTCCTAGATCTAAATACCAGTGCCGCATCTTCTTCTTCATTTGGTCAATCTCTCTTCTCTCTATTCGCCGATTCTCTCTCTTCGCCGACCATCACCGCCGTCGCTCTCGCCGGTAAGGATTTCATACCCTCTTCCTATTCCTTCTCTTCTCTGCCTCTTCTCTGCCTATTCTCTTCCTCTTCTCATCCTCTTTTTTTCTCCTAATTGTTTTTCCTTCTTTTGTTTTGTAGATCGCCTGAGCCTGACCCGTCCGCCGAAGCCGCCGTCCGCCGGAGCCGCCGTCCGCCGGAGCCGCCGTCCCTCCTCCGCCGCTGACTTCTTCTTACCATGTAAGTATTTTTGAGATTTGTGGTTGTTGTTGTTGGGATTTGAAGATTAGGATGTTAGTTGTTTTAGCTTGAGTTTTGTGGGTAGATTCGAGATTAGGATGTTAGATGTTGTGATTTGTGGTTAGATTTGTGAGATTTGTGGATTAGATTTGTGGGATTTGTTATGAGATTTTTTGGATTTGTTGTTAGATTATAATTTTTGGATTTGTTGTTTACACATATTGTTTTTCGAAATTTTTTGGATTTATTGTTTAATAATAATTTTTGTTATGAATATAAAACTTTAATGGATAATTTTTAGATTAAAAATACAAAAATATATTTTTTAAATGTTATAAAAATCATGTATATAAAATATTTTTAAATCTAAGATATTTTAAAAAATTTTGAAATTTTTTTAATCTTATCATTTGTATAAAAAACGGTTTCATTATTTTTGCATAAATTTCTTATAATTTTATGAATTTTTGAAATTTTCATAAAAACCGTTTTGATAATTTTCATAATTTTTTCGGGTTTTTTCGTAATATTTTGGGTTTTTGGTAAATTTTTCGGGTTTTTGGTAATTGTTTCGTGTTTTTGTGAATATTTTCATAGTAATCGTTTTTTCGTTTGCGTTTTATTTATAATTTGCATTTTATTTTTAGTTTGCGTTTAATATCTAACAAATTTTGCGTTTTTTTAGGTCGTGCGAGGGTTTCGCGAACATGCGCATCGGTGGTTCGTCTCAAGGGAGGCAACAACCAGCACGTAGCGGTGGTTCGACTCGAGGCGCAGAACCACCAAGTCCGGCCGCATCGACTATCCCGGAGTCGCAGAGTCAAGCTCCTCTTATCATGACCATCGAGGAGTTAGTCCAACAACCGGGCCGGGACTTGCACATCCGGCTTGATCCACATCGAGTTGGAAGATCGACATGGTAAAAACCCATAGTTTATATATATATATTTAATATCAAATTGTTTATAGTTTATTTTTTTTTGTAAGTTTGGTATATCGAACAACAGGATTAGCAAGGCCATTATGAGGATGTTCCATTCGATCCTCGACAAACCGTACAAGAAGTTTTCAGAAGTCCCGTATGATGAGAAGCAAATTTGGTTTAGACAATTTGCGGTAAGTTGTCAATTACTATATTTTTTTCCATATTTATAAGTATTTTTTTAATATTTTGCTAAGCATTTTTATTTATGTTTTCGTAGCAAGAGTTTACATGGCATCCATCTCACAGTGTCACAATGGAAAAGTTATTTATGAAGGAAGCGCGTACGCAGTTCAAGAGACACATGAACGAGTGGAAGCAAAAGTGGAGGAAATGGGCAGACAAGCCGAAAGGCTTGAATTTGGAAGTTTGGAATGGCTACGGACCATATTGGCAAAAGTCGGAGACAGAGAAACTCTCGAAGACTAATTCGGGAAACCGAAAGAGTGAGCGCAACGGGAAGGGACAGTACATCCACAACTCCAGTTCGAGTATCTTCCAGACCCGAGAAATTCAAATGGTAACTTTTATTGTTGACATTGTTTTCTCTCTTCAATTATTATATTATTTATTCATATTTAAATTTATTCGTTTTTATAGACTAATGAGGCCGGAGGTGTGCGTCCGAATCACTTGGACTTAATGAAGAGGTGTCACACGAACAAGACAACCGGGCTTATTCCCCTCATAAGGGAGATCTACGAGAACGTGAAGAAAAAGAAGACCGAGATCGAGCTGACCCAACAGTCACAAGGTGACTCCTCCTCCTCCTTCGAGATGCCGCGGGAAGCGTTCAACCGTCTCGTTATGGACGTAAGTTTTTTTTTGTTTTCTTATAGTTTTACATTATAATTTTATAATGTTTTAATTTATTTATATTTTATACAGGAATTTCCCCTTGATAAAAAAGGGCGGCGTCGCGGGGGTTTGGGTACGATCCTGTTTATGGACGACGGGTCTTCTTCTGGTTCTTTTTTCTCTGAAGATCTCATCCAGCAGAATGAAGAGCTCAAGTCCAAAGTAGAAGCTTTGGAGTCGGCGAAAACGGACACCGAATTCAAGTTAGGTGTCACGCAAAAGGAGCTTTCGGAGGCGAGGACAGATATCGCTACCATGTCGTCTTGGATGAGAGCGAAGTTCCCAGACTACCCGAGAATGGATACGGGATCGAGATCCAGATAGGCAAATGTTTAATAATGTTAATATTTAATGTTTTAAAAACACTTTTCTCTTATTTCAAAACTATTATATTTTCAAATATTTTAATGTTTAATATTAATATTAATTTTCATTTTCCAATTAATTTAATTTAAATTTAAATTAAATTAATTAATATTCATTATTTTCAAAATAATTTTAAAATAATATATTTGGTCGGAAAATGGTCGGCAACGGTCTGGTCGGCATATGGTCAGAAATTAGTCTGGTCGGCATTTGGTCAGAAATTAGACTGGTCGGAATTTAGTCGGACACTAATCTGGTCGGCATTTGGTCAGAAATTAGACTGGTCAGAATTTAGTCGGAAATTAGTATGGTCGGTATTTAGTCGGGAATGAGCACATCAGACTTGTGTCGGCAAATCGTCGGGTATTAGTCTGGTCGGAATTTGGTCGGGAATTAGTCTAGTCGGTATTTGGTCGGAAATAAGCTCATCGGACTTTTGTCGGTAAATCGTCAGGTATTACCCGATGCTATTTAGCGTCGGTATTAGGTCGGGAAATCGGTTGTCGGGAATTCGTCGGGAATTTCCGACCAATTTCCGACCATTTCTGATTTCCGACGCGATAGTCCCGACATGCCAAATTGGTCGGAAATTCGTCCGGAAAGACGTTTTCCGACCGTTTCCCGACCAATATGCCCGTCGGAAAACGCCTGCATTCTTGTAGTGGGATCTACAAATCCTGTATGATGGGGCGACACCACACACACTTATGTGCATCTCATGATAAACCCTAGACGCGCAAGTCTTTATGTGGCCGTCTCTTGGTTTATATAGTTAAGGGTCAAAACCCTAAGTTAACTGAAGCCCATGTGATTTCTTCATCCTCTTGGGCTTATGAACTCATGTGGCCATGTTTCCTAAAACAAGGAACCGCCACCAATAAGTAAATAATCACTTATTTTCGTTTTCCCGTTCTGAGTCACTTTCTGTCTCAGCGCCTATGCCTCATTCTGATGTAGAACACACTGACTCACCATCTGCATCAGGAGCTGCCTTAAAACACTGTGTCTGTTATGATTCACAGTCTCAGTCCAAACATCCATAGCAATCTGTCGAAACTATATTTTCTCCTACTGCATGTATTGCTAATGTCTCAGTGTTTGTATCATCTTCTGTTGTGGCACACACGGTGCCAATTCTCCTTCAGAGTCTCTATCCAAACTGCCACATCAATATGTCAGATCTATTCAGCCCCTGTAGCACAATCTCCCTTTGTTCAGTGTATGCATCAGTTCGGTCTTTGTGCTTTTGTCTCATCTATCATAGAAGTTGTACCACGTCATGCTTCAGCAGACGAGTCACATCCTGTTCCATCAGTTGTGTCACGTTCTGCTATGACAGCTTCTCAAGTCAGTCAACACAACACTTTCAATCTCTCCTTTGATGACTGAGTTGTAGAGCTCAAGCACACAACCTGTAACATCCCGATTTCTTGTATATGCGGAGAGGCTTATAAGAATTGATTTGGCTACCTATGTCACCAAAGTGCACTTATCTTTTCCGATCACTTGCCCGAAAGAACTCCAGAGTTAAGCGTGCTTGGGCTGGAGTAGTCTAAGGATGGGTGACCTTCCGGGAAGTGATTCGCGGTATCGTGTGAGTGAGGACAAAACACGGGGAAAGATCACGTGGTGATTGCAGGGTCAGTAAACAAGTCTTACGAGCCTCCCGGACTAGCGCACCGGCCGTCGGACAAGGGTGGGGCCCACGGGCCGAGAGAGGGCATGGGGCCCACAGGTAGGGGCGGTCGGGACGTTATAAGTGGTATCAGAGACGAACCCAAACACGTGTGTGGAGTCAGGTGGGCTCACACCGTCTAGGGTGACGATCCTGGTGCGCAACGAGGACGTTGCGCTCTATGAGTGGGGGTGATTGTAACATCCCGATTTCTTGTATATGCGGAGAGGCTTATAAGAATTGATTTGGCTACCTATGTCACCAAAGTGCACTTATCTTTTCCGATCACTTGCCCGAAAGAACTCCAGAGTTAAGCGTGCTTGGGCTGGAGTAGTCTAAGGATGGGTGACCTTCCGGGAAGTGATTCGCAGTATCGTGTGAGTGAGGACAAAACACGGGGAAAGATCACGTGGTGATTGCAGGGTCAGTAAACAAGTCTTACGAGCCTCCCGGACTAGCGCACCGGCCGTCGGACATGGGTGGGGCCCACGGGCCGAGAGAGGGTATGGGGCCCACAGGTTGGGGCGGTCGGGGCGTTATACAACCAATACCACATCACTTGATGTATTAAATCGTTCGCTCCTTTATAGTTGTGTCACAACCTGTTCCACCACTTTCTAATACTCAGTCAAACATTGCACTAACACAATCTATTTAGTTAGAGTTGTGTAACACATAAAGGTAATCGTTGTAAAATCAACTTATTAGATTATAGTGAATAAAAACATTCGACTTAGTGCATTTCAAATCGGGAAAATTGTCAAAAAAAAGCATGAGCTTTTAATTTTTGGTCATTTCAAACGAATTATCGCGTAAACAGTTTAAATCATCAATTTATGTTGATTTTAAATTTAAATTACAAATTTCTGTTGATTGAGTCAAATTAGATACGACGTTAAGTCGATAAACAGAACGGATAAAACGAGGTTAAAAAACCGTTGTAAATCACGGTTAAGTGATCCGACATCGTTTTCTCTTTTTTCTTAAACCCCAAATTATGAAAATTCCAACCATTTTTTTGGGATTTTAAGAAGGAAGAGAAAACTGAGTGTTTAAAAAAAAAAAAAAGAGAAGGAAGAGAAAACGTCGTTGTATCATAATATCAACCAAAATAAGGGCAATCGTTGTAAAATCAACTTATTAGATTATAGTGAATAAAAACATTCGACTTGTGCATTTCAAATCATAAAATTTGCCTGTTGCTGTGTTTTCCACACTAACAGTTGCATGTTGCTGTGTTTTCCACACTAACAAGAAAAACATATATATCATTTTTTTTTTTTTAATTTGTTGTCATGATCAATGGTTAAACTCCACGTAACAACTTACAATAAATGACACCGTATGTGGTGACTGAAGAGGCCCGACCAATTTTACACTCACAATTTTGAACATTGTGATGTATTTTATAATCTGAATAGGTCTGTACTAGGGATGTTAATATGGGTAAATCCATTTCATTTAGATCCATCCCATTTATATTCATACCCGTTTAAACTTATTTAAATTTTTGGTCTAATAAGGTTATCTGTTTAGATTCATCTAAATTGTTCTTACCCATTTAAACCCATTTAAAGTCATTTAGACCTATTTAAACCTATTTATAAATATATGTGTGGTTTTCGTTGTACATTTATAAATACTTTTGTTGTAAATGATATATATGTTTTAATTATCTTGTTTAACACATGACTTATACATTCAACATTTATAAGTCATAAGTTATAATAATAGTTTTTTTTTTCATTTTTCTAAACCTTCGTTCACTATAAGATTCAAGATATGGGCACAACATCTAACATGCATAAACTTCCCCTCGCATAACAATCCACTACCACTGCCACTCATCATCTGAAGCCTACCTTTCAGTATTCTCATCATACTACCATTGTTAGTCGCACTATCTAGAGTCATAACCCCATTCTTTTAGACAATCAAGAATCCTAATAGCAATGGCTTCACCTGTGTGTGGAGATTTCAGTTCACAAAATGCTAGAATCTTACTGTTCAAATTCCAGTTATCATCAATAAAGTGAGCAGTTAAGCAGATATAACCTATGGTAGTGGGACGAGAAGTCCATAAATCCGATGTGAAACACGCTCTACCACGATGCTTTGCAAGTCTCACTTTCAGCTTTTCCTTTTCTATCTCAAACCTCCTGAAAACATCAGCTACAGATGTCTGTCTACAGATTGGTTGGCAATCTGGATTCAAATATTCCACAAATGCAAATCAAGAGCACATTCAGCAGAAAACAATCTAACCTAAATCCCAAGAAAATCTAAAACTTGCAAAACGCAATTCCAGAAATCACATTCGTCGAATACCCGCGATGCAATCTACTCGATTTCAAAAGAGATGCAATCTACTCGATGCAATCTATTCGCAGTTCTACTCGAATACCCATTGACCGCCATTACCGAAATGAACACAAAGTCCGAACACAAGTTGATTCGCAGTAAACTTACCGGATTGAAAGAGAGAAGAGAAGAGAAGATAGAACGCTAAGAGAGGAGAAGAGAAGATAGATCGACGAAGAGAAGAAAAGCCCTAAAGCCCTAAAGCCAAAAACCAAAAACGAGGTCGTTTTACTTATGTAATTTAAGGGTAAACGGGTTTAAACGGGGCCCTATTTATTTTGATTGAAAATCATTTTATTATCCTGATATCTAAATGGGTAAACCCATTTATTTCAAACTATTAAATGAGTCTACATGGTTTTTTTTTTAAACAGAACTCATTTAGATCCACGAAATCTATACCCATGACAATATCCCTAGTCTGTACTTACAATGTTGATCAACTGTAGTCTGTAGTCTGTGGTCTTTAAAGAGCCATAGACCATCTTGATCCGTTGTAGTAAGTATTAGTATAAACATTTTTTGTTCAACATTATATTTATTGTTTAATGCACTAATTGTTTAATGCTCGGCGATTTCGGTTGGTAAGCGTATTTCCGATATTGGGTTGTTACGATTTTGGATCCTAAATCCAGTCTTCATAAAACAATTCAAATAAATAATAAAAGATACACACCATTTATATTGATAAACTTTTTCTCGCAATGTATTTTACTATGATCGACATGTTTTTTGTTTCTCGTAAACCTACCCCATTTCAATCAATCAAGATCTTTGCATTTGTGGGGTTTTGAAGCTATCTGAATTGACGGCTTTGTCCGAAACCCTACCTTAGAATATATTTTTTCGAATCTGGAACTTCAACACGTAAAATTGCTAAGATTTTTTATTTTTATGAAAATTTTGCGTATTTGGTTTATAATGTTTTTTTTGGTGTTGGAGACCAACCGTTAATATATAATACTTCATTTAATATGTAAATCATCTATTAATCTCTTCCAAATAGAGTCAAACTAGCGACACTAATTACTCTCAAAATCATTAAAACTACAAATTATTTGGTAAAAAAAGTGTTAAGCAAATTTTGACCTTTCTATATTTTCATAGGCGTGTCACGCTCTAAACGAATGTATTTTGTCTTCGGCTCAAAACATTTATACAAAACTATACCCTAAAAAAAAGTTTAAGTTAGTTAGAAATATCAATTAATTTATATAATGCTTTTTTTTTAAATGACAACTTATTTCATACAGAATAGTCTGTCTTTTCAATTTGCTGAGATATTAAATTCGACCAACAAAATGTCTTTTACTTTTTTTATCATTTCAGTTTCAGTTTCTTCTGTTTTTGACCATAGTTATATATCTTTAATTAGACTCCAAGATTCAAATCTCCTGTTTTTATTTTCTTCTTCTATTTGTTTTTCAGTTTCAAATAAAACAAACTTACAAAATAAGAGAACAAGCATGTACAAAACCCAACTCACTCCAACAAAAAGGTCAAAACTCATTCCCTTATAAATAATTAACCAAACACATTTTAAATTCAACAAAAGTAAAAACAACAAATCAAAATAATTTCACAATGTGTTCATCTAAAACCATAGTTTTTGGTCTCTTCGTTGCAACACTCATAGCGTCTTACAACGCGGCCGCAAACGTCACACCACAGCCACTTTTCCCGGCGATTCTAATCTTCGGCGACTCAACCGCAGACACAGGCAACAACAACTACCATTTACAAGCCGTCTTCAAGGCTAAGCATCTCCCTTACGGCGTTGATCTCCCCGGCCATGAAGCTAACGGAAGGTTCTCTAACGGAAAGCTAATCTCTGATGTCATCGCCTCCAAACTCAACATCAAAGAGTTTGTTCCTCCGTTTCTACAACCGAACATCTCCGACCAAGACATTGTCACTGGAGTTTGTTTCGCATCTGCTGGTGCGGGTTACGATGACCGGACCTCGCTCTCGAGCAAGGCGATCCCGGTCTCAAAACAACCAAGCATGTTCAAGGATTACATTGCTCGTCTCAAAGGTATCGTAGGAGACAAGAAAGCGATGGAGATCATTAACAACGCTTTAGTGGTCATAAGCGCAGGGCCTAACGACTTCATCTTGAACTTTTACGATATCCCCACGAGGCGTCTCGAGTATCGTGATATCTATGGTTACCAAGAGTTTGTCCTCAAAAGGCTTGACGGTTTTGTCCGGGTAATGTCTCATATATTTTTGTTTTATTGATTGATCTGGAGGTTAGTTTTTGTAGGTCATGAGACCGATTTTGATATATCTTCGAGCTACTTTTGATATTTTTTCTTGTTGATTCTTTGGAATCTTTTCCTCTTGTGTGTATAGGAGCTTTATAGTTTAGGTTGCCGGAATATTGTGGTCGGAGGGTTGCCGCCGATGGGATGTTTACCGGTCCAAATGACCGCTAAAATGAGAAACGTTTTGAGATTTTGTGTTGAACAAGAGAACAAAGACTCTGTCGTGTACAATCAGAAACTTGTGAAGAAACTACCTGAGATCGAAGCCTCTCTACCAGGAAGCAAGTTCCTTTACGCCAACGTCTATGACCCTGTGATGGACATGATCCAAAACCCTAGTAAATATGGTATATATCATTTCTTCCTTGTACCGCAAGTCATCAAAATCTGCTCTTAATTCATTGTCGTAAAAATGGAAACAGGGTTTAAGGAGACGAAGAAAGGATGTTGCGGAACAGGGTACTTGGAAACGAGCTTCATGTGCAATAACCTTTCAGACACTTGCCCGAATCATTCGGATCACTTGTTTTGGGACTCAATTCATCCCTCGGAAGCTGCTTACAATCACCTTGGGAACTTTGTGGATGCTCAGATTCGAGGGTGGCTTAAGGCTTAAATCACTACAAGTTACGAAATCTAATCAATTAAAACAATCTATTTTGTTTTGGAAATGATTGCTAGGCACAAATCTATGGCCCTATGGAGATATATACATGTATCCAATGGGTGCTTTATATCGGACTATGATTGGAATTTTATTTATTTATGATTGATACTCGCTCATATTAATATCCTACAATACAAAATATTCCCATATTACATTTTTTTGTTCGTAGGCCTACAAAGATTTCTAATACGTAATCATGAAGTGAACTTGGTTGAATTTCTAAATCACCGGATTATTTGGATCGTATTGGTTGGACTACTTGATCTTATATCATTTTCTATCAAATAAAGTGAGACTTTATATACATATTGACAAATTCACTTATTGTCAATTGCCAAATATTGAACTAAGTTAAAAAGCTATGAGATTTTTCCGGCTGACCCTAGATAATATATATTAAACATGAACCAATCGATTTATTATTAATTGGTTTTGAATTAAAAATCCATAAAATTTTAACCGTATTACATATAGATAAATATATAGTTTTTTCTTCAAATATAAATTATAGATTTACTGAATCAAAAACAGTTTATCCTAATTCCTAATCTAATTTTCTCCCCGTTGTAGTTAAAGGTAACTGGATCGACTGGCTGAAGCATATTGTATTTAAAACAGATGAAGATTTTCTAAAAACAAAAGTTTAATCCCTTTTTCTACTTTGAAAGAATATACTCCAACTTATCGTATGAAAGGGTCAATAAATTCCAGAAAATTCGACATTTTTAATGAACTTGACAACGACAACTTATTATGAAGACCGTCAAAGGATTAGTCTCAAAAGGAAGAGTGTGACTGAGAGAAACATGACAAAGAAAAAGCTAACATGCAAGAAAAAGATTCATCAGTGAATAGGTTACACGTCTTCATGTGCATGTAATGTTACCCCAACATTTACTCATTGCTTGCTTCCCTACTTAATTGATTGTGATTTTGATATTTTATGACGCAAACAAAACAAACCTGACGCATCAGTGACGTCAGATATGATGCCATATCCCATTTTTAGGACAACAACAAAAAAATCCAAATTAGGCATAGCATAGCATATCATGCATCGTATGATTTATTTGTGGTGCGTGTTTTTTACTTTATTTATATTACACAACCTTGATTAATTATTCATCAAAGCCGCTCAAAAGATATATATACGAAATCTTGGACTTAGGATTGGCTCTAGTAATTTTAACAAAAATGACTGGCTCTAGTTTAATGTTTTATTCAACTTTTTGTAATCAACTCATGGTGACCTAGTGGTTGAAGATTCACTCTCTTAGTTAAAGATCATGATTCGAGTCTTCCCACTGTGATCTAAATCATTGTTGGATTCCTGTGGACGCTTTAAGTGGTAAGAAAATCCAGATTTCCATTAGCCCTGGAGATTAGTCTAGGTTATCAAAAGTTTTTTTTTTGGGTTCTTGGTCATTTGTACCAACTCAGTTGAGTAATGAAGTGAGAATAGAACCGATTATATATACCGCTGCATTAAAACATTGAATAGCCCAAGAAAGTATGACCTCAATGTAAATCAAAACAAATGTGAAGTGCATAAAAATATATTAGATTTTCTCAAATTCAATGTGAATGAAACAATAATCATAAGATATTTTGTCGACCTTGCATAAATATAGATGTGACTAATGCAGAGATTGATGAACAGCTACTGAAACAGAACCCAACTCTTTATCATCTTCTGTCTTCCTCGTCATAATCCGCGGCTTCGCTTTCCACTCATCCCAACCTCTTCTTACATCTTCCAGTTGCTCATCAATCAAACCATCGTTCCTCTCCAAATGCTCCAGCCACTCTTCCCATGGAGCCTTCTCTGAATCCAAGAATCTACTCACCTGTGGAATCATCACCCTTCTGTAAAACTCCTCCACTTCTTTCTCCACTTCTTCTGATTCGCCCATTGCTTTTATCTCCGGCCTCTGGAATTTTCCAGGCGATTTAGGCACTTCGAAACTGTTTCCTCTCAAGATCAGTACTTCGGATGGAGCCAGAGGCAAAACGATTCTTGTGAACTTGTTCAGAGATAGTCTTATGATGTCTCTAGGAAGCAGCTCTCTCTTCACTGCCACGGCTGTTCCAATCATCTTCCGTATCTAACTTGCAAACATTTTACAAAATACTATTTTAGTTACGCTCCTATATAATCAATCCAAGTTTCTGCAGAAACATCGTTTTTATATCGATACGTATATTACCTGATGTAACATGAATGATTCGCCCCATATGGAGATTTCGACAAAGCCGAATCCTAGTGAATTCTCCAGCTTTCCACAACGACATCGAAACACTTTTCTGAAATGAGCTGAACTCAGCTTATCTGTCTCGTCTGGCTCGTGTAGCCATCTTGCACGAAGGTACGCCTGAGAATTATCAGACTCTGGAACGTGTTCTTTAAGTTCACCTTCTTCTTCTTCTTCTACAACTTCTTCTTCATTTTCTCTGCAGTTTTCCTCTGTAAACTCTGATACTGATGCTTCGAATTTTGGTTTCTTTGGAGGGCGTCCGTTTCTTTGGGATATTTTTTGTTGGGCTTTCTTCCTGTACTTTGACCGCTGTGTGTAGTTATGGAAAGGATAGTCACCCTACAAGAATAAAACCAGTGCCAATGACGCAAAAAAACCGTAACAAGCTTTGCTTGAAACCTCTGAAACCAAAGAAATGATGCAAAGCACTCACCTCAAATTCTTTTAAAATTTCGTTGAAATCCGAAATGTGATCATCAATCTCATCTGAGGTAAAGCTATTCTTGACCCCAATAACACCAACAGGAAGGAGGTAAGAATACATCCGAAGTGTACACTCCCTTCGAGGATCGAACCTCCTGTTAAGATACAAAGCTTTTAATTGTAAATGAAAAGCGTAAAAGAGAGCACCTAACATAAGACAAGAGTGTCCAATCTTTTCCAACTATTCAAACATTAGAATCATATTGCACAAACCTCAGGACATGATCAAAATTCTCACTCACCTTTGCGACGGTAAAACGCTGAAAACTCTGATATTCTCAGGAAGATGTTTGCTAATACATTTAGCAAGAACAGTGCCGTGAGGATCATCCTTCCACGCAGTATCAGGGATCTCCATTTTCAGCGATATTGTCGTTGCCAAAGAATGAACCTAAAACAAGTTTAAAATAAACAACAATCAAAGACACAAACAGTGAATATATATATGCATAAGAAGATGATCACCAGATGTGGAACAAAAAAAGAAAGAAAAAGCTTACTCCTTTATCGGTTCGGCTACTTCTAGCCCAACCAATCTTATGAAGATCACCAAAGTTACTATCTAGAATCCCACCAGCCTTGTATATAGCAACCTCCAATTCACCCTCAATAGCTACATTTCAAAGATTCGTTGCGCTTAATTTAGCATAACACTCAACAGAAGAATATAATCTTACATATTGGAATTTGCAGGAACTAGTAGAAGAATAAGGGCTTTAGGGTTTAAGGATGAGATTCACTGTCTAGTGTAAGAACTTGCAACTTTATATTGGAAAAATCCAAACTTTTTTAAGACGGAGACAAAAGATAGAACTAAAAAAAACTTACTTTTCAGAGCAGGATCGTCTCTTTGAATTTGCAAACCTGAAATGGAGAAGAAAATCACAATTTGGAGTACAGAAGCAATGGCTCTATTGAGAATCAAAAATCAATCGGTACCTCTGTAATCGGTACCCACATACCCAATCCGAATGACGACCTTTTTCTTCCGATATGATTCCCATTTATCGGCGAGAAAGTGGTCGGAGTTATTTGAAGGAGACGGTGAGAGGGAAGTAGATTGCTGAAATGCGGCGGAGGAAGAGAATCGAACTAACGCCGGTGTGAACCGAATGAGTCGGGTCGGATACCAGAGGACCCGGGAAGGAATTGAAAATCGTAGGAACGAGACTGCCATATGAAAAGCTGGTCTGTGTTTCAACAATCGGAGCGAAGATAAAAAACAAAAAAAGCTGAAAGCTCCGGCGATTTCTTCTTTCAAGTGGGCGCCGTTTTTCGAAGAGTTAAACAACGCGCAGTTTTTAAATGAGTAGTGTAAACGTCACGACATCACACACTGCACTTACTTTTCCTTGTTTCATAAACAAGAAGTTATTTGAATTGGTAATCAAGATTGTGAGATCAGTGGCTTGTCATGTAAATGATCCAGAGTGCTCCTCAACTCCTTTTGCATCAATATGTTACCGATCTGTACATTCAGAAGAAGTTCCTTCATCAAACCACAACAGCTAGAGCTTTCGTCCAGTAAACATTCTCATCAATCATAACACGATCACACCACTCAACTTTACCCCAAATCTCCTCTCCTTGGCGTCTTTCCAGCTAAATTTCCGCACACCAAATCTCGTTTGTTCTATTCAGGGATCTTCTTTCACTTATAATAAAAAACAAAACAAGTTTCCCACCGTAACTCACAGTCTTCAAACGGCCTGAATATCTCGTCTCAACCAAAAATTCTACCAAACCTTTCACCACTCCCCAACACCTCTGCTTTAGATCATACGTTCTTAGAATGTTTTCAAAACAATTTAACCACTCCCCGATATCTCGTCTCAACCAAAAATTCTTCCAAACCTTTCACCACTCCCCAACACCTCTGATTGACGACACACGCATCGCGCCACTTGTTTATAATTTAAATTTATAACTCGTAAAAAAACCTAAAAAAGGATAGATTTAAGTTTTTGGAGCAGTTTGTTGATAGATTTTCAGAATTATAAAATCGACTACATCTTCTCTAGAAAAGTAAAAAGGATAGTGTTTTAGTACTCGTAGGCATTGTTTTGCTTCTTCCTGCTCATCTCGCTATTCCAATGGGAGTTAGATTCGAGGAAGTTGTGTCGTCTAGAAGAATTCAACAAAAGGAACACGACTTGGAAGCTCCTAAAGAAGAAAATCAAACGAAAGAAGAAGAAGAATTTGGTGAGAAGACAATAGTTGGAGTTAAAAGAAGAGGTCGAGTGTACAAAACTATGGAAGAAGCTCGACTTTTGGATATATTTCAGACTTTATTTGTTCGGTCCAACGGTCAGGCTAGTATATATGAACAATCTTGGTCAGATCGCTGGGTCCCGTGGCTGCACCGCGATCTAACCAAGATTGTTCATAAACACTAGCCCGACCGTTGGACCGAGCAAATAAAGTCTGAAATATATCCAAAAATTGAGTTTCTTCCATAGTTTTGTGAACTCGACCTCTTCTTTAACTCCAACTATTGCCTTCTCATCGACATCTTCTTCTTCTTCATTTGTTGAGAAAGTGATCAATAATAAAACAGATACAAAGAGCTCAAGGAAGTGTCAGCTTTGACAACAGTAGATGATCTCTGTGCGTTTGAGAGAGAACCTGTTGAAGGAAAGTGTTGTTCATGATCTTGCTTTTGAGTAGATGATAATCAAACACTTTGATCCAAACCGTGGACTTTACGCAGGCAGAGAAACACTAAAGGATTGGTTTATGCCTCCTCATCTCTCAAAACACTCTAGATCCAATTTTAATGATCAATAAAAAGATATTTTGGTGTTTTTCTTTACATAATCATTTTGGAAATTTTATCATCGCTCTATCAAAATCCCAACAAGTGAATGAATCACAACAGATCCCAAAACAAAAAAAAGTTGCTCTTAGTGATCTTCATGAATGTTGCGAATTGCAGCAGTGATTTTCTTGCAATCAAACTCCATAGTCTTCATCCAATTCTCGAAATCTCCTATTTCCTATCAAAACATGGCACAAAAACACAGATCCACCATGAACGAACAAACAAGACAACCTTAAGAAGACGGAACGAGATTTTTTTTTTTTTAAAGTCGTAGAGATGAGAAACCTTAACGGCGCTATTAACGGCGTGAGTAGCGGCAAGCCACTGGTCCGTCTGTTTCCCGAATCGCGCCACCGTAACCGCCAGAGATCTTATCTCCGCCTCAATCCGTTTCTCGTTAACGAAACATTCCTCCACTCCTCCGTTCACCGCCTTCACGAGCAGATCCGCCGTTCTCGCCGCGTGTCTGATCGCCTCCTTCCTCGATCTCTCTGTTTCCATTTGTGAAAATCTCACTTCTGTTCTCGATTGTTATCAGAATAAGCAGAGGAGTTTACTCGATTTTACGTACCGGTCTTTTCCCGGAGCTGTAACGACGATCGACGGTTGTCATCGATCAGCTGCAGCAGACTCGACTCCAGAGTTCCAGTCTCTTCTTCCGTTCTCTCCTTCTCTGTAAACGGTAGCACGCGCCCACGCGCCGCCGACATCGGCGTATTCATTTTATCACCGGTTAACTAATTGGTTCGGTGATAATTAATTCTTCCTGACTATTTCTGGTTGTTATCGAATACTCCCATCTAGTTGCACTACGCGCCGTTTATGTTTCAAGGAAACGTCACGCATTCTCGTGTTCCAAATTACACGGTTTTTTAGATGATTATTTTATGGGATAATTAGAAGGAAGAATAACTATAAAGTATCAAAAGTATCATTTTAATATTAGAATAGATTTAAAGTTTGAAAAATTACTAGAATGTTTTTTATTCTCAAAAATACCTATAACACCCTTATTTGTCTTTGAAACTAAAAATGTAATAACGAAATTGTCATTAATTTTTTAATAGACCGAGATGATTATTTACATAACTGCCACCGCTTTTTTATTTTATCACAAAATAAGTCTACCAACTTAGTTACCGTAGATTTATATTTTATTTATAGATTTATATTTTACTGAGACTTGTTGTCATCAATTTACGTGAACGCAGACTTAGTGTATAGACATATTGTTCTTTGGTGTAGATATTTAGGATTACTTTGGTAGATTTAAAATTTTTGTATACTTGTACGAGAATGTTACGTTAACGCAGACTTTTTGTGTAGACATATTGTTATTGGCAGTAGATTTATAGGATTAGTTTCGTAAACTTAAAATCGTCGTAGACTTGTACGAGAATGTTACGTGAACGCAGACTTAGTGTGTTGACATATTGTTAGTGGATGTAGATTTATAAAATTTGTTTCGTAGACTTAAAATTTTCGTAGACTTGTACGAGAATGTTACGTGAACGCAGACTTAGTGTGTAGACATATTGTTCTTTGGTGTAGATCTTTAGGATTACTTTGGTAGACTGAAAATCTTCGTAGACTTGTACGAGAATGTTACGTTAATGCAAACTTTTTGTGTAGACATATTGTTATTGGTGTAGATATTTAGGATTAGTTTCGTAGACTTAAAATCTTCGTAGACTTGTACGAGAATGTTACGTTAACGCAGACTTTTTGTGTAGACATATTGTTATTGGCAGTAGATTTATAGGATTAGTTTCGTAGACTTAAAATCGTCGTAGACTTGTACGAGAATGTTACGTGAACGCAGACTTAGTGTGTAGACATATTGTTCTTTGGTGTAGATATTTAGGATTACTTTGGTAAACTTAAAATCTTCG
Source organism: Eutrema japonicum (assembly GCA_030161315.1). Lineage (NCBI taxonomy): Eukaryota > Viridiplantae > Streptophyta > Magnoliopsida > Brassicales > Brassicaceae > Eutrema > Eutrema japonicum. The sequence continues at coordinate 34,724,729 of BSQW01000010.1, forward strand.
TAGACTTGTACGAGAATGTTACGTTAACGCAGACTTTTTGTGTAGACATATTGTTCTTTGGTGTAGATATTTAGGATTAGTTTGGTAGACTTAAAATCTTCATAGACTTGTACGAGAATGTTACGTTAACGTAGACTTTTTGTGTAGACATATTGTTATTGGCAGTAGATTTATAAGATTAGTTTCGTAGACTTAAAATCGTCGTAGACTTATACGAGAATGTTACGTGAACGCAGACTTAGTGTGTAGACATATTGTTAGTGGATGTAGATTTATAAGATTTGTTTGGTAGACTTAAAATCTTCGTAGACATGTACGAGAATGTTACGTGAACGCATACTTAGTGTGTAGACATATTGTTCTTTGGTGTAGATATTTAGGATTAGTTTGGTAGACTTAAAATCTTCGTAGACTTGTACGAGAATGTTACGTTAACGCAGACTTTTTGTGTAGACATATTGTTATTGGCAGTAGATTTATAGGATTAGTTTCGTAGACTTAAATTCGTCGTAGACTTGTACGAGAAACTTACGTGAACGCAGACTAAGTGTGTAGACTTATTGTTAGTGGATATAGATTTATAAGATTTGTTTCGTAGACTTAAAATCTTCGTAAACTTGTACGAGAATGTTACGTGATCGCAGACTTAGTGTGTAGACGTATTGTTATTTGGTGTAGATTTATAGGATTAGTTTGGTAGACTTAAAATCTTCGTTCTCTTGTACGAGAATGTTACGTGAACGCAGACTTAGAGTGTAGACTTATTGTTAGTGGGTGTAGATTTATAGGATTAGTTTCATAGACTTAAAATCTTCGTAGACTTTTACGAGAATGTTACGTGATCGCAGACTTAGTGTGTAGACTTTATTTTTTTGGTGTAGATTTAAAGGATTAGTTTCGTAGACTTAAAATCTTCGTTCTCTTGTACGAGAATGTTACGTGAACGCAGACTTAGAGTGTAGACTTATTGTTAGTGGGTGTAGATTTATAGGATTAGTTTGGTAGACTTAAAATCTTCGTTCTCTTGTACGAGAATGTTACGTGAACGCAGACTTAGAGTGTAGACTTATTGTTAGTGGGTGTAGATTTATAGGATTAGTTTGGTAGACTTAAAATCTTTTTACGAGAATGTTACGTGAACGCAGACTTAGAGTGTAGACTTATTGTTAGTGGGTGTAGATTTATAGGATTAGTTTGGTAGACTTAAAATCTTCATTTCGAGAATGTTACGTGAACGCAGATTTAGTGTATAGATTTATTGTTATTGGCTGTAGATTTATAGGATTTGTTTCGTAGACTTAAAATCTTTGTAAACTTGTTCGAGAATGTTACGTGAACGCAGACTTAATGTGTATACTTATTGTTATTTGGTGTAGATTTGTTTCAGCTGCAAACATTAAATACTTTGGTAGTTGGTAGTTGGCTGTTGGCGGTTGGCTGTCTTCTTCTTTTATTCCAACTACCAGAACAAACCTTCGTTTCGAAATCTTTGCTGATTTTGAAGATATATGGGGCAAATTGTCGTTGTTTGTGGTGATTGGAGATTTCGGAAAAACAGGTGGGTGTTTTTCGTCGATAGTTGGAAGGGATCTCGAGTTATTGATGCAGATCATGGAACAAGTTTTGAAGATTTCGTTTTGATTGTCTATGAAGATTTTCAGTTTGAGAAGTTCGTTCAAGGGATCGAGTTGAGTTACATGCTTTCGAAGAAGGTGTTGTCAAACTTACCACAAGATACTCCGTTCGTTATTGTTGGCAATAATCGACAATCAAAGGTTTTTAGATCAGTGTAAGGAAGAATCCATTCAGTTATGTGTCACATTAAAAGAAGGGAAAAGGAACACGAGGAGCTCAACGGTTGAAGACAATGTCAATGATGGTCAAAATGGATCAAATTTGTAATCGAGACAGAACGTGACGATGAAGAAGAGGATGAAGAAGGAGATATATTTGATTGCTGCGACGACTCTGATGGAGCTTCAGAGGGTGATCATGATTACTCAGTTTATGGGAAGACTGAAATTGAAGAAGAAGATGATAACCAAACTATGCATTCGATAAACAGAACTCCACCGAGAAAGCCAAATATTTCGGACGATTTTTAGATCGCTGAAATGTCTGCCTTGAATGTGGCTGTTTGACAACAATATGAAAACAAAGAGGCACTGGAGACACGGCTGAAGATTCTTGCAGTTATACATCATTTTGATTTTGATGTCGAGAAATCAACTTCGGTTTTGTATACGGTAAAGTGTTGGGTGAAGCATTGTTCATGGAGATTGCGAGCTTCATCAATTGGAGCTGGTCGAAACTTTTATGTTCGGATCTTTGTCGGAGAGCATACATGTTTGATCACTGAACGTTCTGAACGGAGTCGACAAGGAACTTATGAGATACTTTGTCAACTGTACAAAGATTTCGTAGGAGGTGTTGGTCCATCAGTTTTGCCCAGTCATGTATTTGATGCATTACAAAAACGATACCATCTTAAGGTTTGTTCATCTTATAATAATCATGATATAGCTTTCGTGTTGTATATTTGTTCATCTTATGATAATCATGAACACCAACTATAGGTCGATTACTGGAAGGCGCACCGTGCTTTGAGATATGCATGTGAGTTAGTAAGGGGAACACCATAAAGTGGATACGAAGACCTCCCCACATATCTATACCAAATAAGGCGAGTAAATCATGAGAGTTATACACGGCTCGTAGTTGACGATATCCACATATTTAAGTTCTTGTTTATAGCTTTTGGTGCAAGTATTATTGGGTTTCAATACATGAGGAAAGTCGTGGTTGTTGACGGCACACATTTACAAGGCAAATACAAGGGTACTCTCCTTCTAGCAACTGCTCAAGATGGAAATTTTGGTATATTTCCAATTGCTTTTGGTGTGGTTGATACTGAAAATGACGAATCTTGGGATTTGTTTTTTAAACAATTGAGTACTGTCATACCGGATGACAGATGACTTGCCATTATCTCAGATAGGCACAGAGCAATTGGTAACGCCATAGAAAAGGTATACCCTCTAGCAACTCGAGGAATTTGCACTTACCATCTGTATAAGAACATACTGCAAAGGTTTAGAGCTGGTGAATAATTCCGGCTGGTTAAAAAAGTGGCAAATGCTTATAGAATGAATGAGTTCAACTACGATTTTGAAGAGATTCGCCATGTCATCCCTGCACTTCACGCATATTTGGTAAAGGCTGATGTACGGTACTGGATGCGAGTTTATTTTGCTGGAGATATGTACAACTTCACTACAACTAACATAGCTGAGTCAATTAACAAAGTATTATCTGATGCTAGAAGCTTGCCTATTATCCAACTCATAGATGCAATAAGGTCAATGCTGACAAGATGGTTTGCAGAGCGGCGTAAAGTTGCGGGACAAATGAAAACTGTCCTAACTCGTAGCGTAGAGAAAATGCTAGCGGTAAACATATTAATCATGATATACTTATTATTATGGTGATGACATTTGTTAAGGATTAAGATTAACATAATCGCTTATATAGGGGCGCGTGGAAAGGTGTAGGGATCTAACAGTCCAGGAGATTGATGCCCACCAATTTGAAGTTACTTATGGAGCATATGTTAATGTTGTCAATTTGACTGCGAAGAAGTGTACATGTCGTATGTTTGACATCGACAAAATACTGTGTGTACATGCTATTGCGGCTGCAGAGACTAATAAAAAGTCACGGATACGGCTATGTCATCGATACTATACCACGAGCTATCTCAGTAACGCATACGCGACATCGATAAGCCCTAGGGATAGAGCATCACCTGTTCCAGCAGAGGTGGAAGGGAAGCTATGCCTACCTCCCTCGGTACGGCAACCTCCGGGAAGGCCAAAGAAGTAGAGATATAAATCAGCGTTGGAAATGGCATTGCAGAAGAAAGTGCCTAGAAAACTTCCTACATGCTCAAAATGTGGTCAAACGGGCCATAATGTAAGGACATGTTCTTCTTAGAGTTGTTTTGCTAGAACGCAGACTTGTTACATATCAGGGTAGACTTATATTGTCCATTGTTTTTAAATTAGCTATATGGAAAACAAGTATGCGCTCAAATGCTATATATAAACGCAGACTTGTTACATTTGAGGGTAAACTTATGTTATCCATTGTTGTTAAATTAGCTATATGGTAAACACGTCTACGCTGAAGTATTAAATAAGTATGCGATGAAATATACTATAAGTCTGCGATGTAATATACTAAAAGTCTGCGATGAAGTATACAATGAAGCATAGTTAGCCACAAAATAAATCTACATTATCACCTGATTAAGCAGGATCAAGGATAAGGCAATTAGGCCTTTACAAAAAATGATTCAGGAAACGTAATGACATACTAATTCTTGCTCAAAATGCGCAAATTAGTATGTCATTACATGAGTTTTGCCCGAAAGGCACTAATTAGACTACAAGTACAGAGAATCAAAAGGTTGCCTCAAAAGAATAGTGTTTGACAATTACAATTACTTTGCTGCTTCAAAACAAATTAGTACTTACGCAAAAGGCAGCGACCACATAATTCCCTCTATGGTTGTGAGTCGCTGAGTAGTAACAAACGGTCAGTATTGTTGCCTCGAGGATTAGGATCAGACATTTCGTTGTAAGTGTCGGGGACCTCGTCGAATATCTCAACTGCAAGCTTCATTCTAATAAATGGCATGGTCTTATCGGATATCCCTTCAAAAGAGTACCCTAGAGCAAGGCACTCAATAAACTTCAACGTATAAACACCGCAATCACAGCTTTGTACATTCTGTGGAACATTGGACTTAATCCTGTAAATTGTGTACTGCTTCAGAGTGATTTCCTTCTTTTTTGCAGGTGGAGCAACATATCTAAGCATATACGGAATCATTCTCGCATACGGCTTCACCTGGTCGATAATTTCCTTGTCACTAGTGGCGCTTATGATGCTATCATAAACATAAATGTGTCTCTTTACGAAGTTAACATGAATAGCTATCCAATGCCGATTGTTAATGCTGTGCGCAAAGTACAGATGATCGACATCCTCCACCCATTTTTTGTTTGTTATTGCGTAGTAAGGGTAAGCGCCGTTCATTACCTCAACATATGTTTCGCGGAACATAAAGTTCTTCGGATTGATGGCAAATTGGTTATAGTCGTGACGCCAAGAATTAACCCATCATTGGTCAAGGAAAGCAATCCTGCTGCTCAAGAAAGGAGTTGGGTCCCGCAAAGATCTTTTCCTCAGCAAATGTTGAAAAGATGACATGTGCTGGAAAAAAAAGGAATCGGGTTAAAGATAACAAGTCTACTATAATGGCAAATATGTCTACCTTAATATAAGATTTATCTACCATTAAGTCTATACTTACAGATAACAAGTCTACACTAATGGCAAATATGTCTACCTTAATGTAAGATTTATCTACCATTAAGTCTACACTTACAGATAACAAGTCTACACTAATGGCAAATATGTCTACCTTAATGTAAGATTTATCTACCATTAAGTCTACACTTACAGATAACAAGTCTACTATAATGGCAAATATGTCTACCTTAATGTAAGATTTATCTACCATTAAGTCTACACTTACAGATAACAAGTCTACACTAATGGCAAATATGTCTACCTTAATGTAAGATTTATCTACCATTAAGTCTACACTTACAAATAACAAGTCTACAGTAATGGCATATATGTCTACCTTAATGTAAGATTTATCTACCATTAAGTCTACACTTACAGATAACAAGTCTACAGTAATGGCAAATATGTCTACCTTAATGTAAGATTTATCTACTTAATGGCAAATAACAAATCTACACTTACAAATATGTCTACCTTAATGTAAGATTTATCTACCATTAAGTCTACACTTACAAATAACAAGTTTACAGTAATGACAAATATGTCTACCTTAATGTAAGATTTATCTACCAATTAAGTCTACACTTAAAGATAACAAGTCTACAGTAATGGCAAATATGTCTACCTTAATGTAAGATTTATCTACTTAATGGCAAATAACAAGTCTATACTTACAAATATGTCTACCTTAATGTAATATTTATCTACCATTAAGTCTACTCTTACAAATAACAAGTCTACAGTAATGGCAAATATGTCTACCTTAATGTAAGATTTATCTACCATTAAGTCTACACTTAAAGATAACAAATCTATAGTAATGGCTTACGCATTCATCCAACCATCCATATTTCGAGTCGTCCTTAGGCCAGTGTTCCTTTGGAGTCAGCAGTCTTTTGGAGAAGTTTGTTCCTGGTTCGAAAGATCCAATAGGATTCTCCCTTAAATTAGGTAGACATTTACAACACGTTAGTTTAAAGAACGGAAATCAATTATTAAAGCATTAATATTAAACGAAATAAATGACTTACTCATCTTCTTGAATTATGTCCATCAATTGTCTCATTTTAGACGGATTTATAGGCCCAAACGGATCATATACTTTAAGAGATTGCAATACACCTTTCATCACGCGCGTCACTGCTGAATTTCCAAGATAAGGAGACAATAGGGGAGGGGCCTTCTGCGTTTTTCGCTTCACCAAGGGTGTATCAACAACACCTAGAGCACCTACAAGTGCATCCAAAGCCATGTCCACTTTCTTGCATTTTTCCCGCTCTAAGGATTTGGATAATGTAGAATATGAATCAGGTTTTGTCATTGTTGCATCATCTTTCGCCACATCCTCGGTTATGTCGATCAAGTCGTCTATTTCCTTATAGGCAGGGAAATCTTTATCTTTTGTAACAGATTTTGCAGTTCTCACAACACACTGCGTAGGAAAACCATCTGATGTCTGCTTCTCCATAACCATCCACGACTGTTTCAAATACAACAACATTCAGAAAATAAGTCGTATACTGAAAACATACAATAATAAGTCCGCATTAACTACAATTATTTGAGGACTACTCAGTCTACACTTACAGATAATAAGTCTACTCTCATGGCAAATATGTCTACCTTAATGTAAGATTTGTCTACCATTAAGTCTACACTTACAGATAATAAGTCTACTCTAATGGCAAATATGTCTACTTCAATGTAAGATATATACCAATAAGTCTACAATTAAATATAACAAGTCTACCTGAATGGATATTTGGTGTACCATAATGGAAATTTTGTTTCCTATAAAGTTTGCGAAAACTAGTAACAATAAGTCTACAAATTGCAATGACAAAAAGATTCGGAAACACTTCATTATTGTACGAAATAACAAGTTCACCACAACACAGAAACAAACTGAATCAACAAGGTATTTTTGGAAAACAACTATATCAAAAAGTCTGCTATAAAACAGAAATTCAAACTGAAAATATTTAGTGTTCTACAACCACAAACATAAGCCTGCAATCAAGCATATTACTCTCCCTTTCTTTTCTGCAAGGGAAAACGCATACTATCAATTCCTAAATCATAAGGTATACTTCACCTAATTACGCAAATTCAATAACGAAAATTCATACCGGATCCTTGCTATTTCCGTCATCATTCAGATTGCCACTGGAGTGAACTACATCTTTGGATGCAATTTTCTCCACATCTTTCAACAGCTTTACTTCATTCTGCACCTGCTTAATTTTTCCATCAACCTTAGCCTCCATTGAAACCATTTTCCGGTCAACTTCTCACTTCAAGTTAGCAATTTCTGTGGTTAAATTACTATCCATAGAATCCACTTTGCTTGACAATGCTTTGAGAAGTTTCATAATCCCCTCCGCCATGCCATAACTCTGTCTGGATGATGCTATCACCGATGCTGTCACCTTTTCAGCGGAAGGGTCTTTAGGAACCTACAAATTTGGAATTATATGTTATTAAGTATTTTGTATATGACAAATCTACATAAGTCTACTCTAATGGCAAATATGTCTACCTTAATGTAAGATATATCTACTATTAAGTCTACACTTACAGATAACAAGTCTACTCTAATGGCAAATATGTCTACCTTAATGTAAGATATATCTACCATTAAGTCTATACTTACAGATAACAAGTCTACTCTAATGGCAAATATGTCTACCTTAATGTAAGATATATCTACCATTAAGTCTACACTTACAGATAACAAGTCTACTCTACTGGCAAATATGTCTACCTTAATGTAAGATATATATACCATTAATTCTACACTTACAGATAACAAGTCTACTATACTGGCAAATATGTCTACCTTAATGTAAGATATATCTACCAATAAGTTTCACTCGTACCTACATAAGACATAGAATAATTAATAAGTGTATTTACACTTGAACAATGCCCTTAAACAAATGCCAATTTGCTATTAAAAATGCATACCTTCTTGTTCTTGTTCTTATCTTCAAGTATGATGGCATCAAAGTCAAAACGCTTACGGGAACCACGCCACGACAGAAGGGGAACTTCAATACCGTCTATCTTATTCCCAAACATTTCACCAACAATAGTAATTGCCTCATAGACCCATATTTGAAGAATGGGGACGAAACCACCAATAGTATAAGACGTGCTGTTGTAATCAGCCAATTTCACAAATTGAATTAGGCTTTCACAAGCCACTCAACCCCACAGAAACTTCTCAAACGCCTCAACATCAAGTACCCTTTTCGCAAAATTCAGAGGAATTTTGGTTACAGGATGCAGCCCAAGCACACCAACCGCAAGAACGCATAAACATCCTACCATTCAGCGCTTCTCATATGTCCAGGTCCTACATTCCGTTAAGACCTCAACCAGCTCATCCCAACTAGGTCCATCACTTAGAGCCACCTTCATGTCGCCCCATAGTTCAGAATGATCAGCTTCACAGATACCGACATCCTCATACGGCTCTGAATTCATCCCCGAAATTGCAGCAAATTCGCACAAAGAAAACCGTATTGGTTGATCATCAACCAAACACTATATCTCATGTTTTTTCGGTAGCCAACTGATGAGTCAACAGATTGTGAACCGTCTTCGCCGACCATATGAATTTGCCATCAACAAGCTTAACAATGCCACCGACCGGAGAGTTTGACAGATACCTCCACACATCAGCACCCAAACTATCCTTTAGCATCCCAATGTTCCCCAAAACACAGTAATGGTGTATACTTTTCTTCTGAGCAGGTATTCTTCCATCACCATAGTATCTCGGGGGATAAGACACCGTCTTCTCAACACTTCCAGACGCCATTGATGATAAAAGTCTGCACAACATAAAACAAGTCTACCAATATCAGATTAAACAAATCTACCCAAAACTTAAACAAATCTACACGATATCAATCATCAAATATAAGTCTGCATAAACAGAAAACAAATCTACCCAAAACTTAAACAAATCTATATGATATCTATCATCAAATATAAGTCTGCATCAACAAAAAAACAAATCTACCCATAACTTAAACAAATCTACACGAATATCTATCATCAATTTAAGTCTGCACAACATAAAACAAGTCTGCCACATCAAAAATTATATACCAATTTCAAGTTAAACAAATCTACCCAAAACTTAAACAAATCTACATGATATCAATCATCAAATATAAGTCTGCATCAACAAAAAACAAATCTGCACAACTGAAACCAATCTACCCAAAACTTAAACAAATCTACACGACATATATCATCAAATATAAGTTTGCATCGACATCACCCAAGTTTAACAAATCTACATGACAGTATGTAAATAAGTCTGCAATTAGACAACTGAAACAAATCCACCGTTTCACCCACTCACATCTTTTAAGTCTACAACTTTAAACAGCTTAAGAAAAATTTACCCAAACCTTGTAAATCTACAACAACAGCGCGACAAATTCAAATTAAAATTTCCTAACTTCAATATCGTAAACTGAAATCTTTCCTTGATTTCGAAACAAATTAGTAATAGGGAAACGATTCTCGATTTGAAAAATTAAACAAATTAGGGTTTTGATTTCGTTCGACATACATTTTTTCTAAAACAAACAAACAGCAAAAACAGTCACAGAGAAAAAGAGTAAGGGAGAAGAACATTTACTTTAACTGATGAAGAGGAGAAGAGGAAACCGGAGAATAAGAGATGATATCGGAAAAGGAAAGAAGATAAAAGAGGAACACAGAACGATATCGGAGAAGAAGAACAGGAGAACACTTCCGCCGGTTTCACTGGCAAAATCGTCGACAACTCTCACGAATCTCTGGAAAGCTTTTCGACTCCCGTCGTCGCCGAGAGAGATGAGAGGAGATGAACAGTTTTTTGTGTGAAAAGTTGTGTGAGAACCATAAGTAAAAACGAGAGAAGAAGTAATTTTGGCCAGTAATATTTCAATTTTTTTTACCAGATATCTAAATGGCAGACATGTAATTAAAAAATAGAAGTTAGGGTTATATGTAAAATCCTCTCTCTTTTGGTTCTTCAAACATAAAAAGGGTTAGTCTAGTAATATAGTGATATTTTAGGTGTATTCTAAGTAATTTCCCTAATCAGAATATAAGACAAAATTGGAGAAACATTGTCCCCTTAAGACTTAAAATCTTAATTTTGTTCCATTAAAATTTAATTTAATGTTAAACTAGTTTTATCCCTAATATTGAATTACTTAAAATTAACATATGTTTTATTAGAAAATTTTACTTTGTTAAAAAATTGTAAAACATTAGTAAAGGTGAATATATATGTTAACAACGATAAAAAAAACATTATTTCCCTTAAAAAAAAAAATTATATTCCTCCCTTCCGATATCGTAACTCTGTCGTCGTTGCTTCGCCTCTCTGTCTCCACCGCCGATTGATTCTTTCGGTAAGTCAAAATTAATCATCGTTCGTCTTCCTCCTCTGCCTATCCGCCTCCTCTTCCTCCTACGCTCTTTTCAGTCAATTTGGCTTTGTAGAGTTTTAAAATCCCAAATTGATTTTTTTTTTTGGTGCAGCCGGAGATTCATCAAGTCATTGTCGGGAACCGGTTATTCAAGTCCGGTGAGAGTTTTGCTTTAGGTGCCTCTGGTGGAAAATGTAACTTCTTCTACTCCAATTGTTTCTGCTTCAAACCTTTGAATATCTTCACTTTTAGTTTGATGTTTGCGTCATGTTTTTTCTTCAATTGTTTATGTTTCTTTTGTTATAACACCAAAATTAATGTACCATACTATTTGTATATTGGAGGTAATTTTAAGTGGATGAGGCGCACTTACTTGTTTTATCATTAACTTAGAAGGTGGTGCAGATTGAAGAAAAAATATGACGCAACATAACCATATATATAGGATTAACACAGTTTGGTACATTAATTTTGAAGGATTTTTGTAAAAGACCTATTTATTTTTTTATGCAATCTAATGTTTAAATCTTCTTAATCTATATAATTTTTTATTTATTTTAATCTCCCTAATCTCTAATCATGGATTCAATCATCTTCCTTATGGGATTGAGGGTTTCACCATGATTAGTGAGTATGTCCTTTTGGAACTCATGGATGAGGTTGATTAGGGGTTTTCTTGATTGAGTTATGATGTCTAGTGATTAGATTACATGTTTCCTCTCTTATTTAGTGTTCATAATACTAGATTAAGCTTGAGAAAGCTAATCTAGATCATAGGGAATTTCATGCACACAAGGTGTTCGATGAAATTCCCCAAGAACTAAATAAGAGGTTTTACTTGCTTAACCTATGAGAGTAGATGTTTAAGGAGTATTATGGCTTTATGAACATGTTATTAATGCTTGGTAATCAAATTTTCACAAATGAGAGTTTGTTCTTGATTAGTTGATTAGCAAAGTGATTAAGACCATGAGAGTGGATTAGTCTTGTTTAAGTGTTCTAGGCTAAGGAAAACATGTTTGATTGTGTGTTTAGACATCATAGGTTAATCATAGAACTCTCCAAAGTCCATAACCTCATCCAAGAGCTTGCATTTAGTAATTTGTTAATCTCGTTTAGTGCTTGTTTAGTCTTCTTCCTTACTTGCTTTGTTTTAATTTGAATAATTAGGTTGTTAGATTAAAACCACTTGATTTGCTTAGCTTATATAGTTTCTTGGATTCCTAGTGTGTTAGCCTCATACCTCATTGGTTCGATATCTTAAATACCACAATGACATGAGTGGGATTTGAGTAATTGACTTAAGACTTGCAAAAGTCCTACTATCAATTTGGCGCCGTTGCCGGCATGCTCTAAGTCTTTTCTATCTAATTTCCTAGGCAAAAACCTCTCTTTTGAGTGTTCTTGGATTTTTGTAAAAGACCTACTTATTTTTATGCAATCTGAGGTTTAAATCTTCTTAATCTATCTAATTTTTCTTTTATTTTCATCTCCCTAATCTCTAATCATGGATTCAATCATCTTCCTTATGGGATTATAGGGTTTCACCATTATTAGTGAGTAGGTCTTTTTAGAGCTCATGGATGAGGTTGATTAGGGGTTTTCTTGTTTGATCTATGATGTCTAGTGATTAGATTACATGTTTCCTCTTTTATTTAGTGTTCATAACGCTATATTAGGCTTGAGAAAGCTAATCTAGATCATAGAGAATTTCATGCACACAAGGTGTTCGATGAAATTCTCCAATAACTAAATAAGAGGTTTTACTTGCTTAACCTATGAGAGTAGATGTTTAAGGAGTATTATGGCTTTATGAACATGTAATTAATGCTTGGTAATCAAATTTTCACAAATGAGAGTTTGTTCTTGATTAGTTGATTAGCAAAGTGATTAAGACCATGAGAGTGGATTAGTCTTGTTTAAGTGTTCTAGGCTAAGGAAAACATGTTTGATTGTGTGTTTAGACATCATAAGTTAATCATAGAACTCCCCAAAATCCATAACCTCATCCAAGAGCTTGCCTTTAGTAATTTGTTAATCTCGTTTAGTGCTTGTTTAGTCTTGTTACTTACTTGCTTTGTTTTAATTTGAATCATTAGGTTGTTAGATTAAAACCACTTGATTTTCTTAGCTTATATAGTTTCTTGGATTCCTAGTGTGTTAGCCTCATACCTCATTGGTTCGATATCTTAAATACCACAATGACATAAGTGGGATTTGAGTAATTGACTTAGGACTTGCAAAAGTCCTACTATCAATTTGGCTCCGTTGCCGGCCATGCTCTAAGTCTTTTTCTATCTAATTTCCTAGGCAAAAACCTCTCTTTTGAGTGTTCTTGGATTTTTGTAAAAGACCTACTTATTTTTATGCAATCTGAGGTTTAAATCTTCTTAATCTATCTAATTTTTCTTTTATTTTAATCTCCCTAATCTCTAATCATGGATTCAATCATCTTCCTTATGGGATTATAGGGTTTCACCATTATTAGTGAGTAGGTCTTTTTAGAGCTCATGGATGAGGTTGATTAGGGGTTTTCTTGTTTGATCTATGATGTCTAGTGATTAGATTACATGTTTCCTCTCTTATTTAGTGTTCATATTGCTATATTAGGCTTGAGAAAGCTAATCTAGATCATAGGGAATTTCATGCACACAAGGTGTTCGATGAAATTCCCCAAGAACTAAATAAGAGGTTTTACTTGCTTAACCTATGAGAGTAGATGTTTAAGGAGTATTATGGCTTTATGAACATGTAATTAATGCTTGGTAATCAAATTTTCACAAATGAGAGTTTGTTCTTGATTAGTTGATTAGAAAAGTGATTAAAACCATGAGAGTGGATTAGTCTTGTTTAAGTGTTCTAGGCTAAGGAAAACATGTTTGATTGTGTGTTTAGACATCATAGGTTAATCGTAGAACTCCCCAAAGTCCATAACCTCATCCAAGAGCTTGCCTTTAGTAATTTGTTAATCTCGTTTAGTGCTTGTTTAGTCTTGTTACTTACTTGCTTTGTTTTAATTTAATCATTAGGTTGTTAGATTAAAACCACTTAATTTGCTTAGCTTATATAGTTTCTTGGATTCCTAGTGTGTTAGCCTCATACCTCATTGGTTCGATATCTTAAATACCACAATGACATGAGAGAGATTTGAGTAATTGACTTAAGACTTGCAAAAGTCCTACTATCAATTTGGCGCCGTTGCCGGCCATGCTCTAAGTCTTTTTCTCTCTAATTTTCTAGGCAAAAACCTCTCTTCTGAGTGTTCTTGGATTTTTGTAAAAGACCTATTTATTTTTATGCAATCTGAGGTTTAAATCTTCTTAATCTATCTAATTTTTCTTTTATTTTAATCTCCCTAATCTCTAATCATGGATTCAATCATCTTCCTGATAGTTGGACTTTTTACGGTCCGCACAATTACCCACTGTGCACAATGCCTCAATCTAATGGCATGTCATTGTAGCACTTTGGGATCGAATCCACAGGGAAATAAGAACGACGCACTAAGAATACATGACTCTATCTAATCTAAGCAAATATCGGGTTTTGGTTTTTATCGGACAATTTGAAACATATAAAACAGAGAAATAAACGAGTAGTTTAGCAAACTAAAACGACTAACGAGACAAACTTAAACGTTATTTATCAAATTTAGACAAATGAATCATCGGGTAAAGCTAACGACTCGGGTGATTCTATAATCTACTCAAGATGCTCAAACATTCGACTAAATATCTCCTTAGGCTTTAGAACACTACTAAAGATTAATCCACGTCCATGGTATTAACCCCTTTCTTAGTCATCAATCGTCATAAACTTCCGTTCGTGATTCTATGACTAACAAGCAATAAGCACAAGTCTAATTAACCACAATTCACCTTAGACATCAATTTTCCGTTGGCTAAGATATGAAAAGTACTCATTAAGTTCGTTCAAGAATCTCCTAAGAACACTTTTCGGGTGACGGGATTCCATAGGTTCTAGATCAACTTTGTCAAGGCTAATCTAGCAATAAGAACACTCAATGAGAAAGGAAATCAAGTAATCTAGCTCTTCAACATCAAGAACAAACCTAGAATCACCCTAATCTAACTTACCCAAGAATCCTAAAAGAACTACTCACACATAGCTAATTCACAAATATAAACCGTACAAATGAAATCCATAAGCAAAATAAGAAGAAAACTAGAAGAGAATTCAATAAAACTTTTCTAGATCTTCTTAGGATTGCAAATCTTCCATCAAGAACAAGGTTTTCTTACAAGATTTTTTTGTTAAAAGTCATAAAAGATTATTACATCTAGTCTAAAAACCAGTTATTAAAGAGTCTTGGTCGACCAAAGTCACCAAAAGTTAGGTGGAATAGTTAAAAACACGTTTTTACACTGTTTTCGGAGGCTGGTTTTCGGTTTGATATGTCTTCCCTAAATCGGTCATAACTCTTAAACCACAGATCGTAATGACTTGAAACTACCTCCATTGGAAAGCTAACTCAAATATCTACAACTTTCCTGAAGACCTTTGAAGCTAAATCCGAATGGAAACCGTTCTTCTGAGTTGATCGTTAGAGCACTTCGGATGGTTTCGGCCCAGAAAATGGTCAACGGTGGGGATCGATCGATCCCATTTCTTTTTAGATCGATCGATCTGACACAGTCACAGCTCGATCCAGAATTTTATGTTTATATGGACCGATCGATCCACATACCTAGATCGATCGATCTAGACCTGTTTCTCCACCTTCTTCTTTTGCTCGCCAGACTGGACCGTCATCCCGAAAATTGGAATAACTTTTGATCGCACCGTTAGAATTGCCTCAAACCACTTCCAAATAAAAGCTAATCCATTATTCTATCTTGTGTAATCTGAGATCAATCCATCGGTGAAAAGTCTTTAATCTAATGTCAAACTTATGATGTCTCAACCTGATCATGCATCTCTGTATTCCGCAATGACTTTTTTTATGGCTATCTTCACTCCTCCAACTCCTCTGACTCCAAAAACACCTAATAATGGCTCAAACAAGCCAAAAAGAATGCAAAGACAACCTAGGACATCTAAAATGCAATGCAATGCAAATGAGACTCAAATGCATGAAAATATCCCAAAACTATACAAAGTGAGATCAAAACATATGAAAATAAAGTCCTAAAAACATGTAAAATATGGTGTTATCAACTCCCCCGGACTTGCCTTTTGCTTTTCCGCAAGCAAACAAGAAAAGACAAACCGAAAGAGTGGTTTGAAAGTGGGAACTCAAAACCAAAAGATCTTAGTAAGTATTCGATGTGATCACCTTAAATAATATTAGCATGTTGCAAAAACAAACACTTAATCCACTCTAACTCATTCAAGGCATATCGCAACTCCTAATCTTTTCTCTTAACAACAATGCCTCATGCCTACAAGTTCTCTTCTTAACCAACCCTCATATTCATTTGATCTTTCTAAAGGTGCGGTCTCACAAATGGGCAAGTGATCAAGTCCAATCGGTTTGGAAGAAGAGGCTTTTGGCACTAGTTAATGTGAGTGCAAGGAGGTTCATTCTCTTTTTGGATGACTTACTCTCAAAGAAAAGGAATGCTATATGTTATGCAAAAGCAAGGAAGACTAGAAACAATTTATGCATACAAAGTTAAGCTCACATTGTTCTACCCTCCTAGCAAAGCATTCTACCCAAATGGTGATTCCATTTCCTCATCTTATCTTGCTTCATTGAAGCTCATTAAACCCCCAAAGCCCTTTTGGATAAATCAAACTCCCTTTTTAACCTCTTTTCTTTTCCAAACACCAAACACCTAGAGACATTTTTATTCGACCCATTTCTTTTCTTTTCACTCTCCCTAAACACGTTTTATTCTTTCTCTTTTTTCAAACATGGAGAGTGTTTTTCTTTTAAGCTCTTCTCTAGAGTTTGTTTTTCCAACCATTTCTCATCTCGCTTTTCATGAACTCATGTTCCCCAAACCCAATACCATTCATTTCATTAATCCCCATCGTAATGCTAGCCTCTTTTCTTTGAACAACAATGACTAGCTAAATATGAAAGCTAACCTTTGTCGTTTCCGATACTTTCAAGATTTTACACACAATAGCATATCAAGAAAATGCCTCACTCAATCAAACAACGAGGAGTGGAAAGAAAATGGTTAAGGTGAAAGGTAGGAAACCATTTTAAAGATGAGAATGGCCACTTGAGTTATTAGAGAGTGGTAAAAGTGGATAAGATAACCCGAGTGTTTTCTTTGAACCATGGTTATGTATCACAAGCCCATAAGCGAGAAGATTATATTCATTTAAGTCCAATTATCAAGGGGTTGATTTCAAATTAAACAAGTATTTACAAGACAAAGAGTTAAGAGTAGAGAGATCAAAGCAAGAGTATACAAGTTTCAAAAAGGTTGTTCAAGCAACATGATAATATTACTAAGGGTATCACATCGAGTTCTAGACTAAGCAGTTTCTATAATTGTCCCCTATGCATATGGAATGTAATTCTATATGCGTCTAGACTCAATCCTAAAATGAAGATGAGACTATGCAAACTACATATTTCTTTTTGGAGTTTTGAAAATTTTCGATTTTTTGGTGTTTTCTATGCAATATACATGTACAATGCAAGACTCAAGAGAAAAATAAAATAAGACAAAGAAAAAAAAATGAGAAAACACATTCGAGACAGAGTTATTCCACAAAAGATGGAGATATTCATGACTCAAAGTGACTCAAAGACAAACAAAATAAGACAAAGAAAACAATGTTAAATGACAAGGACCTCTCCCCCGGACTTAAAACATACCGTCTCGGTGTGAAATGAATCCAAGAGAGAGTAAAAATGCAAATCAAAAAGTATGTACAAGGTGTTAAGTGAGGTACCTTAGAGTTGGAGACGTGGTGGTTTGTTGATCGTGTCTATCGGTTAGGACCCCGATAGAATGCCTTCATATGTGAGATGTCGTCGTTTTGACCCCGATTATTTTTCACTACTCACCAGCGTCCTGTAAAATCAAAATACACGAAAACAAAGATTAAATCACACTCAAACAAACAAATAAACATATATACAAAGGATAGAATTGGGGGAGTCCCCAATGGCGCGTTTAACGTTTCTAGCTTGACGGTTGGTTCCTCCTCTTTACTCCCAAATTCGAGAAACCTGAAAACAAGAAACAAAAAGCATAAAAAGGAACTAGAAATAAATTTAAACCAAATATTTACAATGATAAACATGGGATTGCCTCCCAAGTGCGCTTGTTTAATATCGCTAAGCTTGACCTTTCAAACCTTTTTAGGCAGGGGAGAAGGAGTGTTGAAACTCCATGGTGGCTCCTCTAGCTTGAGTGTGAGGACCTTTCTCATGGTCTCTTGAATGGCTATTGGACCTTTCTCTTTAAACTCAGGTGTGAGAAGTGCTCTAACCGTTTCAAATAGCTTTGACCTTCTCTTACACTTCACCTTGTATTCAATCACACCATCTTCATATTTCCAAGGTGTGAGTGTCGTGGAATGAGGCTCGTCAAGCGTGAACATATCCCCATTTGGCTTGCTTGGATCGTTGAAGACAATTGTGGGAGGGTGTTTGACTTTAGTTTTCTTCTTCTTGGCTTAGCGCCCTTACCCTCCTTTCGAACCCTTATACTCTCAGTCTCAGCCTCCATTGTGTTAGAGAAAAGAAGGTCCAAGCAAGCACCATCCAATGCTAAGGCTTCTTCAACATTACCATAACCCAAAGCTTTCTCTCCATGAGCATCTTTCATATTTTCACAAGCTTTTGGGGGTGAAACTAAATTCATCTTCTTACAACTACCCACGTATTCAACCTTTTTAACTTCCACTTCATCATCCCTACAAAAAATGGTGCCACAAAGCTTTGTGGAAGAGGGATTCATGGAATAGAAGACTTTGTCATTCACGTTCTTGAGAACGACTCTCTTGTTTTGGAAATCCATGTTTGCACCGGTGGTATTGAGGAATGGAGTCCCAGGGAGAATGGGGAGTTTGCTGGTTTGTTTCATCTTCATAACTATGAAGTCGGTTGGAATGAGATAATTTCCGATCTTGAGAGGATAATCTTCAACAATGCCAAGTGGTTTCTTAGAAGAAGAATCTCCAAAAGTGATGTGTGATGGGTGGTGCTTCATGCTTTTGATTTCAAGACTCTTCACCATTTCAAGTGACATCACATTCACGCTTGATCTCGAATCACACAAAGCGTCATCAACATTCAAATCACCAAGGGAGCAAGAGATGGCAAATTTAGATTTCCAAGCTTGAGAATCGATTCGGGATCACGTGGAGGAGGTTCAATGCAAGAAGTCTCCTTCCTCGTAATCGTCTTGGCCTCCACGTTTCTTTTCTCAACCACTTCCTTGATAGCAACCATCAAAACATCATCTTTGGAGCCATGGACAAGTCTTTCTATCTCTCTTATAGCTTCTTCAATCTCGTCACTTGAGAGGAAATCATTGCAATACTCCGTTGGGTTTGCATCAACTTTGCCCTTTAGTTTCTCCATGGGTTTACTAGAAAGGGAACCTCCTTGAGTGCGTTGTTGGTCCAAATGTTCGAATTTAGAAGATAGAGCCTCAAATTTTGTGTTGAGATCGCCGTATGAGCAATCCACCTTAGTGTGAATTTCGGCCATCTTCTTATTCAACTCATTTGCTCATGAGCTTGCCCCGTTAAGATTTTTTGAAGCATACCCTTCATTTCAACATCATGTTGGGTCGAGTTGTTTCCTTGCCCTTGTTGCACAAAATCGGGTGGTGCAAATGGTTGCTTTTGTTGAATACCACCATGGTTTCCTTGAAATTGGATTCGAGGAACTAACTCTTGTTGCATGAAGTTGGATCCTTGAGGTTGAGATCCGTGGTTATAGCCCTATCTTTGAGAGTTTTGGGAATTGGAGTTGTAGCCGCCTTGTCCTCCCACAAAGTGAACTTCCTCTTGGGTATCTCTGCAATCTCCTATATAGTTCACTTGCCTTTGTGTGGCCTCCAAGACTTTGTCTAACTTCTCATTAAGGGCTTTCATCTCCCTTCTTGTTTGGTCCTCATACTCTCCACTTCCTCTAGAAGTTATATTATAATCCTCACCATAATTCTCATTGCTTTGGGCAAGATTATCTACTAGCTCCAACCCATCATCAACCTCTTTTCTCAAGAAGTTACCATTGCTTGCGGTATCAAGGAGCATCCTAAACTTGGGCAAGACACCACGGTAGAGAGTGCACAAAAGCGATTCATCGGAGAACCCATGGTGTGGGCATTGCATTTGGTAGCTCTTGAACCGTTCCCATGCTTCACAAAAGCTCTCGTTCCCCTTTTGAGTGAAGCTCGAGATCTCGTTTCTTAACCTCGAAATTCTTGTAGTAGAGAAGAACTTGGCGAGAAAGGCTTTCTTACATTGATCTCAAGAAGTGATGGATCTTCGAGGTAGGTTCTTCTCCCATTGGTGGACTTTGTCTCCAAGAGAGAATGGAAACAATCGAAGCTTGAACTCATCCTCGGAAACTCCGTTGATTTTGACCATTCCACAAATTCGATCGAATTGATCCAAGTGGTATAAGGGATCCTCCACAGCTAAACCGTGGAACTTGTTTCCTTGCACCATGGAAATGAGACTCGCCTTGATCTCAAAATTATTATTCTCCACTGGTGGTGGATATATACCGGCGTGATTTCCATGGGCGTTGGGAACATCACCCGCTCCAATGACTCTCGGTGGTCTTGGAGGATGAAGAGGAAGTCCCCCAATGACTACACCGTGCACGTCTCCACCAACAGCTGGTGGTACATGATCACCCATCTCAAAAAGATTTGGTTGATCAGCTCTTTCCCGTCTTCCTCGTAAATTCTCTCTTTCGAACCTTCTAATGTCAGAAACTAGAGGAAGCAGATTTAAGTGTCCTCCACTCCTCAAGTTCATATACCTTCAAGAAATAGAATCAACAAGCAAACAATTAGATAACAAGAAAAAACAAACTTAGTCTCAAATAGCATCCAAATCCTAATGGCTATTGCTAATTTCCCCGGCAACGGCGCCAAATTGATAGTTGGACTTTTTACGGTCTGCACAATTACCCACTGTGCACAATGCCTCAATCTAATGGCATGTCATTGTAGCACTTTGGGATCGAATCCACAGGGAAATAAGAACGACGCACTAAGAATACAGGACGCTATCTAATCTAAGCAAATATCGGGTTTTGGTTTTTATCGGACAATTTGAAACATACAAAACAGAGAAATAAACGAGTAGTTTAGCAAACTAAAATGAATAGCGAGACAAACTTAAACGTTATTTATCAAATTTAGACAAATGAATCCTCGAGTAAAGCTAACGACTCGGGTGATTCTTTAATCTACTCAAGATGCTCAAACATTCGACTAAATATCTCATTAGGCCTTAGAACACTACTAAAGATTAATCCACGTCCATGGTATTAACCCCTTTCTTAGTCATCAATCGTCATAAACTTCCGTTCGTGATTCTATGACTAACAAGCAATAAGCACAAGTCTAATTAACCACAATTCACCTTAGACATCAATTTTCTGTTGGCTAAGATATGAAAAGCACTCATTAAGTTCGTTCAAGAATCTCCTAAGAACACCTTTCGGGTGACGGGATTCCATAGGTTCTAGATCAACTTTGTCAAGGCTAATCTAGCAATAAGAACACTCAATGAGAAAGGAAATCAAGTAATCTAGCTCTTCAACATCAAGAACAAACCTAGAATCACCCTAATCTAACTTACCCAAGAATCCTAAAAGAACTACTCACACATAGCTAATTCACAAATATAAACCGTACAAATGAAAGCCATAAGCAAAATAAGAAGAAAACTAGAAGAGAATTCAAGAAAATTTCTCTAGATCTTCTTAGGATTGCAAATCTTCCATCAAGAACAAGGTTTTCTTACAAGAGTTTTTGTTAAAAGTCATAAAAGATTATTACATCTGGTCTAAAAACCAGTTATTAAAGAGTCTTTGTCGACCAAAGTCACCAAAAGTTAGGTGGAATAGTTAAAAACACGTTTTTACACTGTTTTCGGAGGCTAGTTTTCGGTTTGATATGTCTTCACTAAATCGGTCATAACTCTTAAACTACAGATCGGAATGACTTGAAACCATCTCCATTGGAAAGCTAACTCAAATATCTACACCTTTCATGAAGACCTTGGAAGCTAAATCCGAATGGAAACCGTTCTTCTGAGTCGATCTTTAGAGCACTTCGGATGGTTTCGGCCCAGAAAATGGTCAACGGTGGGGATCGATCGATCCGGTGATGTGGATCGATCGATCCCATTTTTTTTTGAGATCGATCGATCTGACACAGTCACAGATCGATACAGAATTTTACGTTTGTTTGGACCGATCGATCCACATACCTAGATCGATCGATCTAGACCTGTTTCTCCACCTTCTTTTTTTGCTCGCCAGACTGGACCGTCATCACGAAAATTGTCATAACTTCCGATCGCACCGTTGTAATTTCTTCAAATCACTTCCAAATAAAATCTAATCCATTATTCGATCTTGTGTTAAAATCTGAGATCAATCCATCGGTGGGAAGTCTTTAATCTAATGTCAAACTTATGACGTCTCAACCTGATCCTGCATCTCTGTATTCCGCAACGACCTTTTTTATGGCTATCTTCACTCCTCCAACTCCTCTGACTCCAAAAACACCTAATAATGGCTCAAACAAGCCAAAAAGAATGCAAAGACAACCTATGACATCTAAAATGCAATGCAATGCAAATGAGACTCAAATGCATGAAAATATCCCAAAACTATACAAAGTGAGATCAAAACATATGAAAATAAAGTCCTAAAAACATGTAAAATATGGTGTTATCACTTCCTTATGGGATTATAGGGTTTCACCATGATTAGTGAGTAGGTCCTTTTAGAGCTCATGGATGAGGTTGATTAGGGATTTTCTTGTTTGATCTATGATGTCTAGTGATTATATTACATGTTTCCTCTCTTATTTAGTGTTCATAATGCTAGATTAGGCTTGAGAAAGCTAATCTAGATCATAGGGAATTAATTTCATGTACACAAGCTGTTCGATGAAATTCCCCAAGAACTAAATAAGAGGTTTTACTTGCTTAACCTATGAGAGTAGATGTTTAAGGAGTATTATGACTTTATGAACATGTAATTAATTCTTGGTAATCAACTTTTCACAAATGAGAGTTTGTTCTTGATTAGTTAATTAGCAAAGTGATTAAGACTATGAGAGTGAATTAGTCTTGTTTAAGTGTTCTAGGCTAAGGAAAACATGTTTGATTGTGTGTTTAGACATCATAGGTTAATCATAGAACTCTCCAAAGTCCATAACCTCATCCAAGAGCTTGCCTTTAGCAATTTGTTAATCTCGTTTAGTACTTGTTTAGTCTTGTTACTTACTTGCTTTGTTTTAATTTGAATCATTAGATTGTTAGATTAAAACCACTTGATTTGCTTAGCTTATATAGTTTCTTGGATTCCTAGTGTGTTAGCCTCATACCTCATTGATTCGATATCTTAAATACCACAATGACATGAGTGGAATTTGAGTAATTGACTTAAGACTTGCAAAAGTCCTACTATCAATTTGGCGCCGTTGCCGGCCATGCTCTAAGTCTTTTTCTATCTAATTTCCTAGGCAAAAACCTCTATTTTGAGTGTTCTTGGATTTTTGTAAAAGACCTATTTATTTTTATGCAATCTAAGGTTTAAATCTTCTTAATCTATCTAATTTTTCTTTTATTTTAATCTTCCTAATCTCTAATCATGGATTCAATCATCTTCCTTATGGGATTATAGGGTTTCACCATGATTAGTGAGTAAGTCCTTTTAGAGCTCATGGATGAGGTTGATTATGGGTTTTCTTGTTTGATCTATGATGTCTAGTGATTAGATTACATGTTTCCTCTCTTATTTAGTGTTCATAATGCTAGATTAGGCTTGAGAAATCTAATCGATATCATAGGGAATTTCATGCACACAAGGTGTTCGATGAAATTCCCCAAGAACTAAATCAGAGGTTTTACTTGCTTAACCTATGAGAGTAGATGTTTAAGGAGTATTATGGCTTTATATATGATCATGTAATTAATTATTTGTAATCAACTTTTCACAAATGAGAGTTTGTTCTTGATTAGTTGATTAGCAAAATGATTAAGACCATAAGAGTGGATTAGTCTTGTTTAAGTGTTCTAAGCTAATGAAAACATGTTTGATTGTGTGTTTAGACATCATAGGTTAATCATAGAATTCTCCAAAGTCCATAACCTCATCCAAGAGCTTGCCTTTAGTAATTTGTTAATCTCATTTAGTGCTTGTTTAGTCTTATTACTTATTTGCTTTGTTTTAATTTGAATTATTAGGTTGCTTAGCTTATATAGTTTTTTGGATTTTTAGTATGTTTATAGGTTGCTTAGCTTTACCGAAAATATTATTTTATAGAGTAAGTTGGTAACAAAAAAATCTTTGACTGTGTTTAAAAAAATCTTAGGTTGCTTAGCTTTACCGAAAATATTATTTTATAGAGTAAGTTGGTAACAAAAAATTCTTTGACTGTGTTTAAAAAAATCTTTAATATACTTTATTTCCATAAATTCGTAATAAATAATTAAAAACAAATTTGACTGTATCATGCTATATATGTAAAATATATATGTCGTGATTGAAAGAAAAATAATATAAATATATGTTAGTGTTTTCTTTCTTAAGAAATATATATATATATATATATATATATATATTATTAGCAAATATGGAAGATTCATTTACGGTCAACATAAATGTAAAAGATTGGATGAGATTATCCTCAACAACATATAAATAGATATTTTTCTGTGTAGAGCGAAAATATTATTGAACATCTTTTCTTCTCAGTAGAACTAAACTAAAAAACATATAATGGATATTACAAAAACAGTTGTGGCTTTTTTTGTGTTAGTAATATTAACAATTTTGCTGTCCAACTACAACGTTTTGGCTGTATCAGGTATGATGTTATTTTTAGATTATTGATCATCATATTAAGAGCAATAATTGTTTTTTTTTTAATATATAGAAGTGGTAATAGCCATGTGTTTGTATACATGTTTTTAAGAACTTCGATTAAAAAATATATTTGGATATATATATATATATATATATATATATATATAGTGTAAATATATTTAATTTTAACTAGATTAGACCATGCGTATATGCGGATAAAAATAAAATATTTATATTTTAAAGTTGATAACCCGCATAATTATGTCATATATAATCCGATTCTAAATTAAGACCTCACGTTTTGTAATTCACAATTAGAAAAATTCAAAATTGATCCATATTACCTATAAACCTCATAAACAATACATCTAAATGGATAATAGGATTCCAAAAACAAAGTTCAAATCTTATATAAATTTAAACTGAATTTAATTGATAAAATCAGTCGTTTTCAAAAAAATATTATCTTTTGAACTTAATTGTTCTAACATGTTAGAAATTTATATTTTAATGTAATAATTCAGGTTTAAAGTTTATATCTTTGAATTTTTATCATTAGATTCTTTATAAAAAGATTATCAAACACATAATAACAAATTGTTATTCTTCTAATTTTATATATTTTGAATCTGATATAGTTTTATAGTTTAGTTCTTTTTTTTATTAGTTTTCATTTGAAAAACAAGATTTCATTTTTCTATTTTTGTTTATTTTTTAAAAAATAAATAATAATATGAAAATTTAGATTATTAAATTAATACACGATTTAATGAATTAGAATTCTCATACATATCATACTAACGTTAAGTACGCTCAACTTTATATAATAAGATATTAACATGGGTTGTATATGTGCAGTTATCAAGCCAGCGAAATCTGATCCTTGCATTTGGACATGTGGTCCAAGGTACCATACTCATGAATGCTTTCATGATTGTTTAGACAATGGTTACGATGATGGAAACTGTGATCCAAAAACTAATAAATGTTGTTGCAGCCATCCTTCTAGTAATTGATTATTTGAGCGTTGAGTTTTGTTTTCTCGTATCTGATCCTAAAATATGATTGTTGTTGCTCTTTAAAGTTTTTGAGTATTGAAATCAGCGAAATAAAACCTATTTTATTACGACGGCTTGTATAACTTAACTACATGAGTATCTGAATATATTGTTACTAACATAATCCTCTTAATCAAAACCATGCGGTTTTAAACCCTTTTACGTCGTATAAAATGGCTAAGTAAACCTCACAAAAATATTAATATTCGACTAATCGAGAGAACAAAATATAGAGAAAGAAAGAACATCAATGCGCGTTTTATTAGAATTGGTAAATGATTACAAATAAGGAATTTCAGCCCTATTTATATAAAACCACCTCAAAAATGGATGGTACTGATTAAAACGATCTAACGGTTTAGATTGAAAAACAGAAAAGAATATGAAAATTGCAATAGATGGGGATTGATTTTGTATTAATCTAATTTGATTAATACTGGTTTTTAGGGGTATTAAGAAAAATTAATTACCACCTACACGAAGTATATCATAATGCATGGATACACATCCGAAGTAAAACAATATTCTAAAAACTAAATCAACAATTGATATAGCATAGTCAGCTACACAAAATATACAATAATGCATGGTTACACATCCAAAGTAAAACAATGTTCTAAAAACTACATTAACAATTGATATAACATAGCCAGCTACACGATAACCATCCGAACAAACATGAGTCATATGTGTAACACCATAACAATATATTTCCGGTAAACCATTCATCGAGCTCCGGCGTTGACTCGAATTTTAAACAATAAAACCCACCCAAATTTAACCCGGCCCGACTTAATCCGACCCGAATATTACCACCCGTGTTACGCACGGACACAAATATATATATATATATATACATTTTATAAAATTAAAAAAATATTTACCATGGACAATTATAAAAGTAAATAAAGTAGGCCAATCACATTTTCTCCTCTTCCTTGAAGACAACGAACATGTGCCTAAGAAGCTCGGGTGGTAGAGAAATGCGTGAATGATCCCATGTCTAGATCAAGATCATGTCTAGATGTTATTTTTCTTTGGTTTCAGATCAATATATATCTTGATTTTGTTGTTTTTAAACAGTTTTACCAAATTTGTAGCTTCTCTCATAAACAAATTTGTGGAAACAAGTATAGCCTGAAGAATACTAACAATAGTACGAGAAAGAAAATAAAGTATACATAGCGAGGGATGATTGAAAAAACAATTTGTTTTCATTATGTAGTGTATACAATTGTTATGTTGTGTTTTCAGTTCTATTTTGCTTGTTTTAAATAGTCAAATAAATTTAACTAAATTTGATTTAAATCAACAATTACTATTTTTAAAATTTTATAAAATGTATAAATATATATATATATATATATATATATATATATATTTGTGTCCGTGCGTAGCACGGATGGTAATATTCGGGTCGGGTTAAATTTGGGTGGGTTTTATTGTTTAAAATTCGAGTCAACGCCGGAGCTCGATGAATGGTTTACCGGAAGTATATGGTTTTGGTGTTACACATATGACTCATGTTTGTTCGGATGGTTATCGTGTAGCTGAATATGCTATATCAATTGTTGATGTAGTTTTTAGAACATTGTTTTACTTTGAATGTGTAGCCATGCATTATCGTATATTTCGTGTAACTGGCTATGCTATATCAATTGTTGATGTAGTTCTTAGAACATTGTTTTACTTCGGATGTGTAGCCATGCATAATCATATACTTCGTGTAGCTGGAAATCAATTTTTCCGGATATTAAGCCATAGTTCGACATCCTCCAAATTCATCTAGAAACTTCTCTCATTTTCTATTTCCAAACCCACAAAACCAAATCATCAATACAATACAAACATAAGTGTCTCTCTATATGTTGACACTTCAGCATTTTTGTGCCATTAGGAGATGACACATCATCAAGAATATAAAATTTGAAAAATCAATTAAAACAAAACATTAATACATATCAATTTTTATTTGGATAATTAACAACATAAACTTTGATAATATATCCTATTAAAACAGAGACACTTTTTGTTTCCAAACAAAAATAAATACATATAAGGTTATATTTTAGGTGGATAACTATACATATTGCCAAACATATATTTAAAAATAAAATCTAAATAATATCTTTATTGTTAGATATGAATATTCTAATTAATTATAATATTTATAAATAACATTTAATTTCTATTTATTTGATCAAATTATTTAAAATATAATAACACTAATCCATGATTGTAGAGATTATGTTTGTACGTGGTTATTTTGGTACCTAAGAGATGAGATTTTAATCCGAATTTGAAACTTCAAGTGACTTCCAAATTTAAAAATTTATGTTTGGTTTAATCTGTTTATTTAGTTGAAACATAATTAGACCAAATGATATAAATTTTGTTATTAAAAATATTTTAACTTGATAACATTTCAAATATTCAAAATTAGTAAATATTTGTATTATACAGTAATATGGGGGGGGTTTAGAGGTATAGTTTTACAATAGCAGTCTTTTGTGGGTTGGTTTGTCAAAACATGCAATATATCATGATGATTCGAGGCATATTAAAAAGACGAGTTAGCCCATTTTATCACTCATAAATATATAATTTGTGAAACTTGATTTTAATAAAACAATAAAATAATTATTTGTGTGGTAATCTAAATTCACATAATAACAACTTTTACAATTAAGATTACATCGATATATACTTAACTAACTCATACCCCGATTCTACTAATATCCACCATATGATAACATCATATAACTTTTATAACAATTTAACTTTTTGTCAGATAGCAGACTTTGCTACCATTTAATGTTACATAAATCACATAATCATGAAATTTTTCATTAAAATTTAAGTTAAACATTGCTCTCTAGATTTTGCAAAGCACAAGTTAGAAATATGGTATAAACATCAAAACACATATTGCTTAACAAATCAACAAAATATTACACTCTCACTAAAAACTTAAGAATTATAAATTCAACATATTTGAATCAATAATACTTAAATTTATACTATTAAAATAGAAATATTATTGTGTCCAAACAGATATTAGTATAGATATTTCTATAACTTATTTGGATTAGTTATACCGGTTGACAAGCCATTGGTCCTTCTGAATTTTGGGAGATTAATTAGGTTCAGGGCCGTTCTTACTATCTACTGAAAAATGCATTTGCCCCAGGCCCCCAATTGTTAAAAATATAGTGTATCAGAGTGGCTAAGTTAGTGGGTTCTAACTTTAGCAACCCGAGTTTGATACACATTGTTGCTTTTAATTTTCTTTTAAAACCCCAATTTAAAAAAGAAATCGAACTTTCAAAATCTAGAAATGGAAATCAACCCAAAAATCTGTCGATTAAATTTTTGTGAATTTATAATTTACTTTTTGGGGTTAGATTTTCTTACAAAAAAAGAAAGAAAAAAATCCCAATTATGTTTTTTTTGTTCAAACAAATCCCAATTATGTTTAGAACGGTTCTTTATTAGATTCTAGATCTTCTCATTCAATCTATCCCAATTATGTTTCTTTTTCTACCATCTGCGTCGAGCCGTTGACGGTGTCTCTCTTTTTTTCTACCTTTCGATTTGTGGTACTTCTTCTTCTCTTTCGTTTGTAGGATCTTCTTCGATACTATGTGGCGGTTTTTTTGTTTTAAGCTTACATTTGTGCCATTAGAAGATTATGTGTGTATTAATGTGGCGGGTTTTTTTAGTCCTATTTTGAATAAAGTCTTTACCGAATTTACACATATAGTTTAAAAAGACCTCATTTTTTAAATTTGCCTTAAGCCCCTATGAATTTACGCACGGCACTGATTAGGTTGTCTTCAAGTTCTCTTTTTATGCAGATTGTGGTGGACAAACCTTTCATAAACTTTACTTTTCAGAGTGAAGAACAAAGTAGCATGATTTATGTCTGTTACATTTTGTGATATTGGCGAGGGATATTGAAAGGACTTCATGGGCTTCTCACTTTGCTTCAAATGTTTTAAAGCAGACACTTTTTTTTTTTTGGAACTTTTTCGTGCATATATTGAAATTTTTTTGGTTTTTTTTTTTACAATAATATTAAACCGAATATTCGGACCGAACCAAAACCTGGTTGGGCCTGGATAAAGAAACTAAACCATTTACAAATGAAATTGAAAAACCGAGCATAAACCGAGCATAAACCGAGGAAGGAAACCGGAGTGAACCAAGAGGCAACAACCGAAATCGCCACGAAGAAGAGTCCGCTGCCGTCCATGCTCAGCTCCGCCACAAGTCACGATCACTCAAACCCACTGTTAAAGGTTTCTGAAATTTAATTCGATAAATCGGTTTTCTTGTTACATCTATAATTTCACCGATTTCGATAGTCCAATCAAACGCGATCGTGAGGACCAACAATTTAATTGTTGATTCTAAAATCACACAAGGGGCAAAACAGTAAACTCAATAGATCGAATCTCGTTTTATTGATTAAACTCGGCGGAGTTACAAGATCGCTTGATCGTAAAAAGAAAGACTTAAGAACTAAGGAGATAAAAGCTAAGGTCTTCGCTCTCAATCTCTTAGGTCTCGTGTATGATTGTGAATGAATCTGAACTGTGGTGAGGGCCTCCTTATTTATAAGGTTTTGATTCTGTCTAAATCGAGGGGATTTCCTTTTCCTAGTTCCATCAGGATAAGGAAATCTTCCTTTTCTCCCATCGAAATCAGGTAAGATTCTGTAAATCTTGGAGGTCGGCGTGTTCGACAGCGAGTTGGGCTTTAGGCCGAGCTTGGCCCGTTAGATGCTATCATGGGTCTCATTTGCTTAGTTTGAACCGTCGTAAACCGGGATCAATTAGGCCGGTCTCGGTTCAAACCGGACTAAACCGAGGAGTGCTAAAATCACCACCAACAATAAGTCCCCCCCCCCCCCAGTTCAGCGAAGTTCATTGAGGATTCTTTAGCTCGGTTGGAATCGAGATCGATAGTTCTTTAACTTGATCGCATGGTCTTGCCCTTCGAGTTCGGCGAATCCCGAATTTAGCAAGTTACGAACTCGACAAGTCTTGAGCTCGGCGAGTCTTCCTTGAGAAGGCACGCCGCTTCGGTTTCCTCAATTATTACGAAAATCGAGGGATTTGTCATGATTACTTATCTTTCCATATATTCCTTTCGACCCTCGCGACTCCTTTATTTCTTCACTCATAAAAAGGTAATCTTTCTCTTCCTCTTTTAGTTCTTGCTTTTTCTCTCTAGGGTTTCCGTTTACTTTTCGATCGAAATTGGGGACGTTTGCGGCTTAATCTCTCCGACTCGCTTGAAGATCTTTGGTTTTTTGCACTGCTTTTTATCTACTCTTCGCGTTCTCTTTATTAGCTATGTTCGATGACTTATTATATTCTTTCACGACTCTTCATTTGCTTGCTTTTCTGGGTTTCTTCTTCTTGTGATTCTCCCTGTTGAATGTATCGATCTGGAGTCGAATCGCCAAACGATTCTGTTAACAACTACGAAAAGAGATCTGAGAATCCTTCTCCTGTTTGGCGTTTTTTGTTCGACTCGGTGAGTTCAGATTCTTTAAACACCGTCAATTTAATTATGGAAACCCAAACAGCTGAAGCTCAGTTAATCTGTCGTAACTCGCGCCGTGCGTAAATTCGGGCTAATGCCCAGCCTGTGATTCAAGTTCCTGGGTTTCGTAATCGAGACGGCGATGAGACCAGCGCTCAACGTCGGTTTGTCGATGAAATGAATCCAACCGCCAACGTTAGTAGGTCTGTGTTGACCGGGCAAAATGCGGAAGTCGGTAACGTTTTGGCCGAGGTTGGCGAGTCTCGGATTGTTGGCGAGGAGAGGCGTATTCCCTTCAGGCAGGTCGGGAGCAATGAGGCCGGCACCAGTAACCCCCAGGTTCGAGTTCGTCCTCCTCAGATTGAGGCTCAAATCCAACATGATACCGAGTATGCTGCCAAAATCATGTAGACTTCACGCAAGTCTGCCGATCATCCGTAAACCGAAAATAAGTATGCGGGATTGGTTTTTCAAGTCTTCCAAAAACTTGTAGACTTCACGAATGTCTGCCAAGTGTCTGCGGATTTGTAATTAGTCTGCGTGATATGATTTTGAAGTCTACCAAATACTTGTAAACTTCGCCAAAGTCTAAATGTCTGCAGGCTTAACATAAGTCTACGGGATTGGGTATGAAAGTCTGTTGAATGTCCGCAGACTAAATATGAATCTACATTATTGGCTGTTGAAGTCTACAGAAAACTTGTATACGTTACGCAAGTCTACCGAGTGTTTGCAAGTCTACTGAAATGTCTTCACAATGGTTTTTCAAAAATGAAGATGAACTCTACATATGAGTTTTGAAGATTTAATAGTTGGAACTAAAAAATGGATCATAAAAGGAAAATGAACATGTCTTCTCAATGGTTTTTCAAAAACAAAGATGAACTCTACATATCAGTCTCAATAATGTTTTTTCAAACATTAATTCATGTTTTTAAATGAAGACGTTTCCTTTTTTTTTAACAATTGATTTGCATTTAATATTAATTTTATTAAAATTGATTTAATTTCCTTTTTAAAGATATTTTATTTTTTATTAAGTTAATTAACTTTTTAATTTTTTAATTATCATATTATTATACTTAAAAGTAAAAAAAAAAATGTATTAAAGATAATATAGAAAAAATGTCTTTCCAAAATCTTGAAAATTTTCAATAGGTTATTTTGACTATTTCTAATATTTTAAAGTTATTGTAACAAATGTCCAAGAAACAAATATACTTTGATGAAGGTTTACTCGCAAATTTAGTTCATTCATCTCAGGCTTGCAAAAACAAAACAAAGTGCGAACACTTAAAAAAAAAGATTGAGTGTTTTCTTACATAATTTGTATTTCTTAAAAAAAAAGAACAAGTTTTCAGAACATAATTTATTGCAAGACTTTTGTGACTAAAATCTTTTCGCTTTAATTCAAGTCAAAACAACTATTTAAACATTAACAAAAAAGAAGAGGTAAAGATGGTTCTTAATTCTTATAACCCGAATTGTTTTTTTCATCAGCTGTTTGAGATATTCTTCATCTCTGATTTGACTTCGGGATTACCTTACTCTTATGATGGAACTCTTAGTAGGGCTGTCAATTAGGACCAAAGCCCGAGGGCCGGTCCGGTCCTGAAAAATAGTAGGTACGAACCTAAAAATATAAGTCCAAACAAAATCGGGTTTTTCAGGCTAAAGCCCATTCGGGCTAGTGTGTTTTTTGGGCTTAGTCTGACCAGGTTCGGGCTAGCCCGAAAAGCCCAAAACTTTACATTATAATTAGTTAGAGATTTTATTTAAACATTTATCTTTCTAAAAATAATAATTTGACATATTTTCTATACATTTCGTGATCCATGTACCATTACCATTCATCCATATTTACTTCATATTTTTAAAATCATTATCTATACACTTTCAATGACATTTATAAATGATTTATACATGTCAAAACTTAACATTATTTTACTTTTTTTTTATCTGTACCTCTTGATGGTGATGAGGATTTAGAAGACGATGAAAGAGATTCTAATCTAAACTCTACTACCTAGATTTGAAGTGTTTTGATTTTATGTTTTAGTCGGTAATACAATTTATTTGTTTTTTTGTCAAACTTTTGCTTTTAAATTTAATTAGATTTGATATAATACATTTCAATTTAGATTTATTTTGATAAAAATTTTGTTTTAATTATTCATCTGAGAATTTTGAATTTTGTGTTTGTAAAGAAAAACCCAAAAAGCCCGAAAAGCCCTAGAACCCTGTCTGAACCGGGCCGGACTTTGGAATATAAGCCCGATTTTTTTCGGATCGGATCGGGCTGGACTTAAATATATGCGGACTTTACGGATTTCGGACCGGACCGAACTATCCCGATTGACATCCCTAACTCTTAGAAACAATTACTTGAAAGATACTCGAATAATTAATTTTTATTTCTTTATATGTCGGTTATAGTCGCTTTGATTCTTTTGACTTGATTAGATTGTCATTGGAGGTATAACATCAAAGAATCTCTTTGAAAGACGCGATGATTCGAAGAACTTCCTAGAACATAAGCAAAAATGCGAATTTTCTCTGCATATCCTGAATTTTGAGTATGAGAAACGACCAACTGATCAACAGTGTTTGCAATATTTTTGGTTAACCCTCAGAACACAGATCACATACAAAGATAGAAAAGTAATTTGCATATCAAAGATTGAACAATTGAAACTTTTTTCTTCTTGTATTTTTTGCTTACAAATGATATATAACTTTTTCTTTTTTCAATTTGAATAATTTTGGGGCTTTTTGTATCAAATATTAGATTCTATCATAACTATTGGTTTTAGAGACTTCCAATGTCTTCAGTCTTCTCTAATTTTGATTATCTCTTTTGGAGACTTCCAAAAGAAAATGAGGATACAATTTTTCTTTAGATTGTGTGATATATTTAGAAATCGAGGAATGATAAGGTCTACTAGTATGTAGATAGAAATCCACAAGAAATATTGAGGATTACGGAAACTAGGGCAATAACTTGGGAATCGGCACAACATAGCGATCCAGCCTTGGTTTCTCAACAAATTGGCCCCACTCCGGTGGTGGCTCAACACGTTGGATACGGTGGAGGGAGATGTTATATTGATGACTCTTGGAAGGAAACTGACAACTTTTCTAGACTAGGATGACACTGTTTTCAGGAGGACGTCGAATGAGTCATAATGAGAGCAAGAAATCTAAGAAGAATTATATCTCCCCTGCACGCAGAACTTGAAGCACTCATTTGGGCAATGCACTGCATGATTGCGAATCAGAAGACGGCGATAACTTTTGCAACAGACTGCTCCGAGTTGGTAAAGATGGTGTCTACATCCGATGAGTGACCAGATTTTACATTACACTTGGAGGAGTTCGTGAAGAGTAAGGAGGAGTTTATTTTCTTCTCTATCTCACACATCACATGCGCAAACAACACATAGACAAACAAGTTAGCACGAGGTGCTCGTGTCTACCCATTAAATTTTATTTATGTAAATTCAATACCCCGATTTGGTTTACTAAATCGATATAGATAGTTAGGCTGTTGACAACAACAAAAAAGTCTATCGGTTTTAGATATAATTAAATGTAGTGTAAAGAATTGCGATGCAACGAGTTATTTGAGCTGACTAACAAATTTTGGCAAAGTCATGTTCAATGTCCCTTGTTTTAGTTCCAATTATTTGTTTTGCTTTGTATATTATAATAAAAACATAACCAAATGAAAAATAAAAAGTATAAGTGATCAGTTAGCTAGAAACTTTAATTTTTTATTAAAAATGATACAATTTTTACCAAATGTTTAGCCAAAAAGCTTTCCAACATTGACTTTTGCAATCTAATCATGACATATGTTGAATGGTACTTGTTGTAAGATTCTTTCTACTTCAAAAAAAATGGAAATTTCTCTTTGACACATGGAGCATACGTGATTTTCCTTTTGACAACTTTTAACTCCCGTACAAAAATTAAAAACAAATATCTTATTAATATATATTAAGACCGAAAATATTATTGTATGGAGTAAGTTGGTAACAAACAAATCTTTGACTGTGTTTAAGAAAATCTTTGATATACTTTATTTACATAAGTTCGCAATAAATAATTAAAAACAAATTTGATTGTGTCATGCTATATATGTAAAATATATATATATGTCATGATTCAAAGAAAAATAATACAAATATATGTTGGTTTTTTCTTTCTTAAGATTCATTTATATATATATATTAGCAAATATGGAAGATTCATTTAATGTCAACATAAATGTAAAATATTGGATGAGATTATCCTCAACAACATATAAATAGAATTTTTTTTTGTGTAGAGCTAAAATATCATTGAACATCTATTCTTTTCAGCAGAACTAAACTAAAGAACATATAATGGATATTAAAAAAACTCTTGTGGCATTTTTTGTAGTAATATTAGCAATTTCGCTGTCCAACTACGAGGTTTTAGCTGGTATGATGTTATTTTCGATTATTGATTATCATATTAAGAGCAATAACTGATTTTTTTATAAAGATATAGAAGTGGTAATAGCCATGTGTTTGTAACTTTTTGTACATGTTTTTAAGAACTTCGATCAAAAAATATATATATTTGGATATATACATATATATAGTGTAAATATATTTATTACTAGATTAGACCCTGCGTGATATGCGGATGAAAATATAATATTTATACTTTAAAATTGATAACTCACATAATTATGACATCTATAATTAGATTCTAAATTAAGACCCCACATTTTGTAATTCACAATTAAGAAAATTCAAAATTGATCCATGCATATTATCTTCTTCTTTTTTTGTCATCATTTTGGGCTACAACAGGCCGGCCCAATAGCCAAATACCTCCATATATGAAGAATAGGTGGAGTCGAACTCGACACCAATAATTATAAAGTTTCAATTCAGGATAATGATAAAACTTCCTAGAACATAAGCAAAAATGCGAATTTTCTCTGCATATTCTGAATTTTGAGTATGAGAAACGACCAACTGATCAACAGTATTTGCAATATTTTTGGTTAACTCGCAGAACACATATCACATACAAAGTTAGAAGAGTAATTTGCATATCAAAGGGTGAACAATTGAAACTTTTTTCTTCTTGTATCTTTTGCTTACAAATAATATAGAACTTCTTTCCTTTTTCAATTTGAATAATTTTTGGGTTTTTTGTATCAAATGTTAGATTCTATCATAACTATTAGTTTTAGATATACATGTAATGTAACAAATTGCGATGCAACGAGTTATTTGAGCTGGCTAACAAATTTTGGCAAAGTCATATTCAATGCCCCTTGTTTTAGTTCTGATTATTTGTTTTGCTTTGTATATTATATAAAAAACATAACCAAATGAAAAATAGATAAATACCCTAAAAGCACAAATTTTATTTTTTTTGTTTCAAAATTAGCATCTTAAATTTAAAATTTTAGAAATAGTACAAATAATTATGTAAAAATACTAGTTTACCTAAAATAAAATTAAACATTATGTTTGGTTCACTATTTATAATTTAGGATTTGTTTTTTCTTTATTTAAAAAAAGATTTTAGGTCATTTCAATAATAAATTTGTGCTAATATTGTCAAAATTTGTGTTATTATTGTCATTTTTAATTAATGATGCTAAGTTTGGAACAAACGTTTAAAAATATAATATTTTGGTCAATTACCCTAAAAAGTATAAGTGATCAGTTATAAACTTTAGTTTTTATCAAGCTAAATGACAAAGTAAGAGAAACCCCACATTCAAATCATAAGAGAAAATGATTCAAACCAAACTGAACTATATTTCTCAAGTTGTTTTATATTTTTTTAACTAACGAATCAAATTATGGAACAATTTTATATACATCTAATCTATTAAAACATAGTGACTTTTTGTATCTAAACAGGAAAAAATGCATATAAATCATTCTTTTTCTAGATAACTTTTAAATTTTAGATTTTTGTGGATAATTTTCCCTGTTTCCAAACAGAATAATTTTGTTCAATTAAAAATTCATTTTTTAGAGATAAAATTTAAATTAAAGGTTACATAAATCAAAATTTCTTAGCTTGAACCGTATAAGTT
Source organism: Eutrema japonicum (assembly GCA_030161315.1). Taxonomy (NCBI): domain Eukaryota; kingdom Viridiplantae; phylum Streptophyta; class Magnoliopsida; order Brassicales; family Brassicaceae; genus Eutrema; species Eutrema japonicum. The sequence continues at coordinate 34,762,253 of BSQW01000010.1, forward strand.
TGGTAAATTAAATTAAAAGTTACTAAATTATACATATTAAATTCAAACGATTATTATACAGATTAAAACAATTCTCTAAGAAGATTACAATCCTCAGATTATCGATTACAAGAGAAATCAATTTTTTGTGTCAAACTGTGAAATCTTCCCGAGCATGTGCTAAGACGACCCACAAGCATCATTAAACCAAAACGATCAATGTTTAAATTAACCAGAAGACATCTACAATATAATTTACGGTTTCTTTTAAGCATCTACAATACAATCATAAAATCTTATTAAATTGTTATACAGTTACAAAGAAATCTTACCAAATCTCTATGAAAATATTTGAGATTAATATGCTTCAAAATATTCATGCAACCATTGCATGCGTATAAAATTAAAATCTTGAACGATTCCATTTTGTTTATCAAATTTTGTTTTTTTGTTTTCTTCTCATTTAGTTTTTTTTAATTATTATTATTATAATAAAGAAATAAATAAAATAATATTATTTGGGGAATTATGTTTTTGGATGGATATACAGGTCAGGTTTTAGGAAATCGGATTTTTGTTCGTTTTACTTTTGTGGTTTGGTGGTTTGGTATCTGGTTTAGATCAAAAGCCATTAAAACCAATATTTGTGGGTATATACGTTTAGAACTTTTTTCGAGGGATATTGGTCTTTAACTTTGTTTTCGTGGGGATTTGAAACAGGGTCATAGTTTGGGAAACATCTAGAAAGATGCGATACTTCTCGTGGCGAAATAGATCCTCTTCCCATACTATTTTATTTGAAATAAAAAAGATAATTCACATATAGAAAATAATGGTCATATTTTAAATATAAAATATGTATGATGAATTGTAGGTGTAAATAATATGATATTTATGTTGATTATATAAAATATTTATGATTATGCTTTATTCACAAATTAATAACAAAACAATGGATAAGAGTCTGAATGGATAATTAATGTATTAAATAATATATTTAAAATAAAATATATAACTAAAAATATATATAACAAAACGGTTCGGAATATTTGGATAGCTAAAATCACTAATTTTGAATCATACATATCATACCAAAAATATATTTTTCCATACAAAATAGAAAACATAAAAACAAAAACAAATAAAAAAATTTCACATGCACTCATTGTGGATTAAAATTTTAAAAAACTATATAATATATTTTATACCAAAAATAAAACTGCTAACACATCTCAAATTTATACATCCACAAAATACATTTTGTCCAAAAAAATAGAACTAAACGTCAGAAAACAAAAATTAAAACTTACCCCCACTCTAGGGCGGATTAGAAAAAGATTATGTCAACATAATGGACTCCAGTTACTTTTCATATTGAACTCCCATTCTAGGGCGAATTAGAAAAAACAAATTATATCTAAACACCAAACAAAAATTGTGTCTCATATGACAAAAAATAAATATACAAAAAATTATATCTAAACACAAAAATAAACACAAATTATATAACAAAATTTGATAAACAAAAAAAAAATTATGTGAGAACACACGAGTTTAGAATCTAGTACTACTATATTTCGTGGTGTTTCAGAGAAAATATCGTTTATTTTCTAGCAATAAAGTTAGATTAGTTAGTTATTCATTTTTATTTTATAGCAATATATTCTAACTAAAAACAATATATTCTAACTAGATTGACAAAAAAGAGCTCTAATTACCTATGAAGGTAAGTTTACTTTTTTACTAATATATTTTTATTTATATAATAATTATGTTATTCTAAATATATTGTTTAATTTACTAAAACTTAAAATAAATTACTAAGACAACAACAAAATAATGTAGTTTTAAAAAAATTTATTAAAAAAAATCATGCAGTGTAGCACCGGTAATTACCTAAATAAAATGGTAGATTTCAGGCTATGCTTGATTATTTGGTTGGCCAAGAAAACCATGACAAAATGCACAAGTTTTTTTGTGCAAATGTTTTTCTTTATTTTTTTTTGGTATTTATAATTATATTTGATTGATATTAGGTAATTTACTATAAATATAAAAATGGGAGTAAAACATTTAACCAGAAAAAAAATCACAATGGATTTCAAACCAAACTAAAAGGTTCTACATTTGAACTGGAAGAGTTAACAACAAAATTCTCCTATCTAATAGATGATGAGAATAGGGGTGTTTAATCCGAATATCGGTTTGATTTCGGTTCGTTTTTTTTTAATTTTTCAGTTTTTCGGCTCACGAAAAATAGCTACCATATTAAATTCATATCTACTTTGGTATGGTTTGGTTTGGATACTCTCAGTTTTTTAATTCGGTTTTATATCGAATATACCAAACCATAACTTTTGTTTAGTTTGATTTCAAAATGAAACTAGTTCAACTATAACTAGATGATTTCTACTAAAGAGAGTTTTTTTTGAACTTGAGATTGACTCGTCTTTGCCTATTACCTCATATGTTATGAGAAGTCCAAAACGACAGAAAAAAAAAAAGAGAATCTACATAAAGTTAGAGTTTATTTATTGTTAACGTTCAAATAATTATATTCTTATAAATAAGTTTCATTTCGGTGTTTTATCATTTTAAATTAATTTTTATGACTTTCTTAGATAGAAATAAATGTGATTGGAACTATATTATACAAATTATTGTTTATATTATATAGTTTACATACAATGTATACTACTATATTAAAACCAATCGGTTTTTTTTGGTTAAAATGGTTTATAATCGAACTATATATATATGTATCCTACAGTTTTTATAAAATGATATCAATACGGTTAATACGATATAATCAAACCAAACTATATTGATGTATCTTGATATGGTTCGGTTCGGTTTTGCCAAATTGAACACTATGAGATGAGATTTTCCTACTTTCGTAGATGACCCTGCATTTTACGTCGAATCCGATCATCTTATGAAAGTGAAAATTATAAAGGCGTTCTAACTCTTTCAAACTAATAGTCTAAGACGTGTGTTCTCACTCGGTCAGTCCTACCTATTGAAGGAAATACTACTCCGCAATCACAGTCGGACCTAGAACAAAAATTAGTGGGGGCAAATAATATAAGTAAAAATAGTGATGTATGCCTTATACACTTTAATGCTTTAACTTTCATATTTTGAACCAGAATATTTTTAAGGGTGAATTTGCCAACTAACCATATTGGATCACAGTATTAAAAATATAGCACCATATTGATAAAAAAATATAGTGACTAACCATAATTTTTTGTGTATTTACCGGAACTCTCCTTGTTGACACACACACACAATAACAACCACACATTTTTTTTCTTCTCATTTTCTTTTTCTTTTTCTTTTTGGCACACATAATGTTTTTCACCCCTCTTTTTTTTGTTGAAATGTGAAATCATATTAATCAACAAAGAAAACTAATATTTACAATCTGTTGGACTTTATTGGCCAGAGTTTAATTGAGAAATCTAGGATGAAAGAGAAATATGTAGAGAAAAAACAGAGATAGTTTGCTTCACTTCAGCGAGAGGGAAGGATGCATACAGAGGACCATCTTTGAAGCAGGTCGTCGCCAAGGGAAGAGAGACGATTCCGAAGTAAGGTGATGAGGACATCAAGTCAGCAAACTCACAAGGACCCAAGATCAAAGCCATGAAAGCTCATGGGATGGCTACTACCTTTGAAATGGGCTGTACTGAGTGTACGGCAGGCTTAGACCCTCGTCCTATAGGCAACAGCGGTCCCATTCCTAAGGTCGGGACAGTAGTTCCTAAGCTCCTAGCCCAAATAGAGCCGAACGTCCCACCACCCAAAAGAGATGGGATTCATCGACCAACCCACCATGAGGAAGAGAACAGTCGAGCCAGAATTCCCTTAGCTCGACCTTGGTATCACGGTGACCCGATCGTTTACGAATCGAGCAAGATTGGTGAGCTCGACGGCCAGGAGGATCCAAACGTCCCACCACCCAAGAGAGATGGGTTTCATCGACCAACCCACCATGGAGAAGAGAACAGTCGAGCCAGAATCCCCGTAGCTCGACCAAAACCGGCATTCACCTTAGCCATGCACCACATTGCACCCGAGAGAGCGTATGAGCCAGGAAACATGTGTTTTGGCCCAAGATCTTCAACCACTGATTCAGCCAAGGCCCAACACGCATACTGGAGCCTCTTATGGTCCAAACCAGATGGAGATTTGACTTGGCACAATCCGAATCCAAACCGGGAAGGCCAATCTCCTACGCGGAACCGTTTGGAGCCAAGTAAGGAAAGTCCGACTTCAGATCCTTTGCACGACTTCTCCTCATGTGTAATGCTGTCTACTGAGTATACAATGGGGCCTAGACCACCAGAGCACAAGAAGACACGCCCAAATACTCTACACGGTCGTTTTGGCTCCAAGATTAATGAACTTACCATATCTGGCTATACACGTGATTTGCTAGATCAAGGCGAGTTCTTTTCGTCTAATCTCGGCCATCCAATCTCATCATCACATCCTAGACGTCCAGCAACCCAAGTTAACCTAGGAAGCTTCGTATCTCCATAAGCCGCAACAAGAATCACGCCCAAAGATTCACAATCTCATCAATGGCGACAATCGAAGATTTTATTTTAATTGCTTTCCTTATTTTTGAATTCTTATGACCGTTAGGTCTCTTTGTCGAGCTCCTATAAAGCTCTCTTGCTTCTGTATTTTCAAGACACAATTTACAATTCATTTTCAATAAACTTTCAAGTTTAAGTCTCAAAGCGTCGTTGTCTTTGAATCGATTTCTGTTGTTAGTTCTTAGGTATTGTGCGAGGTGTCCCCCTTGCTTAAGAGCTGATTGAGTCTTCTCTCTCTAGAGCGTGGTTTCCCCCAGGAGAGTTAAGCTTCATCTTGTTTGTTCGGACCCATCACGACCGAGACAAGCTTCCGCAACCATCACCTTCGACCCATCCTTCCGCATCCAAGCCTCTTTGAATCACTTTGAGGCCTTTGTTTGTAAACTCGACCTTGAGTCTTACATCATTGGTATCAGAGCTCAAAAGCTCCTATCTATCAGGTTACCTCGTTCCTTGTTTAAGTTTTTCATTTGTTTCATTGCTTTTTCGTTTTTAGTCATTCTCAATCAAAAACTACAAAAAAAAAAAAAACTTTATCTGCTTTACCCGTCTGTTTGTTTCAATTTTCATAAACTCATAAAAACATTTCGTCTTTTGTTTTTGCTTGTTAACTCATCATAGAAAAATATAAAATTGTTTCTGGAATTTTAGAAATTGATTTAATAGTTGTAGATCAAGCAAAACGGAACCGGAAAATTTAGGTGCGAGAAACAGTTTTTGTGTTCTTGTTTGTTCTTGAGCTAGACTTTGATTCCTGTGAATTTTCTTGTGTAAGGTACTATGGGAGAGCTAGCAAACGACCCCATATCACTCATGGCCCGTAACTTCACTGCTTTCCAAGAAGAGATGAGAAACATGACCCAACGGCTAGAGCAAGGCTTAGCCAACGTGGGAGGAAGGCTTGACCGAGTGGAAGCACAGCCTCAGGGAGCACACAGAAGAGCTCCACCACAAGCAGCACAGCATGACGATGAACACATGCCCGAGCTTGATGACGACCCACCCCCTGGTCGGAACCAAGCCCCGGATCCACAACAAAACCAACAACGCCGGAGAGATCCAGTGAATCGAGGCAGGACCCGTGATGAAGGTCAAGGCCAGTACAACAACAACAATGATTTGAAAATTACACCACCTACCTTTGCTGGGAAGGTAGATCCAGAAGCCTACCTTGATTGGGAGAGGCGTATGGAGTATATCTATGAGTGCTATAACTATCAAGAGCACAAGAAGGTGACCTTTGCAGCTGCTCAACTCACTGACCATGCACTCGCTTGGTGGGATCGAGAGATGGCAGAAAGAAGAAGGTATGGAGATGGACCACTCAACTCTTGGAGGGAGATGAAAGCACTTCTCAAACGAAGATACGTTCCACCACACTATCATCGAGAACTCCAAAGGAAATTCAAGAAGCTTTACCAAGGCCAGAAGACGGTAGAAGAGTATTATGATGAATTTGAGATCTTGAGGAACATGCTAGAGCTAGAGGAGGCCGAGGAGACCCTCATGTCTCATTTCCTCGAAGGCCTTAATGAGAAGATTGCAAAGAAGGTGGAGATGCAACCGTATCATCAACTTCATGAGCTGCTACACCTTGCTATCCAAGTGGAGAAACACCTCAAGAAGAAGACATCTACTGCCCCTAAGCCGAAATACAACTCACCAGTATGGAATTCTCCAACAACTCAAGCTACGGACAAAGGGAAATCACTTGAAATTGAATCTAGATTCAAGAGTAAAGCGCCTGAGCCCTATAGAGATGCACGACAAGAGCAAGGTAAGTCTTCTACTCCTTATCATACACGTGAGCTAACTTGTTACAGGTTGATATGCTCAATTTAATACCCTAAAGTACTAAAGCAGTTGTAATAGTATAGCTAGGGGTCGAACCACAGAAGACTCACAGAAACGCACAATAGATTCTATAGTGTCGAATTACGCTAAGCCAAACAGTTGTAATTAAAAGCAGTGCAGAAATTAAAGGAGTTGTAAATCAATTGAGAAATATTGGCTCAGGGTTTTTCTCAGGAAATCAGTGAATGCAGACTAACTAACTAACAGGATTCAGATTTAGCGCAGTTCTTGAACTCAAATCACTAAAATATAGCTAACCAACTCTCGTTGCGAAAACTATCTAAATCTAAATCCTAAGAATTCCAAATCTCTTTGCGAATCCTAAATTCTAAATCAGCTTTAATATCAGGTTTGATATGTTCACAAATCAATTAAACCAAATCTCTTTGCGAATAATCAATTTGCTCACCTAGGTTCTATCAGGTAATTAATTGCACTCTCGTACATAATCAATTATCCTAAGATCTAAGTTCCAGATTCGTCAACCTAGAATTAGCTATGAACACAACCTAAGGTGAAGAACTAATTCAGATGGTGAATCCTAAACAGATAATTAACCTAGCATTCAAAGAAATCCTTTATGAGAAAACCCTAAACCTAAAGTGGATCTACTCAGACATGGCAATTGAATCAAAAGACATGTTTGAATAAATCATCAATAGAATAGGAAGAAGGGTTTAGAGATCTGATCTCGGACGAAGGGAGATTCAGACTTGTCTCTCTAAAACCAAAGTAAAATCAAACACAGAAAATAAAAGCCTAAAAAGGCATGAAAAGGCATAGCCTAAACAGGTGGCTGAAAACTCCTATTTATAACCTAAAACACGATCTGGGGTCTTCTTGTAATTATTAAAGACTTCTGGGCGCTTTTGCAATTCCTCAAGTCTTGGAAAACTCGCGGGTCGTGTCTTGCTGCGCTGAGTGTCGATCGATACCAAGGGGTATCGATCGATGCTCGACGTGAATTCAGGTTCTCAGCGACACGATCTTTAGCTCTGCTACAAACTGCTCCAGAAAGCTCCAATACTTCCAATAATCCTCCAAACGTGCTATGACCTGTAAAAGACTCTAAAAAGACTCCAAAATACTATAAAGACTCTATAAAAAGGACTTATATCATGGCCTAAATGGGGTAAAAACCATGATATATCAACTCCCCCAGACTTAGCATTTTGCTTGCCCTCAAGCAAATAGAAGACTAAACCAGAAAAAGAGGTTTGAAAACGTAGAGACTCACCTGTTCCTGAACCATCGAAAAGACCCTTTTCCCAAGTACCCAAATGTCACCTGATCAGCTTTCGATCTAACCACCATGTACTTCTCCGTAGACATTTGCAGCTTTTCCAGACTCCACACAAAATCCCACAGCATTGTTCAAGTAAAGCCCTCATCGCCAGTTTCATCTCTGCAGTTAATGTTCAAGAACCTTCTAGACTCTTTACCAGACAATATCTTGACAAAGGAACCACCTTTTTTTACACTTCTTGTATCAATTTCTCTCCCCCAGACTTATCACTTATTATGTTCTTATTATTTTTATTATTTTCAGCTTAGCATATACATATCAAGGTATGAGACGCGAGTATTGATGGTGTTTGCCACCAAATCCCCGGTTCTTCCCTATCTATGTATCAAAGGATGTAGGCGAATAATGGCATCATAGGAAAATCCTAGCCTCGCTTCCAATCCTTTGTGTGATCATCCCCTCTTAAGTAGAATAATGGGATCGCTGGAAATTTTCCTAACCCTCTACTCAGAAGAAAATCATTTCAATCTTTTATGCTCTTAATCTATCAACTTATTTCAGGGGAGAGAGATACCATAATTCTAAACACACGGGTTCCTTTATCAGATATGAATGATGAATCAAGCTCTATGAACACTAACCACATTGATGAAGTGCAAAAATTTGGCTCAGGCTTCAGAAGAACTCTGCTGGAGACATGGATGTTTTCTAGTCAACTGGTCAGCCTTTGGATTTTTCATTAGTCGATCTAGAACTGATCCTGTAACACTGTGCACTCAAAAACAAAATCAAATCAATAGGTTCAAGCACAGGATCATCATCTCCAACAAATTTTGACTCAATAAAACAGTTTTGACTCGATAAAACGACTGACTCTAAGAAAAACGAAAACAATGTCAGCAGACACCTCCCCCAGACTTGAACAACACTGTCCTCAGTGTTATCTAGCCTAGAGTCAGTGAAAGAAACAAAGAAAAAGGATAGAACGAAGAGAAACAAGAAATTACCTTCCTGGAACAGTCGGTGTCGATCGACACACGGCATGGTATCGATCGATACCATGCTTAGATCGACTTTGTGAATTTTCATCCGCGATTGGTGTCGATCGATACCATAGGGGTATCGATCGATGCTTAGGCGATTTCGAGTTGCTCCTTGTTCATCCTGACACAGACTCAAAACAAACGAAGATAAAAATAAAAACGAATCAAAAACATACTCACCAGTGGGTTGCCTCCCACCAAGCGCTCGTTTAACGTCAATAGCTTGACTGTAACGCCCTTCAGGCTGGATAAGAGTGAGAGCTTGCACCAAAACAGGCTCCATCACTTGACATTACTAGCTTCAAAGTTCTGCTTAGCATGCTGTCCACAAACTCCTGCCCTTTCTCTTTCAGCTCAGAAGTAAGAAGGACTCTTGCCTTAGAGAATGGCTTCAAGGCTCCTTTGCATTTGACCTTATATTCAATCGAATCTCCATTGCACTTACGAGGTATCAAGGTGACATGGGGATTCTCGACCTTCTTGCTCTTGGCCTTCTTCTGCTTTGTTGTTGCATTGGCCTTCTTCTTGGGGATGTTGGGCGGTTCAGCTGGAACATCTGTGACAGTAGGCCAATCAGGAGGCTCTTCCAGAAGATCAATTGCTAGCGACTCTCCTGTGATAACTTTGATGCTAGAGGCACGTGTGGGAATACTCCTAGGTGGAATGACATCATAGTAGACATCACCGTCAATGTAAGAGAAAGATAGTCTCTTATTAGGTGTGTCTATGATCGCGCCTGCAGTAGCCATGAACGGTCGTCCCAGGAGTATAGGCATACGAGATATCGCACCCATCTCCACAACCTGAAAATCAGTAGGCACCAGACAGTCTCCTACTTGGACTAGCAAACCAGCGATTTCACCATATGGAAGTGAGGTGGAATCGTTTGCAAACGTGATAGATGTCTTAGGAGATAGAATAGTAGCCCCCAACTGCTCTGCAATTGCCTTTGAGATGACATTGACACTAGCCCCTGAGTCGACAAGAGTCTCTTTGAAATCAACTCCTGAGATGGAGCTTGGTACTGCGAATTTCCCTGGGTCTTCCCTCTGTGTCAATTTCCGTGGTTGTAGTGAATTGCGAACTCTTTCTCCTATCACCTCACGTGATTTCTTGGCTTCTGGTTCTTTCTGCGAGGGGTATCGATCGACACCAGGTAGGGTATCGATCGATGCCATGCGATTTGAATCGTTCCTGACAAGTACATCTTCATCAGAAAGAAGCTCCACGTTCGGGTTATCCAGCATATACTGTAGTTTAGCAATCTCCCATTCCTCCCTTGTCAGCTTAGGAATCATAGGATAAGGCATCCTGGTTACATACACTCGTTCTGCAACGACCTTAGGCACCACAGTAGAACTCTCTGTTGTCTCCTCAGAAATCACCTTAGTATCGACCGATACCAATGGGGTATCGATCGATACACGGGTGATTGAATCCATTCTAGCAGACGTCTGGGCTGGTATCGATCGATACTGGGGAGTATCGATCGATGCTTGTGCGATTTCAGGAATGGCTTCGAGATTTTCTGCACGTAAGCTGATGGCATTGACGTGTGCATTGTGTGATTGAACCGCCTTTCCCTTGGAATTTGCTGCAGTCTGAGCTACTTGCGTCTCCAGCATCCTGTGGCTCGTATTTAGTGCCTCGATCCTTCCACTCAAATCGGTGTACATGGTGTCCATCTTACCATTGAAGGTGGCTGTCATCTTCTCCTGCCCTTGAACCAGGTGTTCAAGCATAGCCTCAATCTTACTCTCAGGAGCTTTGGGTGGTGGGGATTGGTACCCTCCTTGCTGAGCATTGTTGGTGAAGTTTCGATTGGAGTTGTATCCGAATCGCTGACCCTGAAAACCAGAACCACCAATGTAGTTAACATCTTCCACTTCATTCTCAGCAGCGAAGTGGACGGCCTTTGTTGTCTTTCCCAGCAGAAGACTGTGCATAGAATCCAGCTGAGCCTTCACTTCAGCGATCTGCGACCCATCCTGATTACCAGCCAGCCTCTTGCGCTCGAAATCTGCGCTCTTGGTGCTACTACTAGAGGCAAAGTTCTCGATCAACACAATAGCATCCTCAGGATATCTGGTGTTGAAATTACCATTGCTGGAAGAGTCCAGACCCATCTGATATCTCCAATCTACTCCTCTGAAGAAGATACCCAGCAGTTGCACATCAGAGTATCCATGATGTGGACAATCTCTCTGATACGATCTGAATCTTGTCCAAGCAGCCTTGAACGCCTCAGTAGGTCCTTGAGAAAAAGTGGATATCTTATTTCTCAGATCTTCAGATCTTCCATCATCGTAGAAGTTAATCAGGAAGGCTCTCTTGGTGTCCTCCCAATTAGTTAGCGATCCAGGAGATAGCTGCCTCAGCCAGTAAGTAGCTTCTCCACCCAGAGAGTAGGGGAAGAGCTTGCAGAAGAGATAGTCGTAGGACACTCCATTGCTCTTGATGCTAGTGACCAAGTCCTCGAATTTCTCTACATGGTCCATTGGATGTTCATGAGGAAGACCATGGAAGAGATGTTGTCCTACTAGAGTGTAGTAAGCAGGTTTCAGCTCGAAGTCATTCCTCTCATAAGCAGGAGGACGAATCGCTGACCGATTGGCGAAAAACTGCTCTGGCCTGTTGTACTCACCAATCGTTCTTCCACGATTAACCACAGCATTCCCTGCGTTGGCGCGCCCAGCTGGCGCGATAATCTCAACAACCGCAGCAGGGACAACGATGTTACCAGCTTCATCAAGTCGCTGCCCTCTCTCATTACACACGTGACCCTCTTGGTCTCTCAGAATTCCAGCTTCATCAGCTCTTAAAACCACTGGGTTGTTCATCCCTGATGTTTGCTTGGTCTTTCTGTTTGTGCGTTCCACAAACGCTAGCTGTTCCAATGACAGTTCAACTAGCTGTGTGCTCTTGTTGCTTCTGGTTTCACGAACAGGCATACACCTGCAAACAAAACACTAGGCAAAGCACGTAAGTAACCAGAAAAATACGTTGAGTATCGATCGATACCAAGTGGTGTCGATCGATACCAGAAAAGAAGTCGCCGGAGTATCGACCGATACTAGTGAGTATCGATCGATACCGACGAACTTAGTCGAAATTCTAAACTAAAATCTAATGGCGAAATTGAGTCCCCGGCAACGGCGCCAAAATTGATATGCTCAATTTAATACCCTAAAGTACTAAAGCAGTTGTAATAGTATAGCTAGGGGTCGAACCACAGAAGACTCACAGAAACGCACAATAGATTCTATAGTGTCGAATTACGCTAAGCCAAACAGTTGTAATTAAAAGCAGTGCAGAAATTAAAGGAGTTGTAAATCAATTGAGAAATATAGGCTCAGGGTTTTTCTCAGGAAATCAGTGAATGCAGACTAACTAACTAACAGGATTCAGATTTAGCGCAGTTCTTGAACTCAAATCACTAAAATATAGCTAACCAACTCTCGTTGCGAAAACTATCTAAATCTAAATCCTAAGAATTCCAAATCTCTTTGCGAATCCTAAATTCTAAATCAGCTTTAATATCAGGTTTGATATGTTCACAAATCAATTAAACCAAATCTCTTTGCGAATAATCAATTTGCTCACCTAGGTTCTATCAGGTAATTAATTGCACTCTCGTACATAATCAATTATCCTAAGATCTAAGTTCCAGATTCGTCAACCTAGAATTAGCTATGAACACAACCTAAGGTGAAGAACTAATTCAGATGGTGAATCCTAAACAGATAATTAACCTAGCATTCAAAGAAATCCTTTATGAGAAAACCCTAAACCTAAAGTGGATCTACTCAGACATGGCAATTGAATCAAAAGACATGTTTGAATAAATCATCAATAGAATAGGAAGAAGGGTTTAGAGATCTGATCTCGGACGAAGGGAGATTCAGACTTGTCTCTCTAAAACCAAAGTAAAATCAAACACAGAAAATAAAAGCCTAAAAAGGCATGAAAAGGCATAGCCTAAACAGGTGGCTGAAAACTCCTATTTATAACCTAAAACACGATCTGGGGTCTTCTTGTAATTATTAAAGACTTCTGGGCGCTTTTGCAATTCCTCAAGTCTTGGAAAACTCGCGGGTCGTGTCTTGCTGCGCTGAGTGTCGATCGATACCAAGGGGTATCGATCGATGCTCGACGTGAATTCAGGTTCTCAGCGACACGATCTTTAGCTCTGCTACAAACTGCTCCAGAAAGCTCCAATACTTCCAATAATCCTCCAAACGTGCTATGACCTGTAAAAGACTCTAAAAAGACTCCAAAATACTATAAAGACTCTATAAAAAGGACTTATATCATGGCCTAAATGGGGTAAAAACCATGATATATCACAGGTGCAAAGGGAGAGGCCACATCTCAAGAGACTGTCCAAACCCGAGAGTGATGATCATATTGCCATCCGGTGAATGTGAATCACAAGACGAGGCAGAACCGGAGGATGAAAAAGAAACCATTGAATATGCTGATGAAGGAGAGTCCCTAGTGATCATGAGAACCCTCAACACTCAGGTGGTTGAAGAAGACACTGCCCAAAGAGAAAATCTATTTCACACACGTTGTACCGTGCAAAACAAGGTATGTCACCTCATTGTCGATAGTGGCTCTTGTACTAACATTGCAAGCTGTTTGTTAGTTGAAAAATTAGGTCTTACCGCCACGGACCACCCTAGACCCTATAAGCTTAAGTGGCTGAACGATAAGGAAGAGCTAAAGGTGTCAAAACAAGTGCAAATTTCCTTCTCAATCGGTGAATACAAGGATAAAGTGGTGTGTGATGTCGCACCAATGGAAGCTGGTCATATTCTCCTAGGAAGACCCTGGCAATATGATAGAGCCGTATCCCACAATGGAAGAACAAACCAGTACTCCTTCCATTTCAATAACAAGAAGGTCACGCTTGCTCCATTGGACCGATCGGAAGTCCGTGTGTTGCAAGCAAGAGAAAAAGAGAAAAGACAGCTCAAGGTAAGTCTTTTTCTTGAAAAATCTGATAAGCTATCTTCCTTAGAGCCCATAACACACTTGTCTTTGCCATTCGCGTCGAGAACAGGTTATGTAGGTTGCAAGTCAACTTTATCCGAGGCCAAATCAGTTTTAGCCGAGAAACCAAAAATTGCCGAAGCAGCACCAATTCTAGCCGAGGCAAAATTCATTGTAGCCGAGGAGAAAGAAGTTTTTGCCGAGACAACTTCAAAGGCAAAACCAGACTTCACCAAGCTCCACACCACTACCAGCACACTCGACAAGCAGAAACAAGGATATATCTACTCATTGTTGATCCAAAAATCACCTCCAATGTTGGCTCAAATCCAAAAATCAAGCCAACTCCGAGGTAAGCTCCTAAACCACCTTTCGGGATACAAGTCTAATGCGCTATGTTTGGATGTAGGTTTGAAGATTTCGAGGACGAAATCACTTGAAGAGGGAGGGTATGATGAGGACATCAAGTCAGCAAGCTCACAAGGACCCAAGATCAAAGCCATGAAAGCTCATGGGATGGCTACTACCTTTGAAATGGGCTGTACTGAGTGTACGGCAGGCTTAGACCCTCGTCCTATAGGCAACAGCGGTCCCATTCCTAAGGTCGGGACAGTAGTTCCTAAGCTCCTAGCCCAAATAGAGCCGAACGTCCCACCACCCAAAAGAGATGGGATTCATCGACCAACCCACCATGAGGAAGAGAACAGTCGAGCCAGAATTCCCTTAGCTCGACCTTGGTATCACGGTGACCCGATCGTTTACGAATCGAGCAAGATTGGTGAGCTCGACGGCCAGGAGGATCCAAACGTCCCACCACCCAAGAGAGATGGGTTTCATCGACCAACCCACCATGGAGAAGAGAACAGTCGAGCCAGAATCCCCGTAGCTCGACCAAAACCGGCATTCACCTTAGCCATGCACCACATTGCACCCGAGAGAGCGTATGAGCCAGGAAACATGTGTTTTGGCCCAAGATCTTCAACCACTGATTCAGCCAAGGCCCAACACGCATACTGGAGCCTCTTATGGTCCAAACCAGATGGAGATTTGACTTGGCACAATCCGAATCCAAACCGGGAAGGCCAATCTCCTACGCGGACCCGTTTGGAGCCAAGTAAGGAAAGTCCGACTTCAGATCCTTTGCACGACTTCTCCTCATGTGTAATGCTGTCTACTGAGTATACAATGGGGCCTAGACCACCAGAGCACAAGAAGACACGCCCAAATACTCTACACGGTCGTTTTGGCTCCAAGATTAATGAACTTACCATATCTGGCTATACACGCGATTTGCTAGATCAAGGCGAGTTCTTTTCGTCTAATCTCGGCCATCCAATCTCATCATCACATCCTAGACGTCCAGCAACCCAAGTTAACCTAGGAAGCTTCGTATCTCCATAAGCCGCAACAAGAATCACGCCCAAAGATTCACAATCTCATCAATGGCGACAATCGAAGATTTTATTTTAATTGCTTTCCTTATTTTTGAATTCTTATGACCGTTAGGTCTCTTTGTCGAGCTCCTATAAAGCTCTCTTGCTTCTGTATTTTCAAGACACAATTTACAATTCATTTTCAATAAACTTTCAAGTTTAAGTCTCAAAGCGTCGTTGTCTTTGAATCGATTTCTGTTGTTAGTTCTTAGGTATTGTGCGAGGTGTCCCCCTTGCTTAAGAGCTGATTGAGTCTTCTCTCTCTAGAGCGTGGTTTCCCCCAGGAGAGTTAAGCTTCATCTTGTTTGTTCGGACCCATCACGACCGAGACAAGCTTCCGCAACCATCACCTTCGACCCATCCTTCCGCATCCAAGCCTCTTTGAATCACTTTGAGGCCTTTGTTTGTAAACTCGACCTTGAGTCTTACATCATTGGTATCAGAGCTCAAAAGCTCCTATCTATCAGGTTACCTCGTTCCTTGTTTAAGTTTTTCATTTGTTTCATTGCTTTTTCGTTTTTAGTCATTCTCAATCAAAAACTACAAAAAAAAAAAAACTTTATCTGCTTTACCCGTCTGTTTGTTTCAATTTTCATAAAATCATAAAAACTCATAAAAACATTTCGTCTTTTGTTTTTGCTTGTTAACTCATCATAGAAAAATATAAAATTGTTTCTGGAATTTTAGAAATTGATTTAATAGTTGTAGATCAAGCAAAACGGAACCGGAAAATTTAGGTGCGAGAAACAGTTTTTGTGTTCTTGTTTGTTCTTGAGCTAGACTTTGATTCCTGTGAATTTTCTTGTGTAAGGTACTATGGGAGAGCTAGCAAACGACCCCATATCACTCATGGCTCGTAACTTCACTGCTTTCCAAGAAGAGATGAGAAACATGACCCAACGGCTAGAGCAAGGCTTAGCCAACGTGGGAGGAAGGCTTGACCGAGTGGAAGCACAGCCTCAGGGAGCACACAGAAGAGCTCCACCACAAGCAGCACAGCATGACGATGAACACATGCCCGAGCTTGATGACGACCCACCCCCTGGTCGGAACCAAGCCCCGGATCCACAACAAAACCAACAACGCCGGAGAGATCCAGTGAATCGAGGCAGGACCCGTGATGAAGGTCAAGGCCAGTACAACAACAACAATGATTTGAAAATTACACCACCTACCTTTGCTGGGAAGGTAGATCCAGAAGCCTACCTTGATTGGGAGAGGCGTATGGAGTATATCTATGAGTGCTATAACTATCAAGAGCACAAGAAGGTGACCTTTGCAGCTGCTCAACTCACTGACCATGCACTCGCTTGGTGGGATCGAGAGATGGCAGAAAGAAGAAGGTATGGAGATGGACCACTCAACTCTTGGAGGGAGATGAAAGCACTTCTCAAACGAAGATACGTTCCACCACACTATCATCGAGAACTCCAAAGGAAATTCAAGAAGCTTTACCAAGGCCAGAAGACGGTAGAAGAGTATTATGATGAATTTGAGATCTTGAGGAACATGCTAGAGCTAGAGGAGGCCGAGGAGACCCTCATGTCTCATTTCCTCGAAGGCCTTAATGAGAAGATTGCAAAGAAGGTGGAGATGCAACCGTATCATCAACTTCATGAGCTGCTACACCTTGCTATCCAAGTGGAGAAACACCTCAAGAAGAAGACATCTACTGCCCCTAAGCCGAAATACAACTCACCAGTATGGAATTCTCCAACAACTCAAGCTACGGACAAAGGGAAATCACTTGAAATTGAATCTAGATTCAAGAGTAAAGCGCCTGAGCCCTATAGAGATGCACGACAAGAGCAAGGTAAGTCTTCTACTCCTTATCATACACGTGAGCTAACTTGTTACAGGTGCAAAGGGAGAGGCCACATCTCAAGAGACTGTCCAAACCCGAGAGTGATGATCATATTGCCATCCGGTGAATGTGAATCACAAGACGAGGCAGAACCGGAGGATGAAAAAGAAACCATTGAATATGCTGATGAAGGAGAGTCCCTAGTGATCATGAGAACCCTCAACACTCAGGTGGTTGAAGAAGACACTGCCCAAAGAGAAAATCTATTTCACACACGTTGTACCGTGCAAAACAAGGTATGTCACCTCATTGTCGATAGTGGCTCTTGTACTAACATTGCAAGCTGTTTGTTAGTTGAAAAATTAGGTCTTACCGCCACGGACCACCCTAGACCCTATAAGCTTAAGTGGCTGAACGATAAGGAAGAGCTAAAGGTGTCAAAACAAGTGCAAATTTCCTTCTCAATCGGTGAATACAAGGATAAAGTGGTGTGTGATGTCGCACCAATGGAAGCTGGTCATATTCTCCTAGGAAGACCCTGGCAATATGATAGAGCCGTATCCCACAATGAAAGAACAAACCAGTACTCCTTCCATTTCAATAACAAGAAGGTCACGCTTGCTCCATTGGATCGATCGGAAGTCCGTGTGTTGCAAGCAAGAGAAAAAGAGAAAAGACAGCTCAAGGTAAGTCTTTTTCTTGAAAAATCTGATAAGCTATCTTCCTTAGAGCCCATAACACACTTGTCTTTGCCATTCGCGTCGAGAACAGGTTTTGTAGGTTGCAAGTCAACTTTATCCGAGGCCAAATCAGTTTTAGCCGAGAAACCAAAAATTGCCGAAGCAGCACCAATTCTAGCCGAGGCAAAATTCATTGTAGCCGAGGAGAAAGAAGTTTTTGCCGAGACAACTTCAAAGGCAAAACCAGACTTCACCAAGCTCCACACCACTACCAACACACTCAACAAGCAGAAACAAGGATATATCTACTCATTGTTGATCCAAAAATCACCTCCAATGTTGGCTCAAATCCAAAAATCAAGCCAACTCCGAGGTAAGCTCCTAAACCACCTTTCGGGATACAAGTCTAATGCGCTATGTTTGGATGTAGGTTTGAAGATTTCGAGGACGAAATCACTTGAAGAGGGAGGGTATGATGAGGACATCAAGTCAGCAAGCTCACAAGGACCCAAGATCAAAGCCATGAAAGCTCATGGGATGGCTACTACCTTTGAAATGGGCTGTACTGAGTGTACGGCAGGCTTAGACCCTCGTCCTATAGGCAACAGCGGTCCCATTCCTAAGGTCGGGACAGTAGTTCCTAAGCTCCTAGCCCAAATAGAGCCGAACGTCCCACCACCCAAAAGAGATGGGATTCATCGACCAACCCACCATGAGGAAGAGAACAGTCGAGCCAGAATTCCCTTAGCTCGACCTTGGTATCACGGTGACCCGATCGTTTACGAATCGAGCAAGATTGGTGAGCTCGACGGCCAGGAGGATCCAAACGTCCCACCACCCAAGAGAGATGGGTTTCATCGACCAACCCACCATAGAGAAGAGAATAGTCGAGCCAGAATCCCCGTAGCTCGACCAAAACCGGCATTCACCTTAGCCATGCACCACATTGCACCCGAGAGAGCGTATGAGCCAGGAAACATGTGTTTTGGCCCAAGATCTTCAACCACTGATTCAGCCAAGGCCCAACACGCATACTGGAGCCTCTTATGGTCCAAACCAGATGGAGATTTGACTTGGCACAATCCGAATCCAAACCGGGAAGGCCAATCTCCTACGCGGACCCGTTTGGAGCCAAGTAAGGAAAGTCCGACTTCAGATCCTTTGCACGACTTCTCCTCATGTGTAATGCTGTCTACTGAGTATACAATGAGGCCTAGACCACCAGAGCACAAGAAGACACGCCCAAATACTCTACACGGTCGTTTTGGCTCCAAGATTAATGAACTTACCATATCTGGCTATACACGCGATTTGCTAGATCAAGGCGAGTTCTTTTCGTCTAATCTCGGCCATCCAATCTCATCATCACATCCTAGACGTCCAGCAACCCAAGTTAACCTAGGAAGCTTCGTATCTCCATAAGCCGCAACAAGAATCACGCCCAAAGATTCACAATCTCATCAATGGCGACAATCGAAGATTTTATTTTAATTGCTTTCCTTATTTTTGAATTCTTATGACCGTTAGGTCTCTTTGTCGAGCTCCTATAAAGCTCTCTTGCTTCTGTATTTTCAAGACACAATTTACAATTCATTTTCAATAAACTTTCAAGTTTAAGTCTCAAAGCGTCGTTGTCTTTGAATCGATTTCTGTTGTTAGTTCTTAGGTATTGTGCGAGGTGTCCCCCTTGCTTAAGAGCTGATTGAGTCTTCTCTCTCTAGAGCGTGGTTTCCCCCAGGAGATTTAAGCTTCATCTTGTTTGTTCGGACCCATCACGACCGAGACAAGCTTCCGCAACCATCACCTTCGACCCATCCTTCCGCATCCAAGCCTCTTTGAATCACTTTGAGGCCTTTGTTTGTAAACTCGACCTTGAGTCTTACATCATTGGTATCAGAGCTCAAAAGCTCCTATCTATCAGGTTACCTCGTTCCTTGTTTAAGTTTTTCATTTGTTTCATTGCTTTTTCGTTTTTAGTCATTCTCAATCAAAAACTACAAAAAAAAAAAAAAATTATCTGCTTTACCCGTCTGTTTGTTTCAATTTTCATAAAATCATAAAAACTCATAAAAACATTTCGTCTTTTGTTTTTGCTTGTTAACTCATCATAGAAAAATATAAAATTGTTTCTGGAATTTTGGAAATTGATTTAATAGTTGTAGATCAAGCAAAACGGAACTGGAAAATTTAGGTGCGAGAAACAGTTTTTGTGTTCTTATTTGTTCTTGAGCTAGACTTTGATTCCTGTGAATTTTCTTGTGTAAGGTACTATGGGAGAGCTAGCAAACGACCCCATATCACTCATGGCTCGTAACTTCACTGCTTTCCAAGAAGAGATGAGAAACATGACCCAACGGCTAGAGCAAGGCTTAGCCAACGTGGGAGGAAGGCTTGACCGAGTGGAAGCACAGCCTCAGGGAGCACACAGAAGAGCTCCACCACAAGCAGCACAGCATGACGATGAACACATGCCCGAGCTTGATGACGACCCACCCCCTGGTCGGAACCAAGCCCCGGATCCACAACAAAACCAACAACGCCGGAGAGATCCAGTGAATCGAGGCAGGACCCGTGATGAAGGTCAAGGCCAGTACAACAACAACAATGATTTGAAAATTACACCACCTACCTTTGCTGGGAAGGTAGATCCAGAAGCCTACCTTGATTGGGAGAGGCGTATGGAGTATATCTATGAGTGCTATAACTATCAAGAGCACAAGAAGGTGACCTTTGCAGCTGCTCAACTCACTGACCATGCACTCGCTTGGTGGGATCGAGAGATGGCAGAAAGAAGAAGGTATGGAGATGGACCACTCAACTCTTGGAGGGAGATGAAAGCACTTCTCAAACGAAGATACGTTCCACCACACTATCATCGAGAACTCCAAAGGAAATTCAGGAAGCTTTACCAAGGCCAGAAGACGGTAGAAGAGTATTATGATGAATTTGAGATCTTGAGGAACAGGCTAGAGCTAGAGGAGGCCGAGGAGACCCTCATGTCTCATTTCCTCGAAGGCCTTAATGAGAAGATTGCAAAGAAGGTGGAGATGCAACCGTATCATCAACTTCATGAGCTGCTACACCTTGCTATCCAAGTGGAGAAACACCTCAAGAAGAAGACATCTACTGCCCCTAAGCCGAAATACAACTCACCAGTATGGAATTCTCCAACAACTCAAGCTACGGACAAAGGGAAATCACTTGAAATTGAATCTAGATTCAAGAGTAAAGCGCCTGAGCCCTATAGAGATGCACGACAAGAGCAAGGTAAGTCTTCTACTCCTTATCATACACGTGAGCTAACTTGTTACAGGTGCAAAGGGAGAGGCCACATCTCAAGAGACTGTCCAAACCCGAGAGTGATGATCATATTGCCATCCGGTGAATGTGAATCACAAGACGAGGCAGAACCGGAGGATGAAAAAGAAACCATTGAATATGCTGATGAAGGAGAGTCCCTAGTGATCATGAGAACCCTCAACACTCAGGTGGTTGAAGAAGACACTGCCCAAAGAGAAAATCTATTTCACACACGTTGTACCGTGCAAAACAAGGTATGTCACCTCATTGTCGATAGTGGCTCTTGTACTAACATTGCAAGCTGTTTGTTAGTTGAAAAATTAGGTCTTACCGCCACGGACCACCCTAGACCCTATAAGCTTAAGTGGCTGAACGATAAGGAAGAGCTAAAGGTGTCAAAACAAGTGCAAATTTCCTTCTCAATCGGTGAATACAAGGATAAAGTGGTGTGTGATGTCGCACCAATGGAAGCTGGTCATATTCTCCTAGGAAGACCCTGGCAATATGATAGAGCCGTATCCCACAATGGAAGAACAAACCAGTACTCCTTCCATTTCAATAACAAGAAGGTCACGCTTGCTCCATTGGACCGATCGGAAGTCCGTGTGTTGCAAGCAAGAGAAAAAGAGAAAAGACAGCTCAAGGTAAGTCTTTTTCTTGAAAAATCTGATAAGCTATCTTCCTTAGAGCCCATAACACACTTGTCTTTGCCATTCGCGTCGAGAACAGGTTTTGTAGGTTGCAAGTCAACTTTATCCGAGGCCAAATCAGTTTTAGCCGAGAAACCAAAAATTGCCGAAGCAGCACCAATTCTAGCCGAGGCAAAATTCATTGTAGCCGAGGAGAAAGAAGTTTTTGCCGAGACAACTTCAAAGGCAAAACCAGACTTCACCAAGCTCCACACCACTACCAGCACACTCAACAAGCAGAAACAAGGATATATCTACTCATTGTTGATCCAAAAATCACCTCCAATGTTGGCTCAAATCCAAAAATCAAGCCAACTCCGAGGTAAGCTCCTAAACCACCTTTCGGGATACAAGTCTAATGCGCTATGTTTGGATGTAGGTTTGAAGATTTCGAGGACGAAATCACATGAAGAGGGAGGGTATGATGAGGACATCAAGTCAGCAAGCTCACAAGGACCCAAGATCAAAGCCATGAAAGCTCATGGGATGGCTACTACCTTTGAAATGGGCTGTACTGAGTGTACGGCAGGCTTAGACCCTCGTCCTATAGGCAACAGCGGTCCCATTCCTAAGGTCGGGACAGTAGTTCCTAAGCTCCTAGCCCAAATAGAGCCGAACGTCCCACCACCCAAAAGAGATGGGATTCATCGACCAACCCACCATGAGGAAGAGAACAGTCGAGCCAGAATTCCCTTAGCTCGATCTTGGTATCACGGTGACCCGATCGTTTACGAATCGAGCAAGATTGGTGAGCTCGACGGCCAGGAGGATCCAAACGTCCCACCACCCAAGAGAGATGGGTTTCATCGACCAACTCACCATGGAGAAGAGAACAGTCGAGCTAGAATCCCCGTAGCTCGACCAAAACCGGCATTCACCTTAGCCATGCACCACATTGCACCCGAGAGAGCGTATGAGCCAGGAAACATGTGTTTTGGCCCAAGATCTTCAACCACTGATTCAGCCAAGGCCCAACACGCATACTGGAGCCTCTTATGGTCCAAACCAGATGGAGATTTGACTTGGCACAATCCGAATCCAAACCGGGAAGGCCAATCTCCTACGCGGACCCGTTTGGAGCCAAGTAAGGAAAGTCCGACTTCAGATCCTTTGCACGACTTCTCCTCATGTGTAATGCTGTCTACTGAGTATACAATGGGGCCTAGACCACCAGAGCACAAGAAGACACGCCCAAATACTCTACACGGTCGTTTTGGCTCCAAGATTAATGAACTTACCATATCTGGCTATACACGCGATTTGCTAGATCAAGGCGAGTTCTTTTCGTCTAATCTCGGCCATCCAATCTCATCATCACATCCTAGACGTCCAGCAACCCAAGTTAACCTAGGAAGCTTTGTATCTCCATAAGCCGCAACAAGAATCACGCCCAAAGATTCACAATCTCATCAATGGCGACAATCGAAGATTTTATTTTAATTGCTTTCCTTATTTTTGAATTCTTATGACCGTTAGGTCTCTTTGTCGAGCTCCTATAAAGCTCTCTTGCTTCTGTATTTTCAAGACACAATTTACAATTCATTTTCAATAAACTTTCAAGTTTAAGTCTCAAAGCGTCGTTGTCTTTGAATCGATTTCTGTTGTTAGTTCTTAGGTATTGTGCGAGGTGTCCCCCTTGCTTAAGAGCTGATTGAGTCTTCTCTCTCTAGAGCGTGGTTTCCCCCAGGAGAGTTAAGCTTCATCTTGTTTGTTCGGACCCATCACGACCGAGACAAGCTTCCGCAACCATCACCTTCGACCCATCCTTCCGCATCCAAGCCTCTTTGAATCACTTTGAGGCCTTTGTTTGTAAACTCGACCTTGAGTCTTACATCATAAGGTATCGACGAAGCGAGCCAAGATGAGAGGCGAGTGCAGGGGTCGGAGATGACGTCGACCATTTCTTTTTGCCAAATTCCAGAGATCACGGCCTGAAAACTCAGTTTCACCAGTATAGAATCAACTGCACTAAGTCTATTCCGAGTGAGGGTTCGAAGAGTATTTTCCCAATCCAGATTAATGCTATTTCCCAACAGTTTTGAGCAGAGCATCGTCTCGACTGTGTAAGAGTATGGGCAGGCAAAAAACAGGTGATCACGGGACTCATTAATTTTCCGTACAGTAGACAAGGTTGGGTAATTCCCCAGAGGCGTGTACGATCTCCTATTGCCAGTCTATCGCGAATCGTTATTCAGGTGATGAAAGCGTGACGAGGAATAACCTGAACAAACCAAATTGCTTTGTGCCAATGCACCTGCGATTTGGGCAATCGAATCTGATCCCAAGTTTTCCATGCTGAGAAGCAATGTTTGTAAACGTCATCACGTTGCCATCCCTCTTTTTTTTTCTTTTGATCTTTTTAAATTTTTATTTTCAATTTTGCAATCTGATTGGAGAAAATATAGTTTTTTCCTTAATATACCATAATTTGATTATATTAAATAATAATATCTCACTCTATATAAATTACTTTAGAACAATGGTATTATTATTCTATTTGCGTCTATGTAGAACGCAGTAATTTTACTATTTTATTTGTGTCTATGTAAAACACAGTATATTACGAAATTAATCGATAAAAAGATATGTGATATTGAATAATAATAATATCTCATTCTATATAAAATACATAAAATAGAATGATTTAGAACAATAGTATTACTATTGTATCTGCGTTTATGTAGAACGCACTAGTATATTCTGCCTCCACTAATTAAATAATTTTACTAAAGCGCAATATATATTACCAATGTTCTAAAAATTTCCGTTTAGCTCCGATTATTTTTCGATTAGTCGCTAGACTTATCCCATTCGTTTAACTGGTCTAGACGGCCGTCTAGTTTTTTTTTTGTTTTTTTAAAAAATTATTGCTTAACAAAAATCTTGAAAAGTTCTAATTTGGTTTTACTATATTGTTAGAAAGTCATTTAAAATTATTAAAAGTCCAAAAAAATCATTAAAAGTTATTTAAAATCATTAAAAGTCAATAAAAGTCATTAAAAAGTCATAAATTTATAAATTAATATTTTAAAAGTCATTAAAAAGTCATAAATTTATAAATTTATGAATTAATATGTTTAAAAATCAATAAAAGTAAAAAAAAACTAATCCCGATTAATCACGGATTTTTGGGCTAGGCGCTAGGCCCAACCCGACCGCCCGACTAGCACCTAACGCAATTTAAAACATTGTATATTACTATGGCTATAAGCTTCATTTGTTTTCCTAATATGATTACTGACCCAGTTAACCCAAAAAAATCTCTATTTTTTCTATGAATTACAAGATTTTTATAAAATTTATATGAAAATATTAAAGCAAAAACAGATGTAGAGAGGTATATATTTTGTCTCATAAGAGAAATGAAATGAACAAGAAAAGAACGAAAGAAAAGGTTCCAAGGGGACTTTCTGTCATTTTTTGGGTCATTTATGTGGTCATTCTCTTAATTTCAATCAGTTACTTTGTCATTTAGCTTAATTTTTCTATTATATTTGCCCTTAGAGTGAAAAACACAGCATTTTTTTTACCGCTGGTTAATATATCGATTTCCAGTTTAATTATAAACATGTGAATTCTAATATTCAAATATGCATAAATATAGGAAAAGAGATTGTGTTGATAAAAAAGGAAGATAAACCATTTTTGATGAGATGAAAAGAGGAAAAGGTTGTCATTTTACACACAAACAAATGTGATATTGAATTTTTTTATGGTGTTATTCGTTTGTGTATTTTAATTAATTCAAAAATATATAAAAAAATCTAAAAATTATTGTAAAGTTCACTGATTTATTTGTATTAGCAGATCAATTAAATCAGTGAATTTTAGTTTGAGAGAATGATTGGAATCGAATTAATTGGGTTATTGCTTCTTCTTTTTTCCGGCTAGTAATACTGTTTAATTAGTGCAGGCAGAATATATGTTTGTTTAAATGGTGGCAAACAAATTTGGTTATAATCAATTACAAAAAGAATTGAAAATTTTCACTAGAGCCAACTGCCACCCTTTTGATGCACATAGATCCGCCTAGGTCTCTGGACAAATTATCTGGAATAGAAAGACCGAACCAAACCAAATTAGAAAAAACTGAACCGAACCGGATAGTCATAAATATCATAATATTTAAAAAAAAAAAAATATTTCAGATATTCGAACCGTACTGAAACTGAACGGATTCCCGAATGGATACCTGAAATACAATTATATACACCAAAATATTAGGTATATTTAAACTTGAAATAACCGAAATACCCAAATTACAATTATAAACTCAAATTTTTTAATTTTTAGAGTAATTTGGGTAAAAATATCGGATAGTTCAAATAATTTGGGGGGTTTGGATATATTTTTGGGTATTTTGGATAGTTCGGGTAATTTGAGTAGCTCGGGTAAAAATATCTGAACCGAACCGAATTCGAAAATATTTCGGATCCAAGGTGATTCTTCACTTTAAAATTAACCAAACCTACCCGAAATCCAAGATACCCAAATCTGAACCGAACCAATTTTCTTTCAGTTCAAATATGGTTCCTAAACTCCTATACCCAAATTACCCAAAATCCAGAGAAAAAAAACTAAACCTAACGGAACTGAATTCTGCTTCGATCTAAAAAATCAGAATGCGCAACTCAACTTTGTGAAAACGATTCGTACCAGTCGGGCCTTGTCTAGAAAGGGAGTGATTTTGACATTTGTGAGACAGTGACATGACATCACATAAAGAAGTTGTTGCAAGTGTGAAATCTGAGAGTGTAATAGCTTGCTTTCTATCTGAAATCTCATATCATTTTACAACTAAAGATAACCGCTAATAAAAATAGGTACAAAAAAATCTAAATGATAAAGAGAAAACTAAAACAAAAAAAAAGCGAAAAACGAATACAATGATAAACTAAGGGCTCCCGAATGCAGACGGCTAAATCATGGTCCTCCATAGAAGAAATAACTACCCCAATCATCTGTAAAATGGTTTTTCAAGTCGTACAGTTTGGGGTTGTCTACTTTTGTCTTGCGACCTTAGATGGACTGTAGACTGTTGTTGTGATCAACGATCTCCAGGTTTCGAAAATAACTTGCTTTCCCGAAACCTTCATCTGAGAAGCGACCAGATCCCATCTTGGTCGTCGTGTGTCGCCCAAACGTCTGCGCGTTCGTAATCTCACCGCCCCATTCCACTTGATCTGCATGATCAGCCAATGTCGTAAAAATCTCCGCCGGCCAGTATCCTACCTGTGCATTGTCGGGTCCCAAACTTAGCCACCAATTTCCATGTTTTCGGTCCTACACAATTTATATGTTAAAAGGGATATATATATATATATATATTTGTTTACAAGATAAAGCATTAAGTAAAATAAACTTGAAAATGCTAAGATAAACCGACCTTTCATACGAAAACAGAGATCTCAAACTGGTTGCCATCAAAGGCCGAGACAGGAGAAATGGAACCTCCGATGACAACATTGCTACTGATCTGTATAAAACCAGCGCACCGCAAATTATAGCATCCAGTAGTGTTATATCCATCGGCCTGGAAAATATTTATGTTTATGGTATTAGAATGCAAAAAATAATTTAAAACAACGTCTTACAACAACAACCAATCAGTATTTTTGTTCATTTATTCTCTGTTTAAATTTTTAATTTAGCTATTATTATTATTTTCCTAAATAATATTTCAACGCCGACTGCATAACAAAAACTATTTCAACTATGTACGTAATACATTCTTATTAAAAAAAAATGTTAGAAGGTAACACAGTTTTTTTGTAGTTTATATATTTTTTTTATTATTTTATTAGTTTATATTTAAATAAAACATAATTTATTTTTGCTTTTTTATTATTTTGTCTTATAATAAAGTTTATATTATTGCATTGTAATTTTTCATTTTTTACACATGTCACGATTTCATGATTGTTAGAATCTTAGTTAGAATCTTAATTTTATTTTTATTTTTTTCCTTTTATTCAGATTACTACTTTGACACATGTCGCGATATTAAGTAACAACAATACATGTCACGATCTCGTGATTGAAAATTATCATACGTGTCACACTCTCGTTGACTTTTTATATAAGATTTCGTAATAAAGTTTATATAAGATTTCTTTAATCTAAATGAAAAAACTAAGTAATGTTTTTTCTTTTCTATATTAATTTTTCCTTTTAAGATAAATTTAATTCGTTAACTTTTTATTGTTATTTTTATTAACTTTCTCTTTTAAGATTATGAATACGAATTTTTAAGTTTTTTATTAATCGATTTTAAATATTTCCAACTTTGACTTGACACATGTCGCGATCAGGTGAATTAGCATTTTTGAAACATTTAGTTTTATATGATAAAAGTTTTACTAATTCTTAACTGAAATATGTTTTAAAAAAAAATTTTGGCTTTTATTCCTTTTAAAAAAAATTAGAAATGTGTAGATTATTATATAGAGTTTGGTTGTTGTTGTATATTAATAATTTTCCTTTTTAAGATTCCTTTTGTCATAATGGAAAAGATTATAAATTTTTAAGTTTGGTCGTATATTAATAATTTTTATTTTAAGTTTAGAGTGTATTTATAATTTTCATTTTTTAATTTTAGTCATGGTTGTAAATTATAAAATTTACATTTTAGAATTATGAATGTGAAATTGATAAGGTATCAATTTGGTTATCTAGAGTCGAGGAATGAGAAGGATTGTATTCCTTTTTAAGTGTGTGATTTTTTAAGAATTACTAATTGTTCTTTCCTTTTATAAAACTTTAGCTTTTATGATTGTAATCTATTGTTTAATTTCCTAATTCTAAATTGAAATATGTTTTTTTAATAAAATTTGTATTTTATCCCTTTTCTTTTTATGATTGTAATCTATTGTTTAATTTATTTATTTTAAACTAAAATATGGGTTTTTTTTTTAACTTTGACTTTTCTTTATAATTTTTGTTTAATTTTTCTTAATCTAAACATAACTACTTTTTCCATTTACTTTTTAGTATTAGGAATCGATTTTAAATCGTATATTAATAATTTTTCTTATAAGTTTAGAATATATTTATAATTTTCTTTTTTTAAGTTTGATCGTGGTTGTAGATTATAAACTTTTAAGCTTTTTTTGTCATTTTCCTTTATTATAAGTTTTCCTTACTTATACTTATACTTTTTTTTTTGTTGTAAGATTGGATTTTTACTTTACACCTTTTAATATTTACTTTAATTTATTTTTACTAAGATTGCTTTTTTAGTTTAACATTTTTTTAATATTTATTTTAATTTATTTTTACTTTTTAATTAAATTGACACATGTCAATATCTAAATTAACAACCGTGACAAATGTCACGATCTCGTGAGTTATAATTTTACCTACATGTCGCGCTCACATCGAGAGATCCTGCTTGATATAGTAAGATTACAAAAGTCAAAAAGAATTGAAAATTTCACTTGAGTCCGCCCATGCCCGCAATGTACCTCTCAGTTTATTCTCTTGAATTCTGCTTCCACCTAAAAATCAAAATGCGCAACACAACTCTCTGAAAACGCAGATTCGTACCAATCGTGCTTTGTTTAGAAATGGGATGATTGTGAGACAGTGACATCCCATAAAGAAGTTGTTGCAAGTGTGAAATCTGAGAGTGTAATAACTTGCTTTCGATCTGACATCTCATATCATTTTACAACTAAAGATAACCGCTAATAAAAATACGTACAAAAAAATCTAAATGTTAAAGAGAAAACTAAAACTATAAGATATGTCATAGATATGAAATAGGTTTCTGATATTTAGAGAACTGCAACAAGAAAATTAACTCTAATTAACATATGCACAAAGACTAAACTACCCATATACAACATAAGATCCAATAAAAACAAAAATAAACGAAAAACGAATACAATGATGAACGAACGGCTCCCGAATGCAGATGACTAAATCCTGGTCCTCCATAGAAGAAATAACTACCCCAATCATCTGTAAAATAGTTTTTCAAGTCGTACAGTTTGGGGTTGTCTACTTGTGTCTCACGACCTTGGATGGATTGTAAACTGTTGTTGTTATCAACAATCTCTAGGTTTCGGAAGTAACTTGCTTTCCCGAAACCTTCATCTGGGAAGCGACCAGATCCCATCTTGGTCGTCGTGTGTCGCCCAAACGTCCGCGCATTTGTGATCTCACCGCCCCATTGCAATTCTTGTGCATGATCGGCCAACGTCGTGAAAATTTCTGCTGGCCAGTATCCTACCGGTGCATTATCGGGCCCCAAACTTAGCCACCAATTTCCATATTTTCGGTCCTACAAAATTTATAAGTCCAAAAAACATTGTTGGTATAAAGAAAGGAGCAAAACTAGCCGTTTTCACAAATCAGCGAATATGGGATATACAAAAATAATGTAAAATAAACTTGAAAAGGCTAAGATAAACCGACCTTCCATACGAAAACAGAGATCTCAAACTGGTTGCCATCAAAGGCCGAGACAGGAGAAATGGAACCTCCGATGACAACATTGCTACTGATCTGTATAAAACCAGCGCACCGCAAATTATAGCATCCAGTAGTGTTATATCCATCGGCCTGGAAAATATTTATATTTATGGTATTAGAATGCAAAAAATAATTTAAAACTACGTCTTACAACAACAACCAATCAGTATTTTTGTTCATTTATTCTCTGTTTAAATTTTTAATTTAGCTATTATTATTATTTTCCTAAATAATATTTCAATCGACAACAAAAAGAAGACAATTTCAAAAATCATGTGTACGGAATACATTCTCATTAAAAAATCATGTGTATATATTTATTATATTATACAGCATTATTTACAAAAAGATGTGCCTTGAGAGAAAAACAAAACCATAAAAACCAATCAATAAAGCTTTATTATATATATATATATATTGAAATTTGGATTCTAAAAGTTAAATTTCAAATTAATTAATTTAAATTTTAAAACTTATTTTATGGTTTAAATCGTACTTTAAATTTTAGAAAAACCTAAATATATTTCATTATTCTCTTTTAAAATAATTTATTTCAATTTTCTAACTTTTTTTGTATATAATATAAAAATCCGACATAATTTATATAATGGTATTTGGTAGTTGATTAAACAATTCGTTCACTAATAATAGTAGAAGTGTTTCATTTAGAAAAACAGGACCTAATAAAACCAAATTGAACCAAAATAGAGCAATATGGTTCAGTTTCACTTATATCATATTAATCGTATGCATATAATTTTATGGAAACCATAATATACATATATAGTTCGATTGAACCATTTAAACCACTTAAAATGATTAATTTTAGTACAGTAATATACATTATATGTAAACTATCTTATTATATAAAGTTGAATGTTTTAAAGTTAGTAATTCGTCTTATCGTGTGTTAAATCAATCGATCCGATTTTGACATGTGTAAAACGAATTTCTAATTAGATTTTGCCACATAATATTAACAATAAATAAAAATTGAAATCAATTCATAATTCTGAAATGTAAAGTTAATAAACCAAAAGAAAAAATATAAAATTTTAATTTATCATAAAATCTAAAGTTAATTAAAAACAAATCGGAAAAATATAATGGAATTCTAATAAAGTTATTAAACAAGAATTAAAAAATTAAATTTATTCTAAACGTCAAAGTTAATTAAAAACAAAAAATAGAAATTTCTTTAATTTTTTCATCTATATTAAAGAAATTAAACACTCGAAACTAATCATAGAACGAAAAAAATTCTAATTTTCCACCTCTATATAAACAATTTGGTAGTCTCTTAGTTACAAAAAACCAAAATTAAAAGTCTAATAATTCTTTTTCCAAATCTTTTTACTACATCTGCTCTACCAAATTCTTCCTTAAAAATTATATATTTGTTTTATCGAAAACTTATTTTCTATTTCTTTAAAAATGATACGCGGATTAAAATAAAAATAATTCTATCAGATTTCGCGTTTTCTTATTTTTTAATGGATAATTATATATTATTTTTTACTTTTTCGTTTTTTATTTTTTTTTCATGAATTATAATTTTAAAATAATTTTTTTAAATTATAAACCGTGTATATGTGGGACCTAATCTACTATGTTATAACTATAAATTTGTATATGCAATTCCACTCCTATCACATTTATTATAGTCTAATAAGCTAATAAACTTTTAATTAAAAACTATAATAACACCTAAATCTACAACCCATTTACAGAAATCTAATAATACAAAAAAAAACTTATTCCGTAATTCTACATAGGTTATCTTTTCTTAGTCGTTCCCAACCTTTCATAACATAGAAGACAACAAAGCCTAGTTAATCTCAAATTCTCATCCTTTTTAGTTTTTTCGTTTAATTTCATGTTTCAATTTTGGGACATGTAATTAACCAAACTACTTATAGTTGAGTCAGTTTAATAATAATAAATAAAAAAATAAAAAAATTCATGCATACATACCGTCCAAAAGATGAATAACCTCGGCTTTTTATCCATGTAGTAGCTCGGATAAACCTAAATTACAATAGTTTAATTGTATTAGCTATATGTTAGAAAAGTACTTATAACAATAACAAAATGTTACCACTAAATTTACCTGCCAACCAACTTCTATAGTGTTAAGATCATTGGTCTTGTAATCTCCCGAGAAAATCCATATTTGCGATATAGACATCTCGTTCGTTCCTTTTTCTATCTTCGGCGCCCACACATTAATTGTCGTCTTCGCTCCATATAATTCTGATGGGGTTTTCGTAGCTCTGATCGCATACTGTAATTTCAAATCCATAATACACAATAAGGTATACATAAATCTTGTAAACATAATAATTTAGGTATGAAAACGTAATAAATCTACATATACAATGATTAGTTTCCAGCCCCAGTTTATAAGGGTTAACTATAAAAGCCAAAACCCAGAGCCTAGAAACAGTTGTATAATTCAATCTTATAAAACATTAGGGTATAGTTTTTCATAAAGGGGCTCTATCAATTCTCCAATATAAGTAGACGAACTTAATTTTTGCCTACAATGTCATGGTGCAAATATAAAACCGCACTGTTCACCATCTGGTCCCCATTATCTTGATTTCTCGTATCATCAACTTATTCTTATTTCTTTCAGTTTCTGCCTGTTCATCAAACTGAAATACTATGCCCTTTCCTTTATCTAATTCCATAGTCACTATAGGTATAAGCTTCAACCTCAATAACGTTTTTTGGGCCAGCAAATTTCCTTCAAGTTCCACGATTTATTGTTTCACTTTCAATTCCCGAAGTTTTCTTGTTGTCCGATCATGGACTAGCAAACACTTTTCAATGGAATAAGAGAGTCTATACTAAAAAAAAGGGGATTCTTAGTATTTTTTTTTTCTGTGTGAGTCTATATATGTATCTATAACCTATAAGTTATGAAATTTACTTAACTAATGCCTATTTGATAATTAATATCGTTTTTCTTTAACTAATTAACTATGTAACAGTACGTAGTATGTTTAGCATATGTGGTACCTCGTGTGGAATTGTGTCGCCGGTGTTAGGTAGTTGAGACTCGGCTTGTTCCTGCCGTACTGGAATGGTTCCTTTAGGGCAGTTTGCAGTGCTCACGTGCGCTTGCCGAGTCTGCAGTTTGCTTTTCGTTCTTATCATCCATCTAGGAATTTCTGATGGCTTTTCCTATATTTTTTTCCAGAAATTTATTATTATTTAACTTAAACAAATATTAATATGAATATTTAAAGTAAATTGATGAGACCTAACATAAAAATTAACAAATTAAAAAAAAAAAAAAAACCTGAATCCGGTGATTTTTTAAGAGAGGATGATCAAACGCTAGTTGCTCCTTTTTGTCGATGCATTCGACATATTCTCCATCGGAACTCTGTTACAAAGATATATATTAGTATGATTCTCTTAGATTCACGGTCAATATTTAATTGAACTCGTAAACAGAAAAATGGGAGATAAAATATCAATATAAAATAAATTGTTTATAATTGTAATTTTCATAATTTTTTGCCAATGTAATTTTCATAATTGTTTTACAAATTTTCAATATTACAATAGGTATAAATATTAAATAATTATTTAAAATATTTTTTTTATCATCACGAACTCGGGTAAGCAGGGCAGAATATTTAGTAATATCAAAAAATGAAGGCCAGCATATTTTATTACTAAACTGAACCCAATTTGTAAAATTGGGTTTGAAATTTGAATTAATTAACCTTAATTAAATAATGGGTTAAACCATTACCCTAACCCTAATTAAACCCAGATAAAACTTAAATTTATAGTATATATCAATTTGCAGAAATTAGAACCAGAATGTAATCTGAACGAGCAAATGTGATCATGATGGAAAGCAGCACGAAGATCCGTAGGATTGAGCAATCCATCGTCGGTACGGTTCGATAAGAGAAAAGAAAGGCAGATCTGAGAAAGAAAAAAGAAAACTAAGTCATTCAGAGCATAACTTATAAACATATAAAACTAAATATGCATTTCATAGATTAATGACCTTGAGAACACCATATAATTCTTACAGGTATCTGACAGTTTGACAGCTAGAAGACTTTCTTCATTTTCGTATGTGTTCCACCAACAAAAATGTGTTAAGTGCCTTAAGTGTGGAGTCTGTTAAAAAAAACTAGTATGAGCACAATTCACTGTTCCAAACAAAAGACATATATCACCATCACTGTAAGAGTTTAAATGAAGTTATATAATTAAAACAACTGTCATAGCAACATGCATTAAATGATCATATATACTTATAACTGAGGAACGGACACTAATTAATCAGCCAAAATGATGTGACCATGATCGATTTCAGATTCTTCAACCTAAACATTCTTAGTGGAAGTGCCACCTCGCAAACAAATATTTCCCAACTCTTCACAATCAAACGAATAAATGAACATGTCAAATCTAAGCCATACTCTCGATAACTGATGAAAAAGAATCGAACAAAATCTAACCTTTGCGTCTAAGCCATGAATCAAGACGTATAACCAGATCGAAAGCCCCAAAATTCACTCAAAGCCGCCGTCGAATCCCGGCGACAAATGGCAAAAGCCTAGAATCACGGAGAAGAACAAAAACACGGACTTGAGCTGTAAAAACCCCGAGAATCCCGAAAAAATCTTTGAAATATCTCACCCGATCGAAATAGATCTGATAAACAAAAATCGCGACGAGACACGAGGAGGCGTTTCACTGTGACGACACCATCCAATCGGACGGAAGAAAATGGAGACACGAGGAGCGATGCCGAGAATTCGGTCTCTCTCTCTCTCTCTCAACGAGGTCAAACTTTGTGGTTAAATCGGAAGGAACCCAAAAGAAATCCCTTTTAGTCCATTAGATCTTCCTTCTGGGTGGGTGATTTTCCTACGTCCATTCACATTCCGACACTAAAAGTAAGAAAGTACACTGCTTCAGTGCTGCTATAAAATTTCCTTATATCTTTATATGAATCATTTAAAAAAAAAACTCGACACAGATATTTCAACATAAGAAAAAGACTCAATTCGATTGGATCTCGATTATACTAACTAAACATGGCGGCCATAGAATTTTACCTGATAAACAAGATAGGTGAACAGATCTACTCAGAGGAGAGAGATGCGAAGGAAAAAGAAAACCCTAGCTAGGCTTGTGGATTGGGGATGAGACTCTCGAGTTTGTGCTAATCTTAAGCTGTTTCGGTGATGACAAACAAACAAAAAATATGCAAATCAGCTTCTCTCTCTCTTTTTCTTTCTGGTTTTAAAATCCAGAGATAGTGCCTTCTCTCTCTATCTCTCTTTCTTTCCTGTTTTAGAAATAAGTTTCCCCGCTTATTCTAGGTGGTTTTAGCCCTTTTAGGGCAAAATAGTTATTATTATTTTTTTTTTTAATACCAACCTTTTTATTTCTCCAAAATAGTTATTGTTAGATGTTGTTTTAATATAAAGGATTATTATTATTTTTTTAATAGATAAAAACGTAATGTTTATTGTAAGAACACATTTTTCAGAAAGAACAAAAAAAACGAAAAGTATAACAATTGGTCTGTATGATCTCTAAGAAAATTGAGGGTTTCATTTTTTGGGTTCTTAGACCATCTCCAATGTATATCTCCATTTTAGAGTATAAAATGGAGTTGTGTTTTGCTCCAACGTATAACTCCATTTTTTACCCCAAAAAAGAATATTCTAAATAGATTCTTTTTGTATTTTATTAATAATGCATTTTATTTCTAAAAGTTACAAATTAACCTATTTTTTGCAAAACTTTTATAAATTATGAATTTAATAAAATTCATAATTTATAAAAGTTTTGCAAAAAAATAGGTTAATTTGGAGATTCAACATAAGAACTATGTTTTGAAAGAGCTAAAGATGGAAAACAAAATGTTATTTTATGAAATAGATTCCATATCGTATCCAAATATTCGTGCATATATTCAGGGTGAACAAGCCAAAATTTGATAAAAGCGGAATGCTCAACAACAAGATCAACAAATTCCTCCTCCATCAACTTCGTTTGGACAATTTTTTAGTGATCTCAGTGAACCAGGAAGCGGTTTAGGGGAATATTAAATTTATCGTATTTGTTGTATTAAATTTGTTTATGTTGCTTATCTTTAATTTCAGCACTTGTTATGTATTTTTAAGTTTATTTTACTTTGCAATCTTTTTAAATAAAATTTTTAGTGTTTAAATAATTATGATAGTCAAATATATTATATGCATTTAAATATTAGTATAGTATCACATGCATATATGTTGATAGTTGATAATATGTACGACAAATGCATTGATAAATAAATAAAAAGTATAAAATATAAATATTTAATATTTAATATTTAAAAGATTAATTTGCAATTAAAAAAATCCAACTTTATAATGGAGTAGAATATGGAGTTACTCCAAATATGGAGTAGAATATGGAGAAACTCCATTTTAGAATGGAAAATGGAGTGGGATTGGAGAGAAATTTATTCCAAAATAGAGTTCGAAATAGAAAATAGAATGGCGTTGGAGATGCTCTTATTAGCAATTTTTTCTTGTACGAAGAAATCCATGGGAAAAAAACATAAAACAGTACGTGTTCACTTTAACAACAAAACAAAAATGATTTTCGAAAACTTCCAATTTTATCATATATATTTATTATACATGGGCTATAAATAGAAATATACATTCTTTTCATAACTTTCGAAAAAATAGAAACCTGCATGCGGACACTCTCTCTTCAATTATTTTCAACTGGATGAACTCTTTTTTTTTTCTGTGGGAGCCATTTTTTCACCTGACTATATTAGTGTACTTGGTAACTACATGTGGAATTTAACAAAAATATGACATCTGATAGGTATCAATCCTAACTTATACTGACATACTCTACAATGTATTAAAGTCCCACTCGATTACCCATTTTTGAGTTAGTTAATTCAACTATATTTCATGACTGATTGTTGCTGATCCTATCAGTATAAGTTATATAGTTTATACCAAGATTTGTATGTCAATGATTTTCTCCTTTCTTTTTCAACCGATCTCATCAAATATTTTTTTTTTTTACATAACATCTGATTGATGACAATAAACTGGAAAAATATAAGTTTTAAAATTTTTTTTTCTTATGTGTTTTATATTCTAATTATTAATTAGTCAATATATTGTAATTAATAAAAGTGTTTTTCATAGTTAAGTATAAAATACTTGTGATAAAAAATAATTTAATACAACTGAAAGTTAAACCACAAATAAAAAATATGAAAAAGTTAAACGATAACAATTTAAGATGTTTTAGTTTGATATGACGCCATAACGATTTTGAAAACACTTGTTTTAAAAAACCCTTATTTGTTTTAAAAAAAATAAGATAATGATTTTGAATAAATACCTTAAAAATCGCATCTCTTAGAAAATCCTTGTTTAAAAAAAAAAAAAACCTTGCATCAATTTTGAAGGGTAATTTAGGTGAAGAGAAGAGATAGAATTCTTTTAATTGATGTTAAATTACAAAAAAAATGATCACTTGTTAAAAAAATATTTTAATTAGTATAATTATTTTTCTGATAGATTTTATTAATTGTTGCTATCCACAATTGGTAGTGGCTATATAGGCTATAATGACACATGTATATTATTTTCGAAAATGATATTCTAAATTTTGATTTCACTTGATGCTCTCGAACATAATATTTCAAATTCAGCCTTTGAAATTATTTAATTTGCAAATCTTATTTCAACAAAAATATAATTTCACGGAATTGTCCATGTTCAAAGAAAAACTGATCTTGTTGTTTTAGGTATTTATAGAAAGTACTATTTTTGTATTAGAAGATGCTTTGTAATTAAGGAGAGGGAAAACGACGTATTTCCACCTCAAGTTTATGATATAGATGTAGATTCACCCGAAATTTGGACCTCGACACATATCTCTCTAATTCGAAAGTTTTAGACGTATTTCCCCCTCATTTGAAACATCGAAACCTATTTACACACAAGTCTTGGATTTAATGGTTTACGACTTAAATCAGACAAAAAACCACGTAAACCAGTCACATAAATGAAATTTAAAACCGACCCGAACTGAATCCGACCCATAAACCTGACCCGTAACTCCTCTTCTTCAAACTTCATCTCCGTTCTCTCTCTCCACCATCGACAAAACTCTGCCTGGGCTCGTTTCATTTTGATGTAGAAATCAATCACCTTATCTCTCTCTCTCTCTCTCTCTCACACACACACACACTCGTTTCTTATGGTTTCATCAAGCTCACAATAGACCCAATTCGGTGGTGGAATCGGTGTTTCTCCTCAACTCCCACACCAATGTCGTTCCCTTCGAGGAATCCAAGTGGACCCACCCCCCGCTCCACGTTCACGTCGACCACCGCGGTGACATTTATGCACGTGGTTCTCAGGACATGAAGTGTGTCGGGGATGCAGTACCTTGAGGCCATACGCAAGCTCCAAGCTTCTGGGTTCCACCATTTAAGCTGCTCCGTTGACCTGAGCTCCACGACTCCGTTCGCCGATCCATATCCGCAAGCGAAACTCTGCGTCAACCGCCGGACCAGCTCATGCCGGAAATCAACGAATTGAGTTAACGCCGAAGCAGATGCCGCGCTATCGACGGAGAAGTTACTAATGTTTTAATTTGTGTTGATTTTTTAGGTTGGACGAATCAAAAACCTCAGGAATTATTCAAAGAAGAAGCTCAGATAGCAGCTTCAATGGCGGATTCAACAATCCCCAAACTCGAAGATTTTCTCGGCTATGTTCTTGTAACATGGTCTTAAAAGGGGAGGAAGAAGAAGAAGTGTCAGGTCAGAAAACCTTTGTTTCCTTATGATTATCAAAGAAGAAGCTCATATTGCTGCAATGGCAGATTTAATTTCTAGTTTTGTTATTGGTTGGTGTATCAATTGTAATTACAAAGGTTTCTATGCAATATGAAAATATTTCATCGTTTATGTTCTTGTAACATGGTCTTAGAGTTTGAATTGTATTTCCTCTCTAAATTCACTCAAAAATTCATCTAATGACAACCCAAATAAAAATCCTAGCTTCACGAACTTTGGATCTGACCCGGAATCAATCGAGCGGAGGGAAGTGAAGGAGTGCCTCACTGCCTCTTGTTTTAAACGGCTAACGTTTTCGGCTCAGAAGCTGCGGCGGCAGAATCTTGGGTATGGACGATTGAAAAGGCGGCATCGAACCGATGGTCGCGACATATTTCCGCCTCAAGTCACTCTTGGCTCCGACGACGTTGCTTGAACTGCTCCGCGTTAGTGATGCCCCATCTTGAGAATCGGATCTCGTTGTGTCCTCTTGGGTTCAGATTTGGAAATAGAGATGACGCCGGAGAAACGGAGGTCGGAGAAAAGTGAAGGAAATAGACATTGCCGGAGAAACCGAGGTCGGAAGAAAGTGAAGCTCGGTTCAACGGAGCAGATCCGATAAGTTTGTAATTGGGTTGAAATTGGGTTTAGTTTTGGTTTATTTGGTTAAAGCTATATTGGTATACGGTAAACCAAAATTATTTGTGGTTTGTGTGTAATTTGGTTAAATATGTTTCGAACTTTATTGGATAAATAAATTTTGAATTTTTATTCGGTGGGTAAATATGTTTCGAACTTTTATTTTATGGGAATTGACGTCGAAATCCAAATTTCGGGTGGATCTACACCTATATCATAAACTTGAAGTGAAAATAGATCGTTTCCCTAAAGAGACGATAATGTTTTGCATCTACATGGACTCCATACATAGCCCAGGACGTTTGGCTCTTTCCTCCTGCAAGCATTCCTCACCACAATCTACTTAACAGATGATGATGACTTGTATGAGTGAGAGATAGATGGTAGGACCCTCAAAGGTTCTCTACTGATTTCTTTGAATTGAGCTTTTAATTATTGTACTGGGCTAATACCCAACAAATTCTGCATGGAGTGGACTGTGATGTTTTTCTTCTTTATTTAAATAGTAAATTCTTTCTAAAGTAAAATAAATAAATAATGTGTTGCCTATCATTTTTTTATATCATAGACCTTATTTCATATCTCATTCTCCAAAAAACCATGTATTTCCTCTCCAATTCTCCAAAACCAAAACTATATGGCCTGAGCCGGACCTGAAATTTCCCCGGCTGGAAATGTGAATTTTTTTTTGGTCTCTGAACATATTTTTTTGCGCCAAACGTTGAAAAAAAAACAAAAAACAGACAAAAAAAACAAAAAACGCTGGCTCAAATAGTCGAATTCGCGATCCACTGTAAAACATATACACTGTAAACCATCTCTGCTAACTCATTTTATGGAAAATTGGCCCCTGAAATTTTATTTATCATACCGGTTCCGAAACACATGTTTCATAGGCTTCTACCCAGGCCCGGCTCTATAAATGGGCACCTATTTTTTTAAAAAAACAACTGAATTAAATTTGTTGAAATCGATTCATTTTTCTACCCCATCTAAAAACAAAAATTAGGGGAAATTTTTCCCTAACAAATGGAAAAAAAAAAATTAGGGGAAATTTTTACATATTTATTTTCACTAAAACCCTTAAAATATGACATTTGACCGTGTTGATCCTAACTTATACTGATATGATCCACAACAATTAGTCATTAAACAGAATTGTATTGTGAGTAACTCAAAAATGGGTAATCGAGTAGAACTTCAATGCAACAGTTCAATTATTATTACCTGTGCACAATTGTTTTTTTTTTTTTTTTGTCGTTCAACCAATTCATTAAGGGCCCAAATCGGCATTACCATAGCATAAGAGTCCACAAACGCAGTTTTCCTAACTTAATAGTACATTGAAACATCATAACTCGAAATTTAAAATTCAATCCCCACACTTTTCATATTTCTCAAATTCCCCATATTTAGACCTATTTGTTCATTAGAGTATTTAATTAAAAACACATATCTATTCACATGGTATATTTATGAATGTTTAGACCTATTTCATATTTCTCAAATTCCCCATATTTAAACCTATTTGTTAATTAGAGTATTTGTTAAAGTGTTTAATTTAAAACCCAAGCTATTCTGAAAAAAATTACCAAATAATTGACTAAACTACGGTAGTATTTTTAATAGGTGAGATACTGATACGATTATTGCATGTATTAATTCTTGGATACATATTTTGTCCTGTATTTGTTTTGCCGAAGTTTCTTCCATTAATATCTTTTTCGAGGAATCCGATTACCGCCTTACTATAGGTCCTTAAGGTGAAGGGTTTGTAGAAAATGGTTTATTTGTACTTGATTAAATTGAATGACTCGAAACAAATGTATGAAGAAGACATTGGTGCGCATGTATGATTAAATGGCTTAGAGCATCATTATCGCGGTCTCTTAGGTAAGGCTCTTACATTATTTATTAATTTATTTAATCAATCTGCAACAAAATAGTTAAGATATGTTTCTTATTTAGGAGACTTAAGATACATCTCTTAAGGGTCATGTGGCCAATTGTGACTGGTTGAGAAAAAAATATTTTCTTTCTCTCCTCATTTTTTTTCGACCAAATTTTTTTTCTCGTTCACTCCGTCGAATGCGACGACTTCTTCTTCTTCCTCAATCTCTCAAAAACTCGAGCCTCCTTTACGATATCCGGTGCTAGTAAATCATTGAGGGGTCGTCGACATCACTCTTCCTCTCGGAGACGACTTCACCGCATCAGAACCCTTTTCCTCCACCGACGTAATTCACCATCACTCCGCCGATTCGCGATGCTTCTCCACGTGCACCATCGCAAAATGCAATGACTTTGCTTGCGATTCCAGGTGATGACCAGTATTTTTCGCCCTTCACATTATCGTAGATTTGGGTCTCTATTTGGATTTCTAGCTCAATAATTAATTGTGTGCTCTCTTTGATTTTTGTGGAATTCAAAATGGATCTTTGATGTTTCTGTTCTGATTTCTTAGGTTCTATATGTTGAATCTGTTTCATGTACTCTGAATCTTATATATCAATCACTCACAAGTTATGTATCTGTATGTTTCTTATTGAGATTAATAAGTGAAAGAACTTAAGCCTATAGTATTACAGGTTCTGCATCTATTGTGGAGATTGAATCATGCATTGCTATGCATATAACTCTTTAGTCTCGGTTATGGAGTAAATGATTTGGTTGTATCATATACATTATATTGTAAGTATATCTAGATAATGCATTGTGTGCTAGTTAGGTTTAAGTCTTGTCGATGTGGTTAGATAGGTATTCAATGCATTTTTTTGTCTTTGATCTTCTTTAAAGAAGATCTGTGTCT
Organism: Eutrema japonicum; assembly: GCA_030161315.1. NCBI lineage: Eukaryota > Viridiplantae > Streptophyta > Magnoliopsida > Brassicales > Brassicaceae > Eutrema > Eutrema japonicum. The sequence continues at coordinate 34,804,660 of BSQW01000010.1, forward strand.
TTGATCTTCTTTAAATAACCAACGCTTCTTCTCCTTCCTTCTTATCTTTTCTTTCCCTACAATCGGTCCTTCTTTTCTTTCATTCCTTCTTCTCTTTCTCACTTCTATTCCCTTTTAATGGATATGTCCTTTACATATCCATATTCTCAGCCCTCAAATTTTGTTGACTTGTTGAATAGTCAACAAGAAACTCACCTTGATGAGTTTACACCTCAAGAGCAAGTCCCTGTCTTATCTTCTCAATCTACACCTCCAGAGCGAAGAGAAAGAAGGCCTTGGACCCCCAACGACGATGTGTTGCTCATCAGTTCCTGGCTGAACACCAGCAAAGACCCTGTAGTTGGCAACGAGCAAAAAAGTGGAGCATTCTGGAAGAGGATAGCAGCCTACTATGCAGCAAGTCCAACGGCTGCATCACGTGAACACCGTGAAGCTAGCCACTGTAAGCAAATGTGGCACAAGATCAATGATTTGGTGTGCAAGGTATGCGGTGCATATGAGTCTGCAAAAAGAGAGAAGGCCAGTGGCCAGAATGAGAACGATCAGCTTAAGCTTGCTTACGAAATCTTCTTCAATGATCACAAGAAGAAGTTTACTCTTGAACACGCATGGAAGGAGTTGAGGAATGACCAGAAATGGTGTGAGCTTTCAACAACAAAGACTGATGCATCCTCTAAAAGGAGAAGGAGTGAGGAGGGCTCGCGTGCAGAGGAGATGAAGAGTGGCGAAGATGATCTTTCTAGCAATCGTCCTCCTGGTGTGAAGAGAGAAGGCTGAAGGCAACACTCTGTGTGTGTTTCAGAGGATGTGGGACATTAAAGAGAAAGACTTAGCAATGAAAGAGAGACTGTCGAAGATGAGTCTTCTTGACAGTCTCATAGCAAAAAAAGAACCTTTGTCTGACTATGAAGAAGCTCTAAAGAAGAAGCTTATTGAAATATGTTGGCTAATTAGTGATCTCTTATTTTTCTGCTTAAGAAATTGTTTGAAGATGTGTTTGTGTTTTGTTGTCTTTAGCTTTGTTTCATAATCTTTAGCTTTGTTTCATAATCTCAGTTTGTTGTCTTTAACTTTGTTTCATAATCTCAGTTTGTTATAATTTTGTTTCATATTCTCAGTTTGATGTTTGATGTTTGATGTTATGTTTAAATGTAATGGTTTCTCTTAAGAACAACAAGTTTAATCTGTTTCATGTTCTGTGTAATCTGTTTTTGGTGGTTACTTGTGTAATCTGTTTCATGTTCTGTTTCATGCTCATTACTTGTCCTTACACTTTACATGGTTACTTGTGTAATCTGTATCTGATGAATAAACCAGACCAGCATCCCATCGTGATCATCAACACCTATTCCATCCAACTATGCTTTTGTTTACTGACATGCTGGTTCGTTCTGTAGCTGTGGATGTCCAAGCCCAAAAGTAAGCGGACGAGGTTGTTTTGGTGCTATGCATATGCTTAACCCAAAGTTTGTTGGTGAGGCTATGTCTGTCATTGCTACCAATACCAATGCATCTGTCACTGTTAAATATCGAATAGGTGTTGATGATCACAATTCATATAATGAGCTTTGTAAGTTTTTCCTAAACCTACCTTTCAAGTTATATGTGTACTAATGGGAGATTGATGATACTCTGCACTAAACAACAGCAAATAACAAATCTTGGAGAGTTCTTTTATGGCATATCTGAATAACTTCCCTTACCTTTTCAAGTCTTTATTTGTGTTCAGGTGATTTCATTCATATAGTTTTTTCATTATCTCCTACTAAGCACTTCATCATACATTCACGAAAGGCATTATTGTCTAACTCAAACTAATCGCAAAAACTCATTTTCAAGATCATCTTATATTGAAATTTTCCCATAAAATCTCATCTTCTTCATGCAAGAACAAAAACTCATTTATAATAAAACATAATTTTTTTTTTTTAAGAGCCCCTACCATTGGACATAAAAAAAATAAGGGTCTTTTAATTTAAGTTTCTTAACCCCCTTTAATATTAAACAAATAATTAAGAACCCCATGAGAGTCTCCTGCAATAATCATGCTCTTAGGTCGTCGATTAAATGGCTTAGGTCGTCGAGAAGTGGACATATGACTTTTGTACGACCAATACCCTATATACTCAGAAAATGAGGTAGACTCTACAAATTTCTTATTAAAATGCATTTCTTCGCACGAGTATGTACTCGTATAAGACCATGAATAAATTATTAATTATGTAATAAGTTTTATTAACAGATTCTATTTTGGTTGTATACAATACAACGATGTATCGTGAGTTTTGAATTATACAATAGAATTACAATTTGACTATGAAGTCAGTACTCAAATATGTTAAAAAGAAGTCGTTTGTATAATTACAATTTGACTGTGAATTCAGTACTCAAATAGAAAAAGAAGTTGTAGTGCCTTTTTCCTATAACTGTAATGTAGTGATTATGATGAATAGTTGTATGAACCATGATAGACAATTTATCCTATGATACACGAATTCACGATGGTTAATTCTATCTACATATATATATTTTTACTATTCGTTATATGGAACGACAAACAATTGTGTTTATAGTAGCATGCTGGAACTTTCGATAAAGTTTACATCTATTTATCTGCAAACAATTGCACTTTCTGAAATTCGAATCTCATACATGGTATAAAACTATTAGACTCTTGACCAAGGGTTTACCCCAATTGTACAATTTTGATCGAAGTAATTGTATTTTTGCTGTTGCAAGAGATTAAACACATTTGATATTAGTGTTCTATACTCTTCTTATAGTATACTAGTTTTTAACAATTTGAAACGGGGAGAGAGCTATTCAAGGCCATAATGTGTGTTAACAGGCAAAACATGAGCTGTAAGCTAATTATATAAAAGCTTGTGAGGCTCTGTAATTAATCAAGACATCAAGTAGTAGTAGTAGTACTACAATATTGTACTAGTTTATGTAGTAATTGCGTCATGTGATGTAGTAAGTGGTATAAATAGATTCTGCTACGGTTATCATTAATTAATTGTTTAATTAATCCCCTTAAGTCCTTAACTAAACCACATTAAAAACATATAAATTAGTTTAAAATTAATACATGGGGATGCTCGTTGCCAAATTTATATGTTAGTCAACGCCTTCATTTAATGTTAAATCTGTCCTGTATGTTAGTAGTTTAATATGCCCATAACTTAATTAGTCGAATCTCTTATATATGAATTCTTCAATTTACCACGACTATATTTCTGATTCTTTTTCCCCAAGTTAAAATTTCTGATTTGATGTGGATATTTTCAAGGATTATATTTGCTATTTGTTCTCTTGTGTGTTTTGAAGCTAGTTAGGAATATTATAATAATTAAATACACGGTTTAGGATATAAAAAGAAAATGTTGAATCCACGAAGCAACCTTAGATATAGCGTGAAAGCAAAACCCATCCCCGTGTCGTCAACAATGTAAGCTAGAACATTAAATCAATGTTTTGTACTAGTTAAGAATTAATATAATAGTAGTATAGTGAAAAGAAAGATAGTAGCTGAAGAGATTTACAAATCGTAAGGGATTTGAGAAATCTAGAACTAATTTTTCATTTCATTCTCTTGAGCGGCTCTATTACAACTGAGCTAAACTACTTATAAGAAGAGAAGAATGATACAAAGAGAAACCCTAATGCCACATGGCAGAGATCTAATCCGTTGCTTCAATCTTGAGATAAAGATTCTAAAGCATCATATGTACGAACTCTGGGAATTTGTTTTCCTGTTTTCTCTCTTGCTTTTCTTACTTTTTCTGCTCTGCATTTAAGTTTGTCTTCTTGCAGAGAAGAAGATAACTGTTGTGACTTATCGAATTGATAATTGCTGTTGGGCTTCAAATTGGATTTGTTTTCCTCTTCAAACTTGGGCTTCAAAACGCACAGGCCCACATCAGATTCTTTTATGTTTTTGGATGTAATCGACAAGTCAATGTCCTTTTGAAGCTTTGTTCTGATACCCCCTCTCAAACATGGCGTTGGTGGGACATCGACGCCAAGTTTGAATCTTAGAGAAACAAATGGAACCGCCGGCAGAGATTTTGTGAAGATGTCCGCAATCTGAAGCTGAGAAGGGACATGTTTCACAATAAGAGAGCCTAGAGCAACACGTTCTCGAACATAGTGATGATGCGTGCCAAAGTGCTTTGATCTTGCATGATAGGCAGGATTCACAGTTAAATATACTGCAGAGAGGTTATCAGAGTAGATTTTTGGAGTGACATGAGTGGAATTCCCAAGTCCTTTAAGAGATTGCCAAGCCATGTTAACTCAGAAGCAATTTCCGACAACGATAAATACTCTGCTTCGGTTGAACTCTTACCAACTGTATTTTGTTTCTTAGAGGACCATGATATGAGGTTGTTTCCCAAATAGGTACAGAACCCCCCAGTTGATCTTCTTGTAATAGAACAGCCAGCCCAGTCAGAATCACTATATGCCCGTAATGTGAAATATGTTTCTCTTCTAAAGGTTATACCCATTGTGATTGTACCTTTAATGTATCGAAGAATTCGTTTGAGAAGATGAAAATCTGAGACTGTAGGGGCATGCATCTTTTGACAAACGAAGTTAACAGCAAACTGAATATCAGGTCGAGTGAGGGTAAGATATTGCAATTTACCGACTAAACTTCGGAAGTATGTCGGGTTCTCGAAAATCTCTGTTTGATGTGGGACTTTATGAGGCTGAAGCGGCAGAGGTGTTGACAGAGATGAACAATCACTCATTGCAGCGACAGCTAGAAGATCTTCAGCATATTTTTGCTGAGACAAAAAGAGTCCCTCTTGATGGAAGTGAGCTTGAATACCTAAAAAATAATGCATCTGACCAAGGTCTTTCATTCTGAAATTCTTTTTGATATCAGTAAGAAACTTTCCCATAGCAGAAGATTTGTTTCCTGTGATGACCATGTCGTCAACATAGAGAAGCAGCATTATAACATTTGTCTTATGAGCACACACAAAGAGAGAGGGATATAGTTTGCTGCAAATGAACCCAAACTCCAGTAGATAGTTGCTGAATTTGTCAAACCAGACCCTTGGAGCTTGCTTGAGACCGTATAAGGCTTTGTGAAGCAGACACACATGATCAGGATGAGCCTTGTCAATAAACCCAGCTGGTTGCTTCATGTAGATAACTTCAGTTAGATCTCCATGAAGAAAAGCGTTCTTGACATCTATTTGCTTGATATCCCATTTCATTACAGTGGCTGTGTGAAGGACAGCTCTAACTGTTGTTGTTCTCACTACTGGACTGTATGTCTCTAAGTAGTCAATTCCTTCTTATTGATTGAAACCCTTTGCAACAAGTCGAGCTTTTACCTTATCTAATGTACCATCGGCATGAAGCTTGGTTCTGAAAACCCATTTGCTCCCAAGTACATTCATTTCAGGTGAGTAAGGAACCAATGAGAATGTATTTGTCTCTTTACAATTATGCATTTCTTCATTCATTGCCTCTGTCCAGCCAGGATCCTTAAGAGCGGCAGTGACAGTTTTAGGTTCAGGATATGATACTTTATGAGTTAAGAGCACATACCTTTGATTTGGTTTTGAGACACCTGCTTTAGATCGAGTGATCATAGAATGTTGTGAGTTATTTGGAGCAGTCTGTTCTGATGGAGTTGCAGAGATGCTCGAAGATGTAGAGTCTGACAAAATGGGACTACTTGCAGTATACTCAGCAATGGGAGATGCCTGAGCGTCACTAACACAAGGTGTAACTATCCTACTTGGTGAAAACGAGATGCTGTCGCCTGTAGGAACGTGATCAAGGCACGCCGTACGCTCAGAACATTCGATTTCATTTGTAGTAGTTACACTTGGTAGAACTGGATCATCAGTATTAATCACTGGCTGTGAGACTGCAGGAAGAGGTGGAAAGTCAGATTCAGTGAACAAAGAAGAGACTTGAGCTGATGATTCAGTGTGAGAGTCAAAATAGATGGGGCTAGTATCAACAATTGGAGATGTTAATGTTGATGCAGCGGACAAGTCAATGGTTTTGAGCCAAGCAGAATGTAACGATGTGCTAGTCTTTTCTTGTAATGAGACATAAACATCTTGAAAGGGGAATGACTCTTCATCAAAAAGAACATGGCGACTAAGGTAAACTCGACCAGTAGGTGGATATAAACACTTGTAGCCCTTGTACTTTGCTGTATAACCAAGGAACACACATTTTAAGGACCTCGGATCAAATTTATTTGCAGCATAGGGTCGAAGTGTTGGAAAGCAGGCACAACCGAAGGTTCTGAGAGATGTGTATTCTGGATTTATGCCATACAGCTTCTGATATGGTGAAGTGTTGGATTCAAGAGCAGATGTTGGCAAGAGATTGATCAAAAAATTAGAAGTAAAGATGGCTTCTACCGAATAATTCTGAGGCATGCGACTCTCAAACATCATGGAGAGACTCAGTTCAAGTAGATTTCTATGTTTTCGTTCTGCCATACCATTTTGCTGTGGAGTGTGAGGGCATGAAATAAGCTGTTGAATTCCACATTGTTGTAAATGAGTCAAAAACCTGTTACTTGTAAATTCCCCACCTCCATCACACTGAAAAGTTGCAATCTTTGTATTGAACTGATTTTCAACAAGCTTCTGAAATGTAATGAAAGTAGAACAAAAATCTGACTTATATTTCAATGGATAAAACCAGCAATAGCGTGACCAACTATCAACGAGTATTACATAATATCGAAAACCTTGCACAGAAACAACTGGTGCAGGTCCTCAAAGATCACAATAAACTCTTTGAAGTGGTCTAGAAGCAACAAAAGATGATTCACTAAAAGGAAGCCTTGAACTTTTTCCTAACTGACACGATTCACACATCACACTTGGACTTTTATTTATAGAGATGGCCTTAGAAGAAGCTAGTTGGTGAAGAACTTGAGCATTCGGATGTCCCAATCTCCTATGCCAAACAACACCACTCGTTGTATGTTGCCTAGAGGAGTAAAGCACATGCGACCTGGGATTATTGTAGTCCTTCAACATATAAAGACCCTCACTGTTTCTTCCCAGCATTAGTAACCTCTTGGTGACCTTGTCCTTAACAACAACCCCATCACAATCAAATTCAAAGGAACAAGGATAGTCCTGTGTGACCATAGAAACAGAAAGCAAAGATTTTGCAATAGCAGGGCAAACAAGAACATCAGTTAGTGGTATATTACCTGAAGAGGAACCAATGACTGAAGACCCGGTGTGAGTAATGGGTAAGAAGCTCCCATCAGCAACCATCACAGCATCAGATCCAGTGTAAGGTCGTGACTATTGAAGATGATGAGGAGAACTTGTTACATGCGCACTTGCTCCTGTATCTGGGAACCATTCCTGACCAGATGGTTCTGTAATATCAGTGATTCGTAGGGCAGCCAGAGCAGTTGGAGTATCCTCCATTTGATAGGTGTTGTCAAACCGATGCCAGCAACTGAGAGCATGGTGACCCCTCTTGCCACATATTTGACAAGTTGGGCGACTTTCGACATCAGATGCGTAGGTGAACCATGAAAAGATGAGATTTGCTGATGAAAACCATGACCTCGTGTAGAGAAGGAGCCGCGACCTCGTCCTCGAACTTCTCTCTGATAAAACTGACCCCTTCCTCTGTTGTTGTAGAAGGTAGAGGGAGCAGTGTTAAAAGCAAGATGAGGTGAGATGGTTGATGAAGTGAGGTTGCTTTGCAGAAGGTCATCATATGCAGCAAGACGAGGTACAATGTCATTGAAGGTCGGAGGTGGAGTAGAATCTACAGAGCCTTCAATACTTGTTTTTATTGGCTCAAACTCTCGACCCAGACCATGAAGAGCAGCAAAAATCTTTATCTTTTCTGGAACATGATTTCCAATAGAAGATAGTTGATCACAAATGGCTTTGATCTCTGACAAATACTCAGACATTGGCTTTTTAGCTTTGGTAATCGTTTGAAGCTTACGTTGGAGCTCAAATAGACGAGAGGAGGAAACCTTGTTGTAGTGACTGGCGAGACAGAGCCAAACAGCTTGAGAAGTTTTGCAGTCAACAACAAGACTCAGGAGATCTTCAGAAAATGAGCAAAGAAGCCAAGAGCGAACGATTTGGTCAGTCTGTTCCCATTTTGCAGCAGCAGGGTTCGAGACTTCTGTATTGTTGTCGTCACGAACAAGAACCGCTGGTTTTGGAGTAGCACCAATGACGAATCCAAGAAGTCGTTGGCCAGAAAGGAATGCCTCAAACTGGGACTTCCACAGAATATAGTTTTTCTGGGTGAGAGTCACAGTGACGCAGTTACTGATATTGAGAGAAGAAGCATAGAGATCCATGGTTTGATCGGCCTGGGTCTCTGATACCATGAAAAGATTTACAAATCGTCAGGGATTTGAGAAATCTAGAACTAGTTTTTCATTTCATTCTCTTGAGCGGCTCTATTACAACTGAGCTAAACTACTTATAAGAAGAGAAGAAGGATACAAAGAGAAGCTCTAATGCCAAATGACAGAGATCTAATCCGTTGCTTCAATCTTGAGATAGAGATTCTAAAGCATCAAAACGATTTTTAATCCCAATTGTACGAACTCTGGGAATTTGTTTTCCTGTTTTCTCTCTTGCTTTTCTTACTTTTTCTGCTCTGCATTTAAGTTTGTCTTCTTGCAGAGAAGAAGATAACTATTGTGACTTGTCGGATTGATAATTGCTGTTGGGCTTCAAGTTGGATTTGTTTTCCTTTTCAAGCTTGGGCTTCAAAACGCACATGTCCACATCAGATTCTATTATGTTTTTGGATGCAATCGACAAGTCAATGTCCTTTTGAAGCTCTGTTCTAATAGTAGCTAGCTAGTATAAAGATTCCATTAGAGTAATGTCAAGTTTACCCTAATTAAAATATCCTACTCATATCAAATGTCATGTTTACCATGTTGAAATATGGTGGTAATATATTCCATTTTCTTGTGTAAGAAAAAAACTAATAAAACATCTTGAATCTACATAGTTGTCAAGAATTTCACCAATTCCAAAGTTCTGACCATAAATTTCTTAATTGGAACCAGTTAAAAAAGAAATTAAAACTATATCTAAAACTAAAACTATTTATCATTAGACCAAAACATATATATCAATAACATGCCATTGTGTTCGGACGTGGTCAAATGGTAGGGGATGGGTCTCGAACGCAAACACGTTCCAGATTCGATCTTTCTGTTATGTGAAACTAACACATATTTGTTATGGACATCTATATGGATATAAGTTATTGCTTTCGATCCATTTGAATACCTGGGAGGGATCTATCCGTGGATTGCCCTTCTCCTATGATATTAGTCTGGGTCTCTGCATAAACTTCGGATCTACCCCTAAGTTATCAAAAAATAAAATAAAAACATCCCATTTGAATCTGAATGACGATATATCGATAATATTAGTACAAATCACTAGGGTACATACAATATTGGTATTTTGTATACCTCATCTAGCAGTAGTAATAAAACCAAAAATCAAAAAAAAAAAAAAATTAATTGTGATTTTACTTATGATTAGCTATTGTATATGACACAAATGACAAAAACATCAATTTTGTTTTTAACAAATCGAAGGACTAGGTGGAATTTTCTTCGGTTATGAACCTTTTATTTTGTTTGAAAAGTCAGAGTAGGTTAAAAAAATTTAAAGTCATTATGTAATGTAGGTTTTAGCGTGTGAGGGTTTCTAATGGATGAAAACTGTTTGTAAAACGAATATTATAATAAATTAATAACATCAATAAGTTGAGCTCCGCACGTCACCATTGGTTCACATGGAATCTAAACAGTAAGAAATGTGAAGTTACATCAAAATGCATATCTAGCTAAAATATATCGTAAGCTTTTCCAGATGAGCTTGCAAGGGCAAAGTCTTGCATCACACTCATTTCTCGTAACTTTCAAAGAACTTGCACGTGATATATCGATTTATATATATATATATATATATATATCTCTCTCAAAACTGAATGCTAAAGCTAGTAATGGAATTATTAATCTACATGAATAACAAATAAGACAAAACATTCACGCCCTATCCTCAACATGGATCAACATTCAAACTTCTAGCTTAATTATAAGGGTAAAGGGGTAATAACAATAGTATTAAAGAAAGCAGAATTAAGAAGATAATTCTGATTTAATCGAAGTAATGAACATTGTTATCACTGGACAGAGAGTTATTGTATCCAGCAGCCGCCGAAGACGGAGGAGGATTATAGATAGAATTGGTAGCAGATGAATTAGAAGACGAAGAAGACGACACAACCATCGACGGAGAAGGCAACGAAGCCGGTGGCGTATGCGGTGGAGCCGGCTGAGACGACAACAACCTAGGTGGTCGCGGTGGTGGTAGCGGTGGCGGTGGTGGTGGGAGCAGAATCGCCGCAGCGAGAGCATGATCGGACACTGACGTTGTTGTAGTGTTGTTGAAGTTGTTGTTGTTTTGAAGGGAAGTGATCGTGGCGGCTTCTCGGTATTTGTGGCGGAGGATGTCAGTACGGACGGTGGTGAGTTCGGATTGGAGAGATTGAATGTGGTGTTGAAGAGCGGAGATTGCACCCATGCAACCGTAGATTGGATCTCTAAGTCTTAAGTTTGCTTCGTATACTAAACTGTTTGCTGCGTCTCCTCTTTGGCTCTCACCCACTTCCTGCATCAATTTAGTCAATTATTAATATGTATATATATATATAAGGATATTTTTTTAATGTATATTGAAAAGTGAAAACAATAGTTAGCTTCTTACAATTATGTTTGATTTGCTCTATTTACAAATTACAACGGTTGCAACTACCTATAGAAAACCAAAATGTGCACTAGATCCAGTAGAGAGGAATTTGATATTTCGTATAATTATGCAAAATAGCAAGTTGATAGTTAATGAAACTACTTGAACTATAAGAAATTTATCACAATGGAAAAATATTGTTTTGATCAATAGTTTTGGAAAGAGTCAAACAAAAAAGTGGTAGATCCGTTAAACTATATATGCCCCCATTAATCAAATGTGATATGGATTCAACCAAAAAGAAAGAAAAAAAAAACATGATATGGATCCAAAGAGTAAGTAATAAGAAAACCCTTAATTAAGAAGAGGTTTTTAAATCATTAGTAGTGTAGAAATATGTGAATATGTAAGTACCAGAAGCATCTTGGAGACGTTACTGGCGCCGAAGACTTTATGAACGGCGGCAAACTTGTGAGGTTCGTGCGGCGAGAAGTAGGGCGAAAAAGGACACTCCTCCGCGCAGCGACGGCGGAGGAGCTTACAAGCGGCGCATGGAATCACGGTGTTCAACGTTTCCCCCGGAGGCACCGCCACGTGTCTCTTGATCCCCATCACGGCATGATCCGTCGTCGTTTCGAAGGTCGGATCTTTCTTGATCTTCTTCACGATCTCGTAGTACTCGCCAAATCCTTCCCTGTTGTTTCCAATTAGTCCAACACCGATAGATATGATCAATCGATTATCATCGAAACTTCACCAAGATTATATAAAAAAGAGGTATATATATATATAAATATGTTGATTAATTTTACCTGTCTCTGGACATTCAAGCATGCTAATTATAAGTTTGATTTTTGAGATCATTCAATATGGAGGAGGAGGAGAAATGAAGAAGAAGAAGAAGAAGAAGAAGAAGAAGAAGAAGAAGAAGAAGAAGAAGAAGAAGAAGAAGAAGAAGAAGAAGAAGAAGAAGAAGAAGAAGAAGAAGAAGAAGAAGAAGAAGAAGAAGAAGAAGAAGAAGAAGAAGAAGAAGAAGAAGAAGAAGAAGAAAAATGAAGGAATTAGAGCTTCTTAATAAAAGGAGAGTCATTAGGGTGAATTAAATGGTCTTTATTTAATTGAAAAACAAAAAATACCCATATAATTATATATACCTTCCTCATCTCGACGTACAAGAGATTATAATTATATACGCTTGTACGTTAAGATATTAATTACTCCCTCCGTTTCATATTAGTTGTCGTTTTATAACTTAAATTTTTGTTTCATATTAATTATCCTTTTAGAATTTCAATGCAAATATTTTGATAATATTTCCATTTTTATTTATATTCCTTTAATTTATTAATTAGTGTGATCATAATATATAATACATTAATGAGGGGTAAAACAAAAAAATTGAATTGTTTTCTTAATCTACGTAAAACAACCTATAACGATAAGTAATATAAAACGGAAGGAGTATCATATTTTGAGTATGCTCGAGATTTGCAAGAGATTATTTATTATCTATCATATGTATGATCAAATACTGAAAGATACCGTAGATGGCCGAAGATCATAATAGAGTAACTTGATTTTTTGGTAATTAAATTTTTATATACTGATAAGTTTAATCTTTAGAAGAAGAAAAAAAAGATTAATCTTTAAAAAGAAGAATTTGTTTTGATAATAGTGTAATGATTAAACTAATTTTGTATGTTCAAGAATTACGTTAAAGTAATGGGACAGGGAGAAACCGAACGAACCTTCACGTTGTTTTTTCTTATAGTCAACCTCTTCACGTGTTACTTGCTACATCAGAAAATAGGTTCAAAAGAAGAAAGAATTGCAGAATATATTGAACATGTGGCTGCACGTGAATGATGTTTCCGTCTACGAACCCAAATTAAATGCTTAACCAGTTTAAATCATTGACCGTAATTACAAAATCATTGTTCGAGACTTGCTTCTTCTTCTTCTTTTTTCTCTAGTCTCACGTCTTAACAAGTTAACATGCATGACTGCACACAAATATAAGTCAAGATCGAGAAACATGTGAGCACACTGGATCTCATCAATTTCACACTCTTCGGAAATCGGAATAATATTCTTCCTTTCTGAAATGTAAATAAATTTTAAAGCTCCACAAAATAATAGAAACTAAAAACTTGTTTGTTTGTAACTAAAAACTCTACATCTAAATGTTGTTTAATTCTTTAACAGAAAACATAAATGTTGTTTAATTAACCTAAGTTTATACATGAACAATATACCAAAATAAAATAAAATTAATACTTGAATTTGGATGCTAAATTTAGCTGAGAACTCATTTACATACAAAAATATGAAAAATTTGGACCCTAGGGTGAATTTGAATGCATCAAATTTATTAATAGCTAGACCAAAACATTTTTTTTAAATTATCATTTATATCATAAATCACATGTCCAAGTGTTGTATGGAATTTATATCATTCATAATAGGTAGATCAAAAAAAAAAATTATTCGTGTTGTATGGTTTTTACTCGTTTGAGATTTTAAAATATCTATTATCGCTGATACCCAACAAAAAAAAAGTATCTATTATCGTTGTATTTCTGGAATTTTTCATTTTCTTGTTGTACGGTTTCTACTCGTTTGAGATTTTAATATAATGCAATGGTTGAACAAGTGCTCTTGGCCTAGTGGTAGTAGCCAAATTGGTTGGGATGGGTATGTGCTCTCCCCATGGGTTCAAGTGCGTTTGGCCACTCGGAGACGCCTTAAGTGGCAAGAAAACGTGGAGCGCCCGCGAATCTCGTGGGATTAGTCTTTGGACATAGCAAACCTTTGGGATCCCCACGGTTATCAAAAAAAAAAAAATTGCGATTTTACTTTAGAATCACAAAATCGTAAAATCGCGATTTTTGTTCTATAGTGGTATTAAGATTAATTTGTCTATGAAAGCCCTTTAACTATATAAAAAAAATGTCTATGAATTGCATAATCAATTTTGGTCACATTATCAAATTTTGGTGTCCTAATCGCAAGATCACAACTTGTTTTGTAGCAATTGTGAAATCATCCAACTCCACAACTCATGTTACTCAGGATTTTAAAATCATAAATCGAGATAGGGATTCAAATTATAGATTTGGTTTGGCTTTTATATATTTTTCCATAAAAAAAAAAAATTGAAATTCTTTTATTACATAGTAGAAAAAATTACAACAAAGTTGATTTCGATTTGCACACAACTCTTTATTTTACAACTCTATGAAACAAGGAGACCTTGTCAAATCTATAAACTCAGAAACTCTTCGTCTCTTCATAGACGATCCAACTCTGCAGCTTGGTGAGGGAGTCATCAGATCTATCACTTCAACTTCAGTGGTTGATGTAATAAGGTTGCTTCTTCTCCAACAATCTTTCTCCATAGCTTCAATGGATCCTACAATGCTATGTGAAACTTCATCTTCAACACTCTCATCTAATAACCCAAAACCAGTGAAGTTTGCTAATCTGTCATTGAATACAGTCTCGGGTTCTTTCTCCATAGCTTCAATGGATCCTACAGTGATATGTGATACTTTATCTTCAACACTCTCATCTAATAAGCCAAAACCAGTGAAATTTGCTAGTCTGTCATCAAGTACAGCTTGGGGTTCTTTCGCTTTCTCAAAATGTCGGTCATGAAGTTCTTTTCCACCCGGATACAAGTCATTCGATGAGCTTGTAGATGAATTCCCAGGTTGGATTTGGTTGCTACTATCATCCTCCTCTTCCTCATTACTATCGGGACTCTCTTCATCTTCGGGTTGAGAATTGTTGTCTAACTTTGTGAGACATGGAAGATCATCCATAGCACAAACTTGGACTTTCATGGGTGGAGGCAAACTCGGAGAAAGACCGCCGTGGTGTGCATACTTTGTTGAGAAATAGTTGACTGTCAGGTTTAAACTAGTCGCCAAGACACAGAGAGAGAGAGAGATATAAGTTATGTCGATAAGTAAAAAGGATATTGCATAGCAAAGTATAACAACAACGATAAGCTTCCTTACCTATTCCAAGCTGGAAGAGTTAGCATAGTGTATGCAAGTTTGATCTTGCTTGCAATCCCAGAGAATGATTTGAAAGCAGCAGCAGCTTCTCTCACTGCAAGCGATTCTCTCGGATGCTGCCAAGCCCACTCAAACTGCAACGACGTTCCCAACACATCAGTATTACTTTAACAGCCAAAAAAACATTTTTGCTATTACTCATTTTTAAATTGATAATGTAACAGAACGAGAGGCCACAACAACTTGAGAACAGATGGAAGTAAAAGCAAAATCCTTTTCCCCATGATTGGTAGAATATTATCTAAAGCATGAAGCTTGGGGGTATCGAAGATAAGATCTTTAAGTCGGTAAATCGGCAAGGGAAAACAAAGGACCTGAAGGGCAGAGACGTTGGTTGGGAAACCATAGATACAGAGGACC
Organism: Eutrema japonicum; assembly: GCA_030161315.1. Lineage (NCBI taxonomy): Eukaryota > Viridiplantae > Streptophyta > Magnoliopsida > Brassicales > Brassicaceae > Eutrema > Eutrema japonicum. The sequence continues at coordinate 34,819,865 of BSQW01000010.1, forward strand.
ATTTCCCATGGACGTTTTTTCTTTGTTCTATATGCACCACTAGTGATCTCTCCATTGTGCTGCCTTATTCTGCGCCTCGGGTTAACCGTGAACCTGCAAAAACAAGATTACGTGATCCCGTTATTGAACTCGCTACAAAAGCAGTAATTTTGAAGCACTAAACCAACATCTACAAGTCTAATGAAACTTCGAATTCACCATTTGATCTAATTTAACTTATAGTAGTCAGGAAAGAGACGAAGAGTTAAATATTCTAAACCCCAAAAAAAAATGGATATACTTCCGATTCATCAATCTGGCTTAACTAGTTTGATCAAACAAGCATCAACCATCAACCATCAGTAAATCTCAATCATTTCAGATCGATGACTTCGTAATAGAACAGGATCGAAACGTTTCAAGGGTACGGATCATCAAATGCGAATCTAATTGGGGGCGAAAGAAATAAAAAACGAAACCCAGAAAATTGGAAGATGAAATCGAATACCCGATATAGGTGTGACCCTTGTGACGAGGGCTAAGAGAGGTTAAGATGTAGCAGGCGAAGAAGCCTTTCCCTTCTTTACCGGTGACTCCACGAGTCTCGTCATCCTCAGCGACGGGATCTAGGGTTTTCGGATTTTCTCTTCTCCCCCTTTTCTCTCTCATCTCTGTCTCTCTGCGTCAATTCGACCGTTGGACGAGAGACAAGACAAATGTAGGAGTAAGATTGTTTTGGGCCAATAAGTTGGCCATTATAATTAAGGCCCAATATTAACACAGAATGGCCCAATATTCATACTAGAATCTGTCTCTCGCGTATTAAAAGAGTAACGTCTTCAAAATCTATATAGAATCTCTTCGTTTGCCTGCCGTCGGCGTTTGCGGTTGCGACTTGCGGTCAAACGCTACGACTAGATGCGGGTGTTATTATTCGTTTGGTAGTCGTGCGGCTAATGTCTCTACGACTGGTCGCAGATATGTTCGTTTGCCAAATGCGAGGGTTAGTTTTTTTTTTTTTTTTTTTTTTTTTGTAAAATACGCTAGTGATAGTACAAAATAAAATGATGTGACTAAATATGATTTAATATACGTTTGTCCCCTATGTTTATATATGACCCAAATCTCATCAATCATAGAGTGATTTCAACCAAGTTACATCAGTAATGTGTTTGTTAAGAACCATCTTAAAACCCCAAGTAAATACAGAAACGTCACTCACTAACTCTTGCTGCTTTCTCAGACCTAAACATACCATCATCTTTGTAGTGATTTACATACGAAATCAAAAGATCATATGATCTAATCATGTTTTTTTAGAAAAACTGAACAGAGATATATTTAGAGAAGCTTGGATGGATTACTTGTAAGCAATTCAGATTGTTCATAAAAAGATTTTGGAGTGTGGGCATTAACCTCTTCTCTTAAGGGATACAACATAGTAAATAACAGAACAACCATGAAAGTTGCAACATAAATCAAACAACAAAAGTAAAAACAAGCTGGAACTACACATTTGAACCTTTCTATGGCCATCAAGACCCTCTTTTGCTGACTTGGTTATGAAGAATAAAATCTACTGTGAGCAAGATTTAAACTTTTCAAAGCGAGAATATTGATCAAACCAGTTAAGACATGTATCCCGGACCAATATTTCACCATCTATGATACTGGCAATCTAAAGAAAATCGATAAGTCATCAAGCATGTAAGAGAAGGGGAAAGAAAAAGAAACATAATGATAATCAGTTATTTTCTTAAAGAACAATGTCACTATTTAAGACAACAACCATAAAGAACAATGTCACAATTATTTTTACAAACTCAGAAACCAAAATCTTACGAATTAGATTGTTTCTTCTACCAATTACTCTTTTGTATTGATTTACAAAAAGTTTCTACTTTTGTAATCAACCCATTTCCTCACAAAAATCCCAAAAATGACTGTGAAAAGGAAAAAAAAATGTCGATTAAGAAGAACAAAGAGAAACCTAGGAAAAGAGAGAAGAGGATTCGATTAGGGTTTGAAGCAATTCCTGCAATTCACACAGAACATTCACACAGAGCTTCAGCGCAGAGATGAAGGAGGAAGATGAGTTGCACACAGAAGAGAAGAAGATGAGTTTTAGCGCAAGAGAAGAAGATCGACACTTCAAATTGATTTTAGGGTCAATGGCATTTTTGTAATTTACAGTAATAACAAGAGTATTTTTGTCTTTTACCATTCTAGTCGCAGCTCTAATCGCAACGCAACGCTGGAGAAATTCAGCGTCTATAAATTCCAATCGCAGGTCGCTGCAACCAGACGTTGCGGTTGGCCGCAAGAGGTTGCGTCTGATAAACGAACAACTTTTGGCCGCAGACTGCAGCCGCAACCTCCTACGGCAGGCAAACGAACATACCCATACTCATTTGAAAATTGAAGCAAATATAAACTTCAGTGACACGAATTTTTTGCTTATTCTAGTAACTAAAATCGAAATTAAAATAAATATGCAAGATCATCCAATATTGAATATTAAACAAAAACAAAAACTATTAGGCTATATTCACTTTCAATTTATTTAACCGAAACATACAATGGACCAAAAAAACATCAAAACATGGATTAATCCATTTTCACCACTACCTGCGTTTTTGCTTTTTTGGTGAAGGCATATATATATTAGTGGTCTGAAAATTATGTAGTAGAAACGAATCTTCCATCTTTAATAAAAAAACACATTATTAGATCACAGATTCACAACTATTGCGTTAAGTCTTCTCTTCAATAAAAAAGAATAAGAAGATATATTCGTAAATACTCAGCATAAGCATCCGTGAGCACGTATTCAGCACAAGTTATACTCTAATCATCATACGTGAACCGTCGGCAACAATTACATAATGGACCAACCCAAATAGACAAGGAAACACCAGTAAAGAGAGTGTGATTTTAGGTTAAAAACAAAATAAAAAGTGTGATTTTTTTTGTTTGTCTTGTCACTCAGAATTCACATATCGGTTATACACTTATAATGGAAACTAGGGTTTAGCCCGCCCGTAGAGATTATTAAAATATATTTTTATTTAATATTTAATATTTGATTTAAATTTAATATTTTATGTTGGATTTTTATTATCAATTTGAAATTCCTGATATATCGGTTGCATTATTAGAAATATAATCGAGTAAAACTTTAATAGATTTTTTTTAAATTAGAAATGGTACATTTTCTACTAAAAGTTCAAGAAAAGTTCAAGAGAAAATGTAGTATATCATTATGTAATATATTTGATTGACTGGGACAATCTTCATTTTAAAGACCAGCGAAAATCCTCTATATTTATAGTTCTAATTCAAGTGTAAATCACCTCTTATTTATCAAGCGGCGACTTTCTTGCGTCATTCTATACACCAACTACATATATCACACGAAAAAGAATTAAAGCTAGAAAAAAAGTTTGGACGTTGTTATCTTCAACGCCAAATCCTCTTTAATTTGTCTTTCGTGTCCTTAATCCTTGCAAAATCTTCTTATCCTTGTGCATCCTCTTCCTGCACATGTGTTGTTCTGATATCATAAGAAACATACCGCTTTACCTTCTTAAGTTTCAAACTTATGACATTTTGATTAAAACTTTTAATAATTTTACCACTAAATCAAAAAGATTTTTTGAAATTTAGAAGCATATTTGGTTTGAAAATTGTATTTATTTGGATTGTAAATAGCATATTTGGTTTATCTTACAATCGTTTTATTCAGATTCCTGGTATTTTGTTTTGATAAAAATTCATGAGGTTTTAGTTACATCTGAGATCCATATTCATGTTCCATCAATCTGCGACTCTAGCTTTAGTAAATTGGCATGGTCCTACTTGTACATAAGTACATTGGTTAAATGAACTCAATTATATCCATTAGATAGATCAAACTCAGACCATATGATTCACTAATTTAGAGAAATTGATACAGTTATCAAAACATCGTTCGTTCGTTCATCCAAGATACCAATGGGAAGAGGTGATATATTTGATATTATCAATCTCTGTCGCAAACAAAAACACACATTTAACATCAAGTTTGAATCCACAGTCCTAGATCATTCTAACGACGTTGAACTATATGTACCACTCATATGATTCAATATATAGATATAGACTTATCTCCATGATCTCTTGATCCCTCTTAAATTCAATAAGACCAAAATTTTCTTCATTAGAGATCTTAAATGACGAAAAAGCTATATAAGAGAGATGAAAAGCAATTGAATACAAAGATATCGGTCCACGTAATTTTCTTTGGTGGTTTTATACCATTCTTCCTTTTAACTTCCACCAATGAGTTCCCTAACCTGATGTGATATGATAAAAAAAAACATATAACGAAAGAAGTTGATGATGTCCGAATACCGTGTTCTCTTAAAAAATATAGAAATGAATTTCTACAATATTTTCCTTAATTATTTCCAAATTACAAAACCACATGATCGATATACCCTTGTGTTTACCTTTTCCGTAGCTGCATTAGGTCTTAAAATTTGAAGAAGTAGTATAACATCATTTATTATTTTAAGAACAAAAATACGATTGAAGATTAATTATGAAAGGAAATATTACCTCAAGGTTTTAATCGAGAAACAAAATGTAGAGGGATCTGCATAAGTTCCTTCTCGAGGGAGACTTTTGTTATGCAATTTTTCAATAGATTGTCAATATATAGCTTATAAACTTCCTCATTTCAGTGGTTATCTTATTTACACGGTGAGCTACACACGGCAACCTCGCTGAGTATCTTCTTTGGAGGCTTATCTACAACGTTTGTAGTCGTTTATGATTGAGTAAAATCAGCGAACACCTAAAATGCATAATTAGATTATCACATTATTAATATGCTATACGATCCAATTTTATGAAAAAGAATTATGTCGTTATATAAGGTAAAGTAGATAGATGCTCTAAAAAGAACTTTGAAGAAGTATTACGATGGCAAACTCCACCGCATGTCGATTTTCACCTGATCAGATGCATGTGATGTGATAATGCGTTCATTACCATTGAGATCGACATGTGTAAAGTTGAAACGACAACCTAATTTAAAAAATGATGTTGAGGTTTTTCACAGCACAAATCACACCCAGAAACCAAAGCTATAAAATAAAATGAAATAAAATGAGAAACTCACCAAACTTACATATACAACATATAGAGTGGGAAATCGAAGGATGGGAGAATCGTTACCCGACGGTCTTGATCTTGGAAGAAATCAAAAGCAATCCAACGTCTCTTAGTCTGTTACAAATTTAGTGATTCAAACAATAGAGACGAAATAGTTGCTAATCTCTTTAAACCATGTTTTGAGGTGGAAAAGGGGATCTGTGTTGCTGGTAGAGGTTTAAACACTAATGGGTGACCATTCAGTTGGCTTGAATTGAACGGAGTCGATGCATGGGGAATTGAATATATAATACTATATATCTGTCTCATTACTATCTCTGGAAGTTGTATCGTCAAGTAAAGAGACGATAAGTCTTTGGAAAAGGTAATCACCATGAATCGTTGTGGAAACGTAATGATTTTTAAAAAGCGATTAAGAAAGACACGTAGATATAGAAGTTATGAGGAACATATTAGATGGAGCATTTTTATTGGTTAGGATTTTGGTTAAATAACGTGGCTTGTTATAATTAGTTGATTATTTGCCTGAATATTTTAGCTCATGTGGCAGCTCTAAGAAGCCAAGAAATCAATCCCTTTTATATAAATGAGATTAATCTGGATTTCAATATACGTACGTAGATCTATTTCCCTTTATCTATTTTCCTTATAAATCATCAATCAACCACATTTTTCCCTTTATCTACTTTCCTAATTCACACCAAACAACCTAATTTTCTATATATTTTTTTCTCTTTGCGTCTAAAATCAAAAGGTGGGCAGGAGTTCTACACTTCTACTTTGAGTTTCAATTTCAAATGATTATAAAAAAATCAAATAAAATAATAAATGGTATTTAAAGAAAAAGGGCCTAAAACTAAGAGATAAATGAGAAAGGCTTGTGCTTATGATGATGCTTTAATAATGATAATTATTCCTTAACCTTCACTCCTTTTGAGTTGTATTTTTTTTGTAATCAAGTGGACAATAATAGTTTTTTCTCAAAAAAAAAAAAACTGCACTGTTTAAAGTTTTGTAATAAGGTACCACAATTATATTGAATTGAAGAAGCCCAATGGAATAAACCAATTAGGGTTAAATATCTGAGTAAAATTGGAAATCCAGAGAAGAAACATTTTCTATATTATACGAAAGAGTAAGTATCTACAAATGCAATTTAGACTTGTTGTACGTATTGAGTAATACATTTTTATCAAAAAAAGCACAAATTAGAGTTACAGAATAATTTGGTACAGTATTTTAAATAGATATGTTAATTTATTTTTTCGTTTTTTTTTTTGGGGTGATAATTCTAAGAAAACGTAGTAGAACGCATATCAATCCAATCACCGCGATTGGCGTTTGATCCGTAGCGTTTGATTTGAAAGATCCGTAGCGTTTATTAAATAGTTGCGACTGGCGTTTGATCGCAAACGCGGGTAAGTAGAAGCCTGAGTTTGTTATTCCACATTTCCTTATAGCAATCGGCGTCGCCACCTCTCCGCCGCGCCTCCACCACCACGAGAAGATCGTTCAGCCGCGAGATGTAAACCCCGATTATGAATTTCCCGTTTTGCCCTTCCATCTCGAACCCGTATTCTTCCTTCTTCATCTTCTTCACACTCAGTTTCTCCGCCTTTGCGAATCTCTCAACTTCCTCCGAAAGCGTTTCCGGTGATTTCTCCGAGAGGAATCTCTCTGATTCTCCAACCGAGTTGCTCGCGAACAAACCGGCGAGATCTAATCCCGATGAGAAAGATATCAGATCAAACGCGTTTAGGCTCTTCACCGCTTCCGATTCTCCTCCTCCTCCTCCTCCTTTCTGATCGGGATTAATATCGTCTCCCTTGGCGAGATCGATCTCGTCGTGTAATTTGATCGGTTTAACACCTCCTTTCACGAACCAGGGATCCTTGAGGATCACATCAATGGTGATCCTGGTCTCGGGATTGATGTCGAGGAGGCGAGAAACTAATCGTTTCAGATCCGGAGACATCCATCGAGGGCAACGATACTCCCCTTTGTAGATCTTCCTGTACATGTTCATCAGGTTCGGATCGTTAAACGGCAAATAACCGGCGGCGAGGACGAACAAGATGATCCCGCAGGACCAGACATCGACCTTCGCGCCTTCGTATCCCTTTTTCGAGAGAATCTCCGGCGCCACGTAAGCAGGCGTGCCGCACAGGGTGTGAAGGAGACCGTCGGGTCGGATCTGATCCGTCAAGGCGCTGAGACCGAAATCGGACACCTTGAGGTTCCCGTTCTCGTCGATCAAGAGATTCTCCGGCTTGAGATCGCGGTGGTAAACGCCGTGCGCGTGGCAGTAACCGACGGCTGAGATCAATTGCTGGAAATACCTGCGGCCGAGATCTTCGCTGAAGCGGCCGTGTTTAGAGATCTTAATGAAAAGCTCTCCTCCTTTAACAAACTCCATCGCGAAGAAGATCTTCCCCTTCGTCGCCATCACCTCGTGGAGCCTGACGATGTTGGGGTGATCCAAGCGGCGCATGATCGAGATCTCGCGCTTGATGTTGTTGGCGAGGGCTGGGTTTGCGAGGAGCTTCTTCTTGTTGATGATTTTGACGGCGACGCTCTGGCCGGAGCGGCGATCGCGAGCGTGAAAGACCTTGGCGAAAGCGCCGCATCCTAGAAGCTTCCCGAGCTCGTATTTGCCGAACAATGCGTTATCGCTGTTGTTGTCGCCGTCGGCGAGAATCTCGATCTCTGGCATGATTTCGGAAGCCAGAGAGCGATTGAGAGATGATTGATATATAGAAGGAGGAAGACGACTTGGCCGGAGAATTTTTGAATCTGCTTTTTTGATTGCGCGTAATTCAGATGGGAACACGTAATGTTAATTCTTCTTCTTTTGAGCGTTTTTTTGTTGTTTTTGTTTGTTTGTTAGTTTACTTTTAATGGAATTGGGAATAAGATTTTTAAAAGGGGAGAGTCGTTATGTATTTAAGAGGAGGAGATTTATGGTGAAACGCGAAGGATGTTTGTTATTTTAAAAGGATTAAGAAGAACCAAAAAAGATAAGTTCAATAGAATAAAGGGAAAAAGGATAATGCCTTAAACAATACTAGAAGCTAACATTTTTAATCCTAAGGCGCACAAAATTGGGGGGAAATTTATGTGCAAAAGGATAACTTTTTCAATCATATAAATGTAACCGTTAAACATACCAATCGGTTTCGGATCGTTTCGGTTCCGAAATTTAAAAACCCGAAAATACCCAAAACTTTCGGATCTTAATGATAAACCGTGTTTTTACCGGTTTCAAATCTTTGTTTTTGTGTTTTTTATCGAGTCAAAGTTTGTCTTTTAGATTATTTTAGTCCTTTATCGAGTCTTTTCAGGTTTTATGTGATTTTGGGAGAAAATGAGCCGTTTTGGCTGAAAATAAGCATATGGAGATGCTGAGTGATGCTGAGACGTCAGGAGTTTGGTATTCGTTTAAGAACTTTCCACCGATGGATCGAGCTCAGATTTGGATACAAGATAGAGCTGTGAATTAACTTTCATGTTCAAGTGGTTTGAAGAAAATCCAACGGTGTAATCAAAAGTTATACTTGATTTACTGAAGCCAGGTCAATCTGCCTCGCAGAAGAAGCATGCGCAGAGATGACCATCCGAGAGCACAATATCGACCGATCCAAGACATGTATCGATCGATATGGTCCCCTAGGCAAAGAAGGAAATTCGACTTTTCCTGTTTCGGCCCATATCCACCCAATTTCGACTCTGGACGACTGGAGACCTATATATACCTATTTTTAGCCACTTTTTATGTTACGCTTTATTATATTCATCAGAGAACTTTGTGTTTTGTTTCTGTAAGATTTGAGGGAGACGAATCTCTACTTCATACCGGAGAAAATTTCTTAACCCTGTTTTCTATTTTCTAATCTTATAATGCAATTCCTTTCATCTCTCTGTGTTTATTCTGCAATTATGTATGAGTAATCCTCCTGTTAGGTTTTTAGGGTTTCTTTCAAAGGATTCTCCATAAATCACTGAAACGGATCTGTTAGATTAAGGAATTACATAGGGTTCTTCATCTATTGTTGGATTTAAGGCTTAGACTAGATTGATCACCTAGTTTATGATCTTAGGATTAATTTATTCATCAAAAGTGTTTTAGATTTCCTGAAAGAACTTAGATGAGCAAATTGTCCTTAGCCAACGAAAGCTGATGCTAAGGCAATTTATGAACTTATCAAACATGAACATTAATGCTTGCTTAGAACACTAAGGTCAAACGACAGTTTAGATTCTTAGGTTATTAGGCATAGTAGGTAGTACCACGACAGTGGGCTAGCTAGACATTCATGTTTGAGTTCGAGAGCATGTCTTAATTATCTCCCTAATCGATAATCTGTTTAGTGAATCTGGATTTCCTGCGAATTACCTAAAGGCCTAGCGTTTTCTCTTATCGAATTTATATCGTTTCGTTCATTATTCTTAATTTTAGAAGTTACAATCCACCAACAAACATCATTCGTCTTACATTTACTTTCATCATGCATTCTCGTAGTGTTGCATTTGGTCTCTGTGGATTCGATCCCTACATTACTACTTCGTCAGATGTGCTCTTGCGGTAGTTACTTTAGGTTAAACTTTGAGTGTATCACTTAATCGGCTCGGGTATATATTATCTGAAAAGTCTAAAATATATCCGAAAACCCAAAAATATGTACAAAAATCTGAAAATATACCCGTAATACCAAAAATATACTTGAAAACCGTAATATATTTAATATTTGTTGGTATATAATTATAATTTGGGTAATTCGGGTACCCAATTGGATATCGATTTGGTTCCAAGTATTACCTGATACCCACGAATATCAATGAGGAGAATCATCGGGTATTTTGGGTATAACTAAAACTGATCGGTTCCGGTTATTTCGGATCGGTTTCGGTTCAAATTTTTGGTCTGACTGAGAAGGAAAAAAAACGTTTATATTCTGAAGAGGAGTGAGAATTTGAATTTCAATGACGATATAGATCTTCCTATTTTTGGTCTAAAATGACAATATAAATCTAAACATAAGTACGTTACAATCCACTATATTTCATATTTGTCTCATTGTAGTTATATAGTGAATGATCATACAAACTGTTGGAACTAATTTTTTGTCAAAGCCTGAGGGTTTGATAAAATTGTGTTAGTGTGAAAAGAAATGAGTTAAGCTCTTTCTAATGAAATGTTTTCATTAACCGAGAAATGTTTTCTCGTGTATATATGTTGGAATGGTTGTGTCTTAAATGAACAACATGAGAGAAGAAAAGCCATACGTGCGACGTTCGCATCTTGGGCCTTGATTGGGCCCGTGGACTTTTTGAGGTATCGATCGATACCCCTTGGTATCGATCGATACCCAGCGGGCCGACTTAAAAATCGCAGCCGCCTAGGTTATTCTAGAAATATTCCTTTTCTGTCATGGAAAAACCCTAGCCTCTTTCCTATATATACAACACGATTTTCACCTAAAAGATCATCCTCTGATACACAAAAAACACTTACTAAAAGTTCTAGCAATCGTTTCTTCAATTCCCTACTGCTTAGAGTAAGTTTTAATTTCGAGAGTATCGTAGAATAATGGTCGATAGATATGAATCATGGTGTTGATGATTCAGTTAAACTTTGGTTGTATCCTGGGACTCATGGATCTATAAAACCCCGTCACACTACGGGAGATTCTTAGAGTTAAGGAAAGAGATTTATCTCGCCTCCTCAGATCTTGTATTGCTTTATCGTTTATAAATCGTCTGTTCCTTAAACTGTTTATTTACATATTATTGTGATTAAATCTTTCCTGTCTGTAGTGTAAATTTTGGTCCTACAATCTTAACTCTAAGAAGATCCAATTTCTGTTTTATTACTTCAATTGGATCTTTAATCATGAGTAAATAAACGTTTTTTAAACAGTTTTTAAACGATTCTTCTACTGCTGATGATACTCAAACGTTGTCAAAAAGCTTTTAGCAAATTGAAACGTGTAGTAGAGGCAATCTTCATCTCTCTCTATTTTTTAAGAAGATGTTCTTCTGCTAGTGATACTCAAACGTTAATCAAACAGCTGTTTAGCAACTTGAAACGTGTAGTAGAAGCAGATCTGCTTAAACATCTTCTAAAAAACCGTCTTTAATTGCGATTAAAGAACGGTATAATCAACGAACACACATCTGTTCTTGATAGGTTCGATTCAGATCGAGGCCTTGTGAGTATCGATCGACACCCTATGGTATCGGTCGATATTGGACTAAATTGTATCGGTCGACACTTAAGTGTATCGATCGATACCATGCAAACAGTGTATCGGTCGGCACCTCAGTGTATCGATCGATACTTTGCATCGACCAAGTTGGTCTATGTCGATCGATACTGTGTATAAGACATAGGTATCGATCGACACTGGTGCTATGATCGATCCTGTGAAATTCACTTGTATCGATCGACACCCAGGGTATATCGATCGACACTGAGCGTGTATCGATCGATACCAGGTTGCTTCGAATGACACAGTATGTGCATCGAGCATCAATAGGAACCCAGGGTGTATCGATCGACACTCAATGTGTATCGATCGACACCAAGATGCTTCGATTAACACAGTATGTGCATCGAGCATCGATCGACACTGTGGTTTATCGATCGATCCTGTGTAAAAATTCACTTGAATCGATCGACACGCAGGGTGCATCGATCGACACTTTATGTGTATCGATCGACACAAGTTGAGCATCGATCGACACCGAGGTGTATCAATCGATACAAGCTGATCATCGATCGACACCGAGGTGTATCGATAGATCTTATGCAAAACTCACGTGCATCGATCATCACCAAGGGTGTATCGATCGATACCGAGGGATATGGATCGACACCAATGCGATTCAGTTCGATATCAGTCTTAGAATTGCGATTCTTGAGTTTATATATCGGTACTAACTGAAAGTTGTGTTCTCATTGTCTTAGAGAAATGACAAACAACAACTCTGGAACTATGGAGAAAACCAGTGACAAAGTGGATCAAACGACTGCGAGTCTGATCGAAACAGTGAAAGGTCAAGCAAACTTGATAGAAGCTGACATGTGTGATGTGGTCACTGAGGCCAATGTTGCAGAGAGCTATCCAAAGACTTGGTGGTTCGATACTGGTGCAACCAGACACATCTGTATGGATCGCGAGATGTTCTCGACATACACAAAAAAAAAACAAGAGTGGTGATAAACTCTTGATGGGAAATTCTGCCTCGTCGACAGTTGATGGTCACGGGAAGGTTGTTCTGAAACTCACCTCTGGACAGGAACTAGTTCTCACGAACGTCGTCCATGTACCAGACATACGCAAGAATCTGATCTCAGGATCGCTCATAAGTAAGCATGGATTCTCTGTGAAGCTGGAAGGTGATAAGCTAATCCTAACGAAAAATGGGATGTATGTGGGTAAGGGTTTTGTATGTGATAATCTGTGTAAGATATCTGTTGAGGAAGTAATCCGAAAAGATAATGTAACCGAGGCATCCACCTCGTAGAACCCTAAAGATTAATGATAAGAAACCATTTGCTATTTGGCATGAACAATTAGGACATGTTAATTTCAAGTCTATGAGTAGATTAATGAACATGAACATGATTCCTAAATGCAAATTAAGCAAAGACAAATGTGAAGTTTTGTGTCCAAGCCAAACTCACTAAAACGCCATCACCCAGCGTTCAAAGAACAACAGAACCTCTAGGTTTAATTCACACAGTTTGATGTGATTTGAAATATATTCAAACCAGAGGAGACAAGAAATATTTCGTGACATTCATAGACGATTGCACGAGATATTGATACATCTTTCTACTGCGGAGTAAAGATAAAGCCTTGGACAAAATTTAAAGACGTGTAGCTCAATATTATGTGTCCAAAAATTTTGCGATTTTTGGAATAATTGATGTTCAATTAAGTATTGGAGGCTGATTTAATTTAAATAATTAAATCATTGGGTTAAGTGAGCAGGCCTCTTGTGATTCTTGATATGAGTTCAAGAATACTAATACAATTCGATATTGTATTAAGTTTATTAAATTCTAGAAATTGAATTTAATTTTACCCTTTAACTTGAGAGTTGGGTATTGGTTAGTATATTAATTTGGTTTGATTCTCTTGAACAAAATCAAATTTCAATATGACTAACAACACCGATATGATCATTGTTAAGATTCGGTGGTGTAAAAGATAATGAAATGGCTCAAGCCAATGTAGTCGAGATAGACATGTGTAATGTCATCATCGGAGTCAATATGGTTGAGCATAACCCACATGAGTGGTGGTACTATACCAATATATGCGTTGAGATGGGAATGTTTCCCTCCTACCATAAATAATGACAAGAATTTTGGTGCTGAAGTTGACTTCTCAAAGAAGCTCACTCTCACTAACGTAAAACATGTGCTAGAGATGCATAAAAATCTTATTTAGGGCACAATGCTAATTAGGCACGAATTCATAGTCAATTGTCAAAGCTGATTAGCATGTATTGACAAAGAATGTTGTCTATATTAAGGACGGACTGGTCCAAATTAACGTTGAGACAGTCGGACTTAAAATTAATGTAACCAATGTTGCTGACATTAATGAGAAAGAATCATTTGCTTATGGTACAAAATCTCTTAGTATTTGATCTGAATGTTTCAGTCAAAGTATATTCGAATCTATGCGTAGATTGAATGAGATCCAGAAATATAAAATAAGCAAAGATGAGTGTGAGGTTTGCGTTCTAACCAAACTCACTAAAACACCACAATCGAGCGAACCTCTTGGTTTGACTCATACAAAAGGTGGTGAGAAATATTTCGTGACTTTCGTTGAGGATTGTACGAAATATAATTATGTCTATTTGCTAAGAAACAAATACGAGACCTTGGAAAACTCAAGGAGTTTAAACTCGAGGTTGAAAACCAACTCGAAAGAACTATCAACATAGTTTGAAGTGATAGAGGACATGAACATGGTAGTATCCATCAAACGATTGATCCCTACTAACCTGAATCCAATGGAGTTTCTGAAAGAAAGAACAGAACTCTCAAGGAAATGATGAATGCAATGTTGCAGGAATCTGGGTTAAGTCCAGAAATGTGGGGGGAAGTATTGCTTACCACAAGTTATATCCTGAACTAAATACCACACAAAGTCACTGAAAATGTTTCATGTGAACTTTGGAAAAGTAATGTGTTTTTATACAAATACATGTAAGTGTGGGGGTGCCTAGCAACCACCTAAGAAGGTGACAATCGGACCAAAAACGGTGGATTGTATCTTCATTGCATATGCACACAATGTAGTGTTGATTGCTTTATGGTGTATAAAGTAGATATACCAGACATCCAAGTAATCACGGTAACCAAGGAATGTGTTTTCTTTTGAACATGAGTTTCCGTGTAAAGGATAAGCTCTAGTACCTCACGAATTGAGGCGAGCAATTGAGTTCTTGGGCTCTTACGCTTTTATGCGTATCGATCGATACCCCTCGGTATCGATCGATGCTTGACGGGCATTGGACCTAGATCGAGCAATTCTGGTACTTCTGTAAAGAAGCAGAAGAGGCTAAAGTTGAAATTAGTCGTATGCTGATTGGAATTACAGCAATATGAGATCTTGTAATCCATCAAATGGATGTAAAATCTGCCTCTCTAAACGACCATTTAGAAGAGGAGATTTACATGAAACAACCCGAGGGTTATGTCACTCCTGAACAAGGAAAGAAAATAAGTAGACTTGCAAAGTCCTTATACGAGCTTAAGTTAGCTCCTAAGCAATAGCTTGGAAAGTTTGACAACAAGTGATGTCAAATAGCTTCAAAATCACTTAAGGTGATATACATCAAAAGTACTCCACATGGATACGTTTTGTTATGTTTATAAGATGACACGTTCATCATGGAAGCAAGAAGGACATAATCCAACACACTAAGAAAGTGTTTAGTGGGAAGTTTGATAGACATAATATTAGTGGATAATCTTGTCTCAAGATCCTAGAATGTTTTGAGAACTACTCAAACAAGTTTGCAATAACTCTAATTGTGATAAAGTTGTATCACAAGTGATGTATGCAAAAATTATCGGAAGTCTAACGTACTTGATGAATCGTACTAGATCCGATTTGGCGTATTCAGTAAATAAGTCGCTACATGAGTAATCCAGGTCATACTCTGTGGAAAACCACAAATAGAATGTTGAATTATCCATCGTTATAATGCGTCTCGTTTTACATCAAAGTCTGGGGATTCAAGACATTATGTTCACCTCTTGGCCTAGTAAACCTGATAGATATTATAAGTGGATAATAGTTTTTCTTGGTGGTGCAGCAGTATCCTGGAAATCTTCCAAACAAACACTCTTGGCCTAATTAACCAAGGAGTCAAAGTTTATAGCTTTAGATAAAACTGCAAAGGAAGCAGAATGGCTTCGAAACTTTGTGGAAGATATCCCGATGTGGGAAAAACCAGTGCCAACTTTATGTGTACACTGTGAGAGTTAGTGAGCTATCTCTCAGGCACTGAGTAAGTTATAAAATGGCAAATCTCGAGAATGATATAAGACCATTTAGACAACTGATCTCACAACGGCCGATAACTTAGCGGATCTGTTTCCCAAAAAGTTATCCCCGAGATCAAGTTTGTTAAATCATCAAAAGGAACGGGTTTAAAGCCTATAGAAAAAGATGACGTTTGACAGATACCCAACCTATGTGACTGGAGATCCCAAGATCTAGGTTCAAAGGGAAACAAAATTAAACTGATTCGAGTTGAGCACTGTGAGACTATGTCTCTGCCCAGTTCCTAGGATGATAAAACAGTGCTACCTGTGGATAGTGAGGATAAGCGTTGGCTTTTAATGATTGCATAGCTGTGTAGATAGTGGAGTGTGACAGGACACTTCTGAAAACAAGCTAATAAAATATCACCTTGTGAAGTGTGAAATGGGGCCGTTTCTAGGAGAATGAAGGATAAGGCTATATTCTCCAAATTCACTCACGAATACCAGGAATGTTCAAGGCCAAAATGAACCCAATAGAGAACAAAGTTCTACGAGAAAATGTCGTTGTGCGATATCTGTTGTATCAGTTTACATCAAAATCCGGGTGGTTCAAGACATCATGTTCACCTCCTGGCCGAGTAAACGCAACAGATATTAAAATTGTTTGGTTCAAAGCTGAAAAACGCTACCTTTCAGTGACAGTTACATTTTCGTATACTCTCGAAAGTCTGTCTACGTCTAGATGAGTCTAGTCAAGTATGTCTAGTAAAGTCTAGTCTGTACAATTTTCATATGTTCTAGAGTCATTTCTATTCATGTGGGGGATTGTTGGAACTAATTTTTTGTCAAAGCCTGAGGGTTTGATAAAATTGTGTTAGTGTGAAAAGAAATGAGTTAAGCTCTTTCTAATGAAATGTTTTCATTAACCGAGAAATGTTTTCTCGTGTATATATGTTGGAATGGTTGTGTCTTAAATGAACAACATGAGAGAAGAAAAGCCATACGTGCGACGTTCGCATCTTGGGCCTTGATTGGGCCCGTGGACTTTTTGAGGTATCGATCGATACCCCTTGGTATCGATCGATACCCAGCGGGCCGACTTAAAAATCGCAGCCGCCTAGGTTATTCTAGAAATATTCCTTTTCTGTCATGGAAAAACCCTAGCCTCTTTCCTATATATACAACACGATTTTCACCTAAAAGATCATCCTCTGATACACAAAAAACACTTACTAAAAGTTCTAGCAATCGTTTCTTCAATTCCCTACTGTTTAGAGTAAGTTTTAATTTCGAGAGTATCGTAGAATAATGGTCGATAGATATGAATCATGGTGTTGATGATTCAGTTAAACTTTGGTTGTATCCTGGGACTCATGGATCTATAAAACCCCGTCACACTACGGGAGATTCTTAGAGTTAAGGAAAGAGATTTATCTCGCCTCCTCAGATCTTGTATTGCTTTATCGTTTATAAATCGTCTGTTCCTTAAACTGTTTATTTACATATTATTGTGATTAAATCTTTCCTGTCTGTAGTGTAAATTTTGGTCCTACACAAACAACTACGGTAACACTGAAACAATGAAACAGAGAAGCTGATGCGGTGAGACCACAATGACTTCACTCACTGTCATTAAGATGGTAAACTATACTCTCACTGTCATTAAGATGAACTTTAAGTTTTATTGAGACTTCAGTCACTGTCATTAAACTTTACGTTAATTTGTTTGATTAAAAAAATTATGTCGACAACTCTCTAGATAAAAGTTCCCAACATAAACAAATTTACACTCTGACAAAAAACAAAAACAAATTTACATTGAGAACTTTCAAATAGAAACGAGCATTTCAAACAAACATTTGGTAAACGTCAACATTATGACTTTTTTGGTTCATAAATCTAAGGGATATATAGCTTGAAAGCTCATTCGTATAAATAAATAAATATATAGTTTTCAAAAGTCATCTAAGAATATATAAATCAACAGTTTAAAATCAAATCAACTACAAATATAAATCATTTGTGTATATAAATAAGTCTAATGTGTTGAAAAACCCATCCAACAAACAAATTAGTCAATAGTTGTAAAATAAAATGATTTCACAAATAATAAAATTGATAATATCATTATCTTTTTGAAATATAAATTTAGTAATCAACAAAAAATGTTATTTACTTAGTTAAAAGCTAAAGTAAAACAATAAAAAAAATGTTGACAAAGAGTTAAAAATAAAAACAATTGCAAGAGTATGAAGTTAAAGTAATTCACTATCAGGAACCAATGTTAAAGTAATTCACTATACTTGCTCGATTCTTGGTAGCGAAGAGCGGAGATACAATAGTTACATGTTATACTTATAAATAGTGCGGACGAGATAAGTGGGATGATGGTTACGATTGTCGTCTCCCAGTATGTGCCTTACACATAATATTTCTTTGTTTGGAAGACCAAACGAACCAAAAACCGATCGATCGAGAATATGAAATATGTGAGAAGGAAGGTGCTGAATAGTGTTAGACCAGGTCTGGATGATGTGACTGTCAATAAACATTTTACACAACTCGTACCAAATCGTAAATGTATAAAAACAAGCAAAATATAGAAGTTTCATCCCATTCACAAATCTTGAAAATAATTGTGAAGTGCCCTAACTGCGTATACGATCTTCCATTAAGACATGATTTTTGTTACATATATTGTTTTTAGTCGATGTATGTGTTTAATTCTTTAAATTTTACAAAGATGGTATATTTATTTAAATTTTACAAAGATGGTATATTTATTTTAAAATTAAATTTTACAAAGATGATATACACTTTTAAAATTCGAGCAATTAAACAAGTTATTATAAGGAGTTTTTACGTGTACGACTAGGGGTGTCAAATTGGTTGATCCAAACCAAATCAATCCATTAATTCATTAACTCATTACTAAATGAGTTATGGTTTTATCCAACTCATTAAGCAAATTGTTTGGATCAAACCATTAACTCATTATGTTAATGAGTTAATGGTTTTAATGAGTTTACCTATTAAATATTGAAACCTTAAAACCCAAAATCCATAACCCCTAATGCTAATCCTTCAAAATTTTGGGAGCATATAATATATTTTATAGAAACACCTTATCGAAACATAGAACCTTGTGGACCAGTAGTTCCACTAAACTCAAACAACTGAACATACTCTGTTTTGTATCTTGAAAGTGAAACAAAGTTAAAGTACTGTAACGACTTGATCAATCATCTTCAAATGGCAACGAACCAGTCACATCCAAGGATAAGATCAAATGGCAACGAACCAGTCACGACTTGATCAATCATCTTTAATAACCCAGCCTTCAATTTCAGTTTTTCCTTCTCCCAATTTTTAACCACATCTTTTGCAGCAGTGTTTCTAGTATAACACTTATAATCCTGATTCAAGTATCTAAGGTAATCCCTAAGCTTCTCATATTTAACAGCAAGAAAAAGAAGATTATGTCGAATTATCACTCGGCTGAACTTCTCCCTAGCAACTTTATCATCATACATCACTAGCCTTTCTTTAACATTCAAACCCAAATAGCATTTCTTGTAATGTTGTCTCAGATTAGATGTTCCACTGTTTTGCAACCACAAATAACTTTTTGGGCATTTCTTACAATATGCCCTTTGTTCACCATGATCATCTGTTCCTACACTAAAATACTTCCACATATCTGATCGCTTACTTCTTTTAGCAGGACGAGAAGAACTTACAAGCGTTCCAATGGCTGATGATTGTGTTCTACATTGTGTTCCACCACTAGGAGGATTTTCTTCTTCACTCTCCATCACTGTAAAACAAACACAATTCAGAATCAAGTTATAGTGTTAAGAAGCTTGATTCTGCTTACTTGGCCTTCTTCGATCACAACAAAATCTCAACTTCTTCAAACCCACATTTTTTTTCTGAAGACAATACACAAAAGAGTAATCAAACGAAATTATATTAAAAACTACAAAAGAGAGATTTTGTTTTTCCATGCGGATCAGTTCCTCTGAGATCGGATCCGGAGATGAGAATCAAAACGAGTGATCGTCAGAATTAGAGAAGATAACTTATATTCGATCTCATGAAATCCGAGGAAACAAGAACAAAATTTTATCGTCAGAGTTAGAGAAGATAACTGATATTCGATCTCATGAAATCCGAGGAAACAAGAACGAAATTTTCAAAAGGGAAACGTAAAATCCGAGAATCAGGCAGAGGGAGTACCTGAAGAAGAACAAAACACGGCGGTGAAGAAGATTACAACAGAAGAGCAGCACCGTCGACGGCGAAACGGCTCCGTTGCAGGATTTCTGTAATTTGGTTGATGAGTGCTTGTTGGTTGATGAGGGTTTGAAGAAATTAAGAGACGCGATAAGAAGATTAAGAAAAGTTCATTAAGATCATCACAATCTCCTCCTATAAGATTGGGAGAAAACACAAAATTGAGATCTGGAAGAAAAAGAAAAAAAAGGTCGAGATGGAGAAGGCTGAGAGAAAGGGAGATGTTATTGGTTTGGTTATGGGTAAACCATTAACCCATATCTAACCATATTAACTCAACTAATTAAAACCAATAACCATTTAAACCAATAATCCATTATAATCTAAATTTCCAACTCATTGAATTAATGGATTGGTTTGGATCAACTCATTACATTTAAACCATTATGACATCCCTATGTATGACCACTTAATGAAAATATTGTTTATATACTAGCATCTAACATTTTATAAAAACTGGAAAATAACTAACATTTAGTGAATTGTACACGCGTTGATTTTCCAGTCGTACTCATGTACAGTACTACACGAATCAACGATGTACTGTACACAAACCAATAACAAGTATGGACAAAATCATATTTTCTATAAAGAAAATATTACTTAATTTTTAGAATTTATAAAGTATTAAATTACAAATTATGTTTTGATTAAGTGACATTTATACAAATATCTCTTTTATAGCTCAATGATTATTAAGTTGTCGATGGTTTCTAATTCTTTTCCTTTGCACACGCGTGATGTTTTCACCTAATTAAAACCTCATAAACTTCTCTCGTACTTTCCACATCTCGAACTATTTAGAAACTTGTATATATTGTAAGGAAAAAAACAAATAGTATATCAATAAATAGTTCCTTCGTATATGAGTATATCATGCGTGTCTCCTCTCATGTGGTTTTTATTATTTTTTGTAGGTATTGAAGATGGCGACTTGGTTAGTGAATTAATTTAAAACATAAAACATGTTCCACGGGATAGAGTCAGGCTGTCAGGTGTCTATTACAATAGGAGATGATGGCACGTGTCAATATCCCAACGGTGGACCAAGTCGACGCCGGCTTCCAGCTGGACGGTTCAGGATGTGGGCTGGCTGCTTCCACCTATCTCTTTGATTTTGAAAATCGGTGCTGAGATATGCTTCTATTCTTTAAAACGACGGAGACTAATTATTTCTCTATTATTTGAATTTGATTAGAGACTAATTTTTTCTCTATTATTCAGCCGATTAGAGAGACTAATTATTTCTTTGTTTATTGTTTATGTAGATTAGGTCTCGCATGATCCGCATGAAAATAATAAAATATTCAAATTTTAAAATTGATAATCCTTGTAATTATGATCCATATAATTAGATTCTAAATTAAGATCGGTTTAGTGATTCACAAATTATATTCTATTATTCACAATTAAAAAATTAGAAATTGATTTATATTGGTTTCAAAAACATAATTTCTATTATATGATAGTTTCTGTTTTTTTTTTCATTTTAGTAATTTTCATTTAGAAAAACAGAATTCATTTTTTTTTTGAAATAACTAAAAATATGAAAGTTTATATTATTAAGTTGACACATGTTACGATCTAAATTAACAATAACACATATCATGATCTGATGAGTTATAATTATTATACATGTCACATTCTTATCGAACGATTCAGATTTTTATATAATAAAATTATTTAGAAAGATCAAAAAAAAAATAGTCTTCGTCGGTATTCTGTTTATTTAAAAAGCGTATAACATAGAACATCGGCCGTATTATATATATTCACATCTTGATTAAAGTTTAACTTAAATAGCCTCTTATTTCAATAGGGGAAAAAGAATCAGTCAGTTGATAACTACGACTTTGAAATCCTTGAAAAATGTTTTATGGCTTTGTGTGATGACTAATATAAACTGTAATAGTGTTAAACATGTTGTATTAGTATGTGGATATGCAAAGCCGTGCTTATATTTATAGGGGCCCAAAGCAAGCTTAAAAATTAAGATTTTTAGTATTTAATTTTTTTTGATAATATAAAAAATAATTAAAAAACAATAAGATAAAAAATTTAAACCATAGTTTTTCTTCATTTATTTCCTACAAACTCTTTCACTATACTTTCACGATCGAGTTTTTTTAACCAACTCTCTTTTCATAGATATGCGGACAGACGGCGGCTTTCTTTCCGGTGAAATCGTCTTTCTGTTTTAAGGTTAGTATTTATTAGGGATTAACACATATGATAAATAGTGTTAAAAATTGTTTTTATTTCTTAAAAATATCATTTTTCAAAAAAAAACAAGTAAAAAAGAAAGTTTCTATTTCAAATTGGTTTGAACTCATATATAATAAGTCTAAATTTTAATCAATGACCACTATACCAAATAAAAAATTTAAGCAAAATTTGGAACCCCTAAAATTTATATATATATATGGGGCCCTAGACTAATGTTTTATTCCTATTAAGCTAAGCACGCTCCTGTTGATACGTTAGCAAATGCTTTCTTGAATATTCAGTTATATGAATATATTTATTTGAGGGAGCTGATGATATGATTACAAAATGTAAACGAAATCAACGAGTCCCGGAAATAGATGTTTATAGTTCCCCTGGATGCATGATCATTATATATATGTTCCAAGGAATAATGGTATTGGGCTTTTTGCTTATACTTGTCCATATCACATGAGCCCAAACCTATTCGACAATCGACATTAGGAAGCCCGGACGTCAAAGAAGACAATAATTAATAGCATGCCATGCTCATGAATTATTATTTTTTTGTAAAGAGAGAAACTGAGAGAGAGAAAGAAACTGAGAGAGAGAGAAATTGAGAGAGAGAAACTGAGATCCACTTCTTTTTGTCTTTATCATTGTCAATTTTGGCGCCGGTTTCCTCCGGTCACCATGGTAAAGAAAAAACTCCTTAAAAAGAAATCTTCAGGTTCGATCCCCTCTGTATCAGCCAACTCCTCTGCATCTCAAAGCAAATCTGCGTCTAGTTCTCAATCGGCCGCAACTAGCACCATCCCTTCAAAAGCCAAAGCCAAATCTTTACCTGGGTCACCAGCTAAACATTTGTCTTCTGAAGCTTCTTTTCTGCTGCATTGCCTGTCATTTCCGACCAGCAACAGCAAAAGGAACCAGCTACTGTTCAGATCCTAGATCTGGAATCCGTACATGCTCAAAACGAAGGCTCAGCCGCATCCTCAACCAATCCTGCTCATCTCTCCACCCCTGCTCAAGCAGACCCGCCACCTGTGGTTACTCCGGAAACTAATCAGGCTCAAACAACCACCAAAGACCCGTGCTTGCTATGGAAAGATCTTGTGAAAGGTCCCACAACTAAGCTTGAGCCCAAAGGTGTTCCTTTCACACTTGAATCGGGAGAATCATGTGTCAAGATTCCTAACTCAGTCATTGAAAAAAATAAAAAAGCTTGGGACACGTTCATTTTCGGACAATTTTACGAGGAGCCACCGCCTCGCGGTGCTGTTCACGCGATTGTAAATAGAATTTGGAGTCCACAACAACGCAATATCTCCGTCTCCAAGATGGACGGGCACGCTTTCCTCTTCCGCGTCCCCTGCCCACAAGCTCGGCGTTATATTCTCAGCCAAAGTTTATGGCAAGTCGACGGGCAGACAATGTTTATCGCGAAATGGTCGCCGGGACTCCAGCGTAAAAAGCCTGACCTATCAATGGTTCCAGTTTGGTTAGACGTCACGGGAGTCCCTCTTCAATTCTTCAACCGTGAGGGTCTTCAAGAGATCGCCGGTATGGCTGGCAAGCCTATTTGCCTGCACCCGTCGACAGAGAACCTGACAAACATCGAAGTAGCTAAGGTGTACACAATTATTGATCCAAGGAAACCTATTCTAGAAGGTGCGAATGCCCAATTTGAGTCAGGTGAAATCAAGAGAATCAAAGTGTCGAGTTCTTGGTTGTGTTTGCAGTTTCTGCAAGAAGATTGGACACACGGTCTCTCGATGTACAGCAGCTCCTCCAACTTGTGTTGCATGCAAGTCAGTAAAGCACAAAACCGAGAACTGCCCCAGAGCGCAAAAAATACAGAACAAAGGGAAAGCTCCTATTGCTAGCCAATTGCCCATAGTCCCTCAGACCCCTTTTACGCTTAATGCAACTTCAGAGAAGCCGGTGACCAAAGCATGGGCTCCCAAATCCAATAACCAAGTTTTTGTTCCGATTGCTGCCCACTCTCCAGTTGTTCAAGTGTCTATCAAGCAGCATATTCCCCCCGCCCTATGGCATCGTCGCCACAGGAACCCACCATTCTATAATTGCTCGCTCAAAAGTCCTCTTGAAGATTGCTGCTGAAGGTAGCTTGTGTGTGGATCTTCGAGCAAACGTCTTCTCTGCCCCCAGACAACCCCAAACCTGTCAAAAGCTCAAGTGTGTCAAGCAGGGAAACCTCGGATTCAGAATCCTTGTCTGATGATGATGACAACCCCAACGAGGGTCATGACAAATTCATCAAGGTGGTTAGTAAAAGGGTAAGAAACAAGCAGAAATCTCAAGTTAGGACTGGAGTCCCTTTAAACCTCTAAATATATCCATTTTATGGATATTTTGTGTTGGAATATCAGAGGGTTTAGTGATCCTGTAAAGTGGCGTGGTTTTAAGAAGTGGATGAAGCATCACCAACCAATTTTTGGGGGCCTCGTTGAGACCCATGTCAATCCTTCAAAGGCTCAAACTATAATTTACCGAGCCTTTCCTGGTTGGTCTTTTGAGTGTAATTACGAGTATTCCGATTTGGGGAAAATATGGTTGCTTTGGCACCCTTCTGTAACCGTCACGGTTTTATCCAAGTCTCTTTAGATGATCAACTGCATTGTCAAATTGCTGTCTGTTTCGTTGGAGATTGCAATCTCTATGGTGTATGGTTCAACCTCCAAAGATGTCCGGAAACTTTTGTGGTCTGAAATTGAGTCGTTGGCCTTTTCTACTCAGTCTTCTGGTTTGCCTTGGACAGTCTTGGGTGACTTTAACCAGACTCTCTCTGCTTGCGAGCACTCCTCTGCAGACCTGTTCTCATCTTCTCGTGGTATGAGAGACTTCAACCAGTGTGTTCAGCGGTCAAGTCTTTTGGATCTTCCCTTTTGTGGCAACTCCTATACCTAGACCAACAAGCAAGGTGCTGGTATTGTGGAAAAGAAACTTGACAGGATCCTTGTGAACGACTAGTGGCTTCTCTCGTTCCCTGACTCTCTTGGAGTGTTTGGTGAACCAGGTATTTCTTATCACAGCCCTTGCTGTATTTTTCTTGACTCCAAAAAGCTTAAGTTGAAAAAACCGTTCAAGTTCCTCTCATTGCTGAACCATTATCCCGAGTTTGCTGAGTTTATAAAGGAATGCTGGGAATCCTTCTCTTTTGCGGGCTCAAAGATGTTTTGTGTGTCTAAGAAATTGAAGGAGTTGAAGCCTATCATTAGAAACTTTAGCCGCCAAAACTATTCCAATATCGAAAAGATAGTTGCTGAGTCCTTCTCTTACCTTCTGGTTTGCCAGCAAGAGCTCCTAAGATCACCATCTGTTATCGCTGCTGAATTGGAGAAAGAAGCTCATAGGAAATGGTATAATCTAACAAAAGCTGAAGAATATTTTCTATTACAAAGGTCTAGATTTAATTGGTTGGAGGCTGGTGACTCAAACTCCCCTTTTTATCATCGTGCGATCAAAGCTAGGGAAGCTCAGAATACAATCCATTTCCTTCTCGATCAGAGTGATGTTGTTTTGGATTCAGTTAAAAGTATTCGAGATCATGTTGTGAGCTATTTTCAGTCTCTCCTTGGTGGTTTAGTAGCTCCCTCTTCCTGTTCCCGAGAGGAGATCTCCTTCTTGCTCCTTTTTAGGTTCTCCCCATCAGCTGTTTCTTTGCTCTCGGCTCCCTTCTTTGATGTTGAAATCCAGCATGCTTTCTTTGTTCTCCCTAAGAATAAGTCGCCTGGTCCAGACGGTTACTCAGCAGAGTTTTTTACAACACATTGGAAAGCAGTTGGCAGCGACATGATTGCGGCAGTCTCTGAATTTTTCCAGTCTGGTCAGATCCTGAAACAATGGAATCCCACGATCCTGTCTTTGATTCTCAAAAAGACAAATGCAACAAGAATCTCAGAGTTCAGACCTATATCTTGATGCAACTCTGTCTACAAAGTGATCTCCAAACTTCTTGCCAACATGCTGAAACAGGTTCTCCCTGATCTCATCTCGGATACTCAATCTGCTATTATTCCAGGACGCCTTCTTGCAGAGAATGTCCTCTTGGCTACGGAGCTGGTTCAGGGATATAACTGGAAGTCTATCTCTAAGCGATCCACACTGAATGTCGATCTGAAAAAGGCTTTTGACTCAGTAAATTGGGATTTTGTGATCAACACACTTCTTGCTCTAAATTTCCCTCCTGTCTTCATAAACCTGATCCGCCAGTGCATCTCAACCACGAGTTTCTATGTCTCTTTAAATGGTGAGCTTTGTGGTTATTTTAAAGGAACAAAAGGCCTAAGACAAGGTTGTCCTCTCTCGTCGTACCTCTTTGTCCTTGTAATGGAGGTTTTCTCTCAAATGCTCAATCGCAGGTTCAGAAATGGTTTCATAGGTTTTCATCCAAATGCATCAGATCTAAAAGTCATTCATCTGGTTTTTGCTGATGACATTATGGTGTTCTTTGATGGAGAAAAGCAATCTCTAGAAAGTATCGCAGCAACTCTAGAAGACTTCTCAATCTAGTATGGTTTAACAATGAATAGAAGCAAAACGGATCTTTTTATCGCAGGCTTGAACCAGGATGAAACTGATGGTATTTCAAACCTTGGTTTCAAACTCCGTTCACTGCCTATCCGATATCTTGGTCTCCCTCTGATGCACAGAAAGATGCGGTTATGTGACTATAGACCCCTCCTGGATCAGATCTCAAACAGGTTTACTTCTTGGACTTCCAGGGCTCTCTCCTTTGCTGGCAGGAAAGAACTTATCCTCTCGGTTATCTATGGCTCTGTCAACTTCTGGATATCTACTTTTACCCTTCCAAAAGGGTGCCTTAAAAAGATTGAAACGCTTTGTTCCCGATTTCTATGGAAAGGTGATATCACGAGGAAAACAGTCGCAAAGATGTCATGGGTTTCGATTTTCTTACCAAAAGATGAAGGCGATCTAGGGTTGAGGAAATTCCAAATATGGAACAAGGCCCTCTCGTTGCGTCTAATATGGCTCTTATTCTCCAACAGTAGCTCTTTGTGAATCCAATGGTTTAAAGCAAACATGATAAATGATGGAAACTTCTGGAGCATTGATGACAAAAAACAATGCTCATGGACTTGGAAATCTCTTCTTCATCTACGTCCCTTGCTTCTCGGTTCTTGAGAGGGATAGTTGGCAATGGTGAGACTCTGAGCTTCTGGTTCGATTATTGGACTCCATTAGGCCCCCTCATCAATCTGTTTGGTCCTAGAGGTCCTCGAGAACTTTGCTTGCCTCTGTCCTCCTCGGTATGCTCTGCTTATTCTCCAACAGGCTGGAAATTGAGAGGCACCAGATCTAGAGAAGCTGAGCAGCTTCATTATTACATATCATCTATACCTCTTCCATCTCTTTCAACAGCGAAGGATTCCTTCATATGGCATGTGAAGGAGACTGACCTCCGTTCATTCTCGGCAAAGCTAACTTGGGATTCTCTCAGAGAACGAGCTCCTCGTCAAGTCTGGACCTCTAATATCTGGTTCAAAGGACATATCCCGAGGCACGCTTTCACAATGTGGGTTGCTCACCTTGATAGAATTCCTACCCGAAACCGGCTTTCAAGATGGGACATACAAATCCCAAACTGTTGCTGTCTTTGTAACTTTCATGAAGAGACTCGTGACCACCTATTTCTCAGATGCGAAGTGAGTGAGCAGATTTGGGGTTTCATCATCCGCTGGCTTGGCTATAGAACGTTCTTCTTTCACACTTGGACGTTTTTCTCTTCTTGGCTAGGACACAAGGATAACACATCTCCGAGAATCCTTCGAAGACTAGCAGCTCAAGCCACCATCTACAACATATGGAGAGAGAGGAACGCAATGCTTCACAGCAACATCGCCACGGCTCCGCAGGTAACCTTCAAGGCGATTGATTGTCTTATTCGTGACACGGTTCTCGCAAAAAAGAAACGCAAAAGCATTAGTGATCTGATGCAAACATGGTTCACTTTTGCCTAGGCTCTTTCCCCTAGCTCGATTAACACTATAGGTTCTTCCCTGTATTTTATTTTTTTTGGTAGGGAAAATCTCTTGGAATTTTTGTTTTTGTAACTTATTACAAACCCTTTCATTACTTAATGAATATTCAAATGCTTAGTAAAAAAAAAATGAATTATTTTTGCCATAAGTTATATCATGTGCTAAAAAAATATCGTATCGACGGACCCATACACGAGCAGTCGAGCATAATCAATCAATCATCAAAAGTTTCACGTAGGGGGTTTATCCTAGAAACATGTTTAATATATGATAAATATTTGGGTAGAGACATAAGACATGACCATGAAATGAAACATGCATA
Organism: Eutrema japonicum; assembly: GCA_030161315.1. Classification (NCBI taxonomy): domain Eukaryota; kingdom Viridiplantae; phylum Streptophyta; class Magnoliopsida; order Brassicales; family Brassicaceae; genus Eutrema; species Eutrema japonicum. The sequence goes on from BSQW01000010.1 coordinate 34,848,366, forward strand.
TAAATCAAATATATAATGTATATATACTATATGTGAGTATATATATATATATATATTTATATAAGATCATGGCATGTACAACTTGTTGCCGCACTTGCATCTCCAAGCTTCCGGGTAGTATTCGGCGGTGACAGGCGTACCCGGAGGTACCGGCACGTGCACAGGCTTGCACGGCGTGCATCTTCCACACTTGGCGGAGCACCGTGGCGGAGATGACCCGAGCCCCCTAAGAATCCGCCGTATTCCCGCCTCTTTACTCCGGTCACTGATGATCGTCCTCGTCTTCTTTATCACCATTGTACTGATCTTGACCTCCTAAACGCATATTTCAAAACCATATATATTGTCACATTTTCCACACAAATTAAAAAATGATATTGAACGTCATATATTTTCATATATCCTACTTGATTATATTCTTCTTCCGGAAAGAACACACAGTAACACAAACCAAATAATATTGTTAATCAAGAAAAAATATACTGATTTCTTGAATAAAATTCAAAGATTTTTTAAAATTTGGACTCAGTTTCAGTTGCTATCATTATAACACAGCGAGCGAACACTTAAGATGTAAGAATGAAATTTAAAAAAACTCTTAAGATGCGCAGAAGTTTGCTAAAATACGCATGATCTTGCTAAAATGCGCAGTTTAGGTAAGAACGTTTTTAAGACATGGCTGGGGGAGTGAGACAAGACCCGGGAATACCGCTCCGGAAAAAGCGCTACGCACATTACCAAAAAAAGGCAGAGAGAGTGTCAAGTTCCAAGAGGCTGTCATACGTTAACGTGCGCCGTGGGGGCGAGTAACTTGCTAATATTACCCATTCGATCGAGATCGAAACACAGACAAAAGCAAGGCAGGGACCTACAAGTGGAGAACGGACCAAAGCCGGGTACTGTCCTTGTCCTCGTGTGCTGAAGCGAATCGGACGGCTGAGATTCTCTGTACGAGTACATGGCATCTCTGCTGCTCAGTCAGTCTCGACATGCCGTCACAGTCGCTGACTGTTCAAGCGCATTTTAGCCACACACCCTTTTATTTGTGTAGTCCTTTTAGAGATCCCCACATTATAAGCTTATTTAAAATGTCTTTAATGATGAAATCAACATCAATCTTGTCCTCCAAAGACACTTGAATCAGGAGAAATAGAGACACTAAGCTATTTTTAGATTTTATGTGGTTATGTTTATTAGATATATAACACGGTATTTGAGCCCTTTTTCCTAATTACTTATTGACTCAACAACAAAAGAAGTTATATTAATGTTCAAAAAAAAAAAAAACCAAAAGAAGTATATTTTCTTTAAAAATTATTGGATCACGCAAGAGTGTGAGGATAAAACAGCTTACGAACCTGTGCATAGAAGTGCCCTAGTTTCCCAGAATTAGAGTTCCTAATATCTGCATTTTTCCAACAATATATAACATTTAAAAGATACTGTATAAGATATTTACAACAATATAACGATTCTATGTTACGTACAAACAAAATATTAGAAGATATTTATGTTGGAAAGATAAATAATTAAGTTTACCAAAAAAAAAAAGATAAATAATTAAGACTTGTAAGAATAATGAGAGTGATTGCATGATGCTAACGAGAAAAGAAAGATGCTTACATGGAGAAGAAAGTGAAGAGGGAGTAATGAAAGTGGTTATCACACAGAGGACGACAACGAAGAGTAGGAGTATATAAAAGAGACTGAACTTGGCTCTTAAGTTTTCTGATGATCGTAATGATGACAATGATGGTGATCTCTCCAAACCCATGATTACGAAACTTTCTGAAAACCCAACCTAAGAAGAAGCAGAGATTAGTTATGACTCCTCCAGGATAGTTTCATGCAAAAAACTTGGTGGGTTTATTAAAAACCAGAGATGAGAATGGAAATCAAGAAAAGATTATACAAAAAGATCATTTTTTTGTAATTTTTTTGTTGGTTTCTTATGATTTGGGTTTTCTCAAAAACGAGAGGGAGTAGTGGGAGTGGTTGAGACTGAGAGGAAAAAGAGCAAAATGAGTCGATTTTGAGAGAACAAGGAGGGGTTTGCTGCAAAATGTGCAATTAAATTTGGAAATTTTAATATAATAGGATAATACAATAATAGAGAAAAATTTAACAAAAAAATAATAATAATAGAGAAAAGGAGAGAAAGAGTGTAGGAAGAGAGAAGTAATTAAGAAAGGTACCTAAGCATTGCTAAGTTTGGGAGTTAGATTCTCCTGCACCCTATTCTCTCTGTCATTGCACCCTTCCTTTCCCCAGAATTTGCTTTTAACAATCTTCCAAGCTATACATATACACATCATGTTTATCTATTTTATCTTCTTATTATTATTTTTTTCTATGTTTCTTAATTAAGTTCTTATGTACATGCATGTGTATAGTATACACATGTATGTCACATCACATGAAAATAAGGTATGATTTCACGTGATTATAAAACTATAAAATCTCTTGATTTTTTTTTGTTTCTGAGGGTTTAACAGAGAGACTCTCGATTAGGGTTTTAGATAGTTTGTTAATTGGAATAAAATGATTGTTTATTAGTAATAGGTAATCATAATTATCAAGGCAGAGGGATAAGAGGTGACTGATTTGATCAGAGGAGAGGAATAAGGGAGGGCCGTAAGATGAAAGATGAGAGAGATTCCAAAGGCAAAGAGGTATGGACAAAACATCCCAACAAATGTGTAAGAATGGTTCCATGTTCATTCCTCATTTACACAATTATTATCTATAGTTTTATCAATAGTTATTTACTCCAATCAATTCACACAAAGTTTTATATACTAAGGATTCTTAATAGGAAAAATAGCAAAAACAATATTCAGTTTAAACGGTGCATTCACAGTAGGAATGGCAAACAAATTGTTGTATCAAAGCTAAAAATGGAGACTAGATATGGAACATAGAATGTGATAGTGTTATATTTATGCGTCACTAGTAGAGTTTAAATCCGTCTAATATTGTTAATGCATGTTGGAACAAAAAAAGTTTTAACAATGAAAGTAGCAATATCATCTATCTTTTGATTTTTTTTGTTTCTTAGCTAGATTATTAATTATGGTAGACCAAAGAAACAATAATTAAAAATGATGAAATTTTAGCATTGAACATGAGTGAAACAATTAATTTTCAGAATGGAAGGTTTATAGGTTTGAATCAAATATAATAATATATCAATGTTTTCAACCTTTTTATTATAGATACGCGATCTAGTATTAAAGATAACCATATATTAATCATCGCAATACCAAAATATTATTTTTGGAGATCTTGGAACGGATGATGACCTTTACGATGTTTTTACTGCTAATGAGTGCGTTGGAATGCAATAAAGTATGACTATGATACGATTTCACCGACAACTCCTAGAATTGACAACCCAAATATTTATCATTTGTACGTAATTTAGTTTGTGAAGTTTTGTAATTCAACGTAACACCATAATTTTTTCTAGGTCAAATTGACAAGCCAAATATTTATCCTTTTTTAGGATATATAATTCATGTTCACCCTTATTGTGTGTTAACATTGGAAAAATACCAGTATATATATATATATATATATATATATATATATATATATATACTTTTAAATTTTTGTTAGGATCTCTAAAACTCAAAATATAGCTGATAGCTTTAAAGATGTAGATGTTTCTGTTAAAGAGCCCAAACCCTAGCTAGAATCAGATATTTGAGTTTGTAGTTTAAACGCTAAACTTAATTTGTTTGGGGATTTTGTATTTAAAATTTGAGTTTTGAGAATGATTTTGGTATTCAAAAGTTTATTTTTATTTTAACATGGCGAACTAAAAACTCACTTTTTGTGTGGATTGGCTGAATGATTAGAAGAATCTCGACCGAGGTTCTTACATCCTAGATTCAAGATCGGAGCATGTTATATATAGTAATGTTTCAAATATCATTCGATCATGTAATTTCTAACCTTTTTCTTTTATAATTTTTCAATTGAGCTAATGAAACTTGAAGATTGGTTAAATTTTAACAAAACTAATGCTAAATATAACTAAGATATAAAGTCCATTTTCTAGAACGAAAAGCCAAATTTAAACCAGCTTTATGTATAATATTTTCTTATATTCAGTATCCAGATCAAATTAAATTCAACTTCTTAGCTAGGAAACAAATAATTCAAGTTTGAATAAGAAAAAATGTTGATTTTAGAAACGTACGTACTTAAGATAAACAATTATTTTCGTTATGAATGGCGATAAATGTGTTCTAAAATCGTTAGGCACCATTTTTATTGATGAGTGTTTGGAGCTTCCGATACTTTGAACCCGAATTCGTTTGCCAATATTTTGACTCCATCAAATTTCGTAGACTGTGATTGCAATTTTTTGTAATAGAATTGAAACATAAAAATTCGCACACAAAAACAAAAAACAGATATTAAGAAAAGAACAATAAAATGTTTTTTAAAGTAATATATGGTCATATTAGTACTATACCTAGTTCCAAAACTTATTTAAAAGTTAATACATAACTTCGGGAGTTGATATTTTCAAGATTCTCATGTTTCTTCCCACACCGTCTCCATCACAAATTAGGATTGATATCATGTTCCAATTTAAAATGAATTTCTTTATGATTCAAAAATTTCAAGATCAATGAAAATAGAAAAAAAAAAATTTGGAAGAACATTTTGTCACCCATACTTCGAACACCAGAAAAACAACACATGAGCTGATACTATACCTAGTTTATCTGCTATTGTTGAATATTTGAATTACCTTCATTATCAACGAAGAGAGAATACAGAAATATTCGTGTATAGGAAAATATTGAGATGGTCACATGCCAAGGTAAGTATCTCTATCCCTGACACACCACTTCTCAATTATTTTTATAATAAGGTTTAATACTAACATCTGACACACTGTATCCCTTTTTTCCTTCATTTTACCATGTTATTGCTATTGAAATTTCATTTTTGTTTCTTGATTGAGACAGATGGGACTTGCATTGTTTCCTATCTATTATGTATGATTCAAAGATGTCAAGAATCATGCAGAAAGAAACACACTATAATGTTCAAAAAAGAAGAAAGAAACACACTATTTGTTTCTTATAGGCCAAAGAAACACACTATTCTTTTCTTAGGCCAATCAAATAAAAAGAAAACACATCAGTCTTAGGATCTGAATGATCACGCATTCACCACAATCAAACAATCAAATGCAGAACGCGTCACCATTCATTCAAAAAGCATAATGTCAATATATATGTGCCCCGCAAAGAAGAAAACTTGGCTCATATTCCGCAGGTTATGTGTTCGATCTCAAATAGCAGACGTTTGCAGGAGGCAAGACTTATAGATACTTCTTCTGTTCCATTATATAGGATATATAATGTTTTAAAGATTTTTTCTTGTTTTATTTAACATGAATTTTCAAGTTTGTATGCAAATATTAAATACATTTGATATACTGTGTCTATTTTTATAATACTGTGTATTTTATGATTGGTTAAATTATTTTTAATTAGATATTAAACTAATTTTTTATGTAAGAAATGAAAAATATATATTCTTTTAATATGTGTGCTAACCCAACCAATTTATATAACAGAACATATATAGGGAGAGTAGCTTATTTTCCAGATTTCCTACAAAAGAAATTAAATTATAGTAATACGTAATAATTTATGACTTTGTTTTTATCGATCAGTTTTATTTCTCCAAATGTTATTTTGGTATTTAGAATGTGTTGGGGAAAAAAACACTTAGTTAAAATTTGATAAATGCTAATTACCGCAAAAGACAAAATTATAGACGATATTTTCTACTACAAAACCTCCGCATCTAAACAAAAAACATTGCAATTCCCAAGTTCCTACCAATCCAATATTTGTTGTCACTAATTTTGGGACAGATTTAAAACAATTATTTTTTAATTTTCAATTTTTTTAAAAAATATATATAGATGACGGGTCCTGTGGAGGAAGATAGGGAGTTTGGTAGTCTGTTGGCGGAATGGTGATGGATCCAACTAGGTCTGGGCATATTATCCGGATCCGAAAATCCATATCTGAAAAATTGAAAAATTCGGATTCGGTTCGGATTCGGTTAATATCCGAAATATCATATGAAATACGAAATCCGTTCGGATATCCGAACTAACCAAACATATAATATTTCGGTTATACTTCGGATCGATTTTTTTGGGTTTTTGGGTTTTTCCGGGTTTTTTTGGATATTTTTCGATTTTTTGGTTGTATTCGGTTGCAATATAACCGAATAATCCGAATCATAAATTTTTTCATAAATCCGAAGTTTTCATAAATCCAAAAATTTTCATAAGTCCAAATTTTTTTTTTTCCTGTTTTCGGATATTTTTTGATTTTTTTTGTTGTATTCGGTTACAATAAATCCGAATAATCCAAATAATATGAATAATCTGAATTTTTTCGGATTAATTGCGGATCTTGATTTCAATATCCAAACCGAACCGAATCCGATTAAAACCGAACCGAACCGATCCGAAAAATACAAAATATCCGGATGAATATTAAATTCATGAATCCGAACATCCGAAAGATCCGATCGGTTCGGGTTTGAATATCCGAAAGCCCATGCCTAGATCCAACGAGTCATTGTAATTTTTATCAATTCAAATCTATACGAGTACTTTTGTAATATGTTTTCAAATATTCCTTATATTTTAAAATAAATTGAACATATTATCAAACATATATTAAACTTGTTACCAAATATTTATTAAATCTATTATAAACTTAAAAATTAAAGATATTTGAATCAATAATACTTAACTTAGTTATTATTCGTCATTTTTAGTTTTTGAATTGAGATTTCAAAAAGCAACATTTCAACGTGTAAATTTTGCTTGTTGAAAACTTCATAATGGTGACTTTCGCTAATTAATTAGTTTGCATGATAAGTTTGTTTATTGATTCTGCCACATAAATTGTAATTATTCCCTATTCAACCAAAATCAAAATCCTTCAAAAGGAAACTACGATCCTATATATATCCACAATGATAAAACTTTCCTACATTTCCACCATACCTATTTATACTTTCATCATACCTACATTTCCACCATACCTATTTATAGTTTCATCATCATTCATCAACACAATTGTAAAATAAGCTATGTATCTTGATAGTTGATAGCCTTTTCCGTATTTCATATGATCATATATATCTAGAGAAGATCTCACATGATATCTAGATACGCTCTCTTTTCACAAAAGTGTAAATAAAACTGATTGAGTACTGATCAATTCAGGTCCGAGGAGAGAAAAAAGAGAAGATGGAGTATGGCAGATGGAGGAAAGCCAAAAGCTGAAAAGAGAGAAGAAAGAGAAAGAGACAAGAGATGCACGAGTGTGTTGAATTCATCATGCTTTGTGTGTTTTCAGTATTTGGACCACCTCCTTCTTTTTTCTTTTCTTTCTCCTTCGTTTATTATCAAGATATAATTCTAAGTAAAATACTAAATACGACATCAAGATACATAGAGTCTAGTAAGATTTACAAATCTTCCTTCACTTGGGTTCATTATGGATAATCGTATTCGTTTATATGGACGAGTTACTAAAAATGGCATAAATGCATTTCTTAACACAAAAACATCGTTCTACCAAGAAGTGTTTGGGAAGTCATTTTACAGTCAACGTTTACGAAATTGAATTTGTTCCACGGACCACTGTTCAATCATTTCATTCTATTATTAAGCGGATTAATTACCAACTGAAATATTAGTATCATATAGAAGAGATATAGTAATATTATGTTATATATAGTAAAATTAGGGTTAATAGTATATGTTAGTCATTTACGTTTGCATGTGAAATCATGATAAAATAGGAGGAATTGCTCCCTCAGACATTTCTCGTCATCATTTTTTATATCTTATGCCGGATATGGGCCAACAGCTTAGAAGAATAAACGGGCCTTAAAAATGAGGCCCAGTAAGTATGACATGTCTAACTTTTTATCTTGGGACAAGCACTTTGATTTCAGAGCTGAGACAAATATGAGTGCAAATCAGCTTTAACCTGAGAACCCCATCACAAAATTTTTAACAATTTTTTTGTTGAGAATTTCATCACAAAATTTTGCTTCTATTAGTGAGATACCCACAAAAGTATCTCATCAATATAATAATATTATTTTATTTTTTTAAAATTTTTTAATAAAATTAATTTTGAAAAATTTATAACATATTTAATTACATCTTAAATATATTAAATTATTTTAATTAGTTATATTTATTTATATTATCTATTATAGTAAAATTAATAAAACTGTAAATATTAATAATTTTAATAAAATATTAATAATAAAACACATTATAAATAATATAATCAAAGAGTTAAATTATCTTAAATAACACAATTAAGCATAAAATTACATTAATTTAAACTTATAAAAAAATAAAACTTAAATTTCTAGAAAACATAGATAAATAATAACAAAATTTTAATTTTGTTGTTAAAAAAACAAAATTTTAATTTTTGAAATCTCAGATTTTTTTCTGAAATCTTATATTATTGTATTAACTATAACATTACTAATTTATATTATATATTAACCTTAACTAATATCAATTAAAAACAATATTAATATATAAATTAATCTCATATTTAATGGAACTTGATAGATAGATAATTTTATTTTATGATTTATAAACAAATAAAAACTAAAAAATAACAATATATAAACTATTTAATTGATATTTTAAAGTGTTGGATATTTGTTTAATCACAAATTGCATGAACCATTAGAAAATTGACATGTGTCTCATGAGAGGGGTTCTCATGGGGTTCTCAAAATATCTCATTTGAGAACCGATTCTCACAAAAAAAATTCTAAATTTTATTTTTCTTTATTTTTTAATATAATTTAATATGAGATACTCATTGAAATACCCCCAATGGGGATGCTCTAATACTTTGCCTTTCTCTTTCCCTTAAAAGTTTGAATATTTGAAGAAGTATGAAACAAGAAGTTTAACACAGTTGAACAAATTAAATATTTAAATTAATTATGATTAAAATTATTAAACAATAAAATGTTTTGTTTTTTTTGTTCTTGCATGTTTAGTTACTTTTTTTAGATTTTATTTAGTATTTTAATACTTTTTGAAAAATTGTGCATAACTAATATTTTATGTACTATGCGATTCAACGATGTACAATACACAGACCAATAAAAATCATCATCATTTTGTACAGAAGTAGACAATTTTTTTTTGGAGTCAAAATCATAAAAACAAAATTTTAAAGTGATTTGAGTGCAATTTTTTGTTTTTAAAGATTAAGAGATTTTTTTTTCTTTTTTTGAGATCCGGATGTAATCCTAGGCCTTACGGCCCAACTAACCACCTAAGTGTAGCTTCTTTTTCGCGCAATTAGAGTTAGGGTGGCCAATGGGGTTCGGACCAAAGGAAGAGAGAGTTAAAGAAAGAAACAAAGAAAAGGGAGACAAGGGTTTTGTTTCTCCGCAACGGTACCTGTGGAGATTCATGAGGGTTTTCCCTTGGATTCCCATGATTTATTCAAAACACAAAAAAATAAAATAAAAAATTTTGAAAACTGGTGAAGATCAAAGCTTCTCAGTTCCAAACACGCTCTGTTTTCGATTTTTGGGAAATAAAAATAAAAAGAAAAATACAAAAAGGGAACTAAACGCCAATTATAGTCGATTTATGGGTTAGGAATCCCAGAATCATCACCATTAACAAGGCTATATATATATTTAAAAAATCTTGTTTATATCGTCTTATTAATTAGGAGCAAGATCTAAAAAAGAAGAATTTAGAGCATCATTAACCTTGATACCCAACAGGGTATCATTTGAATATTTTAATCATATATTTAATATTAATTAATTTGTTGAGATTAGATAAGAAACTCTTAATATTTATGTGTCCAATGGTGAGACTAATAAGGGGTTTTAAAATTTTTTTAAAAATTAATTTATTTTGAAAAAAATTTTGTTTGAAAAAACTTGTAAAAACATGATGCAAAATGAATTAAACTCGATTTTATTATTAAGTTGTGCGAAATTTTAGCCAAATATGCTCAACTAAATCAGCTTTCAATTTTTGATGCATTCTTTCCTCACGAACACGAGCTCGATTGACCATCATGTTGGTCACATTTGTAGCTGTCTCGGTAGAATACGTGTAGTCCACTTGTGAAGTCTCGCTTCCTTCTCCTTCTATGAATTCTGAGAAATCATATTGAGTGCATTGGTCTCGTTCGTCGTCGACTATCATATTGTGCAATATGATACATGCTCTCATTATCTTGCCTATTTTTGCCTTATCCCAACACAGAGATGGGTTTCGAACAATAGCAAACCGAGCTTGCAAGACACCAAAAGCACGCTCGACATCTTTTCTGACACCTTCTTGGCAATTTGCAAATAATGATGCTTTCGGACCTTGTGGACGAGAAATTGATTGGATAAAAGTGGCCCATTTCAGATATATACCATCTGTGAGATAGTAAGCCATATGGTATTGACGTCCATTGACAAAGTAACTGACCTTTGGAGCTCGACCTTCTAATATATTATCAAATACTGGTGAACGGTCAAGCACATTTAGATCGTTACATGTCCCTGGAGCTCCAAAAAATGCGTGCCAAATCCATAGATCTTGGGAAGCCACTGCCTCTAAAACGATTGTGGGTTTTCCATGTCCACGTGAATACTGTCCTTTCCAAGCGGTTGGACAATTCTTCCACTCCCAATGCATACAATCAATGCTTCCTATCATCCCGGGAAATCCCCGCAACTCTCCGATATTGAGTAATCGTTGGAGATCCTCCGGTGTAGGCCTTCTGAGGTACTCATCTTGGAATAAATGTATAATTCCATCCACAAAATTTTCTAGGCATCTCCTCGCAGTGGATTCACCCATCCTGAGGTATTCATCAATCGCATCAGCTGCAAGTCCATATGCCATAAGACGAATAGCGGCTGTACATTTTTGTAGTGCAGACAGGGGGGACCTTCCGGTAGCATCTTGTTTTTGTTGGAAGAATGGTACTTCGATAGAGAGACGTTGAACAATATGCAAGAACAATCGCTTGTTCATTCTAAAGCGTCGGCGAAATAAACGATCAGGGTAAATTGGTTGGTCGCTAAAATAATCATTCAATAGTCGAATGTGCCCTTCCTCGCGTCCCCTTTCTATATAAGCTCGTTTTTTCTTCGATTTTTTTGCCGCTTCTTGATTTACACAACGTTCTAAACAATTTTGAAAACCTCTTTCAAAGAATTCATCAATATTTTCTTCAAAGATTTCATCAACATTTTGTGGATGAGATGCCATATAAACCAATAAAATAAATAGAAGAAGTTGATTTTATACTAAGAAGAATTAGATTTGATACAAAGAAGAAGGAGATTGGATACAAATAAGAAGGAGATTTCATCCAAAAAAGAAGGAGATTTGATACAAAGAAGGAGATTTAATTTGATACATAGCAGAAGTAATATACATAACTACATATATATAACATAACCGAACTGATTTGGTACACCTACTTAGAGCATCCTATATTACAAAAAAACATTTCCCACATTCCATTACTGTGTCACCAACTTCATATACATCCAAGTCTGCAAAAATACAAAATAGAAACAGAGAGAACAGTCAGTGAAAGCTTCAGTAAAACACCATAACCTATCGATACATAAACACAAAGTTTAATCAACATAACCTATGTGAGATCAACTTCTACTAGTCTAGTTAATGTGCAAAGTAAAGTGAAAAGCAATCCCACAACATAACCTCTCTATAACAAATCTAAACAGAACCTATCAATAAGAGAATCACTTACCAATCACAACATCTCATAAATTAGCTTGTTCATAAGGGTGATTTGAATGTCACTTAGTGGTTCGGATTTAGCAAGGAGACTATCCAGTATTTTCTGTTTGGATAGTCTTTCTTTGGTAGCATTATCTTTCTCCTTAATAGCCCACATCTCTTCAAGTTCTTTCAAACAACTGCCCTCTGAATCTTCAGTCTTTATACCTTTTTTTCCCCTTTTGCCTTGGCAGCCTTTACACCCATAGGCCTCTCCATTGTATCCTCCTCCAAGCCACAATCTTTATTAGAGCTGGAGACAGAGTCACCCTCATCATTTACCTTCCTTTTTTGGATGATGGATTAGTTTTTGAAGCATTCAAAGAACACCATTTTTGATCAGCCTTTAGTAGCCTCCAAGCATGCTCAAGATTAAACTTTGTCTTCTGATCTTGAAAGTACACCTTATAGGCCTGCTCCAGCACATCATCCTCTGTCTCTCCACTCCGATGCTGCCTTGACACAAAGTCATAACATCCTGCAAACTTGCTTACTGATTCGTTTAGCTTTGCCCATTTCTGTTTACATGTGTTACTCCCTCGGATTGGAAGGTTTTTAACAGCAGGACTTGAGGCATAGTAGGCTGCAACCCTTTGCCAGAAAGCACCTCCTTTCTGCTCAGTCCCTACTATGGGATCTTTGCTTGTGTTTAACCAAGCAGAAACAAGCAATTTCTCCTCCGGCAATGACCATCTAACTCTAGACTCTCTGGTTTTTTCAGGTGAGTTATTTTCAGATGTAGGTGTTTGAATTTGTGGATAACTTTGTGGAGTATTGATCTCTTGTTGTGTGTTCAAGAGATCAATAAAGGATTGAGATCCAGTAAATAAATCATTGGAATCCATTTACTTGGTTGTGAAAGATTTTGGTTCTGAGTTTTTCGTTTTAAGATATAAACGAACTGATTTGGTTTGGTTATAAAGCCAAACTCACAATAAAGAGTAATAACTCACTCCCTAATCAATTCGGGTTAGGTTAATAAAATTAACTCTCAACCACAACCAAAACCATTAACTAAATGTCTCAATCATCATTAAAATGCAACTAGAGCAACCTACATCATAAGAAATAAAAACTCCAAGACTTACTTATATTGCTTAGTTCCGACAAAGGATGCAAATAATGTATCACCAGCCTCAGCGAGTAGATACCTGCATTAAGATATTCCATGGAGTTAATTTTCAGTTTGAGCATTAGGAACCACACCCATCTAGTACCAAAAAAAAAAAAACTTAATTATCACTCAGTAAATTTATGATTTCATGATAGAGCATATGAATTATATTAACAAACAAATGCATAACCTAGCACACATGCATTGAGATTATCCTATTTGCTGATACAGCCTCATCAAAACCATATCCATATTAAAATCTTATCCTGACTTATCTATTCAATCTAGGACACAAATGCAGCCATCATTCGAAAAATACATGAAAGGAAGTTAAAAAAAATAACCTGTGAGGAACGTGATATGATAAAGGTTGAACTCTCTCCAACGAAATAAATTGGCCGCCAAAGTCCGCTTTAAATATGTTGACAGCTCGAACCATCTCACTTGCAGGTCTCTGTCAGAATACAACCTCCATTAAACTAACAATGCAATAGCATAAACAGAAATTCTCGAAATAGTAAGAATTTGAGAAAGGAGATGAAATAGAGAGAAAAATCGATGGTAAAATGTATGAATTTTTGTTCGATTGAAGTTCCTATATCCACTCTACACCTAAACTAACCAACTAACAAAACCTCTTAGTTAATCGTACCTGATGATACCAAGTGTTAGAACGCAGATAATCCGAGACTAGTTTGATTTAACATCATAGAAAGGACTAGTTACCTTGTAAACACACTCGGACAGTACCATGCAACAGAGTAAGTCCTGCGAATCTTCGACGGACTCGGATTTGAGGGCGAGACAGAGATCCTGAATTTGCTTTTTGCGCTTCTCATACTCCCGGCGGATCTTAACCCTCTGATCGGCATCTTCTCCGTTCCATGGCGGCCACCGGAACCTCCATTGAAGTGGGCCCCACGAGACCCGTAAGAACCTCGCCCTCTGGTCTCTGATCCACGATTCCACTCGGCTCTGTATCGACTCCATTTCAACTTTCAAAACTCGTACAATCGAAGATGAAGATTCAATCGATGAAGAGAAGAAGAACTTACCATGATTCAATCGATCGATGAAGCGAAATTTTGTCGAGAGAGAAAGAAGATGAATCGCATAGGGAGAGAAGGGAGAGAGGAGAAACAAAAAAAAATATGTGAAACGAGATGAAAAGAAAAATACACGGTGCACTCAAAAACAGCCGCGTGTCTTCTTGATACGTATCAAGAAGATCAACCCACTGATACGTATCATAACACTTGACCAATTTTTTTTTTTTTTCATTTAATTTTTATCACTTGATACTGCCAAAGTCTCACCGTTAATCATGGTCTAATGAACCTCATTCCAATGTTAAGTAACAAGCATTTTGTGTGAGGCAGAGAGAGAGAGACTGAGAGAAAGAAGCACAAAAGGCTCGAACTTTGGCCTCCCTCGTGCTTAGCTTTGCTTTGGCTGCTACTAGTGTACAAAAAACCAAACAGGTGATTCTGTTTTGGTCTTTTCTTCATTCTTTTGTTCTGGCTTGTCTCTATCGTTTAAATGGTAGCTTTTTTATTGTTGTTGTTGTTGTTCATCATAATTTTTTTTAAAAAAATCTTTATGTTTTGTTCTTCTTCTGGGTTGTTTCTTCTTATTAGCTTTTTCACTTTGAGCAATTTGAATAGTAAAACCAATGAATTAATACTTTGTTGATTTGGACAATCTACTACAGTCTCTGTTTTTATTTTATTTTGTGCTGTCTCTAGTCTTGCTTGTGTTTGGTCTCTGTAACTGTTCCTCTGCATCTTTAGTCTCCTGCTATGACTTTAATTGCTTTCAATTTTAAATTGGCTTTGTCGTCTTGTAAAAACCATAAACAACACTTCTAGTTTTAAATTTTTGGGAGGTATACGAATCATTTGTAAAATCCTATTCTCATACAAGGTTGTTGTTTCCTTTTTTCTTGCTTCTGGATTAGGGTTTCTATTTCTATTCATGGAGAATGCCGCGGATTAATGGCTCAAAAGCCATAAAATGAAAAAGTAAAATCTTGTGTGCCATAAATTGATCTAGGTGCCATAAAA
The DNA here is from genome assembly GCA_030161315.1 of Eutrema japonicum. NCBI lineage: Eukaryota > Viridiplantae > Streptophyta > Magnoliopsida > Brassicales > Brassicaceae > Eutrema > Eutrema japonicum. The sequence goes on from BSQW01000010.1 coordinate 34,863,424, forward strand.
TGAGTGAAATCCCCATTTTATCCTTAATGAAAAAATGGCTGGTATCTCAGGTTTTTTAATTAATTGAGACTAAATAATTGATTTATTTAATTTCTGATTTTTTTTTCTTTTTTTTTTGCACAAACTTTCGCTCCTCTCGTTTCTCTCGAGCTTGAGTTGAGCTCGCTCGAATCGCGACCCATCTCGCCAGTGGACCGTAGTCGCCATCGCGTCGTCCTCCTCTGCACTTGTCGTCCTCCTCTTCTCTCTTCCGCCATTGCTGAGAAAAGCTTGCAAAGTTATTAGGTTTTGGTGTAGTGTAATTTAGAGATTTCACAATTTAGGGATTGAATTTACGAAAATTGTTTGATTCAGTATGCAAATTGGATTGGTACCCAAGTTTTCTGTGACGATTAGGTCTTTGCATTGATAATTTGTCGAGTTTAGTTGTTGAATCGTAGTGATTCTTAGGTAGATTATAATTAGAACCCGAGTTCATCACCAAATCTACAGAAGAGGACAACTGGTACAAATAGTACAACTAAGAGACAGATGACAACTGGTACAAATGGTACAACTATATGTAACTCCTTAATTTAAAAAAATAAAATAATTAAATTAAACATATAAAAAGAAAGTATCTACTTAAAAAATGCAAACACGTCTTAAACTATAAGGAACAATATTAATAACATGGATAAAATTAAATTATCATTTTCCTAATACATATTATTGGTTTCACACCAAACACACCCTTATGATACAAGGAAGACTTTGATAATGTTAACAATCTTTTGATGGAAAAGACCGAAATATATTATTTTGCGTAATTTGTATTATGAATACCTTGTAAATGAACTGCAATAGTCGAAAATTATGTGGACAACTACAAAATAATAATTTATATTAAGGAACAACTGGAAAAATTCTAAAATCGCCAAAGGACAACTATGAAGAATTTTGGACAACTGGACACGTTGGTACAACTATGTACAAAATTGACGGCACATTTGACGGCGCACATGTTAATTTGACCGTGCACATAGTTGTACCTAGTTGTTCAGTTGTCCCAGAAACTGCAACATAAAATTATATTGTGCACTTACAAAATAGATCATATTTTTCCTTCCGTGTCCAGTTGTACATAGACAAATACCAACAAAGAAACAAACAAACACACCCTAAATTTCCCTTGGGTTTGACATTTTTATGAATAATTTTAATTTATATAACTATATCAGTCGTATCAAAATTTCAGCACAATGAACAAAACTTCTTGCACTATCCTATCCACGATCTCCACCAGCACCGGAACTCCTCCTTCCTCCACAATCGCCGGCTTAGATTCCGGCACCGACATTAGCAGACTCATCACGAACGCCGATTTATCCACCATGTTCGACCCGAAATCCGCCATCAGTTCCACCAGCGGCTTCATAATCCCCGACGCGTCCTTCTTCGCTCTGAATCCTCCGGTTTCTAGAAGGCTCACAAGGAGAGGGATCGCTCCCGATCTTCCAATTGCGACTTTGTTATCCTCGAGCTGCGATAACCGGAGCAGAGCGCAGATGGCGTTCTCTTTAGCCGTGGGCGTTCCCATTTTCAAGGCCCTGACGAGCGGCTTGATCGCACCGGAAGAAGCAATGAGCTCCTTGTTGTCATCGCATAGGGAGAGATTGAGGACGGCCGTGACTCCGTACTCCTGGAGCTGAAGATCGGAGGAAGAGATGAGAGAAACGAGGGGCTTAATGGCGCCGGCTTTGGCGATTTTGATCCGATTCTCAGGTTTGTTCTTGGATAAGAGCCTGATCTCCATGGCAGCTTGCTTCTGCTCATCGATGGGAAAGGAGGAGTCGAGATGCGTAACGAGATGGGCGATGAGATCATCGGAATTGTCAGAGGCACATGAGAGGAGGAGGCGACGGCTCTCGGAGGAAGCCGAGGGGAATTCGCCGGATCTGTCGCTGTTACAATCGCTGAAAGCAGAGGAGTCGTCGTCGTTATCGCTTTGATCCAAATGAAGTATTTTTTAATTGTATTTTTTTTTTAGAGTTTAAGTTGTAATTATTTGAGAAAGATAAATGTGAATTGGGTGAGTATTTATGGGTTATCGGGTTTGGATGGATAAAATTGTAATTGGATTGTAATATTATAGATGTATGGAGATAACCAAATCATTTCCATAGTTTTAGGATTTAAAACAAAATCAAAATTAAATTAATTATTAGACTTATGGCTAGCAAATTTTTCCTCAAATTCTGGCTTTTCAGCCTGTCGCTCGAATGCCGCCGTTAAATCATCGAGTCCCTCGAATCTATCGGAAATCATCTCTAAATTCGCTAAAGTCTGCAAATTCAGATCCATTGGTGTTTTCCATGACCAGAAGCCGAATTTGAACGATACTTGTAATGAAGTAGAAGAAATCTTCGAGGGTAAAGCCAACGAATTCGTGAGATCAATTACAAACCCTCGAGAAAGATTCGAAATTTTCGTTGGGATGATGATGATGATGAGATTTCGAAGCTGTTCGGCATAGTTTCAGCGCTTAAACTCGCTTATTTCGAGTTTCAACAAGCTCATTTGCCTTATGATCCAGACAAGATCATAGAAGCAGACAACCTCGTCGTGTCTCAGCTCGAGGCCTTGCGCAAAATCAAGCGTCTCTACCTCAAAACGAAGCAGCTCCGCTCGAAGACCGAGCTTGATGCTACTTCTTGTTTGGATCGATTGAGAGATGGAATCGAAGTGAATGAGAAGCATTTGGAGAAACTCAAGGCACAGGTGAAAGCAAAGGATAGTGAGATTCACTCTCTGAAGGAGAAACTAGACTGTTTGGTTGCAGAGAATAGGAAACTCGAAGAGAGGATAGTGAGTGTTTCTTCGTATGAGTTCGCGTTTAGAGCTGCTTCTAAGTCGATTCACGACTTTGCGAGGCCATTAATCACTCTGATGAAAGCTACAGATTGGAATTTGGACAAAGCAGTGGAATCTATTGTGGGAAATGTAACATATGCTAAAAACTCAGATAAGAAGTTTGCTTTTGAGTCATACATTGTTAGGAGAATGTTTCACGGTTTAAACTTTAAAGCTTAATCCATGTGATGTGACTGAGCTAATGAGTTTCGAGGATCCTTTGGACGCGTTAACAGCGTTTCCAAATTCTGCATTTTCCAGATTTTGCGGTCAGAAGTATCTTTTAGTCGTTCATCCGTCGATGGAGGCTTCGTTCTTTGGGAATTTCGATATGAGGGGTCTTGTTTTGCTCGGTAAGCATCCAAGAACGATGTTTTATCGAATCTTTGCGAAAATGGCAAAATGGGTATGGATTCTTGGATCGTTTGCAGCTTCCTTGGATCTAAAAGCTCAGATTTTTGTGGTCAAAAGAGGAGCCAGATTCTCAGGTGTCTACATGGAATCAGTAGTGGGTGATGAAAAAGAAGAAGAACAAGGCGATTTAAGCGTTGAGTTCATCACAATGCCGGGGTTTAAAATCGGAGGTTCAGTGATTAAATCTCAGGTTTATCTTTCGAAAACAAAAGTTTAAAAAGAACCGCTCTGCAGATACGATTATTTCGAAAGTGTGAGGTAAAGATCGCAGCTTTTTTTAAAGTTATATAGGCAAGTAGAATAAAATTTCTCCAAGGATCTTGCTTTGTATCTTTGTCCACATTCAGTTTTGGTCTATAGTTAATAAATCCAATTTTCTTCGTTATGTGAAACGCGAAAACATACAATCTTTATACATTTGAGTTTCCACTTTGAACTTAGAAACGTTAAGATGGTGTGTTCAATGATTCTCAAAACCTCAAATAGTAGTTTTTTTGTTTTGTTTGTTGAGAAAGAAAGATAAAAACATTTTGTTTTGATCATTTATGGATCTGTTCATTCACCTGAAAACAGGTCTCTGCAGAGCTCTCCATAGAATCTGGAGACAAGTTCAATGAAGACAGGGCTCTTAAGATTCTTCCAACAGAAGAGAAGCTCCTCTATGTCCATTAAGTCATCCGTTTTCCCTTCTTCAACAGTCAGATGAATCAGATAGTTTTCAAAGCTTCTGCAAACATCTTCCACAGCATTGTCTTCGAATGCATCTCTTGAGCTCAACGATTTCTTGGCACGTGCTGCATAAACAGGCGTGGTGATGGGTGAAGTGAACAGTTTCTTGGCTGCTGCTGGCGTAAGAGGCGAATGCATAAACTTCGAAAAATCATCATCCTTTGCACTAACTGGAGAAAAATGAAGAGATCAACAAGCTTATAAAATTCCATCTTAAACTCGGAATAGAACATTTTTGATTCGAATTGTAGAAAACAAAATTGTCTTACAAGAGGAACTTCTGGGTTTGGTGGGGCTCATCTTCTGGTCTTTGTTTGTGCTGAGAAAACAGAGACAAGACAAGAAAGAGGCAGAAGAACAGATTGGCTTCTTGGGATGATGATGATGATGATGTTTAGGTTTGACATTGCCATGACGAGCACGACGAAGAGGTCTAATAAAGACAGGTCTTTTAACTCTGAAGCGGAAGAGAGAGACAAATCTGTTGCATGATTTGGAAAGCTTTGATTTGAAGTTAATCAAAGTAGCTTTCATTCTCATTGTCTTGAATCTTTTTTGGTTTTGTTTTGTTTTGGTGTGTATAAGCTTAGAGAGGGTTGGCTTGTGTTGCGTGGGGTTCACGTCTTTGGGTGTGAAAGTCATGATGGTGGAGTCCCATGAAGTTATAAAAACGGTGGAGAATAAAATGGTTTATAAAAACGGTGGAGAATAAAATGGTTTTTTATAATAAGTGTTTGGTGGCTCTTGCTTATGAACCACATTCAAGATGGTGAAATTGGTTTTGTTTTTGTATATTGAAAAGGTCGTTGCTTTATTGGTGGGTCAATGCAACCGCATATGTTGAACATAAACCGGTCCCGTATATAGTGAAAATGAATGACCCACTAGTTTCATGGATTTTTGCCATTTAGTTGTCTGTTTTGTTGGTCACTTTAGTCCTCAGAACATTCATGGTAAAACCGAAAAGTTAAAAGTTGGTCATTTTAGTTTGTGACTTTGAAAGACAATCCACACTTCGGAAACTTGTCGAAACAAGATCTGTTGCATCTTCTGGCCCCATGGAGACCGTTACACAAAATGACAATACGGTTAAGGATTGAAAACGTTTTCTCGGCTTTAAAACCGAAGAAAAACCCTCCTCTCATATAGAGCAAAATTGGTGAAAGTGATCTTTCCCGAAGGAAAGAAGTAGACGATATGTCTCTCTCCTTAATGGAGGAGTTTGAGAAAAATGGACGCTCGTGATCTAAAAATTTCAGTTTTGAACCTTTATATCATATTAAATTTAGATCTAATACTTTATGTGCTTTTCCATACTTGAAAATACTCTATTAATTGAGGAGTGTTATTTAATAAGTTTGTCTATCCTCTTGACATTTATCGTCATCTTTCTCAGAAATAGGCGAAAAAAACAATTAGCTTTGGCTCATGAATCTTCATGTTTATCGACGATCGACTCTTAGAAGGAGCGAGTTTCAACGACTTGGTTTACAGATACCACAGGAAGATTCATTAGCTTTCCACTTCAAAGCCAGTTGGAAACTAATGCAATAACTCAAGCTTCTTATATACCACATTAGATCCTTGAAAGTTTCCGATGTGGGATTCATTATGGTTACTGTTTCATTTATTTGGTCGACAAGTGTTTGGTTTAGCTTTTCCGTGGAGGCTTTTAGCGACTGATTAGTGAGGCCAAATTAATCTTTAGGGGGCTTATGATCCGAAACAAGTCGTAAATGTTGCAGCTTTAATTTTCTTTTAGTAAAATAAATTACTTTAATTTAGAAACTAATTAGCTATTTTTGTTTGTTTGTTTTGGAATAGGTAATTTTGCTTTTAGATTAAGCCTTTTTAGCTATAAATACGTAAGCTCGAGAGCAAAACACAACTGATATTCCCAAATCAATTATAATAACAAAATCCAACCGTATCGTGGAGGAGAAGTTTCCACCGCCTTCATCACCATGCTCGGACGCATTCACGGTAAAGCCGAAAAGTTGAAAGTTGGTCACTTTAATTTGTGACTTTGAAAGACAATTTACACTTTGGAAACTCGTCGAAACGAGATCTGTTGCATCTTCTGGTCCCGTGGAGATCACTACACAAAGATGACAATACAATTAGGGATTGAAAACGTTTTCTCGGCTTTAAAACCAAAGAAAAACCCTCCTCTCATATACATAAAAATTGGTGGAAGTGATCTCTCCCGAAGGAAAGAAGTAGACGATATGTCTCTCTCCTTAATGGAGGAGTTTGAGAAAAATTGATCCTCATAATCTAAAAATTTCAGTTTTGAACCTCTATATCAAATTAAATTTAGATCTAATACTTTGTTGTGCTTTTCCATACATGAAAATACTTATATTATATACACAAACATTGACCTAAAGCAAACAGAATTTCTGTTAGAGATAAATATCAAACGGTTCTCTGAAGTTCATCAGATTCATTAGTGTTTCTAGTTACATGAACAAACTAGTCCTCCAAGCAAAGCTAGCTAGATCCATATACTAGTCTCCTTAATTATATAAACAATTCAAAAAGCACGAGCACACAGGCTTCTAATCTTTACCGCTCGATTCGAATCTCTCCTCCACTCAAGGCATCTCGAGATGGAAGAGCTCTATAAACTTTGCAGAGCTCTAGTTTCAAATATGGAGTTGTTGTCGGATAAGGTGGTTTATCAGGTTCATAGCTCAGCTAGTTACTTACGAATATGTAGTGGTAAAACATTTTGTCGTGCGTGCAATCTAACGATCTTTGGTGTCCTGTATAGCTGCAGAAAATGCAATATTGACCTCCATCTAAGGTGTGCGGATTTCTTGTTACGAGATTTGATGCACAAGTCTCATAAGCACAGACTGTTTTATGTAGCTACTGGTGCTCATTTTTCCATTGACAAAAGAAGCCCTTGCAAGATATGCATGAAAACTTATGCGATTTCTCTCGATTCCTATTATTGCTGTGTGGAATGTGATTTGAAGTTTCACTTCGAGTGTCTTGGGATACCCAAGTCTCTCGTCAAGAAATCTGTTCACACTCATCCACTTGTGTGCGAGACAATGGTACATGCAGGACATCATGCTTACTCTTGAGAAGAATGTGATTTTCTTGGTCACATTGGATGCATTCTACGCGAGGTAATTAATATATGTAAATGCCATTCTAATTTTATTTTTTTCCTAATGATGATTGTTATGACGACCTTGATGATGAGTCACTCTTGATACAAGATTCAAATCAAGATAGATTCATACCCTAGAAGAGCTCTAATGATAAACTAAACAAAGACAAAATGAAACAGCTCATTGAGGAGCTTTATTGTGACAAGAAATTAAAGAGAGAGGAAAAGGATTTGATTGTCACCAAGAACAAAACAACATTCAATTGATATTTTGATAAAAGAGAGGAGACGGCATTTTTGTGCAGTCAAAGTTAAGTTCACACATATTGCCACTACACATATTTATATGAATCATATCTTGCTCATAAAACTCTAATACACATGGGCTTCTATCTTCATTTATTGGGCTTGCATTCCATTACTTGGGTTTGTGTTTAATAACTCTTACTCATACACAACAGGAAGAGTCCTCGCCATTATACTTGAAAGATTTATATTTATGTGGTAAAGACGTCACAAGAGCAACTAATCAAGAAGACGGTGAAACGAACATATTGGAAACGAAACTTATGGTTCAAGTTATCGTGTTGATGCATTAATAACAAGCATCAGATAGTTCAAGTTATCGTAGAGAGCCAATATTTAATCATACACTTCATTCGAATCACACGCTTGTAGTTAAAGTTACAAGTGGAGCCAACTGCATTGCCTGCAAGATGCATATTCCAAAGCATGGGTACAGTTGTAGCGTTTGCAAGAAGATCAGTTTCCACATCGAATGCATCAACGCTGTGGGTATATCAAGAAAGTCTCACATCCACTATCTCTATAATATTTGGATGGAAGACTTACAGTTGACACAAGCCTGCATCAGTGTTTGTGCTAAACCCTGTGGTGTTTCGTTCTACGGTTGTGTTGATTGTAGCTTTAACGCCCATGTAGAGTGTATTGGGATTGCAACCAATGTGAAGAGCCAGCAACATCAACATTCTGTCGTGCAAACGTATATTTCTGATAAGAAAAGTTGTTCTGATCTCTGTTGCTCAGAATGCTCTTATCCTTTTTACTGCTGCAAAAAGGATAAAGATTTCATATCATATGCTTAATGCCTATGGTAAAGATTCCATAAATCATTTCTTCTTTTTTCATGTCTCTGAGGTTATGCTTTTAAATCCTCTCAATTTATTCATGTCATGTTTGTTTTGCTTTATCTGTGTTTTTCTTTTTCTTGACTTCCAAGTTCCTTTTCATTTGCAATTTTATTATTAGTTGTATATTCTCGGATTATTGGTTTGTATGTGTGAGTGACGTAGACAGGGATACTATGTTGCTCATATTTCTGCTGTTTAATTCACTTAATAGGTTCTGGGTTGTTAACAACTAACAAACAATCACCACTAAGATATCAAATTTGATTTAGTTCTTGTTTCAGATTCATAGCTCTCACCGATCACTTGTGCCTGTTTCACGTAAGGATTATGATTTTTTGTTTTTTTTTGTTTTGGGTGTCCTAGTTTTTATAGATAAGAGAAATACACTAGAATGACTCAAATTTTTAAAGAAATTACTAGAATGATTTCCTCTCAAATGGGTTACTAGAATGATTCAAATTTTATTGAAAAAGACTTGAAAATCTTAATTATCCTTCATAATCACGGAATTGACATTTTGATTTAATTTTTTTTTTATAAAAAATCTGTAATTACACAATTATTAAGCAATAAAATCAAAAAATTAAAAATGAACAAATTTGTAAAGGATGGAAACTGAATCGTTTCTAAAAAATCTTTCTCACATACAAAAATCTCTCTCTCTCTCTCACAAAAATCTCTCTCTCTCGGTCTTGTTCTTCCAAAAACCTAACCTAGCCGCCGTTCCTTCGCTGTCGGAGAAGCAGGCAACCAGACTTCCGCCGACGACTCTCCTTTTTTACCGCCATCGTCTTTATCCTCTACTGTCACCATCGTCTTTTTCTCCACTGCCGTCTCCACTTCAAACGTCGCCTCTCTCCTCTTTTGCCGCCGTCGTCTGTATCCTCCACCGTCGACTTTCTCTCTTCCAGATTCCGGTAACTTATTCCCCATTTCTTCTTCGTCTTCTTTATCCTCTACTGTCGCCGGCGTCGTTCCATTTTCCGGTACCTTAATCGTCATTGGAATCGGTTTTTACATCTTGGCGCCATATAATTTTTAGACAAATACGGTTGATGTCAGATTTATGAGTTTTTTTTTGTTCTTTAGCGGCATAGTTCTTAGATCTATCGTTGTACTGATGACAGAGTTGTCTCTCTTAGGTGATAGACTTGTTTGACACCTGCGTCGTTTCATTTTCTGGTAACTTAATCGTCATTGGAATTGGTTTTTTAGATTTTCCATCTTGGCGCCATATAAGTTTTAGACAAATACGGTTGATGTCAGATTTATGAGATTTTTTTGTTCTTTAGCGGCATAGTTCTTAGATCTATCGTTTTACGGATGACAGAGTTATCTCCTTATGTGATAGACTTATTTGTGTAGCGATGATAGAGTTGTTTTTAAACTCGGATAGACTTGTGTTGGACATTGATAGATTTATATATAACGTTGATAGACTTGTTTATGTAGTAATAACAGAGTTGTTTATAACGGTGATAGACTTGTCTCTGTTGATGATAGACTTGTTTCTATAATGATTATAAAGTTTTTTCTAACTGTGACAGATTTGTCGTGGTATTGATGACAGATTTAGATATGGCTTCTGAAACTGTAACAAAGATGTATCCTCAAAGACTATACAAAGAGGGAAAAGCTCCAATTCAGCAGAGGAGCATGAACCACAATTGTCACTTGGCCAATTTCAGTCACATCAAAGAATCTGTTGGTGATGATGTATGGAATGACATGAAGGAATCATCAATTGGGGTGATTATTAAATTGTACGAAGCCGAGTACGTGTGGTCTGCCAAGCAAGTCCACTACCTTCTAACTAATCAGTTGGCAACAAACAAGAGTTACGAGATGTGGAGTTTGGTTGGGAATCAACCAATAAGGTTCTCGTTGTATGAGTATGGAGAAATTACATGCTTAAAGATTGATCCATTTGATGTTGAAGACACATGGGACGTTGACCATAATGAGTTTTGGAAAGAACTGAGACTCTCTAGTTCACTGGAAGGACCTATGTTAAGGGAATTGTTGCTGGTTTTGGGAAAATGTAGGCCTTGGAGCTTTGATAAGAGGAGAATGGTTGGATTGCTCTGTGTTCTGTCTATTGGACTTTATGGTATATCTCCTGGTAGTAGAATCCCTTTGGAAGCTGCAAAAACGGTTATGGATCGAGAGATGTTTGATAGATATCCTTGGGGTCGGATTGGATTCAAACAATTGATAGATTCTATTAAGTGTATTACTTATGATGGAAAGCTGACTTACATCATTCATGGGTGTGTTCATGTCTTGCAAATCTGGGTGTGCGAGGCAGTTACTGGTGTAGGAGAGATTGCGGGTAAAAAAAAAGAAGCGACTGAAGTTGTTCCTTCACTCTCATGGGGCGGATCTAGAATGAGAGTGAAATTTGATGAATTCATTTCAGAGGAGATAAAAAAGCATGGCGAGGTTTGACTCATACTTTAAATTATCATAGAGATTTGACTATTACAGTCTTTGTTGGTTTATTTAATGATTATATGGTTTTGTAGGTACGTGTTCGACATATGATCTTGAAGCCATATGAGGATATATATCCTCCTTGGGAAGGAGATGAAGCGGATGCAAACTTAGACAACATGATCAAGGACATTCTTAATGGTGAGTTGGACAAAAAAGCTTGGGATTTGATTCCCGTTAAAAACGCAAAGCAAAAGTTGATGAGGAGGCAAAAGAGAAGCATGCCGTAAAGAAGAAAAGAAAGGAGAAACAACCAATCTTGGAGAAGGGTACTTCAGAGATAATACAAACTTGACTCTTTACTAAATATATTTCCAGATTAAATGGCAGTTTTGTTGAATTGCATAATGGAAGGCATATTTGTTAGTGTATTACGTCAGATTTAAATTTTCGACATAGCAGACATATTTTCATAATATAAGGCATATTTGTTAGTTTATTACGTCAGATTTAAATGTTCGCCATAGCATATATATTTTCAGAATAGATTGCAGATTTGTTAGTCTTTTACGTCAGATTTAAAATTATTATATGGCAGATATTTAGTCTATTACGTCAGATTTAAATTTAAACATGGCATACATATTTTCAGAATATATTGCAGATTTGTTAGTCTATTACGGCATGTATAAACTTATTATATAGCGGAAATATTTTCAGATTAGATGGCAGTTTTAATTCACACTCTATGAACACTTATTAACAAATTATGGTCAATAACGTTTCTTATTTTTTGTATGTGAAGGAGGCTTTGGAACATCAGAGTGTTAGCGATATCACACTTGATGGGCTTGTGAAAATGGTAGAGACCCTTTCTACAAAGATATACGACGTGAAGGTCACTGTCGAAAAGCAGTCTGAAGATGATATCACCCTAAGAGGACTTATGAAAATGATGGAGAAAGTTGTATCAAAAATGGACGAGAAGGATGTTGCAATCGATGCTAAAATTGATGCACGGTGCACAAGTGTTGAGACTAAACTCAATATCAAGATTAGCTCGCTGGAGGTTGATATGAAGGAGCTTAAACAGCGACTTCTACCCAATGAGAAGAGAGACGTAGATGATGAAACCACAAGCAAAGCTCCGGTACGTTATAATTCTTCATGCGTTGTATTTTTTGTTTCTTATGTCATGTCTGTTTTTTTATGTTTCTTATGTCATGTCTGTATTTTAAAACACACAACATGGTTCTTTAAACTTGTTTGTGTGTGTTCTGATATTAATCTCGTCTGTGTTTGTTTTGTTATGAATCTCATTTGTGTGTGTTCTTTAAACATGGTTCTTTAAACTTTCATAAATAATGATAGACTTTCATAAATAATGATAGACTTGTTTGATTTTGATAACAAAGTTATTATTTTTATTGTTAGTTACTTGCTTCGCACGGCAGACTTATTAATATTTTTTTTTTTGAAATAATTATATATACAGTCCTGGATGATAGAGAAGAAGGCTTCATCCCAAGATAATTTTGTTATCAACTCCGTGGTTAAGATTGTGAAAAATACACCACAAAATCATGGCGTTTGGAAGGCTGAGTCTAAGAAAGATGGAGAGAAGGCGCCAACAAAAAAACCGCAACAAAAGAAAAAGGACGTTATTGAGATAGCCGGAGAAGCTTCTACAGAGTCAGTTCGACGAGAACTCCAATTTGGCGCCAACTTGACTACACTATTACATGGCATACAAAATTTGGATAATGCTGGTATGGGTCAAATACAACCGCTGATGTCGTCAACAGTCTGATGGCCATATGTTGGAAGTTCAGACATGAAACGCATCATCCCAGGTGTAACATTGTCGCCTGAAGTGTACGACCCAATATCAAAGGTGCCAGAAAGTAAACGAATTGCACTGATGGAATTCATTGAACAACACGAGTAAGTATACTTTACCACTTTTAACCTTTTTATAATAATCAAGGCTAATACCAGCAACGATTGCAGGGATGTACCACTTGCAACATATAACTCATCAGTGGAATTCTACAAGATGATTATCCTAACACGTCCACAATGGCCTGAGCCAAAATATGGATGGTTGAATGAGACTGTGAGTATTTGAAGATATATTTATGTATAATAATAGCAGTGTTGTTAGGATAAAATGGTTTTATGGCAGAGGTATTAAACTATTAAGATCTTTTTTTCCTATAAATTGCAGCACATGGCAGCGATAATGAAGATGTTTACCGTCCGATCTACATGTGATCCATCTCCTTTCTGCTCGCAACGGATTGCGTTCTTGGACAACCATTTCATCAATTCTTGGTTGATTGACTACAATGGCTACAATCCAAAGACGTTTATATTCGGCAGAACATACTTGGAGGCATTCAATGGTAATTACTACGCTGATCTGTTGACGAACAAGAAGTGGTACATTGATATCGATCACTTGTACGCTGCCCACTTCATAAAATACAACCATTGGATTGCTTTGGACATCAACTTGCGGAAAGAAACGATTCAAGTTTATGACAGCATAATCTCTCATTCAGACGACAAGTTCATCAACACAGCATGTCGTCCCTTTGCTAGGATGATTCCTCAGTTGCTTAACATTTTGGTTCCCGAGAATCTACCTAAGAACAACAACAATCAATTCAAGGTGACAAGGAGGAAAGGCATACCACATAATCTAAACCCTGTAGACTGTGGTGTGTTTACTGTGAAGTACATTGAGTGTCTTGAGCTCGGATGTACATTTAACGGCATATGTGACAAAAATGTGGATCGACTTCGAGACAGAATAGCATCTGAGTTGTACGACGAGCTGAGAGAGGAAGCTGTTGCGATGACTAATCTGTTCCCTGGTGTTGAAGACAAAGTACCTCTACTCACGTCAACACAAGTTTAGGAGACTTATTGTTTGTTTTTTATAGTTAATTCAGACTTTTGTATCCTTGCTATGTCTTTTGGGTGTTTCGGAAGTCCGGCAAACATATTACATCGGATTGGCAGTTTTATGTTTGGAATGTGGTAGACTTATTCATTTTTTTTTCACGATTGTGGCATACTTAATTTTTCGAAAACATTTTTATGCATGGCGTACACGTGGCAATGTTATTGTGTTATATGGCAATGTTATTTTGTTTTCACGGTAGACTTATGTTACATTGTTATATGACGGCAATGTTAATTTGTTATATTGCGGTAGACTTACATTACTGACGACAAACTTATTTTCTAATATTATACCAAATAAGTTATAAATTTATTACACAGAATCACATACAAAATTAAATGGCTGCAACACATGTTTTGCAATTGTGACTAGTTTGGTTACATATTGAACATTTGTGATGTTTTCTTGGTCTTTTCTTATCCACAGCTTTCTCTAAAGCCGATTTGATCCTAGTTGATTTAGGCCTTCCTGGCGGTTGACGAACCACAGGTGGTTGACAAATTTTCAAAGCGACATTCTCTGGAACAGGTAGAGCTGAATCTCCTGGCATCACGGCGCCACTATATGCGTTGTACAAATAGTATTTTGTATAATAAGGATGATAAAGTGATATGCGGCACCTGTTCCTCGACTCTGCTGCTGCAAGTGCGTGAGCGCACGGTAACTTCTCCAGGTCAAATCTACGGCAAGAACATTTTTTCTCTGTCAAATTCACAACATGGAGAGTTGAACCACTTGTCACCTGGGATTGATATGCATCAATTGCTTGTACTGTAAGCTGTTTGGCATAATGCACACGAGTCTGGAAAGAAAGAGAGTTACACTTGTTACACATATATATATATTGATTAACTAGATAGAATTTGTATAAACGTCAAGATTTGTACCTCTAACAGCTTCTCAACTCCACGAGTTAGTGTTGTCTTCAAGCGTTGAGCTTCGTTCCTTCTTTCAGAAAACCATCTAGTCATCATTAGTCGAATTGCTTCTAGGAGTCGTACAATAGGTAAACTCCTTGACGGTGATAGCACCTTGTTAATGGATTCAGCAATGTTGGTTGTAGTTAAATTGTACCTATCACCAGGAAAATGAACCCTCGTCCACATCTTCACATCAGCTCTTTCGAGATAACTATTTAATGCTGGATTTAACACTCCTATCTGCGCAAAAAGTTTTTCGAAATCCGAAAGTCTGAAACAATTGGCGGCTTTCTTAACCAATCCGAACACATCATCACCTCTATATCGCTGCAGTATATTCTTATACAGATGGTATGTACAAATTCCTCGAGTTGCCATGGATATACCTTGCCAATTGCATTACTAATTGCTTTGTGCCTATCCGAAATAATAGCAAGTCCTTCATCATCGGGGATCACACAACTGAGCTGCCTGAAGAACCATTCCCAAGACTCATCATTTTCCGTATTGACAACTGCAAATGCTACTGGAAAGATCTGAAAATTGCCATCTTGAGATGTTGCTATGAGAAGCGTCCCTTTATACTTACCCTGCAGATATGTACCATCCACAACTAGTACTTTTCTTAGGAAAGGAAACCCTGACATACTTGCACCAAATGCGATGAAGAGGTATTTGAATCTTTCACTATCATCAACCTCAAGACGGGTTAGTGTTCCAGGATTATCTCTTTTTATCATGTGTAGATAAGCAGGTAATGTTTGATATCCTTGCTCGGGAGTTCCTCTAACTAGATTTCGGGCACATTTTAGAGTCCGATGAGCTTTCCAATACTTCATCTGCGGAGAAATAAAACAAGTCTGTCACAATGAAAAAATAAATCTGGTACAAAACAAATAAATCTGTCGAATGATATATTAAGTCTGACGTAACGTGTATTTACATTGATTCCAAAACGAAAGTTCATCAAGTTTGCAACATGATTGGGCAGAACAGTTGATTCAACACCACCTACATAATCCTTGTACAGCACTGCAAGAATTTCAGGTGATGCCTGTCGTGAACGAGAAGAACGAGTAGTAACGGAGCATGTATGTTCCGAAACATATACGCGAACATAAAATGGCGTAGAATCTCCGACGGGTGATGCTCGTACTCTCCATGAACACCCTTCAATCCAACACTTAACAATTAAGAGGTTTGGCATCGATTTATCAACAATGAAATCAAACTGCTGTAACACAGATAAAATCTTCAATCTTGTCTCGAATGAATCCTTTGAGTCGTACATTTGTCCGACAGCTAAATTAAGTGAATCTAATTCTAGATGTACATGAGGTTGAACTTCCCTTTGTTCTGAAGTGCCCGAACCCCTTTTCTTTGGAGGTAAACTCGGTTTCTCATTATCTTCTTCAATATGCCTTCCATGTACACTATAATCTTCGTCATCAGAAGTTGCTCCATCAGAATCATCACAGCAATCATACCTAAACTCCTCATCGTCGCTAAGTTTATCATCGTCACCTACAGAAACATCAACTTTATCGTCTTCACTATTGTTACAACCAACAAAATCTTCATCACACTTCGTTTCTCGCATTCTTTCCTCATCGTGGACTCCTTTTTCCTCACGAGTTTGTTTCTCGCATTCTTCCCTTACGAGTTTTTCACTTATTTCAACACACAGTCGAATCGTATCAGAGCTAAACTGTCTTAGAAAACCTTGAAATTGTCGACAATTTCCAACAAATACAGGTGGTGTATCAAGCGGCAGTTTACTCAAAACCCTCTTCGGAAACATGTAACTCAACTTTACCTCATGTATAGTCGGATCTAACCTGTAATCCTAAAACACCATTCCAAGGAAATCAACATACCGTGTAGTTTTATTAGCAGCTAGAATTTTGCATCCTCTGGAGTTGTCGACAACAAATAGCCATCTGCAATTCTCAAACTGCCATCGACCACATACAAGAATCACTTGCTCCATGGTAGACGAAGACCTGATATGAGTCATCTTGCGAGGATAAGAGAAAGACGGCGGTGTGATATGACGGCATGAAAGATGACCTGATATGAGTCGTAACCCTAAACATGTGATACAAGTGATTTCTCAGATTTTTAAGGTCAAAATCGAGATTTACATACCGCAATAAATCTGCCGTAAAGGTATATTAAATATGTGGTTGAATGTTGTTAAACGTAAAACTACCATCAATAATCAATAAGTCTGTTATTAAATGTCTACCACCATTGGAAAATATAAGCCTGTCATCGACAAGTCTACTACCATAAAAAGGTTATTCTAGTAAGAGAACAAGTATGCTACCATTACAAAATAGAATGTTTGCTATCAAAGAACTTACGTTTTTTAAGTCTGCTATCACGTATAAAAACTCTGCCATAAGGTAAGAGTCATTCTAGTAATTAAAAGTGATGAGAAAATAAGTCTGCTTAGCGTAAATCATTACAACTTTGCCACCATTAACTAAAGTCTACCACCAAGGGGATAAATAACTCTGTCGAAAAGTCATAAATCTGTGACAGATTAATATCATTGTATTTTAAGTCTGCCATTTTTTAATAAATTTGTGGTCTCGTTTGGTAAATTTAATAAAAAAATCTGTTGAACAAAAATTAACTTTGCCAATTGAAATTAAGTTTGGGAAAGAAAAATATTAAGTTTGCCAATCGAAATTAAGTCTGGCAAATAAAAATATTTGTGTCACGTCGTATAACAGATTTTTGTATATAAGTCTGTCTATTGTCATTAACTCTGCCAATCGAAAATAAATATGTTATGTCATAAGGCAGACTTATATGATTAAGTCTGCCATTGCGTATTAAGTCTATCACCCTGAACAAAAATCTGCTAATTTACAATAACTTTACCAATAATATATCGACAGATTTATTATGATAGACTTATTGAACACAGAAATACGCGGTGGCAATTTCGTAAATAAGTGGACGTTTTTGCTGAGCTGAAATTTAATTAGTAATGTCATTTATGTAATAACGTTTTTGGGACAACATGTCCAAAAATACAATATCGGTTTTAATTTTATTATAAACACCTTTCTCTTTCCTAAATTATTATAGTAATTAAATTTAAAATTCAAGTCATTCAAATAAATCACCTTATAGATAATCATATTTTTTTTGTTGAAGAAAAAAAAAATACTTGACAAAAATGTTGATTTGGAAAGGGAATGTAAAGAGAAAAGGGTTCGGCGTTAGTGGACATATTGGGACCAAATTGTTTTCGAAACCATCATTATGACTCAAAAGCATTATTCAAAAATTTACAAATGAAAAATGGAAATTTTATTGATTATCCTGATCTCATCATTTGCTTATCTGTATCACCTCAATATAATTATACAAAGTTCGACACATGAACAACCTAAAAACATAAGATGATTATAAGGTTCAGACTTTACCAAATTCAAAGAAGACTCAAAAGGAAAGTATATAATTTCATTATCATGTGTACTAACCAAGATATGTTAAAGTTTTAGCTAAATTTTGGATTTTTTGTTTTTATTATAAATTTTGATTTGTCCATTTAGGACTAATCAAGGCTGCAAATGGTGTGAACGTTAAACGTTTTTAGTCAAAAAGCTTATTTAGAAGAAAAAAGCTGCGTTTTCTTTTTTGCCATTGCCATTTGGTCATGATTACTTAAAAAAAAAAACAAAAACTTTTTAATGGATTCCCTAAAACTGATATTTTGTTGGGAAAAAAACTAGAATGACACAAATAAATTGTCTACGGACTAGACTAACATATATTTACGGGGAAGGAGAAAGTGTGTTTTAAGCCCATTATACCCTTATTTGCTTTTGTTAGGAAAAACGTTATTACAACACTGCCATTACGAAATTATTTCCACGTAAGCAAAAATTTGAGTTATTTACAAAAATGCCACAGCGGTTTTCAGAATAAGTCTGCAGACCTTTGTTGCAGACTTAATAAATCGATAAGTCTGCACAGACTTGTTATGCAGACTTAATCTGCAAACTTGTTATGCATACTTAATATGCAGATTTATTTTTCAATGTTGCAGACTTATTAAGTCTGCGCACATCTGCAGACTTATTATGCGTGTTGCAGACTTTTCGACGCAAACTTAATGTGCTTTGTTGCAGACTTATTAAGTATGCACAGACTTGTTTTGATTGCAGACTTATTACGCAGATTTATTCCTTTTGTCGCAGACTTATGTTCATTTGCAGACTTATTATGCAAACTTATAAAAAATCTGCAGCTGTTTGTTGCAGACTTAAATGCTTTGTTGCAGACTTTTGGAAAATCTACGACAAGAAGATTAAGTCTGCGACACTTAAAAGGTCTTACTGAAATAACATCGCTTGTCGCAGATTTATTTACAATGTCGCAGATTTAATGCTTAACGTCGCAGACTTATTTATAAATTGCTTACGTGGCATTAAAAACTGCAGACTTATTAGACTGTGCTATAGACTTGTTTTCTGACTAAAATAACTCTTTGTTTGTCGCAGACTTGTTATGTTATGCAGACTTATTGAATGTGTTGCAGACTTAACGAATCTGTTTGTCCTAGACTTTCAATGTGTTGGTCGTTGCAGCCTTATTCAATGAGTTGCAAACTTATTCAATGTTGCATACTTATTCAATGTGTTGCAGAATTATGTCTCTCTATTCTTTGATTTTTTCAGGCTTCTTTAGGTGAAGAATCATCTCAGGTTGAATCTTCACAAGGAGTTCTCACTCAGCTTTAGAATTGAAGATGTGTTTGCGACTGCTGGTTTTTTGGACCTGTTCGGTCTCTTTATGGATGCTACTTATCTACTTTGTGGTGTGTTTTATGACTAGTTGATGGTCTATTTTAGGACATGTTTTAAGAGTCTTTTTGAACTTGTTGTAAGACTTTTATTTGGCATCTATTTTCGGACTTGTTGTGGTCTGTTTCAATCAAGACAAATGCAAAGTAAGACAATCGTTCCTTCTCGGACTTGTTGTCATTTTCGAACTTGTTGTAAGATCTTAAATCTGTTTTTCCCTTTTTCTGTCTTTCCTTCTCGGACTTTGTGACATACACAATAAGTCTGCGATATAAATAATATGTGACATACACAATAAGTCTGCGACATACATAATCTGTGACATACACAATAAGTCTGTGACATACACAATAAGTCTGCAACATACACAATAAGTTTGCGACATACACAATAAGTCTGCGACATACACAATAAGTCTGCGATATACATAATCTGTGACATACACAATAAGTCTGCGACATACACAATAAGTCTGTTGCATACACAATAAGTCTGCGACATACACAATAAGTATGCGACATACATAATAAGTCTACGACATACACAATAAGTCTGCGACATACACAATAAATCTGCGACATACACAATAAGTCTGCGACATACATAATCTGTGACATACACAATAAGTCTGCGACATACACAATAAATCCGCGACATACACAATAAATCTGCGACATACATAATAAGTCTGCGACATACACAATAAGTCTGCGACATACATAATCTGTGACATACACAATAAGTCTGCGACATACACAATAAGTCTGCAACATACACAATAAGTGTGCGACATACACAATAAATCTGCGACATACACAATAAGTCTGCGACATACATAATTTGCGACATAATTAATAAGTCTGCGACATACACGATGAGTCTGCGACATACACGATGAGTCTGCGACATACACAATAAGTATGTATCGCAGACTTATTTGTTTGTCGCATACTTATTTGTTTGTCGCAAACACAGATTACAACAAAAGAGGAATTTGAATCGAACGTTAAAGCAACAAAAAAACACACAAAAAATACAGATATGAGAGAAACGAATCTTATCTAGGACGGCGGAACGACGACACAGCTCTCATAGATGGTGGCGGAGAGGCGACAGGAGAAGGAGTTGTCGGAGGAGGAGATGCGACGGGAGGAGGAGGAGATGCATGTGGTGGAGAAGAGACTGGTGGTGGAGATGCATGTGGTGGAGAAGAGATTAGAGGAGGAGAAGAGACAAGAGGAGGAGGAGTCGCTGGAGGTGGAGTTGTTGGAGTCGGCGACGGAGAAAAAAATAGGAGTGAACAAATAAAATATTAGGGTTTTCTGATATTTTGTTGAGTTTTATATTTTTATTTTATTTTCTGAAAAAAATAAATCAAAATGGCATTTTTGTGAATAAGTAACTCAAATAGGGGTTTTCTGTCTTTTGACAAAAGAGTTGTGTTATTCTAGTCAATTCAGTTATGAGGGTGTTAATCTAGTAATTACATGAAAGATTAATGTTATTCTGAACAATTTTCCCTATTTTGTTACGGAACATAAAAAAATCCACTTGGTAACGTTGGTTTTCATAGATTTTTAGCTTTGTTCTTTTTCATATGTGGTTTCTTTCGTAATTTTTTTCTGTAAAACAATAACTATATTATACCAGTTAATAACTTAGTATACTTTTACTCTTTTTATTTTTTAGTTTTCTATAATTAATATTTTAGTAAATTAATTAATTTTTTTTTGTCAACTTTTTATTTTATTAAATCATGTTTGGCCGATAAAGTGATCATCCTTCACCGGCTTCATCTGACTTATATGGAAAAAATAAAAAAACTTCGTACTCGAGCTTCTTTTACAACAGAATCAGCACGGAAATTTAATTATAACATAATTAGTACGAAAATTTAATGTTCGTAGAATAAAAGATAAATTAATATAACTGAATAACGCTCACAGGTCATGAAAAGAGTATAATAAACTAATTAAGATTAATGAGATTAAAACGAACATATTAATTAAAAGCTACTTTTTAATCAACGACTTTAGTTCATTTGCTACTCTTTTTCATAACTTTCATAACTCAGCTGTTATTTTTTCAATTATATTGTAATACGATAAATTAAAAAAGCATCATAAAATGACATCAGACTTCAATTGAAATCCATCAAAATCCGATAATTCATATTTTTATAATTTTGTTCTATCACATAATTTTCATTTTTTGAAAAAAAAATAATTTAGTTAATCAGTTATATTTCTATTCATCCAATTTTTAAATTCTATTTAAATATCCTAAAACTAAAAGCGTGTAAATGTGATGTCTCAAGTAGTTCATGCTGATGCTGGTGATAATGATACAAACAAAGGTCATTCTTTAAGTTTTTTTTTTCTTTTTGAAATGGGCCCCCTAATCTTATTTCTTCTTTATCTGTCACATAGAGACTCTGCTTCTTCAGCTTTTCTTTATCTAAGGAGACAAAACAGACTATATAAGAGAACATCAGAAAATCTTGTGAAAGAGTGAGAGATGAGATGGGGAATTACAAGTTCAGAATTTTAGAAATGATCCCAAATGCATGGTTTCACAAGCTCAAAGACAAGACCAAACAGTCTAAACCCAAAACCAAACCTTTTTCTTCTTCTTCCTCAAACACTTGTAACAAGAAGAAACCCTCTTCAGAAGATTCTCTTCCTCACCATTCTTCAACCTCTCATTTCTCCAGCAGCTTAGTAGCTAACAGTCCTCACCATAACTCACCAAGAAACTCTCTTCACACAAAAAGGATGAGTAAAAGAAAGACACTTTACAAGCCATCTCAGAAACCAATCACTCCTCCTTTTGCATCTGAAGGTTTTAACAAGAACAAGATCAACGGTCAAGATTCCTCTCACTGCTTGTTTCCAGCTCTTGAAAGCTTCCCTGAGTCTTTTGTGTATAGTTTCTACGAAGAGGAAGATGATGAGTTCGTTAAATCTTCCAACTTCAAGATCGACTCAAAGAACAGAGCTTTCACTAACCACAAGGTCAAAGAGTTTGATTCGATAGAGAAATCTTGTCCTGCAAGTTACTCAACCAAGAAACCGCTAAAAAGCCATCTTTCTGTGAAGATTAGTCAAGAGAAAGAAGAAGAAGATGATGAATGCAGAGCCGAGAAGAAATACCAGAAGCAAGTTTCGAGTGGAAGAAAATCCTCCGCAGGTATAAACCTCAAAAGAGTAAATTCACCAAGAATTCAACTCTCAGGTACACGTAGAAGCACTTCGAGATCAGAGAGCAAACAAGTTGTTCTTGAGAGTTTCGCAGTGATAAAGAGTTCCGTTGATCCAAAGAAAGATTTCAGAGAATCAATGGTGGAGATGATAGAAGAGAACAATATCAGAGCTTCAAAAGACTTGGAGGATCTTCTTGCTTGTTACCTAACCTTGAATCCAAAGGAGTATCATGATCTAATCATCCAGGTTTTCGAACAAATCTGGCGTCAACTCACAAAAACTAAGTAATTAAAAACCCTCTTAATATTATTTAACTTCTGGTAAAATTAGTATCATATCTTGTGAAATTGTAGTTGTTGTTGATGTTCATATGAAACTGTAGAAATTCTCTTTGAAGCCCAGTTTTATGTTTTTATTTTTCTCTATTTCTCTTTTTTTATCAGTGGAACCAAATAATAAAAAGTTGTTATCATATTGTCGTTTTAATTCAAACATGATCACTATGGGCGTGGAAGCACTGGTAAGAGACTTAAGACAGAATTGATCACTAAGCATAATCTTGTCTTTTTGTGATTATGAACATATAAACAGAGTTAAACTACTCACAAAAGATGCTTATTAGTGTTATTTTCTTAGAATTTGGGGATGGATTGCGCCATTGTCCATTGAATATTTTGAATTTACAAAGTCGAAAATGGCGGTAAGAGTGAAGAGACATGAACAATTTGAAACCCAACAAGTACGGAGTATATATATATGAAGAGCATGATCGCTGGAGATAGAGAGGACCACCACACTGACACATAAACTGAGATGTGATTAAAGAAGAGCGAAAGAATGAATGAGAGCCTTATTTATTTTATTTATTTTTTTCTGTGAAGAAGAAGAAGAAGAGGACCACTGTTGCAGATGTAGCAAATCCCATTTCCAACCTCTTTGTTGGCTAATGAAATTCCAGCAAAAGACATGTGGATACGGTGAGGTCTCTGTGTTATTTTTCTCGATTAATGAGCAACAAATATTCAAAATGTTTATCATCTTCTTATGCAAAAGTCTTAAAACATTGAATGCAACTGCATCTTTTTACCACGTTTTCACATTTCGTAGATGAAAATGAATAGTGTTAGAAGGAAAACTAAAGTATATATAAAAGGATGTGTCAATTCAAATCTAGTTATTAGTTATTACCAATTGATTTAAAGTCCTTAAATCTTGACAAATAAACAGCTAACGTTCTTTTAAACGTCGAGTAAACCGGGAAGTGACATCCGTATATATATATATATATATATATATATATTTTTTTTTTGATAAAGAAATCTAATGAAACTAGACAGCATAAACAATTTTTTTAGGGAAGTAAAAGAGAAATAGTTTATTTAACAATTTGGTTGTTTAAGGTCTGATAGTGTGAGGGCCTGAGGGGTAACAACTATTGTGAAAGATCCAGAATTTTTGTATTACTTTTGAATGAATTTTTTACAAAGGGAGGTTACTTCTATATACAATGATTAATCTAAATTTTAAGTTATACAAACAATAAACCTAATATGCCAAATTTTAATATTACCCAATATATTGGTTAATATTACCCAATATATTGGTCATAGTAAGACTACATTCAACTCGAAAAGGTGCTTTATCACATGCATTTGAGTCAAAAGTTCTTACAAAACAGATCTAAACTTTAGTTCAAAACATAATTCTTTCAACAAATATTCACCGAAAAGTCAAATATACTAGAGCTACAAAACCAGCAGTACGAAATGGTTCTCCGTGTATTAGTATATCAGGTCTCCATGTCAAAAAGTGAGACACAAATAATAATTTCAACTTATTTTTCTTTTTTCAAATTTCAATCTAAAATATATTTTCGTTTAGTTATATAGAGATATCATTTAACGTTTCAACGATCTTATACGAAAAATATATCAACATTTGTAATATAGCGTACTTGAACATTTGTAATATGGTGTACTTAAACTTTGTGGAGATCTTATATGAAATTTCTCAGGAGGAAATATATCGTTTTTTTAATGAAAGAGAATAATTTTTAACTTTATTACTTTATTTTTGGTTTCATAGAAACATATATAACGAGAATGAAACTAAAAATGACAGAACAAACTTATTTTCTTTATTTAAAGAAATGATGTATAAT
The DNA here is from genome assembly GCA_030161315.1 of Eutrema japonicum. Classification (NCBI taxonomy): domain Eukaryota; kingdom Viridiplantae; phylum Streptophyta; class Magnoliopsida; order Brassicales; family Brassicaceae; genus Eutrema; species Eutrema japonicum. The sequence continues at coordinate 34,888,248 of BSQW01000010.1, forward strand.
ATTTTATCTTCGTGTCAATACTATATTTATTAGATAGCATTTGATTACGTTGTTACATTTTTAGTTGGCTTTGGTATATTATCTTATAAGTGTTTGACCAAATAATTCGTTTTTAAAACGGGACATATATTCAAAACAAAACCGTTGAAACCTCACAAATTATATATAATTTCTAAGATTAAAACTGTAATATTATTTATATATATTATTATAATCACCAATATACACATAATAATATCTCAATAAATATAATTGGTCGCATATGATTTTGATCAAAATAATATTAAAAAGAATATTCATGCTACACTAATGTGCAAACCCTAGTTATCTTATTATATAGAGCTGAATGCGTTAACATTGTGACACGTAAGATAATTCGTATTCATGATATTGTAACATGTGTCATTATTAATTAAGATCGTGACATGTGTCAAAATAGTAATATAAACTTTCTTTAAAAAAAGAATTGTGTTTTATATAATAAAAACTAATAACATTAAAAAAAAAAAAATACAAACAAATAAAAACTGTTAAATACAGAAAATATATACGATTGAGATCCAAACCTTAGCCCACTTTTGAGATCCAAAAATTCGAGTGGGCTAAGGTCCAACAACTCATAAGCGTTTTGTTTCTTCTTCGATTGCTCGCTCTCTCTCTTTCTCTAAAATTTCCCTCATTCTCAATTCATCCGAAGCAAGCTTCTTCGTCGATCTTCGTCTGGTTCGTTTCTAAACGCTACTTCTCTTTCTCTTAACACTATTACGGTTTTCGATTTCAATCGATGGATCTCAAAAGTTAGATCGGAATCAAGTCTAAGAGATTGATAAAACCTAATTGCTCTCCCGATCTATTGTGTTGCCCGGCTCGTAGAGTCTGGATCTAATCGCCCAATTTCAAATTAAGGAATCGCAAACTAGTTATGGAATCGTTGCCCTAACTTTCGTGACTGGTTTTGTTGGGCAGGAAGTACAATGGCAACGATTAGGAACTTGAAGATAAAAACATCAACTTGTAAAAGGATTGTGAAAGAGCTTCAATCTTATGAGAAAGAGGTTGAGAGAGAAGCTGCTAAGACTGCTGATATGAAGGACAAAGGAGCTGACCCCTACGACCTTAAACAGCAGGTACAAATTATCCTATTCTTTACTATTTTTGTATGGTCTTCTTATGAGAAAGAGGATGTGTTTGTGTTTGTGTTTGTGTTGTGTTCTTAGCGTCCTTCTGGTTACAATTGAGTTTCAGATTCCGATTCAGGCTCGGTTTTTCCTAATTGTCTATGTGGGTGATGCAGGAAAATGTGTTGGGTGAATCAAGAATGATGATTCCGGATTGCCACAAACGTCTTGAGTCTGCTTTAGCCGACCTCAAGTCCACTTTGGTAAATACACTTCCCATCGTTATAGCTTTATATATAAGTCTATAACAAACGTAGAGCGTGATCTGAAGTTTAGGAGAACACTTCATTTCTCAAACTAGAAGTACTTTATGTTATCTTTAGTTGATCGGATATTCGGATGAATGATTAATCCATCCCCTGCATGAAAGCATCTTAAGTCCTTTTTTGAATAAAGAACACAGAATAACTGTGAAATTCCCCTACTCTGATGTTTTGTCGCTTAACAAAAAAAAAAAACTTAATTTGCAGGCGGAACTGGAAGAGACAGATGAGAAAGAAGGTCCGGAAGTTGAAGATGCAAAGAAGACAGTCGCGGACTTAGAGAGGCAGTTTCCCACAGAAGATGCCTGATTTAACCATCGGTGAGTGTTTGGTCTGTATTTTGAGACTAGTGAATGCAGAAAAATCAATTGTAAGAATCTTCTTCTCTCATCGCTATCTACTGTATACACTAAAATTGTTTCCGTTTGCTCATTTTTTTTCCGTATTTTTGAGACAACACACCGGTTACATTCGGCATTGCTGGAACAAAAAGAATTGACACAACTTGTAGAATTAACATAACTTGGGCTTCTGCTTTAATTAGGTGGAATCATTTGATAAATTAGGGTCATATAAGTGTGTATAAATATATCGTAGAAGATTTTACATGAATAGATATAAACCAGAAAAAGAAATTGGTACCTATCACCAACAAGTTTGTACATTCGAAAGATGAGATCTTCCTCTTGTTCGGTCAAATTGATAACCTCCCATTTGATACTAACTTCTGCGTTTTTGTTAGTTATATCCAACCAAAGTAACATGAGAAGATGATTTATGGTATATAGACAGAAAGGAATACAAGTATCGAAGAGAGACCTTCCGAGTCATGTAGAGTGATATTGGTCTGCTTACGACTGTGACGAAGACGGTTGGTGATATCCATTAGTATTGGTAAACGGAAGAAGACTTATATTAATAGAAACACTGATAATTTGGAGCTTGGAGAATGCAGGAATTATAAAGATGTGAGGTATATATAGAGAGAGAGGTCTCCAATAAACGCTCCTTTATAACACCAATCGAGTTATTTGACAACTTTTTCGTTGTGACATGTTGTTGACACTTGACACACTCATACAATCTATAATCTAATAAAAAAGTTTTCTCATATTCTAAGCTATCCACATGAGCAATAAACTCCTCAATTAATTGACTCCATCTATTTAAAAAATTTACTAATTAAAAGCTGTGTTATTTTATTGTGTCACGTAATCCAAAATTAATTTCCAAAAAAATTAAAAACATCAAAGATGGAAATATCTTCAATACTAAAATTTAATGATCAATTAGTATAGGTACATTAAGACAAATTAACTTGGACGTTATTGAGTTTAAACAAATTACCAGTACGTCTCAAAACCACAACTCACGTTACAATAATCAACCAAAAAAACTTATAATGGATCCAAACAAAAAAGAAATCAGCCGCATAGAAGCACTCCCACAAGACCTTCTTGGAGTCATCATAACAAAAATTGGTGCTACCTCAACAGTGGATTTCCATAATTTCAACGTATCATGCAAGGAAATAGCTCCTTCAGCCGATAACAGATGCATCGGAAAATAGAGATTCTTCACCGAAAACTACCCCAAAAACCCTAGCAAACAATTTATACGAATCCATCATAACGTCAAATCATACCTGAAATACTTAATAAAATCAAGTTATTGAATCAGAAAGACAAAAGAATCATCAATATATTTTTTGTTCTGAAGCCGATTTAGAAGTATTCGAGACAGGAAAAAAACTACATAATCGAGTTTAGACCTCAATTTCGGATATCAATTCCGATAGAGAATGATGATAGATTCAAAGGAATCCGATACAAGAGATTATGAGAAACCCTATGGTCGAAACAATTTCTACAAGAGAATCCGACACAAGTTTTCTGAATTTTCCAGAAGATTAAAGTATCTTGTGGGTGTTCTCGAAAACAACTGATTAGTTTAGTTTAATTATAAATAAATATTAATTATTATGAGAAAAGAGACATCGGTTTATCAAACCCACGCTCAACCGCTTCTTACTTCTATTTTTCAAGTCGGTTTATCAAACGAGGTTAGAAAAAACGTCTTCTAACGGATATCTTATTGTGACATTATAAAATAATTCCTAAAAATAGCATATAAACAAATTAAAAAATATGAATGTGAATATGTAAAATAAATATAAAACTATAATCAAAATCACACAGTAGTGAAATACAAAATATAAACACATAAAAAAAGAACAATATTTCAACATAAGTTAATAACATAAGTAAGAGAAAACCGTTGTTATATACAAACAATAATAAGGAGAAAAAAGAAAACACACATACACATAATGCAACTTTAAACATAAACCGAATATTAAACTAAATTTTGAAATTAAAAAAAAAAAAAATTCCAAATAAATTACATAAAAAAATATAAAACATGAATATAAATAAGTTCGCGCGGGGGTCAATCCCTAGTACAATACAATACAATACTTCATCCTTACCAAAACAAAGTCGTTCTAAAGTTTCAAAAAAAAAAAGTCGTTTTGCATTTTCAAATGTCATCCTCAAACCGAATTCTGAATTTATCATCAACTCAATGCTAATAAATTTTAAATTTAAATTATTATCATCTAGTTAGTGGTATAATTTTAAGTTTTTCTTAATCTTTGTAAAATGTGTTAAAATTACACATTTTATGAAACATAAGGAGGATGAAAAAAAAAGATTGAATTGAATTATTTTATTGGAACTTGAATTTGATTACTCACTTTATGATTGAACAAAAAATTTGGTCGAAACAAAACTAATTTTGTATATATACTGTATTATATATTAAAAAAAAAACTAATTCTGAGGTCTGGATTTCTCTTACAACCACTTAAAACATTTTATAATGGTCATAAACGGTGAAAATGTAAACACCAGTCCACGGACGATAGTGGTCGGGGAATTCCAGAAAATCTTTATTAAATTTTAAAGAACCATATATCATATGATGTACATATTATCAAAAAGAAGTTAAAGAGAAAAACATACCTTATCCGTAATGCATATTATTTATATATATATATATATATATATTATATGTAACAAATTTTACCGAGTTGAATAACCGAATATTATTTTTCATCTTTCTCTTTTCTTTCGATTTCATCTTCTGATATAGTATTAGAGCGGATAAATCAACCTCACTGATTCCAATTTTCGGTTCTTCCACTTTATTGACCTAGATTGATCGGAAAATTCTTTATGAATCATACCAAATTTATATAACCAGATCAATAAATATGTATTAGACAAGAAATAAACGTGAGTGACACAACTTGTAGAATTGACATAACTTGGAATTGTTGGAACCAATTACTATGTTTACTTTCTGTTTAGTCGACGATTATACATTTTGGCTGTGGTAATGAGTCATTGTCATATATTTGAAGTGAATATTAAATATATATATACCAATGATAAAGAGCAAGGTTTTAGAAGAGGTAGTCGTTGACAAAAAAAATAGAAAAAAGAGGTAATCTTTTTATTTATTTATTAAACTCGGAAATAATCTCATGTTCTTAGTTCAGATTAATTTTCTGAGTGAGAGTGACACATTCCATTTATGAAGCTTCACTTAGTCAATAGTTGGTTTGATAATTCCGTATCCAGAGAGATTCAATTCTTGGTCTGAACCAACATAGTTGAATCTTTCCCGAATGGAAACTACCCCACTACCAGGACCGGTTCTAAGTCATGCCAGATGAAAAATTAGCCTTGGCTCCATTTTTTTTTTGGCCCCCATAAAACAAAAATTTTAAAATTGATCTTGAACCCCCCAAATTTCAGAATCGGCCACAATTGGTTAGAAGAGGTAATCTCTTGAAGCTTTGCGATTCCATATTGAAGGTTTGTTTCACTCAACAACTTAAGTTTTTCTTATCCATAAATAACAGAAATTAAGGAGGAGAAACAGAAAAACATGGAAGTTAATTAAGAGAGTGTTGCCGTCGTTTGTTGGAGAAATAATCACAGTTTCTCATTATCCAATATCTCTCTATCTCATTTGCCTCTCGTCCTGCCACTCTTCCTGCTATTAAATCCCACCTGATATTATTTAATTTATGACCAACAAATTATTAATTCTATTTCATTACTAATTTAGTTTTATGATTTTAAATAATAACTACTGGATAAATAGAGATAAATCTGAAATTGTTTAAAAATATAAAAAGAGTTCTAAAACAACAACAATTATGAAACAAAAGTGTATAATTAACTTCAACGTAACATTTAAAATAAAAAAAATCATAGTAACATTTATGAAGTAGCCAAGCATATTTGGAAGTGATAAATATATAAACAGAAGAAGAAATTAAATATGTTACCTATTTCCGACAAGTCTGTACATCCGAAAGATGAGATCTTCTTCTTGTTCGGTCATATTGATAAACTCCCATTCCATACTACTCACTTCTGCATTTTAGTTAGTTTTTTTTTGGAACAATTAGTTAGTTATATATATATATATATATTCACATACACAAAAATGAAAGACAACATGAGAAAAGAATTTAACGAAGAGAAGTTAAATGGATGAGTATAGGACCCAACGTAAGAACTAAATTAAAGAGAGACCTTCGGAGTCATGATATCGAGTGAACTTGGTTTGCTTGCGACTGCGAAGGCGGCGAAGACGGTTGGTGTTATCCATTAGTATTGGAAAATGGAAAAAATGTGAGGTAGAGAAAAAAAAATTGGAGGATGCAAGGAAAACAAAAGATGTGAGGTAGACAAAAAAAAATGTGAGGTAGACAAAAGTATATAGAGAACTAGTGAAGAAGAGGAAAGCGAAAGACATAAAGAGAGCCCCCCTAACAAAATAGCCTTTGCAGTCTTATAATGTTTAATTTTTTTTATCACAATATATATACATATATATAAGAGAATTTAGTCAATTGGTTTTGAAAAAAATGATCCAAATAAAGTTTAATATCAGTTTTGAAGTAGGATTCGTGTTGGGATGAGTTGATAAGAGTTATCATTTTGAAGAAGCGTGTTAAAATCTACATTAAAACTTATAAAAATATAAAATAATATATAAAAAATATAATTAGAAAACATCGAAAATAAATAATATCTACATCAGTTATTTCTTTTGAGTTGAAAACCGATCAACTTTTTTGACAAATACCTTTTATTGATATGAGTGGACAAAAAATACGTAATATTCACTTCGATTTGTTATCCAATTTAATACAATCCGAAAATTATAATGGCAAGTTTACAAAACAAATAAAAGATTTTGCATGTTTTTGTCGATCTTTAACTCGGCTTACTATAATGGAATCCTTTTTGTGTAGAAACAACCAAAGCTAACATTGTTTTTTGAATCAAGTCACTAAGAAAACGACCTATTTTCAATCTTCAGAAAGAAACAAAAAAAAACGACCTCGAATATCATCTCAATGAGTATTGTCAACACGTAACTCTACAAGTACTTTCCACTACAAGAATGCAAGCGATTTCCGACGGCCATATCGGTCGGAAAACCGTCGGGAAACGTCTTTTCCGATGAAATTCCGACCGATTTTGCCCGTCGGGACTATCGTGTCGGAAATAAAAAATGGTCGGAAATTGGTCGGAAATTTCCGACCAATTTCCGACCACCCACTTTCCCGACTGTATTCCGATGAATATTAATAGTCGGGGAATTCCCGACGATTTTCCGACGGGACTAGAATTCCGACCAATTATGGACCGGATAATTTCCGACCAATTCCAGACCGGATAAGTTCCGACCAATTTCGGACCAGATAATTTCAGACCAATTCCGGACCGGATAATTTCCGACCAATTTCCGACGGGTAATTAAAAAACAGTATTTTTAAAATTCTTAAAATTAATGATTTTGTTTTAAATTAAATTAAATTAATAATTCGAAAAAGAAAATTAAAATTAAAATATAATAATTGTTTTGAAATAAAATAAAATTGTTTTGAAATTACAAAAACATTAAAATTAAATTCCCGTTCCCGATCCCGTGCCCGTGCCCGGGAAATCCGAGAACTTCGCTTTCATCCAATCCGTCAGGCCAGTGATTTCCGACCGGATGTGCAAGTTCCTCCCCGATTGTTGGACTAACTCCTCGATGGACATGATTGCAGGAGCTTGACTGTGCGACTCCGGGACATTCGCACTTTGTCTTGGACTAGGGGTCTCCGATGGCGGATCGTTATGTTGACGTGGTTGAATGCTCGAGACGAACCACCGCGGCGAATGTTATCAAAATCCTCGTACGGCCTATAAAAAAAATAAAAAATTTGTTAGTTGTTAGAATTATTTAAAATATAGAAAATACTAAAAATATTTCAAAAAACAGAAAAAAATTATGAAAATTTAGAATTTGTTTTATTTGCAAAAACAAATTTATATAACATAAAAATTTTAAAAATCACTTGTAAAATGCCAAAATTTTACTAATATTCTAAAAAAAATCTAAAACACTTATAACATTTAAAATCACATGTAAAATGAAAAAAATCATTTAAAATCACTAATAAAAAAAATAGATCGCTTGTAAAATGCATAAAAATGTTCTAAAATTCTAAAAAAATATTAAAATCACTTGTGAAATAATAAAACTATTTCACAATTAACACAAACATATTTTCCTATTTTTTTCAATATTATTTCTAAAATATTTAAACACAAAATCCACATTATTAACCTAACAACAATCTAACCTAAATTCTAACCTTTCATATTTAATCAAATCTAACAAACCTAACAACTATAACAAATTATTAACCTAAAATCTAACAAATCTAATAAAATTGATTAGGGAAAACAAAAATTCTTACATGGCTAGATGGACGACGATGGCGGCGTGGAGGAAAATCCGGCGAGGGTCTTCGACGGCGGCGGCGGCGACCTAAAGAAGAAGAGAGAGAAGTTAGCAAGGAGAGGAAAAAAGGAAGAAGAAAAGAGAGAAGAGAAGATACCTTGGACGGTGGCGGCGAGGGGAGGACAACAGCGGACGGCGGCGGCGACAAGAGAGAAGGAGAGAAGAGATCCAAAGAAGGAGAGAAGGTGAAAGGAAATGAGGAAGAAGAAGAACAGTTTTTGATTTATTGAACCCATACGGTCGGGATCCGGTCGGGATCCGGTCGGAAATTTTTAATAAACCGCGTACAATGAATTTCGATAAATTTCGTTTGGCGGTTTATTTCCCGGGTTTTTTTTTAGAATGGTCGGAAATTGGTCGGAAATTACCGACCAATTTCCGACCATTCTAAAAATTGCATGTCGAATAATTTAATATTCATCGGAAATTGGTCGGTAATTTCCGACCAATTTCCGACCATATAGGGTTTAGGGTATGAAATCCTAAATTTGAATACCGTATAGGCTTTAAAAAACATCTAAACATCTTATGTCTAAAAACAATTTGGCAAGGTCAACATAAATAGAGTATATGACGATTTTTATGAATCGATATGAGAACGGGTTTAACCTCTCTTAACGAAACATAGAACTTATACTTACAATTTTCGTTTTCTTGTAAGGTTTGGATTAAATGCTCAAAAATATTGATTCTTAAGATAGTTAGACATTGAATTATTTGAAAAGATCATATCTAACCCTAGCAAACATAAGTGTAATCAAATTTTTACGGTTTGAGGTTTCGAAACCCCGTATGGTCGGAAATTGGTCTGGAATTTCCGACCAATTTCCGACCACACATAGATTTCATACCATAAATCCTAATTGGTCGGAAATTGGTCGGAAATTTCTGACCAAATTCCAACCGTATATGAAGATTTTCCGAAAAAATGCTAAGTATAAAAATATTAGTATAAACACTTATATTAGTATAAAATGCTAAGTGTAAAAATATCATTTATAAAATGCTAAGTGTATAAACACTTAAAATTAACAATTTATACCACACAAGTTTATAAACACTTAGAAATTTTTGAAATATTAGTATTTCATACCATAAATCCTAATTGGTCGGAAATTTCTGACCAAATTCCGACCGTATATGAAGATTTTCCGAAAAATGCTAAGTATAAAAATATTAGTATAAACACTTATATTAGTATAAAATGCTAAGTGTAAAAATATCATTTATAAAATGCTAAGTGTATAAACACTTAAAATTAACAATTTATACCACACAAGTTTATAAACACTTAGAAATTTTCGAAATATTAGTATTTCATACCATAAATCCTAATTGGTCGGAAATTGGTCGGAAATTTCTGACCAAATTCCGACCATATAGGGTTTAGGGTATGAAATCCTAAATTTAAAAACCATATAAGATTTAAGAAATATCTACTAATCTTATTTACTAACAACTAACTTAATAGGTAAACAAAAAATGGACCATATGACGATTTATATGAATCGATTCGAGAACGAGTGTAACCTTTCATAACGATACATATAACTTATACTCACACTTATCGGTTTCTTGTCGGGTTTTGATTAAAAGCTTAAAAAGAATGATTATTAAGATATTTTAACATTGAATTCTTTCAATATATCATATCTAACCCTAGCAATCATAAACGTAATCAAATTTTTACCATTTGAGGTTTCGAAACCACAAATGGTCGGGAATTCGTCGGAAATTCCCGACCGATTACCGACGGTGTGAGAACACATGTTTTAAATGTATAGCAACACGTTTATTTTATGTTTGTAAAAAATATTAAATCGGAATTTCTGACCGATTTCCGACCATATATGACCGGTCTCTATATTGTCAGAAATCGGTCGGGAATTCCTGACCAATTTCCGACCGAAAAAAATGGTCGGAAATTTCCGACCGGTTTCCGACCGGGTTTATTCCATCGGTATTTAGTCGGAAAACGGTCGGAAATTTCCGACCGTTTTTTTCGGTCGGAATTCCGGTCGAAAATCGCCTTGTTTTCTTGTAGTGAATCAATATGGCAGCATTCAATATCAATTATTATGTATCAATGAGTTTTTTTCTTTTTATAAATTTTGGATTACGGACGTAGATGGTTGTGGTGAATGTGGTCCTCTGGGTATATATATCATTTCAGAATTTTCTTTTCTTTATATGGTGAATGTGGTCCTCTGGGTATATATATCATTTCAGAATTTTCTTTTCTTTATATCATCTCAATGAGTATTGTTTTCCAATATCATTTCAGAATTTTATTTTCCCTAATTTTCTAATTGGATAAAGTACAAAACCGCGTTAAATTTTGTTTTGTGATACTGATATAGATATGTCAAACGTAATCGTACTCGATCGCTGCCACACTCACGAAACTTCTGGTTTTGTTTTTTTGTTGGGTGATTTTATAATTCATATCTTGTCATAACCTTTCGTATTGAAGATATAAATATAGATATGCATGTTGCCCCCCCCCAAAAAAAGGAAGAAAATATATAGATATGCATAGAATCATATTAAGTTTGGTTGTTATATAGTAAAATTCGGTTATGATCTAATAAGAAAGATAAATATTTTTTGTGAATTCAGTAAAGTTAAAGAACCAAATATTACGTGCCTAAAAAATCAAGCGTGGAATATCCGAACGGTCAGAAAGGTAAACCATTTTACACCGATAAGAGTTGTCCTAGGTGTGGTACTCCTGAGCAAATGATCAACCATCTTATTTTTGAATGCCTTCCAGCTTTACAAGTTTGGACTATTTCGGACTATTTGTCTCTTATGGGTTTCTTCCCGAGTACATCTATTTACCGAAATATGAATTTTCTATTTTGGCGAACTAAAGAAGTAGGTTTTACTGACCCTCAAAAAGACATATATCATTGGATCTTATGGTACATACGGAAAGCAAGGAACGACAAAGTATTCAACGGAAAAGAAATTTCTCCGGAGGATACTTTCCAGCTCGCTAATGTGAAAGCGGGAAGTTAGAGGATTGCAAACCAACAAAAATGCTAAGAAGAGATAGAAGGCACACCAGAACAAGATGTATATATTGAGATTCTCCCTTTTGGCCCTTCGAACCCCGACATGTCAGATCGATGCTTCCTGGATTGATCATGACCTTGTTAGTGGCCTAGGGTGGAGTCATAGAAATCGCATGGGATGAGAGATCTTCGGATTGCAAGGATGTCGCAGAAGCCTCTCGGTATTACATGCTGAGATGGTTGGACTCCTTTGGGCTATGTTATGTCTATGGAAAAAACATATATTATTGATGCATTTTGAAACGAATTGTTCAGATTTGGTGAAGATGATCGAGAACCTCAGAGACTGGTCGACGTTTATTTCGGAACTAGACTCTTTTCATGTCCTCAGAGCATCATTTATCAACTTCAACTTATCTTCTATTCCATGAGTATCGAATGTCTGTGCCGACTCTCTTACAAAAAGAGCTTGAGCATGAGGTTTTTTTTATTTTCTCATGTAAATCAGACAGAGCCGGTAAGAGATACTAACGTTGTCAGCCAAATTTGATTTAATAAAATGCGTAGTTGAAAAAAAAAAGGAAAGATAAATTTATTTATTTGTCTATAGGGATGTCAATCGGGCTGGCCCAGCCCGACCCGGCCCGAAATCTGTAAAGCCCACATATATTTGAGCCCGGTCCGAAACAAATCGGGGCCGGGCTCTAGGGCTTTTTGGGGTTTTTTTTTCAAACACAAAAATTCACAATTCTCAAATGAAAAATAATTAAAACAAAATATTTATCAAAATAAATCTAAATTGAAATGTATTATATCAAATCCAATTAAATTTAAAAACAAAAGTTTGACAAAAAAATAAATAAAATTCAAATAAATTGTATTACCACATAAAACATAAAATCAAAACACTTCAAATCTAGGTAGTAAAGTTCAGATAAAAAAAAAGTAAAATAATATTAAGCTTTTAGATGTATAAATCATATAAAAATTTCATTGAAAGTCTATAGATAAAGATTTTAAAAATATGAAGTAATATGGATGAATGATAATGGTACATGGATCACGAAATGTAAACCCATCCAACCAAGTGCATGTACAAATTAGTGCTTCAACGTTTCTTGGTAAAAGATGATTTCTATATTTATCCACACACATACTAAATGTAGACTCTGATGCCACTGTAGTTATCAGAATGTTTAGAACATCACATGCTATATGAGCTAACTCACCATAATGTTGTGACTGATACTTCCACCATTATAAAACATTCATGTCTTTATAAAAAGTTTGTTCCAACATATCGTCTTCTAAATATAGAGTCAATTTAGACTTTCCTTCTTTTATAATGGTACGTTTTTCATACGCTTTGAAATCATATGATAAGCAAACCCAAATTTAATAAGACATACGTAATCAAATAGTTCCGGGCTTTTCGGGCTAGCCCGAGCTCGATTGGGCTAAGCCCGAAAAACACACTAACCCCAAAGGTCCGAATATTTTTGGGCTTTTATTTCTATATCTGAACCCGTTGTTTTTCAAGGCCGGACCGGGTCGGCCCTCGGACTTTGGCCCTAATTGACACCCCTACTTGTCTAGTCGTTTGTGTCACAGTGATAATAAATTCTGACCGTAAGCAACTGACATAACAATTTCATTTGGACAAAAGAGCTGTCTCAAAGAAATAGCAAGTAACACAAAAAGAAATACCAAGTTTTTTGGACAAGTAAGATTTTGTTATTGGGATGTTGCTAGTTTGGCAAATACATACATATGGGCCTTAAATGGGCTGACGAAATTGACAAGAAGAGATGAAGAACAAAGTTTTTTTGGCCCAAGTATTATCACCTATATATCTATGTTCATTGTATCAAAGATAAGGTGGTGGGTGATAAAAGATCAGAAGAAAGAAGTCTCAGAGAGAGAGAGAAATGAAAAACGAGAGAGGGTTTGTTTTTCCAGCAAGTACTCTTGTTCTTTCTTGTGGGTCTTTGATCTTTGTTTCTTCTTGAGTGTACCTGTAAAACCAAAGACAACACCACAAGTCAGTGGTGTGTGTGTAGCCTCTTTCATATAGTGAAGCTTGGGAGCAAGAGTTCTCCCCCGAGACGTACCGGTTGGAGGCCGGGAACTCGGTTATCAAACCGTGTGTTGTTTCACAAGCAATCGTTACACAAATTACCTTACAAGTGGTATCAGAGCACCATGTGTGGTGTAAGATTGAAGAAGAGGTTCAGGTCAAGGGTTTCAAGAAGACAGTCAGAATGAGCACTAATAGGGTTGAGGTGGACAGGTTTGATGGAACTGGTGACTTTTCTCTATGGAAAGTAAGGATGTTGGCTCACTTTGGGGTGCTAGGGCTGAAAAGCATCATGAACGATGAGCAGCTGCGGAAGGATCCACCTACTACTGAAGAAGAAGTAGCAGCAGCAGCAAAAGACCATCAGACAGGTACATCAGAAGGCGTTGAGCCCCCTGCAAGCATTGATCCTGTAAAGTTTGAAAAATCAGAGAAGGCAAAGGACATAATAGTACTAAATGTGGGAAATCAAGTACTAAGGAAGATCACACACTGTGAAACAGCAGCAGCCATGTGGTCTACTCTAAACAGGTTATACATGGAGACTTCTTTGCCTAATCGCATCTACTTACAACTTAAGTTCTATACTTTCAAGATGACAGATTCCAAGAGTATATATGAAAATGTGGATGATTTTCTCAAGCTGGTGGCAGATCTAAACAATGTAGGAGTGGATATTACAGAGGAGGTTCAAGCTATACTGTTGCTGAGTTCATTATCTGACAGGTATGACCAACTAAAAGAAACACTCAAGTATGGGAGAGATACCTTGAGGTTGAATGAGGTCATAGGGGCTGCCAAGTCCAAGGAGAGAGAGCTGGCAGAAAGTGGAAAGCTCTCCAAATCACAAAGTGAAGGGCTGTATGTGCAAACAAGAGGCATGTCAGATAAAAGGTCAGACAAAGGACATGGTAAACCATGGAGAGGACGATCAAAAAGCAAAGGCATATCAAAATCAAGGCCTAAATACAACAAGAACAACAAAGGCTGTTTTATATGTGGTAAAGAAGGGCATAGGAAAAGAGAATGTCCTGAAAAGTCCTCAAACAAACCATCAAGCCCAGCAAATATAGCAACAGAACCAAGACAACCACTGGTACTAACTGTAAGCACTCAAGACCCAAAAGAAGAATGGGTTATGGATTCTGGTTGTAGTTTTCACATTACCCCAGACAAGGAGTCATTGTTTGACCTACAAAAATTCGATGGTGGCAAGGTCTTGATGGGTAACATGACTCACAGCGAAGTAAAAGGGATTGGTAAGATCAAAATCCTAAATCCAGATGATTCAGTGGTTATTCTAACAAATGTCAGGTACATACCTACAATGGGAAGAAACCTCATTTCATATGGTCAGCTAGAGAAGAGTGGCTGCAAATATGAAGGAAAGGATTTTGTAGTTACCTTCTACAAGGATGAACAAAGGGTTATTTCTGGCAGATATCAAGATGGACTATACTACTTACAAGGAAGGTAGTGAAAGGAGAAGTTGTTGTGGCCAGACCTGAAGCTGATTTGACTACTATTTGGCACTCTAGACTGGGACATATTAGTTTAAAAACATGAATGTTCTGGTTAAAGAAGGTTACGTGCCAGCAAAGGAGGTAGACAAGTTGGAATTCTGTGAGAGTTGTGTACTTGGAAAATCTCACAAGCAGAGCTTTCCAACAGGCCAACACACCACCAAAGGTATATTGGATTATATACATTCTGACCTCTGGGGATCTCCATCTACCCCAGAAAGTCTTGGTGGATGTCGATACTTTGTAAACTTCATTGATGATTTCTCAAAGAAGGTATGGGTCTATTTCCTGAAGACTAAGGATGAAGCAGTTCACAAGTTCAGGGAATGGAAACACGCAGTTTAAAATCAGACAGGGAAGAAGATTAAGTATCTGAGAACTGATAATGGTCTTGAATTCTATAATGCACAATTTGACAACCTATGCAAGGATGCAGGAATTCAGAGGCACAGAATGTGCACCTATACACCACAACAAAACAGTGTATCGAAAAGGATGAATAGGACCATTATGGATAAGGTTAGAAGTATGCTTGCTGAAACAGGTTTGGGACAAGAGTTTTGGGCTGAAGCTACTTCTACGGCAGTCTACTTAATCAACAGAACGCCAAATTCATCTATTGGGTTCAAGCTGCCTGAAGAAATCTGGACTGGTTCAAAACCAGATTTGAGTCAGCTAAGGAGATATGGGTGCTCAGCTTTTGTTCATATCACTCAAGACAAGATAAGCCCAAGAGCAGTTAAAGGTGTGTTCATGGGATATCCCTTTGGTATCAAAGGATACAGGATTTTGTTACCAGAGGAAGGAAAATGCACTACAAGCAGAAATGTGGTGTTCAATGAAAATGAAGTGTACAAGAACGCACTAAGTAATTTAAATGGAAAAGTAGAAGAAGCTGATAAAGAAGCAAAAAGGCTGAAAAGAAGGATGGAAAAAGGGTGTCTTTCATACATGTTCTTATCAGAGGACCTTCTACTGGTTATTCTAATGTGGAAGATGCATCTTCTCAAGGTGGAGATAGCTCATCATCAGAAAGTTCAGAAAGCTCAGAAGAATCTGAAACTGATGAAGGAGTTGTTGGATCAGAAAATCAACAGTCTCTAGATGATTATGTGCTGGCCAGAGACAGAAGAAGGATGAGTAATATTTGACCCCCATCCAGATTTGAAGACGCATACTTTGTAGCCTATGCATTGTCAGCAACTGAAGACTTAGAAACATATGAACCTAAGTCTTATGAAAAAGCCATGAAAATCACAAAGAGAAAGTATTGGGAGAATGCAATGCAGGAAGAGATGGATTCTCACAAGAAAAGTCAGATTTGGGATTTAATTGAGAAACCAGAAAAATAGAAGTTGGTCGGATGCAAATAGATTTTTAAGCTGAAACCGGGAATACCAGGAGTGGAGAAACAGAGATACAAGGCCAGACTAGTTGCAAAGAGTTGCTTGCAGCAAGAAGGCATATATTATAATGAAGTGTTCTCTCCGGTGGTTAAACATGTCTCCATCAGATTAATGTTATCTCTTGTGGTCAACATGGATTATGAGTTAGAGCATATGGATGTCAAAACAGCTTTTCTGCATGGGAATCTAGAAGAGAGGATCCTAATGACTCAACCAGAAGGATTCATACAAAAGGAAAATGAAAACAAAGTATGTTTGTTGAAGAAGTCTATGTACGGCCTAAAACAATCTCCTAGGCTGTGGAATCAAAGGTTTGGTGAGTTCATGAAGGATCAGAAGTTTGAAAGAAGCAATTGTGATCCGTGTGTCTACATGAAAGACACTCAGACTGCCCGGGCTATCTACTTGCTGCTCTATGTTGATGATATGTTTATAGCTTCAGGAAATATGAGTGTTATTCAGAATCTTAAAGACAAGCTAAGTAGTGAGTTTGAAATGAAAGACTTGGGAAAGGCTTCAAGGATTCTGGGTATGGATATCATAAGAGATAGAGACAAAGGAGAGTTGATTCTGTCTCAAGGAGTTTACCTGGAAAAGGTAATGAAAATATTTGGAATGTTTGAAGCAAGGCCAGTGGTTACACCAACTGCTTCTCACATCAAACTCAGAAGTTTATCAGAGGAGGAAAAGAAATCAGAAGTTGTAAATATGGAGAGAATTCCATATGCAAGTGCTGTGGGGAGTCTAATGTATGCAATGGTTGGTTCAATGCTAGATTTACCATTTGCAGTGGGTTTTATCAGCATGTTTATGACAAATCCAGGGAGAGATCATTGGTCTGCAGAGAAATGGGTGTTAAGGTATTTAAAGGGTTCATACACTCAGAACTTGACTTTTAATAAGGATTCTAAATTCTGCGTTGAAGGGTTTTCAGATTCAGATTATGCAACTGACTTAGACAGAAGAATATCAGTTACAGGTTTTGTGTTTAAAGTTGGTGGAAACACAATTTCATGGAAGTCAGGTTTACAGTCTGTTGTGGCTCTTTCAACCACCGAAGCAGAGTACATGGCTCTTACTGAAGCAGTGAAAGAAGCCGTTTGGTTGAAAGGTTTGTGTGCAGAATTGGGTTTTAAGCAAGACAAGGTTATGGTTAACTGTGATTCACAAAGTGCTCTAGCCCTAGCAAAGAATTCAGTTCACCATGAAAGAACAAAGCATATAGACACTAAATTTCACTTCATCAGGGATATAGTGTCTCAAGGTGATGTGGTTCTACACAAAATCCACACAACAGTAAATCCTGCAGATTTCATAACTAAGACGGTACCTGGTCAGAAGTTCCAGCTTTGCTGTGAGCTTCTCAACATCCACTGAAGTGGAGCAGCGGCTCCAGGTAACTCCAATGGCCTCGCAGTACATGAGAATTAAGCTGAGTTAGTTTTCTGTGAGGTTCTTATGCTCAAGTGTCAGAATTGAGTAAGGCTCTTAATCTGAAATGGTGTTACCTGTAGAAATTCTGGAGCTGTGCAGAAAGAGTCACAGGTTCCAGGTGGAGTATCTGACAAAAGAGTTTCAAGAGAGAAACGTGGTTAGGAAATCATACCATGATTAAGATTGAAGAAATATGTCAAGAAAAAGGGTGATTTGTTTATCTGAAGATCTCTGCAGTCAGGTTGCAAGAGATTGTGGTTTCAGGTGGAGTCTTTGTTGAAAAACAGGCTGATAATTTCAGGGTCAAATGGTGCTCCTAAATTTGATATGACGGTAGAGAAGGAGCTAAGAGATCAACAGGTTACCAGTGTCTCTAAGCAGCCAGGTGGAAGCACTTGATATCGAGAATCTGAAAATTGAAAGGAGAATCGGGTTCAGACTCTCAAGTAAAACCAAAAATCTGAAATTGGTTTAGCCACGGCAAAAGAAATCGGCTAAAGAGGAATCACCTGAAATTTTTTTTCTCGGAGATTGGTCGAGACAGGTTGAGATCGCCGTAATTGTCTGAGCAAGCTGAAGCTCACCGGAAATTCAGAAGAAATCACCGGAGGGTGATGAAGCTAATCACCTTAAACGCATCGAAACAGGAATCGGGTTTCGAATTTTTCTGGAAAAGCAGATATGCCTAATCTTAAATCGTGACAGTCACGGGGAATGAGAGAGAGATTAGAGGTACATGATCCGTTGGCGGCGACGGAAACAACGGTGGAGAGAGGCGCAAGGGCTCGGTGAAGTGGTTCGACACCCAGAAGGGTTCCGACTTCATCATACCCGACGACGGTGGTGACGATATCTTCGTTCATCAGTCCTCCATAAGATCTGAGGGATTTCGTAGCCTTGCCGCCGATGAATCCGTCGAGTTCGAGGTTGAGGTCGACAACACCGAACGTCCCAAGGCTGCCGAAGTGTCTGGACCCGACGGCGCTCCCGTTAAGGGAAATAGCGGTGGTGGTTCATCTGGGAGACGCGGTGGTGGAGGCCGCGAGTTTAGCAGTGGTGGCGGTGGCTTCACAGGACAAGGAAGAGGCATGGTTTGTCTCAGGTATCGATTATTGTCGATGCAGGTGTGTTTTGCCAAAAGGTGGAGATTGTTATTGGGCTATTGCTAGTTTGGCAAATACATACATATGGGCCTTAAATGGGCTGACGAAATTGACAAGAAGAGAGGAAGAACAAAGTTTTTTGGCCCAAGTATTATCACCTATATATCTATGTTTATTGTATCAAAGATAAGGTGGTGGGTGAAAAAACATCAGAAGAAAGAAGTCCCAGAGAGAGAGAGAAATGAAAAACGAGAGAGAGTTTGTTTTTCCAGCAAGTACTCTTGTTCTTTCTTGTGGGTCTTTGATCTTTGTTTCTTCTTGAGTGTACCTGTAAAACCAAAGACAACACCACAAGTCAGTGGTGTGTGTGTAACCTCTTTCATATAGTGAAGCTTGGGAGCAAGAGTTCTCCCCCAAGACATACCGGTTGGAGGCCGAGAACTCGGTTATCAAACCGTGTGTTGTTTCACAAGCAATCGTTATACAAATTACTTTACAGATTTGTCTCGTATAAATTCATTTCTCAGCGTGAATTTTTTTTTTTTCGTTAAAGGTATATCTATTCATCTTTCAATTTTGTTCTCGATCGGCGTGAAATTATTAAGAACCATATATTATAATATTATTTATAATTACGTACAAAACAAATCTTACTGTTCCAAAAACGTTCGACTGATTTAACGAAAGGAACCAAGGCCTTACCTCGACTAAGCTCTCAGCTAATGACAGAAACAAAGGCGCATTATCGCAGGGACTGAAGAACCTTAAGTTCCTTTGCGTAGGATTTAGTTTCACGTCACGCAGGATTAGGAAGTGGTCTATTGTATTAGACCAACTCAAGGAAAACAAAAGTCTCTAATTTATCATTATATATGTGATTATTATACGTATAATGATTACAATCCGTAGTCAACCCCGGCTCAATATTATTAAGGGTCTTAGGGCAAATTTTTTTTTTTGATCCTTTAAATTTATTTATTAAAGTTTTTTACTATTTATTTTTAATAAAATTTGTTTGTGTAATGCTTTTGTAGAATATTTTATTAAAAAAATACTTATAAAATATTTATGGACCCTTTTCACTCTAATATTTATTATTATTATTTATTTTTTTAGTAAAAATATATATATAAAAAAATGGGTCCTTAATTATTAGGGCACGGATCGGAGTCCCGGAACCGTCGCACCTCTCGCCCTTGCTACTGAGCCGGCCCTGTCCGTAGTAAACATTGATCAGTCTTGACAAAATATTCTAAAACTAATGGACAACAATCACTTCATTGACATAAATACTGGATGAATAAACTGTCCAAATAGAAAGATTTTTTTGATATTATTTTTTTCTTTAGTATAATGTTTCATTTCATTATCTCAAAAATTTATGTGTATCCTATGAGTATATATATGAGTCCTGCCAAATTTTTAAACCAGATCAATAATTATCAACAAGAAAAAAAGAAAAAAAAACAATTTAAATAAATCCATAGTTTGTTGAATGGTAGATGTTTGATTGATTTAAGAACTTGGTCGACAATATATATCTAAAGTGGTCCAATAATTATAAATGACATGTAAGAACGAGTAGATTCACTTAACCAAACACATTAAACGACGTATGCGTGAACGGAATGGGTTCATCTAATAAGTCGCCCCACTAAACATATGAATCTTTAGATTTTACTTAGCAGGCCTCGTAAGTCATTAATTACTTATTACTTTTGTTTAAGAGAAAATTATTGTTACTTGAAAACTAATTAATACGTAAAAGAGTCAAAACTAACACTTACATGTGCCATACCTACAATTACATAAGTATATATATTATATTTATCCATGTATAATTTTTTTATTTTATATTTAACATGTTTTAAATCGTTGTCAAAATTCGTTGTCAAAATGTGTGCTAATAACAATATATATCTAATGTAAACGTAGAAACTAATTTTGATTATAATCCGGTAAACAAAAAAAAAAAAGTGGGAATTCTTTTTGTTTTTGTTTTTTGTAGCACTCTAAGAAATATCATACCACAACTTTTAAACAATTCAAAAATATAACAAGAAAAGTTTCGGAAAGGTTTTTATATTTTTGTAAATGGTCTGAAATCAGTTGAAGCAAGGATCCCTAGTCGCTTTTAGCTTTTCATGCATATGTTCTGCTCGGCTACGCATATACTTTGATTCAGATTATTTGTTTTGTTTGACATTTTTTTTTGAAGCCTAGAAGCAATCATTGTTTTAGAAATTTTTCAAGTCGAGAGCTCAATGCCATAATCTGTAGAGTCTCTTTAATCTCTTTGTTGTAAGACAAATGGGAATAAAAAGTCTGCCTCCCGGAACTTAATCTCTTTTATACAAATTATGTTGGGAAAACGATCTATTTATCTTTTGGAACTATGATATAGCACAAGTTCTACATAAAGTTTGATCCTCATACTATATCCCCACGGTTTGAAAGTTTAAGACTTATGTTTCCATCGTATAAAAGTGCGAAACCAGTTTCCCCACGGGTTGATTTTATCGGTTTATGACTTAAACCAGAAACCAAACCACATGAACCATTAATAAACACAATCGAAAAACCGACCCGTATTCTGCAAATCTCAAACAATACCTGCAACGATCTCATCTTCGCCTTGGTTCTGAAAATATTTATAAAAAAAATTATTTCTTCTTCATCTTCTTCGTCCTTGATTGATACCAACGAGTAATCCTAACCCTCAATCTACTTCGTCCTAAACTAATCAGGTTTCTATTTATTCCACTTCATCTCTTTCAATCGCAATATGGGTTCTGTATTGAAGGTGGGATTCATTGTTCCGAATCTGAAGAAATCAAATTTTTTTTCTTCAGACATTGCCAAAAAATCAGAAAAAGAAGAAATATGTATTGAATCCATTTTAGAAAGGGGATTGAAAAATTACAATCGAATCAAAGATTATCACAGTATTAAATAATCAAAATTCATATTTTTGAGAAGATTCTGACTCGCCGACTTCTTCCCCACCAGTACCGTCCGCCGCCTGATTCATCACCGCTGCCGACTCCTCCTCCTCCGGAATCATCCAATCCTCCGAAATCCATCTTTGACAATTCGAAAGATTGGTGAAACACATAAAGATCAAACAAAACAAAAAAAAATTGAGAAAAAAGGAAGTATGGGTTCTACGGGAACGCCTTCATCGTCGGAATAGACAAAGATAGAGAGTTTAATTTGAGAGTACAGAGAGAAGATTACACGATCACACGATCTTTTTTCTACGGGATTATATCGTAGTAATATAAAGTATATAATGACTTAGATTTTGGTTGGATGTCGGTTTAGGTGGTTTAGTGTTGGTTTAGGGGGTAATTGGTTTAGTATTGGTTTTGTTTCGTGTTATCCTGGTTAACTAAGGATTGGTATACAGTAAACCAAGATTATTCATGGTTTGTGAGAAAATTGGTTTCGAACTTTCAACATGTGGGGAAATTGGTTTCGATTGAGATTTTACGACGGGTTTAAAGGATGCAAATGGTTGAATAAATACATCAACAAATTTTAGGGGCATCTTAATTTTAAAAGTTACAACATTTACTATGTTTTTATTTTAAAATTTTTAGGAGCCCAAATTTAAAAAGAAAATAAAAAATCGATAAACTGAGATTTAATCATGGGTGATTTTAGTGAATATGAACGGACGACTAAAAAATTAGGTAGATAATTGAAATTATGTGGTTATGAGAGAGAAAAAAAATTATCCCACATTTATCCTTCAATTTTATGTTAATTACGAAAATATCATTCATCACAAAATATTATTTTCTGAAGTTGGGTTGATCCAGTTAACGCAGTTATCGTCAGTTATCAATAATATTTGACATGCTATCATTGTTATCGGCTATCATCGATATCATGGTTATCAATCGTTAATCTGATATCATGGTTATCGATATCATGGTAATCATCGATATCCTGGTTATCGATATCATGATTATCAGTTAATCATTGATATCATGGTTATCAGTCCTTAGTATCGATGATATCATGGTTATCAGTTAATCATTGATATCATTGTTATCAGTCCTTAGTATCGATGATATCATGATTCCTTTAGAGATCGATACAGGTGGAGAGAGAGAGAGAGAGATAGAGCGAGAGAGGCGGAGAGAGAAAGGGCGAGAGAGGTGGAGAGAGATCGATACAGGTGGAGAGAGAGAGCGAGAGAGACGGAGAGAGACACCGATATAGGTGGAGAGAGACATCGATATAGGTGGAGAGAGAGATCGATATAGGTGGAGAGAGAGAGAGCGAGGGAGGCGGAGAGATAGAGAGCGAGAGAGACGGAGCGAGAGAGGCGGAGAGAGAGAGAGAGAGAGACCGATTAAATTGATACCCAAACGCAACCATGTGAAATTAAATGACATACTTATGTTTTTCAATGAGATTCTTTTCAATTGGTGGTCGGAGTGAGGTTTGAGAGAATGGTTAAGGGGATGATTTCACCGGAGAAAGAAAGAAAGAGACAAAGAAAGAGAGGGAGAGAGACAGAGAGGGAGAGAGAGATAGAAAAAAAAAGATGTAATTTGATTAGAAAAAGAAGGGCAAAATTGATTTTTGACAAATGAATAGTACATCATGAATAGTATAAAATAAATAGAACTAATTTCTAATTTATCTATTGTTATATGTTGCAATTATCCTTTAATCATCTTTAAGAAAGGAGATGAATATAAATGTAGAGTAATCAACTTTTTTTCTTCTAATATTTATTTGTCCAATTACCACTATTATAGTAATTCCTGTTAAACTAATTCTTATTATTCTTATTTGACTTATTCCTTTTTTTTTTGTAATTACTCATTTTATTCAATCAAGTTTGGCTGATAAGGTGATTATTTTCCATCGGCTCCGTCCGACTTTATGGAAAAATAAAAGATGTTGTACTCGAGCCCATTTTGCAAGAGAATCGGCATGAACATTCGATGTTCATGGAATAGAAGATAAGCTGAAATTAATGAAGGACGCTCTGAGGTCATGAAAGGAGTCCCAATCTGATGTGAATGTCGGCAAGTCTGTTTGTTCATCGATCATCTTCACCAAATCTGAACAACATGTCTCAAAATGCATCGATAGTATCTGCATTTCCTTTAGACATGCCATATCATAAATGATCTCATCCATCTCAGCATGTAATGCTGAGATGCTTCTACGGCATCCTTGCAGTCGGAAAATTTCTCGTCCCATGTGATCCATATGATTCCACCACGAGCCACTAACAACGCCATGATCAATCCAAGAGACATCGATCTGACATGACGGGATTCGAGGGGCCAAAGGGGAAACTCTCGTTTCATCTTGTCCTGGTGGGGCTTCTATCTCTTCTTCACTTTCCTTTTGGTTTGCAATCCTCCAGCTTTCCGCTTCTAGGATAGAGTGTTGGAGAGTATCCTCTGGAGAGATTTCTTTCCCGTTGAATATTTTGTCGTTCCTTGTTTTCCAAATGTACCATATGATCCAAGGATATATGTCTTTTTGAGGTTCAGTAAGACCTACTTTTTTTAGTTTGCCAAAACAGGAAGTCCATATTTCGGTAAATTGATGATGTACTTAGGAAAACACCCGGAAGGGACATATAGTCTGAGATAGCCCAAACTTGTAAAGTTGGGAGCATTCAAAAAGAAGATGATTAATCGTTTCCTCATGAGCACCACATCTAGGACAACTTATGTCAGTGCCCATATGCATGTAGGTAAGACACTCGCATGTAGCAACGCATCAATATAATGCTTGCCATATAAATTGTTTAAGCTTTTCGACCGTTCGGACCTTCCACACCTGGTTATGTAAGCACGTAATGCTTGGTTCTCTCACCTCGTTGGATTCATGAAATATATTTGTCTTCCTTATTAGATCATAGTCGGATTTATCTGTATAATTGCTAGATTTAGTATGGTTTCATGCGTATCCATCTTGGGTAGAGTGTCGACTAGATCTCAACCCTAGGATAAGAGAGATATCTTTGGGTTATAAATTCTACTCCCTCTGTTTCACAAAGAGTGTCATTTTAGAGTAAATTTTTTGTTTCAAAAAGATTGTCATTTTACATTTTCAATGCAACTTTTCAAACTAATTCTCATAATTACCTTTTACCCAAAGCTAAAAACCTTTGTATTTATAGTTAGAATACTTATTTTGTTTATGCACACTCATTTACGCCAAAAATGTATTATCGTTGAATTTATCACATATTTTTAAATTTTAAATTCACATATTGTATTTTTGTTTCTCTAGGGATTATATTTTTAAAAGCCATTATAAAAATCGTGAATTTACGTTGTATACCAAAAAAAATTCAAAAGAACTAATTATTATTATGAAATTATAAATGTATGCTAAAAAGATGGAAATACCCTTTAGCTCTATTTTTCTCTCTCCATTTTTTGATGTTTGTTCAACACAAATTTCCAAAGTATGATTCTATGAATTCTTTAAATTTGTTGTGATGAGAATAATTAATTTTTAGCTTCTAAACGAGATGTAATCTATATAATATTATTTAAGAAGATATTTTTAAAAAATAAATATTGTTTTATAAATTATTACATTTAATGTCATTACAAATAACAAAAAATAATTAAAATAGAAAAAGATATAATTATCTTTTAAAATTATTAAAAAGAATATGAAAAATATTTGTTACCATTAAAAATGTTATTTATTATTTAATTTATTTATTATTTTTTAATAATATATAGTTTAAAATAATAATCAGTCGTCCATATATATTCAAAAAAAAAAATTATTCGAAATCCTGCTATATTTTCACTATAATATATTATATTTTATTTTAATATATATCAAAACAAAAATTGAAAAATATTTTACTAATTTTATAAAAAGTTAGACACAAGAAAATTAATTTTTTTTAAGAGTCTGTGGATTAATCACAAAAACCAAAGTCTTTAAACGGTACATATTAAAGTTATGTTTTAAAGATTATAGGTTTTTGCGGGTTAGTCCGAATAATATTTTAGTCAACTGCAAAATGGATTAAATAGACAAATTATTACGAATTGACAACTTTATATATAATCATTAATTAAACATATTATAAAATTCAGATAAAGTAGTACTTTGCGCTATAATTGGTGCGAATTAAATCCTAATTATTATTCCCTCTGTTCTAATATAAGTGATGTTTAAGGTTTTTACATACAGATTAATGATTCATTTAATTTTTTTTCTTTAATAAAAATATCATTTATTATTTATTTAAACACAATTCAACTAATAAAAAAATAATATGTAGAATACAAATAGTTAAAAACAATAATTTTTTTTAAAATTTTATATTAAAAACTGAAAATATCACTAAAACGAAGAAAATAATTACTACGAAAATGAGTTGCCATTCTTTTGCCCTTTTCCTTCTTCATTTTTATAAAACAAGTGAATTAAAGAAAACACATTGACTAAATGACAGCACACCAGTGACATCACTACTAATAACGAGATCGTGTGGCCCAGAACGTCCCGCAGCCGAATTTGACTCACCTGTTTCTGGTCATGATTTGACTTTTCTACATAAAATTAATTTGAAAAAAATATAGTTGATTCAGATATTAGTTAGTAGTTACCATTCTCTGAGCTCGTCAAGAAGTTTCCTTTGATTGCAACCACCTCAAACTCAAGATCTGCCCTTTAGGGATTAGCAGATCTCTCTCTGTCACCGGCGGGAATAGCTTCCGATCATCTCCTCGGCGGTAGTTCCACCTTCCAATTCGTCGATTCTGTTTCCAATTAACCGATCGATTGATTAGAAATGGGTTACTTGTTCTTCTAGGTCTTTGTTTAGCCGAGACTTTCTTGCTCTACGACACCTCAATTTACCCTTACCTCTTCAAGTTCTTCTTCAAATTCGTAGTTATGGCGATTAGAATCACCTTCACCTATTCCACCTATGTTGCCCGGAATCTCTCTTCGTCCGCCGGAGCCCGTGTTGGCTCCGGCGGCGATCTCCGCTCCTGCTTTGAACACTTGGTTCGTCCCAGGTTCTTCAGCCAGAAGCCCGATCTGGACAAATCTCCCCGGATCCGACCCGCCTCGATGTACAGCAGCATCGCCAGGGAAATCATCGGAGAAGGGAGACAGAGTCCGCTTGTGATGGGACTGATCTCTATTTTGAAGTCAGCGTCGGCTCCCGAGTCGAACGTCCTCGGTATTTCACCATTCAAGGCCTCTTCTATCATTCCGTTTCTTCAAGGGTCGAAATGGATGTATCCGCCAGAGATTGATGACGTCGACAGGGGAGGAACGGCGTGTAATGATGTTGATGATGACAAAGAGCTCGGGAAGTTGGAGTTTAGTGGTGATTATAAGGAATCGAGTGGAGGAAGCGGATGGGTTAATAAGCTTTTGAAAATCTGTTCGGAGGATGCAAAGGCTGCTTTCACGGCGGTCACCGTCTCTCTCCTTTTCCGATCGGCTCTTGCGGAGCCAAAGTCGATACCTTCCACGTCTATGTACCCTACCCTTGACGTTGGTGATCGCGTTATGGCCGAGAAGGTACCAATCCTGAGTCTGCTCAAAATAACCTGATGTTCAATAATGCTGTTATGATCTTGATTGTAATCATAGATTATGGATGGTGATAGTTATGTCCTGAAATCAGTTCTTAGATGTTTAGGGAAGCAATAGTTATGTGCTACTCTTATGGTTATTGAATGTCTAAGTTGTTCTAAACTGCATCTTGAGGTTTTAGTTGTTTTAGCTGTTCTAAACTGAAGCAATAGTTATGTACTACTCTTATGGTTTTTAAGTTTCTTGTAACTTAACTGACCATTTTGGCCAATCTTTGTGTGCGCCTTGGTTTTGGTCAGGTCTCATACTTTTTCAGGAAGCCAGAGGTTTCAGATATCGTAATCTTCAAGGCTCCTCCGATCTTGCTGGTAGGTCACAGTTCAAAAATTCTTGCTTTTCGAATGTTTCAACCTGTGTGCAGTATCTTCTGTTGTAAATACGTATTTTTGATATTCTTCTTTGAATTGCAGGAACATGGTTACAGTTCCAATGATGTTTTCATAAAGAGGATAGTGGCAAGTGAAGATGACTGGGTTGAAGTAAGCCCTTTAATCCAATCCACTTGTTGATTGATCCTATTCACCCATTGAAGTCTTTGTTCTCCTCGGTCGGTATTACTTTTGTAGAGGCTTCCCACACAACAAGTTTTCTCAGAAATGGACCCAACCTTTTTTCTGTTTTTGCAATCAAATTTTTGTTTAACCTATGGATGATGTATCATGCAGGTTCGTGATGGGAAGCTCTTTGTGAATGACAATGTGCAAGAAGAAGATTTTGTATTAGAGCCAATGTCCTATGGAATGGAGCCAATGGTGAGCAACTCGTACTTAACACGTGTTCATCCTTGTTTGAGTATCAGTCTATCAGATTGCTGATAAGGTTTGTTTCTTTGCAGTTTGTCCCCAAAGGTTATGTCTTTGTTCTAGGAGACAACCGCAACAAGAGTTTCGACTCTCATAACTGGTAACTCTCTAAACGTAGAATCAGTTTGGAAGATCAAATATGTATTATCTATTATGAGCATTCTTGTAATTAGTCTTTAATTGTTGGCAATTGTGTTGATTCATGGTAATGGGCATCCTCCTTTACGATTATGGTGAATGTAAATGCAGGGGTCCACTTCCGATAGAGAACATTGTCGGAAGATCTGTGTTCCGGTATTGGCCACCGAGCAAAGTATCAGACACCATATACCACGACCAAGCTGTTGCAAAGGGACCTGTTGCTGTTTCATGACAAAATAAAGTTGGATACTTCTTAAGATTAAGCACAATATTGTGCAAACCAGCCTGCTCAGAATTGGGCAGCCTTGGAATTGAAAACTCAAAACGTTATGATATCTGCGGATACATTATTCTATTGTTATGGATCGTATAACATCTGCTTCTTGCTGATGGTCGGGAAGCCGGAGAAATTATGTGTACAAAAGGAAGGGAAGATGCAAAGAAAAGAAAAAAGCTTTACTGTGATTGTTGTGTGTTCAACCCTGAAAGCCAGACAGTGTCAAGGCAATTGTCAAACAGAAGGGTATATTTTTGTTTTTTTTTCTGAGTTTATGTAATTTTTGTTTTCTTTCTAAGTTTATGTAAAAGAATCCTGTAAACCTGTGTTTTTGTTATATTAAAGATTAAATTTGCAATCCAATTATTTTCTTAGATGTCGAGTATTAATCTGTATTATACAACTATTGTGTTAGTCTATTTCAAACAATTAAAGAAATAGTTGGAAAAAGAAACAAAAGTGGAAGAGCTCAGGGAAATGGCCAATCTCGCGTGAGAAGTCAGAAGAATGCGAAGGACCCAGCCATCGCTAAAGCCAATATCATCACAGCTCAACACAAATTTTGCACCAGCCAGAAATCGAACCCGGGTCTGTACCGTGGCAGGATACTATTCTACCACTAGACCACTGATGCCAAGTTGTTAGGTTATCTTTTTTAATAGTAGTAGAGCCGATTTGTTTGTGTTTCTGGTATCAACTCTAAGAGGACACCTTTTCTTTTTTAAATCAAAAACCCTATAAAAGGGAGACATATGAAAAACCAAAGCCTTACAACCAAGTAAGTTTATGAAATTAAGTCTATCGATGAAAATGATAAACCGCTACGAAAAATGTAAAGAACCTAGCGAAAATATGCCGAAAATAAGAGTTGTCAGATTGAAACCCAGTTTTAGATCCCATTACAAAGCTCCAAAAATGATCGAAGACAAGAGATTACTAAAAAAATCCAACACCTAATTACTACCTGGTAAATTAAAACCCTAAAACAAGAGAATTTTTTGTAAAAATCCGGTGAAACATCGACAAGGATGGAGACGCTACACAATTACGAAAACGATAGCGAAAGTAGCTATGCCACACCGTCAACAGATCTGAAGATCTGTACACCTGGCGCATACCTCTGCATAAATCAAACTAGTAACCCAAATGTTCACAACCTAAGCGATTACTCCCAAACGATGGACCTAAATTCAAAAAGACTATAAGACCACCTCCAATGGGGGTTCAAGGGAGGTTCAGAAGTGGAGTTCTTAACTATTAATGGGTTAAAATTAAATGAAAAAGCCCAATTATCTTAAGAACCGATCCTTAGGGAAGGATTTTTAGAAGCGCTTCTAAAGG
Organism: Eutrema japonicum; assembly: GCA_030161315.1. Taxonomy (NCBI): domain Eukaryota; kingdom Viridiplantae; phylum Streptophyta; class Magnoliopsida; order Brassicales; family Brassicaceae; genus Eutrema; species Eutrema japonicum. The sequence continues at coordinate 34,918,312 of BSQW01000010.1, forward strand.
AGGTTCTTAAGACATGTGTCGATTGTGGATTGGTTTTTGGTAAAAAAATTTGGAAAAGTCTCTCTCCTTCTCTCAACAATTTCTGGTGACCATTTGTCTTCTCTTCATTTTTGGCCGAGGTATTTTTTTTCTTCCGGCGAGATACGAGCAAAGCAAATCAGAGAGTTTGAAGACCAAATCGAGACTGCCTCTCTAATCTATTTGTCAAAGTACGAATTCATGCACTTTTCGTTGTTGTTTTTGTTAATTTTGTTGGTTATTGCGATTGGAAATTAGGGTTTACTGAATTGGGAAATTTTTTTTTGTGTGATTCAAATTGAGATTGAAAAGTAGGGCAATCATTATTTACAGAGAATGCCGATTAGCTACAGCGAGACGTCATCCGAAGGACCAGAAATGGATTTGGGGTGGGCATATGCGGATGCAAATTATGGGATTCCTGAGAAATGTTTCTATGGCCGACAGATGAAGCTTCAATTGTCGACATGTGAAGAGACAGGGACTCCTGGGCGCAAGTACTACAGTTGTCCAGACTGGTTTAAAGAGGTAAGTTGATCCCATTATTGTTGATGAGTGAAGGTTTTTTTTTGTTTGAAAATGTTTGATAAAACTAACACATGTATGTAGGCGAGTGGAGAGCATATATGGAAATGGTGGGATGAGGGTGTGACAGAGCAAATCTCCATCGTGCAGAGAGGGCTACAAGAGCAAAGGGAGAAGCTGCTTAGGCTTGACAGACTGCAAGCATTTGATCCCACCATTGGAGAAATAAAGGAAGAGGTAAGACTGCTTCAAGGAGAAATTTCAAGGCTGAAGGAGCTAAATGCAAACCAAGGTGATCGTTATTTGCTGTTGTGTTTCATTTTTGTTTTTGCAGCCATTTCATATATGTTTAAGTAGAAGAAATGAGTTGCATATATTCTCTATGTTCTATTAATGTTCCTGATGAAGTTATGTAGTAAGACAAATAGGTTAAGACAATGTTTAATTTGCTAGTTATGAGGTAAATATGTTAAGGCAATGTTTAATGTTCCTGATAATTTGCTAGTTATCAGGTAAATATGTTTAATATGTTATTTTTTTATTAGGTAAAGACTTTAAGGTTTTTGTGATCAATGCATTGTGGTTTTAGATTAGGTTAAGAGTTAAAGCTCTTTGTGATCAATGCTTGTCATGTCACACTTAAACCTAACCCTTCTTAAACACATAAACACAACCATAACTTCTAAGTTCACACTTAAACCTAACCCTTCTATTTATTATAGTGTTCATCTGTACATGAACACTTAAACCATAACCTTTCCTGAAAAAATCTCAAGGCTTTGTAAACTAGATTATGGATTCTACGAATCCATATAGCAACTCTCAAGGCTTTGTAAACCTCTTAAATAGTCAACAAGACATCCACATTCCTCAGCCGGCTCAATATGAGAGTTTCTCGTCTACTATAGATCTCGGATCGTCAGAAGTGCCTCTGTTTAGTAGCCAATGCACTGACAATCCAAATGTAGGTGTTGAAGAGCGTAAAGAAAGACGGAAATGGACCCCCAAAGAAGATGTGGTGCTCATCAGTGTGTGGTTGAACACCAGCAAGAATCCAGTCGTCGGGAATGAGCAAAAAGCTGGGACTTTTTGGAAACGCATTCAAGCGGATGGAGAGAATGTATAAATGGCTCGTCCTCCGGGTGTTAAGGCCTCAAAGGCTTACGGTAAAAGGGCTGCGAACAAGACAACCAGTGGTATCGATGCAGGAAATGCACTGCAGGAGTTGCAGAGCATGTGAGAGATAAAGCGGAAGGATTTGGAAATGAAAGAGAAGCTTTCTAAGCACAAATTGCTTGACAGTCTCCTTGCAAAAACAGAGCCACTTTCTGATATATAAATGGCTCTGAAGAACAAGCTAATTACTGACATGTTGACATAAATTTAAAGTCCAATTAGCATTTCTGATGTTTGATGTGTTTTTTGTATGAAATATTATGTGTTTTTTTTGTAGAATGAACTTCGAAGTGTTCTTGCTATGACTTTGATGTGTTATTTGAATGAATGATGTTTAATGTGTTGTTTGAATGAATGATGTTTTGGACCTCCTGGTACCTTAAACGATATCAATGTTCTTGATCGCTCACCAGTTTTTGATGATATATTACAAGGTAAAGCTCCAAAAGTGAATTACTTGGTCAACGGACACGAGTATCATTTGGCGTACTATCTCACCGATGGAATTTATTCTAAATGGGCAACCTTTATCCAATCTTTTCCAATTCCTCAAGGTCCGAAAGCATCCTTATTTGCAACATATCAAGAAGTTGTCCGTAAAGATGTCGAGCGTGCTTTTGGAGTCTTGCAAGCTCGGTTTGCCATTGTCAAAAATCCGGCTCTTATTTGGGATAAGGTAAAAATAGGAAAGATTATGAGAGCATGTATCATACTACACAATATGATAATAGAAAACGAACGAGATGGATACACTCAGTTTGATATATCAGAATTCGAACAAGGAGAAGGAAGCAGAACTTCAGAAGTGGATATGACGTATTCTACATATATGCCTACAAATCTTAGCAATATGATCGGCATTCGAAATCAAGTTCGAGATATAAAAATACATCAACAATTAAAAGCTGATTTAGTTCAGCATATATGGCACAAATTTGGCTCCCCTCAAGATTAGAACTAAACGTATTATGATTTCAATATCTATATTTTGTATGTTTTAAATTTTATGAAATGCAATATAATTTTGGTTTTATAAAAGATAGTATGTTTATAATTTTAAACTAATTAAAGTATACTAAATTTTTTTTTTTTTTTAGAACCCCTAGGTTCAACCATTGGAGGATAAAAAAGTTAAGAACTCCTCTAGAAGTTATAAACTTCAAATTAATCATATTTTAATCATAAAATATTCCTAAGAACCCCTCTTAGGGGTTCACCATTGGTGATGCTCTAAGAGATTGAAAACCATAAGAACAAACACCACAAACCAGCACGATGGATATATTTTTGTTCGAACTTTGTCTCAATGAAATCTACTTCTGATAAAATAAATATATCTATGATAAACTTACCAACAACAGAATAAAAGCTTTCGGTTTCGGTGTCGACGACGAAGCGCCGGACACCGGACACCGGACACCGGACACCAGAACTGAAATCTCCTTTTTCTCTTTAGCGGCTAGAGGACATAGACTTTCTAACAAAGTGGAAATATATTTGCACAAAAATAAAGTGGAAATATATTGATATCAATTAATTTCATTTGACATATAATTTGGAAATTGCATAAATCTACATTTTTAACAGAGAACTGTAATTTCAACAACTACTGCTACTAGACGGGATTAATTCAAAATTCTCTTAAACAGTTGGGGCTTTAACGAAATCATTTTCAATTTCAATGGCTTCTTTGGAATATCTTCAAACCTCGGTGGAGGCTTTCTGATTCTCAACCCCGTCCGCTTCCTCTCTCCGCCGGTGGCGGAACCAGCCATCTTCTTCTGATCATCTCCAATTAAAAACGGATGCAACAACAACTCCAAAGCGCTTCCTCTATCATTAAGTTTCCTTGCGAAACACTTCTCCAGAAATTGCCTTGCATCTGACGGCACAGTTTATGGAATCTCCAACACTATGCAACCTAACGACCACAAATCTAGGGTTTTCTCCAGTCGTCAACTGACTCGGGAGACATGTACATATGCGTTCCCACAAACGAATGATCGATCTCCGGCCTTTGTCGACAATCCGAAATCCGAAATCTTCAATTTGTATGAACAATTCCATGTTTCTTCATCGTAACGCGGAAAAAGAAGGAGATTGCTCGGTTTAAGATCGCAATGGACATAACCGTGACTGTTAATCGAGACCAAACCTTGGACAATCATGCGAGTGAAGTCTCTGATGATCGAATCCGACAATTGTTTTTTTGTTTCTGTGGATGAAATCATTCATAGGCATCTTGTAGACTTTTGTTCCCATCGAAATTTATTCCTTCAAGCAGACTTTTGTCCTCAAACAATTGCACGATTCTAGGACACCCTCTGAGTTCCGACAGAATTCGAAACTCTCTGCTTTTGGAAGATTTGACCCACTGTAAAAGTGTTAAACACCTTAATCCGTACGGCGAAAAACTGTTCACTCTTTTGAACTTGGATTAGATATTATCATTCAAAATCCGATTTTAATTGGATAAAAAAGCAAATCCAAAAATTATTCAATTTCGATGAGATATTTTCCAGCTAAAATATCAAATTGTTTTAATCTTTGACACAGAGAGAGTATGGACCAATCAAACGTCCCAAACGTTTTGGTAATTTAAAGGAAAAAACTACTACTAAATAGATAAATAGCTGTTGATAAACAGAACCAACAAAAAATAATAATAGATTACGTGTAAAATGTGTAAGAATTCTTGAGCATTAACCATGTTGATTGAGTATTCTCCTGCAACTTCTGCAGCTATGCTCAGTGATTGCTTTTAAGGGGAGAAATTAGGACTCCAAATCAGAAAGAAAAAAACAAGGCAAAATGAATCTGTTACCTCGAAGTTGAGCTATGATAAACTAAGGAATAAAAGTTCAATGAGGATCATTATCCTTTATAGACAAAGTCAAAATACACCAAAAACTATTACATAATTCTACTAATCAATAAAACTTGATGAACTGATAAAGAACATATATTGAACAAGAGCAAATTAGGCCTTGATGGTCTTGCTAGGCATGACATCAACTACACGAATACTCTTAATTTCCGAAAGCTTCTGTCTAAAATATTTCTCCAATTCCAGAGCAGTTTTTCTCTGATGATCAGTCTTCACATTCACAGGAGGCTCTATGATCGTATTGAAGTCTCCACCCAAGAAGCTATGCCTCAACAATGTCAACGCGTCTTTTCTATGCTCTGTCTCCGGTGCGAAGCAAGTCAGCAGAAAGAGTTTTGCATCAAAAGGAAGATCCCTCGGAATCAGTGGCTCGTGGCAATTCTTGAGATCCTCCAAGTCATAGTTCTTATGCCACCAAGGTTTCTTTCCAGTGTACATCTCCAATACAACACATCCCAACGACCATAAATCAAGGCCTTTCCCTGTCTCGCCGTGCGAAACCGATTCCGGTGACATATAGATCGGTGTTCCCGCAAACGGACGACGAGGTTTCCACCAGCTACTGTCACCATCTCTTCTCGACAACCCGAAATCAGAAATCTTCAATTCGTAAGAGGATCTACGCGTGCCGTTCTTGCTGACACAACTCGGAAAAACGAGGATGTTTCCTGGTTTGAGATCGCAATGCACATAGCCGTGTCCGTGGATCGTGGCTAACCCTTCGAGAAGCATACGAGTAAACTTCCTGATCAAAGGATCAGGAATTTTCTGGTCTTTGAAGTTGTTAATGAAACTCCTCAAGCTTCCTCCAGGTGCGTACTCCATGTACATCTTGTACTCTGAGCAACCTTCGTAGTTGAGTCTCTCTTCTTGCACTCTGTCCCCATAGCACTTGACGATTCTCGAACAACGTCCTTTGAATACAGACAGGATCTGAAACTCTCTGTACAGAGACTCGGCGTGATCATCGTCGGGGGTTTTCACGGCGGCGTAAAACGTCTTGCCGTCGCGTTGTCCTTTGAAGAGGCTCACCGAACCGAACGAACCTTTCCCGAGAAACTTTTCGAAGTACAACTCTGGCCATGCCATAGCAATAGAACAATCGATTCTTCTTAGGTACCAAGCTTTCAAGCGAAACCCTAGTTGAAAGCAGAGAGTAGTATCTGAGAATTTGCAATAGATTGGTAATGGTGAAGTCTCAATATATACAGGTAGATGGATAGAGAGATCAATGACCGACTCTCAGATTTCCTTTTGTTTCTCCTGGGAATGGCAAAGTTAAAAAAGGAAAGAACCAGTTTAGTTTCAAAAAAAAAGGATCGTTGTGGGTTTTAATTGAGTCTCTCGTTGACTCTTATTAATTTATTTTAAATATAGTATATAAGTAGAATCAACTGTATAACAGATAGAATCTGAAAATTGCAGTAACTCAGGTTTCTAATTCGTCTCAAGGGACCAGAGTCTTACCTTCGACTCTCGCCCCTAAACCAAACAATGGTCAGTTGATTTTCCCATTAGCAATTGTCTGGTTTTGCTTCTCAATGAGAAGATGTTTCTTTTGCTTACTCTTTTTGTGTGTGTGGGTGTGTGTCCTTTATCTCTCTGGATATGGGTTTGTTCACGTCTACTGTATTAACTGTGAGGCTAGCCTATGCGCCAAAAGGTGAGGGCTCCAAGGAACATGAGCAAAAGGGTCTCTGTCAAAATCTTGCTGCAAAGTTCCTCTATACTCTCTCATATGCATGGTTCATTTATGTGATTCTGTTTCTCTCTGTCTTTCTTATTTCCAACGCGCTTCGTTGTGATCTGTAATCAAAACAGAGAAATAAATCCTTGGCATGTAACGCCTTGTTTATTCTCGTGTGGAAATCCAGGTTATGGATCTTTCCCCAGTCTTCATTGTCATCAGCATAAAAAATTCTGCGAGAAGTTTCCAGTGTTAAAGTTGAGGTAAGCCACCTTGATTCTTTGAAAATTGAAACTGGTTCAGAAAGTGCAGCTTAAACTAGAGGTAAAGGGTCTCTTAGATACATAGCAACCTATTTTTCCTTTGAATGATCAGATAGAGAACTTGGATCCTCTAGTGCAACGTGCTATAGCGTCTGCCTCAAGAGTTCCAGATCTACGGCGTAAGTCAGGCATCCTGTTTATTACTTCAGACACATTAATGATGTGATCTTCACTAAAGATATGTTTTCTTTTGGACCCTTTTTATGTTTTACTTTTCTCTTTTCTATTTCCCTAGATCTGGATGACAAGATACCAAGCCACATTGAGCCAAAGCTTCTTCCATTTCAGCGAGATGGCATGAAACTCTCAAATTTGAAACTTCCACCAAAGTTAATTAGTGTCTCTTAAAACTTGCTTGATTTGCTTTTGTCTAACCAATTCATTGGGAGAGTTTTTCTAGATTGTATGCTGATTTTTTTTTTGTCTTTTTTTTTTCCAAGTTGGCAGAAACGACCAGCCACGCCTTCCTCATTGCTCCTACGCTGAGTTTACTGAAAATCTATGTATGTAATAATAATAATATGTTTCTACAAAACAGTTTTTCAGATTATAACCTTAACTTAATAGTAACCAGCTTTTCACCTTAACTTACATTGGCCTTATTTGGTAGTCCATTTGACATAAGCATCCAAATGATGCATTTAAATGATTCATCTAGATGATGTTTGTTTTTATTTTTGTTATTCATTTGGATGATTCATCTAAATGAATCTATGTTTATTTGTTCATTTTAATGTAAATGTACATCTTCATTATTAATAAAAAATGTCTAAATTGTCCATGTTTCTTATTTAGTCATGATCTTAATTATATTAGTTTTACAACATGATCTTAATCATATAAGTTTCTAAATTCATGAAATATAATATTTTTATAAGAAATTTCATCATATAATTGATAAAAAAATATAAATTCATAAAATTTGAAATCATCATAAATACATATAAATTTGAAATCACCAAAAAATACAAATATGATTCATATATGGTGTCTATATTCTGTTTTTGCTATGTTTCAAATACCCGTGGAATGTGTTATCTCCCCCTAAGCCTTGCAACATTCTTATCACTTAGAGATTGCCCCCGGTGACGCTAATACACCGAGCACCACCTTCTCTTTATGACCTTCGTATTTCTTTGGAAATCTCCACAGATTACGAAATCAAGTCTTTGAAACCATCCTCTCTCAACGTTCTTATCACTTAAAAATCTAAATGTTTCCTGCAAAACCAGAAAAAATAAACAAAGCCATATTCAACAAATTTTCCCGTGCAACTGATAACTTTAAATCATAATCATTGTACTAACCAAAATGTGTTTGCTTAGCCTAACAATCTAGTTCTCGAGAACTCAAAACAGAGAGAAATTGTCCTGAATCCACATTCGAAAGGCAACAGATCAGAATCTAGAACATTGCCACATTCAAGATAAATTTTCTCGGAAATATCAACCAATCAAGTCAAATACAATGAACAACTAGGAAAAATTAAGCCAAAACTGGGACTCTAAGCTTAAGAGTACCAGTAAAATCTTATGCAAAAAGAAATAACAGGTTCAGAATGTCTCTCTTTCAGGTAAATTATCTTAACTTAAAAATTCGAAAAATCATAAGTAGCATAATAAGCATTCGATCAGAAGTGAACTGAGATGTGTTGTGTGTTACGGGGTAATAATAAAATCTGTTGTACCTGAGACTTCTTGTTGATATAGACACAGACACGCTTAGTTCGCTGCACTCCTGCAAGTTAAAGCAATTTACATAAGGATTTTTTCAACTTGAGGAGGAGGCTCTACCATGTTCCTCACTTGTTCCTCAAACTTTTTTCTGTTGCCTTTCTCCTTTAAACTCTCCACAACAGTCAGCTTCATGCAGTGAAACTGCCAAGGCATTTCAACTTCAAACCAAACATAAGCAAACTGTACAGAGACAACAAAACATATCATATTACCACATAAGTGGAGGGTTTGAAGCAGGAGAGGCACCACATCCTATGAATCCCACTTCTTCACCGATGTGGCCAACCTTTTCCCTCAAGTAAACCCATCAGAGTAAAATCAAGTAACATCTCCATCAAAGTGCATAAACAAACCCAGAAGACTAAAATCCAAAAGCTAAGAGCTAAAAAAACCCAGAAGACTAAAACCCAGAATGCAAGTCACATAGATTCACCCATAACACACTAAGGTGGTGAATCTGACCTAAGACAAACTGAAATCGGCAGAAGAAGCTCACCGGAGTGAAAATTTGAAGAAAAAGCTAAGAGAGAGAGAGAGAGAGAGAGAGGAAGCTCACCAGAGTGAGAAGCCGCTGGAGGGAAGTCGTCTGAGAGAAGCCAACGGAGAGAGATGTGTCGCCGGTGTCAGAGAAGAGAAGAGTCGAGTCGAGTCGAGTCGAGAAGAAAAGAGAAGAGCCGAAGAAGAGTAGAGAATCGCAATTTAGATTTAGGTTTCAGATTGTAATTGTTTTATTTTGTCAAGGGTATTTTTGTCTTTTTAATTTTTTGACTGAGTTGCTTCATCCAGATGAGCCAAGTTGGAGCAGTCAGATGAACCAGAAATTTTGTTCATAATTTTTAAAGCTCAGTGAGATGGATCATCTGGAAGATGATCATTTTATACCCTAAACAAACATCATTTGTCATCTTCACCCAGATGATCTATCTGGATGGACAACCAAACAAGACCATAGTAACCAGCTTTTACGTCCGAAAACTTATATCTACAAACATGTTTTATAAATGATTAATTTGGTATCCATCTTAACCTTCCTGCAACGGCCTAGAGATCACGGTTGCTCACATATAAGCATGTGGAGGATTTGTTTTTAATCAAAATACCACATTTAGTCTCTTCATATAAGTATACATTTGTTTCCAGTCTTTCTATCTAACTTTCTTATGTGGTCCGTTTCAGGAAATATGAACTTGGTTGTTGGTTAAGGAAATAAAAGCAAGTCTTAGAAAGACTCAACGAAAAGATGATGAATATCTTCAAACGTTGCAAGGGAAAACAAACAAGTTTAACCTCGAGAGTCCAAGTGAGTTTCATGATATATTTACAAAGTTTAATGTGATGAGTTATTTGTATTTGTAAACGTGTGATTAGACTTTTAGATCTTATACTCAATAATCATGATTATATAGAATGGTTTAACTTGGTGGGTGTAAATACAAATATCATAACAGCATGTGACACAGAAATTTGATGCTTATGGAGTCAAATCTCTATGATCCAATAAAATAATATTATTTGTCTAATTGTATTATTTCTTTTTTTTCAACTATTTGAAATATTCATCCAATAAAATAATATTATTTCTTTTTTTTCAAATGTTGAGATACCCATGTGAAATACCATTGTTGGAGATGCTCTAATAACCTCAACTAATGTCTCATATTGTATATTACTTTTTTTTTTACGATTTGCTTACAGTTGATGATCCGTGTAACTATCCACATTTTTATTGCATTAAAATAAATGAAGCAAAAGTGCTCACATTGTTTTACAATATAAGAGCATCTCCATCCCTAAACCCCTCATAGAGTTCTTAACATTATTTTAATCATAAATTTTGGATGATTTCAAAATTTAGAACCCCATCAATTTTGGAGTGTCCAATGGAGAACCTCAAGTAGGGATTCTTAAAAAAAAAAAAATTTTAGAATATCATTTATTTGAAATATATGATACTGTTGTTTTCCCGTATGCAAACAAAGAAACTGACCAACAAGGTACATAGATCGTCCATTCAAATATGGTTTAACCTCTTCTGCTTTTCTCTGCAAACCTCATGTATCTATTGTCCAGTAAGATTTTACAGAAGAAACAAGAAATTCTAAAACAAATCTATACGATTAAGATGGGACGCTTGATGTTATAAAAGGGTATTATTGCTTGCCTTCAGAATTAGATCTTCATCAAATGGATGAACACTTCCCGCCTGCAACAATGCTACAAAATTCAAAGATTGAATCAGATTCCTTTCATCAATTTAATACTCATGAAGCATCAAAGCATCCAAATGATTTTACAACAACCTGAAGAGTTGTTATCAGAACATGAAACCTCTGAAGAAACTGATCCACGTCGATCTTCTCTTCTGTCAGGTTGCAAATGAGCCAAAGCAAGACCTCTGAACCTTTTCTCGTCCTTAGCTCGCTGAGTATACCGCAACGAACCATGCGGCTTCCCCTCAAAATTTCTACAATCAACCCATGATGGGTACTGAAACCTCTGAGCAATAGCTGCTTCCATATGAAACCACTTAGAAAATCTTCAGGACACAATCTTGAAAGTCCCTGCAAAAGCAATTTTCAACTAGATTCAGCCTTCTTTGCAACTGCCAAAACCATTGTCTAAAAGAAGAGAATTTGGCAATAATTAAGGAAGCCTATTGCTCCATTGACATCAATCTCACAAACCCCTAGCAAGATAGTTGTCTACATCGACGAATCACCCTTATGAACCACATCAACCCATAGAACAACGGAAATCAAAAATCGAGATTTTTCATCAAAGTTCAGACAAAATTCAAAATTGACCCACTTTCTTAACAGGATCAGCAAGGAATCTCAGCCTCGATCAAATGAGGAATTTTTTTTTGAAATGCAGAGTATATAGCCAAAAAAATTAAAAAACGATAAAGTTGTGAAGAAATCAATGGAGAAACAAAAAAAGAATGATTACCCAGTGGGAGTGTAATCTTTTTCTACCAGCTTCCAATCAGAAAATTCGAACTTTTCGGAAAAAAACAATGATTATCCAAATCAAATTGAATCGCGAAAGGGGAACACTTTAAAGAAACTCCATTAAAGAACAAATTCTACATAGAATCAAGGAAACATAAAGGTTTTACCTGAAATCGTAAAAGGGGAACACTTTAAAGAAACTCGAAACTCGCCGGAACTCGCCGGAAGAAAAGAAAACCGTCCAGAGAAGGAGAAGACAATATGCTCGCTGATAATTGTCGAGAGAATGAGAAGAAAAACCGTCAGAAAAAAATTTGTTTCTTTACCCAAAAGCCAAAACCAATCCGGTGCAGACAAGTGGCTTAAGAGACGGTCTCTAAAAATCCTTATCTAAGAGACAGTATCTTAATAATTTCGTGGTTTTCGATTTTTTTTTTTTTTTTTATTGCTAAGAACTCCTCCTGAACCCCGCGATGGAGATGGTCTAAGCCATCTTTAATCTCAAACTCATAAGAATAAAAATCAAGTTGAACAAGTAGTAAAGACCTTGATGAAAAAGCTCATTCCAGGAAATCGATATAGTCCATAGGAAAGCCCATTGTTGAAAGTAATTTTCGGCCCAACAATGGCCCATAATGAGAAACCAAATCGTGATAACCTAACTAGATATTGAAAGTCTTTGACGGAGCCGCCGTTCAGTTAGAAAGACTTAGATGCTTCACTAGTTACTGCAGAGAGAACCAATACTGCATGCAATCGCTTGCTACAGCTTGTTTTTGATATTGCATGCAATACTGCATGTAACTATCCATATTGAACCGATGCAAAGATGAATGTCTTAATTTGAGTTCTCGGTTATTGTTCAGGTCCTTCTCATTTCTATTTTTTATTCGCCCCAAAAATTTCAGGTAGTATCAACAATGGTGTCTAAGTGATTCAGTGATTTTCTTGGTACAACTTTGAAAAATCTTTGGGCCACATATTCTCTTATTAAGTACTGCAATTTTAGCCTACATTCACCCCTTAGCTTCTTAACGGCAAAGTTGCTTGGCACAGCACAGCTTTGAAAGTTGATTATGTTTGATCTACTGTTTGTCGGCTTAAACCGCAAGAGCATTTGCAACTTCTACCTATGGCCATAAACTTTTTTTGAGTACAAGTTATTGCAGATATTTGGTGTAGAACATGTAGCTTTTTGTGCTTATGATTATATATACTGCAAACAGTTCACTTATCGCAATGAAGCAAAAGATAATAGAAGTGATAACAAACATATCAAAGCTAGCAAGGTATCAAAAAGAATATCAAAATGTTAAAGGTGATTGGGGCTCTGTGTCTTCCTCTCTCTTAGGCTTAAGTAGTTAACTAAGCAGAGTAATTATAATTACGGTGGTATACATATTTTTTTTTTTTTAGAAATGTCACTAGCTATCTTAATGATCGACATCAACGTAAGGCTAAATATTGTATGGAGTGCCCTATAACAGTATCGTTTAAGATGCTCTTGCGGTATTGTTCTAAAATAGTGTTATATGTGATCTCTATTATTTAGTAGTTAAATATTTCGACATCATATACTTGGACATATTAGAGTCTTAAGAATTTATTGTCTACATTTTATGATGCATATTATTTTTAGGAATCAAAGGCCAATTTGTCGAGCAAACACATTGCAACAAAAATGAAAACATGCATAAGAAGGATATGTGTTGGAAAAGTAAACCTTTGAGCGAAAAAAAAAAGGCATAAGAAGGAAAAAGACGAGAGCGAAAAGCATGATCGAGAAAATATTCACATATTCTCGAAGTAGTAATAAAAGAGTAAGACGATCAACGGGGACAACTCAAGGGTATGAGCATATGAAACAAGAAACTATCTGTATGGCTGTGATATTAAGAGGAGAAATGACATCCTCTGCTTTATTAGTATAAAGATAACCATCTTTCTTCCACTATGTATTGCAAAATTTATACAAAGCCATACATGATGATGCACAAAATAAGGACCCATGTTCAACTCCACACCAAAACCAAAGAATTATACAAATCATAGAGCTAATCATCATAAAGATTATTAGAGTATTGGTGTGTTTTAGGAGATTTAAAGTCGTTACAAAAAAGATATATAAATATTGAGTGTAATCGTAAAGAGAATTCAATTATGACAAAAACAAAAAAAGCAATTAGAATACTGTTTGGAAAGGTGGTTAACAAATGACAACAATGATTTCAACACATATTTAAAATCTTTCCTTAGCTAATAGTTTTAAACTTTCGACTTAGTGAAATTTTTAAGTTAAATCACGATATTTCTTTTGATGTATTATTATTTTCTTAATTTATAAAATACATTAATATATGATACACAAATATTGCATTTGCAAAAATAACAACAAACCATTTATAAAACTAAATCCGCGCTAGAATCCCTACTATAAATTTTAAATTGAATACAAGCAAAGGATATCGAAACACAACAACAAATATTACTCTGTTGCATAATAAAAACATACTTACATTAACGATTAACAACAATCACAAGACTTAATGAAACTACGTAGAGATATTAATGTAAATAAAACAACCAACATTAATGATTAATACATAACTGTTCGTTTTAATTAATTTGATCAAGATCCCATCTACATAATAATATAAACAGCATTCATATCATATTTTGAAACTGGCACACTACATCTTCCCACATCAAACAACATTAATGGCGCTTCGGTGCAACCATCAACCATAAACACCTACAAATGAACAAATCAAACTGAAACAAGGAATCATTAGAGAAAACCAAGTTGTTTGAATTAAAAATTAAAAAAATAAATATTTGACCCCAGCTTTGAATATAGTTCAAGAAAAAAAAATCCTTTCTAAAAGTCCGACAGGATCTATAATTAATTTCAAACATATTTAAAAACCAAAAACTCAAAAAATATTAAGTAGTACATTCTTTAAATATATTGTGCATATACATACAAAACGTAGACACAAGAGAAAAAGAAAAGGAGCTCCCTTTAATCCAAACAACTAGATTCTACATCCGCACGGGAATTTGTTTTATTTTTTTTAATCAAAATTTGTAATATAATTTGCGTTTATTTTTGTGTTTATATATAATTTTTGTATATTTAATTTTTGTCATATGAGACACATAATTATTTTGGTATTTAGATATAATTTGTTTTTGCTAATCCGCCCTAGTTAGGGAGTTCAATATGAAAAGTAACGGGAGTTCATTATGTTGATATAATCGTTTTCTAATCCGCCCTAGAACGGGGGTAAGTTTTAATTTTTGTTTTATGATGTTTAGTTCTATTTTTTGGAAGTTTTAATTTTTGTGTTATGATGTTTAGTTCTATTTTTTGGACAAAATGTATTTTGTGGATGTAAAAGTTTGAGATATGTTAACAGTTTTATATTTGGCTATAGAATATATTATATAGTTTTCTAAAATTTTAATTCACAATGAGGACATGCGACAATTATTTATTTGTTTTTTTATGTTTTCTATTTTGTATGGAAAATATATTTTTGGTACGACAAGTATGATTCAATATTAGTGATTTTAGCTATCTAAAATTTTCGATCCGTTTTGTTATATATATTTTCAGTTCTATATTTTATTTTAAATATATTTTTAATACTTGAATTATCCATTCGGATTCTTATCTATTGTTTTGTTATTAATTTGCGAATAAAGCATAATCATAAATATTTTATATAATCAACATAAATATTATATCATTTTCACCTATAATTCATCATACATATTTTATATTTAAAATATGATCATTATTTTTTATATATAGATTTTTTTTTCAAAATGAGAAGACGATCTATTTTCCCCAAAGTACAATAACATATTTGTTTATCATATGTGTTATTATAAGAATATTATTTAAATTCAAATATTTAGATTAAATCTAAATTAATATATGATTGATTATTTTTAAAGATAATAACTAATTTTCTGATTTTTGGTAAATAATCTAACCTAAATAAAATATAACCAAAATTAAAATTTATCCACAAAACTATTCCTATCTTGTAAACAAAATTATTCTGTTTGGAATAAGGATATTTATCCACAAAAATTGAAAGTTTAAAAATTATTCATGATAGGAATAGTATTAAATGTATTTTTTTTTCTTATTTGGTCACAAAATAGCACTCTGTTTTAATAGATTAGATTAACAATTCCTAAAATTGTGTGATTCTTAAAATATTAATCATTTTATATATGTAAATAACAAATATTGAATCTATATTAGTAACCGAATGTTGTCCATATGCATGATCAAATTTATGGTTGTGCAAATCTAATTAATAATAAATCTGATTGTATTAATAAAATTTAAATTTAGAAGTAAACATATTTTGTTATTAATTCTGACTGTTTTATTTGTAACTGTTGATGAAATTTCAGAAAATCTACATTAAATTCAAAATTTAATATTATCTTTCAATGAAAATTGTTAATTTTGAATCTGTATCATTCAACAAATTTTGATTATTAAATTATTTGGTATAATCAAAATTCAAAAATTCAAAGTAACTAATACTATTTTCGTAACAAAATAATAATAAAAATATAAATTATTTTTGAAATATTTAATTTACATATTTTTGTAATAATCGATTTTATTTATAATTTTAAATATTTAATTTAATTTCTGGCATAGTCTGAAATTTTATAATTACGAATTAAAATTAATATATATATATATATAATGAGATTAATTAATTCCACAAAATAAAAAAAAAAGAATTTTTAGTTGAAAACAGAGAATAGTTATCCACAAAAATCTAAAGTTTAAAGTTATCCGGGATAAGAATAGATTTATTTTCATTTTTTTTGTTTGGACACAAAATATCACTCTGTTTTAATAGATTAGATGGTCAGTTGATTTAATTTTACTACGAAACGATAAAAACAAAATGTAATCGAAAGAGTTGTAAGATTGTGAATATGTGATGGATTGATGAAGCTAATGAAGAAGAAGAATATTTAAAGTGGTTTATATAGATGAAAATAGCAAAAAGCCTAGTCCTACTTCTAGGGATGATTATGGAAAAAATGTTATAAAAATGGAAAAGCATAGAAGAAAAAAATGGCAGTAAATATTGTCATAAATTAGAGACTGGACATAATCTTGTTTGATAGATTCTCTTCTAATATATGGAAAAGGAAATAATAATTATCGTTATGATTTGCAATCTTTTTGGTTTTTGCATTATGACTGTAGATAATTGAACGTTAAAATGTACAAAAAACCATAACTAAATCGTCCTTATATAGTTGGACCACAAATTTATGATATTGAAGGAAACCATAATGCCGATGGAGTTTGGTCAAACGCAATTACCGACACATCTTCGACTTGTCTATTTACCATTCATAATCAGTATTCTTAAATTTTGAAATACCGGAAGACTTTTGTTTTTAACTAGTCAATTAAAAAGTCTAACTTTTACAAAATATCACAAAAGGGAAGACATACATAGTATGTATGACTGTAGATAATTGAACGTTAAAATGAACAAAAAACAATAACTACATTAGATTTTTGTTTTCCAATTAAAAATGACAGAAAAGGTGACCGGATTTGTATTTATTGATATCATGTTACTATGTATATTCAAGTGAAGCTGTTACTATGTATATTCAAATCCGATAAAACGTGTTTCCACTGTTGATTTCGTCACTTGGTCTGGTTTTCTGTAACAATTAACAAAAAGTTAACCTGATATTTATTACAAATAAAAGTAGAATCTATAGGCTTTTAAGATCATCCAAATAGAGTTTTAAACGATCAATTAAAATATGTCAAATCAACATGTATGGAAGTTAAAATGTCCGCTGAAATTATGACATTTTATTTGGTAAAGCCATATCAGGATATCTCTCAGTTTCGGCAAATCTGCAAACAAGAATAATTAATTGTGATACACAGTGTGTGCATTGCAGAATATAAGGGGAAACAATAAATCATGCCCTTTTTTAGTGCCCCCAGCTCTATAAATTTGGGCTATCACACCAATACCTTCGGCATTAGAAGGATTCCCAACCTCATCGGTTTTCTCGAATTTTGATTATCTTTTCTAGCGAATACCACAAGATGCCCAGTCTCGGATCTTTCCTTGGTTAATATGGTATACTAGGTAAATACCCGGGCTACGCTGTGGAAAATTTGTTTTTATTAATTTAATTGAATTATGAAATTGGATTTATTTTTAATAATTTTATATTGGTTTGGATTTTGATAAGATTTAAAGTTGTTTAGTACTTTTAAAATTTTTTAAGAGGTAAAATCTTTGATTCCTTTTAATATGAGATGTACACACAATGTAAAAATAAATGTAAACATCACTAAACGTGCTAAAGAACAAAATTAGAGCTCAACTAGATTTTTTAGTATCGTGTCCGTTTTTTCACCACCATCAATCTTATGAGGCAATTGTACAAATTTTTCTTCCGGCTTCCGCCTATGTCCATAATCTGCTAATGCAAAGCCAAATTTAAAAATGCAAAAGATTTTGAGAACTCAGACCAAAAACAAATATTTTATAAAATACGGTAAACATTCAAGCCCTGCTAACTTCACAAGAATGGAACTTTAATTCTCGACCAAGCTATAAGGATCTTAAGCAAATTATATTTGCAAGATGAATTTTACGAAGACTTAATCAAAATTCTTCTATCAACTTCAAATTTAGTAGAGAACAAATGGCAAAAAGAAATCTCACAAAAACTAATGATTTCCAAAGAACCATATTAAGCTAATAATAATTATCGGAATCAATGACAATTACTTTGCCAACATCGGTTAGATTTAATGTTATAATCTAATTCATAAACAAACAACAAATGCCGATATATATACAACTTCACAAACTCAAATTTGTTGAGTGTTGATGTAATCTTAGTCGTAGCTAGGAGTTACAGATTCGGTTATTAGGATTCAGGGCATTGGTCTAGCTAAATGGATTTGGTTTGATGTTCAGTTAGCTGGTTCAATGTATTCCTAGTTTAATATGATTTTATGATGACCTGAGATATAAAGGTCAATAACCGGAATCTGTAACGTCATCTTCTTCTTCTTCATTCGGGAAACAGATTGTGCGATTTCGTTCTTGCGAGACTCTCTGATTCTTGAGAGCTCGATTCCTCGTTGCTAGTGAATTTGCTGGACTGAGTCTGGCCCCAGAGACGTAGCTCACCACATCGGTGACGAACTCTGGGTTACCAAATCTCTCGTGTTTGTTTCGATACTGCATTTTATTTTCTTTCATTGTTCTTTCAAAACTGAGTGAGTTGTGAGTTCCGAGTTACAGTGAGTCGTGTGTTTGAACTGAGTGAGTTAGGTTTTAGACGCAATAAAATTATTAATCATAGAAATTCAAATTTACAAATCAAGCATCAATCCAAATCATTCACAAACTCTCCTCACAGCAAGAAAACTCTTATTATATTTGCTGTCATTCTCACCATCTTCTTTACAATTACCCGGCTGCAATTTCATGGCGCATTAATCTTCTTTGTCTCTCAGCTTGTAGCCGAAATGAAAAGCCTTCTCTTAATTATTAAATCATAACTTATGATTCTCTTATACTCCATAAAAAACTTCTTCAAGACTACAACTTACCTCGTTTTGAAGGCTGTTATGATGGCCCACAACAATACATTTTCTTTATAAATTTCGTTTTCGTTATTTTCTTCTATTGCAACAATATATTAATGTTAGTATAAAACTTCAAAAAAAAAAAAAGAATAACCAATGGGCAAATGAGCTCTTACTCATTTTTTAGTCGGCATTGATGTCCATGTATTTATGCATGCCTTTATTTGAGATTGAGGTGAACGTAGGGAAAGATACCAATATACATTTGAACCTTGGAGTGCTCAAATTGAAATTGTTCTCTCTGCATCATATTTTAAACACAAACTCAACATATGTGTTTATTCCCTAGATCATATAAATATAAACCGATAACCAAGCTTTTTTAAGATCAAATAAAAGATAATCACATCTAAGTATTTGTGAAGTTCGTTTGGGTATTTCCATAGTGGCTGGGCATAATGCTTACTTTGAGTAACAAACATATTCTCTGTAAAAACAAATTACATCATCATCTTAGATTTATCTAACAGCTAAGAAACACATAATATTATGGACCAAAGATACTATTCGTACCAGATGCATTAGCCATGGATACCTTATCATAACCCTAGGCTATAAACCCACATATACTATTCGTACCAGATGTACCAGGTCCTGGACCAAAGATACTAATTCGTACCAGATGCATTAGGTACGTAAAGGGTTATCTCAATTATGACGTTTGTTTTGTTTAATTATAATTGTATATTATTATATTTCTTACATGAATATGATGTTGGTGATCAATTGAGTGTAACAAAAGACAAATACAGCGATGGTGGCGTTGAATCATTTGATGTCTATTTGCTTTTCGAAACTAATCTAAGCACGTAATATCCATATTTGGTTTTCATTTTTTTATTGTGATAGACAAAATATTGGTTAATCTGTGTGGCCATAGCAATTAGCCAATTACATTACTGGACGATCGAGTTTACCTGTTAACGTTTGGATTTCCTACGTATCATATACGTGGGTCTTCAAGATATTTAACGTGGGGGTTTTAAATTAGAAATAATTCAAACTAAATCCCCATGCCATTTTAATATTTTTATGAGGTGTATTAATTAAAATGTTTTGATTGGTTTAATATTTTTATGAGATGTCAACTTCTGAAAATATGAAAAAGCTGAGGTGTCAGCTCCTGGAGAGGCACAAGGGGTTTTATTGTATTGATTTGGAAAGCAAGAAATGATAAGATTTTTTCAAATGTGGATAGAACACCGCAGGAGATCCTAAAGACTGCGGAGTCCGAGGCAAACATATGGAATTCAGCATAAACTATCTATCAAAATGTGAATTCCCATAATACGGTTTCCACCGGGACTTCTCCGGAATTTGAAGGCTCTTAGTATTTTGTAGATGGTTCTTGGAATGAGACTGATGCAAACTCGAGACTAGGTTGGCACCATAAACAAGAAAGGGGCGAAGGAACGCTTTTAGGAGCAAGGAATCTTCGGAAAAGTCTATCGCCGTTACACGCATAGTTAGAAGCACTCATTTGAGAAATGCATTGTTTGATTGCTACATAGAAGACGGCGACAAGGTTTGCAACAGATTGTTCCGAACTGGTGAAGATGGTGTCGACACCAAAGGAATGGCCTGTTTTCTCTCAACATCTGGAGGAATTCGAGAGAAGTAAGGAGGTTTTCTCTTTCTTCTCAATCTCTCTCATCCCACGGGCAAAGAATATAGTGGCAGACAAACTAGCACGGAATGCTCGAGTCTACCCTTATGATATTATGTAAATTCGATGCTACCAGTTTGGACCTCTGAACCGTTTTAGGTATATCTTCTGTTGACAAAAAAAAATTAAATCTTAAATAATGTCAAGAATCTCAAAAAAAAATAGTGTCTCTTAAAATGGAAATAAATATAAAAAAAACTAAATTAACAAAAGAAAAAATAATTTAAAAGAAAATTAGCTTGATATTTATGCTAACTTTATGGAAAATCAACATAAAAAACTTAACTAACAAAAAAGAAAAAGAAAATTATATGTCAAAATAAAATCTTCCAAAAAGTTGTGTCTCTTACAATGGAAATATATATCAAAAGAGCTAAATCAACAAAAGAGCTCAATTAACAAAAGAAAAAAAATCAAAAATAGAAATAACTATCAAAAGAGCTAAGGTGTCCACATAGAATTTTAAACGACCAATTAAAATATGACAAATCAACATTTTAATTAAATCTTTAATAATGTTAAGAATTTCAAAACACTGTGTCTCTTAAAATGAAAATAATTATCAAAAGAACTAAATTAACAAAAGAAAAAATCATTTAAAAAAGAAATTAACTTGATATTTATGTTAACTCAATGGAAAATCAACATAAAAAAGTTTAACAAAAAAACTATTAAAAAGAGATTTTATGCATATAAGGGTGTGCACATAGAATTTTAAACGAATAATTAAAATATGTCAAATTATCATATTAATTAAATCTTAAATAATGTCAAGAATTTCAAAAAAAAAAACATTTTTCCAATAATGTCAAGAATTCCAATTAGAGTCAAGAATTCCAAAAATTCCAATAATGAATTTTAATTAAATTCCAATACGAGTCAAGAATTCCAATAATGAAAAAAAATAGTTTTTTTCAATAAAAAGAAATAATGTCAAGAATTCCAATAATGTCAAGAATTCTAAAAAAAAAACAAAATCTGAAAGAAAATCTATGACACCACAACTGAAAATCTTTAGATTTTTTTTTTTGAACACGTTTTTTCCTTTTCTTTTCCTTTTCTTTTTTTTTTTTTTTTTTTTTAAAAGCCTTCTTTATTCATCTTTTCCGCCCCAAAAAGGCAACATTTGGAACTACAATCAGATTCAGCACAAAGATGATTTAAAATACAAACAAGACAAGTCTCGAAACGAAGTGAAGCAAAAGATATGAGTCAAAGATGAAGTTAGGATAGAAAAAACTTGATACACGAGCAATCATGAAGTGAAGTCACCTTTGTATGAACTTGAACCACGTGTATATAAAAGACTCATAATCTTGGAAGGATGACGACTGATGACTCTTGCTAGATTCATCACGATCCAAGCCAAGGAGCTTTGCTCTAATAAGAACCTGAATTTCCTTCACAATGACTTGGAACGGCTTCAAGGTAGCTGTATGTAAGCGAGAATTTCTTTCTTTCCACAAAAAATAAACCACCGCTTGAAAAATCAGACTGCAAATTGATCTAAGCTTTCCATTTCTCGAAGAAGCTCTCACCCAATCAACAATATCATCAAAGGCTGAAGGAGGAGAAATATCATGATGAGTAAAGAAAGAATTCCATACCTGTTGAGAATATAAACATTCAAAAAACAGATGATGCTTATTTTCCACGGAGGAACCGCATAGAAGACAATCTGCCGGGACAGAAAGTCCCCAAGTTCTCAAGCGATCACGCGTTGGTAATCTGTTACGAACCACCACCCACAACATGAAAGCATGCTTGGGAATCCTCACTTTACACCAAACAGATTTGAACCAATTCACCCGTGGAGGAGGTGGATGCAATGAATTCCAAGTTTGAGCTGTTGAGAAAACCCCAGGTGGTTTGTTGAAATTATTTCTCCAAAGATAAAGGTCATCCTCGTGGGACAAAGAAGCTGGCACATGTACAGGTAAGCAAGCTCTTAGAAGGGCCAAAATAGGATGTCTGCCACGAGAGAGCATCCAAGAGCCTTCATCACAAGCTTGGGACACCTTAGACATGCTTTACATTTCTGGATTTAATCGGTATTGTTTGGGATTTTGCATTGTAAAACATCTGAACATATGTGATATCAATAGGCTTTATGGAACATCTTTGGAAGCATGTTGAAAGTTATAAATTTATCTTGGTTTCCTTTGGTGTAGTTATAAATGCACCCGAAGCAGCCTATGGAGCATTTATTCGGCCAATGCCATTGGGAATGAGATTGGGCTACGGATGCTTATAGGCGGTGCAGTAAGAGAAGCCTCTCTGCTTGGTTATAATGTTATGCCCCTTTTCTCATACTATTCGTACCACGGACCTGTATTTAGAGTCTTGCTTCGGGTTCACCGTGGGAAGCTACATGAAGGACAGGTTATCTCTACATTCTGAATCTGACTTAAAGGGCTCGAGTTTTTGTTATGTTGCGTTTCTTATTGGAGTTATCGTGTGTCTAAACTGCAGGAACTATGGTTTTGTCACATTCTGTCATCTATGCGGCCATTCTCATACAGTGAGATGGGATGAACTTGATCTGATTGGCTGTACCTGCAGTGATACAAAGGCTTCTTCTTCACTGGTAGTGGTACTTTCAGGACCAATGTGGCTTGGACCGCTTCATGACGCATCATATGTTGCTGGAATTGGCAAAAGAATGGGGATGGGTCAGTGAAGGCATTGGCATGGATCTGGAGAAGCTTCTCAGCATAATGATTGAAGAGAGCG
Source organism: Eutrema japonicum (assembly GCA_030161315.1). Lineage (NCBI taxonomy): Eukaryota > Viridiplantae > Streptophyta > Magnoliopsida > Brassicales > Brassicaceae > Eutrema > Eutrema japonicum. Next base: position 34,941,704 of record BSQW01000010.1, read on the forward strand.
ATCCAAGACTGCCTCCCGGGTACACCATAATGGACCAGGTCCTTAACTATCGTAATTCACTTACGTTGTTTGATAAGAAAGGCTCATTCTGTCCTCACTACATGATAATAATCTGTTTATATTGTCATCAGATGGCGAGCCGGCCGTGAGAAGATGAACTCACGTTCGTTGAAGAAGATGATGAGTGCACTTGTTAAGGTAAAATAGTAATTGCATCTCATACCTTTGATCTCTGAAGAAAAGATTGTGAAGATATTAAAGCTAAAAACCTGTGTGCTTTTGGAATTTCGCAGGAGGAATACGCTGTTAGCAGATCTCATATTATATCTAATGCTCTCAAAACAAATTGCCCCATGTCACATTTCATAAGGACTGCCAAGGATGAAATGCAGAGTTGATTTTCCATTTTATAAATTAGTTAAGTACAGCATATTGGTTATAGCTCTGTGGTTTCGGAGAAGTTTTGGGATGCCAGCTTCTTGCAGTCTTCAGGCACGAGGTGCAGCAGGAGCACCACCAGCAGGGCGAGGAGCCTGACCAGGTTTTCCAGGCTTGGGAGCATCCTCCTAAAAATTTACCATATTCGAAAACATTAAATTAAAAGAAAGACATATTCATACGCATGATATAACAGCTTGGACAAGTGCAGTTTCAACAAAACAAAAAGTTGCATATACAATGCAAAGTTTGTGGAGCACGGTCAAGAACAGCTTGAAACAATTATAACAAAAAGGTACAGTGTAGAGCTCACATACTAATAGAATTCTCAAAGTATATCAAAACGAAAGTCATTTCTTATTCAGCTAAATATACAGCAATTGCAACTATAGATTTCTACGTCGAAACAATTCCACATTCAAAAAGCAAAACACACCCTTTTATCTAAAGACTGATTGAGGAAAAAGTGATTGACTATGACAACAAGCAGAGATTATACAGAATTGCATATAGTAACCACTATGATACGATCATAATATAGAAACTGAGTTTTATAGTTTATACTAGGGTGTGACCCGCGTTACGCGCGGGCGTTGTAAACAATTTTCTAAACAGTTTTTATTGTCTATTATTTTATTTTTTGAATCTGGTAGTTAATTGAATTGTCTCTATCAGCTTAAAATATGTATATTTTTATTTTTTTTTGTTTATTTTCTTAATTTCTTAAATTTATGATTTTATATGTATTTGTTTAGTGGATAGTACACATTTTTACTTATTTTTCTACTTTGTTGGTCAATTTCATGCAATTAGTTAGGTTTTTTTAGGGAAGATCTTAACAATTTAAAGTTTTCTTTGCATAACTTTTGTTTTTTCTTTTGTTTTATCTAAAACCTATTTGTTGGAGCCCTTGTAGAATACGTTTCCCTTTAATATTAAGGAATGAAGGAATTTGGGCTAATTTGAAAATTTTAGTTTTAAGATAATTTTCTGTTTTTTTTTTAAATATGTTGGATGTATATATACTATGCGGGGGTGTGGTCCACATTTTTGTTTTAATTTTGTTTTGATTGTGTAATAGTATTTTATTTTCTTGGTTTTAGAGTTAATAGAACTGTTTCTAACAGTTTAATATTGGGTGGTTCCTTATTTTATTTTATTTTCCATTTTTATATTATTTTTAATCGTGTTTTTTTAACATCATTCTTTTTAATCGTGTTTCATGTTTGATTCTAATTAGGCCTGTCAAGCGGGTCAAACTTGCCCCGCTAGATCCGCACCGCGCGGGTTAATATTTTTGTTCGACCCGCACCCGCTCCGCTTGAATTCGCGGATAACCCGCAAATATTCTTGACCCGCACCTGACCAGCGGTGGGTTAAACGGGGCGGGACCCGCGGATAATGACTCAAATTGACAGCACCGATTTATGTATATTTTTGAATTTTTGTTTTATGTTTGGGTTTTTTTGGATCTTTTATTTTATGTGTGTGTGTTTTTGTTTTGTTTTAATGTTTGTTGCTTAGGTGGAGAGTGATGTGACATCATGAGAAGAGAGCAAAGCTAACTTTATATATATATATACTAGAACGTGATCCGCACTACGCGCGGGCGTGTTAACTTTTTTTCTTTATATATTTTATTTTTGATAGTTTAATACTTTACATATATTATTTTCAATATTGTTTTTTCTTATAAAAATAGAAGGTGTTTGTACATTTTTTATCTTTTACGTTTGTTGTCAATTTATGCAATTTTTTTAAGTTTGTTATCTTGCGTTTTTATAGTAGAAAACATTACGAATATCTAATAATGCATTTTTATTTTTATTTATATCAATTAGAGTGTATTAATTATATGTTAATTATTGTCGCAAAGTTCATTTTTGAAATAGTTATATTAAAGCGTAATGAAGGCACTAAAGAGATAAAAATACACTAAAGGAGTTGTTTTGTTTTAGAGTTATTGCAGAAGGAGGTTGAGAGTTCGGTTCTGAAGTATATGTGGCGGATGTTGGGTTTATCCTTACTTAGAATTAGATATTGTGCTTTGGGATGAAGCTAGTTACACCGAATTTTAGGTTCGTGGCTCTTGTCTTCCTCGAGTAATATTGTGTTTTTCGTTTTATATTTTTTTGTTTTATTTTTAGTATTATTTCCATTATTGTTGATGTACGATTCTAATCCTCATTATTGTGTAAAATATGTTTCTAATTCTTAAGCCTTTTTGTTTCCAATTTTTAAGTAGTAAGTCTTCAAGTGTAGATAAATATGATAATATAACATACATATCCAAATCTTGATTTATTATGATTTTTCACATATTTTTTATTTGTATATAGTGTCCAAGCTCGGCTCTAGGCAAGTGCTGAAGGTGCAAATGCATAGTGATCACCTGATTTTTGCAAAAAAATTTCATGTTTGAAGGTTTTATTTGTAAATATTTAAGGGTTCTTTATCAAAAAAAAAATTATTTATATGCCTAAAATTAGAATGTTTTTTATAATATGCACATGATCCACTTTATTAGTGAGCCGGTCCTGCTTGTGTCATGTAGTAGCTGAGTAATGTTGATGTATCTTCATAGAGAAGATTTCTATGATTTTATTCAGATTGCTGTTTTGGTGTGGATTTTTTTCCCTCGATGTTTATTTAATAATTTTATTAGATTCTAAGTTTTTTTTATGTGGTGTTTAATTTGTATTTGTATTTAGTTGTAATTTTGTTGTGTCTATCAAAATGTGAGAGTTTAAATAAATTATCATATTCTAATATTTAAACTTATTTTGAGGATGTTTTTTTATAAATTAAATATTAAAAATGTGGTAGATATCAATAGATTTTAATTTTTGTTAAAACTAATTATCAGTATGTTTTTTGTTTTATATGTATAAATAAAATTTATTAATTAACGATCTTAGTTATGTAATTAAAACCAATTGTTAAAAAAAATAATTAAAATGATATTAAAAATGACCAATTAAAATTTGACATGTGGATGTTGAGGTGGCAGCATGAGAAGAGAGCAAAGCTAACTTTATATATATATATATATATATATATATATATATATTTCTAGAATTACAAAGACATTTAATTGAAGAAATTGACAATAGAGCACTCCCATAAGACATTACAAAACATTCGATGGATTTTTCCAAAATCCCTAAAACAACTTATCTAGATAGCAACTAAAAACCATGACCATGGTCAGAAAGTCCCTCGATTTCTTGAGGAAAAGAAATACAATACACACAGAAAGTATACTTGTTTAGAGATATACACAGAACACAATTGAAGAAGGAGTGCTTCTAATTCACGATTTTCTTATAACTCACAAATCAAGAAATTGACACTTAATACATACAAACACTTAGAATTACACGAAACCGAAGAAGATGAAATAGGCAGAGCAAGAATTCAAAATATGACAAAATCCCTATATTGATTTGCTGATCAAATCTCTTTAGTATTGTAACTCTAGAGACAATCCAACACCCGAGATTGATGAATATACATGAAATCTTAATTTCTAATGAAATGAAAAAAGTGTTGACATTAATTTGCCGAGAGGAAAAAATGCAAGATCTGACGTTGTTCCCACCATCCAGTGGATCATAACCGTTGGATCAAGCATTTCATGGATTTTGCTTTGGGACGACAAAAATATTATTATTAGGAAAACAAAAAATATACGTACCGTTCGGTAAAAGAAGTGTTCACCCTTTTGGACTCGTATTAAATTAACAAACAAGATTATCCAATAAATAATGTAATATTATTTTTAATCATTATTATTACACAAATTCTTTTTTTTTTAAGAAAATAAAAATATTATATATATTCGATCCAAACCGGAATCGACCGGCTTTACATGAGATAACCAACGAGCACAAAATAAATTGGGAACCTGAATTGGTTCGCCGGAGAAAAAAAACTGAGATTGTACTAGGGTCCTTCTCGAGATGTTGACACCGAGCACCGGCAGTTATGAGCCGGGAGCTTTACGGCTTCCGGCGGTTATGAGCCGGGAGTTTACGGCTTCCGACGAGGTACCTGATCTCCGCTTCCCCTTTTCTGGCGGTTAGCACCGGATGGATCCATGCTGAGGCGCCGGTACATCGAATTTGACTCGCCGCTCAATCACCTATAACCGCACCTTGAAACCAACTCCTCGATCTGGCCAAGAAAAGATAACCCAAGACATACTGACATGCAAAAGGTGGGAGGAGATACCCCACCTATCGCCATCAGCTGGTATCTTCCTGAGCCGCTTGGGTTGCATCACATGACCGCCACAAATTCAAGAACTGTGTAGCAAATGTAGTAGGTGCAGTAAATTCAGCGGGTGCAGGTGCAGCAAATGCAGCGGGTGCAGGTGCAGCAAATGCAGCGGTTGCAGAAGCTTCATGAATTCGCAGTTCTAACAATATTAGAGAGTTGGGCTAAACAATTAGTATTGGGCCTTATTATGAGGGTTTGTGTCTTGTATATATACATTGTGTACGCCTTTGATATCAATACATAATATTCTCTATATATATGGTATCAGAGCAATTACGCTCCTAAAGATCTAAAACCCTATTTTCTTTTCTTTTCCCTGCCGCCACACAGCTCCATTGCTGCCATGTCGACCACCGACCATACCTCCTCCGCCAATGGCGCCGAAACCATCAGTGTCAACACCAACACTCTTCTCAATGTCAACCTCTCCAATGTCTCGAAACTCACTTCCACAAATTATCTTATGTGGAGTTTGCAAGTTCATGCCTTACTTGATGGACACGCTCTCGCCAGCCATCTCGATGCAGCCTCGGATCCTCCTGCCACAATCACTACCAATGGTGTTACCTCTGTCAACCCAGAACTCGTTATGTGGACTCGTCAAGACAGGTTGCTCTATGGTGCTCTTCTTGGTGCAATCTCCACTCCTCTACAACCTCTTGTGTCACGAGCCAAGACTGCATCTCAAATTTGGAGTACGCTAGTCACCACATATGCTACACCGAGCCGTGGTCACTTCAAGCAAGTGAGAAACCAAATCAAGAATTGGACAAAAGGTAACAAAACCATTGATGAATATGTGCAAGGTCTCACCACTCGGTTTGATCAATTGGCCATCCTTGGAGAACCTATGGGTCACGAAGATCAACTTGAGCATGTCCTTGATGAACTCCCTGAGGAGTATAAGACAATTGTGGATCAGATCGAAGGAAGGGACACGTCTCCAACGATCGCTGAAGTTCACGAACGCCTCCTCAATCATGAGGCCAAACTTATGTCCTCTGCTGGTACTGTCTCGACTCTGTTTCTGGTAACTGCCAACACTGCACAACATCGCAGCAACAACAACCACTACAGCAACAATCACAACAACATCCACAACAATAGGCGCTCCACGACCACCAATGATTCCACCTGGAAATCGAACAACAGGTCTGACAATCGTAGTCCTCGACCGTATTTGGGGAAGTGTCAGTTGTGCAATGTTCAGGGACACAGTGCTAAATGGTTTCCCCGCTTTCAGGCGATGCAAGTGGCTGTCACACCGACACAGAACAGCCATTTCCGTCCATGGCAGCCGCGAGCGACCCTGGCTATTGGGTCTCCCTACGAGACAAGCCAGTGGCTTCTTGACAGCGGTGCTACACACCACATGACGTCAGATTTACAGAATTTGTCTCTCCATCAGCCATACACCGGTGGTGACGATGTTCTTGTCGCTGATGGGTCTAGCCTTTCCGTTACTCACACGGGTTCAAAAATTCTTCCCTCTCAATCTCGTGGTCTTAAATTACACAAAATCTTATGTGTTCTTGACATCAACAGAAATCTCATCTCTGTCTATCGTCTATGTAACACTAATCATGTTTCGGTTGAATTCTTTTCCGCTTCTTTTTAGGTGAAGGATCTCAGCACGGGGGTCCCATTACTCCAAGACAACACTAGAAATGAACTCTACGAGTGGCCACTGTCATCGTCACAAGCTGTTGCACTGTCTACCTCCACTAATCCGAAAGCTTCTCTCACAGTGTGGCACTCTCGGCTAGGACATCCGTCTTCTTCTGTTTTAAGCAAAATTGTTTCTGCTTTTACTCTTCCTGTTTCATCTTCTTCTACCAAACATTTATCTTGCTCCCATTGTCTCATTAATAAAAGCCACAAACTCCCATTTTCTCAAAATTCTATTGTCTCAAATCACCCTCTTGAAAACCTTTACTCGGATGTCTGGACATCTCCTGTTCTCTCCATTGACAATTACAAATACTACCTTATTCTTGTTGACCACTACTCTCGCTACACTTGGTTCTACCCTCTAAAACGCAAGTCTAATGTCAAAGCTACCTTCCTCGCATTCAAAACTTTGGTGGAAAACAAGTTCAAACAGAAAATTGGAACGCTCTTCTCTGATAATGGTGGAGAATTCGTGGCAATTTGTGACTTCTTAGTCACACATGGTGTCGCTCACTTGACTTTGCCACCACATACACCGGAGCACAACGGCATCTCTGAGCGCAAACACATACATGTTGTAGAAACTGGACTCACTCTCCTCTCAACGGCATCGATCCCAACGGAGTATTGGCCGTATGCTTTCGCTACTGTGGTCTACCTAATCAACCGCCTCACTACTCCTGTTCTCTCGCAGCAGTCACCATACTTCAAGCTATTCCAGACAACACCAAATTATGAGAAGTTGAAGATCTTTGGTTGTTTGTGCTTCCCGTGGTTGAAGCCTTATTCTCGTCACAAACTTGACAGTCGTTCACAGTCGTGTGTCTTCCTTGGGTATTCCTTGACATAGAGCGCATACTACTGCTTACACGTGCCCAGCAAACGGGTATATACCTCGCGACATGTTCAATTCGAGGAAACTCGGTTTCTTTTTTGTGAAATGGTGAAATCGCAAACAATGGTGACTGATGATGTGTACTCCTTGTCCTCACCGGTGGTCACTCCTGTCCGACTTCCCGTCTCCACTGTGCTCCCAAGTAATGGACCCCTGGGCTCAGACCTTCACCAGCACCATCAACCTCCGTCATCGCTGTTGCAGGTATTTTCCCCCACCTCTCTCGATTCTTCTTCCTCTTCTCCTTCTTCTGAGCCCACTGCTCCATCTGAAAATGGGCCGCAACCCTCGGCCCAGTCAAACCTTGTTCCAATTGAGCCCACTGCTCTACACAAAAATGAATCGCAGCCCACGATTCAGCCCCAACCATCTCTGAATACCTCCGTAAACCCACAAACACAAGTTCCATTACTGCAAAACAGCCCAATAGCTCAGCCACATGAACTAGAAAATCCTCAACCTGTTGAACCACCACGAAATACCCACAAAATGCAAACTCGAGCCAAAAATAATATCACTAAACCGACACATAAGTTTTCTCTCCATGTTGCAGCATCGAAAAAATCGACAGAACCGCCGACGGTAATACAAGCTTTGAAAGATGAGCAATGGCGTCGCTCCATGTCTGATGAATATAATGCCCAAATTGTGAATCACTCGTGGGACTTAGTGCCTCCTCATCCTTCACAAAATGTTGTTGGGTGCCGCTGGATCTTTACAAAGATATATCATCCCGATGGTCGATTACATCGCTACAAGTCGCAAAGGGGTTTCATCAACAGTATGGAATTGATTACGCGGAGACTTTCAGCCCGGTAATTAAGTCTACAACCATTCGTCTTGTCCTTGGTATTGTTGTCACTCATTTGTGGCCTATCAAGCAGTTAGACGTCAATAATGTCTTTCTACAAGGTAAGCTTACGGAGGAAGTTTACATGTCGCATCCACAAGGCTTTGTTGATAAAGATAGTCCCCACCATGTCTGTCGATTGAGGAAGCCAATATACGGGCTTAAACAAGCCCCACGGGCCTGGTATATGGCTCTCAAGCAACATCTCCTAGACACAGGCTTCAGCAATTCTCTTGCAGATGCGTCGCTCTTCATCAAAAGCAGTGGGCAGAATTTCACCTACGTCCTAGTATACGTTGATGACATTCTCGTCACAGGGAGTGATTCCATGCATATCAATGATGTTCTTGTCTCCTTCGCTGACCGTTTTTCCATCAAAGATCCAACTGATCTTACTTATTTTCTAGGAATTGAGGCAACACGGTCCAAAACTGGTCTTCATCTCAGGCAGCGAAAATATATTGTTGACCTTATGACCAAAAACAACATGATTGATGGGAAGCCTGTTACAACACCACTGCCGACATCACCAAAGCTCACTATTGCCGGCGGAACAAATCTTGCTGATCCTACTCAGTATCGTTATGTAGTGGGAAGCCTTCAATACCTTGCTTTCACTAGACCCGACATCTCCTACGCAGTGAATCGTCTTTCTCAGTTCATGCACAAACCCACAACGGAACATTGGCAAGCGGCAAAACGAGTTCTCCGATGTCTTGCTGGTACACTTGACCATGGCATTTTCCTCCAAGCTTCGTCACCTTTCATGCTTCATGCTTTCTCTGATGCGGATTGGGCAGGTTATGTTGACGACTTTGTTTCCACTAATGCTTACATCATTTATCTAGGTCGGAACCCAATATCTTGGAGCTCCAAAAAGCAACGTGGTGTTGCACGCTCGTCCACCGAAGCCGAGTACCGATCGGTCGCCAACACGGCTTCTGAGATACGCTGGCTATACTCGTTACTCACAGAGCTCGGTATCTCTTTGCCTTCAGCTCCGGTCATATATTGTGATAACATTGGTGCTACATATTTGTGTGCTAATCCGGTATTCCACTCCCGAATGAAGCATATCGCTCTCGATTACCACTTCATACGAAATCAAATCCAAGCGGGCATACTACGGGTTTCACATGTTTCAACACGGGAACAACTAGCCGATGCTCTTACTAAACCACTGCCTCGGTCACAATTTCAGCAAGCTCGTTCCAAGATTGGAGTTACACGAGTCACTCCATCTTGAGAGGGCGTATAAAGGATACATGTTATAAATTGTATAGTATTAGGGAGTTGAGCTTCAGCAAATGCAGCGGGTGCAGGTGCAGTAAATGCAGCAAGTGCATGTGTAGCAAATGCAGCAGGTGCAGCAAATGTAGCAGGTGCAGCAAATGCAGCGGATGCAGGTGCAGCAAATGCAGCGGTTGCAGAAGCTTCATGAATTCTAGGGTTTAGGGAGTTGGACTAAACAATTAGTATTAGACCTTATTATGACGGTTTGTATAACTTCTAGGGTTTGTGTCTTGTATATATACGTTGTGTACGCTTTTGATATCAATACATAATATTCTCTATCTATATATTGCTCTCTCTTTCACTCAAAACGCTAAATATGTTACTACAAAGTAAAAAATAATTGAATAGAGATGTGTTTTCAATACAGTTTTAAACTCAGATCAAAATTTTATATAATCACAACTTGCAGATCTCAACATTCCAAAAACCTCGCAGATTAGTGAAGACCTGAATTCTTCGACAAGCACCGAGGTAATCTTTTTCTTCACCTATAGTTTCTTAACTGGTGCATGAGATGTTATTAACAGTTGTGTTAATTTGTTCTTTTATTTGAAGCTTCACCGAGATAGATCATGGTGTTTCTACCCATCTTCTTATTCTTTTCCTCATCACATTTGCTCATTCTGTCACCATTCAGGTTATATTGTATGATTGATATATAAATTAAGGGCAAAAAAATCGCTATGGCGTCATATCAAACTAAAACATCTTAAATTGTTATGGTTTAACTTTTTCATATTTTTTATTTGTGATTAAACTTTCAGTTGTATAAAACTATTTTTTATCACAAGTATTTTATACTTAACTATGAAAAAAACTTTTATTAATTCCATTCCACATGTAGTTACCAAGTACTAAGAGGACCTCCAACGGGAGGCTCTTAAAAATTAGGTGGGGTTTTTAATCCAAAAAAAAAAAATTATGAAAAATGTAAGAACCGGTTAACCTCTAATTCGCTGGATTTATTTTTTTTGCCAGATTTTTTTTTTTACTTTTTCTTAACTTTAACTAAAAAAAAAAATTCCTTAACTTGAAAAAAAAAAAATTCATAACTTCAACTTTAAAATTCTAAACTTTTTTTTTACATATTAATGAATTGGAATCTTTACATATTAAACTTTTTTTTAAGATTCTAAAATTCTAAACTTTTTATTCCTGAAGCTTCAACAATATTTTGTATGTTTTAAAATTCATGAAATGCAATATACTTTTGGTTTTATAAAATATAGTATGTTTATAATTTTTTACAAAATAAATTAAACTTAAGAAAATTAATTATAAAAAATTAATTTTTTTTAAGAACCCCTAACGAGGTTCACCATTGGAGGTGAAAAAATTTAAAGGGTTCTAAATTTTTAAATAATCAAAATTTATGATTAAAAATTTGGTAAGAACCCCATGATGAAGTTCACGATTAAAGATGGGCTAATATAGTCAGTTAAAATGGATAAAAAATAGCTCCCACGGAAAGAAAAAAAAAAAAAGAGTTCCATCCAGTGGAATATAATTGAAGAGAGAGTGTCCGCATGCAGGTTTCTATTTTTTCGAAAGTTCCTGAACTTACGAAAAGAATGTATATTTCTATTTATAGCTCATGGATAATAAATATGATAAAATTGGAACGTCACAGTTATCGAAAATCATTCTTGTTTTGTTGTTAAAGTGAACAGGGACTGTTTTATGTCTTTTTCGCATGGGTTTCTTCATACAAGAAAAAACTGCTCATAAGAACCCAAAAAACGAAACCTCAATTTTCTTAGAGATCATATAGACCAATTGTTATACTTTTCGTTTTTTTGTTCTTTCTGAAAAATGTGTTCTTACAATAAACATTACGTTTTTATCTATTAAAAAAATAATAATAATCCTTTATATTAAAACAACATCTAAGAGCATGTGTATCGGTGATTTTTGCCCAATTCTAAACATTGGGGCTGGTGCAAAAAACAATTTGTGGGAATAAAATAATGCATAAGAGTTTAGTATCGATACCAATTTAAGCGTTTTTTGGTCCCGTTCCTAGACACCTGTCGTCTTCTTATTCGTCGAATTTTTGTTTGTTTTTGTCGATATTGTTTAGCACCTTTAAATAAGGAACTCGGATACACATGCTCTAACAATAACTATTTTGGAGAAATAAAAAGGTTGGTATTAAAAAAAATAATAATAATAATAACTATTTTGCCCTAAAAGGGCTAAAAACCACCTAGAATAAGCGGGGAAACTTATTTCTAAAACAGGAAAGAAAGAGAGATAGAGAGAGAAGGCACTATCTCTGGATTTTAAAACCAGAAAGAAAAAGAGAGAGAGAAGCTGATTTGCATATTTTTTGTTTGTTTGTCACCGAAACAGCTAAAGATTAGCACAAACTCGAGAGTCTCATCCCCAATCCACAAGCCTAGCTAGGGTTTTCTTTTCCCTTCGCATCTCTCTCTTCTGAGTAGATCTGTTCATCTATCTTGTTTATCAGGTAAATTTCTATGGCCGCCATGTTTAGTTGGTATACTCGAGATCTATTTCGGGTGAGATATTTCAAAGATTTTTTCGGGATTCTCGGAGTTTTTACAGCTCAAGTCCGTGTTTTGGTTATACGTCTTGATTCATGGTTTGGGATTAATTAGACGCAACGGTTAGATTTTGTTCGATTCTTTTTCATCAGTTATCGAGAGTATGGCTTATATTTGATATGTTCATTTATTCGTTTGATTGTGAAGAGTTGGGAAATTTTTGTTTGCGAGGTGGCACTTCCACTAAGAATGTTTAGGTTGAAGAATCTGAAATCGATCATGGTCACATCATTTTGGCTGATTAATTAGTGTCCGTTCCTCAGTTATAAGTATATATGATCATTTAATGCATGTTGCTATGACAGTTGTTTTAATTATAACTTCATTTAAATTCTTACAGTGATGGTGATATATGTCTTTTGTTTGGAACAGTGAATTGTGCTCATACTAGTTTTTTTTAACAGACTCCACACTTAAGGCACTTAACACATTTTTGTTGGTGGAACACATACGAAAATGAAGAAAGTCTTCTGTCAAACTGTCAGATACGTGTAAGAATTATATGGTGTTCTCAAGGTCATTAATCTATGAAATGCATAGTTTACTACAAGAAAACCCAGATTTCCGACGGCATTTCCGACGGAAAACCGAGGGTATAACGAGGGCATTCCGAGAGAATAATTTCCCTCGGAAATCCGTCGGAAAATTCTGACGGATTATAGCCGTCGGAAATCCCTCGGAAATTTTCGACGGATTTCCGAGGGAATATCGACGAACCTGAAATCCGTCGGAAATTTCTGAGGGATTTCCGACGGCTATAATCCGTCGGAAAATGCCGACGGATTTCCGACGGAAATTAATCCCTCGGAACGGCCGTCGGAAATCCCTCAAAAAATTTCGACGGATTTCCGACGGATTTCTATATATTCTCTCTTCGTAAATACTTCTCCCCTTGTATATACGTTTCTTGCTTTGTTTTTAAACGGTTTGGAATGTTTCCGTTGGATTATAATTGTTTTACAACTTTGTAAACATTCGTTGCCTTTTTTTCACATGTCTTTGTTCATGTAGCTAGGTTGTTCCAATGTTTATTTCGTGTGTTTGTCTTTGGTATTTTGAAGATTCTTGTGTATAGTTGCAGATAACAAACAAACATTTCTCTATAAATACTACTCCCCTCTTTCACAACATTCACAAGAAAAAAAAAACAAATTACACAATATTATGTCTTATTTTCGATCGTGGATGGACAAACCTCTGCGTGATCCCGTGACGGGGGAATTGAGGGATGAGTTCGCACAAGGTGTGGAGGAGTTCATGAACTTTGCGTCAAACAATATCATGACATCGGAATACGGAAAATGTATTGTCCTTGTACTAAATGTCGGAATCATAGATTAGCTAGTCTCAGTTATAGATGTAAGGAAGCACTTATATAGGAATGGATTTATGCCTGGTTACAAGATTTGGTATACCCACGGAGAAACCGATTCAATGGTGCAATACTATGGTAGCACATCAGATAGGTTTGGTAGTACTTCGGGTAGGTTAGAGGAACCAACACCGGAAGTAGATGTAAACGCAGGTTACACTCAGATGGTGAACGATGCGTTTCGTGAAAACATTGCATCGTATCATCATGTTGAGGATGGTAACAGGATAGATGAACCAAATTCAGAAGCGCAGAAGTTTTTTGATATGCTAGATGCGTCAAAGCAGCCATTATACAGAGGATGGCCGAAGATTGTGTTGATGCGATGGCTGATTTTGTGAGAGATGTCTTACCTGAAGATAATATTTCACCGGCTTCATACTACGAGATTCAGAAGCTTGTAGCTGGTTTTGGATTACCTTATTAGATGATAGATGTGTGCATCGACAACTGTATGATCTACTGGAGAAAGCATGAAAACCGGTTGAAGTGTCTTTTTTGTCACAAACCTCGCTATCAGGATACAGGAGGCAACGTACCTGTTCCACATAAAAGGATGTGGTATCTTCCCCTAGCTGCTAGGTTGAAGAGGTTATATCAATCCCAGCGCACGGCAGGGACTATGAGATGGCATGCAAAACATAACTCAGCTGGAGAGATAGCGCATCCTTCAGATGCAGAAGCATGGAAACATTTTCTAGAGATTTATCCTAGTTTTGCGTGTGAGCCAAGGAACGTATACATGGGGTTATCTATGGATGGATTCAACCCATTTGGAAAGCATGGAGGAAATATTCATTGTGGCCAGTAATCGTCACACCGTACAATTTACCGCCATCTATGTGCATGAAACGAGAGTTTTTGTTCCTCACGATCCTCGTCCCAGGTCCAGAGCATCCTAAGAGATCGCTTGATATTTTCTTACAGCCATTAATTTATGAGTTGAAAATGTTGTGGAAAGATGGTGTTGAAGCGTTCGATGTTTCCCTGCAACAGAATTTTACGATGCGTGCGGTACTTATGTGGACCATAAGTGATTTCCCAGCATACGGTATGCTATTTGGATGGTCGACGCATGGAAGGTTGGCGTGTCCGTATTGTCAAGATAACACTGATGCGTTCCAATTGAAGAACGGACGTAAGACTTCTTGATTCGATTGTCATCGACCATTTCTACCGCATGATCATCCATATCGTCGGAGCACAACATTGTTTAGAAAGAACAAAAAAGTTTTCGATAGTCCACCTCCTGAGCTAGATGGGAATTATATTATGAATCAGTTAAGAGATTTTGGTGCGGAGAAGACAGTTTCATGCGGGGGTAATGGGCATTATCCCGTTGACGGTTGTGGTGAGTACCACAATTAGCACAAGAAGAGTATTTTCTGGGATTTATCATATTGGAAAGACCATTTGCTGCGCCATAATCTAGATGTGATGCACATTGAAAAGAACTTTTTCGACAACATCATGAACACTGTTCTAAATGTGCAAGGAAATACGAAAGATAATTTGAAGGCCATATTGGACTTGCCAGATATTTGTTCCCGTAAGGAGTTGCATGTAATGGCGAACGGGAAATCACTACATCCCCCTGTTTTCCGGATGAATGCGTCTTTAAAGGAGGAGTTCTTCGATTGGATTAACCACGGTGTCAAATTCCCAGACGGATATGCATCTAACCTTCGTAATTGCGTCGATAGTTCAGAAGGGAGGTTTTCTGGGATGAAGAGTCATGATTGTCATGTTGTCATGCAGCACCTCCTTCCATTTGCATTTGAATATCTTCTTCCTATAAACGTCCATGGAGCTATTGCAGGTTTACATACATTTACACTATTACGTATGGTGATTTTATATTTGTGATTATTAAACGGAAGTTATTTAATTTTGTATGTGTACTATATATGCAGGGATCGGTGCTTTCTTCCGGAATCTATGCACGAGATCACTTACAACAACCGGAATCCGAAATCTAGGGGAAAACATCCCGGTTCTCCTTTGCAACCTCGAGAAAATATTTCCTCCTGCCTTTTTGATGTTATGGAACATCTTCCTATTCATCTCCCTAGAGAAGCAGCACTTGGTGGGCCTGTTCAATACCGATGGATGTACCCTTTTGAGCGGTATATGTTCCAACTAAAGAAGAAGTTGAAAAATCTTTCTAGAGTCGAGGGTTCTATTGTCGCACAGAGCATTAATGAAGAAACTTCCAACTTTGCTAGCTATTACTTTCCAGCGCAAGTCCAAACAAAAAGTAGACGCCCCACACGTCATGATGATAGAGGGAACAAAGTTAGTTATCCTGTCTATGTTCCCGATATATTTACTCAGATTGGACGACTAAGTGGGAAAAGCAAGGATCGGCGACTATTAGAGGAGGAGCAAAGGCACTTGCATATGTATATTCTGACAAACTGCGATGACGTTTTAGAATATGAGAGGTACCTAATTAAATGTTATTTTTTTATTGGTTAATGTTATTATAATTTTCTAATGCATTTGTTCATGCACAAGATGTTCATGACCCAAATACGCGAATGGTATCTAAATTACACAGAGGATGAGCTTGATGTCGTCAAGCAGAATGACTTTTGTGATTGGTTAGAATATCATGTAAGTGATAAATGATGATTTATTATTATATATTTAAATTAGCAATAATAATTTTTATATGTAAACATTGTGTCGATTATTGTCCACTTGAAATTTTAACAGGTTCGTCAGATGACTGCTCTCGGTAATGAGTTTCCGACCTGGTTAGTTGAGATGATGAAAGGCCCCACGTTTATTGCAAAGTCTTATCCGATGTATTGCACCCGAGGGTATGCATTTAAGGCTTATCGGGAAGGAATCTCAAAGACAACTTGTAATTCTGGTATATCAACTCAATCTGGAGAAGTTGTGTACTACGGTATCCTCCGCGAAATATTGGAGGTCCATTATCCGGGGATGCTCGACTTGAGGTGCATTGCATTATATTGTGATTGGTATAGTCCAGTGGGAGGTGTACGCCAGGACGCATTTGGTGTTACATCTGTCCACTCTCGAAGGCGACTTCAAAAATACGATCCTTTCATTCTTGCTTCACAAGCGGATCAGGTTTCCTACATTCGATACCCCCGGGTTAGGAACAAGCAAGACCCTTGGATTACAGTTACGTCGACACACCCAAGGGGAAGAGATTATGGTGTGGCAGAGCACGACCCTTTGCAGGTTCTGGCAATAGGTAATTTAGGTCCGATCGAGCATTCTGTTGAAGTTGATCTCGTGGTTGATTTCACCATGGATGAGAATTACGAGGTCTTTGAGGGTTCAGAGGAAGAGATCGGCGAATTTGACGAGCACTCCGATTCAGCTACGTCAGATTATTCAACGGATTCCGAATAATGAATTTTATGTAATATATTGTATTTATCGATCATGTTTTAACATTTTTATGAAATAAAAACGTAGCTTTCTTCACGTAAATTAAACATAAATATAGTAACGTGTTTATGTTTAGCCGGGGGGATTAACGGTTTTAGCCGGGGGGATTTACGGTTTTGGCCGACGGGGATTTACGGTTAATGGGAAATTTTCGACGGATTTCCGACGGCCTATGGTTTTAGCCGAGGAAATATGAATCCCCGACTAAAACTGAAAGTGCCTCGGCTAAAACCATAGGCCGTCGGAAATCCGTCAGAAATTTCAGACGGATTTCCGGCGGCCTATGGTTTTAGCCGAGGAAATCTGAATCTCCTGCTAAAACTGAAAGTGCCTCGGCTAAAACCATAGGCCGTCGGAAATCCGTCGGAAATTTCCGACGGTTTAGGGTATTAAACCTCTAATTTACAAGATTTTGAACACACTTGGTCTTTATATGTGTAGAAGTAACAAATCTAAACTACTTTCTGTAAAAAAATTCTAAGAATTAAACTTTTTAATTGAAACCGAAGCAATCACGTACATGTCCTTAGATGTTCTATGTGTGTTTATGAATGCTTGATATCGTTCATCGATTGATTTTTACAAAATCGTATATAACTTGTTCTGATTGGTTTTCAAAAGTTTTTCTTATAAGTAAATACCAAAAATGGTTATTAAACATGAAAATTTATCTAATTTTTCCTTTTTAAACCCTATACCCTAAATCTGTCGAAAATCCGTCGGAAATTTCCGACGGATTTCCGACGGCCTTTATAAATTTTGCCCGGGAAATTGAACCGCTTAACGAAAATCGTTGAAAATTGAAGCGGTTAATTTATTTTGATTTCCGACGGGTCTGGCCGTCGGAAACGATGTAATTTAATTTGTAAAACCGATTCATCTTCTTCACTCTTCTTCTCTTCTTCTTCTCTCTTCTTCTTCTCCCCTCTTCTTCAATCTTCTTCACTCTTCTTCTTCTCTCTCTTCTTCTTCTTCTCTCTTCTTCTTCTCTCTTCTTCTTCTCCCCTCTTCTTCTCGCCGTCGAGCCGCCGGAGCCCCTCGCCACCAGAGCCCCTTGCTGCCGATCCGCCGGAGCCCCTCGCCGCCGATCTGCCGATCATCCTCACCGCCGGAGCTCATCCTCACCCTATGTAAGACCCTTTTTTTGTATTTAGATTTGGTGTTTGTGGTTTTAGATTTAGGTTGGATTTAGATCTAGATTGATATATTTCTTGAAATTTTTGCATGTGAATTTAGATTAGGTTTTTAGCTTAGGTTATATATCTATAAATTTTAAAAAACGTTTTTGGAAATTATATATAAGAAAAACGTTTTTGAAAATTTATATATATGAAAATATTTATGAAAAACGTTTTATAAAATTTAGATATATGAAAAAACCTTTATATATATATATATGTATTTTAAAAAACGTTTTTATATATAATTATATATTAAAAACGTATTTTGTAAAATTTATATATATATATATGTATATAAAATGTTTTTATATATATAGTTATATATTAAAAACGTTTTTGTAAAACATTTTATATATATAATATGTATATAAAACTTTTTTATATAAATGTAAATTTTAAAAAAACTTTTTTATATAGTTATATATTAAAAACGTATTTTGTAAATTTTATATATATATATATATATATATATGTATATAAAAACCTTTTTATATATATAGTTATATATTAAAAACATTTTTTGTAAATTGTTTTATATATATAATATGTATATAAAACTTTTTTATATAAATATAAATTTTAAAAAAAACTTTTTTATATAGTTATATATTAAAAACGTTTTTTGTAAATATAATATATATATGTATATAAAACGTTTTTATATATATAGTTATATATTAAAAACGTTTTTTAAAAATTTTTTATATATATAATATGTATATAAAACTTTTTTTATATAAATGTAAATTTTAAAAAAACTTTTTTATATAGTTATATATTGAAAACGTTTTTTGTAAATATAATATATATATATATGTATATAAAACGTTTTTTATATAAATGTAAATTTTAAAAAAACTTTTTTATATAGTTATATATTAAAAACGTTTTTTGTAAATTTTTTATATGTTTAATATTTATATAAAACGTTTTTTATATAAATGTAAATTTAAAAAGAAAACTTTTTTATCTAGTTAAATATTAAAAACTTTTTTTGTAAAATTGATATATATAGATATATATTTAAGTATATAAAACGTTTTTTATATATATGTAATGTTACAATGTTTTTTATGTAAGGTTTTGTTTTTTTTACATGTATTGATTGTTTATATAAATTTTCAAATGATTTCGTTTGTTTTTTTTAAATTGTGTGTAGGTCCTTCGGGAATTTTGCTAGTGACCGTGCCGGTAGTTCGAGGCAAGGAGGGCGGAGTCCCGCTGCCTCAAATCCGAACCCGGATATTTTCCCGCCTACGGCGCCTTCACCTACTCTCGATATAGATAGTGTAGGTCAACCGACGATCATGACCGTCGAGGAGCTCGTTCAACTGCCGGGACGAGAACTACTCACAGTTCTCGACCCGAAACACCGCATCCCGAGATCTACTTGGTAATACTATGTCTTTTCTTAAAAAAAAAAATTTTGGATTTATTATCAATTTTTAATTTGTTTTTTCATAGGTTTGGATTCTCCGGGAATGGCATTAGCAAGTCGGTTTTGAGGATGTTGCACAGCCTCCTCAAACACCCGTACCCGACATATGCCACTATGCCATCGGACGACCAAGATATGTGGTTTCGTACCTTTGCCGTAAGTGATAATTTAATTACTTGTTTTTATTATATTCTGAGATTTTGTTAACAAAGTTTATTTCTATTTCTTTTGTAGCAAGAGTTTAATTGGAAGTCTACGCTCACGAAGACGGTCGAGGCAGAATTTCACAAGGAGGCTTCCCGGAAATTCTCTCGCCACATCTGCGATTGGAAGAAGGCTTGGAAGAAGGGGAAAGATAAGCCGAAAGGCTTGAACGAGGATGTGTACAAAGGGTACGGGCCGTACTGGCAATTGCCGACGACCATAGCTGATTCTGAGACTCACACCAAGAACCGGAGGAGTCAACGGAACGGGAAGGGAGAAGCCGTTCACAACAACGGGGCAAAGAGCTACTTGACAACGGCCGACGAAATGGTAAGTACTTTTTCGGTTTTTAGTTCTTTTTTAATAAAAACGGTTTTCTTTAACCGTTTTATATATTTCGTAAACGGCGGAATTGGGCGAAGAGCCCGATCACCTTGCATTGATGGAGAGGACGCACACCAACAAGAAGACGGGCCAAATTCAAGATCCAGAAGTGAAGGAGTACATCGAAACCGTGAAGAGGGCGAAAGACGATTTGTTCACCCAGAGATCGCAAGACGATTACAACGGATCCAACGAAGTCACTCGGGCCTAGCTTAACGAGCTAGTCCTCGCGGTAAGTAAAACTTATGATCATATTTATTTAGATAATTATTTAATAATTGAAAATCTAAACTTTTTGAATTATTTTTGTAGGAGGTACCGGTTAGGAAAGGTCGTCGGCCGGGGTTGGGTAAGGTTGCGACCCAATCCGCTTCTTCTTCGGCCGGTTTCTCGATGGATGAAGACCTTATCCGGCAAAACGAAGAGCTCACGGCGAAGGTCACGGTATTGGAGAACAAGCAAACGAAGTGGGCGGATTTCTTCAAGACGAAGTTCCCGGACATGCCGCCGGATCTATTTTGATTATGTTTTTTTTTATGTAATTTCAACTTTTTCTAAAACTTTTAAATATTTATGTTTTGTAAGATTTTATTTATATAATTAATTTTCATTTTTTAAAATCATTTAATTTTTTAATTTAATTAATATATAATTTTAATAAATATTAATTATATATATAATAAATATTTTAAAAAATTACAAAACATTACCGTCGGAAATTCACCGACGGAATTTCCCTCGGATTATCGTCGGAATTATTCCCGACAGACTTGTTGTTTGGGTGGATACTTGCCTATATGATGATATGTCTCATCAGCTAGGTGGGGGAAATTCCTTGATGAACACAGACCTGAAGGTTTCGGAACTGGTTTACTCGATAGCTCAAAAGTGGGATGTCCATGTTCTGAATGAACTGTTTACACAAGAGGATATCGCTTTAATCTGTTCGGAAAGACCACTAATTTCCCAGGAAGATTCTTATTATGTATAGGCTGAAACGAGGAATGAAATGTACTCGGTGAAATCTGGTTATGAATTTATCAGTAGAAAGAGACATAAGGAGATGTTCTCGCAAGCTGAAGCGTTACCGTCAGCTAATCGCATTGTCGAAAGTTGTTATTGGAAGATGAAAACAGAGATTCATTAAAGTCGCCTTAAATGTAACATTGGTTTCTCTTGGTCAAAAAAGAAAACCATCTCTGGAGCATTACGTGATAATGCATGTACTGTTATAAGCCATAGTCGGTGCTCCTATTCCCACTTCAGGTCCCATCATGTTTTGATGGTAAGATTAAGAGCTGGGAATGGGCTCTGAAAAGTATGAAGAGCCTTCGTATACAGAATTAGGATAACATTCGCAGCTTCTTCTATGGAAGTTATAAAAGCTTTGTATAAACATTCATCGGCATATGGAGAACCACGTTGGTTACGAGAGTTTTTTTAGAAGAAGCAGCCAATTGCCAAAATATACAATGATTAGTTCCCATACCCATGATTTTTTTATTGATTATTGTGCATTATGAATTTGAAATTACAGTATGCGGTCAAAAATACGAAAACCCCATTAGAATTATTTGGAGCGAAGACGACAATTAATGTGTGGGCACCGAAGATA
Source organism: Eutrema japonicum (assembly GCA_030161315.1). NCBI lineage: Eukaryota > Viridiplantae > Streptophyta > Magnoliopsida > Brassicales > Brassicaceae > Eutrema > Eutrema japonicum. The sequence continues at coordinate 34,963,325 of BSQW01000010.1, forward strand.
GAAAAAGGAGCGGACGAGATGTCTGTATCGCAGATATGGATTAGCTCGGGACATTACAAGACCAAGGATCTTAACACTATAGAAGTTGGTTGGCAGGTAAATTTAATGGTAACATTTTTTTTTTTGGTTATTAGTACTTTTCTAACATATAACTAATATAGTTAAACTATTTTTATTTAGGTTTATCCGAGCTTCGATATGGATAACAAACCAAGGTTATTCATCTGTTGGACGGTATGTATGAAATTTTATCATCGACATTATTATTATATTATATTGTTCAAAAAAAAAACATTATTATTATTATTATTATTATTATTATTATTATTACTATTACCATTATTATTATCAAATTGAAACTAAGTCAACTATAACTAGTTGGTTCATTAAGTGTTCCAAAACTGAAACATGAAATTAAACGAAAATTGGATGAGCAATTTACAGTTTACAAATAAAACATTTAGAACGAAAATTGGATGAGCAATTTACAGTTTACAAAATAAAATATTTACAAATACAATTAACAGTTTACAAATAAAATTGGATAAAATAAAATATTTTAAAATTATCAATTCTCCAATATACAGTTTACAAATGCCATTCAGTAAAAGCAATTTAAAAAAAAAATCAATGTAACAAAATTATATTCAAAATCTAACCATACTTCAATTTGAAATTTAACTTTTAGAATCCAAATTTCAAAATACGATTATATATATAATAATTTGTTTTGATAAAATTATATAATAAATTTTTATTGATTGGGTTTTATGGTTTTTGTTTTTCTCTCAAGGCACATCTTTAGTAAATACTGTAATATAATATATACACCTTTTTTTTAATAAGAATGTATTACGTACATAGTTGAAATAGTTTTTGTTATGCAGTGGGCGTTGAAATATTATTTAGGAAAATAATAATAATAGCTAAATTAAAAATTTAAACAGAGAATAAATGAAAAAAAATACTGATTGGTTGTTGTTGTAAGACGTAGTTTTAAATTATTTTTTGCATTCTAATACCATAAATATAAATATTTTCCAGGCCGATGGATATAACACTACTGGATGCTATAATTTGCGGTGCGCTGGTTTTATACAGATCAGTAGCAATGTTGTCATCGGAGGTTCCATTTCTCCTGTCTCGGCCTTTGATGGCAACCAGTTTGAGATCTCTGTTTTCGTATGGAAGGTCGGTTTATCTTAGCCTTTTCAAGTTTATTTTACATTATTTTTGTATATCCCATATTCGCTGATTTGTGAAAACGGCTAGTTTTGCTCCTTTTTTTACACGAACAATGTTTTTTGGACTTATAAATTTTGTAGGACCGAAAATATGGAAATTGGTGGCTAAGTTTGGGGCCCGACAATGCACCGGTAGGATATTGGCCAGCAGAGATTTTCACGACGTTGGCCGATCATGCACAAGAATTGCAATGGGGCGGTGAGATCACAAATGCGCGGACGTTTGGGCGACACACGACGACCAAGATGGGATCTGGTCGCTTCCCAGATGAAGGTTTCGGGAAAGCAAGTTACTTCCGAAACCTAGAGATTGTTGATACCAACAACAGTCTACAATCCATCAAAGGTCGTGAGACACAAGTAGACAACCCCAAACTGTACGACTTGGAAAACTATTTTACAGATGATTGGGGTAGTTATTTCTTCTATGGAGGACCAGGATTTAGTCATCTGCATTCGGGAGCCGTTCGTTCATCATTGTATTCGTTTTTCGTTTATTTTTGTTTTTATTGGATCTTATATTGTATATGTGTAGTTTAGTCTTTGTGCATATGTTAATTAGAGTTAATTTTCTTGTTGCAGTTCTCTAAATATCAGAAACCTATTTCATATATATGACATATCTTATAGTTTTAGTTTTCTCTTTATCATTTAGATTTTTTTGTACGTATTTTTATTAGCGGTTATCTTTAGTTGTAAAATGATATGAGATGTCAGATAGAAAGCAAGTTATTACACTCTCAGATTTCAAACTTGCAACAACTTCTTTATGGGATGTCACTGTCTCACAATCATCCCATTTCTAAACAAAGCACGATTGGTACGAATCTGCGTTTTCAGAGAGTTGTGTTGCGCGTTTTGATTTTTAGGTGGAAGCAGAATTCAAGAGAATAAACTGTGAGGTACATTGCGGGCATGGGCGGACTCAAGTGAAATTTTCAATTCTTTTTGACTTTTGTAATCTTACTATATCAAGCAGGATCCCTCGATGTGAGCGCGACACGTAGGCAAAATTATAACTCACGAGATCGTGATATTTGTCACGGTTGTTAATTTAGATCTTGACATGTGTCAATTTAATTAAAAAAGTAAAAAAAAATTAAAATAAATATCAAAAAATGTTAAACTAAAAAAGGCAATCTTAGTAAAAATGAATTATAGTAAATATTAAAAGGTGTAAAGTAAAAATCCAATCTTACAAAAAAAAAAGTATAAGTATAAGTAAGGAAAACTTATAATAAAGGAAAATGACAAAAGGAAGCTTAAAAGTTTATAATCTACAACCACGATCAAACTTAAAAAATGAAAATTATAAATATACTCTAAACTTAAAAGAAAAATTATTAATATACGATTTAAAATCGATTCCTAATACTAAAAAGTAAATGGAAAAAGTAGTTATGTTTAGATTAAGAAAAATTAAACAAAAATTATAAAGAAAAGTCAAAGTTAAAAAAAAACCCATATTTTAGTTTTAAATAAATAAATTAAACAATAGATTACAATCATAAAAAGAAAAAGAATAAAATCCAAATTTTATTAAAAAAATATATTTCAATTTAGAATTAGGAAATTAAACAATAGATTACAATCCTAAAAAGCTAAAGTTTTAAAAAAGGAAAGAACAATTAGTAATTCTTAAAAAAATCACACACTTAAAAAGGAATACAATCCTTCTCATTCCTCGACTCTAGATAACCAAATTGATACCTTATCAATTTCACATTCATAATTCTAAAAGGTAAATTTTATAATTTAAAATCATGACCAAAATTAAAAAATGAAAATTATAAATACACTCTAAACTTAAAAGAAAAATTATTAATATACGACCAAACTTAAAAATTTATAATCCTTTCCATTATGACAAAAGGAATCTTAAAAAGGAAAAATTATTAATATACAACAACGACCAAACTCTATATAATAATCTACACATTTCTAAATTTTTTAAAAAGGATTAAAAGCCAAAAAAAAATTAAAAAAATATATTTCAGTTAAGAATTAGTAAAAGATTTATCATATAAAACTAAATGTTTCAGAAATGCTAATTCACCTGATCGCGACATGTGTCAAGTCAAAGTTGAAAATATTTAAAATCGATTAATAAAAAACTTAAAAACTTTTATTCATAATCTTAAAAGAGAAAGTTAATAAAAATAAAAATAAAAAGTTAACGAATTAAATTTATCTTAAAAGGAAAAATGAATATAGAAAAGAAAAAACATTATTTAGTATTTTCATTTAGATTAAAGAAATCTTATATAAACTTTATTACGAAATCTTATATAAAAAATTAACGAGAGTGTGACACATATGATAATTTTCAATCACGAGATCATGACATGTATTGTTGTTACTTAAGATCGCGACATGTGTCAAAGTAATAATCTGAATAAAAGAAAAAAAAAATTAAGATTCTAACTAAGATTCTAAGAGCATGATTATTGGGGTTTCTTAGCTGAGTTTCTTAGGTAAAAATTGGATTAAAATAATAAAAAAAAAATCCATTAACTAAGAACCGTTTCTTATTTAGGAGACTTAAGAAACGGTTCTTACATGATAGATGTCATCTTTTTATTCCTCAATCTATTTCTCTCTTCCTTCCTCCGTCTGTGAAAAAATGGGGGAATCACCAGATATGCCCCTATGGGGACACTTCAAATCACTATAGCCCCCGATTAATCCCTATAGCCCCTCACTTTAACGAAATGACGAAAATACCCCTAAATTTTTTTTAAATGAAATATCACCTTTTTAATTGTTTTTTTAATGAAATATCACCTCCTAGTATTACCTAGTGTTACCCTAGTATTACCCTCCCTAGTTGTACCAGTATTACCCTATGCCTTAGTATTACCTAGTATTACCCTCCCTAGTTGTACCAGTATTACCATATGCCTTAGTATTACCCTAGTATTACTCTCCCTAGTTGTACCAGTATTACCCTATGTCTTAGTATTAAGAGTCTAGTTGTACCAGTATTACCCTATATTAGGGTAATACTAGGGCAGTATTACCAGGTAATACCACGCATGGGGGATTCGAACCCTGGTCGCGCGCGTGCGCGGGTGACGAGCGTAGAGCTCAAAACCACTGAACTACCGTGGTTTTCGTTGTCCTCTTACCGATTTAATTATATTTAACCTTAGCAACTCTTCATTAAGGGTTAAATTGTCATTTTACCCCACAGGATATCCCAGCCCTATTTCTAATCAATAGGGGTATACAAGCTCTTGACCCGAAAAAATGGGGACAACGTCTTCATTGCCCTTCTTGAAAAACAATTGATCAACATACTCCCCGTTAAATCTCTATAGCCCTTAATGAAGAGAAAATGGAGAGAAATTGAAGAGATCTCTTCCTCTTCTCATCTCATCAGTTTCTTCTAATTGTTTTATTTTTAAATAATAAAAAAAAAAAAAAAAAAAAACAACGACCCGACACCGGAAAGGGAAAGGACGAACCCTCCGGCAACGTCAGTCACATTCGCCGCCGTTGCACGACCACCTCCGGCGACGTCACATTCGCCGCCGTTGCACCGCCGGAGCTGCATTGTGTTCTAAAATCGAGGTTTGGTTGCATATGTAGAATCGAGGTTTGGGGATTTTGGGGAATTTAGGGATTTAGGGAAATTTGGAGATTTTGGGGAAATTTGGGTGTTTAATGAGTAGTTTCTGGGTTGAATATGACTATATTTGCTAACAAATGCATTACAGTTGTTGAATCGTAGTGAATTGTAAATTTTTGAAATCTGAAATGCATTTTCTGGGTTCGAGTTCGAGTTCGTTCTGATGAGTTGGGGATGATAGTACAACTAGTAATACTGCGATCTGGGTTCGATCTGGGTTGGGGATGGTATTACAACTAGTAAAACTAGTAATACTGTGAGATGATGTATAACTAGTAAAACTAGTAAATAACTGGGAATAAATAGTGTATAGGGGATGATAGTACAACTAGTAAAACTAGTAAATAACTGGGAATAAATAGTGTATAGGGGATGATAGTACAACTAGTAAAACTAGTAATACTGTGAGATGATGTATAACTAGTAAAACTAGTAATAGTGTAAAACTGGGAAAAACTAGAGTATAACTGTGAACAAAAAACAGTATTGACTGAGTTTTTTGGTATTGTTTGGGCAGGATAAAATGAGCAGCAACGTCAACATACATTATAAATGCGAAGGTCGCATTAATGGTCTAGTGTTCAAGACATCAGTTGAGGAGATAACAATGTCCATGGTAGAAGCTAGGTTATACAAGAAGCTTGGGTTAGACGAAAGTAAGGTTAAATTGCAATTGAGTTACATTGCTAGGTTGGCTGGATGTGAGGAAAAGTCGTTTATTTGTGATGATGAGGATCTGTTGGTGTATCTAACGCATTTAGATAATGAGAATCGTAGAAGTGTTTTGAATGTGGAGTTGTTGAGTACAGCGGAACTGCCCGAGCAACAGTCGAGAGCGGGGAAAAGCTCGGGGAAAAGCTCTTATGGTACGAACTATATAGATTCGCAGCGCAATGATGATGGAAGCAGAGAAATAGGACTCAATGCCATTACGTTGTATGTTGACAACGGAGAAGGAAATCAAGAAGAAGAGGATGACCATGATGATGATGAAGATGATGAATGTGAGGGTAACGGTGGGGATTCATCGTATATGCGTGATTATTATGTTGAGGAACCACCTGTTCTTGAATGTATTCAGAGTTTAGAGGCATGGGATGACGGTTTGGATTTGAGTATTCGTCAAGAATTTCCTAGTAAGAAAGCCGTTGTAGAGTTGGTTCATAGAGGCGCATTTGTTAACTCTTTCGGGTATGTTATAAAGAAATCGGATACCGTGCGATGGGTGGCCAAATGTGCTCAGCGAATTTGTAAATGGAGTGTACGAGCAGCGAAGATCCCAAACTCGGATGGTTTCTCAATTAGAACGTACACAAAGATGCACACATGCAACCGCGCTAGTCAGAGTGAAGAAGGCAGCGTTAAGAGGAAAGGAACAGTACATCTAGTCGCATCTATTGTGAGTGAGGCATATCCCGGGAAACTAGAGACTCCAACTCCTAGAGTCATCATGGAACTTGTGAAGGACAAAGTTGGTGTAGAGGTATCGTACTCCACGGCTTTGAGAGGGAAAAATCAAGCAATTTGCGATTTGCGTGGAAGCCCGGAAGATAACTACAGGATGTTGTATAGTTATTTGTACGTGTTAGAGGAGCTGAATCAGGGTACGAAAACGGCTGTGGAACTGGATGAGATGGGAAAATTCAAGTACTTATTCATAGCTTTGGGAGCTTGCATTGATGGGTTTCAGTTCATGAGGAAAGTGATTATTGTGGATGCAACTTTTCTGAAAGCCGGATTTGGTGGTGTACTAGTTTTCGCCGCAGCTCAGGATCCCAATCGTCACATTTATCCCATAGCATTCGGTGTACTTGACGGCGAGAATAATGCTAGTTGGGCCTGGTTTTTCGAGAAGCTGCAAACCGTGGTAGACGACTCTTCCGAGTTGGTATTTGTGAGTGACAGAAATGTAAGCCTCATCAACGCCATAGCTAATGTCTATCCACAAGCTCATCATGGGTTTTGCTTATGGCATTTGTCTCAAAACGTTAAAGGTAATGCTCCAAGCGCAAGCATAGCCGTTGTCGCCGAAAAATTCCAAGAGTGCGGTAAGGCTCACACGGTGGCTGAGTTCAATATGCTTTACGAGGCGTTTAAGCAGAGATTTCCTTCAGCGGCGAAGTATGTGGAGGAAACCACCGTGCCAGAAAAATGGGCTAGATGTGTATCTCCGGTCGCTAGATACAACCTCGACACTAGCAACTCCGTGGAATCTCTAAACAAAACTTTTAAGGATGCCAGGAAGTACTCCTTAATACCCATGCTTGATACGATAGTTCGAAAGTTTTCTGATTGGTTTAACGAGCATAGGAACGAGTCTGTGTCAGGAACGAGTGCGAACATACTGGTTCCTTTGGTTGAGAACTTCTTGCACAACATTTGGCCTGATGCTGAGAAATTATCGGTGAGGGAGGTAAACGGTTATGAGCTTGAATACGAGGTAATTTCAAAAGACGGAAAACTATATTTGGTGAGCTTGGCAAAAAAAACTTGCACTTGCAGGTTCTATGATATTCATATGTATCCTTGCCTCCACGCACTATCCGCTTTCATCTCCTTCAAGAAAATTGGAATGCGTGATATCCGAATAGTACTTCATGAGTTGTGTTCGAAATACTATTTGACGGAGATGTGGACATTGGCTTATACCAGGTCGATCTATGTAGTGCCCGATATATCTGCGTGGATTGTCCCGGATTACATCATGGAGAGGCAGATAATACCTCCGGATCCCGTCATAAAGAAAGGTCGGCGGAAAGAAAATAGATTTCCATCAACTGGAGAAAGGCGCCGAAAGGGAAGGACGCAGAACCAAATCAAGCGGGGAAGGACACTACCGTGGTTGTTATATCGAGAAGACTATGCCCCCATGTAGAACTTTTATGCTTTTGTTATGTAAAACTTGTTTTCGCTTAATTTGTAATATGTTATGATTTCTGGGTAATACTGGTATAACTATGCATTATTGGTATTAGTTGACTTTTGAAATTAATTATGTTTTGTTATTTGAAAACCTTATCCCCATATTAAATCAGCTAATTTTGTTAGAAATACATCTTCTATGTTATACAAACGTTAGAATGAACAAACAATACAAAGTAGAAATATATTCATATGGAAAACCAATAAAATGACCAACATTCCCTTATACTTAAAGAAACACATTATAATGTATTTTAAAGTTGTTAAGTGAAATGTACAAAAATACCATATTCATAGTTATTATTGAATAGAACACTCATAGTCATATGGAAAACCAATAAAATCTACTGTAATACTAGAAAATATACGTTTTTGTTGGTGTAATACTAATTTAATTGGAAAACAAAATTTTCAATATTTTGTAAAACTAACAACCTGGTATAACTATGTGCATTTTTTTAAATCAGGCCCAGAGTTAAAACAGGCCCAAAGTCCAAAATCTCGGCGGGAATCCAAAAACTCGGCGGGAATTCAAAACAATTTCCGAAAATCTACATTTTTTTTTCTCTCTCTCTCTTCTTTTCTATTTCTTTCGAGACTCTCTCGGTCTCTCTATCCATTTCTCTCTCTCTCTCTCTCTCTCTCTCTCTCTCTCTACCACTTTCTTCCGATTTCTTCCGATTTCTTCCGATTTCTTCCGATTTCTTCTGATTTCTTCCGATTTCTTCCGATTTCTTCACGATTTCTTCACGGGTCCTTTCTTCACGCTATATTAGCCCTTGACACGATTTCTTCACGAGATCCATGGATTCTACCTACCACTGTACTGACAATTTCGATGTTGAACTTTACGAGGAGGAGAAGAGGCGCAGCAAGGAAATGAAGAAGCTGAAAGAGCATCACGACATGCTCCAATTCGTCGCCGACGCCGAGTACGGGATTCCCACAAAATGCCCATGTGGTGGATACATCAAATCCGATGTCTCTCCAACTCCAAAGTTTAAACGTGATCGAGATACTTTACCAGGAAGTAGGTACTTCACCTGCACCAATTTTAAGGTAAAATTTAATTGAGTTTCTCGGATGTATAACTGGTAATACTAGGTAAAACTACTTGGATTTTCTTCGGATGTATAACTGGTAATACTAGGTAAAACTACTTGGGTATTCTTCGGATGTATAACTGGTAATACTAGGTAAAACTACTTGGATTTTCTTCGGATGTATAACTGGTAATATTAGGTAAAACTACTTGGATGTTCTTCGGATGTATAACTGGTAATACTAGGTAAAACTACTTGGATTTTCTTCGGATGTATAACTGGTAATACTAGGTAAAACTACTTGGCTATTCTTCGGATGTATAACTGGTAATACTAGGTAAAACTACTTGGATTTTCTTCGGATGTATAACTGGTAATACTAGGTAAAACTACTTGGATTTTCTTCGGATGTATAACTGGTAATACTAGGTAAAACTATTTAGATTTTCTTCGCATGTATAACTGGTAATACTAGGTAAAACTACTTGGCTATTCTTCGGATGTATAACTGGTAATACTAGGTAAAACTACTTGTATGTTTTTTTTCTAGGATGATGGACTCCACTTTCGTCAGCCATGGGTTATCGGTGTCGAAGAAGAGATCTCGAAGCTACTTCGGAAGGTTGAAGAGCAGAGCAAGACGATTGAAGAAATGCGAAAAGAGATTCAAACCCATGCCGAAGAGATAGCCAAGCTCAAGTAGATTTTGGCGTTGGATTCCGGCACTGAGAATGTGCAGGTATAAGTGGGGAAGATTGTTAGATTGTTGTTTTATGCTATGTTATAATTTCTGTGTAATAATTTGTACTATGTTATAATTTGTATTATGTTATAATTTCTGTGTAATACTGGTATAACTTTGCATTATTGGTATTAGTTGACTTTTGAAATTCTTTCTTTTCGAACGAAAATTAAGCAAACATCACATTACATATCAACGCCATAGCTAACGTCTATCCACAAGCTCATCATGGGTTTTGCTTATGGCATTTGTCTCAAAACGTTAAAGGTAATGCTCCAAGCGCAAGCAGAGCCGTTGTCGCCGGAAACATCACATTACATATCATCGAAAATTAAGCAAACATCACATTACATTACATAGAACCCTACATAGAATTACAGTTCATACAAAACATTGTTCAAGAGCCAACATCAATGTTTAAGAAACATTCTTGTCCTTCCGCACAAACACGTTACCCTTCCGAGCCTTCACATACTCTTCAATTGTCTTCATCCTATCCTCAAGATCTCCGACCTTCTCTAATATCATACCCAGTTGATCTGTCAAGGTATGCATCGCGGCCACCACCTCCCCGAGAGACGGATTCTTAGCTCGGCCTCCACTCGCTGCTCTTTCCTCCTTTATTTCTCGCCCTTTCACATCTTCATCCTTCATATCTTCAAACTCAACGGTTATTCCCTTCTGAAACAGCGCCTCCCAACTCTCCACAACAGGATCGTGCTCGTCAACATCGTCCTCCATTTCCATGATTGAATCCAAGAACTCTTTCTCCTCAGCCGTAGTTATCAACACATTGTCTATGTCCTGTCAAGTTAAACACATTTAAACAACCAGTATTACCAAGTTTTCCTAGTTTTACCAAATCTACTAGTATTACCAAGTTTTCCTAGTTTTTCCAAATCTACCAGCATTACCAAGTTTTCCTAGTTTTACCAAATCTACTAGTATTACCAAGTTTTCCTAGTTTTTCCAAATCTACCAGTATTACCAAGTTTTCCTAGTTTTACCACATCTACTAGTATTACCAAGTTTTCTATTTTTACCAAATCTACTAGTATTACCAAGTTTTCCTAGTTTTACCAAATCTACTAGTTTTAACAAGCTTTCATAGTTTTACCAAATCTACTAGTATTACCATGTTTTCCTAGTTTTACCAAATCTACTAGTATTACCAAGTTTTCCTAGTTTTACCAATATCTGCATAGTCTTACCAAGTTTTCTAGTTTTACTAAAATCTGCAAATACTACTAACCGTAGTACTTCCGAGTATTTCATACACAGTCTCAAGAGGCCAGCCTCTCAGGTCGCATTTCTTCCACTTATACTTGCACATCCTTGGACAATCGTCCTTAAGAGCTTGAACAGGTTCTCGGATGCTACTTCTTAGTGCCGGAATGGCCTCCAACGCCAAAAGCTACAAACAAACGCATATAATTATACTTTGCAAAAAAAGGACCAACCTAGTCAAGTTCTACAATTTACCTCCAAAGGAAGACAAAAACCAGGAATCGCCCAGCCGCCTCGCACCTCACCGTTATAGTGGCTCAACGTACTCTCTATGGACTCTAACATGTGATCAAAAGAGAATCTGCCCCAAGGAAATGTCTTACACAAATCTAGATCAGCGACATATCTTACAAATATGTCAAGCACGGATTTCCCTTTTGCTCCGGTTTTGGTGGGACAGTAGACGATGCTGCTCAAGAAATACAGCACCGCCATCTTTAGCCTATCTCCACTATCATCCGGTCCCATTTCCTTGAGTCGATCCCTCACGTCTTCCCTTAAAATCTTCTTTTTATTCGAATCATCAAAATACTTTTTTTTGAAGGAGGTGGACCCTTTTCGCTGCCAGTTGAGAGGATAGTTGCGGCAGTTGAGTCCTGAGATCATAGCATGCTCTCGTAACCCATATCGGATGGGAATGCCATTGACCACAAACCATGCCTCCTTTTTCCTTTGGATCGCAGCTGTACGCAACAACAGCATCCACATGGGTTGAACCATATGATTGCTCTTCGGCATGTGGAGAATGTGGCAGAACTGAGGATGCTTCTCAAACCAATCTCTTTCCGTCACACTGAGATCGACTTCTTTAAACGTCTCCAAAACTTCTTCGACGTAGCACCGGGTTGATAGTTTTATGCTCTTGCCATACTGCTCAGGCTGAAAGTACATTCCAAGTGGTTTCATGGCTTCCGTCTCTGCCTGGGCATCCTGCAAGAAAGCTTTCCTAGTATTACATTTCTACCATTTTAATTCCTGGTGACCCGTGATCCTAGAATTACCATGAACTCTCATTTCTACTTTGTTAGAACTCTACGGTCTTACCTCCGCCGCACTATCCGCCTCAGTATCCGCTGCCGTATCCGCTGCCGTATCCGACTCCGTATCCGCCGCACTATCCGAAATCGTCTCCTCCTCCGAGTCTCTCTTCTCAGCCGTCGGATCAACACCCGCTTCTCCCGCCGACGATTCTTCCGGCCCACTCTCCGCCGGCGCCGTCTTCTTCTTCTTCGCCTCCCTCTTCTCCGACGCAGAAGTCGTCGGTCTCGTCTTCCGGGTTTGCCTCGTTTCCACCATTGAACTCGAATCGATTGAGAATGGTCCGATTGAGAAGGGAAATCGATCAATCCGCCACCCGTTTCACTCACTGAAGAGAGTAAGAAGAAGGGGACGAAGTAAATCGGAGAAGAAGACGAAGTAAATCGTGGGTTACGGGTAAGTAAAGTAAATCGACAAATTAGGATTTAGGTAAGTTTTTTTTTTTTTCTCTATTATCTCGGGTCAACCCGACCCAGGATCCATTATTTCGGGTTTGCTAGGTACAAACTGTAAATTAGAGGATTCTACCCTGATTTTTCCGTAAATTCCTTTGTTTTCCAATTAAAAAAAAATCAAAATTAAATTCACAATATATGGGGGAGATTTTAGCTCTTTTTTTTAGCATCAGGGAGATTCCAGACGTTTACCCGAAAAAATGGTGGCGAGACCTGAAGGAAGTCCACCAGAGGTTACGCTGGAGACATCCATGGGTCCCTTCACCGTCGATGTTTCTCTCTCTCTCTCTATGCTAAGTAATTGAAACGCGCAACTCCAGAAAGGCAATGACTCCAAAACTCTTGGGTGGACTGGAAGACGAAGAAGATGAATTACCGCTGGCTGCGATAGAACAAGATTTTGCCTTTGATAAGGAAGAGGTTGGAGGCATCGGAGGTTGAGGATCTCCCAGACGGTTTCTAGGGTAAGCGATGTCTCTCCTGGTTTTGTTTTAATTCATTGATTTTGATTCTAATTTCTCCTGGATTTGTTTAATCAAAGAGTATGAGCTTGTAGATCGTTTTTATTTTTTGATATTGGTTCGATTTCTCTCAAGAATTTTTTTAGGGATCGAAGATTGATTGATCTGTTTGAAGGATTTAGTGTTTGATATTAGGAATTGATATTTGTACAAGATATAAGTGTAAATCGTGTTGTTTTTGAAGGATTTGGTGTTTGATAATAGGATTTAGTGTTTGCTAGTTATGTTCGAATAGTTTGCTTGAATTTCCAAGGTTGTTTACTTGTTGAATGTCATTCGATTGTGGCTAATAGTGTGTGTATTTTTTATGCAGATTCATCACCCGTGATCATGGTGTTCTCCTCTACACATCCAGCTGTTCCTCTGCGTTTAGCAAGCTGTTCAGGTATGTCTTTAAATCACTAATGATGGTAATAAATGCATAGTTAGTGTTAGATAATGGTTTGGTTAGGTAATAAATGGAATGGTCGATGAATGCTTAGTTAGTGTTAGATATATGTCAACTCGATGTGGTTAGATAGAGATGAATGCTGCAAAACTTTTTAGCTTTTCTTCTTCAATGTTCCTTTGTTTCACCTATTAAAGCCGGTGCTTCTTCTCCTTCTTTTCATAGACAATTGTTTGTGTTTCTTCCTCTTCTCTTTCTTACCATCTCTTCTCGGTGCTTCTTCTCCTTCTAAACACATTTCTCTTCTCTTTCTTTCTGCTTCTTCTCTTTGTTTGTGTTTTTAAACCGGACCTTCTTCTCTCACTTTTGATCTTCTGTTTTTCTTTTTCAGCTTAAGTTGGCTAAATGTTTCTGACAAAAAACACAACTTCATTACGAAATGGATCAGGATACGAAGCTGCTGGTGGGTCTTAAGAAGGAGAGACTGGATATTAAAGCAGCCTTGTCAAATTCTTTCGGGTTTGGTGGCCAAAACTCTAGCATCATTTTCACTCCTTACAAATGAAAGGCTAAAAGTCCAATGCTGTGTACTCCAACTTTATCTTTGTAACTTGCTGTAAGGTACATCTTAATTTCTTCTCCTTCTTTAATGCTATCTTGGCCCATCGTTGATGCAACCTCAGATTTTGTGGAACAGAACAGTTTGCTCCTTATCTAACATATTAAATAAGCTAAACCCTTGACTACATGCTCTGACAACCCATAATTGAATCTAGCATACTTTTCTTGAACCATGATGGAGACCGGTAACTAAAGTTTGGGAATGGTTTAATTCATGTTGTTATGTACCATCATCAATCCCTTTTGCGTAATTGCAAATGACCGAGTGTTTTGATGCAGTGTGTGTACAATATGTTCAGAGGTAGCTGAGTTTGGGTTTGTCATGAACAATATGTTCTTTATATATGATACATAATAATAATGCTTCATGTGTGATTTTGTTCATTTAAAATTGAAATATTTGAGCCACGTTCCTCTGTTTCTCATTGTCTTGTGATTGACTTGGATATATTCTTAACACTCAATTACGTATCTCAGAACTTGGATATATTCTTAACACCGAAGTTGAAGAATGCATGAAATTCTTGGTTATGGTATTGTGTTTTTTCTTTAGTTTGATTTTTTTTTTTAAGAACCTCTATAGGGTTCTACCATTGGACATAAAAAAAATGAGAGTCTCTTAAGAGGGTTTCTTAACCCATTTTAATATTAAATAAATGGTTAAGAACCCCATGAAGGGTTCTTGCAATAATGATGCTCTAACAATAATGAGATCGTGACATGTGTAAAAAATGAAAAATAACAATGCAATAATATAAACTTTATTATAAGACAAAATAATAAAAAGCAAAAATAAATTGTGTTTTATTTAAATATAAACTAATAAAATAATTAAAAATATATATAAACTACAAAAAATTATAAAATTTAAATATGATTCATATATATATATATATATATATATATCTTATTATATAAAGATGGATCCCTCGACGTGAGTGTGACATGTAGGATAATTTTTAATCACGAGATTGTGACATTTGTCACGATTGTTAATTTAAATCTTGACATGTGTCAATTTAATTAAAAAATAAAAATGAATTAAAGTAAATATTAAAAAAGGTCAAACTAAAAAAGACAATTTTAGTAAAAATGAATTAAATTAAATATTAAAAATGTTTAAACTAAAAAAGATAATCTTACAAAACAAAATAAGTATAAATAAAGAAACCTTATAATAAAGGAAAATGACAAAAGAAAACTTACAAGTTTATAATTTACAATCACGATCAAACTTAAAAAAGAAAAATTATAAATATACTCTAAACTTAAAAGAAAAATTATTAATATACGATTTTAAATCGATTCTTAATCCTAAAAAGTAAATGAAAACGTAGTTATGTTTAGATTAAAAAAAATTAAACAAAAATTATAAATAAAATCAAAAGTTTAAAAAACCATATTTTAAATTAGAATAAATAAATTAAACAATAGATAACAATCCTAAAAAAAGGAATAAAAGCCAAATTTTATTTTTAAAAACATATTTCAGTTTAGAATAAGGAAATTAAATAATAGATTGCAATCATAAAAAAAACTAAAGTTTAAAAAGAGGAAAGAACAATAAGTAATTCTTAAAAAAACCAAAAACTTAAAATGGAATACAATCCTAAATAGAAAAGGAATTATCATTCCCCACCTCTAGATAACCAAATTGATAGCTTCTCAATTTCACATTCATAATTCGAAAAGGTAAAGTTACTAATATATATATATATATATATATATATATATATATATATATATATATATATATATATATCGTATTATATAAAGTTGGATCTCTCAATGTGAGTGTGACACGTAGGATAATTCTCACTCACGAGATCATGACATTTGTCACGGTTAATTTAGATCTTGACATGTTTCAGTTTAATTTAAAAAACAAATGATTAAAGTAAATATTAATCAAATTAGTTTTAATTTATAATTTATCATAAAAGGCAAGATTAATATAGTAAATAAAAAATATTTCGTAGTTTTTCATTTATATTAAGAAAATTAGTCATAAAAGAAAAAAAAAATTAATTTCTCACTTCTATATAAACCACAATTTGGTAATATATCAATTACACCAAAAAAAAATAAAAGTCCAATAATCGTATCCACAACTATTTACTGCATCTATTCAACAAATTGTTTTTTCAATATATATATTTATTTTATCGTAAACTTTGTTTCTAAATTTATGTATAAGATATTTTCACGGGTGATCTAATTTTGTTTTTTATTTTGTCGTCTTTCATTTTTTTCACGGGTTATAAAATATTAAATTACAAATCCGCATATATGCGGGTACTTATCTAGTTGATTATAACCGAAGTTGTTTGCACCATTAAAAAAAATATTCTGCCTCCACTAAACAATAATCCAAAAAGTAATAACCCAATTAATTCGATTCTAATCATTCTCTCAAACTCAAATTAATTGGCAGTTTTCGTTTTTAAGTGGAGTTAATAATTTATGAATTTTAATTGATTTGGAATTCTATGTTTTCTATATTTGTGCATATTTGAATATTAGCTTCACATAAAATGTTGTATATTACTATATTTCAGTCTAAGGGGCAAAGATAATATTCTTTTGTATCTATATCTTATAATTTATTTTGGTTCAAAATATAAAAGCTGTATAATGCATTAAAGTGTATAAGGCAGTTCTAAAATGGTATTTTTACTATATCATTATTACTTCTTTTTTTTGTCAACATCATTATTACTTCTATTATTTGCCCTCATTATTTTTTTTTTATCAGGCTGTGATTGCAGAATAGTATTTCTTTCAACGGGTAGGAAAGAAATATTACACACGTTTTGGACCTTTAGTTTGGAAGAGTTTGAACAACTTTATAATTTGTACTTTCATAAGATGATTAAAACTTTATTTGAACCAGATTCCACGTAAAATGCAGGTCCATCTACGAAAACAGGAACATCTCATCATCTATTAGATATTTAGATATGATAAAAAAAATTGTTAAGTTTTTAAACGAATTTGCTGACAAATGTAGAACCTTTTAGTTTTAAACGAATTTAATTTGCTGACAAATTGTTAAGTTTTTAAACGAATTTGCTGACAAATGTAAAAAAAATTGTTAAGTTTTAAAAAAATTGTTAAGTATAAATTCTTCCAGTTCAAATGTAGAACCTTTTAGTTTGGTTTGAAACCCGATGTGATTTTCTTTTTCTGGTTAAATGATTTTGTAACATCCCCATTTCTTGTATATGCGGAGAGGCTTATAAGAATTGATTTGGCTACCTATGTCACCAAAGTGCACTTATCTTTTCGGGAACTTGTCCAGAGAGAACTCCAGAGTTAAGCGTGCTTGAGCTGGAGCAATTTAAGGATGGGTGACCTACCGGGAAGTGATTCGCGGTATCGTGTGAGTGAGGACAAAACACGGGGAAAGATCACGTGGTGATTGCAGGGTCAGTAAACAAGTATTACAAGCCTCCCGGACTAACGCACCGGCCGTCGGACAAGGGTGGAGCCCACGGGCCGAGAGAGGGCATGGGGCCCACAGGTAAGGGCGGTCGGGGCGTTATAGATTTACTCCCATTTTTATACTTATAGTAAATTACTTAATATCAATCAAATATAATTATAAATAACGAAAAAATTAGGAAAAAGATTTGCACAAAAAAACTTGTGCGTATTGTCCTTTTTGGCCAACCAACTAATCGGGCCGGACTTGAAAATTTACCATTTTATTTAGTTATATTCATATTTCTATTTGTTTTGTGGGTTTGGATCAATAGGGAATGACAGAAAGTTCTTGATGATTTTAGAAGATCTTTAATATTTCCTAAAGATTAATATTCCTAAAAATTAGCCTTAGTCAAATTAGATCAATTTATATTCACTACACACTTATTGCATTTCTTTTTCGTCTTAAATCGTTAGACCGTTTTAATTCTCACCATCCAGTTTAAAAGTGCTTTTATATAGATAGGGGTGAAATATTTTATTTGTAATCATTCACTAATTCTACTTAAATGAACATTGATATTCTTTTTTTTTTGTAATTATAGATATTCTCTCTATAAGTCGAATATTATAGTTTTGTGTAGTTTATTTAGCCATTTTACACGAAGTAAAAGATTTTAAAGCCGCACTGTTTTGATCAAGAGTATCATGTCCGTGACCGTATATCTAGATACTCATGTAGTTAAGTTATAGACACCGTCGTACTCAAAAACTTTAAAGAGCAACAATAATCATATTTTAGGATCAGATACTAAAAAAAACATAACTCAACACTCAGATAATCAATTATTTGGAGGATTGATTTCTATTATGAGAATTATGGAATTAAGTGATTATGGGAGGGTTGACTCTCGTAAACTACTTAGTATACAGTTTTTTCGATATATACCCTAGATTTTTCTCCTCTTTTCTACACTCCGAACAAATTTATTCTTTACTAAACTTCATGAACTTTGTATTTTCTTATAATTACAACATAACGACTAGAACTTGTGGTTGAGTTTAGTAAACCGGTAATCTCGTTTAAAAACTATGATTAAGATAATCTGACCCGTTAACCCCTAACCCAACTTTCTAACCCGACTCCCTAACCCAAACTTATTGAAAAATCAAAATCAATTTGGAGACAGAATTAGGGTTTTAAAAACGAGAGAAAAAGAGAAAAAGAGATTTCATCAATATTTTAAAATCTCAAGGTATTCTGATTATTTGATCGATTATGATTAACTGATATGACATGTTTGACGAGCTATAGTTTTTCAATTCTCAGCCAAGTTGTAACATATGAACGTGATAATAGTATGTGTAATAATAATTTTTTTTTCAATGACTCAATGAACGAAGAAAACAGAGATAGGATACGACCCCGACAATTTCTTTGAAAAGAAAAGAAGAGAAAGAGGATTGTAAGAAAAAGAAAAAAAAAATCAAATATTTGAAATCAATTTCTCTCTCTCATGGGGCTTTGATTGTAGCAAATTGCAAAGATTGATTAGGTCCATCTTCTACCTTCTCAGTACCAATTGCCATCACCATTACATCATTCCCGTACGAAAATGGTGAAACCCAGCAAAGGGGATAATATCTAATTAAGGACTTTAAAGCAAAATTAAAGAAGATGAACAACATTCAATGAAATCTAAGATGTCTAGTGATACCTTATTTGATGTTCTGTTCGAAAGAGACATAGAGGGTCAGAGAGAGAGAGAGAGAGAGAGAGAGAGAGAGAGAGAGAGAGAGAGAGAGAGAGAGAGAGAGAGAGAGAGAGAGAGAGAGAGAGAGAGAGAGAGACGTAAATGAACACTAAGGAGTCAAATTTTGTTTATCCAAATTCTGTAATTTGTTTTTTTTTTATTTTTGCAAGTTTTGTAATTTTTTTTTTACTTCTTATGGGTCGTTAACGGGTCGGATTATCTTAATCGTAGTTTTTTAAATACGATTATCGGTTTATTAAACTCAACCATAATTTCTAGTCGCTATGTTGTAATTATAAGAGAATACAAAGTTCATGATATTTAGTAAAGAATAAATTTGTTCAGGATGTGTAGAAAAGAGGCAAAAAATCTAGGGTGTATATCGAAGAAGTTGTATACTATAGGTGGTTTACTAGAGTCAACCCATTATGGGATTAGAAGATGTAATAGAGAATAAATGAGTGATGATGTGTTACAAATTTAGAATATGAGAAGTTGATGTGGCAGTCTAAGAAGAGAGAAAATTCAACTTTATATATATAGATAGTATGAAAACTAATAAATCTCTAAGATATTTTGAAACAAATATGTTAAATTGACAAAGTAATTAGTGAAATTAGTGAATTAAATATATATATATATAGTATGAAAACTATTAAATCTCTAAGATATGTTTGAAAAAAAATATGTTAAAGTGACAAAGTAGTTATTATTGTAGTTGATAAAGTATTATTCATAAATGAAATAATATCATAAAGTATCATATTGTAAAATTAGAATGATTCAATAAGAACAATAAAGGAAACCTTTTGATTGCACTATATTTTTTTACTTAACCATGATCCATCCGGGTCAACGATTATGTTTGGTTCACGGTTATTTGCTGAGTTTTTACTGGTTTTACTGGATTTTATAGTCTCGGGTTTTAGAGCTATATACGGAGCGGATTGTTGTCTGGATCCCAGATTTTTCAAGAACTGAAAACATTACATTAAATCAATAAAAACATTATCCTGCGCGGGCACGCGGATGAGAATATAGTCTGTCACCGTATATCTAGATACTCATAGCATGTGCATTGGGGTGTTTAATTGAGACACCCCCATTAAAAAAATAAAAATAAAAATAAGATAGAGAGTAGAGAGTGTCTCATTTGAGACACCCATGAGATTGGTTGAGACACTATCTCTCCAAGTGTCTTTCTTTAATTGGTTCAATTTTATTTTAAAATTAAATTTTAATTTTATAACTAAATTTTATTAAAATATTAATATTTTTTTGTTGAGACACCCATGTTAAGACACTCAGACCCTTATCCCTCTCTCTCTTCTCTTTTTTTTTTTTTTTTTTTATTGGTGGGTGTCTCATTGAAACACCCCAATGCACATGCTCTCATGTAGTTAAGTTATAGACACCATCGTATTGTATTATAATAAAATATTTCATCCGTTTCATATTAGTTATCGTTCTAGGTTGTTTTACGTAGATTAAGAAAACAATTCGATTTTCTGTTTTATCCCTCATTAATGTATTATATACTATGATTACACTAATTAATAAGCTGAATGAGTAGAAATAAAATTGAAAATATTATCAAACATTTGTATTGAAATTCTAAAACGACAATAAAATTTAAGTTCTAAAACGATAACTAATATGAAACGGAGGGAGTCTGTTTTAATTCATTACTCAAAAACTTTAAAGAGCAACAATAATCATATTTTATCCTCGTACCCAACGCTCAAATACTAAAAAAAATCATATTTTAGGATCAGATACTAAAAAAAACATAACTCAACGCTCAAATAATCAATTATTTGGAGGTTGATTGATTTCTATCAATACGTGCAACAATATTTGTTAGTTTTTGGATCACAGTTTCCATCCTCGTACCCATCAATCAGACAGTCATGATTGCATTCGTGAAAATGGTACCTTGGACCACATATCCAAATGCAATGATCAGATTTTGCTGGCTTGATAACTGCACATATAGATGTTAATATCTTATTATATAAAATTGAGTGTATTTAACTCAAATATGATACATATGATAATTTTAATTCACTGGATTGTGACATGTATTAATTTAATAATATAAATTTTTATATTATTATTATTTATTTCTTAAAAAATAAATAAAAATGGAAAAATAAATTGTTTTTTTCAAATGAAAACTAATAAAATAAAAATTAAAGTAAGAAAAAAAAATAAAAAACTACAAAATCAACAAAATGTAAACTATAAAACTATATTAGATTCATAATATATAAAATTAGAAGAATAACAATTTGTTATCGTGTTTTTGATAATTTTCTTAGTCTAGTTATAAATATATTTACACTATATATATATACATATATCCAAATATATATTTTTAATCGAAGTTCTTAAAAACATGTATACGAACACATGGCTATTACCACTTCTATATCTTAAAAAATAATAATCATTTATTTCTCTTAATATGATGATCAATAATCGAAAAATAATATCATATCTGATACAGCTAAAACGTTGTAATTGGACAGCAAAATTGCTAATATTACTACAAAAAAAGCCACAACAGTTTTTGTAATATTCATTATATGTTCTTTAGTTTAGTTCTAAGAAGAAAAGATGTTCAATAATATTTTAGCTCTACCAAACAAAAACTCTATTTATATGTTGTTGAGGATAATCTAATCCAATCTTTTACATTTATGTTGACCATAAATTAATCTTCATATTTGCTAATAATATATATATATATTTCTTAAGAAAGAAAAAACCAACATATATTTGTATTATTTTTCTTTGAATCATGACATATATATATTTTACATATACAGCATGATACAGTCAAATTTGTTTTTAATTATTTATTGTGAAATTATGGAAATAAAGTATATTAAAGATTTTCTTAAACACAGTCAAAGATTTTTTTGTTACCAACTTACTCCATAAAATAATATTTTTGGTCTCAATATATATGAATAAGATATTTGTTTTTAATTTTTGTACGCATGTCATAGATTTTCAAATAACAGGAGTTAAAAGTTGTCAAAAGGAAAGTCACGTATGTAGTGTCAAAGAGAAATTTCCAATTTGTTTTTTGAAGTAGAAAGAATCTTACAACAAGTACCATTCAACATATGTCAAGATTAGATTGCAAAAGTCAATGTTGGAAAGTTTTTTGGCTAAACATTTGGTAAAACTTGTATCAATTTTTAATAAAAAACTTAAAGTTTCTAACTGATCACTTATACTTTTTATTTTTCATTTGGTTATGTTTTTTTATAATATACAAAGCAAACGAAATAATCGGAACTAAAACAAGGGGCATTGAACATGACTTTGCCAAAATTTGTTAGTCAACTCAAATAACTCGCTGCATAGCAATTTGTTACATTACATGTATATCTAAAATCGATAATTATGATAGAATCTAACATCTCTATAATATTATTTAAAAAGACATTTTTAAAAATAAACTTTGTTTTGTAAGTTATTACATGAAATGTCATTACAAATAATAAAGAATAATTAAAATAGAAAATGATATAATATTCTTTTAAAATTATTGATTATAATATAAAAAGTATATATTTTGCATTAAAGAAATTATTTTTATTTAATTTCTTAATTATTTTCAATACTATATATTTTAAAATAATAATCAATTCATATATATTCAAAAAACAAATATATTCAAAATTTTGCTATATTTTTCACTATAATTTATTATATTTTATTTGAATATATATCAAAACAAAAGTTAAAAAATATTTTACTAATTTTATTAAAAAA
Source organism: Eutrema japonicum (assembly GCA_030161315.1). NCBI lineage: Eukaryota > Viridiplantae > Streptophyta > Magnoliopsida > Brassicales > Brassicaceae > Eutrema > Eutrema japonicum. Next base: position 34,986,186 of record BSQW01000010.1, read on the forward strand.
AGTTAGACACAAGAAAAGTATTTTTTTTTTTAAGTATTTGTAAACTATTTACAAAAACTAGAGTCATTTAACGGTGCATATTAGAGTTATGTTTGCAAAATTATAAGTTTTTGCGGATTAGCCCAAATAATATTTTAATTGACTGCAAAACGGGTTAAATAGATAAATTATTACAAATTGAAAGCTTTATCTATAATCATTAGTTAATTATATTGTAAAATTCCGATAAAAGCAATTTTTAAAAAATTTCAAAACAATTTCTTTTAAAAAAATTACTCTGCGCTATAATTAGTGCAGGTTAAATCCTAGTTTGATACAAAAAAACCCCAAAATTATTCAAATTGAAAAAAGAAAAAAGTTCTATATCATTTGTAAGCAAAAAAATACAAGAAGAAAAAAGTTTCATTTGTTCAACCTTTGATATGCAAATTACTCTTCTAACTTTGTACGTGATCTGTGTTCTGAGAGTTAAACAAAAATATTGCAAACACTGTTGATCAGTTGGTCGTTTCTCATACTCAAAATTCAGGATATGCAGAGAAAATTCGCATTTTTGCTTATGTTCTAGGAAGTTTATCATTATCCATCGGTAAACAGTATAGTGGCCAATAGTTCAATATACGGATCTTCTTCAAATCATCGCGTCTTTCAAAGAGATTCTTTGATTTTATACCTCCAATGACAATCTAATCAAGTCAAAAGAATCAAAGCGACTATAACCGACAAATAAAGAAATAAATATTAATTATTCGAGTATCTTTCAAGTAATTTTTTCTAAGAGTTCCATCATAAGAGTAAGGTAATCCCGAAGTAAAATCAGAGATGAAGAATATCTCAAACAGCTGATAAAAAAAAACCAATTCGGGTTATAAGAACCATCTTTACCTCTTCTTTTTTTGTTAATGTTTAAATAGTTTTTTGATTTGAATTAAAGCGAAAAGCTTTTACTCACAAAAGTTTTGCAATAAATTATGTGTTGAAAACTTGATGTAGATGAGAAATAAAAATTATGTAAGAAAACAGTCAACCCTTTTTTTTAAGTGTTCGCACTTTGTTTTGTTTTTGCAAGCCTGCGATGAGTGAACTAAATTTGCGAGTAAACCTTCGTCAAACACTACAAGAATACAGCTAATTTCCGACAGTTATATCCGTTGGGAAACAGTTTTCCAAATTAATTTCCGACCGATTTGATATGTTGATACTATCGTGTAGGAAATCAAAATCCGTCGGAAAATTCCCGATAGACAAATATTCCGATGGATTCCCGACGGGAGTTTTCTCGACCGATTACCGACGGGCATATACCCCGACTGATTTCCAACGAAGGGAGTTTTCCCGACCGATTTTCGACAGGCATTTAAAAAAACAGTAATTAAAAAAATCGAAAATAGTGATTTTTATTAAAATTAAATTAAATTAATAATTCAAAAATCAAAAATTAAAAATTAAATTGTGCATAAATATAATAATTGTTTGAAATTAAATAAAATTGTTTTCAAATTACAAAAACATAAAAATTAATTTTCCGTTCCCGAAGTTCCCGTTCCCGTTCTCGGGAAATCCGGAAACTTTGATTTTATCCAACCTGCCATGCCATCGATATCCTCCTTTGCAATGGAAAGCCTAACGAGTAAGTTCCGCCCCGGTTGTTGAACTATCGGCTCGATGGACATGATTGGAGGAGGAGCTTCAATGTGCGACTCCGAGATATGAAAAAGCCCCGGACTTTTTGATGGACTAGGCCGGGTCCCCGTTGGCGAACCGCCCTGTAGCGTCCCTCAAGGCGAACCACCGCTAAGTTGACGTGGTTGCGTCACTCGAAACGAATCACCGCGACGAGCATTGTATCCGTCGTACGACCTCGAAAAATAAAAACAAAAAATTCATTAGTTCTAAAAATTTATACAAATATTAGATTAGTACAAAATATGCCAAAATTGTAGGAAAAAATAAAAATTACAAATTAAAAAACGTTACTATATTAAAAAAATCATCATTCTAAAAAATATTCATATTCTAAATTTACAAAAAAATCCAATTTCCATTCAAAAATACTAGAAATAATTATAACAATAAAAATTGAATAAAATTTATAAAAAACTTTAATTTGATATTCTAGACAGGCATATCCGTCCGGAATCCGTCGGGAATGAAAATTAAATAACCGCCCAAATTTTGTGAATTTTGTGAATTTCCCGGTTTTTTTTAGATCTATCGGAAATCGGTCAGGAATTTCCGACGGAATTCCGACCGTTACTAAAATTTTTGAGGTTTATACTTTGCATTTTTTTGGTTTTATTCTTCAAAATCTCCAAATCCGTCAGAAATTGATCGGGAATTTCCGATGAATTTTTTATATCTGTCGGGACCATTTAGGGTACAGGGTTTCAAAATCAAAATTTTATGAAAAATTGGGTTTAAGGGTCATTAAGACCTCTTCTATTTAACGAATAACTTAATAGATTAACATAAACTAAAGTATATAGTGTTTTATATAACTTGACTCGAAAACGAGATTAACCTTTCGTAAAGAAACATAGAACCTATACTCACACTTTCGGTTTCATGTAGGGTTTTTTTATTAAAAGCTCAAAAAGAATGATTCTTATATATTTTAACTTTCAATTCTTTCAATATATCATATCTAACCCTAGCAATCATAAACCTAATCAAATTTTTGCTATTTGAGGTTTCGAAACCCCAAATTGCCGGAAATCCGTCGGACATTCTCGACCGATTTCCGACGGATGGAAAACACATGCCATAAATGTATATCAACACATTTATTTTCTGTTTGTAAAATATATCCACAACCGTCGGGAATTTCCGACGGATTTCCGACCATTTGGGTAAAATTGGTCGGAAAACCGTCGGAAATTCCGACTGATTCCCGACCGATACGGATACTTTTCCAAAAATATAGAAAATAAAAATGTGACTTAGAAAATAATATTATATGCTTCATTAATTAAACCCTATAAAAATGTACAATTAATTAATGCATATAAAACATGTACAATCGATAAAAAAAAAATCTGTACAATTAATTAATTTGATACTTAAAAATAATTGGATATAAAAATTTTGGTACAAATTTACTCTGAGTCCGATGAATAATCTGAAGGTAGTTGAATCGAATTAAATTAACTCTATTGCACTTAAACACATAAACCACCATATTGTAGATAAATAATTTGAAATTCCTTTTTTATTCATCGGCATATTTATTTCGAATTTTATTAAATCATTGTACTAAGAATACTACTACACAGAGATAGAATTAAAGTAAAGCCAAATCAGTTTAATATATCACACCTACAAACTTCAACAAAAAATACAGACTATTAAAGGAACCATAACTATAAGTTTGCTCTCAATATATGAAGTACAATCTGAATGATTTCGTGTTATTGAACCAAGATGAGTACACTGGCTTTTATAGAAGCCTTACAACGATTAAAGAGAAACTTCATGAATGAAAAACGGAAACAAACTTCAACAGAAAATATTTATTCAAGCTCCTAAAAACACGCTTGACTTATTCATCTTCAGACTTTGTCAAACATCCAACAACTATACCCTCCACGTAAGTGTTGAAACCTTGTCACACATTCTTTTTCTTCTTTAAAACTTTCCTCCTGATAGAGTTATTTTTCGTTTGTGATTTGATAATGAAGGTAAGTACGCGATAAGACACAGAAGTGGGGATCACGCCTCTTAAAGATGAAGTGGGGATCTCACGGAGATGAAATTTCAGCGCAGGAAAGAAGTCTACCACAACGTATCAAACATGTCTACCACAACGTATCAAACAAGTCGACCACAATGTATTAAACAAGTCGACCATCAAGATTTTAAACAAGTCTACCACAACGTATTAAGCAAGTCTACCACAACGTATTAAACAAATCTACTAAATCGTTGAAAACAAGTCTACCACAAACGTATTAAACAAATCTATCAAATCGTTGAAAAAAAGTCTATCATATCGTATGTCGGGAATCAACCACGTTTTCGCTGGAAGGAGACGACGGAGCATATCTATCGGGAATCAACCACGTTTACAAGCAAATCGGCCACCATTCAAATAAATCTACAAAATCCTAAAATTAAATCGGGCACCAAGTATACAAATTTGTCATTATTCAAGTAGTATACAAATCTACACACAAATTTTTTGATAAACAAATCTCGACTTCCCTTTCATCGCATCACCCAGTGACTCTTCAGGCCCGTCGTTCGTCGCCCGTCGCATACTGGAGAAAAGGAAAAAAAATTCCAGATAATAAGTCTACAACGTATCAAACAAGTCTACCACAACATATTAAACAAGTCTACCGAAACGTAATAAACAAGTCTACCGAAACGTATTAAACAAGTCTACCACAAACGTATTAAAAAAAAATCTACCAAATCGTTGAAAACAAGTCTACCAAATCGTGTGTCGAGAATCAAACGCGTTTTTGCCGGAAGGAGGCGACAGAGCAGATCTGGTGGATATACAACTTGACGAATCCCGATCTGTATCTCTGCAACTCAAATCAACGAAGCTACAAACAAGTCTACCATCAAGAATTTAAACAAGTCTACCACAATACCACAATGTCTTTATTAAACAAATCTACCGCAACGTCTTTATTAAACAAATCTACCAAATCGTATTAAACAAATCTACCGCCATTAACAATAAATCTACCGCATATACAAACTACATACCGTCATATAAAAATAAATATACCGTCATATATAAACAAACCTACCGTCATATATAAATATACAAACAAACAAACCTACCGTCATATACAAACAAACCTACCGTCATATATAAACAAACCTATTGTCATATATAAACAAACCTACCGTCATATATAAACAAACCTACCTACCGTCATATACAAACAAACCTACCAAACTCACCAAACCACATATAGCTTACTAATAAATCTACTATCAAGCGTTACAAAATCTACCGCCAAAGAAATACAAAATTTAACATTCCTCACCGGAAAATCCTTGCTCTTACAGGAATTCCGTTTGGTAGACCGGCCACCACCACCGAGACGCCGTCGAACCTTAGATCGGTAACCTTTGCCTTGTGCCTCTGGCGACGAGTCATTCCAAGACTCCGCCGCATCTCGCTTTCTCGGAGCTACTCCACCGCCGCATCGCCGCCTGAGCCAAATGAAACTCCCCTGATCCAAGCAGACACCCCAACAAGACCTAAAGAAGTCGTCCTCTGCAACCGTCTCTCGTTCTCACCGAGACAACCTTTGAAACTTCAGTTAGCGTAAAAGGAGGAAGAAATCATACCTTGCCAACGCCGGAAGTCGGAGAAGATTGTGGTTGGAATATGGGTTTCTAGAAATCGCTCAATCGCCGCCAGAGAGAGAAACGAGAGAAGAATAAGAAATTGTGAGAGATGTCGACATAAAATTAGGTTTAGGATTTTGTGTTTTATTTTATTTAATATTATTTTAATCAGTTTCTTAATTAAAAATAAATTAAATTCATAATGGCATAATCGTAATACAATACAACATATGAATAAAATGGACATTGACCAACAAAGTAAGGTTAGTCTAGTATAACCTCCCTCCCTAGAATTTAATCTAATAATATTCCTTATGCACAAGGTTACTTTGATGAATTTTCTCTAGATATTATCTCATTTGATCTCAGACTAAGTTACATAAAAATATCATACGGCAGAAAAAACTCTAACAAACATGAGTGGTCAAAATGAACTCAACATCCATCCTACTTTAATATGACAAAAAAACTAATAAACATATGGGACTCTACTTCCTTACTCATCAAGCAAAAGTCGAGTCGTTTGTCCTTCAGCCTATCTTTCACAATTCCATGTTTTATATGCAATCTAAACCTATAGATAACCAAATATTCCTAAAAAAGGAAAAAGAGCTTAAAGTTAGAACGCAATGCTAGGTTTTATCTTTCTTCTTCAAAACCAGCAACTCAAATTATCCGTGAGATTCAACAGATTATTCGAAGTAAGCACGCTAGCCTTGACACTTGACCAATCTACAACGCAAGGTCGATCCCAACAAACTCAAGCTAAAGAATCTAAAGTCTAATGCCTATTTGATTATTAAGCTTGACTTTATTTTTTTAATGGTGTGTGGTATCTTTGATGATCAAACGACTAAATATATTGTCTACAAGGCATTAGTTAAGATTCACGAAAACGAAAGTTTCCACACACCATTTAAAAAAATAATTCACGAAAACGAAAGTTTCCTAAAAATGTCAGACATCGCCGTATATATGTCAAATTTGAATCGAAAGACAATACAAACTTTGGGCCTAATTGACATCCCTACCAAAAAGTAGAAAAAAATCCCTCCTTACAGAACTTATTATATTGTGCATAGAAGTAGAAAGTAGAAACCAGACAACAAACGAGTCCAGTATAATTCACTTGTTTTCGTATTTTCTTAATCTTGGCCACAAAATAAAAACCTTTGAATACAAATCTATAAAGCCAAAATTGGTAATATGTATATATAATGGGTCAACAAAAAGCTGTTCCCATTCCTTTGAATTAATTTTTTGTTTTTTGTTTCTCTTACTCCCTAAGAGAGATTTAAAAGTTGACAAGTGGGAAAATCTGATACAAAAAAGAGTTAGACGAACTAACTGATAAAAGCAGATTTCAAAGATCCAGCTCCAGCTTTTACGCTTGAAAATCTTTGTTTGAGTTCCATACAGGATCTGCCTTTGCCACTCCATTGTCTGATAACAATCCGCTCCCGTTTTCCGCACTAATTAGCGGATCCTTCTCGCTTTCATTCATCTGAAACAAGGAACCCGCCATCCACAACATCAATTCAACTCTTGTTTCCTCATTATGATGAACTAATGAAGTTGAATCCCACTTTGTGCAAAAAAAAAAAGAGAAGGCGAAATTTTTACCTGGGCCAATTGGGTTAATGTTTCAGTGGCCTTCTGCTGAGTTTCGAGTGTGCAGTAATAAGAATAAAGCACCATCCCAACCACGGCGACCAGAATACCAAGAATGTTGCGCCAGTCGAATGCGTCTTTCAGCAAAAGATACCCAAATGCTAACACTAGGCATGTTTTTAGATGTCCCAGAACCTGATAAGTGACAGGAGATGTCTTCCCAATGACGAGAAAAGTGCTGAAGTTTACTGAAACAGATATGAGGCAGGACAGGACGATGAAGAACTACATTCAAACAAGGTATATGTTTGTAAATACGTTGAAATCAATAAGGAAGACCATTCCACAAATAATTTGCTTGGTTCTCACCAGGACTTGAGAGGTGTACTTGAAAGCAAACACGTTCTGGTTGGTTAAGAGACCATCTAAAAATGGCCCAGTTACGAAAAGAGTGATCGCTTGATATGGGCAAGACTGATACAGAAGCTGGGTGGATGAAACCTTGAATTTCTTCTGGATCGTATTGGTCATCTGTATACAAAATTGGTTAAGATAAAAAAGCAACGAACTGAACAAGGACAAGGATTTAGCTGAACCACTGGCTAATAATGGGAAGGAGAAAGAGAAGATAAGTATAGGATACAATTTGGGCAACACAAGTTGTAATAACAGCCAGCAGCGACAAGACAGAACCCAGCATATTAAGCTGAAGATCTGTGACGGTTGCAATCCCGACACCAAGGAGAAGGATGACTAATGAAAACTGGATTTTTCGACTGCAAATGAAATAAAGTGGATCATTAGGCCTTTTGACCAGAAAATCGTTTAACGAACTAACGGAACCATGAAACATAAGAAAGTTTCTAAATTGCTAAACCATTCCACAGTAAACCAAAACAAACTATTGGAAGTTACTTAGACGCGAGGCCCCGAGCAATTTCTAAACCAAACCACAATACAGCTATCTCCAAGACTAGCAATATCATACATGCGAAACGGAAAAGACAACTGTACTAGTTAGAGGATATGAGTGCAAACCTGAATTTCTTTCTGAAGAATATGGTCTCTAAGACAACAGTACAGGGGATGATTGCTAGTTTTGTCATCTGATGATATCAAGGGAAGAGACGACAAGTTTAAAACAACGAGGTTAAGAAGATGATATCAGCTGATGGCAAAAAAAAAGCTGTACCTGGTAAAAACCAACAGAATTAAAACCCAAGCTGAGATTCAATAAACCAATGGATAATCCATTCAATATACCAAATCCCATCACAGCTCGTGGATCAAAAGGCTTGTGCTCGAAAAACTTCATCCATAATGCCACATGAAGTGAGCAGAATGTGACCAAAAGATGCCAGCTTGTCAAAGTGGTCGCTGGATGATGAATAAGAGCAACACACAGAGATGATGAGATTCCAATTATTATCTAACAATCATGAAACTGATTATAGCTTTACCAAATGTGAAGCCAAGGGTGCTAATCAGGGCCTTGTTGCAGATCACGATAGACACAGACGACACAACGGACAAACTCAAGGCGCTGATTGTTCCCAACGGGAACTTCTGGCCCTCGCTCATATTTCCACTCTCTCAGCTTCAATCACGATCTACGATGATCCAAAGAAGATTTCATTCATCATCATGCTAGCCAATTAATGTACAAAAAATGTAGGAGAGATCCGGAGAAAACGAAAACCTCATTCGCGCATAACTGTAGGAAAATGCGAGAGAAAACGAAGCTCGGCTGCACCAATGGAGATATAGGAACACGTCAAATCAAAAAAAAGAGCAGAAAATCCAGAAGCCATAAACCCTAGATCTACCGATGTCAGATGAAGATAAGCGAGTAGTATAACGGAAATTCAGGAGAAGAGAAATAAATGGAGAGAGACCTCAAGAGAAGCCAGAGAGAGAAATCAAGGTTCGACGGAGGAGAAGAGATTCAGAATGATTTGAGAAACCAATTTTAGTAATTTGAAGGTCAGCACTCAGCTGCACCATACAGAAGAAAATAAAATAGCGAGAGAGAGAGAGAAGGAAGACGACGATAGATTCTCGCTTTCTTACGTTAATGGGCCCTTACCTGCAATTAACATTAATAATGGGGATAAAAACGTAAATATGAAAAATACATGATTTTCAGATTTTGAATTTGACTATTCAGAATTGTTGGTTTTCAGTTTTCACTATCGGAAAAATACTTACTGTTGTAGTAAATTCTCTTAAACAATGTTACATTAATTTTCTTAAGAATATATATATATTTTTTTTTTGGTTTAAATGTTAAATTTTATACCAATTTTAAGATTTGTGACCGTTACAGAGATAACTAACAAAACAGAAATACGGAAAATTACAAACAATGGCAAAAACAACATGAAACAAAAAAACATACAAAAAAACAAGCAAGCTAAACACACATCTCTAGATAACAAGCGGATTCTCGACGAAGAAACACCGATTCCGAACACGAAACTGAGGACTTATGCATGACATCTCCTCGTCTACCACATCTTATGTATCTCAAGAGAAGATTAGACATTAATTTTTTTTGAAGAAGAGGGATCTCAATTCTAAACCTAATGCTTAGTTTGGAACAAACAAAAAATCAACTGTTTCATCACCAAACACCAACGCTTCATTTTGCCTTCTACTAAAAAACCCATATTAATGGAGACAAACTAAAACCCTAAACCCAAACTCACCACAAACCATAAAAAAACCAAAAAAAAAACAAAACAAAAGCATATAAAGATGGCCATTGTTGCTAACCAGAAGCTTATTTCTGCCTAAAACTATGACAGAGTCAAACACAACTGTACCTCTCACTCTCTCTTCTTCTCCTCTTGGTTTTCTTAGACAACATTTTAAGATTAGTATTTTTTTTGTCTTTTCCATATCAGCTTGAACCTTTCGGCTCTTCACTCATTTTCTCAGCCTCTCTTACTAACTCTGTTACTCCTAAAACATCACCGCCTTGAGCCACCCCCGCACACTGCCCTACTTCTCTTCTTTTACTCTCGTCTTTCTCCACCGCCACACCTTCAATGTCTTCTCTGTTATATGGATCACTGTTCAGATCTATCCTCCCTTCCTCCTCTGCCTTATTCTTATCAGAGTCGGCCTGTTTCGCTTCCGCATTCTCCTGATCTGCTGCTGCTGGTCCATCGCGCTCTAACTGCTTCTTCTTCCTCCTCATCATCAGTGTTTTGAACCTTCTCCTCACTGTGCTGCACACGTTGCAGCCACAGCTGGGCTTGTGCCTACCTTTCCCACTTGGCGGCTGAATGCACACAATGCAAGAGCATCCAACCCGGTGCCTTGGATGTCTGGTCGTGGTCGCAACCTCTGGCTCGCCTAAAGTGTCTCCCAAGACTGCTGCACTCGCTAGTGCATCCAGACCCGACGGTTCTTGCCCAGTTTTTGCTGTCTGGCTAACCCCAATTCTTCTCTTCTTGTACTCTAAATAAAATACACAAAACAGTTAGTGTCTCGAGACTTGAGATCTCGAAAAAAGCTGTGTATATGTATGACCTTAAAACATACCCAGGTACGCCCAACAATCCGTAATTTGATAACATTCCAAACATAAGGATGGCACAACAAGCACAAATAATAGACATATATCCTGAAACTATGATACAAACCCCATCCATTAAATGCTCGCAGTAATACTTGGAAGCAGTCTCTCACACTAATGCAGCGAGCTAATGAGAAGGAAACATGAGAGGCCGAGGTACAATTGATTCCATACCTTTCCCCGCTTTAAGAACATTCTCAAGTTCCTTCAGATTCTCCTCCGGTGCAGAACACAAACACCTATCAATGGTATATAAAATTACAGCAACAAGCCTTCAAGAAAAAAAAAATAATAATAATAATAATAATTTCAAGCAACTACGAGGAAAATTCTTACCTGCTTCCGTCCCAAACGTTGTCTGAACATGTCCACTTTACGGAAAGAAGAGCGTCTACAGGTAACCTTCTCCATTTAGAGCAGTTGTCACAAGATGCCCATCGTTCCTGTTCACTGAATAACAACGATATTCATTAGTAAATTGCTAGCAAGCTGATGGTAAGCACCAGGTGCAAGTATGGAAGTAAATTATAGAAGAAGATTTGTTGCCATTCATTTCTTTGACTTGAGAAGTGAAAGAAAGAACTTACCCTGAAGGTCTTGAAGTAACTATCGTCCTCTTTCCAAAGACAGGAGGTTCCTGTGCATAACATTTACAAAAACTATGACTTAGCTGCAGTAAAACGTTAATCACACGAAACTCATTGTTTGTAAGAGAATCAACAAAATCTAAAACTTACGTCAAATTCTTCAAATTCATACTCCTCGATGACAACAATGGTAGGCTTTGCACTAGGAGAGGGACGAAGCAACTCCTGAGTTTCTTCCCATGTGACTCTCAGCTCCATAGATTCTTCACTATGCAAAAGCAGTCTCTTGTTTTTTGCCCCGATGGTTCGAGTCCTCTTCTTGTCTTTGGCCAGTGGCGGATCATCACACATCATACCCCCATTAATCTCACTCTTCATCGAGATACTACCACCGTGAGGTGAGCTCAAATGCTCAGGAAGACCTTTCAATTCTTCTGGTATTTGTGAGGGACACGAGGAAGCATTTATGGAGGACGGGGTCTCTGTAACACCAGACGATGATGTGTCCTCGTTTGAAGTACCGTTGGTGAGACCACAGCCCTATTTATAAAGATTGGATCCAGATAAGAATGGAGCTAAGCAGAAAAAAACAGCACATCCCTGTAAAAACCAGTTCGTAGAAACCCGAACCTGCATGTCTCCAGTATTATTAGCTGCCTTCCTGGAACCCATGATTAGTTTGCCACCAGGATCAACCCGACTGAAAGTTACTGTACAATATAACAAAAGGCGAAGAAAAACGCCACACGATGAGAGAATGCAGAAAACCAACAATATACTTAGCCTCTGTTAATACCAGAAAATCATGAAGCTTTAGCTAAATCATGAACAAAATTCAAAAAGGTGCCGAGCACTACCTGTATCACCGGCCAGTAGCATCATGGACTGTATGCAGGGAGTGACACCTTCTAAGACATACATTCTACTGTTGTTATTGGGCCAGAATCTGAACTGGAACGTCCACTCCTTACCCCTCACATCTTGGATTTTCAAAGGAATCCCTTCCGATTGACTAATGGGAGGAAAATATGCCTATATACCGTGCCCATTTCAGTCTTAACTCTCCAAGATATTTCAAGGACAATGGAAAGATCACAAGAGAAAAACACCATAGGAATGGGAAAATTACCTCTGCACATGCTTTCGGAAGAACTAGACGACCAATGCGACCCGCATCACTGGCACTAAGAGTTTTCTCAAAAAGAGGTACAATGTTCAAATTTAAACTAAGACTGTTAAGATAAACATGGAGTCACCAAAACTGTGTCCAGAATCAAAATGTTTGGCAAAATCACCATTAAAAAAATTGAAGCAGAGAAAAGAAGCAAAAAAGGATACTTTCCGGAGATCTGTTGAACCTCTTTATCAGTATATTTCGGCCAATACCGGGGAAGTAAATGGCCCTTCCCTCGCCCTTCCACAGGAGGCCTCCCAATACGCGCCTGAGCAGATTTACTAGTCCCGGGAGGAGTTCCAAGAACAGATTTTGAGGCTTTTTGCAGTATACTAGACGCAGAGCATTGGACAATGTGGGACTGAGAAGCACCGATGTGTTGCTTTCCCTCGACAGGGTTTGCAAAAGATGGGCTATAAGGAAGTACTGCCAAAGCCATATTCAAAGATGGGTGCGAAGGCGATGATTCATGCATTTCTGCAGCGTCCAGCCTATACCCGGTGTTATTTTCTGACTTCAGAATACCAAACCCACGGTGAGGCATGAACTCTTCTCTTTTATCTCCGCCCGGGACTAATGGCTGAGAATCGCATCTCTGGGACTGAGAAAAGAGATCCGCTTCCTTTCTTCCTCCGTCAATACCCATTCCACTATCCCCGTTCATATGTTGCCTCTCTGCTAACGCCTTCATTGGTAATCTGCTAAATACACCTGGATTCTCACCTCTCTTATTCTGCGAATAAAAAGAAAAGTGAAGACACGGAGCACAGAATCATTAGAAACAACAACTTGAAATCTATTTCAAAAGAGGCGAACAGAACCGAAAACAAACTCACCAAATTGAGTTGATGGCAGCTAGAACAAGTAGTACAACCAACACCACCATAGTCCATAAGCTCGACCATGAGCTTAGAAGCAATGCAACCACAATGAAGTCGCTGTCATTGCAGGACATTCCCAATCAGACCAAACCAACATTGCAGAGACAAAAACCTAAAAATAGAGAGTTTTTAAAAAACGCACCTTGCTGCACAAATAGCATTCCCTCCAACCAGATTGGTCCATATGGAATGTTTCGCAGAAAAGAGAACTCTCATAAGCGGATCTATAAAAGAACAATCAAACATCTTCATTCTTTTTAAATTTTCTTCCTTTTTGTACCAAAATCACTGTATTTAAAATTCGAGCTCTTTATAGATCAAAAAGAGTCAGGATTTGAGAACGAAGAATTAAGAAACCAGAACACCACACACCATAGTAAACGAGGATCAAGAAGATAAGAACAGGTCAGTGAAAGATCGAGACTTGAGTAAAAAAAGTGATTTTGATGCGAAATGAGAGAGATTTTGAGAGATACCCGCAACGATAGCAGAGATCAGCGAGAGAACCGGATCGAAGAGGCCAACCTTTCTTCCATTCGACAGTAGAGGTCGAGCCACAGGATGCGTTCATGCACATCTTTGACCCCATTTTGACTTCAAACATCAGCGAAAAATCCGAAGCTTTTCCGACGACCCACTTCGATTCTACGAATCCCCAATCGAAAAATCTTAAAACCCTAACAGCACCGTAAGAGACAGAAGCGCGAATCGGAGGTGAAATCGACGTGGATTGGAGAAGGGACTAGTCATGAACATGCATCGACGTGGTCAAAATCAAGTCGCGTTAGAGAGGAGGGTTGAGGAATCACGGCGGGAAGAAGAAGAAGAAGAAGAAGAAGAAGAGGAGAGAAAAAAAATTGACGGCGAATTGAAGAAAGAGGGACTGTAACGGCGAAGAAGGAGGCAACGAGGTTTTTTTGGTTTTTTTAATTTTTCGATGTAAAATTAAAATTATGGGTCAGATAGAGAGAGAGAGAGAGAGAAGGATAGAGAGAGAGAGCATGCAAGAGAGAAAGAAACGCATAAAATGCATGCACGACACTTGAGAACACACACACGCCGCTTAAACCAAAGTCACAGAGAGATTAGAAGAGAAAGAAAGTGAAAGACTTTGGGTTTTTTTCTTCTTCTTCCCTTTTTGACTTTTTGACTTTTTGTGTGTTTTTTTTTGAGGTTAAGATTTTGATTTACATTTATAGACATATGAATTAGGGTTGGTAGGAATCAATTTTTTATTGGAAAATAAGATATATGTCTTTCCGAATTACTCGAATTGACGTGTTTTATATTTGATGATATGTATTCAACTCTAATATTTTAGGTATTTTCCTATGTAAAATTGGGGATATTAAAATTTCTATAAAAAATATATTAATTGGTTATGTGTTTTCCTTTTTGTTTTTTTTTGGTAAAACCATAAATGTAGAGTGCATGCATGACACTTGAATTATATGCATACACACAAAAAGACTTTGAGCTTCTTCAAAACCCTTTTGACCGTTTTTGTATTAAGATCTGTATTTTGATATCTTGATTGACTCGGATATTTTGAGTGCATGCAATAAAATTTGAATACTTCATAACCAAGAAAATAATAATTAAAAAATGGATGCTTAGTAGTATCCAAACCTGGTTTAACTATTTAAACGCCTTGGACTTGGTAATTAACTTTATCACATGAACAAAGTGATGAAAATGAAATTTAGTTCGAAAATATGATTACTATGTTAGAAGAAAGATATATGATTAAAGAAATCTTTATTGAATAATTACAAATAGAAAAAAAAATGGAAAGTATTAAATGTAAAATAAAATAAAAAGGAAATATGGAGAAAATGTTTCGAGCAAGAAACGTCTTTCTAAAAAGAAAATGGAGTCAACGATATAACATAAAATTTAGAATAAAAATGTTTATTCCTAAGTGAAATACCAAAAACTAAAAATCCATATATATATTATTTTTTATTACGCTCTCTCTGGTGGGATCGTAGGTGCTCATTCTGCTTTCCACGAGCTATAAGGCTATTTCGTTTTTTACCCCTTTTAACCTCGTAGCGCCTATTGGCTACAGTTAAACGAGTTAATTCTAATTTTAATCCGAGTGAAATATGTCGCTGTGTCCTCAAAAGATATTTCATTTTCCAAACTTTCATTATTTATATATGGAATTTTCTTGTTGGCGGCAAATACTTATTTTTCTTGATTTTTACATTCCAGAAGAGATGATCAACACAGGCCACTTTCCCCTTATCCTTCTATTTAATTGTTTTCCTCTACAATTAATTCATGAAACTGACTTGGATAGTCCGAACAACTAGATTAAATTTACATCATACATTTACAACTAGATTAAACCCAAAAAAATATGAAATTCAACTATAAAAACCAAACGTTTATCATGAACTCTTTTTCTTTTCATTTTGCGTGTTGTATTTCACATCTGACAATTAACTGAAACCGAGAATATAATGATCTCGAGTTTTGAATATTAACATAAGTCGTTGAAAATTACCACTGGTAACATTTGGATAATATTCATTTTAAATTACAGGTCATGATTTTATTATGATCAAAGTACTAAGTTCTCAAGTTTGATATGATTAAGCGAACTTTGATGTTTTGGCCATGTGAAACCTCTTCTTAACATAGTGATGTTGGCTAACGTAGCAAGTATCAATCTCAAAAATGTTCAAAACAAAAAGGGGTATAAATCTCGTACCAGACATTTTTGCACATGAGAAACAAACAGTATATATATAGAGATAGATATACAAACATATTTTTTTTTAATAATATTTATGTATACTGAGAAATGAACAATTTAATTAGGATATTTTTAAGGGTGAATTTAACAGATAGCCTTCAATACTTCTAAAATTAAGTAACTAGCACTATATACTTCAAATTTAGTTCTGCAAAAAGTAAATCTAAGATTCAGATAATTATACCCTTATTTATAATAAAGTGAATAAATAACTGCATTAAACGCTAACTTAGATATCTGACGAATTAACGATAGATAGATAATCATGTTATCTAACTATATACCCTAGATAACTTAGATATCTGACGAACTAACGAAATCATGTTTATAGATAACCATGTTATACAACTATATACCAAAAATAACTTAGATATCTGATGAACTAACGAAATCGTGTTTATAGATAACCATGTTATACAACTAGATACCAGAGATAATTTAGGTATCTAACGAATGAAACCCTAAACCCTAAAAAGCTAAACCAGAAACCCTAAAAGCTAAATCCTAACCCCTAAATGCTAAACCTTAACCCCTAAATGCTAAACCATAAACCTTAACCCATAATCACACTCTAAACCCTAAAACTTTAAATCATGAACACTAAAACAATAAATCATAACCCTAAACCGAAAACACTAAACCATAAAATCCTAAACTATAAACTTGAACATTGAACCCTAACCTCATATTAATGTATAGAAAAATTATATATGAATTACTGATATTCGGATAACAATTTCAACTAAAAGATATGTTGATAAACTATATACGATGATTGTTATCATCCAGACAAATAGATATAAGGGGTTTATGTGTCATTTCCTTTATGAAATGTACAAATGAATAGTGTCCAAACTTAAAAACTAATTTACAAAATTTTGAAGGCTATCCATTACAAATACTCTATTTTAAAAGTAAATAACATCCAAGGACTTTTTTAGGACGGCATGTAAGAAATAGAATCAACTGATAGAAACTGCAATAATGCCTGATACACACACAGCTGTAATTGGGGCTCACGTTCCCAGCTTGCAACACACAATTGTTTCCTCTTATTAATATACTAATATCATGGAATCTCATTATCCCCCATATAATTGAAGTATGCAACATTTTTTTAAAGAAAATGTACTAACTTTATTAACACCAAAAGCCATTATGAGTATACAAATATGTGTCATATAGGCTCTTCTTATTGTAGAACAAAAAAGGCAAGTTTTAAATATATTATAGGAATTGATTTGAACCTTTTAAAATTACAAAAGTTTAAACTTTCACAACACACGCTGCGAAATCATTACTATTATTATTATTTTCAATATCTGATTTTATTCATCTTTTGTTTCCCACTGCAAAATCATGTCTATCTAAATTTGGTCATCAACATGATTTATATGTGATTTATTTGCGCTTATGAACTCTAGACCCACAAAGCATCTCAAAAAATTGAAAAGACAACGTCTTGCATGCAAAGGTAGGTGTGAACGCAAACACCAAACGCTATATGGACAACATGATGGTTGATATTTTTTTATTTATTATTATTATTTAATCTCTAGTAACCTCGTACGTGCTCATTGAGAATGAGAATATACCCAAAAATGCACATTCCCTTATAACCAAGAAACATATGATTTTTTTTGGATTTTCAGATTTGGTGATAACTTGAACTAAAGACACAAGATATGGATATGAAATTCTTACCTAAGTTTTTAAGGAGTCAAGGAACAATGTCTTGCTTAAACAAACGAGTTGAAGCGTGCGTCTTTCCAGCATTATCATTTGTTGGAACGAGTCTCTACTAGTCTTTTCTCCTGATTCTATCTCAAGATTCATGCTTTAGCTTATTGTAATCATACTAATAATAAACAAATAGAAGTCTTTGTTTTCCTAGGATACAAAATTCAATTTACCTTTGTTTCCTTGGTGCCGAGTTTCCATGACCTCCTTGTTGGGGTTACATCTAAAAATAATTTAAAAATCTCCATGCATCAGGAGGGCATTGGATTTTTATCGGATACTTGGGAACAGATTGTAAGAAATATTAGTGAAGAACACAGAGAAGTGTGTGACAGTGTTCACCGTACATACTCATTTTCGTCTGAGAGGCTCTTTGCAACGGATGATGAGGTCTCATCTCCCTGATTTTTTTGGTGATACACTTCTTTGCTTTGCTCATTATCGTTCTCTGATAATGTTTCACTCCCAAAACTGCAGATGTCTCCTGCTAGTTTAGATTTATGGGTTGCTGATAAACAGTTCACATAGCCCTGTTCGCCATCATCATCATCCTCTCCAGTGCCTCCTACTGAAAACTTAGGAAAATCAGGGGCACGAGATTGACGCCAGTGCGAGCTACCAACATTGGGGTTTAGGAAAGGATATGGTTTGTCTCTCTCGGTTGTAATATCTGTGACAGATGTTAAAAGAAGAATTTAAATGTGAGAGATCGCCAAGAGAATGATAAGGTTTTGGCCTGAAACCAGATCCAAATGGATATTCTTTAGTTCTAGATATAGATCTCTGCACCGTGTCTTGGGACAGGATGATGGCCAAGCTAGTGATGATGTTTCAGAAAAAAATGAGCGACAAACCTGAGCTTATGCCTGCAGCTGTCAATCCTTCTGCAAACCAATTGTAAGGCGCGTCGAGACCACCACGGAAAGAGGGCTCTCTCTGACTGGTAGGTTTCAACTTTCCTGGGTTTGATAGTCTGACCTGCTTTCCAGACCCAACTATTCTATTCGAATGTTGATCATCCACATCCCAATCTTCCCATGATTCTTGGAA
Source organism: Eutrema japonicum (assembly GCA_030161315.1). Taxonomy (NCBI): domain Eukaryota; kingdom Viridiplantae; phylum Streptophyta; class Magnoliopsida; order Brassicales; family Brassicaceae; genus Eutrema; species Eutrema japonicum. Next base: position 35,004,886 of record BSQW01000010.1, read on the forward strand.
AAGGTCATTCTTCAGATAGTTCTTGTCTTCAAGGTTGCGAAACGAATTAATTTCTCTCTTCCTCTGTTTTGTGTTGGTTTCAAACTGTGAAACGGGGGTTTCATTGGCCCAAACTGACAAGATTCAGGGACAGTGACGGTTTAGTACCTGGGAGCAAACAAATGTTTGCAAAATCCTAACATGTGATTCACAAGAATTCTTCAGAAAAATTAATACCTGCACTAGATGAGCAAGATTCTTCGCTGTTAGAAATAGTGAGTGGTGTCAGGATATATAAAGCATATGAATCACATATATAAAGCTAATGAATCACAATGAGAAAGATAAATATTGCAGATGTTTACCTACGCAAACTAAGGCTGTCTTTATCTTCCTCAGGTACAATGGATGACCAAACCGGTTGGTCAAAAACATTGTCAAAATCAAAGTTATCGGGGGATTTGAAATAGCTGGATGATGTTTTTTGAAAAGTTCAGTCAGCATGAGTTAAAAAATGGCTGTATGAATTCCAATGATTTGACTTACGCTGCCTTAGTGAAAGTTGGATGATCGAAACGCAGCGGTCTTCGAACTGGTGGATCTGAAATAAGGAAGAACGAAGGATATACCGAATAAATAAGCCAAAACCCGGTGAATCCAACAAATATGTAGATACGTATTTTTCCAACTTCAGACTCCAACAACACAGTAAGCTAAGAGATACTGAAAGAAAAGAAGTAAATCAAGGGGATGAGAATAAGAACTTCCAAAGAATGATGTGAAACAATGAAATTTAAAAAGACATACGCTTAGACTAGTTATTTTATGATTACAACTTATTGTGTCTTGTGTCAAATGAAAGTTCCTTGATAAAGGCATATATGAAGGCAACTATTATTCCTAATTTAGTTGAACTAAAACCCACCTTCGATGTTGGACCTCCAGGTCGTTTCCAGGTAATCCCTAGAGACACAAGACTGTAAATGTCAAGAAGTACAGAATCACTATTCCATAAAGGGACACAGTGAGAGATATTTAAGAGCACCTCTTCTTTGTCCCATGGTGGTCTGCCGAAGAGCGACTCTCAGTATAATCGTTTCCATAATTCATGAAATTAATGTTTACATTTTCCTGGCATGGCTGTTGATCTTTCCAGTAAAAACTGCCTTCCACGTCATCAAGAAATGCGGACTTAGCTGGTGAGGTAAGATGAAGAAACCAAATTCATACATTTTGTTATTTGATATCACGAGGAAAGAAAGAAACAGATGCACATATGATCTGATACCAGAAAAGATTTCACATAGTACATGTCACACCACATGATATTATGTTCATTACATATTATCCTATATTTACTAAGTGAGATGCTACTTTGATCAAGCCATGTTTTGTCTAGATTGCAGAAGGTAGAGGGTCGTGACATACTAAGAGAAAATAAGTGAGACAATAAGAGTTGCATAGATGGAAAATTGTGTGAGAAAAGAAATGTAAAAATGAAACCCTTTGCTTACCGTTCCACTCGTTTTCATCAACGACCCTGCTTTTGTTGAAATCTACAGCGTCACAGAAGTAGCTTCTTGAGTCGCTGATATATGGTTTATGCAAGTGATCACTGAAAGAGTGCAGTTTTTGCTTTCTTCCCTCATTTTTAGCATGTATGCCAACGGGAGACCTATAATGGCTGTCATCTTGGAACATTTTGCTACTTTCAATTATTGTATCCTGTAAGAGGAAGATGAAAATATTGGTAACACTTAAAAATGGAAGGAAGACAGCTAAAAAATAAGATGACGAGAATTTCTTACCACTTCCTTCTCAAAGTCGTTGAGCCTTTCCCTGACGTTTGATGTATCTGGTTGACCAGAATCATTCCATGGAGATGAGCACTGGTACGCAAAGTTTCTTTCACACCAGAAATTAAATACAATCACTTATTTATATCCTAAATGGTACATACTACTGCTAATTTAAGAGGAAACAGTATAAATAGATAAAAGGGGAAACAAATATAATGAAAACAAGTGCCAATACAAACAAAATCGTGAATGCTGCTCACCTGTCTGATGGATGTGGAGAATTAGGCGGAGTTTCCGTGTTTATTTTACCTAATCCTGAATGGAGAAAGTAAGAGTCACAAGAGAAAGGCACAGTAGGAAATCTCGTCTTAAAGTCTGATCATTATCTAAGTACACATGAAGTTAAACTTTTCCCACCACTCTCTGATCTCTAAGACCTATACCTTCAACTGAAAATGCCATGTGAGCCTCGGATGGAGAACATTCTTCCAGGTTGGTTGTTGTATGATCATCACCAACCAAATCAAAGACAGACAACTCTGAAAAATGTACAATGTCCATATTAATTAAAAAAAAAATACTTGCAGATGGCTCAAATTTGGATAAGCATACAGTGAAAAATGATTGGGAAGTCAAACAAGAATGAAACAGGCCTATCTACTCTATGTACAAGAATGGGAAAAACAGAATACAGTAAACCTTTCAAGTTTCTAGATGCTAAGTTATAGTGAATACGTACTCTGCTCTGTGCCATCCATCAAATCCGCTGTGGTTTTTGCTTTTTTAGAATCATTTGTCTGGTTATCAGGGAGACTAAACGAAATCCTATAAGACAGTGAATCATAAAATTTCTATAAGACATGCTGAGAAACAAAACTTAGGCAGTGATATTAGATGATAGCAATAGAAAGAAAAGCTGACTTGCCTCTTAGAGGAAGAAGTTTCTGCTTTATGGTTTAATGAACTTCCTACATCAACACATACAACATGAGCAGGAGAGGAGCAGAAGTTTTTAAAACAAGCTTTATATATGCCTTTATCAAGGAACTTTCATTTGACAAGCTATTATCTCAACACCCAGAGAGGAGAGGAGAGGAGCAGAAGTTGTTTATAAGAAAAACAAGCTATTATCTCAACACCCAGAGGTCTTATCTTCACCCAATTTATAGTATAATGATGAACTTGAGCAGATTCATATATCACGAGTTTGGAGACCTTACCAACTCCCGAAATGTTGTCCTTCAGACTGCATAAATCAGCATCCAGATCTTCCATTCCTTGTTTCGTTAACAAATGACACAAACACAAAATGGAATTATATGTCATGGTTCAGAGACATTAATGCAAATGGTCGACACTCAGAACGACAGCTGGAACAAGCATATAATTACCATCTTCTGGAAGAGAAGGTTTGCATTCAGGAGTAGCTGTTGACAAGTTCAAGAAATTGAGAATATCCAAAGATTGGTGTTCTCTTGGGTGTTGATTACTATTGTTTCTATCATTACTACAGCTCTCAGACCCAGCTGTGAGCTGATGCTGTTGCTGTCTCCTCTGCTCAAAGTATTGTTTTTGCCTTCAGGTTCAACAAGATGAGAAAAACAAAAACAAAAAAAAGAGTGTGAGCACTAAATGTCTATGACATCATATCATTGGGAAGCATAAGGTGACGAACATCTCATAAACAGAAGAATAAAGGGCATACACACCTCTTCTTCACTGACGTGTGTGACTGAATGCCCCAAAAGATGCCAAGAGAACAACAAGAAGTCAGAATCAAAACAAACTATCATCTATATGCAGTTGAATTAAACATTCAGGAGCTGTGTTTATAAGAAAGACAAGCTATCATCATAACACCCAGAGGTTTTATAATTGATCTGCGAATCTAACTTATCCCAAACAAAAAATTGCATCACCAAAAAAGGAAGAAGCAATAGTCACTCACAGCGGCCACTTTCCGCCTCGATCCTCCCATCCATTGCAGCATTCCTAGCAATTTCGGTTCTTAGCAGTACACGGATCTCGAAATTAACAATTTGAACGTCACCACGAACAGCTCGACGCAACGATTCCGTAACTAGATCGCGTTTTCCTTAACACTTTGATTCCAATTCCAAAATTAACGATTAGATCCCGAAGAATCTAGCTGAATTTTTCTAAGAAATTCCTACAAACATACAAATTAGAGAGAGAAGAAAGAGAGAATACTCAAGAGGCTTCAACAGTTGCTGAATCGCGTCCCGAAAACGGAGCCGATGGATCTTTGATCAAATTCGGAGCAAGAGTAGTCGAAGAGACGATGCAGCGAGCGAACGGTCTCCTCAAAATTTCGAAAATTTTCTTATGAGCAATTTTGGTGCTTCGTTTCCCGTTGCGAGTCGTCAAGCATTTCTTAAGTACGAAACGAATGGGCCTTATAAAGCCCATGAAAGACGAATAAACAAAAAGAATCTCAAATTGATGATCGTTTTAGGTTAACTATTGGCACCGTCCGCCTTATTGATGATTGAAGGGCTGAGCATATTTACCAAACCGAATCGAACCGAATCGAACTAAACCGAATAACGTTATTTGGTTCGGGTATGGATAGTCCGAATAACCCAAACGAACACATTTTTAAATTTATTCGGTTTTTGGTTTGGTTCGGTTTATTAACCGAATATCGAATTAACCGATTGGGTAACCGAATTAAAATCAAACTCATATAATGCTATATAGGGTTTTGGATTTAGTCTGTAGTAATTTTTCTAAGATATGTTTATAAACCATATAGTTTGTTGTCATGAAACCAAGTTATTTTGTATTGTTTATTTTATGGTGGATAACTCTTAACCTCAAACGTGAGTTGAATTACTAAGTTGCTTGTTTTTTTTTGTCAGGTTGGAAGTGAAAGACAAAACTAAGATTTTGGAGACGATTTTTACAACTGTAGTCATTTGGACAATATTTCTTCATCTTTTTTTGTTCATTTTTGTTGGATAAATATTTTTCTTACAATGGTCAAACTCTTCATCTTATCTAAAAATACTCGTATTATCCAAAATAATCAAAACTACCCTAAAGTGATTTTAGTTTGGTTATTAATTGTAAAAATCGAAAAACCCAAAAACCAAACCGAACCGAAATAGAATTTAATCCCGAATGGAACCTAAAATTTTAAAACCCAAAAACCCAAAAAACCGAAAAATCCGAACCGAACCCAACTAATTAACCGAATGCCCAGCCCTAACTGATTCAATCTCATTCTTCTCCGATTGAAAGCTTATGCTGCTGTTTGGCAGTTGGAGTAGACTTATCCTTACTCTACTTACATTGTAATCATGGCCCATGGGCCCAATATCTGAGTCGCACTTCAAATATAAATTTATCAAAAATATTTGACTGAATTTTACACATACATACATATGAGAAATTACCTCAATATATAAAAACGAATAATAAAATTATGATAATACTTTCTATTTTTTGGTCAAGAAAAAAATTAATTGAATAGTTTTGTATCTCTCCATCACCTTCAGGCTTCAGTTGTATTCTTATTTTAGACCTTATTAACAAAATGTAATTAAGGAAAACAACTTCAAAATCCATTAAAATAACAAGTAGAAATCAAGACGCATACTAGTTTTAACCGTTGCCTAGAACATGTTAATTGTTTCATATTGGATTTATATAAAACTATTTTTGATCATCTTGTCTCGGTTATTTTCTTGTTACACTCATTAAACAGAACATCAGTCTCAAGATTAGTATCAAAACCTCTGTAATCTAATCTGGGCATCAAAAAGACAAGAGATATAGGAAAGAAGACAAGACTTGTTCCAGTGTTAACAAACAAAAAGGAGAAATCCCAATAACTTCTTAGCGAAAATTTGGGCAGTGGCATTACATAAAAAGAAAAACTCACTTGCCTCTTTGAGGAAGTAGGTTCTGTTTTTTTTAGTCCAATGATGAATTTGAGCAGATTCGTAGAACATGAGTTTGGAGACCTTACATACTCCTGAAATATTGTCTTTAAGACTGTACAAATCAGCATCCAGATCTTCCATTCCTTTTCTTAGTTAACAAGTGACACAAATAGAAAGAAAGAGCAAAGCCGAATCATGGTGCAGACTGATTAATGCAAAGAAAGGTTCCTTAAAACTTAACTCCAATTACGAGGGAATCATGGTGCAGACTGATTAGTCCAGAAACTCATCTCAAACACTGACATCATATACCTAAGAAGCATATACAGTACTTTACCAATTACCAGAGTCTACAAGAAAGTTTGCATTCAGGAATAGCGGTTGACAAGTTCAGCAAATTGAGAATATCCAAAGATTGATGTTCTCTTGGGTGTTGACTATTATTGTTTATATTTTACATTATTAGTACAGCTCTCAGACCCAAATGTGAGCTCATGCTCTCATCTGTTAAAAGGCCCTTGGCTTCATAACGATCGTCGAGTGGTTGAGGATCTGCAAGCTAAATTGTCCACCTTTCTCAGAGGTATCCACTTTAGACTGTCCTGGAGGAGGAAGAAGCTCGAAGTTCTGGACCAGCCTACCAATGGTGATTCCCAAAATGGGCAATGCCAGTATAATCCCGGGACAGCTTCTACGTCCAACACCAAACGGCAGATACCTGAAGTCATTACCGCTCGTTTCCACGTGCGCCTCTTCTTCAAAGAACCTCTCGGGTCTAAACTCTTCAGGTTTCTTCCAGCTGCTAGGGTTATTTGCTAGCCACCAGGCATTGACCAGGATTTTGCTTTCTGCTGGGATATCGTAGCCAGCGAGCTTAGCGTCGTTGAGGTTCATGTGAGGTACGAGGAGAGGAACACCCATTCTTAGACGAAGTGTCTCCTTGATCACTGCTTGGAGGTATGGAAGGTTGTGAAGCTCAGGCTCTGTGACTTGCACGCCTGGTCCAAGAACCGTGTCGATTTCGTTCCTTAGCTTGCTTTGGATTTTAGGATGGTTCACTAGTTCCGCAATTCCCCACTCGATAGACCACAATGTTGTATCTAATGCTGTATCAGCACAAATGACGCAAGAAATCAGCATCACAAAACTGTCTAGGGGATTGATTACGTATCCTACAAGGAATAAAAAAAAGAGGTGCAGAGAAAAAGGGCTTAAGGCTAAGGAAGTTACCGGCGACGTTGATGTTCTCGACGATGTAAAGAACGTTGTCCTCGTTGATTTCTCCCTTTTCTTGAGCTTCGAGGATGTGATCAATGGCGCATTTCAATCCTTCGCTGCCCGAAGGCTTAGAGCTCAGAGTTTCCTTGTGTGATTTCCCCAATGTCAGTTTCAAAATCCCTAAATCGAAAAACAAAGTTGAAATCGAAAGAGACGAAGACTCACTTCCTCTCGTCAACAAAGTACTTTTTGAATAGCGCTAGTCTTCGATCCTTCACATCCTGGCAGATCTTCAAATAGCCTCTCAGGAATGGCCTGAGGATAGGGATGAAATCGCCATAGTTGTACTCGAAGCTCTAAGTCAACCGGCTTCTATCTCCGTTCAGGGCCTTTAGCCGGAGCAGAAGAGGATCATCCTCGCTCTCGAACCTTGTATCGAACATGACACGGTACATATTGTTGTACATCATCAACTGCAAACGCTTCCTCACCACGATTCCTTTCGTGGCGGAATCGGGATTCTTCTTCACATCCTCAACAACGCTCGCCGCTTCGGATTCCCATCCTTCCCGGTTCTGCTGCACAACCTTGTTGGTGAAGAACGGAACCGTCATGATCCGTCGCATCTTCCTCCAGTGCTCACCGTACACCGTGAACACCATATCCTGTCCTTTTCCGGTGAAAATATCGTACACGATGTTCCTGTATCTGGATCCAAACTCTACGCCTTGTGTTTGGAGCACTTCCTTGGTCAGATCCGGCGAAGAGACGACCACTAGGTTCCGTTGACCCATCCGTAAATGGAAGAGGTCGCCGAATCTCTTAGCGTACCCGACGAGATTACGGTGGTTGAGATCATCTCCGACCTGGAGCCAGTTTCCGAACACCGGAATCGGTATAGGACCAGGAGGTAGCTTCAATTTCTTGCCGCGGAGCTTGGAAATCACGGTGGCGAGAACTACAGCCACGAATACGGCGATTAGAGACTTCTCCAACAAGAGAAAGTCCATTACAGCTCGCTCTCCGTTCAACTTCTCTTTTCCACAGTGATTGATTTTCCGGCGGCGGCGAATGAAAGCAGAAGAAGGCGTTAGTGACTAATGTAATCATTCTAATCTCTATAAACAGGTGAAGCAAGGAGGGTGATTATTTTAATCTCTATAAGACTATAAACTCAAGATCGCTTTGTCCTTCTATTCTATAATATAATCAAGAAATGACTAATTGTTAAATCATTTCTTTGATTTCTCATCGATTCTTTCTCCATCTTCTTCACTTTTGATTCGATTTCACCGGTTAATTGTTGAATCGAGCCTTAATCTGTGGTTTTGTTGACATCGGAAGCATCAAAATTGCCACCGTGAGCTTTGATCTTCTTCAATGGTGAAACAAAGATGGAAATTTGTCGGAACGCTTGGTCAAGTAGTAGGGGACGGACCTTGGACACTAGTCACACTACTAAGTTTTGGGTTCAATCTTCTTTCTATGCGAAACTAAAACATATTTGTTTTGGATAACCACATATGGACTTATGCTTTACGGCCCATTAAAAATTCGGGAGAGGCTTATCCGTGAATTGCCTTTGCACAAGAAATTAGTCTGACCCTTCTTCCATAGACCGGGTAAAAGGCCAATCCTTGCCCAAACTATTCCAAATGGTGCAGATTAGTACCTAAACAATTGAAGTGTCCAATTTCATATCCAACTCTTAAAAATTGGAAAATTCATACCTGTATTGTTTTGTCTTTTGGCTGATATAAACATTGACTTCAATCCCGTTAGTCAACATCCTTAATCCATTAATGACGATGAGTCACGTACCAGGTATGCTGTCCCATTGTCAGAGTGACAAAACAACGTCATATAACCAAAATAAATTTAGAAAACATTGATTCAAAACAACTTCGTTTTGAGATGAGTTTACAAAAAAAAATGTTTTTTTTTCTTCTTTCTCTTCCTTTTGGATCTGCTGGTGAATAATCGTGAATCATCTCCTCCCTCAATGTGAGTGGACAAAGTGATTTTTGCAGAGATTCAATGAACAACACGACTTGTCGTTGGAGGAGACCAATTTATCTCCTCTCGCTCTCTCTTCCTTAAAAAATCCGTAGAATTTCTACCGATTTCAACAATGATGACTTCAGATTCGATCTCTTCTCCTTCATCATCCGGCACCGAATTCGCCGATCTGAACCCTAGTACCGACCCGGGGAAGAATTCGGAGCGTGTTTAAAGTCAATTGGAGTCAATGAATCTGTCTGAATCAAGCGAAGTCTCTGATGGAACACCGATTACGGCGGCGGCGATGATGATGACGATGACGCGGCGGAGGAGGAGGTTGAATCGGCCAACGGGAACTAAGGCGGAGCTAGCGGAGAAGAAGAAGTAGAGGCGTCGTCAAGTCCTCCACATCGGCTCCTCAACCAACCGCCGTGGAATCGTCGTCCGTCTTCGTCTTATCTCCTCCGCCGTGACGGCGATTTCCGTTTTCTTCTTCTTTTTTTTTCTTCCTCCCTGGCCTTTTCGTATTCCATAGCGATTCTGACGAGTCCTGAAGCAATCTCCTTGACTAATCCACTGATCGGAGTAGCAAGTTCGATTAGAAACGCCGGAGGGGAAGTTGGATCTTTTTGGATTGAGAAATGCACGTGTCCGCGACGGGATCTGAAAAGGGTACCCATGACCCGTGACCCAAGCCCGGAATGGTTATTGGGGCGGGCTCTGCTGAGAGAAGCGATGACTGGCCATAGACGAGAAACGGCGAAGGATTGGAGTTTCCTTTTGGGAGTGATTACAGTAGAGGAAGAGGAAGATGAAGGATTGTGTTTGGGAACGAGTTTAGTGTTGAAGGTCAACGACGAAGGATTTGAGTTTTTTTGGATTGTTTTTTTTTCAAAACGACCTCGTTTTTTAATTCTGTGCCAACTGGGAAGCATATGTGGCAAGTTACTCATCGCCGTTAACGGTGTTACGGAGTTGACTAACGGGTAGTCAACGGGGGTGTTGGTCAATGTTTGTTTTCGCAAAAAAAATAATATTTCCGGTATGAATTTTCAAATTTGGAAAAGTCTAGGTATGAAATTGGACACTTGAATTTGTCAGGTACGAATATGCATCATTTAGAATAGTTTGGATAGGAATTGGCCGTTTTCCCTCCATAGACCTGTGTGATTACCCAGAGTCACCCAATAAAAAAAAAAAAAAAAAAACAAAAAAACAAAGAAGGAAATTTAGGAACCTGATCCTGAAATTTAGAACCTGATCCTCAGCTTATTATATTTTAAATACAAACTAAAACTAGGATTTAGCGCAGAGTAATTTTTTTAACAGAAATTGTTTTGAAATTTAAGAAAAATATTTTTATCTGAATTTTACAATATGACTAATTAATGATTATAGGTAAAACTCTCAATTTGTAATAATTTTTCTATTTAACCCGTTTTACAGTGAATTAAAATATTATTCGGGTTAAACCGCAAAAACTTATAATTTTGAAAACATAACTCTAATATGCACCGTTAAATGACTCTACTTTTTGTGGTTAGTATACGAACTCTTAAAAAAAAAAGTTTTATTGTGTCTAACTTTTTATAAAATTAGTAAAATATTTTTCAACTTTTGTTTTGATATATATTCAAAAAAAATATAATAAATTATAGTGAAAATATAGCAAGATTTTGAATAATTTTTTTTTTTTTTTGAATATATATGAGTTTATTATTATTTTATAATATATAGTATTAAAAATAATTAACAAATTAAATAATAAATACTGATTTAATGCAAAATATATATTTTTCATATTCTAATCAATAATTTAAAAAAATTGTTATATACTTTCCTATTTCAATTATTCTTTGTAATTTGTAATGGCATTTCATGTAACAACTTACAAAACAAAATTCATTTAAAAAAATATCGTCTTACATAATATCATAGAGATTGTGTAATGAGATTTGTAGGTTTGAAAAGGATTTCATGAACGTTAGTTAGAAGTAGAAACCTCCAAATTAATAACTACCTATGGTTCAACAACAATCATGAGGAATTGAAATGAATATAACAACAACAACGTCCATTCTTCAAAATACAAAACATGGAATGTTCAACACATTTCACAAACATCATTTTTTTTTTGACAGCACATCATTATAATAATGCCATCCATAACAAAAGTCATTTTGCAGAAATTACTTTTTTCCATTTTTAGCAGAAAATTTAAAAGACCCTTGGTTTCATAACGATTGTTGAGTGGTTAAGGATGTGCAAGCTGAATTGTCCACCTTTCTCAGAAGTATCCACTTTAGACTGTCCTGGAGGAGGAAGAAGCTCGAAGTTCTGTACCAACCTACCAATGGTGATTCCCAAAATGGGCAAAGCCAATATAATCCCGGGACAGCTTCTACGTCCAACACCAAACGGCACATACCTGAAGTCATTACCGTTCGCTTCCACGTGCGCCTCCTCTTCAAAAAACCTCTCGGGTCTAAACTCTTCAGGTTTCTTCCAGCTGTCAGGATTGTTTGCTAGCCACCAGGCATTCACTAGGATTTTGCTTTCTGCCGGGATGTCGTAGCCAGTGAGCTTAGCGTCGTTAAGGTTCATGTGAGGCACGAGGAGAGGAATAGCCATTCTTAGACGAAGTGTCTCCTTGATCACGGCTTGGAGGTATGGAAGCTTGTGCAGCTCAGGCTCTGTTACTTGAACACCAGGTCCAAGAACTGTATCGATTTCGTTCCTTAGCTTGCTCTGGATTTCAGGATGGTTCACTAGTTCCGCAACTCCCCACTCGATTGACCACAATGTTGTCTCAATAGCTGTTTCAGCACAATTGACAGAAGAAATCAGCATCACAAAACTCTATAAAAGTGTATTTTGCTGTTTTAGTTAACATTCCGAATTTATGGGATTCACTAAAAAGAGCAGTGGCCAATTTCGTATGCAAACAAGAGACGTCTAGAGGATTGATTAAGTATCCTACAAGGAAGAAATAGGTACAGAGAAAAGAAGTTACCGGCGACGTTGATGTTCTCGACGATGTAAAGAACGTTGTCCTCGTTGATTTCTCCCTTCTGCTGAGCTTCAAGGATGTGATCAATGGCGCATTTCAATCCTTCGTTTCCTGTAGGCTTTGCGCTCGCAATTTGCCTGTGTGATTAATCCTCAATGTCAGTTTCAAAATCCCTAAATCGAAAAACAAAGTTGAAATCGAAAGAGACGAAGACTCACTTCCTCTCGTCAACAAAGTACTTTTTGAAGAGCGCTAGTCTTCGATCCTTCACATCCTGGCAGATCTTCAAATAGCCTCTTAGGAATGGCCTGAGGATAGGGATGAAATCGCCATAGTTGTACTCGAAGCTCTGAGCCAATCGGCTTCTCTCTCCGTTCAAGGCCTTGAGCCTGAGGAAAAGAGGATCATCCTCGCTCTCGAACCTTCTATCGAACATGATACGGAACATATTGTTGTACATCATCAACTGCAAACGCTTCCTCAACACAATCCCTTTCGTTGCGGAATCCGGATTCTTCTTCACATCCTCCACAACGCTCGCCGCTTCGAATTCCCATCCTTCCCGATTCTGCTGAATCACCTTGTTGGTGAAGAACGGAACCGTCATGATCCGCCGCATCTTCCTCCAGTGCTCACCGTACACCGTGAACACCATATCCTGTCCTTTGCCGGTGAAGATGTCGAACACGACGTTCCTGGTCCGAGATCCAAACTCCACGCCCTGTGTGTGGAGCACTTCCTTGGTGAGATTCGGCGAAGAGACGACCACTAGGTTTCGTTGACCCATCCGGAGAAGGAAGAGGTCTCCAAATTTCTTAGCGTAATCGACGAGATTACGGTGGTTGAGGTCATCTCCGACCTGGAGCCAGTTTCCGAACACCGGAATCGGTATAGGACCAGGAGGTAGCTTCAATTTCTTACCGCGGAGCTTGGAAATCACGGTGGCGAGAATCACCGCCACGAAGACGGCGATTAGAGACTTCTCCAACAAGAGGAGGTCCATTACTCTTCACTCTCAATTTCAATTTTATTATAATCACGGTGATCGATTATTTTCCCGGTGAGAAAATCGTCGGCGAGTGAAAGCAGAAGAAGCTGCTGAGGAAGAAATGGTGGTGAGAGAGACGATTTTATAAGAGGGAAGAGGTTGGTTGGTTTGAGAACTGAGACCAACGGCAAAAAGAGAAACGGCGTTAGGTACGAGGGAGTTGGTGAACGCTGAAATGATAAACGGCGTTAGATTTAACGGGACGGGTCTGTGTGTGTGAGTGGTATGGTGATGATGGGGGTAGGTAAGGACCGTAAAGTGATAAATGGGTTTGGTGAAGGTAGAAAGAAGGAGGGGGTGCTTAAACTAAACTTCGCTTTGTCCTTTCTACTATGATTTAATCTGCACTATAGCACATATAATTTTAAAATATAAAATAAATGTTTTGATATCTTTCTAAATTTTATAATATCTCTAACTAATAATTATAGATAGAGCTATAAAATCGGACTACCATGTTTATTTAAGGGTCTAAACTATCATTTGGGTTAATTCGCAAAAAACTTATAATCTTGAAAATATCAACTCTAATATACACCGATTAATAATTGTGAGTTTTGTGGTCGATCCACAAACTATTAAAAGACTTAATTTTCTCGTGTCTAACTCTTTATAAAAATAGTAAAATATTTTTCCAATTTAAATTTGATATATACTAAAATAAAAATATAAAAACTATAGTTAACTTTCGAATAAAAATTTCATATTATTTAGTAAATTGAATATATCACCTATCTTTAAAACTAAAAACTAATATTTTGATTTGCAAGATCCGTTTTTGTGAGCATTTTAAAATTAGAATCCTAACTCATCCTGTGGCGGACTCATTTTGCAGTACACTAAAATATTATTTGGATAATCTGCAGAGAACTACAATTTTGAAAACATCAACTCTAATATGCACCGTTTAATGACTATGAATTTAGTGATCAATACATGAACTCCTACAAAATCAATTTTCCCGTGTATAACTCTTTATAAAAATAGTAAAATATTTTTCAACTTTTGTTTTGATATATTTTCAAATAAAATAATAAAAATTATAGTGAAAAATACTGTAAAATCTCGAGTATTTTTTTTAAAAAAAATATTTATGAATTTATTATTATTTAAAAATATATAATATTTTTAATATCATAATAATTAAGAAACTAAATAGTAAATACCATCTTAAATATAAAACAAATACTTTCCATATTCTCTTCAATAATTTTGAAAAACAATTATATCATTTCTTATTCCAATTATCTAATTTTTTTTATAATGACATAATATGTAATAACTTACAAAATAAAGTTTATTTTCCTAAATGACTCCTTAAATAATAATATATATATGAAGAAACGACTAATATTGTATAATTATTTAACAAAAGTTTTCATGGAAGTGTGATAATTAAAAAAACTAACATATAAATACCTTTGGTGGCATATATTGAAACTAAAGTAGAAAAAAGTTATGACAAAATAGTTCTATTTATATGAATCAGTGGTGGAATCAATTCTATCGTATTCATAGTATAACATGTATACTAGGAATCAGTCTATGCTTTGCGTAATATATATATATATATATATATATATATATATATATATATATATATATATAATTACAAATTATTGTTATTCTCTTACTAATATTAATTGGTTTAATTTTAATATACCATTTTTTGTAAGATTTAATTGGATATTTATTAGAATAAGAGTATTTTAGCAAACTATATACTTTGAGAAGTATGGTTAGTGATATATACTAAATAACACTTTGGTTTTTTTAATTGCAAAATCTATGAATGTTGTTTTCATAAAATATGATAATTTGTTTATTGCGCGTTTTTTTTTTGTCAACAGGTAAAACATTTAAAATTGTTTAGAAGTTTAATGGCACCGAATTTACATATGAAAGGCACGTCTTTTAAAAAACTTGTATGCCTTTTATGTTTGTTTTTTTTAAATGTTATTTTCATCTCATGATTACATCTTGTGTCACATATTTATGAAAAAAGACATCTATCTATACTATGCCTTTTATGTTTAGAAGCATTTTTTTGTGTATAAACAAGAAAAAATTCATATAAAGATATAATTTATCTGGATAACTATATATGTTGCCAAACATATTTTCTTATAAATAATATATATAATATCTTTATAGTTAGATATGAACAATTTAATTTAGTATAATATGTATAAATAAAATGTAATCTATTTAATTGATTAAATTATTTAAAATATAATAACATTGATCCATAATTGTAGAGATTAAATGTAAATTTTATGTTTGTATAAGGTTGTCTTGGTATCTAAGAGAAGAGATTTTAAAGCTAATTTGAAAATTTAAGTGACTTCCAAATTAAAAAAATTATGTTTGCTTCAATCTCGTTATTTAATTGAACCATAATTAGACTAAATGATATAAATCTTATTATTGTAATTTTTTTTCTTGATAAAATTTCAAGTATCCAAAATTAGTAAATATTTTATACGGTAATATGGTGGGGAGGATTAGTGTTACATTTTATAATTGCGGTCATTTGTGGGTTGATTTATCAAAAAATGCAAAATAATAGGTTGATTCGAGAAATATTAAAGAGACGGATTAACCCATTATATAACACTCATAATAAATATATAATTTGTGAAATTTAATTTTAATAAAATAATAAAATAATTAGTTGTTTGGTAATTTAAATTCACATAATAACAAAGTACGCAATTAAGATTACATTGATATATATATTTAACCAACTTATACTCATATTCTTCAAATATCCACCATATGATAACATTATATAATTTTTATAACAATTTTTTTTGTCAGACAGCAAACTTTGTTATCATTTAAGGTTACAAAAATCACATAATCATAAAACAATTCATAAAATTAAAGCCATACCATTTCGTTAGTGTTTGTTCAATATAAATTTCACAAAATAATGTATAAAAATTATTGTCTCATACACAGCACGAATTAGAATCTATATTTTATATAGTAAGAGTTAGAAATATGGCATAAACATCAAAACACATATTGCACAACAAATCAACAAAATAGCATCCTCTCACTAAAAACTTAATAATTACAAATTCAACATATTCGAATCAATAACACTTAAATTAGATATTATTTCTCATTTCATCTTTTGTATATTTCAAAATTTAATCTACAAAAAAAACTTTGATTAAAATCTATTTCAACTTTAATTATAAAAACATGGTAAATATTTAAAATTTAGAATTTAGTCAGTTGTCCTAACATGACATATTTTTTTTTATCTAGGAGAATTATTTGATTATAAAAATGTTTAAGAGTTTCTTTATGATTATGAATCAAATATATGAATAAACCTTATAGAAATAATATTTCGGTCAAGCTATCATTTGTGTAACTATATCTATGATATCTTCCATTCTAAAGAAAAACACAATCCCAAATCCTAAAGTTATGTCGGACCTATCTGGTCCATTCCATATAAGTATACCTTTGTTGTGTTCCCAGCTCTTCAACAACATATCATCACTATTGTGTTCTGCGAGCTCTTACCTAACTTGCGTTTTGTTTACATCTCTCCCACGCACAAACATCAGTTTTATAATAAAAATCACTAAATCTATCCCCTTTACCAAATCTGTACACTTATGCATTAACTTGGTCATTGGTCCGCAGCTAATCCTGTTGTTTAGTAAAAACCCACATTTTCAGTATGTTTGGACTAAAATTGTCACATATGATTGGATGAATCACTTATGGATGTGTATGTCTTAATTTTGACTAATCATTTAACATCTTATATAGCTTATCTTATGTTTAGACGAACCACTTAACACTTGAGGAAAAATCTGTTGAGGAAAAGAACATAAAGCAGTGAATCCAAGCTCTTGAGGAAAAATCTCTTAATTAAATTGACATAAATTGTTGATGCCTTAATAAAGTTACATGAATTTTTGTTTAAGTAAAGGTTGTCTAAAGGGAATTCAAAACAGGTGAGCTATTAACGTGAACTTTCTATAACATGTAGCCAATTGTTTTGGACTTTTTGTGTGTGTTTTTATCTTTCTTTTCTTCTATTCAGTATTGTGTTTATGAATGGAGACGCGACGCATTACATTTGTGTCTCTGCTTTGACAATTTTTGTTTTGTTTGGGGTTGTACTGAGTTAACATTTAGCAATAAATCAATATGAAAAAGTGTTTTTACCAATGTATGATATAATATATACAAAATTTAAGTTTTTATTACATTTTAAAAATCAGATTTGAAAAACCAATCGTCATATTACTATATTGACAATCAGATTTTTAAGTTAAAAAAAAAAACCTCAATTTATTTTTACAAAAAAAAACATGTAAGGAAAAGAAAAAAAGGTCGTAGGAAACAGAAATGAGAACACATGAAGTTAAGAAAACATATCATTCTAGGTTCTCCATGAAGTCTTTCCATGTCACGATTCAATTTGGCAACAACCACTCTATTGACTTTAAACAATAATATATATATATATATATATATATAGTATATCTCATACACTCGTCATGTAATTTATTGTATTAATTTATTTGTGGGGTATTTAGGATAGGAAAAAATAAATTATAATAATAGAAAATGTGATACACCTACCACGGGAGACAGCGAGATGAAGAACCAATGGTGTTACCTACCTCTCACCAAATCCACCATTGCACAAATTTGTTACCATATTATTATACTTCTCCTCTAGTTGAGTTGACCATATTATTCAACATCACCATCTCGTTTGCAACCACGATATTGCACTCTGGGCCCATTAGTCAGGAGCTAGAATTGTTTAGCTATCTTTGCCTTGTATGGCATTTTTATGTGTTTGTATGCATTTGTTGCAAATCTGTACTGATTTTCTGTTAGTAAACTTCCTCTCTTTTTTGGGTTTTGGTTTTCCCTTTTGTGGGCTAGTGAATCCGGTGTCTTATTTGTTGGCAGTCGGTTTTTATATTTAACCTTGAAAGTAATATTAACATCATATGACTGAAAAAGAAAAAAACACAAATTAAGAGTGTAAGACTGAGGAAAAAAATTATTAAAAAAATAGAAAATTTTAATATATTCCGGATTTTCGGACCTTATAATTTTATCATCCGGATTCAGATTCGGTTTTGACGGATCCAAAATTTTACTATCCATATGCGGATCCGACTCCCTCAGATATCCTGATTTTGGGAACGGATCGGATCTCGGCTAATAGTTTCATCATGTGGAAGTAAATAATTAAAAGAAAAGGAAAATGCAAAATTGTACAATCATAACACAACTGTTGAACCATATATAAACATGTTTGCGTTTGTGTATAGTTAAAGAAAATCCAGATCAATCTCATTTGACTTTTGCGTTTGTGTAGAGATATAAACAATATTGTTGATATTACCACTGATTGTTACTATTAGTATCAACATTACATTATTCATTTTGAACCTGTTTTCAACACCAACTAACAAGTTTTAAGCCCAAAAGAACACAGCACATTAGTGAGATCAAAGACAAAACACCAAGTCATTGTCCTTACACTACTCTTAGCTAAACTTTATATTGCTAAAACCACTCCTCTCTTATGTCCTGCAACAACCTTCCAAAGCCTCTCGTACCCATCTTTGTAATGGTCAAGAGACATACAAAGCTGCCTTATCGCTTCTATTTTCTGCTCTGCCACTTCCAATGCAGCCACTCTCGTCTTCTCCACTTCTTCTCCAAGTTCACTTGATCGTCTTCTCAGCCTCACTTGCTCCATGTGAAGCTCCTTCGTATGCTTTTCCATTTCCTTTATCTTCTCTTCTCTCTTCCCAAGCTCTTCTCTTAGCACATTGCTCTCATCTCTCATTACGCTTATCTTCTCGGATTCTCCTCTAAGCTTCTCCTCCATTTCGGCTTTCTCTTCTGTGATCAGCCTTATATGTGATTCCACCTCTCTCAGTTGCTCTCCAAGTTGGCTTCGTTCTTCAAGCAGCTTTGACATTTCTCCCTTGATCTGTGCTTTCTCTGGGAATATCTTCTGTTCAGCGTCAGAGACTGCAGTTTTCAGTGCCCTTATCTCGTTATCTCTGTCCTGTAAACTAGTTTTCACCATTGCCAATCTCTCTTGCAACTTCAAGACTTCTTTCTTCTCTGCGTTGAGCTTGTTTATGTGGGTATCAGCGTCTTTCTGAGCTAACTCGAGCTCATGCTGTAAGCTTTGCAGCTTCTCCTCTGCAGCTTTACTGATCTCAAGCTCGTTTTTCAGAAAACAAGTCTCTTTCTCAAAGTTCTGAAGCTTCTCTTTCGCGATACTCAGCTCTTCCTCCAAGGCCTTCACTTTTGTAGCTGCTGCATCTTCAGTATCCACTTTACCCAAATCAAGACTCTTTTTCTCAACACCAAGTTGAGCTTCTGTTCCAGAGGACATGCAGCTCTGAAGCTCAATCTTTAGCTTAGCGATCTCTTCTTCGTGCATCCACATCTTTTCATTAGCTTCTGTAAGCTCTGCCTCGTATACAGTAATTTTGTGAAGGAGATCAATGTTGTTATCACCATTAGCACTTTCCTGCTGGAGAAGGAGCTTCTGTTTCGTCTCTTGAAGCTCAAGCTCCAGATCAGCCATCCTACGGATCAATGCCTCGTCACCATCATCATCATTGGCAGAGGAATGATCAGGAGCCGACTTAGAATCGGAATCAGAATCAGAACCGGAATCTGTCAGAGATGATGAATCCTCCTCTTCCTTATGACGGCGACTCGACTTCTCTTGGGAGGTAGGAGATGACTGCTCAAGAGAGCCCTGTGACTGGATCCCAGTTTTCTTGAGTTCACCACTAGCTTGATCATAACGCTCAGCCAATGCGCGATACATGCGGTAGAATTCCTCAACAAGGTGGATCAACTCAGGACGCTTCTGGTAATACATCTGAGCTTTCTTAGCAAAAGAGTCTGCGTCTTCTTCAATCAGCTTTAACATGTGGTTCACACGGTCATCCATCTCTGACAAAGCCAAAGAAAGAACAAGTTCAGATTTTGTTTGTTGTCTTTTGTAATAAAGTGGAGATGTAAATAATAAGTGAGACAACATACTCTCTAGATTCTCTGCAAGCCATTTTGAGTTCTTGGGACAACTGTGACTATCCCACCACCATGAGTGTGATTTCTTGGTCATAGACCTCTTAAACTGCTTCTTGCTAAGAGCCTAGGAACATCAGACAAAGTGAGTAAATCTTAGGACCAAGAGACGACCATAGAAAAGGATCTAATTAGTGAAAAGATCACGACGGTTTCTTACCGCAGACGAGGCCATGACTTTGAGGGGGTGCAGAGAAACTCAGAAATCCCTACAAGAAGATTCAAGATTGTCAACGAGGGTGGTTCATACACTAACAACCTGTTGCACCCATTTGAAAAACTCAGGTAGATTAATTAAAGTTCAAAGATCACTTGCTGTCTCAGGATAAAAGATTTGTTTGAAGTTTATCGAAACAACTGGGACAAATTAGATGAGATAAGAGGAGAAGATTGCGCATGTGGCAAAGGATACACGTGAAGCTTCAACAACCCACTTAGTCATTTTGCCACAAATCTCAAGAAATCCAAAGATAAAGTTTAAGCTCATTTTTTTTATAGCAGAGAAATCGGTGAAACTAATAATATAATCGTAAATTGCAGAAAGAAGAAGAGACAAAAAGCTTACTTTACACAGATGCAGAAAGAACAAAGAGCTTGTGATTGGAAGAAATACTCAAAGAATGGTCTCCTTAAGCTGTTATATCCCAAGCTTTGAAGATGATTAGTCTAATCAAAAACTAATCATCTCTGTATCACGTTCTCTAAAGAAATACAATAATACTAATAATCAAGAGTTAGCTTCTCACATGAATCTTGAAATTTGGAAACGCGGCTCTGAATGTCAATACGCTTTCTCTACACGTCTTTACTCCACAGCTACTCACCTGTTTTTTTTTTTTTTAATGGGTGGTAATTTCCTCAAGTTTTTTTTTTATAAAGAAAACTCAATAATTGTGTTATGATATGGGAGAGCATTAATGGCGGATCTTCAACCCCCAAGATTTTGCATGTGGCTTCATCGTGATTCGGGCCTTCGAGAGATGATGAAACTAGGCTTGGACAAAATATCTTGGAACCGAAAAACCGAATCGGAACCAAATCGAATTAGAAGTACCGAACCGAATCGAATAGTTACAAATATCCGAATGGTTCCTTTTATCAAATATTTTGGATATCCCAACCGAACCAAAACGCGAACGGATATCCGAAATACAATTATATATCTAAAAATATTATGTATCATTAGTTTTGATATAACCAAAATACTAAAAATTACAATTATAAACCGAATATATTAGTTATGTTTAGATCGAAATATCCAAAATATTCGAAAATATTTAGTTATATTTGTCAAAATTAAATAATTTTTACAAAATTTAACGAAAATTTATTTAAATTAAACAAAAAATTTTAGTTTTTTTTATAAAGAATTTGGATAAATTCCGGATACCCGAAACCCAACCCGAACCTGATCCGAAAAAGAAAATATCCAAATGAGTCATAAACTTCTAAAATTTGGATATCCAAAACTTGAAAGATTCGAACCGAACCCGAATGTCCATGCCTAGATGAAACCCATTTCTTCTGACATCAAGCCAAACCTTCAACAAACTTACGTACATAATTATAAATTTACAAGTTAAGTCGATAGTGAAAGATACCCATAATCTAGAATTAGAAACAAAACACAAACTACGAGGATGCAAAGGAGAGAAAAAGGTAGTAACTTTGTGGATTCTTTATGTTAATTTTTTGAGAAACAAAAGTTAATCACTTCTCTTTTTTCTATGTTATTATTCCATCTACAACAAGAAAATTAGGCACACAAAATACAACAAAAAAAGAAAACAAAGATCAAAGTTGTATTCATTGGGAAAAGATTCGAACATCACACATGGGCTTGAGTGCATTTATCACATCACTCTGATTCACATCTTCGCACGCAATAACAATTGGTAAATGAATCATAAACCCCAACCAATCAAAACCCAACTTCCCACTCAACAACACATCAACCACAGCTTCAAGTTTCTTCTCTTTGTTCCTCAGCAATGTAGCATCAACATCATAGACCTTGGATTTTCTGAGTCTGGTGGCAATCTTCAAAGAGGTAACGTTTCCCGGGCTTTGCGTGAATCCGAGAAGCTTCTTCTGTCCGAGGTTTATGTTCTCAGAGGAGACAGCAGCTTTCATGGGGCTGTAATACAGCACCGTCTTGTCGTTTCTGTTAGAAAGCTGGAGAACAGTGTTCAGGTTCGCATTCAAGAGAAGATCCGTTGTTGAATTGGCGAAATCCAGTCTCGAGAACTTGAGGTTTGTGACAAAAACCTGAGGTAGTCTAGATTTGATTGAAGAGTTCACAGACAATCCTGTCAACAATACGATTATAAGGAGAATGGAAAGAAACATGCAGGTGCAGGCGCAGCATTTTCTGAAACATCCAGAGCATTTTCTCTTCTCCTCATGACCGATACGATCCACAAAGGAACCTGAGTTTCTACTGTGGTCTATCTCTTCATCCTCGCTGAAGCCAGAGAGTTTCAACGACGACTCTCTCAGTCCAGAAGGAGGAAGCTTTAAAGATGGAGCCTTTTTGGTGGTTTCGAATTCGTTTGGAGAGATGGAAGGGCTCGAACTCAGGTCAAAAGAACCATTACCGTAGCTGCTATCTTCCCCTTCTCCATCTTCCTCTGGAACTTTCTCGAGCACGCATTGCTTTGAAGCAAACTCAGGGAATACCAATGCGGGATCACCGAATCCGGAAGTCCTCCTCGGAGAAGGAGGAGGAGGAAGCGGCTCCGACATTGGAGCTCTGTTTTGGATTTCATCAAAATCAGATTTGTCTCTCTCTCAAATCCCAGAAAGACTGGTTGGAAGATAACTTCAAGGGTCATAAATCTCTTAACGGCAGATCAAGGCTGGCTCTTTCTTCCCAACAAATATGATTCGTTAATCTATTGTTGGTTTATTAACCCAAATTCAATGACCTAAAATTAGAAATCCCCGATTTTTCCTCTACCAGTTTTCTTCAATCAATTTCACATCAATCCCTCCGATTTTGACTACCAAACGACTTGAACACTTTCCATTCCATTAGAAACCTAAAAGACTAAGCAAAGATAGATCTGTCTTACGCACGATCAAAATTCCCAATATAAAAAAGTTGAAATCTGACTAACCGTGAGTCATAATCTTCCAAGTCTAGTTTGTAGCCGTCGCAGCGGCAGCGAATCAGGTATCCGGCGGCCTCCGGTGGAAATCTACGGCGAACAGTTGTCGTCGCCGGACTACCACTTCCTCCGATTTCATCGGGGACAACTTCTTCTATATCCTTTTCTAAAAAAAGAAAAAAGTTTTCGGATGTCCCTGGCTGCTAAAACGATAATTTTAGCCTCAAGGCTTATAAGGCTTAAATAAGGCTTAAATAAAATTAAATCGGTAAAGATTCGTTGAAAAACAGGGTAACTTAGTGGTTGCGAGCTCCATGATAATATTGGTATAACTAGAAGTATAACCAATAATACTGATATAATTGGTACTACTAGGGCGGTGAGTAAAACTGAGAATACTAGGATTACTTGTACAACTAGGGCGATGAGTTTTCATTTAAAAAAACTCAGAGATAGTTTCGTCTTTTTATTAAAATGAGGTTGATAGAGATTAGTAGGAGACATTATGGATTTAAAAATCTCTCATAAAGATATATGAGATGATTTCTCATTTCGTCGTCATTATTCTACCACTGCACCCATCTAATTCTGCAAACAAAATTCGAAATTGCGTTGGGCCTAGTCCATCCGTTACATATATTTTTTTGTTTTCCGACATTACAAAGTCTTTATTAATTAGTACAATTGGTGAAATAACCATTTTTGGATAAATCATCAAAAATATAGTTATGGATAAAAAAAGGCAAATAACCATGGGTTTGATTTTCTGACCGTTTTGGCCTTGTGACTAAGCATGACACTTGTCCTGTGAGAGAGAGAGCTTCGTGTACAAGCTTTAAGGATGTAACCTTTTATCCATGAAGAAAAATATACTTACTATACTATTTATTCTAACACCACATATGTCTACCCCAATGATTTTGTTTTTTTGCATAATTCGTATACTGGTAACTAGTTCAACATTGTATTAGTACCAAAAAAACACTGATTTTATTTCACGTCTAGCATGATTTGTATTTTGAAAAACAAACCCGAAGTTTTTTTTCATACGTCAATAACAGCACATGTAACGTAGGAAGTCTATTTTTTTCAATAACATAACAAGTCTATTTTTAAAAATCAAAGACATAACAAACCTACCAACTAAAAAATACAGACATTTCATACAAAGTGAAAA
Organism: Eutrema japonicum; assembly: GCA_030161315.1. NCBI lineage: Eukaryota > Viridiplantae > Streptophyta > Magnoliopsida > Brassicales > Brassicaceae > Eutrema > Eutrema japonicum. Next base: position 35,029,252 of record BSQW01000010.1, read on the forward strand.
AATAGTATAGAAGCATTCCTGCACTTTGCTCATCAATATATTAAACTATCATTTACAACATGTCAATACATTCGTCTCCAACTGAGAAACATAGACCTTCCATACTATTTTTTTTGCAGACCTTCTATACCAAAGGAAATGAAGCTCACGTGATACAAGAGCATCTAAGTGAAAGTGGTTCAAAGGAAATATAGACATTTCATACCAAAAGGAAATATAGACATTACATAAATATATAGTTATGTGCGGGAAGAATCCAGTTGATACAAAGTTTGAATCCAATGCACCAAAGCTAAGCACTAAATGATTTTCCTTAAAAAAAATAGACGTTCTATACACACATAGAAATTAGCAAATAGAAAATAACAAAATTTCATTTTAGAGAAGAGAAAATGACAAATATTTGTGCGCTTTTCTCATCCATATATATAAACCTTCCATACCAGGTCAAAAAATAGTACAAAAACTTTCGATGCGTTCAAAGAAAATATAGACATTTCATAACAAAAGAAAACAGACTAAGATCGTCTCAAGAAGATAGCAAAATAGTCTCAATTAGTCTCAACCAATAAAAAATAGCAAAATAGTCTCAATAACAAAGGAAAATAGGCTCAACCAAATTGCAAAATTGCAAAAATAGACGTTCTATACACATAAATTAGTCTCCAATATTGAAAACAAAAAATAGACGTTCTACACTAATAGACGTTCTATACAAATAGACGTTCTACACTAATAGCCGTTCTATACAAATAGATACTCTCTTCATGCGATCAGTATCGAGAAATTGTTTGACGGCCTACAACGATGGACTGAATATTGTGAAGTTGTAGTGATCGAGAAGGGGCTGACGAGCCATTGTCAAGCCCAGAATGGGGTGGTGGCACCGTTACTATTATTTGTCAAGCCCGGTATGGGTCGAGGCATGAGAATGAGGGCGGAGGTTCCTTGGGAATGTGAAGTAGATTTTCTAGGTTGATTGTTGTGAATAAATGAATGATTGTATTTAGGAATATTTAAACAATGTTATATAGTAATGTTAGCCATGTTATGTAGGTTGCTTGCGTGTGTCTAATATCTATATTATGTATACTCATTATTGCTATATCAAATGATGTGTCTAAGAATCTTGTGTGTCCCAAAAGCACATCTTTGTTGAGTATTCCCAAAATACTCATCCATCTTTCCATTTTCAGGTTTCGTTTAAGAGATCATTTGGCGTCGAGTGCAAGTCAAGTTATTTATTAAGATTTCCCCGGAATATAGTGTTTTAAAAAGGCTTAACAATTTGAATTGGTTAGGAGATTTGTTATATCAGCTGAAACGAAAACAAAGGAGAGGTACATAGCATAGACACTTCGTCTCCAACCTCTATAATTCCAAGTGAGTTATTTTTGGGTTTCTCTCTCTCTGTCTCCCTCTGTCTCTCTCTTGTCACCACTAAATTCTCTTTTTCTTCTTCTTCAGTTCTGCGTGATCTCTCTTTTGCTCGTAAAGAGTGACCGTAGCCATTGTATATTTGCGTTGTTTATTGAATGTTTGAGGGCACCGATCCCTCACCAGATATATTGGAAACTGGCTAAAACTGACTCAAACATTAACAAGTATATTGATCGGAGAGGCACACCTACCAATAACTTTCGGAAAAACGAAAAGCAAACAAGTGGAAATACAAGGAAGAGGGGAGTATATGTGGCTTTTTTTTGTAACATATGCAAATCATAAATGTGTTCTTACTAACAAATGTTTGTGCCAATTCAATAAAAGAAAAACACCTCAATTTAGTTAAAACCAAACCGAATTGAGTAAACTCTAAATTAACAAACTAAATGTATAAAATACTAAAACGAGTTATGATATTGTCCAATTTTAAAGACAACTAGATTCTACCCCGTGCGTCCGCACGGGAATTTTTTTTTTTGTTTACCAAATTTTGTAATATTTTTTTTTGTATTTAGATATAATTTGTTTTATAGATATAATTTTTCTAATAAGTGACAAAGATTTATTTTTGTGTTTAGATATAGTTTATTTTTGTAGATTTAAGTTTTTCTATTATTAAATATGACCGTGATTATAAAAATATAATTCTAAATCGTCCATTCATATTAATCCGAGAATGACCGCGATTATAAAAACATAATTCTAACCCGCCCGTTCATATTACCGTATAATATAAATATTTACTAATTTCAAATATTTAAAATTTTAGGCTGATATGATAAAAAAAAATATACAATAACATATCGTTTATCATGTCCGTCATTATGGGAATATTATTTAAATTTGAATATTTAAATTAAATCTAAATTAATATCCGGTTTATTATTTTGTAAAGAAACAACTGGTTTTATGATTTTTGATAATTAATCTAACATATATTTAAGGAAATACAAAAACAATCTAAATTAAAATTTGAATTTTTGGAATTATTTTTAAATATAAATTAAAATAATTTTTTTATGAATATTGTACTAAATTGACTTGTTTGGCAACTTAAATAGTAGTTATCCAAGTAAAGAATAACCTAATATGAAAGTTTTCATGTTTGGACACAAAAATGTATCTGTTTTAATTTAACTTGTGGTAGAATTCTTAATTTTGAATTTGAATAGAATAACTATTTCTGGTTTAGATTTTATGATAATAATTTTTTTAATAAATCTTTATTAATATAAAAGAATATTAACATAATCTGGACAATCTTACCAAGATTAGTTAGATTTGCATTTCGAATTTAGTTCTAAATTAAAAATTCCTAAAATTGTGTGATTCTTAAAATATTAATCATTTTATATATGTAAATAATAAATATTGAATCTGTATTAGTAACCGAATGTTGTTCATATGCATGATCAAATTTATGGTTGTGCAAATCTAATTAATAATATATTCATTTTTTCAGATTGAAAAATGTTCAATATTATAAATCTGATTGTATTAATAAGATTTAAATTTAGAAGTAAACATATTTTGTTATTAATTCTGAATATTTTGTTTGTAACTGTTGATGAAATCTTAGAAAATCTACATTAAATTCATTAATATTATCTTTCAATGAAAATTGTTAATTTTGAATATGTATCATTCAAAAAATTTTGATTATTAAATTATTTGGTATAGTCGAAATTCAAAAATTCAAAATAACTAATACTATTTTCGTAACAAAATAATAACAAAACTTTAAATTATTTTTGAAATATTTAATTTACATATTTTTGAAATAATCGATTTTATTTATAATTTTAAATATTTAATTTAATTTCTTTCATAGTCCGAATTTTTATAATTACGAATTAAAATTAATATATATATATAATGAGATTAATTAATTAAATAAATTAATCTTTAATTGAATTAGATTAATTAAATAAATTTTTAATTGAACAAAATTCAACTGTTTGGAAGTAGGGAATAGTTATCCACAAAAAACTAAAGTTTAAAAGTTATCCAGGATAAGAATATATTTATTTTCATTATTTCCTGTTTAGACACAAAATAACACTCTGTTTTAATAGATTAGATTTTCCACCCCCCTCCCCCTCGATTCTTCTTGATAAGTTTGCTTGAATATGGTTTAGGGTTTAGTTAACATATCGATCCAAACCTCCGCAATCAAACTTCTATATTCATGTAGGATGTAGTTATGTATTAAAACAAGATAACTATTTTTTTGAAAAAATATCCCAAAATTATTGAGCTAACAACCCCTACAAAAATCAATATTTTGGGTAAATACAGTAAATAATGAAACGTTATGATGCACAAGGATTGAAAGTGTGTTGCCGAATGAGATGGGTCTGAAAAACATATTGTTATCTTTTTTTTTATGCTCCCTCCGTTTCACGATAGATAATTTCTTAGGGTGAATTGTATCTGAGTGTGAAGATGCATTAACTGTTCTCAGTCGATATCTTGGAATCATCTCCGCTTCTATTGCTCGTGATCATCTGTGTCACAAGTTTATCACTCTTGAAAATGGGTTGTGTTTATTGCATCCATCAATCCTATGAGGGGTGTGTTTTGATCTATTTTAAAGCATTTTTTTCCTTTCTTTCTGTGTTGCCAAACTTATTTACGTCTTTATAAAATCCTTTGGTGGTATAAAGGAGAAATTCCCACTAAGTGATCGGAGAGGTAAGATACCTATAGACTAGTATATGCTAAAGCTTGTTACCATGCTGCTCTATCACCTCTTGAGTCAGTCCTTAGATTAGGGCTGGGCATTCGGGTATTCGGGTCGGTTCCGGGTCTTTCGAGTAGAGGGGTTTTGAATCCAAATAGGAACCGAAATGGTTTCGGTTCGTTTCCTCTCGGTTCCGGGTCGGTTCGGATCCGAGATTCAATAACCGAAAAAATTCGAAAAAATTCGGATCTTAATCGGTTCGGGTATTTGGGACCCGAAAACCCGAAAATATACCCGAAAATCCGAAAGTATACCCGAAAAATACCCAAAAATCCGAAAAAATATATTCGAAAACCCAAAAATATTTCCGAAACCCAAAAAATATACCCTAAAACCAAAAATATATTCGAAAACCCCCAAAAATATATCCGAAAAACCAAAAAAATACATCCAAAAACCCGGAAAAACTAAAAAATATATATATGGGTTCGGTTCTCGGGTACCCGATCGGTTCTCGGTTCCGGGCCGGTTCGGTTCCGGGTCTTTCGGGTAGAAGGGTTTTAGACCCATTTAGGAACCGATAGGGTTTCGGTTCGGATATTTCGGGTCGGTTCCGGTTCGGATTTTTGGGTCCGGGTAAAATGCCCAGGCCTACCTTAGATGAAGCCTATTGGTTGCTGTAAATATATAAATCTTTCTATTGTCTATCAAATTTGCTTTCTCTGTAAGATGAAACATGCAAGAAAAATAAAGACGTAAGTTTAGAGATTTTTTATAAAAAAAAATGATTGCAAGGCTATGATCCATGTATCATACAGTAGTGTTAGACAAAGTTTAGAGATTTTTTTTTTAAAAAGCATTAAGCATATGCTTAGGGGGGGTATTGGATCCAGAAATTTAATTGAATCTGAAAGAATTCAATTGAAGATATATCAATAGAATCTGACGTGTTTTAAAAGATTTGATGGAAGTTTTATTAACTTTTATTTTTAGATTTCAAAAGAATGCAAAAGAATTTGTTTCTAGATTTGAAAAGAATGCAAAAGAATTTTGAAAGGTACAAATTCTTCTAAATTCTATAAACTTTGATTGGTTATTTTTTGTGTAAGATATAATTATTTTATTAGAAAAATAAAATATTATTAAAATTTCCATAAATTGAAACAAAATTGAAAAAAAAAAAACAACAACAGCTACAAATGAGTTATAGCAATTTTATTTAATGCATAACAATATTTTAAGGATTTTCTAAACCAGTAGCATTTCTCCACATATCTTCAGCTATAGTTTTTCTCAAGATATTTGCGTTTTCTCTGTCTTGCTCTTGTGTCTCGAGAAGCTCCTCTCTATTAGCTTGATTGGTATTCTCTGTATTTTGTTGAGTGTTGACTTCAACGGAAAATTCACCTACATCTGAGCGACATTCTTTACGAAGAAAGTTATGCAACGCTGCACATGCTAATACTAATCCAGCTTGTTTCTCGTAAAAAAAAGGAGGTGCGGATTTAAAAATCGCAAATCGAGATTTAAAAATTCCAAATATCCTTTCGATTACATTTCTCAAACTAGCATGGCGAAGATTGAATAACTCAGCTGCAGTGTTAGGATCACGTCCTTCGCCAACCCATTCTTGTAGATGATAACGAACACCACGAAATGGAACCAAAAAATTAAGTCGATTTGCATATCCACAATCAACTAGATAAAATTTCCCTGAATGTTTAGATGATAAGATATTAATAATAATTAGAGATATGATATATAACTTAATTTGTAATTTTTTTACCTTCTGGTACGTGGAAATTGTTTGTCCTTCTAGTTAAAGCATCACTTAGTACTCTTGAATCGTGTGCCGAACCTTCCCAACCACTAAGAACATATATGAACTCCAAGTCAAAGTTACATACAGCTAAAACATTTTGTGATATTACTCCTTTTCGATTACGGTAGCTTGCCACCTCACGTCCAAAAACTCTTGCTGGTATATGTGTACCATCTAGAGCCCCAACACAATTCTGAAAGAAAAAAAAATGATTAATTAGATTTTGAAAAAATAATAAAATTTAAATAAAACTAGAGATGAAATAATGTACCTTAAAATATGGATAAAATCGTGTACTTTCTCTGATTTTCATTGGCACTAAACCATTTGGTTTCACCATTTGACTTGGAGCTATTACAAGTATAGCTCTTAAAATACAATTAAAGCTAGTGCTTACTGCAAACTTGGATCTTTTAAAAGTGTCCTTAACATAGCAATATCTCGAATTTTGCCCAACCGTAAGCATAAAAATAGCAAGCATCTCTTCGACAGATATGAATCTTGTGTCTTGTAAACCAACTTTCTCTCTGAGTATTTTAGATAACTTCAAAAACACATCTGGAAACATACGGTACAACACCCGAAAATGTTGAGGATCTTCTTTTAATACCTTTTGTATGTATTCTCCTCCGAGCCTTGTGATTGGTCGACGAATCGGCCTTTCAATAAAACTATCACCCATGAGTCGTGAGTTTTGAAATTGAGCTAATATAGCCACCATCACCACCATTAGAGATATGTTTGCGTCAAAATCATCATTTTCTGTTCGTTCATTATCTTTTCTCGTGTCTTCTTCTTCATAAAAATTTTGATCCATCATAAGATAACCTGTTAAAAAACTTAGCAATTAGAATCCAATATAATACATAACAATAAATGAACAACGAATGAAAAGAACTATATGATGAATAATTGATTTACGAAGTATGGATGTTGTGGTTTTCTTCTACTTTTGTTTAAATGATTTTCTTTTGCTCTGAAAAGATACACACTATGCAAGGCTATATATAAGATCAATTTTACAATTTTACGTAACAAGTTTTCAAATTTCAAATATTTTAATCTAATTATATACTATCTTTTAGGGATTCTATGATATTGATTGACTACAAACAATACTATTTTTAAGGGATCGTATGATAGTTGTTGACCAAAATTATCAAACAGTTTTTATATTTAAAAAAATGTCATTGATTTTATTAGTTTTCGTTTATTTCGATTAAGCATGAAACCACAATTAGAACTAAGGATCTTCAAGGTGTTCCTCTATACAATGGAGGAGACAAATGAGCATTTCAAAGAACCATAGTTAAGCACGTTGGTATCTCCCTCTTATATCAAACCTCTAACTGTAAAAAGCCTTTCTTTATAAGAATCATAGACAACATTATTCTCCAACCTTAGCTTCGTGTATGAATCAGTCCAAGAAGATGAGGACATAACCAAGTGATTCTATATCATCCATCCGACTTTGCTCGATCCCTAGGTGAGTCCCAATAATATTTTATTCTCCCTGTATGGGATATGTCTGTGGGTTGAGCTGTCTATATATTTCTTAGCCAAGCCAAAGTCTAATGTAGAATGGTTTATTCAAAAATGAAACTTTTATTAACTTGAAATTCCGAAATGAAACTTTTATTAACTTGAAATTCAAATGACATAAGACATTATTTGCCGAAAAAGCAGAACATACAAAAATAGTAAACTGAAACAATTATTCAAATTCATCTTCAATTTTATTAGATGCTTAGCTAAAAGCCTAATCCTAGGTGTTATGGCAAATCCAACCCAAGCGTTCTTCAACCGACATGCTAACAAATACGTCTTTCATCTTCAACGTGTGAATCTTGGTTACTGCATCATAGCGGATATGCTCTTCCAAGTCAGGAATCTCTTTAATAGCATCCCAAACATTATTCTTCTTTTTCTCAGTTTCTCCTAACTCAACTTCTCTTTGATGCCTTTGTTCTCTTTGTTGAATAAGATTTATGAGTTTAGTGCTAACTCCAATCATTTCAGTTAGTACCTTTTGAGAACGATCACCATGATTAGGCGACTCTGCTGGATCTCCATTACCATTGGCTTTAGCTCTCTTCCTAGAAGGTAGCTTTTCTTTAGGAGTTTCATATGCTGTTTCGTTAGCCTCGCAGACATTCTCCATATGATTCACATCTTCTCTTTCTTGAACCTCATTTTCAACTTCAAAAGTTGGAGCATTTGTATCACCACCTAGTCCAAACACATTGTTTCCTCTTGCTATAGCACTTTCAAAAATGATTTGTAAATCCTCAAAGTCGTCGAAAGTGTTATCCCGCATGTATTCATGATTTGGATGTCCCTGGCAAAATGTTATATTTCATTAGTAAAAGAAAATATTTGTGAAAATTAATGGAAATTTTAAAGAGATTAAAAATTACCTTAAAATATTCTTCCCACACTTCATCTGAAGCTGTGAATTGTTTTGTGATGGGATCCCAACCAAAACCAGAGCTACATCGGAGAAGTTCTGCATAGCTTTGATATTCCTTTTTCAAAGATTTCATTCGATTCACATAATTCTTGTACTGCACCCGAGTTTTTTATTTAGAACCGGCAGTATCCTCGTCTCAATCGTTGATTTGCTTATGGAACCATTTGAGTCACGCCATCCCCGTTTGATACCATCAACCAGTAAACATTTCAACAATTGACTCTCCTGGGATGTCCACAGAAAATATCCACCTTTTGCTTTTTTTGGTTGCGAAGTTTCTCCGGTTTCCATTCTAATTTGAAAAAAATATTCATGAATACATTTATTACATACATGTGCGCAAATAATTCAATATATATAATATATGTATATGATATAACATATGAAAAACAATAATTAACAAACGTAAGACTTGTTTAAGAAAAATACAAAACAAATGATATGGAATACCAAAACTACTCATTTCAAGAATGCAAAAAACGATACCTTTTTCTCCTTGTGATATTGTTTTTTTGTTTGTTGCTTTGAGAACTGAGATATGCAATGTTATATATATAGGAGAGATGATATGCAATGCTATTTAAAATAATACTATTTTGTAGGGATTTTATGATATATGGTTGACTATAGAAATTATAACAAGAAATTCAAATACTATTTTGTAGGGATTTTATGATATATGGTTGAATATAAATTTTAAACATTTGAAATGCAAATACTATTTTATAGGGATTAGGATATATAGTTGACTATTTTACGACATATGGTTGATTAAAAATTTATAGTGACCAATAATTTGAAAGATCTTGCAACAAAATCATCACAACATAAAAAGCACAAGGATATATAAGGGTATATAATGATACGACATAAGTATATATTCCCTCCAAATCACACCATAAAAGCACGGATTTGACTCCTTACATTTTTACAATAATTTTCTATTAAATTCTTTGTAAATGATGTTACCACCAAATCCACCAAATATTGAATAACACAGATATTTAATAGAATTATAAAACTACTAGATTGAATAACAGTAAAATTTAAAGTAATTTGAAAGAATGACTACAAATACCTAATCCAATAACACATACATTTAAAAGAATTGATGGAATACTTCATTGAATAACACAAGAATTTAATAGAAACCTTAATTCCTTCAAATTCAATTAAATTTCTGGATCCAATACCCCCCGATACAAGAGGAAGATAAATAATAAGCTAAATGAAGATCCAAACATTTGTGAGTCTATGTTCTCTGATATCATGATAACATCAAGTCATCAACGTCCACAAAGTCATCATGATAAACGAAACAATTTTGCTAACCAAGTATAACATGTAACAATGCGTACTATAGGTGTTCTGGTCGAACACAAAGCTCCGATTTCGTCTTTATCATTCGATTGCTTATGAGACTTAACCCGAGAATGTCCATCCTTAATTTGTTACACCTGGTTTACTTGTCGCGGACCCCACCTTGCATCGCAATACCTCTCAGGTAAATATGTTGGTAGTTTTTCCAAAGTGTATCGAAACCTGAAGACTCGAGTGACTTTGACTAATGACATTTGTATAACTTTTTAATTAATGAATGTATTTCAGGACAGTTTTGAACGTTTTGGGTATTTTTGAGTAAAATCCAAATTAAATTTGAAAATTTCTAGCTTAATTTGAGAGGTTAACAACCCATCGCAAAAAAAAAAAAAAAATCCACGTGATTGACCCACATTTTTCTTGTTCTTCTTTTTGACACATTCGTTTTTTTTTTTAAAACACATTATTCACTTAATTGGTTTTATTGAAAAATTCAGAAAAGTAGATTCAAAAATGGAATTGCATTCATTCATATAAGTCATAAGTTTTCTAACAACTTTATCCGTTAGACGTTTCTCTTCTTCAATCGGCAATTATCTAATTATACCCTTAAATGAGAGTTATTTATGATATTTTTCTTCATCAGTTTGATGGATAAAACTATTCAGATTCAACACAACTTCGTGCACGATTATTTCATATCCATGAAAGATATAACATGCCAGTCATCATCCTCTTGGTTGACATAGGAAGATCATCCGGTTGATCATATGCAAGGTCAGTGCAAGCATCATAAAAAAATTATTGGTTAGACAGGAATGTCTTGTTTTATTGAGATCTTCTCCATGACATCATCTATGTGTGTAGGAGAGAGATATAAAGAGGAATTTTCTCGGGATTTGAGATGAGGGTGAACGAAATTGGGTCTGATTTGAAAAAAATTGAGTTGAGAGAGAGAGAGAGAAATTAGGGTAGGGATTTCGCCTTTTGAGATATTTATGTGCCTTTTCACATGTATCAATAGGTCTTATGCTAATTGTTGTGTTGCAATCGCCTTGTGCATCAGAAGTGATTGTAATCACCAATTTTGTCGACATTGTCTCATAAACTATGTTGAGTTTACGGTTTCTTTTCGGAGAACTCTTCCGACCTAGTGCAATTTGTCAAATCTATTTCCTAAACCCTGGTCTGATTTCACACTCTCTTCCACTGGGAACATCCACTTCATATATCCAGTTTCTTCAAAATGATTTGATATCAAACCGGCCCTCTACTTTCTCAATAGGTAAGTAATGTAATATATTTCATAAGACCGTTCGAGAGAGAAAGAGAGAGAGTCCTCCGCTGCCGTTTCCGACGGCGGCCTCCGCCGAATCCGATGGGGAAGCATAAAAATTCACCGCCGAAACTTCTCCCCTTGGTGTTAGCTAAGATCCGTGCCCAGCAAAATCCATTGTTTCGAGTTTCTTCCGGCCATGGCGAACCTAAGCCCGTCGAAGGTTTGTCTTCTGAGGTGAAGCCTCGGGTTCTTGTCGAATCTGCTCCGACTGCTGCAGGGTCTTCTTCGTTGGGCTCCTCTGCCCATAAATCTCAGTCTCCTGCTTCAGATCCGACATCCCCTGTTTCCATATTTGCGAACCAGGTTCAGTTCCCAAAATCTCCTACTTCGGTAGCGGAAGCAACAAGGGCGTCAAAACCATCCTGGAGGGAAATAGTCTTAGGTCCCTCGACCATAATGTCTAAGAAAGGAACTCCGTTTCTCTTGAAGTCTGGTGAATTGTGTGTAAAAATCTCAAATACAGTTATCGAGCGTAACCAAAGCAAGTGGGAATCTTTCATCATCGGGCAATTTCACGGTAATCTTCCTTCACATGGCCTCTTCATGCTATTCTGAATGGAATTTGGAGCTTCAAACTGAGAGATATTACCCTGTCAAAGATTAGGCCGAAATCTGTGCTCATAAAAATACCAAATCCAGCAACCAGGAAGAGGGTTCTGAGTCAAGCAATGTGGCACATCGAAGGGCAAACTATGTTTGTGGCTGACTACACTCCAGGATTGAGTCCGGCTATGCCTGAGCTCACTGAGGCACCAGTCTGGTTGGAGTTGCGAGGAGTTCCGCCTCATTTCTTTTCAGAGGAAGGTCTTGAACATGTTGCATGGCTAGTTGGAGATCCGATGTTTGCTCACCCATCAACCTTGAACCTCACGAACCTGGAAGTTGCCAGCTGATATGCTCAATTTAATACCCTAAAGTACTAAAGCAGTTGTAATAGTATAGCTAGGGGTCGAACCACAGAAGACTCACAGAAACGCACAATAGATTCTATAGTGTCGAATTACGCTAAGCCAAACAGTTGTAATTAAAAGCAGTGCAGAAATTAAAAGAGTTGTAAATCAATTGAGAAATATAGGCTCAGGGTTTTTCTCAGGAAATCAGTGAATGCAGACTAACTAACTAACAGGATTCAGATTTAGCGCAGTTCTTGAACTCAAATCACTAAAATATAGCTAACCAACTCTCGTTGCGAAAACTATCTAAATCTAAATCTTAAGAATTCCAAATCTCTTTGCGAATCCTAAATTCTAAATCAGCTTTAATATCAGGTTTGGTATGTTCACAAATCAATTAAACCAAATCTCTTTGCGAATAATCAATTTGCTCACCTAGGTTCTATCAGGTAATTAATCGCACTCTCGTACCTAATCAATTATCCTAAGATCTAAGTTCCAGATTCGTCAACCTAGAATTAGCTATGAACACAACCTAAGGTGAAGAACTAATTCAGATGGTGAATCCTCAACAGATAATTAAACTAGCATTCAAAGAAACCCTTTATGAGAAAACCCTAAACCTAAGGTGGATCTACTCAGACATGGAGAATGAAACAATCAACATGTTTGAATAAATCATCAATAGAATAGAAAGAAGGGTTTAGAGATCTGATCTCGGACGAAGGGAGATTCAGACTTGTCTCTCTAAAACCAAAGTAAAATCAAACTATAAAATAAAGCATAAAAAGGCATGAAAAGGCATAGCCTAAACAATGGCTGTAAAATCCTATTTATAACCTAAATCACGATTTGGGGCCTTCTTGTAATTATCAAAGTCTTCTGGGCACTTTTTGCAATTCTTCAAACTTCATTAAGTCGCGACTTTGAAATCTGCTTCGATTGGTATCGATCGATACCAGGGGGTATCGATCGATACTTGACGTGAATTCGAGTAATTTAGCCAGCAGGCTTCAGTTTCGCTCCAGAATGTTCCATAAACTCCAATATCTCCAAGAATACTCCAAATGTGCTAAAACCTGTAAAGGACTCTAAAAGACTCCAAAATACTATAAAGACTCTATAAAAAGGACTTATATCATGGCTTAAATAGGGTAAAAACCATGATATATCAACTCCCCCAGACTTAGACTTTTGCTTGCCCTCAAGCAAATAGAAGACTAAACAGAGAAAGAGGTTTGAAAACGCGGAGACTCACCTGTTCATGAATCATCGAAATGACCTTCTTTCCAAGCACCCAAATGTTACTTGATCAGCTTTTGATCTAACCACCATGTACTTCTCCGTAGACATTCGTAGCTTTTCCAGACTCCACACATTATCCCACAGCATTGTTCAAGTAAAACCTTCATCGCCAGTTTCATCGCTGCAACTAATATTCAAGAACCTTCTAGACTCTTTACCAGACAATATCATGACAAAGGAACCACCCTTTTTCACACTTTTTGTATCAATTTCTCTCCCCCAGACTTATTTCTTATTATCTTCTTATTATTTTTTTTCTTTTTTTTTTTTTTTTTTTTTTTTCTTTTCAGCTTTGCATATACATATCAAGGTATGAGACGCGAGTACTGATGGTGTTTGCCACCAAATCCCCGGTTATTCCCTCTCAATGTATCAAAGGATGTAGGCGAATAATGGCATCATAGGAAAATCCTAGCCTCGCTTCCAATCCTTTGTGTGATCATCCCCTCTTAAGTAGAATAATGGGATCGCTGGAAATTTTCCTAACCCTCTACTCAGAAGAAAATCATTTCAATCTTTTATGCTCTTAATCTATCAACTTATTTCAGGGGAGAGAGATACCATAACTCTAAACACATGGGTTCCTTTATCAGATATGAATGATGAATCAAGCTCTATGAACACTAACCACATTGATGAAGTGCAAAAATTTGGCTCAGGTTTCAGAAGAACTCTACTGGAGACATGGATGTTTTCTAGTCAACTGGTCAGCCTTTGGATTTTTCATTAGTCGACCTAGAACTGATCCTGTAACACTGTGCACTCAAAAACAAAATCAAATCAATAGGTTCAAGCACAGGATCATCATCTCCAACAAATTTTGACTCAATAAAACAGTTTTGACTCGATAAAACGACTGACTCTAAGAAAAACGAAAACAATGTCAGCAGACACCTCCCCCAGACTTGAACAACACTGTCCTCAGTGTTATCTAGCCTAGAGTCAGTGAAAGAAACAAAGAAAAAGGATAGAACGAAGAGAAACAAGAAATTACCTTCCTGGAATAGCGAGTGTCGATCGACACACAGCATGGTATCGATCGATACCATGCTTAGATCGACTTTGTGAATTTTCATCCGCGATTGGTGTCGATCGATACCATAGGGGTATCGATCGATGCTTAGGCGATTTCGAGTTGCTCCTTGTTCATCCTGACACAGACTCAAAACAAACGAAAATAAAAATTTAAACGAATCAAAAACAGACTCACAAGTGGGTTGCCTCCCACCAAGCGCTCGTTTAACGTCAATAGCTTGACTGTAACGCCCTTCAGGCTGGATAAGAGTGAGAGCTTGCACCAAAACAGGCTCCATCACTTGACATTACTAGCTTCAGCGTTCTGCTTAGCATGCTGTCCACAAATTCCTGCCCTTTCTCTTTCAGCTCAGAAGTAAGAAGGACTCTGGCCTTGGAGAATGGCTTCAAGGCTCCCTTGCATTTGACCTTGTAATCAATCGAATTCCCATCACACTTCTGAGGAATCAGAGTGACATGGGGATTCTCGACCTTTTTGTTCTTGGCCTTCTTCTTCTTTGTTGCCTTAGTCTTCTTCTTGGGGATGTTGGGCGGTTCAGCTGGAACGTCTGTGACAGTAGGCTCATCAGGAGGCTCTTCCAGAAGATCAATTGCTAGCGACTCTCCTGTGATAACCTTGATGCTAGAGGCACGTGTGGGAATACTCCTAGGTGGAATGACATCATAGTAGACATCACCGTCAATGTAAGAGAAAGATAGTCTCTTATTAGGTGTGTCTATGATCGCGCCTGCAGTAGCCATGAACGGTCGTCCCAGGAGTATAGGCATACGAGATATCGCACCCATCTCCACAACCTGAAAATCAGTAGGCACCAGACAGTCTCCTACTTGGACTAGCAAACCAGCGATTTCACCATATGGAAGTGAGGTGGAATCGTTTGCAAACGTGATAGATGTCTTAGGAGATAGAATAGTAGCCCCCAACTGCTCTGCAATTGCCTTTGAGATGACATTGACACTAGCCCCTGAGTCGACAAGAGACTCTTTGAAATTAACTCCTGAGATGGAGCATGGAACAGCGAATTTCCCTGGGTCTTCCCTCTGTGTCAATTTCCGTGGTTGTAGTGAATTGCGAACTCTTTCTCCTATCACCTCACGTGATTTCTTGGCTTCTGGTTCTTTCTGAGAGGGGTATCGATCGATACCAGGTAGGGTATCGATCGACGCCATGCGATTTGAATCGTTTCTGACAGGTACATCTTCATCAGAAAGAAGCTCCACGTTCGGGTTATCCAGCATATACTGTAGTCTAGCAATCTCCCATTCCTCCCTTGTCAGCTTAGGAACCATAGGATAAGGCATCCTGGTTACATACACTCGTTCTGCAACGACCTTAGGCACCACAGTAGAACTCTCTGTTGGCTCCTCAGAAATCATCTTAGTATCGACCGATACCAATGGGGTATCGATCGATACACGGGTGATTGAATCCATTCTAGCAGACGTCTGGGCTGGTATCGATCGATACTGGGGAGTATCGATCGATGCTTGTGCGATTTCAGGAATGGCTTCGAGATTTTCTGCACGTAAGCTGATGGCATTGACGTGTGCATTGTGTGATTGAACCGCCTTTCCCTTGGAATTTGCTGCAGTCTGAGCTACTTGCGTCTCCAGCATCCTGTGGCTCGTATTTAGTGCCTCGATCCTTCCACTCAAATCGGTGTACATGGTGTCCATCTTACCATTGAAGGTGGCTGTCATCTTCTCCTGCCCTTGAACCAGGTGTTCAAGCATAGCCTCAATCTTACTCTCAGGAGCTTTGGGTGGTGGGGATTGGTACCCTCCTTGCTGAGCATTGTTGGTGAAGTTTCGATTGGAGTTGTATCCGAATCGCTGACCCTGAAAACCAGAACCACCAATGTAGTTAACATCTTCCACTTCATTCTCAGCAGCGAAGTGGACGGCCTTTGTTGTCTTTCCCAGCAGAAGACTGTGCATAGAATCCAGCTGAGCTTTCACTTCAGCGATCTGCGACCCATCCTGATTACCAGCCAGCCTCTTGCGCTCGAAATCTGCGCTCTTGGTGCTACTGCTAGAGGCAAAGTTCTCAATCAACACAATAGCATCCTCAGGATATCTGGTGTTGAAATTACCATTGCTCGAAGAGTCCAGACCCATCTGATATCTCCAATCTACTCCTCTGAAAAAGATACCCAGCAGCTGCACATCAGAGTATCCATGATGTGGACAATCTCTCTGATACGATCTGAATCTTGTCCAAGCAGCCTTGAACGCCTCAGTAGGTCCTTGAGAAAAAGTGGATATCTTATTTCTCAGATCTTCAGATCGCCCGTCATCAAAGAAGTTAATCAGGAAGGCTCTCTTGGTGTCCTCCCAATTAGTTAGCGATCCAGGAGATAGCTGCCTCAGCCAGTAAGTAGCTTCTCCACCCAGAGAGTAGGGGAAGAGCTTGCAGAAGAGATAGTCGTAGGACACTCCATTGCTCTTGATGCTAGTGACCAAGTCCTCGAATTTCTCTACATGGTCCATTGGATGTTCATGAGGAAGACCATGGAAGAGATGCTGTCCTACTAGAGTGTAGTAAGCAGGTTTCAGCTCGAAGTCATTCCTCTCATAAGCAGGAGGACGAATCGCTGACCGATTGGCGAAAAACTGCTCTGGCCTGTTGTACTCACCAATTGTCTGAGCTCGAACACCTGCAGCATTGCCAACGTTGGCGCGCCCAGCTGGCGCAACAATCTCAATAACAGGAGCAGGGACAACGATGTTTCCAGCTTCATCAAGTCGTTGCCCTCTCTCATTACACACATGACCCTCTTGGTCTCTCAGAATTCCAGCTTCATCAGCTCTTAAAACCACTGGGTTGTTCATCCCTGATGTTTGCTTGGTCTTTCTGTTTGTGCGTTCCACAAGCGCTAGCTGTTCCAGTGATAGTCCAACTAGCTGAGTGCTCTTGTTGCTTCTGGTTTCACGAACAGGCATACACCTGCAAACAAAACACTAGGCAAAGCACGTAAGTAACCAGAAAAATACGTTGAGTATCGATCGATACCAAGTGGTGTCGATCGATACCAAAAAAGAAGTCGCCGGAGTATCGACCGATACTACAGAGTATCGATCGATACCGACGAACTTAGTCGAAATTCTAAACTAAAATCTAATGGCGAATTGAGTCCCCGGCAACGGCGCCAAAATTGATATGCTCAATTTAATACCCTAAAGTACTAAAGCAGTTGTAATAGTATAGCTAGGGGTCGAACCACAGAAGACTCACAGAAACGCACAATAGATTCTATAGTGTCGAATTACGCTAAGCCAAACAGTTGTAATTAAAAGCAGTGCAGAAATTAAAAGAGTTGTAAATCAATTGAGAAATATAGGCTCAGGGTTTTTCTCAGGAAATCAGTGAATGCAGACTAACTAACTAACAGGATTCAGATTTAGCGCAGTTCTTGAACTCAAATCACTAAAATATAGCTAACCAACTCTCGTTGCGAAAACTATCTAAATCTAAATCTTAAGAATTCCAAATCTCTTTGCGAATCCTAAATTCTAAATCAGCTTTAATATCAGGTTTGGTATGTTCACAAATCAATTAAACCAAATCTCTTTGCGAATAATCAATTTGCTCACCTAGGTTCTATCAGGTAATTAATCGCACTCTCGTACCTAATCAATTATCCTAAGATCTAAGTTCCAGATTCGTCAACCTAGAATTAGCTATGAACACAACCTAAGGTGAAGAACTAATTCAGATGGTGAATCCTCAACAGATAATTAAACTAGCATTCAAAGAAACCCTTTATGAGAAAACCCTAAACCTAAGGTGGATCTACTCAGACATGGAGAATGAAACAATCAACATGTTTGAATAAATCATCAATAGAATAGAAAGAAGGGTTTAGAGATCTGATCTCGGACGAAGGGAGATTCAGACTTGTCTCTCTAAAACCAAAGTAAAATCAAACTATAAAATAAAGCATAAAAAGGCATGAAAAGGCATAGCCTAAACAATGGCTGTAAAATCCTATTTATAACCTAAATCACGATTTGGGGCCTTCTTGTAATTATCAAAGTCTTCTGGGCACTTTTTGCAATTCTTCAAACTTCATTAAGTCGCGACTTTGAAATCTGCTTCGATTGGTATCGATCGATACCAGGGGGTATCGATCGATACTTGACGTGAATTCGAGTAATTTAGCCAGCAGGCTTCAGTTTCGCTCCAGAATGTTCCATAAACTCCAATATCTCCAAGAATACTCCAAATGTGCTAAAACCTGTAAAGGACTCTAAAAGACTCCAAAATACTATAAAGACTCTATAAAAAGGACTTATATCATGGCTTAAATAGGGTAAAAACCATGATATATCACCAGCCACAAAAAACAAGGAGAAATACTTAATTGGGAGTGAGGAGGTCAAGTTTACTCAGATCTCTAACGACAAGAAAGCGAGAACAAAACTGCGAGGCAAGGGCAAGGATGTCAAGTTGGTATCCTCTTCCTCGGGCTCGGGTCTAAGCTCTTCTTCTTCCTCAGAATCCTCGGATGAAGAGGGCCCTGTTGAGTCTGAATCCGAATGCCCGTCAGCAAATGATGAAAGTCCAGAGGACACATCAAAGTTTATTAAGGTTCTCTCTTCTAAAGAGCGTAAGAAAGGAAAAAATACATCGTAGAAGGGCCCCATGTATAAATCTAATCATTAATGATTGTAGACACCTTTTGTTGGAACATCAGAGGCTTTAACAATAGTATTAAGCGTAGTAGCTTCAGGAAATGGCTAAGGCTGAGTCGACCCTTTTTTGGCAGCCTGATTGAGACGCGTGTGAAGATTCACAAATCTCAAAAGTACATTCAATCTTCTTTTCCAGGATGGAATTTTGCAGGAAACTATGAGTATGCAGAGCTAGGCAGAATATGGGTGGTTTGGGATCCATCAGTTCATCTATCAATCCACTCGAAGTCAAGCCAGATGATTACTTGTATCGTGAAGCTGCCTCAGTCTGCGGAAGAGTTTGTTATCTCTTATGTCTATGCAGTGAACTGCAAGTATGGTAGGAAGGCGCTATGGGAGGAATTAGGGGGTTTGGCTATTGATCCGATTATCTCCGCAAAGCCTTGGGCAGCTTTAGGAGATTTCAACCAAACTATCAACCCTTTGGAGAACTCGCAGGGAGGTACGCGAATCTCTGGCGGAATGGCTGATTTCCGAGATTGTTTAAGGAATGCAGGATTATTTGATCTTTCTTTTAGAGGACGTATTCACACCTGGTGGAATAATCAAGAAGCAAACCCCATAGCCAAAAAGCTTGACAGGGTGCTTATCAATGATAATTGGCAGCTGACTTTCCCTCTGTCTTATGGGCATTTCGGAGACATGGGAGTTTTAGATCATTGTCCGGCTACGATAGTTCTTGGTTCCCTTAAAAGATCAAAGAAGCCTTTTAAAGTGTCTCATTTTCTTCTTCTCCATAAGGAGTTCATTCCTAGGGTCGCTTCTCACTGGCATAATGCTCATCTCTCGGGAACAACAATGTTTATTCTTTCTAAGAAGCTCAAGTCCCTGAAGGCTGTTGTTAAGGATATTAACAGAATTCACTATTCCGATCTGGAAAACAGAGTGAAAAAGGCTCACGAGATGCTCATCTCTTGCCAAAACACTCTGCTTTTAAACCCTACCCCTCAGCTGGCCAGGATCGAGAAAGAAGCACATTCTACTTGGGTAAAGTTAGTTGAGGCTGAGGAGAGATTCTTATTTCAAAGGGCTAGAGTTAATTGGTCAGATTGTGGGGATAGTAACTCAGCCTTCTTTCATCGTGTTGTGGCTGCAAGAAGATCATTTAATCAAATCCATTATTTGATTAATAACGAGGGTGAGAGGCTTGAGGATATGAAAGAGGTTCAAAATCACAGTGTGGAATACTTTGAGGAGTTGCTTGGTAATGAATCTCCAATCCTTTCTGAGGAGGACAAGGAGGCTATCAGATGGCTAACTCCCTTTCGTTGTACTGATCATACTAAGGAGATGCTAGTTGCTTCTGTTTCGCCTGAGGATTTTAAAGAGAAGCCTTCAACCTGCCTCCTAATAAGTCACCAGGTCCTGATGGTTATACAGGAGAATTTTTCAGGAAATGTTGGGATGTCATAGGCCCCGACCTTACGGCTGCAATTCAAGATTTTTTCTCCTCGGGACAGATTCTGAGACAATGGAACTCAACATCGATTACTCTTATCCCAAAGAAGCAAGGGGCAGAGAAACTTGGAAATTTCAGGCCGATATCCTGTTGCAATGCAGTGTATAAAATTATTTCGAAGATCTTGTCTAGAAGGCTGCAAATCCTTCTCCCTGGTATGATCTCCCCTTCTCAATCTGTTTTTGTGAAAGGAAGACTGTTGGTGGAAAATGTCTTGTTGGCTACTGAGTTGGTGCAGGGGTTTAACGGGAAGAATGTAACTCCAAGAGGGCTGCTTAAGGTCGATATTCGCAAGGCTTTTGATTCAGTTAGCTGGAACTTCATCCTGCATATTTTTGAGGCAGCAGATTTTCCACATGAGTTCATTAACTGGATTGAAAAATGCATCTCTACTCCTTCTTTTTCAATCAATGTGAATGGTGAACTGTGTGGTTTCTTTAAGGGCAAGAGAGGATTGAGGCAAGGAGACCCTCTGTCTCCACCACTTTTTTTTATTGCCATGGAAATATTTGCTTCTCTTCTGACCTCAAAGTTCGAAGATGGAAATATTGGATATCATCCTTTGGCAAGGGACCCGAAAATTTCACACTTATCATTTGCTGATGATTTGATGATCTTCTTTGACGGGTCAATGTCCTCTCTTCAAGGTATTGCTTCTACTCTAGAAACCTTCCAACATCTCTCTGGATTAGGACTTAATAAGGAAAAATCTGCTTTGTTCCACGCTGGTTTGAACTTGGAGGAAGCTGGTTTACTAAATAGTTCTGGGTTCAACTGCGGTTCTTTCCCAATCCGGTACCTTGGGCTTCCTCTCCTAAGTAGAAGATTGCAGATTTCAGATTATTCTCCTCTAATCGACAAGATCAAAGAGAAATGTACTAGCTGGACAGTGAAGTGTCTTTCCTATGCAGGGAGGCTCCAATTGATTTCCTCAGTAATCTTCAGCCTGGTAAACTTCTGGTTATCAGCCTTTGCTCTTCCAAAAGGCTGTATTAAGGAGATTAATAGGATTTGCAGTTGCTTCCTTTGGTCTGGTGATATTACGAAGAGGCCTACAACAAAGGCTTCCTGGAGTTCAGTTTGTCTTCCAAAGGATGAAGGAGGATTGGGCCTAAGGAACTTACTGGTTTGGAACAAAGCACTTAACTTGAGGTTGGTTTGGCTTCTTTTCTCTAGTTATGGGTCTCTTTGGGTCGCGTGGAACAAAGAACATCTGTTGAAATGCACAAACTTTTGGCTGGCAGAAGAGAGAGCCAATCACTCGTGGATTTGGAAATCACTCCTTTCTTTGAGACCTCTCGCCAAGCGTCTCATTGGATGTGTCATAGAAGATGGTGCTTCAGCGAGTTTTTGGATGGATAACTGGCTCCTTCACGGGCCTCTAATTGATTTTATTGGCTCTGATGGGCCGCAGAAATTGAGTATTCCTTTAGACTCTAAAGTCCGCGACTCGGTTAACGATGAAGGGGGCTGGAGACTTCCGTCCTTGAGATCCAGGAATCCAGCTATAAAGACCCTTCGAGCCACGCTTCTCTTAACAACCCAGCCTCATCCCTCTCGAGACTCCGATATCTACTCGTGGGGAATGGAAGGAGCAAGGGGAACCAGCTTTTCTGCAAAGAAAACCTGGGAGTTCCTAAGGCCTCAAAGGCAATTGGTTGGATGGCTTAAGGCTGTGTGGTCGAAGCATGCTGTCCCTAGGCACGCGTTTATTTTCTGGACTTCGCAGCTTGACATGCTACCAACAAGAGCTCGTCTTCAGTCTTGGGGAATGAATATTCCAGATTCATGATGTCTTTGCAACTCCCATTCGGAAACAAGAGACCATCTATTACTACACTGTAGTTTCTCGGCTCAGGTATGGCAACTGATTCTCATCAGGCTTGGCTCTCCAAGCTTGCTCTTTCTGAATTGGAAGGCCCTTACGGACTGGATGATTTCTCGCTCGCGACGGGTCTCAAGGATTCTGAAATGCTTAGCTGCCCAAGCAACGGTTAATTTCCTCAGGAAGGAGAGGAACAACAGATTGCACAATGCAACCTCCCTTCCGCTTCATACTGTCTTCAAGCAGATTGATAGATCGATTCGTGACTCTCTTTTGGCCCGTCTCTCCCGAAAACGATGCCAAGACCTGCTATCCCAATGGTTCACCCATAGCTAGTGTTAAGCTCTAAGTTTCTTTTCATTTGTATAGTTTCATCCTGGCTTTTTATTTTTTTTGAACCTCTGAAGCTGCCTGTTATTAAGCCTGTATAACTCTTGTTCTTTTTTGGTAATATATTCACATTTTATCCCAAAAAAAAAAAGTAATGTATAACTTTGTTTTTTATTTATAACTTTGCATTGTCATATTCTCTTTGCTATTTGATTTATATCCTTTTTGTTTTGTCATTTTTAGGTGTCATTTTTAGGTGCCAAGGAGAAGAAGCAGAAGTAAACCAACCCAGTTTAGATAGCCTGTTCCAACAGATCTGAAAAAGTGATTTTTGGGCTTGTCTTTGTTTGCCAGTACTTCTTTGTCTGCCTCCCTTGGGTGATTGTGCTTGACATTTAAAACTCTGTGCAGGTTGGTGTACAATGAATCTGCCATGGTGCCATTCGGAGGTGTAGGGATAGGAGATACGTACCGCCCATATCAGCCTTGCAGAAGAGCATTGGAACAGAAGATGGTTAACTGCTTCGGTCTCTATTGTGCACCGTGCACAGCATGCGTCTCTGGTCAGATGGCGATAAGCCATGTTCCCTGCAACAGGTAGAACAGAAATGAACTAATATACCAAGGGAAGGAATACAATGCCATAGAAACAATGAGGAAAGCGTGGGAAGATGCAGAAGAATGGGCTGGAACAAACAAGGTAGAAAATATTGGGGTCACAACAACAACTACCGATCCAAGGAACATCAAGTGGCAACCTCCTCCACAAGGCTGGATTAAGTGCAATATCGATGGAGCTTAGAAATCGGATAACAATCTGAGTGGGGTAGGCTGGGTTCTTCGGGATCGCCGCGGAAAGGTATGGTGGATGGGTGCAAAAGCAATCCAAAAAAACGAGAAAGGTGATAGAAACGGAAGCAGAAGGTTTGACATGGGTTGTTCGAAGTGTTAAGAACATGGGCTTTGAAAAAGTGATTTTCGAATCAGATGCAAAGGAATTGGTGGAGATGGTAGTAGGGAAAGAACAGGTATGGCCCATGCTCAAACCCATATTCAAGATAGAACTGAATCTCTGTTACAGTTTGAGGATTGCATGATTTTCTTTTACCCGAGACAGGGAAATAGTGTCGCCGATAGAATAGCAAAGGAAGCTTTTTCATTTATGAATAATGTTCCTAGGTTGTATTCTGTTGTGCCATGCTGGTTAGTAGGGGTGGGCACGGAGCGGATATATCGAGAAATTTTACTATTTGTAAATTGCTCCGTTTTTATCGAATATCTAATTTTGTGAATTGCTTTGCTCCGGAAAAATACGGATATCCGGATTTTCGGATATTCGAAAAACTTATAGATATTTGCAGATATCCGCGAATATCTATTGCGCTCCATTCAATACAAATAAAAACTAAAAAAAAAAGTTTTTAGTGCATTTTTTATTTAATATGAACTAACAAGAGGAAAAAAGTGAAATCATCTAGTTTTTTTCGTATTATAAAGAATGATGGACAAAATAAACATACAAAAAATTAATATATTCACTTAAACTCTAATATAAATATTTTTATTAATATTTTATTAATTAGTATAGAGTTTATATATTTTTATCATGCATATTTTCTTTTGACATTTTTTATTTATTAAAAAGATACAAAAATGTAAATAAATATTATAAATTTATAATATATTATGTATATATATATATATATGATCTACGGATCAGAGCGAATATCCAACCTTTTTAAAGTATTTGTGATTTGTTTTGTTTTAGACGGATACTATATTTTAGTATTTGCTTTGTTTGGAATCTTTACGGATATCCAGATTTTTCGGATCGAATCGAGACGAATACCGAATCGAAATGAATCTAACGAATAATTTGCCAGCCCTATTGGTTAGATGCCTTTGTGTGTAACGAACTTTTGTTGGTCTAATGATAATAGTTGTTGAGCCAAAAAAAAAAACAATACATATAACTTTTTGTGGGCATTTTCTTAATCTTATTTTATTATTCAATTTATTATTATTATTATTATTCCAAATAAATTTTAAAATGGAACCTTTAATTATTGGAACACGCCCTCTAATCGCAAATGATTTTGACCACCCGTTACGAGAGTTCAAGTTCTCTCTTGGCCCATTTTCCTATTAATTTTTCGCAAATAATTCTTTGCTTTTGGGCCAAACCCCATTATTTTACTCTTTTTTTATTAGTGTTTTATAAAGAAGAAATATAAATAGGATTCAGATTTGATGAGCTACCAGGTTAAAGCACTTTCCAATTCCTAAACACTAGGATGCAAAAGATGTAACTTCTTAATAGACTGAATCTAACAATTTCAAATCTTGTTCCAAAACCAAGGAATCAATCCCACTAATTAGCCGATATGAACTAGAATAATAATCACAACTAGGTTCTTAAATATTCTTAAGAAATGGGGAAAAAAGCACACAAGTAAAGGATTTGACTTACTAATTAGACAAGAACTTACAAAGAGAAGGAAAGGGTTATAATAAAATGTGACAATGTAGATTAGCCTTGAAACAAACACGTAACACTCTAGTTAGATAAAGAGCTTTGGTGAGAAAACTCAAGATATATGTTAGAACAAAATTTATAAGGGTTCGTGTGCTTTATAAATATGTGTATGTGTGAATTGAAATGAGACATTTGGGTTAAGTGAAAAAGTCTTGTGAATGTAAAAAGGAAAAACCTTAAAAAAGGAAAAACCTAAAAAAGGAAAAACCTTAAAAAAAGAAAAGCCTAAAAAAGGAAAAGTGAGGGACATGTAAAAAGTCTCACATTGCTAGTTGGAAATAATTTCCTCTATAATCTTCTCCTATATATAGGATCGCCTCTCTTGAGAGAAAGGTATCCGATCAGACACCAAAAACACACTTTCACAAGCTTTTCTAAAAGCAAAGAAAGAATAAAGTTTCCAGCAATCTCTCGCTTCTTTTCAAGTAAGTGTCTCGAGAGTATATCGTAGTATTTAGTTCGATAGATCCGTTATCGAGTGTTCGCGATAACGGATTCAATGGTTGTATCATGGGACTCATGAATCAAATATTATACCGTCATACTACGGGAGATTCTTTGAGTTAAGGAAAGAGAGTTCTCTCGCCTCCATTGTTTTGTTTTTAATTTCTTCGCTTTATATCGTTTTTAAACTCGTCTTTCCTTAATGTTTATTTATATATTCGTGATTAAATCGCTATCCTGTTATTGTGCGAATTTTTGGTCCTACAATCTTAACTCAAAAGATTTTCTGTTTTATAAACATCAAACGGATTTTAATCACGAGTAGATAAAAGTTTTAAAACGATTCTTCTACTGCTTATGATACTCAAACGTTATCAAACGCTAATCTAGCGACTCTCAAACGTGTAGTAGAAGCAATTTTTATTCAACGATTTTATGAAAAGACGTTATACCGCTTGTGACACTCAAACGTTATCAAACGCTAATCTAGCGACTTTCAAACGTGTAGTGGAAGCGGTTTTACTTAAAATGTCATTAGGTCATTGGGTTTGCGAACGCTGTAAGACGTTTCGACAATCACCAATTGTTTAACGTTTGCGAACGCTTAAACTAGCAAATCGTGTTCTCCGAAACGATTATCAAACGTGTTTCCTTAAACACTTTGACGAACGCTCTGCGGAGATTCGAATCAGAACGCTCTGAGGAGATTCGATTCAAAACGCGCTTTTAGCGGTTCTAATTAGTTCGATAGCGGTTTATAAATTGCGATTTTATTCCGTATCGAAACTCTTGTGATTTAATTATTTTTTTAATTAAATTAGATGTTGTGTTTATTTTGTCTTCGCGGAATGATAAGCAATACCGAGAACAACACCAAAGAGATTCTCTGTGCAAAGGCTTAATTAAAAATCGCCTGATAGACCCGTTGTACGATGTTTACAATACGGTCAACACTTCAAAAGAACTTTGAGTTGCCTTAGAGAAGAAGTATAAGTCTAAAGACGCATGCTATAAGAAATTCGCAATTGAAAAATTTCTAGACTTTGAAATGGTGGATTCAAAACTCATCATGGAACAAGTGGAAGCGGTGTAATTGCTAACCCATGAGATAGTTGATAAAGGCATGTTTATCTGTGATAGTTTCACAGTGAACTGCTTTATTGAGAAGCTTCCCCCAAGTTGGGTGGACTTCAAAAATTATCTCAAGCACAAGCGGAATGTAATTTCTCTTGAAGACTTGATAATCAGGCTGCGGATCAAGTCTCAAAACCGCAAGGCAGATGGTGTTCAGTGTGAGCACACTGCTAATGTTTTTGTTCACAAGGACAAGGGGAGAAGGAAAATTTCTCTGAAAGCCTCTATTAGCTTTATGAAGCGAAAGGGTGCAATGAAGTTTTTGGAAAAGTGTGACATGCGTGACAAGGTTAGTCAAAAAGCTAGCGCAAGTCATAGCAAGATTAATTGACAACCGTAAAGAGAAAGGGAAGGCTATGGCCAACCTGACTCAAGATGACATGTGCGCTATGGTCACAGAGGTCAACACGGTTGAGGACAACCCGAAAGATTGGTGGTACAACACATGTGCCACCACTCACATATGCATTGATAGAGTCATGTTTATCACTTATCAAAAATGCAAGAGTGAGGAGCGGCTGTTAATGGGTAACACCGGCTCGTCCAAAATTGAAGGTTGTAGCCAAGTGAAGCTAAAGATTGACCACGCATAGACATTGGGATATCCCAGACCAATCTGACTAAAATTGACACGCGTAGTGTAGTTTCTAAAGTCAATATGGTTGGGAATAACCAAATTGAATGGTGGCATTACGCTGTTACCACAATGATATCTATTGTGATAGATGCGTGTACTTGCTAAGAAGCAAGAATATGATTTTAAAAAGTTCAAAGCATACAAGATAGAATTTTAAAACTAACTTGAGA
This sequence comes from Eutrema japonicum, assembly GCA_030161315.1. Classification (NCBI taxonomy): domain Eukaryota; kingdom Viridiplantae; phylum Streptophyta; class Magnoliopsida; order Brassicales; family Brassicaceae; genus Eutrema; species Eutrema japonicum. The sequence goes on from BSQW01000010.1 coordinate 35,056,792, forward strand.
AAACTATGTAAATAGTTATACGTGATAAAGGTGGCGAGTTTGATGAGAATGAAATGCGTTCTTTAAAGAACATGGCATTATTCGTCGGAAAAACTGCTCTTTATTCACTTGAATCTAATGGAGTTGCGGAACAAAAATTATGATGTCTTAGTGAGATGATGAATGCAAAGATTCATGATTTTGAGTTATCTCAAGAAATGTGGGGGAAGCTTTACTTACCACATAAAGTTATTGGCAAGACGCCATATGATCTTTTGGAGTGGTAAAGTACATCTGTACAAATACCTGAAAGTGTGGGGGTGCCTGGAAAAAGTCCCAGTGCCACCTCGTAAAAAAGTCACAATTAACCCTAAGATGGTGGATTGTATTTTCATCGGATATGCACACAATAGTAGTGCTTATCAGTTCATGGATCATAAATCAGACGTACCGGATATCCATGGAATCAAGGAATGGTTATTTCTTTAAGCATGTGAATTCGTGTAAAGATAAAAATCTAAAACGAACTCGTGAAGAAAGATATGTAATTACCTCTGTAAATGAGGCGAGCACTTCTGGCACATTTTTAGATGATGCAGAAGAGTTTGAAGATGAACCTAGACGTAGCAAAAGATCTCGTAAAGAAAAATCTTATGGTGACGATTTCTTAATTTTCTTTCTGTTAGAGAATGAATCGAGAAATTTCACTGAAGCCATGTCTACACCAAACGCTTCTTTTTGGAAGGAAGCCGTTAATAGTGAGATCGAATCCATTATGCAAAATAATACATATGAGATAACTGATATACCACAATGGTTCAAAGCCCTAGGCTGTAAATGGATTTTCAAAACAAAGTTGAAAATCGATGGCTCAATCGGTAAGTACAAGGCTAGGCTTGTGGTGCAAGAATTCCGGCAAAAAAAATGCATGAATTTCTTTGACACCTATTCTCCGGTAACGAGAATAACTTCAATTCGAATGTTGATTGGAATTACAACATTAAGAGACCTAGAAATCCATGAAATGGATGTGAAAACTGCCTTTCTAAATGGTGATTTAGAAGAGGAGATTTATATGAAACAACCCATTGTTATCCCAGGACTAGAACACAAAGTCTGTAGACTTGTAAAATCATTGTATGGACCTAAACAAGATTTAAAACAATGGCATGAAAAATTTGACAACATAATGATGTCAAATGGTTTCAGCATTAATGAATGTGATAAGTGCATATACATCAAATGTACTCCGTACGGATACGTTTTGCTCTGTTTGTACGTTGATGACATGCTCATTATTGGTAGCAATATGAAAGACATGTGATTAGCGGATGTCATTCTATGGATTAAGATCACTAGAACTTCCGAATGAATAATCTTGTCTCAAGCTCATTATGTTGAAAAGATACATGATAGATTCAAAATATACTCAAGTGGGATTGCAAAAACTTCCGTAGACCCTAGTCTTCACCTGACGAAAAATTCGGGTGAAGCAGTGTCACAAGTGGAGTATGCATGTGTAATCAGAAGTCTGATGTACTTAACGAATTGTACTAGACCCAATTTAGCGCACACAGTTAATGTACTGAGTCGCTACACTAGTAATCCAGGGCATAAACACTGGAAAGCCATAATAAGAGTATTGGACTATGTACGTCATACTAAAAGTTATGAGCTGCACTATGGTAAGGAACCATCAGTTTTGGAAGGATACAGTGACGCCAACTGGATTTCAGACTCCAAAAACTCAAAATCCACGAGTGGATATGTCTTTACGCTTGGTGGTGCAGCATTATCTTGGAAATCTTCCAAACAAACTCTGTTCGCTAGATCGACCATGGAATCTGAGTTCATAGCTTTAGATAAAGCTGCAGAGGAAGCAGAATGGCTTCAGAACTTTCTGGAATATATCCCGATGTAGGAAAACCAGTGCCAGCTTTGCGTGTACACTGTTCTAGCCAGTCGGCTATCTCTCGGGCACTGAGTAACCTACATAATGGTAAATCTCGTTATATAAGAAGACGACATAATACCATTAGACAATTGATCTTAACTGGTGTACTTACGATAGATTACATCTAGCCGGCTGATAACTTAGCGGATCCGTTCATCAAAAGTTTGCCGCGAGATCAAATTCTATAATCATCAAAAAGAATGGGTTTAAAGCCTATAGACAAAGATGACATTTGACGGACACCCCACCTATGTGACTAGAAATCCCAAGATCTAAGTTTAAAGGAAAAACAAAGTTGAACTGATTCAAAATTGAGCACTTCTTTATAGACATGTAATCTTTTTAAGTCCTCCCATACTTCCTTGTCTGTACTTCTTTCTTAGAATACTCTGCTGCTTTGTGTCTTGTGCAAAGCATGCACATCTCTATAACATAAATGTCTGACGTGAATCTCTGCTTGGGCCAACTTGGTTTTCTGTCACAATTAGATCTGGGCTGTAAGGCCCAATTGCTTTGTGAGTGTTCGGCCAAACCCATCACAGTATCCTTTTCCGGCTAAGTACGCATTGCGGTCTCTCTTTGAAGTGAGCTCAATGCTTGCTTCGGCTAAACCCATTCCTTCTCAAAGATCATTCAATCTTCACAAACTACCTTCTTTGCCTTCAAAGGAAGATATTGATACCATCAAGGTACAATTTGCAGACTTAGAAATACAAATGGATTATTCGGTTTTATTTTTCTTACTAGCGTGTGATCCGCGGTACGCGCGGACGTGAACACAATTTTTTTTATAAAAAAATTAGTATAATATTATTTTAGTTTTATTAGTTGATTGTTAATGGATTTGTCTTTATTAACTTAAGAAATGTGGATTGTTTATTCTTAAGTTTTTTTTCTTTCTTAATTTTATGTTTATTTATGTATTTATCTAGTGGGTGATCCATAATTTGATTTTTTTTTCTTTGGTTGACTATTTATTCAATTAGTTGGTTTTTAAAAGTTAAGTTTTTGTCATTTTAAAGTTTAGGGAATTGTATATTTTTAAACCCAACTGAATACTAATAAAATAAATACTTCCAAATTGAATTAGTTTTGTATACTCTGAAAGCTACTTCGAATACTAATACAAGGAAAGTTAGTTTTGTGAATTTAGAATTCTCCAAACTTTAAAAAAAAATACTTCGAAATAGGTCCCTGTATTTTTATCTATTTTTACCTAAAACTGAATACTAATAAAATGTTCAGAATTTACTATTATTCATCTTCGATGATCCAGTGTTGGTGACTACAAAATGAATCTAATTTTATTTGAAAAATGATTTAATTTCTATCACTAATTTACTATCAAATTCATCGTATATTTATGGGTTAATGGGAACATTTGAGATAATATGGGCCGATTTGGAAAATTATATGAAATATGGGGTCGAGCGTCGATCTAAATATTTCAAGAGAGAGAGATATTTCTTGTGAATAGGATTATCCTGTAAATAAACATTACCCACTCCTATAAACCCTCGTCTTCTCTGATATCTTCCTTCATCGCCCGTAAGATTTCATTTTCAATTTCAATCACAAAGGGTGTGATTCGCGCGGACTTGGTAAACAATTTTTTAATCTAATGGTATTTTATTTTATTTTATTTAGTCTCATAGTTAATTATCTCTATCAGCTTAAGATATGTGTATTTGTTTTTTTTGTTTTTATTTAATTTATGATCATCTATATGTTTATTTATTGGATGGTACGCATTTTTACCTCTTTTTCTTTGGTAATAAATTTTATGCAATTAGTTGAGTTTTTTTAAAAGGAAGATATTTACATTTTAGAGTTGCATAATAATTTTTTTTATTTTGTTTCATGTGAAGTTATTATTTCTGGAGTGTTTCATGTATGATTTTAACCCTTTTTATGTGTGCAATATGTTTGTGATTTCTAAGTCTATTTTTTTTAAACGATTTCCATATATAACTGGATAGAAAGATGGAAATTTAGCCAATACATAAAGCTATTGATAAAGGGTAAGTCTATTACATCAATAATAGAATTAACAATTGATCAATTTTTGTTGATTTTAAATCTATTGATGAATTGCATGTCACACAAATTCATATTTAACCATTTTAAAATTTGTTTATTCAACACAATGTGTTAGATTATGTATTTTGATAAAATAATGAATTTAATTATGAATTTAGTTACAACAATAATGAAAATTTTGCCAACACATAAGGCTATTGATAACGGGTAAGCCCGGTGAGATTCAACTTTATATAAGAAAAAGTGTGTGATCTGCGAGTTTTTATTTTTTAAGTTTTATAATAGTTTAATTTACTTATGAGAATTTTTTAATTCATTTTTAGTAAAACAAATCATTGTTTGTAGATTGCAAACCTGATATTTTATTTGAAACTTAACTAATTGTTTCTCTTATTTCCACTTCCATTAAAATGAAAATGTAAGTGTTAGTCAATCAATTCAATATTTACGGTCAATCACTTCTATATTATTTACAAATAATCATGTTTGTTTAAAATTTTCATATCTTATCTATATTTAAAAAATAAAAAAATCATGTTATCTAAATATCTAAATTACTGAACATTTTATTTTTATTATTTTAAATTATGTACTTAATGTTTTTAAATCGATTTTCTTATATATAATTATTTAACAAAGTTACTATAATAAACATTATTAAACGATAATAAATTTACTTTTTATTTATTAGGTATTCTGAATTTTTTTTTTTAAATCTCTATATATTTGTGATATGTTAAATTAATATTGTGCATATTGTATACTATTAGTTTGGATCAAATAATATCCATTCACTAAACATCTTTTCGACTTAAAATTTTAACCTTGTAATTATAATAAAGTGTGTAATATATTAGTAAAACTAAAATTTAAATCTATTATTCTTTCAATAAATTTTGTTGATTTTTTTAAGTTTTCACTATATGAATATGAAAATGATCTTTCAAATTCCTTGCATAATTTAATAAAATGTATAGTTAATATGTATATCAAAATTTTAACTAATTAAATTATGAAAATTAAATATCAAAATGATGTGTCATACATGTGAATGATATATGTTACATTAATATTGTATATATTGTCTATTATTAGTTTGGATTAAATGTCATACATTCACTAAACATCTTTTCGATATAAAATTTTAACTTTGTAACTATAATAAAGTGTGTAATATATTAGTAAAACTCAAAATTTTAAATCTATTATTCTTTCAATAAATTTTGTTGGTTTTTTTAAGTTTTCATGATATAAATATGAAAATGAACTTTCAAATTCCTTGCATAATTTATTAAAATGTATAGCTAATATGTATATTAAAGTTTTGAAAAATTAAATTATTAAAATTAAATGAGTTGGCATATATGTGGATGATGAGGTGTCATCACCATAAGAGAGAAAACCTAACTTTATATATATAGACTAGTATGTGATCCGCGCTACGCGCGGACGTGAACATAATTTTTTTATAAGAAAATTTGGTATAATATTACGCGCAGACGTGAACATAATTTTTTTATAATAAAATTTGGTATAATATTATTTTAGTTTTATTAATATGATTGTTAATAGATTTGTCTATATTAGTTTCAGAAATGTGGATTGTTTATTCTAAAGCTTTTTTGTCATTTCTTAATTTTATGTTTATTTATATATTTATTTTTTTGGTGATCCACAATTTGATTTTTTTTCTTTGGTTCACTATTTATTCAATTAGTTGGTTTTTAAAAGTTAAGTTTTTGTCATTTTTATGTTTAGGGAATTGTATATTTTTAAACCCAGGTGAATACTAATAAAATAAATACTTCAAAATTGGGTTAGTTTTGTATACTCTGAAAGTTACTTCGAATACTAATTAAAGAAAAGTTAGTTTTGTGATTTTAGAATTCTCAGAACTTATTAAAAAAAATACTTCGAAATAGGTCCCTGTTTTTTTTATAATATATTTTTACCTAAAACCAAATACTAATAAAATTTTCAGAATTTACTATTATTAATCTTCGATGATCCAGTGTTGCTCACTACAAAATGAATCTAATTTTATTTGAAAAACGATTTAATTTCTATCACTAATTTACTATCAAAGTCATGTAGATGTATGGGTTAATGAGAACATTTGAGATAATATGGGCCGATTTAGAAAAGTATAAGAAATATCGGGTCAAGCGTCGATCTAAACATTTTGAGAGAGAGAGAGAGACTTCTAATGAATAGGATTATCCTGTTAAAAAACATTACCCACCCCTCTAAAACCTTCGTCTTCTCTGATATATTCTCTCATCGCCGGTGAGATTTCACTTTCAATTTCAATCACAAATGATGTGATCCGCGCGGACGTGGTAAACAATTTTTTAATCTAATGGTATTTTATTTGATTTGGTCTCGTAGTTAATTTAATTATCTCTATCAGCTTAAGATTTATGTATTTGTTTTTTTATTTAATTTATGATCATCTATGTGATTATTTATTGGATGGTACGCATTTTTACCTGTTTTTTTCTTTGGTGATCAATTTTATGCAATTAGTTGTGTTTTTAAAAAGAAGATATTTACATTTTAAAGTTGCATAATAATTTTTATTTTATTTTGCTTCATGTGAAGTTATTATTTTTGGAGTGTTTCATGTATGATTTTAACCCTATTTATGTATACAATATTTTATGATTTCTAAGTCTATTTTTTTTTAAACGATTTCCATATATAACTGGATAGAAAGATGTAAATTTAGCCAACGCATAAGGTTATTGAGCCCATTACATCAATAATAGAATTAACAATTGATAAACCTTTGTTAATTTTAAATCTATTCATGGATTGCATGTAACCTAAATTCAGATTTAACCGTTTCAAAATTTGTTTATTCAAGACAATGGGTTAGATTATGTATTTTGATAAAATAATGAATTTAATTACATCAATAATGGAAATTTAGCCAATACATAAAGCTATTGATAATGGGTAAGCCCGGTGAGATTCAACTTTATATAAAAAAAAAGTGTGTGACCCGCGAGTTTTTGTTTTTTGAGTTTTATAATAGTTTAATTTATTTATGAGAACATTTTTTATTCATTTTTAGTAAAACAAATCATTGCTTGTAGACTGTAAACCTAATATTTTATTTGAAACTTAACTAATTGTTTCTCTTATTTCCATCTCCATGAAAATGAAAATTTAAGTGATAGTCAATCACTTTAATATCTACGGTCAATCACTTCTATATTATTTACAAATAATCATATTTGTATGGAACTTTCATTTCTTATCAATATTTAACGACAAAATAAATCATGTTATCCAAATATCTAAATTACTGAACATTTCATTTTTATTATTGTAAATTATGAACTTATGTTTTTAAAAAAATTCAATTTTCTTAAATATAATTTATTTAACAAAGTTACTATAATATGCATTATAATGAGTTTGCTTTTTATTTATTAGATATTCTGTTTTTTATAGAAATTTCTATATATTTGTGATATATAAAATGAATATTGTATATATTGTATACTATTAGTTTGAATCAAATAATATCCATTCACTAAACATCTTTTTGATATAAAATTTTAACTTTGTAACTATAATAAAGTGTGTAATCTATATATATAAAGTTTTAAATCTATAAAATGTATAGTGTAAAGTGTAAACTAAATTTTTTAATCTATTATTCTTTCAATGAATTTTGTTGATTTTTATAAGTTTTCATGATATGAATATGAAAATGACATTTCAAATTCCTTTCATAATTTAATAAAATGTATAGTTAATATGTATATCAAAGTTTTAACTAATTAAATTATGAAAATTAAATATCAAAATGATATGGCATACATGTGGATGATATATGTTATATTAATATTGTATATATTGTCTACTATCACTACAAGAAAACAAGCAATTTGCAACGAACGATATCGTTGTAAAATCGTTGCAAAAGAGGGTTTGCAACGAATTTGCGACGAAAATGATATCGTTGTTAACTGATCGTCGCAAACAACAAATCGTCGTAAATTCGTCGCAAAAGTACGAGGGAAAACACTTCGTCGCTAAATCGTCGCTAAATGTTCGTCGTAAAATCGTCGTAAATGTTACATTGAAATTACGACGAATATGAATACGTCGTAAAATCGTTGCTAATTCGAAGGAAAATCTGTCATTGTAAAATCGATGGAAAAAATTATCGTCGTTAATTCGTTGCACAGCAATCGTCGTAAAATTGTGGCTAAATAATCGTCGCAACATCGTTGCTAATAAATCGTCATAATATCGTGGCTAAATAATCGTCGCAATATCGTTGCTAATAAATCGTCGTATAATCGTTGTAAATAGCCACGATTTTATAACGATTATTTAGCAACGAATTACCATCGAATCACCGACTATTATATATATGATTTTTATTATTATTAATTTTAAAATTTTATTAATTTCGAAATTATAAAATAAAAATTTTAAAAATATTATATAATATAATTTTATTAAAAAGAAAATATAAAAATCTGTTACAAAAAAAAAAAAACCAAAATTAGAATTCGAAATCCTAAATCTAAATAACTATATCGTAATCGTCGAGATTGACATCGTCTTCGGGACGTCTCGACGAACCGGATGTGCCTGCCGCTGCCTCTGCCTCTGCCGCTGCCGCTGCATCTGCCTCTGCTCGGAGTCTTCGCTTTTCCCGTAGCATAGCCTGCATTGTTGGGTTCCCTGTTGCCAAGATGTCGAAGAGTTCGTCATTCTGCGTAGCATCCAGTTCAACCCGCTGCTGAAGACTCGCAATCTTCGCCTGATATGCCTGAGACTCGGTCTCAACCCGCTCCTGAAGACTCGTAATCGTGGCACGTAACACGACTGGATCATCTTCTGGCAATCGGCGTCGCGGAGCATATGAAGAAGCAGCCGAGACATCTCGAATAGATCCCATCCCGACAACCTTCCCCTTTCTCTTAGGGGCAACCTATATTTAAATTTTTCATTTAGAAATTTTTAAAAAATCAAAAACTAAAAATTAATAAAGAGTAACTATTCTATATATATACCTGCTCGAAGATCCGGTCAATATCGGGTGTGGTCAACCCTCCAGACATGACCGACGAACCACCGGGAGAGAGCTGTTGAGAGAGTTGTGTCTCTCGATCGGTGACTCTGGAAGTCACCTCATTGAAGATGTGCTCGGCAGTCTCGGAAACAAAGGAACCATCCTTCTTCCGGTGCGTCCGCTCAAAAACCCTGGTCAACGGAGGGAGTACACCTCCTTCTTCGGCGGCCTAAAGAAAAAAACTATGTTATTGGCAACGTAAATTAAATAAATTAATTTAAATAAATTTAATTACCATATGTAGACGAACACCCGCAAAAGGTGTTTGCCCAGCTGTATGAGGCAGAGCCTTGAGTCGCCCGTCCGAATCAACGGTGTTGCGGGAAGCCGAACACTTCTCAGCAATGATGATGGACTTCGGTTCCAGCCAATACCGCACCAAGCCGTCCCAAACGGCTTTATCCATGTAGAGGGGCTTTGCTTCATCGCCATCTTTCTTCCATGCTTTCTTCCACTCTCCAACCACGCCTTGGATACGAAACTTTACCCTCTCGAGAAATAAAGTTTTAACCTCCTCATGAATAGAAATATCCCAATGATATTTTTGCTGCACGAGAAACAAAAATAATTACACATTTTATAAAATAAAATTAAATATATATTTAAATATAATTAAAATAATTAAGAGAAAAAAAAAAAAATTTCCATACGTACCGCAAACATCTTGAACCATGTGTCCTTGACGTGTTGAGGAAGCTGGGAAAAATTGGTATGCGGCTCGACAAAATAAGACTTGATGATGTCGGAAACGGTGCGTCCAACTTTGGATTCAACTCCAAACCTGAAACAAAAAATTGTAAAATTTTGAATTGTTAGAAATAAATATAAATATGTAATAATAAATGTAAAAAATAAATATTTATATATATTACCATTCCGACCCGTCAGTATGACACATAGACACATATGTCTCGTAATTTATTAATCCCCGCACCGGCGGAAAATGAGTGGAGATCGGAGATGAAATCTAGTTTGGGGTTTAAGGGATTTCATAGAAATAATTAATATGACTTAAATTTCACAATAACAACTCGATCACAATATTATATTAATACATTAAATTCACAATAATTTCTAGCTAGCGCGGTCACTCTGATTCATTTTCGGACGAAGAGTAGTACACATCCGTTTCTTGATCATCTGGTTCATCACTTTCTTCGAACTCATCTTCCTCATCTTCTTCCTCTGTATCGTCTGGGAGATATTCAACTTGCCTGTTTTGAGGATCTATCAAAAGGATGTCTTCATTGCTCTCATTTAGTTCTGGCATATCAGAGCAATGATCTTGCTGCATTGGTAGTTCCTCATCAACCCCCACAATTCGACTCCTCGGAGAAACTTTTATAACTGATAACCATGAGATACGGGTGGTGCGAACTCGCGGATATGGAACAAAGCTGACTTGTTCTGCTTGTGATGCTAGGATAAATGGCTCATACTTATTGTAACGTCGTGATTGGTTGACATCTACTGCCCCAAATTTGTTTTTACGGACGCCTCGATCAACTGTTGGATCGAACCAGTCGCATTTGAACAGAACGCATTTCAAACCTAAGCAACCAGGGTACTCAACTTCAATTATGTCTTGCAACACTCCATAAAAATCTATTTCGCCCCGCACACATACCCCGTAGTTGGCAGTAGCTCTTTGATTTCCGTATTTGAATGTATGAAATATATATCCGCGTGTGCAATACATGGGTGCACTCGTTATCTTCGATATGGGGCCTTTTATTAACTCATGGAACCATAGTGGATATGCGGTATCCCCATACTCGACCTATATATATCATTAATTAATTTAGTTACAAAATAATCAAAATATGTATTAGGTTAATTGTCCAAGTTAGTAATTAATCAGATCACTTAAATTTTTACGTACTTGCGTCTTCAACCACGGGGCAAAATGTTGATCTTTACGCTTGTTGATTTCATCGTCTGAGATTACTTCAATGACTTCTCGGACTTGTCTAACAAATTCACTGCATACATAAGTATTTGTAATTGGTATAAAGCTAGCATATATATAATTTAGCCATATATATAAGACGTATATGTTTATACACTTACGTCTCAAATTGACTAACTTCTTCGCAATTTAAGAGGATATACGTTTGTGCACTATGATGGTCTTTTTCATTGGCAAACCAAACTGACTTCACTCTTCCACATAATCGACCGATTGAAGAAAAGATATCTGGGACACCTTCATTAACATATGTTCGGCCTACACCTCCATCATCATATCGCCGTGCTGCCCTTTTCCGTGTGCGAACCTTCGAGCCAAAATAGTACCCGGTGAAGTGAGAAGTTTCTTCTGTTAAACTTCCTGCTACTATTGAGCCTTCAACTTTGGCTAGATTTTTAGCCTTCCGCTTCAAATGTCCCATGAATCGCTCGAATGGGTACATCCATCGATACTGCACAGGTCCCCCAAGTTCTGCTTCGTGAGGTAGATGAATTGGTAGATGTTCCATAACATCAAAAAAGGCTGGGGGAAATATTTTCTCCATGTTGCACAACAAAATAGGAATACTAGCATCAAGTTGTGCAATAACATCTTCTGACAAAGTACGGGTACAAAGATCCCGAAAAAACCCTCCAATGCCTGCAATTGCTTCGTGTACATTTCCTGGTAGAAGTTCAGCAAATGCAAAAGGAAGTAGTCGTTGCATAAAGACGTGACAGTCATGACTCTTCATCCCAGAAAACTTTTGGCCATTCTCAACACATTTAGATAAATTAGATACGTACCCGTCCGGGAACTTCACATCAGATGTCGCCCATTTGAACAAAGCTGACTTTTCTTCCGCACCAACTCGAAATATGGGGACAGGTGCTTTCCCATTGCTTGTAATATGTAACTCATTCCGACAACAAAGATCAGGCAAGTCTAACCTTGACTTACCGCTGTCTTTAGTCCTTCCACGCACGTTTAACAATGTATGCATGATGTTATCAAAAAAGTTTTTCTCAATGTGCATGACATCCAAATTGTGTCTAAGCAAATGATCCTTCCAATACGGAAGCTTCCAGAATATGCTTTTCTTATGCCAATTGTGATGCTCCCCATATCCATCCGGCATATTAGCTGGAGTGTGCCAATTTCCACCACGATTGACTGTTTCCAATGCACCATAATGATCAATTTCTGCTTCTAGATCTTCCCCAGAAATATAAACAGGAGGAGGAACACGAACAGTTTTGTTCTTTCTAAACAACCGCTTATTTCTTCGATATGCATGATGAATCGGTAGAAATCGGCGGTGACAATCAAACCAACTTGTTTTCCGACCATGTTTCAATTGAAACGCATCTGTCCGATTGAGACAATATGGACAAGACAATCGCCCATGCGTAGTCCAACCTGACAACATCCCGTAAGCAGGGAAGTCGCTTATTGTCCACATAAGCACCGCACGCATTGTAAAATTTTTTTTCCTTGCAAAATCATATGTCCGAACCCCGGTATACCACAACTGCTCCAATTCCTGTATCAGAGGCTGCAAAAACACATCAAGGGAACGCTTCGGATGCTTCGGACCTGGTATTAAAATACTCATGAATAAAAATTCCCTTTGCATGCACATATCTGGGGGTAGGTTGTAAGGCGTTAGGATTATTGGCCATAAAGAATATTGCCTACCAGACATACCAAACGGACTAAATCCATCTGTGCAAAGACCAAGATACACATTACGTTTCTCTCTAGCAAAGTCTGGATGTACCGTCTTAAAGTGTTTCCACGCTTTTGCATCTGAAGGATGAGTAACCTCCTCATCTGTTTGCAAATGATCTGCATGCCATCTCATCGATGCAGCTGTCCTCTCGGACTGATACATTCTTTTTAATCTATCAGTTATAGGAAGGTACCACATCCGCTGGAATGGTACCTTACTACGACCAGAACCTTGCGGCTTATATCTTGGCTTATGGCAAAATCGACATTCCAGCAACTTATCATCATCTTTCCAAAAAAGCATGCAATTGTCAACACAGACATCTATCATCTCAGAAGGCAACCCAAGACTATAAACCAGCTTCTGTATCTCATAGTAAGTTTCAGCTGCTAAATTGTCCTCTGGCAAATACTCTTTAATCAAATCAGCCCAATCATCCATGCAAACCTCAGCTAAGTTATGATCAGTTTTAATAGTCATCATCCTAGCCGCCAACGACAATTTAGAATGTCCTTCTCTACATCCATCGTAGAGTGGCTGATTTGCAGCATCTAGCATATCATAAAAAAATTTTGCATCTAGATTGGGTTCCTCATCATCATGATGATCATGTGCAAATGTACTTACGGTTTCATGAAATGCATCCGTAACCATGTCATGAATCCTATCATTATCTTCACCATGCTGCTCCGCATGCTCATTAAATTGATTAAAATTATTTGATTCATCAAAATTCGATGCTTGATAATTGCTACTACTACTAGCTGCATTTCCCCCATGACCCTCTCCATGATAATACCATATATAGTAATGCGGCATAAACCCTCTATTTAATATATGCGACCACACCTTCGAGATAATGATAAATTTCCTATTCAAGCATCTGGCACAAGGACAGTACATCTTACCACTGATAATCGTATTATGTATACTTCCTGCCTGATGCATGAATCCCTCCACCCCATCACTGAACTCCTTTGTTAGCGATCCCTCTGAATCAAGACGATTATACATCCATCTTCTAATTTCGTATATTGACATTTTTTTTTGGTCAGAAAGAAGTAAATATTGTTTTTGAATATGAAATTTTAATTATGAAGTTGGCCACTATATATAGATTTTTATTTTCACTACCATCGAATTACCTACGATTTTACATCGATTTTGCATCGATTTTACAACGAATCTAAAAATGTTTACATCGACTTTACAACGATATTAAACATGTTTACCTAACTAAACACCGTGAACTTAAAACGTGCTCACCTAACTGATTAATCGTTGGGAAATCGATGTAAAGTTCAAATTATACAAATCATTGCTAATTCGTGGGTACTTTTACGACGATATTACAACGTTTTATATACACGTCGTAAAATCGTCGCTACGTTACAACGATTTTACGACAATTTTGATAATCGTCGTAATGTCGTTGGTAATCGTTGTATCATCGTCGCTAATTAGCGACGATTTGACAACGACAATTATCGTCCCAATTTTGCGACGACTTTACGACGTTTTCAAGAATCGTCGTAAAGTCGTCGCGAAAACGATGGCAATTTGCAACGAATTAAAATCGTCGCAAAAATTCGTTGCAAATTGCCTGTTTTCTTGTAGTGTATTAGTTTGGATCAAATAATATCCATTCAATAAACATATTTTCGAGATAAAACTTTAACTTTGTAACTATAATAAAGTGTGTAATATATTAGTAAAACTCTAATTTTTAAATCTATTATTCTTTCAATAAATTTTTGTTGATTTTTTTAAAAGTTTTCATGATATAAATATAAAAATGACCTTTCAAATTCCTTGCATAATTTAATAAAATGTATAGTTAATATGTATATCAAAATTTTAACTAATTAAATTATGAAAATTAAATATCAAAATGATGTGACATACATGTAGATGATGATGTGTCTTTATCACAAGAGAGCTACGCGTGGGGGTTTTAAATAGTTTTTCTAAATAGTTTTTATTGTCTATTATTTTATTTTTTGAATCTGGTAGTTAATTGAATTGTCCCCATCAACTTAAAATATGTGTATTTTTTTTAATTTTTGGTTTATTTTTTTAATTTCTTAAATTTATCATTTTATATGTATTTGTTTAGTGGATAGTACACATTTTTACTTATTTTTTTCCTTTGTTGGTCAATTTCATGCAATTGGTTGCTTTTTTTTAGGGAAGATCTTAACAATTTAAAGTTTTCTTTGCATAATTTTTGTTTCATTTAAAATCTATTTGTTGAAACACTTGTAGAATACGTTTCCCTTTAATATTAAGGAATAAAGGAATTTGGGCTACTTTTAAAATTTTAGTTTTAAGATAATTTTCTGTTTTTTAAAAAAAATATGTTGGATGTATAGATACAATGCTTGGGCGTGGTCCAAATTTTTTTTTACTGTGTAATAGTATTTTATTTTCTTGGTTTTGGAGTTAATGGAACTGTTTCTAACAGTTTAATATTGGGTGGTTCCTTATTTTATTTTATTTTCCATTTTTATATTATTTTTAATTGTTTTTTAATCATTCTTTTTAATCATGTTTTATGTTGGATTCTAATTAGTCATGTCTAGCGGTTCAAACTTGCCCCGCTAGATCCGCCCCGCGCGGGTTAATTTTTTTGTTCGACCTGCATCCGCCCCGTTTGAATTCGCGGGTATCCGCGGGTAATCCGCAAATATCTAAATAATAAATAAATAAAAAAAACTTAAAATTTCTCGATCCGCACCTGACCCGCACCCGACTGGCGGCGGGTTAAACGGGGCGGGACCCGCGGATAATGACCCAAATTGACAGCACCGATTTATGTATATTTTGGAATTTTTGTTTTATGTTTGATTTTTTTTTTGGATCTTTTATTTTATGTGTGTTTTTTTTTTTTAATGTTTGTTGCTTAGGTGGAGGGTGAGGTGGCAGCATGAGAAGAGAGAAAAACTAATTTATATATATATAGATTACACCAAAAATTTAATAAATGAAATCTAACCCCCAAAAAAAGTAGTTCAAGAATACACTTATTGAAATTTATAACTCCTCTAATTTCAGTATTGTCTTTATCTCCATATCATAAATATCATTAATCCATTTTTATTAATAAAATATTTATCTAAAATGTATATTCCGCACTGCTTTTTACATTTTCACCATTCACATATTTGGACCGCACCGTATGTTTTTTTTCACCATTCATATATTGTCCCGCACCGCTTGTTCCGCAATAACCGCACTTGTTCAGCATGATGCATTTTTTCCAACCGAACCACATTAAAATGCACAGCACCTCCTAAACCGCTTGTCCGCACCGCTCAAACTGCTGTCACCATTCAAAGCATTAAATAGTAAAAAAAGCTTTAAAGGCTCCCAAAATATCTCAAAATTTAAAGCCTCTTTTCGGGTGAATCAGGCTTCGAAGTGTCTCCTTCTGCTGCACAGTGGATCATACTAGTAGCCACAGTTTCTTTTCCTAACACATCCCTTTTACAAGCGTGCGTAAAGTCCACCTCTGATGGACGATAACAGGTTGAAAGAAGGCTTCTAGCCTGTTCACAAGCCTGAGATGCCAATTTTGCTGCTTCTACAATGGAATTTGTATATTCAGCTTGCTTGATGGCCGTTGTGACAGCTTCAACCTCTTCTTCGAGGCCTCTCTTGCAGCATTAATAACCGAACTGGAGCTCACCATAGCACGTTCTCCCTCCAAGATAGAAGCAAAAGTAGGCAGCTGAACTTGGTGAGCTTCTTCAGCCATTAATTTTGCTTGCAATGCAGCAATAGCTGCGACATTGGCAGCAGCAGCTGCAACCTTCGCCAACGCAGTCGCAGCAACTATGGCCGGTGTTAATCTACCAAATAGGTATTCACCATGTGTATCAGCTGCTGTGGCATAACCAGCTGCATCCTCAGCAAGCTATGGTGCATAGATGCTGAAATGAAGACCAGATCATTCTCTATTGAGGATTATTGACACACTCCTCCCAAGGATGCTCACTCTACGGTTTGGGTAAGAACGGGATAGGCTTTGCAAGCAACGGGATTGCTTCAAAGTGTGTGGATCGAATGGTCTCACAAGGGGTGCGGAAAGCCCTTGATATTCCTCTTTGCTATTTTCGGATATGACTCACCAAAAATAAACAAAGGTTTTCGATTGATATGACTCACAATCGAGATTTTGATCTAGAGAGAAAAGAGGTTTTTTAATTCAAAAGCTAGATGATTTTTGATAATGAGTTACAAGGGAATTATATAGGAAAATAAGAGGGGTTGCATGCACAGCAATTAACCACCTCGAAAATTACAGAAAATAAAGACAAAGTTTGAATAAAAACTTGACTAAAATTAAAGCAAAAGTTTGAATGCCCCTTAGGATTCCATGCGAAAATGCCCCTTTGATTTCTTGATATTTTGTTGACTTTGACATGTGAATTTCGTGGGCTTCATGGGCTTAGATCAACAATTGGGTTTTATTGGAAGTGAAATATTTGCCTCGTTAAAAACCTTGTTTCGGAAAACCCATTGGGACAAAACCGAAACGAAGGAAAAGAGCACAAATAAATCACTAAGCCAAATGTTGATCTACTTGGGCCTTGTTTCCATATCCAGTGAGGTTGGTAAACAACTTCTTCGTCCGGACCCAAGTGCCTCTTATTAAATCCGACTTGATGAAATAACCTCCCAAAGACTCTCTTGAATCGTTTTGCTTTAGCTCCGATCCTCGAACTAACTAGATCACGTGATTTCCTTAACATTTCAACAGGTTCATGCATAGCTCCAAACTCGGGTTCGAGCTGCTCATCCAGGATCATATCAATTATCTAGTCTTCACTTCAGATCTCCATAAGGGGAGGTCAGAGATGGAGTGGCAACAGCCAATTTCGCATATAGGCTTACCACCATAAATCGGACCGTGTTCTGCAAAACTCAAACAATGACCATTCAATAATCATTATAAAGACTGTTTCTCTTGTTTTTAGTATCAAAATGGATCCCAAATGGAAACTTCCATATTAATTTTGTGGAAGATTCATACCAAAACTAGAGCCTGCAAAAAAATAATCATCATTGTATCTAGTTTGTAAGTTTCTGGAACAAACCCATACGAATATACCCACTTTAATGTCTTAAAAACGTTTTTGGTAGTGGCTGGTTTCAAGTCTCTCTCAACAAACCATCTGAACAACAAAAAAAATCTCTCTATTTGACATTGATTTCTACGCATGCCTACTTGAAGAGAGATGAAGCCAACATCGACATTGATTTGTCGATTCCACAGAGACTCAAAAAAATACACAATAGATTGTATAGATGAAAATTAAGCTAAGTGATCAATGGAATTGAAAGCAAATACGTAAATTAAACAAGTTATGATTCGATTGGGAGAAAGATAGGTTCAGGGTATTTCTCAGGAAATCAATGAATGCAGATAAACTAACAAATCAGGGTTCAGATTACGCACGGTTCTTGAACTCAAATCACTGAAATATAATTAACGAACTCTCGTTGCGAGAATTATCTAAGTTTAAATCCTAGAATTCCAAATCTCTTTCTGAATCCTAAAGTCTAAACCAAATTTTAGTTCAAGTTTGATTTGTTCACAAAAAAACTAAACCAAATCTCTTTGCGAATAGTTATTTTTCTCACCCTAAGTTCTATCAGATTTCTCAATTGCACTCTCGTGCCTAATCGATTAACCTAAGATCTAAGTTCCAAGTGATCAATCTAGAATTAGCTTTGAGAACAACCTAAGGCAAAGAACTAATTCAGATGATGAACTCTAATCAACAAATCAACCTATCATTCAAAGAAATCCCTTATGAGAACCCTAAACCTAACAGAAGATCTACTCAGACATAGAGATTGCAACAATAACCATGACTGAATAAATAATTGAATAAATAATAAAGAATAGAGTAAAACAAGGGTTCAAAATCTTCTCTCGGACGAACAGAGTTTCAGACTTGTCTCCCTCCAAAATCTCTCTCACAAAACCAAAGTAAAATAAAGCATAGCCATCAAAGTGGCTGAAAAACCTAATAAATAACATAAGTCACGTTATGGGGCTTCTTGTAAATAATAAAATCTTTTGGGGCAATTTGCAGTTTCTCAAATCTTCATAAAATTCGCGATCCTTCTGTCTCTTCGACAGGTATCGATCGACACCATAAGTGTATCGATCGATACTCAGGCATCAAATCGGTGTCTTAGCTACAGGATCTCTGCTTAGCTCCAAAAAGCTCCAAAATGCTTCAGTATCTCCAATAATGCTCCAAACGTACCTAAAATCTGAAAAGACTCCAAAATGCTAGAAAAACTCTATAAAAGGACTCATATCATGGCTTAAAATGGGTAAAAACCATGATATATCAATTCCCCCAGATTTAGCCTTTGCTTGCCCTCAAGCAAAACAGAAAACTAAACCAGAGAAAGAGGTTTGAAAACACGGAGACTCACCTGTTCTTGAAACATTGCAATGACCTTTTTCCTTAGTGCTCCACATATCACGTAACCAGTTCCAAATCTAATCACTATGTACTTCTCTGTAGACATTCGCAGTTTCCCAGACTACACACATTATTTCATAGCATCGTTCAATCAAGCTCAACATCGCTAGTTTCATTGCTGTGATTAATACCAAGAACCTTCTAGATTCTTTCCCATACAATATCATGACAAGGAACCATCCATTTTCATACTTTCTGGTATTATTTTTTCTCCCCTAGACTTATTTCTTATCATGTTATCTCGCATATGCTTATTAAAGGTAACGCGAGTATTGATGGTGTTTACCACCGAATCCCCGGTTCTTCCTTCAAAAGTAATCAAAGGTGTAGGCGAATAATGGTATCACAGGAAATTTTTCTAACCTCGCTTCCACCTTTGTGTGATCATTCCCTCTGAAGTAGAATAATGGGATCGCTGGAAATTTTCCTAACCCTCTACTCGGAAGAAAATCATTTCATCTTTTAATGCATCCTATTAATTAACTTGTAACAGGGAGAGAAATACCATTACTTTAAACACGTGGGTTCTTTTGTCAGATACGAATGAGAAATCAAGCTCTATGGACATCAATCACATCAATGAAGTGCAAAAATTTGGCTCAGGCTTTAAAGAACTTTGCTGGAAACATGAGTGTCTTCTAGTTAACTGGTCAGCCTTTGGATTTTTCATTAGGCGATCTAATACAGATTCTGTAACAATGGTAACTTAAAAACAAGGTCAGAACAATAGAGTCAAGAAAAAAATCATAGTCTCCAACAGGGTTTGACTCAATAAAACAAATTTTGACTCAAAAACGACTGACTCTAAGAAAAACAAAAACAATGTCAGCAACTACCTCCCCCAGACTTGAACAACACTATCCCCAGTGTTATCTAGCCTAAGGTTGGTGAAAGAAAGCAAAAGAACATAGTGGAATCATGAAGAACAAGAAGTTACCATAACATAATATGGGTATCGACCGACACACGGCCTGGTATCGATCGATACACGGCGTAAGTCGATACAGGTCCTCAAATCAGTGACAATGGGTCAAATGTTACTCCCGATTTTGTGTCAAACGATCCAAGGGTTATGGTTAGCACTGTTAAATCACTCAAACACAAGTCAGATGCAACAAAAGATCATAGATGCATAGATCCACATGTCCAAAACAAAAGAAAATGCTGACAATAAAGAGACTAAAGTTCAAAATAAAATAAATAAAAAAAGAAAGAAAAAGAAAAATCAAACGTGATAATCAGGAGAGGGGAAAATAATCCTCCTCATCTGAAGTGTCGTCGCCAGGGGTGTTAGATGGTCCAGCCTCCATCGGTGTGCGCGGTGATCGAGGACGAGGTGGAGCCATACAGCTGCATCGAGCACGAACACGGCTTCCTGATGAGACTCCTCCTCGTCGACGAGTAAGAAGTGCAGCATGCATGTCCACCGGATTAGGCGTGAAAAGTAACTGAGCAGGATCCACTCCAATGTCTGTTAAATCGGTATTACGGAGCTGGACCAGAAATTCCCCATCAGAAGTGCTGAAACACCAACTTCGACCTGGTTTCAGCCACCTCAGGTTCTCCAAGTGCTGCTCGTCCATAAGATCACGTGCAGTCACAATCTAACATCTCGCGGTGCTGATCCCAAGATGTTGAAAAATTGGAGTGAGAAGACTGCCCACCATCTCGGTCTTGGCCCGAGTCTCGGTCCTGCGGGTCGTGCCACCATGTCCTGTTAAAGGTTTGGTCTTCAGCGAGACCAAGTGGTTCGCGAACACAGCACCTAAGTTGACCGCAAGGTCCAACTCATGCCACTCGTAGGCCTCATCCTCAATAATGTCCCCAATACCGATAGAGAGAACAATGAGCTCAGCCACCCCCATCTTGTTGGGCTCCATCTTGCACAGAAGGGTGTTGTTCAAAATCCTCGCAATGCAGCGCAGAACAGAATGGTGCACATCCATCTGAGTAGTGGTCTTGCTATCATAAGCTTCGTGTCCGAAATACCGCCAGAATGCCTAAATATCGAGGAACTGACGAGGAAACTCACACCTCTCAAAGTCTCTGTGGAACCCATAGATATCGCATATCTTCTGAAATGGCAATCGGTATCGCACACCTCGAATCATGAAGGTCAGAATACCCTGGTGTGCAGTCGCGGGAGGTGCACCAGTATAATAGACACGAGCTGTAGCAAGGAGCTGGCGCACTAGATCGAGATAAAGATCGAACAGACTTGTAGACATCGTCCCCAAACCGATCTTGCGGAGCAATCTATCGAGCTCCCTGTCAAAACCCAGATGCCTCATAGTGAGCGGATCGACAAACCGGGTGGGCCGCACATCAACATCTAACCAAGCGTTATAGAACAACGAATCATAATCTTCCCACTCCTCAGAAATAGGCCGGGAGAAGCTGTGCCTTCTCACTCCTCTTAGGCCAAGGAGGCCGACATGTTGTGCCCGGAGACACGTGAGAAGTGGGCCTAGAGTGAGGCGGCGATGGTGAAGCAGCATTAGTCTCAGGTATTGCGCGTAGACACGCGTGTGGAAGATCTATATCCTCGTCGGAACCATCATAGCGCACCCTGTATCAGTTACCCGCTAAGCAAGCTTTCACCATTCCTCTGCGCCAAGTGAGACCGTCGAAGATCTTAACGGTTTTGAGCAGACGGAACTCATACGGAGGATCCTTAGGTGGATTCGAGCTTGTGGCATCTGTTCGTGTTCTCTTTTGAGTAGACATCTGCAATCAAAGACAAAGAACACATCAAACACAGAATAAGCACCAAATCCAACAATACAGCAACAACCAGCAACAAATTACTCAAAATTCCATCACTGCCCGCAGAGTATCGATCGACACCAGCAGGGTAACGATCGATACACTGGCTATTTCGATCCAAAATCTCTCACAACAAAAATGGTCAAGAAATGTACTGAGTATCGACCGATACAAGGTGGTATCGATCGATACTCAACAGATTGTCGAACCGCACATAGATCCATAATCCAAAAATTTTAAAAAGTAGAAACTAATGGCAATTAAGTGTAAAGCGGGTTCCGACTAACCCTAGAACAACACAATCAAGTGGTATTCGTCTAACACAAGGAGTTCTAAGAGCTCAAAATCGTAAACCCAACCGTTGGTCACGGATTGAAAAAGAGGAGATTCGTGTTTCATACCTTGTAGATCGAGTAAAAGGATAAGAGAATGAGAATGAGCACAAAAATCCAACAAGAATAGGCCCTTGAATCACTTAATTCCGTGAAGAAAAAAGATTTGGTTATTTGTGGCAAGTATCGGTCGATGGAGGCTAATGAGGAAGAAGGAGAAAAACTGTAAGGTTTATAAGGAAACTTACCCGGGTGGTGGTATCGACCGATACCATAAGTGGTATCGATCGATACACGGGAGTTGGTCCAGGATATGTGCGTTTCAAACCGGTATCGACCGATACCAAGTGGTATCGATCGATACTGAACCTCCGAATCTGATTCACGTGACACATCAAAACACAAAACAAAAACTGGAAAAATAAAAGACTCATATGTACAGACTTACCAGTGGGTTGCCTCCTACTCAGCGCTCGTTTAACGTCATTAGCTTGACTGTACCGCTGTTCAGGCAGTGGGTGCATCATCCAGAGGCATTATGTGTCCTTCTGGAATCTCGGTGCTCCTAAAATAGTGTTTCACCATTTGTCCATTGACAGTGAACTCTTCGCCTAAAGGATTTGTCAGGACAATTACACCATGTGGTCTAACTTTCTTGACTGTGAAAGGACCTGACCAACGGAAATCCACAGAGACTCAAAAAAATACACAATAGATTGTATAGATAAAAAATTTATAGCTAAGTGATCAATGGAATTGAAAGCAAATACGTAAATTAAAAAAGTTGTGATTCGATTGGGAGAAAGATAGGTTCAGGGTATTTCTCAGGAAATCAATGAATACAGATAAACTAACAAATCAGGGTTCAGGTTACGCACAGTTCTTGAACTCAAATCACTGAAATATAATTAACCAACTCTCGTTGCGAGAATTATCTAAGTCTAAATCCTAGAATTCCAAATCTCTTTGCGAATCCTAAAGTCTAAACCATCTTTTAGTTCAACTTTGATTTGTTCACAAAACAACTAAACCAAAACTCTTTGCGAATAGTTATTTTGCTCACCCTAAGTTCTATCAGGTTTCTCAATTGCACTCTCGTGCCTAATCGATTAACCTAAGATCTAAGTTCCAGGTGATCAATCTAGAACTAGCTTTGAGAATAACCTAAGGCAAAGAACTAATTCAGATTATGAACCCTAATTAACAAATCAACCTAGCATTCAAAGAAATCCCTTATGAGAACCCTAAACCTAATAGAAGATCTACTCACACATGGAGATTGCAACAATAAACATGACTGAATAAATACTTGAATAAATAATAAAGAAGAGAGTAAAACAAGGGTTCGAAATCTTCTCTCGGACGAACAGAGTTTCAAACTTGTCTCCCTCCAAAAGCTCTCTCACAAAACCAAAGTAAAATAAAGCATAGCCATCAAAGTGGCTGAAAAACCTAATAAATAACATAAGTCACGTTCTGGGGATTCTTGTAAATAATAAAGTCTTCTGGGGCAATTTGCAGTTTCTCAAATCTTCATAAAATTCGTGATCCTTCTGTCTCTTCGACGGGTATCGATCGACACCATAAGTGTATCGCTCGATACTCAGGCATCAAATCGGTGTCTCAGCTACATGATCTCTGCTTGGCTCCAAAAAGCTCCAAAATGCTTCAGTATCTCCAATAATGCTCCAAACGTACCTAAAACCTGAAAAGACTCTAAAAGACTCCAAAATGCTATAAAGACTCTATAAAAAGGACTTATATCATGGCTTAAAAAGGGTAAAAATCATGATATATCAGTTCTGCAAGACGAAATCAACACTGTGAAATTGTTGCAGAATGTGGAAGAGAAAGAGACGAGAGGGAAATACCTCCAATTTCAAAATTACTTGCGCATAAGTGAATCAAATAACCGTCTGTGAGAGGGCTTGCGCTTTTTTCCTCCCATTGCAACCCAACCAATGAGGCCGTGACACCTGGAAGCTTACAGAAATTTGGAATTGGGAGCTTGTTTTCCCCAAAGGGCCTTGTCGAAGTATGACTGATAGCTAGTGAATGTTGCAAACGTGAGCCGGTAGAGCTTCACCCAATCTCTGGTGGGTTTTGCTAAACTGAGCCGGTAGAGCCTCACTGCTAAAAAGCGTCCGACTCTGCTTGGGATCTGCTCTCTGTAAAACCTCCAAGCTCACTGGCCGAGCCACCTTTCTCCTCTCTTCTTCCACGAGTTTCTTCATCCGGCATTCTCTCCGTTGAATTTATGTCGCTTTCCGACGACATGCTCTCTCTCTCTCTCTCCCAAAGAAGCCATAGAGACGTTGGAGATACGCAGGGAGCAGAGTGGAACTAGGAAGGCGGATCTGGGAAAGGAGACGGAGGGGGAAGCAGTAAGGTGTCGGCTTGAGAGCTTGTTTTTCCCAAGCTCAGGCCCGGCACAGAGGTTAGGCAGGCTAGGCTATGGTTTTGGACCACCATTTGTTTTTAGTTTTTTGATGGGCCACAAAATTGATGTTTCCATTTTTTATAAGACCACCAAATTTTTTTTATACTTATCCTTTTTTATATCAAATTATTTTATTTCTTTTTTTTTCAATGATTTTCAAATTAAATTGGAATTATGCCTTTAAACTTTTATTTTATACATTTTATAAAAAGCCACATTTTGTTTTCTTGTCTCGGACCACCATTTTTGTTGGGCCTGGCATGGTGGTGAGGAGAGGATTTCAGCGTCATTTGTGTAATTTTCGATTATACTGGTGACATAATTGTTTATTTGACAAATTTGTGTTGGTAGTAGACTTGTTTTATGTGTTGAGGCAGACTTAAATTGTTGTTATGATAGAGTTATACAAAATTTAATATATATTTATAGCAGATTTATTACTCTCTCATAGTAGACTTATTAATTTTTCAAATGGATTTGTTGTTAATTGTTTTTTTGGTGATAGACTTGTTTTACTTATTGCGGGAAACTTATATTTCATTGTAGCTAATTTCTTTTTCCACATATGGCTTACTACAAATGGAAAGATTAAGTATCCTCAACGAGAGTACGAAGATGGAAAACACAAATTCAACAAAGTTGACATTTAAAAGGGATAATGAGATGTGGTCATTGCTTGATGATAAACTGATTAAGTTCTTTTTGTAAAACAGAACATATCCACTCACGTTCATATATTTAACTAAATATAAGAACGAAAGGAGATAATTAAACGGGTCACTTTATCTCAAGTTATATATTTATTTTAGACTTTCATTGCAACATGTTTGGTATTTAAGAATTCTAAACAAACGACTTTATCCATTTTAGTCATTTGTATCATTTTAAACAAACGATATGCATTTTAGTCCCTTGTATCATTCTAAACAAACGACTTTATGTGGGGTGTTATATAAAGAACTAGTGGGTTATCCGCGTTTCGCGCGATATATTATATATTTATTTATTGATGTAGTTAAAAAATATATGGTAATAACAATTTTTTTAATTAAACTTAGTATTTTGCAAAAAGAATTTATAATAATAATTTAGTATATCTAGTATTTGATGAGTTTAAAACATATAATAAATACAATTTAAAATCTGCGTTAAAGAATAATTGTTATATATACTTTTTTCTTTTGAAATATGGATCAAATTTTCCTTCATCTACATCAATCTCATTCTGAAATCATCTAACATATTTTCAAAATGCACTCATAATCTTTCTCTCATTTTATCTCACTCTCGATCTTTTTATTTATTTAGAAGAATCTCACTCTATATCTCTCACTTATGAACGCAATAAAACTGCATACCACATTTTAGTATGATTAACCTAATAATTTTCATTCATCTACATCAATCTCATTCTGAAATAATATAACATGTTTCCAAGATGCACTCATAATCTCTCTCTCTCTCTATTTTTTTATAAGAATCATACTCTTTATCTCTCACTTATGAACGCGATAAATTGAACTACATACCACATTTTGGTATGATTTAACTTAACTTTCACCGTCTTCTTCATATTTTCGATTTTTTGGCCAATTTTGGTGTCTACTTCCGGACTTCAGTGTTGGAGAGCTTTGGGAAGACTTCACCCAATCGTCCTCTCAATGATTGGTTTGAACACGTGATCATTTTGGGATACTACAATTTGCCTCTCATAACATGCATTCTTGCATACCAATCAAAAGATTGGAGTTGCAATTCGAGATTGTGGAAGCTCTTGCGAGTATCTTTTGTTGAACGAATCCTTGCTCGCATGCTTAAACAATGATTTCTAACCATCAAAACGCATTGTTTTTTCCTCTATAACCTACTTGGAATTAATTAACAAATTCCAAAATTTTGTCCAAAACAACGACTACACAACATTTTTGATTTTATTTAGAAAACAAATAAATGCATAAATTATAAACACTAAATTCTACAATTAGGGTCTTGTCCAATAAGACTAAGAAGCCATGAGAAACCAGTTAAATGTTTTTATATCCAAATAAAATTATAAAATAATATTAAGTGTATATAATATTTATGTTAAATTTTATTTTAAGATTTAATGTTTTAAATTTTTTAGGATTTATATTATTATAATATTTTTGCATTTAAATGGATTTGGATATTCGCGGATATTAGAAAATCCCGATTCTAAAAAAAAAAATTATTGGATTTAGGAAAATTATATATGAATCCGGTTATCCTATCCGTTTCTATCTAATCGTATATCTTATTATAATTATACATTACTTTATCAATTTATATAATCTATTTATCATAGAATCATAACTTTTTACTTTATATTAAGCTAAGTTTATAAGTAGTGAAATTATTATTAATATTTTTATGTATTCATCTAAAA
Organism: Eutrema japonicum; assembly: GCA_030161315.1. Lineage (NCBI taxonomy): Eukaryota > Viridiplantae > Streptophyta > Magnoliopsida > Brassicales > Brassicaceae > Eutrema > Eutrema japonicum. Next base: position 35,083,994 of record BSQW01000010.1, read on the forward strand.
GTAAATATTTTTCTAAACTCTATTAATAAATCTCATAAAACTAAAATTCATCAATTGAAATTTTTTTAGATCAATAATATATGAGATATCTTGTATAACAAAATGTCTTTTCATATTCTAAGGAAAACTATTATATTAATGGATGACAATTATTATGAGAATGAATGTATGATAACACAATTATTATGAGAATTATGGAATTAAGTGATTATGTGATTAGGGGATGTAATAGAGAATAAGTGAATGCTGAGGTATCAAGATTATAGAGTATGTGAGAATGAGGTGGCAGCCTAAAAAGAGAAGGAATTCTCCTTTATATATAGATTAGACTCGAATGGGAGGATCACATTTGTTATCATTCATCAGAAAAACTACTATTGTTATATCATTCATTGACAAAAGTGATGATAAGAGTATGAAACAGTTTTTGTTTAAGTACATGTAGATATTCTTAGATTGTATTTTTGGTGAATCTCAAATTCTTTGAACTAAATGTATTTTTGTATTGAAATGAACACAACCAAACTATTTAGGGAAGATATCTTGTAGCTATAAACTACGACATAGATTGTAGCTAAAATTTGGTCATAGCTACGATTGATATGTGCTAGTTTGTGGCTATGATAGATACAAAATGGTCATGTCTATTTTGTGGCTAATATCTACAAATCTAGCCGTGGCAATTCGCGGAAAATGCAGTCATGAATAGCCACTAATAGCTACAAATCTAGTTGTGGCAATTCGCAGGTGCTACTGTAATTTATCAGATTTGTAAGGGTAAAATTGAGATATCCACACCGTAAAAAACACTGCCGTAAAAGATAATTAAATATGCCGTTAAAAGTTTACCGCCACATGGGGAATGTAAAACTACCATCACTAATCAATAAGTCTATTATCTACCACCATTGGAAAGATATAAGTTTGTCATCTATAAGTTTACTACCAATAATAGGTTATTATAGTAAGAAAACAAGTATGTTACCATTAGAACGTAGAAAGTCTGCTACCAAACAACTTACTTTTTTAAGTCTTCTATAACGTAAAAAAAAAACTGCCATAACGTAAGAGTTACTCTAGTAATTCAAATTGATGACAAAATAAATCTGCTATTTTCATTAAAACTTTGCTACCATTAACAAAAGTCTACCACCATTAGGAGTGTCAAAATGGGTCAAATGGATGACCCATGATCCATGATTTTAATGGGTCATATGTAAATGGGTCATGGATTTTCCATGATCCATGAGTGATGGGTCATGGATGACTCATGACCCATGTAATTAGATGGGTCATGGGTCAAATGAGTGACCCACGAAAAACAAATATTTATTTATTTAAATATTATTAATAATTTTAAAAAATGAGAAAATTAAAAATAATAAATAATATTATAATATATTTATATTATGAATTGACAAATTTTCTTTAATTATCGTAAATAGTTAATGAATTCGTGAAACTATTTTTTTTTGCGGAAAACAGGGAATCGCGTTTTTGGCAGGAAAACACGGAATCACATTTTTGGCGGGAAAACACGGAATCGCGTTTTTGGCGGGAAAACGTGAAATCGCATTTTTGGTGGGAAAACGTGGAATCACATTTTTTGGCGGGAAATCTCGATATCGTGTTTTTGGCGGGAAATTTCGGAATCGCGTTTTTGGTAGGAAAATGTGAAATCACGTTTTTGGCGGAAAAAATGTGAAATCACGTTTTTGGCGGGAAAATGTGAAATCACGTTTTTGGCGGAAAAATGTGAAATTGCGTTTTTGGCGGGACAATGTGAAATCGCGTTTTTGGGGGAGTTGTTGGATTATTGCTTTTTTGAGAAAAAATGATCGTATTATAGGTAATATTGTTATGATGTCATGATAATGTCTTGATGATGTCATAATAATGTGTGATGATGTCATAATTATGTATGATGATGGGTCAAACGGGTCACCCATTTGACCCATGACCCATTACAAATTGACCCATTTGATCCATGACCCATTTGACCCATCAACCCATTAGAGTAAAAAAAAAATTGACCCATTAGGGTCATGGGTCATGGGTCAAATTGGATCGATCTATGACCCATTTTGACACCCCTAACCACCACGTGAATAAATAACTATGTCGAAAAATCATAAATCTTTGACAGATTTATATCAATACATTTTAAATTTGCCAAATTTTTAATAAATTTATGGTGTCGATAGGTAAATTTAATATAAAAAATCTATCGAAAAATATTAACTTTGCCAATTGAAATTAAGTCTGGCAAAAAAAAATATTTTTGTCACGCCGTAAGACAGATTTTTGTATATAATTATGTCTATTGTCATTAACTCTGACATTCGAAAATAAATATGTTATGTCATAAGACAGACTTATATATTTAAGTCTATCGCCTCGTGTTAAGTTTATCACCCGAAACAAAAATCTGCTAAATTATAATAACTTATCTCGATAGATTTATTATGATAGATTTATTGAAAATTCAAATACGCTGTGGCAATATCGTAAATAAGTGGACGTTTTTGTTGAGCTTAAATTTAATTAGTAATGACATTCCTATAATAACGTTTTTGGTACAACATGTCCACAAGAGCAATATGGATAATAACTTTACCAGAAACATCTTTCTCGTTCCTAGGTTATTATAGTAATTAAAGATAAAATTAATTTCGAATATCCCAAACTCATTATTAAACAATAAACACACATTCCAAAAACAAAAATCACGCATCAAAATGAAAAAAAAGAGAGCACACTATACTGAGGGAATTATACACAAAAACACACACACAGACCAAAAACGCACAAAAGTAGTTGATCAAACGTTCTTTTTTTTTTCCTAAGAGATTGAGAATCTTCGTCTTCTTGGCTTAGTAATATCAACACCAGCAAGATCTTCATCCATGTTCGAAGTATCCTTAGACCCATGTCTAAACGGATTCAACTTCCCAAGTTTCTTCGAAACAGAGGAGAAGAAAGTAGGTTTGTTGCTCTTCTTATTGCTCACCAACGAAGACGAATTCGAAGAAGAAGCTCCTGCACCACCACTACTCTGTTTATTCTTCTGCAGATCCGAAACATACATCTTCATCTTCATCAGCTCACTCCTCAAAGCTTCGTTCTCTTTAGCCAACGAAGTATCAGCTTTAACCTGTCCACGTGTCGCTAAAGCCTCGGGGACTATAACTACTGCTCCTTCCTTATCTTCCTCTCCGCTTCGTAGCTTTAACTGATCGTAGTATAGAGCGTGAAGAACAATGTTTACTGGTAATCTCTTGTTCTTCGAAGCGTGGAGACGTGCGTCGTAAGAAAGCTTAAGAGGATCCATTGAGCTACACACTTTCTCTCTTTCGATCTCGTCAAGATTCGGATGAGCTTTCAAGAAGATATCGATCGCTCTGTAAAGATCGTCGTCTGATTTTCTAGCAGATTTGGGAACGAGATTCGCGATCGCGTTGAATTTGGAGATAGTTAGCTCTCCGTAAGTAGCGATCTCTGCTAAGTAAGAATCAACGGTTTTCGCAACTCTTTGGAGAGAAACAGAGCACAATCCTCTGTTGAAATCTCCGCCGTTGAAAACCCCGACGTTTTTCTCTTTCTCGACGAAAACAGAGATGATTCTTCTGACGCTGTCGAGATCTAATAATCGTTCGCCGTCGTAGGTGAAAGACGGGATCAAGAGATCGTCGACGGAGACGTGCTCGAGGACGACGGAGATTCGTTTCTCGAGCTCGTTCTTGCAGGTGAGTGAGGTGTCCAAGAAGACGGCGCAACGGAGGAGAGAACAGAGGAAATTGATCGGGAAAAGCCCTTTGTCTGAAGGTAAGAGAGAGACGATCGATTCCACGAGATCTCTCTGTTGGGATCTCTCGTCGCAGTCGTTGTTTTCGGGATCGGAAAACTTGATTCCTCTGCCGGAATGGTCTCTGACGAGATCTCTTAAGGATTTCTCGGTGTAGGTGATGATTGCAGAGGCTAAGGAAGAAGGTTTGAGGCCTCTCTGCTTCATGGAAGCTACGACGTCGGCGAAGAAGTCAATGTCTAAGATACAGAGCTCCTCTGTCCACCAATTCGGTGGTGATCGGCACGGAAACATTGCCTCGTTACAAGCCTTTTTAAAACACAAATAAAAGAACGTATCAGTTAATGTAATAAGCACTGCAAAAACTCATGGAGGCAAAACTATATATACTTGAGACTCACGGAACTGAATCATTAGATATCGGACATATATGCATAAGACCGTACTAACTACTAGATCGGGGTCTATTTTAATTACTACTAGTGTAAAGAACTGGAATAATGAGTTATGAGTTAAAAACCTTAGCACCGACGACGTCAACGCAACGGCGAACAATACCGAGATCACGGGAAATAGGAAGGAGAATCTCACAAGACTTGAGAACGACGATGGCACCAGAGAGGCTAGAGAGAGCGACCTGAGAAAGAAAATCTTGTGTCCGACCAGCGAGGTTGTTGTCGCAGTACTTATCGGTCATCTGGAGAAACTCGGCGGCGCAATGAAGAGCCGCCACGTTCTGCACGGTGATCTCGAAGTTGACACCGTAACAGAATTTGGCAGCTTTCTCGAACATCTCAGGACCTCCAGGGATATCCGAGAGATCTACTCTCGTCACGTCGCTATCTTTGGATTCCATTATTAGCTTCCTTATGTAGTTACTCTTCGCCACTAGCATGAACTATATGATGAGATCAAGAAATTAATAATTAACACTTCTTGTAATTAAAAATACCGATAAATATGTAACCTATATATAATGGTTTGTACGTACTAGTATCATCATGTGTATGAGTTATAGGCGACCAAGAAAAAGGAAAAAAAAACATTGTGATTTTATATTAAAAATGATGTGAATCAAGAACCAAGACTTGTTGTTACCTACCTTATGAAGAGAGAAATTGGCTTCTCCGACTTCAACTACAACATCTGTCGGAATATCTTGTGAAAAAACCCTGTATTAATATACATATACAAGTTAGAATTCAAGGTGATAAATCGACCAGAAAAAAGTTATCCGGCGAATATATGTAGGTGAAACTAGACCGGATTGTACCATTGACCGGTTCTCTGAAGAGATGAAGACATTGAGTTCATGTTGATGGGGTTTTGTCCTTCTGTCGCCATTTTTGTTGGTGAAGGAGACGATGGAGGGCATAATTGGAGAGTGCCTATATATTGAAAATTATGTAACGTGGGTCCATCCCAATCCACCCAATTGCTATGTAATATGTACGTTTGGCTTCTTCTGTCTTCTTTTATCTAATGTTTTAATTTGTCGTTTTGTTATGTTGTTTAATATCATTATCTCTAATCTTTGTGTTGGTCTTCGTCGTTTACTTTCCTTTTCACCATTTTTTTTCTTTTAGCTTTTCCCTATTTGGATATATACTTGCCACTGTTGTAGTAGGTAATTGGGAAATTTATACCTTTCAGATACACACGTTTTTCCACCCTATTTGATAATAGACCAATAGAGATCTCTTGGAAATTTCATAACGAACTACATAAAAGGTGTTAAAGGTGGTAAAAAGTAATACAATAATTATTATTTTTCTCTTATATATATATATATATATATATATATACTAGATAAGTACCCGCATATATGCGGGTTTATAATTTAATATTTTATAACCCGTTAAAAACAAAATTAAAGACGAAAAAATGGAAATCAAAATTAGATCAACCGTGAAAATATATAATACATAAATTTAGAAACAAAGTTTACGATGAAATAAATATATACATTGAAAGAAAAATTTAGTGAAAAGATACAGTAAATAGCTTTGGATACGATTATTGGATTTTTAATTTTTTGGTGTGTAATTGACACACTACCAAATTGTGGTTTATATAAAGGTGAGAAATTATAATTACTTTCCTTTTATGATTAATTTCCTTAATCTAAATAGAAAAACTAAGGAATATATATTTTTTATATATATTTGTTTTGTCTTTTATGATAAATTTAATTTTTAACCTTTTTTATAGTAACTTTATCTTTTAAGATTAAATTTTCAACTTTGACTTTTCAGAATTTTTAAGTTTCTTTTATTAATCGATTTTATTTTATTTTTAACTTTGATTTTAAGTTATCAAGCGATTAATACGTACTAATCTATTTGATTTCTATTAGTCTCACTTATGTACCTAACGAAGCATAATTTCCTCTATCATAATTTCGATAACGTACATCATAATTTAGCTTTTATTTTAGATAACGTACATCATAATTTTGGGTGTAGATAACAAAGATATGTGATTCGGATGTATATAACGAAGATATTTCATAACATACATCAAAATTTCGATTACATAGAAGATTATCTCGGTGTAGCTTATGTGTAGCGGGTGTATATAACGATGTTTTTTGTTGTAAAATTCAGAAACTATCAAATTGGTTATATAGAGGTGAAGAATTAGAATTCTTTTTTTTTTCCTTAATCAAAATAGAAAATTTTGTATCTTTTTTTTAAAACTTTAGCTTTTATCATTTTTTTTTTAACTTTAGCTTTTAGGATATTTGTTGGTTTAATTTTTTTTTGTTTACTTTCCTTTTTAGGATATCAATATATTGTTTAATTGCTTTATTATAAACATGAACTTTTTTTTTTCATTTTCTAAAAAATACTTTAAGTTAATTTTTTTTAATCTAAAAGCAACTTTTTTTGCTAACTTTACTTTTAGGATTAAGTCTAGATTATATTTTTTTGCTTTATTGTTAAATAAAAAAAAGCTTAAAGATAAATTTCCTTAATCTAAAAGCAACTTTTATTTTCTTTTTTTTGTGCTAACTTTACTTTTAAGATTAAGTATAGATTATATTTGTTTCCTTTATTGTTAATACTATGTGTCAAAATCTAATTGGTAATTTTTTTTACATGTGTCAAAATCTAATGGATTAACTCGACACGTATCACGATCTTGCGAGTTACTAACTTTGAATCATTCTTCTTTATATATATAGATAATTAATTTAGAAATGAAGTTTCCGATGAAATAAATATATATCTTGCAGGAAAATTTTGATGAATTATATGCAGTAAATAGCTTTGGATATAATTATTAGATTTTTAATTTTCGGTGTGTAATTGACATAATATCAAATTGTGGTTTATATAGATGTGAGAAATTATAATTTTTTCCTTTTAGGATTAGTAATTAATTGTTTCCTTAATATAAATAGAAGAACTAAAGATTTTGTTTTTTTCTTTTTTTATATTAATTTTGCCTTTTATGATAAATTTATTTATTATTATTATTTGTTTTAGTAACTTTACCTTTTAAAATTATGAATCGGTTATTAAAATTTTCGAATTTTTAAGTTTTTTTATTACTCGATTTTAAAATTTTCCAATATTAATTTTAATTTTTTTTTTTAATTAACTTTGCCTTTTTGGATAAATTTACTTTTTATTTTTATTTTTTGTTCAGTAACTTTACTTTTTATTTTTATTTTTTGTTTAGTAATTTTACTTTTTAGGATTATAAATCGATTATAAACTTATTTTTATATTGTTAGTATTATGTGTCAAAAACTAATTAGATTTTTTTTTTGGAAATTTTTTTTATAATGTCACAATCTGATCGATTGACTTGACACGTGGCGCGATCATGATTTTTTCTTTACTTAACATGAATATTTTCCTTACATAACCATGTATTCTATTAGACAAAAGATTACCTACAACTTATGGACGAAAATTTGATGAAATTGTTTTTTGGTTGTGAAATTGAGAAGCTATCAATTTGGTTATATAGAGGTGGGGAATGAGAATTCATTTTCTTTTTAGGACTGTATTCCATTTTTTAATTTCCTTAATCTAAATACTAAATGTTTTTTTTCTTTTTTTAAAAATTTTAACCTTTTAGGATTGTAAACTATTGTTTAATTTCCTTATTCTAAACTAAAATATTGTTTTTTCTTTTTTTATATATAAATTTTGGTATTTTTTTTTAGGATTATAATTTATTGTTTAATTTCCTTATTCTAAACTAAAAAATACTTTAAGATAAATTTCCTTAATATAAAAGCAACTTTTATTTTCCTTTTTTGTGCTAACTCTACTTTTATGATTAAATCTATATTATATTTTTCCTTTATTTTTAATATTATGTGTCAAAATCTAATTGATAAGTTTTTTACACGTGTCAAAATCTAATGGATTAACTCGACACGTATCGGGATCTTGCGAGTTACTAACTTTGAATCATTCTCCTTTATATATATAGATATATATATATATATATATATATATATATATATATATATATATTAAAATCTGATATTATAAAATAATACAATAATTAATATTTTAAAAAATACAAATAAAAGATTCTATAATTTAAGATAATATTTAACATAATTTTAAAAAATAAACTATACTAAATATAAAACTATACAAAATATAATAATATTATATTGATGAGATAATCTAAATTTTAATGGTATCTCACCAATAGAAACAGAAAATTGTGATAAGGTTCTCAAAATATACATTTTAAAATATTAGTATTATTATATTACCACATTTCAAGGGTATCTCACCAATGGAGATGTTCTAAGAGCAGTTCCAACAAAGGGTTCTTAACCCAAAAAGGTGGGGTTCTTAACCAAAATAATAATAATAATAATAATTGTAATAGTTAAGAACCGGTTATTAAATAAGAACTTTTAGAACCGGTTCTTTGGAGGGGTTTTTAGCCATGTGTCAATATCTAATTCGCCGGATTTTTTTTTTTTGCCATATTTTTTTTTTTACTTTTTTCTTTTACTTTTTCTTAACTTTAACTTAAAAAAAAAAATTCTATTTTACTCTTTATTAATACATTAAAAAAATTTATTTTACTCTTTATTAATACATTAAAAAATTCTATTTTACTCTTTATTAATACATTAAAAAAAATTATTTTTAATTAATACATTAAAACACTAGGGTTAAAATTGGATTTTTAATAAAAAAAATTGCATTGAAAATACAATGTGACATTTTTATGAAACAAAAACACTAGGGTTAAAATAACATTTTTGTGAAACAAAGAGAGTACTATTCTTAGTAAATGTTAGACCATCTCCATTGCACGTTATTGGGAGTGTCTTCAACATTTAATATAATAAATTTTAAGAAACCAAGGTCTCTCGTGTCTCTGCGGAGACACTTATCTTCCCAACAAATCGCCACTTGTCGCAGTTTGATTGGCCGAGATAAGAAAATATTAATAAATATAATATTAAAAAAAAAAAAAAATTTCGGAAGACACCCAATTAAAGTGTCACGGATGGTGATGCTCTTAGGGTGATATGCATGATTAACCACAAACCATGGGGATTAATAATAATAGATCATAGAGTAATATAAAACGGCGGCTGTCAGAAGAAAGCTGTTATGAGTAAGGGAATCTCATGGCAACTGGAGATAAAAGTCAGGACAAAATGTGGCAGACGACGAACGAATATATGGCTAAACTAACTAATCTCATCATAACACATTTAATATTAGCCAATATTATATGTCTAAAAAATAGATCCAATAAACGTCATCTAACATAATTAATATCCGATAACATTCATTTATTAATTGGTGGAGTGAATCAGTCAAGGATGAAAAACACAATCTTACTCTTGGTTAGGTTGATGAGACAGTGATAAGCTTTCACGTGTTAAAAGCCTAAAATTCTGAATTAAAGGAAGAAAATGCTGAATGTAGAAGAAAAAGCAGTGCATGTGAATCATTGACAGATAAGAAAATCTACCCAAAAAAATATAGAAAATAAGAAGTGGATGTTACGAGTAGAGAGAGATGTGGGAGCCAGAGAAGTTAGGAAAAAGTAGGAACATGTCATGGATAGGCCCAGTCCAAATATGTGGTGATCCTTCTTTCTTAAACCTCGTGGTGTATGGCTTCGCTACGTCAACAAATCATCCCTCAGAATCCAGTTTCGGTTTTGTAATCAAATCATTTGCATACACGTGTCCCTATCGCCTTTTAGATATCTCTACGTCTCTACATTTGCCTAGTTGCCCAAACAATTTTCTCTGCCGGTGAGACTTGTTTTTAAGACTATTTTGTAGTTTGAATTTGAAGATTCATATTATGGGTCTACCATACAAAGTTAAAGACCCTTCCTTACCTATTAACGATGTTTCTTCAATACTTCTAACATCAAAATCATCTAGTTTTTTCTTATGCAATTGGTTTTGATCCAAACACATTATACTAATGCAAGTATTAATTTTTTTCATGGTAGTTTTAATCGGTTCATCTCAAACAACATTTTATTTACCTCGGTGCGTTTCTACCGAGGCTGGCCGGATCAGCCGATAGAGCATATCAAAAGAATAAAAATAAAAAAAATCTTATTTTAAGATTGGTAATATAAAGTCCAAATTTTGCAGATGAAGCATTCATGTTTGAAAATAAGTTGGATGATGCTATTGCTATCATCTAATAACAAAAGTACAAACGCCTGAGCTGTAATGCCGTCTTGTTACAACTTACAATCAACTAATTTGACCATAATAGTTACATCTAAGGATTGACACTTTGGATTGGAGCAAATTCTAGATTATATTTTGGTTTGATTCAATATAAAGAAAAGCATGAACTTAGCTTTAACAAAATTTCTCATCTGTTTATGGATATGCAAATTCCAAATATTTTCCGAATTTTCAAAACGGAATTGGAGCAAATTATAGAATCGGATACTAAAATTTATTAATTTGCGGGTGGGGCTGTGTAATAATGAACAACGGTCTCGACCTCTTGATCGGTGGCTAAACCGACGAGAGACATTTAACAAAACAAAGGCTAAGAAAAAGATGCAAAACTAGAAAACAAAATGAAAACCACAAATGAACAATTTTGGGCCAAAGTTGAGTATTTGTCGAAATTCCCAATGTCTACGTCAATTTCACTAATCACGCTTCATCCAATTCACACTCCTAGTGTCGTCTTCTTCTTAGGAAACGCCAGATGAGTTAAGAACATCTCGCTTTCATTTTTGAGAGTAATCTCTTATCCTTTATATATGGTTGGGGGAGTTGCATGGATTCGGATATAGTCAACAGTACGAAATTGTCACTCGAAACTCGCTTGATGTAATTGACCAAGAAAGAGACAATCAAACACAAGAGCTTTCTTTAAGTATAAGGAGCTTAATCTTTGACCGAGAAACATGTTAACTAGTTATAGCAAAGCCCATTTGATTCAACGCCAGGAAGCCCAACAATAGATGCACCCCAAACATTTTGAGTCAACTTCTCGTGTGTGAATCTTTTTATGGTATGTGCATGCTATTCATTAGCAGCATCCATGTGAGAGTTGTTTCCAATAAAGAGATTGAGATGAAGTTTCTAATTGAATGATGCGTGGACTTCTTCGTAGACAGTGATGAATATTATACCATTTTTCACTTAAACAAAAAAATGATTCCGCTATATACTTTGAATAGCTCAATTGGTTGTGCTATTAGATCATTTATAGCTATTCTGTTATTTTATTATTTATTTAACATACGAGTCAAATCCAATTTATTTATTTGGTTTGATTTATGCACGTATACTATCTTCTATATAGTTTGTTACTAGATTTGTTGTGTGGATAAATCTAGTAACAAAGTTGGTATGCGAAACTGCATGACATAACGGTTCAGACCGAACCAAACCATACTTTAATCTACAAAATCAAAACCAAGTGGACCAAAACTACAAATCAAACGGGATTATTCCATCGCCATATGACCCACATCTTGATAAATTTGTTTTTTGAATTGAATGTAAAAAAATCATTCAATAAAAAAAAAATCATTTTTACATCAAGTGCTTCTTTAGTTTGAGAGTTCGAAATAGAATAATAGAATTTTTTTGTAGTTTCTTGTAGAGAATTACACTTCAAAGCTTTCCTCGTACGTACTTGCGATCTCCAAATGCTTGAATCGAAGACAAGCGGTTTCAGACTTTCAGTTAGACCAAAAACAAGAAGTTATCAAAGATCGAGAGAAGATCCTAGCTTAGGTTAAGATGTGAAAAATGCCTTATAATAATATTATTTAAATTAGTTTTTGGTGGACTTTGTACAATATTTAAAGCCTAAATGTATAATAAAATCATAAATAAGATCATATGATAAGGAGGAGCCGATTTAGACATTCAAAGCATCATAAATGATTTCATGTAAGCTTATTGATCTTTAACCTAAACGAGAGTGTGTGTGTTCTTTGATTAGTTGTTAGGAACTTTATATAAATTAGGAATTCGTGGGTGACAAACTAAATTAGTGTTGTATAAACCCGATTAAGCAGAATTTGTGGGGCTTAAAAGAATTTTAGTGAATAAAAAAAAAATCATTAGATTTAGTGCGTCACACTCGCAAGTCGCGTAGAAAATCACATGGATGATAAATATAATCAAAGTCTATTTTACGGGAATCCGGTTTAGTACAATCGTGGGAAACCAAGATTCAATAACCGGAATTAAATTCTGTATCCGTTGCGTTGCGTCTTGCGTTGAAAAATTGAAAAATTGGCATCATTTGCGACGAGATCCAAGAGATGGTCACAGGAAAACCCTAGATCGATCCACAAAAATCGGAGACTGTAGTTCATCGCTGAGCGTGAGAGAAGTTGATGAAGGTTGAAGGGATTGAGAATTTCAGATTTCAGATTTGAGGAACTCGAAGATCTAAATATGGAGACGGAGAGAGATAAGGAAAGGATGATGTCGAGGATGTCTTATTCGTCTTCTTCGTCGTTTCCGCCTTCCGCTTCATCTTCTGCTGCATCATCGCTCGCTGCAAAGGCTATTCGAGCATCTTCTGCGCACAGAGACTCTTCTCTTTCCTCTGCCTACTCGTCTCCTTCTTCTGCTCCTGTTCCCACTCCTCCCAAGGTTTTTCTTTCTCTCTCTCTCTGGTGGATCGTTTAATTGCTCAGCAGTTGGAATTATTCATGGGTTACTCTGTTTTTGCTTCAATTGAAATGTCTCGCTGTTGAACATGCTTCTTCTTCTTCATGTGAATAGGAGGTGAAGCACCATGAGTACACGTCTATGAAAAGCTTGAACGAACCAAAACGAAGCTTTTGGGGAAGTCTTGCTAGTAAAGCAAAGGCTCTTTTGGATGAGGATGATCCTCATCAACCCCCTCAAAGTCCCACGAGAATCGAGCAGAACTTGCCTTCTTCGACTTCAGGAACTAAGGTTTATAAAGTTTCATCTTCGTGGTCCTCTAACTCTCTTGTAGGATACGTTCTTATGGAGTTATATAATTCATTTCCATGTTTCAGGAAGCTGGTCAGACGGGTAGGAAAATCGATAATCCTTCATTACAGAGAAGCTTAGACGCGATCACTTCATCATTAAACTACATTGGTGGCACCATTGGCACTGTAGTTGAGGTTAGTTTCTTACTCTTTTTGCACCCGTTTATAGCACTACAAGAGACATACATATATTTTTGTTTATGCGAGGCATATGCATTCTTGTGTGTTTCGATGCATCTTCTGCACCACACTAAAATGAGAGTTTATTGGACTGAGACTGTTATTTGTCTGTGAATTTCCTTAGGAGGGTATTACAGCTGTGGAGAACCGTACTGCAGGCATCATTCAAGAAACCCGTAAAAAGATTAAAAAAAAGCCAAGCCTTCCACTGAACCAGCAGAATCCTGAGATACTAGCAGATTTGGAAATTCAACTAAAGGCATCTCGCGACGTAAGGTGGCTGCTCTGTATCATTTGATTGGTTGACAGCAGCAAAAATATATCTGCTTCATTCCGCTGTGGTTATCTCTTCGTTTACTGATTAGTTTGAAATCAGAAAAGATTATAGACTTAATAGTTTTTCGAGTTATGCACTTCAGTGTTAAAATCCTGATTTTATATGGACAGGTTGCAATGGCCATGGCTGCCAAGGCAAAGCTTCTTCTTCGGGAGCTGAAGATGGTAAAATCTGATCTAGCCTTTGCAAAGCAGCGATGCGCTCAACTGGAAGAAGAAAATAAGGTTCTGAGGGATAATCATAATGGCGGTAACAGCCAAACAGATAACGATGATCTGGTATCGATTTGTTTTACTCTTTACAAAGCCTTAACATTAACATTTTTATGCACATTTCTGATCTTTGGTTGTGTATTTTGTTTTCTCTCATCTATAGGTGCGACTTCAACTTGAAACATTATTGGCTGAGAAGGCTCGGTTGGCTCACGAGAACTCGATATACACACGCGAAAACCTCTATCTGAGAGGAGTAGTCGAATACCATCAGCTCACGATGCAGGATGTTGTCTACTTTGATGAGAAGACTGAAGAAGTAACTGAGGTATATCCCATTAATGTGACTTCAATGTCTTCTTCATCAGATATCTCGCACACTCCTCCAAACCCAAAAGGCTTGGAGTTCAAGTGAGACACAACAACTCTCAAATGATTCTGTTCTTGTAGTGAATCAGACAACAAGACAAATCGTTGTCTGTAATCGCTCTGTATCTGTAGAAATATATGTACTTTGTATTCTCTTCGTTTTGGGGTGGGGTTCTTGAGAATTTAGCAATGAATGTTATTTACTACCCTTAATTATTTTAAATAAATAAAAGAATGTTCTATGATCCCCCTGAAATATTAACATAAAGGCTAAAAATTACAAACTAATTGTATACATTAGTCAATTATTATAGGATCTTTTATGAAATTATTACAAAACGAACAATATTTATAAAGTTTTTAGCAAAAAAAAAAATTTATAAAGCTACATTACAAAGGTTGCATAGGCTAATACGATTTTTGTTGTTGTTGTTGTTTCTTATCGAAATACATTTTCTTAGTTTAGAAAGCTAGAATAGAACACCTTATTTAACATAGATTGGCCTGAAATGGCTTAACCAGCGGAACCAGCGAGCCGCTTAGGTGCATCGACATGACTTCAGTGGTTGAACCCACGAGCTTACCGCCCACAAATATGGCTGGGACCGGCGTGGAACACCCGAGTCTCATTAGGGCTTTCTCGATCTCACGACAATCAGGGTCTTTATCGATCTCATGGACGGTCGGGTGAACCCCAAGGTCTTGGAAGAGGACTTGGACCGCATAAGACAGGCAACACGAGCTTTTGCTGAATATAACCACTCCTTTCTCTGATGACATTCTCACAACTTTGTCCATGGCTTCTTGAAGGAAGTCTATATCAATCTAGGATTTGTTTCTTGAAGAAGGAGAAACAAAATCTTCCTTTGTTTCTCCCTGTGTTGCCTGAGACTTGAGTTCTTGGATCGTAGGCTATTTATAACCAAACAAAGGAAGAAGAAAAGAATGTTGAGACCCAAAAAAGAGAGAAAGAGATCACAGAAGATCGTCCGAAAGGTTCCCCAAGTTCATCAAAGTGACTTTATTGTGAACCAAATTAATATTTTTGTTTTTAATTTGGTATTAGTAAGGAAGGACCAACAAATTAATGTTGCATTATCATAATTCACCTACCCTTTTTTCCTCCTAGATACAAAAGTGAGCATTTTTATTGAACAGGACCATATGCTTCTTTGTTGCAGATATGCTAAAGAATATGGCACATGTTTATATTTTTTATTTACAAGCTCTTTTATGCATGAGAATTGGAATTTTATTTTTATGTGGACCAAGCTTCCACTTTTTTCTCTCTAAGAATATTATTTTGTTTCAAGAATCATGCTCAGATGAAGGGTGTGAGATAGCCCAAAGTGGTGGCGGATAAGGGAAGAGATATGCTTATATGCTTCTCTGGATTGACAGTATTTTTCGCAGCCACGAAAAGAGATCATCAAGCTGGTTTTGATGGATCTGATCGTGTGTGTGTCCACAATAAAAACCTAATTCTTGAAACATGTCACTATATACTATAAGATATGATTTGAGATTCTCTCAATCTCACTTCAGTAGTGATCATGAAGGAATAAAGTTCCTATGGGTTTCTCTTGTGTGCCATTTCCCTTTCAACAAGTTGCCAAGATTCTTTCCCTCTTGACTCATTTGATTAAAGTGGAACAATGAATCTGTTAGGAGTAAGTAAGATAGTGCGTAAAAAGTCTCATTGTTAATTAGTTTTTAATTGGAAAATACATTTTTTTTAAAAATGGTTCAGTAGGGTATATAATGTATGTTGTTACTAGAGTGCGGTTCAATTCGTGATAGATCAGAAAAACCATCATCTCAAATAAATCAATTGGCTTCGAGATAAAATCTCATGAAACTCAACAAAAATATGTTTTTTTTTCCTCTGAAAGAGATTCAAATGATGGCAAGCTCAGCAGAAATCCTCTGAAAGAGATTCAAATGATGGCAAGCTCCTCCGCATCCGAAACACTACAAGAAAACAACATTTTTGCAACGAGCGATATTGTTGTAGTACGAGGGAAAAAAATTCGTCGCTAAATCGTCGCTAAATTTCCGTTGTAAATTCGTCGTAAATATTACATTGAAATTACGACGAATATGAATACGTCGTAACATCGTTGTTAATTCGAAGGGAAATCTTTCATTGTAAAATCGATGGCAAAAAATTATCGTCGTTAATTCGTTGCAAAGCAATCGTCGTAAAATCGTGGCTAAATAATCGTCGCAACATCGTTGCTAATAAATCGTCCTAAAATCGTGGCTAAATAATCGTCGCAACATCGTTGCGAATAAATCGTCGTATAATCGTTGTAAATTAGCCACGATTTTATGACGATTAATTAGCAACGAATTACCATCGAATCACCGACAATTCTATATATGATTTTTATTATTATTTTTAAAATTTTATTAATTTCAAAATTATAAAATAAAAATTTAAAAAATAATATATAATAATATTTTATTAAAAAAATATATTATAATCTGTTACAAAAAAAAAAACCAAAATTAGAATTCGAAATCCTAAATCTAAATAACTATATCGTAATCGTCGAGATTCACATCGTCTTCGGGACGTCTCGACGAACCGGATGTGCCTGCCGCTGCCTCTGCCGCTGCCGCTGCCGCTGCATCTGCCTCTGCTCGGAGTCTTCGCTTTTCCCGTAGCATGGCCTGCATTGTCGGGTTCCCTGTTGCCAAGATGTCGAAGAGTTCGTCATTCTGCGTAGCATCCAGTTCAACCCGCTGCTGAAGACTCGCAATCTTTGCCTGATATGCCTGAGACCGAGTAGCCTCGGTCTCAACCCGCTCCTGAAGACTCGTAATCGTGGCACGTAACACGACTGGATCATCTTCTGGCGATCGGCGTCGCGGAGCATATGAAGAAGCAGCCGAGACATCTCGAATATACCCCATCCCAACAACCTTCCCCTTCCTCTTAGGGGCAACCTATATTTAAATTTTGCATTTAGAAATTTTTAATAAATCAAAAACTAAAAATTAATAAGGACTAACTATTCTATATACCTGCTCGAAGATCCGGTCAATATCGGGTGTGGTCAACCCTCCAGACATGACCGACGAACCACCGGGAGATAGCTGTTGAGAGAGCTGTGTCTCTCGTTCGGTGACTTTGTAAGTCACCTCATTGAAGATGTGCTCGGCCGTCTCGGAAACAAAGGAACCATCTTTCTTCCGAGGGAGTACACCTCCGTCTTCGGCGGCCTAAAGAAAAAAACTATGTTATTGACGAAGTAAATTAAATAAATTAATAAATTTAAATAAATTTAATTACCATCTGTAGACGAACACCCGCAAAAGGTGTTTGCCCAGCTGTATGAGGCAGAGCCTTGAGTCTCCCGTCCGAATCAACGGTGTTGCGGGAAGCCGAACACTTCTCAGCAGTTACGATGGATTTCGGATCCATCCAATACCGCACCAAGCCGTCCCAAACGGCTTTATCCATGTGCAGGGGCTTTGCTTCATCGCCATCCTTCTTCCATGCTTTCTTCCACTCACCAACCACGCCTTGGATACGAAACTTCACCCTCTCGAGAAATAAAGTTTCAACCACGCCATGAATCGAAAGATCCCAGTGATATTTTTGCTGCATGAGAAACAAAAATAATTACATATTTTATAAAATTAAATTAAATATATATTTAAATATAATTAAAATAATTATGGGAGAAAAAAATATGTTTTTCATACGTACCGCAAACATCTTGAACCATGTCTCCTTGACGTGTAGAGGAAGCTGGGTAAAATTGGTATGCGGCTCGATAAAATAAGATTTGATGATGTCGGAAATGGTGCGTCCAACTTTGGATTCAACTCCAAACCTGAAACAAAAAATTGTAAAATTTTGAATTGTTAGAAATAAATATAAATATGTAATAATAAATGTAAAAAATATATATTTATATATATTACCATTCCGACCCGTCAGTATGATCCGAATCTAATCTTTTAAGCCTATGACGGCCCGGCTGCGCAAGCAAATCATGAACCGTCATGTGTGCATATGGGGCCGGAGCATGGCCTCCAGATTGCGGAATCTGAGGTGGTAGTGGAGGCGGCGGAGCACTCTGTGGTTGCGTCACCGGGACGAAATCCGTCTCTGTAGCCTCAGAAGACACGGGCACCCCGGTACCCGAAGCATCACCAATCTCTCTCAAAAACTGAGCGTAATGTGCACGACGTTGGCCCATCTGCATAATAATGAAAAAAAATTACTATCTATAAACATCCGGCAGTTTGCTAATTATTTTCGCAAAAAATTACTATATAAAAAAAATTATCTATACTAATTAATTAAAAACATTAAAAAAAATTTTTACCTTTTTCGGAAAGAAATCGCAAGGATGTTATGATCAGTTTTTTTTTGATGTGTTTGTAAATGAATTGGCAAGGAACTCGCGTGTATATATAAGATTACTTGTCGTCGCTATATCGAGTCAATCAACCGTAGCTAATTCGTCGCTAACTTTGCAACGATTTTGTGACATTCATACACGCGGGAGGTTAATTGACCGACACGCGGTATATTTTAGGACAAATCGTTGCTAAATCGTCGCAAATTGGCATCGAATTTGCAACCTTCAGTGTTTGCGACGATTTAGCCACGATTAGTTAAATTCGTTGCCAAATCGTCGCCAATGTGCATCGATTTTGTGAGGATATTTGTAAAATCGGTTTTAGGGTTTAGAGTTTAGGTACAAAATTGTAACGTCGATTACAACGTTCCATAAACATATAGTTTATGAAATTATCAATAAGTTCATCGATATTGAAAAATAAGTAAAACATATAGTTTGCGTATACGTTAGAGAATATTAATACAATGATTCAGTTTGTGGATATTACTGTGATTGACCGAGTTTTCATTTTCTGACAATTCTCTAAAGTCACGATCAATTTCATTGAAAGATGCATAATACAATGAGATGGTAATACGTTAGGGTTTAGGGTTTAGGGCAAAGGGTTTAGGGTTTAGGGTTTATGACAAATCGTTGCTAAATCGTCGCAAATTGGCATCAAATTTGCAACATTCAGTGTTTGCGACGATTTAGCCACGATTAGTTCAATTCGTTGCCAAATCGTCGCTAATTTGCATCGATTTTGTGACTATCACATTTAGCGACGATTTAGCGACGATTTCTTTGAAATCCCTTAAACCCCAAACTAAATCCCATTTCCGATTACCACTCATTTCCCACCGTTGTTGGGGCAATTAATAAATTACATGACACATAGACACATATGTCTCGTAATTTATTAATCGCCGCACCTACGGCGGAAAATGAGTGGAGATCGGAGATGGAATTTAGTTTGGGGTTTAAGGGATTTCATAGAAATTAATCATATCACTTAAATTTCACAATAATTACTCGATCACAATATTATATTAATACATTAAATTCACAATAATTACTAGCTAGCGCGGTCACTCTGATTCATTTTCGGACGAAGAGTAGTACACATCCGTTTCTTGATCATCTGGTTCATCACTTTTTTCGAACTCATCTTCCTCATCTTCTTCCTCTGTATCGTCTGGGAGATATTCAACTTGCCTGTTTTGAGGATCTATCAAAAGGATGTCTTCATTGCTCTCATTTAGTTCTGGCATATCAGAGCAATGATCTTGATGCATTGGTAGTTCCTCATCAACCCCCACAATTCGACCCCTCGGAGAAACTTTTATAACTGATAACCATGAGATACGGGTGGTGCGAACTCGCGGATATGGAACAAAGCTGACTTGTTCTGCTTGTGATGCTAGGATAAATGGCTCATACTTATTGTAACGTCGTGATTGGTTGACATCTACTGCCCCAAATTTGTTTTTATGGACGCCTCGATCTACTGTTGGATCGAACCAGTCGCATTTGAACAGAACGCATTTCAAACCTAAGCATCCAGGGTACTCAACTTCAATTATGTCTTGCAACACTCCATAAAAATCTATTTCGCCCCGCACACATACCCCGTAGTTGGCAGTAGCTCTTTGATTGCCGTATTTGAATGTATGAAATATATATCCGCGTGTGCAATACATAGGTGCACTCGTTATCTTCGATATGGGGCCTTTTATTAACTCATGGAACCAGAGTGGATATGTGGTATCCCCATACTCGACCTATATTTCATTAATTAATTTAATTTAAAAAGTAATCAAAATATGTATTAGGTTAATTGTCCAAGTTAGTAATTAATCAGATCACTTAAAATTTTACGTACTTGCGTCTTCAACCACGGGGCAAAATGTTGATCTTTACGCTTGTTGATTTCATCGTCTGAGATTCCTTCAATGACTTCTCGGACTTGTCTAACAAATTCACTGCATACAAAAGTATTTGTAATTGGTATAAAGCTAGCATATATATAATTTAGCCATTTATATAAGACGTATGTTTATACACTTACGTCTCAAATTGACTAACTTCTTCGCAATTTAAGAGGATATACGTTTGTGCACTATGATGGTCTTTTTCATTGGCAAACCAAACTGACTTCACTCTTCCACATAATCGACCGATTGAAGAAAAGATATCTGGGACACCTTCATTAGCATATGTTCGGCCTACACCTCCATCATCATATCGCCGTGCTGCCCTTTTCCGTGTGCGAACCTTCGAGCCAAAATAGTACCCCGTGAAGTGAGAAGTTTCTTCTGTTAAACTTCCTGCTACTATTGAGCCTTCAACTTTGGCTAGATTTTTAGCCTTCCGCTTCAAATGTCCCATGAATCGCTCGAATGGGTACATCCATCGATACTGCACAGGTCCCCCAAGTTCTGCTTCGTGAGGTAGATGAATAGGTAGATGTTCCATAACATCAAAAAAGGCTGGGGGAAATATTTTCTCCATGTTGCACAACAAAATAGGAATACTAGCATCAAGTTGTGCAATAACATCTTCTGACAAAGTACGGGTACAAAGATCCCGAAAAAACCCTCCAATGCCTGCAATTGCTTCGTGTACATTTCCTGGTAGAAGTTCAGCAAATGCAAAAGGAAGTAGTCGTTGCATAAAGACGTGACAGTCATGACTCTTCATCCCGGAAAACTTTTGGCCATTCTCAACACATTTAGCTAAATTAGATACGTACCCGTCCGGGAACTTCACATCAGATGTCGCCCATTTGAACAAAGCTGACTTTTCTTCCGCACCCACTCGAAATATGGGGACATGTGCTTTCCCATTGCTTGTAATATGTAACTCATTCCAACAACAAAGATCAGGCAAGTCTAACCTTGACTTACCGCTGTCTTTAGTCCTTCCACGCACGTTTAACAATGTATGCATGATGTTATCGAAAAAAGTTTTTCTCAATGTGCATGACATCAAAATTGTGTCTAAGCAAATGATCCTTCCAATACGGAAGCTTCCAGAATATGCTTTTCTTATGCCAATTGTGATGCTCCCCATATCCATCCGGCATATTAGCTGGAGTGTGTCAATTTCCACCACGATTGACTGTTTCCAATGAACCATAATGATCAATTTCTGCTTCTAGATCTTCCCCGGAAATATAAACAGGAGGAGGAACACGAACAGTTTTGTTCTTTCTAAACAACCGCTTATTTCTTCGATATGCATGATGAATCGGTAGAAATCGGCGGTGACAATCAAACCAACTTGTTTTCCGACCAAGTTTCAATTGAAACGCATCTGTCCGATTGAGACAATATGGACAAGACAATCGCCCATGCGTAGTCCAACCTGATAACATCCCGTACGCAGGGAAGTCGCTTATTGTCCACATAAGCACAACTGCTCCAATTCCTGTATCAGAGGCTGCAAAAACACATCAAGGGAACGCTTCGGATGCTTCGGACCTGGTATTAAAATACTCATAAATAAAAATTCCCTTTGCATGCACATACCTGGGGGTAGGTTGTAAGGCGTTAGGATTATTGGCCATAAAGAATATTGTCTACCAGACATACCAAACGGACTAAATCCATCTGTGCAAAGACCAAGATACACATTACGTTTCTCTCTAGCAAAGTCTGGATGTACCGTCTTAAAGTGTTTCCACGCTTTTGCATCTGAAGGATGAGTAACCTCCTCATCTGTTTGCAAATGATCTGCATGCCATCTCATCGATGCAGCTGTCCTCTCAGACTGATACATTCTTTTTAATCTATCAGTTATAGGAAGGTACCACATCCGCTGGAACGGTACCTTACTCCGACCAGTACCTTGCGGCTTATATCTTGGCTTATGGCAAAATCGACATTCCAGCAACTTATCATCATCTTTCCAAAAAAGCATGCAATTGTCAACACAGACATCTATCATCTCATAAGGCAACCCAAGACTATAAACCAGCTTATGTATCTCATAGTAAGTTTCAGCAGCTAAATTGTCCTCTGGCAAATACTCTTTAATCAAATCAGCCCAATCATCCATGCAAACCTCAGCTAAGTTATGATCAGTTTTAATAGTCATCATCCTAGCCGCTAACGACAATTTAGAATGTCCTTCTCTACATCCATCGTAGAGTGGCTGATTTGCAGCATCTAGCATATCATAAAAAAAATTTGCATCTAGATTGGGTTCCTCATCATGATGATCATGTGCAAATGTACTTACGGTTTCATGAAATGCATCCGTAACCATGTCATGAATCCTATCATTATCTTCACCATGCTGCTCCGCATGATCATCAAATTGATTAAAATTATTTGACTCATCAAAATTCGATGCTTGATAATTGCTACTACTACTAGCTGCATTTCCCCCATGACCCTCTCCATGATAATACCATATATAGTAATGCGGCATAAACCCTCTATTTAATATATGCGACCACACCTTCGAGATAATGATAAATTTCCTATTCAAGCATCTGGCACAAGGACAGTACATCTTACCACTGATAATTGTATTATGTATACTTCCTGCCTGATGCATGAATCCCTCCACCCCATCACTGAACTCCTTTGTTAGCGATCCCTCTGAATCAAGACGATTATACATCCATCTTCTAATTTCGTATATTGACATTTTTTGTTGGTCAGAAAGAAGTAAATGTTTTTGAATATGAAATTTTTATTATGAAGTTGGCCACTATATATAGATTTTTATTTTCATTATCATCGAATTACCTACGATTTTACATCGATTTCACATCGATTTTACAACGAATCTAAAAATGTTTACATCGACTTTACAACGATATTAAACTTGTTTACCTAACCGAACACCGTGAGCTTAAAACGTGCTCACCTAACTTATTAATCGTTGGGAAATCGATGTAAAGTTCAACTTATAATAATCATTGCTAATTCGTGGGTAATTTTACGACGATATTGCAACGTTTTATACAAACCTCGTTAAATCGTCGCTAAGTTACAACGATTTTACGACGATTTTGATTATCGTAGTAATGTCGTCGGTAATCGATGTCTAATCGTCGCTAATTCGCGACAATTTTCCAACGAATATTTTCGTCCCAAGTTTGCGACGATTTTACGACGTCTTTTATAATCGTCGTAAATTCGTCGCAAAAACGATGGCAATTTGCAACGAAATAAAATCGTCGCAAAAAATCGTTGCAAATTGCCTGTTTTCTTGTAGTGAAAGAGAATACTACGATTTTGGAGCCAGCATACCTAAAGATGCTCATCAGCTTGTCAACATGAAAATCATTCACGAACATCTCAAAGAAAGGATTTCCAGGTACCAGTCGGTTATCCTATCAAAGTATGGCGTCATATGTCAATACATCGCGCCATTAGGAATCCATCAAGACCATCCGTTCGCTCATCTCTACAGAATCGAGAGTACTGAAATACCATAAGAAGTTCTCTGTTTCCTTTGGTATATCTGTTCAATGTACACCATTGGCATCATCTTCGACATACAATGGCTGTACCAATTCATCAACTCGCGCCAAGGACACAAGGATTGCCTCTCTACGTTCTTAACATGGTTCGCACCATTAAGTGCATGGAGTGGTAAGCTGAGGAAGTCAGCGAAAACGGTGAACATGTCATTCAAGAAGCTAAAAGTACAAGGGTGCCTCAACCCTTTCTTCAATCCTCACACGATATACTTCTTCCATCGCCCCATTCAAGTCAACGTCAAAACCAACAAAATGCACGCACTACCCACACTCATCCACCACGACGACTTCAAACGGGGTGTTCGGCCAGACTTCAACGTCTATGACAACAAGGGATTTGAAGACTTCCAGATTCATGCATTTCGCCTCAACAGTGCTAGACAAACATTCCCCATTCCATTCAATCTGAATTGGAAATACTATCCTATAGACTACCAGATGAGTCTAGACGAAGATCTACAGTTCTTCGAAAGCAAACCTATCCCGAAGCAAATTCAACCAAAAATGGTGATACCGGAGCCACCGCCAGCAACAGACCCGCCGGAGCATTTCCAAGATGCACAGTCTCCAAATGACTCGATGAACATTGACGAGATCGGGAAAATGTTCGGTTTAAATAAAGACGAGCCACAAGAAGACTTTGTTGAGCCAGAAATCAAATACGTATGTCCAGATGATTATTACGGCTGCTGCGACGAGCATATCATCGAGTTCGAAATAGATCATTGAAGACCTTTCTCAATATATCTAATTATTTATAATTATGTGTGTGATGTAAGCGATGATGTAATCGCCTAAATAATGTATAATATGTGTGATGTAAGCGATGATGTAATCGCAATTATGTGTGTGATGTAAGCGATGATGTAATCGCCTAAATAATGATGTAAGCGATTATGTAATCGCTGAGGTAAGCGCTTATGTCAGCGCTTATGTCAGCGCACTAAGCCTCCACTATAAATATGTGTGTACCCCCTTGTGAAATATCAACTCATTTTTCCTTTAAAAACCTCTCTCTAAAAACCTCTCTCTATGAGTCTCTAAACTCTCTCTAGTTTTCAGACTTCTCTACATCTTTCATAAGCTCTGGTTACTTTCTCTCATCTCATGGGTTGCGATTCTGCTCAGTGTGCTTTCAATGAGCTTATCGTTTAACCAATACGACGGTCAATACGATGGTTGTGAGTATCAATACGACGGTTGTGGGGGGAGATAAGGTTCCTAACAGTGGTTGAGCCCATGGCTGGAGATGCCTCTTATGCTCCATTTACCTGGAACTTATCGAATCTCATGATTATCAACACGACTCTCATGATCTTCAACACGACTCTCATGATCTTCAACACGACTCTATCTATACGGTTTCTCGTTTACTCATGCACCATAATATCTGGTATCAGAGCCTATGGTGCATAATTTATAATGTTATAGCTGGAAATACAACGATCAAAATTTATAAATAAGAATAAACGGAAGATTTTGGTTTATTTTTAAGAAAAAAAGAACTGAAAAACTATCGAGCAATAAACAAAAAGTTTATTAATTTGTTTATCCAATTTACAGGGCTATGATTTTAACCTCCACATCTTATATGGCCATTTCAATATCAATTGAGCGGTATATTTATCCCACGATACATTTCTGAACTCTGATGAGCTCAAAAAGCAGGCTACGAAAAGTTTGGGCCTGTTAGCTCTTTGGACGGGCCACATTATCGATTTGTTTCAGCTTAGATTGTCACAGATTTTATATTGCCCTAAAAGGTGGGGTTTGTCCCAAGAGGAATGTAACCTTCAAGCCGCGATGTAACGTAAGTTTTAACAATAAAAACAACAATAGTAACTAAAAACAACATGTGGAGATGAACAATGTTGTAAGATATATGATATATCGGATTAAAATAAGGTTCCATTAGACACCCAAAAAAAATAAAAAGGATTCCATTAGACAAGAGTGGTAATGTTCATTATCCACACTTCTATATCTAATATCTACCACTAAATGTTGACCGTACGATCGGAGACTTACCCTTTAGAGAAATTTTTAGTTTTGGTAAAGAGAATTTTTTATTTAATATATTATAGTAATATGGTTGAAATAGGTGAGTAGGTAATGTTATGTGGTCAATGCCCAATGGCCATCACACAACGAAACCTTGAAGTGGGTAGAGAGGATGATGGTGTGAACATGTCTCTTTTCCTACGGTAAACATCTTTGAGTACTAAACATGTCTCTTTTCCATTGACATTTCTTTCTTATTACTGCTTACCCACACCCTATTTTAGAATACTGTATTTATCTTAAGTTTTCAATAAATTGATATATTTCTGTTATATTTTGTTTGTGTGTATGTATTTATTCCGACAATAAAAGGTTTTAGTAGGTTTCCAAAAATGTGTTATTTAGCTTTTAAGAAAAGTAAAACATTATATTAAAAGATTCAAAATATAATGAAATTTATGTTAAAACATGAATGTATGTAAATTCATCCCATGGACAAAGAATACAGTGGCGGACAAATTAGCATGGAGTGATCGAGTCTATCCTTCTGATATTACATATGTAAATTTGATGCCACTGGTTTGGATTTACGAACCGTTCTAGGTATCTCTTCCGTTGATAACAAAAAAAAAATATATATATATATATATATATATATATATATATATATATATAATGTAATGTCTAAAGATAAAATGGCATGCATGCATTGTCTCAACCATGACCAAATTGAGAAGAAAAATGAACGTGTAACTTTCTAGCTAGAGTTAGAGGCATACACTCATATGTTTTAGTAAATATTATAAATTAGGATTTAACCCGCATTAACTATAGCGCGGAGTAATTTTTTTTAAAAAAAATTGTTTTGAAATTTTAAAAAAATTACTTTTATTTGAATTTTATAATATGTATGACTCATGATTATAGATAGAGTTGTTAAACGAAATAATTTATCTATTTAATCCGTTTGGCAATGGACTAAATTATTATTCGGGCTAACCCGTAAAATCTATAATCTTGAAAACATAACTCTATTATACACCGTTTAATGACTCTAGTTTTGTGGTTAGTTTATGAACTAAAAAAAATCAATTTTCTTGTGTCTAACTTTTTATAAAATTAGTCAAATATTTTTCAACTTTTATTTTTATATAAATTCAAATAAAATATAATAAACTATAGTGAAAATATATCAAGATTTCAAATAGATTTTTAAAAAATATATATGTATTGATTATTATTTAAAAATATATAGTAGATTACATCTTTGATGCAAAATAAATACTTTTCATATTTTTATCACTAATTGTAAAAGATAATCATATTATTTCCTATTTAAATTATTATTTACTATTTGTAATGATATTTCATGTAATAACTTACAAAACAAAGTTTATTTTAAAAAATATCTTGTTAAATAATATTGTAGAGATTAATGCTGATAAAAACGAATAGGTCGATATTGGAACTTTGATTTATGACATATATATAATACTCCTTCGAATTAGAAAAGGAATATAAAATATGTGTGAGTTTTGGATGTCACGATACAAAATCTCCACGAAAGCGTATACTATTTGGAATATATAACATTCATTCACCTAATATTATTTTCTGATTCGAGATAATTCTTAATTCATAAAATTTCAGCAGGGACCTAATCATTCTGATTTGTATTAGTACACTAATTAGTAATAATGTTATCTGGTTACAAATTGAGAGGTATTTTGGATTCTCAAATAAATCACCAGAGCTATCAAAATGGGTTGTCCAAATCCATTTGAACATATCCAATATTAACCATTTTAATTGTGAACAAATAGTAATTATATCTATTAAATACTATGTCTAAATGGGTTGTCTATTGGTTAGAAAAGAACATATTATTTAAAAAGTAAAAAAAAAAATTGATATCATTCTTATTAGTTAAACACACCAACAATATTTAATACGTGAGTTGATCCGATTTTTAAAATTTTATTTGTATAAAATTGATCTTGTTTTAGCGAGAAAATATGATTTTGCGGTTTTGGTGGGAAAAAAAACAATTTTGCGGTTTTGACGGGGAAAACGCAGTTTTGGCCGAAAAACACGATTTTACGGTTTTAGCGAAAACAAAATTTTAAGGTTTTGGCGAAAACACAATTTTGACCGGAAACACGATTTTATGGTTTTGGCAGGAAAACGCGATTTTACGGTTTTGGCGGGAAAACACGATTTCACGGTTTTGGCAGGAAAACTCGATTTTGCAGTTTTGACGGAAAACGCGATTTCATGATTTTACAGTCTTGACTCTGTGGATTTCAGTGGAAACCCTCTCTCGAAGCGGAGCAAATTGATTTTTTTAAAAATGAATTTTAATTTTTCCCTAAATCAATTTTAACCCAATTTTTTAAATATTTTGGACTGGCCAGTATCTACATTATCCAACTTATTTTATCCGTGGATGAAATTGGACCTAATCTATTTAAATCTACTTCGTATATAGGTTTATCTAGACCAATCCATAATGTTATGGACATAGACAACCGTCCGTCCATTTTGACAGCTATAAAACCACCAACAAATACATTGTGAGTTGTATCTTTCCACGCGATTTCTCTCAAAATATACTATATATTACTTTTTTCGGGGTCAAAATATACTATATTACTAAATCAAATGTCCAAATATTTTATGATGAAACATAAAAGTAAGTAGTGACGAAGGATGGACACCTCATTCC
This sequence comes from Eutrema japonicum, assembly GCA_030161315.1. Lineage (NCBI taxonomy): Eukaryota > Viridiplantae > Streptophyta > Magnoliopsida > Brassicales > Brassicaceae > Eutrema > Eutrema japonicum. Next base: position 35,112,958 of record BSQW01000010.1, read on the forward strand.
AGAATGTGATGAGATTGAGCTGTCTTTTTGTTGTAAACATATGGTCGGGGTCAACTATTCATAAGCAATTTTAGGTCATTTATTAAAGACCATAAATTCAAGTCTATAACATTTCAACGATCTTTTAGTTTAGATATTACAAGCATCTAGATATGGATTCACATATGAGTTTTTTTTTTACAGCAAATTTACATAAGGGTGGTATATATATACATATTTTTTTATGATTCAAAGATAAATCCTAGATCCATGAAAAGGTTCAGATTAATTGATATGCTCAAATTAATATCATATAAGTACTAAAACAGTTGTTGTAGTATATGTAGGGGTCGAACATAAGAACTCTGGATATCACACAATAGATTAAATAGATTCGAATTAACCTAAACCAAAAGATATAATTGAAAACAATATGTAAATTAAAAGTGTTGTAAGTCGATTGGGAGAAAGATAGGTACATGGTATTTCTCAGAAAATCAATGAATGCAGATAAACTAACTAGTCAGGATTCAGATTTAGCGCGGTTCTTAAACTCAAATCACTAAAGTATAGCTAACCAACTCTCGTTGCGAAAATTATCTAAGTCTAAATCCTAAAATTCTAAATCTCTTTGCGAATCCTAAAGTCTAAACCAGCTTTTAGTTCAAGTTTGATTTGTTCACAAAACAACTAAACCAAATCTCTTGGCGAATGGTTATTTTGCTCACCTTAAGTTCTATAAGGTTATTAATCGCACTCGTGCATAATCAATTATCCTAAGATCTAAGTTCCAGATTCGTCAACCTAGAATTAGCTTTGAGAACAACCTATGGTAAAGAACAAATTCAGATGGTGAATCCTAATCAACTAATCAACCTAGCATTCAGAGAAAACCCTTATGACAACCCTAAACCTAAAGTGGATCTACTCAGACATGGAGAATGAAAACAACATGATTAAATAGATCATCAAAGAAATCAATAAGAAACAGGAGTTCAAAGTTGTCTCTCCCAAAAACAAAAGTAAAATCAAGCGTATAATAAAACTTAGCCATCAAAGTGGCTGTAAAACCTAATAAATAACCTAAGACACGTTTTGGGGCTTCTTATAAATAATAAAGTCTTCTGGGCAATTTTGCAATTCTTCAACTCTTGGAAAAGTCGCGACTCGTGTCTTGCTGCACTTAGTATCGACCGATACTAGTAAGTATCGATCGATACTGAGGCTTCAAATCGGGTACTCAGCTACATGAACTTCAGCTTCGCTCCAAAATGCTCCAGAAAGCTCCAATAATTCCAATTATGCTCCAAACGTGCTAAAACTTGTAAAAGACTTATATCATGGCTTAAAAGGGGTAAAAACCATGATATATCAACTCCCCCAGACTTAGCCTTTGCTTGCCCTCAAGCAAATAAAAGACTAAACCAGAGAAAGAGGTTTGAAAACATAGAGACTCACCTGTTCTGAAACATTTCAATGACCATTTTCCTTAGTGATCCACATATCACATAACCAGTTTCAAATCTAACCACCATGTACTTCTCCGTAGACATTCGCAGCTTCCCAGACTACACACATTATCTCACAGCATTACTCAATAAAGCCCTCATCGCCAGTTTCATTGCTGTGATTAATACCAAGAACCTTCTAGATTCTTTCCCATACAATATCATGACAAGGAACCATCCAATTTCACACTTTCTGGTATTATTTTCTCTCCCCCATACGTATTTCTTATTATATTCTCGCATATGCTTATTAAGGTTCGAGACGCGAGTATTGATGGTGTTTGCCACTGAATCCCCGGTTCTTCCCTTAAAAAGTAATCAAAGGTGTAGGCGAATAATGGTATCACATGAAATTTTTCTAACCTCGCTTCCACCTTTGTGTGATCATTCACTCTGAAGTAGAATAATGGGATCACTGAAAATTTTTCTAACCCTCTACTCAGAAGAAAATCATTTCATCTTTTAATGCATCTTATTTATTAACTTGTAACAGGGAGAGAAATACCATTACTTTAAACACGTGGGTTCTTTTGTCAGATACGAATGAGGAATCAAGCTCTATAGACATCAATCACATCAACGAAGTGCAAAAATTTGGCTCAGGCTTTAAAGAACTTTGTTGGAAACAGGAGTGTCTTCTAGTTAACTGGTCAGCCTTTGGATTTTTCATTAGTCGATCTAAAACTGATTTTGTAACAATGGTCACTTAGAAGTAAAGTTAGAACATTAGGTCAAGAAAAAGATCACAGTCTCCAACCAATTTTGACTCAATAAAACAACGAATGACTCAAAAACGACTGACTCTAAGAAAAACAAAAACAATGTCGGCGACTACCTTCCCCAGACTTGAACAACACTGTCCCCAGTGTTATCTAGTCTAGAGTCGGTAAAAGAAACAAAATAAACAAATGGAATGTGAATATTGGAAATCGTACCTGTGAAGGTGATGAGTGTCGATCGATACAGACTGGTATCGATCTATTCCAGCTGTATGTCGACACACTAAGTTTAAATCAGTGGCATCGAGTTGCTTAACCCAGGGAAAGTGATCCAAAGTGTTAGAAGTTAGCATTGTTAGGAACACTCAAAAACAAGTTAATAGCAACAAGATAATCAAGCATAAATCCATGAGTTCAAATGCAAAAAAATAAAGCTGACATAAGTTTAACACAAACGAAAAATAAAAAGACGAAAAGAAAAAGAAAAAGAAAAAGAAACGTGAAAACAGAAGAAGTCTAATCCTCTGACGCCTCAGAATCATCATCAGCATCAGGATCACCAACAGGAGAAGGATCAACCGGAGTCTGTGAGGTTCCAGGCTGAGACGAAGGAGCAGCGTCCGTGTCAGTCATGCAGCGGCAGCGAGAAATAGCAGCCCAGATGCTCCGCATACTCTCTATCATCACCTTCTGAAAGGCAGATGGCTCGATCGGAAGCTCCGAATCAGAAGAAAATGATGGTGCAGGGATAGAATAAGTCGCTGCTCGCGATCGCTGGGCTCCTCCTCCCTGGCGTGAAGTAGATGGAATGTCAGCAGCAGCAGGTGCAGGCGCAGGAGCTCGTCGTCTAGTTGCAGGTGCTCGAATCAACAGGTGCGGAGTAGGCTCAAAATGAAGCTGAGAAGGATCCTCAAGAATGTCTGTCAGCTCGTCGTTAGGGAGCTGCACCAGAAAATCTCCAGCAGATGTAGTGAAGAACCAACGCCTTTGGGGCTTCAACCACGTAAGGTTCTTCAGATGGCTCTCATCCATAAACCGACGAATAGTTACTATCGAGCAGCTCGTAGTACTGATCCCGAGGTGCTAGAAGATGGGAGTGAGGAGACTACCAACTGTCTCTGTCTTCGTGCTCGTGCATGTGAATGGTTTGATCTTCAAAGAGACCAAATGATGCGCAAATACAGCGCCAAGGTTGACCTCTGTAAGCTTAGGCCATGCGAAATCCTCCTCATAAATAATGTCTATGATAGCCAGACACAGAAGTAGAAGCTCGGACACCCTCATATTGTTCGGTTCCATCTTGCACAAGAGAGTGGTGCTCAAGATCCTAACCAAATAGCGCATGACCGGGTGTCGTATATCCATCTAAATGGATTCCTTAGAGTAATAAGCACCATTCCCGAAATACTCCCAAAATGTATGCATGTCAGGATGCTGCGCGGGAAGAGTAACCCTCTTGCAATCCCGCGGAAAATCGTAGATGTCACAGAGATCAGGGAGTGGTAACTTGTACCTCACTCCACAAGTCATGAAAGTCTAATTACCCTCCTGTGCATCCCAGAGAACCTCGTCCTGGTAGTAAACGCGAATTGTCGCCATGAACTGACGAACCAAGTCCAGGTAAAGATCATACTGCTGAGTGGCCATCCGGCCAAGACCAATCTTCGCAAGCAAACGGGCCAGCTCTGTGTCAAGGCCCTAGCGACGCATGGAAAACTCTGTCAACAAACCGAGTAGGCTCTATAGCAACTCTCAACCACGCGTTATAGTACAGCGTGTCATAATCATCCCATTCCTCCAAGATGGGTCTGTAGGTGCAGTCATCACCCTGCACAACCTCCTTCTCCGTCTTGTTCGAATCTCGATGACAAGGGATCCTGGCCTTCTCGCTCAACTTAGGCCAAGGACCTCTGCGTGGAGCTACAGGAACAGCAGGAGCAGATGGATTAGAGCTCGTGCTGTTCCTGTAGCTCCACGCAGAGCTCGTGCTGTTTTCCCGAAACCATTCTCGCGCAGCACCTCATCATCCTTCATCGTCAGCATCGCGATCCCCTTTGCTGCAGTACCGTTTTGTTGTCAGCCTTCCTCCGGAGTTGATCTATCAGGGACGCATCAAGTGGTATCAGAGCTCGCTCTGGACCTAAGGCTGAGTTCTCTCTAACCCTAACTCCTTAGTTTCGCGATTGCAGGTTTTAAACCTAGGGTTGTCGCGATTGCAGGTTGTTGCTAGACAACTAGGGCTTGTGGAATTGCTGTGTTATTCGTTTATCATCATAGGGTGCTAGTATTCTGTGTTAGTTTGTTTATGTTTTCTAAATCGCATCATACCTAATCCACATAGCACCTGTTTTTGTCGCGAATTGCTTGTTCTTAGAAGTCTAGGTTTTGCGTTATTTCTTTGTGTCTTAGGTCGCGATTTGTGTGGTTTCGTCTAGGATCATTGGTCGTTGCTGTTCTGTTTTGTTTTAGGCCTGCATAGCTGCATAGATAAGTGCATAGTCTTAGTTCTGTTGCATCTCTTTACCTGCATCAAATCGACCTGCATCAAATCGAACCTGCATCATTTAGTATCTGCATCAAAACTGTTTGCGATTTCATATAAGACCAGATTACTGCGAGTTGTTGTTTGATCCTCAGGTACCATGGAGCTTTCAGCTGAGACCATGGCAGCCCTGAACAAAGCTATGGCCGAACAAATCCGAGAGTCAAATCAGGCTGTGACAATACAACTCACTCAACAGATTGAACAACTTAATGAGAAGTTTGAAGCCCAAATTAGTGGTATTCTCAAGGATCCGAGTGCAAGTGGGGATGAGTCTTCAGAGACACCAACTCCTTCAGAGGCTATACGCATCACTAAGGGCAAAGGAAAGATTGGAGCCTCTTCTCGAAAACCTAGAATTGATACCAGACCTAAAGCCAAGACTCATCGAAGTCACTTTGGGAGCAGAGACACTCTGTTTAGGAAACGAGGTGATGACAGAGCTGAAGGACATCCAGCACAAAGGCATCGTAGAGGAGAGTATATAGCTGGGCACCGAGTCTTCATGGGAACTGACCCAGAAGACTATGAAGATGGAGAAGCTTCTGATCATAGTCAAGAGACATTGAGAAGAAGAGATGAGGGCAGAGGTAATGGCAGAGACTATGATCCTTTAAGACAGCAGCTAAACCATATTAAGGTTCAATACCCTCCCTTCTATGGCACCAACGACCCAGAAGTATACCTTGTTTGGGAAAGGAAGATGGAATCGAATTTTTCGGTTCAAGGCACCTATGAGCTTAACAAGGTGAAGATAGCTGTCTCTGAATTCAGTGGTTACGCTCTTTTGTGGTGGGAACAGCTGGGAATTACTAGACAACGACACAGAGAGCCTCCTGTTACTACCTGGATTCAACTAATCACGCAGATGAGAAGGAGATTCGTGCCTGCACACTATCAAAGAGAGCTCCTACACAAGCTTAGACGTCTCAATCAGGGCACAAAATCAGTTAGAGACTACTTCCAGGAACTGGAAACGTTGATGATCAGGGCTGACCTGAATGAGAGTGACGACATGGTACTGTCACGATTCCTTGGAGGATTAAACAGAGAGATTCAAGACAAGGTGGAACTGCAGAGTTATGGAGATTTACAAGAGCTGGTGCATAAGGCAGAGTTGATTGAATCGCAGATTAAGAGAAGGATTGGGAGAACAAAATTCACTCCTAACATCCCAAAGCCTAGAGATATCAGCAAACCAGCCTACACCAGAGACACTAAGCCTACAACACAGACAGTTAAAGAAGAGATCAAGACTGAGTTTAAACCCAGAAGTGGAACCTCTACTAGTAACATTAGGTGCTTTAAATGTCAAGGCATGGGACACTACTCCAGAGACTGTCCTAACAAGAAGATGTTTCTGCTTCAAGAAGGAGGACAGATTGTTCCTCAAGACAGTTACGGAGGCGAGACAGATACTGAGTCAGTAGAAGAAGAAGAAGAACCAGCAGCAGTTGGAGAGATGCTTGTAGCACGCAGAACACTAAGTGTTCAGGTTCACCTAGATGATAGAGAGCAGCGTGAGAACCTCTTCCATACTAGATGTGTAGTTCAAGACAAGGTCTGTACCTTGATTGTAGATGGAGGAAGTTGCACCAATGCTGCTTGTGAAGAGATGGTACAGAAACTCAATCTGAAGACTACGCCACACCCTAGGCCATATCAGCTACAATGGCTGAACAACAAGGGCGCTTTAACTGTCTCACAGCAAGTGTTAGTCAAGCTAGCAATTGGGAAGTATGAAGATGAGTTGCTGTGTGATGTAATCCCAATGAAGTCTAGTCATGTTCTCCTGGGCAGACCTTGGCAATTCGACAGAAGAGTTATGCATGATGGCTACACCAACAAGCAGTCCTTTGAGTTCAAAGGGCGCAAGGTCACTCTTCTGCCTCTAGCACCGAGTGAAATCTACAAGGACCAGCTGCATATGAGTCGCCAGGATAAGGAGAAAGTGTCGAACAGCCTCTACATCAATCACAGTGAATTCTCTGAACTTTTTGATCCTGAATTAACTACTTTTATGTTTGTGTACAAGGACATCCTTGTTAGTACTAACCAATCACAGGAGCTTCCTAGTGCTATGACAGAGATTTTACAGGAATACAGGGATGTTTTTCCAGAAGAGATACCACCAGGCTTGCCTCCAATTCGAGGAATAGAGCACCAGATCGATTTTGTACCAGGTTCTGCCTTGCCTAACAGACCAGCATATCGAACTAATCCAGTAGAGACCAAGGAGCTGCAGAAACAAGTGGAAGAGTTGATGAGTAAAGGACATATACGAGAGAGTTTGAGTCCTTGTGCAGTACCTGTTCTGCTAGTTCCTAAGAAAGATGGGACTTGGAGGATGTGTGTGGACTGCCGAGCTATCAACAACATAACAGTGAAGTATAGACATCCAATTCCAAGACTAGATGACATGCTGGATGAGCTGTGTGGGTCTACAATCTTCTCCAAAATCGATTTGAAGAGTGGGTATCACCAGATCAGAATGAAGGAAGGAGATGAGTGGAAAACAGCATTCAAGACCAAGCAGGGGCTATACGAATGGCTGGTTATGCCGTTTGGTCTCACCAACGCTCCTAGCACCTTCATGAGGCTGATGAATCACGCCTTGAGACCCTTTATTGGCGTGTTCGTAGTGGTCTATTTCGACGATATACTCATCTACAGTAAAGGTTTGGAGGAGCATCTAAACCACATCAGATCGGTTCTAGATGTTCTTCGCTCTCAATCTCTCTTTGCTAACTTTTCTAAGTGTTCTTTTTGTACTAATGAAGTTGTCTTTTTAGGCTTTGTAGTAAGTGCAGAAGGAGTTAAAGTAGATGAAGAAAAGATCAAAGCTATTAAGGAATGGCCGACTCCTAAGAGTGTGGGAGAGGTCCGAAGTTTTCATGGCTTAGCAGGATTCTACAGACGTTTTGTTCGCAACTTCAGCTCCATAGCTGCACCTTTGACAGAAGTTATCAAGAAAGAAGTGGGATTCAAGTGGGGAGACGCACAAGAGCAGGCTTTTACAGCCCTTAAAGAGAAGCTTATCAATTCACCTCTCCTAGTACTTCCAGACTTTTTGAAAACGTTTGAAGTAGAATGTGATGCATCTGGAATTGGTATAGGCGCTGTGTTGATGCAGGATAGGAAACCGGTGGCTTACTTCAGTGAGAAGCTGGGAGGATCAACCCTCAACTATCCTACATACGACAAGGAGCTCTATGCATTGGTTCGAGCTCTTCAAACGTGGCAGCACTACCTGTGGCCCAAAGAATTCGTCATTCACACAGACCATGAGTCTCTGAAGTACCTCAAAGGACAGCAGAAGCTCAACAAGAGACATGCCAGGTGGATGGAGTTCATTGAGACATTCCCATACATTGTTAAGTACAAGAAAGGTAAGGATAATGTAGTCGCAGATGCATTATCCAGAAGGTACACTCTTGTCTCTACTTTGTCTTCGAAAATTGATGGATTGGAACATATAATAGCTCTGTACGAAACTGATCTTGATTTTGCCGAGAACTATGGCAAATGTCATAAGTTTGCTTTTGAGAAATACTTTAGGCAGGATGGATACTTGTTCTACAACAACAGGCTGTGCATACCACGAGGGTCAATCAGAGAGCTGCTAGTTCGAGAAGCTCATAGTGGTGGACTAGCTGGACATTTCGGTATATAAAAGACTCTACTTGCACTGCAGGATCGTTTCTACTGGCCTAACATGAAGTCGGACGTCGAGAAGGTTTGTTCTAGGTGTGCTGTTTGCAAGATGGCAAAGAGTAAAGTACAGCCTCACGGTTTGTATACCCCTCTACCTATTCCTTCTCAACCTTGGACTTATATATCTATGGATTTTGTATTGGGCTTACCTCGAACCAGAAATGGTAGAGATTCGATTTTTGTAGTTGTTGACAGGTTTAGCAAGATGGCTCACTTCATTGCTAGTCACAAGACAGATGATGCTGTTAGTGTAGCTAATTTGTTTTTCAGGGAGATAGTACGTCTGCACGGCATACCTCAAGAGATAGTGTCAGACCGAGACACCAAGTTTCTAGGACACTTCTGGAGAACGTTATGGGCAAAGCTAGGAACTAAGCTGGCCTTTTCCACTACTTGTCATCCTCAGACTGATGGCCAGACATAGGTGGTGAATAGGACGTTGTCTACACTCCTCAGGGCGTTGGTGAAAGATAATATCAAGTCCTGGGAAGCCTGCTTACCACACGTAGAGTTTGCCTATAATCACGCTAAGCACTCTGCAACTCTATTCTCTCCTTTTGAAATCGTCTATGGTTTTAACCCTCAATCACCTCAAGATTTGATCTCTTTGCCTTTAAGTGTTCAATGTAGTTTAGATGGTACAGCAAAGGCTGCACAGGTTAGGGAGATACACGCAAAAGCCAAGGAGAACATAGAGAAGAAGACTAAGCAGTATGAGAAACAAGCAAACAAGGGCAGGAAGGAGATGGTATTTGAAGAAGGCGACTTGGTGTGGATTCATCTACGCAAGGACAGATTTCCAGAAGAGAGAAAGAGCAAACTGATGCCGCGAGTTGATGGACCCTTTGAAGTCGTCAAGAGGATCAACAACAATGCCTATCAGATCGATCTCCAAGGTAAGTATAACGTATCTCCATCGTTCAATGTTTCTGACTTGCTTCCTTATCTTGCAGATTTCGATTTGAGGACAAATCCTTTTCAAGAGGGAGGGGATGATATGATCATGGAAAGCAAGGAAGCTGAGGAAGCAGAAGCAGACAAGGAGCTGGAGCCAGTTGGAGTGATCACTCGATCCAGAGCTAAGGAGATGGCAAGTGAAGCTCACTCACTCCTACTTCACTCATTCACTCTCACTCACTCATCACTCAATCTGCCATCGATCCAAGTCTTCAACATCTCCACTTTGAAGACTACACCCGGCCCTGAAGACTAAGTAACTTAGGTGAGGATCCTGTACTCTTTTCCATGTTGAGTTTTGTCCCACTGGGTTTTCTCAACATGGTTTTTAACGAGGCAGATGAATCACTACGTCGAGTTATTTAGGAAATCACGACCAATGGGTAATAATGTACAAGTCACATTGACTATGTACTTAGTTGTTTTAGAGGTGCACCGAGTAGGAGCCTTATGGCTGGGACGCCTCGCTGTTTTATTCAAGTTTTAAACACCTTGTAGTTTTATTTCAAACGCTCTGTAGTTAGGGTTTTGTCGAGTTGGGTTGATTTATAAAACCCAAATCACGCCTCCTTTGTTCTTTAGCGAAGAATTTAGATGCAATTGCACAAACAGGGTTTCTTCTCTCAATCTGATTCTAAGAATATGTTCTCTGAATTCGAGTTTCTTTACACGTTGTGAATCAGAAACTCTTCTATCGGTTCTACTCCATCTAATCCCCTAAAATCATACACTCGTATCACCACTTGTTCTTCTGTTTTCCCGAAACCATTCTCGCGCAGCACCTCATCATCCTTCATCGTCAGCATCGCGATCCCCTTTGCTGCAGTACCGTTTTGTTGTCAGCCTTCCTCCGGAGTTGATCTATCAGGGACGCATCATCTTCCGCCTCCTTTGTGTGACCCATCGATCCACAGCCCTTGAAGCACTTGTGCTTGCTAGGTTTATCCGCCTTCTGCCCAACTCTAGAGTGTCGATCTAGGGAGGATCACACCAAGTGGTATCAGAGCACGCTCTACAATCTGGGTAATATCTTTCCTTTGCTTTTTCGCATCTGTTCTTTTATTTTTCTTTGCGATTTTGTGTCTGCTCAGTCTTACTTTGTGTGTCGAGTCTGTTCTTCATTAGTTTTTGTGATTTTTGAACCTAGATACATGTTTATTAGTTGTTTTCGTTTCGGTTTTAGCAAAAAAAAAATTAAAAAAAATTAGGGTTTATATTGCTGCGATTTGTGTCTTAGAAATTGTCCCTGCAATTCAGTGTGTTAGAGCAAGTATTAGGTGTAGGATTTTCGAGTTGGTGAGTCAGTTTGGTGTTGCGATTAAGTATAGACAATATATTACTTGTGTTAGTTGCAGCCATCGATTCTTAGGTGCAGCAGTTTGTGAGTTTAATAAATTTCAGAATTGCAGCAAGCTTGTTTAAGTGTGTTGTCGAGTCAGTTTGTGTCAAAAAATCAAAAAAAAAAAAAACAATTGGGGTTTCAGTTCGCTTTGATCTAGTTACTGTCGATCTGATTCTTAACTTGGCTCTTCAGATTCGTGAGTTTGTGTTAATCTATCATTAGTTGTTTCGATTAACTCTAAATGAACCTGTGAGAATCAGTACTTTTTTTTGGTGAGAACTAGTTACTGGTTTTGTGTTTTGTTTAGTTTCAGGTCACGATGGAGGATGAAGAGCAAGCAGAAAACAGCGACAACAACAACAAGCTGTCGAGGTGTTTAGGTACAGGATTTTCCTTCTTGGGCTTGCGAGGTGTTTAGGTACAGGATTCTCCTTCTTGGGCTTGCGAGCTCTTTTCTCAGCTCGTTCCTTAGCTATCGCTGCCTGACACTTCGTTTCATAGTCTTCCCAAAATTGGGCGATATTGAACCGTGCTGCTGCTACTTGAGGCTCCTTGGTCGAAATATCATGTGTCTCCTCAGAAATTGCCTTGGTATCGACCGATACCAGTGGGGTATCGATCGATACACGGGTTTTGGAAGTGTCCCGTTTCAGAATTGTAACCGGCATCGATCGACACCTGGGGGTATCGATCGATGCTCTGGCGATTTCAGAATCCTCTTCGTAATTCTCTGCACTTGAGGAGATCGCATTGACGTGTGCATGAACCGATTTTCCCTTGGAATTTGCTGCAGTCTGAGCTACTTGAGTTTCCAGCATCCTGTGACTCGTATTTAGTGCCTCGATCCTTCCACTCAAATCGGTGTACATGGTGTCCATCTTACCATTGAAGGTGGCTGTCATCTTCTCCTGCCCTTGAACCAGGTGTTCAAGCATAGCCTCAATCTTACTCTCAGGAGCTTTGGGTGGTGGGGATTGGTACCCTCCTTGCTGAGCATTGTTGGTGAAGTTTCGATTGGAGTTGTATCCGAATCGCTGACCCTGAAAACCAGAACCACCTATGTAGTTAACATCTTCCACCTCATTCTCAGTAGCAAAGTGGACGGCCTTTGTTGTCCTTCCCAGCAGAAGACTGTGCATAGAATCCAGCTGAGCTTTCACTTCAGCGATCTGTGACCCATCCATGTTACCAGCCAGCTTCTTGCGCTCGAAGTCTGCGCTCTTGGTGCTACTACTAGATGCAAAGTTCTCAATCAACACAATAGCATCCTCAGGATATCTGGTGTTGAAATTACCATTGCTCGAAGAGTCCAGACCCATCTGATATCTCCAATCTACTCCTCTGAAAAAGATACCCAGCAGCTGCACATCAGAGTATCCATGATGTGGACAATCTCTCTGATACGATCTGAATCTTGTCCAAGCAGCCTTGAACGCCTCAGTAGGTCCTTGAGAAAAAGTGGATATCTTATTTCTCAGATCTTCAGATCGCCCGTCATCATAGAAGTTAATCAGGAAGGCTCTCTTGGTGTCCTCCCAATTAGTTAGCGATCCAGGAGATAGCTGCCTCAGCCAGTAAGTAGCTTCTCCACCCAGAGAGTAGGGGAAGAGCTTGCAGAAGAGATAGTCGTAGGACACTCCATTGCTCTTGATGCTAGTGACCAAGTCCTCGAATTTCTCTACATGGTCCATTGGATGTTCATGAGGAAGACCATGGAAGAGATGCTGTCCTACTAGAGTGTAGTAAGCAGGTTTCAGCTCGAAGTCATTCCTCTCATAAGCAGGAGGACGAATCGCTGACCGATTGGCGAAAAACTGCTCTGGCCTGTTGTACTCACCAATTGTCTGAGCTCGAACACCTGCAGCATTGCCAACGTTGCCGCGCCCAGCTGGCACAACAATCTCAATAACAGGAGCAGGGACAACGATGTTTCCAGCTTCATCAAGTCGTTGCCCTCTCTCATTACACACATGACCCTCTTGGTCTCTCAGAATTCCAGCTTCATCAGCTCTTAAAACCACTGGGTTGTTCATCCCTGATGTTTGCTTGGTCTTTCTGTTTGTGCGTTCCACAAGCACTAGCTGTTCAAGTGATAGTCCAACTAGCTGAGTGCTCTTGTTGCTCCTGGTTTCACGAACAGGCATACACCTGCAAGGAAAACACTAGGCAAAGCACGTAAGTAACCAGAAAAATACGTTGAGTATCGATCGATACCAAGTGGTGTCGATCGATACCAAAAAAGAAGTCGCCGGAGTATCGACCGATACTAGTGAGTATCGATCGATACCGACGAACTTAGTCGAAATTCTAAACTAAAATCTAATGGCGAAATTGAGTCCCCGGCAACGGCGCCAAAATTGATATGCTCAATTTAATACCCTAAGATACTAAAGCAGTTGTTGTAGTAAGTGTAGGGGTCGAACCACAAAGACTCACAGAGATCACACAATAAATTATGAAGTGTCGAATTACGCTAAGCCAGATAGATGTAATTAAAAACAGTGCAGAAATTAAACGAGATGTAAATCAATTGGGAAATATAGGCTCAGGGTTTTTCTCAGGAAATCAGTGAATGCAGACTAACTAACTAACAGGATTCAGATTTAGCGCAGTTCTTGAACTCAAATCACTAAAATATAGCTAACCAACTCTCGTTGCGAAAACTATCTAAATCTAAATCCTAGGAATTCCAAATCTCTTTGCGAATCCTAAAGTCTAAATCAGCTTTAACAACAGGTTTGATATGTTCACAAATCAATTAAACCAAATCTCTTTGCGAATAATCAATTTGCTCACCTAGGTTCTATCAGGTAATTAATTGCACTCTCGTACCTAATCAATTATCCTAAGATTTATATTCTAGGTAGCTAATCTAGAACAAGATATGAACACAACCTAAGCGAAGAACTATAATTCAGATGGTGAATCCTAAAAGATATTTAACCTAGCATTCAAAGAAAACCCTTATGAGAAAACCCTAATCCTAAGGTGGATCTACTCAGACATGGAGAATGAAACAATCAACATGTTTGAATAAATCATCAATAGAATAGAAAGAAGGGTTTAGAGATCTGATCTCGGACGAAGGGAGATTCAGACTTGTCTCTCTAAAACCAAAGTAAAATCAAACACAGAAAATAAAAGCATAGCCTAAACAGGTGGCTGAAAACCCTAAATATAGGCTAAAAACACGTTCTGGGCTTTCTGGTAAGTATTAAAGTCTTCTGGGCCAAGTTGCAGGGTCTTTAGGCTTCTAAAAAGTCGTGTTTCCTATTTTCCCGAGCAGTATCGATCGATACTAGGTAGTATCGGTCGATACTCATCCTATGCGTCGATTCCTCTGCTCGACAGACTAGACAGTCTTCACGAAAACTGGCATAACTTTCGATCTCACCGTTGGAATGGCTTCAAACCACTTCCAAATGAAAGCTAATTCATTGATCTATCTTGTGTCCAAATTTGAGCTCAATCCATCGGTGGGAAGGTCTTAAACGAATGCCAAATTTCTGACGTCTCTGCATGACTCTGCATCTCGATATGCTCCAGAATGCTCCAAAATGCTCCAAACGTACCTAAACCTGTAAAAGACTCTAAAAGACTCCAAAATACTATAAAGACTCTATAAAAAGGACTTATATCATGGCTTAAATAGGGTAAAAACCATGATATATCAACTCCCCCCAGACTTAGCCTTTTGCTTGCCCTCAAGCAAATAGAAGACTAAACCAGAAAAAGAGGTTTGAAAACGTAGAGACTCAACTGTTCCTGAACCATCGAAATGACCTTCTTTCCAAGCACCCAAATGTTACCTGATCAGCTTTTGATCTAACCACCATGTACTTCTCCGTAGACATTCGCAGCTTTTCCAGACTCCACACAAAATCCCACAGCATTGTTCAAGTAAAGCCCTCATCGCCAGTTTCATCTCTGCAGCTAATATTTAAGAACCTTCTAGACTCTTCACCAGTCAATATCTTGACAAAGGGACCACCCTTTTCACACTTCTTTTGTATCAATTTCTCTCCTCCAGACTTATTTCTTATTATATCCTTATTATTTTTTTTATTTTCAGCTTAGCATATACATATCAAGGTAGGAGACGCGAGTATTGATGGTGTTTGCCACCAAATCCCCGGTTCTTCCCTCTCTATGTATCAAAGGATGTAGGCGAATAATGGCATCATAGGAAAATCCTAGCCTCGCTTCCAATCCTTTGTGTGATCATCCCCTCTTAAGTAGAATAATGGGATCGCTGGAAATTTTCCTAACCCTCTACTCAGAAGAAAATCATTTCAATCTTTTATGCTCTTAATCTATCAACTTATTTCAGGGGAGAGAGATACCATAATTCTAAACACACGGGTTCCTTTATCAGATATGAATGATGAATCAAGCTCTATGAACACTAACCACATTGATGAAGTGCAAAAATTTGGCTCAGGCTTCAGAAGAACTCTGCTGGAGACATGGATGTTTTCTGGTCAACTGGTCAGCCTTTGGATTTTTCATTAGTCGATCTAGAACTGATCCTGTAACACTGTGCACTCAAAAACAAAATCAAATCAATAGGTTCAAGCGCAGGATCATCATCTCCAACAAATTTTGACTCAATAAAACAGTTTTGACTCGATAAAACGACTGACTCTAAGAAAAACGAAAACAATGTCAGCAGACACCTCCCCCAGACTTGAACAACACTGTCCTCAGTGTTATCTAGCCTAGAGTCAGTGAAAGAAACAAAGAAAAAGGATAGAACGAAGAGAAACAAGAAATTACCGTTCTGGAACAGTCGGTGTCGATCGACACACGGCATGGTATCGATCGATACCATGCTTAGATCGACTTTGTGAATTTTCATCCGCGATTGGTGTCGATCGATACCATAGGGGTATCGATCGATGCTTAGGCGATTTCGAGTTGCTCCTTGTTCATCCTGACACAGACTCAAAACAAACGAAAATAAAAATAAAAACGAATCAAAAACAGACTCACAAGTGGGTTGCCTCCCACCAAGCGCTCGTTTAACGTCAATAGCTTGACTGTAACGCCCTTCAGGCTGGATAAGAGTGAGAGCTTGCACCAAAACAGGCTCCATCACTTGACATTACTAGCTTCAAAGTTCTGCTTAGCATGCTGTCCACAAACTCCTGCCCTTTCTCTTTCAGCTCAGAAGTAAGAAGGACTCTTGCCTTAGAGAATGGCTTCAAGGCTCCTTTGCATTTGACCTTGTACTCAATCGAATCTCCATTACACTTCTGAGGTATCAAAGTGACATGGGGATTCTCAACTTTGTTGCTCTTGGCCTTCTTCTTTGTTGCCTTAGTTTTCTTGGCAACTTCTTTGGGGGTGCTGGGCGGTTAACCTGGAACATCTGCGACAGTAGGCTCATCAGGAGGCTCTTCCAAAATATCAATCGCTAGCGACTCTCCTGTGACAACCTCGATGCTAGACACATGTGTGGGAGCACTCCTAGGGGGAATGACACCATAATAGACCCCCCTGTCAATGTAAGAGAAAGAGATTCTCTTATTAGGTGTGTCTATGATCGCGCCTGCAGTAGCCATGAACGGTCGTCCCAAAAGGATAGGCATACGAGATATTGCACCCATCTCTACAACCTGAAAATTAGTAGGAACTAGACAGTCTCCTACTTTGACCAGCAAACCATGGATAGTACCGTGTGGAAGCGAGGTGGAGTTGTTCGCGAATGTGATAGATGCCTCTGGTGATCGAATATCAGCTCCTAACCGCTCTGCAATTGCCCTTGAGATGACATTGACACTAGCCCCTGAGTCGACAAGAGACTCTTTGAACTCAACTCCAGAGATAGAGCATGGAACTACAAATTTCCCTGGATCCTCCCTTGGGGTCAACTGTCTCAGTGGAGGTGGACCTCTAGCCTTAATGAAGAGTGCCTTAATCTCTTCCTCAGTTTCTCTGCAATCCTTAAAGTGACTTAGCAGAGGACGGCACTCTAGGGCTTCTTCAAAGGTTGAATCAGGGGAAATCCTTCTTACCATCTTCTCAAAGCCACGCAGCTGCTTTGGAGAGATGGGATCTCTGAGGTGTTTAGGTACAGGATTCTCCTTCTTGGGCTTGCGAGCTCTTTTCTCAGCTCGTTCCTTAGCTATCGCTGCCTGACACTTCGTTTCATAGTCTTCCCAAAATTGGGCGATATTGAACCGTGCTGCTGCTACTTGAGGCTCCTTGGTCGAAATATCATGTGTCTCCTCAGAAATTGCCTTGGTATCGACCGATACCAGTGGGGTATCGATCGATACACGGGTTTTGGAAGTGTCCCGTTTCAGAATTGTAACCGGCATCGATCGACACCTGGGGGTATCGATCGATGCTCTGGCGATTTCAGAATCCTCTTCGTAATTCTCTGCACTTGAGGAGATCGCATTGACGTGTGCATGAACCGATTTTCCCTTGGAATTTGCTGCAGTCTGAGCTACTTGAGTTTCCAGCATCCTGTGACTCGTATTTAGTGCCTCGATCCTTCCACTCAAATCGGTGTACATGGTGTCCATCTTACCATTGAAGGTGGCTGTCATCTTCTCCTGCCCTTGAACCAGGTGTTCAAGCATAGCCTCAATATTACTCTCAGGAGCTTTGGGTGGTGGGGATTGGTACCCTCCTTGCTGAGCATTGTTGGTGAAGTTTCGATTGGAGTTGTATCCGAATCGCTGACCCTGAAAACCAGAACCACCTATGTAGTTAACATCTTCCACCTCATTCTCAGTAGCAAAGTGGACGGCCTTTGTTGTCCTTCCCAGCAGAAGACTGTGCATAGAATCCAGCTGAGCTTTCACTTCAGCGATCTGTGACCCATCCATGTTACCAGCCAGCTTCTTGCGCTCGAAGTCTGCGCTCTTGGTGCTACTACTAGATGCAAAGTTCTCAATCAACACAATAGCATCCTCAGGATATCTGGTGTTGAAATTACCATTGCTCGAAGAGTCCAGACCCATCTGATATCTCCAATCTACTCCTCTGAAAAAGATACCCAGCAGCTGCACATCAGAGTATCCATGATGTGGACAATCTCTCTGATACGATCTGAATCTTGTCCAAGCAGCCTTGAACGCCTCAGTAGGTCCTTGAGAAAAAGTGGATATCTTATTTCTCAGATCTTCAGATCGCCCGTCATCATAGAAGTTAATCAGGAAGGCTCTCTTGGTGTCCTCCCAATTAGTTAGCGATCCAGGAGATAGCTGCCTCAGCCAGTAAGTAGCTTCTCCACCCAGAGAGTAGGGGAAGAGCTTGCAGAAGAGATAGTCGTAGGACACTCCATTGCTCTTGATGCTAGTGACCAAGTCCTCGAATTTCTCTACATGGTCCATTGGATGTTCATGAGGAAGACCATGGAAGAGATGCTGTCCTACTAGAGTGTAGTAAGCAGGTTTCAGCTCGAAGTCATTCCTCTCATAAGCAGGAGGACGAATCGCTGACCGATTGGCGAAAAACTGCTCTGGCCTGTTGTACTCACCAATTGTCTGAGCTCGAACACCTGCAGCATTGCCAACGTTGCCGCGCCCAGCTGGCACAACAATCTCAATAACAGGAGCAGGGACAACGATGTTTCCAGCTTCATCAAGTCGTTGCCCTCTCTCATTACACACATGACCCTCTTGGTCTCTCAGAATTCCAGCTTCATCAGCTCTTAAAACCACTGGGTTGTTCATCCCTGATGTTTGCTTGGTCTTTCTGTTTGTGCGTTCCACAAGCGCTAGCTGTTCAAGTGATAGTCCAACTAGCTGAGTGCTCTTGTTGCTCCTGGTTTCACGAACAGGCATACACCTGCAAGGAAAACACTAGGCAAAGCACGTAAGTAACCAGAAAAATACGTTGAGTATCGATCGATACCAAGTGGTGTCGATCGATACCAAAAAAGAAGTCGCCGGAGTATCGACCGATACTAGTGAGTATCGATCGATACCGACGAACTTAGTCGAAATTCTAAACTAAAATCTAATGGCGAAATTGAGTCCCCGGCAACGGCGCCAAAATTGATATGCTCAATTTAATACCCTAAGATACTAAAGCAGTTGTTGTAGTAAGTGTAGGGGTCGAACCACAAAGACTCACAGAGATCACACAATAAATTATGAAGTGTCGAATTACGCTAAGCCAGATAGATGTAATTAAAAACAGTGCAGAAATTAAACGAGATGTAAATCAATTGGGAAATATAGGCTCAGGGTTTTTCTCAGGAAATCAGTGAATGCAGACTAACTAACTAACAGGATTCAGATTTAGCGCAGTTCTTGAACTCAAATCACTAAAATATAGCTAACCAACTCTCGTTGCGAAAACTATCTAAATCTAAATCCTAGGAATTCCAAATCTCTTTGCGAATCCTAAAGTCTAAATCAGCTTTAACAACAGGTTTGATATGTTCACAAATCAATTAAACCAAATCTCTTTGCGAATAATCAATTTGCTCACCTAGGTTCTATCAGGTAATTAATTGCACTCTCGTACCTAATCAATTATCCTAAGATTTATATTCTAGGTAGCTAATCTAGAACAAGATATGAACACAACCTAAGCGAAGAACTATAATTCAGATGGTGAATCCTAAAAGATATTTAACCTAGCATTCAAAGAAAACCCTTATGAGAAAACCCTAATCCTAAGGTGGATCTACTCAGACATGGAGAATGAAACAATCAACATGTTTGAATAAATCATCAATAGAATAGAAAGAAGGGTTTAGAGATCTGATCTCGGACGAAGGGAGATTCAGACTTGTCTCTCTAAAACCAAAGTAAAATCAAACACAGAAAATAAAAGCATAGCCTAAACAGGTGGCTGAAAACCCTAAATATAGGCTAAAAACACGTTCTGGGCTTTCTGGTAAGTATTAAAGTCTTCTGGGCCAAGTTGCAGGGTCTTTAGGCTTCTAAAAAGTCGTGTTTCCTATTTTCCCGAGCAGTATCGATCGATACTAGGTAGTATCGGTCGATACTCATCCTATGCGTCGATTCCTCTGCTCGACAGACTAGACAGTCTTCACGAAAACTGGCATAACTTTCGATCTCACCGTTGGAATGGCTTCAAACCACTTCCAAATGAAAGCTAATTCATTGATCTATCTTGTGTCCAAATTTGAGCTCAATCCATCGGTGGGAAGGTCTTAAACGAATGCCAAATTTCTGACGTCTCTGCATGACTCTGCATCTCGATATGCTCCAGAATGCTCCAAAATGCTCCAAACGTACCTAAACCTGTAAAAGACTCTAAAAGACTCCAAAATACTATAAAGACTCTATAAAAAGGACTTATATCATGGCTTAAATAGGGTAAAAACCATGATATATCAGTGCTGAAATAGGTTCTACTACGGAGCACATGTCAAAAGGAGAAGCAATGGACCAGGAGCAAACTCACGACGCAAGTCAATCCGTATTGCTTAAAAGCTTGCAACCAGAACACCACCTCAACACTAAAATGAGCAACACTATGCAAGGTAAGTGTCTAAGCCTAGCTACAAGTAGTAAAACTGATATGCTTGTTCATGATGCAGTAAAAACAGATTTGAACTCTAGGCATTCTGAAAGTGAGCAGCATAACACATGTGATAAGTTGGAGCAGATTTCAACCAAGATCTTTATTGTTGATATGAACAAGAAACCATCCGAAAAGACCCATGAGCCATGTCCAATACAAACGAAGTCCGTGATCAACTTTACTAGACCAACGACTACTTGGAATACCTTCTCACCTCAACTAGAGCACTCCTCGAAGTTGAATCAATCCATTCCGAGTTCAGGTGAAGAAGTTATTCAACTTCCAAGACAGGTGAATCCCAACTTACGCGATTCGGACATGAGTGCGTTCAAAGGATTTTCCCAACCGAACCAGAAGGATTCAAGCTATGGACCAAACTTTTCTGGAATCTTGATTCATAAGGGAAACTGGGAAAATTGGATTCACAACAACGCCGGTTCAGACCTGAGAGATATGAATTTTACAAGTCAACCGATCTGTACCAGGCCCTATTGCGCGACCGTGCCCAAGATCGTGCTACACAGCCTGACTCACTGCACCTCAGAAAGCGATATAGATATGAATCCAAAGCCCGTGGGTCTAGTTTTCAAAACAATCGAGATCATCTCAATCAGCCTTTCCAATAGGCCCAGAAAGGCACAACAATAAAGGCATATCCGACCTTACGCGAACCAAGTAAGGAAATTATTGTGACTAATGCAATAATTCCAAGGTATGAGCTTTTTTTTATTCCTGAAGCTAGGTTTATCCCCCTTCCTAAGTGGTAAATTGTTTGCTAGTCGAAATGAATATATCTTTTGCACCTATGATCCTTTGTTTCGAGTTTTTGTTGTGGGTGCACAGGGTATACAGGATGAAGAGCTGAAGTTTCATGCCCTAAAAACGTGGCTCTTCCATGTTTGGCTTAAGAAGATTGTTGTTCACGCTATTCTTGAACCGATGGAGTATTTAAGAAAGGAGCAGCAAGCAAACCATAAACAATGCCGAATGATCTTTGAGCCTGGTAGGAGTTTGTGGATGCAAATGAAGAGAGGACGTTTTCAAAACATGCCGCATCAAACGCAAGCAAATAAAGAGGAGAGCCACTTGATCTTTGAGCCTGGATATCGGTTCTGGAATCGCATGAAGGAGAAACGTTTTCCAGCTCCCACAAAGATCAATGCCTACAGAATCTGCTTGCAAGGTGAGTATAATCTGAGTTTAATGTTCAACTTTTCTAACTTGATCCCTTTCCTTGCAGATTGTTCGGATTTGAGGTCAAATCCTTTTCAAGTGGGAGAGGATGATGTGATCATGGCAAGCATCAAGAAGGAGCATGAACCAGCTGGATCCATTCATCAAGACTCTAAGAAGCTCAACAAAACCATAGGGAGAAGAAGTGTTTCAAACCATTATGGTTATGAAACAAGTTTGAAGATGAAGAAATGGCTTAGCTTAACAACAACATTTGATCCGAGAATATCAAATGGATCAACAAATGGGTATGTGACCCATTTGCACTCTTTTTCCCTTGCTTTGGTTTTATCCCAATGGGTTTTCCAAAGTAAGGTTTTTAATGAGGCAAGTGGATAACATCCCCTTAGCCCATTTGTTGATCATAATCCAAGCCCAGCGATTTACTACTATGGCTTTTTCAATCAAGTGTCGCTGTTAGCTCACGGCGCCCCAGAAGACTTTAATATATGGATCCAAAGCCCCGTGGGTCTAGTTTCCAAATCAATCAAGATCTCTCCATTCGGCCAAGTGAATCGCTCGGAAAAGTCTCAAAAGTGGATGCGCGTCCAACCGATCAAGTTTTTCTTTTACTTTTATTTTTGCCTTTCTTTAATTTTCCTTTCTTTTGGTCGATGGTTTACTTATAAAAACCCTAAGACCTTTGTCGTAAAACTCATCTTTGATATTATTAAAAATAGGCGCAGCCTCCTTCTTCTTAGGTTGTCGAGAGACTCATCTCTCTTCTTCCTTGCTGGTGTGTAATATCCAGCTTCATGTTCTCTCTTAGTGCGTAATATCTAAGGAATAACACAGGTAAATCAAAGGATCTTCCGCCTTCTTTGTGTGACCCATCGATCCACAGCCCTTGAAGCACTTGTGCTTGCAAGGTTTATCCCCCTTCTGCCCAGCTCTAGAGTGTCGATTTAGGGAGGATCACACCACAATCCCTCTGTAGAAAGTACCCAGCAACTGAACATGAGTGAACCCGTGATGTGGACAATCTCTCTGATATGATCTGAATCTAATCCAAACAGCCTTAAACGCTTCAGTCGCTCCCTGAGAAAACTGGGAGATCTTATTCCTGAGCTCATCGGATCTCGCATCATCATAGAAATTATTCAGGAACACATTCTTCGTCTCCGCCCATGTAGTCAGCGAACCAGCTGGTAACTGCTTCAGCTAATAAGTTGCATCTCTACCAAGAGAGTATGGGAAGAGCTTACAGAAAAGGTAATCATAGGACACTCCATTGCACTTGATGCTAGTAACCAAGTCCTCAAACCTCTCAATGTGATCCATAGGGTGTTCAAGAGAAAGACCATGAAAAGGGTGCTGACCCACAAGAGTGTAGTATGCAAGTTTCAGCTCAAAGTCGTTTCTTTGGAAAGCAGGAGGACGAATCGCTGATCGATTTACGTAGAACTGACCAGGTCTGTTGCATTCACCAATTGTTCTACCACGCTCATTTGCAGCGACAACTCCATCAACAGCAACATGGGCAAAAATAATATTCCCCTCTGCCTCCAACCGTTGACCATCCTCATTGTACAACTGACCCTCTCGGTCCCTGTAAGCATCAGCAGCATCTTGAATCAAAATCATTATATTGTTATTCATCTCTGCTTACCTTTTTGCTTTTCTGTTTGTACGTTCCAACTGTGCTAGCTGCTCGTTTGACATGTCAACTAGCGGAGTGTTCTTGTTCCTTCTGGTTTCACGAAGAGGCATGTACCTGAAACACAAAAGTCAAGAACGTAAGTAACCGAAATTCACGACGGGTATCGACCGATACCACTAGGGTGTCGATCGATACTCAACGATTTAGACGAAATTCTTAGCTAAAATCTAATGGCGAAATTGAGTCCCCGGCAACGGCGCCAAATTTGATATGCTCAAATTAATACACTATAAGTATTAAAGCAGTTGTTGTAGTATATGTAGGGGTCGAACACAAGAACTCATAATATCACACAATAGATTAAATAGATTCGAATTAAGCTAAACCAAAAGATATAATTGAAAGCAATACGCAAATTAAAAGTGTTGTAAGTCGATTGGGAGAAAGATAGGTCCAGGGTATTTATCAGGAAATCAATTAATGCAGATAAACTAACTAGTCAGGATTCAGATTTAGTGCGGTTCTTAAACTCAAATCACTAAAGTATAGCTAACCAACTCTCGTTGCGAAAACTATCCAAGTCTAAATCCTAGAATTTCAAATCTCTTTGCGAATCCTAAAGTCTAAACCAGCTTTTAGTTCAAGTTTGATTTGTTCACAAAACAACTAAACCAAATCTCTTTGCGAATGGTTATCTTGCTCACCTTAAGTTCTATCACGTAATTAATCGCACTCTCGTGCCTAATCAATTACCCTAAGATCTAAGTTCCAGATTCGTCAACCTAGAATTAGCTTTGAGAACAACCTATGGTGAATAACTAATTCAGATGGTGAATCCTAATCAACTAATCAACCTAGCATTCAGAGAAAACCCTTATGAGAACCCTAAACCTAAAGTGGATCTACTCAGACATGGAGAATGAAAACAACATGATTGAAGAGATCATAAAAGAAATCAATAAGAAACAGGAGTTCAGAGTTGTCTCTCCCAAAAACCAAAGTAAAATCAAGCGTAGAATAAAACTTAGCCATCAAAGTGGATGTAAAACCTAATAAATAACCTAAGACACGTTTTGGGGCTTCTTGTAAATAATAAAGTCTTTTGGGAAATTTTGCAATTCTTCAACTCTTGGAAAAGTCGCGACTCGTGTCTTGCCGCACTGAGTATCGACCGATACTAGTCAGTATCGATCGATACTGAGGCTTCAAATTGGGTACTCAGCTACATGAACTTCAGCTTCGCTCCAAAATGCTCCAGAAAGCTCCAATATTTCCAATTATGCTCCAAACGTGCTAAAACCTATAAAAGACTCTAAACCACTACAAAATAGTAGAAAGACTCTATAAAACGGACTTATATCATGGCTTAAAAGGGGTAAAAACCATGATATATCACTAATCCATTAAGATGTACTACTAACGGGCTAAGCGTACATTTGGGTTTGTAAATGAGGCCTAGACATTAGTTTCATATTCCATTTGGCCAAACAATAATATTTTTTGTTCCCAGTGGAAATCAAACTCAGAAAGAACTGTTGTTTACGGATTTCAAAGTCAACAACCACCAGACTACCACCGCTTGGTTGATAAATGTGGTATATTCAATCTAATATTTGAAGTGATTTGTATTAAAATCATAAATTATATTATTTAAACATGATTTTTAAAAAATATTTAAAAATCCCATGTTATTGAAATAGTGATTTGTAAACAAACATTTAAATTCATTGTTATTGAAAATATTTTAAATGATGAATTTTAGGATATTTTTAATGATTTGAATATGTTTAGGTAGAATTTCTTAGTTAAAAATATAAAACTCTAAATCTCATGATTTTAGATGAGATTTCATAAAATTTTAATAATAAATTATATAATTCACTCAAATTATTTAAAAAATCATTTAAAATTCAAATCCTTCTAAATTATCTAAAATATTATATTAAATACACCCCATAGAGGTTGAGTATATATAAATTGTACATTTGTAATATATTATGCCAATGTTATTTGCCATGATGCCATTGGTGCATGATTTGAGTTGAGTTTGAGTCATTCTTTTTTTTTCTTTTTTTTTTGACGGCAAGTTGAATAATTCAAATTCCTCTTATAATAATTTTAACAAAACTTAACTTTAAAATACTGAAACAATGTAAAGGTCGTCGCTATCTTTATAGAAGTGAAATAGAAATCAAACGGTTTACAATTTATACCATTTGATTCATAAGAATAAAGAAATGATGTTTCTTCATTAAGTTAATACATATACATCGTTTTATAGAATTAAAATCTAACTAGCAATTATAACTCTCTATAACTTATATTATTGATTAGTCAAAAAAAAAAACTTATATTATTGACTTCGTTAATCGTATTTTTTAAGTAATCTATTATGAAGTGCAAAAATCCTGAATATAGACTATATATAGTTGTGTTCCAAATCTTAAAACGAATCGAACTACTTAATGGTAGAAGCTACAAGATTAAGCCACGTCTCCTCCCAGCTGTGCAGTGTGCACCTTCATTTGAAACTAGGCATGGACACAGGACGGGTACCCGCTTATTTTGGCCGACTTGCTACTTGACCCGCCCTGTGTGGGTAATAAAAATATTGACCCGTACTTGGACCAGCAAAAACGGGTACCCGTTGATTCAAGGTACCCGCTCAGATTTTTGATACTTGCGGATACTTTGATCCGTACTCGTACTTACAAGTACAGGTCCCCGCTCCACAAGTAATTACATTACTTGCCTTGTTTTTTCCATTACTTGCCTTATTTTTTATTACTTGCCTTGTTTTTTCCATTATTTACCTTATTTTTTCCATTACTTGCCTTGTTTTTTACATTACTTGTCTTGTTTTCCATTACTTATCTTGCTTTTTCCATTACTTGTCTTGTCTTGGGTACAAGTAGCAAACCGGGTAACGGGGAACAAGCCGAGTAACGGGAACAAGCCGGGTAACGGGACAAGTAGTAAAAAAAAATTTTCACCTTGGACTTGTCCCGTTACTTGCAAGTAGTTGGTTAACTCGCCTTGATACTTGGCTTAAACGAGTCGGATACCCAGTTTTACGGGCCGAGTACAGAACGGGTCGAACAGGTCGGACGGATAACGAGTACTGATGCCCACGCCTATTTGAAACCATTCTTCAATACACCACTTTATTATTCTATTTATCTCGTTGTTTTACGTGAGTGTAATTATGAAAACACATATGAAATGAAACACTTATTGTGTTATTTATTACTATTTGTGTTCAGTTGTGTTCTCTAGTTCTCTTTAAGAAACAAACAAGATAATTAAGTACACGTTAATCTCAAAACTAAAATAGATCAAAACCACACGGACGCACGCACAAAATTTTGTTATTAGAACTACATTAATTTTTAAAAGATTAACTAGTTTTAATATAAACAGTAACTATGGTTACAAATTGGACGAAAATGTTCAAATTTTCATTCAATTAGTGATTTTTTCCTTACAATTTTTTAAATCAACGTACAAAATTAGGTTATAACCATGTAGATAGATCCCAATGCCTGCTTATTGCCTTTAATCATTTGAAAACACCAAATTACAACTTTCGAAAAGAAAAGAAAAATATACTAGGTACTATTTTACTAATAATTAATAATGCCTATGATCATATCTTAATCTTATCAAGAAAAAAATGATAGTATCAAGTGTTTATGTCATCGAGGGCAACTACTTTATTGCATTTATGAGTAGAAGAAAACGTTTTAGATATTTTTTAAAACATGTTGTGTGTATATATATATATATATATATATAAAGGATGGTCCTAACATTTTTGTAATCAAGCTCTGAAGCTTCCCAACAATGGCGGCGACCATTCCTTCTCACAACCTTCTTACGATCAAACAGAAGAACTCCATCACCGGTCACTCTTCCTCTTCTTCGTTTATTAATCTCCCGGCGAGACCATTCCGAGTAGATACGAGAGCTTTGTCCAGAACCGACGAGGCTTCTTTATCCGCCGTGATTTCGAGGCTCGACCGGGAAAGGCAAGGACTGATCGAAGAAACTGAAGTAGCTGGCGGAGAACAATGGAGTACGGCGGAGGATATTCTCCGGCGGGATAAGAAAGCCGAGGAAGAGAGGACTCTGAGAGACACGTGGCGTAAGATCCAAGGAGAAGACGATTGGGCCGGTTTAATGGACCCAATGGATCCGGTTTTTAGAACGGAGCTGATCCGTTACGGCGAAATGGCTCAGGCCTGTTACGACGCCTTCGATTTCGATCCTTCCTCCAGATACTGCGGCAGCTCCAGATTCTCGCGCCACGATTTCTTCGATTCGCTGGGGATGATCGATTCGGGATACGAGGTGGCGCGTTATCTCTACGCGACGTCGAACATCAACCTCCCGAACTTCTTCTCGAAATCGAGATGGTCCAAGGTTTGGAGCAAAAACGCTAATTGGATGGGATACGTCGCCGTCTCCGACGACGAGGCCACGCGTAACCGCCTCGGCCGCCGAGACATCGCGATCGCGTGGAGGGGAACCGTGACGCGGCTCGAGTGGATCGCGGATCTCAAGGATTATCTGAAACCAGTATCCGGAAACAACATCCGGTGCCCCGACCCGGCCGTTAAAGTCGAATCCGGGTTTCTGGACTGTACACCGATAAGGACACGACCTGCAAATTCTCGAAATTCTCGGCGCGTGAGCAGGTCTTAGCGGAGGTGAAGCGTCTTGTGGAGAGATACGGCGACGACGAAGACGAGGAGCTGAGCATCACCGTGACGGGACACAGCCTCGGCGGCGCGTTGGCAATACTGAGCGCGTACGACGTTGCGGAGATGGGATTGAACCGGAGCCGGAGCCGGAGCGGGAAGGTGATTCCGGTAACGGTGTTGACGTACGGAGGGCCGCGCGTAGGGAACGTGAGGTTCAAGGAGAGACTGGAGGAGCTTGGAGTGAAGGTGATGAGAGTGGTGAACGTGCACGACGTGGTTCCGAAATCGCCGGGGCTGTTTCTGAACGAAGGTGCGCCTCACGCGCTGATGAAGATCGCGGAGGGGTTGCCGTGGTGTTACTGCCACGTGGGGGAGGAGCTGGCGCTGGACCACCAGAACTCGCCGTTCCTTAAATCCTCCGTCGATCCTTCTAACGCTCATAATCTTGAGGCTATGCTCCATCTCCTTGACGGGTCAGTCCTCTATTTTCCTTTCTTTTATTTTTGAAAAACATATTTAGTTCCTTATATATATATATATATATATATAGAGAAATTGATCAAAATAGCACTAAATGAAAACATTTTCATTAAACTAGCACCTATATTAAAATGTCCTGTTTATAGCATTCATTTAAGACCAAAAGACCATTTTAGCCCAAAGTTTATTTTCGCATTAATTAAAAAAATTACGCAGAGATCGTCTTCTTCAATGGCTGTTCCATTGTTCAAAATTGATCAACATAAATCAACATCGTCAAATCAATCAACTAAAATTGGGTGATTTTCAATAATTGGAAACAAAACTGAATCACCAGAAATCAAAAAACAAAACTGAATTACTTGATCTGGATCATCGACTAAGAACTCTGTCGTCATGGTCTCTGTGGCCAATTAGGTAGGGTTCTGCAGCAGCGAGTCACTGAAGCCATGCGCCTGCATCCGCGATTTCCGGCCTAAGAACGCCGGCGCTTGGAGATCTGAGGATTACAGCGACGGCTGCCACCGTGAATCTGGGGACTCTTGCGACATGAGAGATACGTTTGAGGCGGTGGGAGATTTGCGGTACGACGGCGATCTGGAGCTGCTTGAGAAACTGTTGTGTGGGTTTTATCACAATGACAAGTCGAATCTCTGGAAAATTTTACTCTAATCGCCGATAAATCTCAAGAATTCGAGCTCGTGGACTGGAATCACCGACGATATTATGTATATCAGAGAAAAGGGAATTCAAAGGGAAACATTTCTAAATCCATGATCATATTGTGCAGCGTTGTTGGGTCAATCTCTATTCTAGGAATTACCTTGTTTGTGCCATTGATTCTGTTGAGGAGGAATCGTACGAGGAAGATGGAGATGAGTTCTTTTTTGTTGTTTGCTCAGATTTGGTAACAGTTCATATTAAGATGTATTTTAATGGGCAATTCTATAAAATAGCACCAAAATTTTTTCATTATTGTTGTAATTAAATTCATAATTAATTTCATAATTTTATCAAAATACATAATCTAACACATTGTCTTGAATAAGCAAATTATAAAACGGTTAAATTTGAATTTGTGTGACATAGAATACATGAATAGATTTAAAATCAACAAAAGTTGATCAATTGTTAATTCTATTATTTCTGTAATGAGCTTACCCCTTATCAATATTTAATGGGCAATTCTAACAGCTCCAGCCGGACTAAGATGATCAATTCACCAGAAGAAATAAAAAGTTTAAATCTCAATTTCCCTAGTCACTCTGGAATATGTAGCTGCTACAATCTATAAGCAAACAAATGTAGTATAAACATACAAAAGTGTTGGCAAAAAGAAGATATTTCTTTATTTCTTTGTGTAGACAAAACAACAACACAACAACACATTTGTTCTGATGTTACAATCTATCAGCTTTCATCATTTGAATATTTCTTTATTTCTTTTTGTAGACAAACCAACAACACATTTGTTCTGACGCTTCATTTAAGCATGGAAATCTACAGGAAATATCGTTTTCTGTTTTTGTTAATTTCAGAAGACTTTCCGAAATACGTTATATATGTTCCTAAATACGTTTCATTTTCAAGAAATGATCAGTTTTCATCATTTTTTTATTTAGGAAGTCTTTCCGGAATACGTTATATATATTCCTAAATACGTTTCATTTTCAAGAAAAGATCAATTTTAATCATTAATTCATTTAGAAAGTCTTTCCGAAATACGTTATATATGTTCCTAAATACGATTCATTTTCAAGAAAATATCATTTTTCATCATTTGTTCATTTAGGAAGTCTTTCCGAAATACGTTATATATGTTCCTAAATACGTTTCATTTTCAAAAAAAGATCAGTTTTAATCATTTGTTCATTTAGGAAATCTTTCCGAAATACGTTATATATCTTCCTAAATACGATTCATTTTCAAGAAAATATCATTTTTCATCATTTAGGAAAGCTTTCCTAAATACGTTATATATGTTCCTAAATACGTTTCATTTCCAGAAAGGATCATTTTTCATCATTTAGGAAGACTTTCCTAAATACGTTATAAATGTTCCTAAATGGTTCCTAAATACGTTTCATTTCCAGAAAGGATCATTTTTCATCATTTAGGAAAGCTTTCCTAAATACGTTATATATGTTCATAAATACGATTCATTTTCAAGAAATGATCATTTTTCATCATTTGTTCATTTCGGAAGACTTTCCGAAATACGTTATATATGTTCCTAAATACGTTTCATTTTCAAAAAAGGATCATTTTTCATCATTTGTTCATTTCGGAAGTCTTTCAGAAATACGTTATATATGTTCCTAAATACATTTCATTTTCAAGAAAGGACCAGTTTTCATCATTTGTTCATTTAGGAAGTCTTTCCGAAATACGTTATATATGTTCCTAAATACGATTCATTTTCAAGAAAATATCATTTTTCATCATTTGTTCATTTAGGAAGTCTTTCCGAAATACGTTATATATGTTCCTAAATACGTTTCATTTTCAAAAAAAGATCAGTTTTAATCATTTGTTCATTTAGGAAATCTTTCCGAAATACGTTATATATCTTCCTAAATACGATTCATTTTCAAGAAAATATCATTTTTCATCATTTAGGAAAGCTTTCCTAAATACGTTATATATGTTCCTAAATACGTTTCATTTCCAGAAAGGATCATTTTTCATCATTTAGGAAGACTTTCCTAAATACGTTATAAATGTTCCTAAATGGTTCCTAAATACGTTTCATTTCCAGAAAGGATCATTTTTCATCATTTAGGAAAGCTTTCCTAAATACGTTATATATGTTCATAAATACGATTCATTTTCAAGAAATGATCATTTTTCATCATTTGTTCATTTCGGAAGACTTTCCGAAATACGTTATATATGTTCCTAAATACGTTTCATTTTCAAAAAAGGATCATTTTTCATCATTTGTTCATTTCGGAAGTCTTTCAGAAATACGTTATATATGTTCCTAAATACATTTCATTTTCAAGAAAGGACCAGTTTTCATCATTTGTTCATTTAGGAAGTCTTTCCGAAATACGTTATATATGTTCCTAAATACGATTCATTTTCAAGAAATGATCATTTTTCATCATTTGTTCATTTCGGAAGACTTTCTGAAATACGTTATATATGTTCCTAAATACGTTTCATTTTCAAAAAAAGATCATTTTTCATCATTTGTTCATTTCGGAAGTCTTTCAGAAATACGTTATATATGTTCCTAAATACATTTCATTTTCAAAAAATGATCATTTTTTATCATTTGTTCATTTAGGAAGTCTTTCCGAAATACGTTATATATGTTCCTAAATACGTTTCATTTTCAAAAAAAGATCAGTTTTAATCATTTGTTCATTTAGGAAGTCTTTCCGAAATACGTTATATATCTTCCTAAATACGATTCATTTTCAAGAAAAGATCATTTTTCATCATTTAGGAAAGCTTTCCTAAATACGTTATATATGTTCCTAAATACGTTTCATTTCCAGAAAGGATCATTTTTCATCATTTAGGAAGACTTTCCTAAATACGTTATAAATGTTCCTAAATGGTTCCTAAATACGTTTCATTTCCAGAAAGGATCATTTTTCATCATTTAGGAAAGCTTTCCTAAATACGTTATATATGTTCCTAAATACGATTCATTTTCAAGAAAGGATCATTTTTCATCATTTGTTCATTTCTAGAAGACTTTCCGAAATACGCTATATATGTTCTTAAATACGTTTCATTTTCAAGAAATGATCAGTTTTCATCATTTGAATCTTTCTTTATTTCTTTGTGTAGACAAAACAACAACACATTTATTTTGATGCTTCATTTACACATGGAAATCAACATGAAATATCGTTTTCTGTTTTTGTTCATTTCGGAAGACTTTCCGAAATACATTATATATGTTCCTAAATATGTTTCATTTTCAAGAAATGATCAGTTTTCATCATTTGAATCTTTCTTTATTTCTTTGTGTAGACGAAACAACAACACATTTGTTATGATGCTTCATTTACGCATGGAAATCAACAGGATATATCGTTTTATGTTTTTGTTCATTTCGGAAGACTTTCCGAAATACGTTATATATGTTCCTAAATACGTTTCATTTTCAAGAAATGATCATTTTTCATCATTTGAATCTTTCTTTATTTCTTTGTGTAGACAAAACAACAACACATTTGTTCTGATGCTTCATTTACGCATGGAAATCAACATGAAATATCGTTTTCTGTTTTTGTTCATTTCAGAAGACTTTCCGAAATACGTTATATATGTTCCTAAATACGTTTCATTTTCAAGAAAGGATCAGTTTTCATCATTTGTTCATTTAGGAAATATTTCCGAAATACGTTATATATGTTCCTAAATACGATTCATTTTCAAGAAATGATCATTTTTCATCATTTGTTCATTTAGGAAGTCTTTCCGAAATACGTTATATATGATCCAAAATATGATTCATTTTAAGAAAAAACTATAAATGTAGAAGAAACAAGAACACGTTATATATGTTCTTAAATACGTTTCATTTTCAAGAAATGATCAGTTTTCATTATTTGAATCTTTATTTATTTCTTTGTGTAGACAAAACAACAACACATTTGTTCTGATGCTTCATTTACGCATGGAAATCAACAGAAAATATTGTTTTATATTTTTGTTCATTTCGGAAGACTTTCTGAAATACGTTATATATATTCCTAAATACGTTTCATTTTCAAGAAAGGATCAGTTTTCATCATTTGAATCTTTCTTTATTTCTTTGTGTAGACAAAACAACAACACATTTGTTATGATGCTTCATTTACGCATGGAAATCAACAGAAAACGTATTTAGGAAGACTTTCCTAAATACATTATATATGTTCCTAAATGTGTATTATGACTTCTTAAATTTGAGTTTTGTATAGATGGACACAAAAGTTCTCATTTACACATGTTTAGAAAGGTTTTCCTAAATGTGTAGGACAACTTCCTAAATTTGAGAAGTTATATAAATGAACACAAAAATTCTCATTTATACGTTATATAAATTGTCTTTTATATGGAAAATTCAAGACAAAGAGATCGATCATTTGTGCATTACAACAATTATTCTTTGCCTAAACTCTCTTAAACCTTCTCTCGGATTCGCATTGGGTACTTGTAGACATCATCAAAAGTCCTCTTTGCAAGCTGATAAATTATACCAAACATCAGTCACTCGTCTAATCAATACAACAGGTCTTAATAGGCTTAAACAAACACAATCTCTCCAAGAAACTCACAATCTCTCTATAAAACTTGCCATATTCTAGATATCTAATTCATGCTAGTGACTGGCTAAGAGTTCAAATTGGAATCTAAAACCTACTTTTTAGGTGTGCACTAGCTATAAACCCACTAATCATAACGTTGGGGTTTAGAGAAGTATAGTTTCTACTTACATAAATTCAGCGGAAACATTATCCTTGTTCACATTGCTGGGGAGTGGCCATGAAACTTTGAATGGTCCTTGTAGTATTTCTTGCTTGTGATATCCAAAGATTGAATCTTTGGTGCCTGCATCAACTTTTTGACAGATAGATGTGCGCCTCCCTGTCACAGACAAGCTGCAGCAGCACGGGTAAGTACCTTTGTTACACAATGCGTATTAAGTAAAGTAAACATGTGTCAAGATGCGTAATAATTACTTTGTGTTGTCAACCTCCACTCTTATATCATTGATACTGACCCCTGGTAGCTCTACCGCCACAACATAGTTGTGTTCAAGTTCTGCAACATTCGATCTTGGAGACCAAACAGTCCCTGCAAAAAAAAACAAGCTTCTATAAGTTCTCATGTTTGAAGTACGGTTGCTAGCTCCTGCAGATTCAGGTCGATGACAACTATGTGTTTGCAGTATCAAATTTCAGAAACCATTAAGATTTTATTATAAATAAATAAAAAGGGTATCAGATTATAGGATGTATCAGTATCCTGTATTTGTCTTTTTCCAGTTTTTCCATATAAGGTCGGCCTTATATGGCTTTTTCCAGTTTTCCTCTTGTTGATATAGTGAAGAATCAGAGTTTTCCTTCTCCTTAATCTCCCGTGGAAGTACTCGATCGGCTCTGCGAATCGAAGACAATGGAAAACCCATAAAGTCATTGCCGTCGCGAGTAGCTTTAGCAGCTATTCTGTTCTCATCAATTTCTTCGTCGCCGCGAGGAGCTTTAGCTTTGGACGAACCGGTTAGCGCTACACAAACTGTCGTTGCTGAAGCTCAAGCAGTGAAGCCGTCGACGTCGCCGTCGCCGTTCAGTGAGACCCAGACGATTACGACGCCTAATCCGAAAGCCCAATCATCATCGGATCTTCCGGAGGGATCGCAATGGCGGTACATCGAGTTTCTAAACGCGGTGAAGAAAGGTAAAGTAGAGAGAGTCAGGTTTAGCAAAGACGGTTCCGTTCTTCAGCTTACCGCCGGTGATGAAGAAGAAGACGTGACTTGATGGGGATTCGGATGGGACGAGGGCGTACGTACGATTAAAGCCAAGATAACGAAAAGCGAGAGTGGGACAAGGGGAATGACGAAGAGAAGGAAGAAAGTAGAAATCGCCGCCATGGATCTCGTCACAAGCTCCGTTTGGGATGATTGATTTTACAGTATAATAGAGGATAATTTAGTATTTTTTCCTTTTAATGAATGCTAGTTTTAGGATTTTCACCCTTCTGTGCTAAATTATTGAATTTTATGTTTTTTGGTGCTATTTTGTAGAATTGCCCATATATATATATGTTCATAATTTTTTTTTTTTTTTTTTGGTGTTGCCATGCACCCACGATTTGCAGAAATCATTGGAAAAAAAAGGTTGCGATGATTGTTAAATTTGGAAAGCAAAAATACAATTGGCAAAATAATTAGAGCGTCTCAAATTTTGATCTAGGATTACAGATTTATTTTGAGGATTTAAAAAAAAAAAACAGATACTATGATTTAGAGGCCGACAAAAAAAAATGATTTGATTTAGAGATGGTGAGACTTTACAAAACTAATAATATAATTGGGAAGTTAAGAAAAGTCGTATATAATTGTTAATTTTTTGTTCGTCTCTAAAAGTTAAAAAAAACGACAAAATTGAAGCAGTGGGATATACCACAATTCAATTCTGTTCTGATTGGACGAAGATAAAGTCGTACAGATTGGACAAAGATATTCAATTCTGTTCTTTGATAGTACGATACTCACATAAAATATCTGAAAAGATAAAACAAGGTTGAATATTAGTATTATATTACGATACTATCAATTAATTCGCGTTAATTATAGCGCTGGTAATTTGTTTTTAAAGAAATTATTTTGAAATTTAAAAAAAAAAATTATCTGAATTTTACAATTTGGTTATCTAATGATTATAGATAAATATGTCAATTCGTAATAATTTATCTATTTAACCCGTTTTGCAATGGACTAAAATATTATTATGACTAATTCGCAAAAACTTATAATCTTGAAAACATAACTCTAATAAACGTTTGTAATTAGTCCACGAGCTCTTTAAAAAAAAATCATGTGTCTGATTTATGAAAATAGTGAAAATATTTTTTATTTTTTATTTTGATATATATTCAAATAAAATATAATAAATTATAATGAAAAATATAGCAAGATTTTGAACATATTTTTTTGTTTGAATATATAGATATGCACTTGCGATATGATTGACCCGAGTATCGCGTGAGATGCAACTAAACCCTAATATTGATGTTTGGTTTGCATATACTAAAACAAAGGTTATATTAATATCAACTAACGTAAACATAAATGTCTAAAAAAAAATTAGGTATCATGGGAAAGGGGAGAGATTTGTGCTGTCGAGTGAGAGAGACCCAGCGTTAGTGAACAAAGCATCGGACTTTCTGAAAGAACACTTCATGGTGCCACCGTTTTGGCGTCAAGACGAACAAAGGAATGGTCAGGAACAGTGAAGGTCGTTGGATTCAAGCCGAGCGTCTCCGTTCTGAGGATCATCATTCTCCCGACATCCACCACCATCTCTCCCAGCTCCGTCTTCTCCCTTCTTCTTAATCAATCCCACATTTTATATATATACAAACCCCATTTTTCCTTTGTAAATTTCACATCCATGCATGTTTTTGAATAAAATGTTTCTACCACTTGCACTCATAAGCATATATATATCATTACATCTTTGAATATACATATGAACGTGCTTATATACAGACAAGTAATTTGCATTATTCTTTCATCATGCTTGTCCAATGGTTATTAATTCATCATGTTGGCCAAAGCTAGAAATCGAATCCAGTCCACTGTGTTTTATGTTAATCATTCTAAACGTTCAAGTGGTAAGAAAAAAACTCAGTCTCCTATCGGTATCAATTTCAGTCCAAGTTTTTTTATTGCAAAAAAATTGCTATAATGTCATGTCCATTCAATTTATACATTCTTTATATTTATATCATTGTATATAAGAGCCGGTCATGAGCCCAAACCGAACAAGTTCATGTTTGCAACCCTCATTTTCATAAAAAAAACTAGTCCTTAATTTTCTCTTTAGTTTAGTGGTAAAGGTAAAATTATAAATTCGAAACTTAATATGATAAAACGGTCCGATTTTTATTTTTTAGTTTGCAGCCTTCTAAATTCAGGGCTGGCTTAGTATATTGAGTAGTATATTGAGAATATATGAATACATATGAAGGTGCTTATTATTTACACAAAACACAAGACGAGCAAATATACACTAATTAAGCAGGCTAAGAGCACTTCCATTGGGAGGTTCTCAACATGGGTATCTCAACTTTTTGAGATACTCATACAATTAAATAATATATATATTTTATTTTTTTTAAGTTGAGATACCCATATTGAGAACGTCCCAATGGAGGTGCTTTAATAAAGAAACATAAACAAATAGTGAACGAGTTGAGTTTCCATAGTAATAACAGTGTATATCTCCTGCACTAGAATGTCCAAGAGCAATATGATATCATATACTAAACAGATAGTTATGGTATGATGTTCATCATCCTCTCCATCATTTAATCGCTTTTAGCCTAATCTTCTTGATCAATCTTGTCAATGGAATATCCCACCAAGAAACAGACCACAAAATCACATTGTATCTTCAAAACCATATAACATGAAAGTTTTCTAGAAAGCCAAGTGAAAATTATACACTGCCCATGCACTGCTAGTCTGCTACATAAGATCTTTGCAGCAATGTTTGATTATTTTATTTGGGAGAAATGCTATTAGATATTATGCTGATTTAAACTACATACTAGTATGTAGGTTGAATTGTTTATTTTAAATGATGAGGGTATGTATGGATTTATTAGTTGATATTCCGAGGCTGACTCTTTTTAAGTTTTTTTTTTCCTTTACGAGTAGATATACTACTTACGTTTACGAGGCTATTGAGTTGGGTCGATCATTTCACAATGCAACGACTATAAAAAATCGTAATATTGGGAAAGGACTGGTTTTGAGTCTTTGACCATCCATTTGAAAATTTACCCTATTATAAATACCTCATCCTTTTCACTCTCATCTCTCATTCACACAAATTTTAAAAATCTCTTAAGAGTCTTACTAAGAATTAAAGAATGGGAGGAAAAGGTGGAAGCGGTGGAGGTGGAAAGAGCGGTGGTGGTGGCGGTAGCGGTGGAGGAGGAAGGAGCGGTGGTGGTGGTGGAGGAGGGAAAGGTGGTGGTGGTGGAGGAGGAGGAGGGAAAAGTGGCGGCGGTGGTGGAGGAGGCGGCTACATGGTAGCTCCGGGGAGCAATGGATCTTCTTACATTTCAAGAGATAATTTTGAGAGTGACCCTAAAGGTTACT
The DNA here is from genome assembly GCA_030161315.1 of Eutrema japonicum. Classification (NCBI taxonomy): domain Eukaryota; kingdom Viridiplantae; phylum Streptophyta; class Magnoliopsida; order Brassicales; family Brassicaceae; genus Eutrema; species Eutrema japonicum. Next base: position 35,151,092 of record BSQW01000010.1, read on the forward strand.
TTGATAATCTGCATGGTAGTGGACAGGGTAACAAGTGAATTATGTCTGCATTTAAAAACTTGATGGTTATTATCACCAAAAATATTATCTAATGATCAAATAAAAATCAAGTTATTTAAATTATTATTCTCCTTTAGTCCTAGCTTTCTTGAATTTCACTATTAGTATTACTATTGAATTAAAAAAGAATTTATTTACTTATGAAAGAAAAATAAGAGAATCTAATCAATAATGCTTCTAAGTTAATCAAGAGACACTACTACTTTTTGGTGTTCGTTTCAATGATTCAACAACAATTTGATTATTACTTTTGCGGCTATGCATGCAATTCATCCTATTCAGTGGTTTGGTTTTGTTAAACTTTTGATGATCTTTTAATCATCGTCATCAACATCTGCGAGGGAGTGTGAAAACATTGAAACAAGATGTACACAGGAAAATAGTTTTTTGATCTTTACTTCAAATTACAAGAAACCCGAAGGAACATTGTTGATTCATGTCCTCAGATGAACATGGAAACGGAGAGAGATGAACACTGAAGCTAAAAGGAGATATATAGTTCAATGTTCAGAGTGAAAGACCAGATTCTTCATCCTCCTCGAGAGAAGAAGTGTAGACAAAGTAGAAAGTCCAGATCAAACCAAACACTCCAAACAGAATCCAACCCAAGAGGTTGTTGCTAAGCCCAAATGGTAATCCTGTTCCTTCCGTTGACATTCTGTCATCCACCAACGCCATCGCCGGGCTACTGATCACCGCCGTCAATGCCGCCGTTGCCGCCGCTGAAACTCCAGCCCCCACGACAGCGCCGTTTCCTTGCTTTGTCTCCATCGAGCATCTCACTCCTCCCTTCCTCTTACCCATTGGAGGCAAACCTGAACAATAATAATCAAATTCATTTCTTGACTTGTTGTTGATTCACACACCCAGACTAAGCTTCTGGTATATATACATGTTCTTCCCAAATCACTCAACGAAACAAAAGATCTTCACTTTGCACATAACCGGACAGAGTTTCTAGTATAAGATGAGATCTGAGAGAGAAAGTAGGAAGAGGAAGAAGAAAAGAGAAGGCTTTTACCAAGAACAGGTGCGGATACTGCAACGGTGGGCTTGAGAAGAAGAGCTGGACGAGCGACGGAGATGGTGGAAGCAGAGGCAGTGAAGCTAGCCATTTCTCTTTCTTTTTTTTTTATTCCACAATGAGTTTTTTTTTCTGTCTGTGTTCTATAGCAACAACACAACCTTTAATTTCTTTTTGGATTTAACATAGCGACTAAATTAGTGGTGGCAAAAATCTATCAGAATCAACACAAGCCATTCAACTTGGATATGATTCTATCCATACTCCACCAATAGCCTCCATCCACGTGTCATATTTCATCTCTTTCCCTCCAATACAATCTTTTTCTCGTCTGATGGTGGATTTTATAAATAAAAACCAAAAAGGTCTCGAACAACACTCTCTGTTTCTTTTAACTGAATCTCTAATATTATAAGCTCTGACAAAATTTGGTGTGTTGTATTAAAAAAGAACAAAGATTTACACAAGAGATATCGTAAAAGAATGAAGTTAATTATAACACTGACAATGAAGAAAGAATCCAAGTTTTGTGGGAACTTGTTTTAAGAAAAATCAATCGTGAATGTTGCACCGTTGTAAGTATGGGTGATGGTAAGCTACATGTATGTTCCAGTACCGCTTGTATTTGTCTATCCCGATATCAAGCCAAGGTTTCATGATTCCGTCGTAGTGTATAACCGCTGCTTGTTCGATGTCGCTTGCTTTGACTCCTGATTCGTGACCTAATCCAACCACATTCCATCTCTTCTCCAATGGTAGCATTTGCCCCAAGAAATTCAACCAACCTATTCCCAAGCTCCCTGCTTTCCACATACGTCTTTTTACTCCCTGCAACAACCGAATATATATATTTCACAACCTACACATATACGTGTATATGTAAGATGCAAGAGGACTAAAAGGGAATGAAATGTTATACCAGGTCGATGTATTTCAGGTAGACAGATGTCAAGTCCTGTCTTCTCCATTCTTTGAGATCGAATAGATTCATCCCGAATGCCCAAGTGCAAGCCTTAGGATCAAATTTCTGAGCAACCCATGGATCTGAGAAATTAATGAATGTGTCCATCGAATGAAATGATGGTTCACCTTCGAGACAAGTCTCTACAGCTCCAACAACTTTCCCCTTCATATCAAGGCTCCACAGTCTACTTAGGTCTCTCTGAACTACTACATCATGGTCAAATAATACGATCTTGTTCAGACCTGGGAAAATATTTGGGAGATAGAACCGTGCCTGGTTGAGAGCTGAAATGAATCGTGGGTCACTTGAATTTTGCTTCATCAGCAACTGAGCATGGCCCAAAGGCAGGACATTCATATCATCAATGTTTAGGATTTGGATTGTAGCTCTGCCATCTGGGTTTAATATAAACCACATTGAGATTGCTGGGTAATTGAGTGAATCCGTCACCACATGGAATACTATTTTTCCCGGGTCCTGCAGGCAGCAATATAAACCGTGAAAATATGTGTGGCTTCAGCAGAAACTTGGAAATATTCTCTTACGTGCATAAACCAAACCACAAGTTTTGATTAAAAAAAAACGCATCCTGCATTAATAAGCGGCTCAGATAAACGCTATGAAATAGTATAAGATGCCTTACAATGATAACTGAGTAACAATATGGATCATAAATTTCAAACATGAAAACATAGAACAGAACATGGTGTCTCAACATTAATTAGAAAAGACGAAGTTGTTCATCGAACAAAGAGCACACAAAATGTAACTTTCTTTTCCTAGTTCCATAACCGGACAAAATCCTATGGTATTAACCACAGTAAAAGCCTAAAGCATTTTTCTAGCTATCAAATTCACAAGTATAAAGGAACTGAACCAGAACTTGTTGAAAGAAAGAGAACAAATGTGAAGCATCTACCTTCGCTGAGGAAATTGTAGAGTTAACAACAACCGCACAGGCCAAAACATTGTCAGAGAAGACAACGTAATGGTAGAGATCAGGATTGTTATAACTGTGATGAAAAGGCTTCTTTTTTTCATGATCCAGGGTAAAGTATTCTGTTGTCAAACGCATTGAGAGGCAGTGAAGCCCTTTCGGGGTAGTCCTTGCTGCAAGCCGCATTAAATGTGCTGTTTGCTTCTTCTGCGCCCGAGCTTGTTCTTCGGTTTTATAAGTCATGGAATGGAGTTTGGTAGCAATGGCAGGGCAGTTGTGAAAGACACGACTGACCTTGTATAAAGCAAGTTCCATGGCCTTCAATCTTTGAGGAGAGCTGAAATAAACAAAACACTTCTGTATGACTCTTCTAAATCAGCACAATATTCAGTAAATTTTTTGGCTTTGTAATTAGATGCCAAAGCTATATACTGGATGGAACAGAAATCCCTTTGAATCAATCACCTGTGCTTACCTCTTTGACAAATGTCTATCTTTGGTGGCATCACCGACAGCCCGTTCCAGCTCTTTTGTTCGAGCTCTCAACTCCTTCACTATCTGGGAGTTATTCCCAGGTAGGGCCAAATTCAAATAGGCTTTCGCTTGGATGATTTTGTCTCGGATCTCCTTTACCCTCTCATATGTTGCTCTTTCAAGTTGAACCCTTGTATTCTTTTCACTCTTAGCTAAAGGGGGTAGGAATTCGGTTTTATGATTAAGTTGAATATTTTTTGCTGGAAATTTATCCTGAGACAAAAGGAAAAAGAAGGGCAAAAACTGCAAAATTAAAGCAAATTATCTGACTATCTTGATGTACAGTCTAATCGAATAAAAAAATATGCACCCATGCATTAGGAGCTTACAGTGTTTTGCTGTGAAACTACTGCTTGTTCCTCATTGGTTTTGAGATTGTTTCCTGAAACCCATGGTATCTACAGATAAGAAAGCTTCCACGATAAAGACAAAAACAAAAAATAACACAAGATCGTAAATATATATATTACCCCCACCAATTTCTGAGATAACATTTGTTTTGTCTCCCTCGACAGACTGCAAAGCGTCAGGAGTTTTATCAGAAGAAGTAGACCAAACCACAGGATTTAAGTCCTGATCCTGTAGAATTCGTTTAGACTCCTTGAAGCCTTTGTCGTCCTAAATTACAAAGCAAAACGATTCAACAAAATGAATAGCTTTTTGGTAGACTAAGATCATTCGGTTTATATCTCTGCAGAATAGATGTAGCATCTCAGTTGTTCATTTCTCAATAAAATCAAACAAAAAAATGGCACAATCAAACAGAAATACTGTAGATTTCCTGGAGAGGATCAAAACACAGGAAATACTTACAACGTCGGATACCTCTTTAATGAATTCTCCTCTATCTGCCAGAGAACAATCAGTAAACAAAATCAAAACGACTTTCAGATGCGTAATCCAAAAGCTGAGACCACATCAAACAAAGGTAAGCCTATAGCGATTCAAGAGATTCAATCGACGCAATCGAGCAACTCTACACATGACGCTCCACTACACTATATTCCATATCCATCAATCAAACATCCGCGAGAAAACAAAAAATAGAGAGCGAATCGAATCAAGAAGAAGCTCACCAACGGAAGTGATGCTCTTGAGCCGATTCGAAACGAAAAGAATAGGAGCGAAAACGGATAACAAAAGCAGCGAGAGGATCAATATCCTCCGGCGGCGACGGATTTGATTCATCAATGTGCGAAACTTCTCAGAGAACGCTTCATATATTATATCCGTTTTTCCCTTTAATCGTTCTCCACGAAGAAGAAGAAGCACATCCCAGAGGGGGGAGAGACACAGATCTCGGAGATTCCGTGCTTGATTCAATGAATGAAACGATGAACAGCTTAGGGTTTCGAGATCCTTGGGCAATTTGGTTGCGAGAGTCTCTATACTTTCATCTCCGGTGATTCAGAGCTTCCTCGTGCATGTTCAAATCAAAATTAAGTATCAATGATTGATTATTTGATATTTAGCCTTTTTGGGAATGTAGAGATGTCAAATGTTTCCGAGTTATAGGCGATGGGGATCTGGTGCGGCGCGGTGTACATGTGCAAATTTTGCTACACTTTTTGATTGGTTCCATCATTGGAGATTCTCCCAAACTACCATTTATCTTTCGACACGTGGTCAGAGTCTATGGTCCACAGGAGATATTCAACAGCTTCTACTTTGGAGGAACAATTTGACTGTTTTTGAACCAAAAGTGCTTTAACGATCTTTTTGGTTCATTACCACCATATGATTATGGATGGTGGCAAAATGCTATTGGAATTATTATGATTTTGTGAATCAAAATGAGGTAAAAGTCTAAATTATTAGTTTAAAAAAAAAATGTTTAAAACATTTGATAGAGGATCGATACTGAATGTTCAAAAACTCTATTTTTCTTATTTCTAATTTTGTTAGATAGACCGTATGATCCACATCCACAAAAGAATCCAAACTAACTTTACCTAATTTCATACATAAATGATAATTAAAATTTAAGAAAGTCAATTTAAAAAAAGAGAAACGATTTGGTGTCGATAAAACTAAAGATAAATTTATCAAAAGACACGCGAAAAATGCATGTTTCGTAACGTATACATGTTGTTGTGTTGAATGATACAAATATAATTTGAAGACAAAGTTCACAGCTAAGCACTCTAATACTGTAAGACTCATGGTATTTTGATTCCAAACTTAAATTTGCAGCGATCAAAATGATTTAGTCCCTTGATTACAATGGTCGAATGATAGAATATTGTGTGTGTTACCTAGAATTATGACTTCACCATATATTTTTTCGGATTTTGTAAAATGCCACCATAAATTGACCTTTGTATAGTCTTTTATTTATCGCAAAAGCTTTTGAACAAGGAACATATCCTTGGAATTCTCTAAGCATAGTATTAAAGATATATAACATTTTCTTTTATTTATTTTTTTCCAGAATTTTTATTGCTTTTTTTTTTGTCGTCAATTGATTTTATTAACTGGATAAGGAAAAAACCCAACAACAGGTAGTTAAAATCATTAAAGGGTAGAGTAATAATCATTGTTTGTATTTTTTAAAAATTCTTGTATCCAATCATTGATAGCCAAATACTCTGTCAACTTATTTATTTGGTGCCTCTATCATATTTTATCTAAATTTATTTAATTTTGTTAATCAATTGATTCACTTTTTTCACTGATAATCGAAGTTTTTATATTTTTTTTCGTAGATACATTAAAAGAAATGAATTTGCTGATTTTTTCTTTACCTAAGTTTTACTCACTAACTGATAATTAAATCCATTATTTTCCTTTTTCGTATTCGATTTTGCTCTCATACGAATTGTGTGTTTGGATAACATATCTTTGCTGAACTGAACCTTCAAATTACACACCTTATAACAAAACCCTACTTATGACAAATATCGAAGTTTTTACATTTTAGTGTTTAAAAAAAAAAAAAAAGTAAAAAACCGCTGCTGGACTTTGCAACCCTAAGAAATGTGTGTATCCTCGGAAAAGCCCAAAAACAAAAAAAAACGTCTTTTTACTCTTTACGGGATAGTTTCTCTTCCCCATTTATTAGAAGAGAGTCTTCTTCTTCGATTTCAGATCGTCTCCTTATTTTCCTCCGAATCTCTCTCCATTCCCCCACCATTAACAATCACTCGATTTCCCTTCCTCACAATCACCAACCACCTCTTTTCTCCGTCTTCTTCATCACTCTATTTCGTCCGATTCAGACTTTTTTTCTTCTTACTTCCGCTTCTTCTCGACCCTTTTCCGCTAAATTCATTCTGTAGATTCCATCTGATTCGGATTTGAATGTAGCTATCGCCGAAGAGAGTGAGGTGAACGTAAATCTTGGGGTTTCTTTTTTTCTGGGTCGTCGTATTTCGTCTACATGCAGTTTTGGGGATAGTACGTGCGATTAAGCGAGGAATCTTCGTCTAGATAGAGAAGAAGGCTGTAAACGAGTCGTGGGAGAGCAATGGAAGGAGACATGGTGGCTAAGGTGAAGAGGGAGACGGTGGTGGCATGCATGACTTGTCCTCTCTGCGACAAGCTCCTCCGTGACGCCACCACTATTTCCGAGTGCCTTCACACGTGTTAGTTCTTCTCCCTCCCCCCTCCCTTTCGATTTACGTTTGAATTCGTCTTTTCTCGGTGAAAAAACATTCGCAATTACTGGGTTTTCTCGTGTATATTCCGTTGTTTGATTGATCCCAATTTGGGTTGCTCTTACACATTGTGAAAATCCGTAAGATTATTGTTGTTAGTCTCCTCGATATCTCAATCGATTTGATGAAAATTTGTATATTCGGGGTCAATGAATAGTTTGTTGTCTGGTTTTTTCTCAACAAGAGTTGTTGTTGTTGACCAAAATCTGGAAAATTTTGTTTACATCTAGCCTGAAAGAATCCTCCTTTGCGAGTGTTTTCTTCGTCAACGATAGCATGTGGAAATTAGGCTTCTTCTGGAACTAGGTGTTTGGCTAATCATGTCATGTTGTTAGTTAGGTGGCAGTTGCTTTGTTATATATTTAGCATGTAAGTTGTGTGTTGGGAAGTTCAAGTAATAAGAGACTAGTAGTCTGTGTTACAGCTTCTTTACTTTCAATTAAGACAGTTTAGATATATTTCTGTTTGGAGGATCTCACTGGCGTTAGTTTTATTTAATGCTAAGGGTACCGGCGATCTTTCTGCATGCCGAACTATATTTACTGCATTTGGAGATGTACAATTCCAAATTATACTCCCTCTTACCCTTTACCAAGAAATTTACCCTGTTTACTGCGATGGCAAAACCGGTCAAAGAAATATATGCAGTCGTCTTTCTGTAATTGTAAATCTGATTGATATGCTCATTCCATCTGATCCAAGAAAATTAAATGTTAGCAGTTTCAAAACTGAGCAACTTCCCTTTTCACATCGGAAGTTTCTGTGAATTTAGCAGCCTTTTCTCAATTGTAGAATCCTCAGAAAGACCTGCACAATCTGTTTAATGCAGTGCCAAAATTAGGTGTTCTCATTTGATTTGCGGTTTGGTTTCTGAGGACACATGCAGTATCACCATCGATTTTGCGGTTGTGTTTTGGTATGATGCCATCTCGTGATTTAACCCAAACTGGATGATGTCTATTACAAGCTCCTGCAATGACAACTGGTATTACTTGATGCAGTAGAAGCCATACCAATTATCAGGCTTGCTTTAGTGGGTGTGGCGAAAGGCCTCGGAAAATCTAAACTTGCATCTAATAAATTTCAAACTTGGCAGCCGGCCAGCTTGCTTTAAACCTCTAAACATTATGCTATTCCTTTTTTAGTTCAACTTTTGATCTGAGAATTTGTTTGTTCTTTTTTTAAAAGTAATTTGGGCGCATTTGATATGAAACATTTTGTTCTTACTTGATAGCTGCTATCTATTGAAATCGGATAAGTTATTAGATCACTTTTATGCAGTTTGTAGAAAATGCATATATGAGAAAATCACAGAGGATGAGATAGAGTGCTGTCCAGTATGCGATATTGACCTCGGGGGTACCCCACTGGAGAAACTAAGGTAGGTTCTTCTTTCCTCTAATCCGTATTACCATTACACAATTTTCTCATGAGGTTTGGTTTAGCAGTGATATATATTATATATTTGTACCGTAGACTGTTAGAAGCCTTTTGGCTCTAACTGTTGATGAAACGAATGACTTTAACATTATGCTCAAAAGTCGTGCACGATTAAGCTGGAATGTGCCACATATGAAAGATTTTTCTATAATTTTTGTGGCATAATCATTTGATTTAGAAGCATTTACCTGAATATGTGGATTAGCTTTCGCTGTGATCAACTAGTTTTGGTTAGAACCAGAATCAATTCTCTTTAGTACTATCTCTCTCTCTCTCTCTCTTACTTGGTACATACCAGTAAGAGCTTTGTTGGTGGTGAACATATGCATTCGCTAAGGAACCCCTCTTATGCATGTATCTTAGGCCTGACCACATTTTGCAAGACTTGAGAGCCAAAATATTTCCTCTAAAGCGAAAAAGAGAGAGGGCGCCTGAAGTTGTGTCCTCAATCACATTACCTGCAAGGAGGAAAGAGAGGTCTATCTCGTCTTTGGTGGTAAGCACACCTAGGGTTTCAGCACAAACTGGTACAACAGGTAAAAGAACAAAAGCTGTACGAGGTACTGGTTCATTCACTAAGAGAACTGTGAAGAAGGAAGAAGAATTTGGAGATGATCATACAGAGAGCGCAAGCTCACCTGAAACACTTAAAAAAATTACTCAGAATAAAAGGCAGGTAAAGAAGGTGAATTCTCTCTTTAGCTTTGCGTTTCTTTTATTTTGGTACACTATGGAAAGTAGTTTGTACATTTTCAGCTTCGGAGTCATTACCCCTTAGACAATGTCATATTTTCCAGGAGCAGATATTATCATGTTTGTGTAATATTTTGAAATTATAAAGTCTAGCTTGGACCATGGTCGATTTGGGACGCCATGTTCAAACACAACCTTATGATCTACAGGTAGTTCCCCATACATTTTTTTTTTTTTTTTTTTTTTGCAGTCTTCATATGCAGAGCCTAACCAGTCCATCTCCAATCGAAGAAACAAGGATGTTAATGAACCTTGGGATTCCAAATTACATCTTTGGAAACCTTTAAATTTTCTTGTGGATGTGGCAAACGGAACAAAGTCCTTAAAGTCTTCTAGTTCTCAAGGGTTGGACCCAAAATCTGAGCATGGAAATGCATCTCACAATGGTGTTCAGGGGAGTAAAACCAAAACAAAGGATCATAAAAGAAAATGTAAACTCGAGGAAGAGATCAGCAAAAATGGTGATCCTACAACATCAGAAACTGCTACGCTTAAAAGAACGCGTAGGACTCGCCGTAAAAGGTCATCCACTTTCGGTGATTCAAGCATTCCACCACTACTAGATGCAGCAAGCCTGAAACTGGAGAGGAGAAATGGTCCGGTTTGGTTCTCACTTGTGGCGTCAAATAATCAGTGAGATTCTTGCTCTGTATCTGAGTTTATACCTATGTTCAAGATTTTCTTCGTCTTTTCATTTCTATGTCTTGGTATCTTGACAAGACTGGCTGGTTTCAGGGAAGGAGATACATCCTTGCCTCAGATTCCAGCAAACTACTTGAGAATAAGGTAAGTTTCGAAGGCTCTATTTCCTTTTAAGTTTTAACTGAGTTATTATATGTCAAATATTACTTTGTGCCACATCTCATTTTCTCAATAAAGCCTTCAGTTTTTTTTACCTTCTCAATAAAGCCTTCAGTTTTTTTTAGCCACATCTCACACCTAATTTTCTGGGTTAGGAGTGTCTAATTTTCTGTTTGGAAGAATTATATTGTACCAGAGTTGATCCGCTGTATCACTATATGATAGGGATGGAAATATTCCAGTTTCTTTTATCCAAAAGTACCTCATGAGGAAGCTTGATCTCAAGAGTGAAACTGAGGTAAGCAACCTTTTTTCATGCAGTTGCTACCTTTCTGTTTCTAGCTTGTATCCACTCCCGTCTATCATGGAATCACGTAGACCTTACCTTAGTTCTATAGATCGAGTCAGTTCCTGTACTTGAGGTCCATAACTGTTAGTATTAACTCTAAAACTTATATGACTCACGACCCACAACTATATGGTGATAGGGAGAAATCCTTTGAGGTCATGCGTAATGGGTCTCACCAGTTTGTAAATCTAAACTCGACAATGACCTTACATGTTGGTTAGCTAAGATCCATAAATAATTGAACTAAAATAAACTATCCTTTGTTTCCACCTTGTGTATCGCGCGATTCGCGAGTGATCTCTGATGATCTGGACTTTTCTATTTGCTTGATTCTTTGAACCATGGAAATGCTTATATATAACCTTACCATGGAAATGCTTTTTCAACAGGTAGAGATAAGATGTATGGGAGAAGCAGTGATCCCAACGTTGCAGCTTCACAGCTTAGTGGAGCTATGGTTGCAGACAACTTCAAAGCATCAAAGAGTCGCTGCATCGGTAGGTTCCTCTGCAAAGGAATTTGTAATGGTGCTTGTTTATGCTCGGAAGCTCCCTGAAGGCAACAACTAAAAGAAGTGTGTAAGACTCTTCTGCAGAAGAAACAAAATTCAATCTTCTTCATTGAAGTGAAGTGCAGGAGCAGTCGAATGTGTTGTGTAGTTTAGTTAAAAATATATATAAAGTTTTCTTATATATAATCTGAAATGAATGATTGGTGTGAGACAGACACTTTGAGAAGATTCAAAATTTGCTTGTTATAGGAGGTTATGTCCTTTTTGGACATTTGAATGTATGATAGGATAATGTTGTCATTTCTATGAACATTTGTTTCCTTGTTTGGACTAAATGAGAAAGCACACGGAATTCTTGTGAACCGAATGACTTTGGAATTTATTTATTGACAAGTCAACAAAAACTTACTGTATTATTGAAGTGTGTTTGCAAATTTAATTTTTGAAACTTTTTTATTTATTTTAAACATAGTAATTGGGATTTTCAAAAATAACTTTGGATGCTAAAAATGTTAGATTGATGAAAAGCTTCTAACACTCAAAAGTATTTACCAATATACCTAGTTGAAATGTTTAATAGAAGATATATTTGTCTTCATCTAGCTTAACTTTTTGCTAAGCACATCATTGATTTCTAGTAAAAATCCGTCGATGAGAAAGACACGTTTGTATTAAAAGTAACCGTTAGAAACTGCGAAAAAGGTTTGGCTCCACTTTTTTTTTACTTTCAAAAACTTCGTGGATAACGATGAGCCATGCAATAATCTTTACTGTTTCAGATAGAATTGTAAACATAGTAATGTCCTTTGATATTATGAAGCTAAAATTTGATTTAATATTCTTATAGAGAAGCCTTAATTGCTTGTTAATTAATTAGGACACAAACGGAGTCTTCAACTCTAAAACTAAGGCTTCGAATGGGACCCTCCTCTGAAAACTGTGACTGACGCCGGTTTCGTTCTTCTTTGCTTTTCCCAAAATTAAAGTTGTCTTTTTTTTTTTTTTTTAATTTTTGTTTTATTTTGGTTGAGTGATTGCAGAAGCGAACTAGAAAGAAAGAGAGAGAGAGAGTGTCAAGAAAGTCTTCTCTTTCACACCTTTCGTTTTCTCGAACCTCTTTAAAGATGGTGGAGGAATCTTGGGTTTGACAACTCATTCCCTTCTGCTCTTGCTCCCCTCCCTCATCATTCTCAATTCCTCCCTTTCTCTTCCTCCTTTCGGTCTATCAAGTTTGATTTTTCTTTGATTTGGTGTTATACCCTTTTTTAACCTTGATCTTCTGATGAGAAATTAAGAAGCTTTATCTTTTCGTCTTCAAGCTTTAGAAAGGCAACTTCCTTTTTTTGGGTTTGTGGAGATGGGTTGTGGAAAAATGGAAATTTTACTATCTGGGTCTTTCCCATTTTTGCTTCCAGGATAGATTAGTGCTTTTGTTCTTTGAGTCTTGGGACTGATTTTTTTGTTGAAGAAAATTAGGTGTTCTTATTTAGTTTATTTAGGGCTGTTTAAGACATGGAGGAGATAGAAGGAACGAACAGAGAAGCTGTAGAGAGTTGTCATAGAGTTCTTAACCTCTTATGTAGACCACAGCAACAAGATCATGGGTACGACAGGAGTTTGGTGTCTGAAACTAGAGAAGCTGTGTTTAGGTTCAAGAGAGTGGCGAGCCTGTTAAGCAAAAGTGTGGGTCATGCTAGGTTTAGAAGAGCCAAGAAACTTCAGACCCATTTGTCTCAAAGCATCTTCCTTGATCCTTGTCTTCAAAGAACAGAACTTCCATCATCTCTGAAAACACCGGTACTCCGGTCTGCTTTCCATGAATTGAGCTTGAGACCCACAGATTCCCTCACTTTAGGGACTCGGTCTTTCACTTTAAACTCAGATGCAAAAGCCCCTCTCCTTCAGCTTACCCAGCAGGCAATGCCTTCTTCAAATTATTCCAAGTTGTTTCCAGAACATCAGCAGCAACAACAGCAGCAACAACAGTTACATGAACGGTTGCAGGCTCAACATCATCATCTGCAGCAGCAGCAACAACAGAAACATCAAGCTGAGTTTATGCTTAGGAAGTGCAACGGCGGGATAAGTTTGAGTTTCGATAACTCGAGTTGTACTCCAACCATGTCATCCACTAGGTCCTTTGTTTCATCGCTTAGCATAGATGGTAGTGTCGCTAATATAGAAGGAAAGAACTCCTTCCATTTGGTAGGGGTTCCGAGTTCAACGGATCAGAGTTCACAACACTCTAAGAGAAAATGCTTCATGAAAGGAGACGAACATGGAAGCATTAAATGCGGGAGCTCTAGCCGATGCCACTGCTCTAAGAAGAGGTCAGTTGCATTTTTATTTTATTTCATTTCATTTCACAGCCTCTCTTGATGAAGATGGTGCATTAAAATCTGGTTGGAAATTGTCAGGAAACATCGGGTTAGGAGATCGATCAGAGTGCCTGCTATAAGTAACAAGGTTGCAGATATCCCTCCTGACGATTATTCATGGCGAAAATATGGTCAGAAACCCATCAAGGGCTCTCCTTATCCCAGGTATACACTTCTTTATCACTCTTGATTGATGAACTAATACTGGACAGAAAAAAAAACAAAACTTTCTAAGATGATATCAAATGCAAAGACCATCTTTTTATAGGTTCAAGGGATTCATAGAGACACAATTATATATAAAGTATCAGTGTTTCTTATGAAGTGGTATTGTGTGCAGGGGATATTACAAATGCAGTAGCATGAGAGGTTGTCCAGCAAGGAAGCACGTTGAGAGGTGTTTGGAAGATCCGGCAATGCTTATTGTTACTTATGAAGCAGAGCATAATCACCCGAAGCTGCCATCTCAAACCGTTACAACTTAACTCTCATTTATCTTATGTGGTCCAGCAAAAACCTTGTCATGTATGTTCTCTTTTGCGTGCGCGATGATCGACCTTGACTTTGCTCCAATATTGTGATATATGATGGGAGCAGTGCTTGTGTTGGGGTAGGATTTGCTCGGCGAGAGTTTGCAGCAATTGTTGAATTTGAGTTAAGGGGTAAATGTAGGATCTGTCAAGAACTCTTTTTCTCAAGTTTATCGCTCTTAATTATTCCAAGTTTTCTTCTTCTACCTATGTATTTCAAGTTGGCTTTTTATAATATGGTTGGTGTTGTTAGGATTTGGAGATTTGTGTTGTGATTTTGCATTATGGTGCTAACTAACTTAATTAGTTTTAGGTAAGAGAACTTAAATCTAAGATATGAATAGAGGGATAAACAATCTTTTAATTTACGATGAAATAATTATTAGACAAATGAAAGGAAAACCATGTATGTATTACCAATCTTTAATTTCTCTCTGAAGAATGTATTTATGTCTCAAATCTCAATAGAAATGAATTTTTTTTTTTGATAACAATTTTTTTTTATAGGTTCCCTATCTTTACTGGTTTTGGATGACGAAGTCCTAATCCTAATCGGCTAATCCTAATGATTAGGGATAAACAATCTTGGATTATTCTTTCCAAGTTCAAGCTTCCATTTGAGGAATGGACTACAAAGTGCAAACATTAGATTCAAGCGGAAAAGATACCAAACTCTAATTCGACTTTAATGATTTACTAGATTCTACCATGTGCGTCTCGCACGGGAATTTTTCTTTTTTTGTTTACCAAATTTTGTAATATTTTTTTTCGTATTTAGATATAATTTGTTTTATAGATATAATTTTTCTAATAAGTGATAAATATTTATTTTTGTGTTTAGATAAAGTTTGTTTTTGTAGATTTAAGTTTTCATAGTATTAAATATGACCGTGATTATAAAAACATAATTCTAACTCGTCCATTCATATTAATCCGAGAATGACTACGATTATAAAAAAACATAATTCTAACCCGCCCGTTCATATTATTACCGTATAATATAAATATTTACTAATTTCAAATATTTAAAATTTTAGGCTGATTGATTATGATAAAAATATACAATAACATATCGTTTATCATGTCTGTCATTATGAGAATATTATTTAAATTTGAATATTTAAATTAAATCTAATTAATATCCGGTTTGTTATTTTTGTAAAGAAAAAACTGGTTTTGTGATTTTTGATAATTAGTCTAACATATATTTAAGGAAATCCAAACTAATCTAAATTAAAATTTGAATTTTTGGATTTATTTTAAAATATAAATTAAAATAATTTTTTATTAATATTGTACTAAATTGACTTGTTTGGCAACTTGAATAGTAGCTATCCAAGTAAAGAATAGCCTAATATGAAGGCTTTCATGTTTGGACACAAAAAATGTATTTGTTTTAATTTTACTTATGGTAGAATTCTTAATTTTGAATTTGAATAGAATAACTATTTTTGGTTTAGATTTTATGATAATATTTTTTTTAATAAATTTTTATTAATATAAAAGAATATTAACATAATCTGGACAATCTTACCAAAATTAATTAGATTTGCATTTCGAATTTAATTCTAAATTAACAATTCCTAAAGTGTGATTCTTAAAATATTAATCATTTTATATATGTAAATAACAAATATTGAATCTGTATTAGTAACCGAATGTTGTCCATATGCATGATCAAATTTATGGTTGTGCAAATATAATTAATAATATATTTATTTTTCAGTTTGAAAAATATTCAATTATAAATCTGATTGTATTAATAAGATTTAAATTTAGAATTAAACATATTTTGTTATTGTGCAATTTATGGTTGTGCAACTATTTTGTTTGTAACTGTTGATGAAATCTCAGAAAATCTACATTAAATTCAAAATTTAATATTATCTTTCAATGAAAATTGTTAATTTTGAATCTGTATCATTCAAAATTTTTTGATTATTAAATTATTTGGCATAATCGAAATTCAAAAATTCAAAATAACTAATAATATTTTCGTAACAAAATAATAATAAAAATATAAAGTATTTTTGAAATATTTAATTTACATATTTTTGAAATAATTGATTTTATTTATAATTTTAAATATTTAATTTAATTTCTGGCATAGTCTGAATTTTTATAATTACGAATTAAAATTAATATATATATATAATGATATTAATTAATTAAATAAATTAATCTTTAATTGAATCAGATTAATTAAATGAATTTTAATTGAACAAAATTCAACTGCTTGGAAACAAGGAATATTTATCCACAAAAATCTAAAGTTTAAAAGTTATCCAGGATAAAAATATTTTTATTTTTATTTTTTCATATTTGGACACAAAATAACACTCTATTTTAATAGAATAGATTTCTATTTATAAAACGAATTAATACTTAAATTCCCTTAAAGAAAATAATTGTGTTTATAGTTATAAAATCAAAATAGAAGGCTCCTTCAAAAAAGTGCCTAAATCATTTTGATCGCTTTAAGTTTGGAATCAATATCATGAGTCTTACAATATTAGAGTGCTTAGCTGTGAACTTTGTCTCTAAATTAGATTTGTATCATTCAACACAACAACATATATACGTTACGAAATATGCATTTTTCGCATATCTTTCGATAAACTTATCTTTAATTTTATCGATACCAAATCGTTTCACTTTTCTTAAATCGACTTTCTTAAATTTTAATTACCATTTATGAATAAAATTATGTCAAGTTAGTTTGGATTCTTTTGTGGATGTGGATCATGCCGTTTATCTAACAAAATTAGAAATAAGAAATTAAGGATATGGACCAAATGGTGAAGAGTTTTTGAACATTCAGTTAACGGTAGGTTGACTAGCGGGAAGTTGGTCAATGTTTGTTTTCGCCAAAAAAAAAAAAGTCCAAGTATGAATATTCAAATTTTGAAAAGTCTGGGTATGAAATTGGATACTTGAATTTGTCAGGTATGAATCTACACAATTTGGAATAATCTGGGTACGAATCGTCTGTTTTCCCAAATAGTCATAAATATCTCATTGGTTTTGCTTTTAAAATATTCCGGATACCGAAATCGAACCGATACCCGAATGAATATCCAGAATGCAGCTATATACACAAAATATTATGTATATTTAGACTTGAAATAACTAAAATATCATAAATTATAATTATAAACCCAAATATTATGTTTTTTTTTTTGGTAGTTCGGATATATTTTTCGGATAGATTAGATAATTCGGTAGTTCGGATAAAAATATCTAAACCGAACCCAAAAATATTCTGGTCCCAAAGCAGTTCTTCACTTTAGAAACCGAACAAACTCGAAATACCCGAACCGGAACCGAACCGATTTTCCTTCCATTTTAATATAGTTTCTAAGCCCCTATTATCCGAATGATCCAAAAATCAAAAAAACCTGAACCGAACCAAATCGAATACTTAGAATGTCAAACATGTGATCTCAATATGCTTAACAAGGTTTTGTACTAACAATAAAACTCGGCTTTTCACTTTACAGGTGAATTCCAAATTTCCGAAGATAATGAGGCCTTATACTGAATTTTGTGGCCCATTTATCTACGCAGGTGACATGAATCCACCAAACTCTTTTCCCCTGACAAAAAAAAAGAAAAAGAAAAAGAAAATATCAATCATGTCTTCTTCTTCGTTTTCGGGTCTTTAATTTATGACACTTTCTATCTTTGTCCTAAAGGATTAGATCTCTGACACGATCATGAGTCACGACGACAGTTCATAAGGTAACGCTTATCCACCTCTAGAAAGATTTGATCTTTGGTAGCAATATATATCTTCATATCTTTGGCTGTATGCGATATAATAAAGTCGATGCAATCTGCATCTGATATTTTCCTCTCTTTTTTGTGGCCACCGTCGTTTTTTTCGTGTTTTTATTACCACGTTGTGGTGGAGATTTGACGGCGGAAGTTCATGGTGGGGTACGCGCCACTTGTGTATTTTTATAAATGGTTTCAGATATTTTCTGCCAAGTTGATGGCTTTCTCGTTGATTCCGGGTTTATCTTTGAAAATGACGTTTCTTTCTACAAAAAAGGCCCAATTTGCTCTGATCTTATTAAGAGAAAAATCTTAGTTTGTGTGATCTGGGTTTTTCGCAAGTGGGTTTAGTTTGATTTGATCTATGTGTTTGTGGAAATGTCTCAATGAGTGGATTCTATTTTTGCTCCTTGGTTTTACCCTTTTTTATGGTTTTTAGTGCGTTTGGTTTCGGTTATATATATATAGAGGTTGATGGCTTCTGGGTTTGGAAATATCATTAGGTACACACAAGAGATTTTATCAAGAAAGATGGTTGCGGCGAAAGAGATTAAGTTTCTGACGGTTGCACCTTTCGAGTGTGCTTGGAGTGATGATCTCAAGTTCCGGGAAGCCGGAAGAGGCTGCGTTGCGTTTGATGCGTTTGCTCACAACGATGTCACCGTGGTTTTCAGAGAGAATGTGGGGAGTCAACATTACCATTATAAGAAAGACAATAGTCCTCATTACATTGTGATCATTGGTAGCAACCGGAACCGCAGGCTGAAGATCCAGGTTGATGGGAAATCTGTGGTCGATGAGGAAGCTTCTGATTTCTGTTGTTGTTCTTTGGACTTCGTGAGCTACTGGATCAGTATCTATGATGGCTTGATTAGCATCGGGAAAGGTCGGTATCCGTTTCAGAACCTGGTCTTTCAGTGGCAAGACTCCAAGCCCAACTGTAGTGTCCAGTATGTTGGTCTGAGCAGCTGGGATAAACATGTTGGATATAGAAACGTGAGTGTGTTTCCCGTTACTCACAACCATATCTTGCTGTGGAAGCAAGTGGATTGCCGTGAAGTTAAAGGAGATGAGCCCGGTGATGAGAAGTTTGTGGAGGTAGGGACCGGTTTTGATTATGAACACTGGGGGCTCGGTAATTTTCTGGAGAGTTGGGAATTATCTGACACAGTCTTTCTTGTTGGTGAAGAGGAACTTGATGTCCCTGCTCACAAGATTATCTTACAAGCATCTGGTAGTTTTCCTTTGAGCTCATCAGATGGGGAGGCCATCCAACTTCGTGGAGTATCGTACCCGATTCTTCATGCACTTCTTCAATATATCT
The DNA here is from genome assembly GCA_030161315.1 of Eutrema japonicum. NCBI lineage: Eukaryota > Viridiplantae > Streptophyta > Magnoliopsida > Brassicales > Brassicaceae > Eutrema > Eutrema japonicum. The sequence goes on from BSQW01000010.1 coordinate 35,170,130, forward strand.
ATACGGGACGAACTCAGGTACTTATTCTTTCCCTTAAATTAATTGTCCTTGTTTCAGTTATGAGGTGTTCTTCTGCCAGGTGAAATGCTTTGTTAGTAACCTTTATTTTGTTTATTAAACTTCGAGATTCTTCATCTTCTTCATGATTTCCTTCAACTTTTTGTTTCTGATGTAGATTTTGGAATCAGAACTTGCTCCATTGTTGGATTTAAGTTCTAATTTTGAAGTGATGCCATTGGTGAGACAATGTGAAGAAAATATAGACCGCTTAAAACTTAGCAACAAAGCATGTGACCCCTGCAAAAAAGTTAAACTCTCATGTCCTATTTCACACCCCCTATCAGGTTTTATGTTCCCGACTGCTTTCCCTGCTGATGTGGGTAAGCTGAAAATGTTGTACTCAACCGGCGAGCATAGTGACATAAAAATCTATCTCAGTGACCATGGTCTCACTTTCCATTCTCACAAAGTCATTTTGAGTCTTTGGAGTGTCGCATTTGTAAAGGTGAGAAATTCTCTTTTGTGGTTGCAGTTTTGATGTGCATGAAAAAATTGATTCTTAATTTTCATTTATTCTCAATGAACATCCAGATGTTTACAAATGGGATGAGCGAAAGCCACTCGTCAACGATTTACTTAACCGATGTATCACCAGAAGCATTCAAGGCTATGATTAATTTCATGTATAGCGGAGAGTTGAACATGGAAGACACCGTGAATTTTGGTACCGATTTGATCCATCTTCTCTTTCTAGCTGACCGGTTTGGAGTTGTTCCACTTCATCAAGAATGCTGTAAAATGCTCTTGGAGTGCCTCTCAGAGGTAAAATTTTCTTCACAACACCCACTGGAGTAAATGATATTTCTCTCTGTTATTATCATGTTTCTCTTCTTTACCCAGCGCATCTGTTACAATATGGTTTCTGTATGATAGAGAGCTTAACGAGCCGTGAAGTGAGTTGCGGTTTCAGCCTTCTGAAAAATAAAAGAGAAAAAGAGACGAAGCGAATGCTTTTACAACATACAAAGTCAAGAAATATTAATATTGTTCCATGTATATATTACATGCAGGGACGGCGTTCTCATTTTGGAAGAAGGTCATACAACAAGAATAATTCTTTTATGCAAGTTTATTGGGCGTGGAAGCAGACAAACATGGAAAAATTTAGGGCCTTTTCTAAAGCTAACCTCTGAACTTTGTTGCAGGATTCGGTATGCTCAGTTCTCCAAGTGGTTTCGTCCATCTCATCATGTAAACTTATTGAGGAGATGTGCAAGAGGAAGTTCTCCATGCACTTCGACTATTGTACCACTGCCAGTTTGGACTTTGTCTTGTTAGATCAGACCACTTTCAGTGATATTCTTGAGGTGTGTTTTCTCTTGCACCAACCTTCTTTTTCTTATAAGAACCTCTCAACGCGCATGTGGACTCGGAAAAAAAACTGCTATAATTAGTTCTTGAGGAAAAACATTGTTACTCATGCACTGATCAGTGTTAAATATCGTGAATAAATAACACAACATTTAACTATGGAATTGTAATGGACATCTCCAAGAGTGATGAATGACGTCTTTTTTTCTTTATGGCATGTAAAATACATTGCATCCAGTATTAAATACTGGATTTACAGTCTGCAGATCTGACAGTCACATCTGAGGAAAAGATTCTTGATGCTGTTCTCATGTGGTGCATGAAAGCTGAAGAGTCGCACGGTTGGGAACCTATAGATGAGCTAATGAACTACTCTAATCCAGAAATTTTATTCAAAGAAAGGCTTCAGTCACTTGATGACCTGTTGCCTCATGTACGCTTCTCTTTGTTGCCATACGAGTTGCTGAAAAGGGTAAAGCAGATCCTGACCCTGCTTATGCTAGATGAACTTTATCATTTTATGTTAACTTGATTATGCTGATGCCATCTTTGCTTAATGATCTTGCAGTTAGAAAACAGCAATCTTAGCAGACAAATCCCAGTATTCAATCGTCTTGTAAGTTTGTAACATTTATGTCCATATTGTTTTGCAGAATATTTGTTTGTCATTGCAAGACTTTTCTTCTCTCCAAGCCCTCTCTTATGTTGTCTTGTGTACACTGTACAGGTGAAGGAGGCCGCTAGCTTTCTGGCTTCCAGTTTGACATGCCCAGGAAATGAACCGATGTAAGAATTACAAAGTCATGTATCTTATGATTGTAAACAACTCTAGCTTTATATATCCAGATTAGTCAGTTATTAAAGTTCTTACCTCTAGTTCAAGGTTCCAACACCGGAGATCGAGTTTCAAGGAGCTTCAATACATACGTGACGGGGATAGCAATGGGGTGCTGCACTTTGTTGGTACATCTTATGGGAGTCATCAATGGGTCAACCCTGTTCTCGCAAAGGTTAAACTCATTTTTATCTTCATGTTGTTGAACTCGCTTTATATGAACCATGACAAGGAATCTACTGGAGCAATAGTTCCTTATCCTTTAAATTCTCTTATGTTTCCAGAAAATCATCATTACATCCAGCAGTCCCACTTCCAGATTCACTGATCCAAAGGCTTTAGCTTCAAAAACCTATGTGGTATGGTCCACCAAAGTTCGTTCTTCTTATATGATCGGAATTTTGCTTGAACGTTTCTTTCTAGAAACTAGAATTTTAGCTGTAGATTCCCATCTTCTCTACAAGTATAGGAGATTATCAAATTCTATCACTTGAAGTAACTTGCATAATAACAACTTACTGGTGATCTTGTTCAGACATCTTAAAACAGAGCATAGTCTTTTCGGACTTTTCCCCTTTTGGATACAGAATTAAACCATAGGATTTTTTTGACTTACCGGTTTTTAAGATGAAGCCTAAAAACTGCGCTGAAACTTTTCTCCTCTTGGATACAGAATTAAACCATATGATTTCGAATTTTTTTGTGTGCACCAGGGTACTTCCTTTGCAGGGCCTAGAATAAAAGACGGCCATATATCATCTTGGTGGATTGTGGACTTAGGCGAAGATCATCAGGTCTCCTCCATAACTTCCCTTTCTATCACATACTCTGTTTTCATAAAGACAGAAACGGTCTAAGAACTTCATAACCCATGCTCGCAGAAACGAGGGAAAATTTCTTTGAGAAAAGAAAGATTAGTTTTCTTTTTTAGTCGATATATCTGAGAAACTTACCTGTTGAGGATTGTTGGATGCAGCTTATGTGCAACTACTACACCTTCAGACAAGACGGATCAAGAGCATTCACAAGGTCCTGGAAGTTTCAGGTATCTTATCTAAATCATTTAGCCTAGACTTGGTGTCTTATTAAGACAAAGCTGCGTAGGAAGATTATGTGTTGTTGTTGTCTTGATGGGTTTGAAGGGATCAATGGATGGGAAAACATGGACTGACTTGAGAGTCCATGAGGATGACCAAACAATGTGCAAGGCCGGTCAGTTTGCATCGTGGCCAATAACAGCAGCAAATGTGTTACTTCCCTTTAGGTTTTTCAGGCTGCTTCTGACCGGTCCAACCGCAGACACATCAACTCCTTGGAACTTTTGCATTTGCTAATTGGAACTCTACGGTTACTTCCGTTGAAACCACACTGCAATGAACTGGCCTTTTGACTGTCTCTAGTACACACGTGTGTGTGTGTGTGTGTTTTTTTTTTTTTTTTTTTTCCTTTTGTTCTTGTTCGGCTGTTAACTTTGAATCTGAAAAAAAACTTCAATGGTTTTAATTAGAAAGTGTTTCTCAAGTTGATTGCAATTAAATTGTTTTGAATTTTCTTGCAAGAGATTTGTCTTCTGGTGAGCAATCCGGACTCTGAATGTAACGTCTATGGGTCTTTGTGTCGATGCCAATGAGTTCTACTTTGTTTTCAATGAAGGTAACGTCTTCCATATATTAATTGAGATGCAAAATTTAAACAGAAACCTTTGATTTGTAAAAACGGTGTAAGTAAGTATTTACACCAATACCATTACGAAGTCTTTGAAGATCTTCTATTGTTTTTCTAATTCGTCTACGAGCATAATAATTAATTAAGATGTTGAATATTTGCCTAGATTTCTGGAATATAGAGAACATTGTGATATTCATTCAGCTTAATTAATTTACCCAATACCTGCAATTCTCACACCCAATTATGTAGGCAATGTAACTGATATATTCAAAGAATTACACAAATAGATTTTTTTTATCATATGATACAACATGATGTGTAGCTCCACTATCAATGGTTGAAAGGATATATCATTTCTCGTAGCTCTCAAAATACCAACAAAACAAAATGTAGAGGAAGAGAAAGACATGCCACGTAAAACAATGATAGTATATAGAAAGCCATTTTGTCATTAGGGAGCTGGAGTTGACATAATTAGGCATAACAAAAAGGCCGATTGGAGAAGACATGAAAAATAACAAGTCGGTGGTCTTTGATAAATTGATGAGAGTATATAAGAATACAAAAGTGTATAGAAAAAATTATTATTAGACTCTCATAATAATAATGTTATAAGATATATAGATTTATATTATGTATGGATGAAAGCAGGTTCGACTCACTAATTAAGTGGGACTTGTGCCTATTACAAAAAAAAATATAATTTAAGGTATATAAAATTTTTTTAAAAAAGAAACCTCTTAAATATTAAAAAAGGGGACTTCAATCATAACAAAATTTTGCAAAAATCAGATGGGTCATGTGCATTTGCACCTTCAGCCCATGCTTAGAACCGGGCATGGATGAAAGCAATGAATTTCTTAAACTAATATGGAAATAATATATTTAAGATAATAAATTTCGTAATCTTAAATATTGACAAATATGTTGTTAAAAAGAAAGATATCGACAAATATCAATATTTTCTAGATTTATTTTGATTTTCATAATTTCTATAATTTTGATATAGTCGATCTCATCAATCTCGCAATAGTCTGATCCATTAGGTCGAACGTACTCTGCCTTTGTGGGTGAAAAAAAATGGATGAACAAGTGATCATTTCTCGTGGCCTTACCCAAACGGCAGTTTCACCAAATTTTGACCTCTTTGCCCAAAGCTAGATAATTCCCTCTAAATCTCTAATAGGAAAATTCAATCATTCCACAACATTAGTCTAAAATCGGGGTTGAGGATTATGTTCTCCTTCGTCCCCTCTTTTCTCATGATTTCCTAAAATTTTGTTGAAATCGTTTGTCATCATCTATACTAAGTAGTACTAATATTCGAGATATATAACATCATGACACTTTAATTTGTTTTTGATTTGAATTGAGTAAGATTTCAAATTTGGGATAAGAATGATGCATATTTGATAGGGATGTCAATCGGGTTGGTCCGGCCCGAAACCCGTAAAGTCTGCATATATTTGAGTCCGGCCCGGTCCGGTCCGGACAGGATTCTAGGACTTTTCGGGTTTTTTCAGACTTTTCTTTACAACACACAAAAATTCACAATTCTCAAATGAAAAATAATTAAAACAAAATTATTTATCAAAATAAATCTAAATTGAAATGTATTATGTCAAATCCAATTAAATTTAAAAGCAAAAGTTTGACAAAAACATAAATAAAATTCAAATAAATTGTATTACCAAATAAAACATTAAACATAAAATCAAAACACTTCAAATCTAGGTAGTAGAGTTTAGATTAGAATCTTTTTCATCGTTTTCTAAATCCTCATCACCATCAAGAGTTATTGATATATAAAAAAGTAAAATAATATTAAACTTTTAAAAGTATAAATCATATAAAAATATCATTAAAAATCTATAGATAAAATTTTTAAAAATATGAAGTAAATATGGATGAATGATAATGGTACATGGATCACGAAATATAAACCCATCCAACCAAATGCATGTACAAATCAATGCTTCAACGTTTCTTGGTAAAAGATGATTTTTATATTTATCCAAACATGGGCACCAATACTAAATGTAGACTCTGATGCCACTGTAGTTATCTGAATGCTTAGAACATCACATGCCATACGAGCTAACTCACCATAACGTTGTGACTGACACTTCCACGATTATAAAACATCCATGTCTTCATAAAAAGTCAGTTCCAACATATCGTCTACTAAGTATAGTCAATTTAAACTTTCTTTCTTCTATAATGGTAAGTTTTTCATACGTTTTGAAATCATATGATAAGCGAACACAAATTTAATAAGATATACGTAATCAAATAGTTTTGGACTTTAATTTTTAAGATAGCCCGAATCCGATCGGGCTAAGCCCGAAAAACACATTAGCCCAAAAGGCTCGACTTTTTTTAAAGTTTTTATTTCTAGGCACAAACCCGCTGTTTTTCAGGGCCGGGCCAGCCCTCGGGCTTTGACCATAATTGACACCCCTAATATTTGAGTTGAATGCAGTTTATTTGATTTTGATAGGGTTTCAAATATTAGTCATATATGATGAAGATTGTTTATTTTATAGAAAGATAGTATATAGGAACAAATTCCTAATTAATCATTCCTTTTTTTAATGATATGGTTTCAAATATTAGACATATATGACTCATATATGATGATAATTGTTTTATCTTATAGATAGAGTGAGTATATAGGAACAAAATCCTAATTAATCATTCCTTTTTTAAAAGATATTGTTTCAAATATTAGTCATATATGATTAAATTTTGTTTATTTTATAGAAAGAGCTATAGGATAATAGGAACAAAATTCCTAATTAATCAATCTTTTTTTTTTTACTATAAAAGCTTTGAAACTTTTATCAACATCAAGTATATGCAAATATTATCCATACAAAAATTCTTGTCCAAGACATTACATAACTATTCGCGGTAAAAAAAATTCTTTAAAAACGCGGGAAATTTTCAAACAGATATCACTAGGATTCAAATACAACTTTGTGTTAGATAAATACGTAAATCAATATGTTACTAGAATTTCATATTTCATAAAATAGATCTATGTTTTTGCTAATGAACATCATATACATGGGTTTTCCAAAAGCTTCGTGTGATGTGTTTGTCGAGTTAAGTGTGGAGATCTTTTAGTAGTTTCAAGTATTTGGGGAGTTCTTGCCTGACTATATATGTCTCACGTTTTTTGTTCGTCTATCCTGAGAAAATGAAAGTTACCCCTAACAATAGTAGATAGTTTGGTGATGATAAACTAGAAAATGTCTTAGTGTCGAGTTAATTTGATTACGTAAAAATCTTGTAAATGATGCTAAAATTACTTTCTAGTAAAAATATTTTGTAGGTTTTGGCGTGTATTAAATTTTGATAATTTCGGTGGGTCGTGCACTATGACTAGATGACATGTGTGAAAATCTATATAGGGGTGGTGACAACTATTCCAAATCATCAAAACTACAGATAAGGTATAGTTTATTTTAAGATTCTTAAAATATATATATATGTAGATGATTATATACCAAATAAGTTATCATAGATTTATTGTTACAGCATTTTTTTGTTAGCATTTCCGGTAGATCGATAGATGGATAACATATTAACATTTGTATAAACTATTCACTATATATAGCTCATTACTAAATCTGCAACGAAAAGTTCACTGTCAAATTGCATGTTTGTTGATTGTTATACTTTAGACTCTAGATATATGGTTAGAGACTTTAGAGTATCTTGAAACCAACATTAGCTTCCGTTGGTAAATGTAAAATGTAACTGATCTCAGATCCGAAAGTAGACCATTAGAACGCAATTAATATTTGAATGAGAGATTGGTGGAATGTCTAACACGTTTACTCTCACGATATTTATGTTCATGTTCAAAGGGAGATTAAAGGTTCCTATCTTAGTCTTGTATATATTGATTGATGAATTTATTTCTCAAGACTACTCTCGTTTACAAAATATATATAAATCAGGAATCATTCAACTATATATGGTCAGATCAATTATAAGTTCTTAGACCATTTCTTTTCTGTTGTCAATAAAAATATAGTTTTAGGTCACTTTATGCATATGTGAGTTGAATATTTGATTTTGGTATTGTTTCAATTTCAGTTATATATCATGATGAGAAAAATTAATTTCATAAAAAAAATATTAATGGCTTTTGACCGTAGGAAAAAAGTATAATTAGTAATTTTCGTTGGAATATAAAATCTTTTAAATGTTATTTACGTCGAATCTTATATGAAAACATCATTCATACATATATTCTTGTCGAAGACGTTACATAACCATTCGCAGTAAAAAAAAACCCGTTTAAAACGCGGAAAAATTTCAAACCCGGTATCAATATTCCAAATATAGAAGTATATATATCACTATGATTTTTATAGATATGCATAGCTATATGTTACATGGATTTCGTAATTCATTACAAAGATTTATGTTTGCTAATGACTTTCATATGCTATTGATAATAAAATTACATCTATGCTTTTAGAAGCTAGATGCATAGTTGCATACATCATCATTATTGTGAAACTACGCATATGCCTCACTAAGTCTTGTAAAATTAACTTTTATAACAAATTTAATCTAGTGAATCATTACACGATGCAATGAAACTGAAATATGAAAATGAATCCAATGCATAGACATTTGGTTATTTAAGCTATGACTCTTTTAAAGATAGACACATCACACATGCAACAAGTTTATGTGGCACCATATACTAGAAGATGGTCATCTTTGGTCGGATTAAATCGAATGGTTTTCTACCCAAACATTATCCGATTTTAACATTTCTTGGTTCGTTACACTCCTTGATTAGTCTAGTTTCCAATGAATATAAACATTCAGAAACTTCCCACAAGCATTATCCAGAAATTCAAAGATACCATAATACTATCAAAACAAACCATAGTTTTGACCAACCTTGCTTCATAAACGATTTTATCATCCTGTAATAATCCGTTTCAAACGCTTAGATACTCAAACGAAACCTTAAAGAATTTTCTACAATATGAAGAAAACAAAATTGAATTTGGTGAAGTATATCTCAAGTTATGATCAGATCAATCGAGGCTAAAAGCACACCCAAACATAACCCAAAAGCAGCTATCCACATCCATTAACCTCCTCATCCTTACATTCGCAATCCTTATTTGCACGCCGTCGATAGAGATAGATCTAACGGTTGAAATTCAAACCTGAGAGGCTACACCGATCCGAGTACTCGTTGTATTAACCAATCAGAGCAAAGATTGAAAACTCTGTCTCAGACACATCTGACTATATAAACATTCCCGTAGTTCTCGTCGTCCTCATCACAATTTGCATTACATTTTCACAGTTTCCTTTCCGATCAATCGCTTTCAATTTCCATAGAGAGATGTCGACAGAGGAAGAAAACGTCCCAACGAAGGTTGATTCAGGAGATGCTGATGCGGCGGTGACGACACCGGCGAGTGAGAAGAAACCGGCGGCGAAAGGTGGTAAAGCGAAGAAGACCAAGGAAGTTAAGGCGAAGAAGCCTGCGTCCAAGGCTCCCAAGAAGAAAAGCACTTCATCTCACCCTCCATACGAAGAGGTCTGAGATTCGTTTCGTTTCGTTTCGTTTCGTTTCGATCTAAGCTTTTAATTTTGAATTTTCGATTTCAGATTCATAAACTTTTTTGGGGAATTGGATTTTGATTTTGTGTGTGTGTTTCTTGCACATCCGATGCAGATGATTAAGGATGCAATCGTAACGTTGAAGGAGAGAACTGGATCTAGTCAATACGCGATTCAGAAGTTCATCGAGGAGAAGCAGAAATCGCTTCCTCCTACTTTCAGGAAGCTTTTGCTTGTCAATCTGAAGAGACTTGTTGCTTCTGGGAAGTTGGTTAAGGTCAAAGCCTCTTTCAAACTTCCGTCTGCTAGATCCGCCGCAGCACCGAAACCGGCGGCGGCGTCTGCTCCGGCCAAGAAGAAACCAGCAGCTTCTGCTGCCGCAACTAAACCTAAGGGTAAAGCTTCGGCTCCTGCTAAAGCCAAAGCAGCAGCCAAAGGGTCTAAGAAACCGGCTGCAACTGCTGCGGCTAAGCCTAAGGCTAAGGCAACAACAACTGTTGCTCGTAAGGCTAAAGTCACTGCTAAACCTAAATCGAAGACCATCGCTGCTGTATCCAAGACTAAAGCTGTTGCTGCAAAGCCAAAGGCTAAGGAGAGACCAGCTAAAGCATCTAGGACTTCGACTAGAACATTTCCAGGGAAGAAGGCCGCTCCTGCTAAGAAAGCGGCGGCAGCTACCAAGAAGTCTCCGGCAAAGAGCGTCAAGGCGAAGACAGTGAAATCTCCGGCGAAAAGGGCTTCGACGAGGAAGGTGAAGAAGTGAAGAAGATGGGTTTAGGATAGTGGGGGAAGATTGAATACATGGTGGTGGTTAGCTTCTCTAGGGTAGTCTTGTATAATTGAATCATCCTTGAAGGGGCTTGCTTTCCAAAGTTTTTTCTTTTGTTCTTCTTCTTCTTTGTTTTCTGGTTTCTTCTTGAAACCCTTTTTCTTGTAATATTTGCTTTGCTTGAAATTAAAGCTTTAATCAATAGCTAAATGTGATGGTTTCTTCGTTCTTTACTTCTCCAAGAAAACTGTCATAAGTTTTATGCATTCACAAGGTTTGCAGAGATATGCTTCTGTTAGGTCTGCCTTCTTGAATGATTCTATATGAATGTGTTTAAGGAGATTCAGTTTCTTTCTTGTTTTGCTGCACTTAATGTGAATGCAGATATGATGATATTGTGGTGTCTTCTTCATATGTGCTTTGAAGGAACTGGTCTCTCTCTTAAGAACAACAAACATGGTAAAGAGATTCATACGTTTTCCTCTGAATCATGTGATGCATTTGGTTGGTACCTTTTGGCATTCAATGTTTTTTTGGCATTAGCTTGTGCATTTCTCTTTGGTTTCTGCTTTTAAGTTTTCTGACATAAGTATTACCAAGTCAGGCATTGCCCATTCTTTCTTTGTTTAGAGTGATTCACTTTTGTTTGATCGGTTTTAGGAGTGTTACATAAATGAATTGTGACATACCAGGAAATAAAGCTAAGAAAACTTCTGCCCTTCTCTCTCTCACGTTGGTGTTTCTTGGAGATACTGTTTGAATCTTTCCACTTTCTGAATTGAGTATTTGAGCTCCTGCTGAATATTGAACCTGGAAGGAGAAAGAACAATGTCTTTCCATATTGATCCAGCTTCACAAGCAGGGTTTGGTCTATTGTATAGCTCATAAATGGAATCCGCATTCTCGTTTAAACTTCCTACATTCTTCAAACAGTCTATCTCCTCTGGATCCACTAGCAATGTCTTTTCCTTTTCTTTCCATCCTATCAGCTGCATAAAACCACATTGTTCACCATGGATTCTCACTTTCATTACTTTAGGTTTATCCAAAGGAGGAAGAATAGTAAACTCAGGTCTAACCTTTGGAGAACCTTCAAGAGCATTGGTGCAGTAAAGCCTGGCATTGTCAACTAAGTTGCAATAGGTAAGAAATGCATCCGCAAACCTCTTGTGAGATCTTAGCTGAGATCTCACCCTAACCGCTCTTCTACACATTATTGCTCTCCTGCATATATATAAGGTAAGAAAACAAAACACACAATTGTGTAAAAGCTATATATATTCCAAAAATCACTTGGAAGGCTCTCACCTAATGCCTCGAATCACTGCTAAATATGCATCGCACACAACTCCAACTAACTCTATCCTGTATGGCTTTCTCTCCCTTCCATCCTCTTGCAGCTGTTGTCTTTCGCCTATGCGTTCCCAATAGTTCTCTATGACATCTCCATTTTCACCAACCTTGTAGCCAGCTCCCATTCTGTAACGATGGCGATGCACATTCCTTGCCATAGTTATGGTCTGAACCACAAATGGTACCCAAGAGAGTGTTCCATCCATTATCACGTCTCGCCCTTCGTTGAGAGCTGTAACTAGCAGTGATGATGCTGCATCTGTTGATGATTGGTGAACCTGTTTTAATTCCATTTCACCGTCAAGAGTTTTACAACATTCTGTGGATATTGAAATATCAAAGGTAACAATAAGCTTCTTTTTTTTGGGGTTCTTATGTATATTTCTATATCTGGAAGAATTACTTAAACTTGATTTGAGGTTCTTCTATAAAAGGATTTTTGTTGCACTTATAAGGAAACAAAGAACCTTACGAATTCAGCAGTCTTGATCATATCAACATGGCCTCTGGAGCTTAGAGCTCTGTATATGACATCAGATTCTTTGAAAGCATCGGCTTCGATTACCACAGCATCTGCTCCTGCCCAAAATGGTCTGATCCAAAGCACACAAGCATGTAAAGGTAAATGCGTAAGACACACCGAACAATGACAAATGTCAGATGAATATCTATGTGAACTTATTGAATCTTGTTTACTCTTTGAGAATGTCTTTTAGCACAGTGCTCTTGCCTGCACCCATACCACCACCCATAAGGAGTAAAACCGGGCTTCGGTCCTTATGTGCAACTGGAGCCATAACTTCTGTACATTCTGAGTCATCAACGGATGCGATCCCCATTGCTTTCATTTCCTCTACCAATGTGTTGAAGACCCTTGCCACTTTCAGGTTTTTAGTCACCCTCTCAAACCTCTGTTCCCTAGATACCAACCAAGGAACAATCGTTTGGGAAAAAAATCACTGAAAGAAAACATGATCCGGATTGCTTTTATGTTGGTAGACTCACCTCGTAGCCGCCATGACAATGTGCTTGAGTTTCTTCTTGGGCTCAACATCGGCGCTGAGTATCTGAAACAAATCCATGAAATGCTTTTGATCTATATTAATTTTATGTTGTTAACAAAGAAAGGATTATGAAAGTTTTCTTGGAGAAAGAAACCTGACTGATCATGAGATCCGCATGGCTCCAGTGGTAAGCAAAGTAACTGAGAATACATCTCTCGAACTCCTCGACGAGCTTAATGAAGAGAGAATCAGCATCAGGCTCTTCAGAGAAGAAGCTGTAAATGTCTTCCTCGCAGCAATCTGATTTCCTAATGTACTCATTGGCTAATTTGCAGAGATGCGGACATTCTCTCCTGTCCTTGAATCCCATCTGCCGAACTGCAGAAAGAGAAAGGACACAAACAACATTTCCTTATAAAGCATCTATGATCATGGAGATTTCACAAAGAGAAGGATAAATGCAGATTGATTTTACCGACGTAGTGAGAGAATCTCTCGAGCTTCTCATGGCCTTTGTGTTTGTGAGACAGTCTGAGACGAGGGATGATCTTGGAGTGACGTAGCTTCCTAAGACGGTAATGCAGTGCAACGGCTAAGAGCAAGCCAATGGATGAGATTACCAAAATCTGTGTGAAAGTCGTTGTGTTGTTGTTGCTGTTCAACTCTGGAACACACATTGGTCTGTTTAGCATATGAAAAGGATTGATTTGGGGGTCATCAAGAGAAGCCATATGAGATTAAGATTGGTAAAACTTTAAGATTGTGTCCATTGTTGAGTTTGTTTTCTGTTACGAGACAATGTATCTGCTTTCTCCACGTGTACTGTTCTGTACTAAAATAGATTTGAGCCCCTATTACTCCGGTTTGCTTTTTGTGATTTGACCATTTTGTTTTGTTTACACAGAATCATCTCAATCTCCATTATTGTGTTTTTGCAAGGGTTTATAAAATCTTTTACTCAAGGCTATAACATGAGAAGATATATAAGTTGACTTAACATGTTTAGTTGATTGATTCTCACTGTCATTGTGCATCTGAAAATCTAACATATTGGGAAAATGAGTTAATAAAGAGAGAGGCTTTGCAAAGAATGTTCTAAACCTACTAAATTAATAATAATAAAAAAAAGAATCAGATCATAAAAGAAGCAAAAAGTCTATCATAGGCTTTTTATTTTTTATTCAGGAGCTGTGCAAGTTGTTCTGAAATGGCCAGCCTGATTACACCGGCTACATCGAACCACCCGCTTTTGACGTCCACGGTCCTCTCCTTGACTTCTCCTCTTCCTCGGCCGTGGCTGTTGTCTTAACAACTTCGGTGGTCTTATCACAAACTCATCACCATCCTCACCACTTTCTATGTCAGGTTCTGTTTTTCTCCACATTGTTTTGTCTGGAACTGGATGTATGGTTTCTTCGTACGTTCGCCGGTAATTTGCCACGGTGAAGTAACTCTCTGTGAACCGGTAAACGTTCTGTCTGCAAGAGAGGAGTGCTGCAACTGCGTGGCTACAAGGCAAACCGTATAACTGCCATCCACGGCACTCACAGGGGCACTCACAGGAAGGGAGTCTAATATCCACTATCAATTCTGCTTCACTGGTCATGACCTGGAATTGTGATTCGCTTACTTTGTGAACTTGGTACGCACGGGATTGTTCGATAGCCTCAAGGACTTGTCTCTCAGCAGATGGAACTAGCATGCCAGACCACTGCATGCTTGTTTCACGGCGTTCATTGAACAAAGTCATCAGTTGGCGACGGATACACTCCATCATTTGGATTATAGGAAGAGCTGAGGCATCTTGAATCCAACCGTTCAGTGACTCAATAACATTTGCAGTAAGATGCCCAAACCTTGTTCCTTGAAAGCTGTATGTGGTCCATAAATCGGGAGGGTAGTTACGGATCCACATGGATACCTCCGGGGATTTCTGTAAGATCTCGGTGAATTTTTCATGAAATTCGAACTCGGTGGGACATTTTGCTGCTTCCCAGAAAAGGTTCACAAGATCAGAGTTGTTGAACTTACTACGGAAGCATTCTGTGAGATAATGGATACAGAAGCCATGAAACGCTGTTGGAAAATTAGCATCTACTCCATCAACAATGGGTGTCTCTCTATTAGATAAAATTGTCAGCTTTGGCATGTTTTCGGAGTTAACTTCAAGCAGCTGACGCAACTCTGAGAGGAACCACTGCCAGTTACTATCATTTTCCTCAGCAATAATCGCGAAAGCCAAAGGAAATATTGCCCCATCTCCATCAAACCCGGTGGCAAGCAGCAGTGTCCCTAGATATTTGCTCTTCAAAACAATTTTGTCCAATGCAATGAGAGGCCGACAAGCGTTAAGAAAACCACAGATAGATGCCTGGAATGAAATAAATAACTGTTGAAAGCTCCCATCAACCGGGCTTCCATGAACCACTGCGATGCTCCCAGGGTTTGTTCTTTTAATTTCATCACAATATCGAGGAAGAAGGCGATAATCTTCTTCGAATGACCCGCGAACAGCAGCCATTATACGCTCCTTCCCCCTCCATGCTTGCTTGTAAGATAGTGTAATTCCATGAACTTGATGAATTTCCTCCAGTATCTCCTTAGGTTTGCAATGAGGATTTTCTCTCAGCCTTTCTTTCACAGCCTCAGCAACCCATTGAACCGAAGCTTGATGGTGACCAAGGTGTAAAATACCACCACATGTGTGACTACCGTGAATAGTCCTTATTGTAAAGGTTGGTAGACCAGGAAGCTTGGCACAGTGAATCCTCCAAGGGCAACCCTCACTAGTGCACTTTGCAGTGAAGCGAGTTTTGTCAGATTTAACAGTCTGCATCTCAAAGCGTAAGGCAATTGCTGCATCTCTCAATGCTCTCCTACAAGCAAAGACATCTGGAAATTCCATACCAACGAACAAGTTGTGATCAGGAGCTGTAACCAGAGACCGGCACTGAACAATAGGAGGAGCCAACTCTAGGTGCTGAGAAAGGCTTATGTCCAGGGCAGGTAAGGGATCCCTATTCATGCAATGACCCACCCCCAGCTTTAAGTTATCATTGAGATCCTGAGAAACTACTAGAGCGAGTTTATCATTCTCTGAAGTTTCAGAGTCATCATTATCAGGAAATGAGAGGTCAAAAGCATGGTCATAGCTTTCGTTTTGGTTATCCTGAGAATCAACCTCATCTTTTCCTTCCATACATTGTTCTTCATGAATTTCTTCACTATGAGTCCTTGAGTTTATAAGAGCCAGTGAGCGTTCCTGGTTGTGGTTCCAAACCTCATTGTGCTCGCGGGAAACACCTATCTGCAGGTTGGTCTCGTGTAGCGGTTCCAAAGCAAAACTGTAGTCATGGGTAGGAAAGAGTTCACTGTTCTGACGAGCTTCCATAAAATGTTCCTGTCTAAACGAGATATTGTGGTTCCCGGCCATCACCAGCTCGTGATCTGCCATTTCATCACAGTAACAACAAAATATTGCTCCAGTTTGTAATTGAAGTCGAACTGTCTTTTACAGACCTGCAAACAAGAAAACAATGTATGAACAACAGAATAAGAGATTGCCAACAAATAGTTCCCTCCCCGGATACAAAACTTATAATAACAAGAAGAAAGTTGAAGCAAGTTCCATATATAAAACAAGAAAAAACAAGGGAGCTATAACCATAAGCCCAAAGTATAGCAAAAAAGTAAAGGAAGTAACTTGGAAGCATCTCTATCGCAGATTAAACTTCCTATGATCTCTTTGTTAGATGTGCCATAACAAGATGTACACAATTAACTTTGTCGTTCTCGGTAGAAAAAGCCACCAAAACCCAATTCAAAATTTCACAAATTGATCACACAAACCAGGATAAAAAAGAGATTCCTCAAAAATTGGACAGGAAACAAAGGAAAGGATTCCATCGCAAACAACAAGGATTCAAAAGAGATCGAGAATCGAAACTCACAGAATCTGCAAAACACGAAAGCGAATCGAAGCGGAGAGGGATTTGGCAGTTTCAAAGAAAGAGGGCAGGGGGATTTGGCGGGTAAGGAAGAAGAGGAAAATCTGGAGAAAGGAGAAGGGCAAAGAAGGGATCGGCGACCAGATTTTGATTTTGATTTTATTATTTTTCCACATTGTTTCCTCGGACTATTAGGTTTTATGGGGGTATTTTAGTCATTTTCGTTTTTCTTTCTTTTAGAGAGGTTTCTCCACGCGAGATCAAAAGCACTTTCGTTTTCCTACGATCTCCAGTTTTCTTCATATTCATTCTAACCATCTGGTGAGATGCATGGATACTGTGATTTCACCGATATTACTTGTCTGATTCTTGTTTTCTTCACTATATATATATATATATAATAGGATCAAAGCATCTCGTGAGGATTTAAAGATGGGAGCTGATGAGGCTAATAATCTTCCCTACAGTGAGCTAATAATCGTATTGCTTACCTATGTGAGTTGAAAACAAATAACATCATGCATGATTGTGATAATTTAATATCTATATCTATAATCTTGAGATAAAAACAAACCTATACGTGCATGGATATGCTTCTATCAGGTGTGTGTGGTGCGCTTGAGGAGACAATAAGGGTTGACCCCTTCGCACGTACACTTGGTGTTCACCCGTTTAGGCTTTCCCTTGGGTTTTGGATTGATGCGGTATGGATATATCATCATCTCTTTTTTCAAGAGTTTGCAGCTATAATAATAGATCATTGCATCATCTTTCTTTGGCTTGTGTAGAATGGTGGAGATACAATTTGGAATGGAAAATTGGGGCCTAGTGATGCTCGTGCTTTGCAGAGTTTCTATCTAGACTATTACGAGAAAAACATCCTAGAATTGTTCAACTTTCTTGAAGCCAACAAAGATTTTATAGGTATTGCAATTTTTACAGTATTCAATTAACATATATAAGTAACATGTGTACAAATTTACCATCTACCTATTCGTATTTTTCGAATCCATTCATTATATTCTCTTACAAGATAAGAGTCATAAGGATTGTTTTTTTTTTTTTTTTGAAATTAGGAGAGGGCCCAAGTCCAATGCCTCTCTGGCCTACCCCTAGGGACGGCGTCCAAGCTTCCACAAGTTTCAGAGTCAGAGCTGACAGGTTTGTGCTTATTAATGGAAATATATATTGTTTGTTCCGATTTATGATTTTTCTATGCTTTTATGTATATCTTTCTTTTATGTATTTAAACATTACATCCTTCTATTTGTCTTTAGGGTTCAACTTCTCACAAGTGCATGCCCATCTGCTCTTTCTCTCTACAAAGTCTTGGAGCTTCTTTCGAAAGATGTGCAATTGCCTCCTCAGGTGAAGCTGATTATAGTAGATAATTTGTTTTTTGCAAAACTGAATGTCGCGAGCGAGTTAATAGATTTATCAAAATATCTGCTCACACTTGTTTCTGGTTTTTGTGGCTGTAGATTTTGGAAGCTCACAATGAAGTGAAACGACTGGCGCAGATCTTTAGGCCATACAACATTATTCCCAACGATCCTTATAGTGAGAGATCTCCTGAGGTTATTCCAGAGATAGACTCTTTTTTTTTGTTATAATTTGAGTGTAAAGAACAACTATATAATATGCATACTGTTAATTTTGCAGATAAGAGCTGTTGAAAACGCACTTCGTGGGCGTGGGGTCTTCTCTAAGGATGTCCCTTGCCCGACCCACTCGAAGCCGTGATCAGCCGCCCCTGGATACCGATTATATGGACATCGGTTATTATCTTATTTTTGAGTTTTTTTCTTCATTTTTTGGCATCTTCAACCTAAGCTATTTAAACTCTTAACGCATTATTATTATTATTGTTGTTAAAATTAGCTTCTTATATAATCAATTATGTGGAATCATCATAATTCATATAAAAAACTCCTTTTTTTTTTGTTTGAACATAATTAACCTTTGTTCTTAGTCGTCTGATTTGTTGCCGATGATCTTATCATCACCGGAATCGTGGACCGTTTATTGTCGGACTCGCCTGTCAAATACACAGAGAGTAAACGGCATCTTCTGCCTTGTAGTGACTTGATTCTTTTTGTTTCATTGGAATTTTGACTCCTTGTGTATTGTGTATTTAAAATAGTTGTAAAAAGTATTGCTGCTTGATATGTCATTTCTTGTTATGTTACCTTTAAATGAGGTGTCATGAGGTTAAAAAAGAGGTATCTTGAACCTTTAGCTAATTCTTTTCTCAACTCCATTAATTTATTGCATGTTTTACCTATTCTTGCTTTGCGGTTCATAGCTTTTGGAAGAGGGTGAGGTGGGAAAGGATCGGGTCACTTTGAGGTCGAAGCTTGAACTTCCTGTCTACGTAATTCGTGTCGATGATGACTGTTTTGTTTTAGTGAGTAACCCGAACTATCAGCCAATGTGAAGTCGCCTTGTATATGTGGATATTCAAACTCAATTTTTTCCGGTTCAATTTATTTCTCTCTCCATTTTACTTGTCACACTTTTCAGCTCTAGTATATCGAACACCCAGAGATTCCATCTGAAGTCCCAAATTTTAAGACAAGTTACATGAGTTTGTTTCTTGGTCTGATTGAGACAATTGTACCAGTCGCCTCAAGAGCTGTCTAAGGATGATATGTGTGAAGCATATGCAGCACAACAGATGCTGGATTTACGTTGAATTGGTTGGTGAAGAAACTTGATCAACTGTCAGGAAAAGACTAGTGATGAGACTCGGCTACAAGAAACGGACGAAGAGTTGAAGGACATGAAGCACAAGTGTTGGAAGATCTAGTGGAGAAGGCGGAAAAGCTTTTTTTCTCACTCAATGATGGAACTATGTTTTAGGTCTAAGGGTTTCTCCTAATAGGATCTGCAAGACATGGATTTTGTTGGAAGAGCTATATATTGTCTGAGAACAGCCGTCGATCATGGTCCCGTTCGAAACAGGTAAAAACATATTTTTCTTGTCTCTTAATCAGACATTAAATTGAGCTTTTTTTTGTTGTTGCTTACTCCTAAAATGATTTGAATCAGTCACACTGTGATGCAGCGAATTGAAGATTCGAGGACGAAACTTTTTTGGCCCGTGAGACCTGATGTAGCTAGATATTCCAAATATTTTTATTATTATCTTTTATTTAATTAATTAAGATTATTCTAAATTTTAGGGTTTTGTGATTTATTATAAATAAGCCTGTTTAAGTCTTCTATTGTATTCAGTTGTTGATTTTTAATAAAGAGCTTTTACTTTTGAGAGAAGAATATTCTCTATCCTTGTTTTCATTTTCGGCAGATCTATCAAGATCTCAACGAGTTCAAGAAACAAGTCTCAAACGAAGATTCTCTCGAATCCATTGATTAAGCTGACAGGTCCCAATCGATTCCTTTGAATCTATTGGTTGAGTTGTTTATCGTTACTTCCGCTTCATCACACTGCAATGGGACAAGATTCTCCAATCCTGGCAATAGAATTGGACGAGATGGCTAAAAAGCACAAAGCACAATAAAGAGATACTTTCTTGTGTGAAAGCGAAATTGCGTTATTTGATTGAGATATGAGAAAACAAATAAATCATACAATGATAAAAAAAATCCAAAAATTTACTTTCCAAAACTATCTTGAAACCAGTTTGTTTGTAGCCTGAAATATATATTTGCGGCCAGTGTTGAGACTTGTTTGTTCTCTCTATTGTTTAAGTTATTGAGAATAAAAAGAGCAATATAAGGCTTCTTTTAAGAGTGGGCATAAAAATGAAACTGTATTTCTTAAGGAAAAAAAAAAATCTTAAATATTAATGAAATAATATTATTTTTTTATCCATACGCACCAAAAAAAAATGGTGGTCCAACCAAGATCGAACCAGCAGATCATAAGTGAATCTGGGAGGCGCCAAACCGTGATCCGTCCACTGCTGAGAGCGGGAAGTAATCGCTGCTCTGTGAAACCAACCTCACGCATTACCCTCCAACTTTAAATCATACAATGATAAAAAAAATCCAAAAATTTACTTTCCAAAACTATCTTGAAACCAGTTTGTTTGTAGCCTGAAATATATATTTGCGGCCAGTGTTGAGACTTGTTTGTTCTCTCTATTGTTTAAGTTATTGAGAATAAAAAGAGCAATATAAGGCTTCTTTTAAGAGTGGGCATAAAAATGAAACTGTATTTCTTAAGGAAAAAAAAAAATCTTAAATATTAATGAAATAATATTATTTTTTTATCCATACGCACCAAAAAAAAATGGTGGTCCAACCAAGATCGAACCAGCAGATCATAAGTGAATCTGGGAGGCGCCAAACCGTGATCCGTCCACTGCTGAGAGCGGGAAGTAATCGCTGCTCTGTGAAACCAACCTCACGCATTACCCTCCAACTTTAAATCATACAATGATAAAAAAAATCCAAAAATTTACTTTCCAAAACTATCTTGAAACCAGTTTGTTTGTAGCCTGAAATATATATTTGCGGCCAGTGTTGAGACTTGTTTGTTCTCTCTATTGTTTAAGTTATTGAGAATAAAAAGAGCAATATAAGGCTTCTTTTAAGAGTGGGCATAAAAATGAAACTGTATTTCTTAAGGAAAAAAAAAATCTTAAATATTAATGAAATAATATTATTTTTTTATCCATACGCACCAAAAAAAAATGGTGGTCCAACCAAGATCGAACCAGCAGATCATAAGTGAATCTGGGAGGCGCCAAACCGTGATCCGTCCACTGCTGAGAGCGGGAAGTAATCGCTGCTCTGTGAAACCAACCTCACGCATTACCCTCCAACTTTAAATCATACAATGATAAAAAAAATCCAAAAATTTACTTTCCAAAACTATCTTGAAACCAGTTTGTTTGTAGCCTGAAATATATATTTGCGGCCAGTGTTGAGACTTGTTTGTTCTCTCTATTGTTTAAGTTATTGAGAATAAAAAGAGCAATATAAGGCTTCTTTTAAGAGTGGGCATAAAAATGAAACTGTATTTCTTAAGGAAAAAAAAAAATCTTAAATATTAATGAAATAATATTATTTTTTTATCCATACGCACCAAAAAAAAATGGTGGTCCAACCAAGATCGAACCAGCAGATCATAAGTGAATCTGGGAGGCGCCAAACCGTGATCCGTCCACTGCTGAGAGCGGGAAGTAATCGCTGCTCTGTGAAACCAACCTCACGCATTACCCTCCAACTTTAAATCATACAATGATAAAAAAAATCCAAAAATTTACTTTCCAAAACTATCTTGAAACCAGTTTGTTTGTAGCCTGAAATATATATTTGCGGCCAGTGTTGAGACTTGTTTGTTCTCTCTATTGTTTAAGTTATTGAGAATAAAAAGAGCAATATAAGGCTTCTTTTAAGAGTGGGCATAAAAATGAAACTGTATTTCTTAAGGAAAAAAAAAAATCTTAAATATTAATGAAATAATATTATTTTTTTATCCATACGCACCAAAAAAAAATGGTGGTCCAACCAAGATCGAACCAGCAGATCATAAGTGAATCTGGGAGGCGCCAAACCGTGATCCGTCCACTGCTGAGAGCGGGAAGTAATCGCTGCTCTGTGAAACCAACCTCACGCATTACCCTCCAACTTTAAATCATACAATGATAAAAAAAATCCAAAAATTTACTTTCCAAAACTATCTTGAAACCAGTTTGTTTGTAGCCTGAAATATATATTTGCGGCCAGTGTTGAGACTTGTTTGTTCTCTCTATTGTTTAAGTTATTGAGAATAAAAAGAGCAATATAAGGCTTCTTTTAAGAGTGGGCATAAAAATGAAACTGTATTTCTTAAGGAAAAAAAAAAATCTTAAATATTAATGAAATAATATTATTTTTTTATCCATACGCACCAAAAAAAAATGGTGGTCCAACCAAGATCGAACCAGCAGATCATAAGTGAATCTGGGAGGCGCCAAACCGTGATCCGTCCACTGCTGAGAGCGGGAAGTAATCGCTGCTCTGTGAAACCAACCTCACGCATTACCCTCCAACTTTAAATCATACAATGATAAAAAAAATCCAAAAATTTACTTTCCAAAACTATCTTGAAACCAGTTTGTTTGTAGCCTGAAATATATATTTGCGGCCAGTGTTGAGACTTGTTTGTTCTCTCTATTGTTTAAGTTATTGAGAATAAAAAGAGCAATATAAGGCTTCTTTTAAGAGTGGGCATAAAAATGAAACTGTATTTCTTAAGGAAAAAAAAAAATCTTAAATATTAATGAAATAATATTATTTTTTTATCCATACGCACCAAAAAAAAATGGTGGTCCAACCAAGATCGAACCAGCAGATCATAAGTGAATCTGGGAGGCGCCAAACCGTGATCCGTCCACTGCTGAGAGCGGGAAGTAATCGCTGCTCTGTGAAACCAACCTCACGCATTACCCTCCAACTTTAAATCATACAATGATAAAAAAAATCCAAAAATTTACTTTCCAAAACTATCTTGAAACCAGTTTGTTTGTAGCCTGAAATATATATTTGCGGCCAGTGTTGAGACTTGTTTGTTCTCTCTATTGTTTAAGTTATTGAGAATAAAAAGAGCAATATAAGGCTTCTTTTAAGAGTGGGCATAAAAATGAAACTGTATTTCTTAAGGAAAAAAAAAAATCTTAAATATTAATGAAATAATATTATTTTTTTATCCATACGCACCAAAAAAAAATGGTGGTCCAACCAAGATCGAACCAGCAGATCATAAGTGAATCTGGGAGGCGCCAAACCGTGATCCGTCCACTGCTGAGAGCGGGAAGTAATCGCTGCTCTGTGAAACCAACCTCACGCATTACCCTCCAACTTTAAATCATACAATGATAAAAAAAATCCAAAAATTTACTTTCCAAAACTATCTTGAAACCAGTTTGTTTGTAGCCTGAAATATATATTTGCGGCCAGTGTTGAGACTTGTTTGTTCTCTCTATTGTTTAAGTTATTGAGAATAAAAAGAGCAATATAAGGCTTCTTTTAAGAGTGGGCATAAAAATGAAACTGTATTTCTTAAGGAAAAAAAAAAATCTTAAATATTAATGAAATAATATTATTTTTTTATCCATACGCACCAAAAAAAAATGGTGGTCCAACCAAGATCGAACCAGCAGATCATAAGTGAATCTGGGAGGCGCCAAACCGTGATCCGTCCACTGCTGAGAGCGGGAAGTAATCGCTGCTCTGTGAAACCAACCTCACGCATTACCCTCCAACTTTAAATCATACAATGATAAAAAAAATCCAAAAATTTACTTTCCAAAACTATCTTGAAACCAGTTTGTTTGTAGCCTGAAATATATATTTGCGGCCAGTGTTGAGACTTGTTTGTTCTCTCTATTGTTTAAGTTATTGAGAATAAAAAGAGCAATATAAGGCTTCTTTTAAGAGTGGGCATAAAAATGAAACTGTATTTCTTAAGGAAAAAAAAAAATCTTAAATATTAATGAAATAATATTATTTTTTTATCCATACGCACCAAAAAAAAATGGTGGTCCAACCAAGATCGAACCAGCAGATCATAAGTGAATCTGGGAGGCGCCAAACCGTGATCCGTCCACTGCTGAGAGCGGGAAGTAATCGC
The DNA here is from genome assembly GCA_030161315.1 of Eutrema japonicum. Lineage (NCBI taxonomy): Eukaryota > Viridiplantae > Streptophyta > Magnoliopsida > Brassicales > Brassicaceae > Eutrema > Eutrema japonicum. The sequence goes on from BSQW01000010.1 coordinate 35,194,269, forward strand.
TGCTCTGTGAAACCAACCTCACGCATTACCCTCCAACTTTAGAACCTGTTTGACTCAAGCCTTCGCTCAAACCACACATACTACTCTCAGCTTGGACTGGGCAGCTCAGAAACATGCCATACCAGATCCAACCCGTGGACCCGAACCAGTTTCCCACCATCTTATTGTCCCCACTTGGGTCACAAGCTCTCGTTACTTAACTCGACGGTGAAGAGTAGTCATTATGCTATATATAAACAAGCACAATATGAGAAGAACTACCGATGTGGGACAAAAGACTTGATTTCTGAATTTTTTTTTGATTTGGGCTAAATCCTCTTCTATTTGAAGGCCCAAAATAAAACTAATTAAACCCCGATAGCGTTCACAACCCATTGCAAATATCAGAAGGATAACTATGTTAGGTTATGTCATATGTGATACACAAAGTAATATTAATATGAGAGGTCTAATCTTGTGCATAATTTGCAGTGTTAGGCAGGAAACTTTAGATTATTAGATTGAATATATTTTTGCACTGAGTATGATTGGGAAGCTATTTCGGACTTAACCAGATTTATGTTTTTTTTTTTTGGGTTTAAATTATGTTACAAGTTGGATCGATGGATTTATGTTTGCTTTTTAGTTCATTACATTGATTTGCTAATCAACATTGTACCAAATAGTAAACGTAAGGGTTAGGGAAACGGTGGGCCCGACCCGTTTTGGTAATCGGTGTCAGTTTTTATCAATGATGACTGATTTGTTTTAGTGAGTAACCCGAACTATGAGCCAATGTGAGGTCGCCTTGTATATGTTTATATTCAAACTCAATTTTTTTAGTTCAATTTCTTTTTCTCTCCATTTTGTTTCGAACACCCAGATATTGCATCAGAAGTCCTTTTGGGTTTACTTGGAAGTTCAGTGACGTCACTAAAGGCCCAAAGCTATACGACTTTTTTGGGATTTCAAAGAGGTTCATGTGTAGCAAGAAGCAGAGCCTGCACATCAGCAAAAACAAACAAGAGTTAATGTTCTGAAAGGGGAGAACAAAAGAGCCCCGAAGATGATGAAGTTGGGTCCAAAGCTCATACAGTTTGTGGCATGGCATCATTGGCATGTGCATATATAGGCGGGTTACATCTTCCGTATTATCACATACTTCGGTATATGAGTGCCGCCTGTGGAGGAAAGAAAACGAAAAATGATTAGAAGAACAAAATAGAGCTTATTTCAATTAATAGAGTCGCTTCTTGGGACACCATAAGCCAATCCAGAAAACTAGCTTCTCATCTGCGTTGGCCATGTTATTCGGTGATGATGAATTGCTGTCTTGGTTTGGTCGAAGCACAAAGTTAACTCCAATGTTGAAGATGCCATTGGACGGATCAGAGGAATAGCCCCACAGTACAATTGCAACATTTATATCATATATCATCATTTGTCATTATCATCATATAAGATGAAATATTTCTCGATGGGTTTGGTTTTGTAGGATGAGAACACGGTTCAAAGAGGAGTGAACGAGTTGGTGGAGGCAGCATTTTCTCCTCGCAACTTATGTATGATGGATCCAACATGGCATCCTTGCTTCTAACTTCAAAAATACTTAGAAATTTGAGTTTCAGTGTTTTTAATCTAATGGCAGCTAGGGCATCTCCAACCCTACCGCATTTTTGTACTCCAAATGTTATTTTGCAGTAAAATCATCTCCAATCCTATTCAATTTTTAACTGTAAAATGGGGAAATGCCATTTTTTCCTCCAAATATGGAGTAACTTCATTCTGGAGCTGAACTTTTTTATTTATAATTTAGTCCTTCATATTTTATTATTTTTTTTAAAACTGTACCTTTCATTTTAACAAATATTACGAGACAATGATTTTATGGTTTCATTATTTTCCAAATACAGATTTTCCTTCTTTTATCGTGTTAATTTCATGTAATCGTTTCCATTTTCTGCTAATATGTTCTGTTCTTGCTCATTTTTTCCACAGCGAACACACAAAAGATACTCTGGTGGAATGTGTTAGCTCACATATAAAACAAAGAAATGCGGCGTCCACTTATGGTGCTCGCTTAGATTCTTCAAGTGGGAGAATATTGCTCCAGAGTGTTCCAGGTTTGTTGTTGACAAGAAAAAGCATTGCAGTGTTTGATGTCGTTGTTCTTTTATATCAAACTATTTAATTGGCGAGGATATAAGGTCCAATAATGATTTGCTTATACAGGCACTGAGCTTTACCGAGAGAGGTTGGTACGAGCACTTGCTCGAGATACACAAGTTCCCCTGTTGGTTCTTGACAGCAGCGTTCTTGCCCCTTATGTGAGATTCTGACGTTCATTTGCTATGACATGCTACCGTTTTTATTTCTGTTTCATGATGCTAGTGTGTCTTTGTTGATTATGATCAGGATTTTGCTGATGACTACAATGAAGAGTCTGAATCAGATGATGACATTGCAGAATCAGATCAGTGCACTTCAGAGTCAGAAGCTGAGGAAGAAACCGATGCAAACAATGACGAGACGAGTAGCAGTGAGGCGAAAATAGATGGAACTGACGATGAAGAAAGATATTTGGATATTTGAAAAATATTTAAATGGTGATATTTAAATTAAAATGTGCTTTGTTTTGTTATTTTTATGATACTGTAATGATTAAATTTAAATAATATCACAATTTGTGAAAGTTTTGAAAGAAAAAAAATAATGAGTTAATTTGTAAATTTTATAGATAAAATTTATTTTTAGCAATTAATAATAAAATAGAAAATGAAGAATATATTAAAAATATTCTTTTTGGAGTAAAAAATGGAGGAATACATTGGAGAGAAATCCAACTCGTTACGTTTGTAAATACATAACTTTGTGTATCTATTTATCTAGAGAAAACGGTGCTGATTATTCGAACTCGGGTCTGTAATGAGGCAGGGTAATACTCTACCACTAAACCAATGATATTTCGTTGTTCAAAAATATAACTATATACATATATACGAAATCCAAAATTCTTCAAATCAATTTCTTCTTCCTCGATTCAATTTCTTCTTCTTCTTCTTCTTCCTTGATTCAATTTTTTTTTTTCTGATTTTCTGGGTTTAATTTTTTTTTTTCAATTTGTCAACACATGATTTGCCATGAGTTTAATTCTGATTTCCTTCTCCTTCCTCGATTCAAAATTGTTCGTGAAATTCAAAAAATTCAAATTTTTTTTTGATTTTCTGGGTTTAATTTTTGAAATTCGTGAAAATGAGAATTTTTTTGAATTTCAAGAACAATTTTGAAAATCAGAATTTTGAGAAATTGGTTTGAGGAATTTCACGAACAAACTTTTTTTTTGAATTTCAAAAATTAAACCCAGAAAATCAAACTTTTTTTTGAATTTTTTTGAATTTCACGAACAATTTTGAATCGAGGAAGAAGAAGAAAAAAAGCAGAATTAAACCCATGGCAAATCATGTGTTGACAAGTTGAAAAAAATAAACCAAAAAAAAAAAAAAATTGAATCGAGGAAGAAGAAATTGAATCGGGGAAGAAGAAGAAGAAGAAGAAATTGAATTGAGGAAGAAGAAATTGAATTAAGGAAAAAAAAGAAGAAGAAATTGAATCCTTTCTTGACAATTTTTTTTTCTTTTTTTCTTTTCAATTACAATTTTTCTTTTACTAATAAGATTATATTTTGAATTAATTCATCTTATTAGGGTGCAATGAAAATCCGACGGTTTAGACTAGTAGGCTTTTAAGATAATGATGTGTCTAGTTGTGAATCTCTCCCAATAAGATTAAATCCTTTCTCTTCTTAATTACTTTACAGTTATATGTGTGTGATGGGTGTTCCCTTTGCTATAGGAAGGTGGCATGACTTTGTGATTTCTCTTACTTCACAGGTTGGTTTTTTTTTTACGCTTCCACTTTTTTAACAGATAACACGTAGGGACGATTATGTTTTTGGTTGCACTTGTGGAAGTGCAGCAAATGCGTCCATTAAGGTACAATTATTTTTATCTTTGACACATATGTTTTGTTTACTGTAGTGGAATTTATAAGATCATTGGTGCTTCCATTTCAAATTTCAATTTACCATATGGTAATCCGATATCTAACAGGTTATTTACCATCTTCTAAAACCGTGACAGACTCTTATTACGATTTTTTCCTAGGCTTTGGTTGACATGAGATCAAATCAACCTGTTCGGAGTTCAACAAATATGTCGAAACACTATTGAATTGGAACAGGTGAAGGTCAGTTGCGTTTAGGTGCCGACTTCACCGTTTTTAATCATTTCCAATAGCATCAACTAACTGGCTTCATTTGTCTGTACTTTAACATGACGGCTATTCCATATATCGATGGTGAAACCGTGCAAGAGAACTTAGAACGTGTCCGTACTTATTTTGAACTATTGAACATGACATTCGAGGTTAACAAAAAAGAAGAAGATTGTTTCTCTTGGTTTCTCAGCATTCTCAGGGTGAGAGCTCTGCTACTAGGGAGCGAACGTGTGCTCAACCCGAAATTGGAGTCCTTCTGGGCCCTTGTTATGGGCTTCAAGCTGTTGGACTTTTTCTGCAAAATGAACATGGTCAAGAAAGTCCCGAGGACAAAGGTCCAAGACTTAATCTGATATATTTGGTGTAAGGGTGTGAAGAAAGAATATCCTTCGGGATGGGGTTGGAGCTTCTAGTTGGATAAGTGAGGTCATTAGAGACATCAAGGATATTAAATAGGGAGATGCATGTACCTCATCGATCCGGATCGGGATCTAGGGACGCACCGTAGTATTATTTTGGAGTGTTTGCCTCTCAAAGGCGTTTTTTTTTTTTTTTTTTTTTTTTTTTTTGCAGTATTATTCGTACTATTGGGTTCACTATAGTCATTTTTCTGGATTTCTCTTATATTACTATGGGGATGTAATGAACTGGATTTTGGAGTTATTTGAATTAAAATGACAAATCATATGTTATTCAAACATGAATTTTAAAATAATTTCTAAAATCCAGTGTTATTAGATATATGATTTGTAAATGTCTTTTAATGTTTTAAGTATTGGAATTTTATGGTGTGTATTCAATCTAATATTTGGGAGGATTTGAGTTTTAATGAGTTTTTATATGATTTGAGTGAATTAGGTAATTTGTTATGATTTGTTTTTAATTTTTTTATGAAATCTCACCTCAAACCATGAGATTTGAATTTTTTATATTTTTAAATAAGAAAATCCACCAAAACATCTTTAAATCAATAAAAGTCTCATAAAATTCACTATTTAAAATATTTTCAATAACAGTGGATTTGAATGTTAATTTACAAATCACTAGTTCAATCTCTATAATATTATTTAAGAAAATATATTTGAAAATAAACTTTGTTTTGTAAGTTACATGAAATGTCATTACAAATTATTGATGAGAATATGGAAAATATTTATTTCCTATTAAAGAGGTGATTTACTATTTAGTTTCTTAATTATTATTATATTATTAAATAATAATCAATCCATATATATTCAAAGAAAATATATTCGAGATCTTGCAATATTTTTTTACTATGATTATTATATTTTATTTGAATATATATTCAAACAAAAGTTTGAAAAAATATTTTACTAATTTTATAAAGAGTTAGACACGAGAAAATTGATTTTTTAAGAGTTTGTGGACTGACCACAAAAACCATAGTCATTAAGCGATGCATATTATAGTTATGTTTTCAAGATTATAGATTTTTGCGGGTTAATCCGAATAATATTTTAGTTCATTGCAAAACGGGTTAAGTAGATATGTTAGTCCGGGTTGACAGTTCTATATATAAACATTAGTTAGACATATTATATAATTCAGATAAATTTATTTTTTCTTAAATTTCAAAAACAAATTTAAGAAAAAATTATCCCGCGCTATATTGCTAGCGCGGTTGAATCCTAGTAACATGAGATTTTAAAAGATTTTTAAAAATTCATGTTTGAATAACATATGATTTGTGATTTTAATTAAAATCACTCCAAATACTAGATTGAATACACCCCCTTAATGATTTCAAATGATTTTAGAAAAGTTTCTTACTTAAAATACAAAGATTCAAATCTCATTTTATGTGGGATTGGAGAAAATTTTAAATCAAATCATAACAAATTACCTAATTCATGACTCCAAATGATCAAAATCATCTAAAATCTTTTAAAACTCAAATCACTCTAAATGTTCAGTTCTATACACCCCAAGTAATTAGTAAGATCCAATAAGTATATATAAGATCTCCAGTTTTCTTCATATTCATTCTAACCATCAGGTGATGAATTAAATATGCATGGATAGTATTCCACCAATATTACTTGTCTGATTCTAGTTTTCTTCACTATATAAAATAGGATCAAATATACATCTGGTGAGGGTCCCGTTTAAAGATGGCAGTTGATGAGGCTAATAATCTTCCCAACAGTGAGATGGTGCCATCAGCTCTTCAGGAGGTTTCTTTGATCCTTCATGTGGCTCATAAGTTATATCCTACCCATCCTCAGATTTTTACCTATGTGAGTGTGAAACAAATATCATCATCATCGTGATAACTTAATATATCTATATATATAATCTTTTTTTATTTGCTAAAATATATAATCTTGAGATAAATCAAACCTATACGTGCATGGATGCTTGTATTAGGTGTGTGTGGTGCGCTAGAGGAGACAATAAGGGTTGACCCCTTCGTACTTGCACCTGGTGTTCGCCAGTTTAGGCTTTCCCTTAGGTTTTGGATCGAGGCGGTATGCATATATCATCTTCTTTATTTTCATTTTCATCTGATTATTACTTTTTCTTAGGAGGTTTGTTTTGTTTCAGTTTGCCTATTATAGTAAATCCTTGCATATTTCTTTTGACTTGTTTAGAATGGTGGTGATACAATTTGGAATGGAAAATTGCGGCCTAGTGATGCACATGATCATTTCCAGAGTTTCTATCTAGACTATTACGAGAAAAACATCATAGCTTTGCTCAACTTTCTTGAAGCCTACAAAGATTTTGAAGGTAGGAATGATTTTTTTTACAGGGTACAACAATATTTCAATTAACATATAAGTAACATATGCATCCTACAACTGTTTTATAGTTTTATTTTGATTTTTTTCGAATATGTTTAAATGGCTTTTGAGATGCTGGAGGATATATAGTTAACGAAGAAACATGGGAGCCTATAAAACCGGCACACATATGGTGGTGAAGATGAAGTTTTCTTGAAGGATTTATTGACTCCTTATTTACCAGACAATATATATAATAGCTAAGGTTGCTTGTTTGTTCATTGTTGTTCGATCTTGTCTTCTCTAGCTTGCCTCCGATCCATTTCTCATTTTTTTCATAAAAATTAATTTGTGCACTACATGAAGCAGAAAGAGGTAGATGACTGAAGTACTCCGAGGGGAGAATCTATGATGACTTGAACGAATCAAATCTTCACCATGATTGATGATCATATACATCAATGTACACTGATAAAGATCGTAAATTGGAGTGCGCTTCATGTTCTGCTTAACGAGTTTGCAACTAATTGACCGTTTTGGTAAATGTTGTAGCTACAAAAATAAATTGAAACACTATAACTAAGTCAAGTAAATAACTGAAATTGGTCTACTTGCAACAACTAAACCGCATGAATGATTTGTTAAAACAAATTTGTGTATTGTCTGATATGTTATAAGTAGTGAGATCATGTTCGATGAAGGAAGAGCGCGAAAGGTAAGATCATTTTTACTTAATCTCAATTACTATTTTTTTACAACTAAAACACGAACAAAATGGAATCTATGCTCCAACGTTTTGAGTTAGATAATCTTTGTGTTTAAAGTCAACATTTTAATTTAGCATTCATATCATTGTTGTTCGAACTCGTTTGGAGTTTAATTCCTCTCTATAGGTTCAATATCCCATGTGAATGTTTCCAAGAACTTAATCTCTTGGGGAAAAAAATGCAAATGATCCTCTATAAAGTTCATATATCCATCATTCTTCATAAAAATGATTTTCTGCACAAAATTTGAACAGTAGATTTTGATCAACCGTTACATTTTTTTAGACCATTCAAACTAATAAATCTATTAAAAAATGGTTTTTCAAAAATTATAAACTCAAAGGTTTCAAACATATGTTTGATAAAATCATGTATTCAATGTCGACTTTATTTATGTAGCATGGTATGATGGTTGGTTGTATCTTGTTCTGAATGGGGTTTGAGAAAGAAATGTGGAACCATTCATCTGTTCGTGACATCAAAGCCCTTCAGACTGCCATTGTATCTCAACGCTCCTTTCTTGTTCAACCCTTCTGGTTTCGAGTGGCACAAAATTTCCGATGGCTAGAAAGACTAGACATAGTGGATATATGAACATGATTTTGAGGGACTGGGTGTTCCTATAGAGGATGGGAGAAAAAAAACAAGAACATTTTCGACACTCAGGGACACTTTGGTTCCATGCTTGAGATTGTTTTAGCATCACTTTCATCGCATTGAGAGTCTCTTGAGTTTGCTAACTGGTTTTCTACCCATGTTTTAGGTGTATGTGGCTTCATGGTTGATGGTCGTGATTATTATGCTCATTGTGACAGTATGTAACTCTTATGAACGGTTCACATTTTAAGTTTCTTCATATAATAAGAGTGATTGATAAACAGTGGCTTAATGTTCAATGTAATTATCACCAGGATCGACTCTATACTTTTTGGGGCTTTTGGGCAATAAATTTTTTTAGGCTATTTACTTATAAAAAATGATTTTTGAATATTTTTGTAAACATAAATTTTGTAACTATTTTATATGAGATTTTTAGAAATTTGGTTATGAAAATTGAAAATATATATATTTGAATTTTTTTGGCTATAAAACTGATTTTATTTTATAAATATTTATTAAAAATTATTAAATATCTAAACCAAAACTTAAAAAAACATAAAAAAAATTTGGCATGGCCCTGGGGGATCGCCCCCCTTGCCCCCTAGTTAAGTCGGCCGTGATTATCACAGTTATTGGGTAAGGCAAGTCGACGCGGGACGAACTCACATGGTGTGTATAGGACAATCATCAATCAAGGTTGTTGTTTTCCTCGCTCTTCTGGAAAGTGTCATTGTCATCGCAGCTGCTCGTCTTGTAACATTCAACATCTTCCTCTGCATGCTCGCATTCATCTAACCCGGATGGGGAGTGATACTTGTAAGTCATCTCGTTCCTTGTGACGATCGTCTGGTCTTGAGATATCTTTGTTGTATCATGTCTTGATGTAATGTCTTGATGTAACATATAAATACATTTGTGTATCCTTTTTCACTGCAGATTGCACAAGCTTGCAAGCCTTTAAGTCAACGACTAGGGCTTTGGTTGATGGGTTTGGTCTTGTTTTCTCTGATCGCATTGATGGCTATGTTCTCTCGTTTGTGCCAGAGATTCAGACTAGACTTCTGTTCAACCAAGCCTTTAGCAGAGGTCTAATTGTCTAAAGGTCTCCCATATACTTGGTGGTAAGAGTTCTATCAATAACAAGGAGTAAAACGACCACTACTTTATTAACCCGAGTTTATGTACTGTCGGTTAATGATATAGACTCTTGTATTTAAGAACAATCGTGTTTTATAATCGATCTAATGAAGGTATTTACAATTATGTTTCTCTCTCTATCCTAACTAGCCATGGGCATAAAAACCGACCCAAGAGGACCCGAACCGAACCGATCCAAAAAATGCGGTTCGGTTCGGATTCGGTTCTTCAATATAACCCGAACGGTTCCTCTACAGATTTGATTTGGTTCGGGTCGGTTTTTACCTGACAACCATTCGGGTCCCCGAATAACCCAAAAAACATGATCTATGTTTTTCAATTTTCGCACCGACAACCATTCGGGTCCCCTAACCGAACCGAAATTTTTTTCGGGTCCCCTAACCAAATCGAATTTTTTTTCTGACACACTTGTTTTTTGTATAAATGTGATTTTTTGGTGATTTTTGTACACTTGTTTTAAGTTTAAAATATATTTATTTATATAGTTATGTACACTAATTCGGGAACCGAACCGATCCGAACCGCCCTTGTTATCGCCCTTGTTTCTAGTATATATCTATGTACATTATCTCTATAATATTGTTTAAGAAGACATTTTTAAAAATAAACTTTGTTTTGTAAATTATTACATAAAATGTCATTACAAATAACAAAGAATAAGTGAAATAGGAAATGATATAATTGTCTTTTAAAATTAGTGATAAGAATATGGAAAATATTTATTTTGCATTAAAGATTTTATGTACTATATATTTTTAAATAATAATCAATCAATATATATTCAAAGAAAAAAATTCTATTCAAAATCTTGATATATTTTTCACTATAATTTATTATATTTTATTTGAATTTATATCAAAATAAAAGTTGAAAAATATTTTACTAATTTTATAAAAAAATTTAGACACAAGAAAATTGATTTTTTTAAGAGTTTGTGAACTAAGCACAAAACTAGAGTCATTAAACGGTGTATAATAGAGTTATATTTTTAAGATTATAGGTTTTCCGGGTTAGCAAGAATAATATTTTAGATCACTGCAAAACGAGTTAAATAGACAAATTATTTCGTTTGACAACTCTATTTATAATCATGAGTTAAACATATTATAAAATTCAAATAAAAGCAATTTTTCTTATATTTCAAAACAATTTTTTTTTTTAAATTACCCCGCGCTAATTATAGCACGTGTTAAGTCATAGTTTGTAAAAACATACCCGAACCGAACCGAATTTTGTCGGTTTCGAAAATTGTTTTCAAATACCTTAGGGATATATTTCTTCCTTTTCTTAACTTGCAAGCGGAAATCAATTATTGGTATTTCCCTAATAACTTTCTAAATTATTGGTATGTAGCAAATTGAATCAAAAAAAAAAAAAAAAAAACATCTCAGATTCTAAAGTTAATGGTAATTCAATAAAACCGGGTCGACCTTTTCATCATACGAAAAAGGAGTTGCACTAATTTAGGCAAACCCAAAACAAATCGTTGAATAAGTTTGTTTGATTTTACCGCGGAACAAGGAAGAGTCCTCATTTTACCAGATTTCCCCTCTCTTCTCTCTTTGACCAATTAATCTCCTTTTTCCCCTAAGGAGAAGCCAAGTTTTCACTTTTAGGATTCTAGACGTTTTTGCTTCCATGCTCAACAAAATGCAAATCTCAGACCAAAGATTCTGAGTTTTGCCCGATTTGCTCCTTATTTTGTTTTTGAGATGATGATGAGTTTCAATGTTCTTCAGGATTCACCATCACCAGTCTGAAAAATGGATTCATCATCAAATGTTATATTTGATCAGAAGGTCATCAACGGGTTCGCGCCGGTGCTAACATACGCAGCCTGCGAATGGTTCCTCATATTCCTCATGTTCATCGATGCTCTTCTCTCCTATCTTCTCGTTTGGTTCGCGCATTACTGCAGATTGCAGATGCCATGTTTCCTCTGTTCCAAGCTTCTTCATCCCTTGCATTGGAGATTCTTGCTCTGCAGAAACCACAGATCAGAGGTTTCATCTTTCATGTCATGTCAGAACCACGACAACAACCTCGCCGACTGTCGAGGAATGTGCGATGATTGTCTCTTGTCCTTCACCAAAATGACCGGTCCGAATCCAGACATGAACAGATTGCTTCTGGGGAAACTAGGCTATGATCTGCTCTCTAAAAGCCATTTTGCTCACCCTAGATCATGTTCTTGTTGCCATAAACCATGGAGGACGAGGCAACATACACAGAGACTGATTCGGTTAGGCTCTCGGGGAAGAAACTCCCCCGGTAAACCCAACATTCCTGCTCCAAGGCATCTTACCCGACGAGGAAGCGCTGGAAGTTTGAAGAAGATGAGAGATCATAAGGCAACAAGTGGTGCTGACTATGTGCACGTTGGAAGCCGCAGCGATGGTATGGCTCATGTGGGTTACACAGAGCTGAAGATTCACTCGGATTCTGAATCTGAGTTCCTGTTTTCAGATGATGATGCTTTCCTCCAAATGATGGACTTTAATATTGAGCCATCTGAGAAACGTGTTCACAAGTCTCGATCTCGGAAATCGTTTGAAGGCAAGAAGATGTTGAATCGTAAACAGCCTGATTTGCAAGTCAACCACGATAAGAACATTCATGCACAAGAATTTAAAAACGTCAAATCTTCCAAGCCTGAGCGTCATCTTGTGGACAAGACTCAGCAACAACGACATGTTAAAGCAGAGGAGCATGAAGCTGTACTTTCTGAGCTTATAACTATGAGTGAAGCTCGTCCGTTCTCACTGGGTTTACCTCAAGAGGATGATGCAGGAGTAGAAACACAAAATGGTATGGTTATATGGCTTTTTAGTGAACTCCTCATGAACACTTATGTCCAAATCTATGTGTTCATGTGATATTGTTCCTTAATTTGACGTTGTTTCATGTAGAAACTGAAGCTGAGGCAAGTGGTAACTCGTCTCCTTCTGGCGGGGAATTCTTGAGCCCTTCAGGAGAAAACGGTCCCTCTCGGGAAATCCAGATTCAAGCGCATGATGATTCTGCAGACTTTGCTCAAAACATTTCCGGTTCAGCTGTGAAGATAGAAGCATCTGACGCAGCTATGGAGCAAAAAGTCCCTGATCACACAGATGTGCCTGGTTCTGTTGCAGACGAATCTTCTAGTGATGAGGAAAATGGAGTTGAAGGATATTTGAAGCCTTTGACGTCGAGTGATATGCCGGTTTCTCTGGCACATGAACAGTCAAGTGAGGAAGATAATGAGGTTAATGAAAACAATGTTGCAGAAGAATACTTCAGTAATGAAGAAGAAGATGAGGTCAATGGACATTCCGAGCCTTTGACATCAACAAATATATCTGGTTCATTTGTTGAAGAACAATCCAGTGAGGAAGAAGATGCAAGTAATGGCTATTCGGTTGCAAAATCCCATTCCAGTCATGAAGAAGAGGATGTGAATAATGAAGACTCTGAACCTTTGACATCAAACAATGAGTCTGGTTCTGCCACAGAAGAACACTCCGGTAAAGAAGAGCATGTAGATCATGGAGAGACTGAGCCTTTGACGTCACAAAAAATTTCCAACGAAGAATCCTCATTAGAGCAAATCGATAAAGATTCCTCGAAGGTAACAGAGACTCATAATACTTCAAATGGATCACCAGAATTCAAGCACTATGCTTCTGTGGAATCTTTTGTAAGCATTAGCAGTGACATCGAAGGCGAAAGTCTTGTTGATCTGTTAAAGCAACAACTAGAGCATGACAGGAAATGCCTAAGAGATTTGAATAAAGAATTAGAGGAGGAAAGAAATGCCTCATCTATTGCTGCAAATCAAGCAATGGCGATGATCACACGGTTGCAGGAAGAGAAAGCAGCTCTCCATATGGAAGCTTTACAGTACCTGAGAATGATGGATGAGCAAGCGGAGCACGACGTTGATGCACTCGAGAGAGCAAACGATATCTTGGCTGATAGGGAAAAGGAAATACAAGATCTTGAGATGGAGTTAGAATATTATAGAGTAAAGTATCCAGATGAGCCAAGAGAAGAAATTCTCGCTAGCATGGGAATTCTTGAGAATTTAGAAACGAGCGGCAACTCAACAGCTGATGAGACCAGTGACAAAGTTCCAACAGACACCAAACTTACCGGTTCTCCGTCTTCGGGGATTTGAGACAAAGTACACGTTTCAGAAGCTACATTTTAACTTGCTGGAGGAAGAATACTCAAGAGTGCTGAAAATGGAAGCTCCCAGGCCTGAGACTGGTGATGGTCACAGAATAATCTGCAGAGGCATACAGATACTGCACCAGCATTCATTACAGAACCATATGGTGAAGAAAGAAATTCCCAACATGGAAAGTGATTCTTTCGAGCACACAGGAGGGCAAGAACGATTGGATTACCTTAGAGAATGAGATTTCAATGGTAGAGAAACATTAGAGACACAAATGGAGAGCTTGTTTTTTGTAATAATAGGGAAATGAAAAGGGTAGAATTAGTTAAAGACATAGCTCGGCAGTTGCAGGAGTCACACAATCTTGGGATTGTGAGAAGATGATTGATTTGCCTGTAACCTAATCATTTATTATTTGTTTTTGGTTATTTATGTGGCTACCTTATTCTTTATGGAGAACACACTATCATCTCATTGAAACTACAAGATTTCAGAAACTATATATAAATGAAATTTCAAACTGCATTACCATATAACCTCAATTTAAATGAGATTATCCTTTCCTACTCAACAAGAAATCTAATTGTTACTAGACAAGGTAGAAAGACAAATCACATTGATAAGTACCTAGGGATCGACACATTCTTCAACTCACTTCTTGAAGCTTTATAATAGCATCAAAGCTGAAACTTTCACCTGGTTCAAATGTTTCTTCAAGATCTTCATAGCTTTGCTCAACAGTCAACTCTTTGCCAACCTTTAGATCTTCCTACGAAAGCATCAACAACCAAAATTAAACCATTTTTAACTCCAGTCACAAATAACAGTGCAGGTCCTCGGGAATAATTCAGAAGATGATTTACGCATTGATTCCGACTGGTTTTACACAATCAAGGTAAGGCTGTTGAGTGTTGACGATAATTCCAATTCCAGTACCTAAATTTGACTAAGAGGGTGATCTGTTTATATATTTACATTCCAAAGAACGTGGACCTTCAATACTAAGACCTTACTTAACAGGTTGGCTTCAGATCAATCCTCATAAAGCATTAGATCTAGTGTGTTTCACTAAAAGCAAGCTCCAGTGTTAAGCCCTATCCAATAACTTCTAGACGAGGATTCTATTTATTGAATTTACAATGTTGCCATCTGAAATAGAATCTACTGAGACACTTGAGCTTATGAAATACCTGTTTAACATAGTCTTCGATAGCAGAATTGATCAATTTCTTTATCACCTGCCTATAGACTTTAGAATATCCAAGGATCTCTAACAAAATATCTCTGGGTATCTGCAAATACAAGGAAAGGGGCACTTAAGCACAGGCCACCGAACAACTCGATGAATGTAATTAAAGTGAGCTTGTCAGCATAATATCACTGCAAGAACTCCGAATCCAAGAGTATCAGATAAAGTGCATGGCATGATCTTTTGCGGATAAGTCCAATCCCTTAGGATAAAAACACAGGTTCCATCGCTAAACCACTTGGTGGTTAAGTTATTTTATCTTAATGCTAAAATAATGGGTTCTCTAAAATACACTGAAGTAAAACTTACATCTGGCGTCTTCCCTGGCGTTCCAAGGTTGATAAGCAGATGTAGAAGAGAAACAAAAAAACAGCAATGGGAAAAGCATTAGAGAAGCACTCAAAGGAATTAGCTACTGGTCATCAGCAACATATCATATTAACCACAAATCATATTAGCTAATAGAGTAACAAAGTTGCAGAGAGTTGAAGAAACATGCAATTTAACACTAAAAAGGAATAAAAGAAATATTGCTCCCTCAGATTAAGCTACAAAAACACCAATACATTTTCCTAAACTTATGATCTATCCACAATAAATAAAGCATGGATTGAGAGCCCAAAGTAAGTTTTAGGATCGCCCTTATACTAATATCTTCCCAGTTGCTTATACAGTTATTTATGATGTTGTATGTACCTCCTTTAACTCTTCGGAACCCTGGAATTGGCTGAGCTGCAGCTACCATTTTCTCAAATACATGATTAAATACTGTTTGAGTCTTCTCTCCTGATACTTCTACATGCACCTGTACAGCCAATAGGGAAAGTAAGGTGGACAGCAACAAAGTCTCAAGACACTGATAAAACCATGGGGGTTCTGAAGTTTTTTGTTTTCTGTAATTTTGGAAGAGATATGTGCAATATAGATGTCACAATTCATCCATGTCACCAGTATCGTGCTTCTTTGTGCAGAAACAACAGCATACCTTAACTTCGTTGTTGTTTGCAGTCTCCACTGTCGTAATCAAAACTGATTCATCTTTAGAAGAAGTCTCAACATCTGAGAGAAAACACATATTCAAGAAAAAAGAAGAAGCTAAACTAAACAACAAAAAGGAGAGAATGTATTTTCAAAGTTCGAACCTGAAGGTGCTGCACAAACCGCGACAAACTGTTTATTGGTTGCTCTGTCAAGAGTAAGAGAAGAAGCATAAATGATCCAAGGAAGAAACTAGACATGGAGTAAAACAATCGAATGAATATGGTCCAAACACTCCAGTAAACACATCACTCAATGAGACTTTTAACATTTTATTTAATCTCAATTTGTTCTTGAACAAGCTCATGCATCTACTTTGGGTTGTAATGGACATATCAAGCAAAAAGCCAGACATAGGTTGTCAGAATTTCACCTTGTACAGAATTTCGGATGCACCGAATAAGTTGAAGGAAGAGTTACAAAAGAAGAAAATCGAAATCTTGGTTTCGGGTCGGTTATCTGCCAAAATCACACGGAAAATGTTGGGAACAAATTAGGCATTATGAAGAAAAAGAGCAAAGCGAGACTTACGGTAGAGTTGAAGCTACAAAATGCGATGTTGTGTATGATTGTCTGCATTATCATCCAGAAGAATCTTTGACTCGATTAGATGTTTCTTCGAGTCAGAGAGAGAGAGAGAGAGAGAGAGAGAGAGAGAGAGAGTCGGAGGAAGAAGCAGAGGACTAAAGGATAACTCGTGGTTCGATGATTCTTGGACCGGCCGGTCTGATTTACGGTTTAGTTTCGATTTGATTTTGGTTTTCACTGGTCAGAAACTAAAATCAAATTATTTGTAATTGGATTTGCGGCAGCATTTTAGGTTTCCGACACTGTCATCTGCACTTCAGGTAATATAACAGTTTTTTTAGTATGCAAATGCCACCACCGAGTCAAATGAATAACCAAACTCATAACTAGTTCTCGGCGTTCGGATATTCGATCGGGTTCGGTTCTGATCCATTTGGGTTTTCGGATTTTCGGGTTTAAAATTTATTATCCATTCAGGTATTTTAGAATTTTGGTTCGGTTTGGATCCATTCGGATTTGCTCGGTTTCGGATACCCGAAAAATCATAAAAATAAAATAAAAATTGGTTAAATTTAAATAAAATTGGTTAAATTTAAATAAAATTTGGACAAAACTTAACAAATATAACTAAAAACTTCGTCTATTTTGATTATTTTGGTCTCTCAATCATTTTGATATAAAAATAACTCATATCTCCGGATTTATAATTGTAATTTTGGTTATCAAATCTAAATATAATTAATATTTTGTGTATATAATTGTATTTTGAATATCCATTCGGTTCGGATTCGGTTTTTTGGATATAAGAATCTAGGATCCATTCGGGTATTTTATCGGTTTTGATTCGAATTCGGTTCCTCTTTTTCAGATCGGTTTCGATTAATTTTTTCGGATCCGAATATTATAACCAGGGCTACTCATAACAAGGAAGCTATACATGAGATTGAGAAGATATTACTACATATATTACCCTTACCCTGTTAACAAAACATATACACAAGAGACATACAAAATGAGATTGCCATTGTTTTATCCAAAGTCCTCACTGACTACCAAAAATAAAAAATAAAAACAAAACCTCCTAAATCTTATTTTAATGGTCTCACAACACCATACAGAAGAAATATCCAAATGATAATGAGACGCAACGCTACAAACGCACCGCCGCGAAACCCTGCAAAATACATGTTGAAAACGCACGTCTTTTGAGTTCTGTTGCTCTTAGCTTTGTTGATTTTACTTATATATATATGTTTACTAGAGATTAGATTGCAAGGAAACTAGGCTTACCGTGATTTTTAAGAGTCTGAGATGTTGGCAAGGCAGGTAATGACATCTCTGCAAGATTTAAAGTAAATTGAATAAGAAAAACAAAACTCTTTTTGCAATCTGAAGTCAAGAAGAATAGGTAAAGAGAAATGTTTACCAGGAGCACAGAGAGACAAAGAAGACATTGACGATGAAGATGGCCATGGCGCAGCTATGTTATCCGTCAAATCACATGTAAAACTGTACCCTGTTGTGTTGTCAAATATCAAGTCTGCCGGAAAGCTTCTGAGAAGACAACCTATATGAATATGAAGAATGAAGAAGATCATTACACATTTTAACTCTACGCGGGGCGAAACAATGAACTTTGGATGATGAGATGAACTGATACAAACCTTGTTGCATTCCATATGCTGCTTATCGCCCAAAGGCATACCCAGGAAACAGAAAAAAGAGAGATAATGTCAAGGAGAGGCAACGACAATACACTAATTCGGAGGTTCTTTTTGGAGTCTAGAACACAACAATTACCTTGGACACTGAAATCTTTGAGATCGACATCACAAAGCTCATAGATATTTGTCATGACACCACCTTTCCGTAACATAGAACCGATGACTGTTGCACAGACTATGGCTTGCTTGTTTGTTATTAGCATTTGGTTTTGTATCCCAGAAATGTATGCATTCAACGAGCTACAGCAAGAAGGGCTTGGAGCAGCCACATTACGGCAAGCCTTGATCACTTCTGTTGGCTGCTTAAATTCCAAGGGGCAAGCTGTAACCACATTGTCAAGTCAAAATCATTTCCAAGACTATACAGAGGAGAAAGACGAGGAAGGTAATATGATACAGTTCGGTACCTTTGTTAACTTTGCAGGACGATAATATTCGAAATGCTTCGTTTGCTTTTTTTGGTGGGAGCTTCCTGGAAAGATATGAAAACACCACATTTTTGCAGTCATTAATTGCATTGACGTTATTTGATCCTCCTAAAGGGATCTTATCACCAACTGTCATTTGGTGTCCCGAGACAATAAGCGCAGCTTCCATAATAGCAGCTTGGCAAATTGGCCTGCAGCACTCCTTAAGAGGATCAACGGTGCAGCAGGCATCCAGTAACTTGCTACTGTTAACAACTTTCTCGAACGTTGTGACATCTTGTACTGGACAAGAACCTCCAGTTAGATTTGACGACGTTACGGAGCAAAGTGCAGGTATTGTCATGTTGGCTCTTCTGCTGACCAAGATACTAACGATATCTGAAAAACAATCTGTAGCAACTGCATCAGGCAGAACCAACTTATCTGACTTCACGTTATGCTGGCCTTGGAAAATATGAAGTAAGCTAACAAACTGTGGACAGCATATCACATTCCCAACAAGAGCAGCGAACGGTTGGGAACAATCAGACGCAGCTGTATCGATGACACTTGAAATTGCTTGAAAGTCTGCAGGACATTTCCCAGTTAACTTGGGTTCATATGTATCAGGGAAAGTAGGGTACATTGGTGGTGTCCAAGGTAGAGCAGGGGAGGCATATTTGGGGATGACCGACGGCGATACTTGAATGGGACCGGATACTCCAATACCAGGCGGATTTGCCAACTCAGAGGTTGTTGATCTGCTACTGTGCTCATTAACCTTATAATGTGCAGCTACATCTTGGAAGCTCGATAACCAGATAATAAATAACAAGAAGCGATGAACCAAACAGCCTGATAAGAGAAGCAAGTCACCGATTAGCACACAACTACATCTATGTATGCATACCAGGAAATCAATCACAAAACCACGTAATGGCAATGATAGAGTTGAAATCTAGTTGGAGAAATTTGTGTTATTGCTTGGGGAAAACATTACCAACATAAAACTGTCACACTCGTTCCAACAAGTAAACAAAAAAAACTCAAAATCAAAATCATTGCAGTGAACCCAAAAAACAGAATCTGAAACTAGTCTCATGATTCTTGTTAGCCAGAGAAAAACAAAAACTGGTTTTGTATCCACGACACAAACTAGAGTTAAAACTGACCATGAAAAGAAAAAACGGAAACTAAACTCACCCTTAAGCCAACAAATAGTCTCTAAAGCTAACTTGCCCCGGGGCATTACTTAGTTTCATCAAAGGCACAATACAACCACCTTCAGAAGAAAGAATAAACCCATACAAAATAAAAAAGTTAGTAACTTTCAACGAACCCATGCGAGGCAAAATACGCAACAGCTTGTCTTATAATAGACATCTACAAGGATGAGTAGATGCAGAAAAGGAAGTTGGATGGTTTAGTGAATCTTGTGCCTTATTTATGAGCTCTATTTTCTTTGCCAACCACATCACTCTATGCCTCTTATCATGAAAATTTAAAGTATTCCTTCAACTAATTCATACTTGACATAAAGAATTCAAGCCCCCATATTTTTGGCATCTAACAACCATATATGCTTTTGTATTTCAACAGCATAGATAGATCCTCTTAGCTTTTCGGATCCACCATAAACACGAAAAAAGTTACAATTTCAGAAAAAGCAGAATCAACACCCAAATCCTTCTAAATGCCAAATTCTCCTAAGTTTTTTTTTTTACTAAGCTCCAAAGTAAAAAGAAAAAAAAGAAAAAACGAAAGGACAGAGAGACTACGATTTAGACAGACATTTATGTAGTGAACCCATCAAAATTTCTCGAATTGGAAGTGATTTCAATATCCCTTTCAATCCGTAATACGAGAAAGGGATTATCTAGAAGAAGAAGAAGAAGAAACAAGTGACGGTACCTGCAAATTTCACCATCCCCGAAAATCAAACCATTTTTTTTCGAGCAAAAAGGTGTGAGCTTTTCCCCGTAGAAATTGAAACCCTTCTTCTTCCGAGAGAAAAAAAATCGATTAAGGTGATGAGGAACGTTAGCACAAGACTGAGAGATGAATGAACCACACAAAAGGGAAAGCAAAAGAACTTTGAGAGTTCCTTCTTACTTTACCTCTCTCTCTCTCAATGTGTTTTTTTTTTTTTAGTTTTACTGTAATTAGGCATGGGCTTAAAAAATGATGACTCATCATCATCAAATCCATCATAATCTTTTTTACTTTTCCTGATTTTGTTTCTTTTGTATGACAAAATTTAGGGTATACGATCTATTTCTCCACGAAGTATGGTTATATATTTCTAGATCTCCACCGAACTATGATCTTTGTATAACCCACAAAATGAAAGTTAAAGATCTAAATCCTCCGAAAACAAAGTTGTAGGTTTAAATCCTCACAAATGTCGGTTTTAATGGTTTTTGATTTAAACCAGATACCAAACCACTAAACCACAAAACTAAACCGAAAAACCTGATTCCTTAAAACCCGATCCGTATATCCGCCCAAAACATCCAAATATATATATTTTTAATTATAATAATATTTTAAAACAAAAAAAATCAGAAAAAAACAAAAAACAAAATTTTCTTAATATCATTCGTTGTTTCCTTCGTTGATCAAATTGAGATTTTGATTTTGATTGACTTAAAATTGTCGAAATCGAATTGAAGTGGTTACCTGAATTCTCTCCTCCACTTGATCTCTCCTCCACTTGATCCTCTCGGTGCAGGCGGTGGTCTCGACGCCGATGATGACAAAACCGCAAAGGAGGTGGCGAAGGACCCTTCTTAGGCGGAGGAGGAGGAGACGCTGCTGCACTCTGTTTCACCGGAATCGGCGACGGTGGAGGCGATGCTGCACTCGGAATCGAAGATGGCGGCGATGGTGGAGACTATACCGCCCAATATCTTTTTTCTTCATCTTCCTCACTCGACTCTCCTTCTCCCTTCTCTCTTCTCTCTTCCCTCTTCCTCTCGTATTTGATTTTGGCCAATAAGCTCGAAGAGGTCAAATTTGTATAAAACCCAATTAGAGTCTTTTGTATAAAACCCAATTAGTTAAAGTTAAGACTCGTTCATTAGCAAAGCTCGAAGATGTTCAATTTCTGGGTTTTATTTCATCATCATATATTCTTAAAACCAAAATATAAATTCCAGTGATGGATTGATACTAAGTGAGTTTCTCTAAATTCAGATTCCTTTTTCCCATATGGATTCTGTGGGCTGAGTCTTAGATCGGGGATCAAAATTTCGACATCGCTTGTCGAGTGAAGAAGACGAAGAAAACAATTGGGAAGAACAGGCGGATCGGTTTTTTTTATCGGGTCAGGTTTTTTGGATCGGGTCGGGTCGTAATCGGTTAAGAGTCGGGTTTAAGATGGTTAACAACGATTACCAAACAGTAAACCATCTTAAACCGATTTCTATGGGGATTTAAGGCTTGAACTTTTTTTCTGTGGAGATTTAAGCCTCGAACTTTTTTTTGGGGGATTTAGATCTTTAACTTTTATTTTATGTGGAGATATACAGAGGTCATAGTTCGGTGGGAATTTGGAGGGATATGGATATAGATCGTGGAGAAATAGATCGTCTACCCAAAAATTTACAAAAAATAGTGACAAGTTTCAATAACGGAGGAAAATTATTAATAATTTACTAGAAAACACTATTCCTTGTCAATGTATATAAATCAATTATCAATTATCCCACAGAGTTGATGATATAAGATGCAGATAATCGTCCAAAATTTGATTGATGTTGACTTTAAAGATGTATTATTATGATGCTTACGAATCCAAGGCAAGAGACCATCATATGTTTAAGTAGATTCGTTGAAAACGTTGCTTATGTCCTTATTATGTGTTTGAAGTTTGAGGTTGATTAATCATAATAATATTATACATTATCTCTATGTTTACAGAAAGCAACTGTCACTCACCCACCTGAAAAAGGAAGAAATTTACATAAATTAATATATATAAAAAGGTTACCGAGACAGCCAAATTAATGAAAGCTACAAATATTACAAACGCACAAACTGGTGAGAGATTCAACAAGTCACGCGTGCAACCATACTTAAAAAACTAGTAACAATTAACAAGAAAATAAAACCAAATCTGATTTATGTCACAAGAAGAACATAATATATATATATATAACCAAGGAAAAAACAGCATCATCATCATCCAGGAAAAGTCCTTGTTCAGCTAGCCAAATGGTTTGGGGAATTGTTGAACATACTGTGCCACATGTAAGCTCTTGACAAAACCATTTCGAGCTCTTGGTCCGTCCATGTATGTGTCGGAAGGTGTTGCAGGAACATTACCATCTCTTGAAAGTCCAGCTTCTTCAACTCATCCGACCACTGCATTGTTCATGACGCAACTTGTATTCGATTTTTCTCATGGTAAAAAAAAAAGAAAAGAAACAGTTACAAAAACTGAACTTGAAGACTCTTTGAATGTTTCTTACTGTTAAGAGGAAGCTAGCATATATATACACTAGGAAGTCTGGCAATGCATCTCCTTCAGCAAGATAAGTGTCCCATAGGCGGTTGATGAGATTGAAAGGAATCTACAAAACACAAAGCTTTTGTTAGTTTCCTATAAAAAATACTGAAATCAAACTAAGCCTCGTCTGAGAAACCGTTTTGGGATATATATTAGTAGGAGTTAAAAATGGCGTTTAACCTCACGTATCAGAAGACAGTTATACCACCGGAAAGCAAATTGAAGAAACTCCAGTCCTTGCTCCTCCATGTGTCTTGAAACAGGTTCTAGTACAATTGAGACAATGTTAACTCTATATCTTCAACAATATATCAGGCCTAAATTGTAAGATATGTGGGTATTTATGAATATATGCACTAGCAAATGCATCAAGCGTCAAGACAAGCCAATTAGCAGAAACTCATCAAAAGATGACATTACCGTAGCTAAGCGGAAGCCTGATTATGCCACACCAAACTCAACACAAGTACACAACCATTGTTTAAGACATGAACTTCAGATTTCCGAGAAATGCAGAAAACGTAAATTAAGGACTTCATGGTAAACAAAATAGGACCCAATACAGTTACCATGATTTTGTAGAGTGTTCATTTGCATATCATACGTTGTTATGCTTAATCACCAAAGACACATCCAATTATAAGATCTAGCAAAAGCAGGAACTTACCATCAATACGCCTGACCAATTCCTTTAGCTTAAACACAAGTCTCTGAATTCCAGGTTGAGCAAACGTGTAATGATCTTGCATACCATCAAGTAGCTTTGTTAAGCACCAGTAGCAATCTGCTTCTACATCTGTGACTTTTTCAGCAGATAGATCGGACATTGACCAACTGTCTACACCGCCTTCTAGATATTCTGACAAGAATATAACAAGAAAGGGAGTGACCAGATCATTTATTCCCTGAACATATCCGCTCGCTGGATGCCTAATGGCCCTACAAACTCAGCAAATTAAATTTTTAGAGTTAGCTTTCAACATAACTTTCCAACTGATTGTTAAGTTGACTGAAGAACACCTATTATCACAGCCTGCATTCTATAACTCACCACGTGTAAAGAATACGCTCCAATGATTTCTGCACCTGGGCTTGCTGAAAGAAACTGACGTCTGGTACAGTCCTTGGACAGTCAACAGCAATCTGAGAAAGAATACAGTTGCTAAGAGAGTTTACCAACTTTTGAAGATTATGTTAGAGAAGTCCTGAGACTACGAGGAAAAACCTGGCGAAGCATATTGATCTCGTCATCAGAACGTTCAGAATCTGGAAGGTCATAAAATTGGCCTACAGATTCAAGATATTCAAGACGTTTTCTTCTCAGAACAGCCTCCCTTCTATCTGAATTAGGTGGTGCATATCCCTGTTGTCAGTTTATATTTAAATTCATATGGTAAAACCAAACCAAAAAGCAAAATTGTTGCCACTAAGAATGCTAATGGGAAGAGCTAATAACATAAATTATCTGAGCTAAGCAGATATATACAGAATATATTATGATGATCAGTATCGTAACTGAAATTGTTAAAAGAAAAAAGTAACAAGATATTTGTACCATAATAAAAGGAGAGTGTACATAAAGAGGATAAACGGATTAAAAGTCAAAATGATCAGAAGTTTAACATTTACTATGCTTAAATATGAAGTCCTAGAGCGTACCAAGAGAAGCCGCCAGACATCAGGTCGCATATAATGTGGCACACCATTCCACGCTAGCTCACGCAGTTTCTCTGCAGGTAAGAAGAGGAAATTAACGAAGGCATATCATATTAACCAGTTTACAGAAGATATAAGAAGATAAAAATGAGCTCTTTCATTGAACACAAGGCCATGTCTGGCAAGTGAAAACTCATACCTTGACAAAATCTATCATTCACATAGGATTCACTACCAAAACAGATTCCGGGAAACCGAGAATAGTAAACAAAACACTACATCAAAAGGCAAAGTAGAGTACCTAAAATGACAGTTGTTTCTGAAAGGACTTTGTTGAACTTCATAACTCTTGCAGAGTCACTTGATCTAACACCTATCTTCAAGTTTTGGACTTCTTTCGCGATCCTTTCACCGCTGCTGGAGTTTGATCGAAGCTTACTAGCATATGTATTATCATGTTTCTTGCTTGAATTGTGATCTTCGACCTGCATAAGCTCTCATATTTTTATTTTATTTTACTCCCTTCATACAGGAAGAAGAAGAGAAAAGCTCAAGTCATTTACACAACTATACCTCGACGGGATTCTCCAAACGCTCATTTCTTCCGGCGTCATTCTCCGACAAGCTCCGGTGATAAGTTGGCGACATGGGTTCTTGAGGAGGATCCGGTCTCCTAGTCAGCAATACCTTTCCAGGAATACTCCTACCTTTAAGAAACCTAAAGCAAAAAACAACCATTTCGAAATGATTCCTGACGAATTTAGAGATTCAAAGTAGCATAACAAAGTTACAGATCTAAAGACATGGATAGCAACACATTGAAATCAGAAGAAGAAACAAAAAATGCAAGATCCGGTAGGAGAAAACATGAAAGTAGATTGATTGATTGATTACCCCTGGACGTTCTTGAGAGTCTGATTGAATCTGGAATCGTCGCGCTTCTGTTGCTCGTCTTCTCTCCGGTCCATGTTTTCTGAGTTCTGATTCCGACGTTCAGCAGCAACACAGAAGTGAACCCGGATGGTGATAGTTTTGATTGAGAAATGGGAGAATTTGGATTCGATTGCTTTCCATCGATTTCAAGGTCTAAAGGCAAAAAGCGATTGTGGACAAAAGCTGATTAAACACCATTTCAGCCAATGAATTTATTTGATATGGTTTGGGCATTAAAACAAGTTTTATTGGTTATTTTCTAGGAAAATCATTTTACGAGTCAATTACAAAAAAGTATGAAAACATCACACATATGATTTGTGACTTGGGAGCACATGAATGTTTATCAGTTGGTTGACAAAGTATTAGATGTTTCCTTTCATAAGTTAAGAACAAGTCAGTCTCAGATAGATCACATGAATCTCCTTTGCAAAAAAGGAGAATGGCTTCTGATTCATATTTAGTCACCACCTAAATCAATAGGCAACGAGATGGGTCTCTCTGCGTCCATGCGCTCGATCACCCTTCTAGCTTCTTCTTCTGTAGCTGGAACCACATTCCGTTGCTGTGGCTGACAGATCAATGAGTTTTCATGGGAAGTATCCTTAATTAGGATGCTGTCCTGGTCTGCAAGAGCTTGCATGTCAAGGAATACTCGTCCTTCTGCTAATAACTCATTTAGCCTCTCTAAGTCCTTCAACTTCTCATGCTCCTCTTTACTTTCTGCTCTCTTTTGTTTTCGTAGTTTGTTCCTCTCTTCTGCTTCTTTCCATAGCAATTTTTCATGTTCAGTTTCTGGCAAGACCGGGTTAATTGGAGTTGACTTGCCTGTCTTGGCATCTCGAGCCACGAATGTAAAGTTTGCTTCAAGAGCAACCGACTCAGAGGTGTGGTTGGCATCTGTAAAATCTTGCTGTTAGAAAGATTCAGCAAACAGGCTCATTCAATGTGATGAGAATGATAATTGGTGGGCATTATTAAAGCTTGAAAGGGGGAAAAAAACATCACTCAACAAGAGAAGTCGATTTCATTGCGTGAATACAGAGATATCACTGAATTTAAAAGGTACCATGAACGTTATATTTTGTTCCAATGATAATAGTAAGCTGTCCACTAGAAAGATAGATATAGTTCAAATTCAACAAGAATCTTACAACTAGCATTTGCTTCAACTATGTGCCTTTTTTACCACCTAATTTACCAGTTCCAGCATGAAACCCAACATAACCAATGTAATTTCGAATTCAATCAGATCTTTTACTTACTTTGCTAGCAAAATCTATATATCAGTAAAAGCCATTTGAGAGAGGGAGAAGTTTTGAGGAACCTGGGGAAGAAGATTGTCAAGTAGAGAGAAACTGATACCTTGACTTTGTATTACATGTAACTGCATCTCCATGGATGATCTTCCGACCCATGTAACAGCGCCTACAATACTGAGGTCAGCATCCACACGAATGGTTCTTTTCATGATAATCCTATCCACAGAAGCAGTCACCAAAATCATTGATCTCGCACTGCCATCACCGCTGCTGCAATGCTGTTGAGAGAAAAAAACAAAAAAAAAAGCATACAAAGTCCAATTTCCCAGTTACTCAGGCTCATCACTAACTTATCCTTTCACAATCCATAACTCATCACATTAAGCCAGAAACTATCAAAGCTAATATTCAGCAGGTGGATAGGCGTTCAATCCAAAATCAATGATCTTATGCGAAGTTAGATGTGATTCTCGAGCTACGAAATGATCAGAGTAAGAACCTTGAAGGAGATAGTTCCGGCAAGAGCGTCAAGTCACTATCTCCGGTAGGGTTTTCGAACATATTGCGTCTGGCTTCCCAAAGCGCATTGGTCACCGGGGAATGATACATTCCAGGCCACAAGCTGATTGGTTTCCGCATGGAAGATCCTGCATCGATCGGATTTTCATCTGGAGGCACCACCGTGGAATTCCACACCTTCTGAGAATCGCACGACCTCGAAGCCGGAATCCAAAATCCGGCACCAGGTTTCCCGGTGACGATCTCATGGATCTACGATGATGATAGGTGCAAAGGATTTCGTGAAGGTAGGATTTTCGTTTTTAACCGATCGAATTACTCACTCGCTTTTTTGTTCTCCGTTTTCAACTTTTCATCATGTGTTTTTTTCATCTTTCCACTCACACTTTCTCTTTGTGTTAAAAGCTAATATTGAAAAGGAAATAACACAAGAAAAGAGATATACACATTTGAGTCATTTTTTTCATCAACATTGTGTTTTGAGTTTTGACCAATCAATAGACAAATTAAATAAAAATTTGTTAGCTTGTTTTGCTGAAAATAGCATAAAAGTTGGGTAGATATACAAAGCAATTTTTACAATACTCATGAGAAATTTTTTTTAAGGAAAATATATTCTAATCCATTTTTTCCCTGTTGTTTACTTTTATTTGTTTCAACACTTTTTGCTTATCTAAATTTCACATTTTCCTCTGATTTATATACTAGAAAGAGCCATTGAATTATTTATGCAAATTATATTTCCATTTTTAGCTTCTAACACTCTAAAATAAAGTTTGAAAATCTAAGATGTTCCTACCGATCATGATTCTGACTGCCTTTGTTATTTCGATCGATACAGGAATAAATATTATTTTTTTTATGGTGCTTTTTAAGGCAAAGATGCACACAGTTTGTGGTTGTTTTTATATTTTTCTTCACTTGAGTCCTTTTCAAAACCTTGCTGAAACTAAGTAGAAGAATGTTGAAGTTTGATTAGTTGAACCTCATAAGCCTAATTTATTTTGGTTTTGCTTGCTCATTGTAAATTGAGTCTCACTTCTTCTTTCCTCATAATACCAACAACTTAAGATTTGACAAGATTTTGAGGCAAGCTAGTAGTAGTTTTCAAACCTCATAATGGCCAGACGGTCCATTCAACCACACTTATGAACCCTGGATTCTTATCAAAATGCCATTATTGGCTTTAGTAAGGTTTTGGAACTTCACGAAATAATTACGAGAGTAAAATATGTAGCTTACAACAAATTAATTGTATGAAACACCACAACGTTACAGTCAATATATTTGTATTTTGCGCCTCCATGCAACAATATCATATTTTAATGTACTCACAACTTTTTTACTCGGGAAAAGAACTACATTTTGACGTCTAAGAGCTTGCTTGAAGAATAGGTCTATGTGATCTTGTTTCTGTGAACAAATCGATTTCTACAATGGAATAATTTTTTTTATAAAAAAGACCTAAAGTTAGAGATTTATCAATCGGTAATGTTGCTCCAATACCTAACCACAGGGCCACCACGGTTCTTATGTGTTTCCACGCCCCTTTAAGACCCCAAAGATAGGGGATGAATAGTTTTTTTTTGTTTAAATGCTGATAGTATAATCAAAAATTTCTCAAAATACTCGAGAGGTTTTTTAGAACATTTCCAGAGTATAATTGTGATTGTGATTTGTGTGAGTGCAGGCACATCATCAATTTTCACTAATAGCGCTTCTCAAATAGTATAAAGGACTAGGATTTAATCCGCGCTAATTATAGCGCGGAGTAATTTTTTTTAAAGAAATTATTTTCAAATTTAAGAAAATTGATTTTATCTGAATTTTACAATATAGTTAACTAATTATTATAGACAAAGTTGTTAATTTGTAATAATTTGTGTATTTAACCCGTTTTGCATTAAACTAAAATATTATTCGGGCTAACCTGCAAAAACTTATAATCTTAAAAACATAACTCTAATATGCACCATTAAATGACTCTAGTTTTGTGGTTAGTTTACGAACTCTTTAAAAAAATAGTTTTCTTGTGTCTAATTTTTTTATAAAATTAGTAAAACATTTTTTAACTTTTGTTTTGATATATATTCAAATAAAATATAATAAATTATAGTAAAAAATATAGCAAGATTTTGAATAGATTTTAAAATGATAATTTCTTAATTGATTATTAATTTAAAATATATAGTATTAAAAATAATTAAGAAATTAAATAATAAATAACAATTTTAAATGCAAAATATATATTTTCCATATTATAATCAATAATTTTAAAAGAATATTATATCCTTTCCTATTTCAATTATTCTTTTTTATTTGTAATGTCATTTCATATAATAACTTACAAAACAAAGTTTATTTTTAAAAATGTCTTCTTAAATAATATTATAGAGATATTCTAAAAATTAAGAATTAAACCTTATTTTAATGTAATTTATAATTTATAGTTTAGTATTATACTGATATGATGAAAACCTTCTAGCATTACAATTTATACATTATTTTCTCTTAACTCATTTTTATATAAGATTAGGTTGCATATCTGGATTTTGGTTTTTTTTGTGGGGCAAGCATATCTGGAATTTAAAATTTGAATACTCATCAGATAATTAAAATTAAAATTATTTTTGTCCTTTAAAGTTTTAAATAATGAAAACAAAAGAGATCAAAGAAAAAAGAGTGATTGGGCTCAATTATAGGGAAAAATGAATAGAAAAAACATTAACTTGAAAGGAGAAAAGTCGGCTTTCCTTTTGGTTTGGTGACTTTTATATATCCTTCCCCGCGTTTACCCATCTGTCTCTCTCTTTCTCTCTGTCTTCATCAAGCAAAGCTCCTCCTTCTCCACTCACTCTCTCTCTCTCTCTCATCTACATAGAGACAGAGGAGACAATCATACGCAGCAAAGAGATCTCAGCTTAAGCACGTTTTGGGAAAAGCGAGATTTGACCCGTAAAGAATCTTCCTTTTTCTTTTTCTGTGTGTTTTGGATTTGGATCAATTCTCTCGATTTTCTACTTTTTAAGGCTTCCTCCAGTTGACCCATCTTTGCTTTCCTTACTCTGATTCGATTTCGTTTCTGTCCCCGTTTGAATATCTTCGTTTCGGACGCTCTTCTCAGTTTATCAAGTTTTTGATTTGAGCTTAAATTCGTCGAGTAGATTTCTCCTCTGGTCTGATTTGAAATTTTTTCCTGCTAATTTGTGATCTTTGATTTGCTTTTTTTCTTCTTCTTTCTCAATTTCGCTAAGTAGTTGACTATTGCCGACCTTATCTGTCGGTAAACTTTTGTCCCTTTCTGATTGTAATCTGTCAGCTGGATTTCTCATTCTATTAAGTAATGTTCGCCTAATCGAATGAGGATTTGTTGATTGAGGATTGCATTTTCTTTTATGAATCTAGAGTTACCTACACATTGTTCCAAAAAGCTGTAGCCTTGTTAAAATTGCAATCTTGATGCGATTCAGATTCCAGTTTCTGGTATGCCTGGTTTTGGCTTAAAATTAGTTCTGTAAAGACCAACTACATTTTAAAAATTCTACATAGCTGTTACGGTGATATGTTAGATTGTTCCAATGTTGGAGGGATTGAGGTGAAGCATTAACTTGAGGATGAAGTAGTGCCCTTTGAAATCGTAACGTTATTTTACATTATATTTCGAGTAATGCCTCCACAATAGCAGCAACAGCTGTATTTCTTAGAACTTTGTCCTAATTATACCGGGATTGGTCTAGATATTGCTGTTAGAAATCTATATGGTCACGGTTTCTTTTATGCATCCATAATCAGTTGGTTTGAACGGTTTCAGGAACTAAAAGCTGTGAGGGTCTGTATTTGAAGAAGATAACAAGGATGCGTAGGTGGATCTGTTGTGGGCGTAAAACAGGAGATTCAGATTTATCAAATAATGAGGATCATCTCAAAACTCAATGGCAGCAATCTGATGGTATGTTGCAGACAAGATTTTTCCCTTAACTTACTGAAATTTCCTCTCTATGTATGGTTGTGATTCGTGATCTGTTGGGAATAGATTCTAGTGCTATTGTTTGCGTATTAGAGGCTTCAGCTTTCAGTCTCTGTATAATTAGTATCATATTTGCCCACATAAGGATTAGGAGTTGACTGTTTTGAAGGAGGGAACTTGAAACATTTGACGAATATCTTTGTATGTTTCTAATAGAACTATGTTTTTTTTTTCTTGTCACACACATGTAGCAAATCATAAGAATCCAAAACCACAAGCTGTTGCAAAACCTGAGGCGCAGAAGGAAGCTCTTCCCATTGAGGCTCCTCCCTTGTCTGTGGATGAGGTTAAAGAAAAGACTGACAATTTTGGATCAAAGTCGCTGATTGGTGAGGGATCTTATGGAAGGGTATATTATGCAACTCTAAATGATGGGAAAGCAGTTGCTTTGAAGAAACTCGATGTTGCCCCTGAAGCTGAAACAAACGCCGAGTTCTTGAGTCAGGTTATAATTTTGCTTCAATCCCCCTTTCCTTCTTTGTCTTCACGAAACTTGTTTTTACATCCTCTTGCTTGCTTCTGCTCAGGTCTCCATGGTTTCAAGACTGAAGCATGATAATCTCATTCAACTGGTCGGTTATTGTGTTGATGAAAACCTTCGTGTTCTTGCTTATGAGTTTGCAACAATGGGGTCACTGCACGACGTTCTACATGGTATGATGAATTTCCCCACCCATTCTTATTAAAAAAAACTTTCTTGGTTGGGAAAAAAATACATGAATTAGAATTGATTTCTCCATGGTTACTATTATTATAGGTAGGAAGGGAGTTCAAGGTGCACAGCCAGGTCCAACACTTGACTGGATAACGAGGGTGAAAATAGCCGTTGAGGCAGCTAGGGGTTTAGAATACCTTCATGAGAAGGTTCAGCCTGCTGTAATACATAGAGACATAAGATCTAGCAATGTGCTTCTTTTTGAAGACTATCAAGCAAAAGTTGCTGATTTTAATCTCTCAAATCAAGCTCCTGATAATGCTGCTCGTCTTCACTCTACAAGAGTCTTGGGCACCTTTGGATATCATGCTCCAGAGTAATGTTCCTTAAAACCTTAAAGATTTGTTGCATCTTAGTATGTAATGTAAGTATGAACGAGGCAGCTAAGACGCGTCTCTTCCCATTTGCAGATATGCTATGACTGGACAGTTGACGCAGAAGAGTGACGTGTATAGCTTTGGGGTTGTACTTCTAGAGCTTTTGACTGGTAGGAAACCTGTGGATCATACAATGCCACGTGGCCAACAAAGTCTTGTAACCTGGGTATGTTTATTATCTGCTTCCTGTGTAAATCTGTATCCTGCTGTGTTTTTAACCTCCTGTCTTAGTATTTGGAATGTTCTCTTTATTGTTCAGGCTACACCAAGACTCAGTGAAGATAAAGTGAAGCAGTGTGTTGATCCAAAGCTAAAAGGAGAATATCCTCCTAGATCAGTAGCTAAGGTACTACATTCATTCGAATATCTGAGATTTGGGAAAATAACTCAGAAATTACATCTCATGGCCTTTTTAATCGCAAAGTTTCATCTGAAATTTATATGGATCTGTAATTTGGTAACGCAGCTAGCAGCGGTGGCAGCATTGTGTGTGCAATACGAATCTGAGTTTAGACCGAATATGAGTATAGTTGTGAAAGCTTTGCAGCCACTTCTCAAACCTCCAGCGCCATCGCCAGCACCTGAATCCTGAGTTTGCGCTCTTTTTAGACACCACCCGGGCATCTTATTCGTCCAACAGAGTTGGATTCTTTGTTCATACAGAATTAATGAGAATTTTTCTCTGATTTGGGGAATAAGAAACAAGAAGTATAAGATCATATTTATGTTTTTTTTAGGGGATGGAATTATTAGTTGGCATTTTGGTGTGAAATGAGGATACTTAATATTTTGCATTTGTTTTGTGTGTAATGGAATTTGGAAACATGCTTTTTGCTTTGCTTGGCTTGGAGAAAAGATGTATTGCATTTGATGTTCTTTTATTTTTCCTTATAGATTTGGTATTATTTGAATATTTGGTCTGACTATATTGACAACTCTTTTCAGGGTATTCTGATTAATTAATTGTAGCAGCAACGAGGAGAAACTTGGTTACATAAACAAATTACATAATCAGTCATTATATGATTTTGGTGCAACTGGAGAGAGAGAGAGAGATATATTCGATTCACTCAGGCATGCAAAAAAAAAAAAAACTTTTTACTAAAACCATTACTGACAAGCTTAAGAGTTGGAAGAATAGTCCTACACTATACACAACAGTGAAAAAAGAGGAATCAAAAAGATAGAGGATTTGGTTTATATGTTTCTTGAACCAAAAAGATAGAGGATTTGATTTATATGTTTCTTGAACCAGGACTCAAATGTACACCATTTTAAAAATCACTAGAAGAAATTAAACCCAAAAAAAAAAAACACTAGAAGAAATAGAAAAGATGCCTAAAAAAAAAAAAAAGAAGATTATGTGGGGGTTATTGGTTCTTGCATTTTAATGGATTTCTCAGATTTAGAAATCCTAATGAATCCATTGATTTTAAAATCAGAGAAGTGGATTTCAAAGTTAAAAAATTGGATTTCAAAATCAAATAAATGGATTATTGTAAATCAACCAAATAGATTTACAAGAATTTTAGTATTATAAGAAAATAAAAAAAACAAACCAACAAAAAAATTCAGTTCTTTTTCTTTCACTAATCATCTAGTATATAGAATCTATCCACATATTTGTTGTAATTATTGCTCTTAAAATTTCTTCATCATTGTTATTAACTTCTTCAAGATCTTCTTTTTCTTCTTCATCAGAATTTGTTTCTTTAGGAAAACTATTTATTTTAAGTTTAGCGATCGTGCAGAACAATCACAATCTTTGTTTGTACATTAGCAGTCACTGATTACATGAAACCTGAGAGGTCTCACAGGCAGTTTTTTGAACCTCCACTTAGAAACTAACTAGCCTCGTATCCAACATGTAGTATATGTTACATATCCACTTAGAAACTAGCCTTGTAACATGTAGTAGCTTAATGTTACGTGTAGTTATTTCTTGTCTCTTCTTCTACACATTAATTGATAAGTGTCTTTCTATTTTTAATTCTACGTAGTAGTTTTATCTTGAAAAAAAAAACACTTGTAAATCCAAATCCAACCAAATAACAAGGTTTCACTCGATATTTGCTCCTTTGTATTTTACTCTTAAAAACACTTGTAAATCCATTCAAATCCAAATTAAAATCAAATCCTTATGAAATTCCTTACTATTGAATAACACTTGATTTTAATATGGATTTTAAAATCATAGAACCAATAACACAAGATTTGAATATGGATTTCAAAATTATAGAACCAATAACACTTGATTTGGTTTGAATATCCAAATTCATTAAAATGCAAGAACCAATAACCCCCTCTATATCTTTGCGTTGATAATAATGTTGCAAAAAAAAAACCGCAAGGAGTCTAATTAAATTGAGATCCCTAAACTCTTGAGGACAGTTTGGCAGCAAGTTTCCAGATTTTATGATTCACATTTTTCTAGGGCTGATATGAATACTGAACATGCTTATGTTCAAATGACATAACATATGCAGCTAAGGAAGCCACACATTCCTATGCTCCAAGGATGGGCCATCGATATTAGCATGCTTTCCTTATATGGTGTAGTGGATATCATTGAAAGGAGTTTCAATCAGTTGGAGGTTCGCTTTCTCAGTTCTCAAGGAGTATATAGATCTCAATCATCGTTCTCGTTCTATGTGGTTTTATGTTCGGGGAAAGACATTCGCTCGAAACCTAGTAAGCATATACGATAAACCCGAATCTCAAAACTCCAAAACTCCTCTGTTTTTTCCTTGCTTGTCATAGGAGAAGGTTCAAGAGGAGAGATCAGAGAATTTGGAAGCTCTTGACGAATGACGACATGTTCCAATTTGATCCAGAAGAGTGTACATGTCGCAGCATGTAAATGGGTTTACAATAGCTTAATCATGCCACTCTACACCGATAAATCATGTCCATAAAGTCTATTCTCTTGTAAAAATTTCCGGTGAAATCACTATTGACATTCAAAGCTGTGACATAATTACCTCGTGTATATGTATATTTTGTTTCTTCCCATTTATGAAATTTTATTAACTGAGTGGAGCTCTCACGGGAGAGACTTTATTGCAATGTAGGTAATTATGTCTCAATGATCGAGTTAATAAAAAATGGACCAAACCCAAAGAAAAGCTATCTTGGTCCAAACTTATAGTGTTCTTAAGAAACAACTTAAAACACAATGGAAAATTCAGTTCCAAAAAAAAAAAAAAAACCACAATGGAAAATTTTATAATAAATATCATGATATTATTATAGAACACTTTAGAGACTAGTAGAAAGATCTAGAAAACAGTAACATAAATGTCTAGATATATAATAGAAAGTTCTAAAGACTAAGATGATGATTTCGACCCCCCCCCCCCCCCCCCCCCCCAAAAAAAAGATAAAGATTTGTAATATATTTGTAATTTTGGAGCCTATGAATAATTCTTCTTTCCCCCATTTGTAATGAAGTAGAAAAAGTAGAATAAAAGAAGAAAGAAGAATGTTTTATAATCATAAGTTCTCTCAAGTGTTTCTTCATTCTTTTCTAAATGTTTTTCCATAATTTAGAGGATTATTCTTTTGGCTCATTTCTTTTGGGTGTTATACGTGATAGTTCGATCCAATAATTTAGTAATATAACTATTAATACGGATTATTTTCCATATTAATTAAAAAAAAAAGATTACATGTTTTTTTTGCGTCAAATGATTACATGTTTAATCAAATGGGCACCATTCAACTTTTATACCGCTCGTTATGCATCATTTATTTCACTGTATCTATTCGCCTGTTCTGCATTAATCGTATTTCTCTCGATTGTTTCGTTTGATCCGTTTGTTCCATATCTTTCAGTTCAGTGTCATCGTTTGGAAATTAATCTTATGGTATTAATCTTTAACTAGTTTTACTGCAAGAGCCAGGAAATAGTAACTAAATCACGCCGCACTTGATGTTTGATAAATATGAAACTAATCACTAACTAAATATTGCAAGAGTTGTGGCGTGATGTAGGTAGCGGCTGTTGGGTTCGGCGTTTGCGGAGTGGCGGTGAGAGATCCGCCTCAGGTACGTTTTCCTCGACTCTAATTCCGTCTATGGTCGCACCTCCTCTTGCTTTTGTGAGAGTATCAGTTTCTAGGCTTGTTTTTCTCGGTTTGGAGAAGTTGTTTCCGATTGTGCGGTTTGATTGAGGTTTCTTCGAGATCGGTTCTGTGTCCCGGTTATCTTGCTTTCGGAGGAGGTAGTAAGGCTTTTGTACATTGAGGTTGCTTGGTTATGCTAGCCGACATCGGGGAAGTATCTTGGTAGAACGAACTAGCGTTTCTAGGCTTGTTAGTTAGTGTATAGTCATGTCTTACTGCCGGATCTGGGTTTGTTAGTTGAGCGTCGAATCTTAGACGTTGAGTACTCTCTTTGTTCGGGCCTCCTCCAACTCCTTAGAGGAAAGACTCTCTTTTCGAGCTACCGGATGAAACAACTTCAGTTCTGCAAGGTGGACGTTTTGCAGTCTTTCCTCTTGTTATTCTCCATCTGAACCTACGCGGTTTCATCTTTTCTTCGGGTTTTTCAAGATCCTTATCGCTACTAGTTGATACATGTTGCTTCAAAGCCTCAATGTCGACTAAGTACCGATTGAATTTGTTTACATGTTTTTTATCATTTTTTTACCATGGGACCAAGATTTTAGGTTGATCAATTTGTAATGCCAAAACATTTCATTTTAATGAATATTTACAATTTAGCAAAAAAAAAAGTAAACCGCAAAAACATTAAATACAAATATTGATACAGTAATAATACTAATACAAATTATGTTTGGAATCATGAATATATATATATATATATACTAGGATTCAACCTGCGCTAGATATATAGCGCGAAATAATTATTTCTTAAAAATTGTTTTGAGATTTATTTTTAAAAAATATCTGACATTTATAATATGTCTAACTAATGATTATATAGAATTCAAAAAAACATATGACATTTATAATATGTCAAACTAATGATTATATAGAATTGTCAACCTACACTAATATATCTACTTAACCCGTTTTGCAATGTACTAAAATATTATTCGGGCTAACCCGTAAAACCCTATAATTTTGAAAACATAACTCTAATATGCATTGCTTAATGACTATGGTTTTTGTGGTCAGTCCACAAACTCTTACAAAATCATTTTTTCGTGTCTAACTTTTTATAAAATTACTAAAATATTTTTCAAACTTTTGTTTTGATATATATTTAAATAAAATATAAAAATCATAGTGAAAAATATTGCAAGATCTCGAATATATTATATTTGAATATGTATGGATTGATTTTTTAATAATATCATAATGATTATGAAACTAAATAGTAAATAATTTCTTTACGAGAAATAAATATTTTTTATATTCTCATCGATAATTTTAAAAGATAAATATACCATTTCCTATTTCAGTTATCTTTTCTTATTTATAATGGCATAATATATGTAATAATTTACAAAATAAAATATATTTCTTAAATGACTTTTTAAATAATAATATAGAGATTTTTAAAAGGAGAACCATACTTCATCAAACATTTTTTTTTTTGATGCCTTTCGGCCCTCGGGAGTAATCCCAAGCCTAAACATGCCCAAACTAATTTCCCGGGTGGGAGTGACACAGCCCACTTATAATGCCCCATTTGGTCAAGTGTTTGTCCTGGTAATTTCGCTCCCGCGGAGAATCGATCCTTGGCCTAAACCAGCAGAACCGACACTCACCGCAAGAATAGAACCACCCGACCACCAACAACATAGTTTACTTCATCAAACATTATTTGGACGTTGACGCAAATTTATTTTTTCCATGCGCTTATATTTTGATTTTGCGTTTACATTATTCAAAAAATGATTAAAAGTATTAATTGTGTTTTTCTTTTAAATACAAAAAAAAAACTAATATGTAGAAAAATCAACTTTATCCTAAAATTACTTTTAGTTGGTTTGCCTTGAACTTGATCTATCGTCATGATGAACATAAAACATACCCAAATACGGTTGGCTTAACCTGTCAGAGGCGTGTGCTACCGGATATGATTTTCAAAACTACCCATATCTTTTCTCTTATAGCATTTAGTTTGGATGTGGCTCCGCCACAAGTATTGGTGTTTGGACCAAATAAATTAATTACGGACCAAAGATCCTAATTAAATTTCTTGGTTATAAAAAAAACATTGAACAAAAGACCCCATATGTAACTGAATAAACATTGACTCAATTGTCCATATAAGATATTATTCCAATTAAAGTAACCAACATAGTAGAAAGACTATGACACGAGCTTTAGGGTTTTATGCTCTAAAAGTAGTCCCAAAAGCTATATGTAGAGTATATATGAGGTCATATTATTAATCACACACACATATATAGAACATGTAACATCCCTATCCCAGGTCTCCGGAGATAACTGAGAATCGGACATGTTAGGTCGTCATCAGTGGCCAGTAACACATGATCGCCAGGAAAACGCCCGGTAACAACAACAACACAACTCACGATCCAAACTAACCTGAAAAGAAACAAGGGGAGAGGGTTGAGTAATCGAGATTACCCAGTGAGGATGAGCCTTCAGAGTCTCACTTAACCTTTCTAACATTACACGAAATAATAACCAACAGTCTAAACCTAAAACGAGCTCAAACAAGGTTCCACACAATATTCTTTATTAAACACTCTTTCTTATTTCATCACGTAATCTCTTTTCTCAATACTCATCATTTGTTTTCGGTTCTCGAACAATGCACTCTACCAATGCTCACACGCAATCTAACACAATGGAGATTTTCTTGGCTCACTGGCCTTCTCTCGACATGGCTCTCTGGCCTAGAGCTCGGGGTAGCTCATTTTAACCCCGTTGGAAATCTACCAGACTGCTGGTCTTGGGTCCATCAATCAAATCGAACCACTGATCTCATCACAGTGTCGAGGACCTAACGATTACTAATATATCTCACGCAATACCAGTTTATTCCTAACACGCAAATATTCATCTAAGTGCATGACTCATAAGCCGGACAACGCAACAAGCAAACCAGACAGTTCAATCTGGTATCATCAATCAATGAATCACATATCTTACTTCTACCCATTACCCATTACCCAACTATACACAATACATGCATCAACGGTTTAAGAATGGACTATTGACTTCAAACCGAATAATGAAAAAGGGGAAAATGCATCACGTCCTCACCTGACTGCATGCAGTGAAGGAGGAGGAGGAGACGGTGAAGGTGATGTGACCAGCTCGCCTCTGATCTCGTCGGAAGAGCTCGGTGATGGAGGTGGAGAGGCAGATCCGATACCTTTCACTGGAACAGCCATATCTTATGGTACAGATCTCCGATTCGAACGAACTCGAGCTTCACGGAAAGAAGAGACCCAGGGCTTCAATTTGATATGAAGTAGTCTTCTGGTTCGCAGCGGTTCGTCGGAAAAACGGCCCGCAAGGTGACGGCAGTGGTGATGACGGGCGAAGAGAGCCTTGGCGGTTACTCTTGGTGGGGACAGCGGCAGTGCGAGCAGGAGGGATGAGAAGTGGTGCGGCGGCGATGCTGACGACGAGGCTGACGGCGACGGTAAGAGAGAGGTGGCAGCGGAGAGCTCGAAGGAGAGAGAGCAAGGTGCCGCGAGGGAGAGAGAGAGCCGCGAGAGAGAAAGAAAAAAATAATAGACTTAGGATTTTTTTCCTTTACTTTAGGTTTATATAAATCTTAATCCAGTTTAAAAAAATATTAAAAATCAACCCGGTTTGGGTTATCACATAACATATATATGTATGTAGATATATATTGTATAAATAGACAAAGGTACGAGAAGGCGCATGGCGAGGCAACGTGAGAGTGTGCATGAACTGTTCCTCCACGTGTTAAACGTGAGCTGCGACCAACTTCCATGAGGTTGGCTCACGTGTGGGCCATCACGTGCCACGTTGTACCAACTTGTGGTCATAACCGTGGCCATGTCACACTTGCACTCTCTTAGCTTTTCACAAAGGGCAAAGAAACCAAAAGACGTCCTAGATGGAGAGAAACTAAAGTTACCACTAGAATATTAATTTTCTCTTTTCATATTTCAATTGTCGTTTTATGTCTCTAAGCATGTTTATAACCAATTCAATGTTCGTCCAACTCTATGATATATAATGGTTTTGACTTTTGACCTCTTTGCATTTTATTTTTTTTCTTATAGATCCGATCCGCAGATCATATTTACTTAATTAAACCGTGAAACGTTTTCATTTCATTGCTAAATTGACAATGATTAGATACTATAATCTAGCTACCTAATTATATCTTGTTTACAAGTTGATTAGATCTTACCTTCTTGATATAAAATTATTAATAATAATTAGATTGGACATTTACTACGTGTGAATATATTTCTTTTCTAAAACGTTCAAATACAACCCCACAAAATGCTTGTACGACCAATGTCGCTGTATTTGATTATTATGCTCGAGAATAAATATGAAAGATGAAAACACAAAGTTAAACCTAGAAATGCTCTATAAATTGAGGGCAGTTCATGAGCTCAATATCTGCAACCAATACTAAAAATCCACTAGTAAATCAGAAATACACAAAACCCTAATTAAAAAATGGCAGTGATGAGTCACAACAACGCAGAAGGCACGCTATACGAGTCAACTCCGACTCGGACGATTCCTTACTCACAAACTGGTGGCCAAGAGAACGGAGGAGACGACGACGACGACGACTGTGATGTGGCTCCGGCTGCTTGATCATGTGCATTTTGTCGTATGCTATTTATAAACTTAAATAACAGTCATCAGTTAATTAAGTAGTAATTGTGCTTCTTGTCTTAGAACCACACACACACATATATATAAGTTTAACTGAAGCACAAGATCTTGCCTGTATCTATCCATATCACAAGCAGGCTATTAGTATGTATTACATAAACAACATTTTTGACTTTGGGGTGTTGAGAGACTTAGCTAGCTTTAAGTAATAATATAATGTATCGTGTGTCAATTACTTAAGAATCATGAAATAATATTACATTAATTATGTACACAAGATTTGTGGTTATAGTATATATATATATATATATATATATGTTATACAATTATGTTCTTCCTTTGCTCAGCCTTTTGTCGTCTCTCTACCTCTTAGGACCACTTACAGCAAATTTGAGTAATATATATGACTCAAATTTGAGGTATATTAAGAAGGGGGAATTGCTGAAAATAATCTAAAATTTGATTTTTTCAGTAAAACTATATCCTTTATTTGAGTTAAAGCAAAAGTAACCTGCATGGGTAGTGAAATTACAGTTACCTCCTTAATGACTAAACAAAAATTCAGTACGTGTTTTTACGATTATAACCCTGAAACGCCGGTAGACTTCATATAGAAGTCTGCTCTGTAATTAAATTTTATATTTAAATAATAATAAAAAATAATAATATGTTATAAAATTATGAGGTTTTAAAAATTTATTATACTAAGTTATGATGTTTTAAAAATCAAAAATTCATAAAATTTGATCAGATTAACCAAAGAAATAATTTATAGGTTATTCACAATAATTTATAGGTTATACTTGAATAATGAGTAGACTTCATATAGAAATCTACATGTAGACTTCGTTTGAATCGTTTGAAGTCTATTTGGAGTAGACATCAGAAGAAGTCTACTAAACCAGAAATTATTAACTTAACCAAAATTTTTTACCCTTTTATATAAAGGATTTCTAATCCTAATTTTGCATAAAAACAAATTGATCCCTCTCTTAAACGGCCGTCGTTCATATCATCTCTCTCCATCTTCATCTCATCTCTCTCCATCTTCATCTCTTTCTCACTTCTTATCTTATTGTTGCAGCTCTTACCAGCGTCATCTTCATCTTCCTCTTTCTGAACCAGTAAGCTGAAGTTCTTTCTCTTTACAGACCTTATCTTATTGTTTATATTTTTGTTCAATCGTTTTTCACATTTATCCCTTTTTAGTTTTTAGGATTAAGAATCGATTATAAATTTACTTTTATTGTTAATATTATCTGTTAAAATATAATTGAAAAATTATTAAATACGTGTCAAAATATAATTGGAAATTGATTAAACACATGTCAAAATCTAATCGATCAACTTAACACGTGTCGCGATCTGGCGAGTTATTAACTTTGAAACATTCTGTTTTATATAATAAGGTGTCATTTCACAAATTTTCACATATATTAAAAAACAAAAAGTATCAAGAGTACTTGTGTTATGCTGACCACATATATAACGTACTTAACTTGCTGTTTTCTATGCAAAATTTGTATAACATATCCTATTTTATTCTCTATTAATTAGAATTAAAATAAGTGAAACAACTTATAATTAATTATAAAACAAAGGTATATTAGGAGATGTTAAAACATTATTAATATGTGTACAAAGTATATATAACATACGCTTTATGAGACGGAAGAGATATGCTTATTGTGTACGTGCATATCAACTTATAACAAGTGTTGGATAGTTTGTGTGAGTAAAGAGTTGTTTTACTATTACAGCTGTGATCAAGAGAGAGCATCTTATTATACCACCGAATATGGAAATGCAATAAGAGGGAACTTGCGGCAAACATCGATACCAACAGCTTCAGCTAGATCAGATTGATCCCCCGGTGGCCGAACCTCTACTCTCCAGTCAAATCGGCCTACAAGGTTGGCCACGGCTACTTCTGCCAAACCCAAAGCGAAACCTATCCCGGGACAAATCCTTCTTCCTGATCCAAATGGAATGTAATTCAAATCCTTTCCTCGATAATCCAAAGGTGAATCTAAGTGTCTCTCTGGTTTAAACTCTTCTGCTTCTGGTCCCCATATCGCAGTGTCTCTTTGTATTGCCCAAGCATTGATTATCACCTGAACATGTTTCCATTAAAAATATATCCAATGCTCTATATTGTATAGGTATAGGATGATTCTAAACAATTATTATAACGAACATGATTTTAGTAAGCAAAACATTTTTTAATTTATGACCAAACTTTAATTACAAAAATTGACTTAAGACGTATATGTAAAGGCCGGGTATGTGTGAACAAAATGCTACTTTAAGAAAATATTTCTTAGGAAAATATAACCGTGATAATAA
This sequence comes from Eutrema japonicum, assembly GCA_030161315.1. Taxonomy (NCBI): domain Eukaryota; kingdom Viridiplantae; phylum Streptophyta; class Magnoliopsida; order Brassicales; family Brassicaceae; genus Eutrema; species Eutrema japonicum. Next base: position 35,238,022 of record BSQW01000010.1, read on the forward strand.
ATATATAATTATTTGAAAATAGTTCAAAATAGTGCAAAATGACGAACTAATTTGAAACGGGGTATCGTGCTAGGAAAAATTGTAAAAATTTGATATTTTCTAAAGATATTTTACCTCAGTCCCTGCGGCTAAGTCATATCCCATTATCGTGACATCTTCACTCAATAGTCGGGGAAGTATCATTGGAAGAGAAGGATGCAACCTGAGCACCTCTTTAATCACGGGTTTTAAGTACTTCATCTTCTCAACTTCTTCTTCTTTTATGTATGAACTATGCAGTATAGTACTTGACCGAATCTCTTCTTGGAGTTTCTTCATACATTCGGGATGTCTAATCAGTTCCGTCATTGTCCATTCTAGTAGAGTCGAAGTTGTTGACGTTCCTCCTATGAACATATCCTGATATGAAGTAATTTGAAAGGTTACATTTCATTACTTAAACAAAAAAACGTTTGCATATATATATATGTGATCATATATAGTTATTAATGAAACTACTGGCTAATTATAATGATCTTACCAAGATCATAAATTTTATGTCGTTTCGTTGAACCTGGAATCCATGACTCTTCTCTCTTTCGATTGATAACAATATATCAACGAAATCCGCCTTTTTGATCTTGCCCGCCTCTAAATGTTCTTGCACCACTTTGTCAATAAGATCGCTGAACCCGCGGCTCACTTTCCTCCACTTTATCATTGAATCCGCGGATTCTATCTATCCATGCCAAAGACGGGACATATTCACCGATCGGGAACTCACCTAAAAGCTCCATGATCTGCCTCACTCGATTCTTGAGATCCCTAGCGGTTTCGTCCTCGCTATGTTTTCTTCCCAGGGCAACTCTACTTGTGACATCGCTAGGTAGAGTTATAAAGAGTTCACTCAGATTTTCTGATGACGAACAACGACTTGCTTTCTCCAGCTTCTCCATCATTGCATTTACCTCCTCTTCTCTTACCTTCTCAAAGGATCCAACCATTTTGTTGGTGAGCAGATTCAGAACGCATACACTCTTCATCCAAAACCAGAGTCGAAATTATCATCAATGCATTGAAGAATATACATAATATTAAATTGTGAGCGTTTTGTTTGTACATCATTAGATATATATATATATATGATAATTTTCTAATGAAGATAATCAATATATTCTTTTTTGTCAACAAACTCAATATATATACATAAAATTAAACTTATATAAAAAAATCACTATGGAGCATGCAGGTCCCAAGAATACATTCATGTCTCTAATTAAATTACAATATGCATACGTATATATATATATATATATATATATACCCTAAAATAAGTCATAAGAGATAAAACTATATAAATCGTTTAATCATTTTATAACTATATAGCTAATAATTTTAGTTCGGATCAGAGCTTATAACCCTAGCTAGCTACTGTACTTCTGTGGGTGTAAGTACGTTGTATACAAAAAGAAATATAAAGATAAATATATTTTTTTTTAATTGTTAGAGAGGAATTTAAAAGGGCTAGTGAAATACCTTCATCTGTCTCCAATATTCTCCATAGGGAGCAAACACCACATCACGCCCACCATTCATAATCCTATGAACGGCTTTTGATCTCGGGCGGTTGGCAAACTTAAGATCGTGTGTTTTCATAACCTCATGAGCTACTTCACCAGATGAGACTACGAGCACTGGGACACGGCCAAAACGAAGGAGCATGAGTGGTCCGTACCGGAGGCTGAGGGACCGGAGGGAACGGTGAGGGTGGAGGCCGACCTGATGGAGGTTTCCAATCACCGGAAGTCGCCATGGATACGGTGGTAGGTTCATTTTGGTGTTAGTTCGTTTGAGGAATGGTTTAAGCAAGAGAAAGGCTAGCATGGTAGTTAAGCACAAAGAGATCATCAATATCATTTCCATTTCTTGAATCTTGATTGCTCATGTAAGCAAGTGTTTAACTGGTAATTGTTAATTAACTCACCTCGTAATTTATAGGGTTGTAGGAACTCATCGGCTTTCGATCGTCATCATTTTAGCTTACATATAATAATAACTAAGATTTAACCCGCGTTCATTATAGCGTGGAGTAATTTTTTTATAAATTGTTTTGAAATTTAAGAAAATTGTTTTTATCTGAATTTTACAACATTTCTAACTAATGATTATAGATAAAGCTGTCAATTTGTAATAATTTATCTATTTAACTCGTTTTGCAGTGAACTAAAATATTATTCGGGGTAATCCGCAAAAACTTATAATCTTGAAAACATAACTCTAATATGTACCGTTAAATGGCTCTAGTTCGACCCCAAAAAATGACTATAGTTTTTATAGTTAGTGTACGAACTCTTAAAAAAAAAAAATTATTGTGTCTAACTTTTTTATAAAATTAGTCAAATATTTTTCAACTTTTGTTTTGATATATATTCAAATAAAATATAATAAATTATAGTGAAGAATATAGCAAAATTTTGAATATTTTTTTTTTTTTGAATATATATAAATTAATTATTATTTTAAAATATATAGTATAAAAAATAATTAAGGTATTAAATTAATAAATAACTTTTTTAATGTAAAATATATACTTTCCATATTCTAATCAATAATTTTTAAAAACTATTATATCCTTTCCTATTTCAATTATTTTTTGTTATTTGTAATAATATTTTATGTAAGTTCATTTTTAAAAATGTCTACTTAAATAATATTATAGAGATAATGTAGTATTATAAATTTGGTTGTATGTTTGTTTACGTTGATGCATGGTTGATATATTCATTTTCGACGTAAACAAAAATCGATGAGTTAACGACTAGTCTTCGAATATTATATATTCATTTTTATAAATAGATATGATGAAGAACTGAGAATAACTTTTGGTATTTATGTTTAAGAACTTTCAAAATTTATAAATAAAAATAAACATAAAATTTTGATTTATCTTTAAAAAAAAAAGAAAACCGATAAACCATCAAATAATAAACAACAAGTTTGTTACTTGATGAGAACGAGCCGGATTTGAAAGTGGTTTGAACAAGATTTTTACGAAGTAAACTGGTTTTAATATTTCGATTATCAAGAGATATTTTACAAGAACAAGAACAGAGAATTGATCTTTATCTTTATCAAAAAAAGAACAGAGAATTACTAAAAAAACTTGAAGAATCTAAGTGTTTAAGTCTAGAGTTAAATTGTAGTAAGAAGTGGTGTAGAGAGTTGGATTATGGATCATTTGCTAATTCTTTCTCTTGTTCTTGTTTTATACTCTGAAATTGTGTTTAATGTTACCGTTTATTCCATCTAATCCGCCATGAATGGTCTTTAATATCGAGGCTCTGGCCGTTATCCTCAAGCGCTTTAATTCACCGGTTTGAACGAATTTATCTCGTCGGGGTTGACTAACGGTTCTACATTTAATCTCATTTGACCGTAGATGTTCACCCCAGTGTGCCTTTCAGTTTGGTTTGTCAGCTCGTTATCTATTTGACCTCGTCTGGCTTCTTTAACTTCGACGGATTTTTTTATCATTAATTTATTAGACTCAATTTACTAGATGGGAATTTAATATTCAACATAGAATATATTGTATTGTTATTTAAAAAAAATTCTCGTACCATTATTGGTTTTATTATTTCATAAAATAATAGAAGCAAATAATTCGATTATTCGAATGTTCAAAAAAATGTTGATCTGATAATATTTTATTGGATAAGTATTATAATTTTGGGGAATTGCATTGTATAACCAAAAAATAAATTATAATTTACAAACTAACCCAAAAAAAAATTAGAACAGATATTCTCTGTATCATCTGTATTAATACTATTTTACCTTTAACCACACATATACTACCTATTTCCGTTCTCTTTCATCCGTCTTCTTCAGTTTTTTTTCTCTTCTCCATCACCCAATATTTCCTCCATTGATGTTGCCGCCGCTAATCAGTGACTCTCCTGCTCCTCATATTTCTTCCTCCAACGGCTTCTCAGAAAGCCAAAAGGCTTGACATCATTGAAACCCAGATAAAAATCGAACTCCTCCACCGCCATTAATCTCGATCTCCTCTGCCGTTGATCTCCTCTGCCGCAGCCTCTCTAAATTCATCCGCTTTGGGTTTATTTTGCCATTGTTGGTTGGTTAATGATGACATTGTTGGATATTTTTTACATTAAACAATGTTTAGTTCGATTAGTTTTTATACTTCACAGATGGTAGTTTTTCCATAGGTTTTTCATCAAATTAGATTACTTGGTCGTAGATAACTAGCGGAAGAAAAGCCATCGATGTCAGATACTCGCCGTATAGTTTTACTATTTTTATGATTATACTATTTTTATGACTATTGCCTTTATTCTATTATGTACATAGTTGTTTAAACTTACTAGTATATGTTAGATGATTTTGTGTATAGAAAATCTATTTCGTACTTGGAGAATAATGTATTACTATGTTGTAAATAATGGTTTAATATTCATGTATTCGTATTTGTGTATAGAATCCATTATATTCATTTTTTCTCATATTGTACTTTTTTCATCTCTCCGTCTATTTTACTTATCAAGTCTATACTATTTTATAAATTGTTATTCTAATCAATGTAAAGATTTGTAATTTTCAATTCAAACTCTGATATGTAATGTAGTTAAAAAGCATCGGTCTATATAGAACACATAGACTGTCTATTTGGCTTTCATGGTAGAGGTTCTATATTTGGTTTTTGTTAATTCGATTGTTGGTTTTATTACTTCCTGACACTATCCAGTACTTCACCGTTGGAGAAAAACTGTGACTTTTGATGTTGTGGGCGAGAGACGATCGGAAATTAATGGAGACTAATTTTTATGTGTGTATAGAACGTCTATTTTTTTTTGCAATTTTAGAAATTATTGATGAGATACTTGAGAGATGAAATGTCTGAAAAAATAGACGTTTGTAGATTTGTTATGTTTTTGATTTTAAAAAATAGACTTGTTATGTTATTGATAAAAAACAGACTTCCTACGTTATAGGTGTCGCTATTAAAATATTAAACAAATTTCAGGTTTGTTTTACAAAATTCAAATCATGTTAGATTTGAAATAAATTCAGTGTTTTTTTGTACTACTACAAGGTTGAACCAGTTACCAGTATGCGAATTATGCACACAAAAAAAATCATTGGTGTAAACATATGTGCTGTCAAATAGAACAATATCAAAATAGTATAAACTGTCTACACCGAGTGCAGAGGAGGGAAATCGTCCAGAAAGCATGTTATGAAATGTCTGTATTTTTTAGTTGGTAGATTTATTAAGTCTTTGCTTTTAAAAAATAGACATGCTATGTTATTGATAAAAAAACAGATTTCCTATACGTTATATGTGTAATTATTGCCGTATAAAAAAAGTTTGGGTTTGTTTTTCAAAATTTAAAACATGTTAGACGTGAATTAAAATCAGTGTTTTTTAGGTACTAATAAAAGGTTGAACAAGTTACCAGTATGCGAATTATGCAAAAAACAAAATCATTGGGGTAAACATATGTATTGTGATAATAAATTATATAGTCATTTTATTTTTTCTATGACTAAGGGTATATTGGTCAGAAAAACAAACGAAATGTTACTTGCTTAATTTTTTTTTTTGGCTATTTTCTTAACCAATTATCCAAAATTGGTTATCCTGCAAATTGTCCCTATAATTTTTTCTTTCATTTTTTTTTGTTAAATGTTTTTTCTTTCTTTCATAATTTAGATATGTATCGACATGTGTTGTCTTCGTGTAGATCAGGGCCATCAGGCAGTGTTGGATAAGCTTCACTTACTTGGAGTCTAAGAAATCATTAACAAGTCGGTTAATGCTAAGAAAGACTCAACGGATTATTACTAATTCTATTAAGAATAGGAATAGGAAGTTTTCTATTATGTATAGGATTAGGATCTAAAGCTATAAATAGAGTTGTCGAGATGTGACAATCAAATAAGAAGAACAAAGCTTAATGTTTAGGTTTTGAGAGAGTTTCCTAAACAAATCAATAAAGAAAGTTGTCTTTATTCAAAGCAAATTGTGTTCAAGAAACTTTATTTGGTATCAGAGCAAGGAATCGATTCTGATATAACAAAACGAAGATCATACGATCTTCAAGCTTCCGAGAACCATCCATGGCGGACCGCATCTCCGGAACCGTCGTTGCAACACCTCCACGGGCGAAAGAAATCTCTGCTCCTCCGGTTCAATGTCCCATGTTAACAGAGACAAATTATATTGTATGGGCAATTAGGATGAAGGTTCTATTGAAGATCTACAAGGTTTGGGACTCAATCGAACCTGGAACAGAGGAAGAAGAAAAGAATAATACGGCAATTGGACTGATTTTTCAAGCAATTCCGGAATCTCTAATTCTGCAAATCGGTGAACAAGAAACCTCCAAAGCAATTTGGGATTTAATCAAATCACAAAACCTCGGTGCAGAACGAGTAAAAGAAGCAAGACTCAAGACACTTTTATCTGAATTTGAAAGAACCAAGATGAAAGATTCAGATTCAATCAATAGTTTTGCGGGAAAGCTATCCGAAATAGCTTCAAAATCAGCCACTCTTGGTTACAAGATCGAGGAATCAAAGCTAGTGACGAAATTTCTTGATAGCTTACCACGAGGAAAATTCATCCACTTTATTGCTTCTCTTGAGCAAATATTGGATTTAAAAACTACAAGCTTTGCCGATATTGTTGGGAGAATGAAAGCTTTCGAGGAGAGGATCGCTGGTGAAGAAGAAAACGGAGACTCACAGAGCAAACTTCTCTATGCCAATTATCAGCAAAACTTTGCAGGAAGAGGGAGAGGAGACAGAGGAAGAGGAGGTCGTGGTAACAGAGGGAGAGGAAGAGGAAATTTCAATCCTCAAAACAGAGCAGCAAATCAAGGCGATCAAAATCAAGAAAAAACGAAAAATGATAGATCGAATGTGATTTGCTATCGATGTGATAAACGTGGTCACTTCTCTTCTACATGCCCTGAGAGAATTCAAAAACTACAAGAAGCAAACAAAGTAGAAACCGAAGTAGCGGACTCTGCCTTGTTTATGCATGAGGTAGTATTCTTGAATGAAGAAAATTTAAATCCAACAAAATATGAAAACCAGCAAGGTGAAGAAGGTTTGTGGTACTTGGATAATGGGGCAAGTAACCATATGACAGGCAAGAAATATTTTTTCTCCGAACTTAACGAAAGAATTAAAGGAAAGGTGAAGTTTGGAGATGGGTCATATGTGGAGATAGAAGGCAAGGGATCAATCTTGTTTCAAGGGAAAACTGGTGAACAAAAACTCGTCACAAATATCTATTACATCCCAAGCCTTATGAGCAATATCCTAAGTTTAGGACAAGCAACAGAGAACGGTTGTGACGTTCGAATGAAACAAGACTTTTTGACAGTTCACGATGCAAGTGGAAGACTTATAGTAAAGGTCATGCGTTCCTCAAACAGACTTTACAAAATCAAGTTGGAGATTGGAAAGCCTATGTGTCTAAATTCGATTATAAAAGACAAATCTTGGAGATGGCATGCGAGATTAGGACACATAAACTTCAAGACAATCAAAGCAATGACTCAACATGATATGGTTCGAGGTCTGCCAAAGATTGATGATGAATCAAGGGTGTGTGAATCTTGTTTAGTCGGAAAACAAACTCGGAAAAGTTTCCCGAAAGCAACAACATTCAGAGCTGCAAAACCGTTAGAGCTACTCCATGCTGATCTATGTGGACCAATCTCACCGGCAACCATCTCAAATAACAAATACATTTTTGTTATAATCGACGACTACTCTAGATACATGTGGTCCATCTTGATGAAGGAGAAGGGTGATGCGATTAACAAATTCAAATCATTCAAGAGCATGATCGAGAAAGAACTAGGAACAGAGATCATGACACTTAGAACGGATCGTGGTGGTGAATTCACGTCTTTGGAATTCAACGAGCTATGCACTGACAATGGAATCAAACGTCATCTAACAGCTCCGTATACTCCGCAACAAAACGGGGTGGTAGAGAGAAGAAACCGAACACTTATGGAAATGACGAGAAGCACACTCAAGGCTATGAAGGTACCTAATTTTCTATGGGGAGAAGCAGTACGCCATTCTACCTATTTGATTAATAGGATACCAACAAGGGCACTTGACAACATGACTCCATATGAGGGCTTGAGAAAAATGAAGCCTAATCTTGACCACCTAAGAGTTTTTGGTTGCCGAGCATACGCAAAAGTCGAATCTACTTACCTTAAGAAGCTCGATGATCGATCTCAAGCTCTAGTACATCTTGGAATAGAACCTGGTTCCAAAGCTTATAGATTATACAATCCTGCAACAAGAAGAGTAGTAGTGAGTCGGGACGTGATTTTTGATGAAACATCAAGCTGGAATTGGAATGAAAGAACGAGTGAATCAAGTAGAAATCCGGGCATGTTCCATATGAGATGGGGAGACGTGATAGATGATGGTCAAGGACCCGTAAACACTAATGTCCAAGACCATAACGAAAACATTGAGCAACATGATCATAACGACAGTGCCGGTGAAGAAGAAGATGGTGAAATTCAGCAAGCTCAACCCGATGATGAAATTCATCAAGCTCAACCACCGTCACCTAGAAGATCAACTCGTCAAGTAACAAGACCACGATATCTTGATGATTACGTTCTCCAAGCAGAGGAAGAATGTATACTACTGTTGCTTTCTATTGATGGTGAACCAAGAAATTTTGAGGAAGCAAAAGGTTCACCACAATGGACAGCTGCATGTGGGGAAGAGATCGAATCTATCCACAAGAATAAGACATGGTTTCTTGTTGATAGACCAATTGGAGTGAAAGTCATTGATCTCAAATGGATTTTTAAGCTTAAGAAGAATGCTAACGGAACCATTAACAAACACAAGGCCCGACTTGTTGCTAAGGGTTATGTGCAAGAATCCGGTATTGACTTTGAAGAAATCTTTGCACCGGTAGCAAGACTTGAGACCATAAGACTTTTAATTGCAGTAGCAGCAGCTAACTCATGGGAAATTCATCATTTAGACGTAAAGACGGCGTTCTTACATGGTGAACTACGAGAAGAAGTCTACGTTGAGCAACCAGAAGGATTCACAGTTAAAGGCAAGGAACACAAAGTATACAAGCTTTCAAAAGCATTGTATGGACTGAGGCAAGCTCCTCGAGCCTGGAATACCAAGCTGGATCAAATCTTAAAGGAGATGAGATTTGAAAAATGCTCAAAAGAATCCTCTGTTTATCGTAGAGAAGAGAAGGGAGTGCTTCTCATTATTGCGGTATACGTAGACGATCTCTTCGTGACAGGGAATACAAGTAAGGTTATCAGTGATTTCAAGAAAGGGATGGCTGCTAAATTCGAGATGTCAGACCTTGGAAAGCTCACCTATTATCTTGGATTAGAAGTCCATCAAGGAGAAGATGGAATTTCGATCAAACAAGAAGCATATGCGAGGAGAATATTAATGGAAGCGGGTTTAGAGACATGTAATCCGACCAAAATACCAATGGAATTCGGATTAAAGGTCTCAAAAGCTCAAGAAGAAAGCGAAATCGAACCGAGTGGCTACAGACGAAACGTTGGATGTTTGAGATACCTACTACACACAAGACCGGACTTAGCATTCTCTGTTGGAGTAGCGAGTCGATACATGCAAAGCCCGCGCAAGTCTCATGGAGAAATCATGAAACAAATACTTCGGTATCTCAAAGGAACCATGTCGTTTGGACTAAAGTATAAGCGTGACAGCTCTAAGCAGTTAGTTGGCTTCAGCGACAGTAGCCACAACATCGACCAAGACGACGGAAGAAGCACTACGGGTCACTTGTTCTGCTTTGGATCAACACCGATCACTTGGTGTTCACAAAAACAACCTACAGTTGCTCTCTCGTCATGCGAAGCGGAGTTTATGGCGGCAACAGAGGCATCTAAGCAAGCGATTTGGCTACAAGATCTTTTAAGTGAGATCACGGGAAGAGAAATAGAGCGTGTTCTCATAAAGATTGATAACAAATCTGCAATTGAGCTCACGAAAAACCCAGTGTTCCATGGTAAAAGCAAGCACATTCACAAACGTTATCATTTTATTCGTGAATGCATAGAGAATAAGCTTGTCAATGTGGAACACATTCCGGGAGTGGAACAAAAGGCGGATATACTTACTAAGGCATTGGCAAGGATCAAGTTTTCTGAGATGAGAGATTTGATAGGAGTGCAAGACATGTCACAAGTCGAGTTGAAGCTTACAAGGGAGAATGTTGGATAAGCTTCACTTACTTGGAGTCTAAGAAATCATTAACAAGTCGGTTAATGCTAAGAAAAACTCAACGAATTATTACTAATTCTATTAAGAATAGGAATAGGAAGTTTTCTATTATGTATAGGATTAGGATCTAAAGCTATAAATAGAGTTGTCGAGATGTGACAATCAAATAAGAAGAACAAAGCTTAATGTTTAGGTTTTGAGAGAGTTTCCTAAACAAATCAATAAAGAAAGTTGTCTTTATTCAAAGCAAATTGTGTTCAAGAAACTTTAGGCAGCACATCGTTCCACCTTTGTTATCATCATCCTGATCCAAGACAATTCATATACATAAATTTTCCTGGTCGCACGTACGTAATCTAAGTTTACAAACGGAAAAAAGTACGTCGCAAGTACGTAATCTATTTTTTTTTTTTTTTTTTTTGGTAAAACGTAATCTAAGTTTACAAACGGAAAAAAAGTACGTCGCAAGTACGTAATCTAAGTTTACAAATTAAGGGGGAAAAGTACATAATCGATCTTTGATTTTTGATGCAACCAATTTTCCTGGCATACATGCCATCATTGATTTTTCTTCTATGATTCCATCTCTTCTTACTTTGATTTTACTTCTATCTTTTTTTTAAAGTAATTTGTGCAGCATATACCTTTGCAAGAATATTAATTTCGGATGGAACTTTGTATTGAAAAAGTTTCAAAAAGAGAGAAAATATCATGAAGTGGATATTAATTCACACACAAATGTAATCAGAGTAATATGTGTGATCCATAATTTGTTTTTGCACATTCATCTCTGAAATATAATATTTGCCTAACAACCTATATGTAAATATGATTTAATAAGTTTAGAATAGTATATAATGTTTTTAGAATATATGAAAAAGACATGATAACTTTGATTTATAAATTTGACTAACCCATTCAATTATATGTAAATATGATTTTATAAGTTTAGAATATATATTTGTTTGTAACTATAAGTATAGAATATATGCAAGAACTAAGTTATATTAGTTAAGTAATCGACATTTAAATTATTTATTGCTCATATGACTTCTTACTTCATGGTTAAGTTATATTGGTTATGTAATCTACAGACTACATTTTATAATAATAAGTCATATGAGCAATGAATAGTTGTTGAATGGGTCGGTCAAATTTCTAAATCAAGGTATTGAAATTGACATTTTGATTCTGCATTCATTGCTAATATGACTTATTCGAATTGGAACTTTCTCTCTTTCATTAGTTGCAGTTACAATTTAAATTTCAACGTTCCTTTTTTTGTTGACAGATTTCAACGTTACTTAGACTACATACAACGGTGGTGTTGAATTTTTTTTTCAACTGTTGTAAGAGTACAATGGGTGTTGAAATTATTTATTGAATCTCAGATGGCAAATTTGGTGTTGTAATTTATCAACACCGTGAATTTTCTGGTGAGTGGAGAATGTTTGTCACATGTCACGTGCCTATTAGTTAAAAAAAATTATTAGATAATAATATATGGATAGGGACATGTGTTACGTTCTCATTAACCGATAAAATTTTAGATTTGTTTTTTTCCTTTAATCATTTAACATCAATTATCTCACAATAATTCTCTATATATATAAATATTTTTATACCAAAATTCATTATTTTCATACTCTATAAATAGACAATTGTTTCATTTCATTTGGACACAGAAAAAAAAAACCATCTTTTTCTACTAAACTTTTATATTATTCTACAATAAACTTCTGTTTTGCCTTTAAACCTCGTTTTAGTTAGATGGATCCCAATAATAACCCTTTTAACACTCAAAATTCTTCTAATTACCCTTTTAACTACCCAAATCCCAACAATTATCCGCTTCAAAATCAGTCTTCCAACCAACCCCAACATATACCAAATTATGGGTATCCACCAAAATCAGTTTTTAAAACAAAAATTATTTCACAAAATTATTTAACTCATACTAATTTTATTTTAATTTTAATCGATAATTAATTGTTATAGATGTAACCACAAAAAATAAAAACATAAATAAAATAGGAAAAAATATGATATAAAATAGTGGGGTAGGGTGTTTTAATTTTTTTAAAACAAAACCATTGTAAATGGGTGTTAAATAATGGGTGTTGAATAATGAAATGGAAAAGAGAAAAGATGATGTGGAGTGTTAAAAGAGAAAAATTGGGTGTTGTAAACATTGAACCATTGTAGATAGCCTTAAAGTTACAATAACTTTTTATTATTGCAGAATATGTGTTCGTTTAACTTTATATCTTCACATTGCTTAAAAAAATTTCCTTAATAGTTATTTCAAAAATGTCACTGAAAGTTTTGGATATTTTCTGTAAGCATTAAAAATATAATTCATATTTTGAAATGCATAAATTTTTGAAATGTTGGAAAAAAAATTAACACTTATGCGATTTATCCAAAAAAAACAAAAAAACAGGACAGACATTTGTACGCCTAATTACTAATTGCTTTTGTTCATATGTCCATATTTCTAGAAATGACACATTTTTAAATCATAGTATTGATTATGTGAGATGAACTCGATATTTTAATTTGCAAGACAATTTTTTACTAAACTGTTAAGATTAGTGTACTTTGTATATATGCTTTTGATCCAATTTCATTAAATATGAAACGTAAGGATAATGCTGATTGTTGGGTGTGCCTAGTTCTTTGTTTGAAGTGACATATTGAAAGGGAAACTGAAAATGTTGCGGTTGCTGAGCATTCATAGTTCGTTAATGTTCGATAAACTAAAAGAGGCTCGAGCCCTATTGATTATTATTGGGTTAGGCTCATTAATGTCTCTCTCTCTCGGCCCAATCTCAGGGCCCATTAAAATTTCCATTTTAAACTTTATATACGCGATCAAAAGAAAGCCCTCAGACAGAGTCTTCGTTCTCTCTCATCTTTAATCGGAGAAATCTCTCCTCAGATTATCGGAAACTCTCTGAGGTTTCTTTCGCGAGCGCCATTCTCATATGCCACTTTTGTTTAAAAAAATTTATGTCATGTCATGTACCATTCTACATGCCACCAAGCATGTGTAATGTCAAAATTACCCTTAATGATATTTGTTAAAAAAAAAAACGAAAAAAAACAGACCAATAACCGAGCCCGAGACCCCGCGACTCACCTCCCGTCACCTTCCGTCACCTTCCCTCCTCCTCCCTGAGACGCCATTGTTGCTGAAACCGAGGTCATTACATCCGCCGTCCCCTCCGGCGAGTTCGTCGTTCTTGTTGTCGTCGGTTTCTTCCACTTTGTCCATCGGATTTGGTGAGTTCATTGTTAGGGGATTTGGGGATTTTTTAGATTTAGGGATTTGAAAAGAAATTTGGTTGTTTTGGTAGCACATTTGGTTCAATTTGGTTTGTAATCATGTTTAATGGTAAGAATAGCTATTTCCATAGGTTATTTATCGAATTTAGCTGTTGAATGGTGGTAAATCTAGAGGAAACCCCGATTTAGAATAGATCCCAAATCTGGAAATCTGCAGACTTATGACAACTGGAACATATGGTATAACTGAGAGATAGTAGGACAACTGGTTCAAATGGTATATAACTGAGAGATATTAGGACAACTGGAACAAATGGAATAACTATGACAAATTATGTAATTCGTAATTTGTGTTTTTTTTTATCTTATTTCCAGGAGGCGATGAGGAAGAGGCACACAAACGTTCATTTTGACTATGGAGGGTACTATACAGAAGAGCATGAATGGGTTTCAATAAATTCCGTATACGCTATATCATTTAAGACCGCATCTATGGAAGAGATAACTTATTCGATGTTAGTAGAGAAAATATGCAGGAAGATTGCGTTAGATGAAACCCCGAGGAAGCTGAAATTGAGTTATAGCGTATCTAATGCTGCGAGAGAGTCATATATTGTAGATGACGAGGACGTTTTTGTTTATTTGACGACATCAGATGAAAAGGGACTTCGACATGTTATGCATGTGGAGTTATCCAATGATGATTTGGAAAAAAGTCAGTGGGTCGATCAAATTTCAAGAGCGGGGCGAGGAAGTTCATTTGGTAAGAATTATGGGGAGCCGGCTTCAAATGGGAGAGTTGATGATGCAGATAATGGTGGAATCCTTACTATTTTCAGAGCTGGTGAAATATCAGAACAAAATAACGAGAATATCAATGAAGAGCCGATGAATGATGGTAATGAAGGTTGTGAGAATGATTCACGTAACGATTTTGAGGCTGTGGATAGGCCAGTGGATAACCATGTGGATGACGGTTTCGATGGTAGGCATGAATATGTTGAGCTGCCACCTCCTGTACAAGATAGTCAGTATGTTGAAGAATGGGAAGATGGTACGGGTCTTGAAAAGGGTCAAGAATTTTGTTCAAAGGAGGCAGTGCAAGAACTGGTTCATAGAGCTGCAAATTTGAACTATTTTGGGATTCGTACGGTTAAGTCGGATACGGAGCGACTTATGCTACGATGTGGTCAAGCTGCACAAGGTTGCAAATGGTATTTACGAGCTGCGAGAATTCAGAAATCAGAATTTTTCAGTGTAAGAGTACATAGAAAGATGCATAGTTGCTCTCGGGCTGTTGCGAGCACAAGCAGTTGTAAACAGAAAGGCACACCAGGAATGGTAGCAGCTCTTTTGCATGAAGACTATCCAGGTCTATTAGACACCCCGAGTCCTAAAAATCTCATGAGTATTGTTCAAGGAAGACTCAGTTTGCATTTGTCTTACGCTACGGCCTGGAGAGGAAAAAACAACATGTAAGTGATGTGCGAGGGAGTCCTGAAAAAAGCTACAAGATGTTGTATTCCTATCTGTACATGTTAGAGAAGGTGAATCCTGGATCAGTAACAGCTGTGGAATTGGATGCAGAGAAAAGATTCAAGTACCTATTCATTGCTTTGGGAGCTAGCATTGAAGGGTTTAGGGCTATGAGAAAAGTGATAGTTGTAGATGCAACTTTTCTTAAGTCTGTATATGGTGGTATGCTGGTTTTCGCAACAGCTCAGGATCCCAATCATCACCATTACCCCATTGCGTTTGGTGTAATTGATAGTGAGAAAGATGCTAGCTGGACCTGGTTTTTCAAAATGCTGAAAACAGTTATACCGGATGTTCCTGAAATGGTTTTTATAAGCGACAGACATGCAAGCATCATCAAGGCAGTCTTTGAGGTGTACCCGAGCGCACATCATGGACATTGTATCTGGCATTGGTCTCAAAACGTGAGAGGAAAGGTGAATAAACAACACAAGGATCATGTCGCGATGAAATTCAGGGATTGTGCTCATATTTATACGGAGAGTGATTTCAACCGAGAGTATGCTGATTTTAGGAGTAGGTATCCTAAAGTCGTTGAATATCTCGATAAGAGCATAGAGCCGGATAAATGGGCAAGGTGCAAATTCCCAGGAGACAAGTACAACATAGACACCAGCAATTCCGCAGAGTCAATAAACAGTGTGTTTAGGGAAGCAAGGAAGTACTCTCTATTACCTATGATTGATGCGATTCTTGAAAAAATTTCTGAATGGTTTAACAAACATAGGAAAGAAGCTGGTGCTGCATCGGACCACAAGAGATTGGTGCCTTTTGTGGAGAACGAGCTGCACACACGATGTGCAATTGCATCGAAATTAGTGGTGACTGAGCTAAACGGCTTCCATCTTGAATACAACGTTATTGGACGCGATGGGAAGAGTTATTTGGTGGACCTGAAAATGAAAAGTTGTTCTTGCAGATGTTTTGATATAGACAAGTATCCGTGTGTCCACGCAATAGCCGCAACGAGAAACCTAATGAGGAAGGATGAGAGAACCGCGAATATCCAAATCTATGATCTTTGTTCTCAATATTACTTGATTGATACATGGGCGTTGGCATATTACAGAACGATTTATGTCGTCCCGCATGAATCTAACTGGATGGTTCCTGCTGAAATAGAAGAATTGTTCGCCTTACCGCCGCAATACACCAAACGATCTAGAAGAAATCAGGAAACGCGGTTTCCATCTACCGGAGAAAGTAGCAGGAAGAGGAGAAACAAGTCTGTCCCTGGAATTAACTTGGAGAGGTGGTTGCAGCCCGAAAGTCCTGATGAGTAAACATATTTTCTTCTTTGTAATTCTCGAATTTAACTAAGAACATGTCTGTTACTAAGTACAACTAAGAACATGTATGTTGCTGTATTTCTCGGATCTTGACAACCAGATTTAACTAAGTACTACTAAGAATATGTATGTTGTTATATGGCATCGGATTTGTACAACCAGGTTTAACTAAGTACAAATAAGAACATGTCTGTTCAGCAGTTCTCGAATTTGTACAACCAGGTTAAACTAAGTACATATAAGAACATGTCTGTACTCGGATTTGTACAACCGGGTTCAACTAGTACAACTACGAACAAAATATTTATACAATCATAATTATTAATATAATATCCAACTAATAATAAAAATGGTAAATTAAGTTGTAAAAGGATTCGTAATACCTTAAGAAACGATTTATAATCAATAAAAATGAATTAAACATTTTCCTAATACATATGCTTGTTCTCACATCAAATACTCCTTATAGTATAAGGAAGACTTTGTTAATACTCACCTCTTACGATGGAAAAGAGTTGAAAAATTCGATTTCGTGCAAATTATCTTATGAAAACCTCCTAAATTGTACATATATGTGGAAAGTCACGTGGACAACTACAACATAATCATTTATATTAAGGTCCAACTTAAAATACGCAAATATCGCCAAAAACACAACTATGATGTTTGGTGAACAACTGTACATCTAGGGGACAACTATGTTTAAACCACACCAACTTTAATAAATACATTTTGGAACTTCCCTCTTTTTTTCGGAACTTCCCTCCCTTCTTTTCCACAATTGGTTCATTTTTTTATTTATTTTTAATCAATATACCTTTTTGTGGGCACACTCCTCTCACTCATTTCTCATTTCTCACCATTTTTAGTTTATTCCCTTTAGAGAGAGAGAGAGAGGAGTGGCGATTTCCGCGATTTCTAGGGTTTGAGAGAAAAAAGGAAAAGTTCTCAAATTTCTGGAATTGGAAGGTGGAGTTCAACAATCAACATCGGTAAGTTTTCGATTTCTGGGTATTAAGGACGTTTCGCGATTCTGGCTTTCGCGATTCTGGATTTTCTGGGTATTAAGGAGCTTTCGATTCTAGATTTATGATGTATTAAGGAGGTTTCGATTCTAGATTTATGAGGTATTAAGGAGGTTTTCGATTCGCGATTTTCGATTTCTGGGTATATAGGATTTCGTTTCGATTTCTGTATAACTATTAATGAAAATGTATTCCCGTTACAGTGATAATGCCAATAAGTGCAAGAGAGACTGATTCCTCAGAAGAAAGTTACGAGGATCTCTACGCAAGAGAGGACGCTAATTTTGGTATTCCTTCAAAGTGTTGGTGCGGTAAACAAGTGAGAGTCGACGTGGCTAAAACTCCGGGGGATGAAGGAAGAAGATACTACCATTGCACAGCGAGTGGTGGTGGAGACCATTGTTATGGTGGAGATCACCTTTTTCAGTGGTGGGATCATGCAATCCAAGAGCAGTTTACAAGAGTAGAGCTCCGACTAGATGAGCAGAGAGCTTCGTCTCACAGTGCTTTCAAACTCCATTGTGAGATGCGTATGGCCATTGCCCAAATGCGTCAAGAAATTGATGAGATCAAGGAAAGCTTAGCCAAGAAGGACCACGAGATCCATATGCTGAGGGAAAAACTTTCGGGGAGAAGGAAGTGACTTTAGTTTATACGGCTGAAGGTCCTTTTGTATTACGAATCTTATGTTTATGTTAATGTTTCTGTGGCTTTATAAGACTTGAAAACCTTATGTTTTGAAAACCTTATGTTTATGTTTATGTTTAAGTTGAACCTATATAAACCAGTTGTTCCTAAGAAACTTAAATAAGTTGAACCTAAATAAACCAGTTGTTCCAAAAAAACTCAATTCAGTTGAACCTATATAAACCAGTTGTTCCGAAGGAACTTAAATAAGTTGAACCTATATAAACCAGTTGTTCCTTCAGAACTTAAATAAGTTGAACCTATATAAACCAGTTGTTCCAAAAAACTCAATTCAGTTGAACCTATATAAACCAGTTGTTCTGAAGGAACTTAAATAAGTTAACCTATATAAACCAGTTGTTCCAAAAACTGAAATACATAAAAACGATAAGTAGTGTGTTTCCGCCCAAACAGTTCATAACCAAAGAACCAAACTACTACAAACCCCTACTTCTTCCCAGTCTTCTTCTCAGGCTTCTTCGCAGGCTTCTTCGCAGGCTTCTTCGCAGGCTTCTTCGCAGGCTTCTTCTCAGGCTCCTGCTCAAGCTCCTGCTCAGGCTTCTTCTCATCAACCCACGGTGGCCTTAGATAGTCAGACTCTCCCCTTATTCTCTTCACTCCGGTTGGTATTGGAGTGACACTGGGATCCTTCGCCTTCCTCTTCTTATTGTCTTTCTTTCCTTTTCCTTTCTTCTCTTTATGAGCCTCTACCTCAGCTGCATAAAAAAATAAACAAAGTTAAACACAACAAAGAAATCACCAAACCCAAAATCGTAAACCAAAAAAACTGACTTATATCCTCGATGATTGGTGGAGATGGGTCAGGGAATCCACTGAAAAGAACCACACCAGCTGCATATGGAGTCTCATAAGCTCCACACTCACTTGTCTCCTCGATGATTGGTCGAGTTGGCTGATAGGATGGAGTCTCATAAGATCGACTCTCTCGATGTGTTGAGACAAAATTCTCAAGCACTTTCAGTCTCCCATCCATCGCTTTCTCCAAGTCCATAACCTTCTCTGTTATTTTCTCCGTGATCTTCTCAAACCCTTTCTCCGTCGCTTTTTCCATCTATTTCTTCATCTTCCTCTCCAAGGCTTCTCCAGACTGTGCAGGTACATGCCCAGTCAACTCTCGCAGTCACAGGGACTGCATCACTCCGCGAAGCCACGTCCAAATCAAAGAGATCTCTCCAAAATATCTTCTTCTTCTCAACAGTTAGACGCTCTCTCCAACTTTCAACAATGGGATCGATGAAACCTATCCCATCATTATAGTCATCGTCTATGATCCGCTCCAACAGATCATTCTCCTCTGAATCTGGTTCCAAGATGCTAGAGATGTCCTGTAAAGATTAATAATTCGAACATCAAATGAAACTCTAAAAGATTACAAATATTACTAACTAACTATGTTCACAAACTCTTACCTTGCTGAGACCGACCGCTTCATTGATGTCATCCAAATGATGACCTTTCATTAAACTTTCTGAGAATTTACTTTTACAACACCTTGGACATTCCTGCTCTGCGGGTACAGATTCCCGAAATCTTCGTCCAAGATTTGGAATAGCCTCATATGCCATAATCTACACATATCGTTATATTATCTCAGTGCTAAAATCTTTAAACTAATATTTAAAATCATAAATTACTCTTAAATATTAACCTCGAGAGGAAGAACAAAGTCACCAAACGCCGCTTGCTGTTTTGGTTTCACGACGCCTTTGAAGCTTTTCACAAAGCGTCGGATCTCTTTCATGGTTTCGTCGAATGTAAACCGACCCCAAGGAAATGTCTCACAAGCGTGGACATCATCAACAACACTCAGCAGCCACGAATCTATGTTACCATCAACCTTAGACTTGGCTTTCACTACCTTGCATAAGAAATACAAGATAGTGAGCTTCAACCTGTCTCCCAAGGTCTTCCTCACTGCTGAGGTCTTCTTCTTCACTCCTTCGGTCTTCTTCTTAAGTTCCTCAAGCTTCTCCTCCACATCTTTGATTGTTACCTTCAGCTCCTTACCAAACATCCGCTCAGCAAACTCCAAATCCCCCAACGCCTTATAGTTGTCGGGGTAATCGTGGCAATCCAATCCAGTAAGGAGGGCGTGCTCTCTCAAAGAGTACCTGATAGGCACTCCGTTCACCACAAACCAGGCTTCTCTCTCCTTCTCCGTAGATGCTGTCTGAAGGAGAAGCATCCACATGCCTTGAAGCATGTGGTTTGCCTCCTTAGGCATGTGTAACAGATGCTTGAATTGAGAATGATTTCGAAACCATTCCAACTCTTCATCAAGACCATCCTCAATGTACTCCACCGTCAATTTCAGCTTACACCTACTTCCGACCTTGCAAGTCTTGCTGTACTCGCTTAGACCAAAAAACATCTTCTCCGGCGGCAGTGGTTGGCTCTCATCATCATCTTCATCAGCATCACTATCGTAGTCCTGCAAATAAAATAAAAACACTTATTACTATCATTTATCCATAGTTGAACTCAGATGTTCCAGTTAGCCAGAGTTGTCCCTACATCATTGTTGAACTAAGATGTTCCAGTTAGCCATAGATGTCCCTACATCACAATTTCATACCTAAGATGTTCCAGTTAGGCAGAGTTGTCCCTACATCACAGTTTCGATGTTCCAGTTAGCCAGAGTTGTCCTAACATCACAGTTTCAAACCTAAGATGTTCCAGTTAGACACATTTGTCCCTACATCACAGTTTCAAACCTAAAATGTTCCAGTTAGCCAGAGATGTCCCTACATCACAATTTCAAACCTAAGATGTTCCAGTTACCTCTTTTTCCTCTTCTTCCTCCACAACATTGTCTTCCCCTGCGATAGCAATGTTTTCTTCAACGTTTTCAGCAACGTTTTCTTCTACGTTTTCAGCAACGTTTTCTTCGTCGTCAGCAACTGTTTCTTCCCTTTCATCCACGTTTTCTTCCTCTACTCTCATTCCATCCACGTTTTCTTCAACTAATTGCTCTTTAGTAACTTCTTCTTCTTCTCCTTCATTAACCGTCACTTTTGGATTGGTTTCATGACAATCCATTGCTTCTCCTTCTATAATTGCTTCTAGGTAATTCCTAAAACAACCAAAACTAGATGTAAGTTAGACAACACATCCACATACCATTTCTGAATAATCCAAACTAATTCGAGAACAATTTCATATTAAAACCGAAAGGAGTGAAGTTAGGCATAATGGCGCTCATCGAAAATCGAAAACTAAGGCATCGGAACTTCTCCTCCACATCTTTGATTGTTACCTTCAGGTCCTTACCAAACATCCGCTCAGCAAACTCCAAATCCCCCAACGCCTTATAGTTGTCGGGGTAATCGTGGCAGTCCAATCCAGTAAGGAGGGCGTGCTCTCTCAAAGAGTACCTGATAGGCACTCCGTTCACCACAAACCAGGTTTCTCTCTCCTCCTCCGTAGATGCTGTCCGAAGGAGAATCATCCACATGCCTTGAAGCATGTGGTTTGCCTCCTTAGGCATGTGGAACAGATGCTTGAATTGAGAATGATTTCGAAACCATTCCAACTCTTCATCAAGACCATCCTCAATGTACTCCACCGTCGATTTCAGCTTACACCTACTTCCGACCTTGCAAGTCTTGATGTACTCGCATGGACCAAAAAACATCTTCTCCGGCGGCAGTGGTTGGCTCTCATCATCATCTTCATCAGCATCACTATCGTAGTCCTGCAAATAAATAAAAAACACTTATTACTATCATTTATCCATAGTTGAACTCAGATGTTCCAGTTAGCCAGAGTTGTCCCTACATCATTGTTGAACTAAGATGTTCCAGTTAGCCATAGATGTCCCTACATCACAATTTCATACCTAAGATGTTCCAGTTAGGCAGAGTTGTCTCTACATCACAGTTTCGATGTTCCAGTTAGTCAGAGTTGTCCTAACATCACAGTTTCAAACCTAAGATGTTCCAGTTAGACACATTTGTCCCTACATCACAGTTTCAAACCTAAAATGTTCCAGTTAGCCAGAGATGTCCCTACATCACAATTTCAAACCTAAGATGTTACAGTTACCTCTTTTTCCTCTTCTTCCTCCACAACATTGTCTTCTCCTGCGATAGCAATGTTTTCTTCAACGTTTTCAGCAACGTTTTCTTCTTCGTTTTTAGCAACGTTTTCAGCAACGTTTTCTTCGTCGTCAGCAACTGTTTCTTCCCTTTCATCCACGTTTTCTTCCTCTACTCTCCTTCCATCCACGTTTTCTTCAACTAATTGCTCTTTAGTAACTTCTTCTTCTTCTCCTTCATTAACCGTCACTTTCGGATTGGTTTCATGACAATCCATTGCTTCTCCTTCTATAATTGCTTCTAGGTAATTCCTAAAACAACCAAAACTAGATGTAAGTTAGACAACACATCCACATACCATTTGTGAATAATCCAAACTAATTCGAGAACAATTTCATATCAAAACCGAAAGGAGTGAAGTTAGGCATAATGGCGCTCATCGAAAATCGAAAACTAAGGCATCGGAACTACCATTTGATTCCGTTACCTGTTGAGAATGAAAGATATGAAGAATCGCGTGGGTCTGAGGGAAGGCTCGAATTTCTCGGGTTTGAGAGAAAAAGGGGAAATCTGTAGACGAAATCGAAGTCCAGAACGGAGAGTTCCAATGGCGAGGGAACCAGAGTTGAGCTTTGGAGTTCTCGGCTTCGCTCTTGTCGGATTTTGTGGTCGGAATGGGTTCCTTAACGATCCTTCCTCAACCGATGGGTTCGCGAAGCATGGGGAAGTGAGAAAGATTTTATGGTTTTTTGTTTTGTTTTTTTCAAATTTTAATTAACTGAATTTGGGTTTGGGTCGGATTGTTGGGTCTGGGTGAGTTTTTCGTCAGATCCAATTGGTTGGATCTGTAATTTTCTGTTTTTGTTTTGAAGTTTTGGGTTTTTCCCTCAATTTTGATTTAAAAATAATTATTTATTAAAAATACCAAAAAATGGCATATGAAAATAAGTTTTGAGAGATGTGAGAGATGGTGGCTTTCCAGCAATCGATCCTGTTTCCCTTCTAGTATCTAATCTCATAGTTTCTAGTTTCTGCATCTATGAACTCTCGAATAATGAGATTTGATTTCTCATCCGCTTCGCATTTAATATGAAATCACAGATGCTCCTTCGATCAGTCATTCAGTTCTATGCGAAGCCGTCATGGATGCAACGTTCCTACTCTTCCGGTAACACGGAATTCAATATCTCCGGCGAGGTCATCAGTATACTAGCTAAGAAGAAACCTATTGAGCCTGCTTTGGAGCCGCTTGTTCCATTTCTCTCGAAGAAAATCATCACATCGGTAATCAAAGATCAAGTCAATCGACAATTAGGATTCCGTTTCTTCATATGGGCATCGAGAAGAGAGCGTCTCAGGAGCAGAGAGTCTTTTAGTTTGGTCATCGATATGTTATCTGAAGACAATGGGTGCGATCTATACTGGCAGACATTGGAGGAGCTTAAATCTGGTGGTGTCTCTGTCGATTCTTATTGTTTCTGCGTTCTGATCTCAGCTTATGCTAAGATGGGTATGGCGGAAAAAGCAGTGGAATCGTTTGGAAGAATGAATGAGTTCGATTGCAGACCCGATGTGTTCACGTACAACGTGATACTGAGAGTCATGATGCGTGAAGAAGTCTTTTTTATGCTGGCTTTTTCTGTGTACAATGAGATGCTCAAGTGTAATTGTGCCCCAAATCGATACACATTTGGTATTTTGATGGATGGATTGTATAAGAAAGGGAGGATGGGTGATGCACAGAAGATGTTCGACGATATGACTGCTAGAGGAATATCTCCTAACAGAGTTACTTATACTATTCTCATTTCAGGCTTGTGTCAAAGGGGAAGTGCTGGAGATGCACGAAAGCTATTCCACGAGATGAAATCGGGCGGTCACTCTCCTGATTCTGTCACGCACAATGCTTTGCTTGTTGGGTTTTGTAAATTAGGTCGGATGGTTGAGGCATTTGAGCTGTTACGACTGTTTGAGAAAGATGGTTTTGAACTTGGCCTGCGAGGTTATAGCAGTTTAATCAATGGATTATTCAGAGCTAGGAGATACAATGAGGCATTTGAGTTGTATGCTATTATGCTGAAGAAAAATATTAAGCCTGACGTTGTTTTGTACACAATATTGATTCAAGGGTTATCCAAAGCCGGGAAGATTGAGGATGCATTGAAGCTGTTAAGCAGCATGCCTAGTAAGGGCATTCGCCCAGATACCTACTGCTACAATGCTGTTATAAAGGCTCTATGTGAGCAGGGACTTTTGGAAGAGGCTCGGTCACTCCAACTCGAGATGTCAGAAACGGAATCCTTCCCTGATGCGTGCACACACACAATTCTCATTTGTAGTATGTGCAGGAATGGGCTAGTTAGGAATGCCGAAGAAATTTTCAAGGAGATTGAGAAGAGAGGTTGTTCTCCTTCGGTTTCTACGTTTAATGCTTTAATCGATGGACTGTGCAAGTCCGGTGAGCTCAAGGAAGCCAGGTTATTGTTGCATAAAATGGAGGTGGGGAGGCCCGCTTCCTTGTTTCTACGGCTTTCGCACAGTGGAAACAGGAGTTTTGATACCATGGTTGAATCCGGTTCGATTCTCAAGGCATACAAGGATCTTGCGCATCTTGCTGATACCGGTAATTCTCCAGACATTGTAACGTACAATGTTCTGATAAACGGGTTCTGCAAAGCAGGAAACATTGACGGTGCTCTCAAGCTGCTCAATGTACTTCAACTAAAAGGTTTATCACCTGACAGCGTCACTTACAACACTCTCATCAACGGACTTTATAGAGTTGGCAGAGAAGACGAAGCTTTTAAACTCTTTTACGCGAAAGATGACTTCAGACACAGTCCCGCGGTTTACAGATCGCTCATGACATGGTCATGTCGGAAAAGAAAGATTGTGGTGGCTTTTAGTCTATGGATGAAATACCTGAAGAAGATATCTTGTCTGGACGACAAAGCAGCTAATGAAATTGAACAATATTTCAAGGAAGGGGAAACCGGGAGAGCTTTAAGATGTTTACTCGAATTGGATACCAGAAGAGACGAGTTAAGTTTTGAACCTTACACAATATGGCTGATCGGGTTATGCCAATCCGGGAGATTTCAGGAGGCGTTGATGGTGTTTTCGGTTTTAAGGGAGAAGAAGATCCCTGTCACACCTCCGAGCTGTGTCAAATTGATTCATGGACTCTGCAAAAGAGAACAGCTTGATGCAGCAATAGATGTGTTCTCATACACTCTAGATAACAACTTCAAGCTGATGCCTAGAGTATGCAACTACCTCCTAAGCACTCTCCTGCAATCAAGAGACAAAATGGAGATTGTTTCTCAACTTGCAAACAGAATGGAACTTGCAGGGTATGATGTTGACTCGATGCTTCGATTCAGGCTTTTGAAACGTCTTAGACATAGAAAGGTCAGGTCCTGATAGACCCTTAGGTAATGAAATGATACATAAAGGTTTATTTGGGTTTTGTGGAGAAGAGAATATGAGTTTAGATTCAATCTCCCTTACCTTAACATTATATTAGAGTAGAAGAATCTCTGGAACAAGAAGCTATTGACAAGACCGAGTGTAAGCAGGTTAAAAGAGGGGAAAAGATGGTAACCAATACGTAAAGCTTTATTTATATTCCTTATCTTTTTTTCTTCTTCTGATTGTACACTGATTTGTTCTGTAATATTAAATTTCTTTGAAATAAAGACTAAACATGTCTGAATCTCCGGTGTCCTTCCAAAACCTCTTCCAATATATCTGAATCTCCTATATAAACACAGCCTGTCTGTAAGAAAACGCAGCTTTCAGAATTGCTGATGAGACAAAAGAGGCATTAATCACTCATTAATTGGTTTGTTCATATCAGAAGAAGAAAACTTTGATTTTTCATTGTTGTTGATCCCACGGATCACTAAGTGTGTTTAAAGAATGATTAGGAGACGGGAGGTGAGATTTTCGTTAATAGAGCAATTTAACCACAATTAAGATAGGTCGGGAGAAATATGAGTAGGCCGGGGGCCGTGTTTCGTTTTATTGATGAAAGAGAAGCAAACGCTTTTGAATTACGAACTGGTTCCGAAGGACGTCCAGTTCGGCGTTCTAAAGTGTTGTCTCGTTACAAAGATAGAGAGGTCGGATAACTTGTGGTAGGTGAGAGAGTCAAAATCACAGTCCCCCTCATTAATGACATATGAGGGGTATATATAGTCGGGGTCGGCTTCCTGCTCCCCGGGATCTCGGGCCACGTGTCGTCTACGGCCTCTTTTGCGGGTAAGGTGGCCTAGGAGGCGTGTCCCGGCTTTCGAGGAGAGAGGTCATGATGAGCTCGGCGTGGCGTGTTGCAGAGCAATGCACTGTTTACCAACTCTGCTCCACCTGCTCCCTCCTGCCCTTGTCAGCTCTGCAGGGTTGGTGGGACGTCGGGTCGAAGGCACGTCCCTACGCGGGTAGGGTACTGCCTTACCAACTCCCACGCGCCTACTCTTCTGACACTTCCTGCTCTGGCGGGGCATCAGCGCGGGCCCGGGGTACGTTGCTTTCAGGTCGGCTACCGAGCTGAAGAGTGGTCTTGCAGGTCGGTGATATTAAGTCCGGTGACCGCACCAAAGAACGGCCTTTCCTAAGATGGGCCTAACTAATTGGGGGTGCTAGGCCCACCTCCAACAATAGGCCCTCCCCCAGTTCGGTGTCGCGAGGCGAAGTGAGCGTGCCGAAGTTGATCTAATGTTAGTTCGGCGCATCTTAGGACGGTTTTTCCGTGCTCAACTGTGTTTGCCTTTCCCGAAAAATCCGTAGGAGGTTGGCGCGTATCCGCCACGTGGGGGATCGAAAGGTTGCCTCGTTTTTCGCGCGAGATGCCCACGCACGGCGTGTGACAGACGCTTCGTGGTTATCGAGGCACCCCCTGCTTTTCGGCGTGGGAGATCGAGGAGTCGTCATCATTAGGTTTTTTGGGCAGCCGTGCTTCTTTTGACACGCGTCCAGGCGTCGCTTCACTGTCTCCCTTCTTCTATTTAACCCCCCCTTCTTCCTCCTGTTAAAACCTTCTGCGCATAACCCTAAGGTAACCTCTTCTCTCCGATTTCCTCCTTTCCCCTCTTGCTTTTTTTCTGCAGTTTTCGATTTCCTCCTCTCCGTGCAATGGCGCCGATGTTAGACGGTATTAGGGCCGAGTCGAGCGAAGAATCGGCGTCCCGTGGTGGCGGTAGCGACTCCCCGAGTTCTTCCTCCGACGGCTCCGGACGTGACTCCTCTCCGTGTCGAGGCGCAGACAGTGGGGAACAGTCTGCTCCTTCGACTTCGGGGGCCGCCCCGCTGCTCCCGGGGACCCATCTCAGGAAGAAGACGGTGGTCAGGTCTTCCTCCGGCGGTCACGGCGTTGGCCAAGCTGGGGGTAGAACCGGTCGTCAGGGCGGTCGCGGAGGCGGAGCTCGAGTGGCCAGGGTGAGGTCTCCCCTGGTGCCTTATGAGCAGGGAGGGTCGCCGACCTGGAGCACAGCGGAGTCGGTGACTCTCCTGAGGGACTTGTGCGGCTTTCCTGATGGCGTCGAGCTCAGGCTACCCAGGGCGGAGGAGCGCCCGTGGACTCCTCGGCCGGGCTTCGTCTCCCTGTACGAGTCGTTCTTCCAGAAGTGCGGCCTGCGCCTTCCTCTCCCCGAGCTGTTCGTCAATTACTGCCGGGTGCGGGGCTTGGCCTTCTCGCAGGTCTGCCCGTCCATGGTCCAGGGGATGATCGTGCTGCTGACCTTGGGGCACGAATGTGACGTGGAGGTGACGGTGCCTATGTTCGAGGCGCTCACCCAGCAGAAGGCAAACCCTGGGATTCCTGGGACCTTCTATGCCGCTTTCAAGCCCGCGGCGAACGTCCTGGAGGCACCGAGCTCGGGGTCTAAGGCGAGCAAGCTGTCGAAGGTCGAGGACTGGTCTCGCAGCTACTTCTACATCCGGGCTACTGCCGTGGTTGGGCTCGACCCGTCGGCGAGATACACCCGGGATTGGAACTTTTCCCCGGGTAGGGATTTGCAGGTCGAGCTGACTTCTCTTCTTTGGTTTTGTCTAACTGATGCCTTTTTGCCTTGCTTTTCAGGCCCTCACTCCTCCAGGTTCAAGCTACCGGACTACGCGGGTATCGTTGCCGTACTCAGGTCAGTGCGTAGAAGTGAGTGGAAGTCCTTCACTGCGGCGAGAATCGGAGCTGCGATTGCCGGAGGTCGGTTTTTTTTTTTTTTTTTTTTTTTTTTTTTTTTTTTTTTTTTTTTGCCAAACTGACGAGTGCTTCTATCGCAGGAAGAGCTAGGTTCGCCAGTCCGCTGTACGCGGACTCCTTTGTGGCAGCGGCGCCGCCGGTGCCCGAGGTGCCGGTCCGGAGAGACCCGGCGTCTGGGGTCGGGGGGGAGTCCTCCGGGGTGGCTCCTTCGAAGAAGAGGGCAGCAGAGGCTGTTGGTGGCAAGGCCGGCAGAAAAAAGAAGAGGACCGAGGTGGGAGAGTGCTCCGCCGCAGGTCGGGATGAGGTCCGGCCTGAACTGCCCGGGTGCGAGCCCGAGCCGTCTGTCACCGAGGTGCCGGCAGGGGAGGTCGTGGAGGTCGTGGAGGGCCTACGAGAGGGTGAAGAGGTCGCAGTAAGGGCGACGGAGGGCGGCGATGAAGCCGTCGTTGTGGAAGAAGGGCGGGAGACCGCTGGTGACCGGAGCGTTGGGGCTTTGGTGGGTTCGGAGGACGGGCCTCGGGACTACAGCTTCTCCTTTACCCACGAGGATGGAAGCAGACAGGTCATCGTCGATCCGGACGAGTGCGCCGAGCTGGCGCAGGCCATGATGTTCGGGCAGAGTCCGCACTTTGTCCCGCTGGAGATGGCGGAGGCCGATACCTTCCGCCAGGTGGCGCGATCCGCAGCGCGGGTAAGCCTTTGTTCTGATCTAACTGTTTTTAGCTGGACTTGTTGTGCGTCTTTGCTAACGACTGGTTTGATGCAGACGATGGCCCTTTCTGCCTTTCTGGCGGAGGCCTACGAGAAGCGACTCGCCGAGGAGCACGCGTCGCTTCGATTCCTGCAGGGGCGCCAGGAGGCCAGCGCGCAGATCCAGTCCGCTCTGACTCGCGGGTTGGAGAAGGACCTAAGGGAGGAGAAGGCCCGGTCTGCGGCGCTGGGCGAGGAGGCGGCACGGGTGCGAGCCCGGGCCGGAGAGGCGGGCCGTCTTCAGGCCGAGCTGGAGGCTGAGAGAGGCCGGTCTGCCGGTGAGCGGGCTCGGGCGGCTTCCCTGGAGGAGGAGGTCGGGCTTTTGAAGGGGGAGCGGGAGACACTCCGCTCTAGGGTGCAGGGGCTGGAGTCCGCCATAGACCGGGCGAAGGTGGCCTTGGCTGTGGAGAGTGACCGGGTGACAGCCCGGTGGGACGCGCGGAACCAGGAGTGGTCCGCGAAGATGGCGAAGATCCGCGCCCATCTGGACGGGCGCAGCCGGGCCTTAGAGCCTCACCTGCTGTACAACCAGGTGATCGGCGTCAGGGCGTGCCTCAAGAGGATGGAGGCCGAGGACGGGGTGTCGGTACCGTTCTACCGATATCAGAAGCTGGACGAGGATGAGGCGGCATTTGGCGCCGTGCTGGACGGAATTGATTTTCCGGACTTGACCCCCGGGGGATCTGGACACCCCTCTGGGCGCGGTGGTATGGTCCAGCTTGAGCGGATCATGCCCGCCGCTCCTTCGGAGGTGCCCTTTGTGGATCTGACCGAGACCGTCCAAGCAGATCCGCCAGCGCAGGACTTGGCCCCGTGTGCTGATGAGGCCGGCACCGACGCGCTACCCGGTGAGACCGGAACCGATGCGCCATCTGGTGAGGCCGTGGTTGGGGAAGAGAGGTCTGAGCAGCCCTTCCTTGGTGAGTACGGCACCAATGCGAGGATGGTGGCCCCGGGTGATGTGGATGGTACCCGTGCTGACGGGGGCGAAGACCGACCTGCCGATGCGGCCTTGTAAATACTTTTTTCCTTTTTGTTTTTCTTCTCTCTTTTGTAAAGACCGGGCCGTAGGCCATTTATGTAATGACTAGGCCGTGGGCCTTTTTTTTATAATAGCGAGGCCGTTGGCCCTTTTGTGATAATCGAGGCCGTTGGCCTTTTTTTTTTGTAAGTGCCGTTTCGAGGCTTTTTAATGGCTAGGCCGTGGGCCCTTTTTTATAATAGCGAGGCCGTTGGCCCTTTTGCGATAATCGAGGCCGTTGGCCCTTTTTTTCTTCTTTGTAAGTGCCGTTTCGAGGCTGTTGTAATGACTAGGCCGTGGGCCCTTTTTAATAATATCGAGGCCGTTGGCCCTCTTTTTTTTTTCGTATAAGTGCCATTTCGAGGCTTTTTTGATTGGTAGAGTAGGTCGTAGACCGTACTCTGTCAAGTAAGCAGGTCGTGGACCGTGCTCTTGTATTGGGTGCGAGGTAATCTCGGCTTAAGGCACTTATTGCTTGTGTACCTTGTTTTTTTGGTGCGGGTAGCGAGCCCGGCTTTAAAGACACTTAATGCTTGTGTGTCTAGTAGAGGTGCGGGCCCTGGGGCCCGGCTTTGGCACTTATAACTTGTGTGCCGGGGAGAGCGAGCACCGGAGCTCGGTCCCCTTTTTTTTTTGTAGTGCGAGCATTTGGAGCCCGGCTTCTTTTTTTTTTTTTTGTGGTGCGAGCGTTTGGAGCCCGGCTTGGGTTTTTTTTTTTGTTTTTTTTGTTTTTTTTTTGTTTTTTTTTTTTTTTTTTTTTTTGTTTTTTTTGGTAGTGCGAGCGTTTGGAGCTCGGCTCTTTTTTTTTTTTTGTAGTGCGAGCGTTTGGAGCTCGGCTTCTTTATCTTTCTTTTTTTTTTGTAGTGCGAGCATTTGGAGCTCGGCTTCTTTATCTTTTTTATTTATTTATTTTATTTTATTTTTTTTTTTTGGTAGTGCGAGCGTTTGGAGCTCGGTTCTTTTTTTTTTTTGTAGTGCGAGCGTTTGGAGCTCGGGAGCGTCTTCCTTTGTAAAAAAGGTTTTATTAGGCTGATAGCTGAGCCCTGGTTAGGGGTTGCCTACGTACCCTTTAGTATAAGGGATCAAGCCAGTCGTAGTTCGATTGTTTACAAAAGCGGAGAGCGGAATGGAGCCCGGGGGCTTAATAGTAGAAGCGCTTGAGGTTGATCGAGTTCCATGAGCGCGGGATGGCGTCGCCGTTCATCGTGACTAGCTCGTAGACGCCGGGTTTTACGACCTTGGAGATAAGGTAGGGGCCCTCCCAATTGGCACCGAGCTTGCCTGCGTTTAGCTCAGCGGTGTTTTCGAAGACCTTGCGGAGGACCAGGTCGCCCTCGGCGAAGAACCGGCCTCGAACCTTCTTGTTGTAATATTTGGAGGCGAGCTGCTGGTAGTTCTGGATTCGGAGTAGGGAATGGTCCCGCTGCTCTTCAAGGAAATCCAGCTCGCTGAGTAGGATGGCGTTGTTCAGTGCGGGTTGCTGGGTGAGCATAGCGCGGCGAGGAGTGGGGAGCCCGACTTCGGATGGGGCCATTGCTTCCATGCCGTGGGAGAGGTTGAACGGTGTTCGGCCAGTCGATGTCTTTGGTGTTGTGCGGTGGGACCAGAGGACTCCATCGAGCTCGTCGGCCCAGGACCCTTTCTTGTTATCTAGTCGCTTTTTCAGGCCGTCGAGGATGGTCTTGTTGGTGGCCTCGGCTTGTCCGTTCCCCTGGGGGTACCTCGGAGTGGACTTACTTAGTCTGATTTTCCACTTCGCGCAGAAGTCTTCGAAGAGGGCCGATGTGAACTGGGCACCGTTGTCGGTGACGATCTCGTACGGGAGCCCGTGCCGGCAGATGATGAACTTCCAGACGAACTTTCGGACGTCCTCTGCCTTGATCTTGGCGTATGATTCGGCCTCGACCCATTTGGTGAAGTAGTCGGTCATGACTAAGAGGAAGCGCTTTTGGCGAGATCGGGGAAGGGGCCCGACTATGTCCATGGCCCATCGCATGAAGGGGTAGGGTGCCACCGCAGTGGCGAGGAGCTCGGTTGGACAGTGAATGAGGGGACCGTGGCGCTGGCACTTCTCGCACCGGGCTGCGAATTTTTCGCAGTCTTGGAGCATTGTCGGCCAGTAGTGGCCTTGGTTCCGTATTCTCAGGGCGAGAGCCCGGCCACCGGAATGGTTTCCGTCGGCGCCTGCGTGCATTTCCTTCATCACGTCGATGGTTTCCTGCCCGTGGAGGCAGGCGAGCAGGGTTCCCGAAGCGCTCCATCGGAACAGATTGCCGTCCAGCATCGTATATTGGGCACACTTCTTTCTTAGCCGCCGGGCGGCCCATCGGTCTGGGGGGTGAATGCCGTCTGCGATGTATAGCAGTAGGTCGACTCACCAGTCTGGCAGTTCGGGCTCGACCGGGGGTGGTGGTAGAACTTCGGGAGGTGGTGCTCCTTCGTCCGCGACCTGGGGGTTGATCAAGTAGGCCCCCTTTGGCAGCTCGATGCTGGGGAAATCGATGCTATCGACCGGGATCACTCGTCGTTGGGCCGGGCCCGAGGTGGATGCTAGCGCGGCGAGGGCATCTGCGGAAGTGTTATCGCCTCGGGGGATCTTTGTCAGGGTAAACTCGGCAAAGTCTGCGGCCAAGCCTTGGGTCACCGTGAGGTAGGCATCCATGCGATCGTTCTTGGTCTCGTACTCCCCGCTGAACTGATTGGCGACGAGCTGGGAGTCGCAGTAAGCCCGGATTTTCTTCGCACCGACCTCCTTTGCTAGGCGCAGACCGGCGATCAGAGCTTCGTACTTGGCCTCGTTGTTTGATGCCGGGAAGGCCAGGCGGAAAGACTGCTCGAGGATCTCCTTGGTCGGGGATTCGAGGCGTATGCCGACGCCGGACCCGTGTTTGGAGGCCGATCCGTCGACATGCAGAGTCCATACTTCGGGCACTTCGCTGACTGTCAGCTCGGGTGTCAACTCGACTAGGAAATCGGCCAGGGCCTGAGATTTGATCGCGGTCCGACCTCGGTACTCGATTTCATATTCGCTCAGCTCAACGGCCCACTTCATTATCCGGCCTGATCGGCTCGGGCTGTGGAGGATGTTTCTGAGGGGGTAGGTGCTTAGGACGGCAATCGCGTGGGATTGAAAGTAAGGCCGGAGCTTCCTAGCTGCGACGACCACTGCCAGGGCGAGCTTCTCCAGAGTCGGGTACCTGCTCTCCGCGTCGTCGAGCGACTTGCTGATGTAGGAGATGGGTTTTTGGTCACCCCGGTCTTCCCGCACTAGCACGCCGCTGACTGCTGACGTGGAGATGGCGACGTAGAGGTAGAGGATTTCGCCTTCTTCTGGCTTGGACAGGACGGGGGGGAGTGGATATGTACTCCTTCAGCTGTCGGAGGGCGTCCTCGCATTTGTCGTCCCACTCAAACCGCTTGTTAGCCCGGAGCAGTTGGTAGAACGGGAGACACTTGTCGGTAGAGCGGGAGATGAATCGATTTAGTGCGGCGATTCTCCCGGTGAGTCGTTGTACTTGACGCGTGCTCTCCGGGGATTTGAGCTCGATGATAGCTCGGATCTGCTTGGGGTCGGCCTCGATCCCGCGCTGGGTGATGATGTACCCGAGGAATTCGCCCGATGTGACGCCGAAGGAACACTTGGCCGGGTTCAGCTTCATGTTGTATTCGTTCAGCGTTCGGAAGCCGGACCGGAGGTGAGTGACGTGGTCGGTTGCCACCAGAGACTTCACCAGCATGTCATCTATGTATACCTCCATAGTGCGGCCTATTTGGTCGGCGAACATCCGGTTGACGAGCCGTTGGTAGGTGGCCCCAGCGTTTTTTAGTCCGAAGGGCATTACCTTGTAGCAGTAAATGCCTCGGTCCGTGATGAACGCGGTCTTCTCCTGATCATCGGGGTGCATGGGCATTTGGTTATACCCCGAGAAGGCATCCATGAAGGAGAGTAGCTCGTTTCCCGCGGTGGCTTCGACGACCTGGTCGATTCGGGGGAGGGGGAAGCTGTCCTTAGGGCATGCCTTATTGAGGTCGGTGAAATCCACGCAGACCCTCCATTTTCCGCTCTTCTTCTTGACTACCACTGGGTTGGCTAACCAGTCCGGGTATCTCACCTCGGTGATCGAGCCGGCCGCGGTGAGCCTCTCTACCTCATCATTGACCGCTTGGGCGCGCTCCGGGCCAAGCTTCCGCCGCTTCTGCTTGACCGGCCTGCAGGTTGGATCCACGTTGAGCTCGTGGCTGCACGTGTTCGGGTCAATGCCGGGCATGTCGCCAGTTGACCAGGCGAAGGTGGAGACGTTCTGCCCTAGGAACTCGACCAGCTCTTGCTTGATGCTCTCGTCGAGGTCGGTGCCGATGCCGACGCAGCGGGCGGGGTCGCGTGGGTCGATGTTGACCTGGGTGACAAGGTCCCGCCCGGGGAGGTCCTGGGCGCCGAGCTCGCCGGGCTGAAGCGCATTGATGGCCAAGCAGGCCGGCGCGGCGCAGCTTGTGCTCGATGGCGAAGCAGGCGCGGGAGACCCTCTGGTTACTCCTAAGAGTGTATGTGCCGGCCTGGTTGGGGAACTTGAGGCACTGATGGTACGTCGACGTGACCGCCTTCATCGAGTGCAGCCAGGGGGTTCCAAGGATGATGTTGTAGATCGGGGTGGTGTCGAAGACCACGAACTTGACGATTTTCGTCACCCGACCTACGTAGACCGGCAATTCGATGGTGCCGATTCCGTTGACGGTATCCCCGGCGAAGCCGGTTAGCGGGATGGAGTGCGGCTTGATCTCGACCCCGTTCAGGTTCATCCTGGCGAGGGTATCCTTGAAGATGAGGTCGACCGAGCTGCCCGTATCGACGAGGACTCGGTTAACGTCGCAGTCGGCTACGCGCACTTGTACGACGAGGGGGTCGTTGTGGGGCTGGTGGACCCCGGCCGCATCGGCCTCAGTGAAACATATCCCCCTCTTGCTCGTGTCCTGGGCGTCGATCTCCGGCCCGGAGTGCCACTTCAGGGATGCGTCGGTCCTCCTCTCGTGACGCTTGATGGACCGCACTGAGTCGTTACACGAGAGGAGGCCTCCCATGATCATCCCTATCAGAGTGCGGGCCGGGGGAGGCGATCTACCTGTTTCCCGGTCTCGCGAGGGAGATCGTCGCCGCCGGTCGTCGTTCTGGGCGCGGTGGTAGGGCCTAGCCCGGTTATCCTCGCGAACTTGGTTGTCGCGGGGTTGATCGTGATCGCCGTCCCGAGCATGCGGTCGCAGCCGCTCTGGGACGCTGATTTCTCCCCGCTGAAATTGTTTCAGCAGGACCTCTTGGAGGGCGCGGTAGTGAGAGGTCGGATGCCCCTTTCGCCGGTGGAAGTCGCAGAAGGCCGTCCTGTCGTATGGCTCATCTGGTCGGAACTCCCTATCGCTCGGCTCGTCGGGACGCCGATCCTGCTGGTGGGGATCCCGTACGTATTTGTTCCAAGGCAACCCTGGTGCGGGGCCAGTGGGAAATATGGGACCGCGCAGACGGGGGCCGGAGGGCGGTCCGCTGACCAGGAATGCGGCGGCCTGCTTTCCCTTGCTGCGCTGGTACTCGTCATCGTAGTGTTGACGAGGCTCCTGGTACCTTTCCTGAGGCCGCTCCTTTGGGACCGGGGCCTTGTGAGGGGTGCTGTTTCTCGACTCAGCCGCCTTCTTCTCCTCGAGCTCGACGAAGAGTCCAGCGCGGTGCAAGGCGTCTTCCAGCGAGCGCGGCCTGTTAAGCTTCATGTCGTCTTTGAAGGCCGAATCGGCCCGCAATCCCTTTCTCAGAGCGGGGAGCGCTGACTCGTCAGTCACGTTGCTCTGGGAGGCCGTGGCCTTGAAGCGCTCGATGAAGGACCTGAGCGACTCCTTTGCTCCCTGGTTCATTGCCCAGAGGTCCGCGCTGGATGCGGACTGGCGGATGTAGATGGAGTAATGCTCGAGGAAGGTGGTCGACAGGTCCCTGAAGCTGTCGATGGAGTGCGTCTTTAGCCGAGAGAACCACGTGAGGGCCGGGCCGGTGAGGTTCTCCACGAAAAGCTGGCAGTGAGCGGCTTCGCGCTCGTCTGGTGAGAAGTGGGCGCGGCCCATGGCGATGGTGAACGCCGTAAGATACTGGGCCGGGTCGGTGGTGCCCGCGTAGGGCTGTAGCTTGAGCTTTCCGAGGTGCTGGAGTGGGACGGAGGCGATCCGGCGGGTGAACGGCGTGTTCTGCGTCTCTCTGAGGACGCGATCGATTTCCGGGGCCGCGCTGGTGGCCTGGTGGATTTTGGAGGACATCGCACGGATGGTCTCCTTCATAGCCTCGAACTCCGCGTCTCTTGAGCGCTCCGCGCTGGATCGGAGATGGTGGGCTTCGTCACCCGGGTGGCTTTCTACGGCCGGGACGAAACGTCCGTCCTGCCCTTCGGATCCAGACGGCGAGTCGCTCGGTCGGCTTGTCCGGAAGCGGGGGGTTTCTTCCCGAGAGACCGGTTCTCTGGGATGGACGTCGGGGTACCCGACATTGTCCGACCGGTCACGGGAGGCCCCTAACGTGGCGAACCGTTGGTCGGTGGCTCGCGTTAGCTCATCGATCCGGGCGAGCAGGGTCTGCATCACGACGGACGGCGTGGGCTGGTCTTCCGATGCTCGTGGTGCGTTGTGGGCGGCGGAGCCGTCGGAATGAGCGGGTGCTGAAGCCGGGGGCGGGGCCCTGGAGAATTGCTCTCGAGGTATCGCCTGGTTGGCAGCTGCTTGGGCTGACGACGGTATGGTCGCCGTCGTTCGAGTCGTTGGCGGGGCCGTTGTCGGGGCCTGGGCCGTTGTTTGGGCCGGAGTGTCCTGGGCTGACAACACTCTTGGGGTCGGAATTGCCATCGTTGCTTCGGTTGTGGCGGTGGTTGAACTGCCCCTTGCGTGTAGAAGAATCTCCGCCCTCCTTCTAGCGCCAATTGTTGATCCCACGGATCACTAAGTGTGTTTAAAGAATGATTAGGAGACGGGAGGTGAGATTTTCGTTAATAGAGCAATTTAACCACAATTAAGACAGGTCGGGAGAAATATGAGTAGGCCGGGGGCCGTGTTTCGTTTTATTGATGAAAGAGAAGCAAACGCTTTTGAATTACGAACTGGTTCCGAAGGACGTCCAGTTCGGCGTTCTAAAGTGTTGTCTCGTTACAAAGATAGAGAGGTCGGGTAACTTGTGGTAGGTGAGAGAGTCAAAATCACAGTCCCCCTCATTAATGACATATGAGGGGTATATATAGTCGGGGTCGGCTTCCTGCTCCCCGGGATCTCGGGCCACGTGTCGTCTACGGCCTCTTTTGCGGGTAAGGTGGCCTAGGAGGCGTGTCCCGGCTTTCGAGGAGAGAGGTCATGATGAGCTCGGCGTGGCGTGTTGCAGAGCAATGCACTGTTTACCAACTCTGCTCCACCTGCTCCCTCCTGCCCTTGTCAGCTCTGCAGGGTTGGTGGGACGTCGGGTCGAAGGCACGTCCCTACGCGGGTAGGGTACTGCCTTACCAACTCCCACGCGCCTACTCTTCTGACACTTCCTGCTCTGGCGGGGCATCAGCGCGGGCCCGGGGTACGTTGCTTTCAGGTCGGCTACCGAGCTGAAGAGTGGTCTTGCAGGTCGGTGATATTAAGTCCGGTGACCGCACCGAAGAACGGCCTTTCCTAAGATGGGCCTAACTAATTGGGGGTGCTAGGCCCACCTCCAACAATTGTGGCTCAGATATTGCTTGAATCACAAGCTTCGAAATGAACCAGATTGATATGTTCTGGCGATGATGTATGTAGCTTATTAAACACAAATTGTGTCCCCCCAGTTAATCTTATTTATAACGGTCATTTTGAAAAGTTGCCACAAGTTTGACATCAACAAAAAGCAGCAGCTGAATACGATCTGGAAAGGGCTTTTCAATACCCCGGCCCAGATTCGTCTGACGTGGCATCACCAAGGGCTTTCCCAAGTCAGCATCTCAGTGCCCAAACGACAAAAGATCTTCTTCAAAGATGACCAGGAGGCCGACCCATCATGGGCCTGACCGTTGGATCCACCAAATCAAACCGTCTTTGTGTTCCACGTCCAAATCTCGATTAGATAGTTTAGTTTAACAATTAGCTGGAAGCTAAGTTATATTCTCGATTTTGGGTGGTAAAAAGCTCGTTCAGCCATCTCGAATCTCCTAGCGATGGATCTAGACTTTTCTATCCCTTTTTTTTTTAGTGCTAAACTGTTGTAACTGGAAATAGTGGCGAATCCAGAACGAATGCACTAATATTAAATTAATAAAATATTAAAAAATATAATGTCATATTATTTAAGAATTTTAACAAAAAGATTTGGTTAATATAAATGGGTTTTAAAGTTTGAGTTATTTATGTTTTTTTAAATGGGCTAAGTTATTTTTATCTTATTAAATAGATTTTATTTGTTTTGTTTTGTTTCTTCTTTTGAACTTTATATAATTTTTTAATGGGTACAAATTCCAAATTATTATGGGTGTACATAAAAAATAAGGTAAAAAATACATAACAAATAAGGTAAAAAATACATAAATTTTTAAAAAAATTATGGGTGCATGTGCATCCTTTCATCCTTAGCTAGCTTCGCCCCTGACTAGAAATACAACGGTCAAAATTTGTAAATAAAAATAAACGGAATATTTTGCTTTATTTTTAAGAAAAGAACAACCGAAAGACTATTGAGCAATAAACAACAAGCTAGTTTGTTGCTCGATGGGAATAAGATGGATTTGGAAACGATTTGAACAAGGTTTTTGTGAAGTAAATTGGCTTTAGTATTTCGATACTCAAGAGAGATTTTACAAGAATAAGAACAAAAACAAAAACAGAAAATTACTAAAAAACTTGAAGAAACTAAATATTTGAGTCTAGACTTAAATTGTAGTAAGAGTTTAGAACGAGATTTTAACCCTACAATTATAGTAGTTAACGCCGATGCAATTAATCGACATAGAATATATTGTATTGTTATTTAAAAAAAAATTCTCCTACCATTATTTGTTTTATTATTTCATGAAATAATATAAGCAAATAATTGGATTATTCGAATGTTTTTAAAAATGTTGATCTGATAATATTTTGTTGGATAAATATTATAATTTTTTGTATCGACATGTGTTGTCTTCGTGTAGATCAGGGCCATCAGGCCTAAGTTTAAATTAAGGGAAAAAGTACATATATAATCGATCTGATTTTTGATGCAACAAATTTTCTTGGCATACATGTCATCATTGATTTTTCTTCTAATGATTCCATCTCGTCATACTTTGATTTTACTTCCATGATTTTTCTCATATATAGCTGATGCAACCAATTATCTTGTCATACTTTTGCATATCCCTTTTTTAAAGTAATTTGTGCAACAAATACCTTTGCAAGAATATTAATTTCGGATAGAACTTTGTACTATTGAAAAAGTTTCAAAAAGAGAGAAAATCTCATGAAGTGAATATTAATTCAGACACAAATGTAATCAGAGTAATATTTGTGAAGCATAATTTGTTTTTGCACATTCATCTCTGAAATATAATATTTGCCTAACAGCCTATATGTAAATATGATTTAATAAGTTTAGAATAGTATATAATGATTTTAGAATATATGAAAAGGACATAATATATTGGTTATGTAATCTATAAACTACATTTTATAATATTAATAAGTCATATGAGCAATGAATAGTTGTTGAATGGGTCGGTCAAGTTTCTAAATAAAGGTATATATTTTCATGTATTCTAAGAACATGATATACTCTTCTAAATTGGAATTGAAATTTTGATTCTGCATTCATTGCTAATATGACTTAGTTCAAATTAGAACTTTCTCTCTTTCATTAGTTGCAGTTACAATTTAAATTTCAACGTTCCTTTTTTTTTTTGTTGACAGATTTCAACGTTACTTAAACTTACAATAACTTTTTATTGCTGAATATGTGTTCGTTTAACTTTATATCTTCAGATTACTTAAAAATCTTTCCTTAATAGTTATTTCAAAAATGTCACTGAAAGTTTTGGATATTTTCTGTAAGCATTAAAAATATAATTCATATTTTGAAATGCTTAATTTTTTGAAATGTTGAAACAAAATTATTTATTTAAATATGACACATGCTATTTATCAAAAAATAAAATAAAAACAGGACAGACATTTGTACGCCTAATTAATAATTGCTTTTGTTCATTTGTTTTGCATATGTCCATATTTCTAAAAAAGGACACATTTTTAAATCATAGTATTGATTATGTGAGATGAACTCGATATTTTCATTTGCAAGACAATTTTTTACTAAACTGTTAAGATTAGTGTACTGATTGTTATTTTATATGCTTTAGATCCAATATTATTAAATATGAATCGTAAAGATAATCGTAAAGATATTCTTTGTTGAGTTAACGACAAATATGCTTGAAGTGACATATTGAAAGGGAAACTGAAGATGTTACGGTTACTGATCATTTAGAAGTACCACAAGAATTAAAGATATTACATTCTAATTAGGGGTGGGCATTTCGGTTTAATTTCGGGTTCGGTTCGGTTCGGTTAATTCGGGTTGAATAAAACTTTAGCCGAACTCAACCGAAATAAGTTTGGTTCGGTTTGTGTTCGGTTTGGGTTTAGTTCGGTTTGGTTTAGTTCGGTTCGGTTGTACTTTGGTTTGGTTTTAGTTCGGTTTTAAAAAAATCAACTTATAAAAACAAAAATCCTAACGAAACGTAAACAAAACGAAGTCATAAAAAAAACCATTCCCTAAAATTTTAAAACCAAACTGAAAGTATTCCACTTAATCAAAATTAAAAAAAAAAATTATGGTTTCGTCTTTCCATGCCACTAAAATGAATATACAACAAGTCAATAACTTAAATATAAGTTAATTATACAAGTTAATGTTTATTCATCTCTTATATGAGTCATTATAGGCTTATATCATTAATATAAAACTATCACCATATGTGTTATTATTTTTAGTATTATTAATTAACTAATTAAAAAAACACATTGGTTTATCGGTTCGGTTCGGTTTTAAACCGAACCAAACCGAACCGTTCGGGTTGAGAAAAACTTGAACCAAATGGTTGGATATTAACTATGGTTTGGTTTGGATCGGTTTGAGTTCGGTTTGGTTCGGTTGGTTCGGTTCGGTTCGGTTAAAATGCCCACCCCTAATTCTAATATACCCCGTAGATCCGTTTTAGCTAGAACATCCGCACATTTATTTCTTTCCTATTTCTGAAACCTGAAACAAACTTCATCACACCTCATTTCCATGCTGAAATCATTTCTATAGATAGATAGTATTGGCTTAACTTTAAATTTGTTATTTCCGTTCGTGACGCTTCGAATGCCATCTTACAATCGCCTTCGAAGATTACTCTCCGATAATCCAAGACTCCAATGATATTACATTGCCCAAATGAATCAATCCACTTCATTCCGCTTCTTCCTGTGTCGATCTAGCTTGTTCTTTGGCCATTCCTGTTGGAGGTGGGCCTAGCACCCCCAATTAGTTAGGCCCATCTTAGGAAAGGCCGTTCTTCGGTACGGTCACCGGACTTAATGTCACCGACCTGCAAGACCACTCTTCAGCTCGGTAGCCGACCTGAAAGCGACGCACCCCGGGCCCGCGCTGATGCCCCGCCAGAACAGGGAGTGTCAGAAGAATAGGCGCGTGGGAGTTGGTAAGGCAGTACCCTACCCGCGTAGGGATGTGCCTTCGACCCGACGTCCCACCAACCCTACAGAGCTGACAAGGGCAGGAAGGAGCAGGTGGAGCAGAGTTGGTAAAACAGTGCACTGCTCTGCAACACGCCACGCCGAGCTCATCATGACCTCTCTCCTCGAAAGCCGGGACACGCCTCCTAGGCCACCTTACCCGCGAAAGAGGCCGCAGACGACACGTGGCCCGAGATCCCGGGGAGAAGGAAGCCGACCCCGACTATATATACCCCTCATATGTCATTAATGAGAGGGACTCTGATTTTTACTCTCTCACCTACCACAAGTTACCCGACCTCTCTCTCTTTGTAACAAGACAACACTTTAGAACGCCGAACTGGACGTCCTTCGGAACCAGTTCGTAATTCTAAAGCGTTTACTTCTCTCTCATCAATAAAACGGAACACGGCCCCCGGCCTACTCATATTTCTCCCGACCTGTCTTAAATGTGGTTAAATTGCTCTATTAACGAAAATCTCACCTCCCATCTCCTAATCATTCTTTAAACACACTTAGTGATCCCCGGGATCAACAATTGGCGCTAGAAGGAGGGTGTTTTAGATTCTTCTATACGCAAGGAGCAGTTCAACCACCGCCGCAACCGCAGCAACGATGGCTATTCCGCCCCCAAGAGTATTATCAGGCCTAGAGACCCCGGCCCAAGCAACGGCCCAGGCCCAGACAACGGCCCCGCCACCAACTCAAGCAGCGACGACGACAGCCCGGCCATCAGCCCAGGCAGCCACCGACCGGATGACTCCCCAGGAGTCCTTCAGGGCTCCGCCACCGGCCCCAGCGCCCACTCCTTCCGGCGGCCCCGCCGCGCACAACGCGCCTCACCCCCCGGAGGACCAGCC
Source organism: Eutrema japonicum (assembly GCA_030161315.1). Classification (NCBI taxonomy): domain Eukaryota; kingdom Viridiplantae; phylum Streptophyta; class Magnoliopsida; order Brassicales; family Brassicaceae; genus Eutrema; species Eutrema japonicum. The sequence goes on from BSQW01000010.1 coordinate 35,280,743, forward strand.
CACGCTGTCCGCCGTAATGCAGGCCCTACTCACCAGAATAGACGAGCTGACGCGTGCGACCGACCAACGGTTCGCCACGCTAGCAGCCTCCCGGGACCGGGCGGACAACACCGGATCCCCCGACGTCCATTTCAGAGAGCCGGCCTCTCGGGAAGAAACCCCTCGTATCCGAAGGGGCCAGCCCGGCGACTCGCCGTCAGGCTCCGAAGGCCCGGGCGGACGTTTCGCCCCAGCCGTAGGGAGCTCCCCGGGCGACGAAGCCCATCATCTCCGATCCAGCTCCGAACGCGCCAGGGACGCCGAGTTCGAAGCTATGAAGGAGACACTCCGCGTGATGTCCTCTAAGATCCATCAGGCCACCAGTGCGGCCCCGGAAATAGATCGCGTCCTCCGAGAGACGCAAAACACGCCGTTCACCCGCCGGATCTCCTCCGTCCCGCTCCAGCACCTCGGGAAGCTCAAACTCCAGCCCTACGCGGGAACCACCGACCCGGCCCAGTATCTCACGGCATTCACCATCGCCATGGGCCGCGCCCACTTCTCACCAGATGAGCGGGAAGCCGCCCACTGCCAACTCTTCGTAGAGAACCTCACCGGCCCGGCTCTCACGTGGTTCTCTCGGCTGAAGACGCACTCCATAGACAGCTTCAGAGACCTGTCAACCACCTTTCTCGAGCACTACTCCATCTATATCCGGCAGTCCGCATCCAGCGCGGACCTCTGGGCGATGAACCAGGGAGCAAAGGAGTCGCTCAGGTCCTTCATAGAACGCTTCAAGGCCACGGCCTCCCAAAGCAATGTGACGGATGAGTCCGCGCTGCCTGCTCTAAGAAAGGGGCTACGGGCAGATTCGGCCTTCAAGGACGACATGAAGCTCAACAGGCCGCGCTCGCTGGAGGACGCCTTGCACCGCGTTGGACTCTTCGTCGAGCTCGAGGAGGAGAAGGCGGCTGAATCGAGAAACAGCGCCTCTCACAAGGCCCCGGCCGCGAAGGAGCGGCCCCAGGAGAGATACCAGGAGCCTCGTCAACACTATGATGACGAGTACCAGCGCAGCAAGGGAAAGCAGGCCGCTGCGTTCCTTGTTAACGGACCGACCTCAGGACCCCGTATGCGCGATCCCGTACCTCCTCCCGGCCCCGCGCCGGGGTTGCCTTGGAACAAGTACGTACGGGACCCCCACCAGCAGGACCGGCGTCCCGACGGCCCGAGCGATAGGGAGTCCCGACCAGACGAGCCGTACGACAGGTCGGCCTACTGCGACTTCCACCGGCGAAAGGGGCACCCGACCTCTTACTGCCGCGCCCTCCAAGAGGTCCTACTGAACCAGTTTCAACGGGGCGAAATCGACGTACCGGAGCGGCTGCGCCCACATCCCCGGGATGGCGATCGAGTGCAACCCCGTGACAACCGAGGTCGCGAGGATAACCGGGCTAGGCCTTATCACCACGCCCAAAACGACGACCGGCGGCGACGATCTCCCTCGCGAGACCGGGAAACGGGCAGATCGCCTCCCCCGGCCCGGGCTCTGATAGGGATGATCATGGGAGGCCTCCTCTCGTGCAACGACTCAGTGCGGTCCATCAAGCGCCATGAGAGGAAGACCGACGTCTCCCTGAAGTGGCACTCCGGGCCGGAGATCGACGCTCAGGACACGAGCAAAAGGGGGATATGTTTCACCGAGGCCGATGCGGCCGGGGTCCACCAGCCCCACAACGATCCCCTCGTCGTGCAAGTCCGCGTAGCCGACTGCGACGTTAACCGAGTCCTCGTCGATACGGGCAGCTCGGTCGACCTCATCTTCAAGGACACCCTTGCCAGGATGAATCTAAACGGGGTCGAGATCAAGTCGCACTCCATCCCGCTAACCGGTTTCGCCGGGGATACCGTCAACGAAATCGGCACCATCGAATTGCCGGTCTACGTAGGTCGGGTGACGAAAATCGTCAAGTTCGTGGTCTTCGATACCACCCCGATCTACAATATCATCCTTGGAACTCCTTGGCTGCACTCGATGAAGGCAGTCACGTCGACGTACCACCAGTGCCTCAAGTTCCCCAACCAGGCCGGGACGTACACTCTCAGAAGCAACCAGAGGGTTTCTCGCGCCTGCTTCGCCATTGAGCACAAGCTGCGCCGCGCCGCGCCGGCCTGCCTAGCCGTCAGCACGTATCAGCCCGGCGAGACAGTTGCTCGGGACCTTCCGGGGGAAGACCTCGTCACCCAGGTCAACATCGATCCGAGCAACCCCGCCCGTTGCGTCGGCATCGGAACCGACCTCGACGAGACCATCAAGAAGGAGCTGGTCAATTTTCTGAGAGAGAACGTCTCCACCTTCGCCTGGTCAACCGCCGACATGCCCGGCATAGACCCCGCGACGTGTAGCCACGAGCTCAACGAGGATCCGACCTGCCGACCAGTCAAGCAAAAGCGCCGAAAATTGGGCCCGGAGCGCGCCCAGGCAGTCAACGACGAGGTCGAAAGGCTCACCGCGGCCGGCTCGATCACCGAGGTCAGATACCCGGACTGGTTGGCCAACCCGGTGGTGGTCAAGAAGAAGAGCGGGAAATGGAGGGTCTGTGTGGATTTTACCGACCTCAATAAGGCGTGCCCAAAGGACAGCTTTCCCCTCCCTCGGATCGACCAAGTCGTCGAAGCCACCGCGGGGAACGAGCTGCTCTCCTTCATGGACGCCTTCTCGGGGTATAACCAAATCCCCATGCACCCCGACGACCAGGAGAAGACCGCGTTCATCACAGACCGAGGCATCTACTGCTACAAGGTAATGCCTTTCGGACTGAAGAACGCCGGGGCCACCTACCAGCGGCTCGTCAACCGGATGTTCGCCGACCAAATAGGCCGCACTATGGAGGTGTACATAGACGACATGCTGGTGAAATCTCTAGTCGCCGCCGACCACGTCGCCCATCTCCGCTCTTGCTTCCGGACGCTGAACGAATACAACAAGAAGCTGAACCCGGCCAAGTGTTCTTTCGGCGTCACCTCGGGCGAATTCCTCGGCTATATCATCACCCAGCGCGGGATCGAAGCCAACCCAAAGCAGATCCGGGCGATCACCGAGCTCAAATCCCCTGAGAGCACGCGCCAAGTACAGCGGCTTACCGGGAGAATCGCCGCACTGAACCGCTTTATCTCCCGCTCTACCGACAAGTGCCTCCCGTTCTACCAGCTGCTCCGGGCTAACAAACGGTTCGAGTGGGACGAGAAGTGCGAGGAAGCCCTCCAGCAGCTGAATGAATACATATCTACTCCTCCCGTCCTGTCCAAACCAGAGGAAGGGGAAACCCTCTGCCTCTACATCGCCATCTCTACGTCGGCAGTCAGCGGGGTACTAGTGCGGGAAGACCGCGGCGACCAGAGACCTATCTCCTACATCAGCAAGTCCTTAGACGACGCGGAGAGCAGGTACCCGACTCTGGAGAAGCTCGCCTTGGCAGTGGTCGTCGCAGCTAGGAAGCTCCGGCCTTACTTCCAATCCCATACGATAGCCGTCCTAAGTACGTACCCCCTCAGGACCATCCTCCACAGCCCGAGCCGGTCCGGCCGGATAATGAAGTGGGCTGTCGAGCTGAGCGAGTACGACATCGAGTACCGGGGTCGGACCGCGATCAAATCTCAAGCGCTGGCCGACTTCCTAGTTGAGTTGGCACCCGAGCTGGCAGTCAGCGAGGTGTCCGAAGTGTGGACTCTGCACGTCGACGGATCGGCCTCCAAGCACGGGTCCGGCGTCGGCATACGCCTCGAATCCCCGACCAAGGAGATCCTCGAGCAGTCCTTCCGCCTAGCCTTCCCGGCATCGAACAACGAGGCCGAGTGCGAAGCTTTGATTGCCGGCCTGCGCCTGGCCAAAGAGGTCGGCGCAAAGAAAATCCGAGCTTACTGCGACTCCCAGCTCGTTGCCAATCAATTCAGCGGGGAGTACGAGGCCAAGAATGATCGCATGGACGCCTACCTCAAGGTGACTCAAGGCATGGCCGCAGACTTCTCCGAGTTCACCCTGACAAAGATCCCCCGAGGCGATAACACTTCCGCAGACGCCCTCGCAGCACTAGCCTCCACCTCGGCTCCAGAGCAACGACGGGTAATCCCGGTGGAAAGTATCGACCTCCCCAGCATCGAGCTGCCAAAGGGAGCCTATCTGATCGGTCCCCAGGTCGCGGACCCTGACGAAGACGCCCAACCTCCCGAGAACCTACCACCGCCCCCGGCCGTGCCCGAACTGCCGGACTGGCGAATCGACATGCTGCTATATATCGCAGACGGCGTCCTTCCCGCAGATCGGTGGACCGCCCGACGGCTAAGAAAGAAGTGTGCCCGATACACGATGCTGGACGGCAATCTGTTCCGGTGGAGCGCCTCGGGAATCTTGCTCGGGTGCCTCCACGGGCAGGAAACCTTCGACGTAATGAAAGAAATGCACGAAGGTGCCGACGGAAACCACTCCAGCGGCCGGGCTCTCGCCCTGCGAATCCGGAACCAAGGGCACTATTGGCCAACAATGCTGCAGGATTGTGAAAAATTCGCAGCCCGGTGCGAGAAGTGCCAGCGTCACGGCACACTCATTCACTGCCCTACCGAGCTCCTCACCACTGCGGTAGCACCCTACCCCTTCATGCGATGGGCCATGAACATAGTCGGACCCCTACCCCGATCTCGGCAAAAGCGCTTCATTCTGGTCATGACCGACTACTTCACCAAGTGGGTCGAAGCCGAACCTTACGCCAAAATCACGGCAGAAGACGTCCGGAAATTCGTCTGGAAGTTCGTCATCTGCCGGCACGGACTGCCCTACGAGATCGTGACCGACAACGGTGCCCAGTTCACGTCGGCCCTCTTCGAAGGCTTCTGCGCGAAGTGGAAAATCAGGCAGAGCAAGTCCACCCCGAGATATCCACAAGGGAATGGACAAGCCGAAGCCACCAATAAGACCATCCTCGACGGCCTCAAAAAGCGGCTAGACGACAAGAAGGGGTCCTGGGCCGATGAGCTCGACGGAGTCCTCTGGTCCCATCGCACAACGCCGAAGACGTCGACAGGACGCACACCGTTCAGCCTCTCGCACGGAATGGAGGCAATGGCCCCCTCTGAGGTCGGGCTCCCCACTCCCCGCCGCGCTATGCTCACCCAGCAGCCCGCCCTGAACGACACCGTCCTCCTCAGCGAGTTGGACTTCCTTGAGGAACAACGGGACCATTCCCTCCTCCGAATCCAAAACTACCAGCAGCTCGCCTCCAAGTACTACAACAAGAGGGTTCGAGGCAGGTTCTTTACCGAAGGAGACCTGGTCCTCCGCAAAGTCTTCGAAAACACCGCCGAGCTGAACGCGGGCAAGCTCGGTGCACATTGGGAGGGCCCTTACCTTATCTCCAAGGTCGTCAAGCCCGGCGTATACGAGCTAGTCACGATGGCCGGCGACGCAGTCCCGCGCTCATGGAATTCGATCAACCTCAAACGGTTCTACTATTAAGCCCCCGGGCTCCAATCCGCTCTCCGCCTTTGTAAACAAACGAACTACGATTGGCTTGATCCCTTCTACTAAAGGGTACGTAGGCAACCCCTAACCAGGGCTCAGCTATTAATCTAATAAAACCTTTTAGACAAAGGAAAACGGTCCCCGACCTGCGCACAAGAGCCGAGCTCCAAACGCTCCCGAGCTCCAAACGCTGCCGAGCTCCAAACGCTCCCGCGCTCCAAACGCTCCCGAGCTCCAAACGCTCCCGAGCTCCAAACGCTCCCGAGCTCCAAACGCTCCCGCGCTCCAAACGCTCCCGAGATCCAAACGCTCCCGAGCCCCAAACGCTCCCGAGCTCCAAACGCTCCCGCGCTCCAAACGCTCCCGAGCTCCAAACGCTCCCGAGCTCCAAACGCTCGCACTACAAAAAAAAAAAAAAAGCCGAGCTCCAAACGCTCGCACGCCAAAAAAAAAAAAAAAAAAAAAAAGCCGAGCTCCAAACGCTCGCACGCCAAAAAAAAAAAAAAAAAAAGCCGAGCTCCAAACGCTCGCACTACAAAAAAAAAAAAAAGGCCGAGCTCCAAACGCCCGCACTACAAAAAAAAAAAAAAAGCCGAGTTCCAAACGCTCGCACTACAAAAAAAAAAAGCCGAGCTCCAAACGCTCGCACTACAAAAAAAAGGGGACCGAGCTCCGGTGCTCGCTCTCCCCGGCACACAAGTTATAAGTGCCAAAGCCGGGCCCCAGGGCTCGCACCTCTACTAGACACACAAGCATTAAGTGTCTCTAAGCCGGGCTCGCTACCCGCACCAAAAAAACAAGGTACACAAGCAATAAGTGCCTTAAGCCGAGATTACCTCGCACCCAATACAAGAGCACGGTCCACGACCTGCTTACTTGACAGAGTACGGTTTACGACCTACTCTACCGATCAAAAAAGCCTCGAAATGGCATTTACACAAAAAAAGGGGCCAACGGCCTCTTTCATTATACAAAAGGGCCAACGGCCTCGTTTATTACAAAAAGGGCCCACGGCCTAATGATTACAACAGCCTCGAAACGGCACTTACAAAAAAAAAAAAGGGAGAAGAAATGGCCAACGGCCTCGATTATCACAAAAGGGCCAACGGCCTCGTCTGTTATAAAAATGGCCCACGGCCTAGTCGTTACAAAAGCCTCGAAACGGCACTTACAAAAAAAAGAGAGGGGCCAACGGCCCGCTCTTTGCATAAACGGCCTACGGCCCAGTCCTTACAAAAAGAAACGGCCTACGGCCCAGTCTACAAAAAGAAGAAAACAAAAAGGAAAAAAAGTTTTTACAAGGCCGCATCGGCCGGTCGGTCTTCCCTCCCGTCAGCACGGGTACCATCTAAATCAGCCGGGGCCACCATCCTCGCGTTGGTCCCGTACTCACCAAGGAAGGGCTGCCCAGACCCCTCTTCCCCAACCACGACTCCACCGGGTGGCACGTCGGTTCCGGTCTCACCGGACGGCGCGTCCGTACCGGCCTCAACGGCAGACAGGACCGAGGGATCTGCTTGCACAATCCCAGCAGCTTCGGGGACTCCCTCGTCAGCAGACGGGATCGAGGGATCTGCTTGGACGGTCTCAGCGACCGCAAGAACGTCCTCAGCAGCCAGCGGAGCCTCCAAGGTCAGATCCACCACGGGGGTGCTAGAGGGAGCGACAGGTATAATGTGCTCAAGCAGAACGCCGTGAGCACGGTCCAGAGGGATTTCCAGATCCTCCGGGGTCAAATCCGGAAAGTCCATCCCGTCCAGTACGGCACCGAATGCCGCCTCGTCCTCGTCCAGCTTCTGAAACCGGTAGAACGGTACAGACACCCCGTCCTCTGCTTCCATCCTCTTGAGGCAGGCCTTTACGCCGGTCACCTGGCTGTACAGAAGGTGAGGCTCTAAGGCCCGGCGGCGCCCGTCCAGGTGGGCGCGAATCTTCTCCATCTTCGCGGACCACTTCCGGTTCCGCGCTTCCCACCGGGCTGACACCCGATCGCTCTCCGCAGCCACGGCCACCTTGGCCCGGCCTATGGCTGATTCCAGCCCCTTCACCCTGGAGCGGAGTGTCTCCCGCTCCCCCTTCAGGAGCCCGTTCTCCTCCTCGAGCCCCGACGCCCGATCCCACCCAGCTGCAGCACGGTCCCTCTCGGCCTCTAGTGCAGACTGCAGACTGGCCACCTCGACCGCCCGGGCTCTTAACCGCACCGCCTCCTCTTCCAGCGCCGCAGATCGGGCCTTCTCATCTCTCAGCTCCTTCTCGAGCCCGTGGAGACGGGTAGACTGGATCAGCGAGCTGGACTCCCGGCACTCCCGGAGGAAGTTAATCGAGGCGGCCTGCTCGGCGAGCCTCTTCTCGTAGGCCTCCGCCAGAAAGGCACTAAGGGCCATCGTCTGCATTAAACAAATTGTTAACAAAGACGCGCAACAAGTCTAGCTAAAAGCAGTTAGACCAGAGCAGAAGCTTACCCGAGCTGCGGATCGCGCCATCTGACGGAAGGTGTCGGACTCCGCCATCTCCAGCGGGACGAAGTGCGGGTACCTCTGCCCGAACATCATGGCCTGCGCCAACTCGGCGCACTCGTCCTGATCGACGATTATCTGGTTGCTTCCATCCTCGTGGGTGAAGGAGAAGCTGTAGTCCCGAGGCCCATCGTCGGAACCTCCCGAGGCGCCGCCCACTTCGGCGCTGCGATCCTCGGCCTCCTGCACCGCAGCAGGATCCTCCACGACGACGATCGCCTCGCCGACCTCATCGCCCCCTTGGACCCGGGTCTCATCGACCCCCCCTGCCGGCACGTCGGCCGCGGGCACCTGGGGCTCCGGCCCGGGCAGTGTAGGCCGAATGACCTCCCGACCTGCGGAAGAGGACTCTCCCGTCCTCCTCTTCTTTCTGCCGGTCTCCCCACCAGCAGCCCGGTCTTCCCTCCTCTTCGAGGGAGTCGCCGCGGAGGACTCCCCCGCAACCCGTGGTGCCGGGTCTCGCCTGACCGGCACCTCGGGTATCGGCGGCGGCGGTGCAACAAACGAGTCCGCGTACCGCGGACTGGTGAACCGTGCTCTTCCTGCGATAGGGCCACTCATCAGCAAAAAAAAAAAAAAAAAAAAAAAGAAGGAAAAGGAAATTTCACCGACCTCCGGCCATTGCTGCTGCTATTCTCTACGCAGTGAATGACCTCCACTCTCTCTTACGCACCGACCTGAGCACTGCGACGATACCTGCGTACTCCGGTAGCTTGAACCTAGAAGAATGAGGACCTGAAAGCGAAGCAAACAAAAACAGTCAGACAGAGCCAGAGAGGAGAAGTCAGCCCGACCTGCAAATCCCTACCCGGGGAAAAGTTCCAATCCCGGGTGTATCTCGCAGACGGGTTGAGCCCAGCCACGTCGGTAGCCCGGATGTAGAAGTAACTGCGAGACCAGTCCTCGACCTTCGACAGCTTGCTCGCCTTGGACCCCGAGCTGGGCGCCTCCAGGACGTTCGCCGCGGGCTTGAAGGCGGCATAGAAGGTCCCAGGAATCCCAGGGTTTGCCTTCTGCTGGGTGAGCGCCTCGAACATAGGCAACGTCACCTCCACGTCGCATTCGTGCCCCAAGGTCAGCAGCACGATCAACCCCTGGATCGTGGACGGGCAGACCTGCGAGAAGGCCAAGCCCCGCGCCCGGCAATACTGGACGAACAGCTCGGGGAGAGGAAGGCGCAAGCCGCACTTCTGGAAGGACGACTCGTACAAGCAGACGAAGCCCGGTCGAGGAGTCCACGGGCGCTCCTCCGCCCTGGGTACCCTGAGCTCAACGCCGGCGGGAAAGCCACACAGATCCCCCAGGAGAGTCACCGACTCCGCTGTGCTCCAGGTCGGTGACCCTCCCTGCTCGTAGGGGACCAGGGGGGACCTCACCCTGGCCACTCGAGCTCCGCCTCCACGGCCGCCCTGACGACCACCGCGGTCGCCCAGATGCCCGGTTCTACCCTCAGCTTGGCCAACACCGCGACCGCCAGAGGATCTAACCACCGTCTTCGGCCGGAGATGGGTCCCCGGGAGCAACGGGGCGGCCCTCGAAGACGAAGGAGCAGACTGTTCCCCACTGTCTGCGCCTCGACACGGAGGGAAAGCACGTTCGGAACCGTCGGAGGAAGAGCTTGGAGAATCGCTGCCGCCACCGCGAGACGCCGAGTCTTCACTCGACTCAGCCCTAATACCGTCTAACATCGGCGCCATTGCACGAAGAATGGGAAGTCGAAAAATACAGAAAGTAACAATTGGAGAGGAGGTAGTCAGACAGAAGGGGTTACCTTAGGGTTATGCGCAGAAGGTTTTCACAGGAGGAAGAAAGGGGGTTTAAATAGAAGAAGGGAGACAGTGAAGCGACGCTTGGACACGTGTCAAAAGAAGCACGGCCGCCCAGAAACGTAATGATGACGTCTCTTCGTTTCCCCACGCCAAAAAGCAAAGGACGCCTCGATAAACGCGAAGCGTCTTTTACACGCCGCGCGTGGGCAGTCCACGCGAAAAACGAAGCGTCCTTTGTCGTCCCACGTGGTGAGCACGCGCCAACCTCCTACGGGTTTTTCGGAAAAGGCACACAGTTGAGCCCGGAAAGACCATCCTAAGATGCGCCGAACTAACATTAGATCAACTTCGGCACGCTCACTTCGCCTCGCGATACCGAACTGGTGGAGGGCCTATTGTTGGAGGTGGGCCTAGCACCCCCAATTAGTTAGGCCCATCTTAGGAAAGGCCGTTCTTCGGTACGGTCACCGGACTTAATGTCACCGACCTGCAAGACCACTCTTCAGCTCGGTAGCCGACCTGAAAGCGACGCACCCCGGGCCCGCGCTGATGCCCCGCCAGAACAGGGAGTGTCAGAAGAATAGGCGCGTGGGAGTTGGTAAGGCAGTACCCTACCCGCGTAGGGATGTGCCTTCGACCCGACGTCCCACCAACCCTACAGAGCTGACAAGGGCAGGAAGGAGCAGGTGGAGCAGAGTTGGTAAAACAGTGCACTGCTCTGCAACACGCCACGCCGAGCTCATCATGACCTCTCTCCTCGAAAGCCGGGACACGCCTCCTAGGCCACCTTACCCGCGAAAGAGGCCGCAGACGACACGTGGCCCGAGATCCCGGGGAGCAGGAAGCCGACCCCGACTATATATACCCCTCATATGTCATTAATGAGAGGGACTCTGATTTTTACTCTCTCACCTACCACAAGTTACCCGACCTCTCTCTCTTTGTAACAAGACAACACTTTAGAACGCCGAACTGGACGTCCTTCGGAACCAGTTCGTAATTCTAAAGCGTTTACTTCTCTCTCATCAATAAAACGGAACACGGCCCCCGGCCTACTCATATTTCTCCCGACCTGTCTTAAATGTGGTTAAATTGCTCTATTAACGAAAATCTCACCTCCCATCTCCTAATCATTCTTTAAACACACTTAGTGATCCCCGGGATCAACAATTCCGCAATGAGTAAGATTCCAATTCGCATCCCGTATTATCCATTCTATTCTCCTCTATATGGAACGAAGCATCAAAATTACATATAACCATTCAAGAGACAAACAAAAAAAACATCCAAGAGGGGCCTTCTTTCTCTTGATGAGTTAACCGAACCATCTCCACTTCTTTCTCTCGTTAATGTTTGAGAGAATCTAACCATTCATGTGTATCCTTATGCGCTACACCGCTAGATCTATTAAAGTCATCAAGCTTTGTTTCTTTCTTTCAAAAATCATTTCATTTCGTGATTTCCACAAACGCCACATAATCTATAAATGATAGATTTTGTTAAAATTAATCTGACCCATTCTCTCTTAGGTAACAACTTCTTCAAATTCCCAATGAAGATAAACTCCATATTAAAAACCAGTCGGCTGGGGTCGATAGAGAAAAAAATGGATTATTTTATAATAATTTTTTTTAAACTTAAAAAGAAGTCATGATTCATGAATGTGTTAAACAAAAACTATAAAATATTTTAAAACACAAAAAAACCAGTACATTATTCTTGAAATATGATCCTCCTTGCATTTATACTTTCAAACTCATTCATCAAGCACACGTGTAATCAAGTTTTTCAGCCATACTCCTTTCAATAGACAACATCAGCAATCCATTTAGTTTTTTTTGTGACATAGTCGACCGTATATGAAATTTTATGAGCTTTAGCTTTGAAAAACTTCTTTATACAGAAGCAACTGAAACTGGAATCGTCATCATTATGCGGTATGCAGTCCATGTATTTGGATAACAACTTTTCATCTTTTTCAGATAATCCAGTATCTCGACTACCTTTTTAATATCTTTTGATAAAGCTCCTTTTAAAAGTTTTACCTCCAAAAATAAATCATTACTATCAATATCAGAATGATTACCATGTTTAAGAGAAACTTTAAGGTTGGCAAAGAAACCATCAATTTATCATCGTTTGATAAACACTTACACTTTATTACTAGCCTAAGAATATTTTTAAGAATTTAAAAACCGAAATTTTTATATAAAAACGACCGCAAGCCCATATTTGCCTTGTTTGGGCTCATGGCCAGCCTGTTAAAAATACCATGAAAAAATAATCTCCACGCAGCTTTCACATAAGGGCAAGTAAAACACACACATGGTTTGAACTCTCAGTCCTCGAGCAACATCTTTGGCACAAAGGATTAACCTAAGTTAGCTTTAGTTGATGCTAAACGCCATACGAAGTGCTATATTTTTAGACTAATACAGAATTCTTATATTGCTTTAGCTAATTCTGAATGGTGGTGACTCAAAAGCTGGGTTATATCATCCAAAGATTGTTCATTAGCAATAGCTAATCAATAGCCAGATTTAACCAGAGGGAATATGATTTCATGAATTTATGGAGTGTTACATTTAATTTTATTGTATTATATGAAATAGAAATAATATTTAGCAAGAAAACATATAGAAATGCAATTAAAACTGTGAATGGTAAACCAAGTGCAATTACCCATATGGTCGAATTGTTGTGTACTTAAACGAAGTTAAAATAAGCGCCACCATAACCGAATTGTTCTTCCCTTACCATAAACCCTAATTTTGCAGATCCGATCCTCCCTATCAATTTAGCCGGAACTTCTGCTTCCAGGCGAATTCGTGACCCATGACATCGAAATTTATGAAGCTCAGTGGTCAATTTATCGACAAATTCACCCGTGTGACTATCTTGCCTGCTCATCATACCGATTTGGTCCAAAGGGTTTCGATTTTGAAAAACGAGCTTCTAGCGATAGGTAACAGTAAGGAAAATTTCGAGAGCGTTTTGGATCAGAAAGGGCAGTGGTTGTTTAGAAGTTATCGTGATGGGGCTGGGATCGTCGAGCTTATGGATCAACTCTTTCCTCATCCTTACTTGGCTCTTCAGGTTTCATTTCATCTTTTATGTTTTAAAAAAAGTTCGAATCTTGCATCTGCCCTGTCTCTAGTATTTCATTATTGGATCGATTTTGTGTGTTAGAAAGAAACATCATTGAGTTAAACCAGAATGTTATAGATTGGGCTGTTCCGTAATGAAAGCCGCAGCATAACCTAAATTGGGTTGGTTCAGGAATCTAAGTTTGTTTACCTTAGGTTTTGATGTTATGTTAATGTTCCCGAGTTATTTCAGGTTTTAGAGTGGAGGAGAAGACAATTGGATTGTTGTATCCCTTTGGCATCGGAGGAGTATGCAAAAGGAATCAAAATTGCGGGTCGAGCTAGGGACCTAAACTTTGCAGTCTATCTTTTCAATGAGGCGGCCAAGAAACGAAGCCAAACAACTTCTGTTTACAATGCTTTGATGGGTGCTTACATGTACAACGGGCTTGCTGAGGAATGTCAGTCAGTTTTTAGAGATTTCAGGAGGCAAACGCATTGTGCTCCGACCATTGTGACCTATAATATCCTAATCTCGGTCTATGGTCGACTTCTGATGGTAAAGAATATGGAAGCAGCTTTCGAAGAAATACACAAACTAAATCTTTTTCCAAATTCCGGCACTTACAACTGTCTGATTGCTGGCTATGTGACTGCCTGGAATTGGGATAAAATGGAAGCTACTTTTCGAGAAATGAAGACGGGTCCAGTTGAGCCTGACACCGAAACGTATCTGCTAATGCTTCGGGGGTATGCAAATTCAGGGAATTTGAATAAGATGGAAGAAATTTATGAATCCATTAAAGATCAGGTTGGTGTAAACAGAGGTCCTTTGGTCAGAGCCATGATCTGTGCATATTGCAAGAAAGCTGTTGAGGGTAGAGTCGAAAAGATTGAAAATTTATTGAGTCTTCTCTCTGGGGAGGAGTATTTTCCTTGGTTGAATGTGCTTTTGATTCGACTATATGCTCAAGAAGACATTCTGGAAGCAATGGAGAGTAAAATCGTTGAGGCATTTGAGCACAACACATGTGTTAATAAATCGAGTACTATGCGGGCAATCACTGCAGCTTACTTCAGGTGTAATGAAGTTGACAATCTTGTTAATTTCGTCAAGCGTGCCGAGACTGCTGGCTGGAAACTATGCAGATCTCTCTACCACTGTAAGATAATGATGTATGGCTCCCAAAAACGCTTTGAAGAAATGGAAGGTGTTGTAAATGAGATGGGAGAGACTAATTATGGGATTGTAACTAAAACATTCGCAATTATGTATAAGGCTTACAAAAGTCACGGAATGGAGTTAAATGCTGAGAAAGTGATGGGAAAGATGCTGAAACATGGGTATGAATATATTCCAAAAACACATCGAACTCAATCGGCTTTAGATGCACCTCAATTTGCATAAAGAATTCCATTGTTCTGATTTGTTCAGTGTCTTTATCAAGTGTGAGCACTGACTATACAGAGGATCAAAAGAGGTTAGTGCTGTTTTTGCCTTTGCATTGATGGTCTCTTTTATTTGGTAGATCAGGCTATAGAACTGTGCCCCATGAGCCTTGATAAAAAGATGCTGGCTAGGCTTCCATAATCCGTCACTGGAGTTTTGGGATGAGACTAGAGCACCTTTATTTCCCCCATCATGAGTGACTCGGTCATCATTATCTTGCCATAGTTGTACATGTTACCGACAAGAGTTTTAAGTTTCCGTGGTAGATTTTGATCCTGTTGGTGGATGTGAAACATCAGTAAAACAAAATCTCTGTGAGCTATGAAGAACGGGGTCTGCATTGTCTGGATTTTTTTGCCTGTGTAACAGCTGATAGATTGGAAGAACTATGCTTTTCTACTTTCTTGAGAAATGAAGGCTCTGCCAAGTGAAGTTATTACCTTGAGAAACCTGACCGATGTTGCAGCGTGTTTCTCTTTCTGCTAGCTCTCTCTGTGTCCAATTTCCGATAGCCTTAAGTTAACAGTATCTGTTGTTACGCTATCTATATACTCTTACATACACATCTGCTTTGTTGTTTAGCTTGAGCTCTGTTCGTAATTTAGAGGAAAACAGATAGCTCAGCTACACCGATGTTTCAGTATAGTGGGGACCTCGTATGCTAATTTACAACATATTCAGAAGTTCTTCTAACGAATAAGCCACAGAGCTTTTTGTCTGTGTTAAACCTTTTCATTAGACTTCTTTGTTTCTTTGCATTTTTCCATGTATGTTAATGTCATAATATAAATGAAGAGGATCTACGAGTAATAACTTTTAAAAAGGTTTAAAAAGGTAAGGCTTCATCACACTAGGCTAACAACCAGAGAACCTTAAATTCATAGTTATCAAATGCTTGTTTTGTTTTCTTGATCCATTTTTTTTTATACAAGAGACAATGAAGAAGACAACAACATAATAACAGAGCATTCCATTAATGTTTTTCGATTTAGTTAGTTTCAAGCAACACTAAAGGAAGTAGCAGCATTCTCGACGAATTTCCTAGCTCCTTTAAACCACCTCTTGTCTCCTGCTTGTGCTTTGCAGATGTAAAGCTTTCCACCATTCACAGTGGCTGTGATCAGCTGGTGCTTCCCGCCTTCATCTCCATCAGCTGTTCTTGTCAAAATCGACAAGTAATAGTACTTTTTCCCACCGATCTCTTGTGTAGATGTTTCCAGAATGTTTGCAGTTGCTACTGCATTTGCATCAAACCCTCCCTGCAAATAGATCAGTAACAACACTCTTATGCTTTCTGTTCCTGTTTCCGAGTCCTCAAAAGTGAAATTACCTCAGAGGCGGTTTCGCCGAAGTAAGCTTGCTTTCCAAGGAGATAATTGACCTGCAGAGAAACCAGAAACATTATCATCAGTTGTGGCGATTCTCATCTGATTGGACTTTTTGCTGTAAGAACAGAGCTGAAACCTGAGAAAGAAACTGTTCGGGTGAACCGTAATCAGTGATGGATTTCTTGTCAGTAGAAGTGATCATTACAGAGACATTACTGGTGGCGTCGAAGTTGTCTTCGAACCTTAGGACTTGTCCTGGATACTCAACTTCTTTGCTTGGGTTCCACTTCGATGGGATCTCGATTTTGAATCCTTCTCCATTGTACGGCATGAAATCTGTGTTGGTCTTTGGCTTCCCAAATACATTTGCTGCAAAACGCAATCAAGAAAATTGCTTCAAGATTCTCATTGATATGAATATGATGATTATATGATCGAGATGTGTAGAGAGAAAGATGGGTCTGTTGGGAATCGTACCGGCTTCACCATAGGCAGCATCAGCAGGAGAGACTTTGGATCCGACGGCGGCAGCACCGACGAGGAAGGTGAGGGCAAGACGGCGGGAGACGGCGGAGTTAATGTCTTCTTGAGACTCTTGAGCTCTGCATACTAAATGGACGGGTCTCGAGAAGGTCACTTGGCGAACCGACGAGGAAGCGGAAGATGATCGTGCGGCGGAGGAGGTAAGTGCACTCTGGTGCAAGAAGCACGCGCTGTACGCCATTATTTTCCCTCTTTTCTCTCTCTTTCTTGTTTTCAACCTGAAGAGACAAGACCAAAGAGATGGAAATGTTTTTAAAGTAAGAAGTTGATGTGAAGATTGTCATTGGTTGCTTTTGGATTTTGGATTTTGGGGAATCTTCTGTTTTGATGTCGCGATAAGGTTGTGCTTCATCGTGCCACGTGGCAGTGATGAATTTCCATGCTATTATGGTAAATGAAACTGCTAGAAGAGTCGATGACGATGAGTAACAACTACAATACTCTAGAAACTGTCACAACATGAAGCCGGTTAAAAGTCCGGTTGGTGATAAATTAGTAAAAACCTTAGGCCCAAGAACCACCAAAATAGAATGGAGGAACCATCCAACATAACATAAATTGTTTCATATACATCAATTTCTATGCCTCCATGGGACCCAAAACCTTTGGCTCTTCATGCATTTCCCTTCTGTTCTGCTTTGTCTTCCCGTTGCCTTTTATGGAGATCTATCTTTGGAACATAC
The DNA here is from genome assembly GCA_030161315.1 of Eutrema japonicum. Lineage (NCBI taxonomy): Eukaryota > Viridiplantae > Streptophyta > Magnoliopsida > Brassicales > Brassicaceae > Eutrema > Eutrema japonicum. Next base: position 35,297,612 of record BSQW01000010.1, read on the forward strand.
CGGTCTTTCTTCTTACCCGAATCCGAGTTGTTGGCTGACTTGGTCTTGGTTTTCTTACTGCTTTGATGCTTAGCCATTGGTGCAGCAGCTTCCCTTGGAGCTGTGTTTGGTTGCTGATTCCCATACACCTGATCAGAAGGCATGTTCTCTTTCTTGTTGCCCGAACTGTTGGCTGATTTGTGCTTTGACTGCTTAGCAGTAGATGCAGCCTCCGGTTGGTGGATCCCATTGGTGTGATTAACAAACATTTTCTCTTTTTGCTTACCCAAATCAGCATTGTTGGCTGATTTCGGCTTTCTTTGATTGATGTTTTGCTGCCTAGGCATTGATGCAGCTTCGGTTGGAGCCGTGTTGAAGCCATGCTGTTGATTCCTATTTGCGTGTCTAGAAGAAGGCTTGTTCTCTTTCAAACTCAGAGACCAAAAGAGCGAGTTGAGGAAAGAATTTGGTTTCTCTTCCCATCCTCCGGTATCATACATCTCATTCCTTGATTGTTTTGGCCCCATAGACTTCGGTGGAGATGAAAGTCCAGCGTGACCATCATATGAGAGAATACAAGCTATTGCATACATAGAAGCTCCGAGATGAGGCGGCAAATTTTCCCGTGGATGTCTTACCTATAAAATGCCAATGAACGGTTGGAAATTCAAATAAAATAAAATAGAAGCCCCTTCAAGTATGGAGTCGTTTTAAGCATAACGGATTATACACTCACCTTGAACAGAATGGATGCCGTTAGTCGTTCCCGCAAAATGTATATTTGAGCAACTTCAAGGGCTGTGGTTTTGAAAGGCAGCCATCGATCAACTACCAACTTGACTGATTTATCAGGTGAAGACATCATTTTCTGTCCACGCCTACTCTCTGCTTTATGTATATCCATCCTGTCTTCATTACTATTATCTCCCTCTTCTTCTTCTTCTTCTTCTTCTTCTTCTCCTGTTTCTTCATCTTCTTCCTCGTCATCACTTTCATCAGCATCACTGCTCCCTGTAGGAGCTACAGCTATCTCTGTCGAGACCAGTAACAAAGGAAGATCGCGAGCAACAGTACAGTTTCTTATGTGCATGCCTCCATCTCCACGTGTGATCTCATCAAAAACAACTAAAGATTCATCATACTTCCTCGACGACAAGTTGAAGTTGTTTGAGAGCGAATGCACACGAACTTTAGCACCACTAGCAGTCTCTACTAAAGATCTTCGATTATTACCAAAAGACGGGCACAATCTTCCCATCATAGGATACAATCCTACTGCTAGGACAGCACGGAGTATACCAGGATCACGCGAATTCTGGCTACAACTTGTGATGTCACCAGGAATAATTCCGTGTCTTTTAAGTTCTGACTCAAGTTGGCTACGCATTTGATCCAACATCTTCATAGCACTTGGGGAGACAAAGTACTGAGAGCAAAACTCTCCCGAAATACCTCTTTCTTTTGCGTTTTTCCAGCACTCAAACGCAGCAACAACTGCTAGGTGATCACTGTCACCTCCACAAAGTGATGCAAGTTCAAGTTTTGCAGCAGCAGCTTTCTGTCTTTCAACTGGCGACATAGGCATGGTAAACGGTTCCTTATAGTCGGCTGCACATGCCAGAGTAAGTGCTGGATCCAGACAATTTACTAATACAGCGAAGAAAAGCATTTTGCTTATCAGAGGATGAACTGGGAGATGACCAAATTTCTCTCCAAGTTCTGTCAGCTCTTCCTCGGGTGTCAGGGCCCCGATGTCCTGTAGGATGCTCAAGGCATTTGCAATACTTTGATCAACAGGCGGGTCCAACAATTTCTGAAGGAAATCATTTGTTTTACAATTTGGATCGAGTATCTTAACCTGAAAATAATATCGAAGGCTAATGTCAGTAAAAGACTCCATATGCACGAATGGATCACCTTATAGAGCCAATTGCTACTAACCACATACAAAACGAAGGATCAGTACCTGCAAGCAGAGTTCTTCGACCGGCATCCTCTTAATTTCAGGAACTTTAAATTCTGGCATAGAGGCTGCCCGGAGTCTAGAATAGAGATGATAACAAATGCCAGGCTGGCAACGGCCTGCTCGACCCTCACGCTGTTTTGCATTTGCTTTTGATACCCAGGAAGATTGGAGGGTTGAAACATTGTTGTAAGGATCATAGCTCTTTTCCTTCATCCGGCCACTATCTATCACATAAACCACATCATCAATGGTAACTGCTGATTCAGCAATATTTGTCGCAAGCACTATTTTGCGACAACCTCGAGGGGGGCGATTAAAAACTTTCTTCTGTTCCCCTGCTGGAACCATTGAGTGAAGACATATAATGTCGAATTTGGTACTATCTGCGAAAAAAGGGTTATCAAGTAATTTCTGTCTTGTTTTATTTATATCATCCCATCCAGGTAGAAAAACAAGAATGGCACCATCTTCTGAATCACCACATATTTTCCTCATTAACTGCTGTATCAGACTCACATCAACCTGCTCTAGGTTGATTGTCGCCATGTACTTATCAAGTAACTGTTGTGCTTGCTGAGAATTAGACTGGGAATTTTCTGCATGCTCCCTGATTATTTGAGCAGCTTCTAGTTGATTTTCTGTTTCGGCCAATTCTAATGCTGTCATACCATCTTTAGACTTTAAGTTCCAGTCTGCGCCAAATGAGAGGAGCATGCAGACTTCGCTGATCCTTCCCTTTCCAGCAAAGACCATTAGTGGTGTTAACCAGGTTAATTGGTGCCGATAATTGTAGATCTCGGGACTTCCTCGAGAAGAAACTAGATCTAAGAGGGCATCGAACTCATCATTTGTCCAAGCCAAGATGATTGCTTCATCTAAAGCAAGTTTATCTTCATCCGTCAAATCGAGCTTCTGGTCTGGTATACTCAAGTTGGCAGAGCTTAGATGATTATCTCCACCTGATTTCAGAATAGAGAGCACATCCTCCAAATACAAGGTTCTCACCTGTAGACACAAAACGAGGAGATTATACTTGGGCACAACAGAGTTACCAGGTTTGAGAAAGAGAGAAAGAGAGAAAGAGAGAAAGAGAGAAATTAACTGGATAAGTGAATCCAGGGACACGGACAACCGGGCAACCTCCAAAATATCCCGAAAATCTCTCAGCATCAAGCGTAGCACTCATTAGAATCTGTTGGTCCAGAAATATTCAAAAAATCAGCTAAATAATACTGTAGTCAGGCCATACTCAAAGACATATATATCAATTTATCAGTTCCAGCTATCTCAGGTTCTTAGGCCATCTTAGACCATGTACACAATTTTGTCCGAGTTCCATTGTCCTCGGTGAATTTTCAACAAAGTAAGTTTCTATGAAAATTCTAAGAAAGTTACTTCACAAAAACAAAAACAAAAATAGCAGGAAAAGAGATTTATTTCGTAACTTGTGTTGTGTCTTCTTTTACATTTTAAAAGCGGAGGGAAGAGACACATGCAAAGATATAAAACATACTCCGTCTCTTTCTCTGATATATCCCCTTCCCTCCTCCATTAAACTAAACGACAATAGATGGTATTGTAGCAATTCCTTTTTCTTTTTCTTCTCTTGTTATAAGTGTATCATAGCAGTGAAAAGCAAAGAAGAACACAGAGCTTAACTAACCAGACGAAGATGCGGATTTGATGGAAGCAAGTCCCTGCAAATAAAAAAAAAAGGCATTGCAAATTAATTTGAATTCTGTCATTCACTCAAAGAAAATGAAATAGTATCTTCTGTCATGGCTTGCAGCTTCAGAGAAGTTAAATACATGTGCACCAGTATGGCATATAAATTATGGTGGGCAACAATTGAACAATAGCTTTAACATCAGCTCTTAGGTCACATAGAATTGATTTTGTGATAAAACCCTTGATAGGTTGAGAAACTCAACGTGAGAGAAAGCTAGGAAGTCTACCTTATAATTGCCAACATGAAATCAGAGTAGCAATCCCTTTCATGAATTTCATCCTACAATGTAATATTCAGATCACTGATTAATGTAGACAGCCACAGAATCATATTTACAGCCAAGGGACAAAATGGAGAATCTGAGGTGACAAACAACAAAAAGAAGGCATGCCACAGTGACAGTTCCCAGTTTCATAATTGTTTCCTCATACTTAATGAACACGTGATAGTGGATCAAATAAGAAGATGTCAAGTACCACAATGATGTGAGTTATGTCGGAAACACAGCTAACAGAGCCTTTGCCTACAAGCACCCTCAGGAGAATGCCATTGGTGCAGAAAACAACTGATGAGTGCCTTCCACCTTTGCTTTGTAGTCGAACCTGGAGTTGCAACATATAGTCAATGGTGCCCTTGTCGACTATATTGAAACCCAACCACCTTTCATGTACAAAGGCAAGTGTCTACCTACAAAGATTACTTACCTTGTAACCAATGTTTTCTCCAATGCTTTCACCTCTTTCACAGGATATTCTTTCAGAAACTTCAAAATAGGAACGAAAAAACATTTAAGCAAGGGGTTAGCAGATTACAGCATACATGTGGATTAAACCCAAATTTTCAAAAGATCAACGAGAATACGTATCTGACTAAGAAAAAATACCAACCTGACATGGCGGAGATACGACGAGGTTGAGTGCAAACAATTTTGCAAGTTTCTCTTTTGCTTGACCACACATGGTCTAAAAGATATTGAGGAACCTAAAACATTAACAATGAAGACACCTGAGAATCCTCGAGGATGAAAAAATTGAGGGCGATTTCAAACAGAAAACACTTTACATGGCCAATATCACATCCCAGACTCACATTGAGCAAAACCTTATAACACAGCATACTTTCTCTAAAATTTATAGGTTACAAGAAATTTGACAGCCTGACCCTCAAATCTAAGGGGTGAATAACTAAAACCGTTAAGGAGATTATTCTACTGAGCTACAAAAGACAAGGAGTAACAAACACCTGAGTAGTTTTCCCGCAACCAGTTTCACCAGAAATGAGAATAACCTGCATTTAGAATAAGAATTTATAATGAATTCTTTTTCAAGCAGTGGAAATCACCAGTGGGAGCAACTCTGAAATGGAAGAATAAATAACATATCAAAAAAAATTCACAGAACCTGATTGGATTCTACTGCAGATGTAATTGCATCTCTAAAAGATGTGATGGGAAGCTTTGACCGCAGCTTAGAGATCTGTAACATAAATCAATAAAAAAAACAATTTCCTTTCACTTGCCGCTACTTGGCATGATTTATAACTTCTCAATCAGTATATTGGATTAAGAATCAAAATTATAGTCCTTTCAAAGAAAATAAAAACATCTCAACAACTGAATATTGCTAACCTCCTGAAGAGATTTATCTTTCCTAAGCCTAGAACTCAAAGATGCCACCTTTTCAAGGATCTCGTCACCGCTAATCTGTGGTTTCCGGAAAAAATCATCTTTCCATTGACCTTGTTTACCGGAGTGTCCTGAGTACTTGTTGAATGATGTTGCAGCAGTATCTCCATCACAAGGTGGGTAGTGAGTAAATAACTCCTGCAGCATAGCATCAGCCTCTGGCGGGAATGAGACACATTTGAGCTTCTCTCTATTCGATTTCTCCATGGATTCTTTGTTCTTTCCATTTCTGTGCCTGCCTTTGAATATCGAAAGACGCCTTTGATCCCCACGCCTATAAAGCATCACATTGACAAGAATCAGAAACTAGACTCTCAAGTTGTAGCAATCGAACTTTCACCATTAAAAAAAAGATGAATACTTTCTCAAACCCCAAAACACTGTAAAGTAAGGCAGTGACTCACCCGGAACTTTTCGATTGAAGACCCATTTTCCGGCACATCTGATGAATAACGCCACGTTCGCTATTTGAAAGATTATGCTCAAACGTGTAAACTACACCAATGCGACAGATTTCAATCAATACACACATTAAGAAAGAAAGAAAAAAAAGGCAGCGCATTTCAATCGAACAGGGTAAAACATTCGCAATTAGAGCTTTTTATTCTAATCAATCTTCAGGCTCAAAGAATCATTTTAGGAATTAAATTAGAATCGAAAGAAGACTTAGTTTCTCCCGGAGAAAACTCGCCTTCGTTACCGGAGGCTCGAAAGTCGTCGATGACCTTGGACGCCCAAATCCTAGTAGCTTCGACGGAAGTTGGCTTCCCTGCATTTTCAGACCTGAACCTTTTGTTCCCCATAGCTTATTAGGGTTTTGCTCTTTCTCTGCGTCTCTCTACACTAGAAAGAGGAGAGAAACTGTACGGCTTCTAAGTGAGATGCAGGGAGGATCCTTTTTCGATGAGTTTCTTTTTGCTCTTCTTCCAAAGTTTGCTTGCATTATAAACCGCCTTCTCCTCCTCTTTTTTATTTTTATAATTATTTTGGCAAATTAATTACATAAAATAATTTAAATTTAAAAGAAGAGATCAATTATTATAAGTAAAACTTTCGAATATGCTTCGGCCGACTTCTTCTTGAGGCCCTTTACTTGAGTCTCTAGATAGTTGCACTTGCACCAAAATAAGCAACAGTGTTTTGTAGACATGTTGTTTCTAGGTGATTAAAATTTTATAGATAAACTCTTATGAGATATTTCTCGAGCAAAATCATTGTATAAGTGGAGGGCGGTACGGTATATATATATTTTTTTTAATATTGAACAAATTATGAGAATTACTATAAAGATAATTCTACAACGGACAATGTTACCCGTTCCACAATGATCTGCGATTACGATGAACGGTTCTATTTACACCACGGTATATTTAGAATACAAATCTTCTACTTTTCTATTCTTATTGGTATTGGGTTTTTAGGGCTATAAATACGGAGTTAAAGATTTGAAAATCATGATTTTAAGCTATAAATACGGGGTTAAAGGTTTGAAAATCATTATTTACACATTGATGAAAAGAAACCCTAGATAATGTGTTTCCCTTCATTCGATTTGGTTTGGACCTTTTGGGTTTTAGAAAATAGATTCAATTCGGGATCAAATTTATATCGGCTCGGATTGGTTCGATTCTAAACAATTTGGTTCGGTTCGTTTGGATTTAGGTTTTATTTGTGTTCGGTTGATATTATAGATTTTTAGTATATTTAAATGTATTTTCTATATATTTAATTAAAATAACCAGGACATGTAGTCTCGCGGTTTGTACTTAGGCGGTCTTTGTGTTACCACCCGGGTTCGACTCCGCGTGCTGCGTTTTTGGATGCTTATTAGTATGTTTGATGTCAAAAAAAAAAAAAATTAAAATATATAATATTTTGCCGTCTGAAATATCTATCTATACTATTAAAACAGAAACATTTTTATAATCTGTTTCTAAACACCCCTTATTTATTTTAATAAATCGAACATGTTACCAAACATATATTAAACATGTTGCCAAATATTTAAACAATCTTATTTCTCATTATTTCTTACTAGGTGAGAACCCGCGCTAATGCACGGGTATTTGAATTTTAAACTATTTTGTAGTTATATGTTTTTTTAATTGTGTATTTTTATTTGCTTGTTTTGTTTCATGACATATTTTTTTTCCTTTGACTTTGTTCAACTGTTGAAAACATTACTTTATAATATTCAATTAAGTCGGGCTGCTAAATCCAATATTTTATTTCTGACTATGTAATATATTTGTCTCGCAGTAAATCTAATGATCCCAAGTCCCAACTAAACGAAATATCGTTTGGATTGATTATTATTAAAAAGTAGTTGAAAATGTGTTTCCATTGCTGTTTCTGCCCATGTTGTTTTGTTTCATGACATGTTTTTTTTTTGAAATCGTATATATTTGATGACTTACCTTTGATCTTTTCTTTTGTTTTTCTCAAATGTTTTGGTCAACGATGGCTATTTCTCCGATTTTAAAGAGCATGAGACTAACCAATGAATGAATCATTCACAAAATTGTCAACTAAAACAAATTTTATATAGTAGATACTTCTCTCTTTAAATATTATATATTAGATATTTTAAATATAATCATTTTATAAATCATAAATTATAAACCCCAAACACAAACTCTTAACCCTAAACCCTAAACATCTAACTCTGAATCTTAAACTCTGAAACTTAAATTGTAAACTCTTACACATAAACATCAAATAATATATAAGAAAATCCAACACTTACAAATAATATACAAATAACACTTACAAAAATATACAAATAACCGTTTAAAAAGAGACCGACTTCTCATTGGTTAGTACATTAACAACGAGGATCACAATTTCTTTTATCATCCACTGTTGATAAGATTAAATCTAACGGATACAAATCTTTTTTTTCTTAAACAATTTGCTTATCTCTTCTCATTCCTCCTCTTCTCCCTCTTCTTCTTCAGATCTAATCCCCTTATTTTCATATTTCGCCCTCGTCAACAACATTTTCTCCTCCACTCCTTGGCATTCATCCGCACTCGACGACGCAAGAGGAGTGGTTGAATCGACGCGTCGCGGTGAGTTCTGTGCTCATCACTCACCACCGGCTCTGTGCTCACCGCTCCCGTCATCGCCGCTCCTTCCTCTGCTTCTTCTTCTCCACGTCGTCTCCTTCTTTCTCTTCTCTTCTCCTCCTCCTCCTCATCTTCTTTAGATCTAACTCTCTCTTTTTTTCAGATCCAGTTCTGATGCTCACCGCCGGTTCTGTGCTCATCGCTCCCATCCTCGCCGCTCCGCTCCGATGCTCACTGACGGTTCTGTGCTCACCGTCCTCGCCGATCCGTGTTCACCGCCGATTCGGATGGGTTTTCCGGCGGCGAAGTCGTGGAAAAAGCCACGAAACACGCTTTTAGGCATTTATTTTTTTTATTTTTATTTTGTGTAATTAATTAATTTAATAAATGATTTTTTTTAGAATTAATAAGGGGGCAGACATGTCGACCTGACAATGTTACATTTTCATACTTCTTATCTATCACTCTATCACATTGATACAAATCGTTATGGTAACACACATCTAGATATTTAACAAAATAAAAAAAATTATACACAAAAAAACTACGATAATTTTTTTTTACTACGATAATGTTGCATGAATTACATATCTAATATATATAATATATACACTTAATCCTTCATTAAATATTGTAACTGTTTCTCTTACTAATTTATGTAGAAAAAATTATAGTAAATATTAATGTTCGATCAAAAAAGAAGAAGAAAGAAATATTAATGAAATAGTATTAATTAAAAACGGCAAGTGTCGACGCTGGAAAGCCCCATTCTCTCTTTATAAGGTAGATTTATGTATAACACTTAATTTGTTTTTTATTTCTCATTTCACATTTTATATATTTATAATTTTAATTTATAAAAAAGTTATCTCGCGGATCCGCGCAGATTAAAATCTAGTTATATATTACAAATCATGATAGCAATAGTAAAATATATTTTTAATCATAAATTTTGGTTAGTTCGGTTAGTTCCATTATGTTTCTTATGAATTAAATTCGGTTCAAATTCGATATATAAATTGTGTTCCCTTCGGATTATTTTATAATTTAGTTCGGGTTTGAGAATTTCGATTCGGTTTGGAACAATTCGATTCGATTTGAGATTTTTGCCCAACCTAATCTAACAAACGAATTCAATTTTACTGAGACCTGTTAAATTGGTTACTACACCATACCAAACATGTAGATTCGTGATAAAGATATATTACTCATGCAAATGAGTAATGTGTTTGGATCAAAAATATGACCTCTGTTTTTGGAATCGGAATCGGAAATCATGAAAAGTGTCATATAAGAACGATTCCAAAAATTCCACACTGGAAGTGAGATGGAATTTCGCTTTCCATTTGAAGTAAATGATCATTATACGTTCATTTTAAACTTTTCTTGTTAGAACCAAAAAAAAATGAAAGAAAGATTATAAAATTTTCGTTGTCATTTTGCTAGATTTTGTTCTTTCATTATTGTTGATTTTTTTTTTTTTTTTTTGCTCAAGAATCTATAGATTGCAATATATATTTTTTTCTATAAGAGAAAAAGTATTTGCATTTTGACGACCCAAAAAAAGAAAAACGGAAAACAAAATTCATTTTTAACGAACGAACAAGATCGATCCACGTTTCATTTCACGCGCCCGCGAGTGGAAAAACGTACGAAAATTATTAAATCTGATGCGATTTGAAATCGAAGAAGATCACACATTGATTCCCTCTCTCTCTCTCTCATAAGCCCTTAGGGATTTCAAATTTGAAAAGAATCGACTCAGACCCACCAACTCTTTCTCTCTCAACTTTCTCGGGAAAATCTCTGTAGGTTCCTCCATCGCTCTTCCTTTTGCCACCAATAAATTTCAAATACTTGATAGCCCAACATATACTCCCGCTGCATCTTTTTCTCTCCTCTTCGGATCCATGGGTTGTCTCTTCGGTTGCTTCCGTGCCAGAACTGAGAAATCAACCAGCGATTCCATCTCTCAACCTTCCAAAGTAATTCTCTCGCTTCCTTGTTTTCCGGATCTTATTTCTTCAGTGTCAAAATCAGCTGTTACAATTCTCAGAAGTGGAATCGATTGTAAACGTTTCTCTTTCTGCTGTTGATCTTCGTCTTATTGTTAGTATTTGGATCTACTGGACAATCCTTCGGTGTTAACATCTTTTTTTTTTTTTTTTAATGATTTCAGAGAAGGCATGAATCGAAGAATCAATTGTCAACTTTGTTTCTTTCTGAAGGTATTAAATCTCTTCGTCAATGTCTATTTCTTATGATTTGGAAGAAGCTCTTACTTGTTTCTTTTTTTATATAGAGAAAGCAGATTCTTCGCCTTGTCATGACAGAGATGGATCTGGTGCTGATTCTATGCATATCGACAAAGGTCTGAAGGATGAGGTATGTTAATACCAAATCATACCTAAGAATTACTGTGTGATTCCAATCACTGTTAGCTTCCATGTTTCTAGAACCAGTTAGCACTTTGGACTTTAGACGAATTCTGGTGTTAAGCTTTTGCCAGTCATTTATAGTTCGGAGACCATGATTGTGTTGCTTGAGACACTTCATGTTTTTTCTTGCTTCCTATGTGATACTTGAGCTAAGTCTCTTGCTTGTGGAATGAGAAGAATGGGTTGAAACTATGAATTATAGAGCTTTGTTAATAATCATATCATACCTAAGAATTATGTGATTCCAACCACTGTTAGCTTCCATGTTTTATCTATCACTATGTTTGCTTGAGACGCTTCCTGTCTATCTTGCTTGCTATTTGATACTTGAGCTAAAGATCTTGCTTATGGAATGAGAAGAAGCGTTCGATGATTTATGTTATTGAGGTGGTCTAGAGCTTTGTTTCTATCAGGAATGTGTTGAAACTTTTCACAGCTTTGGCTTTGTTTCTTTTTTTCTTTTCTCCTTATATTTGATTATTGTATACCTCTATTTTTTTTGTTCTGCTCACTTATTTCAGGTGTTGGTGTTTAGAACTCAATTTTTTGTAAAGAAAATATTCACACAGATGCTTCTTTAGATGGATGCAGCTTATGTATCAATGCTTCATTGTGAAAGTGTGTGGATATGCGCACTGGCATTAGTGTGTCTTCATCTTTACTTAGGATTTTATCTGCTATTTCGTTTGACTTACTCTCTTGAACTTATAAAATCTTGATAGACCTTGGCGATGATCTTTTTTTTTTTTGCATATATCAAAAGAATTTGATTGCTGGTCCTTTAAAATGAGAACCTAACCTTCTTTGATTTACTTGTGGAGTTACAGGCTCAATTTCTTAAAGCTTGCGGCACAACACCAGCGACACCGATCGAAATTAGGAAAGCATCCGAAAAACTGGAAACTCCTCAACGTGGAAAACATTTTACAACTTCCCAACTTCATTCATGGATTTCCAGTAACTCTGGTGCAGTGTTTCACTTGGATGACAAAACAGATGAACTCTGTGGAGAGGTTTCAGAGAAAACTCCTAGCAGGTGGAGTGGTAGATGTTACTTTTCTTATCTCTTTAAGCGGAGCGTTTGAAAAGTAAAACTCGCATGACTGCATTTATCCTAACATGATTCTTACATCACGCAAGAAGTTCTAGAGGTTTCACGGATCTGGAATTTACTCTTTTTCTTCTTTTGTCAATATCAGTTGCATGACCGATGCCCGAAGCAGTGCAATGATATCTACTGGATATAGTGATGTTGGTGAAGAAAGCATTGGTACTGCGTTCAGGGATGGGGTGGATAGAACCAGCAAGGTGCCACTCACAGCTGGAAACATTACAGGAAAGAGAAAGTCGGTGCGGTTTGAATGTGATTTCGATCAATCTTACTCTTCTAGTTCTTCCAAGAACAGCACTTCGAAGGCTGGAAAAAGTAATTTCTCAGCAACCTCGCATAATCGGACCTCACTGAAGCTATCTGATGAGATTCAAACTCCTGGAACCATCTTTCCTGCACATATGGAATCAGCAGTAAGGGGGAGAACACGAAACAGGTCGCAGTTTGTGCATTCAGCTTCCAATCTAATTGAAGACGCCTCCATATGTAAGCTCCCTGAAGATTCAGATGAGACCCTAGAACAAGCTAAAATGCAGGCTTGCAAAGAGAAGGCAGAAAATGAATCTCCCACATCAGCAACTTGTGAGGGAAAGTTACAAGAGAGTTCAGATGAAAAATACCAGATATGTGAAACTAGTATTTCTCCTTGGGTGAAGCAGAGTCATGAGAAGAGTAACGAAAGCATTGCGGCTTTATCCAACATTACTCCTGGGGACAGGCCTATCATTGGAATGGTTGCTGCTCACTGGAATGAGAAAGATCAATCTCAAATCTCACCCAAATGGTGGGATGGGAATGGGATACCAAACTCTACAAACAAGTACAAAGAGGTAACTCTCCTGTTTTCTTTCAGAAACTCTAGGCCTCATTTATATTATACACATTGGAGTTACTTTTTTTGATTCAGGACCAGAAAGTGAGTTGGCACGCAACACCTTTCGAGGAGAGATTGGAGAAAGCACTTTCAGAAGAAAGTGGTCAAGGTTTCACCCCTTCAAGGTATATACTCTTCTCCTTTCCTAAATTAGCAGTATGATTAATAATATGCGATTCGAAATGAAACTATTTTGGACTTTTGATGATAGTAGTAACCAATGATGCATAAACATTTTTTTTGGTGTGCAGGAAAATTGGAATAATGGAAGAGGCTGAAAGGGACACAGCTATATCACAGATGCATCATTCAGCGCAGTCCAAGTCAATCGTTTCCTTTTGAACATGGTGTAGTACGTAGTGTCTATTGAGGTAGTATATTGGCTTTCGTACAGAGCAAAACAGCACTTTACCTATGCTTATATACTCATAAGCATTATATGATACGTAGAAGAAAATCTATATAGCAACGTGGTTCATGTTATCCATCAGAGTGATCCATCAGCATTTTTTTTTATAAAAAAACTTACCATTCAAATGATAATAGTGGATTATTGGATACACGGTGGTATTAGATTAAAATGTGAAATAGAGATTTGATTAGGAGTACAACATGTAGCGCATCTGTGTGCACTAAAATTTTATTGGAAACTCAAGAAAACATAGGAGATTTAGAGGTTCACCATTTTGTTCAGATTCTTAAATGGCTCAACGACGCGTTCCCATCAGGTTTTCTAGCCACATAGTGGTTGGAGGCTTCTGCAGTGGTGTCTCTGTACTTGGGAGGGTTTTGTTCAGACAAGAGCTCTTTAATCGGTCCATATACTCTCGAACTTGGTAAAGGAGGATGCACAATGAAACACGCGACCGAAATGCGCAGCTCTTCGCCTCCATTTGCCAAAACTCTATGCTCCACACTCACAAACTTGTCATTCGTTATAAGCTGCAAAACAAAACAAAAAAAATGAAGACAGTGTTTTCTTACTTATGGTGTCTGTATAGACCGTTTGATTTCACCAACAACTTGCCTATAGGAGATCTCCAACGTTAAGGATAAGAGCTTTCGGATTAGGAGGAACATCGATCCAGTATCCATTGTGGAGGACTTGAAGCCCTGCGATGTGGTGTTGAAGAAGAATAGTGAGGAAAGATCTGTCTGTGTGCTGAGCTGCGCCGAGTGTTCGGTCTGGCTCAGGACACGGTGGGTAGCAATGACAGAGCATAAATAAACCTTTTGCACAATCCATTTCTTTGAGGTGGTTAGGACTCAACCCTAAAGCTTCTGATAAAATCTCAAAGATTAACTCCGCAAACATCATCACTCTCTTTGAGTAGTCCAACATGATCTCCCTAAAACATTCACATCAACAAAACTCTCAAAACCCATCAACAACATCAAATCAAAGTTTGGATCTTTTAGACTAACAGAAACACTAGATTAATGTCTCTTTCTTATAGAGATTAAAAAGAAGAGAAATGGTATTAGTACCCACAAATCTCTGGTAAGTCCTCTGTTTTTGGAACATCATGGAACATAAAACATCTTAAGGTGTCTCTCCAACTCGCAGAAGGAGATTCATAGAGATCATTATTAGTGTTATACTTAACCATTTTGGTTTTGTCTCGGCTATAGAACATTTTCCTCACTTCTGGATCTTGCTCGTGAAACCCACGAATTCCATCTTTCATCTTCTCCATGACATCGAGTGGAATCCCATGGTTAATGTTGGAGGTGGGCCTAGCACCCCCAATTAGTTAGGCCCATCTTAGGAAAGGCCGCTCTTCAGCACGGTCACCGGACTTAATGTCACCGACCTGAAAGAAACATAGCCGACCTGAAAGCAACGTACCCCGGGCCCGCGCTGATGCCCCGCCAGAACAGGGAGTGTCAGAAGGATAGGCGAGTGGGAGTTGGTAAGGCAGTACCCTACCCGCGTAGGGATGTGCCTTCGACCCGACGTCCCACCAACTCCACAGAGCTGACAAGGGCAGGAAGGAGCAGGTGGAGCAGAGTTGGTAAAACAGTGCAATGCTCTGCAACACGCCACGCCGAGCTCATCATGACCTCTCTCCTCGAAAGCCGGGACACGCCTCCTAGGCCACCTTACCCGCGAAAGAGGCCGCAGGCGACACGTGGCCCGAGATCCCGGGGAGCAGGAAGCCGACCCCGACTATATATACCCCTCATATGTCATTAATGAGGGGGACTCTGATTTTGACTCTAGAACCTACCACAAGCTACCCGACCTCTCTCTTTGTAACAAGACAACACTTTAGAACGCCGAACTGGACGTCCTTCGGAACCAGTTCGTAATTCTAAAGCGTTTACTTCTCTCTCATCAATAAAACGAACCACGGCCCCGGCCTACTCATATTTCTCCCGACCTGTCTTAAATGTGGTTAAATTGCTCCATTAACGAAAATCTCACCTCCCATCCCCTAATCATTCTTTAAACACACTTAGTGATCCACGGGATCAACAATTGGCGCTAGAAGGAGGGGGCCGAGATTCTTCTACACGCAAGGAGCAGTTCAAACACCGACACGACCGAAACAACGATGGCAATCCCGACCCCAAGAGTGTTGTCAGACCAGGACACTCCGGCCCAAACAACGGCCCAGGCCCCGACAACGGCCCCGCCAACGACTCGAACGACGGCGACCATTCCGTCATCAGCCCAAGCAGCTGCCGATCAGGCGACTCCTCGAGAGCAATTCTCCAGGGCCCCGCCCCCGGCGTCAGCACCCGCCCATTCCGACGGCTCCGCCGCCCACAACGCGCCACGAGCACCGGAAGACCAGCCCACGCCGTCCGTCATGATGCAGACCCTGCTCGCCCGGATCGATGAGCTAACGCGAGCCACCGACCAGCGGTTCGCCACGTTAGGGGCCTCCCGTGACCGGTCGGACAATGTCGGGTCCCCCGACGTCCATCCCAGAGAACCGGTCTCTCGGGAAGAAACCCCCCGCTTCCGGACAAGCCGACCGAGCGACTCGCCGTCTGGATCCGAAAGGCCGGACGGACGTTTCGTCCCGGCCATAGGAAGCCACCCGGGCGACGAAGCCCACCATCTCCGATCCAGCGCGGAGCGCTCAAGAGACGCGGAGTTCGAGGCTATGAAGGAGACCATCCGTGCGATGTCCTCCAAAATCCACCAAGCCACCAGCGCGGCCCCAGAAATCGATCGCGTCCTCAGAGAGACGCAGAACACGCCGTTCACCCGCCGGATCGCCTCCGTCCCACTCCAGCACCTCGGAAAGCTCAAGCTACAGCCCTACGCTGGCACCACCGACCCGGCCCAGTATCTCACGGCGTTCACCATCGCCATGGGTCGCGCCCACTTCTCACCAGACGAGCGCGAAGCCGCTCACTGCCAGCTTTTCGTGGAAAACCTCACCGGCCCGGCCCTCACGTGGTTCTCTCGGCTAAAAACGCACTCCATCGACAGCTTCAGGGACCTGTCGACCACCTTCCTCGAGCATTACTCCATCTACATCCGCCAGTCCGCATCCAGCGCGGACCTCTGGGCAATGAATCAGGGAGCAAAGGAGTCGCTCAGGTCCTTCATCGAGCGCTTCAAGGCCACGGCCTCCCAGAGCAACGTGACTGACGAGTCAGCGCTCCCCGCTCTGAGAAAAGGACTGCGGGCCGATTCGGCCTTCAAGGACGATATGAAGCTCAACAGGCCGCGCTCGCTGGAAGACGCCTTGCACCGCGCTGGACTCTTCGTTGAGCTCGAGGAAGAGAAGGCGGCTGAATCAAGAAACAGTGCCTCTCACAAGGCCCCGGCCCCAAAGGAGCGGCCCCAGGAAAGGTATCAGGAGCCCCGTCAACATTACGACGACGAGTACCATCGCAGCAAGGGAAAGCAGGCCGCTGCATTCCTTGTCAACGGACCGCCCTCCGGCCTCCGCCTACACGATCCCGTGCTTCCCCCCACCCCCGCCCCAGGGTTGCCTTGGAACAAATACGTACGGGATCCCCGCCAGCAGGATCGGCGTCCCGACGAGCCGAGCGATAGGGAGTTCCGACAAGATGAGCCATACGACAGGACGGCCTTCTGCGACTTCCACCGGCGAAAGGGGCATCCGACCTCTCACTGCCGCGCCCTTCAAGAGGTCCTGCTGAAACAATTTCAGCGGGGAGAAATCAGCGTCCCAGAGCGGCTGCGACCGCATGCTCGGGACGGCGATCACGATCAACCCCGCGACAACCAAGGTCGCGCGGATAACCGGACTAGGCCCTACCACCGCGCCCAGAACGACGACCGGCGGCGACGATCTTCCTCGCGAGACCGGGAAACAGGTAGATCGCCTCCCCCGGCCCGCACTCTGATAGGGATGATCATGGGAGGTCTCCTCTCGTGCAACGACTCAGTGCGGTCCATCAAGCGTCACGAGAGGAGGACCGACGCATCCCTGAAGTGGCACTCCGGGCCGGAGATCGACGCCCAGGACACGAGTAAGAGGGGGATATGTTTCACTGAGGCCGATGCGGCCGGGGTCCACCAGCCCCACAACGACCCCCTCGTCGTACAAGTCCGCGTAGCCGACTGCGACGTTAACCGAGTCCTCGTCGATACGGGCAGCTCGGTCGACCTCATCTTCAAGGATACCCTCGCCAGGATGAACCTGAACGGGGTCGAGATCAAGCCGCACTCCATCCCGCTAACCGGCTTCGCCGGGGACACCGTCAACGGAATCGGCACCATCGAATTACCGGTCTACGTAGGTCGGGTCACGAAAATCGTCAAGTTCGTGGTCTTCGACACCACCCCGATCTACAACATCATCCTCGGAACCCCCTGGCTGCACTCGATGAAGGCGGTCACGTCGACGTACCATCAGTGCCTCAAGTTCCCCAACCAGGCCGGCACATACACTCTTAGGAGTAACCAGAGGGTCTCCCGCGCCTGCTTCGCCATCGAGCACAAGCTGCGCCGCGCCGCGCCGGCCTGCTTGGCCATCAATGCGCTTCAGCCCGGCGAGCTCGGCGCCCAGGATCTTCCCGGGCGGGACCTTGTCACCCAGGTCAACATCGACCCACGCGACCCCGCCCGCTGCGTCGGCATCGGCACCGACCTCGACGAAAGCATCAAGCAAGAGCTGGTCGAGTTCCTAGGGCAGAACGTCTCCACCTTCGCCTGGTCAACTGGCGACCTGCCCGGCATTGACCCGAACACGTGCAGCCACGAGCTCAACGTGGATCCAACCTGCAGGCCGGTCAAGCAGAAGCGGCGGAAGCTTGGCCCGGAGCGCGCCCAAGCGGTCAATGATGAGGTAGAGAGGCTCACCGCGGCCGGCTCGATCACCGAGGTGAAATACCCGGACTGGTTAGCCAACCCAGTGGTAGTCAAAAAGAAGAGCGGAAAATGGAGGGTCTGCGTGGATTTCACCGACCTCAATAAGGCATGCCCTAAGGACAGCTTCCCCCTCCCCCGAATCGACCAGGTCGTCGAAGCCACCGCGGGAAACGAGCTACTCTCCTTCATGGATGCCTTCTCGGGGTATAACCAAATCCCCATGCACCCTGATGATCAGGAGAAGACCGCGTTCATCACGGACCGAGGCATTTACTGCTACAAAGTAATGCCCTTCGGACTAAAAAACGCCGGGGCCACCTACCAACGGCTCGTCAACCGGATGTTCGCCGACCAAATCGGCCGCACTATGGAGGTATACATAGATGACATGCTGGTAAAGTCTCTGGTGGCAACCGACCACGTCACACACCTCCGGTCCTGCTTCCGCACGCTGAACGAATACAACATGAAGCTGAACCCGGCCAAGTGTTCCTTCGGCGTCACATCAGGCGAATTCCTCGGGTACATCATCACCCAGCGCGGGATCGAGGCCGACCCCAAGCAGATCCGAGCTATCATTGAGCTCAAATCCCCGGAGAGCACGCGTCAAGTACAACGACTCACCGGGAGAATCGCCGCACTAAATCGATTCATCTCCCGCTCTACCGACAAGTGTCTCCCGTTCTACCAACTACTCCGGGCTAACAAGCGGTTTGAGTGGGACGACAAATGCGAGGACGCCCTCCGACAGCTGAAGGAGTACATATCCACTCCCCCCGTCCTGTCCAAGCCAGAAGAAGGCGAAATCCTCTACCTCTACGTCGCCATCTCCACGTCAGCAGTCAGCGGCGTGCTAGTGCGGGAAGACCGGGGTGACCAAAAACCCATCTCCTACATCAGCAAGTCGCTCGACGACGCGGAGAGCAGGTACCCGACTCTGGAGAAGCTCGCCCTGGCAGTGGTCGTCGCAGCTAGGAAGCTCCGGCCTTATTTTCAATCCCACGCGATTGCCGTCCTAAGCACCTACCCCCTCAGAAACATCCTCCACAGCCCGAGCCGATCAGGCCGGATAATGAAGTGGGCCGTTGAGCTGAGCGAATATGAAATCGAGTACCGAGGTCGGACCGCGATCAAATCTCAGGCCCTGGCCGATTTCCTAGTCGAGTTGACACCCGAGCTGACAGTCAGCGAGGTGCCCGAAGTATGGACTCTGCATGTCGACGGATCGGCCTCCAAACACGGGTCCGGCGTCGGCATACGCCTCGAATCCCCGACCAAGGAGATCCTCGAGCAGTCTTTCCGCCTGGCCTTCCCGGCATCAAACAACGAGGCCGAGTACGAAGCTCTGATCGCCGGTCTGCGCCTAGCAAAGGAGGTCGGTGCGAAGAAAATCCGGGCTTACTGCGACTCCCAGCTCGTCGCCAATCAGTTCAGCGGGGAGTACGAGACCAAGAACGATCGCATGGATGCCTACCTCACGGTGACCCAAGGCTTGGCCGCAGACTTTGCCGAGTTCACCCTGACAAAGATCCCCCGAGGCGATAACACTTCCGCAGATGCCCTCGCCGCGCTAGCATCCACCTCGGCCCCGGCCTACTCATATTTCTCCCGACCTGTCTTAAATGTGGTTAAATTGCTCCATTAACGAAAATCTCACCTCCCATCCCCTAATCATTCTTTAAACACACTTAGTGATCCACGGGATCAACAATTGGCTTGATCCCTTCTACTAAAGGGTACGTAGGCAACCCCTAACCAGGGCTCAGCTATTAATCTAATAAAACCTTTTAGACAAAGGAAAACGGTCCCCGACCTGCGCACAAGAGCCGAGCTCCAAACGCTCAAACGCTCCCGAGCTCCAAACGCTCGGACTACCCAAAAACAAAAAAAAAAAAAAAAAAAAAAAAAAAAAAAAAAAAAAAAGCCGAGCTCCAAACGCTCGCACTACAAAAAATATAAAAAGCCGAGCTCCAAACGCTCGCACTACAAAAAAAAAAAAGAAGCCGAGCTCCAAACGCTCGCACCACAAAAAATATAAAAAGCCGAGCTCCAAACGCTCGCACTACAAAAAAAAAAAAAAAAGCCGAGCTCCAAACGCTCGCACTACAAAAAAAAAAGGGGACCGAGCTCCGGTGCTCGCTCTCCCCGGCACACAAGTTATAAGTGCCAAAGCCGGGCCCCAGGGCTCGCACCTCTACTAGACACACAAGCATTAAGTGTCTCTAAGCCGGGCTCGCTACCCGCACCAAAAAAACAAGGTACACAAGCAATAAGTGCCTTAAGCCGAGATTACCTCGCACCCAATACAAGAGCACGGTCCACGACCTGCTTACTTGACAGAGTACGGTTTACGACCTACTCTACCGATCAAAAAAGCCTCGAAATGGCATTTACACAAAAAAGGGGGCCAACGGCCTCTTTCATTATACAAAAGGGCCAACGGCCTCGTTTATTACAAAAAGGGCCCACGGCCTAATGATTACAAAAGCCTCGAAACGGCACTTACAAAAAAGAGAGGGGCCAACGGCCTGCTCTTTGCATAAACGGCCTACGACCCAGTCTACAAAAAGAAAACCAAAAGGAAAAAAGTTTTTACAAGGCCGCATCGGCCGGTCGGTCTTCCCTCCCGTCAGCACGGGTACCATCTAAATCAGCCGGGGCCACCATCCTCGCGTTGGTCCCGTACTCACCAAGGAAGGGCTGCCCAGACCCCTCTTCCTCAACCACGACTCCACCGGATGGCACGTCGGTTCCGGTCTCACCGGACGGCGCGTCCGTATCGGCCTCAGCGGCAGACAGGACCGAGGGATCTGCTTGCACAATCCCAGCAGCTTCGGGGACTCCCTCGTCAGCAGACGGGATCGAGGGATCTGCTTGGACGGTCTCAGCGACCGCAAGAACGTCCTCAGCAGCCAGCGGAGCCTCCAAGGTCAGATCCACCACGGGGGTGCTAGAGGGAGCGACAGGTATAATGTGCTCAAGCAGAACGCCGTGAGCACGGTCCAGAGGGATTTCCAGATCCTCCGGGGTCAAATCCGGAAAGTCCATCCCGTCCAGTACGGCACCGAATGTCGCCTCGTCCTCGTCCAGCTTCTGATACCGGTAGAACGGTACCGACACCCCGTCCTCTGCTTCCATCCTCTTGAGGCAGGCCTTTACGCCGGTCACCTGGCTGTACAGAAGGTGAGGCTCTAAGGCCCGGCGGCGCCCGTCCAGGTGGGCGCGGATCTTCTCCATCTTCGCGGACCACTTCCGGTTCCGCGCTTCCCACCGGGCTGACACCCGATCGCTCTCCGCAGCCACGGCCACCTTGGCCCGGCCTATGGCGGATTCCAGCCCCTTCACCCTGGAGCGGAGTGTCTCCCGCTCCCCCTTCAGGAGCCCGTTCTCCTCCTCGAGCCCCGACGCCCGATCCCACCCAGCTGCAGCACGGTCCCTCTCGGCCTCTAGTGCAGACTGCAGACTGGCCACCTCGACCGCCCGGGCTCTTAACCGCACCGCCTCCTCTTCCAGCGCCGCAGATCGGGCCTTCTCATCTCTCAGCTCCTTCTCGAGCCCGTGGAGACGGGTAGACTGGATCTGCGAGCTGGATTCCCGGCACTCCCGGAGGAAGTTAATCGAGGCGGCCTGCTCGGCGAGCCTCTTCTCGTAGGCCTCCGCCAGAAAGGCACTAAGGGCCATCGTCTGCATTAAACAAATTGTTAACAAAGACGCGCAACAAGTCTAGCTAAAAGCAGTTAGACCAGAGCAGAAGCTTACCCGAGCTGCGGATCGCGCCACCTGACGGAAGGTGTCGGACTCCGCCATCTCCAGCGGGACGAAGTGCGGGTACCTCCGCCCGAACATCATGGCCTGCGCCAGCTCGGCGCACTCGTCCGGATCGACGATTACCTGGTTGCTTCCATCCTCGTGGGTAAAGGAGAAGCTGTAGTCCCGAGGCCCATCGTCGGAACCTCCCGAGGCGCCGCCCACTTCGGCGCTGCAACCCTCGGCCTCCTGCACAGCAGCAGGATCCTCCGCGACGACGGTCGTCTCGCCGACCCCATCGCCCCCTCGAGCCCGGGTCTCATCGACCCCCCCTGCCGGCACGACGGCCAAAGGCACCTCGGGCTCCGGCCCGGGCAGTGTAGGCCGGATGACCTCCCGACCCCCGGAAGAGGACTCTCCCGTCCTCCTCTTCTTTCTGCCGGTCTCCCCACCGGCAGCCCGGTCTTCCCTCCTCTTCGAGGGAGTCGCCGCGGAGGAATCCCCCGCAACCCGTGGTGCCGGGTCTCGGCTGACCGGCACCTCGGGTATCGGCGGCGGCGGTGCAACAAACGAGTCCGCGTACTGCGGATTGGCAAACCTCGCTCTACCTGCGAAGGAAGAACCGTTAATCCGGCCTACTCATAAAAAAAAAAAAAAAAAAAAAAAAAAAAAAAAAAAAAAACCACCTCCGGTCATTGCAGCTTCGATTCTCGCAGCGGTGAAGGACTTCCACTCTCTCTGGCGCACTGTCCTGAGCACGGCAAGTAGACCTGCGTAGTCCGGTAGGTTGAATCTGGAGGAGTGAGGGCCTGAAGAACAAGACAAAAAAAATCATCAGTCAGACAACCAAAGAGGAGAAGTCAGCTCGACCTGCAAATCCCTACCCGGGGAAAAATTCCAATCCCGGGTGTATCTCGCCAACGGATCGAGCCCAGCCACGGCGGTAGCCCGGACGTAGAAGTAGCTGCGAGACCAGTCCTCGACCTTCGACAGCTTGCTCGCCCTAGACCCCGAGCTGGGTGCCTCCAGAACGTTCGCCGCGGGCTTGAAAGCGGCATAGAAGGTCCCAGGAATCCCGGGGTTTGCCTTCTGCTGGGTGAACGCCTCGAACATAGGCAACGTCACCTCCACGTCGCATTCGTGCCCTAGGGTCAGCAGCACGATCATCCCCTGGACCGTGGACGGGCAGACCTGCGAGAAGGCCAAGCCCCGCGCCCGGCAATACTGGACGAACAGCTCGGGGAGAGGAAGGCGCAAGCCGCACTTCTGGAAGAACGACTCGTACAAGCAGACGAAGCCCGGCCGAGGAGTCCACGGGCGCTCCTCCGCCCTGGGTACCCTGAGCTCAACGCCGGCGGAAAAACCACACAGATTCCCCAGGAGGGTCACCGACTCCGCTGTGCTCCAGGTCGGCGACCCTCCCTGCTCGAAGAGGACCAGGGGGGACCTCACCCTGGCCACTCGAGCTCCGCCTCCACGGCCGCCCTGACGGCCACCACGGTCGCCCAGACGCCCGGTTCCACCCTCAGCTTGGCCAACACCGCGACCGCCAGAGGATCTAACCACCGTCTTCGGCCGGAGATGGGTCCCCGGGAGCAACGGGGCGGCCCCCGAAGTCGAGGGGGCCAACTGTTCCCCACTGTCTGCCCCTCGTCGCGGAGAAGAGGCATGTTCGGAATCACCGGAGGAGGAACTCGGAGAATCGTTACCGCCACCACGGGACGCCGATTCTTCGCTCGACTCAACTCTGATACCGTCTAACATCGGAGCCATTGCACGGAGAGGAGGAAATCGAAAAGACAGGAAGAAAGTAGGAAGAGAAGGAGGAAATCGGAGAAAGGAGGTTACCTTAAGAGTATGCGCAGAAGGTTTTAACAGTAGGAGGAAGAAGGTTTAAATAGAGGAAGGGGGACAGTGAAGCGACGCCTGGACACGTGTCAAAAGAAGCACGGCTGCCCAAAAAACCTAATGATGACGTCTCTTCGTTTCCCCACGCCAAAAAGCAAAGGACGCCTCGATAAACGCGAAGCGTCTTTTACACGCCGCGCGTGGGCAGTCCACGCGAAAAACGAAGCGTCCTTTGTCGTCCCACGTGGTGAGCACGCGCCAACCTACGGGTTTTTCGGAAAAGACACACAGTTGAGCCCGGAAGGACCGTCCTAAGATGCGCCGAACTAACATTAGATCAACTTCGGCACCCTCACTTCGTCTCGCGATACCGAACTGAGGGAGGGCCTATTGTTGGAGGTGGGCCTAGCACCCCCAATTAGTTAGGCCCATCTTAGGAAAGGCCGCTCTTCAGCACGGTCACCGGACTTAATGTCACCGACCTGAAAGAAACATAGCCGACCAGCTCGGTAGCCGACCTGAAAGCAACGTACCCCGGTCCCGCGCTGATGCCCCGCCAGAACAGGGAGTGTCAGAAGGATAGGCGAGTGGGAGTTGGTAAGGCAGTACCCTACCCGCGTAGGGATGTGCCTTCGACCCGACGTCCCACCAACTCCACAGAGCTGACAAGGGCAGGAAGGAGCAGGTGGAGCAGAGTTGGTAAAACAGTGCAATGCTCTGCAACACGCCACGCCGAGCTCATCATGACCTCTCTCCTCGAAAGCCGGGACACGCCTCCTAGGCCACCTTACCCGCGAAAGAGGCCGCAGGCGACACGTGGCCCGAGATCCCGGGGAGCAGGAAGCCGACCCCGACTATATATACCCCTCATATGTCATTAATGAGGGGGACTCTGATTTTGACTCTAGAACCTACCACAAGCTACCCGACCTCTCTCTTTGTAACAAGACAACACTTTAGAACGCCGAACTGGACGTCCTTCGGAACCAGTTCGTAATTCTAAAGCGTTTACTTCTCTCTCATCAATAAAACGAACCACGGCCCCGGCCTACTCATATTTCTCCCGACCTGTCTTAAATGTGGTTAAATTGCTCCATTAACGAAAATCTCACCTCCCATCCCCTAATCATTCTTTAAACACACTTAGTGATCCACGGGATCAACAGTTAATCGCCTGGAAAAACCCAAACTTCTCCATCGCGTCTTTAACCTTCGCAACCACGCTCTTTCGTGTGACCGTGGATTCGTACACGCCACCTCCGAGATCTATTGTTGGGATCGTCACAGTCGACGAAGGTTTAGGGTTCGTTACGGTGACATGCGAGTTAAGGAAAATGCGCGGGACTTTTGTGATTCCGGCGTCGACGAGACCCTTCACGCCTATTTTCAGCTCGTCGAATGCTTTTACCTCACCGGCACGGTCAAATGTTCCCGCCGTTGTATACTTCGACTCCATCTTCTTTCTTTCTTGAGTGCTGTGTTTTGTATTTTGTTGAATCAGAGCTCGATGACCTCTCCGTGTCTAGAAACTTGTGCTCTGTTTTGAGTCAGAGACCTCTCGTCTCTATATAATGAGGGAAAAACTGGTCAAATCATCAAATAAGACAAAGAAAAGGACTTGCTGTGTAATTAATCGATTCAAAAACAAATCATGCGTCATTTCTTAATTACCGTTGCTGTTGTAATAGAAATACAACCGTCAAAATTGGGGGGAGCAAACTGATTTTTGGGGGAGTAAACTGAATTAGTATTTCAATTCTTAAGAGCGATTCACAAGAACAAAATCAAGGAAAAGACAAATGTTTGATCCTAGAATTGAGTTGTAGTAAGAAGTGGTGTAGAAAATTGGATTATGGTCCTCTTGTTCTTTGCTCATGTCTTTGTTTTATACTCTGAGATTGTGTTTAACGTCTTCGTTTGCTATGTCTGATTCGCTATGAATAGCCTTTAAGTCTGAAGATCCGACCATTACGTACAAGATTTTAGTTTACCGGTTTGAATGAGTATTTGGTCTCATCGGGGTTGACTAATGGTTCAACATTTAATTCCCTTTGACCATAGACTTTCACTCTGGTGGACCTTTCAGCTCGGCCCGCTATCTCGATTACTCATTTGACCTCGCCTGGCTTCTTTGACTTCACCATACCTTTTTACCATAGATTTATTGGGCCCAATTTAATGGGTCGAGATTTTAATTCCCACCGTTAGCTCCCCAATTCCTTAAATGGAGGAATTTAACTTCCACGTTTAAGGAATTTCACCAAGTCATATATAAAATTGTGGCCGGTGTATTAACCACCAAGTCATATATAAAATTGGATTCATGCCATAATCCCATCTTTAAGGCCGTTAGAGTTGTCTCATCATAGACAACAAACGTTCATCAATTACTTCCTTAAACTTTGTTAGATATGTTCGGAGAGTCTCGCGGGGTACTTGTGACAAAACCCAAAGTTCTGCTCCCGAGACCGTCTTCTAAATAAATACAAAATATTGTTTCAGAAAATTGTCTGAGAGCTGAGAGAAACTATCAATAGACTGTTCTCCCAATTGAGAGAACCAATCGAGGGCAGGCCCAGCGAGGTGCTCTGCAAAGAGTTTACACATCCCGACGTCTTTCTCGAACTCATTAAAGTGAGCTCCTCTGACTGCAATCCTAAATACGGTTAAGTATCATTTATGATCCGTCTTTCCTTCATAGACTGGGAATTTCAATTTTCCTACGTCTCTAATAGGCGTGTTCTCATTTCGGATTGAGAATGGAGTTCGCTTAGTATCTTCGACCATGCGATCAATTTCGGTATCATTATGGATTTGTGAATTTACATTTTGTAATCTTTCGTGGTTTTCTGCCAGCACCCGATGAATGTATTCCAATCCTATTGGACCTATATTCAATCTAGGATTCTCGGTGAGTTGATCGCGATTTCCCATTGTTTTCTGCCAGCACCCGATGAATGTATTCCAATCCTAATGGACCTATATTCAATCTAGGATTCTCGGTGAGTTGATCGCGATTTCCCATTATTTGCGGACCGAGTTTTCCTTATTCGTTCCTCCGTTCATAATCGGGATTTAGGACGGGTCTTTGATCTGTGTTTTGCTGATGCGAATTAAGTGGATCATAAGGTGGTGATGGAGGATAGGTCGTGGGATATACCCTCTGTGGAATATACTGGCCTTGTTCGTTCCTTCTCTCGACCTTTGGGGTCAAAATTGGCAGGGAAGCTATTGGGAAACCAGACGCTACTAACTACTTTCTGTTTCTGGGGTTTCTTGATCTTCAAAGTAATAGGAATACTATAAAGGTTTGCTCGGAGAGGTTGTTTAGGGTTTTTCGTGGGTTCATCGTTGCTAAAATAGCGGAGAAATCATCACAAAATAACCCGAACAATGTTTCAAACAACGATCTCGTGGATGCGCTTCTTGATTTCACCCAAGGAGATGAAGCAGAGCTCGACGTTAACGTTACTGAACATTTTCTCTTAGTAAGTCTTACCTTATTGCATATAATCATGAGATTTATATAACATAATGTAAGGTTTATTAATGTTTTGAGATGGAATCACATATGTCGAGCTTATCCATACATGTGTTGTTGCATGTGTCAGGACCTATTTACAGCGGGCACGGACACGGACACAACCCTAAGTCGATGGAGAAATCTCAAACTGAGATAGACCGTGTGGTAGCCCAAAACGGCACCGTTCAAAAGTCTGATATTTCAAAACTGCCGTATTTACAAGCGGCTGTGAAAGAAATTCTCCGCTTGCATCCGCCTAATCCGCTTCTCTTTCCACGAAAAGCAGAAGCTGACGTGGAGGTTCTTGGGTTCATGGTGCTTAAAGACACTCAGGTTTTGGTGAACGTGTGGGCCATAGGACGAGACCCCAGCGTGTGGGAGAATCCAACGCAGTTCCAGCCAGAGAGGGTTTTGGGGAACCAAGTCGACGTGAGAGGTAGAGATTATGAGTTTACACCATTTGGAGCCGGACGGAGGATTTGCTCTGGATTGCCTGATTGCCTGATTGCCTGATTGCCTATGGCTATGAAGACTGTTCATAAATGATTCATTGTATATGTCTTTATAATTTCTTAAACCAACGAGCTAATGACCTTATGATTCAAATGAATAAACACAATATCAGAAGCACTAATTATTACCATCTGTTTTCGGTTGTGGAGTTGTTTTTTCTCTCTTGATGTGGCAACAACTTAAGAAGCTTAAAGGCATCCATATTGATAGAATCGAAAAGCTTAAGATATAGGTCCACATTTTTCCGATGCACTATAATTGTAGCCAGAGCGGGGAGCTAAGGAGTAGGGACTACCACATGCTATATTTGTTTGAATGTGCAATAAGCTTCTTTCATAACGTACCGAAAAATCAAGTGAAAAGCCCTAGAAGACTTTCGTTATGTTTGTAAACCCCAAAGCTAGCTTTGATCAGATCCTGAATTGAAGCAACACAGACTTCCCATCAAGTCCCCTCGCCATGTAATGGCTCGTGTACTCAGTGATGGTAGTGTCTCTATACATGGGAGGATTTTGTTCAGAGAAAAGCTCTTTCATCGGTCCATATACTCGCAAACTCGGTAAAGGATGCACGAAGAAAGACGCGACCGAAATGCGCGGCTCTTGGCCTCTATTAGCCAAAACTCTATGCTCCACACTTAAAAACTTGTCATTCGTTATAAGCTGTAAAACCAAAATTCACACAAAATGAGTATGGACTCGTATCGAAAGGTTTTACTCAGGTCACAATTATAAACTTGCCTGTAAAAGATCTCCGAGGTTAACGAGAAGAGCTCCAGGAACAGGAGGAACATCGACCCAGTAGCCATTCTGAAGAACTTGAAGGCCACCAATGTGATCTTGAAGAAGAATAGTGAGGAAAGATCTGTCTGAATGCTGACTTGTGCCGAAAGTTAGATCAGGCTCAGGACAAGGCGGGTAGTAATGAGAGAGCATCAATAAACCTTTTGTGCAATCCATTTCTTTGAGGTGATTAGGATTCAGCCCTAAAGCTTCTGATAAAAGCTCAAAGATTAACTCCCCTAGTTTCATCACTCGCATCGAATACTCCAACATGATTTCCCTAAAAACTTTCAAAACCCATCAATATAATATCCAAAAAAGGAAAAAGTCGGTACTTTTAGATTCTTACCCACAAATCTCTGGTAAGTCCTCTGTTTTTGGAACATGAGGAGCTACGAAACAGCTTAAGGTATCTCTCCAGTTCGCAGATGGAGAGCTATAGAGATCGAAATTGCTGTTATAAGTAACCTTTTTGGTGTTGTCTCGGCTATAGAAGATTTTCCTCAGTTGTGAGTCTTGCTCATGAAACCCACGAATCCCATCTTTCATCTTCTCCATGACATCAATCGGGATCCCATGGTTAATCGCCTGAAAAAACCCGAATTTCTCAACCGCTTCATTGATATTCGCGATCACGCTCTCTCGCGTGACCGTCGATTCGAACACGCCACCTCGGAGATCGATTGTTGGGATTAACATCGTTGAAGGTGGATTAGGGTTTGGGGTTAAATTGAGGTGCGGGTGATGGAAAATACGCGGGATCTCTGCGATTCCGGCGTCGACGAGACCCTTCACTCCGATTTTCAACTCGTCGAAAGCTTTTACCTCACTAGCACGATCGTATTTAGCTTCCATCTTCTTCTTCTTCCTTTTTTTTTCTGTGTGTGTGTCGAGAAACAGAACAAAGAGACGAAATTTTTTAAGAGCTATTGCCTTTTTTGATACCTATGTCTATATAATTTAACAGTCAAAAGGATGACAAAAGAAAAAAGATATGAGCTTTGTATGTCGCTGTCGGAAGATGGGTGAGATTCAGTCTCTAGCGATAACCTTCGATGGTAAATGTTTTTACAGAGTAACAAAACTGAATAAATAAAAAAAAGAAGAAAATGAAAAATAATGGAGATGCGGGGTATCGATCCCCGTACCTCTCGCATGCTAAGCGAGCGCTCTACCATCTGAGCTACATCCCCACGATGTTATCTACTGTGCATAAAATCTATATATCTTATCTATGTCAAAGGAAGTCGTCGTCAAGGTGTGTAAATTAGAGTGTCGTTTGGGACTATGAGTGTCTTTTCTTTTTAGCAATTTTTGTTGTAATGACCGACATGTTTATGTTATTATGTATTAATGTATATCATAATTTATTTGTTAACTTCTTTTTTTTTTTTTGGATATATAATTTTATTAATTTATTTTTTAAATAAAAAATTGCAAATATTCTGAAAATAAAAATTTGCAAATATTTCTAAACTATAAATGAGTAAATTAAGAAATATTATCTTTTAAGGTAATAAAAAACAATGTCAATCTACATGAAATGTAAGAAAATAAATGAACAATGAATAATCATATGGATATTAAAAATAATTATGGTGATCAATTTATACAGATATCTAAGACAAGTCAATCACACCTACCAAAAGAACCAATTGAGGCATGTGGTTCAATAAACGGTTGGGCTCATTCTCTCACGTTTTATTTTTGGCTCCACCTACCTTCTTCAAACCACCCACCCATCCTTGTTTCCTTCTCTATGTCTTTCTTCCTTTTATTTTTTTTTACTTTTACTTTTACTTTCAAACATCTCTTCTTTTCTCTTTTAAAAAAACAAAGCATAATAATCAACTTTACAAACAAATTAAAAACATTTATTCAAACGGAAAAGTAAGGTGAATAAATGGAAAAGTAAGGGCATATTAATTCACCAATAGTAATCTCTATAATATTATTTAAGAAGATATTTTCGAAAATGATTGTAAATTATTACATGAAATACTATTATTACAAATAACAAAGAATAATTGAAATAGAAAAATATATAATTATTTTTTACAATTAGTGATAAGAATATGAAAAGTATTTATTTTGCATTAAAGATAATATCTACTATATATTTTTAAATAATAATCAATTCATATATATTCAAAGAACAAAAATCTATTCGAAATCTTGATATATTTTCGCTATAGTTTATTATATTTTATTTGAATTTATATCAAAATAAAAGTTAAAAAATATTTTACTAATTTTATAAAGAGTTAAACACAAAAAAATTGATTTTAATAGGAGTTCGTGAACTAACCACAAAACTAGAGTCATTAAACGGTACATAATAGAGTTATGTTTTCAAGATTATAGGTTTTACAGGTTAGCTCGAATAATATTTTAGTCCACTGCAAAACGGGTTAAATAAACAAATTATTCCGTTTGACAATTCTTTCTATAATTATGAGTTAGACATATTATAAAATTCAAATAAAATTATTTTTTCTTAAATTTTAAAACAATTTTTTTTAAAAAATGATCATGTACTAATTATAGCGCGGTTAAGTCCTAGTTTTCATATAATTAGTAATACTTTATTAATCGTAATTTGTTTTTAAATAGTTATCCCAAGCTTACAGTTAAAAAGTGTGATATTTGATTTTTTTCTTTCTAATTTGTTTTATTTCACTGAAACCCGACGGAGACGAAACGCCCCGTTTTGCCACGACACACGAGTCGCAATTTCTCTCTATAAAAATCGCATCGTGATATTCACTTACCACCAACAAGTTAACTGTGACTGTGTGAGTAAGAGACAGAGAGAGAGAAAAACAAAGAAGGAAGAAAGAAAGAAAAAAATGGTGCTAAAGGTGTACGGACCTCACTTTGCTTCACCGAAGCGAGCTCTGGTAACACTGATCGAGAAGGGCGTTGCCTTCGAGACCATCCCCGTCGATCTCATGAAAGGAGAGCACAAGCAGCCTGCTTACCTCGCGTTACAGGTTCCTTTCTTCTTCCTCCATCGCCTCTAAAGTTTCTTTCTTTCTTTTTAATTCTGATGATTTTCTTTGATTCTTCTGATGCAGCCTTTCGGTACCGTTCCTGCTGTTGTCGACGGAGACTACAAAATCTTCGGTAAGTTAAATCAACTACTTTTTTTCAATTGTTTATAGGGTTATGCTAGGTCCATTTATCACCAATCAAATAAGCTCTGTTTTAGCTCAGATTTGTTTCTGATTAACACTTGATCTGTGAATTGTGATACAATTTTTAGCTCGAGAAGATGTTTTCTGGCTTCTTGTTGCTTGTATGTATATATGGAGATAAGAAATGTGTCGAAGATGTTATCTTGCTCGTGTTTGTATGTACCTACGGAGATATTGAGTGATGGTTTTTTGGGATTTTGACAGAGTCGCGTGCGGTGATGAGGTACGTAGCTGAGAAGTACAGGTCACAAGGACCTGACCTTTTGGGGAAAACCGTCGAAGACAGAGGCCAAGTGGAGCAATGGCTCGACGTGGAGGCCACCACTTACCACCCACCGCTACTTAACCTAACACTGCACATAATGTTTGCGTCGGTCATGGGATTCCCGTCTGACGAGAAGCTGATTAAGGAGAGCGAAGAGAAACTCGCGGCTGTCCTCGATGTGTACGAGGCACATCTCTCAAAGAGCAAGTACTTGGCTGGTGATTTCGTCAGCTTGGCTGATTTGGCTCACCTCCCGTTCACTGACTACTTGGTCGGTCCCATCGGGAAGGCTTACATGATCAAAGATAGGAAGCACGTGAGCGCGTGGTGGGACGAGATTAGCAGCCGTCCTGCGTGGAAGGAGGTTCTTGAGAAGTACTCATTCCCGGCTTAAGATGATGTTGTTCTTGTTGCTGTTTGTGTGTTTATGTGAGGTTTTAATAAAAATGGAACTAATATGCCTCCTCTTACCTCTTTTGTAACTCGAACTCTTTGTGTGAGGCTTTTAATCAGAGGAACTTATCTTTGGTTCTTTTCAGTTCAACTTGTTTTGGTTATTGACGATATTTCTGAATATTGTCACCATTTAGGCAGAACACTATTTGCATTCATGATGTTCAAAATCGGCAGAAAACCATAAGTGTAAAACACACAAAGTCGACGGCAAAATAGAAGACAGAAAAAAACAGAAATTTTACCATTAATTTTGAACATTTACCTGTAAGCACATTGTACCGGTTTGACTAATAGAGTAATAGGCTACTCACATTCCTTTTTTTTTCGAATGTTATATTAAATTAATTCAAGAAAAAATGTTTTATTACATCAAATGTTTCATTGTTTTGAAATTTCGAAAAAACAAATTTATAAATTTATGCAACTTTAGCTCCTAGAAACATCCATAATCAAAACAAGTTATATTGGATCAAATAAGTCTTTTTCCCCCCCCCCCCCCCCCCCCCATTGATTCTGGATTACACCAGTGACCAAAGAACACTTATCGATTAAATTCCCTAAGGAACATTTATCTTTACTAATAGACCAGCTAAACTACAGATTTTTCAACCGTAGATATTTTCATAAGGCTTTATTGGTCTTTTTAAAATGGTGATTTTAGTTAATATGAATAGTTGACTCATAAATTAGCTAAATAGTAATGATAATTTGTAAATTAGGTAAATAGAAAAGAGAAAAAAATAATTAAACCAAAAATATCAAATTTTTTTGAATAATTATAGAAAATGTCATTGGTCTGAAAATTCATTTTCTAACAAAAAAAGTCGGTGACACTGTTCATCAAACGACCAGCATTACTGTTCATCAAAACTCGACTATCAATGTTCATCACCAGAAAAAGATGTTGTTAACATACTAACAATAATTAACATGATAATTATTATTCCGTTAACGTTCTATATAAAATGTTAATGTGCTAACAATAATAGCATGTTATATAGTATCGTTAACATTGTCCATCTGATACCGAGGATACTATTCACCGATGGTTAACTATTTGGTTATCATGATAACTATCATAGTATCGCAATAGGTTTACATGTTACGTGTTAACCGCATGTTTATCATGTTAATTCAGTTATTGTATCATATAAAATATGAAATATCAATTAAAATTACGAATTAATGATATAATGATTCAGTTATCACATCATAAAAATATGAAATTGTCATGTTAAACAGTTATCATATCATAAATTATCATATTCATCCAGTTATCATATCACATAATTATATGAAATATTAAAATATAAAAATTATCGTGATAACCCAGTTATCATATCATAGAAACCATGTGTTATTGATTATCTAACTTTGTTATCATAGCAAAATTATATCGATAATCTATTAGATAACTTTTTTATTGATTAACTTCAACGTAATTATAAACACATAAAAATCTTCAAATCCCAAAAAACAAATTGAACACAACCACAGTGAGCACCGCTGTCAACGTCACCACCACCGTCACCGACACGATCATTGCCGCCGACACTGTTACTCTCACCGACACCATCACATGCCGGTGTTATCATCACTACCGTCGCCATCGTCACCGCCATCAACATCACCACCACCGTCCATCTTCTCTTCCTACTTTTCCTCTTCCATCGCCGTCTTTTGTTTGATGAGAGAAAAAAATAAAAACTGATAAAATAAGGGGTATAAAATAAATTCATTTTCTAAAACACTATTCTAAAAATTGATTTTATGGTTACCTAATTTTGATATTAATTAATACTATATAGTGATAATACCCTATATAAAATCTATAAAGTATAAACTCTATTATCAAGATAATTGGTTTCAATCACTAATTTTTGTTCAATCCATCTAATAATATTGTTTAAAGTAATAATGTTGTATGCCAGAATATAAATAACAGAACAAGTGGCCTCATTCGATCACGTTTAATTTTATACTTACACTTTCTTGTCCCCTACCGACCTAATTTTTAACCTGCCAACTTTGGTTCTCCATTTTTTGTTTGGTTCTCACTTTGTTTTTTGCTAAGTCTGATTATACAAACTTTATTCAAATCACTAACAAAAAAACAAAACAAAAAAAGTTAAATCACATCCAAAAGCAAATGCGAATCATTTATCGCATCTTATTAGAATTAAGTGGGAATATATTACCGGTCAGTCCCTAGTAGATTTCTTTAAAACAAGTGGTCTGTGCATTATGAGGCTTATTTATTAAAATAAGCAGATAACATTTACAAAAAAAAACGATTTATTAAGAAATGTGATGGCACGTTGGAGATTTCAAGTCAAAAACGACGTGACTCCACCGATACCGACGATTTAAGGCCTACACTGGTTTTTTAATAAGTGCTACTGCGCTTACTGGTTTTTTTAACAAAGTGAATTACAATTTAGAACACTTTTTCACATTCAGTTTACAAAAATGATATTTTATGATTTTGTATACACTTTATATGTTTTTTGACATATTAAATACCTAAACTAACCTTCTAACATTATTCCTAAAACACAAATCAATTTTTTATTATTATTATTTTTTACATTCCAATTATTTTGTTTTGTTTATTTCTTCTTGTAACAAAATAATTTCACAATTTTTTTTACACTATACTTTAATACATTTTTCACAATATTTTACTTACATGTGGTTTGAACGCATGCGTATCCATATAGCTGCATACACGTGTACGCATTTAAATAGATAGATATATACGTATCCACGCGTATATCATCTTTGTGTATGCAACTACATAGATATGTATGCGTATCCATGCACATATCGTCCACGTGCACGCAATTACATAGATATGTATGCGTATCCACACGAATATCGTCTACGTGTACGCAACTATATGGATATGCATGCGTATCCACGCGAATATTGTACACGTGTACGCAACTACATGGATACGCATGCGTCCTATCCACAAGGTTCGACTTCCGAACCATGAATTTTCTTGTTTGGGTTATCGTTACCTTTTTTTGGAGTTCAAATCCGAGATCGAAAGGCTTAACCAAATGGATATATATTCACAACGGAGCATAAATACGACGTCGTAAATTTTTCCGACGGATATCCAACAACTTTCAGATGGGAGATTCCGACTACAATGCCCGTCAAAAAGACGTTGAAAAATTATGACGGATATCCGATAACTTTCCGACGGGGCATTTCAACTATAACTTCACCGAAAAATCATCGAAAATCACTCCAACGGGACTGTTTGTCGAAAATCCGTTGGAAAATTCTCTTTGGTAGTCTATCAGAAATTCGACCAAATTTGATTTTCGACGAGCTATAACTGACAGATTTAGTTCTGTCGGTAATCTAACAAAGAAATTTCCGACGGGAATGGCTGCCAGTTTTCACATATAAGTAAAATGTTTTCAAATGAGTATCAAAATATAAAGAAAAAAAGAAATATAATTGAAAGTGAAAAAATAATTGTTAAATTATGTTTTATGAGAAGAATATAAAGAAAATAAAATGTGTGGGTTGTGTGAGATGAAAAATAATAAAAAAATAAAGAAAAAATGGGAGAAAAGTACTTATTTTTTGGTAGATGGGCATAAAAGTCTAAAACACATCAAAAATGGACCAAAGTATGAGTAAACTCAAAAGTGTGTATATTATAATTTCACTTTGAAAAAGTATCTATGAGTTTAATTTTCTCTTTTTTAATAAGTACGATTGAGTTTATAGCTACAACACAACCACAAACGCAACTAACCGATTTTCTCTTTATCTCTCTATATAAAATTTAGTATACTAAAAACTTTACACGTTTTGTATATTTCAAAATCTAGTTTTGTTTAAACTAATGTTATATGCCAGAATATAAATAACAAAATAAGTGGGCTCATTCGATCACGTTTAATTTTATATTTACACTTCCTTCACCACCCCCCAATTTTTAACATGCCAACTTTGGTTCTCCATTATTTTTTTTTGGTTCTCGCTTTGTTTTATGCTAAGTCTGATTATAGAAATTTAAAATGCGAATCATTTATAGCATCTTATCTAATATATAAAAAATTGTCAAATTTTTCTAATTGAGAGCTACGTTAACACTGGAAAGAGTTCCATATATCCAAAATTATTTATTTATTTTTGATCTTTTGATTTTGCACAATTATTAATCATTTATGCTTAATTTTTAATAACGTCTTACTCTATTATTTATTTTATTATTTATATCTTTTGAGTTCACTCTATTATGCCAAACAATATAATTAAATATATCTCTAGTTGAGTGCCACGTCATCACTGGAGAGAGCTCCACATATCCAAAGTTATTTATTTTACACAATTATTAATTATTTATGCTTAATTTTTAGTAACGTTTATTCTATTATTTATGTATTTTGAGTTTACTCTATTATACCAAACAATATAATTAAATATCTAAAAATATACTCTTTCCGTTCTATTAAAATGGAAGTTTTGATTTTTTTTTTTTTTTGTTTCACAAAAATAGAAGTTTTATGTTTTCAATATAAAAATTTAGTTAATTTACCTATTTTACCCATAATAATTACAAATAATTACAATAGAAAAATTAAAACTATTTTAAAATTACAACATTCTAATAAAATTATATTTGGTATTGTAATTTTGTTATTAAAATATGTGCAAAATCTTAAACGTCTATCTTAATAGAATGGATGGAGTATTATTTACAACCCAAAAAAAAAAAAATCCACTGATAGCGCGATACTCTCCTAGTTAGAATAAATTATGCATATATTACCGGTCGGTCCTCCTTAGTAGCCATTTATTTAAAGCAAGTGGTCTGTCTGCATTATGAGGCTTATTTCTTAAAATAAGCAAATAACATTTTTTTTTTAAAACGATATATTCAAAAATTTGATGGCACGTTGGAGAATGTAGATTTGACTCAACAACAGCTGTCAAAGCCGCCTTCGAAACCGACGTTTTTTTAATAAGTGCGACTGCGTTTACAGCTACAACACGACCGCAAACGCAGCTAACGGGTTCCCTCTTTCTCTCTATATAAAACCACGTCCTGAGATAGAGAAGAAGAAGAAGAAGAAGAAATGGTGTTGACGATCTATGCGCCTTTATACGCTTCTACGAAGAGAGCTTTGGTGACGCTAGTTGAGAAGGGCGTTGACTTCGAGACCGTCAATGTCGATCTCTTGAAAGGAGAGCAGAGGCAGCCTGAGTATGTTGCGATTCAGGTTCCTCCCGATTTCCTTTTTTTTTGTTACTCTCCTCTCATATTTCTCCGATTTTGATCTCTGTTTTTTGCCCGATCGATGCAGCCTTTCGGTAAAATCCCTGTGCTCGTTGACGGAGACTACAAGATCTTCGGTACTTTTCTTCTCAGATTTTGGATACCATACTCTGAAAATTACACACACACCAGTGATGTGATGACTGATGATGTAATGAAATGACAAATGAGTTATCCTGTTGTGAATTTGTGTTTGACCAATGGGGATAGGTTGCAGTTTTCAGATTTGATAATCAGGAAAGAGTAAATGTATAGAGGAAGTTACATGTATATGTATTGTTGCTGTCAAATTTTGAAATAGATATCATTATACGTTGCAGAGTCGCGTGCGATCATGAGGTACGTAGCAGAGAAATACAGGTCACAAGGGCCAGACTTGTTGGGGAAGACAGTTGAAGAGAGAGGACAAGTAGAGCAATGGCTTGACGTGGAGGCAACAACCTACCACCCACCACTACTGGCTCTAACACTGAACATCATCTTTGCGCCGCTCATGGGTTTTCCTGCTGATGAGAAAGTTATCAAGGAGAGCGAAGAGAAGCTTGGAGAAGTGCTTGATGTCTATGAAGGTCAGCTCTCAAAGAACGAATACTTGGCTGGAGATTTTGTGAGTCTAGCTGACTTAGCTCACCTTCCCTTCACCGCGTACCTCGTCGGTGCTATCGGGAAGGCTTATATGATCAAAGATAGGAAGCACGTGAGCGCGTGGTGGGATAAGATTAGTAACCGTGCTGCGTGGAAAGAGGTTTCTGAGAAGTACGCATTGCCGGTTTAAAGAGGATAAACAGATATGGTTTGTTGTGATGTTTGATTTGGTGTGAGCTTCTTGTGTACTGTGAGTGTCTCTGTTTCGAGTCAGATGTCTTTTGGTTTTAATAAAAAAACAGAACTCTTTCGACCAAAAAATGAAAAAAAAACAGAACTCTTGCCTCTTTTGTTATCTCTCAAGCTTTCTTATAAGAAAATCTATTGGTCAAACACAACTCTGTCGATTTACCTTTCTTTGCCTAGCAGTATACAATATGAAAATACATAGTAAGAATTTATATTACTGGAGTTCGACCAATAGGATGCATAGAAGAGGTGGTTGAATTATTCAGAGATTTCTCTGCTGCAGAGTCATGAGCAAATCACCACCAATGAATCTGACCAAACTGAGATACAAGAGTTTGTGGTCTGAATGTTAGGAGATTCGTGGATTGTTTGATTGTGCAAGATCTGTATGATGTGATCATCAAGAAAGAATAAAGAATAGACTTGACGGTGGTGCATAGAAGACAAGTAAAGATTCACGAGGAGCAGACCTATTGGGGAAGACAATTGAAGAGAGAGGACAAGTAGAGAAATGGCTTGACGTACGGTGGCTCTAACGAGAGAGAAGAGAAAGCTTGGAGAAGTGCTTGACGTATATGAAGCACAGCTTTCAAAGAAAGCACACTTGGCTGGAGATTTTGTGAGTCTATAGCTGATTCAAAGAGTAATATATCGATTCAACGTTTTTGAGAAAGAAAAAAAAACAAAGCTAGCTGCTGAATAATGAAAGAAACAAAAAGCTATAAGTAGGGCTCCAAATCGACCTAAAAGGTTTGGAAACAAAGTAAAGTCCTATTTAAAATATAAAAAAAGTAAAACACTATATATCTCAAATCTCAATGAAATCCTCGTAAACCACTAAGACAGAAGCTCGTCAAACACCATCACATTCTAAAAAGCTCTGAGATTTTGAGCGTTTAATAGACGGATCCCAGCCAAACACAACGACAATGTTGTCAATACGAAAACGTCTTTAACATTTTCCTTAATTTGAGCTTCCATGATGAGGGCCTTTTGATGTGCTTCAGCAAGAGTGAGAGGGTTCAACAAGTTAAGCATGTATTTGATCTTCTGTTGCCGCAAGCCGCCAACGAAACGCTCCACAAGTTGTTGGTCCGAATACTGCACATCAACACGCCTCACAAGCGATATAAATTCGGTTGAGTATTCTTCTACTGATCGACATCCTTGTTGCAACTTTTCAAAGCGTTGGAACATCACTTGGTCGTAGTTGAATGGTAAGAACGCCTTACGCATCTTCTTCTTCAACTTATCCCACGACAAGATTCTAGGTTTGCCCAGACGTGCGCGTGACGCCTTTAGTTGCGTCCACCAAACTGCTGCTGATCCACGGAATCGCGTGGCAATCATGGGAACACATCGCTCCAAAGATACGCGTTTGAACTCAAGAGTCTCTTCGACCGTGAAGATCCAATCGAGAAGTTCCTCGGCCGATTGTTCGCCATGAAATTCAGGAAGAAGTTCAAGCTTGAACCCTTGTTCAACGATAGGGTTCTCGTCATGCTCTGACAACGGATTGTCTTCTTCATTGTCGGATTTTTCTTGTGGCTGAACATTGATGTATCCCTCCTGCTTGAGGGCGAGAGCTTGCACCGCCGTTGTCAACTGCTGGATCTGTTCTTGTAGATGCGTGAGTGTCACTGCGTCTGTCGGAGCTGGAGGGGCCATGGCGAAGTAACGTAGTAGGGTTTTGAGAAAACTCTCTTTCAAAGCTGCTGAATAATGAAAGAAACAAAAGCTAATATAAATAGGGCTCTAAATCTAGGGTTTCAATCGACCTAGAAGGATCCAAAGTAAAGTATTATCTCAAGAGACAATTGGTAAAAACAAAAAAAATGTGTAGGGTTAGCTCAATAAAAGTATTGCATTTAAAATTTAGATTAATCCAGAAACATAACATCATTCCACAATTTAAGGTTTAAACACACATCTCTTTGTTTTTCAAGGAGGAAAAAGAATCCTTCACTAGTCAGACAGAAACTCAAGATAAGTCAAGAGTCGCTGACACATATAGACAACTCTTGAGGCACAAGAAAACCAAAAAAGGTGACTCTTTTTCGTTTGTTAGAACAATCAACTCTCCAAACATTACGAAAATATCAAAGAGTATAAAAAAATGTACGAAGGTCTACCAATTATTCATCAAGGCTGATGATGAAAAGACTCTGGAGGCAGATCATTGCGTAAAACATTAGATTCAGGAGTTACTACCGTGATATCCAAGCTGTTACTTCTGTCTCGTTCAGTCTCTGCAGATATTTCTCTTACATCAGAAACTCTTGCCTCTGTTGCCTGAATATCATTCCATTCGTTTTCTCCAACAGGAGGCTGAGCGTTTACTACCTGATCTTCACTCATATGGACTATATTCTCTCCCGGTATAGAGGCTGTTCTTGAAATGCTCAAACATGCTTTATCCACATCCTTTTCTGTTTCCTTTGTCATTGGAAGAGATGTTTCGCCGTTAGTAGATTCGGTCTTCTCCTCAAACACTTGCTTCGTCTCTAGTTGCTGCCTGTTTTTATTAAAAGATATAAGAGATTTATGACACTTTCAAATAACGAGTTGCCCCGGGAGATAGATTCATATATGCTAACCTCTGAAGCTGAGTTTGTAACATATTCACATATGCTAAAAGCTCTTGCTTCTCTGTCCAAGCAGTTGCCTCTCTCTGAGCAGCCTCCTTTGCTTTTGCTTCACCACTTGCTTCTGCAACCCTCGCTTTCTCTTCGGCTCTCAGAACAGCTCCTTCAAGTATGACGGCACGCTCTCTGGCTTTTGCAAGCTCAGACCGCCACATATGTGCCTCTTGGAGAGCGGAGTCTCTTTCCTTGACCAATTGATATTTTTCCTTACTCAGAGTTGATGTCTTGTCTTCCAATTCCTTAAGCTACATAAGAGATATAAAGATCAATAAACAACACTACCTACATAAAGATGCATATGTATATCTATACATGACACAGTCTCATTACCTTCAGTTTTGCGGCTTCTTGCTGTCTCTCTGAGTCTTTAGATAAGCGCTCAAATTCCACACAGACAATTTTCCTTTGTTCATCCATTGTATGAGCTGCAGATGCCGCAGAGACAGCTGCTTCAGCCGTCTCAGATAGCTTATCTGCTATCTCTTTTATCGTTGAGTCACGAGAACGAAGTTCTCGCGCCAAATTCTGTAATTCTTCATCTTTGACACGCAGAGTTTCCTGTAAGATGTAAGTTGCTCGATAAAGCTAACCTGGATGGAAAATAGAATATAGATGGACGATATGCTTTATGCTTAATCTTCAATGACACAAAGTTTCCTGTAAGATGTCTCTATATGCTTTACATCACTCAACAAGACATTGCAGGATCTCAATAGCCAATGGATGTCTATATGCTATCTGCAGTGAATGTATCCTAAAGTCAAGGTGAAAGAGAGATGGAAAATTACCACACCTTCATTATCGTCAAATCATCTAATGGTCCATCGATCGGTTTATTTGCTGTTATTTTCAATGCATTCCTCAGAGAGACCTGCATTGCTACTTGGATTTCTTTGGAACATTCCAATGCTGTTGAATTGGCAGCGGCAACAACGGTTGCAACTGTACCAAGTGTTGCAGAACCACTTCCGCTTAGAGAATCAACAGCCTCTTTATGTGCCTTTAGGACAAGCTGTGTCGCACTGGATATTCCAAGGCCCAACAAGATTAGATGAAATAAGCGTGGTGGCATCTCTAAGAGATTGGTAAGCAAATAAGAAAAGAGAAAGATCAAGAACCAGATGACTTACTGTAAGGTTGTAACCCAAGCTCTGGCTGCACCAGGAGTCTCTGCACACAAAAAGTAATCTTTCTTCTGTGGGGTACTGATATCTAAATCATGTTGAAGAAAAATCAACTCTACATCCTACAATTATCTCCTTTTTAGACAAAAGACAGGACTATAAATTTGCCAACATCATACTAGAAGCAAGGATACAGATACAGCAACCATTATATTTTGGAAGCCCCCTGAAACACAAAAGAAACAATTCAATAATACGAATATACACCTAATAAGGTTGATTAGTCAGAACAAAAAAAAAAAATGTAGCATCCATACTGGAAGTTAACAGGAGAGATGGTGATTGTGCTATTCTCGTCAAACAGAATAGTTCCCTTGATAGTTGGTTCATTTCGTCTTGTCCTGAGCCATGGAAATACATCAGAACTTAATACAATGCCCATGAAGTGATCTCCACACAAATTCAGTTACATAAGCAATTGATATTACTCACTTGTACTCCATTTTCCCTGTTGTTGGATCAAGTATCACCCATCGTTCGTTCCATTTTCTCAGCTTTTCACACATAAACAGAATGGTACAGTGTGAGCCATTTAATAATCCAAGACATTTCGGGCCGACACAGGACTTCTCATAACAGTTGATGCTTAAGCTATAGAACTCTATAATCAAGCAAGTCCTCAAAAGAAACCACAAGGATTCTTTAGTTTCTTATTCTCATCCGGATGCTCCATAGTGAGAAATCATACAAATTTAGTTTGCCAAACTATAAAACCCAATCGATAAAGCAAGCGACTTTTGATCATTTTACTCAAACTGAAGAGAGCCCATCAAAAGAATTGAGACATAAATCGAACTTACAGTTTCAGACCGCTTAAAAAGCGGTCCCTGTAGCAACCTCCGACCGGAGCCAGATGCCAATTGCCGCTTGATCTTATCCAAGCTGTTCTCCGTAGCATCAACAAGTCTCTGCTCGTTTGACAATAGAAATGGTAAACTGAGTCAATTTTAGAGTTTAAATTAGAAAAACAGACAAAAGAATTAGATCAAATCTTAGCACAGATCGAGAGAGAAAAAACGAGACCGGAGAAGCGCCGTTTGAAGCCATGTTAATTGGGATCGGAAAGCTCTTTGATTGAACAGAAGTGAATAATTGTTGATCGATCAATCGAGAGAGGAGGGTTTTAGAGGGTTTCTTTTAGGGTGTGAGGTGAAGAAGACGAGGTGGAAGCAGAAGAAGAAGAAGAAATTCCAGAAATTGCTGTTAGGTTTGGTTTCGCGGAATTGCAGTTGAATCTGTCTTCACTCTTCAACGCGATCAAATAAACTTAACCGGCCGGTACGTAAGTGGACCAGTTTCACGTCAAATAACCGGTTCTTGGAGTTTTTTTATTATTATTAAATGTTAAATTTTATACTAATTTTTTTTTTGGAAGGCGTTTACATACAATAAAGAAAATAGATCGATAAAGAAAATAGATCGACCAAAGAAAAAACTACAAACAACAAAACAAAACAGCGACAAAAAGTATAATTGAAACTACCGATTAAGAAAAATGGGAAAAGATACATAAATTTTTTTGCATCAATCGAAACCACACGAAAAAACAGCAATCACACGCCAAGATACATACTATCCTGAAATTACCGCAGTTAAGAAGAATTGGAACTAGGGGTGGGCAAAAAAACCGTAACCGAAAAAAACGAACCGAACCAAACCGAAATAAATCATATTGTTTGGTTATGGTGTAAC
Source organism: Eutrema japonicum (assembly GCA_030161315.1). Lineage (NCBI taxonomy): Eukaryota > Viridiplantae > Streptophyta > Magnoliopsida > Brassicales > Brassicaceae > Eutrema > Eutrema japonicum. The sequence goes on from BSQW01000010.1 coordinate 35,341,754, forward strand.
CTAAAATCCCATTTGATTATCATTTTTGTTAAGAGTTCGGTTTCGGTTTGGTTTAGTTTAAAACCGTAAACCGAATGGTTTTTTTGGTTTTTACATTTTAGATTAATTTTATATAGCTTTATATTTTTTTTGGTTTGGTTTAGATTTATCATTTATCGATTGTTGTTTTTGGTTTAGTTAGATTTATTAATTTTATATAGCTTTCTTGCTTTTTCTTTATTTGTTGTTAATTTTTTTTTCATCTATTTTCTAGGTTTTTATTAGTCTTGATTTTTATTGATGATTTGGATTTACGAACAATTTGATTTAGATTCTAGTTTTTGAATTTTTTTGCCTACTTATTAGCTTAATATATTATTTATACATTCATTTTATTTTTGCTTATTGTATGAGCATTATCAAAAATTATGAACCAAACTAAAAACCGTAACCGAACCAAACCAAACCGAGTCAAAATTACATATGATTTTTAAATGGTTTCATTTTTTATAAAATCGATAAACCGAAAACCGTTAAAAACCGAACCGTACCAAACCGAAATATTTATGGTTTTTATATGGTTTGAATTTTTATAAAACCGAAAAACCGAAAAAACTAAACCAAAACCAAACCACAAACCGAAGTGTCTACTCCTAACTGGAACCCTCATCCCGGTTCCTGAAGTTCTCTTTTTTTTTTTTTCATTTTCAGTTCTTTTTTTCTTTCTTTTTGTCCTATTCAGTTTTTTCTCTCTCTATAATCGTCGATCTGGACAATTAACTTATCTCTGGATAAAAATATATACACAGATTTCTTGTTCCTTAAAAAGTACAAAATAAAATGTGATATTATTGTATGTTTATTTTCTAAATACTAGATCTAATAATATGTCAACCTCATCATTTGAAAGCAAATAAAAAATTAACATATAAAATAAATAGTAGTTTATATATCATGTAATTAATTATTTTATTTGACTAATTCATATCTTTAAATTTTAGATGATATTAAAAATCTATTATATAATAGGAGAGTTTTCTCTCAATCTAGGGTGTCCACCTCATCACCTCATTTACACAAAAAATTTTAAATATATTTAAAACATTCATTTAATACATATCTATTATATTTATCATTATTTTTATTTAATACAAATTACAAAAATAAAAAAATTTATGTAACAAAATAGAAAAGTGATAATTCGATATTAAGAATCAAAAAAATTGTAATACTAATTGGATAAAAAATAATGAAATATTTTCTTGAAAATAATATATTATTAGATTTTCAACCAAAAACTTTAATTTAATATTTACCATATTTAAGATGTTAGAATGTGATTATGAAATTAAGAATTTAAAATAGATTTTACTACATATAATGAAAAAATAATTTATTCAATTTTGCTTCGAGAATATATAATTTTTTATAATAAAATTTACATCATTTGAGAGTCACAAAAATACTATAAATTTGTGGTAAATATAAGTTTTTACAATTAATTTAACAAAGTCGAGAATATGTAAAATAGGACAAAGATAAGAACAAATAAATAAAATTATAGATAAATGATAGTAGAGAAAATAAGCATCTTATTATATAAAGTAGAATCTATTATATAATATGAGAGTTTTCTCTCAATATAAACTATCCATATCATCATTACAATCCTCTATTAATGGACACCACTTATGTAAAACTCTAATATGTTCTAATTAAAACTTCAACATAAGTATAATTATTACTATACAACTCCAAAACACACAATTACACAAACTAACGAGAAAAATATATAATATTAATTATGATTTAAAATTTGAACCGGCTATTAACAAAATTAGTATATGTGAATGCATAAGTTTGAAAAAAAATAATGAAATGAAATAAGTGAAAAATGACCATATAGTAAGTTCATATTTGAAAATAAAATATTAAGATAAACTGCTTAATTTATAGATAATCAACTATAATTCAACGGAAAATACATACAAAATGAGCTTATTATCATAATAAACAGTATAACATCTATAAATTGATACTCGATAAATTAATATCTCGACAAATCAATACATTTTTTCGGACCTGAATTGGTTTTTCGGACATATAAATATATTGAGGATTTTCAAAGCCAAAACTTAGATATTTACTAAATGATCGTCATAAATCTTGAAATGCTTATTACCCAATTTTTATTAATGGAAGAGACTAAGTACCATTGAAGCCAATATAATAGACTCTGAGAATCGTTCACATATTCTTGAAATAAGAAAGATGGAGAAGTTAAACCAACTCTTGCAATAACTTCACTCCAAGTTCACTCCAAGTTCTGGTGTCCTAAAAATTATCTTTGAAATCATTGAGGTTCCTATTAATCTACTTATTCCCTCATTGTTCACAAATGAAATGGACTAAAGATCAGGAATAATTATCGCTATTCTAACTTCACAAAATTGCTAAAACTCTAAGATTTTGTGAAAATTTGATTGATTTTTACCTCATTACCCAGAACAAACGATGTGTTTCTTTTGAAAGGATGTTCGTTGATCGCATCAGCTCCATCTGCAATCACAACGCCACATATAATTAAAAAAATTGTTTCCTAAAAATTAACATATAAACAAATTTATAAAACATTAATGTAAAATAATCCCGCGCGAAGTGCGGGGATCAATCCCTAGTAATTTTAATGATGGAAATGAATATACTACAACGATGGAGGTCGGTTTGGGTTTGTTCTATTGTATGATTTGTCATATGCTATTTTATCTTTAAAGTTTTTTTTTTTTTTTTGGTGGAATGCGTTTTGATATCTTCTTCACTCTCGTGTTGTTTACGTTTGTTTTAGACTTATGTTTTGTTTTTAGTGACCAATGAGATTAAATTAACATTTGTTTTTTTTTACAAAACGTGTCATTTTTAGATTTTTTTTCTTTTTCATAAATAGTATCGAATTGTATTTTCAATGTTTATCTCTATTATATCTTAGTTTATTAATTAGAGAGAAATTTATGTAGTGTATTAATAAAATGTATAATAAAAATTATATTTATATCAAAATTTAATTTATGTTTTGTTTTTAGTGACCAACACTTAAAGAAAAAAATTAAAATATTATGAAAAAATAATTTGACTAAGAGTTTCCTTTTAGCATTTTTCACATATAATAAAAAAATAACATATAATATGTGAAATTTTAACAATTTTGTTTAAGTTTTAGGTTCCACACAATTGTTTCACATGTATGCCACATTATGATCGGTTTATTTTGTATTGGAATCCGTATATCGTAGGACTGGCCTGATTAATATTTAATAGCGTAACTCTGAGTAGAATTCCTTTAATGCATTCGTATTTTTAGTGAATTTTGTAAATGTTGGTGTCTGCAAAACCTCGATAGAGCCTTTAGGTGTGTGGTAATTTTTTTTAAGAAAAAGAAATTCCTTGCCGATGTTTACATCTATTTTGTGCTCCAACCCTATATATATAACAACAGCACGGATAATGAAGAGTAACACTTAGAAAAAAACGAAAGAAAAAAGCATAAAATAGAAACGATTTTATTACGCAAACAGCAACGATTACAACTCAAACACAGAGACTACAATACATTATCAAACTTTATTCCCATAGTTTTTCTTACTTCATTACAAAACGCAGTATAGTTTACTACTAATACACACACACATAAGTGTATATATTGATTGCAACCATGCATGGTGGTGAATACATTATGTAGGTTTAGTGACCGGGCTGAGTCTGAACAGCTTCTCCGGCATAAGAACAGCACCTTGCGCAGCCACGGTAACCTCTGTAGCAGCATCCGTGGTGGCAATAACCACCTCGTCCTCCACCGTTGTATCCTCCACGGCCTCCACCGTTGTATCCCCCGTGTCCTCCTCCGTTGTAGCCTCCTCCATGGCCACCGTGGCCATCACCATATTGATCAGATTGCACTGTTTCCTCACTCCCCGACTTTACAGTGCCTGTCCAAAACAACACACTAATTATTTCAAAAACATTGTTTAGCATATGGGATGAAAATGAAAATTATAAAATGTTATACGTACCCGACTGGCTTTCAGATGCTGCGACCACTTCTGAGACGACGAGAAGAAGTGCAAAGAGACCCAAAAGAAACAAAGCCTTGGAAGCCATTTGATTCAAGTGCTTATATAGTTATATTATAACACGATCTTTTTTATAGATAGAACAAGTGATAGATGAATAAAATGTTACACTGTATGCCCTCTATTTATAGCAAATTAACGAGGAGGAGCATCCGTAGCTCAATTACACAACAAGGGAATATTTTATCGAAAGAAAAGTTGAGGAAGTTTATCACAGCAAGGAAAATTATGGTTGGTTGTTGGATTCATCGTAAGTAAATTCGAAACTCTCCATAAATGGCAACCATACGTACAGTTCGTCTTTTAGATCTTTTTGTCAACGTCTTAAACACATCGCATTCACACAGATGAAAATATAAAATTCCATTATTGGATTACTATTACACTAGATGCGACGTAGATATCCGCGCGCTTTTGCATCTTATATTATTTTTATGTTATGTAAAATATTTCATATTTTTATGGAGAAATCGTAGAAAATAATCTAAAATTTGGTTTTTTCAGTAAAACTAGATTCCTTATTTGAGTTAAAGTAAAAGTAATCTGTAGAGGTAGTGAAATTACAGTTACCTCTTTAATGACTAAACAAAAACCCAATACGTGTTTTTACGATTATAACCCTGAGACGCAAGTAGACTTCATATAGATGTACACTTCATGAGAAGTCTACTCTGTAATTAAATTTTACATTTAAAAAAAAAAAATTATGTTATAAAATTATGAGGTTTTAAAAATTTATTATACTCAATTATGATGTTTTAAAAATCAAAAATTCATAAAATTTGATCAGATTAACCAAGGAAATAATTTATAGGTTATAGTTGAATTATGGGTAGACTTCATATAGAAGTCTACATGTAGACTTCACATGAAGTATGTTCTGTAATTAAATTTTATATTTAAATAATAAAAAGAAATAATATTATGTTATAAAATTATGAGGTTTTAAAAATTTATTATACTCAATTATGATGTTTTAAAAATCAAAAATTCATAAAATTTGATCAGATTAACCAATGAAATAATTTATAACTTATAGTTGAATTATGAGTAGATTTCGTATAAAAATTTGCTAAACCGAAATCTATTGAAATAAATTTAACTAACTAAAATTGAACCAAAGTATTTAACCTAACCATTGCAATTTTACGGACATATAAATTCTGTTTTTTCACGGACAAAATATTTAGTTCGGTAAAAAAGAAGAAAAAAACCCTAGCGGCGCCCTAAGTGGCGATCTGCTCTCGAAGTGGCGATCTCATCGCCGTCGTCAGCTCGCCGCCGGATCTCTCGTTGGTCCCCGACACGAAACGGGTCTCTCTTCCTCCCTCTTCCTCTTTTTGACACAGGCGAAAATTATTTCTCATTACTTTTTGTTTTTTTGCAGATATGCTTCCCGCCGCCGGTTGCCAACGCAAAATGGTAATCCTTCGTTCTTCCTCCCTTTTCTTCTTTTCGTGGCCGACGAAAACTTTTCTAATTTTTTTTTTCTTTTTGCAGATTTGCTTGCCGCCGCCGGTTACCTCTCCCTCAAATGTGTAAACATCGAACCAATTCTGGTTAGTTTCTTGTAAATTTCTCTTTCTTATTTACTAATTGATTTTTTCCATCAATATAGCTCTAACTCTTGCTGTTTCCAGATCTGGAGGAAACCCTTTATCTCACAATCAATGTCATCGATAGATTCCTTGCGGTTCATCAAATCGTAAGGAAAAAGCTTCAGCTTGTTGGTGTCACTGCTTACTTGCTAGCACTTTCTCTACCGCTCCAGTGAAGTTTTTTCAGGGGTTGCTACATACCGGTTATTCATCTATGTCAAGTCTGATGTGGTATAATGAATCCGAAAGCATCTTTTGCTGTTATGTTTCCATTCATGATACGACAAGTACATAGTTATGGTGACTTTAGTGAATTCAAGGATAATACTTCTCCTTATATCCTTACGTTTGAATATTTATGTGGTTTGAGTTAAGTGATAGTTTCCATTGATAGTGGTATCAGTCTCAGGATGCTAATGGATTCATTTGATTTTGATGCTGCAGTTAAATCTATAGCAAAATTAAAGTTGGAGCTTCATTTGTGCGAACTAATATGGATATCGGGTTGTGAAAAGATTTGAACTTTGCTTTCTCACTTTAGGAGATTTTCATTATTAGTTTGCATCAAAAAGTGTCAAACTTTGGCATGAGATTGAAGTTTTGTGGTGTTTGCAAAGCTTGAAGACTTCGTAATAACAGAAGTTTGAGATGATAGTTTGGGAAATAAGTAAGAGTAGAAGTTCTTATAGTTATCGTTGCATGCGAAGATCAAATCATATATGTAACTAAACTTGATGGGACTGGTGAAATCTTCTTTCTCTAGTGTTTGATATGTGAATTTGAATTGAAAAATTTAGAGTCTCACATTAATTATAGATTTTTGTTACCTCTTTTAACATTCAGATGAATAGTACCAACTTGTGAAATCTTGACATTCTCTGTTTCATAAATTCTAAGCTTTATTGAAAATTGGGATTCGAGGTGTTACTGTTTCTGATGTCCGAGGGTTTGGCGCACAAGGTGGATCCACCGAGAGACAGGTGAGCTTTGATTCTATTATTCAGTACGATCCATCTATAGAATCCTTATATATATATAAAATGTAGAGACACTGAATTGGTTAGGCAAAAACTACTTTGCTATCATAACTTGAGTCAAAGGATTTTAACTATAAGACATACATACATTTGTGTCAACAATGCTGGTTGATTTTTGATGATTCTTGAAGTTTTCATTTTTTCTTCTTCCTCTTGTGCAGATTGTTTTGAACAAAATGATACTTGTGGGCACAAAGACACACATCGGTTGTGACCAATGCAACTGTAATGGTTTTCAATTGTATTGGTCATGAACTCGTTTTGTATTTTTAACAAGTGTAATGGTGATGCTATTTTATGCAGAATGTCTCGTTGTTTTTCTTGTCATTAAGCAGAATATCAATTTGAGGGAAACGTAATGGTTATTAAGTAGGTTCTGTTTTTATAAAACATGAGTCATGGCTCAAAGTGATAATGCAAAGAAAGGTTCCATAAACTGATTCCAAAGAAACTTTTGAATCGAAACAAAACTATAAAACCAGTCACAATTCAAGCAGAGCAAAAACAATCAGACACAATTCAACTCAAAAAAATTGTACACAATTCAACTTAAAAAAAATCATACAATTCAAAATACAACTCATATACAGGACACAATTCAACTCAAAATCATACACAATTCAAAACAAAACTCACAAACAATTCTTAAGTACTTAATCGCATAATAATTAACAGACTTCTATAATAAACTTCTATAGCAGACTTCTGTAGCAGACTTCTCCATGTTACCTCAGAACGTTACCAACATCTCTAGTTATCGCCAAATTTCCATCTCTAAGGGAAAAAATGCATAAGCTTCTAGTAAAATGGTAATTATGAAGCAGACTTCACCTGAAGTCTGCATAAATGTGCTAAAAGCCTAATCACTCAAAAAGAACATCCTTCCTCCCTTGACTTTATCAACCGCAAACTCCCACGTCGAGTCTTTAAACATCCATTCTCCGTAAACAACAGGTAGGTTAACCATTTCCTGTAAGAAAAATAAGAACAAACCCCATTAGCATTCCTGATTACAAACCATAATTCAATGAAATAGTACGTAGTAGACTTCTACCGAAAGTCTTCTATTATGAGCTTAATGTCTAGTCAATCAAAAAATTAAATTCACTCAATATTATCGATTTAAAACACACCAGACTCATACAACAACAAAAATACTAGTAAAAATACATACTAGAATAAAAAAGGTCAAAGATTCGTTATAAATATTCTCTAAATGAGTTTTAAAAAAAAATGTTATACAGTAAACTTCTATGAGAAGTTGACAAAGAAGACTTCATTTGAAGTCTACATAAATTCTTAGAAGTCTGCGTTTGAAGTATACTGTGGAACATGTTATTTTTTCATTTGACCAAACTGTTGACTTTATAAAAGTAGACTTCTCATGAAGTCTGTGGAAAAAATAGTTTAATTTTCCATATTTGACCAGAATCTCATCAGTGTTTGAATTTTAAAGTAGACTTCATTTGAATTCTACGCTATTAAAGAAGACTTCAAATGAAGTCTACGTCGTTAGAGAAGAATTCAGACTGAAGTATACTGAAAATGGGTCACTTTTGCAATTCAAATACTGAAAGTAGACTTCGTTTGAAGCCTACGAAAAATAAGGTTAGTTTTGAGTTTGGCCAAAATTTCGAATTATATTTCTGGCAGACTTCGTTGGAAGTCTACTCCATTTTTTCATTTATGCAGACTTCATTTTGAAGTCTACTAAAAAAACAAAATTTTGGTCAACATTTTAATCCCGAGTCAAACGCACAAATGACCTCGTTAAAAAGTCAAAAATCTGGTCAAATGTAAAACTGACTTACGGAGACTTCTACCGAAGTCTACGTTGAGAAGACTTCAGTAGAAGTCTGCCCTATAAAATTCTAAAGTTTAGTCAAATGCAAAACTAACCTTGCTTTAGAGTAGACATCACATGAAGTCTGCGGTTAATTTTTTTCTTTACAAAGGATAAGAGTAGACTTCAGATGAAGTCTATTTTAAAAAACCAAGAAAATATTCAATTGTAAAACTAACCTAAGGTTGACTGGTAGACTTCATATTAAGTCTACGGATAACCAGTAGACTTCTTATGAAGTCTCCTTTCGCGATGCAGATCTGTAAATTAGGTAAAATGAAGTGGATAAGTTACCTTATATCAAGTTGGAGTTCGGTTAAAGTCTCCTTAAGCGCCCAGAACTTTCAATTCCATGAGATAGCAAACAAGCGGTCGTGGTTATGCGAAAACCACCGAAATTGTAAAATCCATGAAGTGAAAAATTTGAAAAACATGAATTAGAAAGTTCTGAAGATGAAGTAGAAGAGGAAATGGAAAGTTATGAGGTTATGAGATCCATTATTGTGTTAGTGAGGCATACAAAAACGTATGAGAAATATTTAGAGCTTCAAAGTAGGTTGGCAATGGTGGTTGGGGAGTTGAAGAAGATGACATTGTTGTAAATACCAAGTTGGTGGGGGATGATTTTGTCTTTTGATTATTCTTTAAAAAATCGAAAAAACCAAAATATAATGGCATTTTTGTGAATCTTTGTGGATGTGAAAGATAAAAATGAGAGAAATTAGCAAATTATGAAAGGATATAAAAAATGGATTAATTTTGTGTTTGACCTCAAATTTTATGTCATTTTTACAAGTAACCCTATTTTTATACGTAAATTAATATTTTAAAAAGTAATTTCATGCCATCCGTCTTTCATATCCCAAACCAAGTTCCAAATTAATCCCCCTCTATTTAATACTCCTATTATATTGGACTATAATAAAGGAAATATTTGACCAGATTGACTTAAAAATTTATTTGTTACAAAAAAAATAAAACAAACATTTTTCAAAATGAAGGGTAAATTCCCATGCATATAATTCAATGTTTGCAAACTCCAACCAAATTCGCTCTCGTCCTCAAACCTACAATCAGAAATTTAGGATTCAACACCACAAGAGTATGTCAAATGTAACTTTGATGCAACATTTAATCTTCATACAAAAAAGGTTGGATACTAAGAGATCATTTTTGTATACCAAGGTATTATAGGGTTCAGCGCACTACAAGAAAACATCACGATTTCCGACCACATTTCCGACCAATTTAAAATGGTCGGGAATTTCCGACCATATTCCGACGATATTCCGATTAAAACACACCCGTCGGAAATTGGTCGGTAATTCCCGACAATTTTATGTTGGTCGGAAAATTGGTCGGAAATACCGACGGATTTCCGACGTATTGGAGACTGACTAAGAATCGTCGGAAATTAGTCGGCATTTCCGACCAATTTTCCGACTGTTTTCCGATGATAAATACGTTATTATAATAGTCGGATATCGGTCGGAAATTAGTCGGGAATTGAATCCAATTTCCGACCGATTTCCGACCATCACATAATCCGACTAAATTCCGACGACGTATTGGAGACCGATTAAACTCGTCGGAAAATGGTCGGAAATTTCAGACCATTTTCCGACCATTTTCCGACGAGATATATACGTTAGTATACCCGTTGAATTAACCGTTTAAAGCCGTTGGTGAATATTAGTATAGTCGGAACGTGGTTGGAAATTTAATCACATTTCCGACCAAATTCCGACCAGTAAGGAATCCGACTAAATTCCGACGAAATATATACGTTAATCTACCCGTTGCACTAGCCGTTTCATAGCCGTTAGAATTTTACATTGGTCGGAAATTGGTCGGAAATCGGTCGGAAAGCCGCGGAAATTTTAATTATAAATACAACACCACCCTCATTCACAATTTACAACAAAAAAAAAAAAACTGAAAATGTCTTCTTCAAATCCAAACACTACTAGAGATTATTTTCGATCGTGGATGGATAGACCACGGCAAGATCCAGCGACGAATTTACTGACGGATGAGTATGCACAAGGTGTTGAGGAATTCATGACATTTGCGACAAACAATAGCATGACGTCGGAATACGGTAAATTGTATTGTCCTTGTCCTAAATGTCGGAATCATAGATTAGTCTCTGTTGGGGATGTATGGAAGCATCTTTATAGGAATGGGTTAATGCCGAGTTATAAGATTTGGTATACGCATGGAGAAACTGATGCAATGGTGCAACATCATTGTAGTGGTTTTAATTATTCGGGTAGAATAGAGGAATCAACACCGGAAGTAGATGCAAACGTTCAGATGGTGAATGATGCGTATCGCGAAAACGTAGCATCGTATGTTCCAGATGGTATTAGAATAGAGGAACCTAATTTAGAAGCTCGGAAGTTTTTTGATATGCTAGATGCAGCTAAACATCCACTATACGAAGGATGTAGAGAGGGAATATCGCCTTTATCAACTGCAAGCAGGTTGATGACAATAAAGACCGATTTCAACTTGGCAGAGGATTGTGTGGATGCGATAGCTGATTTTGTGAAAGATCTTTTACCTGAAGATAATCTCTCACCGGCTTCATACTACGAGGTTCAGAAACTTGTAGCTGGTCTTGGATTGCCGTATCAGATGATAGATGTGTGCATCGACAATTGTATGATATACTGGAGAAAGGACGAAAACCGTCGCAAGTGTCGTTTTTGTGGGAAACCTCGGTATCAGGAAACGGGTGGAAGAGTACCAGTTCCACATAAACGGATGTGGTATTTGCCGTTAACAGATAGGTTGAAGAGGTTATATCAATCCGAGCGCACGGCAGGAGCTATGAGATGGCATGCAGAACATAACTCATATGGAGAGATTGCGCATCCTTCAGATGCAGAAGCGTGGAAACATTTTCAAGAGGTGTATCCTAGTTTTGCGGCTGAGCCACGTAACGTATACCTCGGGTTATCTACAGATGGATTCAACCCTTTTGGGAAACATGGGAGGCAATATTCATTGTGGCCAGTAATAGTCACACCTTACAATTTGCCGCCTAGTTTGTGCATGAAACGAGAGTTTTTGTTCCTCACGATTCTTGTCCCCGGACCGGAGCATCCTAAGAGGTCCCTTGATATTTTCTTGCAGCCATTAATTTATGAGTTGAAAATGTTATGGAAAGATGGTGTTCAAGCGTTCGATGTTTCTCTCCAACAGAATTTCACTATGCGTGCGGTACTTATGTGGACCATAAGTGATTTTCCAGCATTTGGTATGCTATCTGGATGGTCGACTCATGGAAGGTTGGCGTGCCCGTATTGTCAAGATAACACTGATGCGTTCCAATTGAAGCACGGTCGAAAGACTTCTTGGTTCGATTGTCATCGAAGATTTCTGCCGCATGATCATCCATATCGTCGGAGCACGACATTGTTTAAGAAGAACAAAAAAGTATTTGATGGTCCACCTCCTGAGCCGGATGGGAATAACATCATCACTCAGTTGAGAGATTTTGGTGCTGAGAAGACGGTTTCATGTGGTGGTAATGGTCATTTTCCCGTAGATGGTTGTGGCGAGTACCACAATTGGAACAAGAGGAGTATTTTTTGGGATTTGCCATATTGGAAGAACCATCTGCTGCGCCATAATCTAGATGTCATGCACATTGAAAAAAACTTTTTTGACAACATCATTAATACTGTTCTAAATGTGCAAGGGAAGACGAAAGATAATTTGAAAGCCAGATTGGATTTGCCAGAAATTTGTTCTCGGAAGGAACTCCATATAATGGCGAACGGAAAATCTCAGGCCCCCGCTTTCCGTTTGGATGAGCCTTCAAAAGAGGTGTTCTTCGACTGGATTACGCATAGTGTTCAATTCCCAGACGGATACGCATCTAACCTTCGTAATTGCGTTAATATTGGAGAAGGGAAGTTTTCAGGGTTGAAGAGTCATGATTGTCACGTTATCATGCAACGCCTCCTTCCATTTGCCTTTGCCGGTCTTCTTCCTAGAAACGTCCATGGAGCAATTGCAGGTACATTTATAATTTACAAAATTATATCTAAATTTTACTAAATTTATCTAAATTGTCTAAATTTTACTAATTTTATTTATCATTTATGCAGGGATCGGTGCTTTCTTCCGGGATTTATGCACGAGATCACTTACAGCAGACGGTATCCAAAATTTGGAGGAGAAGATACCGGCTCTACTATGCAACCTCGAGAAAATATTTCCACCAGCATTTTTCGATGTTATGGAACATCTTCCTATTCATCTTCCTAGGGAAGCAAGACTTGGTGGGCCAGTTCAATATCGATGGATGTATCCGTTTGAGCGATATATGCTCCACCTAAAGAAGAAGGTGAAAAATCTTGCAAGAGTCGAGGGTTCTATTGTTGCACAGAGCGTGAATGAAGAAGCATCCAAATTGCTTCACAGTATATACATGGAGCAAATAAGGAATTGGTTTCCAAATTGCACAGAGGATGAGCTTATGGTCCGTAAACAGAATGAATTCACGGATTGGTTGAAATATTACGTAAGTGCTCGATTTCCCGCAATTAAACTAAATTTTACATACTTACACATATTGTTTATGAGTGTCCACAAATTGTACAGGTTGATCAGATTAATACTACCGGGACATCGATTCCCACATGGTTAGTTGAGATGGTGCGTGGCCCTACTTTTGTTCCAAGTGTTTATCCGATGTATTGCACTCGGGGGTATGCTTTTAAGGCTTTTCGTGAAGGGAGTTCAAGGACAACTTGCAACTACGGTATTTCGTCTACATCTGGAGAATTTGTCTACTACGGAATACTCCGCGAAATATTAGAAGTCAAATATCCAGGAATGATTGGTTTGAAGTGCATTGTGTTCTATTGCGATTGGTATGATCCAGTGGAAGGTCTACGTCAGGACGAATTTGGTGTGACATCTGTTCACGGAGGCAAGCGACATCGGAAATACGATCCATTTATTCTTGCTTCACAAGCAGACCAGGTTTCCTACATTCGATACCCCCGTGTTAGGAACAAGCAAGATCCGTGGATTGCAGTAACATCCATACAACCAAGAGGAATGATATCTGGTGTTTCCGAGCATGATCCTTTACAGGAAATGCCAATTGCTAATTTAGGTGAAATCGAGCATTCTCTAGAGGTTGACCTTGTGGTTGACTTCACCGGCATGGGCGAACTATTTGAGGATTCTGAAGAAGAGAGAGGAGAATTTGATGAGGAATCCGATTCAGCTTCTTCAGATTATTCATCGGACTCAGAATAGTTTTTGTAAAAAATATTTTATATGCATTTATTTTTAAGTAACAAATTTATGAAACTTTTTTCACATGCTTTAATTAGTTGTACGAATATTTTTAATTAATTAATAAGGATTCACAATGTTTTTCACATCTATATCATTTTATTCATCAGTTTCAGAATAAATTTGTCACAATGTTTTTTCATATGCATCTATTTTAAATAAACAAAATTTTCAAAATTGTTCAAATGCTTAAATACATTTAACTCTACATTCCGACCATTTTCCCGGGTAAATTTCCCCCGGCTAAAACATGTCCCGGCTAAATTTCCCCCGGCTAAAAAATTCCTTGGTGGTCGGAAATTGGTCGGAAATTCCTCGACATTTCCGACCAAATTCCGACCCATTGGGAATGATTGAATTATATTTGCCCCGGCTAAAACATGTCCCGGGTAAATTTCCCCCGGCTAAAAAATTCCTTGGTGGTCGGAAATTGGTCGGAAATTCCTCGACATTTCCGACCAAATTCCGACCCATTGGGAATGATTGAATTATATTTGCCCCGGCTAAAACATGTCCCGGGTAAATTTCCCCCGGCTAAAAAATTCCTTGGTGGTCGGAAATTGGTCGGAAATTCCTCGACATTTCCGACCAAATTCCGACCCATTGGGAATGATTGAATTATATTTGCCCCGGCTAAAACATGTCCCGGGTAAATTTCCCCCGGCTAAAAAATTCCTTGGTGGTCGGAAATTGGTCGGAAATTCCTCGACATTTCCGACCAAATTCCGACCCATTGGGGTTTCGAAACCTCAAAACGCATAAATATTGATATGGACTATGTTTAATATGGTTAGATATGATCTTTTGAAATAATTAAATGTCCATACAGCTTAAGTAAAACAATTTTGGGCATATAATAAAAAACCTACAAGAAACCGAAAAGTATACGTATAAGGTTAAAGTTTCGTTATGAAATGTTTAACTCAATATACTTTCAATTTATAAAACATCATATACTCTATTAAATGTTTATTTTGGGGCATATATATGTTAGACATAAGATGTTTACATGTTTTTTAAAGAATATACAGTTTCAAAATTAAGAGTTTTTAACCCTAAACCCTATATGGTCGGAAATTGGTCGGAAATATCAAGGAATTTCCGACCAATTTCCGACCAATATAGATAAATAGTCGGAAATTATAAGGAAATTAGTCGGAAATTATAAGGAAATTCTAAAGTTTTATGTTGGATTTATAAACCCTAAACCGTGTATGAAATACTAAATTTTATCTTAAGAATCAATATTCTTCAACATCTAATCCAAACCTTACAAGAAAACGAATAGTGTAAATATAAGTTATATGTTTCGTTAAGAGAGGTTTAACCCGTTCTCTTATCGATTCATAAAAATCGTCATATACTCTATTTATGTCTACCTTGCCATATTGTTTTCATACCTATGATATTTAGATGTTTTATACGGTATTCAATTTTAGAATTTCATACCCTATACCCTATCTGGTCGGAAATTGGTTGGAAATTTCCGACCAATTTCCGACCAATGTAATTTTTTTTTGAAAAAATGCCAAGTGTTAACAAAATACATCAACCCGAGACACGCAATATTATGAATGGTCGGAATACTGTCGGAATTACCGACCAATTTCCGACCAATGTAATTTTTTTCGATAAAATGCCAAGTGTTAACAATATATGTCAACCCGCGATACGCAGTATTATGAATGGTCGGAATCCTGTCGGAATTACCGACCGATTTCCGACCAGAATGAAATTAAACCCGCGAAAATTAACCGCTAAATGAAATATTGAGACGGTTTCGTATTTTTTGAAAACCGACGGAATTCCGACGGAATTCCGACCAACACTAAATCTAAATACCTGTACCGCATCGTCTTCTTCATTTCTTCATCGCTCTCTGTCTTCTCTCTCTGCGATTTCTCTCCGCCTTCCTCCGTCTCCGTCTCGCGACCGCCTCCGTCTTCCTTCCTCGCCGGTAAGTGCCTCTTCCTTCTCTTCTCTCCCTCTTCCTCTTCCTTCTCTTCTCTCCCTCTTATCTTCCTCTTTTCTTCTTCGTTTGTAGATCGCCGGAGCCGCCGTCTCTTCGCCGGAGCCGCCGTCTCTCCTCCCGCCGCCGTCTCTCCTCCCGCCGCCGTCTCTCCTCCCTCCGACGTCTCTCCTACCGCCGGCCAATTATTACCATGTAAGGATGTCGTTGTTTAGTTTGAGTTTTGTGGTTAGATTAGAGATAATTAGGATCATAGTTCTTATGCTTTGTGGTTAGATTTGTGAGATTTGTGGGTTAGATTGGAGATTAGGATGTTAGTTCTTATGATTTGTGGTTAGATTTGTGAGATTTGTGGGTTAGATTTTTAGGATTTGTTGTTAGATTATAGTTTTTGGATTTGTTGTTTACACATAGTGTTTTTCATAATTTTTTTGGATTTTTTGGTTTAATTAGATTTTTTGGATTTGTTGGGTTTTTTACACAATTGGATTTTTTGGATTTTTGGATTTTTGTTATAAATATAAACTTTAATAGATAATTTTTAGATTAAAAATACAAAAATCTATTTTTTAAATGTTATAGAAATCATGTATATAACACATTTTTAAATCTAAGATATTTTTAAGATTTTTCGGATTTTTTTTAATTTAATCATTTGTATAATTAATGAATTTATTATTACTCTTTTTCATAAATTTCTTATAATTTTATGAATTTTTGAAATTTTCATAAAAACTTTTTGTCTAATTTTCATAGTTTTTTCGGGTTTTTCGTAATATTTTGGATTTTTGGTAATTGTTACGGTTTTTGGTCATTGTTTCGCGTTATTCTGAATATTTTAATAGTATTCGTTTTTTCTTTTGCGAATCAATATTATAGTTTGCGTTTTATTTATAGTTTGCGTTTGCGTTTAATATCTAACAAATTTTGCGTTTTTTTTTCAGGGCGTACGAGGGTTTCGCGAACCTTACCATCGGTGGTTCTTCTCAAGGGATGCAACAACCTCGACATACCAGTCCGGCCGCATCGAATATCCCAGAGTCGCAGAGTCAAGCTCCTCGAATCATGACCATCGAGGAGTTAGTCCAACAACCGGGCCGGGACTTGCACATCCGGCTTGATCCACATCTCGTTGGAAGATCGACATGGTAAAAACCTTTAGTTCATATATATATATATATATATATTTAATATCAAATTGTTTATATTTTATCTTTTTTTGTAGGTTTGGTATATCGAACAACGGGATTAGCAAGGCTATTATGAGGATGTTCCATTCGATCCTCGACAAACCGTACAAGAAGTTTTCAGAAGTCCCGTATGATGAGAAGCAACTTTGGTTTAGACAATTTGCGGTAAGTTGTCAATTACTATATTTTTTCTTATATTTATAAGTATTTTTTTAATATTTTACTAAGCATTTTTATTTATGTTTTCGTAGCAAGAGTTTACATGGCATCATTCTCATACTGCCACGGTGGAAAAATTATTTATGAAGGAAGCGAGTACGCAGTTCAAGAGACACATGAACGAGTGGAAGAAAAAGTGGAGGAAAGGGGCAGACAAGCCGAAAGGCTTGAATTTGGAGGTTTGGAATCACTACGGACCCTATTGGCAACAACCGGAGACAGAGAAAGTCTCGAAGACTAATTCGGGAAACCGAAAGAGTGATCGCAACGGGAAGGGCCAATACATCCACAACTCCGGATCGAGCAGCTTCCAGACCCGAGAAATTCAAATGGTAATATTTTATTGTTTACATTGTTTTCTTTACTTAATTAATTATTAAATTATTTATTCATATTTAAATTTATTTGTTTTTATAGACTAATGAGGCCGGAGGGGTGCGTCCGAATCATTTAGACTTAATGAAGAGGTGCCACACGAACAAGACAACCGGGTTTATTCAAGATCCCCTCATAAGGGAGATCTACGAGAACGTGACGAAGCAGAAGACCGACATTGAGCTGACCCAACAGTCACAAGGTGACTCCTCCTCCTCCTTCGAGATGTCGCGGGAAGCGGTCAACCAACTCGTTTTGAACGTAAGTTTTTTTTTTCTTATAGTTTTACATTATAATTTTATTATGTTTTAATTTATTTATATTTTATACAGGAATTTCCCCTTGATAAAAAAGGGCGACGTCGTGGCGGTTTGGGTACGATCCCGTTTATGGACGACCGGTCTTCTTCTGGTTCATTTTTCTCTGAAGATCTCATCCACCAGAATGAAGAGCTCAAGTCCAAAGTAGAAGCTTTGGAGGCGGCGAAAACGGACACCGAATTCAGGTTAGGTGCCACGCAAGATGAGCTTTCGGAGGCGAGGTCAGATATCGCTAGCATGTCGTCGTGGATGAAAGCGAAGTTTCCGGATTTTCCGGGAACGTGATCCGGATCCGAATCCGGATTTGCAAATGTTTAATAATGTTAATTTTTAATGTTTTAAAAACACTTTTTTATTTATTTCTAAACTATTTTAATTTTAAATATATTAATGTTTAATATTAATGTTTAATGTTTAATATTAATTTTCGAATAAATTTAATTTCATTTTCGAAAAATGTTTAATTTTAATTTTAATATTCAAAATTTTTAAAATACAAAATAAAATATTTTGTCGGAATTTGGTCGGAAATTAGATCGGTCGGAAATCGGTCGGAAATGAAACACGTCGGCATTTGGTCGGAATTTGGTCATCGGACATTTGTCGGAATTTGGTAGGAAATTATTATAGTCGGAGTTTGGTCGGATATTAGTAACGTCGGCATTTGGTCGGCATTTTGGTCGGAAACAAAGTTATCGGAATGTTGTCGGTAAATCGTCGGGTATTATTATGGTCGGAATATGGTCGGAACTTAGTTCGGTCGGTTTTTGGTCGGTATTTAGTCGGGAATGGTTGCATCGGTCTTTGGTCGGTAAATCGTCGGGAATAATCTGGTCGGGAATCGGTCGGGAATTACCGACCAATTTCCGACCATATTTGATTTCCGACGCTATAGTTCCGACGGGCGATATTGGTCGGAAATTCGTCGGGAATGACGTTTTCCGACCGTTTTCCGACCAATATACCCGTCGGAAATCGAGTGTATTCTTGTAGTGGCGAATTTAGAGACCGCATCTTTACCGGTAAAAACATAAGCAAAAGTCCCATTTAATTACAATTCTCAAAACATGAATTTTATAAAATTTCACTCAGTTATATTTGAAGTAGATTGCATGATGCTTCATAACATTCTAAATGATTTAACACATGAGTTTGAATTGGATAATATAAAAGATATCAAACTATGTGCAACAAAATTTCGTAAATGCAACTACTGTATTCTCATGTGAAACGAAGTTGCACATACTTTACCATAATATGGTCCCTCAATTTTTTTTATTTTTTTCATGTCGTATTCATCTCTGTCTCTTTGGTTAACTCATTCGTTGTATCATCATGATTATATTTTTTTTCAAATTATATGAAATAGATATAACTTTTAATTTTTTTTTAGCAAAAACTTTGGCATAACTGCAGATTAAACATGGGTTTAAAGTGACTTTAGCCGCTGATAATCGCATAGAAGTGACATGAAACCCGTGAATATGATTCGGAGATGGTCGAGACACAGATTATTGCGGGGAGAAAAGGATTGAAAGAATCAAAATAAAAGAGTATATATTACACATGTAAACCAAGACAAAGCTGCAATTTTGGAGTTTATAGAAGTGGGAAAGCTGCAAAACGTGACGAAGACAAAAACGTGGACAAGATCAGTGACATGAAACTCAGCGTTTTGCTAAGGAGGCGATTTTGAAAGCGATAGGGTTTTCCAATATCGTCTTCCCCACGGAAGCCGCCGCCGTTGAAGAGTCTCCGATGGAGGAGGAGACACAGACGGTGGATCATGGGGGCTCTCCCCCAACACAAGTGACGAAGATAGAAGTTACAGTTCCAACAGTTTCCTGGGCCAATGTAGTTCAAAAGAAGAAGATACTCACCAAATATGATCTGACAATTTCGATGCACGACGGAGTAGAATCGGTCGTCGTTCCTGATGAGGTATTCGAAAACTCTTCTCCTCTTTGGGAAGTGCCTGATCGATTACATCCAGATACAACACATTGTTTGGATTTTAAGATTGCAAAAGTGTTTGTAAAGGCGGATCTTTCGAAAGAACTACCGACATCAATGAACTTCAATTTCAAGGGGAAAGATACACTGGTTGAATTCACATATCCATGGTTACCGCGAAATGTTCCACCTGTAAAAAGTGGGGACATTTACACACGGTATGCTTAGTACACAGAAAACCGGCTGAGAGCAACAGAGCACAAAGCCCAAAATCGGCTACAGGAAAGTCCCTTGTGAAAGAGACAGAGAAAGTACTTGAGAAGGAGACTATATCAGAGAAGGAGTCTGACGCTGGAGTGGAAAGCTCACAAATAAAAAATCAGAATGAGGATGAGGTAGAAAAAGAGTGGTCAACGCCTGTGAAAACAGAGCGTAGCCCCAACAAAAATGGTCAACTTTTGGAGTATGGAGAGGTATCGATCTTATCAAAGACAAGATTTTCTATACTAAGTGAGGAAGATGGAGAAATCGTAGAGGAGAAAAATGATGAAGGCAGGACTGAAACTCTAGAGATAACACCCGAGAATGGACTAGAACAAGTCGATATCGATTCAGACAAGGAATCGATGGACCACACAAATAATGAAGACGATGAGGCGATGGCGAAGGAATCGAGCATACAATTGCGACAACCATTACCGCGCTCTTCAAAGACGAATCACAAGATTATTTCGGACCCTACTACTCAAAAGACAAAGGATGTCAATCCTTGTTTTAATAAATCAACGAAGTATTCTGTCGTCCGGGATTGGATAAAACAAGGTTCTTTGCAATTCGGTTGTTTATTGGAGACTCGAGTCAAGGAAAATAAAGCAACGCGGATTGCATATACAGTTTTCAAGGATTGGTCTCTTATGTCAAACTACGATTTCAATAGGAAGGGAAGGATATGGGTAGTGTGGAGCCCGAGAGTAAGGCTGACCCCTTGCTTCAAGAGTGCGCAGTTGATTACTTGCTCTGTTCTCTTAGACGGGTCCGATGATAAATTTTTCTGCTCGTTTATCTACGCCTCTAATTTAGCTGAGGAGAGGAAGCAGTTATGGGAAGATCTCAAAAATCACAAAAGCTCTCTTTTGTTTCGAAACAAGCCATGGATAATCTATGGGGACTTTAACGAAATCTTTGAAGTGGATGAGCACTCAAATTACACGGCTGCTCCTTCTATCCCGCCGGGTATGCGAGACTTTCAGGAGGTAATCCGATACTGCTCGCTTACTGACATGAAAACACATGGCCCGTTATTCACATGGGGAAACAAGAGAGAAGAAGGCTTGATTTGTAAGAAACTGGATCGGGTCATCGTGAATGATACATGGCTGAACTCGCATCCTCAGTCATACTGTGTTTTTGAATCCGGAGGTTGCTCCGATCATCTGCTTTGCCGTATCCAGATTACAGCTGCGATTTCCAAGCCGAGACGTCCTTTCAAATTCACAAATGCTCTAACAACGATCCCAGATTTCCTGCCAACGGTGAAAGATTTCTGGGTTGAGACTGATACTCTCTTCAATTCAACATCTGCATTATTCCGATTCTCCAAAAAATTAAAGGTACTGAAGCCTACTATCCGAGACTTGAGTAAAAAGAAATTCAGTAATCTCTCTCAGCGAACAAAAAAAGCTTATGAAGATCTCTGCGAAAGCCAGACAAGGACGATAACAAATCCATCCCAGGTATTAATGGAAGAGGAATCACGAGCTCACGGGAAATGGCACCATCTCTCGGAACTGGAAGAAAGATTTTTGCGCCAGAAATCAAAAATTCATTGGCTACAGGTTGGTGATGGCAACAATCGCTATTTCCATCAGTCTGCAAAAAACCGAGAAGTGTGAAACTCCATACGAGAAATCAAAAGAGAAGATGGTACTGTAGCAGATACTCAAGACGAAATCAAGGTAGAAGCGGAAAACTTCTTCAAAAACTTCTTATCGTATACAATGGCGGACTACGTCGGAATGCAGGCAGATGAGTTAACTGACTTATTGGGTTTTCAATGTCCGGAGATGGATGAAAGGATGCTGATACGACCAGTAGTGGAGGACGAGGTGAAAAAAGTTCTGTTCGCAATGCCAGGAAACAAAGCTCCAGGTTCCGACGGATATACAAGTGAATTTTTCAAGGAAGCTTAGGAAAAGATTTTGTGGTGGCTATCCAATCGTTTTTCTACAAAGGTTTTCTCCCCAAAGGCCTAAACTCCACTATTCTGGCACTAATACCAAAGAAAACGGATGGACATGAGATGAAAGATTACCGTCTAATCTCCTGTTGCAACGTTATCTACAAGGTAATTTCCAAGATTCTGGCTAATCGATTGAAACAGGTTCTGCCAAAGTTCATATCGCCGAATCAATCAGCATTTGTCAAGGATCGACTATTAATGGAAAACGTATTGCTTGCCTCGAAATTGGTTCAAAATTATCACAAGGACAGTGTGTCACCTCGTTGTGTGGTAAAGATCGATATCTCAAAGGCTTTCGATTCTGTGCATTGGTCTTTTTTGTTCTCCACATTACAGGTTCTGGGTATTCCGGAACAATTCACACATTGCTTGAGGTTATGTATAACTACGACATCGTTTTCAGTCCAAGTAAACGGGGAGCTAGCGGGTTTTTTTTGAAGTGCTAGAAGACTACGACAAGGATGCTCTCTTTCACCCTATCTCTTTGTCATTTGTATGCATGTGCTATCAAAAATGCTGGATAAGGCGGCATCGGAGAGACGTGTGGGATATCACCCGTATTGCAAAAATCTCAAGCTTACACACTTATGTTTCGCGGACGATCTGCTCGTTTTTTCAGATGGAAAAAAGCAATCGATCGAGGGTATCCTCCGAGTCTTTCACGACTTCACGGAGGTGTCAGGGCTGCGTATTAGTCTCGAAAAATCGACACTATATACGGCGGGTATTTCAGAGACGGTACATGACAACATTCTCGAACAATTTTATTTCGATTGGGGACCCTTCCGGTGCGTTATCTGGGGCTACCACTTTTAACAAAGCGAATGACGGTACATGACTACACTCCTCTTCTAGAGCAGGTTAGAAAAAAGATAAGCAGTTGGACAGCCAGATATCTCTCATTTGCAGGGAGACTACAACTTATTGGGTCAGTCATACACAGTCTCACCAACTTCTGGATCTCTGCATTTCGATTACCGAAAGCTTGTATTGAGGAGATTGATAAATTGTGCCCAGCTTTTCTCTGGTCCGGGCCAGATTTTAGCACACGAAAAGCTTTTCTCTGGTCCGGGCTTTTCTTTGGGAATACAGATTCATTCCACGGTCGAAAGTGTGCTGACGACACATCGACGACGGAGCCACCGTACAGACGAGCTCAACCAGATTGAAGAAGCGATATACAACCAACGTCAACAAGGAGCATCGAATGCAGATGATAATGTACTATGGCGGAATAAAGAGGATAAGTTTCATGCCAAATTCAGCTCAAGAGATACTTGGAAGCTCACTCAGGAAACACAACCGATAATAGATTGGTACAAGGGTATCTGGTATACTTATGCTACGCCCGAATACTCTTTTATGTCATGGCTTGCAATTCAGAACAGAATTTCGACAGGGGATAGAATGATTTGCTGGAACACGAATGCCTCGGCAGCTTGCGTGTTTTGCAATGAACCTATAGAGACAAGGCATCATCTGTTCTTCACATGCAGATACTTGAGGGAAATATGGCAACGACTCACTCAAAATCTTCTGGCCTCAAAGTTCACAACAAACTGGGATGGCCTACTTATTCTTCTAGTGGACGAATTACAAGACAAACTCCAGTTGTTTCTCTTGCGGTATTCTTTTCAGGTCACAATCTACTATATTTGGCGAGAGAGGAATGGTAGAAGACATGGAGAACCAGCCATTGATTCCATTCAACTCACAAAAAGAGTAGACAAGAATATCCGAAATCGACTGTTGGCGATTCAAAGAAAGGGTGATGCAAGATATGAGGGAGGAATGGAACTATGGTTCGCTACTCGATGAAACATTTTAAAACCTTATAAAGTTTTAAATTTGATGCATTCATTATAAACCTGGGTTCTTTTGATTAAATATAATTTTACATTCAATTCAAAAAAAAAAAACTGCAAAACGTGAAGCGGTCCTTTTTTCTTTATATACGTATTTATTCCTTTTGTATTAGACTATTAGTTCTCTCATTTGTCTCTCACTTTTATGGCATTTTCATATCAAACATGACAATTCTTTCACTGAAACGGGTTGGTCCATAAACTAGGTTATTCAAATCGCACTTAATTAGAATGCGCTAGCTATACAAAATTAAGAGATGCATAAAATAAGGTTTACATAATGGTCTTGGATTTTTTCAGTTATGAAATGTAGAAACCAAATCTCATTTAATTCGGTTTCGGTTTTTATTTGGCTTTGTTTTTGCAAATTGTATCTTCAAATTACAAGATTTTTAAACGAAATCTTTTTTTTTTATCCTCTTCAGTTTGGTTCCAACTATACGTTTAACTCCAAAATAATTATGTTTTGTGATATAAAAACTCTATTAAACAAAAAAAACGGGACTAGACATTTACTGGTTAGAGTTTTTACTGTAATTAGAGTTTTTAACACTTGACTAGTGGTGCTAGACTTATGTTTTGTTTTTGCCGAGCAATTCGTGTGACAGATTTATTGTATGAGCATAAATTCGAATACATAAATTACGAAGAAGAATATAAAAAACAACGTTTTAAATAATTAAGAAAAAAACATTGAAATGGAGGTGAGATGATCTCTTTTCTTAATTTTAAATATCTCCCGCAGTGTGGCGGTTTTGTAAGATAAAGAATCATAGGATACAACCATTTGGAGACTATGATCGCATCACCCGATCATAGAATGTACGAACTTATTGTTCTACGCTATACTCTCGGACTTACTCTTAAATAAGAAGAAAAGACGAGAGGGATTGAGGAGCTTTGTGTTTCTTCTCTGTGAGAAGTAAGTTGTGAGTGAGTGAGTGAAATGAGAAGGGGAGGCTCTCTTTTTATAGTCTTAGAAGACTTGGAGAGGAGGCTAACGCATTAAAATCTGCGTTTATGGCTCTTTGACCAATCAGATCTCGCAGAGTAATGGTGGGCGAGATTCTCGATTGACCGCGCGAATTAATAGGGCGGGTTTTGCGGAGAAAATCTTTGACCCATTTAATTTGTTTTTGAGCCAAGATAAATTCGTTTTTGGGCCAAAAAAGTTAACCAAAACGTGGCCCAAAAAGAACATCTTTTTGTGGCCCTTGGGCCACCAAGACCCGAGCCCGGTCGGGTCCGACGGCGGCGCGCGCATGGATTCCCTTGGTTCCCTCTAAGGTTTTTGAACTTAAACTCATGTTTCCTCTTGTTTATATTAGAGGTTTTTCTCATTGCTTTCCGATGTGGAAATTTGCAATTTTCATTTACTTAGCCATGAGCTATTTCTTTCACATTTAACACAACTTAATAAGCCAATGGGCTTTATTAAGTTTTGGTCCAACAATCCCTCACATGAATAGAAATTACTCTAAATGGATGGAGACTAGACTGACTCGATAAATTAGACTTGATTAGACTAAATAGACTTTCGAGAGTATAGGCAAAAAATCACTGTGTTTGAGATGGTAGCGTGTTTCAGCCTTGAACCACTTCATTGTTAATATATGTCGGGTTTACTTCTCCAGGAGGTGAACATGATGTCTTGAACCACCCAGATTTTTATGTTGACCGAGACAACATGTATAACCCAGTTTCATTTTCTCGTAGAACTTAGTTCTCTATTGCGTTCATTTTGGCCTTGAACTTTGCCTGGTTGATCATGAGTGAACTTGGAGAATATAGCCTCTTAGATTACACTCACTAGGTGATTTGTCAGTAGTCTTTGTTTTAAGAAGTATATGTGATACTCCACTCATATATCAAAGCGATGGTCTTATCATTAGAAACTATGCTTATCCTTTTATACATACAGTAAGTAAATGTATGTAAGCACTGTTTATCATCTTGGGAACTGTGTAGAAACGAGAAGTCTTTCAGTGCTTGTATTAGATTTTTTTTCATTTGGTTGTCCCTTTGAACCTTACATCTTGGGATCCCCAGTCACGTAGGTGGGGTTTCCATCAAACATCATTGTTATGTTATAGGCTTTAAACCCATTCCCGTTGATGATTTTTCAACTTGATCACATGATAAACCTTTAGTAAATGGATCCGCTAGGTTTTCAGCCGATTTGACATAATCTATGTTGATTACGCCAGTTGTAATCAAGCTTCTAATGGTTTTATGTCGTCTTCTTATATGACGTGATTTACCATTATATAGATTATTCAATGCCCGTGCGATAGCTGATTGGCTATCACAGTGTACACGTAATGCCGGTACTAGTTTCTCCCACATTGGAATATCTTCCAGGAAATTCCGAAGCCATTCAGCTTCTTCTGCTGCTTTGTCTAAAGCAATGAATTATGACTCCATGGTTGATCTTGCAAGTAGAGTTTGTTTGTAAGATTTTCATGATAATGCTGCACCTCCAAGGATGAAGACATATCCACTTGTGGATTTCGAGTTTTTGGAATCTGATATCCAGTTTGCGTCACTGTATCCTTCAAAAACTGCGGGTTCTTTCCCATAGTGCAGCCCATAACGTTTAGTGTGTCGTACGTAGTTTAGTACTCTAGTTATGGCTTTCTAGTGTTTGTGACCTGTATTACTTGTGTAGCGACTTAGTACGTTTACCGCATGTGCTAGATCTGGTCTAGTACAATTGGTTAAGTACATAAGACTACCAATTACCCGTGCATACTCTACTTGTGACACAGCTTCACCTGAATTTTTAGTCAAGTGAAGTTGAGAGTCAACTGGAGTTTTTGCAGTCCCATTTGAATAGTTCTTAAACTGTTCAAGGATCTTTTCAGCATAGTGAGCTTGAGACAGAGTGATTCCGTTGGAAGTTCTTGTGATTTTAATCCCGAGAATGACATATGCAAGACCTATGTCTTTCATGTCAAACTTTCCACTAAGCATTTTCTTAGTTTGTAGGATAATTTCATTATTGATGCCAATAATTAGCATGTCATCTACGTACAAACATAGTAATATATACCCACTAGGAGTAGTTTTTATGTAGATGCATTTATCACATTCGTTGATGCTGAAACCATTTGACATCATTGTGTTGTCAAATTTTTCATGCCATTGTTTTGGAGCTTGTTTAAGTCTGTATAATGACTTCACAAGTCTACAGCCTTTGTGTTCCTGTCCCGGGACTACAAATCCTTCGGGTTGTTTCATATATATCTCCTCTTCTAATTCACCGTTTAGAAAAGCAGTTTTAACATCCATTTGATGGATTTCTAAATTTCTTAAGGCTGCAATGCCAATAAGCATTCGAATTGAAGTTATTCTCGTTACTGGAGAATATGTGTCAAAGAAATCCAGACCTTCTTTTTGTCGGAATCCTTGTACCACAAGTCTGGCCTTGTACTTATCAATTGAGCTATCAGTCTTCAATTTTGTTTTGAAGATCCATTTACACCCTAGTGGTTTAAACCCTTCAGGTAAATCAGTTATTTCATATGTATGATTTTGTTGAATGGAGTCGAACTCTCTATTGACAGCTTCCTTCCAAAAAGGTGCGTCAGGTGTAGTCATAGCTTCAGTAAATGTTCTTGGTTCATTCTCTGTGAGAAAGACCATCATGAAGTCAGGACCGAATGATTTTTCCTTACGAGCTCTTTTGCTTCGTCTAGGTTCATTTTCTTCGTCTGCTTCGTTTACTGAAATGTCAGAAGTGCTAGCCTCATTTGTAGAGGTAGTAGCGTTTTTCTCTTCCTGAGTGCGTTTTAGATTTTGTTTATCCTTTCACGGAAAGATGTGTTCAAAGAAAGACGCGTTCCTTGATTTTATTATTGTATTTTCATGGATATCCGGTATGTCTGATTTGTGAACCAAAAACCGGTAAGCACTACTGTTGTGTGCATATCCAATGAAAATACAATCACGGGTTTTAGGTCCAATTGAGACCTTTTTAGAAGGTGGTACTGCGACTTTTTCTAGGCACCCCCACACTTTCAGGTATTTCTACGAAGGTACGTTACCTTTCTAGAGTTCGTATGGCGTGTTGCCAGTTACTTTGTGCGGTATTTTTTTGAGGATATAGTTTGTGGCGAGAAGCGCTTCCCCCCCACAGATTCCGGGGTACCCCAGATTCCTGCAACATTGCATTCATCATTTCTTTCAGAGTTTGGTTTTTTCGTTCCGCAACTCCGTTAGATTCTGGTGAGTAGGGAGCAGTGGTCTGATGTATAATGCCTTTTTCTTGACAGAAAGCATTGAAATGTCCATCATATTCACCTCCTCTATCACTTCTAACTATTTTAATAGTTTTTCCGAGTTGATTTTCAACTTCAATTTTATAGTCTTTGAATTTTTCCAAGACTTCATCTTTACTACGTAGTAAGTATACGTAGCAGTTATGAAGGTTACAAAATACTTTTTACCTCCTCTAGTTTGAACGATTTTTAAGTCGCACAAATCTGTGTGTATTAGACCTAGAGGTTCGGTTGTTCGTTCGACACGAGGTGATGGAGTTTTCGTGAGTTTTGCTTGTACGCATGTCTCACATTTATTTTTTCTTATTTTGGATTTCGGGATTAGATTCAAATTAATCAATCTTTGGATAGATTTATAATTCACATGCCCTAACCGTTCATGCCAAATATTCTCTTAAGTCATATGCCATTGAACTTCTTTTAAACATTTAGCTCTTCGAAGTAAGACAAAGTCTCAGGTGACAGACCACTCCCAATTTGGGGTATCGACTCACCAGACTTGACCCAATTAGACAAGTTCTTGTAAACGTTCTCATTTTAGTGATGCTTTTCGTTTTGTTTTGCACACAAGCAAACCCGAACAAGTATACTAATAATAGAAGTTCAAACCAGCAATTAAATAAATTGCAAGAGTAGACTCAAAAATAATTTTCCAAAATACAATTGTTTTGGAAAATCCACAATTTAATCAAATAAATCACCAAAAAATAAATTAATTACTTCCAAAATTTTGTTGAAAAAATCAACAAGTATCAGACCAAGTAAATTAATTTTTCTCTAATTTTTGGCAAAAAAATTCAACTCCAAAAAGGGTTAAATTGTATAATTGATTTCTTGTACTTCTGAAATTTTTTTTTCCAGAAACTGAACAGAATAAATCTGATCGTACGAGGAAAGAGATGATAGCATTCTCTTTTATATCCCAAATGCTCAACAAGAGCCATAAAGTGGATATAGACGTTTTGATTCTCCCATAATGACGTGAATTGACTTTGTATGTTACAAAAGGAATTCAAGTTTGAATTTGTCATTATGTGCTTAACGAGAGAATCAATTGTCTTCATAAAGATAAGATTGAAATGTTACAAAATCAATCATACTTTATTTGTGTTGTTACACGACACTAAATGTGATATTATGCATTGTTGACTAAATCAAACAATTAGCAAAATAAATTTTGGGCCAAAAAAGATTAATCTTATTTGCCTAATTCTAAAACTCGAGCACAGCCCAAATATCTCATTTTCCCAATATATTAAGCATTCCCAGAAGCGTTTTTGAGTTTTGAGATTTGCTTGATTATCTCCCAACACTCCAACGTATTCAACGTTGAGTAATAAATGGAAATTTGAGAATTTATTCTCATTAAGACAATTTCAAAGTGATTTATGATTTTTGTAAGTTACAAAATCAAACACAATTGAATTTGCACTTAATTGCAAATTGACTCATGACTCATAAATTTGCTTTTGAGTTTTGAGGGTTTTTTTGTTTTTTCTCTCAAAACTCGAAATAAGCGTTTGCGGATATCGCTAGAAGGCGTTCCGAAAACCACTTTTAAACGTTTAGGGAAGTTGTTATAAAACGTTCCCGTAAATCGTTTGAGATCGTTTTGATCTTATTGAAAACGTTTCGCGAAACTCGCCCAAAGGCCTTCGCGGAAATCGTTTATAGATCTTGTCGATCTTTTTTTTCGAAAAAACGTTTCGCGAAACTCGCCTAATGGCCTTCGCGGAAATCGTTTATAGATCTCTTCGAAAAACGTTTCGCGAAACTCGCCTAATGGCCTTCGCGAAAATAATTTATATAAAAAGATGAATATCCTTTTTTCTCCTTATATCATGGAAACGATCAGAGAATTCGCTAGTAAACGTTCCATGTTTACGATATTTTTGTAAAAAAATTTACAAAATCGTGGAAAGAAAAAAAATAAAAAAATTCGCAGTTTTGTATCTTATTCATGCTATAGGCAGGAAGCGGATATTTAGAATTAAGACTGTATTAGCATAAATTCGAATACATAAATTACGAAGAAGAATATAAAGAATAACATTTTAAACAATTAAGAAAAGAACGTTGAAATGGAGGCGAGATTATCTCTTTCCTTAATTCTAAATATCTCCCGCAATGTGGCGGTTTTGTAAGATAAAGAATCACAGGATACATCCATTTGGAAACTATGATCGCATCACCCGATCATAGAATGTACAAACTTATTGTTCTACGCTATACTCTCGGACTTACTCTTAAATAACAAGAAAAGACGAGAGGAATTGAGGAGCTTTGTGTTTCTTCTCTGTGAGAAGTGAGTTGTGAGTGAGTGAAATGAGAAGGGGAGGCTCTCTTTTTATAGTCTTACAAGACTTGGAGAGGAGGCCAACGCATTAAAATCTGCGTTTATGGCTCTTTGACCAATCAGATCTCGCAGAGTAATGGTGGGCGAGATTCTCGATTGAACGCGCGAATTAATAGGGCGAGATTTGCGGAGAAAATCTTTGACCATTTAATTCATTTTTGAGCCAAGATAAATTTGTTTTTGGGCCAAAAAAGTTAACCAAAACGTGGCCCTTGGGCCACATTCAGCAAGACCCAAGCCCGAGCCCGCTCCGGTCCGGCGGCGGCGGTGGCGCGCGCGTGGAGTCCCTTGGGTCCCTCTACTTTTTTTGAACTTAGACTCATGTTTCCTCTTATTTATATTAGAGGTTTTTTTCATTGCTTTCCGATGTGGGAATTTGAAATTTTCATTTACTTAGCCATGGGCTATTTCTTTCACATTTAACACAGCTTAATAAGCCAATGGGATTTATTAAGTTTTGGTCCAACATTTATATGGAAAACGAATCAGCCATATTCTGCCTAATTCGACGTCTTGACCCAATCATCAATTTCAAAACCTATATCGGGCTATCGATACCAAAAAAAAAGAAGTCTAGGATTGATGTGAGAAGTCAGACTTTAGTCAACTCACGAATTGGGCCAGCAGTTTGGGCTTAGTAGAAGCCTTAGTGTCAAGTTGGACCCAAGTAGGTTTCTAGAGATTCTCGCCGGAGAAGTCATGCGTGAAGGAGAATCGCGAAGAAAAGGAGGAGAGATTCGCGGTTAGGGTTCACAAGCTTCTGGGTGGCGAGGAATCGCCGGGAATTACAGAGAGGTCATCGGAGAAGAAGATGGCGGCAGTTACATGTTGAAGTCACCGGCGATGAGAGTCCTCGTGTGACGGGAACGCTATGAGGCAGAAGCGGGTCTACGGCGAGGCAAAACGCCGGGATGAAGACGCCGAGATTCTGGCCGGTAAACGGCGCCGACGACATGGGCAAAGCAGCGGTCGAGGATCGTCGAGGAAGACGATATAGAAGAAGAAGCTAGGTTTTTTGTTGTTGTTGGGCCCGAGTTGGGCCGTGAACAAAAAAAAAGGAATTGGGCCAGTGAAAAAAAAATTTGAAATCGGGTCTCAGTTTTATTATTTGGGCCTGTTTGATTTTCTGCAGTGGGCCAAGTGAAAGAAGACAGGGCCCAAGTGAAAGAGGATAGGGCCCAAGGAGAGTATGTTGTTTTAGGCTTCATTGATGATATATATTTTGGGCCCAGACGGGCCTGTCCGAATTTATGCAGATTTTGGAAGAAATTTTAATAGGGCCAGAGATTAAAACAAGCCTAGTTTTAATCAAAGGAAAATTGTCTAAAATTGCATAAGGGAATATTCAAGGAGAATAGACATGAGCTCAAGTGACAGAATATCATAGAGGAGACAGAAAGGTGCAACAAGTTAGAGATTGGTTTAAGGTGGAGTTATCTCCGGTATTTGATGGGTTATTGGTTCAGATTAAGAGCAGGGAATCAGAATCGCATCGTCATTCTCAAGGGTCAAACCGAGGAGACTGTTAAGTCTATATCCGCTGCGAATCACAAGGTACATTTGTGATGTTTTGATTGGTTGTTTCTGGTTGCTCAGGGTCTGCAAAATTCAGGGAATTGAAGTCTTGGGAGAATACAAGAGATGGTGTTCAAGGTTCAAAATTTACCATTGGAAGAAAATTCATGGGACTGAGGGACGCCTTAGAAGTTTGAATTGTCTGTGTGTTATTGGTTGGTTGAATATCGAGAAAGTCTTCAGGATTTAGTTCAAGGAGAGTTACAGAATGAGTATGGAACTAGATCAAGGAATCTGTTGGGGTCAAAAACAGATTGGTATGGTTAAGGTTTGAGAAGTTTTTTGGTTTGCAGGCTTAGTCTCAAGTTGATGGATAAAGGTCCAGGAGCAGATGGATATGTCTATAGGTTCAAGCATAATCATGTTGCAACTGAGGTTAGAAGGAAAGCTTTAGAGCTTTGTTGCTTGATGGTGGTGAAGACATCTGGATATCAGTTGCAAGTGTTAGCAATTGAAGATGGATCCAAGAAAGGATCAGAATGCAGAGGATACAAACTGCATTGGAAAAGAGAACAATCAAAGTTCTGGTATACCTATTTGCATCTTAGAGAAGTCTGGTGGATGAATTTTTGCAGGGTGGACTTGCAGGGAGTTCAAGTGAAGATTCATGTTAATTTCTAAGGGATAAGATGATAGTGCCAAGGATATGTGGAGTTTGCATACATGTGATGTGATGCTGGGTATGTTTACAGCAAGGAAGCGGCTTCAAGGGTTCTAGAGATGAAGTTCTAAGGGTTGTAACATGGTGTCTCGGACATTTCACAAGGTTGTGGATGTGAGACAGGTTTACCAAACAGTCTGAATCTGTTGGTTGGATGATTCTGGTGATGCATAAGGGATTTGAACAGAAAGTTGAACAAAGGTATTTGTATCGAGAGTCTTCTTAGCCAGGTGGAGTTAGGAGGAGGGTTCTACAGGCAATAGCAGCGGTGAAAAGTGATGTTCAAAAAGGTGTTCTGGTTCAATGGTGTCTTGGTAAGTTATAGACGGTTTCAGGGAAATGAAGCTTAAATGACTTAGAGGTTTTCTGCAGTTGATTCAAGAGGAATTGGTTTGTCAGCAAGGTTCTGTAAAGCATGATGCATTAACAGGGTTGTGTCAAAAATCTATTCAGCAGTATGGATGGATGACGTGTTCTGTTAGGAGTAACAGCGGTACAAAAGGAGTTCAAGGCTGATATGTTTTGTCAGAGAAGGTGTTGAATCATGGATTGTTTCAGGTTTGAAGCATGTATGATTCATGGTTAAATGCTTACAGTTCAAAGAGTGTTTGATTAAGCTCAGTGTACAGGAGAAGAATCAAAGAACACCAAGGTGAATCAAGTTGCAGAAGGACATGTTTACATGAAGATCAAAGTGCCAAGTCTAGAGCCATGAGTCAAAGATTCAAAGGGTAATTCACAAGGAGATTTCAAGTTGGGATCATGGTGGAGATTCTAGAAGAAACAAACAAGAAGAAAGATAAAGGAACACAGATTTGTGGAAGAGTCGAGAGCTGTCTGAATCTGAAGGTGGAGATTGTGAGAAGTCAGACTTCAGTCAACTCACGAATTGGGCCAGCAGTTGGGCTTAGTACAAGCCTTAGTGTCAAGTTGGACCCAAGTAGGTTTCTAGGGTTTCTTTGTTATAAATACAAGTGTTTGACAATAGGAATACCTAATCCAGACTCCAGGGGTTCCGAACGCCTTAGAGGCGGCTCGTAGAGCTAGAGAGAGAATATGAATTTTCTCTGGGGAATCTAGTTCTGTTCTTTGTTCTTTCTGTTTGTTGGATGTGAGAGAGATTCTATATTGTGAATCACATCGGATGTGTTTTCCGATTGTTTTTTATAGTGGATGTTGTGGATCTAGGATCCACCCCGACGTACGTAGCGGTTAGAGGCCGTGAACTAGATGAACAATTCTCGTGTTCATTAATTTGTGTATCGAAAATAGATTGAAACAAAGAGAATTAAAGTTTAAATCCTAACAATTGATCAAATCCATTAGCTTTATAATCAATCAGCCGAAATATTATATGAAGAAACTTAGACTGCTACAGAAACTGATTCAAACAACTGAACAAAATTTAACATTTATGATCATTTATATAAATATTTGCTACGCTCTTAGGATTCATGTTTGAAAAGAGAAATAGTAATCCATGTGGTCATTATAATGTATACCTTCCACAGTGAAATCATGATGTTTGTTGACAGTAACATATTGTAGTGGTCTTTGAGTGCAACCTGCCATGACTCACTTTCCCTTACAAAAACTCTGACATTCTTCCACAAAACATAAAAGTCCAATAAAACTCTACTTTTAAGCCAACGAAATTCCAGATTTTTTTTTTCCAAGGAAAACAAAAAGTAATGCTATAGAAATAGTGAGACACACTTGACTTTTTAAAAACACCCGAGAAATTTCGATCCTTGGATTTATTTTGTTTTCAGAAATAAAACATCATTCTCT
Organism: Eutrema japonicum; assembly: GCA_030161315.1. NCBI lineage: Eukaryota > Viridiplantae > Streptophyta > Magnoliopsida > Brassicales > Brassicaceae > Eutrema > Eutrema japonicum. The sequence continues at coordinate 35,376,453 of BSQW01000010.1, forward strand.
TGTTAGTATCTAGTTAATTAAGAATGCGTAAATATATCCTCCCTATATCCATTAGACATAACAACACTATATTCGAACTTGACTTTACAATTATTCTAAAAGGCTAAAGCAGTTCTCTTTAAATCATAAATCAAATCAGTAGATTTAACAACAATTGAGTAACTAGATTATTGCCCATTCCTGCACTTGCTTTTTCTCCATTTACATTCAAAAATAAATAAACAAGCTATCGACCTCCTTGCAAAAACCTTACTATATATATTACAAAGTCCCACACTTTAATTTTATCACATTTCTTTACAGTAATCTAAAAGCAAATTGTAAAACTCCACTTTTCTTTTCTCTTCTTCTATAGCTAGGAAGCTAGTGGATCAAGTTTCACATCTTCATCCTTCTTTTCACACACACACACGCATTTGTTTTATATATTTATGATTAAAAAAACAAACTCATGAATGAATGATCTTCAATTTTCAACTATGCGTTTGTTGTTTCCACTTCAAACCACATGAAGATTCATCATCATCTCTTCGTCTCTCTCCTTTTTCTTCTTCCTCTTCCCCTATGCTCCTCCCAAGAAAACACCAGAAGCTTGGTCATTGATGTCAATGGTCCACTCGAAACTTCTCCAATCTCCGAGGTTAATATGTTCTTCTCTCTCGCTTTCTCTCATCATAACTAAAGCTTATAATCTTGGCCATTGTAGTCATTGATTTAGCTTATAATTCTGTACTTTAGAGTTCGATCCTAGCATGATTAGCATAGATATATGGATTTAAGGAAACCATGAAGAACACCCTTGAATCATCAAAATAAACATTTTCTTACAAATGAATGATTTTAAAACGAAAAAAAAAAGAATGATTAAAGGATTAAGCTATTTTCACTATAATTTTTTTGTTTGTTTATTCCCTGTCTAAACTGCGTGATTGCTTGTTAATTGCTTTATCAATAACTTTTAATTTGTATGAAAATCTTTTTTTAAATTGCTTGTTGAAACAGAAACTAAATCCAAAGCTTGTATACGAAATCAAAGTGCATGGCTTTATGCTTTGGGCATCGATGGGTGTTTTAATGCCAATTGGTATAATCTCCACCAGATTAATGGCTACTAAAGATGAACCTTTAATCACTCCTCGGCGACTCTTCTTTATTCATGTCACTTCTCAGGCAGGTTTCATCCAATTATTCTTTATTTATTTCACTTTTTTTTGTTCTCTTATATATTTCTAAGTATATATATATATCAAACATTATAATTCAACAAAGTAAATCATAAGAATGTTGAAAATATTGTTTGAGTTGAAAATGAAATTTAATGGTCGGTATGACTTTATGAGTGTCAAATGAATATGGGTGGATAGAGAGTGAAGCAAAGATGCCTCTTTCCTCTTCTAAAGAATAAAGATTGCATCCAATTAACAACTTTTTCGTGGGTTTTTAATTAGTAATTAGTAGGGCCTTTTTGGTTGCTCTAGATTGTTGTTAATCACACTGATAATCATGGAGACTTGAACGCCAAGCAAAAGCAAAAGGTGAAAGAACGAGTTAAGAAATACTAATTAACAAACCTTTTTAAACTTAGTTAATAAACCTCACCTATTAGCAAATTACTAATAGTGATAATAATAATAATTATATACACAAATTCTCTTGTTTAACTATTGTTTCTAATCAACCAGCAGCTCAAGGTTTACTTAGAAGAATAAGCGAGCAATTAACAACGTGATTAATTTATGATCAACAGATGGTTGCAGTGACACTTGTGACAATAGGGGCGATAATGTCAATCAAAAACTTCAACAATTCCTTCAATAATCATCACCAACGGCTAGGAATTGGACTTTATGCTGTTGTATGGGTCCAAGCTCTTCTTGGCTTCCTCCGACCTCCACGGTACGTACTTCTGTTTTTATTCTTCGACGAAATTAAGACAGCTTAAGATAAACTATGGTCACTATTTGTGTTTTTGTGTTTGCATTTAGAGTTTGCACAAAATATTAGGTTATTTTAAGGAGGGAATGCAAATTTATTCATATCTTCATTACTTATTTTTGACCCGAGAATTAGTCAGAGTGTGGATCTGAATCATATCCTAATGACACAAAATATGGATAATTCTAAAAGAGACCACTCTTATATTTTGTTTTCTTAAATTCAAAAACACCACAACTTTTTGGGTGTATAAAGGGTTCTTATAAAGTTTAGGAAGTAGTCCTAAATGATTTAGTAACATTTCCTATATAAGCTTTTATGAACTCTTACTAAACCTAAACTTTGTGGTGTTTTTTGGATTATTTTTTAAAATTGTGGTGGTAGTTTTGGAACCTTTAAGTTAAGGTATATCTAAAGGAACATATATAATACTAATCAGCTAATTAGACTTAATTAAATGTTAGGATGACATGAACTAAACGGGTCTAGTTTATAATGCATCTTTAACTGTTATACTATACAATTGCAGGGGAGGAAAGACTAGAAGGAATTGGTTTGTAGGACATTGGATATTAGGAACATCAGTGGCTATACTTGGGATCATAAACATATACACAGGCTTAAACGCTTACACTCAAAAGACATCAAAAAGTGTTAAGCTTTGGACCATACTCTTCACGGCACAACTCTCTTCTATTGTCTTGTTTTATCTTTTTCAAGACAAGTGGTCTTATATCCAAAGCCAAACTACTGTTAATAGAACCCAATCCGTTGATCATAACAGCAACATCTCAACCGCAGAGACTAGCCACGGAGACGAGGCCGAAGAGACTAAACCGGCGTTAGAGAAATGCTAAAAGCCCCCAATAAGTATTGAAAGATTGTTTTTTTTTTCGGAGAGAACAAGGGATTAATTGAAGGGAATTTGAGTTGATATGTGGTGGTAAAATATTTGACTAATTACTTTCGAGTATTTTTGTTATATTCAAGTGTGTGATTAAAAAGTGTATACTAATCTCAAACAAAGAGATGTTTTTTCAGTTAGTTTGACTGCATTTGTATCATGAAGGAGAAGCAATGGCCTTGAAATTTCTAAGGAACACTTTTCGGCTTCTCCTCTTCTTCATGTTGTCTGAGAGGTTTGAGTCTGAGGGTTAGGTTTGATCTTTTGATCCATATGATTACTCCCTAAAATTATTTTTTATGATTTTTCTCTATAATTCTCTCATTTAATATATGATTATGTAGCTCTACTATGTATAGTTTTGTAATTCTCATCATATGAAATAACACAACACAATACAATATTTTTATATTCAATATGGTATCAAAGCAGGTTATTTGTGTGAGTTTTGATCCACCGATCAAACTCAATTCATGCTCTTATTGTTTTCTCAAAACACGTTTTCTTCATTTTCTTTTCGAACTTTGTGCTCCTCCTTTTCCAGTTTCTAAGCTATCGAGCTTTGTTCCTTGTTTTTATTTTTCTTTTAAGCCAAAATGTTTCCATTATTCAAGTCTATCATAGACCTATGAATCTGAGCTACAATGATCTAATGATCGGTTCCGTTTTTGTATTTTTTTTCTTTTTAAGCTAAGTTAATCATTTGTTTAAGTCGATAATGACTTTTTTTTAATGCGAGCTTATATATAGAAAAACTATTCTGAAACAAGGATTAAGAACATATTTATGAAAAGCGAGTTCTCCATGTCAATCTACTGGCCTGGATGCGAACCAAAATTGCATTCCGTCTTCATAACGCGTATCTCCCAACATTCGTATAGAAGTGAATCTATTTCGAATTCCCTTATCAATAAACTTGATCAGTCTTGTCGCTGAGGACGGACTGGTTCCGTGACGACGTTTATTCCTCTCCCGCCACAACACATGTATTGTCATCTGAAACATATACCAAATTATGAATCCTTTCACTCGGCATTGCTGGGAATGAGATATGAGATTAATAACTGTGCTCCAATCTGACAAAAATTCATGTTGCAAAACCCCCCCAGCCAGATTCATCCAGATCTGTTTCGAGAAAGAACATGAGAAAATAGGTGATTTCTCGATTCCCTTGGGTCTTGACAAAGAACACATGTGGTGGGAGCATTCGTATTCCAAACTAGCATATGATCTCCTGTAGACAGACGATTCTATAGTGCTAACCACGCCACAAACGCAAACTTTGAGCAATTGTGTGTGAACCAAATTCTGGCTGACCATGGAGTAAGCGGGGAAGATACCCGCAGCTGATCCCTTGTAGTTTTTGTATTGAAACATGTCTTGAATTTTCCCCTTCCATCTCCAATATATCGTATCCTCTTCATGTTCGATATATCGTTGTTGAGCTTTCGCTAATTCATCTTCCACCATGTTCATATATGGGTTCTGATGCCTTCTCCTCCTATGCATAGTAATCGCATCTTCCACCATAGCCTCTTGTCGGATCCCTAAATCAAGGAAACCCCTAGCTCCAAAGGGTGTGAACAGATTACCTAAAGCTGACCAATTGTCATATGATAGTGAACTTTTTTACGGTTCGCACAATTACCCACTGTGCACAATGCCTCAATCTAATGGCATGTCATTGTAGCACTTTGGGATCGAATCCACAGGGAAATAAGAACGACGCACTAAGAATACAGGACGCTATCTAATCTAAGCAAATATCGGGTTTTGGTTTTTATCGGACAATTTGAAACGTGCAAAATAGAGAAATAAACGAGTAGCAAAGCAAACAAGAAAACGATTAATATCAAATTTAAACAAACGAATTCTCGGGTAAAGCAATCGACTCGGGTGATTCTTTAATCTACTCAAGATGCTCAAACATTCGACTAAATATCTCCCTAGGCCTTAGAACACTACTAAAGATTAATCCACTTCCATGGTATTAACCCATTTCTTAGTCATCAATCGTCATAAACTTCCGTTCGCGATTCTATGACTAACAAGCATTAATAACAAGTCTAAATAGCCATTAAACACCCTAGACATCTATTTCCATAGGCTAGGAATGTAAAACACTCATTGAATTGGTTGGGGAATTTCATCGAACACCTTCCGGGCGAGAAATTCCCTATGATCTAAATCAACTTTGTCAAGGCCAATCCAGCATTAATAACACTCAATGAGAAAGGATATCAACTAATCTAGTTCTTAAACATCAAGAACAAACCTAGAATCACCCTAATCTACTTCACCCAAGAATCCTAAAAGAACTACTCACACATAGCTAAATCACAAATATCAACCATACAAATGAAAGCCATAAGCAAAATAAAAAGATTGGTAAAAAGAGTTTAAGAAAATCTTCACTAAAATGGTTTGGATCTTGAATCCTTCATACAAAACAAAAACAAGAAAAGAAGAAAGAAATAAGTGGCTTAGAACCCTAAAAAGAAGCAGCCAAAAAAAACTCTCTGTCTAATTAGGCTTAATTTGCTTAAGTAGATACAGATCGGGTCGGGTCAACCCGGGACAAACTGGGTTTGACCCGACAATTTTTGTGTCCGAGAAGGTTCACAGCGGTCAGCTCATACCGCTGCATGACCGCTGTGAAATGTCTGGTTTTTGCTCCGGATGGATCCGCAGCGGTCTGTTCTAACCGCTGCACCTGACCGCTGTGAGACTTGAAAGTGCAGCGGTCTCCCTAGACCGCTGCATGCTGACCGCTGCAAACGTCCGGTTTTCTCCTTCATCACTTGATCATCTCTGTTCGCTGCGGGTACGTTCCTCCTAGTCCATGATCTTCCCCAAGCTCCAAAAAGCACCTAAAAGACTCCATAGCACACAAACATATGCAAAAACTAACCTAAGACTCACTAACTCTAAAATGGATGCAAACTATACCAAAAACAATGAAATGAATGCAAAAAGTCACAAAATGCTAACTAAAATGTATACTAAAATGGGCTAAATTATGCAACTATCAACTCCCCCGAACTTGCCTTTTGCTTGTCCGCAAGCAAACAAACAAGAACAAATCGAAGAAGAGGTTGGAATGCGGGATATCATATCCAAGAATATTAACAAAAGAATTCAATTCAATGCCCTTGGTAGTGGTTATGTGATGCACTAACAACCTCTACTTCAAAAGATTTAGCCATACTCGTCGCTACACGAATTTGGTCTAAGCCTTAGCATCTACAAGTAATCATATCCTCTAACTCTTTAACATTCATTAAGTACAATGGTGAATCATGCTTAATAAAAATCAAGTGAACTCATTTGGCTTAGGGAAAAGGTTTTGAGATAAAATTGATCTCAATCATGTGGGTATTCCAATGCAATGGGATCTCTCACGAAAGAATGAACTTTGGCAAAATGCTAAGAGTAAAGAACAATTGATTCATACAAGGATGACTTCCGTCTACCCAATGCCCCAATATGAACTCCACTCCTATTTCTAAATCCATCAAGATCCATTCTAAACTACCCATATCACAAGGCATTTTGCCTTCTTAGACCACATTTCTTTTCTAACTTAGGGGATTCTTTTCTTCTTATTTTTCAACAAATGGATTGGCTCTTCATCTTTTTCTTTTAGCTCTTTTTCACTTTCATAACTAGTCTCTCAATCATCATTTAGATGTCTTAGCCATATATATATATGGATTGGCTCTTCATCTTTTTTTTTTTTTTTTTTTTTTTTTTTTTTTTTTTTTTTTTTTTTTTCCTACACACATAGAGACTTATACTTTCAACACCTAGAGCTATTCCACACTTTCATGCCAACCAATCCAAACTTTTTACTTTCCCCTATCCTTTTTCCCAATCTTTTATTTTCTCCACACTTTCTTTTCTTTACATCAACACCCAAATCACCAACCTATCTATCAACTCCTTGTCGTTCCAAACTCAACACTTTTTGCTAAGTTCATTCAAAATTAGGCCTCACGACACACACAAGAGATGAGGGCTTGAAGGAAAGGTTTAGTTAAGGGTGTGGTTAACCGTTCCAAATATGGGAATCAGCTATTTGAGCTAACAAGAGAGTGGTAAAAAGGGGTAAGATAGCTCAAATATGTATATGACATCCATGAGTTCAACTTTTCAATGTACAAGCATGATAATTTCAAGTCAAGATTAAAGTTCATGTAGATAGAGTTAGATTCAATTCAAAGCATGCTTCAACCAAGACAAAAACATTCAAACCGCAAGATCAAAGCATGGATCATCCTTAACTTCGTGATCGCTCAAATGCATCAAAGAACTCCTAACGAGGGCATTAATTCAAGCTCTTAAGTTTATATTCTACATGGATAATTCTCCCAATGCAAGTGAATGCAAACCTATATGCATCTAGACTCAATCTTAAACATGCAAAATGCAACTAAATATATTTTTTTTTTTTATGGTTTTTATATGCACTTATATGAATGAATGAGACTCAAATATGCGAAAAGAAAAATAAGATCACAAAACACAATATCAAAAGACACAAATCCTTCCCCCGAACTTGAATTGCAACGTCTCGGTGCAACACAAATCAAAGAGAAGGTAAAAATATGCAAAAGTATGTACAATGAAATGGAGTTTGGATCATACCTTTGGATTGGAGAGAAATGTGACGTGCTGTAGCTATACCCATTCATGCATTAAGCACCACGACCTTGGACCCAAGAAAACTATAAACATCAAACAAAAACATTAAAAAGAACAAGAAAGAACGAAAATATATACAAAGATAGTCATGGGAATGCCTCCCAAGAGCGCTTGTTTTACGTCGCTAAGCTTGACGTTTCAACTGTTAATCATGAGAATCAAAAGGTTGAGCCAATGCACCTTTGGTCCTTCTCTTGTCAGGACAAGAAACAAAATATGCAACATGGCACACGACTATCCATGGCAAAGAGGCATAAATCACATCAAGAAAGGTTACTAAAAATATAGCATACATCTTGGAATTTTCCTTGATGATGAGATGTTCACGAGGACCAAATGCATTTGATGGAAAAATAAAGTCGATTTCATGTTTAAACGAGTTAATCACAAAATAGTCAACTTCATCTCCATCAATCATGTAAAACACATCCTCTTTCCTAGATTTCATCTCAACCTTAGGGTCATCTATCTCATTCAAGATCTTATCTACATCAAGCACACCCCCTAGGTAAGATTTTTCAAGAAGCGAACTAGATTCCTCAGGCATTGAAAGCTTAAACTCGATATCATGATCATTCAAAGCACATAGATAATTAATATCAAAACATACTTCATGATAATCACTAGCAAGCTTTTCTACTCTTAAGGTTTCTAGTATTTGAGACTCACATATTAAATCACAGCAATCATTAATGAGCTTGAGAGCATGTGAACTAGAAGCTACATCTTCAATGCAAGGCAAGTGACTATCCTCATAATCAACGATTTCAAAGGTTGTGTCAAAAATACCTTCTAGTTGGCATGGTGGAACCCAATAAATTACCTCTTCGAGTGCATGAGCTATCTTTATCTCAATATATGTGAGCTCCCTTCCCTCAAGCGCTGCCCGACGTGACATGAGGTTCAAACGGATCATAATCGCGAGATTACTCCTTGTCAATGCCGGGTTTTCTTCGCAAAGCTCATCCAACTCTACTTTTTGTTCTGATGTGAGTACACTTTCATCAAATGGTGGCTCCACATATGGCTCATCATCAATGCTTTCATCAAATGTGGCATCCTCTTCTTGTGGCCAATCATTGTAATCCATGGCCATCGACTCTAAGAAGCAAAAAAGAAGAAAATAAAAAGTTAGTAGAAGTCAAGAACTTAGTCTCAAATAGTATCCAAATCCTAATGGCTATTGCTAATTTCCCCGGCAACGGCGCCAAATTGATAGTGAACTTTTTTACGGTTCGCACAATTACCCACTGTGCACAATGCCTCAATCTAATGGCATGTCATTGTAGCACTTTGGGATCGAATCCACAGGGAAATAAGAACGACGCACTAAGAATACAGGACGCTATCTAATCTAAGCAAATATCGGGTTTTGGTTTTTATCGGACAATTTGAAACGTGCAAAATAGAGAAATAAACGAGTAGCAAAGCAAACAAGAAAACGATTAATATCAAATTTAAACAAACGAATTCTCGGGTAAAGCAATCGACTCGGGTGATTCTTTAATCTACTCAAGATGCTCAAACATTCGACTAAATATCTCCCTAGGCCTTAGAACACTACTAAAGATTAATCCACTTCCATGGTATTAACCCATTTCTTAGTCATCAATCGTCATAAACTTCCGTTCGCGATTCTATGACTAACAAGCATTAATAACAAGTCTAAATAGCCATTAAACACCCTAGACATCTATTTCCATAGGCTAGGAATGTAAAACACTCATTGAATTGGTTGGGGAATTTCATCGAACACCTTCCGGGCGAGAAATTCCCTATGATCTAAATCAACTTTGTCAAGGCCAATCCAGCATTAATAACACTCAATGAGAAAGGATATCAACTAATCTAGTTCTTAAACATCAAGAACAAACCTAGAATCACCCTAATCTACTTCACCCAAGAATCCTAAAAGAACTACTCACACATAGCTAAATCACAAATATCAACCATACAAATGAAAGCCATAAGCAAAATAAAAAGATTGGTAAAAAGAGTTTAAGAAAATCTTCACTAAAATGGTTTGGATCTTGAATCCTTCATACAAAACAAAAACAAGAAAAGAAGAAAGAAATAAGTGGCTTAGAACCCTAAAAAGAAGCAGCCAAAAAAAACTCTCTGTCTAATTAGGCTTAATTTGCTTAAGTAGATACAGATCGGGTCGGGTCAACCCGGGACAAACCGGGTTTGACCCGACAATTTTTGTGTCCGAGAAGGTTCACAGCGGTCAGCTCATACCGCTGCATGACCGCTGTGAAATGTCTGGTTTTTGCTCCGGATGGATCCGCAGCGGTCTGCTCTAACCGCTGCACCTGACCGCTGTGAGACTTGAAAGTGCAGCGGTCTCCCTAGACCGCTGCATGCTGACCGCTGCAAACGTCCGGTTTTCTCCTTCATCACTTGATCATCTCTGTTCGCTGCGGGTACGTTCCTCCTAGTCCATGATCTTCCCCAAGCTCCAAAAAGCACCTAAAAGACTCCATAGCACACAAACATATGCAAAAACTAACCTAAGACTCACTAACTCTAAAATGGATGCAAACTATACCAAAAACAATGAAATGAATGCAAAAAGTCACAAAATGCTAACTAAAATGTATACTAAAATGGGCTAAATTATGCAACTATCATCATACCAGAAGGACGATGAGCGTCCGTTACCAATCCCGACTTGAAGAAATTATGCTGCACTTTGCCGACTTTTCAGTATCGCTTTCCACATCCAAGATCCCGATGAGTGCAATGCTGTTAACCAAAGATATTTCCCCCTCATGAGAGTAGCATGAGACCAATGAACCCATATAGAGTTTTTTGCCGTAATAATTCTCCACAGTAACTTCAGTACACATACGTCATTTGCTACGCGAAGACTCTTCAACCCTAGTCCTCCTTCTTCCTTGGGTTTACATATATCTTTCTAGGCAATCTTAGCTTTTTTCGGGTTTAAATCCGGCCCCAACCAGAGAAAAGCAGAGCATATACTCTTGATGTCCTCAATGCATTTAATGGGCAATCGAAACGCAGACATCCAGAAATTAGTAAGGCTAGCAATAACCGAAGATAACAGTTGTAGTCGATAATGACTTCTCCTAAGCTATATGCTTCTTTCAGCCTCCAAATACATGTTCTTTGAGGTGTTCTCATCATGGTAAATCCGTCCAACCGCATGGTTCAAACACAATGCTTCTTCTTCCTTCTTTATCAAATTTTTCAAAGATTCAATTTCAAGCCATTGTTTCCGTCTTCACTTCATCTCCGCCTTGAGCTTGAGGAGGCGTATTAAGGATGTGCATCTATCAAGATCTCTATGATTACTCCCTACAATTATTTCCTATGATTTCTCTTTATAATTTTCTCATTTATTATATGATTATGTAGCTCTACTATTTATAGTTTTGTAATTCTTATCATATGAAATAACACAACACAATACAATATTTTTATATTCAATATTGTATTTATCTCTGATTACCAGAATATTGATGTATATGTCCGAAATATTTGGTCAAAATGAATATTTAGCAATACATGATTCACCATGACACTTAGTGATTCTTAAACTACGTTACACTTACATATGACGGTACGTGATTCATCCAAATTGTGAGTGATAACATATTCAACATCTGCCTCATGATAATATAATTGTTGTATGATTCTATTTTGATTCACCAAAAATGTTGTTTTGCATATTCAAAATACATTTGTATACGAAATTTTAGTTTTATCTCTATATCAACTAAAATTTATATAATAATGAATCTGACGGTTATAAGTAAACGATTGCTTATACAATAAATTATTTATCATATATTAATAAAAGTATACAACTATATCAGTATTACTGTTTTTTCTTCACTATAAATCATAATGAAATTATTTATATGGTATGTTTCTAATCGTTTACTCAAAACAAAATTATTTTGATCAAAACACTTATATATTTTACCGTCACCTTTTGACTGTATAAGTAGACTATATTTTGTTTATCATATATACAATTGAGTTTCTACAAATGTGCCAATAATATCATTCACCAATGCAATATTTTATTTAAATAACATATTATTTTCTTATGGATACTAAAAACATGTTGAATATTTACATTCAATATTATAATTTAATGCTTAATTTTATTAGCAAACAAGTGAAAACCTTATATATATATAACATAAGCAATATATATTTCTTATAAATCATAACAATACTAAACACCTAACTAGATAGTTAAGAAGTATGTATATATATATAAGTATGTATATATCAATATTACTATTTTTTTCTTCACTATCAATCATAATGAGATTATTTATATGGTATGTTTCTAATCGTTTACTCAAAACAAAATTATTTTGATCAAAACACTTTATTATATATTTTGCCGTCACCTTTTGACTGTTTTAGTAGACTCGATCGATTTTGTTTATCATGTATCAAATTGGGGTTCTACACATGTACCAATAATATTATTCACTAATTTAATGTTTTGTTTGAATAACATATCATTTCCTTATGGATACTAAAAACATGTTGAATATTTACATTCAATATTACAATTTAATGCTTAACTTTATTAGCAAACAAGTGAAAACCTTATATATATCAAACATAAGCAATCTACATTTCTCATAAATCATAACAATACTAAACACCTAACTAGATAGGTAAAAAGTAAACGATGGCTTATTCATGATTTGTTTTCTTTGATTTCCTCGCACTTTCCGTTTTACTTGCAGATTAGTTTTATCCTTCCATTAGACAAAAACCGGATTTAACCGGTTTCTTCTTTCCCAAACGTTTTTTTAATTACAATTCTTTCTAAACCAAAATCCTCGATATGTGTTACATGTGTTATTTTGCAGGTGTTAAATCCTCAGAACTGGTGAGTGAAGATTCAATTTGGTCTTCCAACAAAGGAGGTTCACTATGTTGCAACGATCACCCTGAGTTTGGAGTATGTAATGATGACAAAATTTGCAACAATTGGTGTCTTAAAGGTTGCGACAACGGGAAAGGTGGCTTTTGCAAGAAAAAACTTTGTCATTGCAAATGCTGAATTCATCAAAAATATCAACTCTACGGTCTATCTAAATATTGATCAATATTAATCACAACAACAAACCGTTTTTACTATTTCACATTTCTAGCAATTGATTTTCTATATTATTAATAGTAAGAACTATTAAACCGCTTGTTTTAACTATCCTGTATTTTCTTTAACCAGCTTTTCCAAAGCCGCTAAAAACTATTAACCGTTATGCTTAAACGAGGTTACTCATCAAACTCCAATGTTTGTTTCAAACGATTCTCTTTTCTAAGAATTCTAAAGAGACTGATATATCAACAAAGATTAATTCTGAAGATTTAGTAAAAACAATTTTTTTTACATAACCTCTCACATAAACAATCACTTAATATTATACATAAATATCAAGGGGTGGTGGTCTAAGATTGGAAACCCTCTTGGTGTACAATGTGTCATTAAAAATTTATTAGTGTTTCTATATATCATGTCTGAGGGTTGATTAAGAGAATGTGAAATTTACAGATTGATGGAGGCAAACTTACAAGTAGAGTAGTTCGTCGTGGTCTCGTTTATTAAAACTAAAGATGCACATCATGAACGTGAGACGTATAGTCCAAGATGCACATCATGAACGTGAGACATATAGAACCGCCTGTTAGGGATCCTTATGGTCCAGATAAATTATTCGTTGTGAAGTCATCTGCAGTGATATTTGTTATGTTTATAAGAAGTTAGATTCGCTCGTCGTATCGTGATTAATAAAACTGTTATTTGTAATATGATAACTCAAATTTAGTCTTTTCTAAATGCATGATGCAAATAGATGACCAAAAAAAAAGAGTAGAATATAGTTATTTTTCAAAGCAATTCCGGAAGTAGTTCAAGCCTTCAAGGTTTTGAACCCGAAATGAATTAAACATGCAGTTTTCTATTCAGGTATAATAGAAATTAGGAGGTTCAATCCATATTTTGATTCGGTTTCGTTTGATTTTTTTATTATTATTGTTTTTCGTATTTTGGATTTATAAAAAAAAAATATCTAACGTAAAACCAAATTTGTTATCGATGGTTTGGTTCGGTTTCGATTTATGAAAGTTATAATTTTTCCACCCCCTACATGAAAAAATAAACTTAAAACAACAACTATAATGAAACAGAAATAGTAATAAATACATACATAGATATAAACTTGGGGGAATTGCTGAAAATAACCTAAAATTTGGGTTTTTCAACAAAATTAGGCCCCTTATTTGAGTTAAAGCAAAAGTAACCTGCAGGGATAGTGAAATTACAGTTATCTCTTCAATGACTAAATTCTCATGAAGTCTGCTCTGTAATTAAATATTATATTTAAATAAAAAAAATATTATGTTATAAAATTATGAGGTTTTAAAAATTTATTATACTAAGTTATGATGTTTTAAAAATCAAAAATTCATAAAATTTGATCAGATTAACCAAGAAAATAATTTATAGGTTATAGTTGAATTATGAGTAGACTTCATATAGAAGTCTGCCAAACCGAAATCTATTGAAATAAATTTACCTAACCGGGAATTTTACCCCATCATATATAAAAGAAGTAACCCTAATTATGTAAAAAAATCTTGCCTCTCTCAAACGGCGCTCTCTCTTTCTCCCTCGTCTCTCTGCGCTCTCTCTCTCTTGTTTAGATCTATCGTTCTTCCTTTTATCTGGGTAACTAAATGACTATTGTTTCTATTTTTTTTTTGAAGGAGGAGGAGTTGATCTCTTTGAAACGTGGATTTTGCTCTTTTTTTCTTCAGATTTGTAGAGTTTGCTCTTTTTTTCTAGATTTATGGATTTTGCTCTTTTTCAGATTCGTGGATTTTTGTTTGTTAGTTAGATTTGATTTTCCTGATGTTTGATCTTTGCTTCATCTCTCTGATTTTTTTGTTTGTCTTTTGGTTTGTCTTTTGTTAGTTAGATTTGATTTTTTCAGATTTATGGATTTACTGTGATTTTTTTGGTTAGTTAGATTTGATTTTTTCAGATTTTGTGGTTTGTCTTTTCATTTGTTGATTTTTCCGGTAATTTTTTTTCATATTTATGGGTTTTCTGTTGAACAAATCTGTAAATGTATTGAACATTTCTTGGTTTTCTAATTTTATTCATATTTCTGGGTTTTCCAATTTTTGTTCATATTTTTAGGTTTTCTAATTTCGTTTTTCATACTTCGTTTTCAGACTTCGTTTACAGACTTTATTTCCATACTTCGTTTTCCAGACTTCGTTTTCCAGACTTCGTTTTCCAGACTTCGATTCCAGTCTTCGTTTCCAGTCTTCGTTTCCAGACTTCGTTTCCAGATTTCGTTTCCAGATTTCGTTTCCAGACTTCGTTTCCAGACTTCGTTTTTAGACTTCGATTTCAGACTTCAAATTCACAGATTTCTCATTCATATTTATTTAAATGACTGCAGACTTCATTTCCCATCATAAATGCCATGCACTTGGAATGACATTACGATCGACCTTGTGTGATGCCAACATCAAACCGGAACTTGACAAAGCCATTTGACATAGTTCACAAATCAGCTTGTAAACAATTATTAACAGAACATAGAAACAATTCATAGCATAACTTAAAAACAATTTCTTAAGATATAGCATCTATAACAGACTTTTGTTACCTTACAACGTTACCAACATTTCGAGTTCTCACCAAGTTTCCATGACTATAAGTCTATAAGGATAAAACACAAGTTTCCATCACTATAAGGATAAAACACATAAGCTTTTAACAAAATTGCAATTATAAAGAAGACTTCACCAGAAGTCTACATAAATATGCTAAAAACCTAATCAAACAAAAAAATGAGTCTTTTATAATTATAACACATAAACAAGTCAAACTCATACAGAAGCAAAAACAAAAATACAATTGTAAGAACAAGAAAATCTAAAAAAAATATTATAAATATGCTAAAAATGTTTTTTTAACAAAATTATCTACATAAACTTCACTCTGAAGTCTGTCCTAGATAAATGAAGAAGACTTCCAAATGAAGTCTTCTATTACGAGCTAAATGCCTAACCAATCAACAAATTTGATTCACCCATAATTGTCTAGTTAAAACACATAAAATTCATACAACAGCAAAAGCACTAGTAAAAATACATATTAGAACAAAAAAAGCTCAAAAATTCGTTATAAATATGCTCTAAATGAGTTTTTTTTTTAAAACGTTATACAATAGACTTCTATGAGAAGTTGACAAAGAAGACTTCATTTGAAGTCTACATAAATTCTTAGAAGTATGCGTGTGAAGTCTACTGTGGAACAGGTTATTTTTGCATTTGACCAAACTGTTGACTTTATAAAAGTAGACTTTTTCATGAAGTCTGCTGAAAAATAAGTTAATTTTTCATTTGACCAGAATCTCATCAGTGTTTGATTTTTAAAGTAGACTTCATTTGAAGTCTACGCTGTTAAAGAAGACTTCTAATGAAGTCTACGTCGTTAGAGAAGACTTCAGACTGAAATCTACTGAAAATGGGTCACTTTTGCAATTCAAATACTGAAAGTAGACTTCGTTTGAAGTCTACGAAAAATAAGGTTAGTTTTGAGTTTGACCAAAAATATTCATTGCAGACTTTGTTTGAAGTCTACTTCAGCTTTTGAAAAAATAGACTTCTTTTAAAGTCTACTCTAAATTTGTAGACTTCATATGAAGTCTACTCTAAAAAAGTTTTTTTTTTTTTAAATTTGAATTTTTTGTCAAATGCAAAACTAACTTTCAGAATAAGTCAAAATTTTGGTCAAATACCAAACTGACTTAAAAGAAGACTTCTCTTAAAGACTTCTCCAGAAAACTTCAGATGAAGTCTGCCATATAAAAGTCAAATTTTGGTCAACTACAAAAGTAGCCTCTCTTTTTCGGAGACTTCATATGAAGTCTACGGGTGATTTTTTTGTTTTCAAATGATAACTCACAGACTTCACCTGAAGTCTCCTAAGTCTCCTTACAAAAACGAAAAAAGTAGTCAATTGCAAAACTAACCTATGGTTGACTAGGAGACTTCAAATGAAGTCTACGATGAAGAGAAGACTTCATTTGAAGTCTACTATCGCGAAACAGATCTGAAAATTAACAAAAATCAAGTGAATAATTACCTAAATCCGGTTTGAGGCTGTTTTGAGCTTCGTCGAGTGCCCATAACACTGTGATTAACCAATATCAAAGAATTTCAGTCCTTCTTATGCAATAGCCACCGAAACAAGCAAGATCTAAGAATTTGTATATTTTGAAAACGAAATTGAGAGAGTTTGTTGGATGAAAATGGAGAAGAAATGGAAGATTATGAGGCTATTAGCATAAATATGAGGAATTAGAGCCAAAGAAATTGGTTGGAGAAACATTCAGAGCTCGAAATTGGTTGTTCATGGTGGTTGAGAAAATTGAAGAAGATGGCATTTTCGTAAATAAGTGGATATCCAAATGTGTTTTGTGTATTTTTCAGAATGAAGCAGACTTCAAAAGAAGTCTACGCATTTTCTCAGTATGACATTTTCGTGAATATCGTAAGCTGGAAAGGTGTAATGGACAAAAAATAGCATTTGTTGAGGAGAAAGAAAAAATAGGTTATGTTTGTATTTGACCAGTCATTTTTGCAATTTTGCAAGTAGCCCTATAAACTTCCATATAGTTGAAAAAGAAAACTTCCATATATTAGTAAAAATATATCTTCCATACACATTAAGATCTCTAGATCTCCAAGACTAAATCCAACATAAAACGGAAAGCGATTTCCTTTCTTTAATGAACATTCTAAAATTCAATTGACATATCATCAGTTATGGAAAAGAGATATATATAGAAAATATCTATAATTCAAGAACAAAATCCTAATGTTCCCAATTATAAATATACTCATATATATATCACTCACACACCGAATGTTGATGTATAAAAAGAACCAACGCCACCCAAAAAACAAAATATCTATCACACAATTCTTCCTCCTCAACAACCCAAAACATTGACAACCTCTGTGCATGAGTTTTGCAATGATGAGAGGTGCCGCTTCGGCCGGAGTAGTAGCAGTCATGGTAATGATGCTAGTGGTATTGAACCAATTAGAGAGTGCTATTGCTAATGCTTCGTCATCAAACAAAAGTTCTTGTAATATTTATAGAGGAAGTTGGATCTACGACAAATCTTACCCTCTCTATGCTTCCAAGTCTTGCCCTTTCATCGAGAGACAGTTTAACTGCAAGCCCAATGGTCGCCCCGACAGCTATTACCTCAAGTATCGTTGGCAACCAACCGGTTGCAATATCCCAAGGTTATTCCTCCTCTTCTTTATACATTTATAACATTATCGATACGTAGATCTAGTTAGTTTTAAGACATATAACGATTTGCGGAACCATTAGCGTAGTTTCGGAAAATTTCTTCATTCTCAAAATGCCTATTATTTCTTGAGGGGCTTCATAGGTTTTTATTTAGGATTGATTGGGCTCAAAACCTTAAGTATTTTGCATATGAGTTCATATGTAAGAATTATCTATATGATATTGTCACACATGCGTGTTTCTCGGTGTATGTGTATATATACATGTCTAGATTAAGCAAAAGTTTCATTAAAGACGAATCTATAACAACATATAATCGTGTTATATTAATTAGTAGTTAGAATAAACCGATTAATGTAGGTTAAGCATTCCCATCGATATATCTATATGATATTGTCACACATGCGTGTTTCTCGGTGTATGTGTATATATACATGTCTAGATTTAAGCAAAAGTTTCATTGCAGACGAATCTATAAAAACATATAATCGATTTCATATTAATTATTAATTAGAATAAACCAATTAAAATGTACCTAGGTTAAGCATTCCCATAGATATATAGCGGGCATTAAAACCGAATTTCTTGAAAACTAAGCTATAGATATAGATATGAGCTTTTGGTAATCATAGGAGACATTATGTTATATATGATAAATCCAAAACTATCAGAAAGATAAATGAATGAAAAAGGTTAATTAACCAACAATATGGGGACAAAATAAATAGTGAATCTTTTTTTTTTGATGAACGTGTATCGTGAGGTGCAGATTCAACGGCTTAGATTTTCTGGAAAGAATAATGAAAGGGAAGAAAATGATGTTCGTAGGAGATTCACTGAGTCTAAACCAATGGCAGTCTCTCACGTGTTTGCTCCACAAGGCCGCACCAAAAGCTAACTTCACCATCACTCGTACCCCTTCTGGCCTCTCCGTCTTCTCCTTCCCCGTAACGTTCTAACTCCATTAAATTATCTTTTTCTTCTCACGGTATTGGTCCGGTTTAATATGGTTTAGATTAATTCTGGTTCGGTTTGTGTATAAATTTGCATGCAAATGCAGGCTTACAATGCAACGATTATGTTCTCAAGAAACGCGTTTCTGGTGGATATAGTCGGAGCCGCACCAAAGCGAGTGATGAAGCTCGACTCAATCTCGAGCGGTTCGCTGTGGAAAACCGCAGACGTTTTGGTCTTCAACTCTTGGCATTGGTGGCTTCACACCGGCCGAAAACAACCGTAAAATCTTCTTTTCTCAGGCATGGTGTATATTTTCTTGGATCTGGAGATTAGTATATATAACTAATGTAATTATTTTGGGGATGCAGATGGGACGCAATTGAGTTTGGGAATGTAACGGTTAGAGACATGGACCGATTAGTGGTGTATGAGACAGCGATGAGGACTTGGGCTAAGTGGATTGATCAAAACATTGATCCTTCCAAAACTAAAGTCTTTTTCCAAGGTGTCTCTCCTGACCATACCCAGTAAGTTCCTTCTTTATAGCTCCCTTTTTGTTTGATATAAAACATATATACTATAAATCATCAACGATAAAGATTAAAAAGACTTTTGGATATATATAAGATTAGAATTATAGACTGACGTATGATGCAAAGTTGTGGTTAGAATTTGTGTGCATGGTTACGTAAAAGAAAGATATATACATGTTGATGGAGAATTTGAAATTAATACATAGATATTGAAATAGTTTGAAGTTGATTATTTTACATTGGTGGATATTACAGCGCAAACGAATGGTCGAAGCAAGGTGGTAAAGGCAGCTGCATTGGAGAAACAAAGCCGGTTATGGGATCGAAGTATCTAGCAGGGCCACACCCAGCGGAGATGGTGGTGGAGAAAGTGATAAAGACGATGAAGAATCCGGCGCGGTTAATGGACGTGACATTGATGTCTCAGCTAAGGAAAGACGGACATCCTTCGGTCTACGGATTTGGCGGTCACCGGGTCCCGGATTGTAGCCACTGGTGTCTTGCTGGAGTTCCGGATAGCTGGAACCAGCTCTTGTACTCTGAGTTGTTTCATTCTTGATTGCTCATGGATATATATAAGAGAGTCCAACCTAGCTCCTTCATTACATATACATGTACCTTTGGTTGATGTATGTCTTAATTCATTTAGGTTTATGATATAGTTTTGGTTTCGATTGTTGGATTTTGGGTTTTGGGTTTTTTTCGACAATCACATAATAAATAAATGAAATTTTTAATCTTGTGCGGATTAGATTGGCATTATTTTGGTTTCTATATATATATATATATATATATATATATATAAATCACTTATATATTTTTTTTATTTGTTGCTGCCTAAGATCTTTATATATTTTCAAAGTTACAGTCAGTCATTGTTTACAAGAGTTTGAATGAACCTATGATAACAATGGAATAAGCACTATTGAAACAAAGCAGTGAGGTTACAAAGTCGAAAACAAAACATTGGATAATAAATTATTGCATAAATAACTATATGTTTCAACATATAATTAAAAAGAATTTTGACATTAATGTATAAATCACTAATATATTCATTAATAAAAATGTGAATATATTATTTTGCTTTACGTTTGGTTTCTTTACCGCTTGTAAATAACATTTTTTAAAAAGAAAATTACCTTAGAAGAAACTTTCTGACTTCTGTATAACAGGATAAGCCACATTTAACTCTTAAGGCACTTTGGGTGATAAAATTGACACTCTTACCCTTCTGTACACAATAAATCAGAAATCGCATGCATGGTCATGGATGCAAGGTCGTGGATGGTAAAAAATCTGGGAAAAAAAGTTAGTACCCCACCTAATTTATTTTCTATTTTTTTATAATGTGAAAAACATAAAACAATTTATTTGGTAACAATGAATGATAATTTTATTTATTCTACATTTTAAGATCTATTGTGCTATAGTTTTGATTCGAAAAAAAACAAGAAATCTAAACATATGAAATCGAGATCGACGTGGACATGAAAACATGGACAATTGTGTGTAGACAGATATGAATATCGTATTGTTAGTGTGGATGGTCATGTAGGGATAATACTTTACTGATGGTCATGTGTGGATGGTCATGTGTAGATGTAGTTCTTGATATTTACAAGTAAATTACTATCCACACATGACTATCCACACTAATAATACGATATTCTCATATGTTCATTCACAATTGTCCACGTTTTCACGTCGATATGGATTTCATATGTTTAGATTTTTTGTTTTTGTTTTTTTTGCTTTAGATTTCTTGTTTCACATCAAAACTATAGCAAAATGGATCTTAAAATTTTGAAAAAATAGAATTATCATATATCGTTTCTAGAAAATTGTTTTATGTCTTTCACATTATAAAAAAAAAATAGAAAATAAATCAAGTGAGGTAATAATTATTTTACTCAAATTTTTGATTTTCTGACTCATCCACGACTTTGCATCCATGACCATGCGGGACCATTTTGGTTTTTCACACACATGAACAAGAAAAAGGGTCTTAAGAGTTAAATGTGCCTTTTTTAAAACAAAAACTGGCTGATGTGCCTTACAGTGTAATTAACCCTTTTTTTTTGTTGATCAATGAAGTTTGAAATTATTTAAACCAAAATAAATCTTTTTTTTTGAGTAATTGCAGGAACTGGTACTTGATAATAAGAAATTAGATGGACACTTTTTGGTACTGTTGCACGTTCACTATTCAAAGCAAAATGACAAAAAGCCCTTATTTTACATGTGAAATATTTCGATTATAAACTAGCCTACATATAGAATGTGGAACCCACTACTTTGTGTGTGTCTATTTTTATTAATGTGGGTGATAGATACAACCAATGAGGAGTGTCAACAATTCAACAGACGCATCTATGGTGGACAATTCTGAACGATCTCAAAAATATAACCCATCATAAGAGCTTTCTTAAGTAACAAACATATTCCATGTGTTTCTTTACGAATAGAAGGCTATTATCTCGTTAACATTATTAGTTTGTATCAGTGTTATACTGGTAATCATGTTAACAATATTTCATATTAGTCAAATTATATCAGTTAACTGCGTCGTATATTAAACATGTAGGAAGTGTCAACAATCCACCAGGCGCTACTATGGTTGACAATTCTGTAGGATCTTCAAACCAAAATATCACAGAGGAGCTTCTCATGTAACGAACATATAACATATCTATGTTTACATAGAGGAAGCTTTCATCTCGTTAACATTATTAGCTTCTATCAGTTATACTGATAACCATGTTAACAGTTTTTGATATTATTCAATCATATCATTTAAATGTGTTTCTATTAATCCTGCTGATAGATTAAAAAATGGAAAGTGTCAACAATCCACCAAACTCTACTATGGTAGACAATTATGAAGGATCTCCAAAACACAACCTATCATAAGAGTTTCTTTAGGTAACGAACATATTCCATGGGTTTGTTTACATACATAAAGATGTTATCTCGTTAACTTTATTAGATTATATCAGTGTTACACCGGTAACACTGATAACGTGTAATAGTAATGTGTTTTCCACTACAAGTAATGATAACATAATAAATTTCTGTTTGATAAGGACTTTCCAACTTGAGCGTTGAAGACTGTCGTGAACGTCAGCTGCAATGCGTTCTCAACGAGGGGTGGAGGATCATTGGGCAAATGACGGGAATATTCATCTACAACCATATTCTCGATTACCTCTACATCATACACCATCAAAGTTGTTTGTGGCAGTACATTAGGCCTTGGTCCTCGTTGATCGGTGTTGTTCATTTCAAGTCCTCCCTGAAAATACCGCCATAGCTGAGGCAAATCAATTGACATGGGTCATTGGCATATCCAAATCCGTTGTTGACGGGATAACACTTCTAGTTGTAACGGTTTCGGAGTTAACATCCAATTTACATGTGGGAGACGGGTTAACACTTCTTGTTGTCTCGCTATCTGAGATACCTGAACAACATTATAATTGGATGTTAATTTCGCATTAAATATTAGCACTGTTAAATAATCCAAATCCGTTGTTGGCGGGATAACACTTCTAGTTGTAACGATTTCGGAGTTAACTATACAGCTTCGCATTAACTATAAACACGTTAAACACTGCTGAATATTTCGAATAAAAACTAACCCAAACCCGGTTATTGCTGGGATAACACATTTTGTTATCGCGGTATCGGAGTTAACTACACAACAAACCAAATTACTGTTAATTTCGTATTAATTATTGTACACTGTAATTAATTCATGTTATTTCGTATAGGAACTAACCCAAACCCGTTGTTGTCGGGATAACTGATCGGGTTCTCTCGTTATCTGAGTCCACTGTACAACAAACTCGTTGTTGTCGAGATAACTGATCGCGTCCAAACACATTGTCGAGATAACTGATCGGGTTCTCTTGTTGCGTTTGCCATATTACAGCTGGAGATATCCCGATAACATTTTTACATGTACAACCACAACAATTACCAGTTAACTTTTTTCATAAACATATAAGCATTTCCTAGTCATCGATTTTGAAAGATACGCATTGTATCTTTATCAGACAAAAGCATTTAATACTCTCTGCAGTGTTTCTCTCTCTCATATAAGAAAGAAAAACCAACCCAAAACTTTTGTAGGTGGAGTTATCCCGATAACATTTTTATCTGGGGAACCAAAACAGTACACTGTTAACACTGGAGGGATCTATGTGGACCGAGCTATCTGAGAACTACCGCCACGCTCTAGCCTTTGCCTACCCAATTCCACGGTGGTCGAGTATGAGTTAACATTCCTTTTGGTACCCACCGTGATTACTCGTGCCCGAAGAATAATCCCCTCAAGGTCTGCGCGGATGGCCAAGAACAATGCATCGTCTTCATCATCAACAAAGTTAATCAGAGATGCCTTCTTCCAATCCGGAGATTCAGTTTCTCGTCAAGTTTTATCGATGAATTATCTGGTTTCCGTCGTCAAGTTTTATCGATGGAGAGAGAAATCTTCTTCAATATTTTTGTATATCTCCAACATTGCATTTAATGCTCTCTGATCAACATTCTCTTTCATATAGGGGCAAATTGGGCTACAATGAGCCACCAAAATTGTACAAACTTAATTTATAATTATCTTATTATTTGGTCAATCATATATATTGATTCAATTCATCCTTTTTTTTTTCATTGCAGTAACCAAAAATGCTCAACACAAAACATTTCAACACTGTAAAATAAAAATAAAAAATTGGTAAGAATTTTTCTTTTTTTAATTTGGGTATTATTTGTTTGTAAAGGAAAATGGAATTGATTTGGTCATTTTCATTTAACTTGGCCTTAGCGCAAAAGACAAACAACATTTCTCTTTCACTTCACGTCTGCGAGTGTCATCGAGCTCCGGATCTCATCGGAGTTTCATCCATCATTCGGCCAAAGCTCCGTCGATCTGTTCGCCGTTTAGCCGACTCAGGAATCTGGAGATATCGATTTGAGAGAAAAGACTGTCTACAAGGTTTGATTTACAAATTCTCTCCGCGAGAAAAGTGGAGACAAAAGGAATCATGGCTGTGGTGGATGTTCACCGGTTCGCAGAGTCAATCACTTGCCATGCTTGGAGTCCTGATCACTCCAGTAAGCTTTTCACTTTCTTATTTCGAGATGCTCTTGTTTCGCTTTCTTTTACCCTTTTGGGAAGATGAGAATGGAGCAAATGGGTAACAGAATCTGGAGACTCAGATTACAGAAATATGAAAACTTTAGTTTTAGAATCATACGAGGATCTATAATCTGGCTGGTAACAAGATAGAGGACGAGACTGATTTGAATCTTATTCGAATATACCTTGTGGAATTTAAGAAATTTCTGGTAAATTAATTCTTGTTTCCCCTTGTGTTTTGTTTGTCGGTGCCTCTTGCTTAAATAAGGAATCACGAGGTTATCTTC
Organism: Eutrema japonicum; assembly: GCA_030161315.1. NCBI lineage: Eukaryota > Viridiplantae > Streptophyta > Magnoliopsida > Brassicales > Brassicaceae > Eutrema > Eutrema japonicum. The sequence goes on from BSQW01000010.1 coordinate 35,401,258, forward strand.
CTATAACTACTAAGATAAAACCCTTCACATATATAATCTTAGTAGTTTAGGTTCAACTCAGGAAGAGAACAGTTAAAGATTCCAGAGAGATGCTATGTTGGGTTTAGGAACAGTTGATATCAAAGTGTTGTACATTAGTTGATGAGCTTTTCTAAACAGATGAATGCAATGTCTTGTTACAAGACCTTTTATGTAACCATTTATTTGTTTCCTTTTTTATTCTAGTGGTTGCACTTTGCCCTAACAATAACGAAGTTCATATCTATAAATCATCACAAGACCAGTGGGAGAGGTTACATGTCCTCGAAAAGGTGAAGCTTTCTGTCTCGATCTGAAACTAATGAGCGTGCACTCCTTTCTTTTCTCTTCTTGGGAATTCTACTCTTTATAGTTATATTTATTCTCATGTAACTCATCATTTGTCACTGAAAAGTGTTCAGGAGACAACTTGAATCTCCCTTACCACAACTTCATGATTTTTGTTTGAATCGTTGCAGCACGACCAAATTGTTTCTGGAATAGATTGGAGCTCAAAGTCCAACAAAATCGTCACCGTTTCCCATGACAGGAACTCGTAAGTTGCAACCTTTGATATACTTAGAGGAAATTGTCCATTTGGGCAACCTTGTACTTCGATTAATGCCAAGAGCAACTGCAAACCTTTTATTCTTAGTTCACTGTTCTTATAGTTTGTTAAACTGAATTTGGAATTCCTGAAGGTACGTGTGGAGCCTGGAAGGAGGTGAATGGGTACCAACTCTTGTTATTCTTAGACTAAATCGTGCTGCACTTTGTGTGCAATGGAGTCCAAAAGGTAAACGTATCAGATCCAAAAATTACGAGTTATTTAGCTTCATTGTATAGGTAATATGTAATGTACTCTTCCTATAATTTCTGCAGCTTCTAATCTATGTTCCCATCTTTTTGTTCAATTCCTTTAGAGAATAAGTTTGCAGTTGGAAGCGGTGCTAAAACTGTTTGTATATGCTATTATGACCAAGAGAATAACTGGTAATTTCTTCTACTACTCTTATATTCTTTCTTTGGAATGTTGCCTGGCTTCTATGCTACGAATGGTTTTGGTGGTCTATTAAATGGTATTCTGTTGTGTTATCTACTTTCTTTTTGGTGGATACTGTGTTATGTACTGGCATGTTAATTTATTTCATCTTGACATGCATAACTGTGTATTGCATAGAGGTTTTGAAATCTGGAATGTGTGCAATTCTCGCAAAGTATATTATGACTTTCATGTAAAGTTTCGGTATTTTGGTTGGGTAACATTGCTTGGCTTTACTGTTCTCAGGTGGGTTAGTAAACTTATCCGGAAACGGCATGAATCTTCAGTCACAAATGTTGCTTGGCATCCTAATAATGTGCGTGCAATCAACACAACCTCGTTTACTTCAGTAGCTAAAATATTAATCAGGCTTTCGATAGATGCTTTCTATACCGAATATATTTTATAAGTTGGCCACTGAAAAGAGTACAAGATCCCTAAGATAGAATCTCAAATTCTACAAAATAGCTAATATTCTAAGTCATGGGTATTGGTATACTTTTCCGATGTGCTCTCTGATTGTCTGGTTTGCATTAGATTCTTCTGGCAACAACATCTACAGATGGAAAATGTCGGGTATTTTCAACATTCATCAAAGGAGTTGACACAAAGTAAGCTCATTACTTGAACATCTACTTTAAAAAAAGCTATTTGCAAACGTGGGCTAGTTTCTTATTTGTCTTCACTGAATGTGGTGATACAGGGATTCAAAAGCAGGCTCATCAGCGGAATCTAAATTTGGGGAGGTTTGTTTTTTTTTTGGCAGGCTTTCCTTGATTTTAGTAATATACTAATGCTTATGCCATATATATATATTCTCCACCCCCTCATCTAATTTTAGTAATATACTAATGCTTTTTTCTACTGTGTCTTTGTTGAAACAGCAAATTCTTCAGCTTGATCTATCATATTCTTGGGCATTTGGTGTGAAATGGTCTCCAAGTGGAAACACCTTAGCTTATGTAGGTCAGAATATCCTTAACACTTGATATGTTTGTCCATTGCTATCTACTGAAATGATACAATGGAACTTCAACTTGGTTACATATTCTTTTACTACCCTCTGTCTCACTTCCTTTGTATATGTGATCTTTGTATAGGTCATAGCTCCATGATTTACTTTGTTGATGACGTTGGTCCTTCTCCTTTAGCCCAAAGCGTTGCATTTCGAGATTTGCCTCTTCGTGATGTGGGTCAGCATCCACCCTTCTTTTACATTTGAGAACCTGGTCTTCTCGGCGTGTTATGTCCTGAATTGATATATTATCGGGAACTTTCTGTTTCAGGTCCTCTTTATTTCTGAGAAAATGGTGATAGGCGTTGGTTATGACAGCAACCCCATGGTATTTGCTGCAGATGATACTGGAATATGGTGTGTAGCTCTCAGAAATATGTGCTTAATTTTCTCTGCTTATTATGCTTAGATCACAGTGCACACCGATAATTGCTTTGTTTACAAGCTTTGGTTTTGGTCTGTAGGAGCTTTATCAGTTACATCGGAGAGAAGAAAGCGGCATCTTCAGGTTCCAGTTATAGTTCGCAGGTACATATCAAATTTAGTTTCTTTTATTTGTTGCAATATGTCTGGGTTTACCTCTATAGTATATACTATAAGTGAAACTTTAGCTTATTCCTAAGTTGTTCCTCAAACATAATAATGTTTCGCATTTACTATTTTCCACAGGCATTATCCGTTCTGTTTTGTCTAACCCGTCTGTTTATCATGCTATGTGTTTAGTTTTCTGAAGCATTTGGGAAATTCTACGGTCAATCAAAGGCTGCAACGGCCAACGATGCTTCTGAATCCTCTAAATCACGTGGAGGCGTTCATGATAACTGCATAAAGTAAAATATGTCTTAAGCTAACTTAGGTTTTACAAAATCACGTGCAAGACAGTGTCTTTTTAACTCCATTGTCTGTTAGAGCCTGACCCGTAAATTTACCTGAAACTTACAGTTCCATTGTACCTCTGAGCAAAGCGGGGAGTCCTAAAGTTATGCGATTCAGCACTTCAGGTCAGTCACTAATTTAAGATCATATATTCCTTCCTGGAATCAGCCGATTCATTTGCTCGTATATCGGTTTGTAATTTATAGGATTGGATGGCAAAATAGCCATATGGGATCTAGAGAACATGCAAGAAGAACTTGGCCATCAGTTTTAATAAACACAGAAATAAAACAAATCTGGATCACAAGTATGGTTTACTTAATTTGTATATCAGATTTTTTTTACCCTTTCCAATTTCGTAATTGTTTCAGTGTAAACTACAACAATAAAGGCCTTATTTTTCTTGGTTTGTGTTACGGCAAGGAAGGGCAGGTATTATTAATAAGTTCGATTTCTGTTGTTCGCCTCTGGATCTTTGTAATATCTTGAATGCTGCTTTATGATTGATTCATTATAGTTATAGCATCTTGTAATACCTTTTTGTGAAGTATATTACATTTCATGTTTAGCTTTACGTCGAACCAAGACCATCTCCAGCTTAAATCAAACAATACCAAACCAAACCAAAAACATAAAATTTCTTTCAAGTTCTTCAGAAGACAATATATAGTAGCTTTTGTCCTCTGAACAATACCATATTTTCCACAAAAATGTATCGACAAATGTGAATCTTCTGGTCTCATCTTGATGTAAGTGTCAAAATCTGCTGATGCGTAACAGGCAAACCTAACATTTGGAATGTTTCCTGCAATCATTTTACTAGTCCTTGTCCTAGGCAACTCTCAGAATACCTATAAGTTATAGGCTATAACTATAAGCCTTTTAAGCATAAACTAGAGATGCAACAATAGCCCTTTTTTATGCGGAGAAACACAACTTGAACGATCAATTATATGTCTCCAAGATCATTCCTTTTCGTCCCATAAGCAATGAAGTTGACGCTTATGTCGTCTGACAATAACCATCTTCCTGTTATCGGGTTGTACACAAATCCAGCCATCTCTTTCACCTGCAAATCCATACTTTCATGGTTATCATATCTACCACAATGTAAATAGGTGAGACAATCCCATAGATAAAAGCAGAAGAACAATCCTTGCTTCTCGCAATTTTACCACTTGTCCACATCAGACATACATGAGTATGTTTTTTCTTGTTTCTGTCGGCTTAAAATTAGTTATATAGATTGACATGGGCGTTACTGAAGGGGAAGGGAACTGGCTTACATCGACTGAAGCACGTTGTAATATCATTGTAAGTTCTTCAGGAGTTAGAAAACTTGACCACTGGTGTGTGCCTTTAGGAAGCTGCAGGTGATTATTATACAAAGACCAAATGTGTAACAAACATCACATGTCAGGAAATGGTGTTAACAAAAAATAAATGAGATGTGAAACTGAAGATTACCCAACGTAGAATGTACTCTGCTGCAACAATGGCTGATGCATATGCTCGCATCGAGCGATTAATTGTAGAAAGTATTGTGGCTCCATTGGGGATGGTCAATGCTGACAACGATTTGCAGAATTCTGCAGGGTTTGCTACATGCTCGATGACCTTCATTTTAGAAATCAGAAAATTTTCTATGAAACTGATACTAGAAGCGAGAAATGGAACGGCATAATAATCAGGGATGTTTGACAAAGGGGGAAGACACATGTTGAAGTGTCGATGGACCAGAAAAAAAAAAGTACCTCTAAGGCAAGAACAGCATCAAACGTCCTCCCTTCATCCACTAGCTTTTCTGTGTTTGAAGAAAAAAAAAAAAAAATTAGTACTTAAAGCAGAGAATCAGCTTCGGTAGAAGTTTTCATGTAACTTTATTGATCATCATTTAAGATAGTAAAAAATACCTGCTGTAGTACAATGGTATTCGATCGTTGAAGTCACTGGATCCATATCCTGCAGAGACATTTTATTGACATACAACAAATAATAAAAGTCAAGATAGAACAGGTTCATAAACTCGAGTCCTAGGCAATAATGTGAAAACGTGTTCACTACTGCTCAACCATTCTGAATGCTACCAACCATGACGGGACTGAAGTGCAGAGTTCAAATAGATAGGTTTTAAAGAAAACTACTTCATCATATGGAGGACACAAATGAACATAACATAACAATACATCCAGTGTATAAGTTATCTGTATAATCAACGACACAATAAGAGACCTTACAGCGTGAAGGCGAGCAATTTTGACATTCTTGTCAACAGCATCGATTCCTATGACAGTTGCTCCCATCCGTGCTAGAGGCTTTAAACAAAAAAACAAGCCACTGGTGACCAAATCTTCTTATATCTAACAAAAACGCTCAACTTAGACTGGTAGGAAGAACAGAAAAATTATATTCCCCAACAAAGGTTAAGGTACGCTGGAATACCTCAGATAGCAGTCCGCCGCCGCAGCCTACATCAATAAGTCTCAGTCCTTCGAAAGGCCTAGCAGAACTCGGATCCTTACTGAGAAGAAGAAGGTTAATCCAACATCCAACATAGCATGAATAGAAAGGAAAACAAAAGTGTCTACAAGTAATGCACCTGAAATGCCTGCATAAGGTCGAGCGGATGAAAGCCAACCGAGTTGGATTCATTAGATGCAACGGTTTAAAGGGCCCTTCAGAATGCCAACTTCACATAAGAAGGCAGAGCAAAGAAAATCACGTGAATCCCTCAAGATTCAAGATTCAAGACTCAAGACTCAAGAGTTGATGATTTTTCTAAGAATCCATCAACACATTATTGAGGCCACCAAGTAAAATGATCACATCTTCCAAGTCTTTACACACTAAGATTCAATTGCATGAAGAAACCATTTAGTCTTGACAAATTTTAATTTTTTGTAGATGTTCTAAGCATCCAAAACTTATGATCGTTTCCTAGAAATGTAATTTATTGTCTTTCAAATTAAAAGACTATCACTGCAACTATTATCCGAATTTCAATCAAGCGAGACGAACCAGGTATCAGCAATGGCAGAGAATTTGGCAAGTTCATGTTCCTTGAGAGAAGATGTTGTCGACGGTGTGCTTCGGCTTTTATTGGAAGCTCTGTCTTCGGGCGTTTTGATCTTATGATGCGAAGAGGAAAATGATGCCGACGAAGCATCAGTTTCTGAGGTCGAGAGCGATCGCCGGTGAAGAAATCGCGACGGAGGTATGATTGAGGGAGATAATCGACGAGCAGAGAGAATCCTTTGCAGATGATTCATTTGCCTCTTGCAAAAAGATCAGCGACGGCGAGACAAATAGAAAGTTTAGCCAACGGTGGTTAACGGTAACTGACGTCGGGTTTCGCCGCCGACGGAGAAACTGAGCGAAAGTGAAGAAGAGGAGTAAAGGGACAAAATTGTAACTTTCAATAATATGGTCACGGATGTATAATGGGCTACACCGACCTTGCCCATTTAGTGTACGTTTTAAGTGAATGGGTCTAACTATATATGGGCTTATACCAGTGAAAGGCCTACAATGTTTTTGAGATATGATAATTAGAAAATAAAAATCTAAAAAACAAAAAAATCTGATAAATCTTTTAAAGAAAATATAACATTATGTGGATAGAACAAAACCGCTTCATAACTTCTTTTTCTTTTTAATTTCTCCTGCCAATGGCGGAGTCGGTGTCTTCTGGCATCGATCATACTCTTCCTTCTTCACAAGTCGATTAGAGTCTTCTATCATGGTGACTTTTTGGGCAGTTTGCCAGATTCTTTTTTAGTTTTTTTTCGATTCCCTTCCTTCCTTTTTCGAAGGACGGTTTTTCTGATTGATGCCGAAGTGGGGCAATTTCTCGACGTTCTCACTTGTGCATCTTCCATCTCCGTAGTAGACTTCAGGGGTCTCTATGATGCAATCGTGTGGAATAATTGTCGGAATTACTGTCGAGCGATTCAAGACCTAAATTTAGGCGACGAAGATGAATCCGACTCAGCGGGTTTTCCTTGTCGATGGTACCTTGGTCGAAGAATTTGGGATCCCGGAAAATCATATGCTTATGATGTCTTTAGTTCAATTTTATCCGATAGTTTTATTTTGCTGAAGATGGTATTAACACCATGGAAACCGCCATGGAGGGTACGAGGGTTTGGGTTTGGAGATGAAGACGTAATTTCTTTGTTGTATGGCGACATTCGTACAGTCGTTGAAAATTGGCAATCTCAGATATTATTTCTATCGAAAGAATCAATAAATTGGGTTCTTATTCGAAGAATATATTTAGTTCTTACTTGGAGATGTGTCAATGTAATACAACACCAGAAAGATTGGATAATAGCCAAGTATCGCATCATATCGAATGTGAATATGAGGAAGGGAAGTGTGGACACTTTTTCAGCAAGAAAAACTTCTCGGATAAAAAGATCACCAAATTTCATTTCAGTTGTTTTATTAATTGTAATTTTCTATTTTATGTATTCTGTTTGTTCTTGTAATTTCTATTTGTATCCATACGTTTGCTGATTAATATAATATAAGTTGTTAAAAAAAAACATTATGTTTAGTTGTTAAAAAAAAGAGAGTAGACTTTAGTTTAGAATAGAAAGTTCAAACTATTTTTCTTTAATGTTAATCTCAAACTAGAGTTTTTACACAAGATATCACTTATTTCAAGTTTTATTAGCAAGTTACCCCTTTTTAAAACCTTAATAAAATATAAAACTTATTTTACTGCTGTTCAGCCTAATTTTGTCCATGTGGAGTACGGCGTGTACGGTACATGATGTAGATGTACGGTATACGATGTAGATGTACGGTACACGATGTAGATGTACAGTACACGATGCAGCAATAACATGGGTTAAATCGTCTCTTTTCACACAAAAAAGTGTTGGAACAAATTTTTTATCAAAGCTTGCGGGCTTGATAAAATTGTGTTTGTGTGAAAAGAAATGAGTTAAGCTCATTCAAATGAAATGTTTTCATTGGCTTTAACTATTTGTGAAAAGAGCAAAAGTCCCACATTGCTAGTTGAGAAATGTTTTCTCTTGTATATATGGAGTGGCTGTATGATCGTATGGGTGTCGATCGATACCCCTTGGTGTCGATCGATACCCCTTGGTATCGATCGATGCTTGACGGACATTGGGCTTTGGGCCGATTTTAAGTCGCAGCCGTCTAGAATATTCTGCGGAATATTATGTACTTGTTAATCAAGTCTGCGAAAACCCTAGCCTCTCTCTTATATATACAACCCGATTTTCACCAGAAAAATCATCCTCAGAAACACAAAAAAACACATCCTAAAAGTTCTAGCAAAAGTTCCTTCAATTCCCTACTGCTTAGAGTAAGTCTTTATTCGAGAGTATCGTAGTTATAATGTTCGACATATCTGTTATCGAGTGTCTGAGATAACAGATTCATGTGGTTGTATCCTGGAACTCATGGATCTATTATAAACCGTCGCACTACGGAAGATTCTTTGAGTTAAGGAAAGAGATTCTTCTCGCCTCCATTGATTTATTTATATGTCATCGTTTTATTAATCTCCTGTTTCCTTCTCGTTTATTTATGTATTCGTGATTAAATCCAATCATGTCTATTGTGCGAACTTTTGGTCCTACAATCTTAACTCAAAGAAGATCCGATTTCTGTTTTATTACTTCAATCGGATCTTTAATCGCGAGTAAATAAACGTGTTTTCAAACGATTTATAAAACGATTCTTCTACTGCTGATGATACTCAAATGTTATCAAACGTTAATTTAGCAATCTGAAACGTGTAGTAGAAGCAAATTTCTGTTTATTGTATTATTTTATAAAAGACGTTCTACTGCTAGTGATACTCAAACGTTATCAAAACGCATCTTTTGCAGCTTGAAACGTGTAGTAGAAGCAGTATTGCATTTAAACGTCTTTCACATCCGTTATTAATTGCGATTCATAAACGGTATAAACAACGAACGCACGATGTGGTTCTTGTTTGGTTCGATTGCGATCGACACCATGTGAGTATCGATCAACACCCACTGTGGCATCGATCGATACTATGCAAAAATTTCACTGACATCGATTGACACCGAGCGTGGATAGATCGATTTAAGTCTCTAAAAATTTTGTATCGGTTGACACTGCGTGTGCATCGATCGATATTGTGCATCGACCGATTTGGGTCTATATCGATCGATATTGTGTAACATTCACAAGTATCGATCGATACCGTGGTGCATCGATCGATCCTGTGGATAATTCACATGCATCGATCGACACCTAGGGCGTATCGATCGACACCGTGGTGCATCGATCATCGATCGACACCTAGGGTGTATCGATCGACACTAAGTATGCATCGATCGACACATAGGGTGTATCGATCGACACTATGTATGCATCGATCGACACCAGTTCCAAATTAGCATTAGAATTGCGATTCTTAACTATTCATATCGGTACTAATTGGAAGTTGTGTTTCTTTTGTCTTTACAGAATGACAACCGACTTTGAAAACAACTCCGTAATGGTGAAGAAAATCAATGACAAAGTGGAAGAGACGACTGCAAGTCTAATCGAGACGGTCAAAATTCCATCTGGGAATCATGTTGCTCCTCCAAACAAGTTTGATGGGACAGCATTTAAGATGTGGAAAAAGAAGATGTTCTTCTACCTGACCACGCTGAATCTGCAGAAATACACCAGCGAAGTGAAACCTCTTCTTCCAGAAGATAACACTGATATGCGTGCACTTGCGAGTGTTCACGCATGGTAACATGCCGACTTCTTGTGCAAGGGCTACATTCAGAATATCCTTTCGGACTCTCTTTTCGGGGTGTACGAAAACGCTGAAACTTCTAAGGAACTGTGGGATTCCCTTGACAAGAAGTATCGCATTGAAGATTCTGGTACTCAGAAATTCACTGTGGCGAAATTTATGCAGTACCAGATGGTGGATTCCAGACTACTGATGGAACAAGTCCATGAGGTGCAGAGGCTCCTACACGACATTCATGCTGAGGGAATGCGGCTGTGTGAAACCTATCAGGGATGCTGGATCATTGAGAAGCTTCCTCCAGGTTGGACAGACTTCAAAAATTACCTCAGGCTGAAGAAAAAAAAGATGAGCCTTGAAGATATGGTTGTTAAACTTCGCGTAGAGTCTACGAATAGAGAACAACAGATTGGTGTAGGTGTAAAGATTCGCGAACACAATGCGAATATGGTGGAACACCAAAACAACAATCAAGGCAAGTGGCAGAACAAAGGACGCCAAAACAAAGGCAAAGGGAAGATGCCACCAAAGAACTTCCAGAAGTTCAAGAACAAGAATGGTCAGAATGGTCATACCTCTCAAAGGTTCTTGGGAGCATGTAACTTATGTGGAAAGCAAGGACACAAATCCTTCGAGTGTCGCAGCAAGAAGGCTCAAGCGAACTTAACAGAAGCTGACATGTGCGCTGTGGTCACTGAGGCAAATGTTGCTGAAAGCCATCCGAAGACTTGGTGGTTCGATACTGGTGCAACCAAGCACATCTGCATGGATCGAGAGATGTTCTCGACATACACAAAGAACAAGAGTGGTGACAAGCTCTTGATGGGTAATTCCGCCTCGTCGACAATTGAGGGTCACGGAAAGGTTGTTCTGAAGCTAATCTCTGGACAGGAGCTGGTTCTCACGAACGTTGTCCATGTACCAGAGATGCGCAAGAATCTGATCTCTGGATCTTTCATAAGCAAGCATGGATTCACTGTGAAGCTGGAAGGTGATAAGCTGATCCTAACGAAGAATGGGATGTATTTGGGAAAGGGTTTTGTTTGTGATAATTTGTTTAAGATGTCTGTTAAGACAGTAATCCGTAAGGATAATGTAACTGAGGCTTCCACCTCGAAGAACCCTAAGATGAATGATAAGAAACCATTTGCTTATCTCGCAGAGTCTTTCAATATTTGGCATGAACGTTTAGGACATGTTAATTTCAAGTCTATGAGTATATTGATAAACATGAATTTGATTCCTAAATGTAAAATAAGCAAAGACAAATGTGAAGTTTTTGTCCAAGCCAAACTCACTAAAACGCCATCACCCAGCGTTCAAAGAACAACCGAACCTCTAGGTTTAATTCGCACAGATTTATGTGATTTAAAATACATTCAAACTAGAGGTGGTAAGAAATATTTCGTGACCTGCATAGACGATAGCACGAGATATTGCTACATCTATCTACTGCATAGTAAAGATGAAGCCTTGGAGAAGTTTAAAGAGTACAAGCTGGAAGTTGAAAACCAACTTGGTAAGACCATAAAATGGTTAGAAGTGATAGAGGAGGAGGATATAATGAACCATTCGATGCATTCTGTAGAGCACATGGTATTATTCACCAAACGACTGCTCCCTACTCACCGGAATCCAATGGAGTTGCTGAAAGAAATAACAGAACTCTCAATGAAATGATGAATGCAATGTTGCAGGTATCTGGGTTAGCCCAGAACATGTGGGGGGAAGCTCTGCTTACCTCAAATTATATCATGAACAAAATCTCACACAAAATCACTGGAAAAACTTCTTATGAACTTTGGAAAGGTAATATACCTTCGTATAAATACCTGAAAGTGTGGGGGTGCCTGGCAAAAGTTGCAGTTCCACTTCTGAAAAAGGTCACCATCGGACCTAAGACAGTAGACTGTATCTTTATCGGATATGCGCATAAAAGTAGTGCTTATCGGTTTCTGGTACATAAATCAGATATACCAGACATTCATGTAAACACGATAATGGAGTCAAGGAATGCGTCCTTCTTCGAAAATGTGTTTCCGTGTAAGGATAGAGGAAAACTTAAACGAACTCGTGATGAACAAGATGCTAGCAATGAGGCAAGCACTTCAGGCACTTCTACAAACAAAGAAAAAGAAGAAGAAGTTGAACCTAGACGAAGCAAGAGAGCTCGTAAGGAAAAGACATTCGGCTCTGAGTTCATAATGGCATTCCTCGCGGAAAGTGGTCCAAGAGCTTTCATGGAAGCAATGTCTACACCCGATGCACCTTTCTGGAAGGAGGCATCTAACAGTGAAATCAACTCAATTATGCAAAATCATACTTATGAGTTGGTAGATCTACCTTAAGGCTGCAAACCTCTTGGGTGTAAATGGGTCTTCACCACAAAGCTAAAAATCGATGGCTCTATAGACAAGTATAAGGCCAGACTTGTGGTACAAGGATTTCGTCAAAAGGAAGGACTGGATTTCTTTGACACTAATTCTCCGGTGATGAGAATAACTTCGATTCGCATGCTGATTGGAATCGCAGCTTTAAGAAACCTTGAAATACATCAGATGGATGTCAAGACTGCTTTCCTAAATGGAGATTTAGAGGAATAGATTTATATGAACCAACCTGAGGGTTATGTTGCTCCCGGACAAGAGAATAAATTATGTAGACTTGTTAAATCGCTATACGGACTCAAGCAAGCTCCGAAGCAATGTCATGAAAAGTTTGACAGTGTAATGATGTCAAATGGCTTTCACATCAATGAATGTGATAAGTGCATCTATATCAAAAGTACTCCACAAGGATATGTGTTGTTGTGTTTGTACGTAGATGATATGCTCATCATGGGAAGCAACAAAAACATAATCAATCAAACGAAGAATATGCTTAGTGTAAAGTTTGATATGAAAGACATGGGATTAGCGGATGTAATTCTAGGGATTAAGATTATTCGAAATTCAAAAGGAATAATTTTGTCTCAAGACCATTACGCTACAAAAATCCTAGAGAGGTTTAAGACCTACTCAAATGGGACTGCAAAAACTCCGCTTGATCCTCAACTTCATTTGACAAAGAATTCAGGTGAAGCAGTATCACAAGTGGAGTATGCAAGAGTCATCGGAAGTCTTATGTACATGACGAATTGTACTAGACCCGATTTAGCGCACTCAGTAAATGTACTAAGTCGCTACACGAGTAATCCATGACATACTCATTGGAAGGCTATAACTAGAGTATTAAATTATCTACGATACACTAAGAGTTATGGGCTGCACTTCGGTAAAGAACCAGCAGTTCTGGAAGGGTATAGTGATGCCAATTGGATGTCAGATTCCAGAAACTCCAAATCCACGAGTTGATATGTCTTTACTCTTGCTGGTGCAGCAATATCCTGGAAATCTTCCAAACAAACACTCCTAGCCAGATCAACCATGGAGTCAGAGTTTATAGCTTTAGACAAAGCTGCTGAGGAAGCAGAATGGCTTCGAAACTTTCTGGAAGACATCCCGATGTGGGAAAAACCAGTGCCAGTATTACGTGTACACTGTGATAGTCAGTCGGCTATCTCTCTGGCACTGAGTAACCTATATAATGGCAAATCTTGTCACATAAGAAGACGACATAAGACCATAGAAAATTGATCTCAACTGGTGTACTTACGATAGATTACATCAAGTCAGCTGATAACTTAGCGGACCAGTTCACCAAAAGTTTGCCGCGAGATCAAATTGTAAAATCATCAAAAGGAATGGGTTTAAAGCCTATAGACAAAGATGACGTTTGACATATACCCCACCTATGTGACTGGAGATCCCAAGATCTAGGTTCAAAGGGAAAACAAAGTTGAACTGATTCGAAATTGAGCACTGTGAGACTATGTCTCTGCCCAGTTCCTAGGATGATAAAACAGTGCTACCTGTGAATATTGAGGATAAGCGTTGGCTTGTAATGATTGCATAGCTTTGTAATAGTGAAGTGTGACAGGACACTTCTGAAAACAAGCTGATAACAGATCACCTAGTGAGTGTGAAATGAGGGCCGTTTCTAGGAGAATGAAAGAGAAGGCTATATTCTCCAAGTTCACTCATGAAAAACCATGAATGTTCAAGGCCAAAATGAACACAATAGATAACAAAGTTCTACGAGAAAATGTCGCTGTGCGATACCTGTTGTCTAGGTTTACATCAAAATCTGGGTGGTTTAAGACATCATGTTCACCTCCCGGCCGAGTAAACCCGACAGATATTAAAAATGATTGGTTCAAAGCTGAAAAACGCTACTTCTCAGATACAGTTACATTTTCGTATACTCTCGAAAGTCTGTCTACGTCTAGTCGAGTCTAGTCAAGTATGTCTAGTATGTACAATTTTCATATGTTTAGAGTCATTTCTATTCATGTGGGGGATTGTTGGAACAAATTTTTTATCAAAGCTTGCGGGCTTGATAAAATTGTGTTTGTGTGAAAAGAAATGAGTTAAGCCCATTCAAATGAAATGTTTTCATTGGCTTTAACTATTTGTGGGAAGAGCAAAAGTCTCACATTGCTAGTTGAGAAATGTTTTCTCTTGTATATATGGAGTGGATGTGTGATCGTATGGGTGTCGATCGATACCCCTTGGTATCGATCGATGCTCGACAGACATTGGGCCGATTTTAAGTTGCAACCGTCTAGAATATTCTGCGGAATATTCTGTACTTGTTAATCAAGTCTGCGAAAACCCTAGCCTCTCTCCTATATATACAACCCGATTTTCACCAGAAAAATCATCCTCAGAAACACAAAAAAACACATCCTAAAAGTTCTAGCAAAAGTTCCTTCAATTCCCTACTGCTTAGAGTAAGTTTTTATTCGAGAGTATAGTAGTTATAATGTTCGACAGATCTGTTATCGAATGTCTGAGATAACAGATTCCTGTGGTTGTATCATGTGACTCATGGATCTATTATAAACCGTCGCACTACGGAAGATTCTTTGAGTTAAGGAAAGAGATTAATCTCGCCTCCATTGATTTATTTATATGTCATCGTTTTATTAATCTCATGTTTCCTTTCCGTTTATTTATGTATTCGTTATTAAATCAAATAATGTCTATTGTGCGAATTTTTGGTCCTACAAAAAGTGACAATTATTTATAGCACTTTGAAAAAGTGCTAACTTGCTAATGAAATGAAAATTGAAATAAGTTATATCTTGTGAAAATATCTCTCTCAAACTATTTTTTTTGTCTAAATGTTAAGATTTATACTATTTTTTGTTTACATTATTGTAACTTATTACAGAAAATGAAAAGAAATAAGTGAAAGAGAACCAGAAATATATGTTACAACATTTAAATAAAAGAGCTCAAACTTTGAAAATAAAGCTCAAGAAGCGAAGGAGAAGAGATGTTACCGGCCGGGAACGAGAGCAAACGATCTCTCATTAACCTATCAACAGCACGGCGCAAGACTGAGATCGTAGAAGATGTGGCTGTAAAAATTCGAGCGTTGCGTTCCTTCCATAAAACGTATAAGATAACTTGACACAACAAAAAGATGGTGGATTGCATTGGAGAAAAAGACAAATTCAGCATTTCATTTGTTAGATAAGATACAATCAAGATACGGATAAATACGATAGATACAAATCTACTTTGTGTACTCTGTATAATATGATTGACCCAGACCACCACACCTTATAGTGTCAATGGTGGATTAGGCCACGGCTTTTAGTATTAAGTTAATCTCAAACTACTTTTTAACTTAATACTAAAAAATAAAACAATAGACTATTTGTGTATATATAGTAAAAGTTAGACTGTTTTCATAACTGTCCCATAAATTTGTGTACCTCTTTTAAGCATATCAAAAAGAAAAACATTTGTACTTTATAAACCAAAAATTTGATGTAATGAAATAAATATTACGATCACACAAAATTCAATAGAGTAGTTGGATTCGGATATGTTGGAACCAGTTATTTTCATATGTAGTAGTTTTCAAACAAAGGTCCCACGATCAAATGAGAAAATCTCATTCCTTCAAATTTATAGTATCATCTTTCTAAATTAAAAATTCTAATTGATATTACTCCACTTTCTTTTTGATTGGGATATTTTGAAAACTAACCTTAGAGTAATTATTTTTACTCCAATTTCTTTTCTGGTAAACATAACAACCAGTCAGATCCATAGATTATATTATTTTTTTGAGGAAAAAAGATCCACATATTATTGGCTTTACAAAAAAAAAACAGTTTCAACAATTTAATATTTAAAAGATTGGATACTTTTGCCCTACTATGTGGGTTTACTAGTATCATATATTTTTAATTGCACCACGCTAATCACAATTAATGGTGAAGTGACCATACCGTTTCAAAGTTTGATGCGAATATTCAAACTTTTAATTCATAGAAAAGAAAAGAGTGGGACATTAAAAGGAGCTGTCTCTAGTAGGTAATGTCAATTAAGAAGCTGGCAATACAATTGAATGTACGACAACTTCACACTTCAATCATCAACCCCATTTGAGTTGATAATGCAACCCAATTATTTTCCCAAATATACTTTATTTTTATTATATACTTGTGCCTATTGTTGATTTTTTTTTTTAATTATCAGCTTCGGTAGGAACGCACCGAGCTGTTACAAAGTGGATTTCTCCCAGTATTCAACGGTTACCATGAGGTCACAGTTCTGTTGGGTTGTCAACGGGCCATGAGATTCATGTGGACCACCTTTCCGTATGTTGCTGAATTTGGAATGCCTTCCGACTAATATAAAAGGTAGCCGAATGCATGTTTACCGGATTACTATGTAAAGTGTTTGAGTTTTCTATGGCCCAAACCTAGACTACCCAAACGAATGCCTATTGTTGATACATACATAAAATTATAATATTAACATTAATAATGATGCTAAGAAATTTGTTGTCAAACAAAATCAAGAGTTGATTAAGGAAGTCACGTTTGGAGATTCTCAATAGTTGTTTCGCTGGAGGCCTTGAAACAGCCCTCTTTAACAGCTCACTTAGTTTCACATTCCAAAATTCTCTAAAATCTTCTTCTTACTTGTTTATATATAAATCTCTGTTTCTCTCTGACAAAAATATTCCAACATCATCAGTTAAAAAACAAATGGCATCTTTCTTGGAGAAGGCAACTTCTGCTCTTAACGAAGCCAAAGAATCCGTTACAGCCACCGCTGATTCCGTCGGTGCCTCTCTAACTGATGCTCAGAAAACCGTTGCAGCCTCCACTGAAACCGCCGGGACCTCTCTGACTGATGCTGAGAAAACCGTTGCAGCCTCCACGGAAACGGTCAAGACCGAGGCCGCAGCCGCACCAGAGAAAGTGTCTGCTGTGTCTACACAGGTCGGTTCTTGGTCACTCTCAAACCACCCTTTTACATGTCTTGTTTTGTCCCAAAAACTAACATATTGTAATATGATGATGTGGTTAGGCGAGAGAGGCAGTGGACAATGCTCTGTCTAGAGGTATAGAAGGAGCCAAATCTTTGCTTCATGTTTTTGAGGAGAAGAGGACCGAAGTTTCCTCTAAGCTCGTTGGAGCTGTTACTAATGCTGTTGGTGGCGCATCGAGCAGCACCGTGGCAAGCCGAGACCTTCCCATATCCACAGACAATCAGGTCACAGATTTTAAAGCAAAACTCTTAATTCTTGAAACCCATTTAGAAAAAAAGAAAAAAAATACTCAAAACTGTCTCTTACCAGAAAGATTGTAATTCTCATCGTGTTTTTGACAAATTGGATGTTGTGTGTTTGCAGCCTCTGTTAACTGGTGAGCGAGGGGTTGAGACGACGCCGTGGTGGAAGAACTGTTGTGGAGTTCTTGATCTTCTCAAGACATCTACTACAAAATGAAAGATCAAAAGACAAACTAACGAATTTCGCCAGATGAAGAAGAAGAAGAAGAAGAAGAAGAACAGAGGAAAGAAAGAAGTACCCACCCTTTTTGATTTTGATTTCAGATTGTGTCTATCTGTTTTTAATTTTGTGTTTTTTTTTTCTCTCTTTCTGTCCATTGATATCTTGATTGTTCCCAAGAACTTGTGTAAGAACCAATAAACCCCTCTAAAAAAAAAGGTAATTTCTTTTGTGATAAGTAATGGATTAAAGAAGGTTCAAAAAGCTAATCAAACATTCACAATAAGTTTCTCAACCTAACAAGAAACAAGACTCCATCGAAAATATAACTCAAATTCAAGATTCATAAACGCCTTCCTCGAATTTCATACTTTCTTCTTCGAATCTCTCAAACGCCTCCTCCACACTCATCTTCTCCATTACCCGACCACTTCTCAAACTCGGGTTTTTTCTCTCTGCAACAACCGATTCTGAACCCTTGATGAAAATGGTGACGGAAAGGTTTAATCTTTCTTCCCATTTTTTCTCTCTTACATGAATAAATTATAAAATTATAAAACCATAACTAATTGATAAAATCTTTCTAAATATAATTAAAAATTGATAAAAATGTGAATCCAATAATAAATCTATTTGATACTCCACCCT
This sequence comes from Eutrema japonicum, assembly GCA_030161315.1. Lineage (NCBI taxonomy): Eukaryota > Viridiplantae > Streptophyta > Magnoliopsida > Brassicales > Brassicaceae > Eutrema > Eutrema japonicum. The sequence goes on from BSQW01000010.1 coordinate 35,419,477, forward strand.
TTTCATTTTAAACTAGATTCTAAATCCGCACGATCACGCATAATAAAGTTTTTTATAATATATATAATGAGGAATAAAAACTAATTAAAATGTTATTGATTCCAATATGTTTAATTTGTAATTTATAATAGATTTAATAAATGTTTGACAACATGTTTATTTATTTTTAAATAAATAAAAAGTGTTTAGAAATACTAACTAAAATGTTTTTGTTTTAATACTATAGATATCCTTTAAGGAATTTTCACACATTAAAACATATTAAAATTTCTATTATACCCCTTATTAATACACTACATAATTTTTTTTTCTTATTAATACATTACAATAATAATGCTAAAACTGTAATTTTGTCTAAAATTCTGTATTAAAAATTGAAAACGATACTTAATTTAAAACAAAAATTCAATTCTAAAACGACATATAAAGTGAAACGGATGAAGTAAGTAATAAAGTTGTGATAAGTCATTGGTTATAGAAAAAGTGATATACATATCTAGCATATATATGAATATGATGGTAAATTTTTAATTTAAATATAAAATCTTAGACATTAACCTTTTTTCAGAGCATATTAAATCCATATTCTTAAGATAGTTTTACTATATATATTTTTTGAGAGGTTTACAGATTTTGTCATTTTCTTAAATTTTCTAAAAATTTGTAGCATTTTTTGAACATAATTAGGAAAGTAGCACTTATTTTATTGTTTATAAAAATTTCATACATGCATAGTACGGCGTGTACGAACGTGTACTGTACACGGAGTTGTAAAAGGATAGATAAAATAGTCATTTCGACGCAAAACGACAAAAATTAAAAAAAAAACAGAAGTGGCAAAATACTAAGAGAAAATTGAAAATTTGACTTTTGCAGTCTATTTTTTGGCATAAGATAGTTTTACTATTTTTTTTTGTGTGCGAATGGATAGTTTTACTATTTCAATTATCTTATATTGCATTAAAATATAAAGTTATATATATATATATACTAGCTAACGGATTTTTTTTTTTTCAAAAGTTAAGCAATATGAGAATAACTTCTTGAATTTATTTTCTTACCTCTTATCGTTTAGGCCTTATTCAAGGTAACCTAGAAAAATATAAATTCACAAATTAAGATTATTAGTTATTCAATATTGACATTGAACAAATTCTACAAAATATAAACACGATGGAATAAACATTCAAATAAATAAATATTTAAACAACATATTTACCTACTAATATCATCACCTAGTTATTGGATACGTCATATTCATAACCCTTTTATGTAGTAATGAGTTACGCAGTTGATCGTTAATCTCTTACTCACCCAATTAGCTTGGTACTAACGTATGCTAAAACAAAAGGAGAAAAACATTTGTTATATACTGAATCTGAGATCAAACGCAATCAAATATACAAAGACAACAAAATTATAATTTGTATTTGTGTATATATTTAATCACGTGATAACCCCTGCACGAAAACCTTAATAAACGGTGTCTACAAAATACGAAATCAGGAACTTAATTTCACACCAAAGTTAAAAAATCACAGCATTAGGTTTATGAAACATGATTGTCTTCTCCATTATGATCATTTTCTTTTGAACCGTTTTGTAAGGTGCCTATTGGTGCTATTATACTCTGATTTGAACCACTTCCATGTGCACTCTGTTTTTTAGTTTTATTGATGAATGAATTCAGCATTAAAAAAAAGAGACCATAAAGATCATAGACCTTTAGGAGTTGATATATATATGATTTTTATCGTAGCTGGGGTTTTCGATATATTCCAATTTTATATTTTTATTTTGGGATAAATCCAAATCATATAAAAACTGCCGTCGGATATTTAAAAAAATCAAACTAACAATTTTTAGGGTTTACTCGAGTTGCATTAAGGTAATATAGTAAATTGAGAATGTTGATCCCAAGGATCACTAATGAAGATTAAGGGGTGATTAGGAGATGAGATGTGAGATTTTCGTTAATTAGAGCTAGTTAACCACAAACAAAAGCAGGTCGGGAATATTTTTGGGCAGGCCGGGGGCCGTGTTTGCTTTATTGATGATAAGTGAAGTGAGCAATTTAGAGTTACGAACTGGTTCCGAAGGACGTCCAGTTCGGCGTTCTAAATTGATGTCTTGTTACAAAGAGAGAGAGGTCGGGTAACTTGCGGTAGGTGAGATACCAAAAATTTCCGATTTTTTTTCCATTCTGTCCTCTATCTAGTGAGAGAGTAATAAATGCGAGATCCTTCCGCGGTCGGGGGTCCCAGTCCAGATATCTCCAAGTGAAGGTGCGTGAGGGGGTATATATAGCAAGAACCGCGTAGACGGCTCTCCGCGATTCGGGGATGTCGTGATGTTGACAAGACACGTCGTGAACAGTGCAAGTGAACAGTGTAAGGCACGTCGTGAACAGTACCCGTGAACAGTGCGAGGTATGTCGTGAACAGTGCCCAGTGAACAGTGCAATGCATGTCGTGAACAGTGCGATGTATGTCGTGAACAGTGAACAGTGAACAGTGCAAGGCATGTCGTGAACAGTGCCCCGTGAGCAGTGTGTGCATGTCGTGAACAACGCATCTCCGCGTGGCGTCAACGTCAGCTCGGGGTGCGAGCTCGGGATGGGAGCTCGGGGTGCGAGCTCGGGATGGAAGCTCGGGGTGCGGGCTCAGGATGGAAGCTCGGGGTGCGGGCTCGGGATGGAAGCTCGGGGTGCGAGCTCGGGATAGAAGCTCGGGGTGCGAGCTCGGGATAGAAGCTCGGGGTGCAAGCTCGGTGCCGTCCTTGGTCGAACGCCGACTTCTGGCTGATTTCGACCAGGCGGGTCTTATTTGCTGAGATGAGCCTAGCTAATTGGGGGTGCTAAACCCACCTCCAACAATAGGCCCTCCCCCAGTTCGGTGTCATGAGGTGTAGCGAATGCATCGAAGTTGATCTTTGTTAGCTCGGCGCATCTCAGGTCGGTCTCCAAGATCTTAGGATTGACTGCTGGGTCACGTTAGGCGGGAGCAATAGACGGACGTGTGTGAATTGCTAGACCGCGAAGTTAGCGAGCTGCGTGGTCGGTGAGCCGCGGGTTGTGCAGTCAGAAGACTGATCGTGAGTTTGGCGAGTAGGAGGTCGGCGAGCTGTGGTCGTTAGTTAGGCGGAGCTGCGGGATCGGCAAGCTATGACTACGCGATAAGCAAGATGCGACCGAGCTGCCTAACTGTTAGACCGACGAGCTGCGACTCCGAACTGCCTCACTGTCAGATCGACGAGCTACGACCTGCAAAAAATGGCTAAAGATACGAGATTGCGCTTGAGGCTGAGCTCGGCGTTTGTTAGTTAGGCGCGAGGCCGGCGAGCTATGATTCCGAGTCGTTTAATTTCTAAAATCGGTTAGTTACTTAGCGTACCACAAGGTCAGCGAGTCGCACGGTTGGAGAACTACGATCATGAGCTTGGCGAGTAGGAGGTCGGCGAGCTGTTGAGGTCGTTAGTTAGGCGGAGCTGTTGAGGTCGGCGAACTGCGACTGCGCGATGAGCGAGCTGCGACCGAGCTACCTAACTGTTAGACCGACGAGCTGCGACTCCGAACTGCCTCACTGTCAGATCGACGAACTACGACCACGCACTGCTTTCTTGGAGTTCGGCTTAGAGAAACGGATCTTGTGATTAAATCTACTTAGAAAATATAAGTTCGAATAATGAATCGAATTCTTTAATAGGAGATACCTGATTTTAGAAAGTTCGGTAGACGAATTGTGATATTGGTATCGGTTAGCGAATCAATTGAACTCCGTCTCGCTTGGTTTTTGGATTAAACCAACCAATTTCCTTCTTTCTTCAACGTTTTCTTCCTAATGGGCTTTAGGCCCATTACCCTTTTGTTTTGTGCCATTACCTATTGGGCCAAATATGTGCTCTGGCCCAATTTTGGAAACTGACTTCCTCTTTTGCGTCGCGTAGGTCGGTGATGGCGGAGAAAAGCGGCGGCGGCCATGGCGGAGCTCCGGGAAGCTTGAGCGACGGCGGATATCCGACGTGTGATGATGAGTGATGTCGAGATCAGAGCAAGGGAATAGATCCGAGATGGTGGTCGGCGAAGGATGTCGCGGACGGAGGTGGCTTGATGGCGGCGAAGGCTGAGCTTGACGAGCTCGTATTAAATCTGCGAGCTGATTGGTTGTCGAGGCTGGTGACGGTTAGTCGGCGGATTCGTGATTTGAGTCTCGATTGAACGGTCCTTGTGACGGAGAAGTTGAGCAGCGAACGTGGGCTGCGAAGCCGGAGAATGGATAGAGAGGAGAAGGTGTGGGCTTCGGCGCCGAAGGTGGAGACGACTCTGGTCGGAGATGCGGTGTTGCAGCGGAAGATGCAGGTCTTCGCCGGTGGTTCGCTGGATTTGAGTAGATCGGATCTGCTCGGATTCACCGCCAAGAGATGGTCGTGAGGAAGGAGGAGATTGGGTTTCGATTTATGCATCGCGTTGGGTCTGAATCTGGACCATCGTCGGCTTGATTTGTTGCAGGTGCGGCGATGGTGACGGAGCTCCGGAAATTTCGAACGGTGAAGAGTGGCGTCGAGCGATTTTTTTTTTTTTTTTTTTTTTTTTTTTTTTAATGTCGGTGAGTCCCGGTCCAGATATCTCCAAGTGAAGGTGCGTGAGGGGGTATATATAGCAAGAACCGCGTAGACGGCTCTCCGCGATTCGGGGATGTCGTGATGTTGACAAGACACGTCGTGAACAGTGCAAGTGAACAGTGTAAGGCAAGTCGTGAACAGTGCCCGTGAACAGTGTGAGGTATATCGTGAACAGTGCAAGACATGTCGTGAACAGCGCGAGGTATGTCGTGAACAGTGTCCAGTGAACAGTGCAAGGCATGTCGTGAACAGTGCCCGTGAGCAGTGTGTGCATGTCGTGAACAACGCATCTTCGCGTGGCGTCAACGTCAGCTCGGGGTGCGAGCTCGGGATGGGAGCTCGGGGTGCGAGCTCGGGATGGAAGCTCGGGGTGCGGGCTCAGGATGGAAGCTCGGGGTGCGGGCTCGGGATGGAAGCTCGGGGTGCGAGCTCGGGATAGAAGCTCGGGGTGCGAGCTCGGGATAGAAGCTCGGGGTGCAAGCTCGGTGCCGTCCTTGGTCGAACGCCGACTTCTGGCTGATTTCGACCAGACGGGTCTTATTTGCTGAGATGAGCCTAGCTAATTGGGGATGCTAAACCCACCTCCAACAGAGAATCCATGGCATAAAATCGTTATAAGCCGAGTTTTTTTTGACAGTTTAACCCGCGCTATTTGATTAAACCGAGATGGTGTCATACAAAATCGGGTCGAGATTCAAACCAAGCGATATACGACCAATTTGAGACCGATTTGTTTTAAGTGAATTAGACACGTCGGCCGAACAGAAAGAATGACATGTGTACACATGGGATTGCAAAAATTGGTTCGAGATTCAAACCACGTGATATGATCAACTCGGCTCCGATTCGTTTTAAGTGAATTAGACACGTCATCAGTTAGTACGAGTGATAAACTTTGCAAACGATTCATCAAGAGCAGTTAAATCTTTTTACAGCCGAAATTCACGGAATAAACGATACGTAAGCAAATCAATACACAAATAATAATATGATATATGATTCTGACATAAACGAAATACACCACCTACTACTCTAGGATTAGATTCGAACATGGTATTCATTTGTGGATTGTGATAACCTCTATAATATTATTTTAAAAAAATATTTTTAAAAATGAATTTTGTTTTGTAAGTTATTACATGAAATGCCATTACATATAACAATGAATAATTAAAATAGGAAAATATATAATAGTTTTTTAAAATTATTGATTAGAATATGGAAAATATATATTTTGCATTAAAGAAGTTATTTATTATTTAATTTCTTAATTATTTTTAATACTATATATTTTAAAATAATATTCAATTCATATATATTCTTAGAAAAAAAATATATTCAAAATCTTGCTATATTTTTCACTATAATTTATTATATTTTATTTGAATATATATCAAAACAAAAATTGAAAAATATTTTACTAATTTTATAAAAAGTTAGACACAAGAAAACTATTTTTTTAAGAGTTCATAGACTAACCACAAAAACTAGAGTCATTTAACAGTGCATATTAGAGTTATATTTTCAAGATTATAAATTTTTGCGGGTTAACCCGAATAATATTTTAGTTTACTGCAAAACGGGTTAAATAGATAAATTATTACAAATTAACAGTTTTATCTATAATCATTAGTTAGTTATATTGTAAATTTCATATAAAAACAATTTTTTTCTTAAATTTCAAAACAATTTCATTAAAAAAAATTACTCCGCGCTATAATTAGCGCGGGTTAAATCCTAGTATGGTTTACAATTTATAGATATGTCTAGAGATAGATATCGATCAACGGTTAGGTTCGGAACTGAAAAAAGAAAAAAAGAAAAACTATAGACTTTAGCCTAATTTTTTTGATTTGTATCAATATATTACATAACTTAATTAAGGTGATAACAAAGGGATATAAAAACAAAAGCAAATAAGACGATAATAGAAGTAAAGAAATGAGAAAGTTGAGGAAGAGGAGCTTGAAGCTTCGGGCTTGGGAGTTGGGTGTGACGGTACTCTCCCAAAAAGCCCTAATCCATCTTCACTTGTTATGTTCAATATCGATTCACTCGTGCTGCAATTATCACATTCAAACCTCGTCATCTCATAAATCCTAATATAAAAAATTTACATATCGATTTGTTTGTGAGAGATCTTGTTCACCTTGTAGACGGAAAGTGACATGATCCTACACCTGTCAACAGAAAAAAGAAAAAAAATCGATGGGTTTTTCTTGACATATAAATTTGTGACGAAATAGATTGATATGGAATACACAATTCCTAACCTTGTTTACATCTAATATGTAATACGACCATGCAAAACCGTTTTAACACATGCGAGTAGAATAGAATAGTCGAACAAGACTCGACTCAAATACAAAAAAAAATCTTAATTTTTTTTTAACAATATATATAAATTGTGATCCAATTTTTTTTTGTTTTAAAAACTATCTTACCATATTATATACTTTCAATGAAAATTATAACATATCTTACCATATCCTATATTCCATCTACCATCTTAACTGACACTAATATATAAAATCACTCAATCCCATCTACAAAATGTATATTTTTTTTTTTTTGATATTTCAAGTTTCAACTGATTATCATTCAAAATGGGAGACAATGTCAACAGTTCGAATACTAGTGATATGGAGGGGACTTAGTTATTTATTTGTTCGAAAAAAGATTATGGATTTAAGTAGTTATAAAAGACGTACTTGGGTCACCACTGATAGTGACAGCAGTTCCACCAAAGTTGCAACTACTAGGGATTGGATTCTTCTGGTAGTAACTGTTAAATGCAAAAGAGGCATGTTCTCTCAACGAGTTTGGGTTATAACACTTTCCTCCTTCTTGGATCTCCGAGCAGTCTACTCCACCGATCCCACACGCGTAGTCCAAAGCCGCTTGTAACGCCATTTTTGCAGCGTTTTCTCTCGCCACGCACCAGCTTTCGCCCGGCTTGGCTGCAACGCGTGGTGCCGATGGAATCGTTAGTGGCGTTGTGGCAACGGCGGAAGCGTCAGAGTCGGAATTAGGGACCACGGTTGTGGTTGGGTTTGTGGCTAATGGTGTGGTTATGTCTTTTTCTTCTACTATTGGTTCAGTACTAGCCTTTGTACCTGTAAAATCAGAATTAATGTTTTAATTCATCTATTGAGATGTTAGAAGCATTAATAATGATGTCTAAGATTTGGTTGGTAAAGTTAATTAGACCAATAATTATCTTGTCTAAGATAAGTTGCTCTAAAATGCAAGTTAGATTAAAAAAAAAGGTTTAAAACAAAGACAAACCTTACAAACAATAAACAAAAAGACAATAGAGAATCTTTGAACTGAACAAGAAAAAGTAACGACTAGAATATTTGCAAGCTTGGACTCCACTCCAAATTAACATGTCAGAAAAAAAAACTTCATTTTTAAAAAGTTATGTAAGAATTCACCTAAAGTTTATATATATATATATATATATATATATATATATATATATATATATATATATATATATATATATATTTTACATATTCCGTGTATTGATATAGCGGGGAAAAAAATACTCGAATCTGGAAGAAAAATAACAGAAAAAGGAACGTTGCCTAAGAAAAATATTTGATAAAAAAAAACTTTGCAGAAGAAAAATATAGTCCTAAGACATGGATTAGAGATTTTCTAAAAAGTCCTAAGACATAGATTAACTTTCCGCGTTTTTAAAATAATAAACTCCAAGCTATATATAAACGTTATTATCTTCTTCTTTTTTACAAAAAAGAATAATTCTTTTTTTGGATTTGCCATTGAAACGAAATTCAAATTTTATAGGGTTATATCTTACACAAATCCCTTAGAAATCTTTCTAATATGGGTTAGAAAACCAGAGCCAAGTCTATACTACCTCAAGAAAAAGAAAAACAAACATGACTGTGTCTCTGGAACAATTTCTAAATGATATTTGCAATAACCAAATTATACTATATATCAAAAAGAAAATTTATATTAATAGATAAAAAAAAGTAATAAAAGTATTCTTCTTTTTTTTTTTAAATGAATAAAAGTATTCTTCTCTCAGTGATGGGTTGAGAAAAGTAACCTGAGAAGAGGAAGGAGAGAAGAAGAAGACTAGTTACTAATCTGAAGCCTTTTCCCATTCTAAGAAACACAACCCAAACTCTTCTTCTCTCTTAAAGCTCTGAATCTTCCTGTCTTTTCTCTCCAAATCTTTCGTCTATCAACTATGCATCTATATATATATATATATATAGAGAGAGAGAGAGATAGAGAGAGAAGCTGTGTGTTTGGAAGTTCGGGAGAGAGAGAGAAGATTAATGATTTGTTTGGGATTTAGGTTTTGTGGGCAATGTAAAATGTAATGTGGGCTGCTTCTAGTGAGTGATGCCTGTAATGATGGTTTTTCTCACACTTTTGATTCTTCTATTCCCTCGTTCCTTTTTTTTTCACTTTTATTAAATCACAATAAGGACTTTTCCTTTGTTTTCTTTCTTTCTTGAACCTCTACATAAGCATAAATAATTTGCCGCTAAAAATAGCATAAACAATTTGACTAGTGGGCCTCACATCCAAAGCTAGTATAACTCTAATCAAAAATTTTAACGTTAAAACAAAAAAATCAAAATATATAGACTTAAGTTTAGTATTGGGTATAGAAATATTGAAATTAACAGTTTGAAAATTAATTTATCAAATTTAGTATTATGATTTAAATTTATGTTTTCTACTCATTTAAATAAAGAAAATTTGAGAAATTTGAAAAAGTTGCATGGTTACTCTAGAAAGATAAAACATCAAACAATGAATGGAATAATATTTTATATATATATTTAATCGAGAGGATCTCATCGGTTTTATAAGCCTCAAGACTAATCTCACTAGGCGCGTCCACCCTTTTACAAACCTTTACGGGCCGCCAACATTAGTATCATTGGAAGGAGTGGGATTCGAGCCAGCGTGAAGCCTTTAAGCATCCTAACGCTAGTCAAATGTATAATCTTTAAACATTCCACCGGATGGAAATCGAATCCGAATGCGCAGCACAAAGCATACAAGACCCAAATTAACTTACCACTAAACCACCACCTTCGGAACTATATTTTATATACTCATCAGTCATTACATAACCACAAAGTTCAGTAATTATAACTTCTTCTTTTTTCTAGTAATTATAACTTATCTAAGCTTCAGGGCCTCAGGCTTAGATACGAGATTGGTCAAACAATTCGATCCAAGAATATTGCACGTCTAAACATTCCCACCAATATCAAAATTGCGGATCAAGTCCAAAATGATTGCACTCTAAAGTTGGCTTTGGTTCCTTTTCTTACATGGATGTGAATTTTGTAGAAAGTAACTCTATTCACAACAGGTTTACTTTGCCATCAACACCATGATTATACCCTCTCTTTTTTTTTGGTAAAATATGATTATACTTTCCGTATATCGACAATTACATACTCCTACAATACTACGTACATAAATGGTTCATTATCAATTCTTCATGTTTATATATATGTCTAACTTGAATTAGTCATCATCATGTATAAAATCTACACTATAAACAAACTCTCCTGTATATGGAATTTTTTTTTTCATAGTAAGAACTTAAGTTTTGCATGGTGAAGCGATTTTCATTGTTGATAAAAAATCAGATGCAGCAACAAATTTAATGCAGTATATATTCTGAAATAAAGAAAGGTAGTGGTTCCCACTTGTGGAGAAGTTGCCATGTTGGTCTAGGACATGGATCGATTCTCCGCAAACGCGGAATTATCTAACCACTCCCATTTGACTAGTCGAAGATAGTACCACTACAAGAAAAAACGTGGATTCCAACAGAGATATTTGTAGGTATTTCGTTGGAAATCACTGGTTCCTACAAATTTCCCACAATTGAAAAATTTGTCGGAATTTGCTCGTTGGAATCGCGACTTTGTTTGTAAATCGTCGGAAACGTTTCCGACAAACTTTATTTATTGGAAAATCGCCGGAACTTACTGTTGTATTATTTGTCAGAATTTTGTTGGTATGTTCTGACAAATTTCCGACAAAAATTTCCGATAAACACATGTCGGAATATAGTTGGTATTTCCAACGAAGTTGTAACAAAAATTTCCGATGAAATATTTGTCGGACCGTCGTCGCTTATTTTTTACAAAATTCTAACAAAATTCTCCAATGAATTACTTGTTGGAATTTTGTTAGAAAATGTCTTCGTAATACGTTGGAATCTGTTTTGATATTTGTTGGTAAATTGTGGAGATTACCCACAAATTTTAGACAAGTTATAAATTAGTTTTTAAAAACATAAATAAAAATAGAAATTATAATTATTAAACATATTTTAAATATCCAAAACATACATAAATAGTCAAATGTTTAAAAACCAAAACATACCTAAACCAAAGATGTTTTCAGCATCGAAGACGACAAAAATACAAAATACTTAATCAAACAAATGTTTTCTTGAAAGCAGAGTAAAAGATTTAACAAAGTTCAGAGTCTTTGGTCTGGGCTGACGGTGTTATCATGATTCATGCTTTTGGTTGCTCTCCTCAAAGGCGGAACTTGATCTGGAAACCTGTTCTGCATCATTGTAGTCCAAAAGTTAACATCCTCGAACTTCAAATCCATCTCCTCAATCCTTTTTCCGCTTTGTTGAGCTTCTCTTGTGTCACCATATACATTTCTTCATAAAATGTAGAAGTCTCAACAGTATTAACATCAACAGCTACAGGAACTGAGCCGTAACCAAACTTCTTGCCTTTCTGAACTTGTACTTCCTGTAAGATGAAATTAAATATATATCATATGCAAGTACAATCCAATATTTTCGTATCTATTGTATACATAGGTGAGAGGACTATATATCACACTACACCAAACTAACATTAAGCAAAATCCAGAAAACTCACATTAAATTAGAAGATAAATATTTAATTAGCAAACCGACTACAAAACGTACCACTACCTTACATTTGACAACAAAATCTAAACTACAACACTTTAATTAATTAGGGATAATCATTTCTGATTTGTTCCTACATGCCGCTCATGTTAAAAGAAGAACATTATATAAGACATTTTACCTCTCGATATATGACATCAATTTCAGCCTGTGTAAGATGGTTAGACTCGAGTGCATCATCATCGTCTTGAGTCTTTTGAGTGAGAATTTGCTGCTCCATAGCTCAACACTTCTTAGCGATGCGCTCGGCTTTTTTGCACACAAACACCCCATCCGACTTTCTCTTATGGGTTTCTTCCATAAAGGTCACCATATCTGGGAGTTCTCCCGTCACATCATCACGCTAACCATTTAAAAAAAGTAAACATATTTTGAAAAATGGAATCTAACTTGAAAGAAATTAGATAAACATATATAAATAAAGATTACCATCTCTTCTCTCCTTCGGACATACGACTTTGAACCACATGTGTGCTTAGCCATCCCTAATCCTTTACGGTCGCTTTTTCTATTTGTAGAGTTTGTTATGCCCCGGTTGGCATTTTTTTCAACTTTCCAATAAGCAATAAGTCCAAGCCAAACAGAGTGTCGCATCCATTTTTCGGGCTTCTCATTATTTTCCTTCCACAACTTCTTCCATTCATAGGCTTGTCCCCGCAAACTACTTTCACACACAGCCTCGAACTCCTCACGAACTCGTGTAGTTTGCTCATGCCGCCAATTATACTTTTGCTATGGGATCACATAAAAGACACAAGAGTTAGTTAAAAGTAAAATCACTTATAAATGTCATAGTCTCATTTATAATGCATTCAGAATGTTTACCAAATAAATAATGAATTAAAAAACTTACCGCAAAAGCTTTGAACCATCTTAATTTGGAATCACTTGAGAGGGTTGACATATTTAGAGCCGGTTCTTGGAAATCGCTCTCAATTATGGTTTTCACGGTCTTTGTAATCCCTTTTGTGTATTTATACCTTTTACATTAATCTACAATACTAGTTATATACAAAAAAAACTCATAAAGCTCCAATAGAAAGCCAAAAAAAGAAAGACATAATATGATACAAAATTACCAGCCAGCACCGTTCAGCCCTTTGGGATCAAGCATCTTTAGGTTCGCACGACCTGGACTACGAAGCAATAGGTCTAGTGTCATTAAATCCACTTGATCCGTTGAATTTTGCACATTTGGAAGGTTCTCCGGCATTTGAGATGGTACTTCCACATTTGGAAGGGTCTCGGGTACTTGAGACAGCGGTTCAGAACACGATCCCAAAAGGTTTTGATCTATCATTCGTTAGTAAGCTATATAACCATCCCATGTGGGCGTATGTGCCATATCTGCACAAGTTCACAAAACGATACATAAATCCGAACCATTCAAAAACAAAACATAAATCGAAAAAAAAAACAAAACATAAATCGATACCATTCAAAACGCCATGCAAAACCAATAAACTTGAAAGTCATATAATATTCTATCCAATTTTTTAATCCAGATATCATAAAGCACAACCCAAAATTAACCCAGTTTTTTTAATCCATTAATCGTACAGCACAATACACCTTACACCCAATTTTTTAATCGAAAATTTTGTAAACCCATAAATCCAGCTATTGAAAACACAAAAGACCGACATAAGTTTTAAGTCAACAATTCGTAAGTAGATACACAATATATATATATACAGATTAATATACTGAATTGCAGAAGAAAGGGACTAAAATTACTTGCACAGTGAAATAGTTGAGAGGAGAAGAGGAAAGGTTATATTGAAGTGGTGATCGGCTAAATAGGAATAAAATTAGGGTAAAACAGTTTGAGTTTATTCGTCGGATCCGGGTAACAAGCGGAAATTTAATAATTTGGTCTAACTAATGGCGCGTCTTATGAGTTCATTGATTTCGACGAAACCCTTACAAATTTTAACTCTCGTGGGAAATTGTTGGTCGCATCTGGTCACAATAAGAAATTAAACACATCTGGTCACGATAAGAAATTAAACCTCTTATTGAAACTAAAACAAACTAAACGATTGAGAATTTTATTCAGAATCTGATGAGGAGTCGTTTGACAAACTAGAATCATCGTAGTCGGAAAATTCCCCTTCATTGGCATCACCTTCCACGTCTACCTCATCAAGTAATAGATTTTCAACATCCACCAATATTGTTTCTTCAAGAGAATGTTCAACCACACCAATGACGCCTATAGAATTTTGTTGCATTGGATTTTGGTCCTTCACTCCATCTGATTAATTTGGGCAGTTGTGATCCATGGATTGTTGATGTTCTTAACTCTAGGATATGGAAGATAGCACACTTGGTCGGCTTGGGATGCAAGGATAAACAGATGATACCTATTTAGTTTGCAACTGGAGTTAATCTCTGTAACGCCTAATTTGGTAAGCCTAACCCCACGTCCATATGTAGGATCATACCCCTCGCACTTGAAAAGTACACATTTCATGTTGATGAATCCATGATATTCAACCTCCAAAATGTTTTATATCACACCAAAAATAGTCCGTATCCGTCGTATGCACAACAACCCCATAGTTTGCAGTCTGCCTATTGTTTGAAGCGGTTTTTTTCTTAAATACATATCCACGAGTGCAATATATTGGCGACGAAATTATTTCCGAAAGTGGTCCTCCAACTAACTCTTCAAGCCAAGTTGGAATTACTTCACCCCTTGTAGATGATGACTGAACCTGAAAATAATAATTAGCAATTTAACGACTTTGCACCTTGTACTTCACCTCTTGTAGATGATGCAACCCAATAACTAATGGATTTTAAAAAAAAAATTAACTCACGTAGTATTTTAGCCACTTTGTAAAATCTTCCTGTTTCATGATTTCAATTTCTGAATCACTTTTTCGTGGGTGTGCTTTCTTGACTTGTTCAACAAATATACTGATACATTACCCAAATAAGTTATAGCAACTAGGACACAAACATTGAACAAAAATTCTCGTTAATTGAAATGTAGTAATATAAAGATTGATAATACCTCTCGTACGGTAATAGTTCTTCGCAGTTACAAAGTATATAGGTATGTATATGGTTGTACTCTTCGTCTGTCAACCAAACTGATTTACGTTTTCCACTAAGCCGGCCAACTTGTGCAAAAATATCGGGTACATGGGTGTGGTATAAAGGCTTCTCCCCACCATCATCATAATGGCTTGGTTTTCTAGCTTTTGTTTGAACTTTCGGTGCGAAATAGTACGAAGAGAAATATGATGTCTCTTCGTTTATGCTTTGTGCCACAATAGAACCTTCAACCTTGCTCAGATTTTTCACCTATTTTTTTAAGTGGAACATGAATCTTTCAAACGGATACATCCACCTATACTGAACAGGTCCACCATGTGCTGCTTCCCAAGGAAGATGAATTGGAAGATGCTCCATCACATCGAAAAATGACGGTGGAAATATTTTTTCTAAATTGCATAAAAGCAAAGGAATGTTCTCCTCCAAGAGACCTATATCGTTGGATGTGAGGGATCTTGAGCAAATGTCTCTAAAAAAAGCACATATCCCTGTATTAATTTTTGGATTTTACCATTAGTCACTATTTACATATGTTTTCGTCAATAGTGAAAGAATAAATAATTTGTATATACCTGCTACTGCTTGATGAACATTTTTCGGTAACAGTTCTGTAAGTGAAAAAGGAAGCAAGCGCTGCATAAAAACATGGCGATCATGACTCTTCATTCCAGATAACCTGCTGGAATTGTTGTCTACACAGCGTGAGAGATTAGATGCATAGCCGTCAGGAAACTTAACATTGTGAATTATCCATAGGAAAAACGCCTCCTTTGCATTTGCATCTAATCTAAATATCGGAATAGGGCCTTTCCCATTGTTCATCACATGTAGCTCAGAACGCTTGTAGATATCAGGGAGGTCCAGTCTGGATTTCAAATTGTTCTTTGTCTTTTCCTGTACATTCAGTATTGTATTCATGATATTCTCAAAAAAGTTCTTCTCAATATGCATGACATCTAGATTATGCTTAAGCAGCTGATCCTTCCAATATGGTAACTCCCAAACAATGCTCTTTTTGTGCCAATTATGGTTAACACCATACCCATAAATAGGAACATGTCCATTACCGCCTACTTCAACTGTTTTATCTGCACCAAAATCTCTCAACTGCGTAAGTATAGTTACTCCAGATATCTCCGGAGGAGGTCCCTCACGTACTACTTTGTTGCTTCTAAACAATGTTTGTTTCGCCGATATGGATGATTCCTCGGTAAGAACGGTCGGTGACAATCAAACCAACATGATTTCCTTCCATGTTTAAGCTGAAATGCATCAGTATTATCTTGACAATTCGGACATGAAAGCCGTCCATGCGTAGTCCACCCGGATAACATTCCATAAGCTGGAAAATCACTAATCGTCCACATCAAAACAGCATGCATTACGAAATTATTTTTTAGAGATACATCATACACATCTACAACCTGGTGCCACAAAGCTTGTAACTCATGAATCAACGGTTATAAGAATACATCAAGTGATCGCTTAGGGTGGTCTGGTCCAGGAACAAGAATGGTTAGGAATAAAAACTCTCGTTTCATGCATAGAGCTGGGGGAAAATTGTAGGGAGTGACGATTACTGGCCATAAGGAGTATTTGCGTCCAGACTTGCCAAATGGATTGAATCCATCAGTACATAATCCCAAGTATACATTCCTATGCTCACTTGCAAATATAGGATATGTCGATCTAAAATGTCTCTATGCCTCAGCATCAAAAGGATGCAAAATATCCCCCTCGAATGAATGCTCTGCATGACATCTCATAGGCCATGCCGTGCGCTCAGACTAGTATAACCTCTTTAGCCTATCTGTTATTGGCAAATACCACATACGTTTGTACGGTACTCGAGTTCTCCCACTTGTAACCTGAAATCGTGGCTTTTGACAAAATTTACAGATATCTAGATTTGAATCTTCTCTCCAAAATATCATGCAGTTATCAATACAAACATCAATCATTTGGATTGGTAACCCAAGTGCTGATACCAATTTTTGTATTTCATAGTAAGAACCAGGTGACATATTTGGTTGTGGCAAATACTCCTTCACGAAATCAGCTATTGCGTCAACACAATCTTCAGACAAGTTGTATTATGTTTTTATGTTCATCATCCTTGTTGCAGCTGATAAACGTGAATGACCCTCTCCACAACCATCATAAATCGGATTCTTCGCTGTATCTAACATATCAAAAAAAATTCTCGCTTCTAAGTTTGGTTCCTCAACAACGTTT
Organism: Eutrema japonicum; assembly: GCA_030161315.1. Classification (NCBI taxonomy): domain Eukaryota; kingdom Viridiplantae; phylum Streptophyta; class Magnoliopsida; order Brassicales; family Brassicaceae; genus Eutrema; species Eutrema japonicum. The sequence continues at coordinate 35,436,368 of BSQW01000010.1, forward strand.
CCAGTTTCCATTGTTTCACGAAAAGCATCTGTGACCATTTGTACAACACCAGTTGGATCCCTACGCATATTCTCCTGCTCTTCATTCCTATCAAAGCTTTGATGATTCAATCCATCATCACCATTGTGATTTGCTAGAGTTTCAAAATCTTCTCCATGGGAAAACCATATATAATATCCAGGCGTAAATCCCCGCATATACAAATGCTTCCAAATAGTATCCACCAAGATAAATTTTTCATTACCACATAAAGAGCATGGACAATACATCTTACCCCACTCCAACGAAATCTCTTGATTTTTAGCAAAACGCATAAATTCAGCAAGCCCTTGTTTATATTCCTTCGTTTACTTTCATGTAGCTTCGTTTATATGGTTGTACATCCACTCACGACTCTGATGTTTATTAGTCGCCATAGCAAACAATTTTTTGAACTTTTTCGTTTTAGGGATAGGAGTATTGAACTAAAAGCTACGTTGCACGGAAGCACCGGTGAAGCTCCGATTCCCACACCGGTTGCACGGAAGCGCCGGTGAACCAAGTCCACACAATCGGAATTAGCAACGGAATCGTTCGGAATCGCAAGAGAATCGCGATTCTGAAAAACTGGTGTTTGTAAACGCTGGGAAACGCACGATTCGTAGTTGGAAGCGCGTGGTTGCTAGATTGGAAGCGTCGTCGGTGATAAAACCAGTTCGAAGAATTGAAGAAGATGAAAACGAGGGCATGTGGTCAATTAGTATGGGCTTTTGATTTTTCAGGCCCAATTATATTAGACGACTTAGTTGAGTTTATTTTATAAAAAAATTATCTAATTTTTTTTGTAACATAATATCATAAACCTATATATTACCTATTGAATATTAAGAGAGAAAAAAGGAGATGAAGCGTTTTTCTTTTTCCTTTGTAAACTTCTGATATTTTTTGCAAATTGAACTAGAAAAATCATATGTACAAAATTGTATTGCAAACAAAGGAAAAGTCCCAAGAACAAAACAGATATGTTTCTTTAAAGAGAAAACCATTTTGGGCCAATATTGAGAAGCCCAAAACAAATCAAATCAGAAATCGAACCAACACATTATGAGTACTCAAGCATCTTCATCAACAACTCTCTGCGACAAAAGCAGAGTATCATCAAGTCACAATGACGGTGTGACGTCGAAGACCAGTACGCAGCAAAGAGATAAGATCGAGTTGACAAACCGATTCTCAGCACTTGATGGTTTAAACTCTGTTTTCTCGGTTTCTCTTAGATCGGAAAAGAAGATAAAAAGATACAGAAAAGTTCCCACAAAAATTTCGTAAGTAATTTGTTGGAACCAAATCCACCGACAAAGTTCCGACGAAGATTTAGTCAGTAATTTCCTACAACTTACATATTGTCGGCAATTGTCGGTAATTTCTGACGGGTCTTATGTTGTGGGAAACTTCCGACAATTTACATACAAACTATGCAACGAAATTCCGATAACCTATATTTGTCGGAAAATTGTGACGAGTTTTCAACGAACGTAAATTTCGTTGGAAGTTTGTGAGATCTTTGTTGGAAATTTCCAACGAATATCATTGTTGAAAATATTTGTCGGAATTTTTGATATTTTCTTATAGTGTATCATATTTTAGATCCATGTGAAAACCTGATCAGTGGACTAATCAACGGTATCATTCATCCAAAAAATTACTCGGATGGTAAAAAATCCGAATTATCTATTGTTATGAAAAAAAAAGTAGCTACTCTTTGTTCCTTTACTTTGGGGGTTATAGCAAATTGATTGATTTGACTTTATCTTGAAGTAGGACCCAAATATGTTACAAACTTATAAGACTAATTACTTTTGACTTATCTCACGCCAACTTTGTGTATTTAGTATTCATATTTTTGTTTTCACTGTACATTATTCAGTCAGATCCACATTTCTCTCATTGTAGCCTGTAGGTAAATTATAGCTTATATTTTTAAAATGTTTAGACCCTTATTATTAAAGTTTGTGTCTTTAATTGCGATCCGGTACTTTGTTCAAAAGTTGTGGTAATCTTTTGCATTATCCACTAATCCACACAAAACAAAAATCGGAATGTAAATTGTTTCATTTAGAAGAATAACAAAAAAGTAATATATAAAAACCTTAATTACATGAGTTTAACTATTGACCTTCTTTAACCATATAAATAAATCCATGTTTCAATCTCGTTATTGCGCGGTGGAATTTTAGTGGAGAAAGCAACCAAAGTCCAAAGATACAAGTGTTAAAAAAAGTAATGATAAGAAAATAAGAACACATAAAATAATGAACTGTCTCTTAATTCGATCGAATAAATAACAAATGAATAGAAAAGCAAGTGGGGCACAAATTGGTTAGCAACAACATAACAAATGATGAAAATAGATTATTTTGGGCCGACTCTATCCAAAATTTCGATTCGACTAATCTTATGGTTATAAGAAAATTAAAGAAGGTTGAATCTAATATTTAGAAAGATTTTTAAAAATTTGAGTTTTAGTGAGTTTTAAAATGATTTGAGTGAATTAGGTTAGTTGTAATGATTTGTTTTAAAAATTCTATGAAATCTCACATGAAACCAAACCATGAGATCTGAATTTTTATTTTTATTTTACTAAAAAATTCCACCAAAACATCTTCAAATCACTAAAAGTTCCATAAAATCCACTACAATCTTATTGTGGATTTGAATGTTCATTTACAAATAATTAGTTCAATAACATATGATTTTAATATATTTTTTAAGTTTTATTTTTAAATAACATATGATTTGTGATTTTAATACAAATCACTCTAAATGATTTGTGATTTTAATAAAAAAATCGACATATAGTGCTATTTATCCAGTTTTTGTTGCATTTTCTTTTCCAAGAATTCGTAATAATTTCACGCTAAATTATATGTTTTCTGTTCAATAGAAAATCGGTTCTATTAGAGTTATTGCGAGTCACGTTAATTATCCAACTGAATAAGATATTAACCCCTAAAAAATCTATAATATTTGTTATAGACACAGTCAAACATTTGCACCAAAACAAAAATAAAAATACATGCACAGTCAAACAAAGTTCTAACCTCTTCTGCTACATTTTTGGATACTTTCTTGCACTCTTTTAAAAACGCATTTCAAATTCGAAAAAAAAACAAAAAATACTCAAATACTCAAACGAGAATGCAGAAGAATTTGCTCGAGATCTTATTGTTTCACACTCTCACTGATTCATCATTTTTGCCACCACAAAGACTCAGAGTGATGAACAGAATCATATCCTCACAAGGATCATACTTGATCGAACACAAACTCTCTCAACACACTTCATTCTTCGGCATCAAGCTCTGGATCCTCATCACAGCTTCCGCCTCCATAGCTTTCCTCCTCGCTCTGATCGTTTTTGTCTTCCTCTGTTTCATCCTTCACAGGAGAAGATGTAGACAAGAGCCATTCAGACTAAGATCAAAGCTTTGTCTGCCTTTGTCACACATTCCCTTGAATGACAGAAGACAGAACCCGTACAACCGTTGCGTCGAGGAAGGAGATAGCCAGAGAATCTCTCAGGTTGGTTGGTTCTCTACTAATCTTCCCTACTACACCAGAAGCTTCTCCTCTACCGGCGGATTTGGAAGCTTCACCGTGTTTACTTTCATGGAGATCCAGAGAGTGACAGAAAATTTTGCAGATGAGAATCTCATTGCTAAAGGAGATTCTTCAATGGTGTATCGCGGAATCTTGATGGGTACAGTTGCTGTTTCTGTCAAACGGTTCTTCCCAATCTATCAAAGGTTTTTTTACTCTTTTTGCTTGATCTCCTCATAAATCTTACGATCTGAATATTTTGATCTGAGACAAGAGTTAAATCAGGTATGAAGATCAAGATTTCATAACAAGATCTGAGATGGTTGCAAACGTTAGACACAAGAATGTGGTGAGACTCCTCGGATACTGCATTCATGGAGACGAGAGGTGTAAATATATATATATATATATATATATATTACCTCTGCTGTGTGACTTGCGTTGGAATGTATACTCATAACTCTGAATGAATATTTAGGGTTCTTGTGTACGAATACGCTGAGAAAGGCGATTTGCACGAATGGCTTCATGGATCTGCAGGGAGAAATCGGCCTCTAGCCTGGAGAAAGAGGATGAAGATCATTCAAGGAGTAGCAAAAGGGTTTGATGATCTCTCTATGCTATTCTCTTTTTTGTTTTTTGTTTATTGATTTCTATATCATGCATGAATGATTGGGAAAGAACATTGTGGTTTCATTATGTTTTGTGTTTCCAGACTCGCGTATTTTCACGAAGACATTGAACCAAGGATTACTCATCAATACATAAGACCGAGAAAGATTCTTCTTGATTATCAATGGAACCCTAAGATAATACTATCTATCCCAAGTCACAGTGATACTCCAATGAACTCAGCTTTTATCCCATCATCACCTGGTAATCTTGATGAGAAAATCGACGTTCATTGCTTCGGGACTCTGATAATGGAGCTTGTCTCCGGGAGAGTCTCTGTACACCAAAGTTCACCACATGTGAGACATATTTTAGCACAAACCGAATGTTATTTATTGTACCTTACCTTTACGAGGAAGGAACAATGTTGTTCTTTTGCAGGTTTATCTGGTGGATTGGATCAAAGGGATGGTGGCTAATCATATGATCGTAGATGTTCTTGATCCTAGCATGCCCGAAGTTCCTACAGTGAAGGAACTCAAACGGATTGTGTTGATTGCCTTGCGCTGTGTGGATCCCGAGGTAGAACAGAGACCTAAAATGGGAGATGTGATTCACATGCTCCAGCCACATGACTTGCTACTGAGTAGTAGTGATAATGTAATTGAAACTTTTTAACATTTTTGTTTTGCTTGTTCCCTTAGCCAAGGTCCATCTCTTAATCCTTACTTTGTGATCTTGTCTCTGGTGCAGGCAATACAGAAGATACACGAGGTTTCTGCAATCAGTATCAGAACATGAAATCCCAAACAAAACAACAAATAATTGCTACTTTAGGATCTTCTGCTATTTTCTACTTTTAGGCGTTTCCTTTCTTTTTTATTGGTTACAGAAGTCTCATCTGTATTGATTTTTCGTTTGCATCCATTTGTGAATGTAAGTTCCAAATGCATTTTCACTAAATAAAATAAAAAAATGAAGCTTTGCGCAGGTCAAAGTAAGTCATCAGAAACTACTTAAAATCTCGTTTTCCCGCCAAAAGTTAAAATTATGTTTTTCCGTCAAAAAATATAAAATCCCGTCAAAAATGAAAATTTTGTTTCCGGACAAAAAAAGTAAAATTCATTTTCCCATCAAAAATTTTATTTCTTGTTTTCATTGGTGAAAAATTAAATTATTTTTTATTTGTTATGAATTAATTATATGGATACCCATTATAAGACCTATATTATAGGAGGTTTAGAATATTCTCTGCTTTCCTTTTTCTCATAATTCAGCTTGTTCTCCAAATCTATGTAAACTTGTATATACTCCTCATTATTCATGGAATAAGACAATAACAATTTTCTCTCTCTCTTTTATTCACAACACGTTATCAGCACGAAACTCTAGCCGTTTGAGTAATTAACCCTAGAATTCGAGCCGTCTCCTTGCACTGTAATTTTTTGGCGAACCACCCGGATACTCATGGCGATTCAACCACCCACTGATAGATCTTTGAATCAGCTTTTCATAAACGCCGGTAGCGCCTCAATTGAGTCCACCGTTCTGGAGTTATGACCGAAACCGTGAAACCGCTGCAGTCTGGCCGAGCTCTCCGCCGGCGATTCCGATCAGACACCTTCAACGACGTGTTACCGGCGACTCCGGAAGAACCAGGCGAAGATCCGACTATCCACAGAAAGCCTCGGACGTCATCTTTCTAGTAAGCCCAGAATCGCCCTAAAAGAAGTTGTACAACGAGAGATATGACCAGTTATCCACAACAAGTGCAATATGCCAAACCCTAAGTCTCAAATCCGTTATGCCAAGTTATCGCCTAGCCGTTATCGAAATAAGTACAACTTACTCTCTATATTAATTATATCTAATTGGTTCATATATCCATGACATAATTACAATATTATTATCATGCTTTATTGCTTGGTTTGGTCAAACATGCACATACATAATTTAAATCCGGATTTGCACATAACAATTGCATCATGTTTATTTGTTCTCATAATCATGAAATTTGCATATCCGTCATTTGATATTGTATGTTGATTAAATTGATGATTGAGAACATAGTTAAATGGAATGATAGTAAAAAAAAAAAAACTAGTGAACGGTAATGATTGATTGAATATGTGATTATTATCTTTATTTATTGAATATGCAATTTGTTCATACCTTTATTATAATTATATTTCATTGTCATCACCTCCATAGAGGGTTTTAAGATCGAACATTTGACCATAAGAGATCCATAAGTTCTTTAGAACAATTTGATGTTACTTAACGCTCATTATGACCACTAGAATGTGATATTACTTAACGCTCATTATGATTGGTTAAATTTAATATTACATGACTTGAAGTATGTAAGCTGACATTACTCAGATATGTTCAGAATTACTTGCAAATTGATATTATGCGGAGATAATATCACTGATGCACGGATGCTAAAAGACACTCTACCATTTAGACAAGTAATGTTGTCATGAAGACACAATACTATGAAAAGAGGATTTGAGAAGTATTCTGAACTTATATATTGTCTAATTGAGACTAGGCAAAATAATGAGTTACAGATGAAAAATCATGATACACTTCTAATTGGTTATGCTACATTCCCTGATGCGAATGTGACAGTAATAACATTGGCCAAGGAAGTGGCTATAGAAGTGATCGTAGATATGAACGTGGATATGTATATTGATATGGTCAATGTCAATGTCGATGTAAATAGTCTCTTTCAAGAACTCAGCTCACCAGAAGTGAGAAAATAAAGATGGTAACATACAAGAGATATATAATTCTCTTATGTGACGATGAAATAAGCTAGTATACAATATGAGGTAGTACAAAGAATGTTAAAGGCTCTGGAAGAGCATATATATTTGCATATGAGAATGCAATTTGAAATCGTTGATGTGTTATACTTTTCCAAGTCTCAAAAGTTAAAAGAATCTAAGATAATATACATGGCCCAAGTTGAGTATGTTGTTGATTCTAGAATGTGATTCAATTCGAGATGGATGGACCTGAAGTGTCATCATCTAGAGAGGGAGAATTAAAGATCTCATATCCATAGTAAGTGGAACATCTAGAAGATTATGTTTACATTCACAATAGACTTGATGAATCTTTTGTAAAGAAAATCCAAAAGATTTCAAGATTAATCATGTTGAGACAATGAGTGAAGGAAATGTTGAATATCTTCACATCAAGAGTATTACCCAATGCAGTAAAAATATTTGGAGAAACTACCTGCATTCTCTATAAATTGTACTCAACGAAATAATATAATGGAGATAGTAAACAAAAAGTTTACTAAAAATCTCACTGTTTTGGCATGACCGGTTAGGCCATTCCGGTTCAATAGTAATGCGAAAAGAATAAAAAAAAATCATATGGACATTCATTAAAGAACCAGAAGATTCTTATATGTTGTCCATAAAGCAAGTTGATAATATGGCTTTCACTATCCAATGAATTTGGAATTTATTAATTTTCTGGTACGTATACAAGGAGATATTTTGGACTGATCACCCATTATGTTTCGTTGCGAAAGTGTTGGTTAATTGATTAGAGTGAAACCGCATTGATTCGCATTATGCCAACGAATAATTTTGAGTTCTCCCCACGATTGGTTTTTGGTCAGGAACCAGATATTTCCCAACTAAAAGTTTTTGGATGTAATGTTGCTCCACCACATTGATCTAAGTTGGGGCCTCAAAGGGGGTTAAGAATTGTTGGATATGAATCTCCCTTGATGAGTAAATGTATTGAGCCATCAATAAGGGATAAGGTTTGATTTACAGACTGTAATTTTAGTGAGTCAGTCTTTCCAACAATTAAGGGGGGAGAAGAAAATAAACAGCTGGAAAAGAAAATCAGTGAAAGAAATTATCTTGATCCTCATAAATAATGTGCACTAGAAGTTCAAAAGATAATTTATTTGCAGAGTTAGCAAATTTGATGCCCGAAGCATTTCCTGACCCTGATTGAGTGACGAAGTCACATATAGCAGCTGCGCTCCAATTAATATTGATGTCCTAGGGGGACAATATCAACTGCTATTGAGTCTAGAGATCGCATGAAGCGTGATAGACCTATTGGTTCCCAAGATTAGAATCCTCGAAAAGAAATGGAGCATGTTATGAAATGGCAAGATCGAGGAATCAAATAATTATGGAGGATCTCCATAAGAGACATTAGACATGACTAAGAAGGAAATCCATGTACCTGGTAATGATAAGAGATTTCAACTAGTTGTGTCATGTCTGGAATAAAATAGAACCAAGAGCAAATCGACGTCGATAATATTTTTACATGCAGTGAAGCAGTTGATGAGAATTGAGGATCATAAACCGCGGTAGAAGAAGATGTGTTGAAAAAATGTACATAAAGTGATGATTGACCAATCATGAAAAAGGCCGTAGATGCATAATTAAAATCTCTTGCAGAGAAGTATTTGGACCAGTAGTCTGTACATTTGAAAGTGTACAACTAGTAAGACATAAGTGGATCTTTATGCGAAAGATGAATGAAAATCTATGAAGAGATATACTCTCTTGTGGTGGATGCAACTATTTTCAGATCCCTTATGAGTCTTATAATGAGAGAAAGACTTGATTAGTCTCAAAGAATTTAAACAGTTAGAAGCAGCAAATTCTAGTGAATATTTTTCATGGGGTATACTCTTAAAGCTGATATTATAAGATAACCGATATACCCATGTGTATTATCAAAAGATTATGGATCAATGTGAACATTGATTTGAACATAATCGAAACTCTTGAGGAGTTATCGGAAGTCAAAATTTGGAAGAAACGACTTTGGAAAGACAACATTGTCTTCAAGCTCTCCAAATTGTAAATCTAATTAAAGATATGTTTTATCAAAGATCCTTGCAGGATTTAACAATGCTTACATTTAGTTGGTCCTGAAGTACCACATTTAAAGATTATTTGAGTAGTTTACTGATATCTCTTTCATGATTGAAAGATGTACTTTCATATAACAAGAAGCATGAATAGCTCGTATGTACAATATGAACATCTAGAAGACTGTAAGTACAAGGAAATTTGGCATGAAGTCCAAATGGACGAAGAAAATATTTTCTATGTGAAAAGGATGTTATGGATCAGAAATCCAATAACCTGAGAAATTATGATAATCATACGAGTGTATTAACTAAAGTTATGCCTATATCAATTCCCTAAAGATGATATATATGATTGGAATGCACCTCTTGAAGAAGATGCTTTTAGGGGAGAAATATGATGATGTGCGTGGTTGTACTCTTTTTCCTTATCATGGTTTTTATCCCACTGGATTTTTCTATGACAAGGTTTTAACGAGGTAGCAAAGAACACGCAAATGATAGACACCTAAGGGGAATATAAATATGAAGGTCTATCACATTCCAAAGATTATTGAGATCATCAAAAGCCAAGAGAATGATCAAGATGGATCATCTGCGACACCCATTAATTGCAGAAGAATTGCGATGTACATCTACTACAAATTCGTTCAAGTGAAGATTTGACGGACTAATTTACCAAGACGTCTCCAACTACTACTTTCAAGAAGCTAGTTCATCATACTGGATCGCGTCATCTCAAATATTTCAAGTGATGTACTCATGAGGGGGAATAATAGCGCGCTGCACTCTTTTTCCCTTAACTGTGGTTTTTCCCATTGGGTTTTCCTAGTAAGGTTTTTAATGAGGCAGTATCTTATGCGCATTAGGATCATTTTTGTATAATAGTCATCCAAGGGGGAGTGTTATGAATTAATTATATGGATGTCCATTATAAGGCCCATATTATAGGAGGTTTAGAATATTCTCTGCTTTCCTTTTTCTCTTAATTCTGCTTGTTCTCCAAATCTACGTAAACTTATATATACTCCTCATTATTCATGAAATAAGACAATAACAATTTTCTCTCTCTTTTTTATTCATAACATTATTAATGTATTTTTAAATTTTATAGAATCTTTTTACAAGGCTAGTGAAAGATTGATGACTTATTTTTTTTGTCAATAGTTTACAAAATTAACGTAGAACCGGGTTTGCGAAGGGCCAGGCTAACGTTGGACCAGGTTAACGAAGGGCTCAAACCCTGTTGACAACATCTCTAAGATTGGCTAAAGATTTCAAAAACTTGATTTGCCTGAGAATCCAAAGTGAATTCAGAGTGAAAATTACATCGAACGGTTTTGAGTCAAACCAAACGGTTATTGGAAATAGCCGGTTTTATATAAGCCATACCACTTAACCGGTAACATATAATTCGCCTAATTGGTCCTACGCTTCACCATCACACACAGCTTCAGCGTTGAAGGTATTGGTATTAGTCCGTATCCAGAGACTTGTCCAGTTTAAAATTCGCGGTTTTAATTTTTGATTTCTCTCATCGACGCTTCAAATCGAAAGTCATACATCACAGATCGGAGATTTTCGAGGGCTTTTTGAATCATTGAATCTCTTTATCGTTCACGTTCTCTCTGTCTGATTCTTACTGGGTAAATTTTGAAAACTTGAAAAAAGGGTTTTTTTTTCCGACCGTCGAATCAAGGTTTGTAACGTTTTACTTCCGTCTACTTCATTGCAGGATTCGATTAGATATGAATTGGGTTCAACGAAAAATCTACCTTTACAACGTCACCTTGGGGCTTTACATGCTTGATTGGTGGGAACGATACCTTTTCAGTATCCTTTCTCTGGGATCGATCTGATATTTTTGAATTTTGTTGGTTTTATTGCTAATCATATCTTATTCGCTTCAAAGATTGGATTTTTGTTTCTTCACCTTTTCTAGTTGCTATCTCTTGTTGTATGAGTTCAATTGAGATAGAATTGAGCTATTTTGGATTTCAAAATGCATCAGATTTCGTATTTGGAAATCTTTGTCAAGCAAAACAAAAAGAGCTCCTGCCTTTTCCTCAACTCTTTTTTTCAGATTCTTTGGTGATAATCTTGATGTGGTTTATTCTATACAACGGATCTCGCTACTTTTCAGAGCTTTGCAAGAGGTAACTTTCTTGATGTTATGTGTAGCTTTAGTTCGATTTATGTCATACATCTCGAATCATAGTTATGTTTATGTCATACTAGTTTCTGTTTCTAGTTAGGTGTATTATTATCTATGTTCTATTGATTCAAATACCATGAGGACTCATTTGTTTTTGGATTTACATCACAATTTTTGGTTGACAATTTATATCATCCGGTTGCCAGAAACTGCATTGACTGCTTATATGTGATGCACATTCTCTATGCTGTCTCCTTGCAAAGCTTATTTACAGTTTAACAAAACTTCCTTTTATCTTTCTGCTTAGAATGGAGTTTAAAGGGTTGCGAGAGTTTGATCTTATCTTCAAACCTAAAGCAGAGAGCGACGTCAATCCATCTGCTTAATATAAACCTATATGGTTAGTGTATTTGGAGATCATTTTAGTTTGCTAGTTAGTTAACTGTGTGTCCATGACCGAGCAGCTGATTTGTTTGGGATTTTGATCTTAGGTTGGTGTTGAGTATGCTAATAAGAAGAAGCATCTGAAATCGCTTTCTTGATAATGCTCATGCGTCTGCTTAATTATGTTTATTCATTCCATTCCACAGGTCATAGTTATCATGCCATGGAAGCATGAAACCGACATGGTCGTCTGAGACGTGTGCCAACAAAGTCCTTGGTCTGCTTTCAACCTCTCTTTTTGGCATCATTTCTGAATATGTAACTGTGTATTTTTGATCATTTATTTCCATGGTTTTGGAATGAACTTCCTTGGTTCTTTTCCACGACAGGACCAAATCATTTTACTTGCATCTTTTGATGCTTACATTCGATGACCTCAAGTTTTCAGGTGTTTTCTTGCTAATGTTTCAGTAGTACTAGAGAAAGCTTAACGAAGCTGATATCATCTCCATTTTAGTTTCATATGGGCGAGGAAAAAATCGAAATGTAAATGATTGAGCTGAAAATCGGAGATGAGAGAAGACGAAGATGAACAAATTGGGAAGAGATTCTCTGATTTCTTATTCTATTCAAACACTTGAAAACTCAACCGGGTCTAGGCATTATGTTAAACCAAGCTAAACCATATATTATACCGATTTCCTAATCTGTTAAGACCTAATTAAATTTGAGTTTGGATAATCCAATTCAGTATTGGTTAGATTCGGTTAATTTAATTGACCACTAAAAGAAGGACACGTAAGCTCTTCACGAACCACATCTGTTCCCTTCACTCTCCTCCTTCCAAATTTGCACAGCGTCCTTGTTCACTCTCATCTGCAATCGATACAGGTTCTTCTTCTTCTTCTTCTTCCTCTTTCTTTGGTGCATGAACATGACTGGGTTTTGTTCGGCAAACTCTGATTTCTTCGCTTCGTTTTAGTTTTAGCTCCTTGGTTCCAATTCGGAAATCGTCGGTGACATTTCTGGGTTTAAGATGGACATATCAGTTCTGTGCCTTTTCCTTCATTCTGAGGATTATGTTCTTGTAGTTCTAAGACCTCTTTGATTCCACTGTTACCAGAAACTTGCATATGCGATTCCTCGTTTTGTTTGAGGATGTTAAGTTTTGTTCCTCGTTTGCTATCATCTAATTACTTTTTTTTTTGGTTCCTGATTGATTTCATTGAATATCATCAGATGGCAGCTTCATCTGCTTGTCTTGTGGGAAATGGATTGTCAGTCTACACAACCAAACAGAGGTTAAGCAAGAATTTTTCCCGCAGACAGATTGTCATTTCCTCAACTTTTTCTGCAGTTAGTAGAACGTACAAGGTTAATGTCGTCAAGGCTTCTTTGGATGTGAAGAAACATGATGGAAGAAGAGATTTTCTCAAAATCTTGTTAGGAAACGCCGGAATCGGTTTGCTTGGAAGCGGGAAAGCAAATGCAGATGAACAAGGGGTTTCTTCGTCTAGGATGTCATATTCTAGGTTTCTAGAGTATCTGGATAAGGATAGGGTGAATAAAGTGGATTTGTATGAGAATGGGACAATAGCTATTGTGGAAGCTGTTTCTCCCGAGTTGGGTAACCGTGTTCAGCGTGTACGTGTTCAGCTACCGGGACTAAGCCAAGAGCTTCTCCAAAAGCTGAGGGCCAAGAATATTGATTTTGCGGCACATAATGCTCAGGAAGACCAAGGTTCTGTGTTATTCAACTTGATTGGTAACCTCGCTTTCCCTTTGCTTTTGATTGGTGGTTTGTTCCTTCTCTCGAGACGGTCCTCTGGAGGAATGGGTGGACCTGGTGGTCCTGGTTTCCCACTTCAGTTTGGTCAGTCCAAGGCAAAGTTCCAAATGGAACCAAACACTGGTGTAACATTTGATGACGTTGCTGGAGTTGATGAAGCAAAGCAAGATTTCATGGAAGTTGTGGAGTTTCTCAAGAATCCCGAGAGATTCACTGCGGTTGGTGCCCGGATCCCGAAAGGTGTTCTCCTTATTGGTCCTCCTGGTACCGGGAAAACCCTTTTGGCTAAAGCCATTGCTGGTGAAGCTGGTGTGCCTTTCTTCTCCATCTCTGGTTCTGAGTTTGTTGAGATGTTTGTCGGTGTTGGTGCCTCTAGAGTCCGCGATCTTTTCAAGAAAGCCAAGGAAAACGCTCCTTGCATTGTCTTTGTAGATGAAATTGATGCTGTTGGTAGGCAAAGAGGAACCGGAATTGGTGGAGGTAATGATGAAAGAGAACAGACTCTCAATCAGCTGCTAACTGAAATGGATGGCTTTGAAGGTAACACTGGTGTTATCGTAGTTGCTGCAACCAATAGAGCAGACATTCTTGACTCAGCTTTGTTGAGGCCAGGACGGTTTGACCGGCAGGTATTATCTGATTAATGCACATTGATATATATACTACTCTTAGAGCTGATGCTTAGTTATGAGTTTCTGATGCAGGTAAGTGTTGACGTTCCAGACATTAAGGGGAGAACAGATATTCTCAAGGTTCATGCCGGTAATAAGAAGTTTGAAAATGATGTCTCACTTGAAGTAATATCAATGAGAACACCTGGATTTAGCGGAGCAGATCTCGCTAACCTCTTGAATGAGGCTGCCATATTGGCTGGCCGGCGTGAGAAGACAGCGATATCATCTAAAGAGATTGATGACTCCATTGACAGAATCGTTGCTGGCATGGAAGGAACTGTGATGACAGATAGCAAGAGCAAAAGCTTGGTTGCTTACCATGAAGTTGGTCACGCAGTTTGTGGGTAAGTGAGAAATCAAATGAAAAGCATTTTTGTATAATTGTCCTAGCAAGAGTGTAGTTTGAAGTTAAATCTTTGTTATTTGCAGAACATTGACTCCAGTACATGACGCTGTGCAAAAGGTAACGTTGATACCAAGAGGCCAAGCGAGAGGTCTGACTTGGTTCATTCCATCAGATGACCCGACTCTCATCTCCAAGCAACAACTCTTTGCAAGAATTGTTGGTGGACTCGGGGGTAGAGCTGCTGAAGAAGTCATCTTTGGTGAGCCCGAGGTGACTACTGGCGCAGTTGGTGACTTGCAACAGATCACCGGTTTGGCGAAGCAGGTATCTACACTTTCAGCTTCACATTGTACATGCTCGCGCCTGGTGATGAGTTTGATTTTATACTAGTAAATGATATTGAGACTGTTCTTTATTTACTTTGCAGATGGTAACAACATTTGGAATGTCTGAAATTGGACCATGGTCGTTGATGGATTCATCGGCACAAAGCGATGTCATCATGAGGATGATGGCAAGAAACTCCATGTCTGAGAGGCTTGCAGAAGACATTGATTCTGCAGTGAAGAAACTATCAGACAGTGCATATGAGATAGCTCTAAGCCACATAAGGAACAATCGTGAAGCCATGGATAAGATTGTTGAAGTGCTTCTCGAGAAAGAAACTATTGGAGGTGACGAATTCCGGGCAATTCTCTCCGAGTTTACTGAGATCCCACTGGAAAACCGGATTCGTATCTCAACAACATCAACTCCAACCTCAGCACCAACACCAGCTTCTGTCTAAAGTAATGAATCTTTATACTTGTGATGATTCTTAATTTTTCTGTAAATTTTGTACTGTCAAACTCGAGCTCTAGGAATGTGATACTATCCCAAGTAAATGTTCAATATTGAATTGGTATATTCACCAAATCTATGTGTTGTAGATAATCCAATCTTACTACATTTCTCTTGGACAATCGTGCTCCAAGCTTCAACAGTCTTTATTGAATGTATGCACATTAGCTGTCTGGATTTGCAACACTCTAACTGAAGATTCAAAGGTATTTTCAAGCTTTGCACAAGCATATCTCAAATTTATATACATTTGCAGTAACATTGTCTTTAAACCAATACCATGATTCATCTGTTCTATGAACATGAAAAAGACTGTTACCAACCAGATACTGTGTTCTTTTGTTCATCCTTTCACAGCTAAAGCAGCAAACCTGAAACCAGAGTATCATCATTGTTCAGTTTATATACCAGTAGTAACTATAAACTCTAGCAAACAAACAAAGAAGTAACATTTATCATACCTTAAGCAAAAAGCTAAGCAATGAATGGCTACACGCCACTTGCAAATCCATCATTGGGCTCTTTCTTCACCCACACCATTGTAGCATCCCCTATCGGCATTCTCACACGTCGAGGAGGCAAATCATGCCTCTGGTTACTCGATCTGGTTTGTGCCTTGAGATTTTTGGTTTCTTCTCTTTTGATTGAAAGATTCTCAAATTGTGTTTCTATGGCCGTCGCATCATCCGTAACAATTTTCTCACGAGATTCAACACTCTTCTTTCCCGTCGCTTTTTCTCCTTTCTTCCTGTAAACCCAAATCGCCGGTGTAGTATTCTCCGTCACGACGTACTCAGGCGGCGCGATTGATCCACACTCGTCGACGACATCTTCCTTCACAGCCGCCACATCTTGATTTTTCTTCTTCTTACTATCATATCGTTTCCTAATTCTCCTCTTTCTCTCCAGTAATCCCGCATCTTCACCTCTCTCGCTCCCTATCGCCGCCGTGACTTCCGGTTCCTCCTTCTCAGCGCATCTGGCTTCTCCGCCGTCAAAAGATTCCTTTTTCTTACTATTCCTGCCCCAATGCTTCCGATTATTTCGATTCAAACGCTTTTCGTCGGGATCCTCCCGTTTTCCTTTAACCTCCGCTTTCTTCAGATCTTCTTCTATCCTTTGCTGTTTTTCAGCCTGTTGTCTCCGTCGTCTCTCTTCCTCTTCTTCTTCTTCTTCCTTTTGCTTCCGCTCTTTCTCGTTGTTCCAACGCTCCCGGAGCTGAAGGATGCTGATGTAATTAGCCGGAATGGAAGGAGGAATCTTGCTTTCGCCGTCAGTCTTCTCCTCCATTGAAGTATCTTCCTTCCTTCACACCCACATCGCTCTCGTCCAGGCTAAATAAAGAAGATCCTACGCACTAGGCCCTCGACCCTCGAGGCCCATTGGGCATTGGCCCGTAACTTCTTTTTTTTTTCCTAATGATTTTGTTTACTCTTTTGTTCTTTTATTTGTCAAATGATTTTTATTAAGGATGGACAAAAAATATTAGGGATACGAGATTTGATTCAGGTTCTGATCTGTCCTACAGTGAAAGTATTGAGAAATATAGGGTTATTTTCATTGACATATTTCTCCAAAATCTTAATATATAAAGCTGCCAAAAACAAAAAAACGACTAGAACTCAATATTAAAAGTAAAACTTAAAAACTTAAACTTAAAAGTAAAACCTCATTATAACAAAAATAAATTTTAAAAAGGAAAATTAAAAAATATAACCACTAACAATAATCTATTTTAAAAAAAAAATAATAATAATATAACCACGACACTTAAAAAAAAACAAGACAAAACTCTATATTAAAAGGAAACTAATAATATAACCACGACCAAAATAATAATAATAATAATAAAAACACGGAACTTAAAAAATGAAACTTTAAAAATATAACCACAACCAAAAAAAATACGACCAGAACTCTATATAAAAAGAAAACTTAAAAAAGTGAACTTAAAAATAAAACTTCATTATGACAAAAAAAAAACAAAAAAAGGAAAATTATTAATATACAACCACAATGAAACTCTAAGGAAAACGGTAGATTCGTGCCCGAGCTATACCAAATGGTGCAAATTAATACCTAACAAATTCAAATGTCCAATTTCATATCCAGAATCTCAAAAATTTGAATATTCATACGTGGACTATTTTTTTGGCGAAATAAAACAACGTCATTTTGTTTTTAAAAATTTATCAAAAATTTGAGTTGAGAAAACATATATTACTATCACATAGAGCAGTGCGGAAACAACAGTCACGACAACTAAAAGTTGAGAAACCTCTATGAATTGGTCGGCTTCTTCGTCTGGAATGACAACCATTTCATCATTTTTCAGCTGCCTATTCTCCTCATCAATCTTCTTGGACCCATGTACGCTTAGGCCAAACATGGAGACAAACAGGACCGCTCCGGCCAGATATTCGGCCAAGGAACTGCCGACAACCTTGGAGAGAGAATAGAGGAAACCGGCAAACATGAATGCATACACAATAACCACGTGGAAGGGGATGGTGTTTGGAGATTTAAGTGGATCGTCGTCTATTTTTTGTTCTCTCCTTATTTTCTGCGCAACTCGTTTCCTTATAAAGAGTTGGAAATTAGGGCTAACATGGACAATTGGGTCATTTTCTGTTGGAAATGAAAAGACATTTTATACCTCCCATTTGAGTAACTTGCACGCCTTTTTTCGTAACATGCACGTTTTTTTCTTTCTCTTCTCACTCATATGGGCCATAGGTTTGGGTTACAAGTGTCAAACTTAACATTATTAAGATTATTGATGTGTACACTCTTTGCTAAAGGCCCAAACTACAAGTGTCAATTCGAATATTGTTATTGTTCCTTCGTTTGCATGATAGAGTAGATAATAATATTATAGAGATTGTTCCAATGTCCCACCCGATTCTGACAACTAACTTTTCCAAAATAAAACTTATGGTTTGACCACGTAAGATAGTAATGTCCAGACGCACCAAATCTACTACTTCAAAAAGGATAAACAAGCAGAGATGACGACTTGTTCCTTTTTTAAAGCAAAGAGATTGAATCCATCAAACTGTTGTCTAAAATGCCTTAAGAGACACTTGATGTTAGGGAAACACGAAGTTATCCAGAAGTCAACTAATTCGACTAATGTGATCGTCAATAACCAGAGGATAAATAGATCTTCCTTTGCTACAGAACGTAGAGACATGGCTATAAAACATGTGGTTGATATAGAAACAAATATGATGTCAGTTGAAGAACCAAACAAAACAAAAAATATATCAAAAAAATCATAATGAACTGAGAAAAGGTGAAGAGCAAAGTTATCAACCTTTGTAATCGTTGAAGCAATTTTTTCTAACTTTTCTACGTTAGGGCATAGGATGGTTTCAGTTTCTCTTTGCATAAGTTATATGTATTATATTAATTTAAGGTGAACATTAACTGAATCTTTCTATATAAATTACAAAAAAGGGAAATATATCAAATGTGTATGCTGTCTGTCGAGTATACACATATATAGAAAATTTACTAATACGTATTTATGCTCCCATAGAAATGGAAACAATTTATATTTTCCCTTCTTTTTTGTCGTCTTTTGAATTAAAAGACCAAATGGGCAAGTACAAGGTGGATCTAGGCCCAACATATACAATCTTAAGCCCAATACATAAGATTAATACGTGTTACAAACTTATGACATAAGAGGACACGTGTTCATACACGTGTATTGCATTCAGGTTGGGTTGGAACAACTGACTCACCACCGCAAGCTTCGTCGGATCCGTGAAATCCATTCCTCCGGTGACAATATTCATAAAAGGCAGCCGCTTGTTTAATTAAACATCTTCACCTTCGAGTCTTGAAAACCAGAGCTCGCACAAATGTATAACTCACGAATCATTGGAGAATTTAACTTACAGATTCTTCCGATTTCATAAAACCCGAAATCATCTGATCCGATTGGATCTTTTTCGTGAATCTTCCTTTCTCCAATTCCAGCGTTTTCTACAATGAACATACACCATCTTATTCTTTGGGCACGTACCATCGCCATTCAAGTCTTGATTCGAAGAACTTGTCTCTGATACCACTTGTTGAGAATCGAACCATCGAATTCAGAATCGGCCCTAAGTTTTAGAATGCCGTAAACTAAAAAATATTTGGGCCGTTTTACTATATTAAATTTCAAACTTATGACTTTCTAAAAAATGTTTTATAATTTTACCACTAAACTAAAGAAACTTTTTGAAATTTAAAAATCATTTTTTTTTTTAATGAAAATGATGACTGCAAATTCATGTTTGTTTTGTTTGGGGTCAGGACCGGTTCTGCATCGATTCATTCCAAATTACGACTCAAGACTTTAATCAACACACCAATATATTCACCCGGTTCACGATGTTAACAAACCGCTACATCCGGTTAAGATCTTTCGATCCTTAACTTGGATTGATCACCGAAAATCACTTCGGACGTGGTCGTACATGAAGATATCTTACACCACCGATTACACTTTAATTAATCGGGTTTATAAAAAAAAAGAAAATAGAAAAAAGAATAGATAAACGAAAGAATCCCTTTTAATCCAAGAGTTAAGTTGCTAAAAAATGATTTTGATGGGTCGCCTACAAAGTAATAAATATGTTGGAAGTTGAAGTTTTAGAACACGAGATTTGTTTTATTTTATCTAACATTCAATTTGTAACAATTTGTTTAAGGCAATTAAAAAAAATTGACCAGTAATATTAATTTTAGTTGACTTAAATCTAACAATTTATTATGATAAAAAAATTCTATATTACCATAACATGTTAGATTAGACATTCAGGTGTTGGAAGATTAAAAGGGAAAGAAATCTGAGACAAGAGGACATAAAAATCCAAAAAAAAAACATTATTTTAGTTTTTATTTATTAAGCTTCTTTTATTAATGTATATATATCTTATCTCACATTCCACACACAGAGTCCAAGGCCATTTTTCTAAGCAACTTGCGTCTCTCCTTCGTCCTCATCTGCCAAACTTGGAACGAGTTGCTACTTCTCCATCGCTTCCTCTATAAAAAGCCTCTCTCCCCCGACGATTCCCTGTGTCTGCGTTTGTGTTTTATTGACAATTAAGAGGAAGATTCATGGCGATGGCGATGGCGATGACAATCCGGAACGCTGCTTCGCGGCGAGCAATGAGTCCGATCTCCGTCGATTTCAGTTTGAGATCTATGTCTTCATGGTGGAAGAACGTCGAGCCTGCTCCTAAAGATCCGATCCTCGGAGTTACCGAGGCTTTTCTCGCTGATCCTAGTCCCGATAAAGTTAATGTTGGTGTGGTCAGTCACTCTCTCCTCTCCTCTCTCCCTGCTTTTCCTTCGACCCAAGAGATCTTTTCTGGAGATTGTTTTTGGAATTGACATCAAAATTTTGAGTTTCTTTTCAAATTCATCCATGCATGGATAAACAGAAATCAAACATTTATGTCTTAAAACTGGCAAATCATTTTAGGGAGCATATCGTGATGATAATGGCAAGCCTGTTGTCTTGGAATGTGTCAGAGAAGCTGAGCGAAGGATTGCTGGGAGCTCCTTCATGTAAGAATATTTTGCTAGATGTTTGTTTCTGGAGCTGATGCTATCTTTCCTAGCTATATAGTGATGATCATGTTAAGAAGATCAATGTAAGACTGATCTGAACTATATATCTTTTGTACTAAAGGGAGTACCTTCCTATGGGAGGGAGTGTCAAAATGGTGGAGGAAACATTGAAGCTTGCCTATGGAGACAACTCTGAATTTATGAAAGACAAAAGAATAGCTGCAGTTCAGGCTCTCTCTGGAACTGGAGCATGCCGACTGTTTGCAGACTTCCAGAAACGTTTTTGTCCCGGTTCACAGATCTACATCCCTGTACCAACCTGGTCCAAGTGAGTTTCATACTGTTAACTTTGATCTTTTCCAATGTCAACCCAAAACCTTCTACTTTGTAAGTGTGGCCAAGCTTCTTTTGCTTCCCCAAAATAGCAATAGCTTATGCTGTCTTCTTTGAACAGCCACCACAACATCTGGAGAGATGCGCAAGTCCCTCAAAAGACATATCATTACTATCATCCAGAAACCAAGGGCTTGAATTTCTCAGGATTGATGGACGATGTGAAGGTTAGCAAGAACAACTTCTTCGGCCAGCATATTTACATCTTATTCTTGTTAATAACATCCTGATTATGTTACGCCTTTTCTCATAGAATGCTCCGGAAGGCTCATTCTTCCTCCTTCATGCTTGTGCTCATAATCCTACTGGAGTAGACCCTACCGAGGAACAATGGAGAGAGATATCACAGCTATTCAAGGTGATAACTCATCCATATTTTATTAGTTATCTGTCTATCATTCACTTTTCGCCTCCCTGATCTGCAGACTAACAACGAGTTCTCATTTCAGGCCAAAAATCATTTTGCATTCTTTGATATGGCCTATCAAGGTTTTGCTAGTGGGGATCCAACGAGAGATGCCAAGTCCATCAGGATCTTTCTCGAGGATGGTCATCATATTGGAATTTCTCAGTCCTATGCGAAAAACATGGGACTCTACGGCCAGAGGGTCGGATGTCTCAGGTATTCATTTTCTCAGCAATTTCTTAGAAAAATAAATTCCTTAAATGAATATGAGTCATCAACTTGTATGAAATAGCCGATGTAGATATTCAAACATGTCATTAAGCATACCCATACAGGCTTTCATTTAGTGATGAAGTTAGAACTGAATGTGAGCTTGATTACTTTGTCTTCTGCTGCAGCGTGCTTTGTGAAGATGAAAAGCAAGCCGTGACTGTGAAAAGTCAGTTGCAGCAACTAGCTAGACCAATGTACAGCAACCCACCTTTACATGGAGCTCAAATAGTCTCAACCATTCTTGGAGACCCAGAGTTAAAGAGTCTGTGGCTAAAGGAAGTTAAGGTAACATTCCGCCATATAGCTATCGGCCTACCTATAGCTTCCTTCGGCTTGCAATTAATATATTCCATGTGTCACGTGTACGGAGACTCTTGTCTTATGAAACACATTGTATCCCATGTTCACTCTTTTGCGTTGGATAATCCAACTATAGAACTAGAATCTGATAAGCTGTATGTATATTTTATAACGGCACAGATCATGGCTGATCGGATAATTGGCATGAGAACTACTTTGAGAGAAAGCCTTGAGAAGTTAGGATCGCCTCTATCATGGGAGCACGTAACCAAGCAGGTAATTTACAAAACAAATTCTTTTTTTTATGACCATGTCACTTCTCTCCTATGTTTCACACAATTACATAATCATATATCTACATGGGGAAACAGATTGGAATGTTCTGCTACAGTGGGCTAACGCCAGAACAGGTTGACCGCTTAACAACCGAATATCACATCTATATGACCCGAAATGGCCGTATCAGGTACTTCACTTCTCCATTTCTTGATTTTTGATGCATTTCAAGTGTTAGCAAATCATTGAGGCTCTTGATGTTTGGTTGCAGTATGGCTGGTGTTACGACAGGGAATGTGGGATACCTTGCGAATGCTATACATGAAGTAACCAAGTCATCTTAAACTATTTACATGTCTCTAGGCAAACATTTGAATAGTCAAATAAGACAGGAGGCTAAATTTGTTCTTCTGCAATTGTTTTCGTGGGATCTGAAAGTTTACCCATAAACAGTAACTTATCAGTGCATTTTTTCTTAGCTGCGCAATAAAAAGAGCAGCATATGGACACAAATTCGTTGTTGCATCTGTTCTGGTTTACCAAAACAAGATCGGACATGTGATATACCTTATATTTTATCGATTTTTAGTATGTTTTAAATAAGTTTTTAATATCTGCTCTTTCGATCAGTTTGTTCGTGCTTTCATTTATTGTTGATCCCGTGGATCACTAAGTGTGTTTAAAGAATGATTAGGAGATGGGAGGTGAGATTTTCGTTAATAGAGCAATTTAACCACGTTTAAGACAGGTCGGGAGAAATATGAGTAGGCCGGGGCCGTGTTTCGCTTTATTGATGAAAGAAAGGTGAACACTTTTGAATTACGAACTGGTTCCGAAGGACCACCAGTTCGGCGTTCTAAAGTGTTGTCTTGCTACAAAGAGAGAGAGGTCGGGTAGTTTATAGTCTGTTCTCGAGTCCCCCTATCAGAGATCCTCTCATTAATGACATATGAGGGGTATATATAGTCGGGATCGGCTTCCTGCTCCCCGGAATCTCGGGCCACGTGTCGCCTGCGGCCTCTTTTGCGGGTAAGGTGACCTAGGAGGCGTGTCCCGGCTTTCGAGGGGAGAGGTCATGATGAGCTCGGCGTGGCGTGTTGCAGAGCAGTGCACTGTTCTACCAACTCTGCTCCACCTGGCTCCTTCCTGCCCTTGTCAGCTCTGTAGAGTTGGTGGGACGTTGGGTCGAAGGCACATCCCTACGCGGGTAGGGTACTGCCTTACCAACTCCCACTCGCCTATTCTTCTGACACTCCCTGTTCTGGCGGGGCATCAGCGCGGGCCCGGGGTACGTTGCTTTCAGGTCGGCTACCGAGCTGAAGGGCGGTCTTGCAGGTCGGTGACATTGAGTCCGGCTACCGTGCTGAAGAGCGGCCTTTCCTAAGATGGGCCTAACTAATTGGGGGTGCTAGGCCCACCTCCAACAATAGGCCCTCCCCCAGTTCGGTATCGCGAGGCGAAGCGAGCATGCCGAAGTTGATCTGATGTTAGTTCGGCACATCTTAGGACGGGGAGTTCCGTGCTCAACTGTGTTTGTCTTTTCCGAAAAATCCGTAGGAGGTTGGCGCGTGCTCACCACGTGGGACGGCAAAGGACGCTTCGTTTTTCGCGTGGACTGCCCACGCGCGGCGTGTAAAAGACGCTTCGCGTTTATCGAGGCGTCCTTTGCTTTTTGGCGTGGGGAAACGAAGAGACGTCATCATTAGGTTTTTGGGCGGCCGTGCTTCTTGTGACACGTGTCCAGGCGTCGCTTCACTGTCCCCCTTCTTCTATTTAAATCCCCCTTCTTCCTCCTGTTAAAACCTTCTGCGCATAACCCTAAGGTAACCTCCTCTCTCCGATTTCTTCCTTCTCTTCCTACTTCCTTCCTGCTTTTTTTTTTTTGATTTCCTCCTCTTCGTGCGATGGCTCCGATGTTAGACGGTATCCGAGCTGAGTCGAGCGAAGAATCGGCGTCCCGCGGTGGCGGTAACGACTCTCCGAGTTCCTCCTCCGGTGATTCCGAGCATGCCTCTTCTCCGCGACGAGGGGCAGACAGTGGGGAAGAGTTGGCCCCCTCGACTTCGGGGGCCGCCCCGTCGCTTCCGGGGACCCGTCTCCGGCCGAAAACGGTGGTTAGATCCTCTGGCGGTCGCGGTGCTGGCCAAGCTGGGGGCAGAACCGGGCATCTGGGCGGCCGCGGTGGTCGTCAGGGCGTCCGCGGAGGCGGAGCTCGAGTGGCCAGGGTGAGGTCCCCCCTGGTCTCCTACGAGCAGGGAGGGTCACCGACCTGGAGCACAGCGGAATCGGTGACCCTCCTGGGGAATCTGTGTGGTTTTTCCGCCGGCGTTGAGCTCAGGATACCCAGGGCGGAGGAGCGCCCGTGGACTCCTCGGCCGGGCTTCGTCTGCTTGTACGAGTCGTTCTTTCAGAAGTGCGGCTTGCGCCTTCCTCTCCCCGAGCTGTTCGTCCAGTACTGTCGGGCGCGGGGCTTGGCTTTCTCGCAGGTCTGCCCATCCACGGTCCAGGGGATGATCGTGCTGCTGACCTTGGGGCATGAATGCGACATGGAGGTGACGTTGCCTATGTTCGAGGCGTTCACCCAGCAGAAGGCAAACCCCGGGATTCCTGGGACCTTCTATGCCGCTTTCAAGCCCGCGGCGAACGTTCTGGAGGCACCCAGCTCGGGGTCTAGGGCGAGCAAGCTGTCGAAGGTCGAGGACTGGTCTCGCAGCTACTTCTACGTCCGGGCTACCGCCGTGGCTGGGCTCGATCCGTTGGCGAGATATACCCGGGATTGGAATTTTTCCCCGGGTAGGAATTTGCAGGTCGAGCTGACTTCTCTTTTTTGGTTGTCTGACTGATGATGACTTTTTTGTCTTGCTCTGCAGGCCCTCACTCCTCTAGATTCAAGCTACCGGAGTACGCGGGTCTTGTTGCGGTGCTCAGGTCGGCGCGTAGGAGAGAGTGATATGCAAGGGGCGAAAACCACATGAGGCAGGACCGGAGGATCTGGTGGCTGATTCCCGTGGAGGAGGTCGGTACTGGAGTGCCGTCTGGTGAGACCGGTACCGACGTGCCAGCCGCCGGGGATCAGCAAGCAGATCCTTCGGCCCTGCCTGCTAGTGAGACCGGTACCGACGTGCCAGCCGCCGGGGATCAGCAAGCAGATCCTTCGGTCCTGCCCGGCGTAGCCGCGGTCGGGGAAGAGGGGTCTGTGCAGCCCTTCCTTGGCGAGTACGGGACCAAGGCGAGGATGGTGGCCCCGGGAGATTTAGATGGTACCGTGCTGACGGGAGTGAGGATCGACCGGCCGATGCGGCCTTGTAAAAACTCTGTGTTTTTTTTTTTTTTTTTTTTTTTTTTTTTTTTTTTGCTTGCTTTTCTTCTTTATGTAAAGATCGGGCCGCAGGCCGTTTATGTAAAAAGCAGGCCGTTGGCCCCTCTCTTTTTTGTAGGTGCCGTTTCGAGGCTGTTGTAATGACTAGGCCGTGGGCCGTTTTTATAATAGGCGAGACCGTTGGCCCTTTTGTGTAAATGCCATTTCGAGGCCCTTTTTTTTTTTTTTTTTTTTTTTTTTTTTTTTTTTTTTTTTTTTAATCGGTAGAGTAGGTCGTAGACCGTACTCTGTCAAGTAAGCAGGTCGTGGACCGTGCTCTTGTATTGGGTGCAGGGTCTCGCTAGGCGGGAGCGATGGACGGACGCGTGTGAATTGCTAGAACGCGAAGTTAGCGAGCTACGTGGTC
Source organism: Eutrema japonicum (assembly GCA_030161315.1). NCBI lineage: Eukaryota > Viridiplantae > Streptophyta > Magnoliopsida > Brassicales > Brassicaceae > Eutrema > Eutrema japonicum. The sequence goes on from BSQW01000010.1 coordinate 35,462,564, forward strand.
AGTGGGCCGCGGGTTGTGCAGTCAGAAGACTGATCGTGAGTTTGGCGAGCAGGAGATCGGCGAGCTGTGGTCGTTAGTTAGGCGGAGCTGCGGGATCGGCGAGCTGTGACTACGCGATGAGCAAGCTGCGACCGAGCTGCCTAACTGTTAGACCGACGAGCTGCGACTCCGAACTGCCTCACTGTCAGATCGGCGAGCTACGACCTGCAAAAAAAAAACGGCTAAAGATTCGAGATTGCGCTTGAGGCTGAGCTCGGCGTTTGTTAGTTAGGCGCGAGGCCGGCGAGATATGATTCCGAGTCGCTTAATTTCTAGAATCGGTTAGTTACTTAGCGTACCACAAGGTCAGCGAGTCGCACGGTCGGAGAACTGCGATCATGAGCTAGGCGAGTAGGAGGTCGGCGAGCTGTTGAGGTCGTTAGTTAGGCGGAGCTGTTGAGGTCGGTAAACTGCGACTGCGCGATGAGTGAGCTGCGACCGAGCTACCTAACTGTTAGACCGACGAGCTGCGACCCCGAACTGCCTTACTGTCAGACCGACGAACTACGACCGCAAACTGCTTTCCTCGGAGTTCGGCTTAAAGGGACAGACTTATGAATAAATCTGAATAGAAAATAAATTCGAATAACGAATCGAAAATTTTTTTTTTTTTTAATAGGTGATACCTGATTTTAGAAAGTTCGGTAGACGAATTGTGATATAAGTATCGGTTGGCGAATCAACCGAACTCCGTCTCGCTTGGTTTTTGGATTAAACCAACCAATCTCCTTCTTTCTTCCACGTTTTTCGTTTTAATGGGCTTTAGGCCCAGCTCTTATCCTTTTTTGGCGAGCGTTTCGAGCTCGGCTTCTTTTGGAGCTCGGCTCATGCAGTGCGAGCGTTTGGAGCTCGGGTTTTTTTTTTTTTTGCGAGCGTTTCGAGCTCGGGAGCGTTTGGAGCTCCGGTCACGGGAGGCCCCTAACGTGGCGAACCGCTGGTCGGTGGCTCGCGTTAGCTCATCGATCCGGGCGAGCAGGGTCTGCATCATGACGGACGGCGTGGGCTGGTCTTCCGGTGCTCGTGGCGCGTTGTGGGCGGCGGAGCCGTCGGAATGGGCGGGTGCTGACGCCGGGGGCGGGGCCCTGGAGAATTGCTCTCGAGGAATCGCCTGATCGGCAGCTGCTTGGGCTGATGACGGAATGGTCGCCGTCGTTCGAGTCGCTGGCGGGGCCGTTGTCGGGGCCTGGGCCGTTGTTTGGGCCGGAGTGTCCTGGTCTGACAACACTCTTGGGGTCGGGATTGCCATCGTTGCTTCGGTCGTGTCGGTGGTTGAACTGCTCCTTGCGTATAGAAGAATCTCTGCCCCTCCTTCTAGCGCCAATTGTTGATCCCGTGGATCACTAAGTGTGTTTAAAGAATGATTAGGAGATGGGAGGTGAGATTTTCGTTAATAGAGCAATTTAACCACGTTTAAGACAGGTCGGGAGAAATATGAGTAGGCCGGGGCCGTGTTTCGCTTTATTGATGAAAGAAAGGTGAACACTTTTGAATTACGAACTGGTTCCGAAGGACCACCAGTTCGGCGTTCTAAAGTGTTGTCTTGCTACAAAGAGAGAGAGGTCGGGTAGTTTATAGTCTGTTCTCGAGTCCCCCTATCAGAGATCCTCTCATTAATGACATATGAGGGGTATATATAGTCGGGATCGGCTTCCTGCTCCCCGGAATCTCGGGCCACGTGTCGCCTGCGGCCTCTTTTGCGGGTAAGGTGACCTAGGAGGCGTGTCCCGGCTTTCGAGGGGAGAGGTCATGATGAGCTCGGCGTGGCGTGTTGCAGAGCAGTGCACTGTTCTACCAACTCTGCTCCACCTGGCTCCTTCCTGCCCTTGTCAGCTCTGTAGAGTTGGTGGGACGTTGGGTCGAAGGCACATCCCTACGCGGGTAGGGTACTGCCTTACCAACTCCCACTCGCCTATTCTTCTGACACTCCCTGTTCTGGCGGGGCATCAGCGCGGGCCCGGGGTACGTTGCTTTCAGGTCGGCTACCGAGCTGAAGGGCGGTCTTGCAGGTCGGTGACATTGAGTCCGGCTACCGTGCTGAAGAGCGGCCTTTCCTAAGATGGGCCTAACTAATTGGGGGTGCTAGGCCCACCTCCAACATTTATGTTGGAGTTGTTATTCGTTTTGAGCTCGGTTTCAGGTTTTCTATGGGATCTTTCGGCCTCTGATGGTTGTTAGTCTAGTTTGTTTATTCGTGAGGCTATGTTATGTTGATGCGGCTCAGGCATCTACCGGTTCGTTGGGAAGGTTTGTGGGAGTGCTCTTGGATTGAGGTGCAGTTTTGGAGTTTATGAGCTTTTTGTTTCAAGTTCTCCTATTTCGTCTTCATAGATTAACCTTTTTGTTTGTATAACTTTTATCTCCCGTTTAAGCGGGCTTTATCTCATCAGGATCCGGGCTAATTTAGCTGGTATCTATAGGCTGTCTCCCGAGGTTCCGGATTTCTTTAGCCGGAATTTGTGGGCTGTCTCCCGAAGTTCCGGAATTTGTGGGCTTTGTCTCCAGAAGTTCCGGGCTAATTTAGCCGGACTGTGGACTTTGTTTTCTATCTTGTATTTCAACTTGTTATTTCAATAAAATTCAGATGAAAAAAATAAGGGTTGACGTTCTATTTCCCTCTCGGAACTTCCATATAATAACACATTCCCACGAAGTTTAACCATAGTTCTATTTTTCCACCATTTGAAAGTTAAAAACCTATTTCTCCACGAAATCGAAGTTAAAAATCTATTTCCCCACAAAATCAAAGTTTAAAATCTATTTTACCATGGACCTTGATTTGACTCGGTTTACTGTATACCAAACGACGGTTAACCAACAAAATAGAAAAATAAACCACAATTAAACCCGTAAACCCGATTACATATATGATTAAACCCGATTACATATTTCCCACCCACCTGAATGTGTCGATGTAACCTGTAAACCCGATTACATATTCCCCCCCCCCCCCCCCCAAAATCGTATGAACCCTAAAAAAATCGAACCCATAAATCGAATTCCCCAACCTTGAGAAATCGATAAAAATCGAACCCATAAATCGAAATCCCCAAACTGGTTCCTGATTCGTGATCGAGAATGGCGTTAGTGGAGTGGAGTGAAGTTCCTGAAATTCTCGAGGAGGATTCCGACGGAGAAGATCGACGCGAAAGAAACGATTACAACATCGAACAAGCTGTAATGGATTTTGTTGATGAAGATCATGTTCTCCACAATCTCTATCCTGAGACCGATGATGAGGAAGACGAAATTCAACACTCGGGTAAGACAAATCAGAGGCGATGTGGTGTCAAAAGAGGTGCTGGTAACTTATATGAAGGTCAATTTTTCTTCAGTGGAGTAGCGTTTAAGGAGGCTGTCCTTGACTACGCTCTAAAATCAGGCCGAAACATCAAGCATAACAGGTATGACAAAGATAAGCTAGGCTATAATTGTGCGGCTGATGGTTGTTGTTGGAGGATATATTGTTCAACGACGGGAAAGAATGTACAGTGGCATGTTAAAGTGTTTAAAAATGTGCATAGTTGTGTTCCAAATGGGTCTTGCGAGATGATCAAAGTTCCAGTGATTGCACGTCTTTTTGTTGATAAAATCCGAGAGGAACCTGAGTATTTTATGCCGATGAAGATTGAAGAATTAATGATGGAAAATTGGAAGATCGATGTGTCAAGGTCTCAGTGCCAAGCTGCTAGGAATAAAACTATGAGATGGATCCAGAGAGAGTACGATGAGCAGTTTTCACGTCTCCGTGATTATGGTCGTGAGATCATTGCGTCAAACAAAAACTCTACTGTGGAGATTGAATGTGTGACAAACGATGCGGGTTTAGATGTCTTCAACAGATTATATGTCTATTTTGATGTGATTAGAAGAACATGGAAAGAGACTTGTAGGCCGCTTATAGGACTTGATGGATGCCACTTAAGATCAAAAATGAAAGGTTAGTTATTGGTTGCTATGGGTCGAGATTGCGGATAATGCTATTTATCCAATAGCATGGGATGTTGTGCAAGCAGAAAATAAAGACAATTGGTTGTGGTTTGTGAAGAAGATCAAAGCCGATTTGGATTTGAAAGATGGTGATGGTTATATTATGATCTCGGATAGGCACAGGGTAAGTTTGTTTGTTTTTTTTTTTTTTTTTTTTTGGTTTGGACAGTGAAAACTAATCTCGGATATGCACAAGGTAAGCTGATTTGGTTTTTATTTTTTTTTGGATATCCAGGGACTGATCTCAGCTGTTGAGATAGAGGTTCCAAAGATCGAGCATAGAAAATGTGTGAGACACATCTATGCTAACTTGAAGGTTAAACATGGGAAGAGGCCGGGTATGAAGCCCTTGATTTGGCATCTTGGATGGAGCTACAACTTGGCCGAGTTTAACGAGAACATGGACAAGATTTAATGCTATGACTCAGCTGTGTTTGCGGATGTGAAGAAGACAAATCCAAAGAGTTGGTGTAGAGCATTCTACAAGATGGGCAACTACTGTGAAGATGTGGAGAATAATTCAACCGAGTCATGGAATGCTTCAATAGTGAAAGCTAGAGACAAGCCATTTGTGCTGATGTTAGAGACAATTGCAAGATTGGCAATGGTACGTATTGCTAAAAGAGGTGTCAAAGTTTTGGACTGGAAAAGTGTGTGCACACCTTATGTCATTAACTACCTCGCAGAAGAGCATAAGAAAACTTCAGATTGTAAGGTTAGTATATCCACAAATGGCACGTATGAAGCTAGACTTAGTGGATGTTCCTACCGTGTGAGCTTGCAGGATATAACTTATTCTTGTCAGAGGTGGGAGATCACAGGCATTCCTTGTGAGCATGCGTATGCTGTAATTCTCAGCAAGAAGCTTCAGGCTGAGGATTATGTGTGCCACTGGTTTAGGACAGCAATGTGGAGAAGGACATACACGGAAGGTCTAGTGCCACTGAGAGGTGCTAGGTTTTGGCCTGTTGGAGAAGAACCACGATTGCATCAACCTCCTGAGCCACCACAGCCTGGCCGAAAGAAAGGAGAAACGTTTAGGGTTAGTAAAAAGGATAAGCAAAGAAAGAAAGGGAAAAATGAGTCTCATGTGAAGAAGAAACCACAACTTTTGAAGAGGATAATGCACTGTGGAATTTGTGGAGCAGCTAATCATAACTCAAGGTTTCATAATAAAAACCAGAAACAGGTTAGTCTCTTTGTTTAATCTCTGTTTAATTATTATTGTTAATGTTTGAGTTTGTCTCTGATTTTGGTGATGTTGTGATGGCTCTGGTTTTGTGATTATTACAGGGTTCTCTAGGTGAATCTTCTCAAGGCACTCTCACGCAACAACTTGGGGATTGATGTGTTTTGGAAGCTTCTAGTTTGTAGTTTTTTGGTTTAAGAAGCATCTGGTTTGTAGTTTGTTGTCTATGAGAATGCTTATGGTTTCTCGGTTTAAGAAAGCTTGGTTAAAGCTTGTTGATGGGGTCTGTTTTTTTTTTGTTTAAGAACCTTATGTTGTCTCGATTTAAGAAGCTTTTTTCGTGGAATATTATGGATTCTAATGAAACCTTGTGGGATCCCTTCTAAGTTTGTAAGCTTTTTGTCTCTGTCCATTTTAAAAAGGTGTGCATAATGTCAACATAAGCAAAAGCACACCTAGTTCACGAAAACATATGCATTGATATTAAATATCCATTCATACATAACAAAGACACAACAAAATGTCAACAAAGACACAACAAAACACAAAGACACAACAAAGATACAACAAACACAAAACAAGCTCCAATCGTGATCATCATTTTCTTCAACCTATTAGCCTACTACAACCAACAATGAACATACACCCAAAACACACAAGAACCATCATTTTTTCATGTTTGATTTGGTTTCATCCAACACTTCTTCCACTCTCTCAAATATCTCTTTCTCTAACTTCATTTGCATCTTCTCAAGCTCCATTCGTGCTCTTGAAATCTCTTTCAGCTCTAATTCAAGTCTTTCTGCTCGAAAACCCAATGCCTCTATCTCATCTAGCAAAGCCTCATCAACCCACTTCCAAGCATGATTATCATTCTTTAGCTAAAAACATTCATAGCAATTTGAATCAAATTTGGGTTCAAACGAAAACATAGAACAATGAGAATCAAAATACATTGTATTTACCTTCTGTGCATAAGCATAAGCACACCTATAGCATCGTCGGTACGGATTGTTCTCGGATTTGGAGATCTTTGCCAAGATTTGTTCCCCACACCAACATCTCCTCGGAACACCCATTACTCTTCCTCGATCTCGGGCAGTTGATGCTCCACTCGATGCTCCACTTACATTGCTCATCTTCCTCACCGTCGAATAAAAACCTACAACATTGATAATCCGTCAAGCTCTGCGATTTGAGTTCAAAATATTATACAATATGAAATCGACCTATTAGACTAAGAAATCAAATAAGAAACCCCCGAAAATCGAACCTAACTATAAACTTACAATCCCATAATATAATTCGCAGAGCTGAACTATCGATTTTGAAAATTGGATTTTTAGGGTTCTTAGCTTTCGATTTCGAATTTATCGCGGGTTATAATTTGGGTCGTGTCAGTTTATATTTTGGGTCGGGTCGGGTTTTCTAAACCGGTTTCGTTTCGGGGTTGGTTTAAGGTTTATGTTACAAACCGCGAAAAACCGACATCAAACCGAAGAAACCGACATCTATGGGGAAATAGGTTTTTAACTTCGATTTCGTGGGGAAATAGGTTTTTAACTTTCAAATGGTGGGGAAATAGAGCTATGGTTAAACTTCGTGGGAATGTGTTATTATATGAAAGTTCCGAGGGGGAAATAGAACGTCAACCCAAAAAATAATAATAAGTTTTTAATATAGAAACTATTTGGTTTTGACATTTTATTAGTGTTTTTAGTGTTTTTAAATGCGGTCTGGCCGCTAGCCATAGACAAACGAACAAGTCTGCAGAAGACTATTTTTCACCTCCACCACCACCAAGTCTTGAAGAGAGATGTCAAACATAAACCAATACATTGAATCTCACATGATAGCTTTAAATGAGCTGGATGCCAAAATGAAAACGCTACAAGCCGATTTGGCTGGCAAAGTAGACACTCTCAAGATCCAAATTACGAAGTTAGATAACGATTTCCAACAACTCAAGAAGGATCAAAGATGGCAAGAGATTGACATGGAGCAAAACCAAAAGTACATCAAAAACATCGGTTGCACGATGGATTATGGATAGCATCTCTGATTGACATGACTAGAGGGTCGAACACTCAAGAAAGAATTTCTTGGAACTCACAACTCGTGTTGACTCTCTAGACACTCGAGTTGCTCGAATCTCAGAAGTCAAAGATCCACCGGACGTAACCAATGAAAAACATCAAGTCTTTTGCAAAAGAATTAATCATTTTCCTTGTAAGAAAACTGATTATTTCCATGATGCGGGTCGTAAAACTGTCACAGAGCTGTTATCACATGTTTTGATTGCTTACAAATTTAATGGAATTTACGTTCTTACTGATATATAAGCTACGATCTTGTTGTCTCTTTTGAGCTAATAACTGTTATTAGGTTTAAGTTTTAGTCTTTTAGACATCATCATTCCATTCTACCATCATCTTACGGACAAGAACATATACAAATACACGAGAAAAAGTATCTCTACAAGTCAAAGTTAACAGGAACAAAAAAGAATATAATAGACACAATCATCATCACCTCCTGATTTCTCAAAAAGCTGAATTGGCCAGGTATAAGGAGGAGATATCATCTCTACTCAGAAGCTGATATTTAGTTACATCTGGTGAAACCAGAAAGAAGTAAAATCATCTCCTCTTTTCCATCAGGCATTTGCTCTGCATTGCATCTCAGTTTCGAAGTTGCTTCTACGGACCAGCCTGAAATGGAAAGCCTCCACTCATCTGTCGCCTAATGTGCTCAGGTACTAGCCTGATTATAAGCTCTGGTGAAGCCCCAGATAACTGTTTGAACATTCAAACAGAGAGAGAGATAACAGATTAAGTAAATGTTTGAACTTAACATCAGTTATGGTTGGTTTAAGGAAAGTGAATTAATGTACCTCTTGTTTGAAGTTGAACAACGGTGGTAGAGGTCGGCCGTTTGGAAGACGAGCATTGGGCTCACGGAGTTCATTGAAAAATGGATGAGCACATGCTTCGAGCTTTATACACAGAAACAAACAAATGTCAGTTAAAAAGCCTTGGCATCATTGAACAGTGCAGGTCCAAACAAATCCAGAGAGAACCACTCTAACAATGAAGAATACTTGGTTGTTTAGAGATACTGACCGCAGTGCAACGTAGGCTCGGTGAATATTGAAGAAGCCGAGATGCGAGGTCAATGGCTTCTGGAGGCATCCGCTTATGGAAAACCTAGAGGTCATAAAGCAGTATGTGTATTGTTTAACTATTAAGCCATTGTATGATCAGAAAAGTTAGAACGTAACATGCATACAAAATACCTTATGCCACGGGTGAGCTTTGATTTGTGGGAATCTAAAGTCTGTGTAGTTTGGATTCATGCATCGGATTTCTTCTCGAGTTGGAGTACCAAGAACCTAAACCAACACAGCACATATGTCATGACAAATCTATTAGATGATAGGAATTTTCTATTTCAGACAGAAAATGACGCCAAGGTAAAATCTAATCAAAATGAGACTTCACCTTGATGATCTCCACTAGCTGGTCCACAGAATTTTCTCCAGGGAATAACGGCTGAAGATATATAAATAAATAATATTAAAAATGATTGCGGAAAATTCTGGAGAGATGCTTTAGTTCTCAAGATAATAGATAAATAGTTTACAGTTACACTAACCTGGCCAAGAAGGAGCTCTGCCAAAACACAACCAGCAGACCATATATCTATGGAGGATGTATACTCTGTGGCCCCAAAGATGAGTTCTGGAGCTCGGTAATACCGAGAGCAGATATATGATATGTTTGCTTCACCTTTCACCTAATGTGAATAGTCAAATGTTGCAAAGTTCATGATAACAGATAGGTGCAATTGATTTCATGAGACAGAACACATAAGCAGTGGAAAATAAACAAAACAGTATAAATAAGGTAAACCCTTACCAATACTTTTGCACTTCCAAAATCACACAGCTTACACTGATGTGTGAGGGGATCAACCTACAGAACGCACCAGAGATAATTACAATCTAGTAAACGTTACCAAAGACAGACCCACAATAGATCAACTTACCAAAAGATTTTGTGGTTTCACATCTCTGTGGCAGACACCAGGAGCCGTATGGATATAAGCCAAGCCTCTGAAGATCTGCACAACATATTTGCTAACCCGTTTCAGGATCAAAAAAACAGAGCAAGAATATTTGTAGCAGAAACAGCAGATAACAATGCATACTTGGTATGTGTAAAGTTTGACATAGAAAATAGGCATCCTCTGGTTTGAACTAGTATAGTGCTTCAAAACCCGGTACAAAGTCTCAGGTACATACTCCATAACAAGATTGAGGAAGAGCTCATCTCTACTCGTTGTAGAGAAGAAACAATGCTTCAAGGAAACCACATTTGGGTGGTCCATTAGTCGCATTAATTGCAACTCACGATTTTTGTAGCGCCGATCTTGCAAAACCTTCTTAATGGCTACTGATTCTCCAGTTTCCAAGCACTTCGCCTAGAATGGTAAGATCATAAATTGATCAGAAATGGAAGAAAAAAGCTATTGCCTAGAAATGCTAGCAGTGACATGCACAAAGGTACCTGGAATACAATTCCGAACGATCCTGTTCCAACAACCCGCTCGGCCATGTAACTAATGGTCTGCAAAAGCCAGAAGGAGGAATCATAAGCGAGTAGGCCTACTTAAAGTTGCCATTAATGAGCCACAAAGAGGTCAAAATCTATTTAGTTATTTGTTTAAGTTATATAATGGAAAAGAAACTTTACAAATGATTAACCCTAAAACTTTGGTAACCTAATACACAGTAGTGCCCCAAAATCATGAGCAATAACTGCTAATTAAAATCATTTACAAGATTTAAAAACGATAGAATCCTACCTGTTTAGGTTCACCGTTTTTGCCACCAATTGTAGTGGAAATGATGTGACCGGTAACAGCATCATTTCCCTCTATAACAGCAGCAGACATCTCCTGCAATCAAACCTGAACATATTATTACAGGCATTAAACTATTCTTGTCATCAAATAATAAAGGAAACTGGTAACACTTAGTGCTTTCTCCCATAATAAACATCAGATCACGAATGACTGTATGATAACCAATAGAAAAACCAATCTAAATTACTCAGTCTCTGTCAAGCATATGGTCTTTTAAATATCTTTCAAAAACCAGCAACATTAGGATGTCAACCATTTTGTGGACATCAAAACCGTGCATAATCAAAAGATACAATCATTACACACCATGGAACAAACACTGTCAGAATGAAGAACAAACCAAAAGAACACAACAAAACAAAAGAGAGTTCAGAATCAATACAGACTGCAAAAAGAAAGAATGGGCCAAGAAAATCATATGATTACACGAACAATACAAAACCTGTCAGGATAAAACTGGAAGACCCACAAGTACTTTGTGGAGTGAATAGTGTTGAATTAAACAACCGAAATATGAACAAACTAAAGCCAAATAATTTTATAGATGAAATGGGCAAAATGAAAATTAAGAAGTTAAATAAGCTAGTAAGATCTACATCGTGTTCTTGCTCTTAAATTTTCTTTACCCTAATTTTTTTTTCTCTCTTCAGGATTCGAAGGTTAATACTAGTAATTAAAAGGGCATAGCTCGAGAGATCAGGATCTTCACGAGGAAAAAAGGTTGAAACTTTCAGCTGAATATAAAAAGTATGACTAGCTACTACGAAGTCAAATTAGCCATCTTCGATGAGAAAAGCTTCGTGTGAGCTCAAATCAGGAAACACGAACGAGCCCGAGAACACAGATCGATTCGCTGAGACGCCGAAACAAGAAAAATCGGAGCTAGATCTAGCCGAGATCTAGAACCAGCCACCAAACGTAAGATTGAAATGCATTGTTTACCAAACACAGACGTAAAAGGATCAAACAGAGAGAGACACAGAAACGGAAAGGTAAGAAAAAAGAAAACCTTGTCTGTATCCATATCGGGACGACGTTTCAAAGCATCTCCGTCGCGAAGCTGCGGCGGCTGTGGAGCTAGAGCCGGAGCCTGAGGCCACAATGGTATTGAGGTCATGTGCTTTACAGCTCTTCTCTCTCTCTCTCTCTCTCTCTCTCTCTCTCTCTCTCTCTCCCTCTCTCCCACCGAAGAGTAAAGACTATTTTTTTTCCTCTTTCCTGTGTTAAACTTCAGATATCGTTCAAAGAAAAAAGGAGGATCCCACGCGCGAATGAAGCGCGTACATATTACGCTCCAATGAGAACGCTAATCTAGTAATTAGTACTCATTAGTTGAAAAGCAGTGAAGTGAATACTGAAAAGTCTGATAACCTCGCAATCCCTTAACAATAACTAATTGTGGAGATTAATATTGTTACTAATTAATTACAATATAGTGCCTAGTGATATCATATGTTTTCTAATTTGGGTAACAACTGATAGCATTTGTAGGTTTTTTGCAAAAATAAAAGTTAATTCGATCTTTGTACTGAATTGGAAAAAAGTTAAAAATGTCAAAAAAGAAAGAACAAAAGTTTTTTTTAAAAACAGCATAAACTGTTTGTATTTCCTCTTTTTTACCTAAATATGTCAAAATATATACTCCATCCGTTCTAACAAAAGGGTGATGTTTTAAGGGTTTTTTTAATTCTCATATAAGTGATGTTTTTAGTTTTTAATATAAAATTAAATAATTTTTTATTGTTTTGACTATTTGTATTCTGTGAATTGTTTTCTTATTGGTTAAATTGTGTTTAAATGAATAATAAATAATATTTTTATTATAGAAAAAAAAAAAAAGTTAAATGAATCTTTAATTTGTGTGCAAAAACTTTAAACATCACTTATATAAAAACAGATGGAGTATATATGGTAATAATACATAAATTTCAATTTTCGAGACGATTCTTTATCGATCGTAATCTTGGTAGGAAACATAATATTAAGTGATAATGGTCCAAAACAGTACAAAATGACAACAAAATTGTCAGAATAGTACAAAGTTTTGAGAAAATTGTCAAAATAGTTTTTTCAAAAAAAATTTGAAATGTTTTTAAAATTTTCCCAAAAATACTATTTTTTACAAACTTTGTACTATTCTAACAATTTTTTGTAATTTTGTTTTATTTTAACAATTGCCCCTAATATATATTAATACTATTGTCCATGTTTTGTTGAAGAGATTGTCCAATAAATCTATTACAAAAGATAAACTTAATTTACGGAAGAAAAATTTGAAAGAAATAATAATAATATGTTCACTCGAGCTAAAACTATGGAACTGATGAAGAATTTAACATAAGGATTCTAGTAATAATGAAACTTATTACAAATACAAATACGGTCATGGCTATTACGGAGAAGGTGGCTGCAACCGCCAACATCCCCCAAACTAAACCGGTTCTGCCGTCGCTCAAAAAGCTTCTCGCCATAACTTCTTGTGTGTATATTAAGTTTCAGATTTGGCTGATAATTTTTATGCTTTTAGATGTGACAAGTGAGAAACAATTTTTTCTAAATAATTCTTTGAATGGACAATATTGGCTTACGTACGTTACGTGTGTGTTTACGAAAGAATATATACGATCTAAATCCAGAAGTTTCTTTGATGTCATCTAAGATTTTTGGTTGGTGAATAGAGAAAGATGGCTAATTTTCAACGTGTTAGGGCATCTCTAACCCTATCCCATTTTCTATTCCAAATACCATTTTGCAATAAAATCATCTCTAACCCTATTTCATTTTTAACTGCAAAATGGGGAAATGCTATTTTTTCCTCTAAATATGGAGTAACTCCATTTTCAACTCCAAAATAGAGTTGAATTTTTTTATTTATAATTTAGTCCTTCATATATATTTTTTTTAAACTGTACCTTTCATTTTAACAAATATTACGAGACAATGATTTTATAGTTTCATTATTTTCCAAAAAGTTTTAAGTAATGTACTTGTTACATATGCACAACAGCACAACAAAATATGACTCGTCAAATATTCTTGTAATAATTTCAATTCTTATTTAATATAATTAAATAATTAAAATATATTTGGACTCGATTAAAATTTATAGATATGATGATGGGATTTTATTATAATAGCATAAAGTAATATTAAATTTAAAAATACATAAAAATACTGAGATTAGAAATAACATAAAGTAAACTTAATGCAATAACGACTAATAATAATCTGGTAAACCGCTTCCAGATCCACCAAGGTCATTAAAATATTGTCCAAATGAACCAGATTGAGGTGGATTTTGTTGATTTTGTTGTTGCTTTGCCTTTTTTGTAAAATTAGTGTTTGTTCACTCTGAACATATGCACGAAGATTCGGATATTGTATCGAATTATTTTTTATGATATTGTAATGGTTAAATTCAAATAATATCACAATTTGTAAAAGTTTTGAAAGAAAAAAATAATGAGTTAATTTGTAAATTTTATAGATAAAGTGTATTTTTAGTAATTAATAATAAAATAGAAAATGAAGAATATACTAAGAATATTTTTTTGAAGTAAAAAATGGAAGAATACATTGGAGAGAAATCTAACTCCATTTTAGAGATAAAAATAAAGAAATATATTGGAGATGCTCTAATATAACATTTGGTTCAATTGGAGGGATGTTTTAGTCTTAATTAGGATAAGGTCTTTGGACATAGCGCATGGACAATTCGTATTCCATTAAGATATTTTGTTTAATATTTCGTTTTTTATTTGCATTCAACGTGCATGAAGAATCGATCTAACAATTTACAAAAAAAAAATCTCATGACGTTTTTTGTACATATATAGAAAATCCATTATATTCATCGTGGGTGATTGATACGTTACGTGTGTGTTTGGTTGCTAAATTAAACCAATCACAATCATCAGTGAAGACCTAAGGTAGATTCCATTTTCTAAACCAAACCCATTTATTGTGACGGATATTTCATATTTGGTAAGTTACAAACACAAAGAAATGAAAATTGCCCCAAGAAAACAGAACTACAAGAGTTGTTTGGACCACAAAAACTCAAGTATAATTTGATAATGTGTGATCAAACTAGTATACATTTGATCTTTATTGTGTGGCTATCAACCAAATGTTTTATTTGTTTTATAAAGACCGATCTGAGTCTCTACCAATTTTTCATTCTACATTTCATAATTCTTATTGCAAAAGTTCACGATATCTTTTTTGTTTGTTATCCACTTTAATTTCTAGGTTGAGCTCAAACCTACTCGAACTCTTCTTTGGATCATGACATGTTTGGATAATCTTGGCTATGAAGAGGTAGTTTTCGAGAGTGATTCAAAGATATTGATGATGAAAGCGGTAGCTGAATCTCGAGAATGGTCAAGGCTATAATAGTCTATACAAAAGAAATCATCAAGACAAGAAAAAGATTCAGTCGACCAACCATCACTTTCAAAGGAAGACAAGCCAACCAATGTGTCGATCTTATAGCCAATAAAACCTCTTCATATATGAACTTTATTATGCAATTCTTGATTATAGTACTCTTTGGTTGAGAAGGAGAAACTAATTTATATGAATTATGTTTGAGCTCGAAAAAACAAGAACAATGTGGCATTATGTTAAAATGATGATCACTCTCCTAAATCAACACACACACAAAAAAAAGAATCGAAACCAATAATCGAGGAGTTGTCATCCATTTTTTTTTACGATAACTGGTTTCGATTCTATACTATTACATTTCGGTTATATTCTCATTTTAAACTAACTTATCCAATATATTATAACATGTTATGACGTCAAAAAGAAATTATAACATGATATAGTGAAATACAAACGATAGAACCCAACTATTAAAGTGGCATAATAGGATGATGCAAGAATCCGATCCGATACTACAGCAAATAGATATTGCCATTAATTGGTCATATTTTTTAGCATAATAATAGAAAGGTTATGCACACATTGTGCTTAGGTATGCCTAGATATCTAGCAACCTCCTCCACCACCACCACAACCTCCTCCACCGCCATAAGCAGCACTATTAGACGCTCCAACATATGGTCTATGTTTCGTCTCATTTTTTTTAGTTTTTTTTTCACCGGTGCAAACAACTACGGCCATGGCTATTATGAAGAAGGTGGCAGCAACCGCCAACATCCCCCAAACTAAACCAAAACCACCGGTTCGAACGTCGCTCAATAAGTTTCTCCCCATATTCTCTTGTGTATATTTTGGTTACGTGTGAGATTTATATGCTTTTAGATGTGAAAAATAAAAAGCATTATTTGTAGGTATTTCTTTGAATGGACAATGTTGGCTTATCGCTTACGTTCCGTGTGTGGTTACGTAAGAGTTATATGTAAATCTACAAGTTTCTTTGGTGTCATATATAATGAAAATTTTGGTTTATATATGAGGTGGCTACTTTTCAACGTGCTTTAACATATGGTTCAATATGAGGGATGTTTAAAAGTATAAGGTCCCATGGACTTTAGCACATGGGCGATCGTAATCCATTTCTTGGAATATTTTGTTTAACACAATTCATTATTTGGAGTTTTTGAAAATTTGAACAAAAAAGTTGCATAAAAAAAAAAGGAATCGCATATATATTAGATTCTGAATTTACTTGATATTTTCATGTCTAGACTTTTGTGGAACCAATCCATTTATTGTGGGAGGTTGATACAATTGTTAGATTAGCAACAATACTAATGC
The DNA here is from genome assembly GCA_030161315.1 of Eutrema japonicum. NCBI lineage: Eukaryota > Viridiplantae > Streptophyta > Magnoliopsida > Brassicales > Brassicaceae > Eutrema > Eutrema japonicum. Next base: position 35,478,432 of record BSQW01000010.1, read on the forward strand.
TGAATTTATCATGGAGGTTGATACTTCCATGACACTATAAAGAGGATTAGATTTGAACTTATTACACTTCAATAGCTCATTTAGTCAAGGTATTCAATTCAATTCAATTCAATTCAATTCAATTCAATTCAATTCAATTCAATTCAATTCAATTCAATTCAATTCTGCAGTTTTCATGTTTCCTTTCTAGTGTTCTGTACATTTCAACAACATAATTACAAAAGAACACAAAAGAAAAAAAGTCTAATAGTAAAAGAATAAAGAAGGGCAAAAGAAACAGTGTCACGTGGAATTATGCTGAGTATTATGCCACAAAATCTCTGTTAACATGAGCTGTACATCACTTCAACAAGAAACCTCCCCACAAGTGACACACAACATTTGAGACAATTTATCTCCATAGCTTTCTCTTTTTAGGAACCTTTTGATTCAGATTTACACAAATAATTAAAGAGAAAACTCGGGAGATGAATTATAAAAACCCAAACCATTATTGGCACAGCCCTTTATTGTTGAAATTTACAAGTAATTTGTTGTGGAAAGTTTACAGTTTCTGCATTACCTCCGGTGAGAAATATATTATTGTCTTGCTATGACTCTGGTATAGGGTTGAGTGTCTCCTGAAAGACCAAAACATGTTCAACAAGTAAGCTAATCAATTTGCAAAAGAAAAACATTTGACTTTGTAAACCAAGACACATTTGTTTACCTTTGAGAAGCACACAAACCCTTGCTGTGTGTTGGAGGTTTTGACCAGAGTTTCCCACTTGGGATTTGCTTGAATCTTGTTGAAGTGATTGTCATTGCCTGTGCCAAGAGACTGTAACCATGTGAACGAGTTGTTCTTTGATGGGATTGTTGGTAACGTACGCTTTAACCAAGAATCTGAAGGAGCTTTTGGTAATGGTGGTGGAGGAACAATGTGATAAGATGAACGATGATGAAGCCTGGAACTTTCAAGTTTTGTTGTGTTTCTCTGCAATTGGGCTTCAAGATCAATCTTCTCCTTTGTAATCTCTGCTACCACATTGGATTTTGGTAGCGCAACAATAGCTTGATCAGGACATTCTTCAACTTTTAGACTTGAGAATTCAGTGATATCCTCATCTCTTCTAACATTTATGTCCTCGGTATTTTTAGGCTGAGAGATAGCTTCTTCACCAGCTCCAATCAAGCTCTGAGCATCTTCTTTAACAGGAACAGCATCTAGTGAAGTAAACTCTTTTAGTAAAGATTGCTCCTTGAACTCTTCTTGTACCTTCTTGTCTACTGAATGCACAGTGTCTACATACAGAGTTTTCTCGGCCACAGGAGCCTCGGACGAAGGTTTCCATGTATTATCATCACTAGCCAGGAGCTCACCAAAGTTTTTGCTGATTTTGATGCCTGAAGCGGCACTGATGTTCTCGAGTTTCTCTTTACCTTCTGGAATAGAAGATACTGGTAATGAAGGCCTTTGTGCAACTGATCCATTTAGTTTCCTTTTATCTTCATTCACAGTTTCATTGGTTTGCTATGAAGTAAAAAAAGAAGGAAATTTGATCAGGAAAAAGAAAAAGAAGCTTTCAGTGGGATGATGGATGAACAAGGCGGTGAGAAGGAGAGGTAAACAATTTACCTTGTTCTGATTTTCATTACAAGGAGTAGAATCTTGATACTTTGAGCGCATACGGCGAACAGAAACAGCTCTCTGTGCCTGCATTCTCACAGATGGAACCGGATTCAATAGTCCAAAAGAGCTTCTCAAGCAGATCTGAGGGACTAATCCACAAACACCAGAAGCAATGCTGCTCGTGTCCCCATCTTCCTCTTGTTGGAATCGATATGGATTTTGCTCGGCGTTGTTCTGTTTCTCCTTTAGCAACACTACCTTCTTCATCATCCGCCTCGCCGGTTCCTCTGGTTTAGGCGGTTTCCTAGCAAGATGTGGAGCTGTTTCTGAAGTCAAGGCTTTAGCTGCAGGCAAGAATCTCCCCATCATTAGATCCTGAGTTTGTCGATCACTCGATAAGGTTCCAAATGGCTCTACTAATATCCCCTGACCATCCAAACCGCTCACACCACTAACATTACTACAGTTGAAGAAAAATGACTCGGTTCTCGAAAGCGTATCAGTTGCATCAAGATAGGTATCATCACTATCATCATCATACCGAGAAGTATAACTCTTTGCATCCTCCACATTAACTCTAACCTGTTCTCGTTCTCTACTAGCATTCATAACTCTCCTCCCAGGAGGAAGCTTGGGCACAAAATGTGTCTCCACAAAGCCTTGTAAATCCGGTTTCCTTTGGTCTTTTGGTTTTCCGGGCTTGTGCTCCCATTGAAAAGGAACAGTTCCTGGATTCCTCACAGGACCTGACTTAATATCAGACTTGTAAACCGGTGGAGAAGGAGGAATCTTGCTGTTTACTGAATCAGAAGATGTTGTTTTGCTCTCGGATTCTGAAGCTTGCGTAGGCCGTCTAACGGAGATAAGCGGGCGGTTGAAATCCAATTGCTTCTCTTCCATCACCACCATTAGCATCAAATCTCTTGTTTCTCTGCAATAATCAAATCAATCATCAGAACAACGTCCAACATCATGTAATTTTGCATAGCAGCTATGTTCTTCTTCCTCCTTGTCAAGAATTTAAGCCAAGATTGTCATCAAATTTGAAACCCAAAATGAAAACTAATTACTTCATTAGTCATAGAGAGAGAGAGAGAGAGAGAGAGTCTTTCTTTAGCCGCCTTGATTGATACATAAGCTTCTTTTTTTTCTGAGCTTCTTGAAAACTTATCCAGATTTTCTTAAACCCCATAAAATAAATGTATACGCGTGAGCCCATTATTTATGAATCCAAATCAATTAGCAAGAAAACGAAGAAAAAGATTCAATCTTTTTGTTTTTGCTCTTCCCAACCGTAATCTGCCATTAATACGCAAATACACACACGCAGATACATATTCGTACTCACTATGTAATTGTATAAAGCTAAAGCAGACGAACTGAGAGGGGAAAAAAACTAAGCCGGAGATTGAATTTCTTCTTGAAGAAACAGAGTAAGAAAAGTAGCTTCCATGAAATGGATTTCAAATAACACTGCAGAAAGACGAAGACGACCCAGAGAGACATATATACACATAGATACAGATATACATATAGAGAGAGAGAGAGAGGAAGTGAGATACCAGTGAAAATACGCGGGATTGAAGAGAGAGATGGAGAGAGATTTGGGAGAGAAAATAATGAAGAGAGGTGATGAAAGGAATATAATGAGGTTGTCATATTCGTAATTCGTCTTTCTCTTTATTTTCAAAATAATTTACATAAATGCATGTTGATTAATTTAGTAATACTTCTTAAAAATGGAATTTTTTTTTAAAAAACAATTCTTATCTTTTTTTTGGTTCACACTAGTTACCTTTCCCAGTTTCCCTTTTGTCACTATCAAGTATGAACATACTTTCTTTACTACGACCATATCATGTGCTTCGTATAATACGGGGAATTTAGTAGGCATGCATATAAGTATATATATATATTTTTTGATGATTTAGGCTGTCCGGTTGACATCCGACTGGAGAGATGGAGATTGGTTATCACATGCCAAACCAGTAAGATTTCGCACCTTCCGACTATTGGCTAGAGTGAATTGGCATAATTGACAAAAGTTTTTCACGGGTTTTTAATTGGGCTGAAGCCCAGTATCAGCTTCCACACATGGTCATATAAGTATTGTTTGTTATATTCAACGATTTAATTATACGATTCAATTAAATACTATAGTTAATGATTAATTTGGACATTTCAGAGATTTAACTATGAATGGTTGGAAAAAAATGAATAAAAATGGACAACTACCATGCACATGGTGTTCTTTAGCTTTCTATGATACATGATGGGACGATAAGTATATACTAATCTCTTAGGGTAAGGTATTGACAACGACAAATATACAATATTTCTTAAGATTACATATAGGAGAGTGTTGGAGGTGGGTTAAACACCCCCAATTAGCTAAGCCAATCTAAGAAAGAAAAATCCATCAAAATCTAAATTCAGCCAAAAGTCAATACTGGGATCCACCGAATTCGCGCTGACAATTCCACCAGCCTTGCGCAGAGGGACCAAGGGAGAAGGTGACACGCGGAGAGCAGCTCGCTAAACAGTGCGCACCGAGCACGCACTGGCATCTCACCAACTCTGCGCAGAGGGACCACGGGAAAGGGCGACACGTGGAGAGCAGCTCTCCGAATAGTGCCCTACCTACGTAGCAGTTCGGCAAGAAGCTCATCATAACCTATCCACCGAAGAAACTGGAATGCACATCTCAAGGTACCTTACCCCTGAGAAGCGCTGGAGGCGCCACGTCATCCCGGAATCACAGGGAGCAGGCAGCAGATCCTTGTTATAAATACCCCTTAGCATACATTTATGAAGGGGATCCGAAATTTATTGCTCTGGCCACACACACACACACTCTCTCTCTCTGCATTGTTGTAACATCGTTATTTAGAACCCCGAACAGGATTCCTTTCGGAACTAGTTCGAAAGTCTAAATAATTTGTCCTATTTCAGTCATAAATACAAAGAACACGCTTCCCGACCTGTTCATCATTTACACCCGACCTGCCTGTCGCAAACCCCGATCTAGTCTTTGCTGAGCTGTCTCCCTTCTATTTACGAAAATCTCACTCCCTTTTTACAATAACCTATCTTAAGATACTACAAACTCTTCGGTGATCATTTGAATCAACAATTGACGCTAGAAGGAGGGGGCTTAATATTTTCTATACGCAAAGAACGGACTCAACAATAGTAACAATGACGGGCCCACCAACTTCGAAGGCACCAGCGTCGCTTCCGACGGTCGACCAACCATCACCAAGATAAGCTACCCCGGCCTAAGCATCTATTCGCCATGAAGCTCCTTAGATTCAAACCCTTGTGACTCCTCGCCAGCAACTCACTCCACCCGCGGCACTAGAACCTGCTCTGCTCAACAGCTCCGTCACTCAAAACGCGCCCCAGTCACCAGGAGATCAGCTCGCCCTGTCCGCCGTGATACAAACTTTGCTCGCCCGGATAGACGAGTTAACTCGCACCATAGACCAATGGTTCGCCGTGTTGGCAGCCTCTCGCGACCGGTCCGACAACACCGGATCACCCGCCGCTCAAACTCGAGAGTAGGCTTCTCGAGCATAAATATTGCATCTCCAAAGGAACCTATTCGGGGACACGCCGTCAGAGTTCGAAGGGCCAACCAGACAGTTCACCCCCGCGGCGAATGGCTTCCCGGGCAGTGAAGGGCTCCCGCGCTCCCTCAACATCCCAGTTCAAAGCGTTCCAGGGACGCCGAGTTCAAAGCCATGAAAGAGGCGATCCGCGCAATGACTTCCAATGTCCATCAGGCCACCAGTTCGGCCCCGGAAATAGACCGCGTCCTGAGAGAGACACAGAACACGCCGTTCACGCACCGGATCGCGTCCATCGCATTCAGACATCACGGCAAATTCAAGCTCCCTCCATACGCCGACATCACCGACTCGGCCCAGTACCTGACGACATTCACCATCGCCATGGGGTGCGCCCATTTTGCCCTAGATGAACGCGAGTCCGGTTACTGTCAACTCTTCGTGGAAAATTTAACTGGCCCCGCTCTGACATGGTTTTCTCGGCTAAAAACACATCCCATCGATAGCTTCAGGGACCTCTCAACCGCCTTTCTCGAGCATTACTCAATATACATCAAGCAGTCCGCTTCTGGCGCCGACCTATGGGCATTGCGACAGGAGGCGAAGGAATCACTCAAATCCTTTATCGATCGCTTCAAAGCGACGACCTCCCAAAGCAACGTCGCAGACGAGTCCGCGCTTCCCGCCCAAAGAAACGGCCTCCTGGTCGAGTCGACCTTCAGAGACGATATGAAACTCAACAGGCCGCGCTCACTGGAGGACGTCTTACACCGCTCCAGACTGTATATCGAGCTCGAAGAAGAAAAGGCGGCCCACCAAAAAGTCACACCACGACTAAAGCGGCGCCCCAGAAGGACAAATCTCAGGACGGGTACCAGGAGCATCGTCAGCATTACGACGACGAGTACGTAAGCAGCAAAAGCAAGCGACCCGCCACATTCCACATCGACAAACCGCCGGCTTTCCTCCACATACACGATCCCGCTTTTTTCTCCAACCCCGTGCTGAAATTGCCCTGGAACAAATATGTGCGCGATCCCCACTAGAAAGACCGTCGTCCCGACGTGCCAAAAGATAAGGAGCCCCGAACGGAGGAGCAATACGATAGGACGGCCTTCTACGAATTCCACCAAAGGAAAGGGCACCCGACCTCGCACTTCCGTGCACTCCAAGAGGCCCTGCTGAGCCAGTATCAGAAGGGGGAAATCCGCATAACCGAACAGCCACGCCCGCGAACTCGGGACGGCGATCGACAGCAGCAATCGGATGAACGTGATCGCGAATCCTACCGGGCTAGGCCTGATAACCGAGGTCAGAACGATGACCGTCGACGACGATCTCCCTCTAGGGATCGAGGAGAAGCCAGATCGCCTCCCCCTACGCGAACGATGATCGGGATGATCATGGGAGGGCTCATGTCGTGTAACGACTCAGTACGGTCCATCAAGCTACATGAAAGACAGACCGACGCCTTCCTGAAGTGGCACTCCGGCCCAGAAATTAGCGCCCATGACACAAGTAAGAAGGGGATCTGCTTCACCGAGGCCGACGCAGCCGGGTCCATCAACCTCACAACGACCCTCTAGTCGTGCAGATTCGCGTGGCCGATTGCGACGTCAACCGGATTCTCATCGACACAGGTAGCTCGATCGATCTCATCTTCAAGGATACCCTGGCAAGAATGAATCTGAACGGAGCCGAAGTCAAACCACTATTTATCCCACTAACCGGCTTCGCCGAGAACACCGCCAATGGAATCGGCACCATCAAATTACCTGTCTACGTAGGCCGAGTCACCAAAATTGTCAAGTTTGTGGTCTTCGACACCATCCCAATCTACAACACCATTCTCGGGACCCCCTGGCTGCACTCGATGAAAGCAGTCACCTCGACGTACCACCAATGTCTCAAGTTTCCTAACCAGGCCGGAACCTATACTCTCCGGAGCAATCAGAGGGTTTCGCGGGTTTGATTCGCCATCGAGTACAAACTGCGCAATACCGCGCCAACCTATCTCGTCATCGAAACACTGTGCCCGGCCGAGCCAAGTCACCAAGATCTCCTAGGCCGGGATCTAGTCACGCAAATCAACATCGATTCGCGTGATCCTACCCGCTGCGTCAGGATCGGAGCAGACCTGAATGGAAGCAACAAGGAAGAGCTGGTCAAAACCCTAAGGCATAACATATCCACCTTCGCCTGGTCGACAAGTAACATGCCCGGCATCGACTCGGCGATTTGTAGCCACGAGCTCAACGTGGAACCAACCTTCTGACCGATCAAGCAAAAGCGACAGAAGCTAGGGCCCGAGCGCGCGCCGGCCGTCAATGGCAAAAGAGAAAAACTGACCGCGGCTGGCTCAATCACAGAGGTCAAATATCCGGACTGGCTGGCCAACCCGGTAGTTGTCAAGAAGAAGAATGGGAAATGGAGGATTTGCGTAGACTTCACCGACCTCAAAAAGGCGTGCCCCAAAGACAGCTTCCCGCTCTCCCGAATCGATCAGGTCGTGGAAGCCACTATCGGGAACGAACTGCTCTCCTTCATGGACGCCTTCTCTGGATACAACCAGATCCCCATGCACCCCGACGAACAGGAGAAAATCGCGTTCATCACAGACCGCGGAACCTACTGTTATAAGGTGATGCCCTTCGGGCTCAAAAATGCCGGAGCCACCTACCAAAAGCTCGTCAACAAGAAGTTCGCCGACCAGATCGGCCGCACTATGGAGGTCTATATCGATGACATGCTGGTGAAGTCCTTAGTAGCAGGCGACCACGTCGCTCATCTCCGGTCCTGCTTCCAGACGCTGAATGAGTATAACATGAAGCTAAATCCGGCCAAATGCTCTTTCGGCGTCACATCGGGAGAGTTCCTCGGATACTTCATCACGCAACGCGGGATCGAAGCTAACCCCAAACAAATCCAAGCCGTCATCGACCTCAAGTCCCCAGAAAATACGCGCTCAACCGGTTCATCTCCCGCTCAACCGACATATGCTTACCGTTCTACCAGCTGCTCCGAGCTAACAAGCGATTCGAATGGGATGACAAGTGTGAGGAGGCTCTCCAGCAACTGAAAACGTACATATCAACTCATGGTGAGACCCTCTATCTCTAAATCGCTGTATCCTTATCGGCAGTCAGTGGAGTACTAGTACGAGAAGAACGTGGTGATCAAAAGCCCATCTTCTACGTCAGCAAGTCCCTAGAGGGCGCATAGAGCATGTACCCGACTCTGGAAAAGCTCGCACTCGCAGTAGTCGTCGCAGCCCGGAAGTTCCGATCTTACTTCCAGTCGCACACGGTTGCCGTGCTGAGTACCTACCCGCTTCGAACTATCCTCCACAGTCCAAACCGGTATGGCAGAATAATGAAGTGGGCGGTTGAGCTCAGCGAATATGAGATCGAGTATCGAGGACGGACCGGGGTAAAATCCCAAGTCCTGGCCGATTTTCTGATCGAACTGGCCCCCAAACTAACAACTGATGAACCCCCCGAGAAGTGGAGCCTGCACGTCGACGGGTAAGCTTCCAAACACGGTTCTGGCATCATCATACGCCTCGAATCCCCGACCAAGGAGATCTTAGAACAATCCTTCCATTTGGCCTTCCCGGCGTCAAACAACGAAGCAGAGTATGATGCTCTGATTGCCGGTCTGCGCCTGCCGAAACCAATCGGGGTGAAGAAAATCCAGGCCTACTGCATCTCCCAGGTCGTCGCCAATCAATTCAGTGGAGAATACGAGGCCAAGAACGACCTAATGAATGCCTACCTCAAATTAGTCCAAGACTTAGTAGCAGAATTCTCCGAGTTCACCCTGACCAAGATCCCCCGAGGTGACAATACTTCTGCAGACGCCCTCGCCGCGTTAGCTTCCGCCTCGGATCCAACCCAACGGCGGGTAATTCCCGTTGAAAGCATCAACTTCCCCAACATCGAGCTGCCAAAAGGGGCCTGCCTGATCAACCCCTAAAACGAATACCTCGACGAAGACATGCCGCTTCCCGACTAAGTGACGCCTCCTGAAGAACTGCCACCTCCTCCATCCGAGCCCGAGCTACCGGATTGGCGCATAGACATACTCCTATACATCGCGGACGACACCATCCCTCCAGATCGCTGGGCGGCTCGCCGACTAAAGAAAAAATGCGCTCTGTACACGATGATGGACGGTAACCTATTCCGTTGGAGCGCTTCAGGAACCCTGCTCGGTTGCCTCAGCGGGGAGGAAACTATTGACGTAATTAAGGAAATGCACGAAAGCGCAGACGGAAACCATTCTAGCGGCCGAGCTCTCGCCCTACGAATTCGGAACTAGGGCCACTACTGGCCAACCATGCTTCAAGACAGCGAAAAGTTCGCAGCTTGGTGTGAGAAATGTTAGCGCCACGGCTCACTCATCCATTATCCCACCGAGCTCCTGACCACCTTGGTGGCGCCCTATCCGTTCATGCGATGGGCCATGGATATAGTCGGACCACTTCCCCGATCTCGCCAAAAACGCTTCCTCCTAGTGATGACCGACTACTTCACCAAGTGGGTCAAGGCCGAGGCCTATGCCAAGATCACGGCGGACGACGTCCGCAAATTCGTCTGGAAGTTCGCCATCTGTCCACACGGCCTGCCATACGAGATCGTGACTGAGAACGGTACCCAGTTCACGTCGGTACTATTCGAGGATTTTTGCGCAAAATAGAAGATCATGCCGAGCAAATCCACCCCAGATATCCACAAGGCAATGGGCAGACCGAAGATACCAACAAAACCATTCTCGACGGCCTCAAAAAACGGTTGGACGACAAGAAGGGCTCTTGGGCTGACGAGCTAGATGGAGTTCTCTGGTCTCACCGCACAAAACCAAGAACGGCAACAAGTCGCACACCATTCAGCTTGTCTCACGGCATGGAGGCAATGGCTCCCTATGCTCACTCATCATACCGATCTGAGTGAGCTTGACTTTCTCGAAGAACAACGCGACCAGTCCCTGCTCCAAATCCAGAACTACCAACAACTCGCCTTCAAGTACTACAACAAAAAGGTCTGATGCCGGTTCTTCGCCGAAGGCGACCTGGTTCTACGCAAGGTCATCGAGAATACGGCTGAGCTGAACACATGAAAACTCGGCGCCAATTGGGAGGGCCCCTACCTCATCTCCAAGATCGTCAAGCCCGGCGTCTACGAGCTGGTCACAATGAATGGCGACGCAATACCGCGCTCGTTAAACTCAATAAACCTCAAGCGCTACTACTACTAGGCCCCCTGGGCTCCGCTTCCCTCTTTACCTTTGTAAATAACTGAACTACGATTGGTTTGATCCCTTATACTAAAGGGTACGTAGGCAACCCCTAACCAGGGCTCAGCTATAAATCTAATAAAATCTTTTCAGATTAAAAAAAAAGCACACAAACGACGAATACGGCTCCGGCCTGTTCCTACAAAAGAATACGGTCCACGACCTGTTCCGAAAAGAATAAGGTCCACGACCTCGCAAGGCCAAGAAAAAATATATATATATAGGGACCGAGCTCCAACGCTTGCACTCCCCCAGCACACAAACTACAAGTGCTGAAGCCGAGCTCCAATGCTCGCATTCCCACAGTACACAAGCTATAAGTACTGAAGCTCGCACCTCTACCAGACACACAAGCATTGAGTGTCTTAAGCCGAGTTCGCTACTCGCACCAAAAAAAAGACACACAAGCTTTAAGTGTCTTAAGCCGAGTTTCACCTCGCAACAAAGAACACGGTCTCCGACCTTACAATATTAAAAACCGAGCCCGGCTCGTACCAAACACTCACGAGAAAAACAAAACTCGTGAAAATTCCAATTTCATTCATTTAAGAGGGGGGGGGGGGGGGGGCTATTCGCCAAAATACATAAAGGCACCACGGCCTATATATCAAAAAAAGGGGAAAAAAACAAAAACAAAAAAATTACAAAGGGCACTCCGGCATACAAATTCTGATCCCCGTCAACACGGGTACTATCTATGTCCTCCAGGTTCACAATCCGCGCATTCGTGTCGTGCTGCCCCCGCAAGGGTTGGACAAACTCTTGTTGGTCTTCACGACTGTCGGTTGGAGACAAAGATGAAACCTCGATTTGAGTAGCGGGCACAGCAGACCCAGGCGGAATAGGCGGTGTTGCGTTATCCGGAGCAACCGCAGACGGATCCCCGACCTGAGCGGAAGGCGCGGAACACCCGCTCTGAGCGGGCGGCGCAGTGGATGGAGTCAAAGCAGCTAAGGGCGGAACCGAGGCCGCCGGGGCCTGACCGGGCATGACCTGGACGTCGGGAGTAGGATCTGAAGGAACTTCCAAGTCCTCCGTAGTCAGCTCTAGGAAGTCGATCTGATCCAGCTCGGCCTCATACTTCGCCGCTGACTCCTTCAGCTTCGCGTACCGATAAAACGGTACCACTAGGCCATCCTCTCGAGGCATTCTCGCGTGCCAACCACCTGACTAAGCAGCAGGTGCGTAGGGACCGGTCCCGACTAGCCAAATGGGCACAAATTTTCGCCATCTTAGCTGCCCGTTTCTGGTTCCGAGCCGCCCACCTCCTCATAACCCGATCACTCTCCTTGGCAACAACCGCTTTTGCCCGCTAAACGGTGCCCTCCAACGACACGACCCGAGACCAGAGTGTATCCCGCTCCACGCAAACCTTCGCGACCTCCCCCCTCGCGACGACAAACTCCTCCTCCAAGGCAACCGACCGCGCCTTCTCCGATTCCAGCTCGGTAAGCACCTGGTCCGCTATCAGAGACCGCGCACCCACATGCTCCAGAGTAGACTCCAGATCGGCGCTTCGGGCTTTCTCATCCGCCAAATCCTGCTTTAGCTCGCGGATACGAGCCGTCATCTCCTGCTCACCCACCTCAACCCGCAGCTTGAGACGCTCATTCTCCTGCTCTAGCCCTACGATCCGCCTCTCATACCCCTCGCCAAGGCTGGCCAAGTTGACCATCGACTGCAAAAAATAGACAAACTCTCATATAAGAAAGAAAGAAGAGGCAAAATATAAGTCATCACGGCCCGACTTAAACAAGACTCACCCGAACGAGTGAGCGGGAGGTGCTCTGGAACCCGTCAGCTTCTGCCATCTCAAAGACCGGAAACAGAAGGGGTCTCCTCCCGAGCACGGACACAAAATCGAGCTCGACACAAGTCTCCTTGTCCGAAACAAGAGGCACATCCCCGCGCCCATAGCTGAATTCGAAGCTATGGTCAATCTGCTCATCCCCAGATCCCTCGTTACCAGCACCCACAATACCGAGGTCCTCACCCCCTTCTTCGGCCTCAGGGTCCTTGGCCTCCTCGCCAGCGTCGGTCACCTCGGGCTCGTCGACCACTCGCTCCTCGACCACGTCGTCCCCCCGATTTCGGGATGTCTCGACACCACGCCCGGCATACACCTTGTCTCCGGATTCCCAGACGCGTTTGTCCCGTCCCCACCGGGCACATCATAAGGACCTTGAGGCTGCTCGGTCCCGTCACTACGCGTCACGTCGCCACAGACTACGGCCAAGGATTCCACGGCCAAGGCACCCTGACCACCAGACACATCGGTCTGCCCGTCAGTCTTCCTCCTTTTGGAAATTCTCTTGCCCTTGGCTATAGCAACCTTCTTCTTAGAAGCAGCCGCCTACAGCTGCTCTCGCCGGGTCTCCTCCTCCGCAAACCTCTGCCGCGGCTGTTGCTCTCCTCTCCGAACTGGATCTTTAACAGGCGGAGGGGGCGCGATGAAAGAGTCCGCATAGGATGGAATCACGAATCTTGAACGACATGTTCACAAAGCCACCAGCACGGTAACCCAAAAAAAAAAGAAAAAAAAAAGAAGGGGATTGACGACCTACCAGACATCGCCGCTTCGATTCTGTCCGAGGTGAAAGACTTCCAATCTCTGGTATGCACCGACCTGAGCACAGCTAGAACACCACCGTAATCAGATCGCTTGATACCGGTAGTATGCGGACTTGAAAGCAAAACCAAAGCGTCAGTTAGAAAAAAAAAAAAAAAACATGAAGCCCAGTCTACAAACCCCTACCCAGAGAAAAAAACATGAAGACCGACCACCTCGATAGCACGGACGAAGAAGTAGCTGCGAGACCAATGGTCGACCTTGCTCAGCTTATCTTCAATGAGATCCACCTTGGGCTTGAATGAGGCATAGTATGTTCCCGGATACGCCGGGTTCCCCTTCTGATAGGTGAGATCCTCGAACATACGGGGAGTCACCACCATATCGCACTCCCACCCAAGATTCAACATCACCACCATGCCCTGAATCGTGGACGGGCAGATCTGGGAGAAGGCTAACCCTCGTCTCCTACAGTATGAGACTAACAGGTCGGGTAGAGGAAAACGCAGCCCGCACTTCGAGAAGAAGCTCTCGTACAGGCAGACGAAATCCTCGAGAGGAGTCCATTGGCGTTCGCCCGACCTGGGGAGCCGAAGTTCGATGGAACTGGGAAATCCACACTCTGACGCTAACTTCGTAAGCGACTCTGGGGTGATCCAGGTCGGTGACCAACCCAGATCATAGGAGACCTGGGGAGGCTTCGAAGCCCTAGGTTTCTGAACCCCTCCGGTTCAGCCACCTCCCCGACGGGCCCAGATTGACGCCGCGACCACCGGAGGAAGATTTTCTAGTCGCCGTCCTCCCCTGTTGAGCCCCGGAAATCGACGGAGCAGCCCCCGAAATCGAGGGGGCAGACTGTGCCCCGCTTTCTTCGCCGCGACACGGGGAATAGGTACGCTCTGAACCACCGTTCGGCGAAGAGCTACTCGCCGGAGAATCATCCCGGTCACTGAGAGACGCCGATTCGCCGCTTAATTCAACTCTGGGCCTTCGCAACATCGACGCCATCGCACAAATTGAAGGGGGAAACTTCCGAACAAACGAAACCGACGGCGAAGAAATGAAGAAATCGAGTCCTGGACGAAAATTTTTACAGAAAAGAAGAAGAGATTACCTTGAACTTATGCGCAGGAGAGTAAAAATAAAAAAGAAGGAAGAAGGAAGAAGAAGGGTTTAAATAGGAAGAAGGAAGAAGAAGGGTTTAAATAGGAAGAGGAGGGGAAAACAAAGCGATTGCCCAACACGTGGCGAGAAGGCACGATTACCAAAATCCCAATGATGACGTCGCTTCGATTCCCACGCAAGTAGGAGTCGCTTCGGTATCCACGCGCAGAAAGTAGACGTCGCTTCGATAGATACATCGCTTCAGTATTCGACACGTGGAGAAGCGTCTTTCACACTCCCCCGCGTGCCCAACACGCGCAGTCGATCTCCGATTTTAGCAGAGAAACCAACACGTGTGACCAATTGTTCCCGCCAAACCCATCTCAACATTAAACCCTAACATCTTGAGGACCGACCTCAGATGCGCCGAGCTAACAAAAACCAAAATTCGATGCATTCACCACGCCTCATGACACCGAACTTGGGGGGGCAATTGTTGGAGGTGGGTTTAGCACCCCCAATTAGCTAGGCCCATCTCAGCAAGAAAAGCCCATCAAAATCTAAGTCCAACAAAAAGTCAACACTGGGACCCACCGAGCTCGCGCTGACAATCCCACCAGTCCTCCGCAGAGGGACCAAGGGAGAAGGTGACACACGGAGAGCAGCTCGCTAAACAGTGCGCACCGAGCTCGCGCTGACATCTCACCAACTTTGCGCAGAGGGACCAAGGGAAAGGGCGAGACGTGGAGAGCAGCTCTCCGAATAGTGCCCTACCTACGTAGCAGTTCGGCAACAAGCTCATCATAACCTATCCACCGAAGAAACTAGAACGCACATCTCAAGGTACCTTACCCCTGAGAAGCGCTAGAGGTGCCACGTCATCCCGGAATCACGGGGAGCAGGCAGCAGATCCTTGTTATAAATACCCCTTAGCATACATTTATGAAGGGGATCCGAAATTTATTGCTCTGGCCACTCTCTCTCTCTCTCTCTGCATTGTTGTAACATCGTTATTTAGAACCCCGAACTGGATTCCTTTCGGAACCAGTTCGAAAGTCTAAATAATTTGTCATATTTCAGTCATAAATACAAAGAACACGGTCCCCGACCTATTCATCATTTACACCTGATCTACCTGTCACAAACCCCGATCTAGTCTTTGCTGAGGTGTCTTCCTTCTATTTACAAAATCTCACTCCCTTTTTACAATACCCTATCTTAAAATAGTACAAACTCTTCGGTGATCATTTGGATCAACAGAAAGTGATCATTCGGTCATTCGGTTTTTGAGTTTTTCAGATTTTAGAAAATAGGTATCATTCGGTTTGGTTTAATTCGGGTTTGGATTCGGTTCAAGTTTAGATTCGGTTTGGATACGTTTCAGGTTTGGTTCGAACACATATAGAAATAGTATCAATAATTTCATAAACAAAATTGGTGAATGAGTTAAAGGGAACAGATCCAACTTCCAATAGAAATATGAAAACAAACAACAAAAATGCAAAAATAATTTATTATAAATAATGAATTTGAGAATATATAATGGGAAAAAAAACAAAGGATATATCAACTACTAAATTATCGTCAAAAATAAAATTATTTGTATCCAATGTCACTTTTTGAAAACATATTTAAAAATCTAATAATTTACAAAAATTGGAAAAATATGTAACACTTTCTATTTGAAAAAGATAATTTTACATATGTTTGTTATTGGTTTATGTATTGTACACCGTTGATTCGCGCAGTATTGTACATGGGTATAACTGGAAAGTCAATGGATGTACAGTACACAAAATGTTACATATTTTTTCAGTCTTTGTAAAGTATTAATTTTTTAAGTATGTTTTGATAAAATGATTGTCCATGCAAGAATTTATATAAACAAATAGACGTAGTGACCAACACAAAAGAAAGATAAAAACAAACAACAAAAGTGCAAAAATAATTGATTATAAATAATGAATTTGAGAATATATAATGGGAAAAAAACAAAGTATATAGCAACTACTAAGTTGTCGTCAAAAATAAAAGTATTTGTATCTAATGTCATTTTTTGAAAACATATTTAAAAAACTAATAATTTACAAAAACTAGAAAAATATGTAATACTTTTTATTTGAAAAATACGATTTTACTTCTGTTTGTTATTGGTCTATGTATTGTATAACGTTGATTTGCGCAGTACTGTATATAGGTACGACTGGAATTACAATAAATGTATAATACACAAAATGTTACATATTTTTCAGTTTTTGTAAAGTATTAGTTTTTTAAATGTGTTTTGATAAAATGACTATGTAAGAATTTTTCAAAAATATAGTATATAAACAAATAGTCGGTAGTGACCAACACAAGAAAGATAAAAAACAAACAACAAAAATGCAAAAATAATTTATAAAAAATAATGAATTTGAGAATATATAGTGGGGAAGAAAAAACAAAGAATATAGCAGCTGCTAAGTTGTCGTCAAAAATATAGTATTCAAACAAATACACAGTAGTGACCAACACAAGAAAGAAAGGAACCTTTTTCTAATATTGGGAGTGTATAATGATATATTACCTTTTTCCAACTAATGATACGTTACTTTACATTCTTGATTTCAGAAATTGTTTTTATTTGATATATTACTATGAGTCCAAAATCTAGGTCATTTACCTCTGACATTTATTTGGTAACTAGTCAATATCTAGTTAAATAAAACTAGTCATACTCTTTTTTAAGTAAATTTCATTTAGATAGGAAAAACCCCAACTCTATAAAGAAAATGTTATTTTTTATTAACTTTAGATAGGAGAAGCTGTAGGTGTCATAGATCTAAAGTTTTTGAAGCTTGGCTTTGGATTACGGTTTCTTTATCCACGCTTGTATTTGTCGTTTGTTTGCCTTGTTGTCTCTGCTAGTTTAATTTTCTAGTTGTAAATTGTTTATTTCATTAGCTTTTGATCTTTCTATTTTCTAGTTATCTATGTAAAAAACGAAAATTGTTATAAAATTTAATATTTAACTAATAGAATAAAAAAAATAAAAAAATTTCAAGGACATGGGGTGACTTAGGCTCTGAATAGACTTACGGTTCAAAGACAGTCGGCATGTCTAATGGGGAGAACTGCATTTCTTTCCCATTCATGATTGTAATTTAATTTTGTATTTCCCAAATAAAAAATAATAATTAAATAATAGAACCGCAAATATGAATAAAAATGTGGTTCACCCACCTTTTTTTTGTAACACCCCAAATATGAAGCGTGCCATGTACAGTTTTTTCAAAAAAAAAAATATTATCTAAATCTACCATTACTTCAATTTCTTATTCCACATATAATACTAAAATATTAGTGGTGTACTAAATAATGTTGTTTTAATAGTAATAAAGTAATTTTCATAAATAATAATATTTAAAAGTATTTAAAATTATTCAAAATTTTTAAAATTTCATGAGCAGTTTTTTAAAAATGATAAATTGCCTCAAATTTACAACCATAAAAATAGTTTTTCCTAAAATAAAATATATTTTTATTGTTAAATTACTTATATATATTAAACGATAAATATTAGGCATGGACAAAATTTCCAGAACCGTAGAACCGAACCAGAATCGAACTGAATTAGGAGGTACCAAACCCAACTGAAACCGATAAAACACATGAACGAATTTCAGTTCAGTTCGGTACCTCATCATTCGATTCGGTTCTGGTTTGGTTCTTCGATTCCATGTATTTTGCACATGCCTAGATTAAACACACTAAAATAATGGAGTATTTCATCCACTACCACACTTCAAAAAAACAATTATTGATTAGAAATTTTTGTTTATCAGTTTTTGAAATTAATTAATGATTGCTTCTCTTCTCTCTTACTTTATGATTCTCATTTTATTTTTTATACCACAATTAGAAAGTTTATATCCTCCTATTTGACATAATTTATAATTTTAAAGTAAATATTTTTATTTTTTATTTCTAAAATTAAAAACACTTTTGTTTACATTATTCAGAAAATTATATTTTAAATATAATAGTAATTTTTAATTTAATTTAAATTATTATAAATATATATAATATTTTGAACCGCTTGTTATCTGTTTTCACCATTCAACATTATATTTTGAACCGTTGGATCCACACTTATTCTACCTGATTCGTCCGATTCGCACTTGTTCTGCTTGATCTATTTTCTCCGTTCGGAATCTTAATAAAGTCATCAGATCTCCATTCTTTCGTCATTAAATCATGTGAGTGTGGCCATCGGTTACTTTTGTTTTGTATTTGGTATTTATTGACGTGCGGAATCCGTGAAGGGAAGTGAACTATTAAAAAAACATTTAACTAATTTATTATGGAATATATGACCGACGTAACTGGTCTTGGTGGTCCACTTGTTACAACAAAGTTTCTTTCATTGCTCGAGCGGTCAAGCCTATAAATAATTTGTATCGATGCACTCGAGTTTTGGTTTCAATTCTCTGTTAAATTTCTATGAAGATCTATACGCTTTAATCTCAATGATTTTTATGTTTTGTTGTAGTGATCAAAGAAGATGGATAATTCCTTATAATTGGTGCAATTTGGATTTTTAAGTTAATGAAATCAAGAGTTGAACAAAAATAATTATTAATTAGCTTATTTTCTTTTTTATTTTATTTTATTTAAAAAGTAAGTAATAGTGATTGATAAAATAAAGTTTTATTTGTTAAATAAAATAAAGTTATTCCACTCATTTGAGACTTTGAGCAAGTGAATCGGAAAACAATGAAACCATTAGCAGATTTCTTATCTTTTAACCGATCAATATTATTAAAAAAAATACCATATCGTAGTACACCCAAATTAAAATAAAATGTTCTGCTACATGTAGTTTTACTTATACCAATTTTTTTTTTGGGGGCCTCGCAGCGTGTAGTTTAAAAATGTTTTAAGATTATATCAGAGTTTGTAAATACAAAGTTGTAAATACTATCATATGGTTAGTCAGTTAATTAATTAGAGAGGTAGAATACAACATATACATATATATATATACGAATACTTATACATAATAAAGGTTTGTTGTATTTGGGTTTAAGAATAGCTTTGCAGATGGGCCATAGGAACTGAAGCATTTTGGCCCAAGCTAAACTATATTTCCCTCTTCATGATTATTGTGGGTGCTAAATCCAACTTATGAAATTTGTGTATGATTTTATAAAAGGAATTATATCGAGGGTCAGATTTATCTTTGAGCCGATCATGGTATAAATGAATATTGACAAATTGGATTTGTATTTATGAATGAAATGAATACATGTTTATCTAAAAAAGATGAGTTACAGAGAAAGCTTGAAAATCGTAGTACAATTAGGTTAAAAAGAATATGATGTGTAAAACTAAGTCTTCAGTCTCTTTTTATAACTTTCTTCGAGGTTTTAACCGCCACTACATATCTCAGAATTTTTTGTATCACGCCATCACCTTGATCTCTGGAACGGCTCTGAGATGTTAGAGAATATATTTAACTGATTCAACTGACTTGACTGATTGGTTCTCCGTTAGCTCGGAGCTCGCCATATCATAAGTCGAGGTGATACTTCGTAAATACCGCGAGTTACAAATGGGCTGAAACTTGTTATTGGGCCTACTGTGCTTTTGGTCCAACTCCAAATTTATTTTAGATTGAATTGATGAACAGTTAGTGGTTTACAATAGTAACAAGAGAAAATATTCGAATATCAACATAGATCATTCCAGAGAAAATTTGACCGATTATAAAATTCACATTTAGAATATTCCAGCTACATGTTGATCAGAAAATTCGGTAATGTTACAAATATATTTTATCGTGTTCGGTAATTAATGTTATTAGATGACCATGTATACGATAACTATTATGCAAAAAAAAGCAACTAATGTTAAATCTTTGTACCAAAAGAACTAAACATTCTCATGTATTATATGTGAACTAAAAGTCTAGTTCACGATTACCGCTATGTCCGGGAAGGGATGCATAAAGAGATTTCAGAAATGTGAAGTTTTTCTTATTATTTCACTTATTGATTACAAAGCAGAGCGTTTTACATTTATAGAGGATCTGTGCAAAATCCTATACTGTAATATGCTGAGACATGTCAGTCCTAGGATCATTCAATGCGTCAAATCTGTTTTGAATTTGGATTTGATTCCCTGTCCTTGCACAGCTCGTCGCTATCATTTGCTCTGCACAGTTTCTGGTTTTGTCGCAGGGTGAAGGTGGAGATGACCGTTGGTGGTGTGTATTGGGCTCACTGATGGGCTTTGTAGAAACAGATTCATAATTGCTTTGACCCATTTTGGAGTTCTGCGACAAGGTGATGTCGTTTAGAGTGTTTTCCCTGATAGCCCCTCTCAAACTAGGTGTTGGCGGGAAGACTACACCGAGTTTGTACCTGAGAGAGCAGAAAGCTTCACATGGCAATGATTTTGTGAAGATATATGTGATTTGTTGATGCGCATGGATGTGAGTGACAACAAGTGAGCCAAGCGCAACCCGTTCACGGACATAGTAATGATACAACTCAAAGTGCTTTGTTCTAGAGTGGAAAGCTGTATTTGCTGAAAGCATGACAACCGATAAGTTGACGCAGTGTAGCTCCGGTGTAGCAGGAAGAGGTACACCAATTTCCCTGAGTAAAGAACTGAGCCAAGCAATCTCAGATGTTGTTTATGATATTGTCATGTACTCTGCTTTGGTGGAACTTTTGGAGACTGTTGGCTGCTTCTTTGAAGACCATGAGATAATGTTGTTTCCTAAGTAGGTGCAGAAGCCTCCTGTAGACCATCTTGTGATCTTTCACCCTGCCCAATCACTGTCGGAGTAAGCATGAAGAGTACAATCTGATTCCTTGTTGAAGTGGATTCCCATTGTTATGGTTCCCTTGGTATATCAAAGAATTCTCTTGAGAATAGTGAAATCAGAGACAGTAGGTGAATGCATCTTTTGGCAGACATAGTTCACCGCAAATTGAATGTCGGGTCTCGTCAATGTAAGATATTAGAGTTTCCCAGCAAAACTTCGAAAATAAGTGGGATTCAAAAACGGTTCAGCCTGATCCGCAACTTTGTCTGGTTGCAAGGGCAGTGGAGTGGGCATTGGGGAACAATCACTCATAGCTGTAATAGTTAGAAGGTCCTCTGCATATTTCTGTTGTGGAAGGAAGAGCCCCTCTGAATGGAATTGCGCTTGTATACCTAAGAAGTAATGCAACTTCCCCATGTCTTTCATTCGAAACTGCTTGTTAAGAGCTTCTAGTAGATTTGTTAATGTCCCAGAGTTATTCCTAGTGATGATCATGTCATCAACGTAGAGAAGAAGCATTATAATATCATTGTCTTTAGTGTAAATGAGCAGAGAGGGGTTTTTCTTACTGCAAACGAACCCAAATTCGAGGAGATAGGTGCTGAACTTGTCAAACCAAGGTTGAGGGGATTGCTTTAATCCGTAGAGTGACTTGTGTAGGTGACATAAATATTCTGATCTCGCCTTATCTTCAAAACCAGCGGGTTGCATCATGAACACAGTTTCAGTTAAATCACCATGGAGGAATGCATTTTTAACGTCCATTTGCTTGATGTCCCAATCCATGATTGTGGCAACATGAAGAACTGATCTTACTGTAGCAGTGCAGATTACTGGACTGTATGTTTCAAGGTAATCAACTCCCTCTTGTTAGTTGAAACCTTTTGCAACAAGCCTTGCTTTTAGCTTGTCAAGGGATCCATCTGCATTGAGTTTAGTTCTAAATATCCATTTGCTTCCTAAGACATGCATGTCTGGTGAGTATGGAACCAGAGTAAAGGTATTTGTTTCCTTGCAATTTTTCATTTCTTCATTCATGGCACTGTTCCAGCCAGGATGTTGCAATGCTGCAACCACCGTTTTTGGCTCTGGATACACAACGTTATGAGTGAGAAGTGCATATCGAGGATGGCTTAATGATTCATGTTTTAGATCTTGTAATCATCTTATGACCAGGAGAAGATAGGGTAATTGCACAGCTGGAGCAGAAAATGGAGAGGCTACATCTGAAGCTGTTTCAGATGACTGAGTTGCTGCAGTTGAAGAATTTTGAAGAGCAAGATTTTCAACAGTCTTCTCGTAACTAACTGATGCAGAAGATGTATTAGATGAAACTGCAGGAGAGCTAGACTTAGATAGAACGGAGTTGTCTGTCCTGATATATGAATTGGAGGAACTGTTGCCTATAGGATCAGAGTCGATGCCTGCCGTACACTCAGAATTCCTTTCGTCATTTACAGTAGGCAACTCACGTGTACCAGTGTTTGTTGTTGTGGAGTTGAGCGGAGCAATAAAGTGAAGTGGAGGAAAATCTTGATCAGTGAATAATGGAGATGCTTTTGGAATTGCAGGTGATGCAAGAAGGAAGCTTCTTTGCCATGCTGTGATGAGAGGTGTGGCTATTGTAGGATGTAACTGATGGTAAGTAGATGCAAAGGGATATTCTGTTTCATCAAAGAGCACATGGTAGCTGATATAGACTCGTCTTGTTGTAGGAAGAAGACATCGATATCCTTTGTATCTATCATTATAACCAAGAAACACACACTATAAAGCCCGAGGATCAAACTTATTCTGACCGTAATCACGCAGTGTTGGATAGCAGGTGCAGCCAAACACTCGTAAAGAAGAGTAATCAAGTGCATTCCCATATAATTTCTTATATGGACTAATCTGATTGTCAAGATTAGACGTGGGAAGTAGATTACTCAAGAAAGTTGCAGTGAAGAACGATTCAACCCAGAATTTCAGAGGTACATGTGCCTCAAACAGCATAGACAGTCCTAATTCTATAATACTCATGTGTTTTCTTTCTGCTAGCCCATTTTGTTGTGGTGTATAAGGGCATGATATGTGCTGCTGAATGCCAGAGTGTTGTAAGTGTTTTAAAAACTCTGTACTTGTAAACTCTCCTCCTCCATCACATTGAAAATTTCTAATCTTGCAATTGAATTGATTTTCGACCGGATTTTGAAAGACACAGAATGTAGAGTAGAAATCTGATTTATTCTTGAGAGGATAGAACCAACATAATCTGAACCAATGATCAATAAAAATTACATAATATTTGAATCCTTGACCTGAGACCGTTGGTGCTGGTCCCCAAAGGTCAGAATGTACTCTTTCCAGAGGCCTAGTAGAAGAGAAAGAAGAAGCTGAGAAAGGTAATCTACTGATTTTCCTAAGTTGACATGCCTCATACATCTTGTTGGTACTCTTGCTTATTGAGATTGCTTTGCTTGAAGACAGGAACTGAAGAACTTGTTTATTCGGGTGTCCAAGTCTCCTATGCCAGACTGCATCCATTGATGAATGTTGTCTAGAGGAGAAGTAAGCTTGGACAGGTGGATCCTTCAAACTGTAGAGACCCTCACTGTTTCTTCCCAAGGTAAGCACCTTCCTAGTTTTCTTGTCCCTTACAAGTACCCCATCACAATCAAATTCAAAGGAACATGGATAATCCTTGGTAGAAACCGATAATAATTACTTAGCAATATTTGGACAAACAAGCACATCTTTTAAAGGGAGTTTACTTGAGGTAGAAGGTAAAGTGGTGGATCCACTGTGAGTGATAGGCAGAAATTTTGCTTTACCAACCATAACTGAATCGGAACCAAAGTAAGGCTGAGATTGCTGCAGGTTATGCTGAGAACTGGTGATGTGTGCTGATGCACCTGTGTCTGGATACCATTCAAATCCAGCATGCTCATTGACATCAGTGATTCTCATTGCAGCTAGAGCAGTGGGCGGATCCTCATGTTGATACGCATTATTAAACCTGTGCCAGCATTTTAATGCCGGATGGCCTGGTTTTCCGCAAATCTGACATGTGATTTTGGTTGTTTCTGAGCTGGATGAAGAGACATATCCAGAGGACGAAGAAATCTGCTGATGAAAGCCTCTTCCCCTAGTTGAGAAAGAGCCATGCCCCCTGATGTTTCCTCTGCCAAAGTTGTTTCCTCTGCCCCAATTATTGGTGTAGTAAAAACCATCAGAATGAACCGTATTGAAGGCCAGATGAGGAGAGACAACAGAACTGTTGGAGTAAGACTGAATCTTGTCATCAAAGTTTTTGAGTTTGACAACAACATCTTCAAAGCTAGGAGCATGATAAGCGTCCATATCATTCTCAATAACATCAGAGATAACTTCATATTCTTGACCCAAACCATTGAGAATGCCATAAATCTTTTCATTTTCATCAACATGGCAGCCTATAGAGTCAAGTTGATCACATATCTGCTTCACTTCATTGAGATATTTGGCTATGGATTTACCCTGTTTGGAGACTGTTTGTAGACGTCGTTGAAGATCAAAGCGTCTGGATGCAGAGATGCGATTGTACTTCTTAGCGAGAGCAAGCCAAACTTCAGAAGCTGTTTTCAAGCCATAGACAGAGCGGAGAGCGTCTTCAGACATAGAACTGAAAAGTCAAGCAAGAACACTTTGATAATTTTGAAGCCAAACAAGGAGATCTGGATTTGGAATTTCTGTGTAAGAGGAACCGATGTGGATTAGCACTGACGGAGAAGGACGAGGTGTGCCGCCGGTTACGTGACCCATCAGATTTTGACTTGATAACCAGTGTTTAAACTGGGTTTTCCAAAGGAGATAGTTTGAAGCATTTAGTCGAAGCGTGACACAGTAAGAAAGATTTAGTGGTGTCGCGACAACGACCTGCGGATTTGCTGTGACCGACTGACTGAACGTTGGAGGATGCAGAGGTGGTGGAGTTGGCGTGCTTGGCGCAGCTGGAAATCGTTTTGTAGGCGGCGGAGCTCGAACCGGGACCTATTAATCTCGAGCAACAACTGTCGGAGTCTGAACCGGTGTAGGTGTCGGAGTAGACACCGGTGTTTGTGGTAATGAGCCTCCAGCCATGGTTCCATCGACCGACTGCAGCTCTGATACCATAAAGAGATTTCAGAAATGTGAAGTTTTTCTTATTATTTCACTTATGGATTACGAAGCAGAGCGCTTTACATTTATAGAGGATCTGTGCAAAACCCTAGACTGTAATCTGCTGACACATGTCAGTCCTAGGATCAGTCAATGCGTCAAATCTATTTTGAATTTGGATTTGATTCCCTGTTCTTGCACAGCTCGTCGCTATCCTTTGCTTTGTACGGTTTTTGGTTTTGTTGCAGAGTGAAAGTGGAGATGGCCGTTGGTGGTGTTTATTGGGCTCACTTATAGGCTTTGTAGAAACAGATTCATAATTGCTTTGACCCATTTTAGAGTTCAGCAACAAGGTGATGTCGTTTAGAGTGTTTTTCCTGATAATGTAAACCCTCAACGTTCTACTATCTGTAAATAGTACATAGCTAATTGGATTTATAACTTGCGATCTTTTTGCAGTTATCTCAGGAATTGTTTCGTCATTGTTAGCCGTGAAAATTTATTCAAAAACAGAAATAAAACGATTTGAATCAAACTGATTGACCATGTGTTAACTGAATATCAACCCCGAGAATTTATGGCCAAAACGACAACACTCGTATATTATCGTTAGCTCATGACAAAAAGTGTTATTCTTATTAATTCTTGTCGATAAACTACTTTAAAAATTGGAAAAATTAGATTTAATGACCTTTTTGATTGTTTAATTGTTGAAATAACCTTTTACTATTCCATTAGCAGAATATATTTCTCTTTTGGATAAAAAATTATCCTATATGCTAATTATGCTCTGGTGGAAAACTCTCGATGACCTTCAAGTTTCTGGTAACATTTACATTACAAAAAAAACTATATGAATATTTACAAAGTTAAAAAATATAGGATCAATGGTTCAACTACATTTGTGGCCAATTCATTATCGCAAAATCGGTATTGAAAGTATCCATAAAAAGAAATTAAAGATACAGAAAAAGTCTACTCAAGATATTTAGTAAGATATTCAAAGTGGTCTAATCTCGCACGTGAGTCATTTTGTTTTATGTTTAGGGATATCAATCGGGTTGGTCTGGTTCTGTTCGGCATGAAACCCGTAAAACCCGCATATATTTGAGTCCGGTCTGGTCTAGTCCGAAAAAAATCGGGCCTATATTTTAAAGCCCAATTCGGTCCGGACAGGACTCTAGGGCTTTTCGGGCTTTTCTTTATAAACACAAAAATTCACAATTCTCAAATGAAAAATAATTAAAACAAAATATTTATCAAAATAAATCTAAATTTAAATGTATTATATCAAATCCAATTAAATTTAAAAGCAAAAGTTTGACTAAAAAACAAATAAAATTCAAATAAATTATATTACCAAATAAAACATAAAATCAAAACATTTCAAATTTAGGTAGTAAAGCTCAGATTAGAATCTCCTTCATCGTCTTCTAAATCCTCATCACCATCAAGAGCTACAGATAAAAAAGAGAGTAAAATAATATTAAACTTTTAGAGGTATAAATCATGTAGAAATGTCATTGAAAGTCTATAGATAAAGATTTTAAAAATATGAAGTAAATATGGATGAATGATAATGGTACATGGATCATGAAATGTAAACCCATCCAACCAAGTGCATGTACAAATCAATACTTCAACGTTTCTTGGTAAAAGATGATTTCTATATTTATCCAAAACATGCGGACCAACATCAGTGATGCCACTGTAGTTATCGAAATGCTTAGAACATCACATGTCATACGAGGTAACTCACCATAATGTTGTGACTGACACTTTTATCATTATAAAACATTCATGTCTTCATAAAAAGTCAGTTCCAACATATCGTCTTCTAAATATAGAGTAAATTTAGACTTTTCTTCTTTTGGTAAGTTTTTCATACGTTTTGAAATCATATGATAAGTGAACCCAAATTTAATAAAACATACATAATCAAATAGTTCTGGACTTTTCGGGCTAGTCCGAGCCCGATCGATCTAAACCAAAAAAACACACTAGCCCGATCGGACTTAACCAAAAAAATCCAATTTTTTTTAGAATTTTATTTCAAGGTCGGAGCTCACTGTTTTTAGAGCCTAGCCGGACCAACCCTCAAGATTTGGCCCTAATTAACACCTCTATTCTATTTATGTCCTTTGCCGACACTGTGGTCCGTCTTAGTCGTACACTCGTACAGACTGGTACCTTTCATTTTTTTGTTTTATCAATTTATTTTGACATTATCTTAGGAAACTCAAACCCATTGTTTTGCACTTTCCTTTTTCCTGATATTCATGAGTGTTTTTCTTTTCTTTTCATAATTGCAATAATTTCTCACTTCTAGTTAAACAGACAGAGTAACATATTCATTAAAAAAAGCAGATATTCTATTAAAAAAACTATTAAATTATTTATATTATTCATTATTAATATATTAAATAATTTTTTTCTAATTAATATACTAAAATAATAAAATTAAAACTGATTTTTTATTTAAAATTATTAATTAAAAATATAAAATAACATTATTTGTTAAACATACATAGTAACCTATTCATTAAAAACAGATATATACTTAATTACATAAAAATTATATTTATTTGAAATTATTAATTAAAAACATAAAAATGACATTTTTTGTAAAATAACAGAAATTGTTTTTTTGAATTGAATGTAAAATTTTATTTAATAAAAAACTATATTTACAACATAAATATTTATTAAAAAAACAGATATATATATACCTAATTACAGATGGTTGTAACGTACAAATAAATAAAGTAGGGTCCAATGGCAGCAGCTATTGACCTGAGAGACAGTTGAGAGGCCCAACAGCCCATCGCCAGCTGGATTTCTCTTAATGTGGGTCCCATCTTCAATCCGTACTCCCAAAAGTCACGTGACCTCTCCTCCTCCATCTTTCTTCCCACGTGACCCCTCTCTCTCTTCTTCTTCTTCTTCGTCTTCGTCTTCTCTCCTTCATTCCTCTCAGACGAGCCTCTCTCCGATATGCTCTGTGCCCTCATTGTTATCGACGGTACAATCGATTCTCACCGATCCTTCCTTATTCGACGAATTCCATATTTTTGATTTTGTTTCTATACATTTCTGATTTCTCTTCTCGATTCGATTGCATTTGATCGTCTTCCATTCGAATTAGATTGGCGTTCGATTGGTTAAATTCTTCACTCATACGGATCTGCAGGAATAAAGAGATAAATGCTTGTCTCTCGGTATCTGTAATGTTGGTTTTTTTTTATTGGGTAGGAGATTTCATTAGTGCGTGCTCTTGTTGGAGCTTGGCGTTTAGGAGATTTTAAAGATTCCTAGTGTCCTGTTAATTGCATTCTGGTTTGGCTCATCGAGCTAGCTTTTCGACATGACTCATTGATGATGATTTGATTCTTCACTTTTATTTCCACACTTGTGTTTTTTTTCCTCTCTGTGCGGATTTTTTGAGGTTATTCTCGAATCTTTCTGATAATTAATTATTGTGGGCCAAGAGGGTGTAATAACGAGTTGATGACATAAAGTTGCTTTACTGTAGAGTCTTCTTGGTTTGCTCATTTTAATCAATCCACAAAACTAGTTGTTCTTTGCTGTCTTGCTGAATTTCTTTTTTTTCTCTTCCGCTTTCAGCTAATTTCTCTGTCTTACAAAAGGTTACACGTCTTTTTCTCATTTAGTGCAGAAACAAGGTTACACCAATCGAAGCATTGTTCTCGATTTAGAAAGCCTCTTATGGGGTAAAGAGATGGTGAAAATTAGTGATACATACAAAAAAATATCTGAAAGATGGAAGAGAGACAAGATGAATCAAGCACTTCACAGCAGGGATCTTCAAGTGCTACGTGTTGGCCTTCAGAACTTGCGGAAAGGGTTAAGTCACTTTCTTTTGAATCTCAAGGTGAAGCTTTGGTTAGAGAGTCCCCTAGAAGTGTTGAACAGGATGTCTCTCCAGGTCAGAGAGCATCACAGCATCTTTGGGATACCGGAATGCTCTCTGAACCGATTCCTAATGGTTTCTACTCAGTTGTTCCGGTGAGCGATATGCCCACTTCCAGATTTTCTTTTTTCTTTGCATGTGTTCTTGTCATTTGGCGCGCTGGCTTTCCTGCCTTTTGGAGATCTCTATGCAGCTTCTGATGTGAACTTTTGCTGCAGGATAAGAGAGTAAAGGAACTATATAATAGACTACCTACTCCGAGTGAGCTTCACGCTTTGGGAGAGGAAGGTGTCAGAATTGAAGTTATTCTTGTTGATTTTCAAAAAGATAAGAAGCTCGCGATGCTAAAACAGTTGATCACTACACTTGTCAGCGGCTCAAATCCCGCTTTGGTGATCAAGAAAATAGCTGGAACGGTAGGAATGCTGTGATGACTCTTCTCTCTTTGTGTATTGCATGTTCTCGTAGTTGGCCATTTATTTCTTAAGCCGCGTCCGCTGTTGTGTTCTAGTCCACTCTCTTCCAGTGATATTCTCAAATTTTTTCCTCGTCTTGATGTATTTTTACTTCAATTTCTGTTTTATAAGGGGGTTGTCATCATGCAATTGTTTTAGCAATGACTTATCCTATATGCCTCTACTCCAACCAAGCAACAATGGGATGTCTTTCATCTGTGGCTTTGGTTGGAAGTTGATGGAATTTTCTGTGTTTGTTAGTGCCCTTTTGGTTTATAAAATTCATTCTCCTCAAACAGGTATCTGACTTTTACAAACGTCCGACATTGGAAAGCCCTTCAAAACTTGCTCTAGAGGAAAATGCGTTCTTGTTTGAAAACCATGGTGCTCAGTTGCTTGGCCAAATTAAGCGTGGGTGCTGTCGAGCTCGGGCAATTTTGTTCAAAGTTCTAGCTGATACTGTAGGACTTGAAAGTCGGCTGGTGGTGGTGAGCTCAGTTTTTTTTTCTTCTCTTTACCTGCATTTTTGAACATGTTGCAAAAGAAATTTTGCAGTGACGACATGTTGATCTGATCTAGATGATTGGTTATGCTATTTGTCTCTTACAAATCAACTCGGTTTCCCTTTTGATTCACATGAGCAGGGTCTGCCTAATGATGGGACTGTGGATTGCATGGACTCTAACAAACACATGTCTGTTATAATTGTCCTGAATTCCGTTGAACTACTAGTTGATCTAATTCGGTTTCCTGGTCAGTTGGTACCTCGATCAGCCAAGGCACTTTTCATGTCACACATCTCACCTGCTGGAGAGAGTGATTCTGCAGAAAACGACTCTTGTGACTCACCTTTGGAGCCAAATAGTCCTTTATATGAGAGAAGAGATCCCGAGAGGTCGGCTTCCGTTGTGTGATTTTCTTTCTAAAGCATATTACAGTCAGATCATTCTAGAACATCTCTTGTGATATGCTTTCCCTGGAGTCATAAATCGTTTCCTATGTTACAGTACAGAAAAAGATGAAAATCTTCAATTTCATCGGAAGTTAGAAGGATATCCAAATGCATCCGGTCCATCATTGCATAATTTAATGCTCAGACCTGCCATTGAAAGAAAATTGAGGTAACTGTTACATATATTTCTGACAAGTTGTATAATGGAATCAGTACAATGATGAGTATGATAGAGATGTGCTTTTCTTCCTTCAGCAACACCTCGCATAGTGAACCAAATATTGCCACTGTATTCTGGAGACGTAGCCGCAGAAAAGTAATTGCTGAACAGAGAACAGCTAGCTCGAGGTTTTTTCATGTTCTTTGTGGCTTGGATAATAGTTAATAACAAATAAAATAACAAATTATTACATAGATACGACCTCTTGTTGTCTCTAGATATAGTAATGACTTGGAAAATGTAAAATTTCTGTTTCTCTCCTTTTGCTGCTTCTATATTTAAATTCCTTGATAAAAGTGTCTCTGGGCCAATCTGATTAGCGATTCTGTACGAGTTATCTTAAGTGTGCTTATCAAGAGTTTGCCTTATTCTCTATACTCAACTGATGAAAGTTGGCAATCTGTTACATTTGCAGCCCAGAACACCCATATATGCGATCACGTGGGCGATCAATGTTGAGTACTGGCAGGAATTCATGTAGGGATTACACTGGTGACGCATCTCCTTCAAGGTAGCTCATTTTTACATTAGTACATGCCAAAATATTCAGTATGCCATTCCGTTCCTATACATCTTGTCAGCATGTTTGCCCACACATTCCAGTATTAGTTTAGTTGCTTATACAAGTCTGCATGAATAGATCTCAAGGATCAATCTTTGCTGGATTTTCTTAAATGTTCTTATATGTTAAAATGACGACAGCTAAGGATCAGTTTTTGTCTTTGTTATTTCACTCCAACGCAGTGATATTATACGTTACTAATCTCGTATTGTCTGGCAGAATTTTGATCTGATTATTAATAGATGTAGAGCAATATGTATTTTTGATTGGCTGTGCATGCAATTTTTAATATTATCTAGTTTTCCTACAGTTCATCCACATCAGAAATTCGTAAAACTAGACGGCGAAGTTTTAGGATCACACCAGAGATTGGGGATGACATTGCAAAGTTGGTATTCTCATCTGTGTTTTTGTTTATTCTTTCATCGTTTAGCAGCATTTGTGTAATTATCAGCTTGCATATTGAAGGTTCTATATTCGAGTCTCTTCGGTTAATCTAAGTTGGTAAGGTAATTTGCAAATCTACAATCATTTTAACAGCTGGCATATCAGCATGAGTCATCCTGAATGCAAAACTGTTATCTCCAAAATTTTAGATGGTAATATGATTGACATGGTACTATATCTTCACAGTCATAAAAGCTTTAAGCCATTTATTGGCACTCCTTCTAATGGCACTGAGAATTGTGAGAAAGAACTCATGAAGAGTTAGCTGTGATTTTAGATTTGCTTGTGTTTTGACTCTGATGTTACAAAT
Source organism: Eutrema japonicum (assembly GCA_030161315.1). NCBI lineage: Eukaryota > Viridiplantae > Streptophyta > Magnoliopsida > Brassicales > Brassicaceae > Eutrema > Eutrema japonicum. Next base: position 35,510,391 of record BSQW01000010.1, read on the forward strand.
TATTGAAGCGCTGTACGAGAAATGTATGAGAAATCAAAGCAAACTCGTCTCTTGCATGGCCGAGAGGATGAAAACAGCTCAGCTATCGATAACAATGTAAGTTGATTCTCTCTGTTAATAAGAGTGACTGTTGTGATGTATTAGTTCTCTTCCCATTGTTTAACCAGTCTAAAGGTTTGAGTTTTTCCAGAAGGTCATTGAAGTAAGACGTTGTATCTATTAGCTTGTACCTCTAAAATTCTTGTGCTTTCGGTTGTGTTTTCCCAGGTGTCTGGTCTCCATCTTGATGATGAGTTAAATTCTAAGAAGACAATGTCATTGCCATCATCTCCTCATGCTTACAGGAGTCAAGGATTTGGACGAAGAGGGCCTTCAGACTTTGCCGTGAAGGATACATGGAATAAAGTTGTTGAGTCGTCCACATTGCAGAATCAGCCATTATTACCCTATCAAGAATGGGACATTGACTTCTCAGAGCTGACTGTTGGAACTCGGGTGGGAATTGGTAAGCTTCTCTAAATTTACTACTACCTTTGATATAGACAATGCAATTTTGAGTTCGTTTTCAATTAGTTAAGCATTGTAGTGTAAAGAAAATTGTCTTATGTTTTGCATCTAGGATTTTTTGGTGAAGTTTTTCGTGGAGTGTGGAATGGGACAGATGTTGCAATCAAATTGTTTCTGGAGCAAGATCTTACTGCCGAAAACATGGAAGATTTCTGCAATGAGATATCAATTCTCAGGTATCTTGTTATCAAATTCTTGGTCATTCTTGGATCAATCCTGTGTACATCTACTAATGGATTTGCATGTTTGCTTGGGCATCTGCGGTTCTCTCTTCAGCCGTGTTCGCCACCCAAATGGTGACTTTTTTTTTCTTTTTGCTAACAAGCCCTAGCTTTTTCTTCTGTCATATTTATTTAGTAATTTTTGGAGACATGTCTGAGATTATTTTCTTCATTTACCTTTATCAGTCAAGTCGTGTTCTATGTTTTTGCAGTCGTACTATTTCTGGGTGCATGCACAAAACCTCCACGCTTATCCATGATCACGGAATACATGGAGCTGGGATCTTTGTATTATTTGATCCATATGAGTGGCCATAAGAAGAAATTTAGCTGGCACAGAAGGCTCAGGATGCTTAGAGACATCTGCAGGTACATAACTTGCCCTCTAACATTACAAATTAATTTGGCTCCTTGTCTGCCTTTGATACTCATGGAAGTGGGGATCATAGTTGTTGAGTCTCTGAGGATTAGCAGAATGGCATGCAGAAAGTATAAACACTGGTGTATTTTCGGATGCACCATTGACTACTTGTGGCTTATTATGTCATCTTTCTTTTAATCATCACTCCTTATTGAGTTTGGAGTGCGCAAACTTGAATGACATCCATTAACTACAGATACGCTCAGTTACACTCTTCTACATTCAAGTCACACAATATGTTATTTATCTATGCATTTCTTACATATTTCCCTAAGTGATTTGTTTCAAGCTACAGATGCGTATTTCATGCTGTTTTGTATCTTTTATGGGATGCTTAAGGGGTTTGATGTGCATACACCGGATGAAGATAGTTCACCGTGACCTAAAAAGTGCCAACTGTCTCGTGGACAAACATTGGACAGTCAAGATCTGTGATTTTGGGCTCTCGAGAATAATGACTGATGAAAACATGAAGGACACTTCATCTGCTGGTACACCAGAGTGGATGGCCCCAGAACTCATTCGCAACGAAACTTTTACAGAGAAATGTGATATCTTTAGTCTTGGGGTCATAATGTGGGAGCTTTCTACTTTACGTAAACCATGGGAAGGTGTTCCACCTGAGAAGGTACAATATGCTGTGCGATGATTCTTCTAGTGATGTTCGTTCTCTGACATTCTTTCTGGATTAAATAACTTCTTGTGAATTGGATTGATTGATGAATTTTGCTTCTTAGGTTATCTTTGCTGTTGCGCATGAAAGGTCACGTCTTGAGATTCCTGATGGTCCACTCAGCAAACTAATTGCAGGTTGTTATTAAACACCATAGTTTCTTGAACATTTAATTGATCTTTTTCGTTTATAATCTCATATTACTCAACTGCTACAGTCTTTAGTAAATGTTACCATATTTTCTTTGCAGATTGTTGGGCAGAGCCTCAAGAACGTCCAAATTGTGAAGAGATACTTAGAGGCTTGCTCGATTGCGAGTACACACTGTGTTAGCACCACTTCTCTGTGGGGATATGAGCCGACAATGTTTTAGCTCAAAAAGCAGCCCAGCTTCTTTAGATCTCTGCCCGTAAATTAACATGAGTGGCATACTTTTAAAAGGTCATGAAGAGCTTCAAGGCTCTGATGAGAGAAATTCTTAGTTCAGTTTTGATAGCTGTGGAACAGGCATGAAATGAGGCACAAATTGTAGTCATAAGCATGTCTGTTAAGCTGCCTCTGGTGTGATTCATGGTCTCACAGGCAGTGTTTTTTTTTGTTGGTTATTGAAGAGCATTTTGGACTATTTTAAGAAAATATATATATACTATATAATGTTATTCTGATTTGGGATTTGGGAATAAAGAGCTCTTTGATCTGTATTTTCTTCATCCATTCTAGCTTCTCTTCTTTTACTTTGTCATCAATCTTTTAGGTTTTTGTTGGATTAAGACCATATGCTTAAGAAGAAGAAAACATAAATTGAAGACAAAAGAAGGACTCATACAGCTTCATCCCGAGTTCTTGATTTACCTTAATTTGAATAGATAGGGTTAGTTAGTTTGTTGTGGTATTATCTTTCTAGACGCAAGAAGTGAAACATGAGTCATGCAAAATGAAGCAATTTCTTGGATTCAACTTTATTGTTCACACAAAAATGAAATCTGGTGATCCATTTTCAGTTTTTACTTTTTAAATGCATATATGTTTCGTGATTCCACCATTAACATTCACATGATTGTTCTCTTTATAAATCATCCATCACTCTTATACTCTTTTTCTTGTTCCTATGCAAAAGCAGAGTAAAAACAAACAAAAATGGAAGCGAGAGTTATTTCTTGCACTACTTTTGGAGACGACAAAGTCGTGAAGATTGCTGTTCCGAATCATCAAGCAATTGCCAAATACAAAGCCGGAGAAAACGAAACGACAATTGTTGTTTGCGATGAAACATGCTCCGAGAAAGCTGTCCAAGAGATTTAGAAGTTTTGTGAGAAGCTCGGTTATGTTTACGAAGGAAGACTTGACGAAGAATACACTCAAACCAACACTGGACCCGGTTTGGTCTGAAATTTCAGAATCACACAATTAACTTTCTATGTTTTACTTCACTTTTGTTTAGGTACTTATTGTTAGTCTCTTTTCTTTTCTGCATTTTGCTTAATGTGTTCTTTAGTTATCTCTTGGTAATTTACTGCTATGAATGAATTTATAATGAGTTTATTAGTTCTTTTCAAATTTAATACTTTTGTGTATGAATACATTTTCTTACAACACTGACCTTGACCTAATCACTGGCCTTTGTCTGGAGATGATGAACACAGAACAATCTAAATAGAGACTGAAGTTGGTGCCTTTAGACATCGGTCTTTTGAGTAGAAATGGAAATGGCTTCTTCTATAGCTTGAAAGAATGTAGCAATTTTGTAAGTAAAGAACCCAACCAACATTGGTATCAACTCCAAATGCATGAATCCATACTCAGGAACAAGTATTCTGCAATTTATGAAGTCACAAGTAAATATGATTGATGAAACCAAGCTAGTTTTCTTAGTGAAAGATATGTAATGCACAAGAGAGAGGCGCTTACACGTTCCATCTATTGAATATCATAACCAACACAACCGGGACAAGTAACCGTGGCTGTCCAGCTGCACCTCTACAAAGAGAAAAAAATAGAGATACGTTAGTGAGTCATCTCGATATAGATAGCCAATATGAATTTGAACAGAAACACGTACTTCATAACTCCTCTGGCTCCATCTGCCATGGCATCTACAGTGTTACCAAGCATTCTCATATATGCTAATGAACCCATCAAGCCGGCACCAAAACTGTTAACGGAATTTCCATCACAGATAAAATAAACGCAATCAGATGATTGATTTATAGCTCTTTGAGAGGTTTTGATGTGCTTTGCAGGAGAAAGACAAACCTAAGTGTTATCTCTGGGGTGTACGAGATAAAAGCTGAGACTAAACCCACACCACCAATACCGACTGTGAGAACCTGTAGCTTGTTTTTCAGCTGCAGAATACAATCCAACAGTCAAGAGAGTAGGAACAGAATGCTTCAAAAGCATCCGAATAGCACATGAGAGTAAAGAGTGAATGCATATACAAGATGCCTTTCATGAGATCCCAAACCGCAAAACGATTAGCCATATGTAATAGTTGTTATGGTATATCAATCCGTGAAAGGATTAGCTAACCTTGAAATATTGCTCCCTGGATTCAGCAGCCAATACTTGTGGGTCACCACGTGGCCGCCTCAGTTCCCTAAACATCACTTCCTGCAGCACAAATTATAAAACGAAAGAAGGAAATCAAAAACCAAGAACGAGGGTCTATATGTTTTTGATTGATTGGTGTAGGAACTAATCAATCAATGGACAAGTGATCATCTTGCAAGATAAACTTACACTGCCACCAGTTGCAGCTTTAGTTGCTCGATCCCATTTATCTTGCTCGCGACGTGTTGGTGCCAGCTTCCATTTAGGAGACACTCTCTGGTGATATTGAAAAAGAGCATACTTGAGACATAACAATTAGCAATATCGGGAAAATGATGATAATGAATCGCACCATCTTCTTTTTGGCTTCGGATTTGGAGGCTTCAAGATCTTTTAAGACGGGTTTGGAAGACGATGCAAGCTCTTTGCTTAAATCAACATCCATACTGGTTTCACAGATAACAAAACAAAAGGAACCATTTCATCAAATGCAAGGAACAATTTTTATCAGTTTTATGGAGAAAGAAAGTAAACCTGTCAAGGCTCATGACTCTGCTAAAGCTCAGAAACCCAGATGACTCTTCCTGATATCAACGATTAAACACACGATTAGTCTCTGAGATTAACAAAAAAACGTTACCTTGGGCACCAATTTCTATCTTGTTTTCAGATTTAACTGAGAAATCGAGAAGGATTTGACCTTAGAGGAAGATGGGTCGAGAGAAGAATCATCAGGGGAATCGAACAATTTCTTCATTTGATCCATAAAATCTCTGTTCCAGATTAAGTCTTTGGAGGTAATGGGATCTTCCTTTTCTCCTCCCCAGTACTTTCGGAGCTTCGTGGTAGTCGGAGGACCACCGTACTCTCCGGGAGCAACGCCGGTGGACCATTTCTCCGGTTTCTTATTGGGTAGAATGATTTTGGTTGGTCGAGGGTTGGGTAACTGATCCTGAGGAATCGGCGGCGTAGTAGATGTTGCTGAGATGTAGCTAAGGATCGCCATGGATGAGTTTCTTGTGGAGGTTATGAGGCTTCAGCTTGATGATGATGACGAAGAATGTACTTGTTACGAGTTTTCAAAGCTATGCCGTTTTAACCAGGATCAGAAGTTGGAATTATATATATATTTTTTATTTTTTTGACCAAATAAAAATATCAGAAATTGTCTATAAAAAAAATCACAAACTTTCAAATTGTAGTCATTCAAATCATGAAAATCATCAAATTATATTAACTTTAAATTTAAATCTCAAATTTATGTTGACTGAACCAAATTAGACATGACGTTAAGTCGATAAACAGAATAGATAAACAAGATTAAAAAATCATTGTAAATCATAGTTAACTAAAACAACGTAGTTGATATATCATGGTTTTTACCCGTTTTAAGCCATGATATAGGTTTTTTTTATAGAGTCTTTCTAGTATTTTGGAGTCTTTTAGAGTCCTTTCAGGTTTTAGGTACATTTGGAGCACTATTGGAGATACTTAAGTATTTTGGAGCATTTTGGAGTCAAACAGAGATCTTGTAGCTGAGATACCGAATTGATGCACGAGTGTCGATCGATACACTTATAGTATCGATCGATACTCGTCGAAGAGACAGAAGGATCGCGACTTATTTGAAGAATTAAGAAACTGCAAATTGCCCCAGAAGACTTTATTATTTACAAGAAGCCCCAAAACGTGACTTAAGTTATTTATTATGATTTACAGCCACTTTGATGGCTATGCTTTATTTTACTTTGGTTTTATGAGAGAGCTTTGGAAGGGAGACAAGTCTGAAACTCTGTTCGTCCGAGAGAAGATTTCGAACCCTCTTGTTATTCTTTCTTATTATCTATTCAAATATTTATTCATCCATGTTTATTGTTGCAATCTTCATGTCTGAGTAGATCTCCTGTTAGGTTTAGGGTTCTCATAAGGGATTTCTTTGAATGGTAGGTTGAATTGTTAATTAGGGTTCATAATCTGAATTAGTTCTTTGCCTTAGGTTGTTCTCAAAGCTAATTCTGGATTGATCACCTAGAACTTAGATCTTAGGTTAATCGATTAGGCACAAGAGTGCAATTGAGAAACCTGATAGAATTTAAGGTGAGCAAAATAACTATTTGCAAAGAGATTTGGTTTAGTTGTTTTGTGAACAAATCAAACTTGAATTAAAAGCTGGTTTAGACTTTAGGATTCGCAAAGAGATTTGGAATTCTAGGATTTAGACTTAGATAATTCTCGCAATGAGAGTTGGTTAATTATACTTCAGTGATTTGAGTTCAAGAACCGTGCTTAAACTGAACCCTGATTTGTTAGTTTAATTGCATTCATTGATTTCCTGAGAAATACCATGAACCTATCTTTCTCTCAATCGAATCACAACTTGTTTAATTTACGTATTTGCTTTCAATTCCATTGATCACTTAGCTTAATTTTCATCTATACAATCTATTGTGTGTCTTTTTGAGTCTCTATGGATTCGACCCCTAAGTATTACAATCGACAAAGCTTTAGTACTTATAGGGTATTAATTTGAGCTTATCAAATTTGGCGCCGTTGCCGGGGATTCAATTCGCCATTAGATTTTAGTTTGAAAATTTTGACTACGTTCGACCAGTATCGATCGACACCCTAGTGGTATCGGTCGATACATGTCGTGAATTTTTATGTTGCTTACGTTCTTGACTCTTGCATTTCAGGTGCATGCCTATTCGTGAAACCAGGAGGAACAAGAACACTCCGCTAGTTTATCTGTCAAACGATCAGCTAGCACTTTTGGAACGCGCAAACAGAAAAGCAAAGAAGCCAGCAGAGATGAACAACAACCCAGTGGTTTTGGTTCAAGATGAAGTTGGTGCTTATAGAGACCAAGAGGGTCAATTGTGTAATGCGCGAGGGCAACGATTGGATGGAGAGGGGAACATCATTCCACATCTTGCTGTTGTCGAAGAGATTGTCGCAGGGAATGCTGTGATTAATCGTGGAAGAACAATTGGTGAGTACAACAGGCCTGCTCAGTTCTACGCCAATCGTTCTGCGATTCGTCCTCCTGCTTTTCAGAGAAACAAATTTGAGCTGAAGCCTGCTTACTACACTCCTGTGGGTCAGCACCCTTTCCATGGTCTTTCCAATGAACACCCTATGGATCACATTGAGAGGTTTGAGGATTTATTTACAAGCATAAAATGCGATGGAGTATCCTATGATTACCTCTTCTGTAAGTTTTTTCCATACTCTCTTGGTGGGGATGCAGCTTATTGGTTGAACCAGTTGCCAACTGGATCACTGACTACTTGGGAAGAGATTAAGAATGCATTCCTGAACAATTTCTATGATGATGCACGATCCGAGGAGCTCATGAATAAGATTTCTCTGTTTTCTCAGGGACCGGCTGAGATATTTAAGGCTGCTTGGCTCGGATTTCGGTCATATCAGAGGGATTGTCAACATCATGGGTTCACTAATGTTCAGTTGCTGGATCTTTTCTTCAGAGGGGTTGATTGGAGGTACCAGCTGGCTCTGGATGCTGCAAGCAATGGAAATTTCAATACCATGTATCCTGAGGACGCTTATGTGCTGATTGAGAACTTGGTATCTAGCAATAGTACCAATAATGCAGACATGGAGCGCAAGAAGTTAGCTGGTGGCATGGAAGGTTCGCAGATTGCTGAGGTTCAGGCCAAGTTAGATTCTATGCACAATTTGTTAATGGGCAAGACGATGAAGGCTATTCACTTTGCATATGATGTTGAGGTATTCAATGAGGATGAAGTGGAAGATGTTAACTGCATTGGTGGATCTGGTTTTCAAGGTCAAAAAAATCAATTTCAGAATAACAACAATGCTCAGCAAGGAGGGTCGAATCAGTTTGTCTAGAAACCATCTCAGAACAGTGGGTATACCAGGAACTATGAGAATTCGTTTTATCAACCTGTACCTGCTAAGATGCCAGATAGCAAGATTGAGACTATGTTTGAACAGCTTGTTCAAGGACAGCGGAAGCTGGCTGTGGATTTCAATGGGAAGATTGATGTCCTGTACAATGATCTGAGTGGAAGAATTGACGCTATTAATATTCAGCAGAAGAAGCTGGAAACTCAGGTTGCTCAGACTTCAGAGGCTGTGAAAAGGCAATAAGGTTTTCTTCCAGGGAAAGGAGAGAACCCAAGGGATCACATTAATGCAATCACCTTAAGGAGTGGAAAAGAGGTCAATCCAGGAGTAAAAATTGGCCAAACTATAGATATTTTCGTCGATCTTGACGATAAGGATTCTGAAATTACTCCAGTATCAATCGACACTGTTCAGCATCGATCGACACCTATCAAGATTCTTTCACGGGACACATCAAAATCCCGTGTATCGATCGATGCCACTCCTGTATCGGTCGACACTGATCCTGCTGTCGAGTCAACACCTAAGGTTTTGAAGGAAGTACCTAATGTAGTTGCAGAGAGAGTTTACACACCGAGGATACCTTATCCCAGGGCTACTGGGAAGACTAAGAAGGAGATTGAAGACTCTAGATGCAAGACAATCATGGATAAGTTGATTGTTAAACTTCCTTTTATCGATGCTATCAAGACTTCTCCAGCTTTCAGGAGATATGTTAAGAGGATGGTATCAAGCAATGTGAACCTTGAAGATGGTGTTTTGATGATCTCTCATGAGTGCAGCGCGATCTTGACAAACAGGATCCCAAAGAAGCTATCAGACCCAGTGAGTTTTGTGTTGGATTGTACAATCTTCATAGAAAGATTCGAACGTTCTATTTGCGACCTTGGTTCGAGTGTGAATCTCATGCCATACTCGGTTACTAAAAGGATGGGGATGACAGACTTCACAGCCACACGGATCTCCCTAATACTTGCTGATCGCTCCGTTCGACTTCCAGAAGGAGTACTTGAAGACGTCCCGATTAAGATTGGGAATTGTTTAATCCCAACCGATTTAATTGTCCTGGAATATGATGCAGAACCCAGAGACCCTCTTGTCTTGGGAAGGCCATTCCTAGTAACAACTGGTGCTTTGATTGATTGCAGGAATGGGAAGATCGCTCTTAACATCGGTGAATTGGTCATGACTTTCCACATGGATAAGATGATGAAGAAACCAACCATCGATGGTCAGATTTTCTATGTAGATACCTTCAGTGACATTACTGAAGAGTACTTCCTGGAGATGCATCCTGAGGATCCACTAGAGAGAGCGTTGGTTTGTTCAGCTTAGTCAGAGTTTCACATGGATGATGTTGCTGCTGGATACTCGAAGATGCTCGATACAACGCCACCAGTATCGATTGATACCCCTCTGGTATCGGTCGATACCCTACGAATAGAAAGGGAGTTGGTCGATAGTTCTAAGCAAGCTGATGGGCTTGGAGATTGGAGTGAGGAGAAAGCTCCTAAGGTGGAACTCAAGCCACTTACTGCGAATATGAGGTATGGTTTTCTTGGTCCTAATTCCACATACCCAGTGATTATTAATGCTTAAACGCAGAGATTACCTTACTGCTGAGCAAGCTGCGCAAGTATCGCAAAGCTCTTGGCTATTCTCTTGATGATATTTTAGGTATAGCACCGGACCTGTGCATGCATAGGATTCATCTTGAAGACGAGTCAAAGGCTTCAGTTGAGCATCAAAGGAGGCTGAATCCAAACCTGAAAGAAGTGGTTAAGAAGGAGGTCATGAAACTTCTGGATACAGGAGTTATCTATGCCATCTCGGACAGTTCTTGGGTCAGTCCAGTGCATGTTGTTCCTAAGAAAGGAGGAATAACTGTGGTGAAGAATGAGAATGATGAGATGATTCCTACTAGGACTATCACTGGGCATCGAATGTGCATTGACTATAAGAAGTTGAATGCAGCTACGAGGAAAGATCACTTCCCATTGCCATTCATTGACCAGATGTTGGAGAGGTTGGCTAGTCATCCATACTACTGTTTTCTCGATGGATATTCAGGTTTCTTCCAGATTCCTATACATCCAGATGACCAAGGAAAGACGACTTTTACATGTCCCTATGGCACATTCGCATACAGGAGAATGCCATTTGGATTATGTAATGCCCCAACCAAATTCCAGAGATGTATGATGTCATATTCACAGACATGATTGAGGATTTTAAGGAGGTATTCATGGATGATATTTCGGTGTACGGATCATCATTCAAGGACTGTCTGGCTAATTTGTGCAAGGTGCTACAGAGGTGTGAAGAGAAACATTTGGTCCTTAATTGGGAAAAGTGTCACTTTATGGTTCAAGATGGCATCGTACTTGGACACAAGGTTTCTGAAACTGGGATCGAAGTTGACAAAGCCAAGATTCAGGTCATGACAAGCCTCCAACCACCGACTTCTGTGAAAGATATTCGAAGTTTCCTTGGACATGCTGGGTTTTACAGAAGGTTCATCAAAGATTTCTCCAAGCTAGCACGCCCACTCACAGCCCTATTATGCAAGGAGATCACATTCGATTTCACACCTGAGTGTCTTGCAGCTTTTGAGGAGATTAAAGAGGCCTTGGTGAGTGCTCCTATTGTGCAACCCTCTGATTGGACTATGCCTTTTGAGATCATGTACGACGCTAGCGACGTTGTTGTTGGATCGGTTATGGGTCAGAGGAAGGATAAGAAGCTACATGTTATCTACTATGCCAGCAGGATATTGGATGATGCTCATAGGAATTACAGCACCACAGAGAAAGAACTACCTGCACTTGTTTTCTCCTTTGAGAAATTTCGATCCTACCTGATTGGGAGCAGAGTGATTGTCTATACTTATCATGCTGCTCTCAAATATCTGATGCAGAATAAGGATCTCAAGTCTCGCCTTTGTCGTTGGGTCCTTTTGCTCCATGGTTTCGACATCGAGGTTAAGGACAAGAAAGGGATAGAAAACAGGGTCGCTAACCATCTTTCGAGGATTCGGATCGATGCAGACGTGCCCATTAATGATCAACTACCAGAAGAGTCCATTTACTTCATTGAAACTGAGTTTCAAATGGGTTTTACCGAAACTTTGCAATTCTCACGAATTGCAGGTCTCGGTATCGATCGACACTCCCCTAGTGTCGGTCGATACCCGGCGATTTCCGAACCTGTTTTGACCGTTGAACACCTTGGTGCTTCTGAAGAGTAACTAGTTGTTGCAGCTGATTCTGATCAACCATGGTTCGCTGATATTGCTAACTACCTCGCTGCAGATGCAGAGCCAAAGCATCTCAAGAAATATGACAAGAAGAAGTTTATGCGAGACATAAGGCGATTCTTTTTGGATGAACCTTACCTGTACAAGCATTGTTCTGATGGTATCTACAGGAGATGCATTGCTGAGTCAGAGGTACCCAGTGTTTTGTTTCATTGTTATGGATCTGAGTATGCTGTACACTTTGCTACTTTCAAGACAGTGTCCAAAGTTCTTCAAGCAGGCTTCTGGTGGCCTACTATGTTTAAGGATGCTCATATCTTCATTTCGCAATGCGATGCGTGTCAGAGGAGAGGGAAGATGAGTAAAAAACACGAGATGCCACATAATTTCATCCTTGAGGTTGAGATTTTTGATTGTTGGGGCATCGATTTTATGGGTCCTTTTCCTTCGTCATACAAAAACAGGTACATCTTGGTAGCTGTGGACTATGTATCTAAGTGGGTGGAAGCAATTGCTAGTCCCATCAACGATTCTTCTGTGGTCCTTAAGCTGTTCAAGAGTATCATTTTTTCTCGATTTGGAGTACCTCGAATTGTTATAAGTGATGGTGGTTCTCACTTTATTAACAAGTTTTTCGAGAAGATGCTGAAAAATCATGGTGTGAATCATCGTGTAGCTACTCCTTATCATCCTCAGACTAGTGGACAAGTTGAGGTTTCCAACAGGCAGATAAAGGAAATTCTAGAAAAGACTGTGGGAACTACTAGGAATGATTGGTCTGCAAGGCTGGATGATGCACTGTGGGCTTACATGACCGTTTTCAAGACACCACTTGGGACTACACCGTTTCACTTGCTATATGGGAAAGCGTGTCATCTTCCGGTTGAAATTGAGCATAAGGCAGCCTGGGCTACAAAAATGATGAATTTCGATATCAAGACTACTGCTGATAAGCGATTGATTCAGCTGAATGAGCTGGATGAGATTAGGCACAATGCCTATAAAAACTCGAAGCTATACAAGGAGAGGACCACGGCGTATCACGATAAAAAGATCCTCACCAGTCACTTTGAACCCAATGACCAAGTACTTCTGTATAACTCTCGTTTGCATTTGTTTCCTGGTAAATTGCGTTTTCGTTGGTCAAGTCCTTTCACAGTCAAGGAAGTCAGACCACATGGTGCCATTGTCCTAACAAATCCTTCAGGAGAATAGTTCACTGTCAATGGACAAAAGGTGAAGCATTATTTTCGGAGTACCGAAATTCCAGAAGGACACATAATGCCTCTGGATGATGCACCCACTGCCTGAACGGCGGTACAGTCAAGTTAATGACGTTAAACGAGCACTGAGTGGGAGGCAACCCACTGGTAAGTCTGTACATATGAGTCTTTTATTTTTTCTAGTTTTTGTTTTGTGTTTTGTGTGTCACGTGAATCAGATCCGGAAGCTCAGTATCGATCGATACCACTTGGTATCAGTCGATACCACTTGGTATCGGTCGATACCACTTGGTATCGGTCGATACCGGTGTTAAACGCAACTATCCTGTATCGACTGCAGTGTATCGATCGACACCACTTATGGTATCGGTCGATACCATAAATAAGGTAAATTTCCTTATAAACCCTACGCGTTTTTCCTTTCTTCCTCATTCTCCTCCATCGAATGATACTTGAACACAAAATCACCAAATCTCTGTTTCTTCACGGAATTGAGTGATTCAAGAGCCTATTCTTGTTGGATTTTCGTTCTCATTCTCATTCTATCATCCTTTTACTCGATCTACAAGGTATAAAACACGAATCTCCTCTTTTTCAATTCGTGACCAACGGTTAGGTTTTCGATTTTTAAGCTCTTAGAACTCGTTTTGTTGGATGAATATTGCTTGATTGTGTTGTTCTAGGACTAGTCGGAATCCGCCTTATGCTTAATTGCCATTAGTTTCGACTTTTGGAATTTGTGGATTGTGTTCTTCGTGATGCTCGAGACATGTATGAGTATCGATCGATACCAGCTTGGTATCGGTCGATGCTCACTCTTTCCCTTGGCCGAGATTGCTGTGTTTGAGAGAGATGTTGGATTTATGCTGTGTTTTGTGTTTGTTGATAATGCAGATGGCACCTAAGAAGAGAGCACGCACTGATATCGCATCCAGCATTAACCCACCAGAAAAGAGTACATGTTGAATGCTCGAGTCGAATTCTTAGACGAAGGGGTTTGGACAGTGGGAACGGCTATCGCTTGTCTCACCGAGAACCGCTACAAGGTTTAGACCGTGAATTCTACAGACTTTACAGTGGTTTTCGGTAGAAACTTACGCGATGCACCACCCCGAGGCTCCTACCCCTTCATCACCATTGCCTCCTCGCACAACAGTTCGGTTTCCATGGCCTAAGATCAGTGAGAAGGCTAGGATATGTCTGAGGGATGACTACGAGGGGACTGATAAGGAGATTATGGAGAGCAGAGCCTGCACCCACATGCCTATTTCCAAAGTGTGGGATGACTACGATTCCATATTCTATAACGCTTGGCCGGAGGTTGATGTGCACCCTACTCGGTTTGTTGATACGCACACTATGTGGCACTTGGGTTTTGACAGGGAGCTCGATGGTCTGATCTGCAAGATCGGATTGGGGACCATGCCTACACAGCAGTATGACCTGTACCCTGACTTGGTTAGCCAGTTCTTGCTTATGTGCGCGTCTACTACACTGGTGAGCCTCCAGTGACTGCATAGCAGGGTGTTCTGACTTTTCTGATTCGCGGTGTACAGTATAGGCTGTCATTTCAGGACCTCTGTGACATCTATGGGTTTCACAGGGATTTTTCGAGGTGCGAGTTTCCTCGCAAGTTTATGGATGTTGAGGCATTTTGGTCTCTCTTTGGGCATGGGTTTATGATAGCAAGACGACAACCCATATGGATATTCGCCACCCCGTGCTGCGATGCCTAGTTCGGATATTGAGCAACACTCTCTTGTGTAAGATGGAGCCCAATAAGATGCGGGTGTCTGAGATCATTGTGATTTCTATCGCTATTGGAGACATCATTTCTGATGACGCGTACGAGTGGCGAGAGATGGACCTTGCGGTCAATTTAGGTGTAGTTTTCGTGCACCACTTGGAGTCCTTGATGGTCAAGCCTTTCACCTCACGAGGCAAGAAGGACAAGACTATGGGTCGGCCTAAGACTGAGTCTGTGGGGAGTCTTTTCACTCCCATCTTTCTACACCTAGGGATTAGCACAAAGAGCTGTTTGATTGTGGCTACCCGCGAGCTCATGGACGAGGCGCACTTGGAGCACCTGCGGTGGTTGAATCCTACGAGACTTTGGGTTTTCAGCACTTCTGTTGGGGACTATCTGGTTCAGCTCCCCAACATCGATCTAACAGACATTGGCGGTGACCCAGCTCATTTACTTTTCGCACCTGCTCCTGCTGACATGGAGCGTGCACCGGTAACTAGACGCCGAGGCACTCAATCTGGACGCCGTGCTACTCCATCTGGCCCTGCTGGGGGTCAACCATGATTCGAGCCTACACCCATAGCTACTGCGCTTTCTTTTCCTCCACCACCTGAGATGGAGATGGATCCTTTTCAGCGATATGTAGTCGCGAGTCTGCAGACGATATGGACCGCCATTTCCCATTGCAGATGCATAGCATCTCAGCGTCCTGTTTCACCACGTCCTCCTAGCCCACGCTCACCTTCAGGCGAAGGACCGTCCCACACCGCTGGCGACGACACTTCTGATGCCACTGAGGAGGATTAGTCCTCTTTCTATCTGATTATCACGTTTCCTGTTTCTTTTCCCTTTTCTTTTTATTTTATTTTCGTTTGAACTTATGTGTCTTTTGTCACCCCTTCTTATGCTTTTAGACCTGTGGATTTATGCTTCTATGATATTTTATTGCACCTAACTTGTGTTTGAGTGGTCTAACAGTGCTAACACTTAACACCTGGATCGTTTGACACATTTTTGGAGTTATATCTGAACTTAGACGTTGAAAACGAATCACCTGTGTCGACCAATACTTGGTATCGATCGATACCAAGTTGGGTGTCGGTCGACACTCGTACCCCACTTCGGTAATTTTTTGTTCTTCACAATTCCACTCTGTTCTTTTGCTTTCTTTCACCAGCCTTATTCTAGATAACACTGGGGACAGTGTTGTTCAACTCTGGGGGAGGTAGTCGCTGACATTGTTTTTGATTTTCTTAGAGTTAGTCGTTTTTGAGTCAAATTTTGTTTTATTGAGTCAAAACCTATTGGAAACTATGATTTTTTTCTTGACTCTATTGATCTAACCTTGCTTCTAAGTGACCATTGTTACAGAATCAGTATTAGATCGACTAATGAAAAATCCAAAGGCTGACCAGTTAACTAGAAGACACTCATGTTTCCAGCAAAGTTCTTTAAAGCCTGAGCCAAATTTTTGCACTTCATTGATGTGATTGATGTCCATAGAGCTTGATTCCGCATTCGTATCTGACAAAGGAACCCACGTGTTTAAAGTAATGGTATTTCTCTCCCTATTACAAGTTAATTAATAAGATGCATTAAAAGATGAAATGATTTTCTTCTGAGTAGAGGGTTAGGAAAATTTCCAGCGATCCCATTATTCTACTTCAGAGGGAATGATCACACAAAGGTAGAAGCGAGGTTAGGAAATTTTTGTGTGATACCATTATTCGCCTACACCTTTGATACATAGAAAGGGAAGAACCGGGGATTCGGTGGCAAACACCATCAATACTCGCGTTTCAGAACTTAATGTGTATGTGCTAATTTAAAAAGAAAGAAATAACATAATAAGAGATACGTCTGGGGGAGAGAAAATAATACCAGAAAATGTGAAATTGGGTGGTTCATTTGTCATGATATTGTATGGGAAAGAATCTAGAAGGTTCTAGATATTAATCATAACGATGAAACTGGCGATGGAGGCTTTATTGGGTAATGCTGTGAAATAATGTGTGTAGTCTGGAAAACTGCGAATGTCTACGGAGAAATACATGGTGGTTGGATTTGAAACTGGTTATGTGATATGTGGAGCACTAAGGAAAAGGGTCAGTGCAATGTTTCAAGAACAGGTGAGTCTATATGTTTTCAAACCTCTTTCTCTGGTTTAGTTTTCTGTTTTGCTTGAGGGCAAGCAAAGGCTAAGTCTGGGGGAGGTGATATATCATGGTTTTTACCAGTTTTAAGCCATGATATAAGTCATTTTTATAGAGTATTTCTAGTATTTTGGAGTCTTTTAGAGTCCTTTCAGGTTTTAGGTACATTTGGAGCACTATTGGAGATACTAAAGCATTTTAGAGCATTTTGGAGTCAAGGAGAGATCCTGTAGCTGAGACGCCGAATAGATGCACGAGTGTCGATCGATACACTTATAGTATCGATCGATACTCGTCGAAGAGACAGAAGGATCGCGACTTATTTGAAGAATTAAGAAACTGCAAATTGCCCCAGAAGACTTTATTATTTACAAGAAGCCCCAAAACGTGACTTAGGTTATTTATTAGGATTTACAGCCACTTTGATGGCTATGCTTTATTTTACTTTGGTTTTGTGAGAGAGCTTTGGAAGGGATACAAGTCTGAAACTTTGTTCGTCCGAGAGAAGATTTCAAACCCTCTTGTTACTCTTTCTTATTATCTATTCAAGTATTTATTCAACCATGTTTATTGTTGCAATCTTCATGTCTGAGTAGATATCCTGTTAGGTTTAGGGTTCTCATAAGGGATTTCTTTGAATGCTAAGTTGAATTGTTAATTAGGGTTCATAATCTGAATTAGTTATTTGCCTTAAGTTGTTCTCAAAGCTAATTCTGGATTGATCACCTAGAACTTAGATCTTAGGTTAATTGATTAGGCACGAGAGTGCAATTGAGAAACCTGATAGAATTTAAGGTTAGCAAAATAACTATTCGCAAAGAGATTTGGTTTAGTTGTTTTGTGAACAAATCAAACTTGAGCTAAAAGCTAGTTTAGACTTTAGGATTCGCAAAGAGATTTGGAATTCTAGTATTTAGACTTAGATAATTCTCGCAACGAGAGTTGGTTAATTATACTTCAGTGATTTGAGTTCAAGAACCGTGCTTAAACTGAACCCTGATTTGTTAGTTTAATTGCATTCATTGATTTTCTGAGAAATACCTTTAACCTATCTTTCTCCCAATCGAATCACAACTTGTTTAATTTACGTATTTTCTTTCAATTCCATTGATCACTTAGCTTAATTTTCATCTATACAATCTATTGTGTGTCTTTTTGAGTCTCTGTGGATTCGACCCCTAAGTATTACAATCGACAAAGTTTTAGTACTTATAGAGTATTAATTTGAGCTTATTAGTAGTTTCCTCTTTCTTCTTAAAACCCCAAATAAAGACATTGTGGATGTTCGTTATTTGAGGTTTTAAGAAGAAAGAGAAGACAACGTTGTTTTACTTAATTTACAACGAGTTTTTAGCTCTGTTTATCTGTTCCGTTTATCGACTTAACGTCATATCTAATTTGGCTCAGTCAACAAAAATTTGGGATTTAAATTTAAAATCAATAGACTTTGATGAATTAAATTGTCTACGCAATAGTTGATAATTTTCCTAAATTCCCATTAATAACAGGGGAAATTAAACCAGATGACAAAAAAAAAAATCATAATCATAATAATCAAGGAAGATATTGGAATTTAGAGAAAACAAAATTTGGGAAAATAATTAAACCTACAAATGACGTCAAAAAAATTAAACCTACAAATTTCGAAAATTAATAATTATAATCAATTTGCTAATAAATCAAAAATATATAATTAACAAAATAACAACACTTTTGAAGCTAACAAAAATATTCTTTTAGTGAAAAAATTCCGAAAATTTGATCCAAAAAAAAAAAACTGAAATTGACTTGAGGTAGAGAGGAGAAGAAGAAGATAAGGTTTTGGGAATAGTTTTTTTTTTTATTGATTTGACCAGAACGACAAAATTTTGAATCTTGAAACTAAGACCACAACGATCTGATGAATTTAAAAAAATAAAAATAATCGACCAAATCTTAAATTAGATAAAAACGGTGTTCCATCTGTCAACTACGTCATTATTGTTTACGGTTTTGATAGAATTGACCGAATTTTAAAAAATTATGTAAGAAATTCAAATTATTAAATAGTTGATATTGTTTTTAGCATGAATCAATACATCTTGTACATAAATAGT
The DNA here is from genome assembly GCA_030161315.1 of Eutrema japonicum. Lineage (NCBI taxonomy): Eukaryota > Viridiplantae > Streptophyta > Magnoliopsida > Brassicales > Brassicaceae > Eutrema > Eutrema japonicum. Next base: position 35,529,186 of record BSQW01000010.1, read on the forward strand.
CATGAGCTCCATATCTCATAGCCTAAAAACTAGGGTTGGGCAAATTATTCGTTAGATTCGTTTCGATCCGGTATTCGTCTCGATCCGTATATCCATAAAGATTCGAAACAAAACAAATACTAAAATATAGTATCCGTCTAAAGCAAAACAAATCACAAATACTAATTTTAAGAAGGTCGGATATCTGTTCCGATTCGTAAATCATATATATTTAGATAATATATTATAAATTTATAATGTTTATTTATATTTTATATATTTCTTAAATAAATAAAAAATGTCAAAAAAATATGCATGGTAAAAATATATAAATTCTATACTAAATAATAAAATATTAATAAAAATGTTTATATTGGAGTTTAAATGAATATATAAATTTTTTGTATGTTATTTTGTCCATCATTCTTTATAGACGAAAAAACAAGATGATTTCACTTTTTTATTTTTGTTAGTTCATATTAAATAAAAAATGCACTAATTTTTTTTTTTGTATTGAATGTAATGCAATAAATATCCGCAGATATCCGCAAATATTCATAAGTTTTCCAGATATTCGAAAATCGGGATATCCATATTTTTCTGGAGCAAAACAAATCACAAAATTAAATATTCGATAAAAACGAAACAAATCACAAATAGTAAAATTTCCCGATATATATATATATATATATGCTCCGTGCCCACCCCTACTACAAACCCATGGTTTGCAATATTCCACCATCAAAAAGCAATTCCTATGTTTGACTTTTATAGGGTTTCTATTCCACAAATCTCTAAAATACTCTGTAAATTAGGATTCTTCTTCTTCATCATCACTACTACCTATACCCGATTTCAGCATCTTCTTCATTGATATTCTCTTCCTCTTCTTCGACGGCGTGTTCTGTTTTGGCTCGGCTATAATGGTGAGAGTCTGAAGCGAGGTGAGAGAACACTCTTGCCACTTAAGAGCTTCGATGTCGACTATCACTTCCTCTAGAGTTAGGGTTGCTTCTGAAGAGACATTGCTCTGTTTCAGAGTGGAGCGAGAGAGATCTACTAGATCCATTCCCTTGACGGCCTCTGCTACCGTTTTCTTCTGTTAAAAGAGAAGAAGCAGATTCAATCCAATAGATGAATCAAATTCAAAGCTGATTCTTCTTCAAATTTCAATTGAATCGATGATTACCGTCTTCGATCTGTGCAGATTTTGGAAACCGTGCATGTGAATGATCTGCGCAAAAAAAACGCGAATCAATCAGATTGTGGAAGAAGAAGAAGCAGAATAGTAGTGATTTGCAGGAGAAGGAGAGAGAACCTGATTGAGGAAAAGGATTGTTGTAAAGTGGATATTGCGAGATTTGAAGAAATCAAAGTATTCTTCAATTGTCATCTTCTTCTTCTTCTCTCCTACTTGCTTTTTCATTCGTCTCGCGTTACCAATTTCTGCATCTTCCTCCATTTTCAGATCTCGAACAATTTTTTGTTTTGTTTTTGGGGAACTGTAACGGCCTCGTGGAAAAGACATAAATACCCTTGAACGTTATCCACTATCCTAACTTGATACGAGCTCGCGCGTGTAAAACGTACTTTACTTATACGTGTTTCAGCAGTGAATTAATAATATGCAAAGAAAAATAAGAAAGGAGAGCGGAAGGTAATCAATGGCGGAGGTAAAGAGGAAGGAGGGGGGTCAAGTGACCCCAGTGAATTTTTAATTTTTTTTTTTTGCTTAGAAATTTTTTTAATTTAGTTCTATTTTGGTTAAGAAAAATAAATTGATCTCAGTCAAAAAAAAAATATTGACCCTAATAACATTTTATTTTTATGGTTTTATCATAGTAAATTAACCCAATTAAAAAAAAAAAAATTATGACCCCGATGATTAAATTTTCTGGCTCCGCCACTGGTAGTAATCTATATGCGATGTTTATAAATTATTTTGGTAGATGTTTTTTTTAAATCATATGCGATGAAAATCATTTAACTGGTTTTATGTGTAAGTTACATAATAGTAGTATGAAAAGTAGTGTAATATTCATAAATTATAGAAAACGTATATAATTTGTTTGTTAGTTAAAATAGATAGAAATTGACCGGCTCAAAACCATTCAATTTATTGGACAATTACTCACAACTTCTAACACGTGTGGTAGTAAGAAACTCAATCTTGTAGGGGTGATTGGTTGTTTCGTAACTACCACATGAGTGATTCAGTGAAAAGTTGATGAGTATCCTTGAACCATCTGGTGAGAGTAAATGCTCGAACCGATTGATCAGTTCTTTTTTCAATGTAGCATGAATTTTGTTTCCTTATAAAAGAAATTTACGAAGTTAAAAATCAACAAAAAAACCAGAAGATATAAATGATATGATTAAAGTTACAAAAACGACAAAAACACATTTGAATAGATTAACACCATTTTAATTGTTTCTCCACCAGAAAATAGTATTGTTTCTAAAGTCTTGTGATCTTAACATTTATGTTCCACATACTTTTGAAAGGTTTTAAGTTAGAGATTGAACTAAAAGATGACATGAGAGGTAAAAGTTAAATTGCTGAGAAAACTTTAATGTTGTTGTGTAATTGATGAATGAAATGTACTAATTGATATAGTGTTATATAGTGCTCAAATTAAGGGTTTTCCATTTATTAAAAAGATATGAATGTGAATTCGAAATCAAATGTCTTTTCAATAATATAACGTAATTTTGTATTTAGTTTCTAATTATCAATAGCGAAAATATATATCATATATAGTAAAAGCGAAGTAAATTTTCGGAATAGAGCTCTCTCATTCACTTTATATCGGTTAGTACCCTTTATATCGGTTTAAATTAAGTTTTGTTTAGAATTCATAATTTGCCGTACCGATTATCGAATTTTGGGCTTTTAATTTTAAAGGTTTTCGAAACCCTAACTTTACAAAAAAAACTATATATATCGATTTCCTTACCTCCATTATTCAGAGATGTTTTTGTTTTCTTCGTTTTATTGTCATGTAGGTTTAGTTTAGTTTATGGATATTGTTCTTTTGAGATTTCTATACGAGCGATCTTGGTTTTTTTTGTTCTTATTCATTTATTTTCTTTGAATTTGATATATTATGTGTATTATTGTTTTTGAATGTTAATGTAGTTTAAAACCTGATCTTGTGATTGTGTACTTTATTTTAGGTTACAGAGAACTGAAGAATACAAGAGGTGGTAAGAGAACTGCCTAAAGATATATATGGTTATAGTTTTTCAAAGAACCCTAAATCCACCATTCGGTCGCAAGCCTCCTCTTTGACCTCCGCCATTTTTGATTGCCGGCCTCCTACCTCCTAAAAGGTTCGCTTGACTTCCTCTCTCTTCTCATCCTCTTTTTAATACCTCTTCTCGAATCTTAGATTTCATTCCCTGTTTCTTCTTACTCGGTACATACTCTCTCTTCTATTGTTTTTTTGTTCCTTTTCTTACCTTTAATTGATGCATCATTATATTCCGTATCCCTTTCCAAGAATCCATGTCTTGAGTTGCTCGAATCTGTGAACCAGTTTTTTATATGTATAGGAATACTTGCAATCTTGATGATTACCCCCTGCAGCAAAACCCGCTTTTCTTTGTTTTATGAATTTGCAGCTCTAGATGGTTCCATCAAAGGGAACCGGTACATCAACTCTTGCATCAGGTAAATTTAAAATGATGTCAATATTACACTCAAAATATATGCTGGATGTGTATAAGCTGATCAAGTAGCTTCTATATATTCATTCTGGGTGATCTGTACTGATACTTCTCTTTCATTCTGGGTGGGGTAAGCTCCTCTCTCACACTTCGGAACGAGTTATTATTATATGAAAATGTTTCCGCATTAGTCGCGGTTCACATATGCGTGTGCAATGCAAATCCAGGGATTTGTTGTGGTTTCAAACCAATAGAAGAATGAGTGAAACGTCCACAGCTTGATTTGTAATTTAGTATATTTTTCATGGATTTGGTAGTTTGTTTTATTTTTTAATTGAACACCATCAATTCCATCTTTGTGTGCTTGATTATGAAAGGACTGAAATTTATAGAGTTACTTTACTACTACTTAGTTGCGTCTCTGATGTATATCCTATTAAGGAAGTCATGATAAGATTTGCTATGTATTGTGAATGGTATGCAATTCTTTATTTTATTCCTTTTTATGGCAGAAAGAAGATGCTGACTGATCATTGGAGGAGGTTTATAATCGAATTCAAAATTAAAGAATTTCATAACCAAGCACAGATGTACGACAAAAAAACTCCAAGAATCTTGCCAAGCCAAGCAACTGGAGTCAGAAAATCTCAAATCAGAAGAACTTGGAACAAAGGCATTGTCTCCTCTTCCATGTCATACTCATAAAACCCGATCAAAGAAGAGGAAAAAGTGAAAATTAAAGTTTTTATTTGTGTTTGATGTTTTGATCTCGATCCTCTTGTATTTTTGGTTTGGCTATATTTGTGTTGGTTTCGTTCTCGATTATTATTAATAAAGGTTATATTTTCGTTTTTGTTGGTGTGTGCTGGTTTGGTGACTTTAGAGTAATTTTCTTTGTGTTTTAGTAACCGGTGATTCGAATATTAGTCGAACTAAATATTAAAGTTAGGTAATGAGGTTCAATATCATGATTGGACCTTAAATGAATCTTTGAGAATCTAGATTAATCGGTTCAGGTTTCTCTTTATTTATCTTATATCTATGGTCCTTCAATAGGGTCGTGTTTAGATGTTAGGAAATTCGAATAGATTATATCGGAATGTTGATAATCTCATATTTATTTAAGCCGTTAGAAGATCCATGAGAAGATCGGTTTAATTAAATTTAAGAAAAGATCATCGTTATCATATAATAAATTTTTGCTTGGCTTTATGAATATTTTGTACTAAAGGAATATGCCACTGAGATGTAGACAAATTTATATCGGCTCGGATTTCTGTTTATTTATCTCATCTGTTTTCCGTAGATAGGGTCGTGTTTGTCTAGATGTTAGGAAGCTCGATTTCATTATCTGCATTGTATAAAATTAAAATATCGGAACAGGTTTGCTCTAATCTTCTTAAAAAGGAAAACTGTCTAATAATTATTTACTTATTGAATAAAAGTAATATATATATATTGGATTACCAGAAAGTTTTGGGCCGAACCCATAATTCTCCAGGCCCGAAACCACATCATGAATATTAGTTCCGTCCCAAGCGTCACTTGATCCTGTGACCTCTAGGCTTTTCCTAAAATACTTTTCCAATCAAGTTAATTACACTTGGTAAAGTAAAAATATATTTAGTTGTTCATTCTTAATGGAAAGTTATTTTAGGTTTCGATAACTATATATATCAATAATTCAATGATCCTTAGTGTCACATTTTGTCTTGAGCTCTAAACATCGATATAGGTTATCTTACGCTTGATCAAGTTAGTTCAAGTCGTTCTTGTCGCTGTTCGGTTATTCGAAAGTGGGAGTCGACAAGCCATATCGATGAAAGTTGGTCGACTGGGATGAATTTACTTTTAATTGATGAGAAGGTGGGTTTTTATTTTCTTACATTATACGATATATTGCAAGCTTTATACTCTTTTTTAAAGGTTTCAAATTAATGGTTGTGCTGATAATGTTCTAATCGATTCTTATGATTCAAGGTATAGTTCATTAGTGCCTTGTCCCACTTTTTGGGGGCCGTTTATGTGAAGGAAAAATCAGAAGAATAAGAAGTTGGAAAAGACAAAGACAATAAAGAAGAAAAAATAGAAGACGAAGACGATGAAGAAGGAGAAGGAAAAGACGAAGAAGATGAAAAACCAAAAGATAAAAAGATAAGTTCGGAGAAGACAAAACCGATAAAGAATAATATGAAATATATGAGGAAAAAGATGAAGAAGATGAAAAACCAAAAGATAAAAAAGAGAAGTTCGAAGAAGACAAAACCGATAAAGAATAGTTCAAAAAATATGAGGAAAAAGACAAAGAAAAAGGAAAATAACAACCTGAAGAAGAATAAGAAGATGGATCGAATATGAATGTATGGCGACGGATGTGATCTACTGTTTATGATTTAATTGATAAAACCTCTCTGCCCGCGCAAGGTGGAAGAAGGAAATGACATGGAAGAAGAAGAAAAAACGGATACATAATAAGAAGAAGAAAATCGGAAGATGGAGAAGGTGAAGATGGGGAAAGAGACCGAAAAAATCAGAAGAATAAGAAGTTGGAAAAGTCAAAGACGATAAAAAAGAAAAAAATAGAAGACGAAGAAAATGAATAAGGAGAAGGAAAAAACGAAGAAGATGAAAAACCAAAAGATAAAAAAGAGAAGTTCGGAGAAGTCAAAGCCGATAAAGAATAATATGAAATCTATGAGAAAAAGACGAAGAAGATGAAAAACCAAAAGATAAAAAATAGAAGTTCGGAGAAGACAAAGCCGATAAAGAATAATATGAAATATATGAGGAAAAAGACGAAGAAGATAAAAAACCAAAAGATAAAAAAGAGAAGTTGGAAGAAGACAAAGCCGATAAAGAATAATTAAAAAAATATGAGGAAGATTAAAGATGAAGAAAAAGGAAAACAACAACCAGAAGAAGAATAAGAAGATCGATCGAATATGAATGTATGGCGACGTATATGATCTATTTTTATGATTTAATTGATAAAGCTTCCCTGCATGCGCAAGGTGGAAGAAGGAAATTACCTGGAAGAAAAAAATGGATACATAATAAGAAGAAGAAAACCAGAAGATGGAGAAGGTGACGATGAGGAAAGAGACCGAAAAAATCAGAAGAATGAGAAGTTGGAAAAGACAAAGACGATAAAGAAGAAAAAATAGAAGAGGAAAATGATGAAGAATGTGAAGTAAAAGACGAAGAAGATGAAAAACCAAAAGAGAAGTTCAGAGAAGACAAAGCCGATAAAGAATAATATGAAATATATGAGGAAAAAGACGAAGAAGATGAAAAACTATAAGATAAAAAGAGAAGTTCAAAGAAGATAAATTCGATTAAGAATAATTAGTAAAATATGCGGAAAATTAAAGACGAAGAAAAAGGAAAATAACAACCACAAGAAGAATAAGAAGATGGATCGAATATGAATGTATGGCGATGGATATGATATATTGTTTATGATTTCATTGATAAAACATCTCTGCCAGCGCAAGGTGGAAGAAGGAAATGACATGGCAGAAGAAAAAAATGGATACATAATAAGAAGAAGAAATCGGAAGTTGGATCAAGGTGAAGATGAGGAAATAGGCCGAAACAATCAGAAGAATAAGAAGTTGGAAAAGATAAAGACGATAAAGAAGAAAAAATAGAAGACGATTGCGATGAATAAGGAGAAGGAAAAGATGAAGAATATGAAAAACCAAAATATAAAAAGAGAAGTTCGGAGAAGACAAAGCCGATAAAGAATAATATGAAATAAATGAGGAAAAGAAGAAGAAGATGAAAAATCAAAAGATAAAAAATAAAAGTTCGGAGAAGACAAAACCGATAAAGTATAATACGAAATATATGAGGAAAAAGACGAAGACTATAAAAACCAAAAGATAAAAAGAAAATTTCGATGAAGACAATGCCGATAAAGAATAATTCAAAAAATATGAGGAAAATTAAAGACGAAGAAAAAGGAAAATAACAACCAGAAAAAGAATAAGAAGATGGATCGAATATGAATGTATGGCGACGGATATGATATATTTTTTTTTTACTTCATTGATAAAACCTCTCTGCTCGCGCAACGTGGAAGAAGGAAATGACATGGAAGAAGAAAAAAACGGATACATAATAAGAAGAAGAAAATAGAAAGATGGAGAAGGTGAAGATGAGGATATAGACCGAAAAATCAGAAGAATAAGAAGTTGGAAAAGACAAAAACGATAAAGAAGAAAAAATAGAAGACGAATGCGATGAATAAGGAGAAGGAAAAGATGAAGAAGATGAAAAACCAAAAGATAAAAAAAAGAGTTCGGAGAAGACAAAGCCGATAAAGAATAATATGAAATATATGAGGAAAAAGACAAAGAAGATGAAAAACCAAAAGATAAAAAATAGAAATTCAAAGAAGACAAAGCCGATAAAGAATATTACTAAATATATGCGGAAAAAGACGAAGAAAAAGGAAAATAACAACCAGAAGAAGAATAAGAAAATGTATCGAATATGAAGGTATGGCGACGGATATGATCTATAGTTTATGATTTAATTGATAAAACTTCTCTGCCCGCGCAAGGTGGAAGAAAGAAATGACATGGATGAAAAAAAAGGATACAGAATAAGAAGAAGAAAACTAGAAGATGGAGAAGGTGAAGATGAGGAAAGAGACCTAAAAAATCAAAAGAATAAGAAGTTGGAAAAGACAAAGACGATAAAGAATAAAAAATAGAAGACAAAGACGGTGAATAAGGAGTAGGGGTGTCAATTAGGGCCAAAGCCCGAGGGCCGGCCCGGCCCTGAAATACAGCGGGCTCGGACCTAGAAATAAAAACCCGACAAAAATCGGGCCTTTCGGGCTACTGTATTTTTCGGGCTTAACCCGATCGGGCTCGGGCTAGCCCGAAAAGCCCAGAACTATTTGATTACGTATGTCTTATTAAATTTGGGTTCGCGTATCATATGATTTCAAAACGTATGAAAAACGTACCAGAAGAAGGAAAGTCTAAATTGACTCTATACTTAGAAGACGATATGTTGGAACTGACTTTTTATGAAGACATGGATGTTTTATAATGGTAGAAGTGTCAGTCATAACATTATGGTGAGTTAGCTCGTATGGCATGTGATGTTCAAAGCATTCCAATAACTACAGTGGCATCACTGATGTTGGTGCGCATGTCTTGGATAAATATAGAAATCGTCTTTTACCAAAAACGTTGAAGCAGTGATTTGTACATGCACTTGGCTGGATGGGTTTACATTTCATGATCGAGGTACCATTATCATTCATATATATTTACTTCATATTTTTAAAATCTTTATCTATAGACTTTCAATTACATTTCTATATGATTTATACCTCTAAAAACTTAATATATATATATATGTTTTTTTAATATGTAGCTCTTGATGGTGATGAATATTTAGAAGACGATGAATGAGATTCTAATCTGAACTTTACTACCTAGATATGAAGTTTTTTGATTTTATGTTTTATTTGGTAATACAATTTATTTGAATTTTATTTGTTTTTAGTCAAACTTCTGCTTTTAAATTTAATTGGATTTGATATAATACATTTAAATTTAGATTTATTTTGATAAATATTTTGTTTTAATTATTTTTCATTTGAGAATAGTGATTTATTGTGTTTGTAAAGGAAAGCCCGAAAAGCTCGGAAAGCCCTAGAGCCCTGTTCGGGACGGGCCGGACTTTAGAATATAGGCCCGATTTTTTTTCGGACCGGGCCGGGCCGGACTCAAATATATCCGGGTTTTACGGGTTTCGGGCCGGGCCGGCCCTCGGGCTCATATGAAAAGACGAAGAAGATGAAAATCAAAAGATAAAAATTAAAGAGAAATTCAGAGAAGACAAAGCCGATAAAGAATAATATGAAATATATGAGGAAAAAGACAAAGAAGATGAAAAACATCGAGAAAAGGATTGCAGATTTTAATAACCAATCAAAAGGGGAAGCCACAACGAAAGACAATGAACATTGTTTACAAAGATGTTTTTCAAAGTATTTTCACGTCCTCGCGTTTGGTTTGGTTTAGTTTAGGCTTTTATTGGATTTTATAAACGTAGTTAGGTTTTTTTCTTTAAGTTCTTTGTATTGGTTACGGTTTTAGTTTTAATTCCTTTGTTTGACTTTCATATGTTTCGATATCTTTTATGTGTTTTTAATTAATATTTGCCTTGGAACTGATGTCCTGCTCTCTAATACAAATGCTCATTTCTTTGTTTATATCTTCAAACTGCATTCTAATTAGCATATTCTCAGTGTATTCTCTCGATCTATGTTTTTTTCTGTTCGTCTACTTTAGATTGCTTTAATTTGTTTCGATAAGTCTGTTTTAATCATATCGAATTGAGATCAATAAACACGTTTCGATTCAGTATCCATAAAACTTGGAATGGCATAATTAAGGTTTATGGATGGAACTCTCTGCCCGCGCAAGGTGCGGGCTACCCACCTAGTTTTCATAAAAATAACCAATAACGAAAAACACTCTTGCCACAAAAATCTTTTTTCCATGAAAATCTCGCTTTGATTGGACAATCCCCATAAGTTAGTTATTTTTAGGGTTTACTTTGAGATATATAAGTTGGTTATTTTGCATTTTTGCAAAAATACCCTACAATTTGAAGTCAAAGCTAAAAATGCCTCCTTCCTCTCCTATTTTTCAGAATCCCACGAATTACCCTTTAAGAATCTGGGTATTCACACAAATGCCATTCTTCATACTGCTGTTAGAGTCTAACGTTTTTTCAAAAGAAAAAAAAATTTCAGATCTAACTTAATTACGGAAATGCCATTGCCATCAATTCTCAACCTCCACGACAACCACCATCGTCGGCGAGTTAATGCAGTAACTAACCCATTTTTTCGCCATTAAAGCCCAAGAATAGAGCTCGGACTTCCTTTTCGCGAGTTCTCCTCTCCGATTTCTCCCATTTCCCCTCGATTTTCCGATTCAAACTTACCGAAATAATTTTTATGGCATAAAAACGGCAAAACACGACTGGGCTTGCGGGATTTCGGTGATATTAGACGTTCTGGGCGCTCGACGAGGGTGAAAAAAAACTCTAAACGGATATAGGTAAGAATTTTTGCATATCGTCGATTTTCAGATCTGAGTTGTATACTCAGACTGCTTTAGAAGTCTGATGAAACCCACATGGTCAACGAGAGGGTAGTTTTGCAATTGACTTTTAAATACTCAGATTAAAATTGAAGTCTGACAATTTCCTTTGAAAACAAAAAAAAATCAAGAAAAATCCTCTAATCGAGGCATAGGGTAGTTTTGCAATTGACCGAAAACTTGACTTTTTATTCAGACTTCATATCCAGTATGAAGGAAAAATGAGACTTTGACCGGAAGTTAACTGTTTTTCAGACGGAATAAGAAGTCTGAAAAACAAACAGGGTACTGGTAGTAATTGACCGAAATTTTTCAAAAGTTGACCAAAATGGGGGAAAAAGTATCAGACTTCTTTGGTAGTCTAAATAGGAGGGAAACATTTTCAGACTTCTATGGCAGTCTGAAAATGATGAAATCTTTCAGACTGCTAAAGAAGTCTGATATCGAAGATTTTGGTCAACGCAAAAAATACACCAATTTCTGTCAGACTTCTATCGCAGTCTGAAGGATTTCTTCAGACTGCCATGGAAGTCTGGGAACGAAAGTCAAACTTCGGTCAATTGCAAAACTACCCCATATTTTTTCAGACTGCAGGAGAAGTCTGACAAAACAGTCACAATTTTGGTCAATTGCAGAAATACCTTTTTCTTTTTCTTAGACATCTAATGCAGTCTGACAAAAAAAGTCAAAGTTTGGGTCAATTGCAAAAAGACCCTTTTTGTCAGACTAAGATAGAAATCTGTTTTGATAACTTTTCGTCAGACAGCATCCGCAGTCTGCTTTGTAACATTCTAATTGCAAAAATACCCTCTTTTTCAGACTGCCATAGAGGTCTGACGTACTGTTTGTTAGACTTCTGTGGCAGTCTGGATTGACAAATTATTTAAAACCGTTTTTTTGTATATTTGTGATGATATTCGTTGATTTTAAATTTTTTATATGTGTGTTAGTTGTAATGTTCCTCCTGCGTTAGTTTTACATGCTTATGTTCGGTAATTATTTTTAAATAATTTTTTTTAATAATTCTGGCAATGTAGCTAATAGAATCAGACTTCGCGAAGAAGTCTACTTCAAACGAAGTCTACTTTCAGTATTTGAATTGCAAAAGTGACACATTTTCAGTAGATTTTAATCTGAAGTCTTCTCTAACAACGTAGACTTCATTAGAAGTCTTCTTTAACATCGTATACTTCATTTGAATGGATGTTTAAAGACTAGACGTGGGAGTTTGCGGTTGATAAAGTCAAGGGAGGAAGGATGTTCTTTTTGAGTGATGGTTGTACGCATGAGGAACTCGTTTAGATGGCACAAGGTGATTATGATATGGACAAGACTGAATTTGCGGTTTTAACCTATTCTTTACCGTAAATTTTTTGACATAGGGGTTGTTCGTTTTTATCAAATTAAAAACTGTATCTGAACTGTAACTAATATTTTACCATGTATATAGCTTTGTGATCAATGATCAATCATTACCAACTCCAGGATTACATATGATGAAATGTAGACTCAAATCATTGTTCAAGCTCAAGTAAACACATATATTGTCGAATTGGAAAATTGTCTCAACAGAAACAAATATTGGCAGCCAAACAAGAGAGAAAAAGGGATTTACCAAATTCTGGACACAACTCCACATTATACGAAGTTACGAGAGAAGCTAAAACCATATTTTATTTTTCTTAGGTTGCATTATTTATTTCTATAACATTTTCACGGCCAACAAGTTCCCATTACCGGAATCTTTAGCCGGAAACAACAACAACAACATCACAGTAACATATATCTTACAGATACAAACTTTTCATCTTTGATCTTAAACCAAAGCAAACGAAAGATCATCTGAACCAGTAATAACCTTAAACACATTCTTTCTTGAAGGCAAACCAGCCACTGGTTCATCTTCAATTCCACATTCATTTGTTGCTCTCCTAATCATGAAATAACCATCCTGAAAATTTCATATATGTCAGCATTCACATTGAAAATCCCACATCTATAACTTTTCTTAAAAATTATTTACAAATAACACTTACATCACCCCAACTTCTGTTCCACTGATTTTCCAACAACTACAAACAATTGAAAAAGTAACAAAGAACGTTAAAAATTCCAGTTTTAACTTCAAATTTTCAATCGAAGAACCATCTTAGAAATGTCAAGTTTAACATTTACCCAATAAGTTCCCCAACCAATAAATTTAACAGCATGAGCTCCAATGTTAGAACCTGTTATGTGCTTATATACTCCAGATTTGTAATGAGCAAAATCCTAATCAAAACAACACATTAATAATCCATCTTTCTTTAACTTAGCCAACAATGTAAAAGATTTTGGTTTTTTTTACCTCATAAACGAGCTAAGAGATCATTTACTGATAAATAAATGTTCTGAAGTGAACAAAAAACAAACGATTAGGCTATAAATTATAAATCTTAAGCTAGTTTTTGGATTGCTAATTAGTATTACCATTCCAAATTGGATACAGAATCTATCAGATAGTGATTCAACAGCACCAAATGCCCAGCAAAAACCAGTGTCCCTAAAACCGAAACCACAAATGTCATAAAAACCGATTTTTTCCCTTCGATAGAACGTTACAAAAACCACAAAGATTGAAGCTTTACCTGATCTATTAAGAGAGGCGTCAAAACAAACGGGGAGATGAAGACGGGTCAGGTCCGAGATGGATCTTCTGAATCGGTGGTCGCCGAGACCTTCTCCAGAAGCTGACCTCAGATCTGCAACAATAGGATAAAGAAGTGAGAAAGAGATGAAGACGGGTCAGAAGAGATGAAGAAAGAAGAAGAAGACTGACGACTTACCACTACGACAAGCGGCAAGAATGGAGAGGCCGTAGGTTAACGGCGAGAGATGCGAGAGATTGGAGCGGAGAGAAGTCGCCGGTGGAGCTTTAGCGGGCGAGAGAGAGAGAGGCGAGAGAGAGAGAGAGCGCAGAGAGGCGAGGGAGAGAGAGAGCGCCGTTTGAGAAAGGTAAGATTTTTTTACATAATTAGGGTTACTTCCTTTATATATGATGGGGTAAAATTCCCGGTTAGGTTAATTTTTTCGGTTTAGCAGACTTATCTGAAGTCTCAAAACAAACTTCGCATGAAGTCTACTAAACCTATAGAAGTCTACTCATAATTCAACTATAACCTAAAAATTAAAACAAGTCTAAAGCCAGACTTCTAATAAAGTCTAATTTAAAATCAAGTCGAAATTCAGACTTCTAAAAGAGTCTAATTCGAAAAAATCTAATTTCAGACTTCTTCTAAAGTCTAATTCGTACAAACTTAAATTAAATGAAAGTATAATTTCAGACTTTATGTACTTTTAATTTATATACAGCAACAATGAGTATGTGTAATTTATGTAGTAAAAATTTCTAAAAACTAGATTTTTAATATTTTTTAAATTTAAATTTTCAAATTAAATATGTTTCAGACTTCTCTGAGAAGTCTGAGAAACCCCGATTCTCTGAGAAGTCTGAGAAACCACGAAAACCACCATCGTCGACGAGTTAATGCAGTAACTAACCCGTTTTCCGCCATTAAAGCTCAAGAATAGAGCTCGTAAACACTTTTCGCGACTTCTCTCTCCGATTTCTCCCACTTTTCCACTAATTTTCCGATTCAAACGTACCGAAGTCGGAAAGTATGGCATAAAAACGGCAAAACACGACTGGGCTTGCGGGATTTCGGTGATATTAGACGTTTTGGGCGCTCGACGAGGGTGAAAACAAACTCTAAACGGATATAGGTACGAATTTTTGCATATCGTCGATTTTCAGATCTGAGTTGTATACTCAGACTGCTTTAGAAGTCTGATGAAACCCATATGGTCAACGAGAGGGTAGTTTTGCAATTGACTTTAAAAAAATCAGATTAAAATTGAAGTCTGGTAATCCTGAGAAGTCTGAGAAATCCCGATTCTCTCAGACTTCTCCGATAAGTCCGAATAACTCTAAATCTAATATTTAGCACTTATGAGTGACAATATTAAAACATAACTTCTAGAAAGCATCAAATTCGTGAAATATATGCACATTACAACACATATGTGCAAATTTCAAATTTCAAATGTAAATTTGGTAAACCATGAATCTAACCCTAAAGTTATATGTAAATGTTTCCATTACAAAGCATGTTTTGAGGTTTACAACCTACTTTGCCTTACATATTTTTAATTTGATTCAATTTTACGAAATTTAATTTTAATACTTCGAAATCATCTATATTTAATTTATGTATAAGAAATTTTTAACAAAATAATTTTTTACAATTTTTAAATTTAAATTTACTAATTAAATCTGTATCTTAATTCTTCGAGAAGTCTGATATTTATTGAGGTATAGGCATAATTAACTAACCTTGTTTAATTTGATTCAATTTTATGAAATATTAATTTCTATACATCAGAATCGCCTATATTTAATTATTGTAGAAAACAATTTTAACAAATTTTTTTTAATTTTTAAATTTAAATTTACTACTTTAATCTGTATCAGACTTCTCGAATACGTTTGAGAGAAGTCTGGTAAGAGAAATCAATCAGACTTCTATTAGAGTCTAAATGTCAGGCCTCTATAGAAGTCTGACATGTCGCGAAGGTTAAAATGGTAATAGCGGTTTCGCATTTTTTGTTTGATCATAAGGGGGTAACTGTAATTTTCCACCCCCGAAAGTGTAGCGCAACATTTTATTGAAATGATAGTGTATTTTTGTCATAAAAATAAAATTTTGGAGTAAAAACAGCAATTTGCCCTTTTTTATTATTATTGCTTATACTTGAATGTTTTTACCGGTGTTTGATTTTATTTTTCCTTCGTGGATTATTATCTCAAATCTTTTATTACTATTGGCATAATCACAAATTCTTCTATACTATTAAAACAGAGATATTTTTTGTGTAAAAAAAAATACATATAAAATTATAATTTATGTGGATAATTATACGTATTGCCAAGCATATCCTTTTAAAAAAAATCTACATAATATCTTTATTGTTAGAAATAAATATTTTAATTAATTATAATATTTATAAATAAAATTTAATCTGTATTTAATTGATTAAATTATTTAAAATATAATAATATTAATCCATGATTGTAAATATTAAATATATATTTTATGTTTGTACGTGGTTGCCTTGATATTTTTTTTTTATGCAAACCTTTCTTTTCATTAATTAAAAGTACAGAATACAAATAGAGAGAATTATCCATCCTCTTTGAACATTAATACAAAGCATAAAAACAATAGAAACTAAGACAGATAGTTCTTCATAGAAGGATGACAGCGAATTTGAATACAAGTTCAAATGCGTCGATAGAGGCGACAACGAATCCAACAGAATCAAATGCGCCAACAAAACATTCACGGCACAGCCGGAAAGTTGAAAGTTCGTCACCTTACATTGTGACTTTGAAGGCCAATCCACACCTCGGAGACTCATCGAAACGAGATCCGTTGTATTTTCAGGTCCCGTAGAGACCGCTACACAAAATAACAATACGGTTAAGAATCGGAGATATTTTCTCGGCATTGAGACCGAGGAAAACCACCCTCTCATAGAGAGGAAATTTGATCTCTCCCAAAGGGAGGAAGTTGAGAAGTAAAGATCCTCATGGTCTAGATTTTTCATTTTGGTTCTGATGAATGAAACATCTTCCAACAGGCTTGAATTTGGGGCAGCTGAAAAGAACGAAGCTTTGCCTAACTGTTGGGCTGAAAGACAACAAGAGCAACTTGGGCCAGGCCCATTTTGCAAATTCTTCGATCCCAAAAAAGGAGATCGAGATTTTGTACGATGAAGCGTTCGACGTCGGAGGGAGCAACCGCGGAGGAAGACTCGATCCGCGATGGTTGGCTCTCCTCTCTGAGAAGAAAGTGAAACAGATCTCTCCCATAGGAAGGAAGGTGGTAAATCGTAGCTTTTTGTAAAGAACAAATGATGATCTGTGCTCGCTACTAAAGGTTGATGGGCCATGCCCAAATTGCTACTACTCTGGGAAGAGGATACATCGATGCCGAGCAAGCTTTGCGGGATTTTACCGGCGAGGAGGTGCCCAAGTGGCGACTTCTGCCCAAGGCTTCGAGAGATGGTGGTGGAGGCATGAATCTCGGCAATCGGTCTGGAATATTGTTGAGCCGAGCGGACATCCCCAGAAAAACTCATCGAGCAGGCGACAAGAGTCATCGGAGAGGCGGATGCCGATGAGCAGAAACTTAAGAGCGTGGCGTAGAGAAGCCTCCGATTGGAACCAGAGAACCGCGACCGAGGAGCATGTGGTAAATCCGGCAGCTCCGGTGGATTTTGCTCGGGTGAGGTTTCACCGGCGAGGAGAGGGTCATGGGGCAGCTGTTGGCCGAGGTTACGAGTGGAGATGGTGGAAGTGTGGATCTCAGCAACCGGTCCAGAAGGAGCGAAAGGTTGCTGAGTCGAGCTGAGAGATGAAGATCTGAGGCGGATGGGCCTGAGAATGGTAGAAGCTTCACAGAAACCGCCAAGGGTTATCAGCAGGAAACCGTAACCGAGCCGCAGATGGAGGATCCGGCGGATCCGATGGATCTGGCGGCTCCGGCGGTAGGGGTCCGGTTACACAATGGTAAAGGAGAGATCTCGGTAAAACTACCAGAATGATTATTTGCGTCGAGGTAAGACAGTAGATGAAGGGATCGGAGCAAGAGCCTGTCTTACCGGGAACCAAGGCGGGAAGGATCGACGGCGCAGAGCCACATCAGATCGAGTAACAGGAAACCATCTAGCCGATCTCCTTGAGAAGACACTGTCCTCGAGTATCAACCGAAGAGAGAGGCTAGGGAAGCTCACCGCGCACCCAGTTCGAAGAAAGGCACCGGCGACTCCGAAGGCGGCCGTTGGCAGAAGCTTCGGGAACGGCGAGGCGGACCCTCCGACCAAGGTCGGGGGTGGAACCCGGGGAAAAGGCGTGAAGAAGGCTGTCTTGGAGGATGTGCATGGGAGAACAAAAGGTTACTTATTGTGAGTATTGATAGTGTGACTTATTTTCATTTTATCAAATTTGTTGTGGGATGAGAAAAGTGCCTTGGTACCTAAGAGAAAATATTTTAATCCGAATTTGAAATTTTAAGTGACGTTCAAATTTAAAAATTTATGTTTATTTAATTGAACAGTTTGGTTCACACTGTTAAATTAATTGAATCATAATTAGACCAAATGATATAAATCTTATAATTAAAAAATATTTTAAATTGATAAAAATTTAAATATTCAAAATTAGTAAATATTTATATTATACGGTTATATGGTGGGGCGTAGGGGTGGGCCGGATCCAGATATCCGGGAATTTCATGATATCCGGATCCGGATCCGGATCCGCCGGATCCGAGTTTTAACTATCTGGATCCGTTGTTCCCGGATATCCGCCCAGAAATTAAGATATCCGTCAGATATCCGGATCCGGATCCGAATCCGAAAAAAAAAAAAAATAAATTAGAATAAAATATTAAAATAAAGATAAATTAAAAAAAATTATATATAATTTTTAAAGAAAATAAATAAATTTTGATATTTAAAAAAAATTAATTTAATTTTTAATATATAAAATCTCAATATATTTAATATTTTATTAATAAAATATTATTTTAATATATTTAAAGGAACCGGATCCGGATATCCGGACCTTAAAATCAGGATATCCGGATCCGAGATTTTACTATCTGGATCCGGATCCGGCCCCTCCGGATATCCGTTTTTTTGGATCGGATCTCAACGGATCCCGGATAATATGTCCCACTCCTAGTGGGGCGGGTTAGGGTTATGTTTTTACAATTGTGGTCATTTGTGGGTTGATTTGTCAAAACATGCAAGATATCATGCTGATTTGAAGCAGATTAAAAGGATGGGTTAGCCCATTTTAACACGCATATATATATATATATATATATATATATATATATATATATATATATATATATATATATATATATATATATATATATATATATATATATATATATAATTTGTGAGATTTGATTTTAATAAAACAATAAAATAATTAGTTTTGTGGTAATCTAAATTCATATAATAACAAAGTTTACAATTAAGATTGCATCGATATATATTTAACTAACGCATACTCTTATTCTACTAATATCCAGCATGTGATAACATCATATAACTTTTATAACACTTTTTTTTCTAGATAGCAAACTTTGCTATCATTTAAGGTTACATAAATCATATAATCATGAAAATTTTTATTAAAATTTAAGTCAAACATTTTCGTTAGTGTTTGCTCAATATAAATTTCACAAAAATAATGTATAAAAATAATCTAGATATCGCATAGCAAGAGTTAGAAATATAGTATAAACATCAAAACATATATTGCATAACAAATCAATAAAGTATTTTTCTCTCACTAAAAACTTAAGAATTACAAATTCAACATATTTGAATCAATAATACTTGAATTAGATTTTATTTCCCATTTCATCTTTTATATATTTCAGAATTTAGTCTACAAAAAAATTTATGCTGCGCAGATGTGCGGATTAGATGCTAGTTATATATTAAAATAAAAGTCGTATATAGAAATTAACTTTTGAAAGATTACTCTTCCTAAGAGTATAAAATTATAAATCAAAACTTTTGTTTAGGGAAGTTGATATCTTAAACTCGTGTATAGAGAATAAACACTACCATCTTTTGGAATTTCTTATGAAACATAGGATATTTTTAAATACACACAAAATACAAGTGAAGACAAATGGTTGATGAGAGAAAAAAAAATTGGAACGAAAAAATCACTTACAAAAAATCACTTAAGACATGTGGGTCGTGAAATAGACCCACAAAACTTTCTTTATAACGATAAATCGGCTGGTCCACAATGATAATACAACATCGGGATGGATCTATCTTCTTTTTGTTATTCAATAGAAGAATGCATCTTCTTGCGTATAAGTTATGAATCTATATAATCTGAATGTTCCTCGTACATATTCAATAATTTTCTTTTTGTAAGATTGTGTGACAAGAAAGAGAGCCAGAACCAAACCAGCTTTACTTAAAAAAACCGGAAAATCAAGTGTGGAAGGTTACTGTTTGGCTCGTTTGCTCAAGGATTTGCGCTTGTTAACGTCTAGACATCTCTTCCTCAACCGAATGGTCTTTGGAGTAACCTAAACACATTAAATCAATAACAATAAATGCATAAGAAGCCAGAAACAAGACTTTCGTTATGGTTCATGATTGGCCGGATATAGGGATTAGCAATAAGCAATGTACCTCAATTAGTTCATCTGAGGCAACGTATCCAATAGCTTCCTCAAGTGTCATCTGAAACGAAAATAATTTATTAAAAAATATTTCAATACAAGCAAAAATCATAACACAAAGGACAAGAAAGTTTAGTCATCAAGAAACGGTTTTCTTGTCTCTTTAGATGTTGTGAAAAAAGTCGGGGTGGTGAAAAGGGTACATACGAGGCGAGGTGGAGATAGCTTCACATTTTCGTCTTTGTTAGCAGAGCGAATGTTGGTAAGTTCTTTGGCCCTAACCGGGTTAACCTGTAGTGTTGCAATGCAAGTGAGCCCATGGGATTTAAGTCAATTTATTGTGATTTTAAGTATGAAGAGGGGTGGACCAACTTACATCAAGATCTGTATCTCGTGAGTGCTCACCAATAATCATGCCATCGTATGACTGTTAATAGACAGAAAAACAGAAGAAGATGCAGCATTAGCAAGACGTACGAGGCCAACATCAATGTTCCAATTACGAAAAAACTAAACCAATTAAGAAACAGAACATATATATTATCATATTTAGAAGGTTCTCACGTCCAGTCCCGGAGCCACAAAAAGACTTCCACGAGCTTCCAAACCCATCAGTGAATGAGCTGTTATAGTGCCAAATCCCATCGAAACCTGTTTCATCAAGAAATATAAATTTCAATTTTAACTTGAGAGTGCAGACACAACTTTAAGGAAAGAAAGACGTCAAGTGAAAAGGCATCTCCCTTATTCAACAATCAGCCATAAGACAACAAGCCTCATAGCTATGTATCAGATGGCGATGTATTGAGATACAGAAAGAGTATTGACTCCTTAGAGCCAGACATTAGAGAAAGGTAGCCCACAAACGTACCAATACTCCTTTCCTAACATTGCCAAGTGGACCTCTGTACTTTTCATAAGCTGCAGGAACGAAATGCACAACAGTTATTAATTGGTGAAGAAAGTAACCAAAAAAAATGGATATCTTAGACGCTTCTAATCATCGGTTATTGTTGTGGAAAAAGCAGCAATACGTTTGCATCTGTGATGAACCCTCTTTCAACAGGAAAACTAATGGCATCTGAAGCTGAAGCCCTTAATAAATATATGCAAGAAATATTGTTTATGTAGATCATAGCTCCTTCAAAGATGACTCAACTGAATTGATGCTTAGGAAATAAGAATACACCGAGAAAAGAAAAGAGAAAAAGGGACTGGAGGGGCAGAAATGTAAGTAGAGAAGCTGCATACTTAGGAAAGCACGATGCATGAATCCAGTTCCACGGGTGTCGCTGCTAAACACACATCTGTATCCAACCAAACCTCTGTAGAACGCAAGTATCCTTTTGGTTAAATTTCTTCAGAGCGTATGACTGAATGAGTATAAATTTTATGAAACTATTTTTTTTTGTAACTGAAGTTACTAAACAAACCTTGAAGGACAAGTTAATGACAGCCTTGTCCTACCATCATTTCCAGGGACAGGACACATGTCAATAACTTCAGCCCGCCTATGGGAGAGAGCTTCCATCACTAATCCTACGTGCTCTTCATTAATCTCAATAGTCACCTCTTCGATTGGTTCAAGCCTTTGTCCATTCTCAGTTTTGTACCTGAATCAGATAGTAGAAACGCTCAGAAATCAGAAGAAGAAGACCGCCATAAAGTTTTTAGAATTAAAGAGTGCTTTTCTAGGCTATAAAGTAATCCCCAGTAGATAAATAATAGACTAGCTTACATAAAAGTGTAGTAGTATCTGCACAGAAATCAAATAACTTGGGGAAAAAAACAAGAGAACTCTTCTACTGCATTATGAAACAAACTGGCAAGGCACTTTTCTTCAAAAACCCGCAGAAGAAACATATAGCATTAGCTTAAAGTAAGAGTAACATGATAGCAACAAGTTAACCCTCCCGCATTATCAACATAAAATAACCACTATAAATCTATAACTGTATCCAATTCTAACTATATAGTTGATATAGTATGTGGTGAAACTTATGCAACACAAACGAAAAAGATGAAACTCACATGACTTTAGGTGGTGAAACCGAGAGCTCAAAACCTTCCCGTCTCATATTCTCAATCAAAATACCTGTTAGACACGACAGAGATCAATTCACCTGGCACAGAGAAATAGTTACAATCACATGTTTTCTGATGTATTTCATAATTATTTTCATCTTTACAGGTGAAGAAACACTGAACACAAATTGGAAAAGCACAAACCAAGTTGAAGTTCTCCTCTCCCTTGGACTTCAAATGACTCTGACAAGCCTGGAATAACGTTTATGGCAAGATTTGTTTCAGCTTCTGCCATTAACCGGTCCCCAATTTTCCCTCCAGTTAACTGCATGCATATTTGCAATAGCCTATCAACATGTGCCAAAATCGAGTGGTCTACAACCGAACACAACATTTGTTTCGTATATTGCTTAGGGGGAGCAAATCAACTCATAATGCTAGCAACATATAGGTGAATTGAGATAAAAAGATGCAGCAACCCAAAGGTAAATCCAAGGCTGCTTCAAGTTTAAAGCAGAGTACAATGGCTATAGATACGTCCTGATGCTAAAATTAAAACGTACGTGGGTGCCATCCTGACCAGCCAGAGGAGAGTCATTGACACCAAACGTCATAGAAATTGTTGGTGGATCCAGCTCAACAGCAGGGAGCGCATCTGTGACCTGTAAGACTAAAAAGATTAAGATACCCATTCAAGCTGCTTAACTTTTCAAAATAGGGCAATGGAATTTGAGAAGTGATGTTAAATGCAGAATTCACTTATATTTTTTCTAAAATTAATTAGGGACGTAGTCTATACGGATATTACCTCTGTACTAGCTACCGTGTAACCTATTGATGGAGCTGTCAAACCAGCCATACAGATTATATCACCAGCTCCTGCGGCGTCAATTGAAACTATGGTCGTACCTTTCTTTTTCATTAGCTTCACAACCTATGAGAAAGATGTTTGTATCAGCTTAGATGAGGTATCACTGTTTACAAACATGGCTGACCAAGTATAAAGCAATATACAGACAAACCTTTGCTTCTTCTATTTTCTCAGAGCTGGAATCAGTTTTTCGTAGTCCAATGACTTTGTCGCCAACACGGACAACTCCAGAAGTTACTCTTCCAGTTAATATTCGTCCGAGATAGAAATCCTTCTCCATCATTGAAACCTGGAGCTCAGAAGTGAAATTCTAGTAAAATTTCATTGCCAATGGCTTAAGCAGTTCAAAATAGGAAAGCTGAAAATGTCACAAAACTCTGAATTATCTCCAAAAAGAAATCCAGCCGATGTCTTTGTTTCCAAGGGAATTAATTTGAAAAAATCCCTTCTAGCTTTCTTGAGATTTTATGATGGATATAGTTACATAAGATGTTTCTAAGCTCACACAACAAGTCTACTTAACAAACATTCAAAGTTAAACAGGTAATTTATATGAAGCTCTACTTTGGAATGCACTAACAAAAATCATGTGAACTGTGTGAGTCAATCTCAGCAGTAATTAGGACAATTTAATGATCAGGTACTTGATATAGGGCAATAAAAAGGTGAAAGAAGTTGCATAAACAAAATTTGCCACCCAAGTTCAAAATTCATTAGCCTGAGTTTTTAATTACCAGCATCAGAAATGGCTCATCAAGGTTTGCTTTTGGTGGGGGAACATGTCTTACTACAGCATCAAGCAACTGTGACATATTCCTCGCATCCGCAGGAGGTTCTTTGGTGAAGGTAGAAGATGCCCACCCTTGTTTTGCGGAGGCATAAAGAACAGGAAAATCCAGTTGTTCCTCTAATAGTGGAGAAGACAGATATATTGATTTGGTTAAAAATGATAGTAGTCATTTGTAAATAAATTAGAATACATATATATTCCACCGTTATATTAATTACCTGTAGCACCAAGATTTGCAAAAAGATCAAACACCAAACTCTCCACTTCATCACACCTCTCTTCCGAAACTGGCAGCGGAAAAAGGCATAGGAAGCATTCCAAATAAAACAAAAAAGGATAAGAAAAACTTAACAAAATAAGGGAGACAAATAGAGGAAGTGAATGAAACTCATACCTGAAGGTCGATCTACCTTGTTTAAGAGAAGAATAGGGCGTAGCCCATACTTCAAGGCCTTGGCAAGAACAAACTTTGTCTGTGCAAGAGGGCCTTCTCCAGCATCGACAACTAATATAGCTCCTTCAACCATACCAACAACTCGTTCGACCTACATTTCACATACAGAATAGTCACAAATATATCGCCTGACCAGGTGTGTCCACCATGTTAATTCATGCTTAATTTTAAAACTATCACCACGACTATGAGTAGGTATTAGGAATCAGCCACATACCTCACCACCAAAATCTGCGTGACCAGGTGTGTCTACCATGTTAAGTTCGTTGTCCTTCCAAAATATGGATGTAACCTGTCGGAAAATTACACGTAAACAACTGTTATGTTAAATGGTAATAATTAACAAGGAAACAATAAAAGAACACATCAATGTACAGTAGAAAATGACGCAAAGTCTTCACAGACAAAAGAACAGAAAGAAAATGAGAAATTAGGCAATCACTCTATATACAGAACCATTTTCAAAGTGTGAAGTAACAATTAGCTCTAATTTCGATCCAAACAGACTGAAATTCGAGGAAATGCGATACCTTTGAAGAAATAGTGATCCCTCGCTCGCGCTCGAGGTTAATGGAATCCATGGCACGCTCGTGTGGGATATCGGCTCCACACTGACGGAGAAGCCGGTCCATGAGCGTAGTCTTCCCGTGATCGACATGAGCAATCACAGCCACGTTCCGGAGACGATTGGGGTCTAGAGAGCTGCTGGGAGCTCCGGCGGCAGCCGTAGAAGCGGTGGCGGCAGAGAAGGCGCGTAAGGACGAAAGCGAGTGTCCGAATTTGAGATAGGAAGATTTGTAAGGTGATGACTGAGAAGAGAAGGATCTTCGAGACCAGAGAGATCGAATCAGAGGCCCCGCCATCTCTCTTCACGACAATGTGTCTGATAGGGTTTTACGAGATCTCAAATCTCTGCCCGAAACAAGGCAAAGGGTTTTTCTTTTATCGTTATTTTCAAAGTAAGATACAAACTTTTTTACATTTCCATTATTCGCCCTTTATTTTCATTTGGCTGTATATCTGATAATATTTGATAACTCA
This sequence comes from Eutrema japonicum, assembly GCA_030161315.1. Taxonomy (NCBI): domain Eukaryota; kingdom Viridiplantae; phylum Streptophyta; class Magnoliopsida; order Brassicales; family Brassicaceae; genus Eutrema; species Eutrema japonicum. Next base: position 35,554,417 of record BSQW01000010.1, read on the forward strand.
CATGCGACATATGTCAAATCATTCAACCAGATTTTAATATATATAAAAAATTACAATTTTTTTTTTATTAAATTTATAATTGATTTCTAATCCTAGAAACTAAAGTTACTAAACAAAAAAGAAAAATATAAAATTTAGGTTAAAAATTTATAAACTCAATTTATCATCGACGATCCTATCCTAATGTTGATCATGTGCGGCTGGCTTAGACTCATAGTTAGATTGAACCATGTGTTAGTTCGTCTGAGAAGAGGATTGTTTCTGTCAAAGCTCAAAATGATGCATTAAAGTACACGATTTCTTAATCCAAAGGTAAAAAAAAATAACATGTGATTTAATTTTGTTTTTCATTTTATTTGTTTTTAGTTTTTCTACGTATTATAAAATATTAAATTATAAACTCATATATATGTAGGTCCTAATCTAGTAAAATATAATAGAAAAATACTTATTTAAGTCCTAAGTATTTGTAATCGACATATTTATTTCTGAACTATCATAGTTGCTGGTTAAATCATTGAGTATAAGTTGATTGTTCATTCATTTAAAAAAAGAAAGTTCATCGTTAAACCGTAGATGTAAAACGATAGAATTAATTAAAAAGACATAATGGTTGACTTGTTTGATCCCAATTTTACGCGGTCAAATCAAATTTGAGAATTTAATCTGCAATTAAAATAATTGGTGAATAAATCTGTTAATTAAAAATATTTGAAAAATTGAATGAATATTTTCCCGCCTTATAAATTATATATAACCTCTCATCAGATAATATTTTCACCTCTCATCATATAATACTAGGGTTTAGCCCGCCCTACGGGCGAATAGGATGGTTAAAAGATTTCTTTTTATTTAATATTTGATTTAAGTTTAATATTTTATGCTGGATTTTTATTATCAATTTGAAATTCTTGATATATCGGTTGCATTATTAGAAATATAATCGAGGAAAACTTTAATAAATTTTTAAAAATTAGAAATGGTACATTTTCGACTAAAAGTTCAAGAGAAAATATAGTATATCATTATGTAATATATTTGATTGACTGAGACAATCTTCATTTTAAAGACCAGCGAAAATCCTTTATATTTATAGTTCTAATTCAAGTGTAAACCACCTATTATTTATCAAGTGGCGATTTCTTGCGTCATTCTATACACCAATTACATATATCACACGAAAAAGAATTAAAGCTAGAAAAAAGTATGGACGTTGTTATCCTCAACGCCAAATCCTCTTTAATTTGTCTTTCATGTCCTTAATCCTTGCAAAATCTTCTTATCATTGTGCATCCTCTTCCTGCACATGTGTTGTTCTGATATCATAAGAAACATGCCGCTTTATCTTCTTAAGTTTCGAAGTTATAACTTTTTGATTGAAACTTTTAATAATTTTACCACTAAATCAAAACGATTTTTTGAAATTTAAAAGCATATTTGGTTTAAATATTGTATTTATTTGGATTGTAAATAGCATATTTGGTTTATCTTACAATCGTTTTATTCAGATTCCTGGTTTTTTTTTATAAAAATTCCTGGTTCTTTTGTTACATCTGAGATTCATATTCATGTTTCATCAATCTGCGACTCTAGTTTTAGTAAATTGACCTGGTCCTACTTGTACATAAGTACATTGGTTAAATGAACTAAATTATATCCATTAGATAGATCAAACTCAGACCACATGATTTACTAATTTAGAGAAATTGATACAGTTATCAAAACATCGATCGTTCGTTCATACCAATGGGAGGAGGTGATATATTTGATATTATCAATCTCTGTCGCAAACAAAAACACATTTAACATCAAGTTTGAATCCACAGTCCTAGATCATTCTAACGACGTTGAACTATATGTACCACTCATATGATTCAATATATAGATATAGACTTATCTCCATGATCTCTTGATCCCTCTTAAATCCAATAAGACAAAAAAATTATTCATTAGAGATCTTAAATGACGAAAAAGCTATATAAGAGAGATGAAAACCAATTGAATACAAAGATATCGGTCCACGTAATTTTCTTTGGTGGTTTTATACCATTCTTCCTTTTAACTTCCACCAATGAGTTCCCTAACTTGATGTGATAAGATTTTTTTTTAAAAAGGATAACGAATGAAGTTGATGATGTCCGAATACCATGTTCTCTTAAAAAAATACAGAAATGAATTTCTACAATATTTTCCTTAATTAGTTGAAAAATTCAAAACCACATGATCGATATACCCTTGTGTTTACCTTTTCTGTAGCTGCATTAGGTCTTAAAATTTGAAAAAGTAATATAACATCATTTATTATTTTAATAACAAAAATATGATGGAAGATTAATTATGAAAGGAAATATTACCTCAAGGTTTTAAGCGAGAAACAAAATGTAGAGGGATATGCATAAGTTCCTTCTCGAGGGAGACTTTTGTTCTGAAATTTTTCAATAGATTGTCAATATATAGCTTGTCAACTTCCTCATTTCAGTGGTTATCTTATTTACACGGTGAGCTACACACGGCAACCTCGCTGAGTAGCTTCTTTGGAGGCTTATCTACAACGTTTGTTGTCGTTTATGATTGAGTAAAATCAGCAAACACCTAAAATGCATGATTAGATTATCACATTATTAATATGTTATACGATCCAATTTTATGAAAAAGAACTACGTCGTTATATAAGGTAAAGTAAATAGATGCTCTAAAAATAACTTTGAAGAAGGATTACGATGGCAAACTCCACCGCATGTCGATTTTCACCCGATCAGATGTATGTGATGTGATAATGCGGTCATTACCATTGAGATCGACATGTGTAAAGTTGAAACGACAACCTAATTTCAAAAAATGATGTTGAGGTTTTTCACAGCACAAATCACACCCAGAAACCAAAGCTATAAAATAAAATGAAATAAAATGAGAAACTCACCAAACTTACACATACGACATATATAGTGGAAAATCGAAAGATAGGAGAATCGTTACCCGGTGGTCTTGATCTTGGAAGAAATCAAAAGCAATCCAACGTCTCTTCGTCTCTTACAAATTTACTGATTCAAACAATAGAGAAGAAATAAATAGTTGTTAATATCTTTAAAACATGTTTTGAGGTGGAGAAGGGGAACTGTGTTGCTAGTAGAGGTTTAAACACTAATGGGTGACCATTCAGTTGGCTTGAACTGAACGGAGTCGATGCGTGAAAAATTGAATATATAATACTATATATATATATCCCATTAATATCTATTGAAGTCGTATCGTCAAGTAAGGAGACGATAAGTCTTTGGAAAAGGTAATCACCATGAATTGTTGTGGAAACGTAATGATTTTGAAAAAACAATTAAGAAAGACACGTAGATATAGAAGTTATGAGGGAGATTTTACATGGGGCATTTTTTATTGGTTAGGATTTTAGCTTAGTAACGTGGCTTGTTATAATTAGTTGATTATTTGCTTGAATATTTTAGCTGATGTTAGGATTTTTGAATTGTTTTTGTAGGAGGTACCGGTTAGGAAAGGTCGTCGGCCGGGGTTGGGTAAGGTTGCTACCCAATCTGCTTCTTCTTCGGCCGGTTTCTCGATGGATGAAGACCTTATCCGGCAAAACGAAGAGCTCATGGCGAAGGTCACGGTATTGGAGAACAAGCAAATGAAGTGGGCGGATTTCTTCAAGACGAAGTTCCCGGACATGCCGCCGGATCTATTTTGATTATGTTTTTTTTTATGTAATTTCAAATTTTTCTAAAACTTTTAAATATTTATGTTTTGTAGATTTTATTTATATAATTAATTCTCGTTTTTTAAAATCATTTAATTTTTTTTTAATTTAATTAATATATAATTTTAATAAATATTTTAAAAAAATTACAAAACATTTCCGTCGGAAATCCCTCGGAAAATTCCGACGGATTTCCGACGGCTATAGAACCCACTCCGTCGGAAATTCACCGACGAAATTTCCCTCGGATTATCGTCGGAATTATTCCCGACGGACTATCCGTCGGAAACCCGTCGTAAATAATCCGTCGGAAATTCGTTGGTAAATAATCCGTCGGAAATCCGTCGGTAAATAATCCGTCGGAGTGGATTCTCAAACCGTCGGAAATCCGTCGGAAATTTACAGTCGGAAATCCCTCGGATTATCGTCGGAATTATTCTCCGACGGATAACTCGCCGGAAATCCGTCGGTAATTATGCCGTTGGAAATCCGTCGGAAATTTCCGACGGATTTCCGACAAATTTCCTTTTCCGACGAGATAGAACCGACGGGCAAAATCCGTCGAAAACCCGTCGGAAACGGTCATTTCCGATGGGTTTCCAACGGATTTTGCCGTCGGTTCTAGCGTGTTTTCTTGTAGTGTTTGTATTCTCGAAGATTTTAAGCTTTTGTATTCTGCTGCTTCTGGTGTGCTCTACTGTTACAACAATGCAACTCTTTATATTGCTTCAAAACATATTTTTCCCCCCTGAAAGAACTAACATGCATATAGACATCGATTGTCACGTAATCGTATTGATTATAGTTTTGTGAAGACGTTTCACGTTCGTTGTGAGCAATACTTTGGCTAAGGCTCTATATCCATCACAATTTCAGAAGTTATGAGTCTTTCTAACATGTATATATCAGAAGTTACTTGTATAGATTATTTGTGGATGAATGAAACTAAGATCATTATTTAATTACAATTTTCTAAAAGAATTCAACCGTAATTTTGAAATTTATATAGTTCAACTTTTTAGTTTGTATAACAAAATTATAGTATTGATTTGCAAAATTATATCACCGGAGATAAGTGGAGATTTTAAAATTGTATTGATTTTGAGATAAGTCGGCTAAAGATTGATTTAAATATGTGGAGATTCTATAATTGTATTGATTTTGACCCTTTAAATTGATTAAATCTTTCAAATTTCTCTCATGTACGTTTCCGGTTTTTTCTTCTAAAAATCCAAAATATCCATCACATTCACAAAATTGTAGATTGTAAGTTGTAATCCTTTTGTTGACATCTTCCAATAAACCAAGCACAATCCTTGATCATAAGGCCAAAAGTGGTCATTCTCATATTAGATGAGTTTTAATTATATTTAGGGAAATTACTTAAAATACACCTAAAGTATCACTATATTACTAAACTAACCCTTTTTATGTTTGAAGAACCAAAAGAGAGATGATTTTACATATAACCTTAAATTCTGTTTTTTAATTACATGTCTGCCATTTAATATTGGAAAATTAGATCTGGTAAAAAAAATTGAAATATTACTGGCCAATATTACTTCTTTTCTCGTTTTTACTTACTGTTCTCACACAACTTTTCACCCAAAAAAACTGTTCATCTCCTCTCATCTATCTCGGCGACGACGGAAGTCGAAAAGCTTTCAAGAGATTCGTGAGGGTTGTCGACGATTTTGCCGGCGAAACCGGCGGAAGTGTTCTCCTGTTCTTCTTCTCCGATATCGTTCTGTGTTCCTCTTTTCTCTTCTTTCCTTCTCCGATATCATCTCTTATTCTCCGGTTTCCTCTTCTCCTCTTCATCAGTTAAAGTAAATGTTCTTCTCCCTTACTCTTTTTCTCTGTGACTATTTTTGGTGTTTGTTTGTTTTAGGGAAACTGTATGTCGAACGAAATCAAAACCCTAATTTGTTTAATTTTTCAAATCGAGAATGTTTTCCCTTTTACTAATTTGTTTCGAAATCTAGGGAAGATTTCGGTTTACGATATTGAAGTTAGGAAATTTTAATTTGAATTTGCCGCGTTGTTGTTGTAGATTTACAAGGTTTGGGTAAATTTTTCTTAGGCTGTTTAAAGTTGTAGACTTACCTGCTCATCCCCCGAGATACTATGGTGATGGAAGAATACCTGCTCAGAAGAAAAGTATGCACCATTACTGTGTTTTGGGGAACATTGGGATGTTAAAGGTTAGTTTGGGTGCTGATGTGTGGAGGTATCTGTCAAACTCTCCAGTCGGTGGCATTATTAAGCTTGTTGATGGCAAATTCATACGGTCGGCGAAGACGGTTCACAATCTGTTGACTCGTCAGTTGGCTACCGAGAAAAACCATGAGATATGGTGTTTGGTTGATGATCAACCAATACGGTTTTCTTTGTGCGAATTTGCTGCAATTTCGGGGATGAATTCAGAGCCGTATGAGGATGCCGGCATCTGTGAAGCTGATCATTCTGAACTATTGGGCGACATGAAGGTGGCTCTAAGTGATGGACCTAGTTGGGATGAGCTGGTTGAGATCTTAACGGAATGTAGGACCTGGACATATGAGAATCGCCGAATGGTAGGATGTTTATGCGTTCTTGCGGTTGGCGTGCTTGGGCTGCATCCTGTAACCAAAATTCCTCTGAATTTTGCGAAAAGGGTACTTGATGTTGAGGCGTTTGAGAAGTTTCCGTGGGGTAGAGTGGCTTGTGAAAGCCTAATTCAATTTGTGAAATTGGCTGATTACAACAGCATATTTTATACTATTGGTGGTTTCGTCCCCATTCTTCAAATATGGGTCTATGAGGCAGTTACTATTGTTGGTGAAATGTTTGGGAATAAGATAGACGATATTGAAGTTCCCCTTCTGTCGTGGCGTGGTTCGCGTAAGCGTTTTGACTTTGATGCCATCATACTTGAAGATAAGAACAAGAAGGTATGCATTTTTAATAGCAATTTGGCATTTGTTTAAGGGCATTGTTCAAGTGTAAATAGACTTATTAATAATTCTATGTCTTATGTAGGTATGGGTGAAACATATTTTTGTTAATGATGGTGAGGAGCCAAAACCAAAGTGGACTGATGATATTGATGACGCTGTAGTGGATAAACTGCTTGAAGATATCCTCCGTGATCGTTTGGCCCCTAACGCTTGGAAAGTTGAAGTGAAAAAGAAGGGTAAGCCTAAAGAACCTCTTGCAGAAGGTGACAATGACTTTGTTGAAGAAAGGGTTACTCGTACGCCAAAGAATGTTGTGAAAAACAATAAACGGAAAGGTGAAACGATTATCAAAGAAGGGGACAAAGTCACAAAGGTGAGTGTGATGTTCTAATTATTGTAGATTTGTTATCTGTAATTGTAGACTTATTGGTAGATATATCTTACATTTACATTAAGGTAGACATATTTGCCAGTAGAGTAAACTTGTTATCTGTAAGTGTAGACTTAATGATAGATATATCTTACATTAAGGTAGACATATTTGCCATTAGAGTAGACTTGTTATCTGTAAGTGTAGACTTAATGGTATATATATCTTACATTAAGGTAAACATATTTGCCATTAGAGTAGACATATGTAGATTTGTCATATACAAAATATTTACTAACATATAATTCCAAATTTGTAGGTTCGTAGAAACCCTTCCGCTGAAATGGTGACAACATCGGTGACAAAATCATCCAGACAGAGTTATGGCATGGCGGAGGGGATTATGAAACTTCTCGAAGCATTGTCAAGCAAAATGGAGTCTATGGATAGCAATTTGACCACATCAATTGCTAACTTGAAAGGAGAAGTTGACTGGAATATGCTTTCAATGGAGGCTAAGGTTGATGGGAAAATTGAGCAGGTCCAGAATAAAGTAAAGCTGTTGAAAGATGTGGAAAAAATTGCATCCAAAGATGTAGTTCACTCCAGTGGCAGTCTGAATGATGACGAAAATAGCAAGGATCCGGTATGAATTTTAGTAACCTATGAATTTTCGTTATTGAATTTGCGTAATTAGGTGAAGTATACCTTATGATTTATGAACTGATAGTATGCGTTTTCCCTTGCAGAAAAGAAAGGGAGAGTAATATGCTTGATTCCAGGCTTATGCTTGTGGTTGCAGAACACTAAATGTTTTCAGTTTGAATTTCCGTTTTATAGCAGACTTTTCGATATAGTTGTTTTCCAAAGAAACCTTGTTGATTCAGTTTGTTTCTGTGTTGTGGTGAACTTGTTATTTCGTACAATAATGAAGTGTTTCCGAATCTTTTTGTCATTGCAATTTATAGACTTATTGTTACTAGTTTTCGCAAACTTTATAGGAAACAAAATTTCCATTATGGTACACCAAATATCCATTCAGGTAGACTTGTTATATTTAATTGTAGATTTATTGGTATATATATCTTACATTGAAATAGACATATTTGCCATGAGAGTAGACTTATTATCTCTAAGTGTAGACTTAGTAGTCCTCAAATAATTGTAGTTAATGCGGACTTATTATTGTATGTTTTCAGTATACGTTCTTGGGACTTATTTTCTGAATGTTGTTGTCTTTGAAACAGTCGTGGATGGTTATGGAGAAGCAGACATCGGATGGTTTTCCTACGCAGTGTGTTGTGAGAACTGCAAAAGTTGTTGCAAAAGATAAAGATTTCCCTGCCTATAAGGAAACAGACGACTTGATCGACATAACGGAGGAAGTGGCGAAAGCTGATGCAACAATGAAAAAACCTGATTCATATTCTACATTATCCAATTCCCTAGAGCTGGAAAAATGCAAGAAAGTGGACATGGCTTTTGATGCACTTGTAGATGCTCTAGCTGTTGTTGATACACCCGTGGTGAAGCGAAAAACGCAGAAGGCCCCTCCCCTATTGTCTGCTTATCTTAGAAATTCAGCAGTGACGCGCGTGATGATAGGTGTATTGCAATCTCTTAAAGTATATGATCCGTTTGGGTCTATAAATTCGTCTAAAATGAGACAATTGATGGAGATGATTCAAGAAGATGAGTAAGTCATTTATTTCGTTTAATATTAACACTTTAATAATTGATTTCCATTCTTTCGACTAACGTGTTGTAAATGTCTACCTAATTTAAGGGAGAATCCTCTTGGATCTTTCGAACCATGGACAAACTTCTACAAAAGACTGCTGACTCCAAAGGAACATTGGCCTAAGGACGACTCGAAATATGGATGGTTAGGTGAATGCGTAAGCCATTAGTGTAGACTTGTTATCTTTAAGTGTATACTTAATGGTAGATAAATCTTACATTAAGGTAGACATATTTGCCATTAGTGTAGACTTGTTATCTGTAAGTGTAGACTTGTTATCTGTAAGTGTAGACTTAATGGCAGATAAATCTTACATTAAGGTAGACATATTTGCCATTAGTGTAGACTTATTATCTGTAAGTGTAGACTTAATGGTAGATAAATCTTACATTAAGGTAGACATATTTGTCATTAGTGTAAACTTGTTATCTGTAAGTGTAGACTTAATGGTAGATAAATCTTACATTAAGGTAGAAATATTTTCCATTAGTGTAGACTTGTTATCTGTAAGTGTAGACTTAATGATAGATAAATCTTACATTAAGGTAGACATATTTGCCATTAGTGTAGACTTGTTATCTTTAACCTGATTCCCTTTTTTCAGCACATGTCATCTTTTCAACATTTGCTTAGGAAAAGATCTTTGCGGGACACAACTCCTTTCTTCAGCAGCATGATTGCTTTCCTTGACCAATGTTGGGTTAATTCTTGGCATCACGACTATAAGCAATTTGCTATCAATCCGAAGAACTTTATGTTCCGCGAAACATATGTTGAGGTAATGAATGGCGCTTACCCTTACTACGTAATAACAAACAAAAAATGGGTGGAGGATGTCTGTAGCATCCCTAATTCAATTTTGAGGTTGAAATTGAATAATTAGAAGTTTGGGGTTAATTCGCGAAAAATCAATTGTTCTGGGTGGGTTTAATTGATAACTTTGGGAGTTTGGGGTCAAAAAAAGAAATAGATCCCACACACATATGTTTATATGTGCGTATGTATCTCCCTCTACGATTAACCTAGCCGTCGACTGCTGCAAGAGAAAGCTCGAGTGGGTGACCGCCGTGAGCCAAGCCGGGACGCGACCTCCTCTCCTCCACGGTAAGAAACCTCTCTCTCCGTAGTTAGTTCTCGCGTGCGGGGTTGTGCGTGATGAAGGTCGGGATTGTGGATCGGGTTGGGCGGTGGTGAGCTTCGGTGGTGGGCGACGGTGCGTGGTTGGAACCGGGATTGGGCCGTGGTTGAGCTTCCGCGGTGAGCTCCGGCGATGAGCACTCGCCGGCGTGTGAATTTGGGGTCGTGATCGTGGATCGGGCTAGGCCGTGGAGAGCTCCCGCGGTGAGCTCCGGCGGTGAGCTCCGGTCGGGTTGGTGGATCGGGGTTGAGCCGAGGTGAAGTCCGGTGGTGAGCTCCGGTGAGGCGTCGCTGCTCCGGCTATGGAAGTCGACGATGGAGTCGACGACCGGTTTAGACTGGTTTAGTAATCGTATCGTTTAATCAGATCGAGTTGTTCGATTGGTTTTGATTATTTTATTATTTTGTTATTTTAGGTGATTTAATTGAAGGTTATTCATCCCGGGGAGTTCTAGAAAATTGCTGAATTTTCTCGTGAAACTTTCTGTGCGGGAATAAGGTGAGTGCAGGACCATAGGCGTAATTAAATAATTTTGATAATTGGTGTGATTTCGTGATTATAGGCCGTTTACGATCTCGGAGGGTCTAGATCGAGTGTTTCATGAAATGTTTGATTTATTCGGTATTTTCGTGATAATCTATATTAATTATCTTAATTATTTGTTAGCCTGTAGATGGGAGGATTGCCTCACTAAGTATTTATCGAAATACTTATGCATCTCTTATATTTTAATTGATGCAGGAAAAGAGAAAGTGTGACCGTGGGATCAGGGCGAGGAAGAGGGGGTGATCTAGACTTGTCGTTTATTTGATTATTTTATTTAATAATTTATGATCTTGATTAGTCGGATTTATAATCTTGAACCGGAAATTATTTGGTGAGGTTTAGTTATTATTATTTATGGGAATTTTAATAATTAATTGCAAAAAAAAAAAAAAAAAAAAAAATGGGTGCGGTTGTTTCAATTTGGTATCAGAGCGTTTACGGTTCTAGGACGGTTTTAAAAAAAAAAATTTCCCGCTATTAGAACTGTCTATGGGAGTTAGTCAATTGTTGAGCTTGAAGTTCTAGATCATCCTCTTCGAGCCTTCAATGAGATTCCACGGTAAGACTCGTGTTTGTTTTACTATTGCTGTTGTCAATTAGTAACAAGTGGTTATTGCAGATGGTTGATTCTGATAGCGTTGGGCAAGGTCTCAGAGGTCGGGGTGGTCGCGGCGGCCGTGGTCGGGGCGGCAGAACAGGCCGTGGCGGCAGAGGTGGTAGAGGTGGTAGAGGTGGCAGAGCAGCTGCGAATGTGACGCAGAGTGTCACGGTGGAGCAGGGGGCGTATGATCACGCCGAGGGGGAGGGTCAGTCGGAGCCAGCGGCCGTGTATGGTGCGATGCCGGCGCCGGGTGGTGCTCAGGCTGGTGCGGGCCCGAACCCGATGGCGGCTGTTTTGGGCATGTTGGCCCAGCTCTTGGAGAGGTTACCTGGTGTGGTACCGGCTCCAGCTCCAGTGGCGCCACAGGGGGTTGCCGCGATGCCGGGTGTTGTTGCTCCGGGAGTTCCGGGAGTGGTTGCTGAGGCCGAGCCAGTGGTTCCGTCGTACCTGAGGGTGATGGAGCATATGCAGAGGTTGGGCACCAAGTTTTTCAGTGGTGGTGCTCGACCGATTGAGTCTGATGAGTGGAGGTCCAGGTTGGAGAGGAACTTCCAGTCGATCAGATGCCCTGAGGAGTATAGGGTTGACTTGGCGGTGCATTATCTGGAGGGAGATGCACATGAGTGGTGGCAGGGTGTTGCTGCGAGGAGGGCGGGATTAGTGTTGCCTTGGGATGAGTTCCGGAGGGAGTTCGATCTCAAGTATTTTCCGCGGGAGGCTCGCGACAGGTTACAGGCGGAGTTTCTGTACTTGTCACAGGGGATTCGTTCGGTCCGAGAGTACGAGGCCGAGTTTAACCGGCTGAAGCGGTTTGCTGGCCGGGGTGCAGATACCGAGTATGAGTTGATTGGTGCTTTCATGCGAGGTATGCGTATCGATCTCAGGAATCGGTGCATAGTCCGCAAGTTCGAGTCGGTATCCGAACTGGTGGAGTGTGCAGCGCAGCTTGAGGAGGGGATGAGGCAGGAGGCTAGTTTAAAGGCTGCAGTACCAGAGGCTCCGCGACGGCCTCAAAGTCAGAGTGTTGCTCCGAGCAATGGCGGTAGGTCTGGTCAGCAGCAGGGACAGAAGAGGAAGTGGGAGGATACTTCCAGGGAAGCGGGTTCTGGGCCACGTTGTTTCGGGTGCGGAGCCCATGGACATCGCGTGGCGGATTGTTCTCGAGGGGGCCCGGTGTGCTTTCATTGCAAGGAACCCGGTCACCTCAGGAAGGATTGTCCGAAGTTGGCTCAGCCGTTTGTGAGGATCGAGGCACCGCCTCCGAAACGGGCCGCAGTGGCACCGAGGGTGTTCACCATAGGCGCGGAGTCAGGCGAGGCGAGCGGCAGCAGACCGATTACTGGTTAGTTACCTTAACTATGTTCTTGTTTGATTGTAATTTCAGTTACTCGCTCTGTAATTGGTGTTTGCTATTTGCCGTGAATCCTTTTCGTGCTTAGGGACCCTTAATGTGGCTGGGGTAGAGTCACATGTGTTGTTTGACTCCGGAGCGTCCCACAGTTTTGCCACACCGGATTGGGTGTCGGGGAGCGGTATCCAAGAGTTGTGTGGGGACCACTCGGGTGTGGTGAGAGTTGCTGGGGGTCGCTTGTTGAGGACTCAGGGCTGTGTGGAGAATGTCGACATTCTTATCGCCGGAAAGCTGATGCCAGCGGATTTGATAGTGTGCCCAGTGGAACTCTATGACATCATTTTGGGGACTGGCTGGGAAAGTTCAAGGCTCATTTGGATTGTCACCGGGGTCGTGTGGTTTTCGAGCATGCTAACAGAAGACTGGTTTATCAGGGAGTGAGACCGGTGCCGGGAGGCATCGTCGTTTCCGCGGTTCAAGCGGAGCGTTTGATCGAGCAGGGTTGTGAGGCCTATTTGGCTACCCTTTCGATACCTGGGGAGGTTGGGGAGTCAGCGGTGCGGGATATTGAGGTGGTCTGGGAATTCGAGGATGTGTTCCAGCAGTTGAGCGGGTTACCACCATCCAGGTCGGATCCTTTTACCATTGAGTTAGAGCCGGGGACGACCCCGTTGTCTAAGGCTCCTTACAGGATGGCTCCAGCGGAGATGGCTGAGCTTAAGAAGCAGCTCGAGGAGTTGTTGGAAAAGGGTTTCATTAGACCGAGCAGTTCTCCGTGGGGTGCACCGGTACTGTTCGTCAAGAAGAAGGATGGGAGCTTCCGGTTGTGCATTGATTATCGGGGGCTGAACCGGGTTACTGTGAAGAACAAGTACCCATTACCGAGGATCGATGAGTTGTTAGATCAGTTGCAGGGTGCTTCGTGGTTCTCTAAGATTGATTTGGCATCGGGTTATCATCAGATCCCGATAGCGGAGACGGACATCAGGAAGACGGCTTTCAGGACGAGATACGGGCACTACGAGTTTGTGGTGATGCCGTTTGGGTTGACGAATGCACCGGCTGCGTTTATGAGGTTGATGAACGGCGTGTTCCAGGAGTATCTGGATGAGTTCGTCATCATTTTCATCGACGACATTCTAGTGTATTCGAAGAGTCCTGAGGAGCACATGGTTCACCTGAGGAAAGTTCTGGAGAAGCTACGGGAGCAGAAGTTGTTCGCTAAGCTGAGCAAGTGTAGTTTCTGGCAGCGGGAGATCGGATTTCTGGGGCACGTCGTATCTGATCGTGGTGTTTCAGTGGATCCGGAGAAGATTCGCTCGATTGAGGAGTGGCCGAGACCGAAGAATGCCTCGGAGATTCGCAGTTTTCTGGGTCTGGCGGGTTATTACAGGAGGTTCGTCAAGGGGTTTGCTAGTATGGCGCAGGCCATGACCAAGTTGACCGGGAAGGACGTTCCTTTCGTGTGGTCGGACCAGTGTGAGGAGAGCTTTGTGAAGCTCAAGGAGATGCTGGTGAGTACTCCGGTGTTAGCCTTGCCTAAGCAGGATGAGCCATATGTTGTGTTCACAGACGCGTCCAGGCTGGGGCTCGGTTGTGTACTGATGCAGCAGGGTAAGGTAATCGCATATGCTTCCAGGCAGCTGAGGAAACATGAATGCAATTATCCTACTCACGATCTTGAGATGGCTGCAGTGGTGTTTGCATTGAAGATCTGGAGGTCTTATCTGTATGGCGGTAAGGTTCAGGTGTTCACAGACCACAAAAGTCTAAAGTACATCTTTACCCAGCCGGAGCTGAATCTGCGACAGAGGCGATGGATGGAGCTTGTTGCGGATTATGATCTGGAGATAGCTTACCATCCCGGTAAAGCGAATCTTGTAGCCGATGCTTTGAGCAGGAAGCGGGTTATTTTAGACACTGAGCGAGATACCGAGGCGTTGGTAGGCATGGTGAGTGCCCTGAGACTGTGTGCTGTGTCTGAGGAACCTGAGCCGTTGGGTTTAGAGGCGGTGGATCAGGCGGACATTCTGACTAGGGTGCGGGTAGCACAGCAGTTGGATGCGGAATTAATGCAGGCTGGCAGGGCAGAGCGGTCTGAGTATGAGTTATCCAGCAATGGAACGATCCTTTTGAGAGGCAGGGTGTGTGTACCGAAGGACGAAGTGCTGAGGCAGGAAATCCTGAGGGAAGCACATCAGAGCCGTTTCTCTATTCATCCCGGAGCTACCAAGATGTACCGTGACCTCAAACGGTATTACCAGTGGGTAGGGATGAAGAAGGATGTTGCCAACTGGGTTGCGGGGTGTGATACCTGTCAGTTGGTGAAGGCTGAGCATCAGGTTCCGAGCGGGTTGTTGAGGAGTTTACCCATTCCGGAGTGGAAGTGGGACATGATCACCATGGATTTCGTGGTGGGTCTGCCGGTTTCGCGAACCCATGACGCCATTTGGGTCATCGTCGATAGGTTGACCAAGTCTGCGCACTTCTTGGCCATAAAAAAGACCGACGGTGCGGAAGTGTTGGCCAAGAGGTACGTCAGGGAGATTGTGAAGCTGCATGGGGTACCGGTGAGTATAGTGTCAGATCGAGATCCGAAGTTCTCCTCGCTGTTCTGGGGCGCTTTCCAGAAGGAGATGGGCACTAAGGTACACATGAGTACAGCTTATCATCCCCAGACCGATGGGCAGTCGGAGAGGACTATCCAGACGTTGGAGGATCTGTTGAGGATGTGTGTGTTGGATTGGGGTGGACATTGGGCGGATCATCTGAATCTGGTGGAGTTTGCGTACAATAACAGCTACCAGGCTAGTATCGGCATGGCACCATTTGAGGCGTTGTATGGTAGGCCTTGCAGGACCCCGTTATGTTGGACACAAGTGGGGGAGAGGAGCCTGTTGGGAGCTGACTTTGTGCAGGAGACGACTGAGAAGGTCCGGATTGTGAAGTTGAACATGAAGGAAGCTCAAGATCGTCAGAAAAGCTACGCAGATCGGCGTAGGAAGGAGCTGGAGTTCGCAGTCGGCGATTTGGTCTACCTGAAAATGGCCATGTTGAGGGGTCCGAACAGGTCCATTTCCGAGACGAAGTTGAGTCCGCGATATATGGGTCCCGTCAGGGTGCTGGAGCGGGTCGGACCGGTGGCTTATCGGTTAGAGTTGCCGGAGTCCATGCAGGCATTTCACAAAGTGTTCCACGTGTCGATGCTGAAGAAATGTTTGCACAAGGATGATCAGGTGGTCACGGGGGTGCCATCAGATCTGACACCGAGCATGGTAGTGGAGGCGAGGCCTCTGAGAGTCCAAGATCGTCGGGTGAGAGTGATCAGGAGGAAGAAGGTTCCTGAGATGCAGGTGCTGTGGGACTGCAATGGAGCCGAGGAGGTGACTTGGGAGCCGGAAGCGAAGTTGAAGCGCAAATTTCCCAAGTGGTTCGGCAAACTGGAGGGTTAGCCGGGTGTTTCCATATCGTTGTAACCATGGTGTTGGGATTTTGGGAGTTATTGCGTTGTGGTACTCGTCTATTTTTTATGGTGTTATAATTAATCGATGTACTTTGGAGTTTTTGACTATTCAATAAAAAGGTGTTTTCATTGAATGTGTTGAGTGGTGGGTTTACTAGGGGATTAGTAGACAGGTTGGCGGGCTACTAGTGGTAGTGGTCCGATAGCGGGAGTGCGGATACTAGGTGTTTGGTAGCCGCATAAGGCTGATAGTTCCGGATTGGTTTGGCACGGGGTGGTGGCCCCATATAGCGGCATCGGAGTGCACTGGTGAGTCACTGCCGAGTGTACCTGGCCGGTTGGGTTTCGATGTGATTCCTGATTGGTGAGACAGGTCACTAGAGAGATTGCCGTTGTCTGGCTCTCTATGCGTTAGACGGACCGATCCATGGTGTTGGGTCGTGAAGTCGTTGTACTCCCGGGTGTTGGAGTGGTTGGCCAAACCAAGTAGGGAACTATGGCACTATGGTGTCGAGCCGTGATACCGTTGATGGTAGAGTTGGAAGAGCGGTCGTGCGACGCTGAGTTGGAATAGCGGTTGTGCTATGTTGTGGATGTTAGCTGGATGTTAGATTCGAGGACGAATCTATGTTAGTGGGGGAGAATTGTAGCATCCCTAATTCAATTTTGAGGTTGAAATTGAATAATTAGAAGTTTGGGGTTAATTCGCGAAAAATCAATTGTTCTGGGTGGGTTTAATTGATAGCTTTGGGAGTTTGGGGTCAAAAAAAGAAATAGATCCCACACACATATGTTTATATGTGCGTATGTATCTCCCTCTACGATTAACCTAGCCGTCGACTGCTGCAAGAGAAAGCTCGAGTGGGTGACCGCCGTGAGCCAAGCCGGGACGCGACCTCCTCTCCTCCACGGTAAGAAACCTCTCTCTCCGTAGTTAGTTCTCGCGTGCGGGGTTGTGCGTGATGAAGGTCGGGATTGTGGATCGGGTTGGGCGGTGGTGAGCTTCGGTGGTGGGCGACGGTGCGTGGTTGGAACCGGGATTGGGCCGTGGTTGAGCTTCCGCGGTGAGCTCCGGCGATGAGCACTCGCCGGCGTGTGAATTTGGGGTCGTGATCGTGGATCGGGCTAGGCCGTGGAGAGCTCCCGCGGTGAGCTCCGGCGGTGAGCTCCGGTCGGGTTGGTGGATCGGGGTTGAGCCGAGGTGAAGTCCGGTGGTGAGCTCCGGTGAGGCGTCGCTGCTCCGGCTATGGAAGTCGACGATGGAGTCGACGACCGGTTTAGACTGGTTTAGTAATCGTATCGTTTAATCAGATCGAGTTGTTCGATTGGTTTTGATTATTTTATTATTTTGTTATTTTAGGTGATTTAATTGAAGGTTATTCATCCCGGGGAGTTCTAGAAAATTGCTGAATTTTCTCGTGAAACTTTCTGTGCGGGAATAAGGTGAGTGCAGGACCATAGGCGTAATTAAATAATTTTGATAATTGGTGTGATTTCGTGATTATAGGCCGTTTACGATCTCGGAGGGTCTAGATCGAGTGTTTCATGAAATGTTTGATTTATTCGGTATTTTCGTGATAATCTATATTAATTATCTTAATTATTTGTTAGCCTGTAGATGGGAGGATTGCCTCACTAAGTATTTATCGAAATACTTATGCATCTCTTATATTTTAATTGATGCAGGAAAAGAGAAAGTGTGACCGTGGGATCAGGGCGAGGAAGAGGGGGTGATCTAGACTTGTCGTTTATTTGATTATTTTATTTAATAATTTATGATCTTGATTAGTCGGATTTATAATCTTGAACCGGAAATTATTTGGTGAGGTTTAGTTATTATTATTTATGGGAATTTTAATAATTAATTGCAAAAAAAAAAAAAAAAAAAAAAATGGGTGCGGTTGTTTCAATGTCGATCATATGTACTTTGCGCACAGCATTAACAATCGGCATTAGATAGCTATTCATGTTAACTTCGTAAGGAGATACATTGATGTTTATGATAGCATCATAAGCGCCACTAGTGACAAGGAGATTATCGACCAAGTGAAGCCGTATGCGAGAATGATTCCGTATATGCTTAGATATGTTGCTCCACCTGCAAAAAAGAAGGAAATCACTCTCAAGCAGTACACAATTTACAGGATTAAGTCCAATGTTCCACAGAATGTACAAAGCGGTGATTGCGGTGTTTATACGTTGAAGTTTATTGAGTGCCTTGCTCTAGGGTATTCTTTTGAAGGGATATCCGATACGACCATGCCATTTATTAGAATGAAGCTTGCAGTTGAGATATTCGACGAGGTCCCCGACACTTACAACGAAATGTCTGATCCTAATCCTCGAGGCAACAATACTGACCGTTTGTTACTACTCAGCGACTCACAGCCATAGAGGGAATTATGTGGTCGCTATTCTTTTGATAATGTAGATTTATTTTGTGAGTCGCTGCCTTTTGCACAAAATAAATCTTGATCCCGCTTAATCAGGTGATAATGTAGATTTATTTTGTGGCTAACTATGCTTCATTGTATACTTCATCGCAGACTTATAGTATATTTCATCGCTGACTTATATAATACTTCAGCGTAGACATGTTTACCATATAGCTAATTTAACAACAATGGATAACATAAGTCTACCCTCAAATGTAACAAGTCTGCGTTTATATATAGCATTTGAGTGCAGACTTGTTTTCCATATAGTTAATTTAAAAACAATGGACAATATAAGTCTACCCTGATATGTAACAAGTCTGCGTTCTAGCAAAACAACTCTAAGAAAAACATGTCCTTACATTATGGTCCGTTTGACCACATTTTGAGCATGTAGGAAGTTTTCTAGGCACTTTCTTCTGCAATGCCATTTCCAACGCTGATTTATATCTCTACTTCTTTGGCCTTCCTGGAGGTTACCGTACCGAGGGAGGTAGGCATAGCTTCGCTTCCACCTCTGCTGGAACATGTGATGCTCTATCCTTAGGGCTTATCGATGCTGCGTATGCGTTACTGAGATAGCTCGTTGTATAGTATTGATGACATAGCCGTATCCGTGATTTTTTATTAGCCTCTGCAGCCGCAATAGCATGTATACACGGTATCTTGTCGATGCCAAACATACGACATGTATACTTCTTCGCAGTCAAATTGACAACATTAACATATGCTCCATAAGTAACTTCAAATTGGTGGGCATCAATCTCCTGGACTGTTAGATCCCTACACTTTTCCACGCGCCCCTATATAAGTGATTATGTGAATCTTAATCCTTAACAAATGTCATCACCACAATAACAAGTATATCATGATTAGTATGTTTACCGCTAGCATTTTCTCTACGCCACGAGTTAGGACAGTTTTCTTTTGTCCCGCAGCTTTACGCCGCTCTGCAAACCATCTTGTCAACATTGACCTTATTGCATCTATGAGTTGCATAATAGGCAAGCTTCTAGGATCAGATAATACTTTGTTAATTGACTCTGCTATGTTAGTTGTAGTGAAGTTGTACCTATCTCCAGCAAAATAAACTCGCGTCCAGTACCGTACATCAACATTTACCAAATATGCGTGAAGTGCAGGGTTGACATGGCGAATCTCTTCAAAATAGTATTTAAACTCATTCATTCTATAAGCATTTGCCGCTTTTTTAACTAGCCGAAATGATTCACCACCTCTAAACCTTTGCAGTATGTTCTTATACAGATGGTAAGTGCAAATTCCTCGAGTTGCTAGAGGGTATACATTTCCTATGGTGTTACCAATTGCTATGTGCCTATCTGAGATAATGGCAAGTCCTCTGTCATCCGGTATGACAGTACTCAATTGCTTAAAAAACCAATCCCAAGATTCGTCATTTTCAGTATCAACCACGCCAAAAGCAATTGGAAATATACCAAAATTTCCATCTTGAGCAGTTGCTAGAAGGAGAGTACCCTTGTATTTGCCTTGTAAATGTTTGCCGTCAACAACCACGACTTTCCTCATGTATTGAAACCCAATAATACTTGCACCAAAAGCTATAAAAAAGAACTTAAATTTGTGGATATCGTCAACTACGAGCCGTGTATAACTCCCAGGATTTGCTCGCCTTATTTGGTATAGATATGTGGGCAGGTCTTCGTATCCACTTTCTGGTGTTCCCCTTACTAACTCACGTGCATATCTCAAAGCACGGTGCACCTTCTAGTAATCGACCTATAGTTGGTGTTCATAATTATCATAAGATGAACAAATATACAACACGAAAGCTATATCATGATTATTATAAGATGAACAAACCTTAAGATGGTATCGTTTCTGTAATGCATCAGATACATGACTGGGCAAAACTGATGGACCAACACCTCATACGAAATCTTTGTACAGTTGACCAAGTATCTCATAAGTTCCTTGTCGACTCCGTTCAGAACGTTCAGTGACCGAACATGTATGCTCTCCGACAAAGATCCGAACATAAAAGTTTCGACCAGCTCCAATTGATGAAGCTCGCAATCTCCATGAACAATGCTTCACCCAACACTTTACCGTATACAAAACCGAAGTTGATTTCTCGACATCAAAATCAAAATGATGTATAACTGAAAGAATCTTCAGTCGTGTCTCCAGTGCCTCTTTGTTTTCATATCGTTGTCCAACAGCCACATTCAAGGCAGACATTTCAGCGATCTGAAAATCGTCCGGAATATTTGGCTTTCTCGGTGGAGTTCCGTTTATCAAATGCATAGTTTGGTTCTCATCTTCTTTTTCAATTTCAGTCTTCCCATAAACTGAGTAATCATGATCACCCTCTGAAGCTCCATCAGAGTCGTCTCAGCAATCAAATATATCTCCTTCTTCATCCTCTTCTTCATCGTCACGTTCTGCCTCGATTACAAATTTGATCCTTTTTGACCATCATTGACATTGTCTTCAACTGTTGAGCTCCTCGTGTTCTTTTTCCCTTCTTTTAATATGACACATAACCGAATGGATGCTTCCTTACACTGATCTAAAAACCTTTGAAATTGTCGATTATTGCCAACAATAACGAACGGAGTATCTTGTGGTAAGTTTGACAACACCTTCTTCGAAAGCATGTAACTCAACTCGATCCCTTGAACGAACTTCTCAAACCGAAAATCTTCATAGACAATCGAAACGAAATCTTCAAAACTTGTTCCACGATCGGCATCAATAACTCGAGATCCCCTCCAGCTATCGACGAAAAACACCCACCTGTTTTTCTGAAATCTCCACTCACCACAAACAACGACAATTTGCCCTATATATCTTCAAAATCAGCAAAGATTTTGAAACGAAGGTTTGCTCTGGTAGTTGGACGTATTACGAACTATAAAAGAAGAAGACTGCTATATAACCATCGATCCAACGCGAGAACAACCAACCGCCAACAGCCAACTACCAATTACCAAAGTATTTAATGTTTGCACTGAAACAAATCTACACGTTAAGTCTACGTTGTTGAACAATATGTCTACGAAGGTTTTAAATCTACGAAGTCTGCGTTCACGTAACATTCTCGAGCAAGTCTACAAAGATTTTAAATCTACCAAACTAATCCTATAAATCTACACCCACTAACAATAAGTCTACACACTAAGTCTGCGTTCACGTAACATTCTCGAACAAGTATACGAAACTAATCCTATAAATCTACACCAAATAACAATAAGTCTACACACTAAGTCTGCGTTCACGTCACGTAACATTCTCGTACAAGTCTACAAAGATTTTAAGTCTACGAAACTAATCCTATAAATCTACAGCCAATAACAATATGTCTACACACTAAGTCTGCGTTCACTTAACATTCTCGTACAAGTCTACGAATATTTTAAGTCTACGAAACTAATCGTATAAATCTACAGCCAATAACAATAAGTCTATACAAAAGGTCTGCGTTCACGTAACATTCTCGAACAAGTCTACGAAGATTTTAAGTCTACCAAACTAATCCTATAAATCTACACCCACTAACAATAAGTCTACACACTAAGTCTGCGTTCACGTAACATTCTCGTACAATTCCCTATAAATCTACAGCCAATAACAATAAGTCTATACACTAAGTCTGCGTTCACGTAACATTCTCGAACAAGTCTACGAAGATTTTAAGTCTACGAAACTAATCCTATAAATCTACACCAAATAACAATAAGTCTATACAAAAAGTCTGCGTTCACGTAACATTATCGAACAAGTCTACAAAGATTTTAAATCTACCAAACTAATCCTATAAATCTACACCCACTAACAATAAGTCTATACAAAAAGTCTGCGTTCACGTAATATTCTCGAACAAGTCTACAAAGATTTTAAATCTACCAAACTAATCCTATAAATCTACACCCACTAACAATAAGTCTATACAAAAAGTCTGCGTTCACGTAACATTTTTGAACAAGTCTACAAAGATTTTAAATCTACAAAACTAAGCCTATAAAGCTACATCCACTAACAATAAGTCTACACTCTAAGTCTGTGTTCACGTAACATTCTCGTAGAAGAGTACGAAGATTTTAAGTATACGAAACAAATCCTATAAATCTACAGCCAATAACAATAAGTCTATACAAACAGTCTGCGTTCACGTAACATTCTCGAACAAGTATATGAAGATTTTAAGTCTACGAAACTAATCATATAAATCTACACCAAATAACAATAAGTCTACACACTAAGTCTGCGTTCACGTAACATTCTCGTACAAGTCTACGAAGATTTTAAGTCTACGAAACAAATCTTATAAATCTACAGCCACTAACAATAAGTCTACACACTTAGTCTGTGTTCACGTAAGTTTCTCGTACAAGTCTACGACGATTTTAAGTCTACGAAACTAATCCTATAAATCTACGTACTGCCAATAACAATATGTCTACACAAAAAGTATGTGTTCACGTAACATCTTCGTACAAGTCTACGAAGATTTTAAGTCTACCAAACTAATCCTATATATCTACACCAAATAACAATATGTCTACATACTAAGTCTGCGTTCACGTAAATTGATGACAACAAATCTACGTAAAATATAAGTCTACAAATAAAATATAAATCTACGGTAACTAAGTTGGTAGACTTATTTTGGGATAAAATAAAAAAACGGTGGCAGTTTTGTAAATAATCGCCTCGATCTATTAAAAAATTAATGACAATTTCGTTATTACCATATGTTATAGGTATTTTTGAAGATAAAAAACATTTTAGTAATTTTTCAAACTTTAAGTCTATTCTAATAATAAAATAATACTTTTGATATTTTATAGTTATTCTCCCTTATATTTAACTAATATAAATTGTATTCAAACTTTTCAAAGTACGTACATTCTTAGCTTTCAACGTCTCCTATGAAAATGATGATGATCAATTTACGTAACGCAGACTAGTATGTCGATTACTATAGTCACATGATGGCCATCATTTTTGTCATCAATTTACGTGAACGCAGACTTAGTATGATGGCCATCATGTGACTACACTTTAAAGGACAAAATACTTTAACCTAAATTATCGTTTATTTCATCACACCAATCCTAAAAATTATATACAATGTCGTTGTTCTCTGTAGACCCTATCTATAAGTGATAATCGTTGTTCTCTGTAGACCCTATCTATAAGACTATGTATACTTCTTCTTTTGGTCTTATTTCAATGATTTAATAGAAATATACAGTATCTTTTTACAAAATAAAAATAAAAACTTCCATCTTCAACCCTACTATAAATTTCACTTCAAAATAGAGTTTAAAACAAAATTCTTTCTAACTTCATTTCATATCTCACTCCAAAATGGAGTAATTAATATGATTACTCCAAATAGGTTCACTCTATTTTTTTTGTTTATCACTCTATTTTGGAAAAAAAAAAATAGAATATGGTTGGAATAACCCAACTCAAAATAAAAAATAAAGTGATACAATGGAGATGCAAGCAAGACTGAAATATCGAGATCACAAAGCATTGAATACTCAATAGCAACTTTTGCATAAAAATCCTAAATTTTGTAATAATGTTGACTTTTCTATTAAATAGTAGCAACTTTTAGCAGCTGAGCTTAAAGGTCATCAGAACTCAGAAGCTATGTTTAAGAAAGAAAGAAAAAAATATATTTTTTGGTATCTGCGCAGATGATAATGAGCACACCTTCTTCTTCAATTACCCATTTCTACGACCCCAAGTTATGAAGCTTTCAACTTTAAAATTAATTGGAGAACATTACTTAGCAGAAGACATAAAACTCACTTGTATAGAACAAAAATGAGATTACAATATATCGCAACCTAATTAAGGCCATGTTAAAGCGAAAACACACATAGAACCATCTCGTTCAATATCGTAATCTTGATGATCAGTGCAAAATCTTAAAACAAATAAGCAAAACTGAATAATAAAAATAATAATAGAGAGTAATAGTAGTCTTGAATCATAAATAATTGAAGGCACATTATTTATAAAATATATGGATAGAAGGTATAATAATTAATAGATCACGTACTCTCCTTCCATCACATTGATTCCTCCTTTTTGTTAAATATCATGATAAATCAGAAACCTCCATTGTTGTTACCCTTGCCTTCTACCATATGAAGACCAAAGAGATACTTGTGGGTTAGTTGTGAAAGATTTAAAGAGTGATTCATTAACCTAAGTAAAATGTATTAGATACATAAAAAGCAAACCTGTGTATTAGAGGTGAGAGTTTGGAGGAGAAGAAGAAGAGTTTGGTTGAGTAGCTTCTTCTCCATGGATGGGGAAACTAAGGCCTTGCATCATCATCATCCCATGAGAACCAAACTGTGATGAAGAACCAAACATCAGAGAAGAAGAAGCTTGATGATGATCCCAAGAACGAAACGAATGAGGGAATAAACTGGACTGAAGGGTACCCCTTTGTTGTTGTTGTTGTTGGCCACCAAGAAACACTTGTTGCTGCTGATTATTAAGCAATGTCATCATCGATGGTTGATGGTGATGGTGATTCACCATGAAACCACCATTACTCCTTTCTTGTTCTTGTTGTTGTTCTGATGGTGATGACGATGACGTCATCGCTAAGTCGTGATGATTCCATCCCGAGATCCTCCCGAATGTCTCGAAATGAGTCGTGGAGAAACTGTTGGTCTCGGGGACTGCTGTGTTGTTGTTGTTGTTTCCTTGAAATGGGTGAAGAGAGAGTCCAAGATCTTGGCTAAGGTTCGGTGTTGTCGCTGTTCTTGAGACTATATTGCCGTCATCATGATGAGGGTAGTTTTGGAAATTCATGTTTGTACCACCACCTCTTGTTGTCGTCGTCGTCGCAGGGAAGAACGTTTTCATTGCGTCTTCAGGATCAAGATTCGCCGCCACGAACTGCGTTTGGTTATCAACCAAATTGGGCTCGGAAGGAGAAGATCCCGGTTTAGTATTATTATTATCCGGTTCTTGACTGATTTCGAGCTTTTCGATGGCGGATTTAGCTTTCTTGATGAGCCAATCCACGGCTTTACTTGGCCGGTCATACCCTAACCGGTCTTGCACATCGTAGAACTGAATCGCCGTGTGAGCTGAGAGTCTCACGCGCCGGTCACGTGGACCCTTAGATGTGAAGACTTTGCTATGACGATCTTTTCGTCCCGTGGCTCGGATTATGTGACCACCTTGAACCTCAACTATCTCTCCTCCTACTTCTCCTCCGACGCTGTAACCTTTAAGTCTCATTTTTTGTTGACCTCTCAAAATGACATTATTCTCAGTGGTTTTTTTTTCTCTTTATCAACTTAGAGAGGAAACTTGCGTGCCGTTTTTGGTTTGGCTCTTCAAAGTGCTTGCCGTTTTTTGTGTTGTAGTTGTGTTTGGTGTGTAGTGAGTTAATCACATCTGATGCATGCTGGAGACAGCTACCTGAAAGCTGATACAAGAAGCACCTCCTCTATGCAGATCCCCAAAAGATCTGCCATGACAGTCACCAGATTCAATGACCCAAGATAACCAAATTACAGAAGAATGAAGAAAAACAAAACAAGAGAATTGGAATCTTTGGTCTAGGGTTTTTCCAAAGAGATGAAATTTGGACAATAGAATTGATAGAGAGAAAGAAAGAAAGAAAAAAGACTTTTGTTTATATGTTTAGTTGATTTAAAATTAAAGGGCAAGAAGAAGAAGAGAAAGGAGAATAGAGAGAGAGTATTGTTGGTGGAAAGGATGGCAGAAGTTAAGGGTTCAGAATAGGAAAGTAAACTAAATAAATACCCTTTTGCTTTCAACCTTTTGTTCCTTACGTATAAGATTCCCATTTTCACATATCAACATGTGTCCTTCCTTAAGTTTTCAGCCACGTATATATTTCTTTCAGTATTTTGTGTTACAGCAAAAAAATTCATCATTCATTATTCTTCAATCATGCGTGCCATATCAAATTTATAGAACATACATAGCATAATAATGTGAAAAAACCTCACACACACATTATACACATATGTTGGTCGGCAGAAAATTACATGTTAATCAGAGTGGGCAATGGAATAGTTTGACGTACTAGTATTATTGATGTTGAGTCCCGTTTTTTTTAGTTTTTTTTTAGTATTATTGATGTTGAGTCCTGTTATTTTTTTTTTTTTTATTTTTTAATTCACGCAAGGCTGGCTCTGGATTAAAGCTCGTAAAACAACGGTTTTAGGCTCTAAATTTTATTAAAATTTTAGAATAGCATCGATTTTAGATAAGTATATATAGTGATTAGTTGTGGTAAAAAACATCATTTTGTTAGTGTATTTTAAGCGTTATATAATTTATTTTGCATCGGTTCTGATTCACGTTTTAAAAATATAAATGTATTAGGATTTAACATGTGCTAATTATAGCGCGGAGTAATTTTTTTAAGATAAATTGTTTTGAAATTTAAGAAAATTGATTTTATCTGAAATTTACGATATATTTAACTAATGTTTATAGATAAAACTGTCAATTTGTAATAATTTATCTATTTAACCCGTTTTACAGTGAAATAAAATATTATTCAGGTTAACCCGCAAATATTTATAATTTTGAAAACATAACTTTAATATGCATTTTAAAATGACTCTAGTTTTTGTGGTTAGTCTACGAACTATTAAAAAATACTTTTCCTGTGTCTAACTTTTTATAAAATTAGTAAAATATTTTTTAATTTTTGTTTTGATATATATTCAAATAAAATATAATAAATTATAGTGAAAAATATAACAAAATTTTGAATAATTTTTTTTCTTTGAATATATATTAATTGATTATTATTTTAAAATATATAGTATTAAAAATAATTAAGAAATTAAATATTAAATAACCTCTTTAATGCAAATATATACTTTCCATTTTTTAATCAATAATTTTAAAAGATTATTATATTATTTTTTATTTTAATTATTATTTGCTATTTTTAATGGCATTTTATGTAATAATTTACAAAACAAAGCTATTTTTAAAAATATATTTTTAAATAATATTATAGAGAGACTAGAGAGAGAAGATTGTATGTGTTTCATGTGGATAACTATGATTAAAGCCTAATGTTGAATGAGATTCGAATTTCGAGGAGCAAAAAGTGTTAGTAACTTATGATTAAGCCTTTCCTTGTAATTACAACTCTATCGTTTTTGTTTGGGTCAACTACAACTCTACCATTTATGAAGAAAGAACAAAATACTTTTTTTTTCTTACCCATTTTGATTTTTTTTTGGTTTAACATCTTTTGCCTATGATTCAAGGCGTTGATAATGATACACAACCGCTTTTTCTCGTTCCACTAAAAAGAGAGGGGAATGAAATAGACTTGCGTACGTTTCAGACTTTTTTCTTCTTACCACAACCATACGTTATACATTTGAATATTAGTTTGGAGTTTTGGAATAATGTCTAGATATTTTTGTACATATTCGTTGGTTTTTAATTATATTAAACAATATACATAGTAATCTTATTGTTCCCAAATTATAAGTTCAATTCAAAATAGTGTTGTATATGCCAACGTTTTATGTTACAACTAGATTTTGAATCCACATTACACATGGATATTCTTTTAAATATTATTTTAAAATAAATATATATGACCTATTATATTTATTAAGATGTTACTTTGTGTATATTGGTAATTATGATAATATATAAAAATATTACAATTTTAATTTTATAAATTATATATAATTTGTAAAGTTTCAATAATTATTTTGTTTTGAATATATATATATATATATATATATATATATATATATATATATATATATATATATATATATATATATATGGTCCGTTTAAAAAATGTATTATTTGGTAAAGTACTTCTAAATTAGTAGAAATAAATATGGTAGATGATGTATGTTGTTGATAAATAAATATCTAAAAGCTCAATTGAAAAATGTGTTCGAAACATTTTTAAAGCTTTATAAACTATCATTTTAACATAGATCTGTAAATGTGTATTGAAACAATAAAATCAAACACATATTTCACTTTATCTAAATTTGGGTGTCTTTGTTCATCGACCACAATTAAAATATAATGAGAGGAAAAACAGAATTGAAAAAGTGGGAAATTTGTCGTCAACTTGAAGACTCCCGAAAGTAAAAGAAAAAAAAAAGAATTGCAAGGTTTTAGTTTAATGTCTTTAGAAAAAGCATACGCGCATGCAATCTGCCTTCATCCCGAAAGATTCCCACATTATACTTCCACCAAGTCGTGAAACTTAAGTTAGCCCTACACCCTCTATATCTTAATCATCATATCTACTTCTTTTTTAAAAGTCATACCCAATTTTATTTCGATTTTACTTAAAACACTTATGTGGATATTTACATTCGTAGCAAAAAAAAAAAACACTTATGTGGATGACTATTGATCTTGGTCTATGAATAAGTTTGGCGAATTGGTTCCAAGTGAAGTGAACCTTCCAGATTAATTCGCAGCCGAGCTAGACTGTGAGAGAGAAACCGTGACTCTCACATGCTCTCATAAAACTGAAATTGGCATCATTGTAACATTATGCACTGGTGGCTTAGACCGTTCTAAGGAAAGATCCAAGAGATTTTATGGTTTTGTAACATCTTGACTGTTGATCCGTAAATCACACAAAAGGGGTAAAACAGTACTTTGGTCGGAATCTCGTTTATTAATCAAGGTCGGCGTTACAACAGAGTTTAAGTAGAAAGGCAAAGACCAAAGGATTTGAGATCGGTAATGAGCTCTCTCTTATATTCTCTGTCTCTGCGGAAGTTGTGGATCCTCTGAAAGAATGTGCCCCCTCCTTTATTTATAGTGTCCTTGAGGCGGTTCAAAGGAAGATTTCCTTTTCCGAGTTCGATTAGGAAAAGGAAATCTTCCGGTTTTCTCTCCGAGATAAGGATAAGCTCCGCATATCTCGTGGAGTCGACCAAAGAGAATATTTCCTTTTCCGAGTCCGGTGGAAAAGGGAAATATTCCGACTTCATCTGTTGTAACGGACCGGGCCTGTGATGGGCCTAGATCGATAGCCGAGATGGGCTTTCAACGAGATTCCAAGCTCGGCCCAATGTTTTTGGGCCGGCTTATCCTCGATCCGAACCATCGTAAACCGATCCTGATTGAACCGATCTCGGTTCAAACCGAGTTAAACCAAGGGGGTGCTAATCCCCCCTCTAACAATTGGTCCCCCCCTCAGTTCGGCGAGGGAGTTTATGAATTCGGCGAATTTTTAGGGAGTATTCTTTAGCTCGGTTGAAACTGAGATCGGTACGATCTGATCAGATTCTGTTTCGAGTTCGGCTTAATGACACGAACTGTTCGAGTTCGGCGAACTGCTTAAGTTCGGCTTGGTGATACGAACTGTTCGAGTTCGGCGAACTGCTTAAGTTCGGCTTGATGATACGAACTGTTCGAGTTCGGCGAACTGCTTAAGTTCGGCTTGATGATACGAACTGTTCGAGTTCGGCGAACTGCTTAAGTTCGGCTTGATGATACGAACTGTTCGAGTTCGGCGAACTGCTTAAGTTCGAGTTGGGGTTTCTCGCGGTTGAATTGTTTTATCGAACTTTCGAATTCGGTGAGTTTCCGGTATCGCCCCTGAACCTTCGAGTTCGATATTTTTTCTTGAGAAGAGGGTGTCGTTTCGTCTTCTCTTGTCGCAGAATTCGAAGAGGCGCGTGTCGATTTATCCTCTCTGGTTGCGCGTTTCGAGGAACTGTCATCATTGCCTTTTTCTCTATAAATATCGCTCGGACTCCCTTTCGTTTTTCACTTCTGCTTTGCTTCCGAAAAGAAAAAGGTACTTTCTCTCTCTAAACGCTCTCCCTTCTCTCTAGAATTTAATTTTCTTTCCGTTCTCCGATCGTATCTCCGCCGTGGTTTCTCCGATCTGTTCGAAGATCTTCGAATTTCCCGGGCGATCTTCAACTGTTCTTCGTTGGTTTTCAAGCTGTTCTTCACCGATTCCTTCCTTTGATCGAAATGACCTCTGAAGGTGACTCTATATCTGTTGGTGACCGATCTTCGAATCAAGATTTCCCAGACCTTAGACGTTTTATGGACGATTCTGTTTCGAGCTCGGATATGCAAGATCTACTCGGACATAACTCGCGTCGTGGCGAAGCGAGTAGTTCGAAGGTTACGATCGAGGTTCCTCAACTTATTGATGAGGATGAACTTGAAGAAGTCTTTGAGCCGGATGAACAGATTCGGGCAGATCGGGAATTTGCAGTTCGGCTCGCGGAGGGCGATGATGCTGCTTGTCTGGACGATCACGCTATATCGTCAGCGGCCCGCCAGGATGATGTTTCCAGGTCAGCTACCGGACGGGTGGTTGAAAAGCCCGCGAATATTGGGCCGTCTCGTTCCAAGGCCGAGACGGTCCAAGCTACTTTGGAAAGATGCAATGCTCCGGACGGCATCCTTTTCAAGATCCCGAAAGAGACCGACCGCCCGTGGGACGCTCCTGACGGTTATCTTTGTGTTTACGAGGAGTATTTCAGGAGCTGCGGTCTTAAGTTTCCCATCCCGGAACTCTTCTATAAGTATTGCAAAAGGCGGCATATTGCGATCTCTCAGTTGATGCCGGCCACGGTAATAAATCTCATGGGTCTTCTCACTCTCGGCGAAGAGTGTGATATCCCTATTACGGCGAAGATTTTTGAAAGATTATTCCGGGTGAATCTGTCGAAGGCCAAGCCTTGGTTTTTATCAGCTAGTGTGAAGCCGGAGTGCGACCTCGTCACCGGGAATAAACCGAGCAAGGTTAACAACTGGGATGCTCGGTACTTCTATGTGAAGATCGACGAGTCCTCTGTCGAGCATCCAAGCGGGAGTTACCGAACTCAGTGGAGGACGCCTATTGGTAGATATTCGTTCCTGATTCCCTTTAATGCTTTATTTTGCCTAAGTTATATTTCTTCGTTTCTTTTTCAGATCGTCACATACCGGGCTTCCTTATCACTACGCCGGGATTCACCTTTATCCACGTGAAGAGATTAAGTGCGGCAGGTAAAGCTCGGTGGCCAGAAGCTTACCAGGAAAAGCTTGATTTGAAGGCGAAGAGAGTTCTCAGAGGTATAACTCTGTCATTTTGTAGATCGTCGATACCGAGACTCGTTTTCCGGCGTTTATATCGCTTTTTTTTATTTTTTTGCAGCAAAGTCATCACGTCATCGGAGAAAAATGAAGTTCGAAGATATCCCTAATCTTTCAGCCGAGATGGACGATGACGAGATGGACGTGGGTGTTCCCCTGCCTGATGACCAAATGAATCCCGGGGCTACGGCTGTTGACGAACAGGCTGGCCAAGAGGAGGTTCCTGCTGGGGATCGGACACCTTCGGCGACCGAACGGGCGAATCCGGAAGTCCCAACAGAAGAGATCGGCCAGGGAGACATTCCTGCTGGGGAGCACACTTCTCATCCGGCCGGGAAGAAGAAGAGAAAGAAGACAAAGAGGGGGTCTCGACGGGCTGCTGGTTCAACTGCTGGAGTCGGTACCGAGCACGCCGAAGGTGATGAAGGCGACGAGGGGATTACCGAACCCCAACAAGCTGAAGGAGATACAATTGTCCTATCGGACAGTTCTCCAGCGTCGAAGAAGCGTCGGACGTCAGATCCCGAGGTCGATTCTTGGGATTACGTCGAATCGTATCGGCGCTTAAGTTTCGGCCCGGACTTCCTTCCGCCGGTCGACAGCCTTCGCCAATCTGAGGCCTACAAGAAACTGGCCCAGACTACTGCCGAGGTAAAACTCACTTTTTTTTTGTTAGCCTCTTTCTTTCGATTGCTTATTTTTGAAGTTCGTTATTTCTGCAGATGGTTGCTCAGACGAACGAGATCGTCGGGTCTTACGACCGCGAGCTCGGAGAATCGCGCCGTAAAGCTTTCGAGGCGAGGGTTCAAGCGGCGGAGCTTCGTAAGGAGCTGCATATATCCGAGGATCGAGTGGAGGCGGGCGATCGTGCGGTAGCCGAGCTGACTCGCGAGATTGCCGCACTTAAGAGATCCAATGCCGAGCTGGGGTTGGAAAGAGACGCTCTCTCGATAAAGCTATTCGCGGAAACTTCGCGATTGAGGGCTGGTCGTACCCAGCAGATCTCCAGGAGAAAGGTGGTCACGGAAAAGTGCCAAGTCCGGCTCCAGAAGGTAAAGGATCATTTGTCGGCGGTTGAGCAGGCGAAGAAACCGTTCCTCGTGATCAATCAGGTTCAGGGAGTACTCGATTTCTGTGAGGCCCTCAAGAAGAAGCACGGCATCGTTGTCCCTTTGTCTCGTATCGATCGGCTCGAAAAGCTTAAGGCTGAAAAGGTGGAGGAATATGCCGCGATCGACCTCTGTGAGCTGGATGAGGCGGACTTGGTTGTCACGCCTTTTAGTGATCCGGTGCATCCAGAGGTTTCGACGTCGATGGGCAATGAGGTTCCACCGGGCCTCGACGAGTTCGGCTCCAATCAGGCTTCCATGTCGGCTGATCGCGCTGACGCGATGCGGAAGCAAAATGTCTAAGCCTTTTTCGCGATTTGTTTGGATTTCTTTTGCCCGAATGGGCTTATAACTTGACCTCTTGGACCGGAGGGTTTTTAAAGTCCGGTATCCGTTTTGTCGTTTTGCCCGAGGGGCTTTTTATGAATCTGATTTCTATCTGTCTTCTTTCTATTTTGAGTGTTACGCTTTATTTCTCAAGTTATTATTATGCCGAGTTCTGATGTATTTGAAGTCGTACGTAATACGAACCTCTCGAATTTATCGTACACAGTGGTGCCGTAAACTGTACGGTCTTAGCCGGGTGAAGAGGATTAATTCGACTGAACCTGTTCGAGGTCGGCAATCCCTATCGTAGATCGGCTTACTGCTTTGCGATTGTTGAGAAATCGGCTTACTTGTTTTTTGCGACTGTTGAGAAATCGGCTTACTAGTTTTTGCGACTGTTGAGAAGTCGGCTTAGATTTGCGAGGAAGGACGTTCGGCTTGACCCTAGAGTTTAGCTTAAGAGTACGTGAACAGCTCATCTTAATATGCTCTAGGTTTTCTCACATTGAATCCGAGTGTGCAAGACGGGCTCGGCTTATTTGGCTCGGATAATCTGAGAAGTTGGTGCGAGACTGATCTCGGCTTTGAATGTGGAAAGTGTTTTATCCATTGCATCATGAGGATGCGTGCGAGCTAAGCTCGGCTTTATCAGATCGTCTGGCCAGGACGTTGATATGGGACCGTTGGTGGTCAAAAAATGCGAACTGTTGTAGTTCGGCAAACTTTTCGTTTGACTTTATAAGATACAAACTGTTGGAGTTCGGCAAACTGAAAGTTTGACTTTGGAAAATACGAACTGTTGGAGTTCGGCAAACTTTTCGTTTGACTTTATAAGATACAAACTGTTGGAGTTCGGCAAACTGAAAGTTTGACTTTGGAAAATACGAACTGTTGGAGTTCGGCAAACGTAAAGTTTGGCTTAAATAATACGAACTGTTCGAGTTCGGCAAACATAAAGTTTGGCTTTAGAAAATACGAACTGTTGGAGTTCGGCAAACGTAAAGTTTGGCTTAAAAAAAATACGAACTGTTCGAGTTCGGCAAACATAAAGTTTGGCTTTTAGAAAATACGAACAGTTGGAGTTCGGCAAACACAAAGTTTGGCTTTGAAGGTACGAACTGTTGGAGTTCGGCAAACGTAAAGTTTGGCTTAAATAATACGAACTGTTCGAGTTCGGCAAACATAAAGTTTGGCTTTAGAAAATACGAACTGTTGGAGTTCGGCAAACGTAAAGTTTGGCTTAAAAAATACGAACTGTTCGAGTTCGGCAAACATAAAGTTTGGCTTTTAGAAAATACGAACTGTTGGAGTTCGGCAAACACAAAGTTTGGCTTTGAAGGTACGAACTGTTGGAGTTCGGTAGAATGCCTTGGTAAAATTTTATTAATGTTATAGCTGCGCCTTGTGAGGGCTGCCTACGTACCTTCGAAAGAAGGATCAAGCCATTCGTAGTTCATATTACATATTAGAATCGAGCGTATGGGTAGTAGCTCGGTGATCTTTTTTTTTTTTTTTTTTTTTTTTTTTTTTTTTGGCGCTTGAGGGTTGGCCTAAATGTAGTACCGCTTGAGGTTCATGGAATTCCACGAACGGGGAATGGGGGTTCCGTCTAGCTTCATGAGCTCGTAGACGCCTGGTTTGACTACCCTCATGACCTGATACGGTCCTTCCCAGTTTGTGCCGAGCTTGCCGGCATTCTTTTCTTCGGTGCCTTCGAAGACCTTTCTTAAGACGAGGTCGCCGTCGGTGAAGTGACGTCCGCGGACCTTTTTGTTGTAGTAGCGTGCTGCCAAGTTCTGATAATTCTGAATCCGAAGTAAGGCTTGATCGCGTTGTTCCTCGAGATTGTCGAGGTTGTCGAGCATGATTTCGTCGTTAAGATCAGGATTTTGTACGAGCATCGTCCGACGGATAGTCGGGATGGTGAGTTCGGCGGGGCATAGGGCTTCCACGCCATAGGCCATGTAGAAGGGGGATTGCCCCGTTGACGACCTTGGGGTCGTTCGGTAAGACCATAAGACGCCGTCGAGTTTATCTGACCATGTCCCCTTACGAGTATCCAATCGTTTCTTGAGGCCGGCTATGATCGTTTTGTTTGTTGCCTCGGCCTGACCGTTGCTCGGCGGGTATCTTGGTGTGGAAAAACTTAGTCGAATTTTCCACTTGGCGCAGAAGTCGTTGAATAGTGTTGATATGAATTGGGGACCGTTATCGGTGATAATCTCGTACGGAATTCCGTGTCGGCAGATAATGAATTTCCAGACGAATTTCTGGACGTCAGAGGCGAGGATGACGGGATATGCCTCGGCTTCTACCCATTTGGTAAAGTAATCCGTCATGACGAGGATGAACTTTTTCTGCGAAGTGGATCGTCTGAAAGGACCGATGATGTCCATCCCCCATCGCATGAATGGATACGGAGCTGTCGAAGTGGTTAGCAGCTCGGTAGGAAGGTGTATCATTGGGCCATGCCTTTGGCATTTGTCGCACTTTGCGACGAACCTCTCGCAGTCTGCTTGCATACTTGGCCAATAATAGCTTGCTCTCTTGATTTTCAGGGCTAGAGATCGGCCGCCGGAGTGATTGCCGCCGTCGCCTTCGTGTATTTTTCTTATGACTTCCTGAATTTCATCGCCTGAGATGCATGTGAGGAGGATTCCTGCTGCACTCCAACGAAACAGTCCGTCTTTGACAAGTATGTAGCGAGCGGCGCGCATTTTGAGTCGTCGAGCGGCCCATCTATCGGCCGGAATTTCGCCATCGATGATGTACATTTTTATTTCCAATGTCCAATCGGCGGGAGTCTGCTCGTCGGACTGTTCGAGGTCTATTGGTTCATGAAGTCCGTCTGTCTGTTCCTCCGTTTCATTATCTGATCGGGCCGTGTCACCGTCTTGCAACGTGTCGTTGCCTTCGGCGGTATTAGAGTGTTCGGGCTCGGTGTCCTGATCGGGCTCGACGGTTGGAGTCCGTCTCTGTCGACGTGAGACAGGTTCAGTCGCGGGATTTTCCTCGTAATCCCGTCTGCGAGTCGTGACAATGCATTGTTCTGTGCTGCCGATACTAGGTTCTGATATACTTTCCACCGGGATCGTCCGTTTGAGGGGAGGGTCGGAGCTTGACGCCAAGGCAGCGAGTGCGTCGGCTGGAGCGTTTTCGCCCCGCGGAATCTTGGTAAGTTCGAACGAATCGAATTCGGAAGCAAGTTGTTTGACGAGCTTGAGGTATGCGTCCATTCGATCATTCTTGGCATCATACTCCCCGCTGAACTGACTTGCGACGAGCTGTGAGTCGCAGTAGGCGTGAATGCGTGTGACGCCGATGGCTTTGGCCAAACGTAGTCCGGCAATTAGCGCTTCGTATTCTGCCTCGTTGTTAGATGCGTTGAACGTCAGGCGGAAAGATTGCTCCAGGATTTCTCCCGTTGGAGATTTGAGGCGAACGCCTATTCCAGAGCCTCGGTGAGACGACGACCCATCGACGTGAAGGATCCATTGTTCGGCGGTTATGACATCAGTGTTGACGTATTCCGGAGATAGTTCGATGAGGAAATCGGCGAGGACTTGTGACTTGATGCTTGTCCGGCCTTTGTAATCGATGTCGTATTCGCTGAGTTCGATAGCCCATTTAGCCAACCGACCGGACTGGCTTGGGCTATGTAGGATTGTCCGGAGTGGTTGATCGGTTAGCACGGTGACCGAGTGTGATTGGAAATAAGGACGCAATTTCCGAGCTGAAACAACAACGGCGAGGGCCAGTTTTTCGAGAGTCGGATATCGCCCTTCAGCTCCATCTAGTGATTTGCTGATATAGAAGATCGGTTTTTGTTCGCCCCGGTCTTCCCGAACGAGGACCCCGCTGATCGCCGAAGTTGAGATCGCGATGTAGAGATAGAGGGTCTCGCCGTCTTCGGGTTTTGCCAAAACTGGTGGTGTCGATAAGTAATCTTTGAGCTGCTTGAATGCTTCTTCGCACTTATCATCCCACTCAAGTTTTTTGTTTCCGCGCAGCAATTGGTAGAAGGGGAGACACTTATCGGTAGACCGGGAGATAAACCGGTTGAGTGCGGCGATGCGTCCCGTGAGTCTTTGCACTTCCCTTCTCGTTGTTGGAGATGGTAGGTCAAGGATTGCCGAGATCTGCTTAGGGTTGGCTTCGATTCCCCTTTGAGTCACGATATACCCGAGGAATTCTCCGGAGGTAATACCGAATGTGCACTTGGTCGGGTTTAGCTTCATGCCGTATTCGTTCAGGATATCAAAACAGGTGTTGAGATGTCCGGCGTGGTCCTTTGCAACCAGTGATTTGACGAGCATGTCGTCGATGTAAACCTCCATTGTTTTGCCGAGCTGGCTAGCGAACATCCGATTGACGAGGCGTTGGTAAGTAGCACCGGCGTTTTTTAGGCCGAACGGCATCACTTTGTAGCAATAGATACCGCGATCGGTAATGAATGAGGTCTTCTCGCGATCGTCCGGGTGCATGAGTATCTGATTGTAGCCTGAAAAGGCGTCCATGAATGAGAGGAGTTCGTTCCCGGCGGTGGCTTCGACGAGTCTGTCGATATGTGGGAGTGGGAAACTATCCTTTGGGCAGGCTTTGTTTAGGTCGGTAAAGTCGACGCATATCCTCCATTTTCCGTTCTTCTTCTTCACGACAACTGGGTTTGCCAACCAGTCGGGATACCGAACTTCCGTAATCGATCCCGCGCTAAGTAATCTTTCGACTTCATCGTTCACAGCTCGGGCTTTCTCGGGACCGAGCTTGCGTCGTTTCTGTTTGATTGGTTTGAAGGTGGGGTCGATGTTGAGTTCATGGCTTATAATCTTTGGGTTGATTCCGGGCATATCCGTGATTGACCAGGCGAAGGTCGAAACGTTTCTTTTGAGGAGTCGGATCAAATCCTCCTTGATGTCTTTTTCGAGCTCGGCTCCGATTCCTACGCATCTTTCCGGATTGAAATCATCGATGTTGGTTTGGACGATCGTCTCGCGTCGCGGCAGATCGGGATCGTTTGGGGTTTTCTTTTTATTGATCACGCAGGTGCGGGGAGTGGTCCTTAGTTTACATTCGTTTATGAAATACGTTCGGGACATCACCTGGTCGCCTCTAAGGGTGAAAACTCCGGAAGGTGTCGGGAACTTGACGCACTGATGATACGTCGACACGACTGCTTTCATCGAGAATATCCACGGCGTGCCGAGTATTACGTTGTAGATCGCGGGTTTGTTTAACACCAAGAACTTGACCATTCGACATATTCCCCCGGTATACATAGGGATTTTGACCGTTCCTGCTGTCATGGTTTGCTCGCTTGAGAATCCGGTGAGTGGTTCGATATTCGGTCTGATTTGGTTGTCGGGAAAATCCATATTTTTCAGTGTATCCTTGAAAATCACGTTAACCGAGCTCCCAGTATCAATCAAAATTCGCCCGACTACGACATCACCGATGAGTGCCTCGACGACTAGCGGGTCGTTATGCGGCATATGAAGTCCTTCCGTGTCGGCCTCAGAGAAGGTGATCGGCGTTCCGCAGGGTGTAGTCTGATGTGACTGTTTCGCGGCCACTGCTTCCTTGCTGTATGTCTTCAGAGCTCGGACGGAGTAGTTGCACGTCTCCAATGCACCCATGATCATGTTGACGCGTTTTCGAACCTGCGGAGGTTGTTGAGTTTCCACGTTGTCCTCCCGATCTCGTTTCGGTTGTTCGTCGTCGGTTTTATTTTTAGGCTGCTCGGTAGCCTTGTTTGGTCTGGAATTACGTCTCCTACCGTTATCGTTACGGCGTGGTCTGTTCGAGGGTTGGAAGGCTCCTTCGACCGGAACTTCCCCCTTTTTGTACTTCATCATCAGGAACTCCTGTAGATGTCGGCATTCCTCGGTGGAATGATTTCCATACCGGTTATGGAAATTGCAGTACGGTGCGGATTCGGTGGTGTCGGGTTCTTTTGGTTCATCCGACCGAACCCAAGTGTTTGACCAGGATTGCTGAGTTTGGACCGTGTTGACGGGTTGTTTCGGGGGAACGTACAGTTTGTCCTTGGTGGCAGGCTGCTTCGTGATTGCGTATCGCCTGTCTTTCTCGGACCTTTCCTCCTCCTCCATGATGAAGATATGCGCCCTGTGCAGGATGTCCTCCAACGTCTTTGGATTATTGCGTTTGATCTCTCTGTGAAAGTCCGATTCGTACCAGGTGGCTTTGTAAAGAGCCTCGATCGCGGCTTCGTCGTCGATCGTACAATGGGATACAACCGCTTTGAAACGTTCCATGAAGTTGCGTAGGGGCTCGTCTTGCTTCTGCTCGAGGGCCCAGAGTTCGGCGTTCTTTGTTTTCTGCTTGATAAACATGGTGAAGCGTTTGAGGAATTTGGTAGTGAGCTCGTTATAGCTGTTTACCGAACTTGGCTCGAGCGTTGAAAACCAATCGAGCGCGGCCCCGGATAAATTCTCCACGAATAGTTGGCACATGGCTGCGTCCTTCTCAGTTTCCGAGCCGAAACGAAATCGGTTCATCGTGATGACGAACGAAGTCAAGAAGTTTTTAGGATCGGTAAACCCGTCGTATGGTGTGATCTTGACTCTTTCCAATCGTCGGACTGGAGTATTGACGACTTTGTCAGTAAACGGGGTCCTCTGTGACTCTTGAATTACCCGGTCGATCTCCGGCGCTGAACTTGTAGCCTGATGGACTGTGGTCCGCATATCTTGTAGTTGGGCCTGAACCTTGGCGAATTCCAAATTCAGGGCGGCTCGGTCTGTGATGTTGATTTCCGAATCGGTCGCGGAGGATCTTCTTGACGGCGGGTCGATCGTGCCTGGGGGTCGAGCGTCGGTTAGGTCGGACAAGAGATTTCGGCGTAACGTGCTATCGTTGGGGGGGTGACCGGATTCCGATCGAGGTTACCGATCTGATTTCGGCGCTCGAAATGGGATGCTATGAGAGACGCGATCCGCTCTTCGTTCTTTTTGTTAATTTCGGCGAACTGTGCCGCCATAGCTTCCATGAAGGCGGTCGGATCCGTGAATATCGAAGCGGCCGGAGACTGAGGAAGAGTCCGAGATGGATTGACCTGATTGTCTTCTCCAACAGGTACGGTTGGAGGGGGTCTTCCTCCGGTTGTCTGTAGTTCGGTATCGATAGGATTGAGCTCGTCGAACCGTGGGTTTTGATCATCGGTTTCCGAGCTGTTGACGAGGGCAGCGGTGGTATCGACTGGAAGAGCCATTGCCGAACCTCAATCAAACGATATCCGAAAGTACTGTTCTATCTCTCCCCACAGACGGCGCCAATTGTTGATCCGTAAATCACACAAAAGGGGTAAAACAGTACTTTGGTCGGAATCTCGTTTATTAATCAAGGTCGGCGTTACAACAGAGTTTAAGTAGGAAGGCAAAGACCAAAGGATTTGAGATCGGTAATGAGCTCTCTCTTATATTCTCTGTCTCTGCGGAAGTTGTGGATCCTCTGAAAGAATGTGCCCCCTCCTTTATTTATAGTGTCCTTGAGGCGGTTCAAAGGAAGATTTCCTTTTCCGAGTTCGATTAGGAAAAGGAAATCTTCCGGTTTTCTCTCCGAGATAAGGATAAGCTCCGCATATCTCGTGGAGTCGACCAAAGAGAATATTTCCTTTTCCGAGTCCGGTGGAAAAGGGAAATATTCCGACTTCATCTGTTGTAACGGACCGGGCCTGTGATGGGCCTAGATCGATAGCCGAGATGGGCTTTCAACGAGATTCCAAGCTCGGCCCAATGTTTTTGGGCCGGCTTATCCTCGATCCGAACCATCGTAAACCGATCCTGATTGAACCGATCTCGGTTCAAACCGAGTTAAACCAAGGGGGTGCTAATCCCCCCTCTAACATTGACTGTCTCCGTATAAGGATCTTTAAGGCTTATGGTCCACTATCGGTCTATGGATTCCATTTTCATCCGACGGTTGGTTCATTATTTAACAAAATTTGTAAAAGATCTTGATTGACCATGAAAAAGCATCACATGTTTTTCTTCACATATTCAAATGCATTTAAATGACATAGATATTGAAACCGTTTCTTGTAACTATTCCCACATGCACTAGTACTGTTTATCAAGAAATATAGTATATAATTAACACTTGCTGTGAATCACAGAACGTGACGTCCTTGTGGAAGACCTATATTGTTATCTCCGAAAATAAGCTCAATAACACTCCATACTAGTTTGAGCTATACAACCTATATGGACGATTAAGCTAACCCCGCATTTACATAAACTTATGTTTTTTTTAGTTATATAATCGTTTCTATCGGCAAACCTGCGACGTTAGACCAATTTGGTCTTAAAAGAGAGACCCTTGCGATATATGTTATCGTTAATTTATCTATAGTTTGCATTTGTTCAAAGTCTTCAAATTTGGAGTCATGTTAATAACTGTTTCTTACATAATAATTTAAACGAAAGCATTAAAAAAAAACAAAATTTGATTCCATTTTCCCAACTGGAAAGTAATTAAGCTATATATCTAGATAGGAAGAACTAGGAAGTGTCGAGGATAATGGAATGCAAATGTATAATAACTAAAGTGTTGGGCATCGGGGAGCCTAACTGAATTATTGATACTTAGCTTTTTCATTAGGTCGCTTAACTTTTTCATTAGGTCATATATATATATCAACCTTTCTCGTAGACTTAGCGTATTAGTTGATACTTCACAATCATCTTTCTAATCAAATTAATTTTGAGTAATAATTAAGTTGTATAGCAAATAAAAGATATATTGTCATATTTCTAAATGAAATCTATATCAACCTTTTTCCTACATGCATGATAACATATTCTAACTTTGATAAAAATGCATTTAAAACTATATGAAACAAAGATTCTCGAATACCATAAAATTGAGACTCAAATGTATATAACTATCTGATCTAGTCAGATATGTAGATAGTTAAATATGTTGACATACTATAAATATATATTAGCTCTAAATCCGTGTGGATGTAATTCTTCTAAATTTTTACTGTATGAATGCTTGTGATATATTTTGAGATAACTGTAATTAATAATTTTACTATTTTTTAGTTAAAGAAACACATACTACTTTTATAGATATAAATTATTAACTAACTTATAAATGGTTTGATAATTTTATTTATCATAAATACTACTAATATGCAAATGAATATTTATTAAATTTTATTTGAACATCAATATTATTTTCATATAGGATTAGTTTTTTTATTAAAGCGTTATTGTTTTTTGGGTATAAAATTTTCAATAATATTTATAAAGTTTTTTAAAAAATGTAGTTTCCTAATACAAAATTTCATTTGATGCAGTGGCACACTTATCAAAGTTTTATTTTGTTTCTATTTATATAATACTAAATATAAATTATATCTTCATATAAATGGTAATTTATAAGTGTCATTTAGGCTTAAAAAGCTTCATACATGTTTTATTTTCA
This sequence comes from Eutrema japonicum, assembly GCA_030161315.1. NCBI lineage: Eukaryota > Viridiplantae > Streptophyta > Magnoliopsida > Brassicales > Brassicaceae > Eutrema > Eutrema japonicum. The sequence continues at coordinate 35,596,706 of BSQW01000010.1, forward strand.
CTGTTCACATATATACTTAAAGTTTCATTTTAGAAAGCTCACAAAAATGGGTCTTATGGATCGATATATACCGTGTAAAATACTAAATCATATATATGAAAATAACATATAATCTAATAGATTGTGCTAATATATATTATTGGAATATGAAAAGCTAAAGGCGGTTGTGGAGGTGGTCTGCAGATGACCTCAATTTCCCTAACCGTGAAGTCATCTATATTTTTATTCAATTGCGATGTAAAAAAAAACACTTTAAATTTTTGCAAAAAATGCAAGTTACTAAAATTTGGTCTGTTAAACCCTTAAGCAAAAAAATAAAACAAAATTTGGTTTGTTTTTTAAATAATTTTTTAGGTTTAATTATTTTCACATCGCAATTGAATAAAAATATACTCTTTAGAATTTAAAACCAAGTTTTATCTAGCAACAAGTAAAACTTAATTAGTTACTTGTAACAATTTGAACCATCAATTCATAGTCAGAAAATTAACTTTTTCGGTTATATGAATTTACTCTCTTTTACTAAACGGATACCTCTGCAAACAACATTTGTTCTTTAGCCAGAGAGTTAAACTGTCAGTATCGTGACAGAGATAGTAATCAATGTGATTTTTGTTCATCTTCTTTTTTTTGCTAAAAGCTTTAGGGTACAATACATTGTGAAGTTGCAAGTTCCATAGATTAAAAAAAAGAAATTAAGAATAATAGTATATTGTAAATTGCATGCAAGAAAGAAAAACGTGTAGGGCTAAGGCATATACTGTGTTCGCAGACCTTGAAGACGAGAGGACGGTGGCAGAAATGGACCCCTCTTCCATCTTTTTGATTTTCTCATGTTTTTTAAAGATTTCCATTGGTTTCTTTTATCAAATTATTATTAACTTTAGTCTATAATTAGTACGAAGAAAAAGAAAAGCAAACACTATTTATTAACGTATCCCCTAACGGCTATATCATCCCTATGATTATGCCTTAGTAACTATTGTATATTGGCTTTCCTTATGTGATTAGCTCTTCTCTGTATATATTCTCCCTCTACCATTCAATAAGATTATCAATTCCTTTTATCATAATATGGTATCAGAGCCACAATAGGTTAACCTATTCTCGCCAACAGCGCTTCTTTTCTTCTTCTTCTTCTGTCGTCTTCCTCTTCCTTTTCTCTCTGTTCTTCGAGTTTTCTTATACTTGTTCTCTTCTTCATACCTCAATGACTTCCGACTCAACTGCTGAACGAACCTCCGTGTTCAACGCGCGCGATCCGCAAAACACCCTTCTATCTGTCAACATGTCAATTGTAACAAAGCTCACCGACCAAAATTACCTCATGTGGGGACGTCAAGTACGGGCGTTACTTGAAGGTCATGAATTACATCAGTTCATTGACGGTTATGGCGATATCCCCTCTCCAACAATCACTGCCAATGGTGTTTCATCTCCAAATCCGGCCTATGCTCCATGGAGGCGTCAAGACAGGCTCCTCTACAGCGCATTGATTGGTGCGATCTCGCTACCGGTTCAATCGGTGGTTTCCAGTGCCAATACGGCCAAAGAAGTGTGGGATACGCTTACTCAAACTTTTGGTAACCCCACACGAGGCCACATGCGGCAACTCAGGCACCAGATCCGAACCTGTTCTAAAGGAACAAAGACGATTAGCGAGTATCTGCGTCTCATCAAAGAGAAATCCGATGAGCTTGCCCTTCTCGGTAAGCCAATAGATCAGGAGGATCTAATTGACGATATCTTCGCCGGTCTCACTGACGAATACAAATCGGAGATGGATGCGGTGAATGGTCGGGATAATCCGATTGCATTTTCGGAATTACACGAGCGCCTCCTGAATCGCGAAGCAATGATCTTGTGCAATGACTCCACTGCTCATGCACCCATTGTTGCTCATGCCACAGAAACACGACAACGCCAGCAGCATCGTACTCAACAAAACTCTCAACATCGATCTGCTCCGCAACATCAGTCACAACATCGCTTCTCCAAGCCATATCTCGGTCGATGTCAAGCATGTGGCATCCAAGGACATAGCGCCAAGTACTGTCCTGACTTTCGTATTGTCAAAGGAGCTGCATCCTCCTCACCGTGGGTATCTCCTCAGCCTCAACCTTCGTCATGGCAGCCACAATACCAACAGCAGTGGCAGCCCCGCGCAAACGCAGCCATGATGTCTGATCCCGGAACTTGGTTATTTGACACGGGCGCATCTCACCATATGACGTCTGATCTGGCTAATCTCTCACTTCACAACCCTTACACGGGAGGTGATGATGTTCTTCTCGGTGACGGATCTGCTTTGCAGATCTCCCACACCGGTTCTTCTTCTTTACCCTCTTACACTAAACCTTTTTTTCTTAACGATATTCTTTGTGTTCCATCTCTTGATAAAAACTTAATCTCTGTTTTTCAATTGTGTAAAACTAATGATGCTGCTGTTATTTTTACTCCGACATATTTCCAGGTGAGAGACCTGCAAACGGGGGCTCTTCGTCTAGAAGGCAAACCTAAGGATGGCACTTATGAGTGGCCGAAAACCAACACCACCAAACCACCGTCTCTTGCTTTTGCTTCTGTCATTAAATCTACTCTTTCGGATTGGCATTCTCGTTTAGGGCATCCGGCTTTACCTATTCTTCAAAAAGTTGTTTCTCAATATGATTTACCTCTTGCTTCTAAAGTTTTGCTAGTACATCCGTGCCATGCTTGTTCTATTAATAAAATGCACAAGTTGCCCTTTACCAATTCAACTTTAAAATCGTCTCATCCTTTGGATATTATTTTTTCTGATGTTTGGACATCTCCGATAACTTCCGTTGATGGTTTTAAATATTACGTTATTTTTGTTGACCATTTTACTCGATATACTTGGTTATATCCTTTAAAACAAAAATCTCAAGTTTTCAATGTTTTTACAAAATTCAAAGCTTTAATTGAAAATCGATTTCAACAAAAAATTCGGACCTTATACAGTGATAATGGGGGTGAGTTTATTGGTCTTTCGACCTTTCTCTCTACTCATGGCATATCCCATATGACGAGTCCGCCACATACACCTGAGCATAACGGCATTGCTGAGCGCCGCCATCGACATATTGTCGAAACCGGTTTAGCTCTAATGTCGCATGCCTCTATGCCCAAGTCGTATTGGACTTACGCGTTTGCCACGGCTGTTTATCTTATTAATAGAATGCCAACTCCAACTTTAGAATTTCAAACGCCCTTTCAACTATTAACGGGAAATACTCCCAATTTTCATAAACTTCGAATTTTTGGATGCCTATGTTTTCCGTGGATTCGACCTTATGCATCTCACAAGTTAGATGCCCGATCGACACCTTGTGTCTTTCTCGGATACTCCATCACTCAAAGTGCATATTTTTGTCTAGATCAAGCAACGTCTCGCATCTATACATCAAGACATGTTATTTTTCATGAATCGGTTTTCCCGTTTACAACTACAACTAAAGCCATTCATGAGATCGAAGATATTGGTTCTCACCTATCATCTTCCCCTTTTGTCTCTATTGTACAACCGTTTTCTCCATTGCAGGTTGCAGCACCGGCGGTCTCACCACCATTACTCGTGCCACCTACTGCTCCTCCACCTGAGCAGCCGGTGACTTCATCGACGGTTGATGCTGCCACGACACCACAATCACCGCCACCCCGTGCTTCTCCTTCGGTGATCGTTCCCGATGTCCCTGCTCCACCACCGGCAGTACCGACGCGAGTGAGCACTCGCCAACGCAAACCTGTCCAGAAATTAAACCTCCATACTTCGGTTGCTGCGCCTCCAACAACTATTCCCAAAAATGTCGCCGAGGCTCTCAAATCACCGTATTGGCGTAAATCCATGAGTGAAGAAATAAATTCTCAACTTAAAAATCATACTTGGGATCTCACTAATGTGTCTAATGCTTCAAATGTTGTAGGTTGTCGGTGGATCTTTACGATCAAACGCAAACAAGACGGGTAAATTGAACGCTACAAAGCGCGTTTAGTCGCGAAAGGTTATACGCAACGACCGGGCATTGACTATCACGATACGTTCAGTCCGGTTGTCAAGCCGGCTACTATCCGCATTGTACTTAGCACCGCTACTTCCCGCCAATGGTCACTACGACAATTGGATGTTACGACTGTGTTCCTACAAGGTCATCTAGACGAGGAAGTCTTCATGGCTCAACCGCCTGGATTTGTTGATACCGACAATCCAACGGCAGTTTGTAAGCTTCGTAAAGCCATTTACGGCCTCAAACAGGCTCCTCGGGCATGGTACAATGAGCTCCGTATTTTTCTGCTCAAATCGGGCTTCACCAACTCTCTCGCTGATGCTTCTCTATTCATCTACCACACCAATGGCACCTGTCTCTACATGCTAGTCTATGTTGATGATATCATCATCACCGGCAACAGCCCGTCTCACATAAACCGGTTTATCGAATCCCTATCTCAACGTTTTTCAATTAAAGATTTGGGTCCTCTCTCATATTTTCTAGGCATCGAAGTTATTCGTACATCTCATGGATTGCATCTCACTCAACATCGCTACATTGCAGATTTACTCGAACGGACCCGAATGAAAAATGCAAAGCCTGTCTCCACACCGATGTGCCCAAACACATCGCTATCTCTATTCTCCGGGACAGCGATCGACAATGCCACTGAATATCGCGCAATTGTGGGGAGTTTACAATACTTATCCCTCACGCGGCCCGACATCTCATTCTCCGTCAACAAGTTGTCACAATTTATGCATCGCCCGACGACGGAACACTGGACAGCGGCTAAACGAATACTTCGCTATCTCTCCGCCACCTTGACCCATGGGATTTATTTCTCGGCCACCAACACTCCGACGCTTCATGCATTTACCGACGCGGACTGGGCAGGCAATCGAGACGATTACACTTCCACGGGTGCATACATCGTCTACCTTGGACGACATCCAATCGCTTGGTCTTCGAAAAAGCAAACCGGCGTTGCTAGATCATCTACCGAGGCGGAATACCGGTCGATTGCTTCCACTGCTGCTGAACTTTGTTGGATCCGTTCTTTAATGACGGAACTTGGTCTTGACATACCACAAACACCGGTGATCTACTGCGATAACATTGGCGCTACATACTTAGCCGCCAACCCGGTCTTTCACTCGCGCATGAAGCACATTGCCCTTGACTACCACTTCGTTCGGAATCAAGTTCAAGACGGGCAGGTTCGAGTTTCTCATGTCTCTACACATGATCAATTGGCGGACGCGCTAACGAAGCCATTGTCCCGATCCCGCTACGAAACTTTACGTGTCAAGATTGGACTCTCAACCGGTGGTCCATCTTGAGGGGGTGTATTAACGTATCCCCTAACGGCTATATCATCCCTATGATTATGCCTTAGTAACTATTGTATATTGGCTTTCCTTATGTGATTAGCTCTTCTCTGTATATATTCTCCCTCTACCATTCAATAAGATTATCAATTCCTTTTATCATAATACTATTATCTACACACTCATGGCTAACACTATTATCTACCAAGATCTAGCTTTCGTATTATCTACCAAGATCTAGCTTTCGTACAAGAGCATTGATGATTGATTCGAAATTCTTATTATTTGCTTTCTCATGTAAAAAGAATTCATACGTTATACATATAGGTAATAAATATCCAACAATGTTTAATTGTTCGTTAACCATTAATGAAGTAATATACGATTGACACAAGATTATATATATATCCATGTCAATGTAGTGCTTTCTTTTTCTCTTGACGATTACAAACTGGCGGCAGCTTGTTCACTCTTGTACCGGTTTATTCTCTCTACGTACGTACATCTGAAACCGGTTTACTCTTCTGATGTAGATATGCTTTTCCGATGTTGTGTTCTAAGAACTATAAACGTTCTTGTGTAAATGTAAATGAAATTCACATTTTATAGCAGTGCATGACATGATTTTGCCACACACATATAAATGGCATTGAAATGTATGTAAGTAATTCATCACTGAAACTATGGTTCTATAGGAGAAAACTATTTGGAAGATTTCTGACGACAAGAGAATCAAAACTTCATGTCGTCACAAATTTTCATCAATTTGATTTCTAGAAGTTTAGATATGAGAAACAAGAAAAACTCCTGAAAATTAGGTTTAGAAGTATTTTGAGTGATTATAAGTTACAACTTTGTAGACATGTGACACATCGACACCTCAAACATAAGAGACACCGGTGTAGAAAAATATGAAATGTATCACATTATTTTTCAAAAGTTAGCATTGGTGATATAGTCATTTTCATCAAAACCGGCATAATTGACAACACAAATTTACCAACAATATAGTCTATTGCAACATATCTATGTGGGAACAAGCCAAAGGTCAAAAAAAAAAAAAAACAAGCCAAAGAGTAGTATGGAATTTAATGACCACACATAATGTAATTTTCGATACATCAAATGTTTATCGAAAGAAGTTTGGTTTATTTGTTGTTTTAAAGAGAAAAAAACTTTGGAGGTTTATTAAGGAACTTGCTAGTATACTTAGTAGTCAGTTAGTACAACAACAACTTACCACTTATCAATTAAGTATTTTGATAATTTACTTTGTCGATATTTTTCCTGAATACTAAATTTTTTAATGAATTTTCCCACTCTCTGTCACTGAATAGTGAAAAAAGAATGAAAAATACTGTTTGAAAAAAGAATGAAAAATCCTAAAACATGGGGATATGTAACATATAATAATCAATCAAATTGATATAAGGAAAGTAGTAAGCAACAAGGCATCACGAAGATACGGATAGACAGGGGAAGAAGTGTAAGGAACTAATGAGAGATCTCGTGATCCAAGATGATGATTTAATGTCATTTTTCTGACATTATGAGCTTTTGTTTTTATTTTTGCATTAATTATATAACCCACCTAACAGCCTAACATTTTTGTTTTTTTCACATTATATAAGACAAAATTTCATATATAAATTACAATTTTGAGCAACGCAGCATATCAAATGCTGTAAGCTACTTTTTTCTCCTGTTTTTGTTCTTGAAGATTTTAAAAGGTAGTTTTTCTTTACCCTACCACCATCAAACAAATGATATCAATAGCTTACAGCATTATGAAGAGAGGATTATACAAGGAAAATGTTCAAAAATAAAAGCTGATCAAACCCGATAAAAAAAGACACATATAATAAATGTATAAAAAAGTCTAGACGAGGATCTGCAGTTTTTCGAAAGCAAACCAACTCCGAAGCTGATTCAACAAAAAATGATCCCGGAGCCACCACCAGCAATAGACCCGCCGGAGCATTTTCAAGATGCACAGTCTCCAGACGATTCGATGAATATTGACGAAATCGGAAAAATGTTCGGTTTGAACAAAGACGAGCCACTGGATGATTTCGTTGAACCAGAATTCGAATACAAGTGTCCATATGACTATTACGGTTGCTGTGACGAACATATCACCGAGTTCAAAATAGATCATTAAATACCCTTCTTAATGATCTAATTATGTATAATTATGTGTGTGATGTAAGCGATGATGTAATCGCCTAAATAATGTATAATATGTGTGATGTAAGCGATGATGTAATCGCAATTATGTGTGATGTAAGCGATGTTGTAATCGCCTAAATAATGAGGTAAGCGCTTATGTCAGCGCACTAGACCTCTACTATAAATATGTGTGTACCCCCTTGTGAAATATCATCTCATAATTTCCCTTAAAACCTCTCTCTAGTTTCTCTCTCTATGAGTCTCTAAACTCTCTCTAGTTTTCAGACTTCTTCTCTACATCTTTCATAAGCTCTGGTTACTTTCTCTCATCTCATGGGTTGCGATTCTGTTTGCTTGTGCTTTCAATGAGCTTATCGTTTAACCGTTAAGACGGTCAATACGACAGTTGTGAGAGTCAATACGACGGTTGTGGGGGGAGGAGATAAGGTTCCGAACAGTGGTTGAGCCAAGGCTAGGTGTGCCGCATATGCTCCCTTTACCTGGAACTTATAAAATCCCATAGCTATCAACACGACTTTCACGATCTTCAACACGACTTCGTCTAGTCGGTTTCTCGTTTACTCATGCACCTATGTATTTGGTATCAGAGCCGACAACCTGTGTTTTGAGAGAAGGAATCTTTGTTTATGACTGATTGTTTTGAATGTTCTGAAAACAATTTCTCATCATGTCAATTTCCAATCCTTTAGCGATCGATTCTCAATTTGCAATTTCTACTTTACCAAAAACAAAAAACCAAAAAAATTATTCTGATATTAATTCTCTTTATGAAATCGAGTACGTTCCGGGAGATCTTATGCCTGAGACTACTCTCCCACTTATAAATCCATATGAGTATTTCGCCAAAAAACCTGGTGTTTTCTCAGTAAAAAACGTTCGACAGCTCATATATCCATCGTCAAGCAGAAGAGTCCGCGAATATGTTCAGTGTAGCAAATTCTCGTCATGCCAAGTCCCAACCACGGAGGAAGAACAATTCATTTCGCTCAATATCCCAGAAGGACTACCACAATTATGGCGGCAACAAGGATACACCCACCTCCACTTTGGGGTGGTACGAATCGGGCTAACCTTACATGCTCGAAAAGGTCTACCGGTAATAGCGCGAATCGCTTTAGTCGACTCCAGATTAAAGTCATATCAACAAGCCTGCATCGGTACGGTTCAAACAAAATTAAACGCCGAAACAGTATTCATAACATTGTTTCCAAACTTTAATGTCTCTCTACTAGATCCAAATATGCTCAAAACGCTCAAAGTCCAATTACAGCTGATTGGAGCGCCTATGCAAGAGAAAAGCATTATCGCAATGCTACACCACCAAATCGTCTACCGTGTTCAAGACCATGCTCTTGATCTTATTCTACCTTCCTCTGACGAAGCGCTCTATCTCGAAGTCTCATCTGCTTCGCAAGCGCTAAGCACAACACAAATACCTCGACAAATTTCTCGAGAGGAGTTAATCAAAAAAATATTGGAGTCATGGGTGACGAGCTACGAAAAGCTGCATCAAGCAACCCAAGCACCGGTCCAAACTTCCGACGTAAGTTTCCACTCACGCGTTGATGGAACAACGGAAATCAAGTTTGACAAACCGAGATCGTCTTCATTTCGGAAGCAATTGTTCACACAATTTGCTATCCAAATCGAAGAATACGAATTCCAAGGTCCATACAGAGAACAGAATCCGAAGCCAATCTCCTTCGGTCAATACGGACAAATAATATATCCGTTCAAAGACGAAGACGGCCATCAATATTTTGATGTCTGTTCCTGCTCGGCCTGCTTAGAAGATTCCTATGAATCTGACGACGAAATTCGCCAACGACGCAGCAAGAAAAAAGATCCCCTATACAAGAGATATCTTGAAGGAGATCCCACAGTCGGTCCTCTCGGCGAAGGCAACGGACGATACGAGTACATAGTCCAATACTCCGATATAAAAAAGCCATCCGAGCCGGAAATCATGGTGATAGAAGAGAATAACTTCCCTCCACCAGAAGATTTCATCACTGGTAACATATCCCATTCTCCAAAGGTACTTTCCAAGGCGATCAGCTCCTCTGAACAGGGTCAATTAAGTCAAGGAGAAAAGGTTCTCAATTGGCAATCGGAAAACGCCATGGCCCAAAACCGACTGCTTACTACGATTAATCAGAAAATCGATCAGTTTGCGGAGGGATATACCAAAAGATTGAGCGTTCTTCAGAACTCAATCTCGGAAATCCATAATCGTCTCAACACTCTCCATCAAGAGATGATGTCTATGGCCCAACACATGATGGTCAACACCTCTCAATTCCAAGGAAAAGAAGCTGAGATGACTAATCTCAGATTTCAACTAAAAGACCTCCAACGATGCCTCGAAAGCATGGTCCAACAGCAAAGCTCTTCCAACGCATACCTTCCTCATCTCGGGAGCCTGACGAAAACGATGCCTATGCATCCAGGATCTTACTCTCCGGGATTCCTTTCGGGAGAACAATATCAAAATGCAAGACACCCGGTCCCCGGATTCTTATCTTATGACGAAGCGTTCACATCGCGATATGGCATAACTCCTACAAGCGAATTCAAACAACGGCCAATACGAGAAAGGGCGAGAAGACAAAAGGAATCAGAATTCCGCGTCAATCCAACAAAAACACGAACCACCGCCTCCTCTCATTCTAGTCAAGATTCTCTCGAACACGACAAAAGAAAAGGAAATAATATAGGAATGATCGAGTCCACGGAGTTTTCAATGTCCAATTGGCTGGATCACCTAGCAGAACAAGACAAAAGACCGAAAGGGTCAGAATACGCTCGAACGCAAGAATCGGCTAAAGTCCCACAACCGACTCCGATGATCGATCACTTCTCAGACTCAAACTCCTCATATAAAACTGACTCTGAAGAAGAATCCCTACCAAAGCAATTCGCTATTGGTGAGGCGTCAAAAAGAGAACCAGATATAGACGAAGTGTTCTCCGACAACGACGAGATGAATAAAACACCTTTCCAAGAACAAGAAAGACCATCAAGACAATTCGCCTCGAAGGTCATAACATTCACGTTCGACCACATTCCTTTCAAAAAATAGAATGATCGCCTAGACAAATTTCACGCATGGATGAATTCCGAGGCTATCACCTCATCATCATTCCTCGTCATATAGCAATTCACTGCACGATTTTCGGGTGCACTCAAATAATGGTGGAATTCGCTTGGCGAATACAGACAACAACAAGTCTATAAAACCACCATGCCATTGCTTCTTGGTGAAATTCACAGAGAATTCATTGGCACCCCAAGCCACCTCAAGGAGCAACTGCAAGAAGAATACTTCACAGCGAAATGTTGTTCGCTCAAGAAAAGAGATATTGCAACGCATTTCGAGCGACAAACACGGAGGTACTATGCGCTAAACAGCCTCAATAACCCAAGCCTGAAACAGGTATACCTCTCCTCTATTGATGATTATCTAAGCCAGCAAACAAAGCTCAATATCAGAGAGCAAGGCCAATCAGTTGAGGAGATCTCAATCGGACAGATCCAACAATACGTCTTCAGAACGCTCGACAAGCTTTGCAAACAAAAGGAGTTCTGGACATAATTTATGGATAATTCAAAACATTTGTCCAAAGTGTGCGCAAGACCGGATTTATCAATCAAGTGTTTTAAGTCCAAAAAACATTGTTCGTGTGAAGAAAGAAGCAAAGCTAGCCATTTCCATAAATCGGTGAATAAGCCCCGCTTTGGAAGATTCAGACGCAAACGATTCTTCAAGAAGAAGCAATCCTTCAGAAAGGAAACAAAGTGCTTTCTATGCCACAAAGAAGGGCATTTCGCCAAAAACTGTCCAAACAGTTCAAAAAAGAAGAAACAGTATCTCATCAGCTCAATATCCGATCTTGCCAAAGATATCGATATTGACAATCATGATCTCGAATCGGTGCTGTCTTATGACAGCGATGAAAAGAATGCCATATGTGGCTATTCAGATTCCGATGTCTCAGAATCCTACGACGAAGAGGATGAGTGCTGCTTCAAAATTACTCAAACGCCTCATGGTGAAGAAATACAATCTCCACATCTACCAGTGACGATCTTCGATCCTGCAAAAAAACGAAGATCCGGTACATGCCATTGCTTTCATCGACACAGGAACCCACACAACGATAATGAATCCCAAGGTTATTTCACCATCTATGTGGCGCCCGTACCAGCAAGAGTTCAGGGTAGCGAATTCAGGATCATTATCAATCAAGCTCAAATCGAAGCCGATCACCATTGAACTCTTCCCAGGATGTCAAATAACTACAGAAGTTCTAGGCTCCTCCGCGCCAGGAAAAGACATCATTCTAGGATGGGATTCATATTATGCGCTAAAAAGGTTTAGACATCTCAATCGAGCCAAGAGGGATAAGATGGAAATCTTTATTCAAAACCTTCACAACGATACCTCGGCTATTTACAATTGAAGAGCTTCGGTCCCCCAAGTTCAACAAAATCAAAGAAGAAATCACAGCAGATTCATGTGCAGACTCACATACTGAGTTTCTTCAGATATGCAAAAACCCGCTGTGGTTAAACAAGGAGTTCTTCGTGTCACTACCTTTCAAGGAAGATATCCACACAACACCGACAAAGGCAAGTCACGCAGGGATGCCACCTGCATTGCTAACACAAGCAAATGAAGAATGTGACCAACTAGTCAGCCAGATGGTAGTCTCATCGACAAACTCTCCTTGGGCGTGCAAGGCATTTTACGTCAACAACAGAGCCGAACAGGCAAGAGGAAAGCTAAGGCTAGTCATCGACTATAAACCGCTAAACCAATACCTCCAAGACATCAAATTCCCATTGCCAAACAAAAGAGCACTGTTTCAACATCTTCAGGGGACAACGATCTTCTCAAAATTTGATCTAAAATCCAGTTTCTGGCAAATTGGTATTGCATCAGAAGAGAGGTACAAGACAGCCTTTTGTCTACCCAATTCGACATCTTCAATGGAATGTCATACCGTTCGGCCTCAAAACAGCGCTGTTATTATTCCAACAAGCAATGTTACGTATTTTCAAGCCTCTACTACATACGGCATTAATATACATTGATGACATCCTCCTGTTCTCATCAAGCTGCGAGGATCATATTCAAACTCTCCGACAATTCCAGATATTAGTGAAGACACATGGAATAATGCTCTCGGCCCGAAAGATGATCATAGCCCAGCCCAACATCGAGTTCCTTGGGATGCATATTGTGAATGGACAATTTTCTCCGCAAGCCCATCTAGCCACGACATTACTCGAGTTTCCAGACAACGACCTCTCGAAAATACAGGTCCAATAGTTCCTTGGGGTAATCAATTACCTAAGCGACTTTATCCCGAAACTTTCGCTGCTGACGCGCCCACTACAAAAGATGCTGTCCAAGAATCCTCCTTTATGGACAAAAAGACAAACAGAAGCGGTCAAAAAGCTAAAGCTGGAAATACAAAAGCTGCCACCTTTAAAGATTCCCTGCGAAGGCACACGCGTTCTCCAGACAGACGCAAGCGATAAGTATTGGGGTTCTGTTCTTCTCGAATAAATAAATGGAAAACGTCAAATCTGCGGCTACAAAAGGGGATGCTTTAAAGATTCGGAGTTGCATTATCACTCCACGTTCAAAGAAATCTTAGCTGTCAAAAGAGGAATCGAAAAATTCGAGTTCCATCTGATTGGACACAGTTTCCGCATTGAGATGGACATGTCATCTTTCCCCAAGATGCTACAGTTCAAGCAAAAGATGGTCCCACATCAACAGTTACTACGGTGGAGCGAATGGTTTTCAAAGTACGACTTCATCTCCATCTATTTAAAGGGCACGAAGAACATTCTCGCAGACATGCTTAGCAGAAATCCCTTAAAGGAAATTCAAATGATGGCAAGCTCCTCCGCATCTGATAGAGAATACTACGATTTCGGTGCAAACATGCCTGAAGATGCTCATCAACTTGTCAACATGAAGATCATTCACGAGCATCTCAAAGAAAGGATTTTTTGGTACCAATCGGTTATCCTATCAAAATATGGCGTCAGATGTCAACACATCGCGCCATTAGGAATCCATCCGGACCATCCTTTCGCCCGTCTCTACAGAATCGAGAGCACTGATATGCCAGAAGAAGTCCTCTGTTTCCTTTGGTATATATATACTCTGTGTACACCATCGACATCTCCTTCGACATACGTTGGCTATACCAATTCGTCAACTCGCGACAAGGACACAAGAAGTGCCTCTCTACGTTTTTAACTTGGTTCGCGCCATTAAGTGCCTAGAGTGGCAAGCTGAGGAGATCAGCAAAAACGGTGAACATATCGTTCAAGAAGCTGAAAGGACAAGGATGCATTAACCCTTTTTTCAATCCCCACACGATATACTTCTTCCACCGCCCCATTCAAGTCAACGTCAAAAGCAACAAAATGCACGCGCTACCAACGCTAATTCACAGCAGCGACTACAACCGAGGTGTTCGGCCAGACTTCAATGTCTATGAGAACAAAGGGTTTGAAGAATTCCAGGTTCATGCCTTTCGCCTCAACAATGCTAGACAGACGTTCCCCATTCCGTTCAACCTAAATTGGAGCTACTATCCTATTGACTATCCTATTGACTATCAGATGAGTCTAGATGAGGATATACAGTTCTTCGAAAGCAAACCAACCCCGAAGCTGATTCAACAAAAAATGATCCCGGAGCCACCGCCAGCAACAGACCCGCCGGAGCATTTCCAAGATGCACAGTCTCCAGACGATTCGATGAATATTGACGAAATCGGAAAAAAGTTCGGTTTGAACAAAGACGAGCCACTTGATGATTTCGTTGAACCAGAATTCGAATACAAGTGTCCAGATGACTATTACGGTTGCTGTGACGAGCATATCACCGAGTTCGAAATATATCATTAAAGACCCTTCTTAATGATCTAATTATGTATAATTATGTGTGTGATGTAAGCGATGATGTAATCGCCTAAATAATGTATAATATGTGTGATGTAAGCGATGATTTAATCGCAATTATGTGTGATGTAAGCGATGATGTAATCGCCTAAATAATGAGGTAGGCGCTTATGTCAGCGCACTAGACCTCCACTATAAATATGTGTGTACCCCCTTGTGAAATATCATCTCATAATTTCCCTTAAAACCTCTCTATAGTTTCTCTCTCTATGAGTCTCTAAACTCTCTCTAGTTTTCAGACTTCTCTACATCTTTCATAAGCTCTGGTTACTTTCTCTCATCTCATGGGTTGCGATTCTGTTTGCTTGTGCTTGCAATGAGCTTATCGTTTAACCTTTAAGACGGTCAATACGACGGTTGTGAGAGTCAATACGACGGTTGTGGGGAGAGATAAGGTTCCTAACAATGGTTGAGCCAAGGCTAGGTGTGCCGCATATGCTCCATTTACCTGGAACTTAATAAATCCCATAGCTATCAACACGACTTTCACGATCTTCAACACGACTTCGTCTAGTCGGTTTCTCGTTTACTCATGCACCTCGTGTCGAAGATCGTGAAAGTCGTGTTGATAGCTATGAGATTTGATAAGTTCCAGGTAAAGGGAGCATATGCGGCACACCTAGCTTTGGCTCAACCACTGCTAGGAACTTTATCTTCCCCCACAACCGTCGTATTGACTCTCATAACCGTTGTATTGACCGTCTTAACGGTTAAACGATAAGCTTATTGAAAGCACAAGCAAACAGAATCGCATCCCATGAAATGAGAGAAAGTATGAGCTCAAAATCAACTGATTTTAAAAGGAATATTCATAAACGTTTACAACTTCAAGAAAAAAGTGAATCCACCAAGATTTATATTCACTGATCGAAAGAAGAATAATAGAAAAAGATAGAAGATCAAAAGAAGGGAAAGAAAATCTTTAAAAAAAAAAAAGAGAGCTTAAAAAGGAGTTGTTGAGTCGACAAGTCCCGATCGTGAGTTAATAGATGGAGGCTGAAGATATGTGAGGCATTTATTATTATGGCGCGTGTATATTACGTTTCAATCACCCGACTTCACTTATTTTTTGTCAAAACAAAAAGAATCCTTGAACTTGGTTTTTTTTTTTTCTCATTTCCTCAAAAAAAAATAAAAAAATCAGAGTTTTTCTCATTTCCTCAAAAAAAATAAAAAAATCAGAGTACAAGACATTACAAGCAGGATGTGAATCGAGCTGGTCCGGCCCGGTCCAAAACCCATAAATCTTTTATATATTTGAATTCGGTCCGAAAAAAAAACTGGACCTATATTCTAAAATTCGGCCCGGTCCGAATATAGTTATAGTTTTTTTTTGGATTTTTTTGGGTTTTTCTTTGACATGTATAAATTATATAAAAATATCATTGAAAATCTATCGATAATGATTTTAAAAATATGAACTAAATAAAATGAATGATAATATTACTTGGATCGTGAACCCACCCAATCAAGTGCATGTACAAATCAATGCTTCAATGTATCTAAGTAGAAGACGATTTCTATATATGTTCAAGACATGCACACCAATACTAAATGTAGACTCTCATATTTATAGTAAGACAAAACTAGAAATTAGGGTTTTCGATCAATAAAAAATATATACGAAATATTTCATGTTTTAAAAAGTAAAATTCTTTAAAAAAACCTCTAACTCAATCGAAAAGTTTATTTATGGACTTTTCGGGCTGGTCCGAGCCCGGCCGAATTAAGCCCAAAAATTCACTAGCCCGATTGGGCTTGGCCCGAAAGATCCAATTTTTTTTGGGCTTATATATTTAAGTTCGAGCCCAGTATTTTTTAAAGTCGGCACAGCGCCTTTGGGCTTTCGCCCTAATTGACATCCCTAACTACAAGTTTGTTGGATACAAACACACCAAGTCTAACCGAATAATCAATGTTGGAAACCATTTTTTCTTGCAATTTAAAAGATGTATAACAATCAATATAAAGCTAGAATGGACGATTATTACAATTGAATAATACCACAATAGTTAGTAATTGTAGGCTGTGTGGCAATTTGAAATATAATCCGCCAATTAAGAGTGATGCAATTTTGCTAATAGGACAACCAATGATGGGGAAAACAGCCGATTCTCCCATGAAATATTGGGCTGCTGATTATTTATATACGAAGTTTCAAGCCATGCCAAAACCTACACAAACTACCTTTTATTTTGAATTTAATGGTTTGGTCTGGTTTGCGATTAAACCATTTTTTTTTTAATTGCTGAGACCAAAACGACAGCGTTTTGGTCTCATTATCGATAAATTAAATTATGCATCTGCCAGGATTCGAACTCGGGTCTATAATGAGGCAAGGTAATACTCTACCACTAGACTAATGATATTTTGTTGTTCAAACAACATAACTATATACATATATACAAAATCCAAAATTCCTCAAATTAATTTCTTCTTCTTCTTCTTCCTCGATTCAATTTCTTCTTCCTCGATTCAATTTTTTTTCTGGAATTTTTTTTTTCAACTTATCAACACATGATTTGCCATGGGTTTAATTCTGATTTTCTTCTTCTTCTTCCTCGATTCAAAATTGTTCGTGAAATTCAAAAAATTCAAAAAAAAGTTTGATTTTCTGGATTTTTGAAATTCAAAATTTTGAGAAATTGATTTGAGAAATTCAAAAATCCTGAAAATCTTGAAATTTCAAAAATTAAATCAAGAAAATCAAACTTTTTTTTGAATTTTTTGAATTTCACAAACAATTTTGAATCTAGGAGGAAGAAGAAGAAAATCAGAATTAAACCAATGGCAAATCATGTGAAAAAAAAAATTAAACCCAGAAAAAAAAAATTGATTCGAGGAAGAAGAAATTGATTTGAGTAATTTTGGATTTCGTATATATGTATGTAGTTATGTTTTTGAACAACGAAATTTCATTGGTCTAGTGGTAGAGTACTACCCTGCCTCATTATAGACCCGAGTTCGAATCCTGGCTGGTGCATAATTTAATTTATCTACAATATGACCAAAACGACGTCGTTTTGGTCTCAGCAATTAAAAAAAAATTGGTTTAATCGCAAACCAGACCAAACCATTAAGCCACGGTTTTGTTGGAATTGGCCAATTTTCAAAAGCTAATGTAGGGAATTCAAAATAAAAGGTAGTTTGTATAGGTTTTGGCATGACTTGAAACTTCATATATGAATAATCAGCAGCCAAATACTTCATAGGGGGGAATCAGCCGTTTTCCCACCAATGAAGAGTGATCTAATTGCTAATAGCTGTACTTTATTAATGAAAAACTAGATGATGATCTTTGCTGGCGTATGAATAGTCGATTGTTTAGTAAACTAAGATTTAACCCGTTCTATAATTAGCGCATATAATTTTTTTTAAAAAAATTATTTTTGAAATTTAAGAAAACAGCTTTTATTTGAATTTTATAATATGTCTAACTCATGTTTATAGATAAAGTTGTCAAATAGAATAATATGTGTATTTAACCCGTTTTGCAGTGGACTAAAATATTATTCGGACTAACCCGTAAAATCTATAATCTTGAAAACATAATTCTATTATGCACCATTTAATGACTCTAGTTTTGTGGTTAGTTCACGAACTCTTAAAGAAATCAATTTTCTTTTGTATAATTTTTTATAAAATAACTAAAATATTTTTCAAATTTTAATTTGATATAAATTAAAATAAAATAAAGTGAAAAATATATCAATATTTTGTATAGATTTTTTTTCTTTGAATATATGGATTGATTATTATATAAAAATATATAGTAGATAACATCTTTAATGCAAACTATATAGTTTCCATATTCTTATCACTAATTGTAAAAGACAATTATATACTTTTCTGTTTCAATTATTTTTTTATATTTGTATTGACATTTCATGTAATAACTTATAAACAAAGTTAATTTTCAAAAATATATTCTTAAATAATATTATAGAGATTAGCAAAGTTTCATTATGATTTATTTAAGACATAATGAGAAAATAGTTATAACTATAAAATATACCTTATAAAGACTGAAGGGGTACTCTTCAGAGTTGTCACTTGTCCCCCCCTTTATTTCATTTTTTCTCAATAAATTCAAGATTAAAAAAACATTAAAAACCTTCCAACTTCTATTGTACCAGCTTCTATCTAATTTAAAAATATATAAAAACCTTTTCAACTTACTTACAATATTTTTTTTGCCAAATTCATTGTCACACCTTCTAACTTACTTACGCCTTTAACACAATCATTGCCAAATTCATTGTATTTTAAAGTAAAAAGAAATAACTAAAACACGTCTAAATTCATGCTATTCATATATCTAAAATGTATCTACGAAAAATGAAAAGACAAAATTAACTTAAAATATTTAATATAAAGAAAACAAATATAAATACCCACTCAATGAATTTTACGATAGAAAATTGTATTCTGGTAATGCGCAGAGAAGTGCAGTGCCGTCTTAGACTCCTAATCCTCCGACGAACCAGCAGTAACAACAACAATCAAGAAGAAGTGACGAGTGTCGAAGATTGAAGACTGGCTCATGGACAATTCTACCCCGACTGATCCGGTTTTCTCCTTGTCTGCTCAAGTTAATTCTACGACATTCCGATTTCGAAACCCTCTTTGATAGAATCCAACGAATGGGAGAGGTACAGAATGGCGACAAGGAGAGAGAGAGAGAGAGTGTGTTACGGCGAGAGTGAAATGGACAGAGAACCGGCGTGAGGGAGAGGGAAAGAGGTCTGACGAGAGGGAGAGGGAGAGAGCCAGCGCGAGGAAGAGAGAAAGAGAGAGAGAGCAGGCGAGAGGGAGAGAGAGTTCAGGCGAGGAGGAGGAGAGAGAGAGAGAGCCGACGAGAGGGGGAGAGAGAGATCGTCCACGAGAGAGAGAGAGAGAGAGAGAGAGAGAGAGAGAAAGAAAGAGAATGGAGAGTGGTAAATCGTGACTGGACATAGCGGCGATGGGAGCAGTGGAGGCGTCACCAAATGCAACGTCAGAGAAAACTTGGGAAATAAAACGAGAACGCGGCATTGATCGACTATCGATGGACTGAAAAAGAGAGCGACTTCGAAGCTCGAGGAGGCGGTGCTTAATTGCAGAGACAAATCAATCCGATTAACGGCGACTCGTAGACAATCGTGTCGTTTTTAGAATCTATCTATGAATAAAAATGGCATGCAAGCCAAAACGACTCAGCAGCATATGAATACATTTTTCTTTCATCTCTCTACATTGTGAAAGAGACAGCCTTCAACACTCATTACACGAATATTTGTAAGGCCTATTTAGATTCTCAAATTGATAGAACAACATTTTATATATACTAGGAGAGCAGAAATTTTATCGGATCGCGACTGGACATGGCGACGATAGGAGCACAAGTAGTAGAGGCGTCACCGAATGCAACGACGGATAAAACTTGGGAAATAAAACGAGAACGACTTATATTATGTGCTCTTAGATGTTCAAAAATTCTTAATGCGACCGAGACTTTCATATTCTTCATTATGACATGAGACTGATAACCCAATGTATGCTTACCAGCGGAAATTTTACCGGATCGCTACTGGACATGGCGACGATGGGAGCATAAGTAGTGGAGGCATCACCGAATGCAACGTCGGAGAAAAATTAGGAAATAAAACGAGAACGACTGATATTTCGTGCTCTTAGATGTTCTAAAACTCTAAATGCGACTAAGTCTTTCATATTCTTCATTACGACATGAGATTGATAACCCAATGTATGCTTACCACTTAATTAAATATTATACAATCACTTCTCCAACAACTAAACAAATTTAGGGATAAAAAATAATATGTGCTAAACTAAATAAGCTAAAAATACATCTTTAACAAAAGAAGCACCAAAAAACTTGTAAATAAAAATCACCTAGTCTAATATATAATGAGTGAATGGAGGCTCTCCAGCGTTGATACCTCGTCACTTCAGAACAAATAAAAATGTGACATATGTTAAACTATTTATTACATATAAAAATTATTTAATTTAAATTTAATTATTTTAAAAATCATTAAAATATTAACATATAATAAATGAAATTCAAATTTAATTTAGAAACATCATAAATATTAGATAATTGGAGATTTTAATTATAATTTCGTTAATTCAATATGAATGTAAGTGAACAAAGAATAAATTATGAAAACAAAAATGATAATAGATAAAAAAAAGTTTCAAACAATTAAAATAAAATCAGAAGAGAAAAATATAAGATAAAAGAATTTTCAATAAAGAATCGAAAAGATAACAAGTTATTAAGAATGAAGAGAAGAAGATAACAAATAAAAAATATTAAAACGAAATAGAGATAAATACAAGAATTTAAAGGCGTAGAAAAGAGAAACTAGATAGTGAAGATAGTGAAAGATACGTGAAAACAAAAACTCAAAATAATAAATTGAGAAAAATTAAAAAGTGTAAACAACAAGTAAATATTCGGAGAAAAAGAGATGGAAGAGACTACTAGGATCATTATGAAAAACATAGAATTTTATAAAAGAAGACACAAGAGAATATTGATAGTCGAATTGAATGTTTAAAAATAGATTTTTTTATAAGAAAAAATAAATTAAAACCCGCGCGACGCACGGATTCTCTCATAATTAGTAATAAAATATTATATTATATGTGTTTAACATATTTTTTGTAGCTCGAATTACAACGGTCAAAATTTGTAAAAAACAATAAACGGAGGACTTTGGCTTATCTTTAATAACAAAAGATATGAGGGACTATCGAACAATAAACAGAAAGTTTGTTGCTCGAGGAGACCAAATTAGATCAAAAAGCAGATTTGGACAAGGAATTGCAGAGTAAATTGTGATTATTATTTTGATCTCAAGACTATTTTTACAAGAACAAGAACAAATAATTGCTTAGTGTTTTAAGTGTAGAGCTCGTTGCGGATGGAAGAAGTTGTGTTGCTCTTTGTCCTCGTCCTTGTTTATACCCCAAGTTCGTGTTTAACGTCTCTATTTATTCCGTCTGATTCGCTATAAATGGTCTTTAATTTACCGGTTTGAATGAGTATTTGGTCTCATCGGGATTGACTAATATATTTGCATTTATTTTCCTTTGACCGTAAATTTCACCGTAAATTTCACCACGATGGGCCTTTCAGTCCGGCTGTCACCTCGTCTGTACTTTTGACTTCATCAACCTTTTTACTTTGGGTTTATTAGGCCTATTTTACTGGGACGAAGTTTTAGCTCCCACGATATTGTATTGGAATTTTAACAAAAATAACCACATTGAATCCTTTATGAGACGAAAGTTTGAAAGCACAAAGTAGGAGGGTCCACTAGAAAAGCCCAAATCTGAAAAATACATGGGTTGGGTGATATATATAAGTCGGGCTTAGAATGATAAGAGTCTCTTGTTTGCTTTCGATAAATGGGCTTGTCTATAGTTGCGGGCCACTAATACTGGCTTCCTGAATTTTAGTCAAATTGTTTTCGTTAGTTTAGTCTCCGGTTGTAAACATCAGCCGTTTAGGCGGCCAAAACCAATAAAGTATTTCGATTTGAGTCAAATCAGTTAAAATACGTCTGATTTTAGTCTAAGCCCTCAATTATAGTTGGGAGAACAAACTCAAACCCGTGAAATTTCTTGTAGGAAAAAATTTACTATCAAGTAAGAGAACAATTAGTTGATTTCATTGGTTCGATGTGTATTGTATATCCCAGATCCATGAAGAGGCCTAAACTAATCTTTTGGAGAGGTGTAGTCCACGGATAGACTCTCTCTTCGGATATTCAAATGGGTTCTAAAGTATGGACTCATATTCATGTGGATGTCCAAAAAATGGTGAAGGATGTATATTGTTTTCCTCGTAATTTTATGTGTATAAATATGCTGTATTATTTATTTCTGTCTGTGCGGCATCGTGATTAACTTAATTGAACGTAAGAATAGTTTTTTTTTTCAACCCCAGTTAAGTTAATAAATGACAAAGCATATATTAAAAAAAAGAGTCGAGAAATTATTTCAACTAGTTTACGCAATAAGAGATCATTTTCTTATTATTTTTCATTCTTATTATTGTGAGCATATAAATTATATGAGCCAGAAAGTTCACTAACAATGTTACAAAGTATTTTTTTTTTTTTTTAACATTAACAATGTTACAAAGTTGGGTCGCTTTGTAACCCATAAAGCTTACATAGTTTTGTTTTTTTTTGGTAGATCGTGAATATAAAACTATTTCCTTTTCATATTCATTAGAAAATTGCAACATGTTTATTTAATAAAAAATCTATTCTATTAAAACACAAGCACTTTTAATATCTGCATCCAAACATTTCATATTTTAAAAAAAAAATCTGTTTGGCTTCTCTTTTAATATCATCCCGGTTTTAAGATTTTATATTTCCACAATCTGTTTTTAATCTAACCTAAAGTTTTAGTATTTTAAAATTATTACTACATATTTTTAAATACTGCATATTATTTGCTGTTACAAAATTAATATTAGTTTTGTTAATATTAATATTAGTATTAGATGCAACATACATTTAATTATTTTTACGAAAAATGTTTTACATAATCTAAACTCAAAAATAAGTAAATATATGTTGCATAATTTTATTATTAGATCAACTCCTATATAAAAATAATGAATATAACATATGTTTTTGAAATTTATTATTTATAAAAGTTGAATATAATTTTATTATTTAACATTATTACAAAATTTAAGATTACATAAATTATTTTTACATTATTACGCAATATTTAAATCTAAATTCATATCTTATTACTTAAATTTCGTTAATATTAAATAATGTTTTTTATAAATAAATCTAATCTATTAAAACATAGTGACTTATTGTGTACAAACAAGAAAAATGCATATAAATCTATTTCTATCCTGGATAACTTTTAAATTTTAAATTTTTATAGATAACTATCCCTGTTTCCAAACAGAATAATTTTGTTCAATTAAAAATTCATTTTTTGGAGATAAAAATTTCAATTTTTTCTAATTTACATACGGTTATTTAATTTCTATAATTTAGCTTCAAGAACTTTACGTTTGAATTTTTTGGAGATAAAAATGGATTTTTTGGAGATAAAAATTCAAAATTTTTCTATAATTTACATATGGTTATTTAATTTCTATAATTTAGCTTCAAGAACTTTACGTTTGATAGGAAATTACATAAATCATACTGTTCTTTGATTTACAGATCATCTACAGCACACCTCTAATGTCTGATATATCCAGTTCCAGGAACACGACCTGCATTTGGTTTGAAAAACCTAACCTGAAATTTTTTTGGCAAAAGTTTGGACCATAAATATATCATTCAACATGAGTAGGTGATAAATTTCAGGTTCACCTTCAAATCGAATTTGTGATCAGATTTTTGGTGAATCGGTAAATTAGGAAAGCCATCAAACCGAATATGCTAATATTCCCTAAATCTTAACTTGCGTCATATCTTAACTTCAGAAAAGATAAATTATTAGATATACTCCTAGATCCGCTCCCAGATCACAAAATCACAAAATTAATTAATAATAAATTTTAATTTGATAATTTATTAGATATACTCCTAGATCTTTTGAAATCCAGTTAACATATTTAAACTCACCTATCGCTATAAATACGAAGACACGAAAATGATTTCTCATCATGATTAACTAAAAATCTCTTTCTCAAATTGATACTAAGACTTTTCGGTTTTAAAGAGGTATCAATAACTCTAAATACGAGTAGTATAAGAGGTTATCAATCCGTATTGGGAGATGATTCTAAGCACCAAGAATGCAAGGAACCTATGTAAGTTAAGCTAATCAAAAAGGTTTTGGGATTTAAGTATCCAATTCAAAATAAGTAAAGCAACTAAACAAGATGTAAATCAATAAGCAAAAGCGGATTCAAAGATGGAGTTATGGATATAAGATGACCCAAGTTCGATTCATGATGATCATTTACTCAAACAAGCTAATCCCTAGGCATAATACCCTTAACATGACTAATTCTTTTTCAAGCAATAAATCACTATGCTAATCACTTAATCCATTAACAAACTCTCATTTTTGGATCATTGATTAGCAAGCATTAAGTGTATATAAACAAGATCAACCAAATATACACCCTAGACAACTATTATCATAGGCTAGGAGCATAAATCTCTTGAATAGTTCATCAAGGCATTTCATCAAATACTTGGTGTGCATGAAATGCCTTATGATCTAGACCCACTTTCTCAAGCTAGATCTAGATTTAAGAACACTAAACAAGAAGGGATATAAGAATATCTAACCCTAAACACCATGAATCAAGCCTTGGATCACCCTAATATACCCCATCTCTAAACCCTAAAGGACTACTCAAGACCCATTAGGATCAACCCAAAATCGATGGAGATAGAGGTTGAATCCATGGATGAATGTTGAATAATCAAGATAGAAAGAAGATATATGGAAGAGATTGATAGAAATAAGTAGTAGATTGCATAAAACTAAAAGATCTTCTTACAAATCTCAAGAACTCTCCCAAAAAGGCAAGAGTTTTTGAATCAATCAAAACATATGTTGCAAAAATTAGGTAAAGTGGTTTTTATAATGAATAGTGCTCGACCGGGTCGACCCAGAATAAACCGGGTTCCGACCCGGCCGAGTTGGATCTTCTTGGTGGAGGCTTGCAGACCGGGTGGTTTCTGGCCGGTTGAGATTGTGTCTTCCGGCCGGTTAGGATTCCTGTTCCAGGACCGGCTGGATTCGGACCGTGTGGATGTTGGTCGGTTCAGTTGACGAAGGATGCTTGCTGGCTTGGACTGAGTGGCTTCTGGCCGGTTAAGATCATGTCTTCGGGCCGGTTAGGATTCCTGTTCCATTACCGCCTGGATTCGGACCGTGTGGATCTTGGAAGGTTGGGTTTCACCAGGAATGCTTGCTGGCTTCTGGCCGCTTGAGATTTCATCTTCGGGCCGCTTCTGGCTAAGGGTTTGGTTATGAGATGAAGGTGATCTCATTATCATGCATGGGTACTCAAGTACAAGGATCTCTCATGAAATGAACAAACCTTAGCAAAATACTAAAGGTAAAAGGCAACCTATGCATACAAGGGAGAATTCTCATCTACCCAAATGCCTAGAGTGTCTCTAACCTAAAGCCTTCTAACCCGTTGTGCCCACATCATAAGCTACCCTTTTCATCACAAGGCATTTTGCCTTCTCACACCCACACATGCTTCTTGTGTTTTCGCTTCACCTTCTTCTCTCATTGGGGATCGACTTCTTCTTCCTTGATGTCATGGTTTGGTGCTTCTTTGTTTTGACTTAGCTATTCGTTTCTTCATTTTTGTTCACGGTCTTCCAAAGATAATTGGATCCTTTGGCTCATCATCCATTTCGAGAACAACAAAGTCCGTGGGGGCGATGAAGTCTCTAACCATTATCGGGAGATCTTCAAGCAAACCAATTGGTACCCTCACACTTATATTCGCTAATATCAACGAGATGTTGCAAGCTTTGTACCTCGTGAAACCCAACCTCTTTGCAACCGAGAACGGCGTAAGGCTAACGCTTGCTCCAAGGTCACAAAGACAATTATCGAAGGCCAAGGATCCAAGGGCACACGGAAGGGTGAATGAACCGGGATCTCCAAGTTTTGTTGGTACCACTTTCCTTTGGATGATCGCACTACACTCTTGGGTCAAGATTACCATGGATTCCATTTTCTTGACTCTTTCCTTCACGGCATCCTTGAGGAATTTTGCATATTGGGGTACAAATAGAAAAGCATAAACCAATGGCATTGTAAATTCGACCTTCTCCATTTGCTTGTCAAAGACCTCCTTGTACTTGTCCATGAGTTGTTTCTTGAAACGCCCCGGGAAAGGTAACTTAGGCATATAAGGTTTTGGCACAAATACACTCTCTTTCTTCTTAGACGCTTCTTGAACCACGGCCTTGGTCTTCACCTCTTCAACCCGTTTTCCCTTGTCTTGACCTCTCACTACCACGTCCTCAACCAAGTCTTCATCTTCTTGAAGTTCCACCCCCCCCCCCCCCCCCCACTTTGGTTTTCAACGTCCACATTGAGAGTAAAAGGGACATCTCTTGTGAGTAAGACCGTGCCACTCCTTAGGGTGATATCGTTCACATATTACTTGGGGTTTAGTATGAGTTTACCGGGCAAAGTGCCTTGAGTACGTGAAGAAGATGAGGCATCCTTGCTCTCCATGTGTTTGACCTTGGAGTTTAAAGCCTCAATTTTGTTGTTGTCGGTGTAGGAGCAATCAACCCGTGTATTGATCTCCGCTTGTCCCTTAAATAATTGTTGGAACATGAAGTTCAAGTCAAGCTCTTGCGGTTTAGACGTAGTTGCTTGACCTTGTGGCACAAACCCTTGTTGTTGGCTTTGAAAACTGGGTGGGGCTTTGGATTGGAATCCACTTTGGTTCCCTTGGAATTGGTTCCCTTGGAATTGGTTCCTTGGGACATAACCTTGTTGGTTGGTGTTAGAAGCTTGGCCTTGAGATTGGAATTGATTTTGTGGAACTCCTTGAGCTTGATTAGATTGTGGAGGGTAGACTTGGTCTTGTGGGTTCTCAACATTTGTATTTCGATAAGAGAAGTTGGGGTGGTTCCTATAGTTTTGGTTAAACCCTTGTCTTTGGTAGTTCCCTTGATTCCCAACGTAATTCACCTAATCTTGGGTGTTCATGTCTACGGTCTCTTCTTGATAGCAACCTTGATTCTCATCATAAGCATCCACAAAGCTAACCGACTTTTGAGAAGACACTAGGAGTTTATTAATCAAGTTGGCTTGTTTCACTACAAGAAAACAGGCGATTTGCAATGAAAATTTGCGATGGAAAATTCCCTCGCAAATTTGCGACAGCTTTGCGAGTAGCTTGCGAAGGATTTGCGAGAGATCATAACCTCGTCCCAAATCCCTCGCAAAATTGCGAGGGATTGTGCCGTCGCAAATTGCGACGACTTTGCTACTATTTTACGACGATATTGCGAGGGATAATTTTGCCCTCGCAAATTCGTAGCAATTTTGCAAGGGATTTGCGAGGCCTGTTTTTTTAGCAAATTTGCAAGGGATTTGCGACGAATCCTAATTATAATAAAATAAAAATAAAATCTGAATTTTGATAATATGATGATTATAATTTATAATTTAATTTTCAAATAAAAAAAATATCTGAAATTTCAATAGAAATTTAAATTCTAAGATTAAAGTAAATATTAGATATACAAAGACCTTATATCTAATGTTAGTTGATAATTTGGTGACATACCACAAAAGATTTGGAGAAGTTTCCGTCATAATTAAATGAACGTAAAATATCCTTTCATGTTGTTTATGCTAATTAATATAGAACTATAGACTTATTAAATAAATCAGTCGTATTAGCATAATTGGATGATTTTGAAAAGATTGATGATAGCGAATACAATATGAGTAGTGAATTCCTATAATTTGTTTTGTAACCTTAAACCCTAAACCCTTAATATTTTCTTAAACAATAAATCTATTTTTGCAATGGATTTGCGAGGAAGCCGTCGCAAATCCATTGCAAATCTAGAATCGCAATGGATTTGCGACGGCTCCCTCACAAATCAATTACAAATTTGTAAGGGATTTGCGACGAATTCTAATTATAATAAAATAAAAATAAATTATGAAATTTAATAATATGATAATTATAATTTATAATTTGATTTTAAAATAAAACAAAAGTTTTTAATTTAAATAGAAATTTAAATTTATGATTAAATTAAATATTATATATTCAAATAAAATTATAATACATAATTTTTCTAAAATAAAACAAAAGAAATTAAAATATATAATTGTTCTAAAATAAAACATAAGGAAATTAAAATACATAATTGTTCTAAAATAATTGTTCCAATTCTGGTTCCGTAGAAGGGTTGATTCCGGGAATATTTTTTAATCCTAAACCCTAAACCCTTAATATTTTTGAAAACAAATATCCACGATTTGCAATGGATTTGTGAGAGAGCCGTCGCAAATCCCTTGCAAATCTAGAATTGCAATGGATTTTCGACGGCTCCCTCACAAATCCAGTGCAAATTTACAAGGGATTTGCGACGGATCCCTCTCAATTCCATTGCAAATTTGATTTTTTTTATATTCGAGATCGGTAACGTGGTTCTTGGAGATAAAAGGGAATCCAAAGGCCTTATTTCTAATGTTAGTTGATAATTTGGTGACATACCACCAAAGATTTGGAGAAGTCTCCGTCATAATTAAATGAACGTAAAATATCATTTCATGTTGTTTATGATAATTAATATAGAACTATAAGACTTATTAAATAAATCAGTCGTATTAGCAGAATTGGATAATTTCGAAAAGATTGATGATGGCGAATACAATATGAGTAGTGAATTCCTATAATTTGTTATGTAACCCTAAACCCTAAATCCTAAACGCTAAACCATTAATATTTTCTTAAACAACAAATCCATTATTTGCAATGGAATTGCGAGGAAGCCGTCGCAAATCCATTGCAAATCTAGAATTGCAATGGATTTGCGACGGCTCCCTCACAAATCCCTTGCAAATTTGCAAGAGATTTGTGACTGATCCTAATTATAATAAAATAAAAATAAAATCTGAAATTTGATAATATGATGATTATTATTTATAATTTGATTTTAAAATAAAATGAAAATATTTAATTTAAATTTATGATTAAATTAAATATTATGTATTCAAATAAAATTATAATACATAATTGTTCTAAAATAAAACAAAAAGAAATTAAAATACATAATTGTTCTAAAATAAAACAAAAAGAAATTAAAATTTATAATTGCTCTAAAATAATTGTTCCAATTCTCGTTCCGTAGAAGGGTTGATTCCAGGAATATTTTTTAAACCCTAAACCCTTTATATTTTTTTTAAACAATAAATCCACCATTTGCAACAGATTTGCGAGGGCGCCGTGGCAAATTTATTGCATATATGCGACGGATTTGTGACGGAGCCATCGCAAATCCATCGCAAAATGAATTGTTTTGAATTTTTGGCGCAAAATTGAAACTTTTCACGAAAATTTGGCCTAAATTAAACCGCGAAATTTGCTATGGATTTGCGAGGGATCCCTTGCAATGCCGTCGCAAATCCGTTGCTTATTCTTTTATATAAGAACGACTTCCTTTCTTCTCCCCTCACTCATATGTGCAAAATCTTCAAAAACTCCGGCGATCCCTCTTCCTCCTCCGGTGACCGGCGACCGGTGACTTTAGGGTTAAACTCCGGCGATCCCTCCTCCTCCTCCTCCTTTCGCGAGCCCGGCGACTCCTCCTCCTCCTTCCGTGACCCCTAGAACTCCTCCTCCTCCTCCTTCTGCGAGCCCGGCGACTCCTCCTCCTCCTCCTCCGGTGAGCCCTCCTCCTCCTTCAGGGTTATGACTCCGACGACCCTCCTCCTTCTCCTCTTCTAAATTTAGCTTGATGAATTTAGATAAGTTGATTATTTTTTTGTTTTTTTGTGTGTAAAATGTAAAGATTAAGATTATAATATATTAGATTAGTTGTTTGATTTTATTGTTTGTGTTAGTATTTTAGAGTGTTTGCATTTTTTTTAATATATTTTAGAACAATTGTGAATTTTAATTTCTTTTTGTTTTATTTTAGAATAATTTTGTTTTTTATTTTTCTTTGAATATCTAATACTTTAATTTAATCATAAAATTTTAATTTCTATATAAATTCTGGATTTTGTTTTATTTTAAAATTAAATTATAAATTAGAATCATAATATTATCAAATTTCAGATTTTATTATTTTATTTTATTATAATTAGGACCGTAGCAATTCCGTCGCAAAATTGCAATAGAATTGAGAGGATTATAATCATAATAGGATCCGTAGCAATTCCGTCGCAAATGTGCAACGGAAATTGTCCCTTGAAAATTTGCGATGAAAAGTTTCCCTCGCAAATTTGCAATGGAATTGAGAGGATTATAATCATAATAGGATCCGTAGCAATTCCGTCGCAAATCTGCAACGGAAATTGTCCCTTGCAAATTTGCGACGGAAAGTTTCCCTCGCAAATTTGCGACGGAAAGTTTCCCTCACAAATTTGCGACGGAAAGTTTCCCTCGCAAAGTTGCGACGGAAAAATTTCCTCGCAAATTTGCGACGGACTTGCGAGGAGTTTTGATTTGCAACGAGTGATTTGCGACGGATTGATGGTCCTCGCAAATCCGTCGCAAAACCTGATTTGCGACGGATTTGCCATCGCAAATCGCGTGTTTTCTTGTAGTGCTTGTCCATCATGGAGGCTTGCTTATCCAACTTTTCATTAAGCGCTTTCATGTCATTGGCTCGCTTGTTCTCATCAAAGTCGCTCGTGGTCCTTGTGGCACGGTCATAATCGTCGCCATAGGTTCCGTCACTTTGGGCCAAGTTCTCTACAAGCTCCATTGCTTCCTCAACGTCCTTAGCCAAGAAATTACCATTTGATGCGGTGTCAAGTAGCATTCGGATTTTAGGCAAGGCACCTCGGTAGAGAGTGCTAAGGAGAGAGGCGTTGCTAAAGCCATGATGAGGGCATTGAGAAGTGTAGCTTCTAAATCTCTCCCAAGCCTCATTGAAAGACTCATTGGACCGTTGTGTGAAGCTTAAAATCTCATTGCGAAGTTTGGCGGTTCTAGCCGGTGAAAAGAATTTGGCAAGAAACGCACGTTTACAATCATCCCACCAGATGATAGATCCTCGGGGTAAGCTCTTTTCCCATTGGTGAGCTTTATCACCTAAAGAGAACGTGAATAGACGAAGTTTGAAACCATATTCGGAGACCCCATTGATCTTAGTGAGACCACATATCCGGTCAAATTGGTCTATGTGGTCTAATGGATCCTCCATTGACAATCTGTGAAACTTGTTGGATTGAACCATGTTGATCAACCCCGGCTTCACCTCGAAGTTGTTGTTTTCCACCGGTGGAGCTTGAATGCCTTGCCGGTTTTGGTGAGCGTTAGCGGCGTCACCTTCTCCAACAACGTGTCTAGCTCTTGGTGGGTGGTGTTGACGGTTTGGTTGGTGATGGTTTCCATTGCCACCACCTCCTTGGTTGTTCCCATTCCCACCGTTTCCCTGGTGGGGAATGTTAACATGAATATTCCCGAGTGGAATATAATCAATATTTTCCATTTCGTTACCAACTTCTTCTTGTACTCTTACTCGGCTTCGTCTTGCTCTTGAACCCCTCTCAAGTTGATCAATGTCGTCTCTTGGTTCTACTAGGTTAGTATTGCCACGGGAACGGGTATGCATGCACCTATAGAGAGAAAGAACAATAGGAAGTAAAGAAGATTAGTAACTTTGGTAGAAAATAAATTAATCTCACAACGATCCTAAATCTCAAAGTTAAAATCAAATCCCAATATGGCAACGGCGCCAAATTGATAATAAGACTTTTCGGTCTTAAAGAGGTATCAATAACTCTAAATACGAGTAGTATAAGAGGTTATCAATCCGTATTGGGAGATGATTCTAAGCACAAAGAATGCAAGGAACCTATGTAAGTTAAGCTAATCAAAAGGTTTTTGGGATTTAAGTATCCAATTCAAAACAAGTAAAGCAACTAAACAAGATGTAAATCAATAAGCAAAAGCGGATTCAAAGATGGAGTTATGGATATAAGATGACCCAAGTTCGATTCATGATGATCATTTACTCAAACAAGCTAATTCCTAGGCATAAGACCCTTAACATGACTAATTCTCTTTCAAACAATTAATCACTATGCTAACCACATAATCCATTAAAAACTCTCATTTGTGGATCATTGATTAGCAAGCATTAAGTGTATATAAACAAGATCAACCAAATATACACCCTAGACAACTATTATCATAGGTTGAGAGCATAAATATCTTGAATAGTTCATCAAGGCATTTCATCAAACACTTGGTGTGCATGAAATGCCTTATGATCTAGACCCACTTTCTCAAGCTAGATCTAGCTTTAAGAACACTAAACAAGAAGGGATATAAGAATATCTAACCCTAAACACCATGAATCAAGCCTTAGATCAACCTAATCTACCCCGTCTCTAAACCCTAAAGGACTACTCAAGACCCATTAGGATCAACCCAAAATCGATGGAGATAGAGGTTGAATCCATGGATGAATGTTGAATAATCAAGATAGAAAGAAGATAGATGGAAGAGATTGATAGAAATAAGTAGTAGATTGCATAAAACTAAAAGATCTTCTTACAAATCCCAAGAATTCTCCCAAAAAGGTAAGGGTTTTTGATTTTCATTTTCGGGCCGATTAGGATTCTTGTTCCAGGACCGATTAGGATTCCTGTTCCAGGACCGCACGGATTAGACCGCCTTGATGCTGGTAGGTTGTGCTGCCGAGATACTCCAATTCCGTGCTAAGTCCTTCTATGCATCCGTAGCCAATCGTGCTTGAGCCTCGGGACTTCCCGAACCGCTCCAAAGTACCTAGAATATACTCCATAACATGCAAGACACGCTAAGACCTAATGCAAAACATCATATTCTCTAAACAAGACCAAAACATGCATGAAAGACCTAGATATGCTAATGTGACTCAAAATGCAAAGTGAAATGTATGCTATGAAGGCTAAAATGAGAGGATATCAACAAATCTCTAAAAACAAAATGGTTTCCCCAACTACATTTACATATATATATATATACCTTAAAATGTAAAGCCTTACAAAACGAGCTGGCGAATCCAAGTGAAAGTCTTGCATTCGTGGAAACAATACACATCCCAAGCTGAAGAATCATTAGAGCTAATATTAGCAGACAAAAGTGTAAGTTACTATCAATTTCAAAACAATTGTGTAATTTTTGCAAGCATTTGATTCTGTTTCTTAAAATGTACGCTTATTTTGTTTTTGTAGGGTGTTCAAATCCACGCTTCATGTAAAAAACATGGGTTTTACGTTTTGAAAAACAGTTTGCTGTAGGAGAATGGAAAGTTATTGAGATGACTACTTTTTGTCATTGACCAGTTCTGATCAGATTACAAGTGGTGATCTCAAAACTCAGTACTTGATTGGTAAGTTGATATTAAAACATACTACAAGATATATTCAGTACGCTTATTGATTATATCCTAGAAACCGTTTTAAAAAATAAACTAATGCATAACAACAATGCTAAAACAACAACCATCGTCTTTATAAATAAAAACATACTATAGTGAAAAAATGTGTTATGGTTTAGTTGTGAAATTCATCGTGAATATGAATAAAATATGAGTTAGTTATGCTATTCTTCTATCTAGATTTTTACTTTTTTTGGTTTTTTTTTATAGATGTTAATATATTTGAATCATTTTACATGCATTTGTTATTTTGCAGATGTTATTGGCCAAGTTGTTGATATGGATGAAATCTCTACGGTTCAAGTGAGTGGTAAAGATAGGAAGAAGGTTGAGTTTCATCTAAGAGACACTGAGTAAGATCTATACTACTTTTATTTTTTTTATCATGTTTATAATTCGACTACTAAAACATTCCTATTTATTTTTTGGTTTAGGAACAATCGTATCCAATGTTGTCTGTGAAAAAAGTTTGCTGATCAACTTACTACATATTGCCAAGCAGCTGGTTATGAAATGGTTATTTATTTGCTCAGGTTTGCAAAATAGGCTTCTATCAAGGTGAGAAAACTAGCACCAAATGTAATGCACTTACGTAGGCTTAAATATATATTGTATAATACATGATTTGGCTTTAATGCAGGAGAAATCCAAATCACCAATACTTTTGATGCATTGTCTCTGCTGATAAACGCTCCCATACCTATAGTGGAAGAGTTTAAGAATAAGTAAGTTATAATACTAGATATGTAACATTATTTTTGGCCCTTAGATTTGCACACTCACTACATTATTTTGCTTCACAAAATATCAAGTTACCACAAGATGGTCTTGCTCTAACTATCATCGAACCCAATGATGAAAAGTTTGAACTTCAGATCAATAAGGAAAGGGAAAAATGGTCTCACCCAAAACAAACACTAACCATGCCGACTTAGTTAAAATCCAGCAGTGAAGCCTATATGCACAAACATAAAATGGGTTGTCAAAACAGGGAATCTGTTGTAGGAATTTTTTTTTTTTAATAACGAGAAATCGATCCGGAATACCAAATTGAAGATAACCGAGCTGAAATCGAAAGGAAATCAAATAGAGCACGGATCTTGGCTTTGAATCCGAAAACAACCAAGAGAATTTCACGAGAAGAGATTGAGAGACTTATAAACCGATATGTAGAGTTAAAGAGAGGAGTATCCAAACCTTGAATCCTGTCGTTTTTTATCAGAATCGGAGAGAAGAAAGAAGTTGGACATGCTCTTGCTCCGCCTTCTTCAATTCTCTGTGTTCTTCGATTTGCCTTTTTTAGGTCGAAAATTTGTGATTCTCCGTGTTCTCTGTCTTTTTTATTTGTTTGTCCTTTTTTTCAAC
This sequence comes from Eutrema japonicum, assembly GCA_030161315.1. Taxonomy (NCBI): domain Eukaryota; kingdom Viridiplantae; phylum Streptophyta; class Magnoliopsida; order Brassicales; family Brassicaceae; genus Eutrema; species Eutrema japonicum. Next base: position 35,631,707 of record BSQW01000010.1, read on the forward strand.
TTTTTTGTTTATCTTTTCAGCTATAACATTTTTAAGATAACCGATTATAAACTATAAAATGCGAATGTGTCATGTTGGACCATTATTAGTATAGAGATCCAACGCTCATGCCCATCTATTCTATAATACTCCCTATTATATACGTGTGTGAACTGTGTCTAATAAACATATCATATTACAAATTGTAAACTAAAACAAAACATATTAAAAATTATTGTGTGATCAAAATAAACATCTAAACATATTAAAAATATATAATTAGTTTAAGATAAAAATAAACATATAAAATTTAATTTTAGCAAACTCAAAAAATAAATTATATCTAAACACAAAAATAAAATTTAAACATGTCATATTACAAAGATTAAATCTACAAAAACAATATTATATCTAAAAACAAAAATAAAAATGTGTCTCAAAAAATAAAATCTACAAAATTAAATTCTATCTAAACACAAAATAAACACAAATTATATTATAAAATTTGATAAACTAAAAAAAATATTTCGTGCGAACGCACGGGTTAGAATCTAGTCTATTCTATTAAAACAGAATCACTTTTAGTATTTGCATTCAAACATTCCATATGTTTTAAAAAATCTGTTTTCCTGCTCTTTTAATAGGGGTGGGCATTTTGGTTTAATTTCGGATTCGGTTTGGGTTAGGTTCAGTTCGGTTTATTCGGGTTGAATAAAACTCTAGACGAACTCAACCGAAATAAATTTGGTTCGGTTTGTATTCGGTTTGGATTTAGTTCGGTTCGGTTGTAATTTGGTTTGGTTTTTAAAAAATCAACTTATAAAAACAAGAGTTCTAACGAAACGTAAACAAAACGAATCCATAAAAAACTCATTCCTTTAAAGTCTAAAACCAAACTTAAATTATCCTACTTAATAAAAATAAAAAAAATAAAAAAATTCATGGATTTATTTCTCCCATGCCACTAAAATGAACTTGCAACAAGTCAATAATTTAAATATAATTAATTATCCAAGACAATGTTTATTCATCTCTTATATGAACCCACCATATGTGTTTATATTTTTAATATTATTAATTAACTAATTAACAAAAAAACACAATGGTTTATCGGTTCGGTTTTAAACTGAACCAAATCGAACCGTTCGGGTTGAGAAAAACTTAAACCGATTGGGTTATATATAGAATATGGTTTGGTTTGGATCGATTTAAGTTTGGTTGGTTCGGTTTGGTTTAGTTATTTTGCCCACACTTATCTTTTAATATCATCCCGGTTTTAAGGTTTTAGATTTCCACAATTTGTTTTTAATCTAACTTAAGGTTTTATTTATTTATAATTATTACTACATGTTTTTAAATAATGCATATTATTTGCTGTTACAAAATTAATATTAGTTTTGTTAAAGTTTTATTAATATGAATATTAATATTAGATGCAACATACATTTATTTATTTTTACAAAAAATGTTTTACATAATCTAAATTCAAAAATAAGTAAATGTATATTCCATAATTTAATTATTATTAGTATTCTTTCTTTTGTTTAGAAAAAAAAATTTAATTATTAGATCAATATATATATATATATATATATACTAGATAAGTACCCGCATATATGCGGGTTTGTAATTTAATATTTTATAACTCGTGAAAAAATTAAAAACGATAAAATGGAAAACAAAATTCGATCACCCATGAAAATATCTTATACATATATTTAGAAATAAAGTTTACGATAAAATAAACATATAATTTGAAAGAAAAAATTGGTGAATAGATGCAGTAAATAGCTTTTGATACAATTTTTAGACTTTTAATTGATTTGGGTGTAATTGATATATTACCAAATTATGGTTTATAACTTTATATAGAGGTGAGAAATTATAATTCTTTTTTCTTTATGATTAATTTCCTTAATCTAAATGGAAAAACTAAGTAATGTTTTTTCCTTTCAATATTAATTTTGCCTTTTAAGATAAATTTAGTTCTTTAACTTTTTAATTTTATTTTTAGTAATTTTATCTTTTAAGATTATGAATAAGAATTTTGAAATTTTTTTATTAATCGATTTTAAATATTTCCAACTTTGACTTGACACATATCGCGATCAGGTGAAGTAGCAACTTTGAAACATTCAGTTTTATATGATAAATGTTTTACTAATTCTAAACTGAAATATGTTTTTAATATTTGTTTTTTTTTGGCTTTTACTCCTTTTTAAATTTCTTTGAAATGTGTAGATTATTATATAGAGTTTAGTCGTACTTGTATATTAATAATTTTCTTTTTTTAATTTTCTTTTTGTCATAATGAAAAGGATTATAAACTTTTAAGTTTGGTCGTATATTAATAATTTTCCTTTTAAGCTTAGAGTATATTTATAATTTACCTTTTTTAAGTTTGGTCGTGGTTGTAACTTATAAATTATAAACTTATAAGTTTCATTTTGTCACTTTCACTACAAGAAAACAATCGATTTGCAAAGAAATTTGCGATGGATAATATACCTCGCAAATTTGCGACGGAAATGCGAGGGATTTGCTAGAGCTTGTCTATAGTCACAAATCCCTTGCAAATTTGCGAGGGAGAATAAGTCGTCGCAAATTCGTTGCAAATTTGCGAGGGATTCGCGAGGAATATAATGGTCATCGCAAATCCATCTTAATTTTGCGAGGGAATTTTGCCGTCGCAATTTTCGAGGGATTTGTTACGGCAATTTGCAAGGGATTTGCAACGCGTGTAGTTAGGTGGAGTTAGGTGAGGTAGATGGACCACGTTTTAAAGGAAAATTAATTTCCATCGCAAAGTTGTTGCAAATCCCTCGTAAATTCCTTTTCCGTAGCAAATCCGTTGCAAATTGCCGTAGCAAATCCGTCGCAATTTTTTTGAAATTCTATAAATACAGATCACGTTTAGTGCTCATAACACAACAACTTCGAAAACAAAAAATATATATATATATATATATTTGAAAAATAGATTTTGAGTGGTGGGTGTTTAAAAAATGTTTTCGGGGCACGAAATATACGCATTACGATCATGGATGTACAATCAAAGAGATCCAGGGACGGGTGAAGTGACGAAAGAGTATCTGGATGGGTTGCGAGCATTCATGTACCAGGCGACAAACCAACCATGCGCGACTCGTGACAGTAAAATTTTCTGTCCATGTAGAAAGTGCAAGAACACCCAATATGTGGATATTTATACTGTGAAGAGGCATCTATATAATAGAGGATTTAAACCAAACTATTATATCTGGTTTTCGCATGGGGAAGGTTGTAGTGTTGATGCTGGAAGTAGTACGAGTCATGGCGTTGATCAACCTAATTATAATTATGGGCATGATCATTTATTCAGAAATATTGATGAAGGGTATCAACAGGGAAATAGGTTTCATGATATGGTTACAGATGCATTTCATGAAAGTACAACTGCATTTGCTGATGATAATACTAGGGAAGAACCCAACATAGAAGCAAAACGTTTTTATGATATGTTAGACGATGCGAAGCAGCCCATCTACGATGGATGTAGAGAAGGGCAGTCTAAACTATCATTGGCATCTAGGATGATGACAATTAAAAGTGATCATAACCTAAATGAGATTTGCATGGATTCATGTGCTGAGCTAATTAAAGAGTATTTGCCACAAGATAATATTTCCGCTGAGAGTTACTATGAAATACAAAGGTTGGTTGCGAGTCTTGGGTTACCATCAGAAATGATTGACGTATGCATTGACAATTGCATGATTTTCTGGAAAGATGATGATAAGTTGCAGGAATGTCGATTTTGTGGGAAGTCGGGATATCAACCAACTACTGGAAGGACCCGCTTTGCATACCAACGTATGTGGTACTTGCCAATCACCGATAGATTGAAACAGTTATACCAATCAGAAAGGACATCGGCGGCAATGAGATGGCATGCACAACATACCACAGAGGATGGGGAGGTTACGCATCCGTCAGATGTAAAGGCGTGGAAACACTTTCAGACTGTATATTCGGACTTTGCTAACGAGAGCAGGAATGTCTATCTTGGCTTATGCACCGATGGATTTAGTCCATTTGGTATGTCCGGGAGATAATATTCTCTATGGCCTGTCATATTGACGCCATACAATCTTCCTCCGGAAATGTGCATGCAACGGGAATTTTTGTTCATGTGTATTCTAGTACCCGGTCCTAAGCATCCGAAGCGATCCCTTGATGTATTCCTCCAACCTTTGATTCATGAGTTGAAACAGTTGTGGTATACAGGTGTTCGCACATTCGATTATTCACAGCAAAGGAACTTCAAGATGCATGCTGTGCTATTGTGGACCATTAGTGACTTCCCGGCGTATGGAATGTTATCGGGGTGGACTACGCATGGAAGGTTATCTTGTCCATATTGCCTTGATCGGTCAGAGGCATTCCAGTTGAAACATGGAAGGAAACCATGTTGGTTTGAATGTCATCGTCGGTTTCTTCCCATGCATCATCCGCATCGTAAGAACAAGAAGTTGTTTAGGAAGAACAAGGTCGTGCGTGTCCCCCCCCCGTCTATCTTTCAGGGAATGATTTGTTTGAGCAGATTGATTATTACGGTGCTCAAGAAACATGTAAACGTGGGGGCAATTGGCACACTAAGGAAAACATGCCTGACGGATATAACGTTTCTCACAATTGGCACAAACAAAGTATTTTTTGGGAACTGCCATATTGGAAGGATCTCCTATTACGGCATAACCTTGATGTGATGCACATCGAAAAAACAAATTTCAATAACATCATGAATACGATTTTGAATGTCAAGGGAAAGACTAAAGACAATATGAAATCAAGGTTGGACATGGCCGAAATATGTGTAAGAAGTGAGTTGCATATTACACAAAACGGAAAAATGCCGATTCCAACTTTTCGATAGTTAATTAATACGGATGCGAAACGAACGTTGTTTGACTGGGTTTGTTCAGAAGTAAAGTTCCCTGATGGATATGTGTCCAAATTCTCAATTAGATGCATAGAGCAAGGCAATAAATTTTCCGGTATGAAGAGCCACGATTGCCATGTATTCATGCAGCGATTACTACCATTTGCATTACTCGAGCTCTTACCGACAGCTGTTCACGAAGCAATTGCGGGTAAACAAGTATTTAAATATGTATTTATAATATAATTTTCTTATTTAATTACTGATATATATTATTGGTAGGCATTGGAGCATTTTTCAGGGATCTATGCACTCGAACACTGACTGAGGATGACAGCGCAATTACTCAATAATATACCTGTTTTGCTGTGTAATTTAGAAAAAATATTTCCACCTTCATTTTTTGACGTCATGGAACATCTCCCAATCCACCTACCACATGAAGCAGCTCTTGGGGGGCCCGTGCAATTCCGATGGATGTACCCATTCGAGCGATTCATGGGACATTTGAAAGGAAATGCCAAAAATCTTGCAAGAGTGGAGGGTTCCATCGTTGCAGGTAGTTTGACCGAGGAAACATCTCACTTCACGTCATACTACTTTAGCCCAACCGTCATAACGAAAAAAACCGCTCCTAGAAGATATGACGATGGTGGGGTTGCACCTACGTATAACGTTGATGTCCTGGATATCTTCGCCCAAATAGGGAGACTTGCTGGAAAGTTGAAAGAAGTTTGGTGGGAAGATGATAGTTGCATAATTTAGCCCATTTTAGCATACATTTTAGTTAGCATTTTGTGACTTATTGCATTCATTTCTTTGTTTTTGGTATAGTTTGCATCCATTTTAGAGTTAGTGAGTCTTAGGTTAGTTTTTGCATATGTTTGTGTGCTATGGAGTCTTTTAGGTACCATTTGGAGCTTATGGAAGCTTATTGGAGTTTTGGGGAAGATCATGGACTAGGAGGAACGTACCCGCAGCAAGCGGAGATGATCAAGTGATGAAGGAGAAAACCAGACATTCGCAGCGGCCAGCTCACAGCGGTCTACAGTGACCGCTGCGGATCCTCCCGTCAAAAACACAGAGATTCACAGCGGTCATGCAGCGGTATAGGGAGACCGCTGCGGATCCATCCGGAGCAAAAACCAGGCGTTTCACAGCGGTCATGCAGCGGTATGAGCTGACCGCTGTGAACCTTCTCGGGCACAAAAATTGTCGGGTCAAACCCGGTTTGTCCCGGGTTGACCCGACCCGATCTGTATCTATTTAAGCAAATTAAGCCTAATTAGACGGGGGCTGCTTCTTTTTAGGGTTCTAAGCCACTTATTTCTTTCTTCTTTTCTTGTTTTTGTTTTGTATGAAGGATTCAAGATCCAAACCATTTTAGTGAAGATTTTCTTAAACTCTTTTTACCAATCTTTTTATTTTGCTTATGGCTTTCATTTGTATGGTTGATATTTGTGATTTAGCTATGTGTGAGTAGTTCTTTTAGGATTCTTGGGTGAAGTAGATTAGGGTGATTCCAGGTTTGTTCTTGATGTTTAAGAGTTAGATTACTTAAAACCCTTTCTCATTGAGTGTTATTAATGCTGGATTAGCCTTGACAAAGTTGATTTAGATCATAGGGAATTTCTCGCCCGGAAGGTGTTCGATGAAATTCCCCAACCAATTCAATGAGTGCTTTTCATATCTTAGCCAACGGGAGTTGATGTCTAAGGTGAATTGTGGCTAAGTGGAATTGTTTCTTAATGCTTGTTAGTCATAGAATCGCGAACGGAAGTTTATGACGATTGATGACTAAGAAATGGGTTAATACCATGGAAGTGGATTAATCTTTAGTAGTGTTCTAAGGCCTAAGGAGATATTTAGTCGAATGTTTGAGCATCTTGAGTAGATTAAAGAATCACCCGAGTCGATTGCTTTACCCGAGAATTCGTTTGTTTAAATTTGATATTAATCGTTTTCTTGTTTGCTTTGCTACTCGTTTATTTCTCTATTTTGCACGTTTCAAATTGTTCGATAAATAAACCAAAACCCGATATTTGCTTAGATTAGATAGCGTCCTGTATTCTTAGTGCGTCGTTCTTATTTCCCTGTGGATTCGATCCCAAAGTGCTACAATGACATGCCATTAGATTGAGGCATTGTGCACAGTGGGTAATTGTGCGAACCGTTGAAAGCTAAACTATCAATTTGGCGCCGTTGCCGGGGAAATTAGCAATAGCCATTAGGATTTGGATACTATTTGAGACTAAGTTCTTGACTTCTACTAACTTTTTATTTTCTTCTTTTTTGCTTCTTAGAGTCGATGGCCATGGATTACAATGATTGGCCACAAGAAGAGGATGCCACATTTGATGAAAGCATTGATGATGAGCCATATGTGGAGCCACCATTTGATGAAAGTGTACTCACATCAGAACAAAAAGTAGAGTTGGATGAGCTTTGCAAAGAAAACCCGGCATTGACAAGGAGTAATCTCGCGATTATGATCCGTTTGAACCTCATGTCACGTCGGGCAGCGCTTGAGGGAAGGGAGCTCACATATATTGAGATAAAGATAGCTCCTGCACTCGAAGAGGTAATTTATTGGGTTCCACCATGCCAACTAGAAGGTATTTTTGACACAACCTTTGAAATCGTTGATTATGAGGATAGTCACTTGCCTTGCATTGAAGATGTAGCTTCTAGTTCACATGCTCTCAAGCTCATTAATGATTGCTGTGATTTAATATGTGAGTCTCAAATACTAGAAACCTTAAGAGTAGAAAAGCTTGCTAGTGATTATCATGAAGTATGTTTTGATATTAATTATCTATGTGCTTTGAATGATCATGATATCGAGTTTAAGCTTTCAATGCCTGAGGAATCTAGTTCGCTTCTTGAAAAATCTTACCTAGGGGGTGTGCTTGATGTAGATAAGATCTTGAATGAGATAGATGACCCTAAGGTTGAGATGAAATCTAGGAAAGAGGATGTGTTTTACATGATTGATGGAGATGAAGTTGACTATTTTGTGATTAACTCGTTTAAACATGAAATCGACTTTATTTTTCCATCAAATGCATTTGGTCCTCGTGAACATCTCATCATCAAGGAAAATTCCAAGATGTATGCTATATTTTTAGTAACCTTTCTTGATGTGATTTATGCCTCTTTGCCATGGATAGTCGTGTGCCATGTTGCATATTTTGTTTCTTGTCCTGACAAGAGAAGGACCAAAGGTGCATTGGCTCAACCTTTTGATTCTCATGATTAACAGTTGAAACGTCAAGCTTAGCGACGTAAAACAAGCGCTCTTGGGAGGCATTCCCATGACTATCTTTGTATATATTTTCGTTCTTTCTTGTTCTTTTTAATGTTTTTGTTTGATGTTTATAGTTTTCTTGGGTCCAAGGTCGTGGTGCTTAATGCATGAATGGGTATAGCTACAGCACGTCACATTTCTCTCCAATCCAAAGGTATGATCCAAACTCCATTTCATTGTACATACTTTTGCATATTTTTACCTTCTCTTTGATTTGTGTTGCACCGAGACGTTGCAATTCAAGTTCGGGGGAAGGATTTGTGTCTTTTGATCTTGTGTTTTGTGATCTTATTTTTATTTTCCCATCTTTGAGTCTCATTCATTCATATAAGTGCATATAAAAACCATAAAAAAATTTAGTTGCATTTTGCATGTTTAAGATTGAGTCTAGATGCATATAGGTTTGCATTCACTTGCATTGGGAGAATTATCCATGTAGAATATAAACTTAAGAGCTTGAATTAATGCCCTCGTTAGGAGTTCTTTGATGCATTTGAGCGATCACGAAGTTAAGGATGATTCATGCTTTGATCTTGCGGTTTGAATGTTTTTGTCTTGGTTGAAGCATGCTTTGAATTGAATCTAACTCTATCTACATGAACTCTAATCTTGACTTGAAATTATCATGCTTGTACATTGAAAAGTTGAACTCATGGATGTCATATACATATTTGAGCTATCTTACCCCTTTTTACCACTCTCTTGTTAGCTCAAATAGCTGATTCCCATATTTGGAACGGTTAACCACACCCTTAACTAAGCCTTTCCTTCAAGCCTTCATCTCTTGTGTGTGTCGTGAGGCCTAATTTTGAATGAACTTAGCAAAAAGTGTTGAGTTTGGAACGACAAGGAGTTGATAGATAGGTTGGTGATTTGGGTGTTGATGTAAAGAAAAGAAAGTGTGGAGAAAGGAGAAGATTGAGAAAAAGGGTAGGGGAAAGTAATAAGTTTGGGTTGGTTGGTATGAAAATGTGGAATAGCTCTAGGGGTTGCAAGTATAAGTCTCTATGTGTGTAGAAGCAAAAAAAAAAAAAAAAAAAAAAAAAAAAAACTCTAAAAAAAAAAAAAAAAAAAAAAAAAAAAATATATATATATATATATATATATATATATATATATATATATATATGGCTAAAGCATCTAAATGATGATTGAGAGACTAGTTATGAAAGTGAAAAAGAGCTAAAAGAAAAAGATGAAGAGCCAATCCATTTGTTGAAAGAGAAGAAGAAAAGAAATGTGGTCTAAGAAGGCAAAATGCCTTGTGATATGGGTAGTTTAGAATGGATCTTGATGAGTTTAGAAATAGGAGTGGAGTTCATATTGGGGCATTGGGTAGACGGATGTCATCCTTGTACGCATCAATTGTTCTTTACTCTTAGCATTTTGCCAAAGTTCATTCTTTCGTGAGAGATCCCATTGCATTGGAATACCCACATGATTGAGATTATTTTCATCTCAAAACCTTTTCCCTAAGCCAAATGAGTTCACTTGATTTTTATTAAGCATGATTCACCATTGTACTTAATGAATGTTAAAGAGTTAGAGGATATGATTACTTGTAGATGCTAAGGCTTATACCAAATTCGTGTAGCGACGAGTATGGCTAAATCTTTTGAAGTAGAGGTTGTTTGTGCATCACATAACTACTACCAAGTGCATTGAATTGAATTCTTTTGTTAATATTCTTGGATATGATATCCCGCATTCCAACCTCTTCTTCGATTTGTTCTTGTTTGTTTGCTTGCGGACAAGCAAAAGGCAAGTTCGGGGGAGTTGATAGTTGCATAATTTAGCCCATTTTAGCATACATTTTAGTTAGCATTTTGTGACTTATTGCATTCATTTCTTTGTTTTTGGTATAGTTTGCATCCATTTTAGAGTTAGTGAGTCTTAGGTTAGTTTTTGCATATGTTTGTGTGCTATGGAGTCTTTTAGGTACCATTTGGAGCTTATGGAAGCTTATTGGAGTTTTGGGGAAGATCATGGACTAGGAGGAACGTACCCGCAGCAAGCGGAGATGATCAAGTGATGAAGGAGAAAACCAGACATTCGCAGCGGCCAGCTCACAGCGGTCTACAGTGACCGCTGCGGATCCTCCCGTCAAAAACACAGAGATTCACAGCGGTCATGCAGCGGTATAGGGAGACCGCTGCGGATCCATCCGGAGCAAAAACCAGGCGTTTCACAGCGGTCATGCAGCGGTATGAGCTGACCGCTGTGAACCTTCTCGGGCACAAAAATTGTCGGGTCAAACCCGGTTTGTCCCGGGTTGACCCGACCCGATCTGTATCTATTTAAGCAAATTAAGCCTAATTAGACGGGGGCTGCTTCTTTTTAGGGTTCTAAGCCACTTATTTCTTTCTTCTTTTCTTGTTTTTGTTTTGTATGAAGGATTCAAGATCCAAACCATTTTAGTGAAGATTTTCTTAAACTCTTTTTACCAATCTTTTTATTTTGCTTATGGCTTTCATTTGTATGGTTGATATTTGTGATTTAGCTATGTGTGAGTAGTTCTTTTAGGATTCTTGGGTGAAGTAGATTAGGGTGATTCCAGGTTTGTTCTTGATGTTTAAGAGTTAGATTACTTAAAACCCTTTCTCATTGAGTGTTATTAATGCTGGATTAGTCTTGACAAAGTTGATTTAGATCATAGGGAATTTCTCGCCCGGAAGGTGTTCGATGAAATTCCCCAACCAATTCAATGAGTGCTTTTCATATCTTAGCCAACGGGAGTTGATGTCTAAGGTGAATTGTGGCTAAGTGGAATTGTTTCTTAATGCTTGTTAGTCATAGAATCGCGAACGGAAGTTTATGACGATTGATGACTAAGAAATGGGTTAATACCATGGAAGTGGATTAATCTTTAGTAGTGTTCTAAGGCCTAAGGAGATATTTAGTCGAATGTTTGAGCATCTTGAGTAGATTAAAGAATCACCCGAGTCGATTGCTTTACCCGAGAATTCGTTTGTTTAAATTTGATATTAATCGTTTTCTTGTTTGCTTTGCTACTCGTTTATTTCTCTATTTTGCACGTTTCAAATTGTTCGATAAATAAACCAAAACCCGATATTTGCTTAGATTAGATAGCGTCCTGTATTCTTAGTGCGTCGTTCTTATTTCCCTGTGGATTCGATCCCAAAGTGCTACAATGACATGCCATTAGATTGAGGCATTGTGCACAGTGGGTAATTGTGCGAACCGTTGAAAGCTAAACTATCAATTTGGCGCCGTTGCCGGGGAAATTAGCAATAGCCATTAGGATTTGGATACTATTTGAGACTAAGTTCTTGACTTCTACTAACTTTTTATTTTCTTCTTTTTTGCTTCTTAGAGTCGATGGCCATGGATTACAATGATTGGCCACAAGAAGAGGATGCCACATTTGATGAAAGCATTGATGATGAGCCATATGTGGAGCCACCATTTGATGAAAGTGTACTCACATCAGAACAAAAAGTAGAGTTGGATGAGCTTTGCAAAGAAAACCCGGCATTGACAAGGAGTAATCTCGCGATTATGATCCGTTTGAACCTCATGTCACGTCGGGCAGCGCTTGAGGGAAGGGAGCTCACATATATTGAGATAAAGATAGCTCCTGCACTCGAAGAGGTAATTTATTGGGTTCCACCATGCCAACTAGAAGGTATTTTTGACACAACCTTTGAAATCGTTGATTATGAGGATAGTCACTTGCCTTGCATTGAAGATGTAGCTTCTAGTTCACATGCTCTCAAGCTCATTAATGATTGCTGTGATTTAATATGTGAGTCTCAAATACTAGAAACCTTAAGAGTAGAAAAGCTTGCTAGTGATTATCATGAAGTATGTTTTGATATTAATTATCTATGTGCTTTGAATGATCATGATATCGAGTTTAAGCTTTCAATGCCTGAGGAATCTAGTTCGCTTCTTGAAAAATCTTACCTAGGGGGTGTGCTTGATGTAGATAAGATCTTGAATGAGATAGATGACCCTAAGGTTGAGATGAAATCTAGGAAAGAGGATGTGTTTTACATGATTGATGGAGATGAAGTTGACTATTTTGTGATTAACTCGTTTAAACATGAAATCGACTTTATTTTTCCATCAAATGCATTTGGTCCTCGTGAACATCTCATCATCAAGGAAAATTCCAAGATGTATGCTATATTTTTAGTAACCTTTCTTGATGTGATTTATGCCTCTTTGCCATGGATAGTCGTGTGCCATGTTGCATATTTTGTTTCTTGTCCTGACAAGAGAAGGACCAAAGGTGCATTGGCTCAACCTTTTGATTCTCATGATTAACAGTTGAAACGTCAAGCTTAGCGACGTAAAACAAGCGCTCTTGGGAGGCATTCCCATGACTATCTTTGTATATATTTTCGTTCTTTCTTGTTCTTTTTAATGTTTTTGTTTGATGTTTATAGTTTTCTTGGGTCCAAGGTCGTGGTGCTTAATGCATGAATGGGTATAGCTACAGCACGTCACATTTCTCTCCAATCCAAAGGTATGATCCAAACTCCATTTCATTGTACATACTTTTGCATATTTTTACCTTCTCTTTGATTTGTGTTGCACCGAGACGTTGCAATTCAAGTTCGGGGGAAGGATTTGTGTCTTTTGATCTTGTGTTTTGTGATCTTATTTTTATTTTCCCATCTTTGAGTCTCATTCATTCATATAAGTGCATATAAAAACCATAAAAAAATTTAGTTGCATTTTGCATGTTTAAGATTGAGTCTAGATGCATATAGGTTTGCATTCACTTGCATTGGGAGAATTATCCATGTAGAATATAAACTTAAGAGCTTGAATTAATGCCCTCGTTAGGAGTTCTTTGATGCATTTGAGCGATCACGAAGTTAAGGATGATTCATGCTTTGATCTTGCGGTTTGAATGTTTTTGTCTTGGTTGAAGCATGCTTTGAATTGAATCTAACTCTATCTACATGAACTCTAATCTTGACTTGAAATTATCATGCTTGTACATTGAAAAGTTGAACTCATGGATGTCATATACATATTTGAGCTATCTTACCCCTTTTTACCACTCTCTTGTTAGCTCAAATAGCTGATTCCCATATTTGGAACGGTTAACCACACCCTTAACTAAGCCTTTCCTTCAAGCCTTCATCTCTTGTGTGTGTCGTGAGGCCTAATTTTGAATGAACTTAGCAAAAAGTGTTGAGTTTGGAACGACAAGGAGTTGATAGATAGGTTGGTGATTTGGGTGTTGATGTAAAGAAAAGAAAGTGTGGAGAAAGGAGAAGATTGAGAAAAAGGGTAGGGGAAAGTAATAAGTTTGGGTTGGTTGGTATGAAAATGTGGAATAGCTCTAGGGGTTGCAAGTATAAGTCTCTATGTGTGTAGAAGCAAAAAAAAAAAAAAAAAAAAAAAAAAAAAAACTCTAAAAAAAAAAAAAAAAAAAAAAAAAAAAAATATATATATATATATATATATATATATATATATATATATATGGCTAAAGCATCTAAATGATGATTGAGAGACTAGTTATGAAAGTGAAAAAGAGCTAAAAGAAAAAGATGAAGAGCCAATCCATTTGTTGAAAGAGAAGAAGAAAAGAAATGTGGTCTAAGAAGGCAAAATGCCTTGTGATATGGGTAGTTTAGAATGGATCTTGATGAGTTTAGAAATAGGAGTGGAGTTCATATTGGGGCATTGGGTAGACGGATGTCATCCTTGTACGCATCAATTGTTCTTTACTCTTAGCATTTTGCCAAAGTTCATTCTTTCGTGAGAGATCCCATTGCATTGGAATACCCACATGATTGAGATTATTTTCATCTCAAAACCTTTTCCCTAAGCCAAATGAGTTCACTTGATTTTTATTAAGCATGATTCACCATTGTACTTAATGAATGTTAAAGAGTTAGAGGATATGATTACTTGTAGATGCTAAGGCTTATACCAAATTCGTGTAGCGACGAGTATGGCTAAATCTTTTGAAGTAGAGGTTGTTTGTGCATCACATAACTACTACCAAGTGCATTGAATTGAATTCTTTTGTTAATATTCTTGGATATGATATCCCGCATTCCAACCTCTTCTTCGATTTGTTCTTGTTTGTTTGCTTGCGGACAAGCAAAAGGCAAGTTCGGGGGAGTTGATAGTTGCATAATTTAGCCCATTTTAGCATACATTTTAGTTAGCATTTTGTGACTTATTGCATTCATTTCTTTGTTTTTGGTATAGTTTGCATCCATTTTAGAGTTAGTGAGTCTTAGGTTAGTTTTTGCATATGTTTGTGTGCTATGGAGTCTTTTAGGTACCATTTGGAGCTTATGGAAGCTTATTGGAGTTTTGGGGAAGATCATGGACTAGGAGGAACGTACCCGCAGCAAGCGGAGATGATCAAGTGATGAAGGAGAAAACCAGACATTCGCAGCGGCCAGCTCACAGCGGTCTACAGTGACCGCTGCGGATCCTCCCGTCAAAAACACAGAGATTCACAGCGGTCATGCAGCGGTATAGGGAGACCGCTGCGGATCCATCCGGAGCAAAAACCAGGCGTTTCACAGCGGTCATGCAGCGGTATGAGCTGACCGCTGTGAACCTTCTCGGGCACAAAAATTGTCGGGTCAAACCCGGTTTGTCCCGGGTTGACCCGACCCGATCTGTATCTATTTAAGCAAATTAAGCCTAATTAGACGGGGGCTGCTTCTTTTTAGGGTTCTAAGCCACTTATTTCTTTCTTCTTTTCTTGTTTTTGTTTTGTATGAAGGATTCAAGATCCAAACCATTTTAGTGAAGATTTTCTTAAACTCTTTTTACCAATCTTTTTATTTTGCTTATGGCTTTCATTTGTATGGTTGATATTTGTGATTTAGCTATGTGTGAGTAGTTCTTTTAGGATTCTTGGGTGAAGTAGATTAGGGTGATTCCAGGTTTGTTCTTGATGTTTAAGAGTTAGATTACTTAAAACCCTTTCTCATTGAGTGTTATTAATGCTGGATTAGCCTTGACAAAGTTGATTTAGATCATAGGGAATTTCTCGCCCGGAAGGTGTTCGATGAAATTCCCCAACCAATTCAATGAGTGCTTTTCATATCTTAGCCAACGGGAGTTGATGTCTAAGGTGAATTGTGGCTAAGTGGAATTGTTTCTTAATGCTTGTTAGTCATAGAATCGCGAACGGAAGTTTATGACGATTGATGACTAAGAAATGGGTTAATACCATGGAAGTGGATTAATCTTTAGTAGTGTTCTAAGGCCTAAGGAGATATTTAGTCGAATGTTTGAGCATCTTGAGTAGATTAAAGAATCACCCGAGTCGATTGCTTTACCCGAGAATTCGTTTGTTTAAATTTGATATTAATCGTTTTCTTGTTTGCTTTGCTACTCGTTTATTTCTCTATTTTGCACGTTTCAAATTGTTCGATAAATAAACCAAAACCCGATATTTGCTTAGATTAGATAGCGTCCTGTATTCTTAGTGCGTCGTTCTTATTTCCCTGTGGATTCGATCCCAAAGTGCTACAATGACATGCCATTAGATTGAGGCATTGTGCACAGTGGGTAATTGTGCGAACCGTAAAAAGTTCAACTATCAGAAGACCATGAACATTGTCGTGTAGCTCACAATTATATATTGCGAAATTGTGATTTTGTTCAACCGTTTGAGAGGTATTAATTAATTAGTTGCACTTAGATTACTTACATTTATATATCTCACTCGTTGTTTAATTAGTTTTAAAAAAAAATTATTGCAGCGTTTTCGACATCCAGATCCGAGAAGCATAACCCGGTTTACTTGAAAAAGATTATGAGAAGTACAAAGAACATGACTTTGCTGGATGGTTAAAATACTATGTGCGTAAGATATATATATACATACACATATATATATATATATATATATATATATATATATATAAAAGTTATCTATTATTTCACGAATATTTTTAATATAATTTGTTAAAATTAATTAATTGTTATTCAAATTATATATATGTAGGTAATGAATGGATGTGCAAACAAGCCCTTGCCACTATGGTTGCATGAGGTTGTTCAATAACCAATTGCGAAGATCACTACTGCCCCAATGTACTTCACTCGCATATACACATTTCATACATATAAGCATGGCTCTCGAAGGTCAACCGCAAATTATGGAATCCATGTGCCAGGTGAAAACGACTACTACGGCGTCTTGCAAGAAATTATAGAAGTCACATATCCCGGAATTATCGGTTTGAAATGCATTTTATTCAAATGTGATTGGTATGATCCAACAGTCGGTCGAGGGGTCCGCGCAAACATCTTAGGGGCGATCAATGTCAATGAAAACCGACGTTTTTCCAAGTTCGAACCCTTCATCCTAGCATTGCAAGCAGAACAAGTGTGTTTCATTCCATATCTTCGGATTAAGCAAAGTCATGAGACATGGTTATCGGTGATAAAAGTGAACCCAAGAGGCCGTATAATTGGGTTAGGCATCGATGATGCTATGCAAAATGAAAGAGTCGGAGAATTCTCCATCGCAGTGGAATCAACAGAAGATATCATACATATCGATCCACAAAACAGAGAAGTTGAAGATATCCTGGATGATTCAAGTGAAGATGCAGCCGCATCTGACGAGTTCGAGGAGAACGATAGCGGAGAAGACAATGATGAGCATAGTGAACACTCCAATATGTCTGAAAATGAATCTGAAAACGATTCCGAATAATGTGTTATATGTACTATAATGTAATTTTTAAAATAAAAATCCGTATATGTTGTAATTCCGTATATGTTGTAAATTCGTAATAAAATAAAAACTTTATTATGATAATAAAACGTATACCCTAAACCCTAAACCTGAAAAACTAAAACTAGGGATTCATTCCTTATTTCCGGCGAGGAAAAAATCGTGACAAGTGTCTAACGGTTTTATAAGTGAATCTCAAAAAATCAGATTTCTAAAGTTATTTAATGATGTGCATTCATAAACCGCGAATATTTGGAAATGTCTCCGTATGATAAAACGTCATATATCCGTATATGTTGTTTATGAATATATATAGAAGTTCAACATTGCTCGTACCATCAAATTAATTATATTTTTGGAAAAATGTGCTTATGATCATGACTCATATGAGATTATAAACCATGAGATTATAAACCGTAAACTTTATCTCAGACAGTCGATAGTGATGATCCCGTGAGCACAGCATCTGGCGGACTTACTCCTTTCGTGAAGAACCAAATTTTTACCGAGGTACGTATTTAAAAATTAAAAGTATTGTATTTAAATATTTTTAGAAATATTTATAATGTTTGTTTTTTTGTCTTTTATAGGTTGCTCCCCGCAAAAAGAAGAATTTACGGAGTCGGTTCGCTTCAACCGCAAATTGAAGCTTCTTCTACATCGGCTTAACGTCCATCCCAGTACGATCTACACCGGATCATAACGAGTCAGGCCGAGATGATATCGAGTCATGCCGAGATGCTAACGAATCAGGCCGAGAAGATTATTTCCTATGATGCTTTCATGGACTACTTTGCTGAGAAGGATCCGGCTTTTGCGATACTTCGCGAAAGACGTAACCTTTCGAGATCCGAAACCGGAACCGGAACAGGAACCAGAACCGGAACCGGAACCAGTTCCGGAACTGGAACTGAAACCAAAACCGGAACCAGTTCCGGAACCGGTCCTTTGTAAACATTTTAATTGTTTTTTTGTTTTTTTGAAAAAACAATTATGCACTTTTTTTAAATAAAAATAAAAATAAAATAATTATGTTTTATAATTTTAAAAGTTAATTATTTTAATTATTATTTAATATTTAAATATAATTTTTAATAATTTTTTAATTAAAAAATTGAACTTTCCTCGCAAATCCATTGCAATTTTGCGATGGCTTTGCGATGACACAAAAAATTTCAGTCGCAAAACCATCGCAAATTTGCGGCGGATTTGCGATGCCTGGAAACAGATCTATCGCAAATCCATCTCAAATATGCGATGGATTTGCGATAACCAGAAACAATGTGCCATCGCAGATCCATCGCAAATTTGCGATGGATTTGCGATACCCGGAAACAGATATATCGCAAATCCATCACAAATATTGCGACGACTTTTGCGTTGGTGTAAAGCCCTCGCAACTGTGGGACGATACGTGTACTCGCAAATCCGTCACGATCTCGTAAGTGAGAATTATCCTAATAATTTTCTTTTTTTTAAGTTTAATCTTGGTTGTAGATTATAAACTTTTAAGTTTCTTTTTGTCACTTTCCTTTATTATAAGTTTTACTTACTTATTCTGTTTTTTTCTATTTTTAAGATTGCCTTTTTTTAATTTAACATTTTTAATATTTACTTTAATTTATTTATTTAAAAAAAAAATTGACACATGTCATGATCTAAATTAACCGTGAGAAATGTCACGATCTCGTGAGTGAGAATTATCCTACGTGTGACGATCACATTGAGAGATCCAGCTTTATATAATAAGATATATATATATATATATATATATATATATATATATATATATATATATATATAGTAACTTTATTTTGGAATTATAAATGTGAAATTGAGAAGCTATCAATTTGGTTATCTAGAGGTGGGGAATGAGAATTCTTGTTTTTTAGGATTGTATTCCATTTTAAGTTTGTGGTTTTTTTAAGAATTACTAATTGTTATTTTCTTTTTAAAAACTTTTGATTTTTAGGATTGTAATCTATTGTTTAATTTTCTTATTCTAAACTGAAATATGTTTTTTTAATAAAATTTGGTTTGTATTCCTTTTCTTTTTAGGATTGTAATCTATTGTATAATTTCCTTATTCTAAACTAAAATATGGTTTTTTTAACTTTGGTTTTTATGTATAATTTTTGTTAAAGTTTTCTTAATCTAAACATAACTACCTTTTTCCATTTACTTTTTAGGATTAGGAATCGATTTTAAATCGTACTAGATTCTACCCTTGCGTCCGTACGGGAATTTTTCTTGTTTTTGTTTACCAAATTTTGTAATTTTTGTTTTTGTATTTAGATATAATTTGTTTTATAGATATAATTTTTCTAATAAGTGACAAAGATTTATTTTTGTGTTTAGATATAGTTTGTTTTTGTAGATTTAAGTTTTTCTAGTATTAAATATGACCGTGATTATAAAAACATAATTCTAACTCGTCCATTCATATTAATCCGAAAATAAACGAGATTATAAAAACATAATTCTAACCCGCCCGTTCATATTACCGTATAATATAAATATTTACTAATATCAAATATTTAAAATTTTAGACTGATTGATCATTATAAAAATATACAATAACATATCGTTTATCATGTCCGTCATTATGAGAATATTATTTAAATTTGAACATTTAAATTAAATCTAAATTAATATCCAGTTTATCACTACAAGAAAACAAGGCGATTCCCGACCGGAATTCCGACTGAAAAAAAACGGTCGGAAATTTCCGACCGTTTTCCGACTAAATACCGATGGAATAAACCCGGTCGGAAACCGGTCGGAAATTCCCGACCATTTTAGTCCTGTCGAAAATTGGTCGGGAATTCCCAACCGATTTCTGACGATATAAAGACCGGTCATATATGGTCGGAAATCGGTCAAAAATTCTGATTTAATATTTTTTACAAACATAAAATAAGCGTGTTGCTATACATTTAAAACATGTGTTCTCACCCCGTCGGTAATCGGTCGGGAATTCCCGACGAATTCCCGACCATTTGTGGTTTCGAAACCTCAAATGGTAAAAATTTGATTACGTTTATGATTGCTAAGGTTAGATATGATATATTGAAAGAATTCAATGTTAAAATATCTTAATAATCATTCTTTTTAAGCTTTTAATCAAAACCCGACAAGAAATCGATAAGTGTGAGTATAAGTTATATGTATCGTTATGAAAGGTTACACTCGTTCTCGAATCGATTCATATAAATCGTCATATGATCCATTTTATGTTTAACTATTAAGTTAGTTGTTAGTAAATAATATTAGTAGATTTTTCTTAAATCCTATATGGTTTTTAAATTTAGGATTTCATACCCTAAACCCTATATGATCGAAAATTTCCGACCAATTTCCGACCAATTAGGATTTATGGTATGAAATACTAATATTTCGAAAATTTCTAAGTGTTTATAAACTTGTGTGGTATAAGGTTGTTAATTTTAAGTGTTTATACACTTAGCATTTTATAAATGATATTTTTACACTTAGCATTGTATACTTAGCATTTTTTGGAAAATATTCATATATGGTCGGAATTTGGTCGGAAATTCCGACCATTTTCCGACGGGATTGAGCATTTTTCGGAAAATCTTCATATACGGTCGGAATTTGGTCGGAAATCCCGACCAATTTCCGACGGGGATTATAAAACGTGTCCAAAGAAAGCCTTCCCGATGGATTTAGCTTGGAAGCTCTTGATGAAAGTCATGCGAAATTGAGTTAGCTTCCCAACTCAAGTAGATTCATGTCATTACGATCAGCGGTTCAGGAGATACGGGATATTTATTGAAGATATGTCACTGTCGGAAAATGCAGAGCCAATCCGAATCAGCTTAAAGATCATGTCGGATGGAAATATTCCCGTGCCCAGTTTAATCTCAAATCTTGAAGACAGATTGGAAATTGAGTTATCTTTCCAATGAGAGTAGTTTCAGCTCATTCCTAGTAATATTCCAGGAGTTATCGCCGATTTAGTGGACACATATCAGCAATTTTCAGAAAATCTTCATATATGGTCGGAAATTGGTCGGAAAACTTTCATAAACTCACAATAAACGTGTTAATATTATTTAGGCACTCAGAATAAATTTTCTTAATTTCGTTTTTCCGACCAATTCCCGACGGTTTTTACTTAGAATTTTTTGAACATTTTTATTTAGATTTCCGACCAATTTCCGACGGTTTTAGTTTTATCCGAGGAAAATTGAATCCCCTGGCTAAAACTTTCCTCGGCTAAAACTATACTATGTGTGGTCGGAATTTGGTCGGAAATTCCAGACCAATTTACGACCATACGGGGTTTCGAAACCTCAAACCGTAAAAATTTGATTACACTTATGTTTGCTAGGGTTAGATATGATCTTTTCAAATAATTCAATGTCTAACTATCTTAAGAATCAATATTTTTGAGCATTTAATCCAAACCTTACAAGAAAATGAAAAGTGTAAGTATAAGTTCTATGTTTCGTTAAGAGAGGTTAAACCCGTTCTCATATTGATTCATAAAAATCGTCATATATTCTATTTATGTTTACCTTGCCAAATTGTTTTCAGACATAAGATGTTTAGATGTTTTTAAAGCCTATACGGTATTCAAATTTATGATTTCATACCCTAAACCCTATATGGTCGGAAATTGGTCGGAAATTACCGACCAATTTCCGACGAATATTAAATTATTCGACATGCAATTTTTTAGAATGGTCAGAAATTGGTCGGGAATTCTGACCAATTTCCGACCATTCTAAAAAAAAACCCGGGAAATAAACCGCCAAACGAAATTTATCGAAATTCATTGTACGCGGTTTATTAAAAATTTCCGACCGGATCCCGACCGTATGGGTTCAATAAATCGAAAACTGTTCTTCTTCTTCCTCATTTCCTTTCATCTTCTCTCCTTCTTTGGATCTCTTCTCTCCTTCTCTCTTGTCGTCGCCGCCGTCCGCTGTTGCCCTCCCCTCGCCGCCACCGTCCAAGGTATATTCTCCTCTCTCTTTTCTTCTTCCCCTTCTCCCCTCCTTGCTAAATTCTCGCTCTTCTTCTTTAGGTCGCCGCCGCCGCCGTCGAAGACCTTCGCCGGATTTGCCTCCACGCCGCCGTCGTCGCCCATCTAGCCATGTAAGAATTTTTTTTTCCCTAATCGATTTTGTTAGATTTGTTTAATTTGTTAGATTTGTTAGATTTTAGGTTAATAATTTGTTATAGTTGTTAGGTTTGTTAGATTTGATTAAATAAGAAAGGTTATAATTTAGGTTAGATTGTTGTTAGGTTAATAATGTGGATTTTGTGTTTAAATATTTTAGAAATAATATTGAAAAAAATAGGAAAATATTTTTGTGTTAATTGTGAAATAGTTTTATTATTTCACAAGTGATTTTAATTTTTTTTAGAATTTTAGAACATTTTTCTGCATTTTACAAACGATTTAAATTTCTTTTACTAGTGATTTTATATGATTTTTTTTTATTTTACATGTGCTTTTAAATGTTATAAGTGTTTTAGAATTTTTTTTTAGAATATTAGTAAAATTTTGGCATTTTACAAGTGATTTTTAAATTTTTTATGTTATATAAAAGTTTTTGGCAAATAAAATAAATTCTAAATTTTCATAATTTTTTCTGTTTTTTGAAATATTTTTAGTATTTTCTATATTTTAAATAATTCTAACAACTAACAATTTTTTTTTTGTTTTTGTAGGCCGTACGATGGTTTCGATAACATTCGCCGCAGTGGTTCGTCTCGAGGCATTCAACCACATCAACATAACGATCCGCCATTGGAGACCCCTAGTCCAAGACAAAGTGCGAATGTTCCGGAGTCGCACAGTCAAGCTCCTGCAATCATGTCCATCGAGGAGTTAGTCCAACAATCGGGGAGGAACTTGCACATCCGGTCTGAAATACCTGGCATGACGGATTGGATGAAAGCGAAGTTCTCGGATTTCCCGGGCACAAGCACAAGATCGGGAACGAGAATTTAATTTTAATGTTTTTGTAATTTCAAAACAATTTTATTTTATTTCAAAATAATTATTATATTTTAATTTTAATTTTCTTTTTCGAATTATTAATTTAATTTAATTTAAAACAAAATCATTAATTTTAAGAATTTTAAAAATACTGTTTTTTAATTACCCGTCGGAAATTGGTCGGAAATTATCCGATCCAGAATTGGTCTGAAATTATCTGGTCCGAAATTGGTCGCAAATTATCCGGTCTGGAATTGGTCGGAAATTATCTGGTCCGGAATTGGTCGGAAATTTAGTCCCGTCGGGAAATCGTCGGTAATTCTCCGTCTATTAATATTCGTCGGAATCCAGTCGGGAAAGTGGGTTGTCGGAAATTGGTCGGAAATTTTCGACCAATTTTCGACCATTTTTGTTTTCCGACGCGATAATCCCGACGGGCAAAATCGGTCGGAATTTCATTGGAAAAGACGTTTTCCGACGATTTCCCGACCGATATGGCCGTCGGAAATCGTTTGCATTCTTGTAGTGTATTATTTTTGTAAGGAAACAACTGGTTTTGTGATTTTTGATAATTAATCTAACATATATTTAAGGAAATTCAAACTAATCTAAATTAAAATTTGAATTTTTGGAATTTAAATATAAATTAAAATAATTTTTATTAATATTGTACTAAATTGACTTGTTTAGTAACTTGAATAGTAGTTATCCAAGTAAAATATAGTCTAATATGAAGGTTTTCAAGTTTGTACACAAAAATGTATCTGTTTTAATTTTACATGTGGTATAATTCTTAATTTTGAATTTGAAAAGAATAACCATTTGTGGTTTAGATTTTATGATAATAATTTTTTAATAAATCTTTATTAATATAAAATAATATTAACATAATTTGGACAATCTTACCAAGATTAATTAGATTTGCATTTCGAATTTAATCCTAAATTAACAATTCCTAAAATTATGTGATTCTTAAAATATTAATTATTTTATATATGTAAATAAAAAATTTTAGTAACCGAATGTTTTCCATATGCATGATCAAATTTATGTTTGTGCAAATCTAATTAATAATATATCTATTTTTCAGTTTGAAAAATATCCAATTATAAATCTGATTGTATTAATAAGATTTAAATTTAGAAATAAAGATATTTTGTTATTAATTCTGACTATTTTGTTTGTAATTGTTGATGAAAGCACAAAAAATCTACATTAAATTCAAAATTTAATATTATATTTCAATGAAAATTTTTAATTTTGAATATGTATCATTAAAAAAATGTTGATTACTAAATTATTTGGCATAATCGAAATTCAAAATAACTAATACTATTTTCGTAACAAAATAATAATACAAATTTAAATTATTATTGAAATATTTAATTTACATATTTTTGAAATAATCGATTTTATTTATAGTTTTAAATATTTAATTTAATTTCTGCCATAGTCTGAATTTTTATAATTATGAATTAAAATTAATATATATATATAATGAGATTAATTAATTAAATAAATTAATCCTTAATTTAATCAGATTAATTAAATAAATTTTTAATTGAACAAAATTCAACTTTTTGAAAACAGAGAATAGTTATCCACAAAAATCTAAAGTTTAAAAGTTATCCAGAATAAGAATAGATTTATTTTTATTTTTTCCTGTTTGGACACAAAATAGCACTATTTTTTAATAGATTATATATTAATAATTTTTCTTTTAAGTTTAGAGTATATTTATAATTTTACTTTTTAAAGTTTGATCGTGGTTGTAGATTATAAACTTTTAAGTTTTCTTTTGTCACTTTCTTTTATTATAAGTTTTCCTTATTTATACTTGTTTTTTTTTGTAAAATTACTTTTTTAGTTTACACTTTTTAAATATTTACTTTAATTATTTTTTACTAAGATTGACTTTTTTTAATTTAACATTTTTTAATATTTACTTTAATTTATTTTTTATTTTGTTAAATTAAATTGACACATGTCAAGATCTAAATTTATAACCGTGACAAATGTCACAATCTCGTGATTGATAATTATCTTACTTGTCACACTCATGTCGAGGGATCCAGCTTAATATAATAAGATATATATATATATATATATATATATTTATGAAAATAATGAATATAAAATATGTTTTCAGAATTTATTATTTTAATAAATTAAATATAATTTTATTATTTAACATTATCACGAAATTTAAAACATTAGTACGACTTTTTTAGATTTAATAAAAATTAAGTATTAAACTAAAAAAAATAAAGGGATATTCAATTCTAATAATTTAAAAAGAAAAGAAATAAGCTTGGAGTAGAAGGATATTCCAAAAGTTTATAATAATTAATGTAGATTTTTGGGCAATTCTACAAAATAGCACCAAAAAACTTAATGTTCAATAATTTAGCACCCAAGGGTGAAAGTCACAAAATTAGCATTCATTAAAGGAAAAAGACTCATTTAACCTTGAACACAGATTTGATTATTCGCGACACCATTCTTCATATCGTCGGAAAAACTTTCTCAATTTCGCAAGTAAAACGACAAATTGTTCCCGGAGCTATCATTCCCTGATCTCGAAGCTTTCCCGACTCCATTCTCTGATCTCGAAGCTTTCCCGACGCCATTCTCTGATCTCGAAGCTTCTCATAGCCCAAAATCGAGGTATTTTATCTTCTTCGATCAAAAATCTAAAATCCTCTTCCTCGAGACCTTACTCGACCAGTTACTGTAACTCGCATTACGATAACTAGCACAAACTCGATTTATAGATTTCGTTCATCTTTGTCTAGCTTCGATTTTGTTTCCTAATCGCATGTTAAGTGTCTGATTTCTAATCGATTCAAAATTAGATTCGATTAGAAATTTGGGGTTTTGGGATGTCAACAATTGTTTGGGGATGTCAACAATTTGGGGTTTCGTGATGTTTCAGTATGTCTTGAATCTTAAAAGAGTAAGAAGAAACTCATGGATGGTTTTGTGTTCTTAAATCACTTGTTTTGATTTAGTCTAATATTGGTTTCGAAACTGGTTTTTATTGATTAGACCCAAATGTCTTGCAGGATTGTTAACCTTCATTAAAGAACAATCAAGCAACAACCTGTTAGTTCATCAAACATCTAATTGGCTTTGACTGGAAGACTCTATCTTGTTGGAACACAATGAACGCGAATAGAGATGGACTATCTGATTCAAAAGAGTCTTTCGTATCGAAGCTGGCCAAGCTCTTCCAGACATTTGAAGATGGGTTCAGTATGATCAATAGTCGCTTGACAACAATAGAGGAAGTTCTGGGAATAAACGAGAATCCTACTACACGTCAAGAAAAAACAAATGATGAAGGCAATTTCTCACAAACAGATGGTTTGGATCAGATAAATATCTGTAGCCAGCCTGGGGACAATACGAATGACCAGGTAATGTTCTGAAGTTTTCGTTTCGTTTCAAACTCTCTGAAATACTTCCGAAATGAATAAATGATGAAAACTGATCCTTTCTTGGGAATGAAACGTATTTCGGAAGATATATAACATATTTCGGAAATACTTCCGAAATAAATAAATGATGAAAACTGATCCTTTCTTGGGAATGAAACGTATTTCGGAAGATATATAACATATTTGGGAAATACTTCTGAAATAAATAAATGATGAAAACTGATCCTTTCTTGGGAATGAAACGTATTTCGGAAGATATATAACGTATTTCAGAAATACTTCCGAAATGAACAAATGCTAAAAACTGCCCATTTCGGAAGATATATAACGTATTTCGGAAATATTTCCGAAATGAACAAATGATGAAAACTGATTCTTTCGTGTGAATGAAACGTATTTAGTATGATATATAACTTTGTTTTTATTACTTGAATTTTAAACATTTAGGTAAAAAAAGTCTTCCTAACCCCTGTATGAAATGTATATCCAGCCTATTGCAGAAGATCTGACTCAGATCGGATCGTCTTTGGATACACCACCATATCCAAATGATTATCGGGGTCATCATGTAAGTTTGGAAGATTTATCTATAAATCAAGAAGTTCTTGTGTGTCACAGAGGCTGCTGGCGTAGAGGATCTGTAAATACGATTATTAAGAATGGAAAAGTCTCTGTCCTCATTAAGCATACACTAGAAATCTTCCAATTCAACATTGAGGATATATTGGTTCATAGGGGATGGGTAAAATTGTCTGATCCATTATTCATAATAGTGTTCAAAAAATTCTGTTACCCAAAAGATGGATCTCACTGAAACTCAATTTATGATTTTACAAATTTTAGGAAACACAAACACAGAAGGTGAGCCAGACACATGATTCAACCCGACAAGGAGATTCAACTGTTGATGTAAGATTTCTAGGTTGTATATTAAACGCAAATGGTCGAATTTTCCTTAACACATATGATTGTAATGTTCATAAAAACTGTTTTGTTTTTGTAGTCTGATGCAGATCCATTGGCTCAGAACAAATCCTTTTTTAATACACATTCTGAGACTCACATACAAGTGGGTGCTGCTGTGGAGGTAAAATCTAAAGATGGCGGATGGTTTCCAACAACCGTAACAGAGAAATCAACAAACGAGGGTGTTGATATATATACTGTGGAGTACTCAAAACTTTTTGTGGATCAAAAAACGAAACTGAAAAAAATCATGGAGAGTGTCAGGAAGGAACAGATTCGTCCTCCATTGCCAGATATCGAAGGAAGTTGGAAGGGTCCAGAACTATTGGACTACGTCTACGTCTTTTTTAAAGGCGGCTGGTGGAAAGCCACAGTGGTTAAAATAATGAGCTACAGAAGATACGGTGTTAAAATTTTCTCTGACGAACAAGTCAGAGATTTTCAGCTTCAAGAAATCCAGATTTACAAGGAGTGGGTGAATGGTGCCTGGGTTTCTCAAGTAGAAGTACAGGTATTGTTTCTTCAAAACGTTTCATAAAACATTTAAAATAAGTTGCTTGGGGCATTCTTGAATCGTCATTAACCATGAATTGTGGTATGCTATTAATTAACTTTTTTTATGTTGGTCAAATGAGAAGGAAGAAAATGTGGAAGCATCAAAGAAGAAGGCTAGTGTTGCTCCTAAACAAAGGAAAAAAGCTGAAACCAAAAAACAGAAGAATACTCGGACAACAAACAAGAATGTTCTTGTAACTCATCAGAAAAGAAAAGTAGATGAAACTAAAAAAGATGATGACCTCTTGGTTCGAGCTAAGAAAAGAAAGGCGGCAGCGAGTCCTAATCTTTTACAAAAGTATGATGATTTGCCAATAGATAACCTTGCGTTTCTATTGCGAAATGTTCGGAAAAAGAAAAGATCTCCGTATCAATCACCAAACAACCCGTTGTTATGTGTAACGCCTCCAGTACATCCGGTAATAGATCCATTTCTAACTCCTGACATCAATAAATTTAAAAGGATGGATGATTGGCTGAGAAAAAGGGGAGAAAGGTTAGTATTTATTTCACCTTTCCATTTGTTTCGAATCTTAAAAACTTGTTACTCCCCTAACTTGTTTCATTTAGTTTATGCAGAATCAAAATCGATGGCCGTCCTGTACTTCCATCATGGTTTACTTTTTTAGAAAATCCAAAAGTGTCTCTGAGCGAACAGGTGATCATTAGTTAGTGATTGTGATGTTAGTTAGTAAACACAAAATTGTTTGCTTGTTTTGTGTTTAAGAAAGCGTTCTTAAAATGATTGTGATGTTCAACGTTTATGCAGCAAATAGATGCGACATTATCATTGTTTGATTTGAGAAGGCAGAATTATGAAACATACTTCCATAAACACCATCTCCCTCGAGCTGCATTCATCGAATTATGGTTCTTCAACGCGCTGTCATGCAGCTACGAAAGATTCTTAGAACGTGAGACGGGTCGCAAATTTTTGGGAGGCTTAGTTGAAGTCGTAAATGGGAAAAAACATCCAAATAAAACCTGGGGGACAGATGTTGAAGTCATCTACGGACTTACCTTTGAGAAGAAGAGCAGACATTGGATTGGAATGGTAATCAATGTGAAGAAGCAAACAATCACTAGAATCAGTTGTGGACATCCAACAGAGCAAGCTGATTCAGTCTTTACTCATGTGCAACATTTTGCAGGTGTGTATTTAGGCTTGTTAATCATTTGTTAGTTGATAAATTTTAATATCTTAAAAGTTCCTGAAAAACGTTTTTAAATGGTGCAGAGATGATACCCGTTCTGATGTGCATTGCTACAAACAAAGCAATTACTGACAATGAACGAGCTGCTTACAAAGTTGACAAACTATAAGGGAATAGTATCCCTAAGACCAATTGTGCGGAGAATTGTGCTCTTTTCGTGTTGAAGATGATTGAATGCCATTCAATGGGGATTACAGACATGTCAAAGCTTACTGATGATACTTCTGATGACATAAGAAGCAATCTGGCGTGTGATCTCTTTGAAGAGTTGGGTGGTGATATAATCCCAGATTCTACACCTGTCAGAACGTTTCCTTAAAAATGAACAAGATTGTAAACAACATATTTATGAAACATTTC
The DNA here is from genome assembly GCA_030161315.1 of Eutrema japonicum. Taxonomy (NCBI): domain Eukaryota; kingdom Viridiplantae; phylum Streptophyta; class Magnoliopsida; order Brassicales; family Brassicaceae; genus Eutrema; species Eutrema japonicum. The sequence goes on from BSQW01000010.1 coordinate 35,661,124, forward strand.
GGAAAATCAGCCTTTACGCAAAGAAAGAAAGATAAAAATGATGAAAAATGATCACTTCCTTGGAAATGAAACGTATATAGGAACAATTTCGGAAACTATATAACTAATTTACGAAAGCTTTCGTAAATGAACAAGAAAATGATATATAACGTATTTCAGAAATACTTCCGAAATGAACAAATGCTAAAAACTGCCCATTTCGGAAGATATATAACTTATTTCGGAAGATATATAACGTATTTCAGAAATACTTCCGAAATGAACAAATGCTAAAAACTGCCCATTTCGGAAGATATATAACGTATTTCGGAAATATTTCCGAAATGAACAGATGATGAAAACTGATTCTTTCGTGTGAATGAAACGTATTTAGTATGATATATAACTTTGTTATTTGTGCAGAGATGGTTCGAGTTTTAAGTGTGTTGCTGCAAACAAAGCTTCAACTGAAATAAAGAAAGATTCAAATGATGAAAACTGATCCTTTCTTTAAAATAAAACGTATTTAGGAACATAAATAACGTTTTTCGGAAAGTCTTCCGAAGTGAACAAAAACAGAAAACAATATAAAATGATCCGCAAATGTTGAAAAATGAACAAGAAACAGAAAAGTATGATTTCAGTCTGAATTAATGTGTTTTTATTTGGCTCCGCAAACTGATGAAAAATGATCACTTCCTTGGAGATGAAACGTATTTAGGAACAATTTCGGAAACTATATAACTAATTTATGAAAGCTTTCGTAAATTAACAAGAAACAGGAAAAGTATGATTTCACTCTTTATTCATGTGTTTCGTAAATTAACAAGAAGCTCTAGAAAAGCTCTAAAAAAGACTATATTAACTGTTGATTATCATCCGTAAAATGGAGCATAAGATTGTCAGAACATGTGTTTTTGTTAGGCTACGCAAAAAACGAAAGATAAAAATGATGAAAAATGATCACTTCCTTGGAAATGAAACATATATAGGAACAATTTCGGAAACTATATAACTAATTTACGAAAGCTTTCGTAAATGAACAAGAAACAGGAAAAGCTCTAGAAAAGACTAGAAAAATTGTCAATCCCTTAAAATGAAACGTATTTAAGAACCATTTCGGAAACTATATAACTAATTTATGAAAGCCTTCGTAAATGATCAATTAAAGCGCGAATGACAACGTGAGTATTGAAAAGCCTTTAAAAACCCCAAAAGCCCTAACTCCCGATTCTTCATCACAAAAAACACTTCCTCCGACGAAATTCTTCATCCTCACCGAAAGTTTAATAAACGGAGATATCATTGCTCGATATTCTTTCGTCTTATCTCAAATCTTCTCGTATCCCAAAAATCGATTTACCGGAGCTTTGACGGAATCGAAGTATCTCTTTTCTCGAAGTTTCTCTTAGCCCAAACATCATCAAGGTAGATTTTCATATCATATCATTGGGTCATTTGGGGGGGGGGGGGGGGGTAGTGTATCATATCGTTAGGTTTTTCGCATCAAACCCTAGAATTTCGTTTCATATCATTGGGATTATCTTTTGTCGGACTTTGACGGAATCGAATTTTCTCATTGCCCAAACATCAAGGTAGATATTTGTATCATATCATTGGGGGTATTTCGTATCATATCATTCGGGATTTCATATCATATCATTGGAGGTGTGTGAGATTTGTATCATATCGTTGGGTTTTTCGCAGCTAAACCTATAATTTCGTTTCTTTTTCAATTTCGGAAGACTTTCTGGAGTTTCCTTTGTTAATTCATCTGAAAAGTTTGTTGATTGTTATAGGAATGTTTTACGAGGAATGTCTATTTTTTTTGTTTTAACAGGTGAACGCACAATGAGTTCGTACAGTCAGAATATCACGCTGCCTAAGCTTCAATTTGCCATAAATAGTGAGCCAAATCAGATTCAAGGGCCTGATATAAACCAGTTTGCACAAATCAAGAACATCAATATAGTCAAAGAAATTATCGGGGCTGTACTGTTCCAGAGGATAACGCAAACATTCTTGGGACCGATTCTGAGATTCTGTTCAAGGAAACAGCACATGTCGGGGAAACTTCTCCACGTGATATTGACAAGATCTTTAATCACAAAGAAAAAGAAGGAGTTGTGGTTCCACTTCGGAGCACAACCTATGAGATTCTCAATAAGGGAGTTTCATATGGTGACAGGCTTGAAGTGTGTTGAGTGGAATCCAGAAGAAGAAGAAGAAGAACAGTGTGACTATAACTGGGGAAATTTTCAAAAGGGGCATACAACAAAACAGCTCATTGACGTGCTGCGTAGAACTGACGTGGATTCAGTTGAGGAGAGGTTCTCTCTTGCTATGTTGATTTTGATTGAGAGCCTCCTACTTCAACAATACAAGGCGTACAAGTTCCCCCAACAATTAATCGACAGAGCACAGAATAGAAGTGTTCTGATGAATTATCCGTGGGGTCGAGACGCTTTTTATATACTACTGGACCAGATCAATAAGCGTGTACCTTCATATTTGAACAAGAACTGGTATGATATACATGGATTCCCGTATGCTTTCCACATGTGGATTCTGGAATCTGTGCCTTCATTGCAGACTGCCTTCAGCACAGTAAGAAGTGAAGGGCTGATGTCCCCTTTCCTCTGTGAGAAATACGTTTATACATCAAATCCAAAGATTGATCAAGTTACGAGCGTTGAAAACGTTCGAGATGTAAGTTCTTTATTTTATTTGATTTAGTTTCGTATTTTAGCTTGTTCACCTCACTGGATTTCTCACTGCATTTCTCAATTTGGGATTCATATTTGATTCTCTGTTGTGCAGCTGAAGGTCCACTGCATTTTACCTCCAATACCAGAAGATCCAGAGGACAATGTCTCGTTGGAAGACAGTGATGATGAGGATTTATATACATTGGTTAATGCTGTCAAGAAGGGCTACAGGCTGTCCTCTAAAGATTGGAAGAGAGGAACTCTGGATTTTGTTGATGCGATGGATCAAGTGAACATGACATCTTATCGATTTCCAGACACAGAGACAGCTGGACCATCATCTGATTCTGGAGAGTGTCTCATGTCAAAGTTAAATAATCTCTGCAAGACAGTTGGAGAAGGTTTCAATAAGATCAATAGTCGCTTGACTAAAATAGAGGAAATTCTGGGAATAAAAGAGAATGCTCCTTCACATCAAGAAAAAACAAATGATGAAGGGGATCTGAATCGTAAAGTGAACGTAAGCTCGCAAACAGATGGTTTGGATCAGATCAATATCTGTAGCCAGCCTGGGCACAATACGAATGAGCAGGTAAATTTCTCAGGATTTCTTTTCCTTTCAAACTCTCATTCTTAGAATTTAGGAAAGACTTCTTAAAACTTAGAGTTTTTTTGTTTTTTTGGTTTTTTTTTTTTGTAGTATCAAGACAAAGATGGTGATATCTATCCATCTACAAATTCGCCAACTATCCTACATACTGAAATGGAGGAATTGAACCATACACATGGTGATTCACCTGTTGAGTTAAATCCTTATGACCAAACACAGGATATAAATCAAACAAACGATTCGATTGTTGAGGTACAATTTCTGGTTTTGCAAAAATAGAATTTTAAAACATCTAAAAACCTATCTTGTTACAATTTGTTTATTTTCTTAAAATATTTAGGAAACACCAACAGATGAAATTCGTGCCGATGGCGTAACCCAAACAGTTGAGTTAACCCGAACGCAGGAGGATTTACATGTTGAGGTAAGGTTTCTTTATTGCAACGTATTTAGGAAGATATATAACTTTTTTCGGAAATACTTCCGAAATGAATAAATGATGAATACTGACCCTTTCAGAACATATATAACTTATTTCGGAAGATATATAACTTATTTCGGAAACATTTCCGAAATGAATAAATGATGAATACTGACCCTTTGGAACATATATAACTTATTTCGGAACATATATAACTTATTTCGGAAATATTTCTGTGTTTTTGAAATATATTTTGAACATTTAGAAAAGTCTACATGAAGGTGTATGAAAGTATCCTAAGACGGTTGTGTGTCTGTAGGCTGGTTCAGAGCCTGTGTTTTCTCCGATACAGTCCTCTTTGTTGAGTCCATCAAAGGATCGAACTTCGTTAGAGGATTGTTTTTTCTCTTGTCCTGATGGAAAAACACAAACTCCATCATGGCAGCCAGAACAGACGAACATGGCTGATGGAATTATCTTCAACGCCATCAAAGAAGTGAATGATGACCAACAACAGGTAAAAACTTAAACCGAATTTATTGTTCAAATGACCTTAAATTGTATGACTTGCACAAATATGCGTATGATTTTTTTATTTTTACCTTGCTCATGTTTCGCGCATTTGTTCATGGGATTTTAAACATGTATTTTAAAACAATTTAGTAAAGACTTCGTAAACGTGTATGAAAGGTTCCTAAAACCGTTACGTGTTTGCAGATTGAAGAAGAGCATGTGGTTCCAATACAGAATCCATCAGAGCCTGTTAATACCATATTAGGCACAGGTCTTCAGAATGAAGCTGGTCAATACAATTGCTTTTTGAATGTTATCATACAGGTAGCCTTCATATCATAACCCGATTGGGTATCAATGTATATAGTATCCAGTTTAAAAGATTTCTATTTGTTGAATGTTAAATTTTTTTTTTTTTTGGTATATAAGTCTCTATGGAATCTGGAGATGTTTCAAGCTGAGTTCTTGCGGAGTTCAACAATAGACCACCTCCACGTGGGAGATCCTTGTCTTGTCTGCTCATTGCATGGAATTTTCACTGCTTTAGATGCTGGTTCGAGCAAAACACAAAAAGAACCAGTGGATCCTTCATCTCTCAAGATTGCTTTGCGTAGTTTGAGGCCAACTTTCTTGGATGAGGTAAAAAGAATTAATTTCCGATTTTAAATGTTTATCCTAATATAGAGTAGAGTAAGCTTCTAAACTTGATATATGTCATTTGGTGGACAAACTCAGATGAACGATGCTTCAGAAGTAATGGATTTCATTTTCAAATGCTTTCATGACTCATTTGCTCCGAGCTCAAGCGTGTCTGAAACAACATCTTTGGAGAGCAACTGTACGGGTTCATGGGACTGTGCCACCCGCACATGTATTATCCATTCTCTATTTGGAATGGATATTTTACAGCAAATGATTTGCGACAGATGTGAGCTGAAGTCCAGGCGTTTTAAGTTCACTTCCCTTTTCCATTACATCAACACTATTGCCCTGCAGACCATGAAGGTGTCATATGAGTGTTCAATAGACTTGATTTTTCACTTATTTTATTGGGTAATTAACTGTGGTTTTGCACCACTTTATTATTAATAGGTTAAACACGCTAAGAAATCGTTCGAAGAACTTCTGGATCTTGTGGATACAGACGATCCACTGTCCTGTGATACTGAAGCTGGTGGTTGTGGGAAACGCAACCATGTACACAAATTTCTCAGTACTCCCCCACATGTTTTTACTATAGGTAAAACTCTTTTTTTTAGGAGTCTGATGATAGGAAACCTATTTTAGATCACTGCTAAATATATGTCTTAACGCTCTATTTATATTGTGGCTGCCAGTTTTAGGTTGGCAAGATATCAAAGAGGCTGTAGAAGTCATAGCAGCTAATCTTGCAGTATTGAAACCAGAGATTGACATCAGCATCATGTACCGGGGTCTGGAGTCTAAAACCACATATAGCTTAGCTTCCATGGTACGTGTTGTAATTTAATTAACTACATGTTTTCAAACTTAATTTGTGTTTTCCGTCTGGACATTGATCTTTTTGCTATTTCTCTGCAAATCCAGGTTTGTTATTATGGACAGCATTATCAATGCTTTGCATATAGACATGGCCACGGGTTACGCGATCAGTGGGTCATGTACGATGACAAAAATGTGAAGGTAATAAGACTATTTGAAATACACTCTTGACTTTGAAGTCATATACACTATTCCCACTCATTTAATGTAATATCTTCAGGTGATCAATGGCTGGAATGAAGTAATTTCTAAGTGTGAGAAAGGACGCTGGCAACCACAGGTTCTTATCTACCAGAAATGTGATAAGGCACATGAGATGGAAGCATCAAAGAAGAATGCTGGTGTTACAAAAAGAAAACAAGCTGAATCCAAGAAAGAGGATGACGCTGTGGAAAATGCTAAGAAAAGGTTGAAGAAAGAAACTTCAAATCAGCCTGAGAACGTTTTCTTAAGACGGACAGCTCGCGAAGTCAAAGTATCTAAAGCTAGCAAGACTCCGTACCGTGCTCCAAAAAACCCGGCGTTAAAGATAACTCCAGAGGTAAATCCAGTATTAGATCCTTTTCTCACACCTGATATGAAAAAGATTGCAAGATTGTTTGATTGGAAGAACAAGAAAGGACAAAGGTTGGTACATCTTTAAAACTTATACATCGATAATAAGAAATTCTTAGGTGTTACTAACTGGTTTCAACTAATAAATGCAGAATCATGATTGATGGAAAGTCTGTATCAGCATCATGGTTTACTAGACTAGAGAATCCGGAAATTCCAATGACAGATGAGGTAATTACTTTAAAAACTGGTTTTACGAAGGCATTCGTAAATGCGTTTGACTCTTTCCTAAAATATCAAAATGCCTGTATCAGCACATTTCAGCAACACTATCAATGTTGGCGAAGAGAAATAATAACTATGCTGCATACTTCCACAACAACCATCTCCCAAGAGCTACATTCATCAACCAAGAATTCTTTGAGATGCTGTCATCAAGCTATGAAAGCTTCAAAAAAGCTAAAAAGGATCAAAAATATCATGGCTTTACAGACGATATTGTTCTAGTCCCGAGTGGGAAGATGCATCCAAATAAAATATGGGGAACCGATGTTGATGTTATCTATGGCATGACTTTCAAGAGCAGCCATTGGATAGGGATGGCAATAAATCTGAAGAAGCGCAAAGTCACGATAGCAAGGTGTGGGCATCCGACCGAGGAAACGGATATTGTTCTTGATCATGTGACACAATTTGCAGGTATAACTCTACTTTATATCAATTCATTTTCCTAAATTAACAAATGATTCAAAATGGTCCTTTATTGAAACGTATTTCGGAACATATATAACGTATTTCGGAAATACTTCCGAAATGAATAAATGATGAATACTGAGCCTTTCAGAACATATATAACTTATTTCGGAACATAAATAACTTATTTCGGAAATACTTCCGAAATGAACAAATGATGAAAACTGACCCTTTCTATAAAATAAAACTTATTTAGGAAGATATATAATTTTGTTATTTGTGCAGAGATGCTGCCAGTTCTTATGTGTGCTGCTGCAAACAAAGCTGTTATGGATGAGGATCGAGTTCCTTATGAGCTTGAAGAACTAAAAGGAAAAGATATCCCTAGGACCTTATGGATGAGGAACTGTGCTATTTTCGTGTTGAAGATGCTTGAATGCCATTCAATGGGGATTAAAGACATGTCCAATATTGCTGATGTAAATGCACACGACATAAGAAGCAAGTTGGCGTGCGATCTCTTTGAAGAAATTGCTGGTGGTTAATATGTTAAGAATGTTTACTGAAATGTCAGTGTTATGAAAGCTTCTCTTACGCTATCATTTTGTAATTACGATACATTTTGTAATTATGGCTGCATATTATATAACGTATCTAGGAAAGAAATGAAATGATCCTTTCTTGAAAATGAAAGTACAAAACTTGGTAATGAAAGGATCATCTTGTAACTTATTTCGGAACATAAATAACTTATTTCTGAAATACTTCCGAAATGAACAAATGATGAAAACTGATTCTTTCTTGGAAATGAAACGTATTTAGGAAGATATATAACTTTGTTATTTGTGCAGAGATAATTCCAGTTCTAAACTGTTGAGTGTATATTTTCCTCTTTCATTTCCAAATGATGAATACTGACCCTTTCAGAACATATATAACGTATTTCGGAAATACTTTCGGAATGAATAAATGATGAAAACTGATTCTTTCTTGGAAATATATAACGTATTTCGGAAGATATATAACTTATTTCGGAAGATATATAACGTATTTCGGAAATACTTCCGAAATGAACAAATGATGGATACTGGTCCTTTCGGAAGATATATAACTTATTTCAGAAATACTTCCGAAATAAGTTGTGTACATTTTCTAGGACATTGACCAAATGCAACCTGTCTTCCGAAATATTATTTTTATTTCAGAACATATATAACCTTTCAGAACATATATAACGTATTTCGGAAATACTTTCGGAATGAATAAATGATGAAAACTGATTCTTTCTTGGAAATATATAACGTATTTCGGAAGATATATAACTTATTTCGGAAGATATATAACGTATTTCGGAAATACTTCCGAAATGAACAAATGATGGATACTGGCCCTTTCGGAAGATATATAACTTATTTCAGAAATACTTCCGAAATAAGTTGTGTACATTTTCTAGGACATTGACCAAATGCAACCTGTCTCCCGAAATATTATTTTTATTTCAGAACATATATAACCTTTCAGAACATATATAATGTATTTCGGAAATACTTCCGAAATGAATAAATGATGAAAACTTATTCTTTCTTGGAAATATATAACGTATTTCGGAAGATATATAACTTATTTCGGAAGATATATAACGTATTTCGGAAATACTTCCGAAATGAACAAATGATGGATACTGGCCCTTTCGGAAGATATATAACTTATTTCAGAAATACTTCCGAAATAAGTTGTGTACATTTTTATTTTGAATTACTTGTGTACGTTCTTCTAACTATTGAAATGAAGAAAATTAAAAAGAAAAAGTTAAAAATATTATTTTGAAGGAAATTACACAAATCTCAAGGATAGTGGGAGCTCTGCAATGAGTCAATTTGTCATCTAAAAATTGCCCACATACCGAAAAGTGGTCAATATTCCTCCTTAATGACGTGACGATTCAGAAGATTGTGGCTTTTCAATATTCTCATAATTAACTGCTTGACGAAAATGACACATCTAACTCGGCTATATAACATGAAGACTCCTCTTTATCTGTATCTTTCTCTTTTGTTCCAAAATCCCCTCTTAATAATACTCCTTTTCTTAACAATGGCGTCAAAGGCGATTACCAGGGATTACAACGAAATCCAGAACAAACGTTCAACACTCTTCAGCGCGGGTATCTATTTAAAACACTCGTCCTTTCTCTGTATCATCTGTCGCTTATGTTGTTTTGTTCAACTCTTCATATAGGACCGGTGGGTGACAACGAATTTCACTGGGAAGCAACTCTCATGGGACCTCTAAACACTCCGTATGAGGGAGGAGCCTTCAAGATGACAATTCATTACCCTCCAGATTATCCTTTCAGTCCGCCAAGGGTATGTAATTTTTATATATTTAACAAAGAATCCTAAAACGTTTGATTTACTTATATATGGTTTTACAGATGTTTTTCAAAACCAAAATGTTTCACCCTAATATCAGCGACCAAGGAAATATCTTTCACAAGATTCTGAAGCGAGATCACTTTAGTCCCTCTTATACCCTCTATCACGTAAGAATATTTGTATATTTAAAATATTTGTTTACACATCAAAATATTTGTATATTTAAAAATCAATTCAATCTGTTGTTAAATGTTATAGACGTGTGATCTCGTCGATGTTGATATAGACTCATTTAATCGACACTTAAGCGAGATCACACGTCTCATATGTGTGATTCATAAGTTATAGACGTGTGATCTCGATTAATTTTGAAATACAATGAGAATGCTATCGTTTAGTGTTTTAAATTTTGTGAAATCAGGTTCTCACGAAGATTCACGAGATGTTGGCGGAACCGATGATAAGCGATGATGATCATTTTGTGGAAGAAATCGCTAAACTCTACAGAGGAGATAAGGAGGCATACGAATCAATAGCGAGAGCATTTTCAAAAGAGATGGAGGAATGATGGATTTTATATTTGTTTGTTTTTATCATTGCGCCATCTTTATATTTGTTTGTTTTTATCATCTTTCTATTTGTATTTTTATTTGTTTGTCATATATTTATATCTAACATATTAATATGTTAAATTATGTTTATGCTAATTTTAAGACTAATATTACAATATTCCTTTTGCATAGTTTCTCTATTAAATTTCATAGTATCTATTATCAAAGGTTTTTTATTTATTAAGGGGTGATTGGTAAAAGAAGTCATTAGAGAGATTGTGAATAATATTTTGTCTTCTAAGACACTACTCACAAGTATGCTGTTATAACAAAAAATTCAGAAAACATGTGTCAAATTTGTGTTGATCTTGAGTTTGGGAGAGATATTTTTGGTAATTATCTTCTTGTCAAATTCAGAGATGGTAGTTTTATGCAATCTGCATCTTTATTATCTTGACTTCTGAAATGAACAAGTGATGAATTCTGATCATTTCTTGAAAATGATACGCATTTAGCAACAAATATAACGATATTTCCTGTTGATTTCCGTGCGTAAATGAAGCATCAGAACAAATGTGTTGTTGTTTTGTCTACACAATGAAATAAAGTATTTCGGAAGATATATAACGTATTTCGGAAGATATATAACATATTTCAGAAATACTTCCGAAATGAATAAATGATGAAAACCGATCCTTTCTTGGAAATATATAACGTATTTCGGAAGATATATAACATATTTCAGAAATACTTCCGAAATGAATAAATGATGAAAACTGATCCTTTCTTGGAAATATATAGCGTATTTCGGAAGATATATAACGTATTTCGGAAGATATATAACGTATTTCAGAAATACTTCCGAAATGAATAAATGCTAACAACTGCCCATTTCGGAAGATATATAACGTATTTCGGAAGATATATAACGTATTTCAGAAATACTTCCGAAATGAACAAATGCTAAAAACTGCCCATTTCGGAAGATATATAACGTATTTCAGAAATACTTCCGAAATGAACAAATGCTAAAAACTGCCCATTTCGGAAGATATATAACTTATTTCGGAAGATATATAACGTATTTCAGAAATACTTCCGAAATGAACAAATGCTAAAAACTGCCCATTTCGGAAGATATATAACGTATTTCAGAAATACTTCCGAAATGAACAAATGCTAAAAACTGCCCATTTCGGAAGATATATAACGTATTTCGGAAATATTTCCGAAATGAACAAATGATGAAAACTGATTCTTTCGTGTGAATGAAACGTATTTAGTATGATATATAACTTTGTTATTTGTGCAGAGATGGTTCGAGTTTTAAGTGTGTTGCTGCAAACAAAGCCCATTTCGGAAGATATATAACTTATTTCGGAAGATATATAACGTATTTAAGAAATACTTCTGAAATGAACAAATGCTAAAAACTGCCCATTTCGGAAGATATATAACGTATTTCGGAAATATTTCCGAAATGAACAAATGATGAAAACTGATTCTTTCGTGTGAATGAAACGTATTTAGTATGATATATAACTTTGTTATTTGTGCAGAGATGGTTCGAGTTTTAAGTGTGTTGCTGCAAACAAAGCTTCAACTGAAATAAAGAAAGATTCAAATGATGAAAACTGATCCTTTCTTTAAAATAAAACGTATTTAGGAACATAAATAACGTTTTTCGGAAAGTCTTCCGAAGTGAACAAAAACAGAAAACAATATTAAAAAAAAATGATATTTCCTGTTGACTTCCATGGGTAAAGTCTTCTAAAAAAGTATGTAAAGTATACTAAATAGTTTGATAAGCTTTGGAAAGTTTCATAAAATCACTTTGAAATGTAATAAGTCTATCATATAGGTACTTTGCAGGTACTCTTGTTGTGCCCTCCTCTGCAACATCTGCTGCACTTGTGTCCTTGAGACTTTGAACCGGGTACACCAAACTCTCCCGCTGATCTCTTTCTCATTTTCGGAGGTCTCCCGCTGCTTGGCTTAGTAGTAGGTGGTGCACATGAATATTCAGATACAGAATCTGGAAAAACACAGGTCGTTAAATCTCCACACGGATGTATGCTCTCAGCATATGCTTTAGCCCATGTTTCCGTTAAGTACATATCATCAACGTACTTGTTCTCATCCTTTTTTGTGCGCTTAGCAGCAGCAATAGCATGAATACAAGGAATCCTGTCAATGTCAAAAACGTAGCAAGTGCACTGCTTGTTTTCCAGGTGAACAATGTACTTCCGGGTTTCGTCCTTGACCTCAAACTCATATCGGTCCACTTGGAAAACATCAAGTTTCATTGCAGCATCATACCTTGCTATCATCTCCTTCACTACACGTGGTGTGACAAGATTTTTGTGTTTAGAAGCTTTTTCCCGACGTTCATGAAACCACGTTGTAAGAGTTAACCTAATGGTCTCAAGGAGAGAAATTATAGGCAACTCGCGAGGCAAGTTCAACATCGAATTCAGCGACTCTGCAATATTGGTTGTCATAATATTGTACCGGTTCGCAGGTGCATAAGATCGAGCCCACTTTGCAAAATCAGAACCTTCTAAATAATCAGCTAATTTTGGGCTTCTTCTTCTTATGTCACTGAAGATTCCACAAAACTCATGACGAGTATAAGCATCAGCTGCAGCTTCTACTAGTGGCAACAATCCAGTTTTTCCAAACTTTGGTTTAATATTCCTCAAGAGATGAATTCGACAAATACCGTGATGTGCAAGTGGATAAATCATTGAAAGTGCTTTTGCAATGGCTGGAGCTCTATCTGAAACAAACACCAAATCAGACGCATCTGGGATCACACTTTTGAGCCCTCTAAAAAACCAAATCCACGCGTGTTCGTTTTCTGAGTCAACTATCCCAAATGCTAGAGGGTATAACGAAAAGTTACCGTCTTGTGCACTAGCTCCAAGCAACGTTCCCTTAAACTTTCCCTTGAGGAAAGTACCATCTACAGCAATCACTCTTCTCATAAGCTCAAAACCTCTTATCGATTGACCAAATGCAACAAAGGAGTATTTGAATTTTCCATTATCATCCAACTCAACATAAACCTTTGATCCAGGGTTTTTCTCATTAACCTGAAACAACCATTTTGAGAGGTTGTAATAGCTATCCTCAGGAGTCCCTCTTATCAAATTCTGGGCGTACTCTTTCACTTTCCAAGCTTGTTTGTAGTCAATGTGTACGCCATGGTCAATTCTGACTTGCTCCATAATTTGTTTTGGTTTGAGTCCATATTTCTTTTCTCCATAGTTGCTACAGAGTAAAGTGCCAAGAACTTTGGCAGAGGCTTGCCTATGGTTGGCATGTCTGTGTGTCGTATCACATGTATGTTTATGATTATACCTCTTCACCACAAAGTAATCAGAAGAAGGAAGCTTTGATGCACGCATCCTCCAGCTGCAATTGCCATCAACACAACCTAATATCGCCCTTGTCTTGTTTGACCAGAGAGACCTGAACTCAAACTTCCACTCTAATGCCCATTTTCTCATGTGAAGCATTAGCTCATCTTTGTTCTTAAAATGTCTGTTCACGTATAAATCATCAGAACCTCGGGTGGAATGTGATATACATATACTAGGAGGAGAAATATCTGGAGCAGGACGCAAAATATCAGCAGTTGAACATGTGCTTTTGTTTGCATCAGATGTTGAATTGCCACTTCCATTTGATCTATGAAGTTCCTACACAAATAAAGAGAGAAATTTGATATAACGTATTTAGGAAAGTCTTCTTAAATGAACAAGAAACAGATAAAAGGTTTCGTGTAGAGAGGAATTATGAAAGTACTATATTACCTCTTGGTATCCATGCGTAAATGAAGCATTCGAACATGTGTTGTTGTTTTGCTACACAAAGAAAGATACAAACGTATAAAAGAACCATTTAGGAACAAAAATAAAGTATTTCTGAAAGTCTTCCGAAATCTTCCGAAATGAACAAGAAACAGAAAAAGTATAATGAAGCACTCACATGAGAATTCCCGTAAGGAAGAATGTTGCATATATCAGTCACCTGAATCTGAATGTATCAGAAAAAGGTATCATGCAGAGAGGAATCTGAATTTAAATGAACAAGAAACAGGAAAAGGTATCATGCAGAGAGGATTTATGAAAGTACTATATTACCTGTTGATTTCCATGCGTAAATGAAGCATTCGAACATGTGTTGTTGTTTTGCTACACAAAGAAAGATACAAATGATGAAAATGATCATTTCTTGGAAATGAAACGCATAAAAGAACCATTTAGGAACAAAAATAAAGTATTTCTGAAAGTCTTCCGAAATCTTCCGAAATGAACAAGAAACAGAAAAAGTATAATGAAGCACTCACATGAGAATTCCCGTAAGGAAGAATGTTGCATATATCAGTCACCTGGAGAAGAAAACATTAGATTAGAAGAAAACATTAGATTAAAAAGTAACTGAACTATAAAGTATGAAGCGAATATTTATAACGAAGCTAAGAAATAACGAAGCTAAGAATATATACTAACCGTTACATACAAAGGAATCAGTTCTGGATTTCCTTTTATGTTGTTGATGAAACTTCTTAGTTGGCGGTCGTTTTTAACAAACACAGGAGGAAATTTCTCTGCCATAAACCTCATCTTCAATGGGAGTCCATAGCTAAGTGCAGCATTACTAATTGAGCAGTCAATCTCAAAGTCTTCAACAACCATCTCAAACAAATCATTGTAATTGAGATTTTCATCAAACTCAAACATTGTTGATCCTCGTTTTGTATCCAATACAAATTCACACTGAAGATTTTCGTTTGTTCTCCACTCTCCACAGACACAATAAATCTCAACCATATTTCACAAGCGCAATATATCACCTTCCTAAGCGTACCAACAATGAAGTCCACGCCTGAACTCCATCAAAACACAGAGAATTCACACACTTAACTTAATCGATTCACTAATTCCGCCAAATCGATTGATTTCAATTGGATTTCGCATAAGCATTATACAAAACGAAACCGAGAATCGAAACCATAAAATCGAAACCGAGAATCGAAACCATAAAATCGAAACCGAGAATCGAAACCATAAAATACGAAACGATGAAATAGTTAAAAATGAACCTGCGATATTGAGCTGTGACGACGGCTGATAATTCCGGCGATGACGACGGCACAATCTTCACAGATAACCAGATCAATCGCCGGCGATGAATTTCTGGAAATTGAATACAGTCAAAGAAATTTCTAAAACTTACAATGTTAAATATCTCAAATCCTATGGGCAAAGTTGTCTTTTGCCTCTTTAATGAATGCTAATAATAGGGCTTTTTTATTAGGGTGCTAGTTTGGTGAGAAAGTTTTCAAAAAGTGCCATTTTGATCAATTTCTCTAGATTTTTCGTGATTGCATCAACAATTACAATCAAAATATTTTTAAATAATTATTTTCTGTTGTTTATAGAAATCACACAAAATCAATATATGGTACCAAAAACTTATTTCACAATTTTGTAGTTCAAAAAATATATAATTGGCAGAATTATGGCACAAAATTAGAAGATCTCAGATTTTCCTGAAATATAGGTTATATAAATTGTCTAAATAACAAGAATCAACGTATCTTTACAAAATAACAACCGAATATTAATTTGAATATAATATAAATATTTGAAATATTTATCTCTGATCACATATTTCATATAAGCGAATATTCTCTAGATAGTTTTCAATCATGATTACCAAAATCGTTAAAATCATAACAAATTTAATATCTTATTTATAATTTCATAACATACTAATATCTTTTAAATAAATTTTGTGTGGCTAACCCTATAAAACTAAACTCTATCACACTCTATAAATAAATGTTGCGTTCATTTCATATCATCACGATTGAATGTCTACATTAAAATGACTTTTATTGCACGATTCATCAAACAACTATAGCAATCTTTCTTTTTTTTTTTTTTTGTAGGGTTTCAGTCATCTCTAATGGCTTCACGAAATAAAGAAGATTTTCAGGGGAGCAGCAACTGATAGACACCATTCAAAGTATGGGAAAGTCATCTTCGTTCGTCGAGAAGCACGGTCTCTTGGTGTTTTTTTATTTTATTTTTGCAAGGTAAACTCTTTTGGTTTTTTAGAATCAAATTACATAGTTTTTTTCTTCTAAATGAGCTTTCATCATATCTCTTTCTGCAAATCAAATACATGAGTTAGAGTATTTTAGGATTTCATGGAGAAATCATGAACACGACATCATGGCCATTGGCCAAGCCAAGATATTTAATTATTATTTAGTTTTCCTTCGGTTCTTACTAACCATTGATCTCATAATTTTTTAATGCACATCAATTGCTTTACAAAATGACTGTTTTTGTGAAAATACTATAGAAACGTGTATAAGATCAACATAGATTATTAATTAATTTAAATCCATTCTTTCATTCTTTTTAGTTTGAAAGTATAGTATTAATTACTACTTTTAGACCATAAGAAAACCAACAGAGATCCCTTTGCAAACGAATCGTGTGACTTAACCACCGCAATTCTTTGATCAAAGTGTGCTAACTGATTTTTGTTGTCTTTGGAATCGATTAAAACTGATATCGTAGCAAAAAGTTTTATCGGAATTGGAAATTTTTGAAAAGCAATGAATCTTTGCATAGATTTTGCAAAAAGAACCATTTGGAGTTGCCATGAGAGGGAGAGGAGAAAGCTCTGAGACTAAAAGAGTCTGTGAGAGTTGGGGAAGATGTGCCGTGAAGGTAAAGATTTTGGGAATGTGACGTAAAGATGAAAGAGACGACTATGGGACTCATGGAAGAAGAGAAGAAAAACAAAAGATGCAGTCACAAGATGATTGATGCAGTTTGGACATTCACTATTATTTTTCCTCTTTACTATTAGGGGTACTTGCAAAAATAACCTAAAATTTGAGGTCAAATTCAAACATAACATTTTTTTCCATTTTTTAAGAACGAGTCAAAGGCGTCAACAAATGCCATTTTTTGTCCATTACACCATTCCAACTTGCGACATTCACGAAAATGCCATTATGAGAAAATGAGTAGACTTCTTCTGAAGTCTGTTTCATTCTGAAAAATACACAAAACACCTTTGGATATCCACTTATTTACGAAAATGCCATCTTTTTCAATTTTCTCAACCACCATGAACAACCAATTTCGAGCTCTAAATGCTTCTCCAACCAATTTCTTTGGCTCTAACTCCTCATCTTTATGCTCATAACCTCATAATCTTCCATTTCTTCTCCATTTTCATCCAACAAACTCTCTCATTTTCGTTTTCAAAATTTACAAATTCTTAGATCTTGCTTGTTTCAGTGGCTATTGCATAAGAAGGATTGGACTTCTTTGATATTGGTTAATCATAGTGTTCTGGGCACTCGAAGAAGCTCAAAACAGCCTCAAACCTGATCTAGGTAATTATTCACTTGATTTTCGTTAATTTTCAGATCTGTTTCGCGATAGTAGACTTCGAATGAAGTCTGCTCTTCATCGTAGACTTCATTTGAAGTCTCCTAGTCAACCATAGGTTAGTTTTGCAATTGACTATTTTGTTCGTTTTTGTAAAGAGACTTCATGTGAAGTCTGGAGACTTTAGGAGAAGTCTGTGAGTTATCCTTTGAAAACAAAAAAATTACCCGTAGACTTCATATGAAGTCTCCGAAAAAGAGAGGCTACTTTTGTAGTTGACCAAACTTTGACTTTTATATGGCCGACTTCATTTGAAGTCTTCTGGAGAAGTTTTCAAGAGAAGTCTTCTTTTAAGTCAGTTTGGTATTTGTCCAAAATTTTAACTTTTTATGAAAGTTAGTTTTGCGTTTGACAAAAATTTCAAACTTAAAAAAAAAAAAAAAATTTAGAGTAGACTTCATATGAAGTCTACAAATTTAGAGTAGGCTTAAAAAGAAGTCTATTTTTTCAAAAACTGAAGTAGACTTCAAACGAAGTCTGCAATGAATATTTTTGGTCAAACTCAAAACTAACCTTATTTTTCGTAGACTTCAAACGAAGTCTACTTTCATTATTTGAATTGCAAAAGTGACCCATTTTCAGTAGACTTCAGTCTGAAGTCTTCTCTAACGACGTAGACTTCATTAAAAGTCTTCTTTAACAGCGTAGACTTCAAATGAAGTCTACTTTAAAAGTTAAACACTGATGAGATTCTGGTCAAATGAAAAATTAACCTATTTTTCAGCAGACTTCATGAAGAAGTCTACTTTTATAAAGTTAACAGTTTGGTCAAATGCAAAAATAACCTGTTCCACAGTAGACTTCACACGCAGACTTCTAAGAATTTATGTAGACTTCAAATGAAGTCTTCTTTGTCAACTTCTCATAGAAATCTATTGTATAGCGTTTTAAAAAAAACTCATTTAGAGCATATTTATAACGAATCTTTGAGATTTTTTTGTTCTAGTATGTATTTTTACTATTGCTTTTGATGTTGTATGAATTTTATGTGATTTAACTAGATAATTATGGGTGAATCAAATTTGTTGATTGGTTAGGCATTTAGCTCGTAATAGAAGACTTCATTTGGAAGTCTTCTTCATTTATCTAGGACAGACTTTAGAGTGAAGTCTATGTAGATAATTTGGTTAAAAAAGTATTTTTAGCATATTTATTATGTTTTTTTTTAGATTTTCTTGTTCTTACATTTGTATTTTTGTTTTTGCTTCTGTATGAGTTTGACTTGTTTATGTGTTAGAATTATAAAATACTCATTTTTTTGTTTGATTAGGCTTTTAGCATATTTATGTAGACTTCTGGTGAAGTCTTCTTTATAATTGCAATTTTGTTAAAAACTTATGTGTTTTATCCTTATAGTGATGGAAACTTATGTTTTATCCTTATAGACTTATAGTGATGGAAACTTGGCGAGAACTCGAAATGTTGGTAACGTTGTAAGGTAACATAAATATGTTATAGATGCTATCTTAAGAAATTGTTTTTAAGTTCTGCTATGAATTGTTTACAAGCTGATTTGGGAACTATGTCAAACAGTTTTTTCAAGTTCCGGTTTGATGTTAGCATCACACAAGGTCGATCGTAATGTCATTCCAAGTGCATGGCATTTATGATGGGAAGTGAAGTCTGTAGTCATTAAATAAATATGAATGAGAAATCTGTGAATTTGAAGTCTGAAATCGAAGTCTAAAAACGAAGTCTGGAAACGAAGTCTGGAAACGAAGTCTGGAAACGAAGTCTGAAAAAGAAGTCTGGAATCGAAGTCTGCAAAACGAAGTCTGCAAAACGAAGTCTAGAAAACGAAGTCTGGAAATAAAGTCTGTAAACGAAGTCTGAAAACAAAGTCTGAAAAACGAAATTAGAAAACCCAGAAATATGAACAAAAATTAGAAAATCCAGAAATATGAATAAAATTAGAAAACCCAGAAATGTTCAATACATTTACAGCTTTGTTCAACAGAAAACCCAGAAATAGGAAAAAGAATTACAGGAAAATCAACAAAATTTTTACATTTGAAAAGACAAACCACAAAATCTGAAAAAATCAAATCTAACTAAAAAAAAATAACAGTAAATCCACAAATCTGAAAAAATCAAATCTAACTAACAAAAAAATCAAATCAAATCTATCTAACAAATCAAATCAAATATAACTAACAAAAGACAAACCAAAAGACAAACAAAAAAATCAGAGAGATGAAGCAAAGATCAAATATTAGGAAAATCAAATCTAACTAACAAACAAAAATCCACGAATCTGAAAAAGAGCAAAATCCACAATTCTGAAAAAGAGCAAACTCTACGAATCTGAAAAAGAGCAAACTCTACGAATCTGGAAAAAAGAGTAAACTCTACGAATCTGAAAAAAAAAGAGCAAAATCCACGTTTCAAAGAGATCAACTCCTTCTCCTACAAAACAAATATAAACAATAGTCATTTAGTTACCCAGATAAAAGGAAGAACGATAGATCTAAACAAGAGAGAGAGAGAGGCGAGAGAGAGAGCGCGCAGAGAGACGAGGGAGAGAGAAAGCGCCGTTTGAGAGAGAGAGCGCCGTTTGAGAGAGGCAAGATTTTTTTACATAATTAGGGTTACTTCCACTACAAGAAAACATGGATATTTTCGACGGGGAAATCCGTCGGAAATCCGTCGGAAAAGGCCCTTTCCGACGGATTTCCGACGGATTTAAGCTGTCGGTTACAGTTCGTCGGAAATATGGTTTCCGTCGGAATCCGTCGGAAATTTCCGACGGATTTGTGCCGTCGGAAAGCCGTCAGTCATTTCCGATGGATTTCCGACCGCATACGTTCCGACGGATACTCCGACGGATATTCAGTCGGAAATGCCGTCGGAAATGCCGTCGGAAATCCGTCGGTAATTTCCGACGGATTTCCGACGGATATATTACCGACAGAATTTCCGACAGATGGTGATCGGATGAATTTATCGGAAGTCCGTCGTAAATCCGTCGGAAGATATTTCCGACGGATTTCCGACGGTAACTATTTTCGACGGAGTTAGGACGGATAATTTGATCGGAAGTTGTTTCGGAAGTCCGTCGGTTCTTCGTCGGAAATAGGTTCTGACGGATTTACGACGGAAACTTATTCCGACGATTTTCCGACGGAATTGGTATATTGAATTTTATTTTGAATTTTATTTAATTAATTATTTTTTTAAATTTTATATATTAAAATTATAACGCCCCGACCGCCACTACCTGTGGGCCCCATGCCCTCTCTCGGCCCGTGGGCCCCATCCTTGTCCGACGGCCGGTGCGTTAGTCCGGGAGGCTTATTTACTGACCCTGCAATCACCACGTGATCTTTCCCCGTTTTTTTGTCCTCACTCACACGGTACCGCGAATCACTTCCCGGTAGGTCACCCATCCTTAAATTGCTCCAGCTCAAGCACGCTTAACTCTGGAGTTCTCTCTGGACAAGTTCCCGAAGAGATAAGTGCACTTTGGTGACATAGGTAGCCAAATCAATTCTTATAAGCCTCTCCGCATATACAAGAAAGCGGGATGTTACAATCACCCCCACTCACCGCATATACAGGATCGTCACCCTAGACGGTGTGAGCCCACCTGACTCCACACACGTGTTTGGGTTCGGCTCTGATACCACTTCTAACGCCACTACCTGTGGGACCCATGCCCTATCTCGGTCCGTGGGCCCCACCCTTGTCCGACAGAATTTCCGACGGATGATGATCGCATGAATTTGTCGGAAGTCCGTCGGAAGATATTTCCGACGGATTTCCGACGGTAACTATTTTCGACGGAGTTACGACGGATAATTTGATCGGAAGTTGTCTCAGAAGTCCGTCGGTTCTTCGTCGGAAATAGGTTCCGACGGATTTACGACGGTAACTTATTCCGACGGAATTGGTATTTTGAATTTTATTTAATTATTTATTTTTTTGAAATTTATATATTAAAATTATATAAATTATATAAATTAAAAATAGAAATAATAAATATATAAATTCATTAAACAAAATTAAAAAATTCATTACACATTAAAATAAATTGTTCAAAAAAAAAGCATTAAAAGCAAATATTTAAACGGTTGGAGAATCTCCGTCGTCGGGATTATTATCCCGAAACATATGCGGGAAGCATTTCTCCATCATCTTCTCCAAGCAGGAGAGCTTCTTGGTGGTAGTCTGTTGCTCCGTCCGTAGCTCTTTAACCTGCTGGTCACGGTCTTTCACCGTTTGGGTGAGCCTCTCGATTTCTACCCGGTACTCCGAAGGATATTGAGGAAGTGAGGAAGAAGATTCCTGGGTCGGAAGGGTGCCTAACCCAGCGAATCGACCTTTCACTTGCCGGGTTTGCTGCGAATAATTATAACCGATAATAATTAAATAA
This sequence comes from Eutrema japonicum, assembly GCA_030161315.1. NCBI lineage: Eukaryota > Viridiplantae > Streptophyta > Magnoliopsida > Brassicales > Brassicaceae > Eutrema > Eutrema japonicum. The sequence goes on from BSQW01000010.1 coordinate 35,682,909, forward strand.
CGAAAAAAAAAAAAATGAAATGAAATTAAAACTTACCTCAAGTACAATCTGGTTTATCTCTTCCCGGGACAAAGAGTTCGAGGACGTCGATCCTTTGAGAGTGAGCTGCGATGTTGATAGTTCACGATCCAGCTTCGTCTTCTTGCTCCTCTCGACCACATCCCGCATCCCCAAATCCTGTATCTGACCGGTTTTCTTGTTGGTGTGTCTATTCTCGATGAGTTGAAGATAATCGGGTTCGGAACCAGATTCTCTCGCCTGCGAAAATTTGTTAAGTTAAATAAATATAAAAAACAGAATTAACAATAAAAAAATTAAATTAAACTTACCATTTCCATCGCTTCCCGTTCGATGGTCTTTGCGCCCGCGTTGTGGATGTAGACCCCTTTCCCGCCTCGTTGGCTATTTCGGTTCTTCGACTGTTGCTCGGAGGATTTCGAAAAAATAATTTCATTTACGCGGTTGATATTCCCGCGGTCTCGAAAATATCTAAGTCCGTCGGAAATTTCCGACGGATTTCCGACGGATAAGGTATATTCCATGCATGTTTGTCGATTAGTCAGTCAACAAGCACGTGTCTAATTTTTCAGATCCGTCGGAAATCCGTCGGAAATTTCCGACGGAATTAGGGTATATTTGGGGTTTAGGGTTTAGGGTTTCTTTATATGATTTAGGGACATGTTATTTACATGTTTCATTCAATATATATATTAAGTTCATCAATATTAAAGGCTTTGCATTAGTTTAAAAATTATACAACATCAAAACATATCATTTCTCATAAATCAACTATATCTTATACTATAACTTATACAAACACTTCCATCAAAATTTATAAATTCTATATAACACATTTTCTTGATGTATATACAAGGTTAACCTATTTTATATACATCATACAAGTGTTTGTAAACATTTGCCACAAAAAAACCTATACCCTATACCCTAAACAAGATTTTTGAATATCCGTCGGAAATCCGTCGGAAATTTCCGACGGATTTCCGACGGATTGAGTTGAGTCCGTCGGAAATCCGTCGGTAATTTTCGACGGATTCAGCTGCATCGGCTAAAATAGGGTTTATCCGAGGCAGCTGAATCCGTCGGAAATCCGTCGGAAATTTCCGACGGATTTCCGACGGACTCAACTCAATCCGTCGGAAATCCGTCGGAAATTTCCGACGGATATTCAAAAATCTTGTTTATGGTATAGGGTATAGGGTATAGGTTTTTTTGTGGCAAATGTTTACAAACACTTGTATGATGTATATAAAATAGGTTAACCTTGTATATACATCAAGAAAATGTGTTATATAGAATTTATATAGAAGTTATAATATAGGTTAACCTTGTAACCAAAATTTTTTTTGTGGCAAAATTCTGATTTTGTTACACTTAATCAAATGTCTAACTTTATAAAATTTCGACATAACTGATATATTACACATTACAATTCTAGTTCAAATATATGTACATATTTTACGGTGCAAATTTTATAATTAAAACTACTGTCAATCCGATGATGAGGTATCTGATTCTCCTGAATCGGAAGGTTCCCTAAATTCATCAAATTCTTCTTCTGAATCCTCAAATACTCGATCGTCTGACTGTATGGTGAAATCAACGACAAGGTCGACCTCAAGGGAATGCTCGATTGAACCCAAACCTACGGAGCTTTTGTTGTGATTATAAATGAAGCGTGGAAACGTTTTTATAAGAAAAATTTTGTGCATTTTCCGACGGATATAAAGTAGATATTATCGATGTCGGCAACCATGTCGGCAACCATGTCGGCATCTGTCGGTAATCCGTCGGAAATCCGTCGGAAGTCCATCGGAAATCCATCGGAAAAGTCCGACGGATGAACGTCGTCGGAAATCCGTCGGCAGTATGTCGGCAACATCAGAATTCGTCAAAAAGTCGTCGGAAATCTGTCGAAAAGTGTCCGACGGATTATGGCCGTCGGAAATCCGTCGGAATTTCCGACGGCTTTCCGACGGGGTAATATTTCCGACGGATTTCCGACGGATTTACGACGGATGAAAAGTTAGTCGGAAATCCGTCGGAAAGTCGTCAGAAATTTCCGACGGAATTATTGCCGTCGGAATTTCCGTCGGAAATACACCTGTTTTCTTGTAGTGTTCCTTTATATATGATGGGGTAAAATTCCCGGTTAGGTAAATTTATTTCAATAGATTTCGGTTTAGCAGACTTCTATATGAAGTCTACCGATAATTCAACTATAACTTATAAATTATTTCTTGGTTAATCTGATCAAATTTTATGAATTTTTGATTTTTAAAACATCATAATTGAGTATAATAAATTTTTAAAACCTCATAATATTATAACATAATATTATTTCTTTTTATTATTTAAATATAAAATTTAATTACAGAGCAGACTTCATGAGAAGTCTACATGTAGACTTCTCATGAAGTCTACCCATAATTCAACTATAACTTATAAATTATTCCTTGATTAATCTGATCAAATTTTATTAATTTTTGATTTTTAAAACATCATAATTAAGTATAATAATTTTTTAAAACCTCATAATATTATAACATAATATTTTTTATTATTATTTAAATATAAAATTTAATTACAGAGCACACTTCATATATGAAGTCTACCTGCGTCTCAGGGTTATAATCGTAAAAATACGTATTGGGTTTTTGTTTAGTCACTACCCCTGCAGATTACTTTTGCTTTAACTCAAATAAGATATCTAGTTTTGCTGAAAATTTTAAGTTATTTTCAGCAATTCCCCCTTACCATTAACACTTTTATGATTCCACTCTCATGTATCATCTCATCAAATTTGTGTAATTTGGATGATAATGCTGATTAAAAAATAATATTAATTTATATCTTATGAACTTTGTATACGGGTATTGTAAAACTGTAAACAAATGTTATTATTATTATTTTTGTCAAAAACAAGTGTTGAATTGTTAATATTCTTTTTATTACAATTTAATTGGTTTAACTTAGCAACTTTACCCAAGAGAATTTAATAGATAGGATTTCTGATTTCATATCGGATCTTAATAATAATTTAAATTTGATAATACAAAACTAACAATATAAGGAATATACTAATTTAAAACCAAAAATAAAATAAAAAGGAATATACTAATTAATAGCATCTTTATGTGGAAGTAAATATATATATATATATATCGTAACTATCATTGACAAAGAAACCTTACAGGCAGAAGAACACACGAGCAAGTCCTATTAGATAAGCTTCTTGGAAAGCCACCGATTAACAGCGATCATATTCTTGATAGAGTAAGAGTAGCTCTCCCCATTGATTTTCCAGCACCATAAAGTTTCGAAAGTGACTGGTCGCTTCCAAGAGAAAGTTGTTGTAGATCTCTCCACAATTTTCTATCCATCAAACTAACTTTGGAAAAAGTCAATGACGAAGGAGATAAGCGAGGATTGAAAGAGCAATTGCTGGATTTTTGCCGGAAAGTTTCCGAAATCAGACGTCGTAGATGAAGCGACAAAGTGACCAATATTTTTTTTTGTCTCTAAAACTTGTGTCTTTTTCACATGTATCGAGTAAGTTGGGAAATTAACTTGTGTACATGTCTTTTTCACATAATATATTTGTGTAAAATCTAGCACCTATAAGGTTTGTCTTAGTTTAAGAATCTAAATATATATATAGCACATAAAGTAATTAGTTTTAGATCAAATAACATATAAAAGTGCATCATCAAAATTAATATTTCTGATTTGTTTGCCTTAATGTTTGTGTTTTGTGTTTTCTTTGTCCCTTTTTAAAATAAAACAGTTAAGTATCTTTAAAAAAAAAAAAATTCCTAATTAGTATAGAAATGTCAATAATTGATCTCTATAATTATATTACTAGATTCTAAATCCGTGCGCCTGCACGGGAATTTTTGTTTTTGTTTTTATGGAATTTTGTAATATAATTTGTGTTTATTTTTGTGTTTAGATATAAATTTTTTTGTTCATATAAGACAAATAATTATTTTGGTGTTTAGATATAATTTGTTTTTTCTAATCCGCCCTAGAACGGGAGTTCAATATATATATATATATATATATATATATATATATATATATATATATATATATATATATATATTGTCACTATCATCTCTGAATAAAAAAATAAAAAAATACAAATTACAATATATCTTCAAATTGTAAAATATGAAAGTATTCGTTGTGAATAAAAATGATATTTTTTGTAAATTGTGAATTTATATTCTATATAAATCTTTACGAAAAGCTTGATTTGAAGACACATTGTAACTTATATTTTTTTTTTCATTTTAATATGTAGAGTATTTGTCTAAATTTTTGGAATTAAATATAAATATAAAATAAAATAAATTTTTATTAAATTAAACTAAATAGACCTATTTGGCAACATAAATTATAGTTATCCACAAAAAGAATATCCTAAAATGAAGGTATTCCTGTTTGGACACAAAATTATCTCTATTTTAATACATTAGATTTTTGAATTAAATAAGCATATAAAATATAATTAGTATAGACTTAAATTTGTAATAATAACTACACAATAATATTTAAGACTAAACTTATATTAGATTTCTAATCAAAAAATGAATAACTTAATTCGAAAATGTAGTATAAATATCAAAACAGATATCGTACAATAAATCAACAAATTAATAAAAATTCACCTATGCATTTATTAATTAAAAATTCAACATATTTAATCGTAAACACTTAAATTAAACAATAAAAATTTAATCTACAAAAAATTGACCCGGGTTAGAAGCTAGTGTTTATATTGGTAGGTGTGATAACTTTTTCTTTTTATGGTACGGACTCTTTAATTGTTTTCCCCATCCCAAAAGCAGAAGGTACTATAATGGTTGATTATGTCATATATAATGACAATTAAATCACGGATCATCAATTGGTCAATGATGTGAAGTAGAGCAGAGTCAATGATAATAAAATTATAAGTACACGACCATTAATAGACAAAGGTCCCTACATATTTTTGGATAAAATGCCGAAAGTTTTTTTTTAAATCAAATGTTGATAAAGAAATAAAGTATAAGATTCTTCTATTCGGCTGCGCCTCATTTTGACCTTTAAGTATACATTATTATTTGCTTAATCTTCCGATGATATAATCGAATTTTTAAAGGAACTTCAATGAAAGTGGAGTTTTATTTTAATGAAAGCCATAAGACTCTTTATGGGAGATTTTATTTTATAATCTAAAACATTTTTGTAAAAATTAACTTTAACTTTTTATTTAAGTAATAAGACAATACTTTTATAAAATTTGAGAATTTACAATAAAATACATTTTGAAATAGATTAGATAACCATCGACTACCGCTAGTCTAAATTATATAAAGCTAGATCTCTCAACGTGAGCATGACATGTCATTTACGAGATCGTGACATGTGTCGTTGTTAATTTAGATCGCAACATGTGTCAAAATAATAATATAAACTTTCCAATTGTTAGTTATTTATTTATTTTTAATATAAAAGATAACAAAAAAGGAAAAAAAATTGTGTTTAATATTATAGAAACTAATAACATTGAAAAAGTAAAGAAAGAGAAAAAAAATAAAAACAATCAAATAAAAATAACAAAAAGGAAAAATAATTGTGTTTTATATAATGGAAACTAATACCATTGAAAAAGTAAAGTAAGAGAAAAAATTAAAAACTACCAAATAAAAAGTGTTAAATATATAAAAAATACGATTCATAATATATAAAATTAATTAGACAAAAAATTTGTTATGTGTGTTTGGTAATTCTGGAACCCTCTCATTCATTTAAAGAGATTATTTATAAGATTTATGGGTAATATGAATCAATTTTGAATTTTTTTAAATACGAATTACTAAACGTAATTCATAGATAACTAAACAGGATTTTAATTTAGATTCTAACTATACAGATCATAATTAAGCATACTATCAATTTTAGTATCTAAATCTTTTATTTTTTACCTGCATATCATGCGGGACCTAATCTAGTGTTTTATAATATAAGATGTTTTAGAGTTTACTTTTTGTATTTTGGAAAGCTAAAATACCTCTTTGATCATAATGGCAATAGTTATCCATATTTTTCATGAATAAACGTACTGGATATGTTGGAAAGCTAAAGAGCTGGCTATTGCTTCAGCTCACGGAACAGATGAGAGTTCTTATAAATTATTACCTCTTTACCTCTACGTGCTCAAGTATGCTAATCCCGAATACATTACTACTCTGAAAACAAAGTTGGATGGCAAAGGTCATAGGAGGTTTAAGTTTGCATTTATGGCATTGGGTGCTTGTATTGCTGGGTGGAGGCATCTGAGAAAAGTTGTCTTCATTGACATAACTCACATGTTTGGGAAGTACAAAGGATGTATTCTAACAGCTAGCGAACAAGATGCTAGTTTCCAGATTTTCCCAATAGTTTTCGCAGTTGTGAATACCGAGAATGAGGAGTCATGGAATTGGTTTTTTGAGAAGTTGGTTGAAATAATTCCAGACTGTTTTGAACTAAATATTATATCGGATATACACCCCTCTATCTATACTGCAAAAAATATGTGGTATCCCACCACGGTGCATGTCTTCTTCACATCCAGAGAAATGTGCACGCTAAATTCAAAGGTAGGGACCAGAAAACGTTGGTGGGAAGGACATGAGAAGCGTACAAATTTTCTCAGTTCAACACAATATATGTAACTATTAAGGCAGTTGATGTGCGTTGTTGGGAGTACTTGGAAGAGATTGGTCTTCATCACTGGACTAGATCGCACTACACTGGTCAGAGGTATAATCTGATGTCCAGTAACATTGCTGAGTCCCTAAACCATGCACTTTTCCAGCGAGAGATAGTCCTATTGTTGCTTTGCTAGATTTTATCCGGTGCATGCTAAGTAGGTGGTTCGAGAGAAGACGAGAAAAAAATGAAAGAAGATATTCAAGCCGAAGTTGACAAAGCGATGAAAACCCAGTTGGAAAAATCTGCTAATCTATCGGTTCAAGGTATTTCTGCGTGGGATGTGGAAGTCAGCTCTCATTGTGGTGTACGGTAGCATGTTGATCTTGATAAGAAGACTTGCACATGGCTCGAATTCCAGAGTCCAAAAATACCATGTCGACACACAATGACAGCTGCAAAACTGCGGGATATTGAGTACAATAGTTTGGTTGACCCAATTTATAAGAAACCCACGTGGACTGCCACATATGTTTGGGATATTGAATACAATAGTTTGGGAGAATCCTTCCTGTGCCAGACCCTTAGAGTTAGGATTAGGGTTTAGAGTTTAGATTTTATGCTAGTTAACACAGAAAATAGAGCTTCTAATAAACACAATAATTGCACTATCGCCCCCTTTAGAAACGAGAGACTCCATTTAAATGTTTTGGAAACATTTAATGTTCAACAACAAAATATTTTTTCAGAAAAAGTAAATTATGCTTGCATAACAATTTACCAACTAAGTAAATTGGTAGTTAAGTTTTGAACAACAATTAAATAAACATCATTTCACCACAAGTAAATTGAGCAACAACACCAAGTTCGCTGTTGGTAAAAAATCTCGGGCCACAAATATATAAGGACTACAAGTAATCAACCATAAAAACATATATTTTTCAAGTGTACACCTCAGAAAAAGTAGAAGGCTTACTTACATTCCACCAGTGTACATCTCTGAAGTCCTGATCAATGCAATACCAACCAGATGATGTTTTTGAAACCATTGTCAAGAAAGTAGCTAATGATGACTTCTATTATCTTCGTTCGATTTTGTTGACCCGCAAATGGGGGAGAAATACCGCGTACACCTCTGAGGTGCTCAAAACCGCAAACATCCGTAAACTTGTGGACATCCGTGCAAACATAAACCCTTCCAACAATGGGAGATCTTTTTTCATACGTTGAATATCAGCATGTAATCCACGCGCTATTTATATAGAAGCGCTAAGGCTAGCAACGCGAGAGAGAGAAATATATTCCGCGATTAGGATGTTATACCCTCTTGTCCCATCCGACGCGGATGCAACTTTCGCTTGTGCTATGTTGCTAATGTGCATTGGTGGCCACGAAGAGCAAAATTGTTTCTAAATTTTATGTTCAGCCTTCATTATGAGTATGAGTCGGTTCAATTTTATTGTTTGTGTCATGATGCCATATATGCGTTCGATGAATTCTACCCCCATCTACGAAGATACATTCGCTGAGACGTGGCGGTATCCCGAGTACCCTGATATGCCTTATCTGGAGTGTGCGGGGGAGCAAAGAGGGTAAATGTTACATGATTTTAGGACATCTTCGCTGTAAACGATTCCAAGTGTCCGTCTTCCTGCCCGTATAAACGGCCCGATGCGCTTGAAGGCTGACATCCCAACTCTATTGACAATGTTGGCAATAATATCTTCAGGGAGATCGGGGATAGTCATAAGTAGAATATGTTTTTTAGTATGATTTTATGGATTTTTAATTATAGATTATAAATAGAGACCCTTATAAATATAACAATTGGTGAGTGGAAGTTGGCGAGTAGTGTTGGTTGATATCTCACAAATTCAATGTTGATAATAAACATTAGGTTTTCGTCAACCAATAGATGTTGGTTGGTGGAGGGGGGGGGGGGCATTGAATAATCCATTTAACACAACATAAAATGGAGCTTCTAATAAACACAACAATTGTACTATAACCCTTTACAAACGAGAGACTCCATATAAATGTTTGCAAAACATTTAATTTTGAACAACTAAGCAAAACAACTTTCACGACAAGTAAATTGGTGGTTAAACATTGAACAACAATTAAGTAAACATCATTTCAGAGCATTACAGGTTTAGAGTTTAGGGTTAAGGATTTGGAGTTTAGAGTTTAGAGTCTAGAGTTTACGGTTTAAGGTTTAGGGTTTAGGGTTTATGGTTAATGATTTAGGGATAAGGGTTGAGCGTTTAGGGTTAGGGTTTAAGGTTACTAAGGGTTTTAGGGTTATGGTTTTAGTGTTTAGGGTTTTAGAGTTTAGAGTTTAGAGTTTAGGGTTAGGATTTAAGGTTTAGAGTTTAGGCCAATTAACACAGACAATACACCTTCTAATAAATACAACAATTGCACTATCGCCGCCTTTAGAAACGATAGACTCCATTTAAATGTATGATAAACATTTAATGCTCAATAACAAAACATCCTTTCAGAAGAAACTTAAACAACAATTTACCAACTAAGTAAATTGGTAGTTATATTTTGAACAACAATTAAATAAACATCATTTCACCACAAGTAAATTGAGCAACAACACCAAGTTCGCTGTTGGTAGAAAATCCCAGGCCACGAATATATAAGGACTCCAAGTAATCAACCATAAACACATATATTTTCCAAGTGTACACCTCAGAAAAATTAGAAGGGTTACTTACATTCCACCAGTGTACACCTCTGAAGTCATGATCAATACAATACCTACCAGATGATGTTTTTAAAACCATTTTCAAGAAAGTAGCTCATGATGACTTCTATTATCTTCATTCGATTTTGCTGACATATCCCGTACACCTCCGAGGTGGTCAAAACCGCAAACATCCGTAGACTTGTGGACATATGTGCCAACATATACCATTCCAACAATGGGAGATATTTCTTCATATGTTGTATAGCAACATGTAATCCACACACTATTTATATAGAAGCGCTAAGGCTAGCAACGCGAGAGCGAGAAATATATTCCGCGATTAGGATGTTATACCCTCTTGTCCCATCCGACGCGGATGAAACTTTCACTTGTGCTATGTTGCTAATGTGCATTGGCGGCCACGAAGAGCAAAATTGTTTCTAAATTTTGTGTTCACCCTTCACTATGAGTATGAGTAGGTTCAATTTTATTGGTTGTGTCATGATGCCATATATGCGTTCGATGAATTCTACCCCATCTACGAAGATACATTCGTTGAGACGTGGCGGTATCCCGAGTACCCTAATATGCCTTACACGGAGTGTGCGGGGAGCAAGAACATAAATGTTGCATGATTTTAGAACATCTTCGCTGTAAACGATTTCGAGTGTTCGTCTTTCTGCCGGTATAAACGGCATGAAGCGCTTGAAGGATGACTTGCGAAATCTCTTGACAATGTTGGCAATAATATCTTCAGGGAGATCAGAGATAGTCATAAATAGTATATGTTTTTTAGTATGATTTTATGGATTTTTAATTTGATGTTTTTATGGATTATAAATAGAGACCCTTATAAATATATCAATTGGTAGGTGGAAGTTGGCGAGTAGTGTTAGTGTTGGTTGATATCTTACAAATTCAATGTTGATAATAAACATTAGTTTTTTCGTCAACCAATAGATGTTGGTTGGTGGGGGGGGGGGGGGGGGGGGTATTGAATAATCCATTTAACACAACATAAAATAGAGCTTCTAATAAAAACAACAAATTGTACTATCACACTTTAGAAACAAGAGACTTAATATATATGTGCACGAAACATTTATTTTGGAACAACAACTAAGCAAAAAACTTTTCACGACAAGTAAATTGGTGGTTAAACATTGAACAACAATTAAGTAAACATCATTTCAGAGCATTACAGGTTTAGAGTTTAGGGTTAAGGATTTAGAGTTTAGAATCTAGAGTTTACGGTTTAGGGTTAGGGTTAATGGTTAAGGGTTAAGGGTTTAGGGTCTAGGGTTAAGGGTTTAGGGTTAGGGTTTATGGTTAAGGGTTTATGGTTTAGGGTTAGGGTTATGGTTTAAGGTTAAGGGTTTTAGGGTTATTGTTTAGTGTTTAGAGTTTAGAGTTTAGAGTTTAGGGTTTACAGTTTAGAGTTTACAGTTTAGAGTTTATGGTTTAGAGTTTAGGCCAGTTAATACAGACAATAGAGTTTCTAATAAACACAACAATTGCATTATCGCCTCTTTTTAGAAACGAGAGACTGCTTTTAAATGTTTAGGAAACATTTAATGTTTAACAACAAAATATCCTTTAAAAAGAAGTAAATTATGCTTAAACAACAATTTACCAACTAAATAAATTGGTAGTTAAATTTTGAACAACAATTAAATAAACATCAGCTCACCACAAGTAAATTGAGCAACAACACCAAGTTCGCTGTTGGTAGAAAATCTCGGGCATGAATATATAAGGACTACAAGTAATCAACCATAATAACATATATTTTTCAAGTGTACACCTCAGGAAAATTAGAAGGTTTACTTACATTCCACTAGTGTACACCTCTGAAGTCATGATCAATGCAATACCTACCGGATGATTTTTTAAAAACAATTGTCAAGAAAGCAGCTTATGATGACTTTTATTATCTTCGTTCGATTTTGTTGACACGCAAATAGGGGAGAAATACCCCCGTACACCTCCGAGATGCTCAAAACCGCAAACATCCGTAGACTTGTGGACATCCGTGCCAACATATACTATTCCAACAATGGGAGATCTTTCTTCATATATATAGCAGCATGTAATCCACACACTATTTATATAGAAGCGCTAAGGCTAGCCACGCGAGAGCGAGAAATATATTCTGCGTTTAGAATGTTATACCCTCTTGTTCCATCCGACGCGGATGAAACTTTCGCTTGTGCTATGTTGCTAATGTGTATTGGCGGCCACGAAGAGCAAAATTGTTTCTAAATTTTGTGTTCATCCTTCACTATGAGTATGCGTAGGTTCAATTTTATTGGTTGTGTCATGATGCCACATATGCGTTCGATGAATTTTACCCCATCTACGAATATACATTCGTTGAGACGTGGCAGTATCTCGAGTACCCTAATATGCCTTACACGGAGTGTGCGGGGAGCAAGAGCATAAATGTGGCATGATTTTAGGACATCTTCGCTGTAAACGATTCCTAGTGTTCGTCTTCCTGCCCGTATAAACGGTCTGAGGCGCTTGAAGGATGACTTGCCAAATCTCTTGACAATGTTGGTAATAATATTTTCAGGGAGATCAGGGATAGTCATAAGTAGAACATGTTTTTTAGTATGATTTTATGGATTTTTAATTTGATGTTTTTATGGATTATAAATAGAGACCCTTATAAATATAACAATTGGTAGGTGGAAGTTGGCGAGTAGCGTTGGTTGATATCTCACAAATTCATTGTTGATAATAAGCATTAGTTTTTTCGTCAACCAATAGATGTTGGTTGGTGGGGGGGGGGGGGGGGGGGGGGGGGGGGGGGGTATTGAATAATCCATTTAACACAACATAAAATAAAGCTTCTAATAAACACATAAAATTGTACTATCACACTTTAGAAACAAGAGAATCAATATATATGTGCGCGAAACATTTAATTTTGAACAACAACTAAGCAAAAAACTTTTCACGACAAGTAAATTGGTGGTTAAACATTGAACAACAATTAAGTAAACATCATTTCAGAGCATTACATGTTTATAGTTTAGGGTTAAGGATTTGGAGTTTAGAGTTTAGAGTCTAGAGTTTACGGTTTAGGGTTATGGTTAATGGTTAAGGGTTAAAGGTTTAGGGTTTAGGGTTAACACTACAAGAAAACAAGGTAGAACAGATGGCCAAATCCGTCGGAATACCATCGGTAATGGTCATTCCCATGGGATTTCCGACGGATTTTGGCCGTCGGTTCTATTTCGTCGAAAACAAAATCCGTCGGAAATCCCTCGGATATTTCCGACGGATTTCCGAGGGAGAAATTTACCGATGGCTTTTCTGAGGCACAATCCGTCCGGATAAATCTGACGGATATCCGAGGACAAATCCGAGGGTACAATCCGTCGGAAATCCCTAGGAATTTTCCTAGGGATTTCCGACTGATTAAAAAATTAAAACAAAAATATAAAATTAATTTATTTCATTTGTAATATATTTTTATATAAAATATTGATTAAATTAAATAATTTTAAACGTAAATAGAAAATTAATTATATAATTAAATTACAAAAAACATAATTTTTAAATAAATTTGAAAGTTGAAAAATTACAAAAAAAAAAAATTTGAAATCAAAACGACGGGTAATCATCGAACTTCGATGCGAACCACGCGTCCATCTTGTCGCTCTAAGTTTTCTGAGTCGAGAGCTCGTCCTCCAAAACCGTGACCTTCTGCTGGAGCTCTTCGTTTTTATGGATGAGTTCTGGATCCATCGAGAAACCGGCCGAAGAAGATGCACGTTGGGTCGCAAGCTTACCCAACCCCGGCCGACGACCTTTTTTAACAGGTACCTCCTACGAAAACAATAAAATAATTATCTAAATTGAAATAATAATCTATATTTTTTACTTACCTCGAGGACTAGGTTGTTCATCTCGGCCCGAGTGATTTCGTTGGATCCGGTGTAGCCATCCTGCGATCTCTGGGTGAGAATCTCGTCTTGCACCTTCGTCATCTTTTCGACCATCTCCATGACGGCTCCATCGTCAATTCGGCCCGTCTTCTTGTTGGTGTGCGTCCTCACCATCAATTGCAGAAGATCGGGAGCTTTGCCGTATTCCTCCGTCTACAAAATAAATAAAACCGTTAAAGATAATCGTTTTTTCATTAAAAAAAACTAAAAACCGCAAAAATACTCACCATTTCGATTTCGGTTGTCAAGAAGCGCTCTTTGCCCCATTGTTGTGGATAACTTCTCCCTTCCCGCCTCGGCGACTCTTCCGGTTCTGGGAGTTAGTATGAGATAGAGCTATGGTCTTCTCCTTTTGCCAATACGGGATGTATTCCGTATACACATCCTTGTTCAAGCCATTTGGCTTATCTTTCTCCTTTTTTCATGCTTTCTTCCACTCGTTTATGTGGCGCGAGAATTGCGTCCTAGCCTCCTTATAAAATTCCGTCTCCACCGTCTTTGTGCTCTTATGGTTCCAATTAAACTCTTGGTACAAAAAAGAAATAGAAATATAGATGTTAACAAAATCTCAAAATATATTACAAAAAATAAATAAAAAACAACATGTTTTGTTCGTCTGCCGGAACCTCCGAAAATTTCGGGTATGGTTTGTCGAGGATGCTGTGCAAAATCTTGAGAACAGCCTTGCTAATGCCATTCCCGAAGATTCCAAACATATGAAAAAACAAATTAAATAACGGTTATCAAATCTAAAAAATAAATAATTAAGAATAAAAAAATTATTACCAAGTAGATCTCGGAATCCGGAGTTCCGGATCGAAAATTTTGAGTAGTTCTCGTCCCGGCTGTTGAACGAGCTCCTCGATGTTCATGATCCTTGGTTGAGTTACACTCTCTGTGTCCGGAACAATACTCTGGCTAAGACCTGCGTCAGTACCCCTCTGACGGTCTTCATCGAATCTATTGTAAGACCTACAAAAAAAAACGCGATCATTTTAAAAACATTTAACTAATCATAAATATTTTTCTAAAAAACCAAAATTTTGTTTCAAAAAATACTTAAATAAAAATCGTTTATTATAAAAAGATTTCTCAAAACTATTTTAATAAATAAATATATAATTTTTTTTATAAAATATAATTATAAAAAACATTTTTTATAAATATAATTTATAAAAACTCTTTTAAAAAATATAATAAAAAATATATTTACAAAAAAACGTTTTTATAAATATAATTTAATAAACATTTTTTTAAAAAAATAATCAAAAAATATATTTATAAAAACGTTTTTAAAAAATATAATTTATAAAAAACGTTTTTTATAAATATAATTTATAAAAACGTTTTTAAAAAATATAATTTATAAAAAACGTTTTTTATAAATATAATTTATAAAAATGTTTAAAAAAAATATAATTAAAAATATAATTTATAAAAAAACGTTTTATAAATTATATGTATTAAAAACATTTTTCACAAAATAAAAAATATATTTACAAAAACAGTTTTTTTATAAATATATTTTATATAAATTTTATTTAATTAAATCTAATAATTCTAAAAATTTCAACAAACACTAATCTAAAAACTAATCTAAAATATCAACACATATTCAACATAATCCACAACAAAAAAAACCACAAATCTACAAAAATCAAGGTAATCTAACAACTTAATCTAACAACCTAATCTAATTAAGAATCTAACAACCTGATATAATTCCACAAATTCCACAAAATTTCAACCTAATCTAACAAAAATCTAAAAAAAATTATTAACCAACTTACATATTAATTTGTGGGTTTGAGGAGAGAGAGAGAGCCGGAAACAAGAAGAGAAGAAGAAGAAGAAGAGGAAGAAGAGAAGAAGACTCGATCGGAATTCCGAAGAAGAAGAGAATAAGAGAAGAAGAAGAAGAAGAGAAGAAGAAGAAGACTCGATCAGAAGAAGAAGAAGACAAGAAGAGAAGAAGAAGGAGAAGAAGAGAAGAAGAGAAGAAGAAGACTCGATCGGAAGATAAGAAGAAGACACGAGAGAAGAAGAGAAGAAGAAAACGTTGCAGTCGGCGGAGATTGAGAGAGAAGATCGATGGTTTTAGATATGTATAAAGATTTCCGACGGACTACCTCCCTCGGTAATCCGTCGGAAATCCATTTCAATTAACTGCTCCAATTTTTCTCTTTTTCGTTTGGCGGTTTAATTTCCCGGGGAAAATTTCAGGATCCGTCGGAAATTTCCGAGGGATTTCCGACGGTTTAGGGTTTATATTATGAAGTTTTCATTGATATTAGTGTTTAATAATCATTAGTGTTATATACTAATAAGAAAAATGTTTTAAAAAATAATCAAAACACGTTATTTGGGAGTTTGTAAAAATCGATCGATGAACGAGTTCAAGCATTCATAAAAACAAAAAGAACATCTAAGGACATTTACGTTTTTGCTCTGGGTTTTAACTAAAAAGTTTAAATCGTATGATTTTTAAAAACATTTCACATAAAGTAGTGTATATTAGTTAGTTCTACATCTATCAAGACCAAACATTTTCAAAATCTAGCAAATTTGAGGTTTTAAACCATAATCCGTCGTAAATCCCTCGGACATTTCTGAGGGATTTCCGAGGGATTATGGTTTTAGCTACAGAAAAGTGAATCCCCGGCTAATCCGTCGGAAACGCCATCGGAAATGCGCTTGTTTTCTTGTAGTGTAAGGGTTTAGGGTTTATGTTTAGGGTTTATGGTTATGGTTTAAGGTTAAGGGTTATTGTTTAGTGTTTAGGGTTTTAGGGTTTAGAGTTTACAGTTTAGGGTTTACAGTTTAGAATTTAGGTTTTAGAGTTTAGGCTAGTTAACACAGACAATAAAGCTTCTAATAAACACAACAATTGCATTATCGCCACTTTTTAGAAACGAGAGACTCCATTTAAATGTTTAGAAAATATTTAATGTTCAACAACAAAATATCCTTTAAAAAGAAGTAAATTATGCTTAAACAACAATTTACAAACTAAATAAATTGGTAGTTAAATTTTGAACAACAATTAAATAAACATCATTTCACCACAAGTAAATTGAGCAACAACACCAAGTTCGCTGTTGGTAGAAAATCTCGGGCACGAATATATAAGGACTACAAGTAATCAACCATAAACACATATATTTTCCAAGTACACACCTCAGAAAAATTAGAAGGCTTACTTGCATTCCACCACTGTACACCTCTGAAGTCATGATCAATGCAATACCTACCGGATGATGTTTTTGAAACCATTGTAAAGAAAGTAGCTCATGATGAACTTTATTTTCTTCGTTCGATTATGCTGGCTCGCAAATGGGGGAGAAATACCGCATACACCTCCGAGGTGCTCAAAACCACAAACATCCGTAGAGCTGTGGACATCATTGCCAACATAAACCCTTCCAACAACGGGAGATCTTTCTTCATACGTTGTATAGCAGCAGATAATCCATGATTTTAGGACATCTTCGCTGTAAACGATTCCGAGTGTCCGTCTTCCTGCCCGTATAAACGGCCCAATGCACCTGAAGGCTGAGATAACAACTCTATTGATAATGTTGGTAATAATATCTTCAGGGAGATCGAGAAGAGTCATAAGTAGAATATGATTTTTGGTATGATTTTATGGATTTTTATTTTTATGTATTTATGAATTATAAATAGAGACCCTTATAAATATAACAATTGGTGGGTGGAAGTTGGCGAGTAATGTTGGTTGATCTCTCACAAATTCAATGTTGATAATAAACATTAGTTTTTCGAAAACCAATAGATGTTGGTTGGTGGGGAGGGGGGGATTGAATAGGCCATTTAACAAAACATAAAATATATCTTCTAATAAACATAACAATTGTACTATCACCCTTTAAAAACAAGAGACTACATATAAATGCTTGCGAAACATTTAATTTTGAACAACAACTAAGCAAAAAACTTTTCACGACAAGTAAATTGGTGGTTAAACATTTAACAACAATGAAGTAAACATTATTTCAGAGCATTACAAGTTTAAGGTTTAGGGTTAATAGTTTGGAGTTTAGGATTTTAGGGTTTAGGGTTTAGGGTTAGGGTTGGGTTGTTAAGGGTTTTAGGGTTATGGTTTAGTGTTTAGAGTTTTAGTATTTAGAGTTTAGGGTTTAGGGTTTAGAGTTTACGGTTTGGGTTAGAGTTTATGGTTTAGAGTTTAAGCCAGTTAACACAGACAATACAGCTTCTAATAAACACTATAATTACACTATCGCCCCCTTTAAAAATGAGAGACTCCATTTAAATGTTAGACAAACATTTAATGTTCAACAACAAAATATCATTTGAGAAGAAGTAAATTATGCTTAAACAACAATTTACCAACTAAGTAAATTTCTAGTTAAATTTTGAACAACAATTAAATAAATATCATTTCACCACAAGTAAATTGAGCAACAACACCAAGTTCGTTGATGGTAGAAAATATATATTTTCCAAGTGTACACTTCATAAAAAGTAGAATACTTACTTACATTCCACCAGTGTACACCTCTGAAGTCCTGATCAATGCAATGCCTACCGGATGATGTTTATATAACCATTGTCAAGAAAGTAGCTCATGATGACTTCTATTATCTTCGTTCAATTTTGCTGACCCGCAAATGAGGGAGAAATACCGCGTACACCTCCGAGATGCTCCAAACCCTAAACACCCGTAGACTTGTGGACATCCGTACCAACATCTACCCTTCCTACAATGGGAAATCTTTCTTCATACGTTGTATAGCAGCATGTAATCCACACGCTATTTATATAGAAGCACTAAGGCTAGCAACACGATAGCGTGAAAAATATTATGCGATTAGGATGTTATACCCTCTTGTCCCATCCGACGCAGATGCAATATTCGCTTTTGCTATGTTGTTAATGTGCATTGGCGACCACAAAGAGCAAAATTGTTTCTAAATTTTGTGTTCACCCTTCACTATGAGTATTAGTCGTTTCAATTTTATTGGTTGTGTCATGATGCCATATATGCGTTCTATGAATTCTACCCCATCTACTAAGATACATACGCTGAGATGTGGCGGTATCCCGAGTACCCTAATATTCCTTATCTGGAGTGTGCGGGAGAGCAACGAGCGTAAATGTTGCATGATTTTATGAGATCTTTGCTGTAAACCATTCCGAGTGTACGTCTTCCTGCACGTATAAACGGCCCGGGGCGCCTGAAGGCTGACATGCCAACTCTCTTGACAATGTTGGCAATAATATCTTTAGGGAGATCGGGGAGAGTCATAAGTAGAATATGTTTTTTGTAATGATTTTACGGATTTTTATTTTGATGTATTTATGGATTATAAATAGAGACCCTTATAAATATAACAATTGGTGGGTGGAAGTTGGCGAGTAGTGTTGGTTGATCTCTCACAAATTCAATGTTGATAATAAACATTAGTTTTTCGTCAACTAATAGAAGTTGGTCGGTGAGGGGGGGATTGAATAATCCATTTAACACAATATAAAATAGAGCTTCTAATAAACACAACAATTGTACTATCACCCTTTAGAAACAAAAGACTACATATAAATGTTTCTGAAATATTTAATTTTGAACAACAACTAAGCCAAACACTTTTCACGACAAGTAAATTGGTGGTTAAACATTGAACAACAATGAAGTAAACATCATTTCAGAGCATTACAAGTTTAAGGTTAGGGTTAATAGTTTAGGATTTAGGGTTTAGGGTTTAGGGTTTAGGGTTTAGGGTTTAGGGTTTAGGGTTAGGATTGGGTTGTTAAGGGTTTTAGGGTTATGGTTTTATGTTTAGGGTTTTAGTGTTTAGATGTTTAGGATTTAGGGTTTAGAGTTTACAGTTTTGGATTACAGTTTATGGTTTAGAGTTTAAGAAAGTTAACACATACAATACATCTTCTAATAAACACAATAAACACTATCGCCCCCTTTAAAAATGAGAGACTCCATTTAAATGTTTGATAAACATTTAATGTTCAACAACAAAATATCCTTTGAGAAGAAGTAAATTATGCTTAAACAATAATTTACCAACTTACTAAATTGGTAGTTAAATTTTGAACAATAATTAAATAAACACCATTTCACCACAAGTAAATTGAACAACAACACCAAGTTCGTTGTTGGTAGAAAATCTCGGGCCACGAATATATAAATTAAAGACTACAAATAATCAACCATAAACACATATATTTTCCAAGTGTACACCTCAGAAAAAAGTAGAATACTTACTTACATTCCACCAGTGTACACCTCTGAAGTCCTGAACAATGCAATGCCTACCGGATGATGTTTTTGAAACCATTGTCAAGAAAGTAGCTCATGATGACTTCTATTATCTTCGTTCGATTTTGCTTACCTGCAAATGAGGGAGAAATACCGGGTACACCTCCGAGGTGCTCCAAACCCTAAACACCCATAGACTTGTGGATATCCATGCCAACATATACCCTCCCTACAATGGGAAATCTTTCTTCATACGTTGTATAGCAGCAGGTAATCCACAAACTATTTATATAGAAGCACTAAGGCTAGCAACGCGATAGCGAGAAATATATTATGCGATTAGGATGTTATACCCTCTTGCCCATCCGACGCGGTTGCAATATTCGCTTATGCTATGTTGCTAATGTGCATTGGCGGCCACAAAGAGCAAAATTATTTCTAAATTTTGTGTTCACCTTTCACTATGAGTATGAGTCGGTTTAATTTTATTGGTTGTGTCATGATGCCATATGCGTTCTATGAATTCTACCCCATCTACGAAGATACATTCGCTGAGATGTTGTGGTATCCCGAGTACCCTAATATTCCTCATCTGGAGTGTGTGGGAGAGCAAAGAGCATAAATGTTGCGTGATTTTATGAGATCTTCGCTGTAAACCATTCCGAGTGTACGTCTTCCTGCCCGTATAAACGGCCCGGGGCGCCTGAAGGCTGACATGCCAACTATCTTGACAATGTTGGCAATAATATAAAGATAGGTTGAAGAATCCTTCACTATAGTGGCATGAATGATGAAGATCCATCCAAAATCATTATAAAAAGAGTTTGGGAGAAAACCCAAATCTAGGAAAATAAATCTTAGATCTAAAAATTATGTTTTTCACTTTTTAAAGAAGTTTGGGTCGGACCGGGTCAACCCGGGACAAACCGGGTATTGACCCAGCTGAATCTGGGTCGTGGTCAAGAATCGGTCATAACTCCTGAACCTGACATCCGAATGACCTAAATCCAACTCCTGTAGACAGCTAACTCGTCTCTCTACAAATCTTATGAAGACCGTTTGAGTTGATTCATATCGGAAGGTCTACGTTTTGCCGGTTCTTTGGATGGTGTCATCTTCTCTCGGCCAGACGGACATACCTTCAGTAAAGTGGCCATATCTAACGAACCACGTATCCAAATGACCTGTAACTACCTTATGTCGTCAGATAACGCACTTGGATACAACTTTCATGAAGACTTCAGAAGCTAAATCCAAGCGTAGGTCCTTCGTTCAGCCTGGTCTTTCAGATACTTCGGCGAGAGCTTCCACGCCGGGCAAAATGGAGCCGGGACGGGAGGCCGGGATTCTCTCTGTCCGAGGCAAAGTTCAGCACCGGGCGGCTTCCAGCCGGGATGGAAGGCTGGGATTCTCCGTCTGAGGCAAATTTCAGCACCGGGCATGTGCATGGTGTTTGTCCCGGCCGGTGCATGCATTCGGTAAGGTAAGAGCTTCTCGGCCAGGTAGAGACGTCTTTAGTAAATCTACGGTAACTCTTTAACCAGATGTCCAAATGGCCTGAATCTAACTCCTGTAGACAGATAACTCACTCCTCTACAACTCCCATGAAGAGCCTTAAGAATAATTCATAACGGAGTTCCTTCATCCAGCTACATATTTCCGACATCTCGGATGGGCTTTGCACTCCTCTTAGGTCCAACTCTCCAAATATGTCCAACCGCCTCCAATTTCCTAGGAAATACTCCAAAACATGTAAGAACACACTAAACCTAATGCAAATGTCATAATCTCTAATTGAGACCTAAATGCAAGACAGGACCATGATTATGCATGCGAATTATACAAAACTCTAAATGAAATGCATGCTAAAAAGAGGTAAAATATGGGAATATCAGTGTACACCTCAGAAAAAGTAGAAGGCTTACTTACATTCCACCAATGTACACCTTTGAAGTCATGATCAATGCAATGCCTACCCGATGATGTTAAGGGTTTTAGTGTTTAGATTTTAGGATTTAGGGTTTAGAGTTTACAGTTTTGGGTTAGAGTTTATGGTTTAGAATTTAAGACAGTTAACACAGACAATACAACTTCTAATAAATACAATAATTGCACTATCGCCCCATTTAAAAATGAGAGACTCCATTTAAATGTTTGACAAACATTTAATGTTCAACAACAAAATATCCTTTGAGACGAAGTAAATTATGCTTAAAGAATAATTTACCAACTAAGTAAATTGGTAGTTAAATTTTGAACAACAATTAAATAAACATAAATTCACCATAAGTAAATGGAGCAACAACACCAAGTTCGCTGTTGGTAGAAAATCTCGGGCCACGAATATATAAAGACTACAAGTAATCAACCATAAACACATATATTTTCCAAGTGTACACCTCAGAAAAATTAGAATACTTACTTACATTCCATGAGTGTACGCCTCTGAAATCATGATCAATGCAATGCCTACCAGATGATGTTTTTAAAACCATTGTCAAGAAAGTAGCTCATGTTGACTTCTATTATCTTCGTTCGATTTTGCTGACCCGTAAATGAGGGAGAAATACCGCATACACCTCCGAGGTGCTCCAAACCCTAAACACCCATAGACTTGTGGACATCCGTGCCAACATATACCCTTCCTACAGTGGGAAATCTTTCTTCATACGCTGTAGCAGCAGATAATCCACACGCTATTTATATAGAAGCACTAAGGCTAGCAACGCGATAGCGAGAAATATATTATGCGATTAGGATGTTATACCCTCTTATCCCATCCGACGCGGATGCAATATTCGCTTTTGCTATGTTGCTAATGTGCATTGGCTGCCACGAAAAGCAAAATTGTTTCTAAATTTTGTGTTCACCCTTCACTATGAGTATGAGTCGGTTCAATTTTATTGGTTGTGTCATGATGCCATATATGCGTTCTATGAATTCTACCCCATCAACGAAGATACATTCGCTGAGATGTGGTGGTATCCCGAGTACCCTAATATTCCTTATCTGGAGTGTGCGGGAGAGCAAAGAGCGTAAATGTTGCATGAATTTATGAGATCTTCGCTGTAAACCATTCCGAGTGTACGTCTTCCTGCCCGTATAAACCGTCCGGGGCGCCTGAAGGCTTACATGCCAACTCTCTTGACAATGTTGGCAATAATATCTTTAGGGAGATCGGGGAGAGTCATAAGTAGAATATGTTTTTTGTAATGATCTTATGGATTTTTATTTTGATGTATTTATGGATTATAAATAGATACCCTTATAAATATAACAATTGGTGGGTGGAAGTTGGCGAGTAGTGTTGTTTGATCTCTCACAAATTCAATGTTGATAATAAACATTAGTTTTTCGTCAACTAATAGATGTTGGTTGGTGGGGGGGGGGGGGGGATTGAATAATCCATTTAACACAACATAAAATAGAGCTTCTAATAAACACAACAATTGTACTATCACCCTTTAGAAACAAATGACTACATATAAATGTTTGCGAAACATTTAATTTTGAACAACAACTAAGCAAAAACAATTTCACGACAAATAATTTGGTCGTTAAACATTGAAAAACAATGAAGTTAAACATCATTTCAGAGCATTACAGGTTTAGGGTTTAGAGTTTAGGGTTTAGGGTTTAGGGTTTAGGGTTTAGGGTTTAGGGTTAGGGTTAGGGTTAGGGTTAGGGTTAGGGTTAGGGTTAGGGTTAGGGTTGTTAGGGTTTAGGGTTAGGGTTAGGGTTAGGGTTAAGGGTTTTTAGGGTTATGGTTTTTAAGGGTTTTAGTGTTTTTGTTTAGGGTTTTAGAGTTTAGGGTTTAGTTTAGGGTTTAGGGTTTTGGGTTTTGGGTTTTGGGTTTTGGGTTTAGGGTTTATGGTTTTCTACAAATGAGCAACAACAACCAAGTTTACTAGTGGTTGCTAGTAATGTAATGAAGTAGTTGAGAAAAGAGATGTGGAAGCCAAGACAGTTGTGAGGAAAGAGACTTCTTGCATTGAACCTCCTCCACATGAGCCCACATCGATTCCCAAGCTTGGAAATCCGGGTAAATTTGCCATCTCTTCCCTTTGTGATTTGAATGTTTATGACGCCATGTGTGATTCGGGATCAAGTGTTGAATTGGTGTCACTTGAATTGGTGAAGAGTCTTGAAATCAAGAGCATGAAGCACCACCCATCACACATCACTTTTGGAGATTCTTCTTATAAGCAACCACTTTGCATTGTTGAAGATTATTCTCTCAAGATCGGAAATTGTCTCATTCCAACCGACTTCATAGTTATGAAGATGAAGCAAACCAGCAAACTCCCCCTCCTCCTTGGAACTCCATTCCTCAATACTACCGGTGCAAGCATGGATTTCCAAAACAAGAAGGTCGTTCTCAAGAACGTGAATGACAAAGTCTTCTATTCCATGAAGCCCTTTTCCACCAAGCTTTGTGGCACCATTGTTTGTAAGGATGATGAAGTGGAAGTTAAAAAGGTTGAGTATGTGGGTAGTTGTGAGAAGATGAATTTGGCTTCACCCCCAAAAGCTTGTAAAAAGAAGAACGACTTTCATGAAGAGAAAGCTTTGGGTTATGGTAATGTTGAAGAAGCCTTAGCGCTGGATGGTGTTTGCTTGGAATCTCTTTTCCATACCGCTATGGAAAATGAGGTTAGGTTCAAAAGAAGGGTAAGGACACTAAGGAAAAAAAGAAGAAGCCCAATGATACCCACCCTCACACCCTTATCAAAGGCATGACGAGCAAGCCTAATGAGGTTAGATCATTTTTTCCCAAACTCGCCACTATGACCTTGACACCGTGGAGATATGAAGATGGTGTGGTTGAGTACAAGATCAAGTGTAAAGGTCGGCCAAAGCCTTTTGCCATGTTTAGAGCAATCATCACACCCGAGCTCAAAGAAAAAGGTGCAACGGGAATTCAAGAGATCATGAGCAAGGTCCTCACACTCAAGCTCGAGGACCCGCCATGGAGTTCCACTACTCCTTCTCTCCAAGCCTAAAATGGTTTGAAACGTCAAGCTTAGCGACGTAAAACAAGCGCTCTTGTGAGGCATTCCCATGACTATCTTTGTATATATTTTCGTTCCTTTTGATTTTTTTGTTTGATGTTTAAGAAGTGTCTCGTATTCTCTGTGTGTTGTTCTCGTGCCTCCTTGTGGATTCGATCCCTAAGTGCTACAATGACATACCATTAGATTGTGGTATGTCATTTTTCATATAACAACTATCTTTGTTATATGCTTGGTTATTTATTATCTTGTCTTTAAATTGATTAGGATCATTAGAAAACCTTTATTCGATTAGCTTAGATTAAGAAGTGTCTCGTATTCTCTGTGTGTTGTTCTCGTGCCTCCTTGTGGATTCGATCCCATTGTGCACAATACCACAATCTAATGGTATGTCATTGTAGCACTTAGAGATCGAATCCACAAGAAGGCACGAGAACAACACACAGAGAATACGAGACACTTCTTAATCTAAGCTAATCGAATAAAGGTTTTCTAATGATCCTAATCAATTTAAAGACAAGATAATAAATAACCAAGCATATAACAAAGGTAATTAAAAGACTAACAAGTTTTGCACCGAAACGAAACGAAAACGATTTAAACAAGATAAAGCAAATGAACTTCGGATGTTGGTAATCGACTTGGACATTCTCTAGCTAAACCATGATACTCAAACAATCAAACAATGCTAATCCTTAGGCCTTAGATCACTAATTTAGACTAATCCACTTCCATGAAAATAATCACTTCACTAATCACTTAATTGAGAACAAACTTTCATTTGCAATTAAATGATCAACAAGCATTAATCTCAAGTCTAAATAGCCATTAAACACCCTAGACATCCATTTCCATAGGCTAAGAATGTAAAACACTTGTTAAGTTTGGTTGAGGAATTTCATCGAACACCTTCCGGGCGTGAAATTCCTTAAGTTCTAAATCAACTTTATCAAGGCTAATCTAGCATCAATCACACCTAACAAATAAGGATTCTTCATAAACTAAGTCCTAAGCATCATGATTTAGCAAGAAAACATCTTAATCTACCATACCAAAAGTTCTAAAGAAACTACTCACAAACCATGATAATCTCAACAAATCCTATGTAGGAGGTGTTTAGATTCATGGTTAGATGATTAGAAATAGATAGATAGATGAAATCAAACAAGAACTTGCATTAAAAATAAAGTATCTCTTCAAAAATCTCCAAACTCTCTCTAAGTTAAAATGAGATATATCCACAAATAACAAGGTTTTTGGCCTAAATAGCAAAGTGGGTCGGAGGGGTCACATCGGTCGGCCACAGCCCGATACCACGCACCGATGCACTCTCAGATTCGTAGCAATTCCATCGGTCGGTTGCATCGGTGTCTGGAGCACCGATGCCATTCTTGTTGTCGATTGTGAGCTTCCCATCGGTCGACCACAGTCTGATGCCACGCACCGATGCACTCTCAGATTCGCAGCAATTCCATCGGTCAGTTGCATCGATGTCTGGCGCACCGATGCCAGACGGACATGTGCTCACTAAATTTGTCGTATCTCTTGAACCGCTGCTCGGAAAACAACCTCCGTTGGAAAGATGACTCAATTACCTACACTTTTTATCAAGTGCTCCAAGGCTGAATATGAGCGCAAGGTCTTCTTCTGAGCCGATATTTGAAGCACGTCGGACGGCCTCTGCATTTGCCTGGATCTTTGGGCATATCTCTTTCTCCAAACTGGTGTCTTTTGCCCCATGATCTTCCTTCAAGCTCCACAATGCTTCCATAAGCTCCAAATAGTACCTAAAAGACTCCATAACATACAAACATATGCAAGAACTAACCTAAGACTCACTAACTCTAAAATGGATGCAAACTAGACCAAAAACCATGAAATGTATGCAAAACGTCACAAAATGCTAACTAAAATGTATGCTAAAATGGGCTAAATTATGCAACTATCAACTACCCCGAACTTGCCTTTTGCTTGTCCGCAAGCAAACAAACAAGAACAAGTCGAAGAAGAGGTTGGTATGCGGGAGATCATATCCGAGAATATTAACAAAAGAATTCAATTCAATGCCCTTGGTAGTAGTTATGTGATGCACATACAACCTCTACTTCAAAAGATTTAGCCATACTCGTCGCTACACGAATTTGGTCTTAGCCTTAGCATCTACAAGTAATCATATCCTCTAACTCTTTAACATTCATTAAGTGTGAATCATGCTTAATAAAAATCAAGTGAACTCATTTGGCTTAGGGAAAAGGTTTTGAGATAAAAATGATCTCAATCATGTGGGTATTCCAATGCAATGGGATCTCTCACGAAAGAATGAACTTTGGCAAAATGCTAAGAGTAAAGAACAATTGATTCATACAAGGATGACTTCTGTCTACCCAATGCCCTAATATGAACTCCACTCCTATTTCTAAACCCATCAAGATCCATTCCTAAACTACCCATATCACAAGGCATTTTGCCTTCTTAGACCACATTTCTTTTCTTTTTCTCTTTCAACAAATGGATTGGCTCTTCATCTTTTTCTTTTAGCTCTTTTTCACTTTCATAACTAGTCTCTCAATCATCATTTAGATACCTTAGCCATATTTTTTTCTTTTTGGCTCTTTCTTTCTTTTACACACATAGAGACTTATACTTTCAACACCTAGAGCTATTTCACATTTTCATGCCAACCAATCCAAACTTTCTACTTTCCCCTATCCTTTTTCGCAATCTTTTTCTTTCTCCACACTTTCTTTTCTTTACATCAACACCCAAATCACCAACCTATCTATCAACTCCTTGTCGTTCCAAACTCAACACTTTTTGCTAAGTTCATTCAAAATTAGGCCTCACGACACACACAAGAGATGAAGGCTTGAAGAAAAGGCTTAGTTAAGGGTGTGGTTAACCGTTCTAAATATGGGAATCAGCTATTTGAGCTAACAAGAGAGTGGTAAAAAGGGGTAAGATAGCTCAGAAGGAGCACTTATTATCTAAGTTATATTCGGTGAATAGGATCATTAGAAAACCTTTATTCGGTGAGCTTAGATTAAGAAGTGTCTCGTATTCTCTGTGTGTTGTTCTCGTGTCTCCTTGTGGATTCGATCCCTAAGTGCTACAATGACATACCATTAGATTGTGGTATTGTGCACAATGGGTTAATTGTTCGAACCGTAAAAAGTTCACTATCAATTTGGCGCCGTTGCCGGGGATGACTTGAAACAAACTCCGTTGGAAAGATGACTCAATTACCTACACTTTTTATCAACTGCTCCAAGGCTGAATATGAGTGCAAGGTCTTCTTCTGAGCCGATATTTGAAGCACGTCGGACGGCCTCTGCATTTGCCTTGATCTTTAGGCATAGCTCTTGCTCCAAACTGGTGTCTTTTACCCCATGATCTTCCTCCAATCTCCACAATGCTTCCATAAGCTCCAAATAGTACCTAAAAGACTCCATAACATAAAAACATATGCAAGAACTAACCTAAGACTCACTAACTCTAAAATGGATGCAAACTAGACCAAAAACCATGAAATGTATGCAAAACGTCACAAAATGCTAACTAAAATGTATGCTAAAATGGGCTAAATTATGCAACTATCACATATATGCGTTCGATGAATTCTACCCTAGTTACGAAGATACATTAGATGAGACGTGGCGGTATTCCGAGTACCCTAATATTCCTTATCCGGAGTGTGCGGGGGGAGCAAAGAGCGTAAATGTTGCATGATTTTAGGACATCTTCGCTGTAAACGATTCCGAGTGTCCGTCTTCATGTCCGCATAAACGGCCCGAGGCACCTGAAGGCTGACATGCCAACTCTCTTGACAATGTTGGCAATAATATCTCTAGAGAGATCGGGGAGAGTCATAAGTAGAAAATATTTTTTTTGGTATGCTTTTATGGATTTTTATGCTGATGTTTTTATGGATTATAAATAGAGACCTTTATAAATATAACAACTGATGGGTGGAAGTTGGCGAGTAGTGTTGGTTGATCTCTCACAAATTCAATGTTGATAATAAACATTGAATAGGCCATTTAACACAACATAAAATAGAACTTCAAATAAACACAACAATTGTATTGATAACCATTTAGAAACAAGAGACTTCATATAAATGTTTGCGTAACATTTAATTTTGAACAATAATTAAGCAAAAAACTTTTCACGACAAGTAAATTGGTGGTTAAACATTGAACAACAATTAAGTAAACATCATTTCAGAGCATTTCAGGTTTAGGGTTAAGAGTTTAGAGTTTAGGATTTAGAGTTAGGGGTTTAGGGTTAAGGGTTAAGGGTTAGGGTTGGGTTGGATTGTTAAGGGTTATGGTTTAGTGTTTAGGGTTTAGGGTTTAGGGTTTAGGGTTTAGAGTTTAAAAGTTTAGGGTTAAGGGTTTAAAGTTTAGGGGTTTATGGGTTAGGGTTTAGGGTCAGGGTTGGGTTGCTAAGGATTTTAGAGTATAGGGTTTAGGTTTTAAGTTTAGGGTTAGGGTTTAGGGTTTAGAGTTTAGGACAGTTAACACAGAAAATACAGTTTCTAATAAACACAACAATTTCACTATCGCCCCCTTTAGAAACGAGAGACTCCATTTAAATGTTTGGGAAACATTTAATGTTCAACAACAAAATATCCTTTCAGAAGAAGTAAATTATGCTTAAACAACAATTTACTAACTAAGTAAATTGGTGGTTAAATTTTGAACAAAAATTAAATAAACATCATTTCACAACAAGTAAATTGAGCAACAAAACCAAGTTCGCTGTTGGTAGAAAATCTCGGGCCACGAATATATAAAGACTACAAGTAATCAACCATAAACACATATATTTTCCAAGTTTACACCTCAGAAAAAATAGAAGGCTTATTTACATTCCACCAGTGTACACCTTTGAAGTCTTGATCAATGCAATACCTACCGGATGATGTTTAACCATTGTCAAGAAAGTAGTTCATGATGACTTCTATTATCTTCGTTCGATTTTGCTCTCCCGCAAATGGGGGAGAAATACCGCGTACACCTCCGAGGTGCTCAAAACTGCAAACATTTGTAAACTTGTGGACATCCGTGCCAACATATACCCTTCCAAGTATGGGAGATCTTTCTTCGTACGTTGTATAGCAGCAGGTAATCTACGCGCTATTTATATAGAATCGCTAAGGCTAGCAACGTGAGAGCGATAAATATATTTCGCGATTAGGATGTTATAACTTCTTGTTCCATCCGACGCGGATGCAACATTCGCTTGTGTTATATTGCTAATGTGCATTGGCCGGCCACGAAGAGCAAAATTGTTTTTAAATTTTGTGTTCACCCTTCACTATGAGTATGAGTTGGTTCAATTTTATTGGTTGTGTCATGATACCATATATGCGTTCGATGAATTCTACCCCAGCTACGAAGATACATTCGCTGAGACTTGGCGGTATCCCGAGTACCCTAATATTCCTTATCCGGAGTGTGCGGGGGAGCAAGAACGTAAATTTTGCATGATTTTAGGACATCTTCGCTGTATAAACGGCCCGAGGCACCTGAAGGCTGACATGCCAACTCTCTTGACAATATTGGCAATAATATCTTTAGGGAGATCGGGAAGAGTCATAAGTAGAATATGTTTTTTGGTATGATTTTATGGATTTTTATTTTGATGTTTTTATGGATTATAAATAGAAACGCTTATAAATATAACAATTGGTGGGTGGAAGTTGGCGAGTAGCGTTGGTTGATCTCTCAAAAATTCAATGTTGATAATAAACATTAGTTTTTCGTCAACCAATAGATCTTGAATAGGCCATTTAACACAACATAAAATAGAACTTCTAATGAACACAACAATTGTACTATCACCCTTTAGAAACAAGAGACTACATATAAATGTTTGCGAAATATTTAATTTTGAAAAACAACTAAGCAAAAAAACTTTTGACGACAAGTAAATTGGTGTTTAAACATTGAACATTTAAGTAAACATCATTTCAGAACATTACAGGTTTAGGGTTTAGAGTTAAGGGTTGTTAAGGGTTTTAGGGTTATGGTTTAGGGTTTAAAATTTAGATTTTAGAGTTTAGGGTTTACAGTTTAGGGTTAGGGTTTAGGGTTTAGGGTTTAGAGTTTATGCCAATTAACACAGACAATAGAGTTTCTAATAAACACAACAATTGCACTATCGCCCCCTTTAGAAACGAG
Organism: Eutrema japonicum; assembly: GCA_030161315.1. Lineage (NCBI taxonomy): Eukaryota > Viridiplantae > Streptophyta > Magnoliopsida > Brassicales > Brassicaceae > Eutrema > Eutrema japonicum. The sequence continues at coordinate 35,713,712 of BSQW01000010.1, forward strand.
AGACTCCATTTAAATGTTTGAAAAACATTTAATGTTCAACAACAAAATATATTTTCAGAAGAAGTAAATTATGCTTAAACAAAAATTTTGAACAACAATTAAATAAAAATCATTTCACCACAAGTAAATTTAGCAACAACACCAAGTTTGATGTGGGTAGAAAATCTCGGGCCACGAATATATAAGGACTACAAGTAATTAACCATAAACACATATATTTTCCAAGTATACACCTCAGAAAAGTAGATGGCTTACTTACATTCCACCAGTGTACACCTCTGAAGTCATGATCAATGCAATACCTACCGGATGATGTTTTTGAAACCATTGTCAAGAAAGTATTCTATTATCTTCGTTCGATTTTGTTGGCACGCAAATGGGGGAGAAATACCGCGTACACCTCCGAGGTGCTCAAAACCGAAAACATCCGTAGACTTGTGGACATCCCTGCCAACATATTTCCTTCCAACAATGGGAGATCTATCTTCATAGTTTGTATAACAGCAGGTAATCCACACGTTATTTATATAGAAGCGCTAAGGCTAGCAACGCGAGAGCAATAAATATATTCTGTGATTAGGATGTTATACCCTCTTGTCCCATCCGACGTGGATGCAACATTCGCTTGTGCTATGTTGCTAATGTGCATTGGCCGGCCACGGAGAGCAAAATTGTTTCTATATTTTGTGTTCACCCTTCACTATGAGTATGAGTCGGTTCAATTTTATTGGTTATGTCATGATGCCATATATGCGTTCGATGAATTATATCCCAGCTAAGAAGATACATTCGCTCAAACGTGGCGGTATGCCAAGTACCCTAATATTCCTTATCCGGAGCGTGTGGGAGAACATTACGATATACACTATTTCCCGGGCTGTGAAAATTGTTTCCTGCAATGCACATCTATACGCATAAAAACATGCTTTAAAACATTATAAAATGGTTTTTATAATGTTTCTTAGGTTTTATAATGTTTTCTATGTTCTAAAGTTTGAAATGTTGTAATGTTACTTATGTTTCATATGTTAGCGATAAAACACATGCTTTAGAACATGGTTTTATAATTTTTTTTAGGTTTTATAAAATTTCAAATGTTGTAATGTTACTTATGTTTTATATGTTAGCGATTTCCATTTAATGTTTGGTATTTAACTATCGAAATTGATTCAAGTCAATTGTAGAAATTTGCTATCGAAAAAGAGGATTCTTTCCTGCTTTATCATCTGAAACGCTGTTTCATGTTTCCATTTAATGTTTTTGGTAGATGTAAAGTGGTGATATTAGAGAAACAGGGGCTTCGCCTGTCTACAATGTTGAAGAGGTAGTTGCGTACACATTCATAACTCTCTGCACTTACGATGAAATTAATGTGCTATTTTAACATTTTCACTATTTTTAAGTTGTTGATGCTGATGATGACATAAACCAGCCTCCTGTGGTGGTCTATAAAAGACAAAAAAACGAAGGGGATGGAATGAGTTGCAAAGGATAGTGGTGTGGAGATGGAAAGAGTTGCAAAAGATGATGATGATGACATAACTCAACGTTCTATGGATGTATATAATGACACTGCAATTGAAAAAAGAGTTGCAAATGATGATGAAGCAGGAAAGAATCATTCCAACAAGCCACTACAAGAAACACATTCAAATTCCGACGACGGAATTGGACGGAAGTTGGTCGGAAAATGATATTTCCAACCGTTTTGCGATGAACACGATTTTGTCGGAATTAGAGGGTCGGAAAATCACATTGGTCGGAAAATTGTAGGTAAATTCCGACGAAAATACTCATCGGTAATTTTGTGATCGTACTAGTCGTCGGAAATATTCCGATCGATTTCCGACAATTTTATAAATTTAATTAAATATATATATTGAAATATAAATAAAACCAAAAATAATATTAAAATCATCAATATTCATTATATAAAAAATAAATTTACAGCAAAAGCGAAAATAAAACTAGATCTATAAAACAAAACAAAAAACCTAGATCTATGGCGGTGGAGGGACCGACGGCGGTGGTGGTGATGGAGGTGAAGGAAGCAGTGGTGGTGGGAAAAGTGGAGAGACGTCGGTGAAAAAAAAATAGATCTATAAATCGAAAAAAATGAAAAAAAATATCCTAGATTTATGGCGGTAGAGGGACCGACGGCGGCGGTGTTGATGGAGGTGGAGGAAGCGGGTGTTGATGGAGGTGGAGGAAGAGGCGGTGGTGGGAAAGAGGAAAAGAGGAAAGAGGAGAAGAGAAGAAAAAGAGAAAGGAAAGAGAAGAGAAGAAAAAGAGAGCAGGCAAGAGAAGAGAAGAAAAAGAAAAGGAAAGAGAGAAGAAGTAGAGAAGATAAAATAAAAGAAAAGAAAAATGAATGAAATTAATATGTTTTTTATTATAATTTTTTGTCGGAAATTTGAAGGAATTTTAAAAATATATATATATTAATAAATTTATCGTTATCTTCTCGGAAAATCATCGGAAAACTTCCGACAATTTTTCGACAAATAATTTCCGACAATTTTCCGACAAATAATTTATTTATTTTGTCGGAAATTCGTAGGAATTTAAAAAAAAAAATATATATATATATATATTAATAATTTTATCGATATCTCCTCGGAAAATTATCGAAATATTTCCTACAATTTTTCGACAAATAATTTGCGACAATTTTCAGATAAATAATTTATTTTCTCGGTATCTCATCGGAAAATCATCGAAAAAATTTCGACGACAAATGTGATCGGAAAATTTCCTCGGAATGTGTAACTTTTCTTGTAGTGAGCAGGACTTAAACTTGGTTCCTGTGGCCGCCGTATACTAGAATATTTTTTTTTCTTAGCAGATCCCTTAATTGTTTTTGATGAACATGGAGAGTATTTTCGATGACATATCTAAATCTGGATCTGCTCTTTGATGGATTTGGTTTTCGTTACTCTTCTTCTTCACATGGAAATAATTTCGGTTGCTCTTAGACCGCTGTTGAGCACCTAGACAATCGAATAATAACCTTAAAATAGACCTAGCTTGTTTCGTGATATTTGGTAAAGCATAACCTAAATTAGAGCTCAACTAATAACCTTAAAATATTTATATAATGCAGTGAACTATAAACATAAAAACCCCAACTAAGTTACCTTGGTCTAGTAGTAAAGAATATCTATGTGGATTTTTTCTATTTAGGTTTGAGTCACCTTATCCACAGTAGATTTAACATGACTTTTTCTGTTCTATGGAGATTAGTCGGATGTGTAGCAAACCTCGAATTATCCCATATTAATCAAAAAAAAAAAACATAAAAATCTCTTATATGATTAAGTGGTTGTCGCGTCGTCCACTTCCAATTTTGAAGTACGAAAGAAGAAGGCTATGACCTATGAAAATAAAACGATTAACAAATAATGACGATTTATTGAAAGTGAGAGAGAGCTAGTGACGTTTCATAAACTCACTTACTTTGGTGGATTACTTTATGAGAGAGCTAGTAATGTATCAGTATCTTTTACTAATTGACTTTATTTGCGGGCATGATCATCCAACGACGAATCACATAAAATTTATGTTATTTAATTATGAGCAAGATCGTAGAATCCATTGAACTTCTTAAGAATCTAAATTATATTTTATTTTAGGGACAACATGAATAAACTACACAATTTTTCCGAAACGTACTTTGATATATTATAGTTTTTATCTCTTTTAAGCTATGATATAAGTCCGTTTTATAGAGTCTTTATACTATTTTGTAGTGGTTTAGAGTTTTTTACAGGTTTTAGCACGTTTGGAGCATAATTAGAAATATTAGAGCTTTTTGGAGCATTTTGGAGCGAAGTTGGAGTTCGTGAAACTGAGTACACGATTTGAAGCATCAGTGTCGATCGAAACTGACTAGTATCGGTCGATACTCACTGCAGCAAGACACGAGTCGCGACTTAATGAAGAGTTAAAGAATTGCAAAATTGCTCAAAAGACTTTATTATTTACAAGAAGCCCCAAAACATTATTTAGGTTATTTAATAGGATTTTACAGCCACTTTCATGGCTATGCTTTATTCTATGCTTTATTTTACTTAGGTTTTGTGAAAGAGCTTTGGAAGGGAGACAAGTCTGAAATTCTGTTCGTCCGAGAAAAGATTTCGAACCCTCTTGTTACTCTTTCTTATTTACTCAAGTATTTATTCAGTCATGTTTATTGTTGCAATTTCCATGTCTGAGTAGATCTCCTGTTAGGTTTAGGTATTCTCATTAGGGATTTCTTTGAATGCTAGGTTGATTTATTGTTTAGGGTTCACCATCTGAATTAGTTGTTCACCATAGGTTGTTCTCATAGCTAATTATGGATTGATCACCTAGAACTTAGATCTTAGGATAATTGATTAGGCACGAGAGTGCGATTAATTACCTGATAGAACTTAGGGTGAGCAAAATAACTATTCGCAAAGAGATTTGGTTTAGTTGTTTTGTGAATAAATCAAACTTGAACTAAAAGCTGGTTTAGACTTTAGGATTCGCAAAGAGATTTGGAATTCTAGAATTTAGAGTTAGATAATTCTCGCAACGAGAGTTGGTTAATTATACCTTAGTGATTTGAGTTCAAGAACCGTGCATAACCTGAACCCTGATTAGTTAGTTTATCTGCATTCATAGATTTTCTGAGAAATTTCCTAGACCTATCTTTCTCCAATTGAATTTACAACAGTTTAATTTACGTATTTGCTTTCAATTGCATTGATCACTTATCTTGATTTTCTTATATATAATCTATTGTGTGTTTCCGTGAGTCTCTGGGGATTCGATCCCTAAGTATTACAATCGACAAAGCTTTAGTACTTTTAGGGTATTAATTTGAGCTTATCAAATTTGGCGCCGTTGCCGGGGATTCAATTTCGCCATTAGATTTTAGATTGAGAATTTCGACTAAGTTCGTCGGTATCGGTCGATACTACTCAGTGTCGGTCGATACTCGTCGTTTTTTTTTGTTGATATCGATCGACACCAACCAGTGTCGGTCGATACTCAACGTGTTTTTTGTTACTTACGTGCCTTGCCTAGTGTGTTTCAGGTGTACGCCCACTCGTGAAACCAGGAGGAACAAGAGCACTCAGCTAGTTGATCTTTCCAACAAGGAGTTAGCAAATTTGGAACGTGCAAACAGGAAAGCAAAGAAGCCAACAGAGATTAACAATCCAGTGGTATTGATTCGTGATGATGCTGGAGCCTTGAGAGACCAAGAGGGTCAATTGTGCAATGAGAGAGGGCAGCGACTTGATGAAGTTGGGAACATCATTGTCCATGCAACTGCTGTGAATGTTGGGAATGATGTGGTTAATCGTGGAAGAACGATTGGTGAGTACAACATGCCTGCTCAGTTCTATGCCAATCGTTCTGCAATTCGCCCTCCTGCTTTTCAGAGGAATGACTTTGAGCTGAAACTTGCATACTTCACTCTTGTGGGTCAGCACCCTTTTCATGGTCTTTCTCATGAATACCCTATGGATCACATTGAGAGGTTTGAGGATTTGGTTACTAGCATCAAATGCAATGGAGTGTCCTATGATTATATCTTCTGTAAACTCTTCACATACTCTCTTGGTGGGGCTGCAGCTTATTGGCTGAAGCAGTTACCAGCTGGTTCACTGACTACATGGGCGGAGACGAAGAATGTGTTCCTGAATAATTTCTATGATGATGCGAGATCCGAAGAGCTCAAGAACAAGATTTCTCAATTTTCTCAGGGTCCGACAGAGGCACTCAAGGCTGCTTGGATTAGATTCTGATCATATCAGAGAGATTATCCATATCACGGGTTGACTCAGGTCCAGTTGCTGGGTACTTTCTATAGAGGGATTGATTGGAGGTACAAGATGGCTCTAGATACTACGAGCAATGAAAATTTCTACACGAGGTATCCTGACGATGCGTATGTGCTCATTGAGAACTTTGCGTCTAGCAATAGCGCCAAGAGTGCTGATCTCGAGCGAAAAAGGTTGCACGGAGGTGTTGATGGATCGCAGATTGCTAAAATGCATGCGAAGCTGGATTCGGTGCATAGTTTATTGATGGGTAAGCAGTAGAAGGATGTTCGTCTTGCTGAAGAGGATGAAGTGTAATATGTTAACTACATTGATGGAGTTGGATCTCAAGATCAAAGGTATCAATGCCCACCCACACCACCTAAAACTCCAGAGAGCAAGATTGAGTCTATGTTTGAACAGCTGGTTTAAGGACAGCAGCAGATGACAGTGAATTTCAACGGAATGTTGGACGCCTTGTACAATGATCTGAATGGCAAAATCGAGGCCCTCAGTACTCATCAGAAGATGCTGGAAACGCAAGTAGCTCAGACTGCAGTAACTGTCATGGGACTGATGGTTCATTCACAGAACGAATACGTCACTGCTATCCCCTCGAGGAGTGGAAAAGTGGTACACCCAGGAGTGCAGAAGAGCTCAACTGCAGAGATTTTCGTCCATCGTGCCGAGGATGACGATGAGATTTCGAAAACCACCCATATGTCGACCGATACTCCCTTGTATCGATCGACACACGTCCAAAGTTCTGCCAGGGACGATTCCAGAGCGAAAGCATCGGTCGACACCACCCCTGTGTCGGTCTATACCAGTTCAATTGCTGAAATAAAACCCGCGTTGAGTGCAGAAAGGGTTTACAAACGTAAGGATCCACACCCCCATGCCACCCAGACACCTCAGAGACCCCATTTCTCCAAAGCAGCTGCTTGGCTTTGAGAAGATGGTACGAAGGATTCCCCACACACTGACTTTTGAAGAAGCTCTAGAGTACCGCTCTCTGCTAAGTCACTTCTGAGATTTCAGAGAAACTATGGAAGAGATCGAGGCACTCTTCACCAAGGTACGAAACAAGTCACTACCGCTGAGTCAGTTGACCAAGAGGGAAGACCCAGGAATATTCTCAGTTCCATGCTATATCTCTGGAGTTGAATTCAAAGAGTCTCTCGTTGACTCGGGGGCTAGCGTCAATGTCATGTCAAGGGAAATTGAAAGAGATTGGGAGCTGATATTCGATCTCCCAAGAAATCTATCACATTCGCAAACTGTTTCACCTCACTTCCATACGGTACAATCCCTGATTTGATGGTTGAAGTGGGAGATTGTCTGCTTCCTACTGATTTTCAGGTTGTGGAGATGAGTGCAAAATCTAGTACGCAGTTGATTCTTGAAAGACCGTTTATGGCTACGGATGGTGTCATTATGGACACACCCAGCAAGAGAATCTCGTTCTCATACATTGACAAGGAAGTGTACTACAAAGCCATCCCTACTAGAGGAACTCCCACACATATCTCTTGCATCACCATTGTTACAGGAGAGACGTTGGTAATTGATCATTTGGAAGAGCCTCCTGACGAGCCAACTATCATAGACCTTCTAGATAGTCCTTCTGTCATCACCAAGGAAGACGTCAAAAAATCTAAGGCAAAGAAGAAGGTGAAGAGCAAAGGAGTGAAGGGTGCTGCTTCTATGACTTTAATCCCTCAGAAGTGTGATGGGGATTCGATTGAATACAAGATGAAGTGCAAAGGAACCTCAAAACCATTCTCTAAGGCTAGAGTCATTCTTACTTCGGAGCTGAAAGAGAAAGGAAAGGAGGTTGTGGAGAGCATGTTGAGCAGAACTCTGAAGCTGGAAGTTTCTAGTTGTAGAACTTGCCTGGGAGTAAGTTCTCATTCCTCTCCTACCTGATCACCTGAGCCAGAGTCAAGCTACTGACTTAAAACGAGCGCTTGGTGGGAGGCAACCCACTGATGAGTTTGTTTTTGAGTCTTTTTCTTTTTATTTTTCGTTTTGTGTTTGGGTCAGGATAAACAAGGAGCAAAAACACGAAATCGCCCGTGTGTCGATCGATACCCTATTGGTATCGGTCGACACCCTACGCAAATGAGAAAAGTTCATCGAGTCGATTTAAGCCTGGTATCGATCGATACCAGGCCATGTGTCGGTCGATACTCGATGTTCCAGTACGGTAATTCCTTGTTTCTCATGATTTCACTCTGTTCTTTTGCTTTCTTTCACCAACTCTAGGCTAGATAACACTGGGGACAGTGTTTTTCAAGTTTGGGGGAGGTAGGCGCTGACATTGTTTTTGTTTTTCTTAGAGTCAGTCGTTTTTGAGTCATTCGTTGTTTTATTGAGTCAAAATCTGTTGGAGACTGTGATCTTTTTCTTGAATCTATTGATCTGACCTTGCTTCTAAGTGACCATTGTTACAGAATCAGTTACAGATCGACTAATGAAAAATCCAAAGGCTGACCAGTTAACTAGAAGACACTCATGTTTCCAGCAAAGTTCTTTAAAGCCTGAGCCAAATTTTTGCACTTCATTGATGTGATTAATGTCCATAGAGCTTGACTCCTCATTCGTATCTGACAAAGGAACCCACGTGTTTAAAGAAATGGTATTTCTCTCCCTGTTACAAGTTAATAAATAAGATGCATTAAAATATGAAATGATTTTCTTCTGAGTAGAGGGTTAGAAAAATTTCCAGCGATCCCATTATTCGACTTCAGAGGGAATGATCACACAAAGGTGGAAGCGAGGTTAGGAAAATTTCCTGTGATACCATTATTCGCCTACACCTTTGATTACTTTTTAAGGGAAGAACCGGGGATTCGGTCGCAAACACCATCAATACTCGCGTCTCGAACCTTATTAAGCATATGCAACAATATAATAAGAAATAAGTCTGGGAGAGAGAAAATAATACTAGAAAGTGTGAAATTGGATGGTTCCTTGTCATGATATTGTATGGGAAAGAATCTAGAAGGTTCTTGGTATTAATCACAGCAATGAAACTGGCGATGAGGGATTTATTGAGTAATGCTGTGAGATAATGTGTGTAGTCTGAGAAGCTGCGAATGTCTACGGAGAAGTACATGGTGGTTAGATTTGAAACTGGTTAGGAGATATGTGGAGCACTAAGGAAAATGGTCATTGCAATGTTTCAAGAACATGTGAGTCTCTATGTTTTCAAACATCTTTCTCTGGTTTAGTCTTTTATTTGCTTGAGGGCAAGCAAAGGCTAAGTCTGGGGGAGTTGATATATCATGGTTTTTACCCCTTTTAAGCCATGATATAAGTCCGTTTTATAGAGTCTTTCTACTATTTTGTAGTGGTTTAGAGTCTTTTACAGGTTTTAGCACGTGTGGAGCATAATTGGAAATATTGGAGCTTTCTGGAGCATTTTGGAGCGAAGCTGGAGTTCGTGAAGCTGAGTACCCGATTTGAAGCATCAGTGTCGATCGATACTGACTAGCATCGGTCGATACTCACTGCAGCAAGACATGAGTCGCGACTTAATGAAGAGTTGAAGAATTGTAAAATTGCCCAGAAGACTTTATTATTTAAAAGAAGCCCCAAAACGTGATTTAGGTTATTTAATAGGATTTTACAGCCACTTTCATGGCTATGCTTTATTCTATGCTTTATTTTACTTAGGTTTTGTGAGAGAGCTTTGGAAGGGAGACAAGTCTGAAACTTTGTTCGTCCGAGATAATATTTTGAACCATCTTGTTACTCTTTCTTATTTACTCAAGTATTTATTCAGTCATGTTTATTGTTGCAATTTCCATGTCTGAGTAGATCTCCTGTTAGGTTTAGGGATTCTCATTAGGGATTTCTTTGAATGCTAGGTTGATTTATTATTTAGGGTTCACCATCTGAATTAGTTATTAACCATAGGTTGTTCTCATAGCTAATTATGGATTGATCACCTAGAACTTAGATCTTAGGATAATTGATTAGGCACGAGAGTACGATTAATTACCTGATAGAACTTAGGGTGAGTAAAATAACTATTTGCAAAGAGATTTGGTTTAGTTGTTTTGTGAACAAATCAAATTTGAACTAAAAGCTGGTTTAGACTTTAGGATTCGAAAAGAGATTTGGAATTCTAGGATTTAGACTCAGATAATTCTCGCAATGAGAGTTGGTTAATTATACCTTAGTGATTTGAGTTCAAGAACCGTTCATAACCTGAACCCTGATTAGTTAGTTTATCTGCATTCATATATTTCCTGAGTAATTCCCTAGACCTATCTTTCTCTAATTGAATTTACAACAGTTTAATTTACGTATTTGCTTTCAATTACATTGATCACTTAGCTTGATTTTCTTCTATATAATATATTGTGTGTTTCCGTGAGTCTCTGTGGATTCGATCCCTAAATATTACAATCGACAAAACTTTAGTACTTTTAGAGTATTAATTTGAGCTTATCATACTTATCCCACCCAAATTTGTGTCCTCTTGATTTTACTATACCAACTTACAAAAACATTTGAAAATAACACAAACTTCCCGAATCGTACTCGTTCAACCCAAACTTACAAAAAACATTTGAAAATAACACAAACTTCACGAATCGTACTCGTTCAACCCAAACTTACAAATTTACATTTCTAAACTATACACAAACCTTTTAAAGTTATCTGATTTTCTAAGATCTATTAAATCCAGACAGTTTCGTTTAAAAACCCTTAACAACAAGTAATAAACCGGAACATAAAATTAGTGTAAAAAATATATATATACAAACTAAAGTGAAACTAATAATAATGAACCAGAGCTAAAACTAAACTGAGTAAATGGTTCAGTCTAGGTTTCTTCGAGTTGCTTATACTTCCTCTGCGAACCAGCTTGCAGATGCATTTACCAAGCCATTGTCTTGCCCACGACTTGAAGCTCTTAATTAATGATAATACTGGTCTCTACTGGTCCCTTATTTTATGAGATCGTATAGATGATATATATAAATCTATATATTTTTATGTTAATATTTATTGTGTATATTGTGATATTCTTTGTATAATATCTCCCTCTTAACCAGAACCATGCCTAGGCATATAGAGGCCTAAAACCAATTACAAATAAGTAAACTAATTTTGACAAGGTAGTAAAAAAACATTTAAACAGAAAAAAATGATGATGAACAAAGATAAAAGAAACAAGTGAATAGAACCAAAATATTGAACCCCCTCCACCTATATCTTCCAATTAAACGTTTTCAGCCTAAAACAAGATAACTTCAACATTTTTTTTTTTTAAAACTTCAACAATTTTTGGTGCAAGGCAAATGTGTTTCGGTCAACAAGGTAGACACGCCTCTGCAATTATAAAGTCTCTTGTCTCTATTGAAATCAAGCAATACAATCTATTCTTTACAACAATCTACAAGATCAATTATATGTTTTCCCTACTCTACGAACTTGAACCATATATAAACTATAAATAGTCTGTTAGACTTATACTATAACTTCTCCCTTAAAACTGAAAACATATTGTATCATTCTTTAATTTAGAAGATTAAGAAAATAATTACATGGAAAGGTTTTACTTTTATAAAAAGAATTAGTATAGGGGCCTTTTATAGCAAAGAACGGCCTTTCAATAGTTCGTAGGGAAAAGGGAAATGACATCTTGGGGATCGACTTGAAGGCAATACATTACAAGCCAAACTCTGACTAGATTCCAACTTAGTGCATATATGACCATGGCAACTCAAAATTAGAAAGAAAATTTTAATAACTCACATTAATGTTGATAACCACTACCTCTAATATAGTTTTCTTAAGTTCTTTAATATACACATTTAGATTAGTTATACAGGTCAACATTCATTAAGCAATGGCCTAACTATATAAACCTATAGTTGGAAGCATCTAAGATATCACATTTGATTTGAAATTCCAAAGAGTAGCTCTACGAGGGATTAGCTAATTAAGCAGAATTAATCAAAATAAATTGAATATGGCAAGTTTCAAGTTATGGGTTTGCCTCATCTTGCTTCTACTCGAGTTCTCGGTGCATCAATGCCAACCCCTTGTTGCGGAAGAGAGTTCTTCAGATTCGGGGCACATAAGAAAGATTATGAGAGAACTTCTCAAGAGATCGGAAGAGTTGAAGGTGAGATCTAAAGGCGACAAGACGGTCCTAGGCAATACCCTTGATTCAAAGCGACTCAGCCCCGGTGGACCGGACCCTAGACACCACTAAAAAATGTGTAATCTCTTGTATCCTTAATTCGGTGAGGTTTTAAACTTGTAACGTCGATAGAGGCTTTTCAAAAGGGTTCTTTGGTGTAACTCTAAGGTTACCATGTTATCACTACAAGAAAACAGGGATATTTCCGACGGTCAAATCCGTCGGAAATCCGTCGGAAAGGGTTTTTTCCTATGGATTTCCGACGGATTTAAGCTGTCGGTTACAGTTCGTCGGAAATATGGTTTCCGTCGGAATACGTCGGAAATTTCCGACGGATTTGTGCCGTCGGAAAGCCGTCAGACATTTCCGACGGATTTCCGACCGCGTACGTTCCGACAGATACTCCGACGGATATTCAGTCGGAAATGCCGTCGGAAATCCGTCGGTAATTTCCTACGGACTTCCGACGGATTTCCGACGGATATATTACCGACAGAATTTCCGACGGATGGTGATCGAATGAATTTGTCGGAAGTCCGTCGTAAATCCGTCGGAAGATATTTCTGACGGATTTCCGACGGTAACTATTTTCGACGGAGTTACGACGGATAATTTGATCGGAAGTTGTCTCGGAAGTCCGTCGGTTCTTCGTCGGAAATAGGTTCCGACGGATTTACGACGGTAACTATAACGCCCCGACCACCCCTACCTGTGGGCCCCATGCCTTCTCTCGGCCCGTGGGCCCCACCCTTGTCCGACGGCCGGTGCGTTAGTCCGGGAGGCTTGTAATACTTGTTTACTGACCCTGCAATCACCACGTGATCTTTCCCCGTGTTTTGTCCTCACTCACACGATACCACGAATCATTTCCCGGAAGGTCACCCATTCTTAGACTACTCCAGCTCAAGCACGCTTAACTCTGGAGTTCTTTCGGGCAAGTGATCGGAAAAGCTAAGTGCACTTTGGTGTCATAGATAGCCAAATCAATTCTTATAAGCCTCTCCGCATATACAAGAAATCGGGATGTTACAGTAACTTATTCCGACGGTTTTCCGACGGAATTGGTATTTTGAATTTTATTTAATTATTTATTTTTTGAAATTTATATATTAAAATTATATAAATTTGAAATATAAATTAAAAATAGAAATAATAAATATATAAATTCATTAAACAAAATTAAAAAATTCATTACACATTAAAATAAATTGTTCAAAAAAAAAGCATTAAAAGCAAATATTTAAACGGTTGGAGAATCTCCGTCGTCGGGATTATTATCCCGAAACATATGCGGGAATCATTTTTCCATCATCTTCTCCAAGCAGGAGAGCTTCTTGTTGGTAGTCTGTTGCTCCGTCCGTAGCTCTTCAACCTGCTGGTCACGGTCTTTCACCGTTTGGGTGAGCCTCTCGATTTCTACCCGGTACTCCGAAGGATAACGAGGAAGCGAGGAAGAAGATTCCTGGGTCGGAAGGGTGCCTAACCCAGCGAATCGACCTTTCACTTGCCGGGTTTGCTGCGAATAATTAAAACCGATAATAAATAAATAACGAAAATAAAAAAAAAACGAAATGAAATTAAAACTTACCTCAAGTACAATCTGGTTTATCTCTTCCCGGGACAAAGAGTTCGAGGACGTCGATCCTTCGATAGTGAGCTGCGATGATAGTTCACGGTCCAGCTTCGTCTTCTTGCTCTTCTCGACAACATCCCGCATCCCCAAGTCCTGTATCTGACCGGTTTTCTTGTTGGTGTGTCTATTCTCGATGAGTTAAAGATAATCGGGTTCGGAACCAGATTCTCTCGCCTGCGAAAATTTGTTAAGTTAAATAAATAAAAAAAACAGAATTAACAATAAAAAATTTAAATTAAACTTACCATTTCCATCGCTTCCCGTTCGATGGTCTTTGCGCCCGCGTTGTGGATGTAGACCCCTTTCCCGCCTCGTTGGCTATTTCGGTTCTTCGACTGTTGCTCGGAGGTCTTTTTCGTCGCAGGCCTACTCCAGTACTCACAGAAGCCCTTCCAGACGTCGTCGTCAAGGTCCTTCGGCTTGTCTTTGTTGTGCTTCCACTTCTTCTTCCACTCGTACATGTGCTTCGAGTAAGAGTTTGCGGCATACTTGTCGAATGTGTCAATGACTTTGCGCGTATGATGAGAGTCCCACGTGAACTCTTGCTACAATTTTTTTAAAAAATATGTTACATATCAAAAAAAAAAATTGACAAAATGAAATTCAAAATAAATAATATATCAATAAATAACTTACCGCGGTGCCACACGTCTTTCTCCTCGGTAGGCATGTCCGAATACTTCTCGTACGGTTTGTCCAACATGTTGTGGAGCATCCGTAATATCGCCTTGGTGATCTGAGTCGACAGCTTAAACCTGAAAACATTATGAAAAGATATAAATATGTTAAGTTTAAAAATCTAAATAAATTGAAATAATGTACAAAAACTTTCTTACCAAGTGCCGTCCTCAAACTTCGGGTCGAGTCGAATGCAATGGCCCCGGTTAGGCTGCCGGACTAGCTCCTCGATCTCAATGTGGCTCCGAGCAGCGGATTGCTGAGAATCTGGGATGTGAGTTCCCGAGCTCGTTGGTCCCGGAGGAGGCGTACACCGAGAACCCCGAGAACGGCGTCCTTGGTTGCCGCCTCCCAACTGAAGAACTTCGTCGTGATCCCTGCGGAAAACGGTAAAATTGTTAGTAAATTAACAAAAAATTCAAAAGTTACAAAAATTTTTGAAATTTCCGGAAAAAAATTTATGAAAAATTCAAATTTTCCAAAAAATTCAAATTTTTCGAAAAATTCAAAGTTTACTAAAAATTCAAATATTTCAAAATTTTTTAAAATTTGCTAAAATATTTTAAAATCAGTTTTAATATATAAAAATATTTAGAAAACGTTTTATTACTATAAAAAATATTTAAAACGATTTTATTTCTAAAATAATATTTGAAAAATGTTTTTATTATTAAAAAAATATTTTAACATCAACTTAAATATATAGAAATATTTTAAAAACGTTTTTATTAGTTAAAAAATATTATAAAGGATTGTAATATATACACATATTATAAAAACGTTTATATAATTAAAAAAATATTTTAACATCAACTTAAATATATAGAAATATTTTAAAAACGTTTTTATTAGTTAAAAAATATTATAAACGATTTTAATATATATACAAATTATAAAAACGTTTTTATTACTATAAAAAATTTTAAAAACAATTTTAATATATACAAATATTATGAAAACGTTTTTATTACTTAACAAATATATTAAAAACGTTTTTAATATATACAAAAATTGTCTAAACGTTTTTATTACTCAAACAATATTTTAAAAACGATTTTAATATATACAAATATTTTAAAAAATTCTAACAATATCTAGATCTAACAATTCTAAATCAACAATCTAAACACATAAATCCTAACACTAATATTATTCTAAATAACAAATTCTATTATAACCACTTAACAATTCACATAAATAGAATTCTAACAACCTAATTAATATATTCCCTAAAACTAAAATGATATTAAAAAAATTTAAAGGAATTGATTAAACTTACATGGTTTTGTTGGAGAAGAATTGAGGAATTGAAGAAGATGAGTTGATGAATTGAAGATTAAAACTGAAATTGTGAAGAAGAAGAAGAGAAGAGGGGAAAGAAGAGATTTTCGGTAAGGAAGAAGAAGAGAGAAGAGGGAGAAGAATCGACGGAAGAGAGAGAGGAAGAAGAGAGAAATAAGGAAAAAAACTTACGTTTCGTCGATATAATTCGATGTCCGTCGGAAATCCGTCGGAAATCCGTCGGATTTCGAAAAATAATTTCATTTACGCGGTTGATATTCCCGCGGTCTCGAAAATATCAAATTCCGTCGGAAATCCATCGGAAACTTCCGACGGATTTCCGACGGATTGGAGAAGATAAGGTATATTCCTTGCATGTTTGTCGATTAGTCAGTCAACAAGCACGTGTCTAATTTTTCATATCCGTCGGAAATCCGTCGGAAATTTCCGACGGATAAGGTATATTCCTTGCATGTTTGTCGATTGGTCAGTCAACAAGCACGTGTCTAATTTTTCAGATCCGTCGGAAATCCGTCGGAAATTTCCGACGGAATTAGGGTATATTTGGGGTTTAGGGTTTAGGGTTTCTTTATATGATTTAGGGACATGTTATTTACATGTTTCATTCAATATATATATTAAGTTCATCAATATTAAAGGCTTTGCATTAGTTTAAAAATTATACAACATCAAAACATATCATTTCACATAAATCAACTATATCTTATACTATAACTTATACAAACACTTCCATCAAAATTTATAAATTATATATAACACATTTTCTTGATGTATATACAAGGTTAACCTATTTTATATACATCATACAAGTGTTTGTAAACTTTTGCCACAAAAAAAACCTATACCCTATACCCTAAACAAGATTTTTGAATATCCGTCGGAAATCCGTCGGAAATTTCTGACGGATTTCCGACGGTTTGAGTTGAATCCGTCGGAAATCCGTCGGAAAATTCCGTCGGATTTCCGACAAATTCAGCTGCCTCGGCTAAAAAATCAATCCCTCGGATATAAAAAATCAACTCAAACCGTCGGAAATCCGTCGGAAATTTCCGACGGATATTCAAAAATCTTGTTTAGGGTATAGGGTATAGGGTATAGGGTATAGGTTTTTTTTGTGGCAAAAGTTTACAAACACTTGTATGATGTATATAAAATAGGTTAACCTTGTATACACATCAAGAAAATGTGTTATATAGAATTTATATAGAAGTTATAATATAGGTTAACCTTGTAACCAAAATTTCTTTTGTGGCAAAATTCCGATTTTGTTACACTTAATCAAATGTCTAACTTTATAAAATTTCGACATAACTGATATATTACACATTAGAATTCTAGTTCAAATATATGTACATATTTTACGGTGCAAATTTTATAATTAAAACTACTGTCAATCCGATGATGAGTAATCTGATTCTCCTGAATCGGAAGGTTCCCCAAATTCGTCAAATTCTTCTTCTGAATCCTCAAATACTCGATCGTCTGACTGTATGGTGAAATCAACGACAAGGTCGAACTCAAGGGAATGCTCGATTGAACCCAAACCTACGGAGCTTTGTTGGAGGGGTTCATGATCAGACATCCCATGAACTCTACCTCTCGGGTTTATCGATGTGACTGTAACCCACGGGTCTTGCTTGTTTGTCACCCGCGAATAGGAAATGTAGCATACCTACACCATGTACAAATTTAACCACGGGAATGCAACAAAACTAAACTAAAAATTAACGTAAAAGAAATACAAACCTGTTCTGCTTGTGATGCAAGTACAAATGGCTCGTACCTCTGGAGTTTTCTTCTGCTATGTAATGATGTAACACCAAATTGGTCGTGTCGCACACCGCTTCCTACTAATGGGTCGTTCCAGTCGCATAAAAATGCAACACATCTTAGACCGAGCATTCCCGGGTACTGAACATCGAAAATCTCACGTACGACACCATAGTATACAAGATCACCTGACTGAGTTGATACACCGTAATCTGAAGTTGTCGCACTCCTATCATCCCGAAGAATCTTAAAAGCGTACCCCCGTGTGCTATACATCACATGTGACTGCACGGTTGCTAGTGGAAATCTCACAATTTCTTCTAACCACGTGAGAAATGTTTGTCCGTTAGCCTTCTCTGTCGTCACCGGCACAATTAAAATAAAAATACTTCAAATAATTAAATCTTTCATTACATATGATGATTGCTAAAAACAAGGCAATTAAAAGACTTACATAATCTCTTAACCAACGTCCGAACTCTTCCTGTTTGAGCTCGATTAGCTCGTCCTCTGTTTTGTCAGGAAATGCAAAACGTTGATAAGCCATATACATCCTGTGAGATTGAAACAATTATCACGTTAGTACATATATATATAATCAAAAACCCAATAAGTAATTAAAAATTAAGTTCAATATATAATACCTCTCATATTCATCAACTACGTCGCAGTTTGTGAGAATATACATATGCAAATGCTCTCGCTCTTGTGGTGAAAGTCTCCTCTTCTTGCCTTTTCCACTAAGTCGTCCAATCTGTAAAAATATATGAGGTACATCGACCGGATAGAAAGGTAGGACGCCTCCGTCATCATGTCGAGCTGCTCTACGACTCTTTGTTTTGACTTGTGATGGAAAGTAGGACTCGGCAAAATGTGAGGTTTCTTCATTGATTGTCTGTGCGACGATAGAACCCTCCACTCTACTCAAATTTTTCACCTTCTTCTTTAGATGTAACATATACCGTTCGAAAGGATACATCCAACGGTACTGAACCGGGCCCCCAAGCTCTGCTTCTCGAGGGAGATGAATTGTTAAATGTTCCATAACATCAAAGAATGAAGGAGGAAATATCTTCTCCAAATTGCAAAGGATTACAGGTATATTAGCCTCAAGATTGCGGATACCGTCTGATGTAAGAGAGCGAGAACATATATCTCGGAAAAAGGCACCAATCCCTGCAATATATGGATAACAAATGAATAATTAAATAATGAAGTATATATTGTATAAAGTAGTAAATAAATAATTTCATGATTGTACCTGCAATTGCTTCGTGGACATTACGTGGTAGAAGACATGCAAAGGCAAATGGAAGGAGGCGCTGCATCACCACATGACAATCATGACTCTTCATCCCAGTAAACTTTCCTTCTCCATGATCAACGCAGTTCCGAAGGTTAGATGCGTATCCGTCCGGGAATCTAACACTTTCGGTAATCCAGTCAAAAAACTCGGCCTTTGAAGGTTCATCGAAACGAAAAGCCGGGACCGGAGGCTTCCCGTTCCCTGTCACATGTAGTGCTCTACGAGAACAAATGTCTGGCAAGTCCAATCTAGACTTCAGATTGTCCTTCGTCTTCCCTTTGACATTGAGAACGGTGTTCATAATGTTGTCGAAAAAATTCTTCTCAATGTGCATGACATCCAGATTATGCCTCAAAAGATGGTTCTTCCAATAAGGCAAATCCCAGAAAATGCTCCTCTTGTGCCAATTATGAACGTTGCCACAACCATCAACAGGATGATGTCCGTTACCACCACAATCAACGGTCCTCTCTGCACCAAAATCTCTAAACTGAGTCAACAAATACTCACCATCTAACTCAGGATGAGGACCGTCAAATACTTTCCGGTTCTTCCTAAACAATGTGGTGCTCCGACGATAAGGATGATCGCTAGGTAGGTATCGCCTATGACAATCAAACCAAGACGTTTTCCGTCCGTGCTTCAATTGGAACGCATCAGTGTTATCTTGACAGTACGGGCACGATAACCTTCCGTGCGTTGTCCATCCTGATAACATGCCATATGCTGGAAAATCGCTAATAGTCCACAAAAGTACCGACCGCATGATGAAATTTTGGTGACAAGAAACATCAAACGCTTCAATACCTTGGTCCCATAACATTCGCAGCTCATAAATCAATGGTTGCAAAAACACATCAAGTGATCTCTTCGGATGCTCTGGTCCAGGAACGAGAATGCTAAGGAACAAGAACTCCCTTCGCATGCACAAAGATGGCGGCAAATTGTAAGGTGTTACAATTACTGGCCACAAAGAATATTTTCTGTCGTGCTTCCCAAAAGGGCTGAAACCATCGGTACATAATCCAAGGTATACGTTCCTTGCCTCAAACGCAAAGCTGGGATAAATGGATTGAAAATGTTTCCATGCTCCTGCATCTGGCGGATGGGCGATTTGTCCATCTGTTGTATGCTCTGCATGCCATCTCATTGCTCCTGCTGTGCGCTCTGACTGATATAACCTCTTCAATCTCTCTATTAACGGTAAATACCACATCCGTTTATATGGCACTGGCACTCTTCCACCTGTTTCCTTATACCGAGGTTTGCGACAAAAACGACATGTCGTACGATCTGCGTCCTCTCTCCAGTAGAGCATACATTTGTCTATGCATACATCTATCATCTGATACGGCAATCCTAGACCTTGAACAAGTTTCTGTATCTCATAGTATGATGCCGGTGCAAGATTATCTTCTGGCAAAATTTCTTTCACAAAATCAGCGATTGCATCCACGCACTCCTCACTCAAATTGAAATCCGTCTTTATACCCATCATCCTTGTTGCAGTTGATAAAGGGGAATGTTCACCTCTACACCCATCATATAACGGATGTTTAGCAGCGTCTAACATATCAAAGAATCTCCGAGCTTCTAAATTAGGTTCTTCTCCCCTATCTCCATACTCAGCAACCGATGGTATACTTTCACGAAATGCATCGTTCACCATCTGAACATGACCTACAGTACTTTGTTCTTCCATTGCGGGTTCTTCTAAGCTAGTGTTATCCCCAATATAATGTTCACTAGTACTAGCATAATTATCCACCATTGTATCATTTTCTCCATGATAATACCAAATCTTGTAACCCGACATAAACCCATGACAATACAAGTGTGACCATACTTCATCTATCACGATAAATCTACGATTCCCACAATTGGTACAAGGGCAATAGATTTTACCGGTTTTTTTTTCTTTCTTCTGCATACCCGCAAATGCCATGAATTCCTGTAGACCTTTTTTGAATTCCTCCGTAACTAGGCCCGTGTCCGGAATTTGATGAGGCTTGTCCATCCATGATCGAAAATAATTATAAGGATTTGAAGAAGACATTTTCGTAAGGAATTAGATAACAGAGATTTTTTTTTTTTGTGATTATAAATGAAGCGTGGAAACGTATTTATAAGGAAAATTTTGTGCATTTTCCGACGGATTTCCGACGGATATAAAGTAGATATTATCGATGTCGGCAACCATGTCGGCAACCATGTCGGCATCTGTCGGAAATCCGTCGGAAATTTCCGACGGATGAACGTCGTCGGAAATCCGTCGGTAGTATGTCGGCAACATCAGAATTCGTCAAAAAGTCGTCGGAAATCTGTCGAAAAGTGTCCGACGGATTATTGTCGTCGGAAATCCGTCGGAATTTCCGACGGATTTCCGACGGGTTAATATTTCCGACGGAATTCCGACGGATGAGAAGTTAGTCGGAAATCCATCGGAAAATCATCGGAAATATCCGACGGAATTATTGCCGTCGGAATTGCTGTCGGAAATACACCTGTTTTCTTGTAGTGTATTAACAATGAGATCAAATTAATCTTGAAATACGAAGCGTCGGATTTTGTTTGTGCTTATCAAAAGGTCCAAAACTGCTATGAGGAATGGTACTTTTCCTTCTTCTTTTTTCCTTGATTGAATACGAATGGTTGATTAAATGACCACCACAAGTCCAGGGGTTATATCATTTCAGAATCTAATTTCGTTGAATTTATTCAAAATTCAAATATATAGTATCAAATTAATAAGTATTGATTTCTTTTTACCCAAAAAAAAAAAGTATTGATTTCTACTGAACGCATTTGAAAGATTATCAAATGCTACACTTCTATAATTCATTTTCTGCTGTTCTAATCAGGACATTCCGATGACATTTTCGAAACAAGGCTTTGATCATCAAAGAAAGTAAACTAAAAAGACCATATATATACTAAATAATTCTTAGTGAGGAGTATACGTACTATATACATATATATATATATATATATATATATATATAATAAAAAATCAACCTATTCAAATAATCCCACTATTATCTTTGCATAAATCTATATGCCACGAAAAAAATCGTAATCAGTCGAAAGTGGATGCTAACACATATGATTATATTAGAAAGTACACATGCAGGCATGCATTAGACAACGATATGTCTCTCTCTATATATATATATATATATATATATATATATATATATATATATATATATATTTTTGGAATTAAAATGTTAATATCATTAAAAATGATAGCGGATTATAGTTAATTTACAGGAAATAGATTAACTAACGAAGAGAAGAACTTTGCCCAAAAAAAGATAAAAAAAACAAGGAAAAACTGACGATTGGATTACACGAGGAACAAAGAGCTTAAGTCAATGGTATCTATCTATATATACATATTTATTTATATTCTATAGCAAAGAATATCATACCAATTTGGCGCAATGTATAATTCAGTCGTGACTTGACTAAAGGTTCGAGGGAATTTTCGAAACTATTGTTCAAAAAAATAATAATAATAATAATTCGAAACTTAGCTTCTCTGGCTCGTTGAACTGTCGCATGATTACCGGAAAAAAAGAGAGATTAAAAATATCCAAAATATATTGAATACATATACATGAAATGTTTAGTGTATGTCTTGTAGATTTGTGTGTGTGTGTGTGTGTTAAAGGTGTATGTCTTGTGGACATATAAGATTTCAACGAGAGTCGTATCTTTGCTCAAACGATACAAGTTCGGGATTTCTGTAATAATAAAAAAAAAAAAATTTACTATTTATAGCACTATAAAAAAAGTTAAACACAATAAAACTTTTTTTTTAAGAGTCCATAGAATAACCATAAAAACTAAAGTCATTTAATAGTGCATATTAGAATTATGTTTTCAAGATTATAAGTATTTGCGGGTTATCCCGAATAATATTTTAGTTCACTGCAAAACAGGTTAAATAGATAAATTATTATAAATTGATAATTTTATCTATAATCATTAGTTAATTATATTGTAAATTTCAGATAAAATCAATTTTCTTAAATTTCAAAATAATTTCTTTAAAAAAATTACTCTGCGCTATAATTAGCGCGGGTTAAATTCTAATAATAAAGATATAGCCCAAATCATGAAATATTCTTAAGTATAATGGTTACCTCTAATTTACTGTTTAATTTCTTTTTAGGTACATAAATTGCTAGTGGTCTAATTAGTAGTTAATAGACTTTTATTAGAATTCAGAAGTTCAGAACCATATCAATAATCAAAATTTAATGCTGTAAGAAACAAACAATAATCAAAATTTAATTCATTTCTTATGTTTTTATCATATTTAGAGACTCCTTTTCTCTCTCTCTTAACTAGGATACAATTAAATATATGCTATTTATGATATTTTATTTTGAAGATCGTTTCTTTTTTGTTCGGAACTTAAAAAAATATAGATACAACTCTAATCTCAAAGCTAAGAGAGATCTAATGTATCTAAACATCCATAGATGAGAGTCATGAGACGCCACAAGTCCGTAGATCCGTTTAACAAGAACAATCAAAATATTATCTATATGTAGAGTTGTACGTGGAAATGAATTTGTCAATATGACTGATTAGGGCAAGCCATTCAGGTATTTGGTTCCGTTCGGTTTCGTTTTTTGGGTTTTTGGTAGTTCGGATATAGGGGCTTAGGAATCATATTGAAATCGAAGAAAAATCGGTTCAGTTTCGGTTTGGGTATTTCGGATTTTGGTTCGGTTCAGTTCGGAACCACCTTAAATTAAACCAAAATATTTTCGGGTTCGGATATTTTTATCTGAATTATGCGAACTATCTTAAATACCCTAAAAGATATACCCAAGCTATATGAATTACTCGAACTATTCGATATTTTTATCCGAACTATCCAAAATATCCGAAAACATTAAAATTTTAGGTTTCTATTGTAATTTTGGGTATTTTAGTTATTTAATATTTAAATATATCGAATATTTGTGTATATAATTGTATTTTAGGTATTTTGGGTATCTATTCGGACATCAATTCGAATAATCGAAATATTATAAAAAAAGAACCATTCGGATATATATAATTATCTGATTCGATTCAGTTCCTCCTAATTTGGTTTGGTTCTTTCGGTGGGTAATTTGTCATGATTAACTATTGTTCAATTTTTTTAATCTCACTGCCAAAACAAAAAGCAAAGGAGATTTTTTTTTTTCCTTTTTCATAATAGGTCATCTCCTAACCGACAGAATAACGCAATAGGTTAAAAGAGAAAAGCACACAACCTTTCTGCTTAGTAATCCTTACCAACACGAATGTCATTTCATTTTCGTGTTTGATTAATTTTATATATATATCTCCTATTTGGGTTTCGTATTTGGTAAAATCAATATCTAGGTAGCTTAGTTAGTGTGATCTAGCTAGTGGTTAGAGAATTCGCCATGTGGGTCAGAGAACGAGTCTCAAATATTATCCTAGATTCCATTTAAAAAGAATACCCAACCTTTACAAGTTTCGAAGATTAATCTGATGTTCCGCATATATCTACTCTAGTTATAAAAAAAATTCTGTTACCAATTTGATATTCTGCTAAAGTTCAAATTGCAGTTTTATTAAGTTAAGTTTTACTAGTCCTGCGCGTTCGGGTAGCCAATCGGATTTGGTTCGGGTTATTCGGGTTTTTGGGTTTTCGATTTAGAACTCATTCGGGTATTTTAGAATTTGGGTTCGGGTTCGGTTCGGTTCCATTCGAGTTTGGTTTGGTTTCGGATATCCGAAAAATCATAAAAATAAAATAAAAATTGGTTAAATTTGAATAAAATTGGTTAAATTTAAATATTTTTTTTTGTCAAAGCTTAACAAATATAACCAAAAACATTGTATATGTTGGTTATTTTGAATCTCTTAATCATTTTGGTATAAAAATAATTCATATCTTTGGAATTATAATTGTAATTTTAGATTATCAAGTCTAAATATTTTGGGTATATAATTGTATTTCGAGTATTTCGGGTACCCATTCGGTTCTCGGTTTGGTTTCGGTTCTTCAAAAATAGGAATATAGGATCCGTTCTTATATTTTATCGGTTTCGGTTCGGATTCAGTTCCTTTTTTCGGTTCATATTCAATTTGACTCTTCAGATTCGGGTATTTGGGCCATGCCTAAGTTTTACTTTATTAAGTTGAGTATAATAGATATAGTAATTAGCGTTTTTAATTAGTTAAAGGGTAATGGTATTGTAAAACTTAACTTAATAAAGGAATGTATTGTAGAAAATATACCTTCCAAAGATAACTGCACACAATATGTTAATTCCATCATTCACTCCCTCATCATCTCCTTGAGTTTAGCCTTATACTATGTCTGTATTTATTCCATGGATTCTTCTCTCACTTGTATATAATCTCTGTAATTTTCTCTTAAGTCATATACAGAAAACCGTTACATCTATATGGTATCAGAGCAATAGAGCTACATATTCTTTTCTTAAAATCTTCTTCTTCTTATCTTCTTTTTTTACCTCTCGATTATGTCAACATCATCCGCAGAAACCATCGCTGTCTCCGCCGCTCCAACTCTCCTCAACGTTAATATGAACAACGTCACCAAGCTCAGTGCTTCAAACTTCCTCATGTGGAGCAAACAGGTTGACGCCCTACTCAATGGATATGATCTTGCCGGTTATGTCGACGGATCCATGGTCGTGCAACTTCTCTATTACCACCAATGGTGTTGTCCAACCCAACGGTGCCTACACTCTTTGGAAGAGACAAGATAAACTTATCTAAAGCGCTCTCCTCGGTGTGATCTCCACCACTATTCAGCCTCTCCTCTCGAAAGCCACCATCGCTGCTGAAATCTAGGATACTCTCTCTTTCACTACGCCAAGTCGAGGCCATATGCAACAACTGAGACTTCAGATCAAACAATGGAGCAAAGGTACAAAATCAATTAGTGAATACTTTCAATGTCTTACAACACGATTTGATCAGCTTGCTCTTCTCGGAAAACCATACGACCACAAAAATCAAATTGAATTTATCCTTTGGGGTCTAACTGATGACTACAAATCAGTCACAGACCAGATCGAGGGTCGTGACACTCCTCCTTCGTTAATATAACTCCGTTAGAAGCTCATCAATCATGAAGCCAAAATCCAAGTTGCAACTGTTCCTGCTTCTTCTTTCCCAGCCACTGCAAATGTTGCGACGTACAAAGGCAACAACAATAATTACATAGGCAACAACAACAATCACCTACACAGGTCAAACAACCGTGGGAATCAAACCTGGCAGCATCAACAATTTCAACCACGACAGAACCACTACACTCCTCGCCCATATCAGGGTCAATGCCAGATCTATGGTGTTCACGGTCACAGCGCTCGGCGGTGCTCCCAGCTCCAACTTCCCAGCGGTTCATACAATCCACAACAGTCACCACATATCTCATCTCCATCACTGTGGCAGCCACGTGAAAACGTTGTCACCGCCCATGCCTACAACACAAACAATTGGATCCTTGATAGTGGAGCTACACACCACATTACTTCGGGCTTGAACAATCTTGCACTCCATCAACCATACACTAGTGGTGAGGGCGTCACCATTGCCGATGGGTCAGGATTATCGATATCTCATATTGGTTCTGCTTTGCTCCCTACGCCTCATCACTCTCTTGCTTTGAAAGATGTCTAATATGTGCCTAATATTAAGAAAAATCTGATTTCTGTTTATCGAATGTGCAATGCTAACAAAGTCTCTGTGGAATTCTTTCCCGCACATTTTCAGGTGAAGGATCTGAGCACGGGGGCCCAATTGTTCCAAGGCGAGACTAAAAACGAGTTGTACGAGTGGCCGGTTACCTCTACCCTTGCTAGTTGTCACTTTGCTTCACCTTCTCCAAAAACAGACCTTCACTCATGGTATTCTCGTCTCGGCCACCCCTTTTTCACCACTTTAAAATCTATTGTTTTTCAATTCTCTTTGCCTCTGTCTCATTCCATTCAAAAACAATTATCTTTTTTCGATTGTCTTACTAATAAAAGCCACAAGCTCCCTTTTCATTCAAACACCATTGTCTCTAAACAACCCCTTGAATACCTATACACAGATTTGTGGACTTCACCAATTATTTCCATCGACAACTTCAAATATTAAATCCCAAGTGAAAGAAATCTTCATGGCTTTTATAGCACTGGTTGAGAACAAGTTTGAGAGAAAAATCAAAACTCTCTACTCAGATAATGGAGGAGAATTCATCACCTTACGACAATTCCTCGTCGACAACGGTATCGCTCACTTAACAACACCACCTCACACGCCCGAACACAACAGGATTTCTGAGCGCAAGCACCGACACATAGTCGAAATTGGCTTAACTCTTCTCGGTCATGCCTCAATGCCGAAATCATATTGGAGTTATGCATTCACCACAGCCGTATACCTGATAAATTGGATGCCAAGTGAAGTCATCAACACCACTTCTCCATATGCGAAACTCTTCGGGCAACAACCAAACTATCTGAAGTTGCGAGTCTTTGGCTGTCTTTGCTACCCATGGCTTCGCCCTTACACCAAACACAATCTCGACGACCGTTCTGTGCAGTATGTTCTCATTGGATACTCACCTATTCAGAGTGCATATTTATGCTTGGATAGGGCTTCTGGTCGTGTCTATACTTCACGCCATGTCCAATTTGTGGAGTCCACCTACCCATTTTCTCTTACCAATGTCACTCCCACACCAATCGAAGAGGAATCACAACTCTAAACCACCGATTTAAAAACCACCACCCTACCTGTTAACCGCCGGTCCCTTGTACCAGCTCCGCCAACTGTGCCCCCACGCTCAGATTCTCACCGGGCATCACCGTCGACATTGCCACAACTCACGCCATCCGTCGCCGATAATCCGACACAGGTATCGTCCCCTTCTCTTTTAACTCTGGACCAGATTTTACAACCCCACTAGGTCCAACTTCCAACTCTAATACCCAACAACCACAAATAGGCCCAATAACTCCACCAAATTGACCCAACAATCAAATCCATCATAGGCCCAAAACCACCAAATAACTCAAAACGAAACCCAATCCCCTACAACCATCGTCTCCTCCACAAACCAAAATTCCCAACCTCAACCTGTAAACATTCAACCGATGCAAACGAGAAGGAAAAACCAAATTACCAAACCAATCCAAAAATTCACCTTAACTGTAACTCTCGATCCGACACAGTCACTCGAACCCACAACGGTGAATCAAGCTTTGCAAGATCCAAACTGGAGAAATGCGGTCGTTGGTGAGTTTAATGCTCAAGTTCGAAACGGGACATGGGATTTGGTTCCGAGAATTCCGAACTGAAATATATTAGGCTGCAAATGGGTATTCACCATCAAGCGACACCCTGATGGATCAATTGAAAGATACAAAGCCAGACTCGTCGCCAAAGGATTCAATCAACAGTC
The DNA here is from genome assembly GCA_030161315.1 of Eutrema japonicum. Classification (NCBI taxonomy): domain Eukaryota; kingdom Viridiplantae; phylum Streptophyta; class Magnoliopsida; order Brassicales; family Brassicaceae; genus Eutrema; species Eutrema japonicum. Next base: position 35,741,819 of record BSQW01000010.1, read on the forward strand.
GGGCATCGATTATACCAAAACGTTCAGTCTAGTGATCAAGTCAACTACAATTCGCCTTGTCCTTGACGTTGCTGTCAGCGGTTCGTAGCCGATTCACCAGCTCGATGTTAACAATGCTTTTCTTCAAGGTCATCTCTCTGAAGAAGTATACATGTCTCAGCCTTCTGGTTATATTGACAGTGATAAACCAAATCATGCTTGCGCTTGACTACCACTTTATTCGTGATCAAGTTCAACATGGCATACTTCGGGTCACACATGTCTCTACTAAGGACCAACTTGCTGATGCGCTCACCAAACCGCTACCGGTACGACATCATCAACTCAGCAGCAAGATTGTAGTTGCCCAAGCCCCTCCATCTTGAGGGGGCGTGTAGAAGATATACCTTCCAAATATAACTTCACACAATCTGTTAATTCCATCATTCACTCCCTCATCATCTCCTTGAGTTTAGCCTTAGATTATGCATGTATTTACTCCATGGATTCCTCTCTCACTTGTATATAATCTCTGTAATTCTCTCTTAAGTAATATACAGAAAAACTTTACATATATATGTATAAATTTTCTTGTTTTATCATAAAACTGCAATTTAAACTTTAATAGAGATTCAAAAAGAGCAGTATAATATAAGTAAATGGTATAAACTATTAAAGTATTATGTTCAGGCATGAGTTGTTTAGAAGTTCATGAACTACATGTGTGTGTCTGTTGATGAAGTTATAGACTTGTTAGATATATCACTACAGTACTGTGATAAATTGATGAGAGTAGAAACATAAAATTATTTAGAAACAATTATATTATATTTTCATGAGAATAATTGTACAAGTTACATTCTCAGATTCTCTTATATAGAGATGAGATAGACCTAAGTTTCCTAAATTAAGATAAACATAAATGTAAATAATATATTTAAGAGATAAGGTAAATTTCTTGAACTAAGATATTGATGTATATCAACAATCTTCTAGATCTTTCTTAATCTTCATGATTTCCATAATTTTAGTGTGGTCGATCTCATCGATCTACTAATACCCTCCCACAAGCTCAAACGTGATAACACGTGTGAGATTGGACAAATCTTCAAAATATCGGCATTATAACCGGCCGTCGGGTCATATCGCGGCGTTATACCCGGTTGTCGGTCAAATCGGCTACAACACCCAGTCGTTGGGTCATCAACGAAGTTTATACCCGGTCATATGGTCAAATCGGCTACAACACACAGTCGTTGGGTCATCAACAATTTTTATACCCGATCGTAGGGTCCTTCAAAAACATGTGTACCCGATCGTGAAATCAAATCGGTTAAAAAATACACATCATCGTATCTTCACTAAAACATAATTATGTGAGTATATATCATTATTAACTTAATTTTAGTAAAACTCACGGTTAAGTAAGAATCGATGAAATCAATTGACTTCCACCAGTAAAAAAAATTCAAGCACAATTTTGTGCGTCGTAATACTTGCGCTCCAAGAAACTAGCAATATGCTAGCCAATACACAAGTAATGTGGTCAATCACTAACCAAATCAACAAAACAAACCACCAATAGGCTTCATCTTTGTTTGACTTTCACAAGTCACCAAATCACAAACGTGAATCAAAGAAGTAAAAAATAGAATTTGTAAAGAGAAGCAAATCACGTCCCCTTTTTTCTCTCTCTAAAATTTTTTTTTTCAAAAGAGGAAAATAGAAAGAAAAACACAACCATAACCATGATAATTTGGATCTAGGCTCTGATATCATGATAATTTGATAAGAGTAATAACACAAAAAAATGTTTAGGAAGAATTATATTAAACTCTCATGAGAATAATTTTACAAGTTACATTCTCTTATATAGAGATGAGATAGACCTAAGTTTCCTAAATTAAGATAAACATAAATGTAAGTAATATATTTAGAGATAAGGTGAATTTCCTAAAAATAAGATATTGATGTATACCAACAATCTTCTAGATCTTTCTTAATCTTCATGCTTTTCATAATCTCGTTATGGTCGATCTCATCGATCTCCATGATAAATTGATGAGAATAAAAACACAAAAGTATTTAGGAAATATTATTATTACTCTCATCAGAATAAAGTTATATAATACATAGATTTATATGGCGGTACAAGTAAACTAGATTTCCGATATTAAGATAAATATAAATGTAAATAATATATTTAGAGATAAGGTAAATTTTCTAAACTAAGATATTGATGTATATCAACAATCTTCTAGATCTTTCTTAATCTTCATAATTTCCATTATTTCGATATGGTCTATCTTATCGATCTCCCAATATACTAGAAAAAAGTTGTGTGTAAGCATTCTATTCGAATTAAACTTGAAAGAGTAGTTTTTTTCAGCTAAAGGTTAATATATTATAACTGCCAAAGGAAGCATTAATTGCCCCCAAAAAATAAACAATTTACAGAGGTTTTTTGTGAATTTGTGAAAACAGAAATTAAAAGAAAATGGAAAATTTTAGAGAAAAAAATAAATTGAAACAAATACCTATTTAGGGTTTCTTTTATTAATCGTGTGAATGATTTGAAACTTTGATACCTTTGGACTAAAATATATTGCGCAACACCTGTAAAGGTTTTGAAGTATATATTAGACATATCTTACCATTTTACAAAAGCTTGTAGTTATCACAAAAACTTCCAACACTTTTATATTCTCAAGTGTTAGGAACACCGGGAAAATATTTATGTTCCCGGAAAATCCGAAAACTTTTATTTCATATAACTTGTCATGTTAGTGATATCGGTCTTTGTAGTGGTAAACTTCTCTTGCGTAGAGGCGAATTTCATTTATGCTTTTACTACCTCTAAAACTTTTATTTTTGCCTTCAGCGCTTCGTTGTTCTAGACGAGGTCTTCAGGGTAATCGGGATAACCCGAAGATGCCCCGTGACTCTTCATCCCAGAAATTGTTTTTCCACTATCAATGCAATTACAAAGGTTAGATGCGTATCTGTCTAGGAATTTGACACTATGTGTAATACAGTCAAAGAACTCCTCATTTGAAGGCGCATCCAAACGGAAAGCTGGGGGGGGGGGGGGGGAGGGGGCAGTGATTTTCCGTTCGCCATTACATGTAGGTTCTTCCGAGAAAAAATATATGGCAAGTCCAATCTGGTCTTCAAATTATCTTTCGTCTTCCCTTGCACATTTAGAACATTATTCATGATGTTTCGAAAAAGTTTTTTTCAATGTGCATGACATCTAGATTATGGCGGCGTAGCAGATGGTTCTTTCAATATGGCAAATCCCAAAAAATACTTTTCTTGTGACAATTGTGGTACACGCCACGGCCGTCAACAGGATAATGGCCATTACCACCACATGAAACCATCTTCTCAGCACCAAAATCTCTCAACTGAGTCATCATGTAATTCCCATATAGCTCAAGAGGTGGACCATCAAATACTTTTTGTTCTTCCTAAACAATGTCGTACTCCGACGATATGGATGATCATGCGGTAATAATCATCGATGACAATCAAACAAAGAGGTATTTTGGCTGTGCTTTAATTGGAACGCATCAGTATTATCTTGACAATATGGGCACGCCAACTTTCCATGAGTCAACCATCCAAATAGCATACTATATGCTGGAAAATCACTTATGGTCCACATAAGTATCGCACGCATCATGGAATTCTATTGGAGAGAAACATTGAACGTGTCAACACCATTTTTCCATAACAACTTCAACTCATAAATTAGTGGCTGCAAAAAAATATCAAGAGATCTCTTAGGATGTTCCGGTCCGGGGACGAGGATCGTGAGGAACAAAAACTCTCGTTTCATGCACAAACAAGGCAGAAAATTGTAAGGTGTGATGATTACTGGGCACAATGAATATTGCCTCTCATGCTTTACAAAAGGTTTGAATCCATCTGTAGATTACCCGAGGTATACGTTCTTTTGCTTATACGCAAATGCATGATAGACCTCTTGAAAATGTTTCCACGCTTCTGCATCTGAGGGATGCACAATCTTTCCATCTGAGTAATGTTCTGCATGCCATCTCATAGGTCCTACCGTGCGCTCGGATTGATATAACATCTACAACCTCTTCTTTACCGGAAAATACCACATCCGTTTATGTGGAACATGTACTCTGCCCCTCGTTTCATGATACCGAGGTTTGTGACAAAAATTAACGACACTTCAAGCGGTTTTCGTCCTTTTTCCAGAAAATCATACAATTGTCAATGCACACATCTATCATCTGATACGAAAATCCAAGACCAGCAACAAGTTTCTGAACCTCGTAGTATGAAGCCAGTGAGATATTATCTTCAAGTAAAATATCTTTCACAAAATCAGATATCGCATCCACACAATTATCAACCAAGTTGAAATTCGTATTTATAGTTATCAAACTACTTGCAATTGATAAAGACGATATTCCCTCTCTACATCATATGTATAATAGTTGCTTAGTAGCATCTAACATATCGAAAAAAATTTGGCCTTCAAAATTATGTTCATCTATACTATCGCCATCATCAACATATATATGATGCTATGTTTTCACGAAACGCATCATTCACCATCTGAATAGTACCTACGTTTGCATCTAATTCCGGTGTTGGTTCTTCTATCCTACCCGAAGTATTACTGCCACCATAATATTCTACCAATGAAGTGTGTATACCAAATCTTGTACCATGTCATAAACTCATTCCTATGTATAATAGTTGCTTAGTAGCATCTAACATATCGAAAAAAATTTGGCCTTCAAAATTATGTTCATCTATACTATTGCCATCATCAACATATATACGATGCTATGTTTTCACGAAACGCATCATTCACCATCTGAATAGTACCTACGTTTGCATCTAATTCCGGTGTTGGTTCTTCTATCCTACCCGAAGTATTACTGCCACCATAATATTCTACCAATGAAGTGTGTATACCAAATCTTGTACCATGTCATAAACTCATTCCTATACATGTGATTTCATACTTCCCTAATAGAGACTAATATATGATTCTGACATTTAGTACATGGATAATACATTTTACCGTATTCCGATGTCATGCTATTGTTTGTCACAAATTTCATGAATTCCTCAACACCTTGTGCATACTCATCCGTCAGTTGACCCGTCGTTGGATCATGCCAAGGTTTGTCCATCCACGATCAAAAATAATCATAAGGGTTTGAAGAAGACATTTTGTAAGTTTTTTTGGTTTTGTGAAAGTTGTGAATGAGGGTGGAGAGATATTTATAATGAATTTTTTTGCGCGATTCTCGATGAATTTTCAACGGATTTTTGACGGGTTTTAAATTTTCAAAAGGTTAGTTCAACGAGGATATAAACGGATCTATTATCATCAAAAAATTCTGACGGATGTAGAGCCCTCGGGATTTCGTCAGGAATTCCCGACGGTTCCGACGGATAGTAAAAATTCGTGTATCGGTCGGAAATCCGTCGGGATTTCCCGACAATCTAATATCCGTCGAAAATTCCTGACATATTCCGACAACTGTTATTTCCTCAGATTTTCATCGGAAAACTGTCGGGAATTCCCGACGGAGATAATGTCATCGAAAATTCCATATGGAATCGCAGTGTTTTCTTGTAATGAAACAACATAATAATTGTATATAAGACCGATTTTCCACTTTGAATTATATTATTTATTTTTTCGCAAATTTTTTTCTTAACGTCGTAGCAAGCATGTGTTGTTTAGATGAACAAATACATTCATGATTTTGCAATGATTTTTTATGACGGGTATGATTTTCAGCGAGTAAGCATCATATTTTCGTGGCAGTTTTATAACGGACTAATCCATCTTAAAATTGTGTCCCAAAATATGCAAATTCTTTCATCTTGAATCACAAGACCATCTGTTTTCCAAATGTGAGAATTTAGCAGCATATGTGGTGTAGTTTTGTTGGTCCCTTGCTCAACAGTTATCCTTTAAAAATACTGGTAGAAATTTTCGCATCTTATGCATATGATTTCACCAAAAAAATATACTTTCATAGTTACTTTGTTAGTATGACGACTTAGCCTCGTCATCTCAAAGCCTCTCGAACTACAGATATAAAATCATTCACAGTTGCATCTCATATCTCAGTGGGTCACACCATTTTTGCTTAAGCTCAAGAGTTTCTAGCTCCTTTTAATTTTGTTTTTCGCGCATGATGTAGATGATATGCTTGGTTTTTACCGTTTTCTAATGTATGTTTTAATGTGTCTTCCAATTGTTTTATCGAGTCGAAGTCCGTTTTTAAAGTCTTTTAGTCTTCTATTTAGTTATCTTATGTAAAAAAGCGTTCAAGGATGAAATTGGAGTTACGAGGGCAAAAACGCACGAAACCGTGAAGAAAGAGACAGCATCGGTCGATACCGATGGAACTGGTCGATTCCACCCCTACCCGAGAGGTTGACATCGACCGATGCTGATGAAGGTGTCGATCGATGCCAAGGACGATCGATGGAACCGGTCGATGCTACCCCTACCCGAAAGGTCAGCATCGACCGATGTTGAAGAAGACCGATCGATGCTACCCCTACCCGAGAGGTCAGCATCGATCGATGCCAAGGAGGACGATCGATGGGCTGGTCGATACTACCCCTACCCGAGAGGTCAGCATCGACCGATACTAAGCTGGTATCGACCGATACCAGCCGACGAGAAGAAGAAAGGAAACTTCTGTTTTCCTTATTTTGCCCTGGGAACTTCCTGTTTTGACCTAATTCGACCTAGACCTATATATACTCTATTTTTAGCCTCTTGGAGGCAGCCATCTTTTGTTCTATTCAGGCATTTTTGGTATTGAATCATTGTAAGCTTTTGAGAATGATCTCTGCATCTATTGAGAAGAATTCTAAACCCTTTCTCTCTTTATTTATATTATGATTTCTTCATCTCCTTGCTTGTTCTTCGTTACTATGTTTGAGTAGTTCCATAGTTAGGTTAGGGCCTTCAAGGGGATCCATAAGTCATTGAATTAGACACAGATAGGGATTTATCTTTTGTGGTTTTCGCTTATTGTTGCATTTATTGCTTAGACTTGAGCTGGCCGCTAGGTCTATAAACTAGGGCAATCTAAGAGTGCGGAAGTGTCTTAGGTTGCTAGAAAGAACATAAGTGAGCGAATTTTCCTTAGCCTGCGGAAGTTGATGTTAAGGCGATTCGTGAACATATTGAACCAGCTCGTTAATGCTGATCTAGAATTCTATGCCAACTGAAGTTAGGATTTTAGGGTGCTAGATTTAGTAACCATGAGCACGGAAGTGGATTGGTTAGATATTTATGTTTGAGTTTGAAACTTGTTTTTAATTATTCCCTGAATAGTTATCTGATTTATGATCTCTGGATTCCTGCGAATAAACCCTCGACCTAACGCATTTCCCTTATTGAATTTACATCGTTTAAATTGTTCTTGTTACTTTTCTAAAACAAACCATATTTCTGTCTAAAGTTAATTTCATAATTATGAGAATAGTAATGTAACATTGGCCTCTGTGGATTCGATCATAAAGTACTGCATTGACAACCGTTATAATTACGGTAATGTGAAATTTAATTTTAATTAACTGAGTGAAAACACTTAAATCAGTAGATTACATCCTTTTGTACATATCTCATTTTCTTATTGATCAATGTATTTAATTTTTCGCTTTAAAAAGAGAATGAATCAATGCACAACACAACAAAACAAAGGTCGCATTACCGATTGTTTTCTTTCCTAAAAGTAAGACCAACTCCTAAAATAGTTTACCTTTTAAACATATTTTTTAATTATTAAAAGTATCACATGTAGAAAAGAATATAGATAAGGAAAATTTAAAAACTGACGTTAAAGAAAGCATGCGAATGGGACGGTGACCTTCGAAAACCTAAATACATGAACCGTGGCGAATTGTTGCGAACTAAAGTGTGATGGTTAGCTTTTTTCTTTTTCTTTTTTTTTTTTGCTAAAAGATTAAAATAACTTCTGAAGAACCGATTCCACTGGTGAACCAATTTTGGTTAGCTTTGTTGCTCTTTATTTCCAGTTCTATATTCCATCACTATTGTTTAACGTGTACTGAAATAAATACTATGAAAAATTGTACTTATTTCACAAATTACTTAATCATAGTGTTTCATCCATAATATATGTTTCTGAAAAATGTTCGTCGGCACAAATATAAAATATTTAGGTATCTGAAAAATAGTGGTGTGAAACATTAAAAAAAAAAAGAACATTAGAAAAAAGTTGTTACAAACAAAAAAAAAACATTAGAAAAAGAAAAAAAATATTTAATTATATTCTAAGGTGATTTAAATTTGATAATGCATTGTAATGAAACTTTTCTCGAATGAGTATGAGAATTGGGTATGGTAGACGATAAGGGTTGGAAATATTTTTTAATTTCGTATTCGTGTTTGTATCGGATTTTGGAGTTTATAAGGGCATGTAAACACTAATTACACAATTAATAATAAAACCCTAAACAACAAAATATTCACTTCATTTTTTTGTTCTTTAATCTCTTACGAATTCGATTGCTTCTTTGTTCTTCATCTACTATATATATATATATATATATATATATATATATATAGATTTTTTTTTGATAAAGTATATATATATATATATTGATGCATCTCTTCTTTCTTTTTTCTGGAGTCAAATCAAGTAAACACGAGGAAGTTTAGTCTAAAATAATTCTATAACAATAATTCTAGAGAGAATTACTCAAAGAGGACGAAAACGTTGCGATATGATTATAGTAATACATAACTTTTTGATATTATTTAAATTATACAAATTTTAAAGGAAATGTCTATTAAAGACAGTTTAAAACTGTAATTAACGATAATACTATTTATATCTTTTTTTAAGTGACATATATTGAGAAAAAAAATATTAATCTTCTATTTCTCTCTATTTCTCGTCGTTTTCTCTTCTAACTAAAACTCTAGCCGCATTTCTTGCTCTCTCCTCTCACTCGCCGAATCACCTCCGCTCTGACTCCGGCTCTGGCGAAGACGCAGTTTTGTTCCCGGATTCCCTCTGCAAATAACCCTCTGGCAGACTGCAACTGTTGTGGAGATCTGGTGATATCTCTCGGTGTACAACTCCGTTTGGGGCTATTGTGGTTTTCCTAAAAGGCTGACGTCCGGGGTTTTCTGTGGATAGCCGGATCGTCGTCTGATTCTTCCTGAGTCGCCGGAAAAACGTCGTTGAGGTGACTGATCAGAATTTCCGACGGAAGGCTCAGCCAGACTGCAGTGGATTCACGATTTCGGCCATAACTCTAGAACGGTGGACTCAATTGAGGCGCTCCAGGCGGTTCTGAAAAGCTGATTCAAAGATCTATCCGTGGAGAGTTGAATCGCTGCGAGACTCTAGGTGGTTCGCCGGTAAATCGCCCCGCAAGGGGAAATATCATAGAGCTTGGGCAGACGACACATGTTCGTGACTCAGAGCGCCACTACGATTTTGATTTGTTGTGGTAGGCTTGTTATTTGAATGATTTATGTATACTTGATGGCTGATTTATGTAAACTTGATGGCTGATTTATGCATATTTGATGACTGATTTATGTAAACTTGATAGCTGATTTATGCATAATTTAATGGCTGATTTATGTAAACTTGATAGCTGATTTATGCATAATTTCATGGCTGATTTATGTAAACTTGATGGTTCCGACGTCGTTGATACCGGTACGTCTTCTTTTCTCCTTCTTTCTCTTCGTCTCCTTCTACTCTTTGTCTCCTTCCTCCTCTACCGTCGCGTCGACCCACGGTAAGTCTTCTTTTCTCCTCTTTGTCTCTTTCTTTCTCTTCTTCTCATCTTCTTATTCTTCCTCTTCATCTTCTTCAGATCTAACCTTTTTGTGTTGGTAACCTCATCTATTAAGAATACTCGAATCCAGTTTCGTCAAATATTTGTGTTGGTTCATCGTTATTATAGATCTAGGTTATGTCGTATTTATCTGAATTGTTCCTCATATCCGAATTTTTTTATATGTGTTCTTAATTTCGTTGCTTTTGAGTTTTTCTGATATTACTATCTCAATTTGACTCTTCATAGGTTGTTTATGGATGTGGTATCTCTGGTTCAATCGCCTATAACTGGTCAAAATCTGCCACGAAAACCAGTGCCAGAATCATCCACGCTACATTGATAGCTGATTTATGTATATTTGATGGCTGATTTATGTAAACTTGATGGCCGATTTATGGATACTTGATGGCTGATTTATGTACACTTGATGGCTGATTTATACATACTTGATGGCTGATTTATGTACATTTGATGGCTGATTTATGTTTATATGATGGCTGATTTATGTCTTTATGTCTTTAAACGATAATGTCATTTAGGAGTTATTGTTTTAAGTGAGATTTATTGTTAGTTAAAAATTTTAACGATTCAGTTTCTTCTCGTTACTATCAATTGTAACGATTCAGATTCTTAATAAGAGAAATAAATTTCTCGAAGCAAAAAAAGAAACGAAAAAACATATATGGGAGATTCCCGAAGCAAAACCTTAACCATACCAAACACCGATATGGCTGATATACGACTGACCAATTTGAGGTATGGCTTATTTACAAATGACAAATTTGAGGTATGGCTGATTTACGAACCATACCAAACACCGTTATGGCTGATTTATGAACCATACCAAACACTGTTATGGCTGATATACGAGAGAAACATAGGGATTCACGCGGTGTCTCGAGATTACAAAAAGTGTACGTGTGGAACTTCAATTTCATCGATATTCACGTCCAAATTGAATTCTAATTCCAAATCGTTTGAAAATTCAATTTTTTTGTTTTTTTTGTCGCTCGTTTTAATATTCAATTTTTTCATCTTTTTGGTTTTCAACACATTCATACAACTTCATGTCCGATTTGTCATCTATTATGACCGACTTATCAAACAAGTATTTTTGAATTTATGGGATTACGAGTTTGACATTGAATTAGAGGATTTTTTTTTGTTATCTATGATAACATAGTTACTACAAAATATGTAATGTATGATTTAGGGTTTAAGTCTAATATAGTTAGACTTGGTAAGGATTTAGGGTTTAAGTCTAATATAGTTAGACATGGTAAGGATTACGTTGTTACTATATATAAGGTTTATGGTAATATAGATATGACATGTTTAGAACTTAGTAATCTCACGGAAATAATGATATTATAGGCTTATTTATGAAATTTTTTATATATACACGGCAAGGGTTATATTGTATGTGGTTTAGGGTTTGAGATGAATATGATAAGAATAAACATACAAGAAGTGTAAATCTTACAAATATAACTCATTGTTGATGTAATACTTAAAATTACTTAATATTGAAATAAAATTATTACCAATTATTAATTAAACCTTGAAACACAGATTTGAGGTATGGCTGATTTACAACTGACCGATTTGAGATATGGCTGATTTACGAACCATACCAAACTAGTTATGGCCGATTTGTCATCTATTATGGCCGACTTATCACACAAGTATTTTTGAAACACATATTCGTGTATCCAACCCATAATCCTCCATTGCTATTTGTACAAGCTCGTTGTAGGTTGTTTGTTCGTTAACTTCTAGAACTCTACACCCTCTCTTGTCGGTGTTGAATACATATTTATTTGTATGAACCCATTAACCGCAAACAATAACCACCGGATCCATTAATATTCCACTCCAAAGTTTAGATCTGGTATAGGATGAAGAAGGATGAAGAAGGGAGATAAAGAACAGGATAAAGACGACGGCTAAACCTAATAATGTGTTTAGAGCTGATGTAATATTTATTTTGCTGACATGGAAACATGCCATCAAACGAACGTATAAATCAGCCATATAAAATCAGCCATTAAACAAAACTATAAGTCAGTCGCCAATAAAAGACTATTTAAGTAATTAAAAAAAATTATGAAATCAGCCATTAAAACACATAAATCAGATGGAAAAAATAAGTCAGCCGCTACATCATATAAGTCAGTCGTCAATAGCATACTATTACATTAATTAATCTTTCGATAATTAGTCAGCCGTAATTAGGCCGACTTTTAAGTAAATCGGTATTACTACGGCTGATTTACAATAAGTCTGCCACAATAAGTCAGCCGGATTAACGATAAAGCAGGCGAGCAACAATAAGTCGGTCATGCCATAGCAATAAGTCAGTCAAGTTTTCATAAATCGGTCGTCATAATTAAAACCAGCTGTGTCGTGTACTGCTAAGTCAGCTGATAATTCAGAAGTCGATCGAGGCTCATATAAGTCTATTGTGACCTCTGGCTGACTTATGAATAAAAATCAACCGACCAACTAATAAGTCGGCCGTTCTTTTAAATCAGCCGCTCGTCCTATAAGTATGTCGTCACTACAGCGAGAAATTTCTGCGGCAGATTTTCATAATACACGTAGGCAGTTTTTCTGTCACATAGGCGTGTCACGCCTGTTTTTTCGCTGATGTGGAAAAAAAAGTAATGGTATTCATGTAATTACGTTTTTGTTATCAAATGCTTAGAATGGCATTTTGGGTATGAAAAACATTTCAGTAATAAAAAAAAATTATAGTCTAGTCTAATTATTTTACCTAATTTTACCTAATTTATGTGATATTTAAGTAACTCTCTCATAATTCTATCAAGAATGCTCTACTAGCTAGTGCACGTCCAAATGATGACGGAGAACATCAACGAACTACTTAGTGATTTATTGTTTTTTTTTTATGCTTTTTGGTTCCTGAGAGTAATCCCAAGCTTAAATGACCCCAGACTAATTTCTTTGATGGGAGTGACACACCCCACTTATAATGTTCCAGTTGGCCAAGTGCTTGTCCTAGTAATTCTGCTCTGCAAGGAATCTATCCATGGCCTAAAACAACAGAACCGATATTCACCGCAGGAAGAAAACTACCTGACCACCAACAACTTGGTTAATTTGATAAATCTTATGATTTTTTCTTTCTTAAAACTACTTTCCATTCATCTTTCCCAAAAGAGCATCATTTTTGGGTTAGGAACAGGAAGTGATATGAAGAGGCCATATGAAGTGTATTCTATATAGAATTCATGTAAATTATTGTCATTGACAAAGAAAAAAAAAGTGAATCTTTAATATGGTATCAAAATGGTTGTCACATGTTAGGCTCAAAGGGTCGATGCAGGAATAAATAGAATATACATTAATTCTAATTGCTTCTTTTTGTCGAAGTTAATAACACTTATTATTCTTTTCGAATGTATCATATTTATGGTCTTGATTAGTAAAACATTTAAAAAAGTATTAATTATTTTATTAACCAATCAATAAAGCATTTAGGGAAGCATTTAGAAGTTCTAAATGCTTTGCAAATGCTTCTTCTTCTATGTTTTCATATGAAGTTTTTGGTAAAACATTAACCTATAAAATATCCAAATAAAATAAAATAATTTTATATAATTAATCTATTTTGTTAAATAATATCAAAAAATTATGTTTATATTAAAGTGTAAATTGTATACCTTTAAAACTAATATTTACCATTTTTTATTAATTTTCAAGTTTTTAAAAAAATATATATAATATAATAAATATAATTGAAATATGAAAAAAAAATTATTAAAATTATATTATAAATATAACTATAGATTTAGTGCTTACGAATAAATATATTAAATAATTTTATATATAATATTTCACAATTTTACCAATCACTACATTAATCAGAGCATACAACTTCAGCAGCATATTGCTTCTGCTGCTTAATGCTTCTGCTCTACTATCAAGCCTATGCATATATATATTCTGCTACTAATTGAATCTCGACTATATTTTGTTGATTGGATCACCAAGATTGTGAATATATCTAATTATGTAACAAAAATTTCATATGTTACGCCGAATGTAAAAGATCGATTCTAGTTATTAGATGAAACCTTAAATTCGAAATGCGGCCATCCATAAAATGAATTAACTAAAATAACATATTTAATAATTCATTGTTCAGTTTTTTAGATTTTATAAGTTTAATAGTTTTACAATTAATTTTATTAAAATTTATATGATGTATAAATTATCGTTTATATATGTCATTTATCTTCATATAAATTTATATTTTTATACTTTCGAAGTCCTAAATTTTAGTATTTTTAATTTACTTTAGTGGTTATTAAAATGTAGTTTGTATTTTTCTCCAGAATTTCACATTTATCCCGAAAAATCAAAAAATTTCAAATCATATATAATCGGATAAGAAATTACAACGAACTGAATATTATGGATAGTTTGCCTAGTCTTATTTAGGGGTGAAACTATTATCCGGGATTCGAGATCTGATCCGAGATCCGCTCTGATCCATTCCAAAAATCCAGATATCCGAGGGGATCGGATCTAGATAGTAAAATTTTGGATCCTGATAGTAAAATTTTGGATCCAGATCCGGATAGTTAAATTATGAGGTCCGGATATCCGGATATCCGGATATCCGGATCCAGATCTCTGAATATCCGGATCCGGATCCTTTAAATATATTAAAATTTTAGATTTTATTAATAATTTTTTAATATATTGAGATTTATATATATATATATATATACAAATAATTTATATAAAATTAAAATATTTTTTCTAATAACTGATTTTTTTTACAAGTGTACGTGGATATCTTAATATTTAGGTGGATATCCGGAAGCCTCAAATCCGAATAATATTTATTCAGATCTGACGGATCCAGATATGCCAAAATTTCTCAGATGGATCCTTCCCACCCTTAGATCCATTGCATGTTTTTGTCATCTCTGCTTCATTATTATGCCGTGGATACTAAAATGTTATAGGGACATACGGGTTCCTAGAACGGAAAGTGGCACTTGTGATATATATATATATATTAATTAAAGGAATTGGATGTTACTTATCTATTAATTAAAGGAATTGGATGCTACTTGGGAATTATGAATTAAGCATATTTTTTTTGTTAATATCGCCTTCCATACACTTCCAAATTTTCTTTTCTACATCAAATATATTTGTTCTTACAAATATTCCTTTTAAAAAAAATGAGTATGTACATTTGTTTTTGAATTTTTTCTCTTCAATCCGCCCTATATTTTTTTCAAAAAGAAAAAACATTTTGCCAATATTTTTATGGATTTGTGATATATTAGTTACATATACAGATTTAAACCTTTAAACTATCTATATAAAAAAAAATATAAGATTTTTGCATAGTTTGTCACTTTATTAAGTTTTGTGTAGTTTTTATCACTTTTACAAAATAATTAGATATTTATAGCATTTTGTTTACTGTAAAAACACGATTTTCTAGTTTTAACTTCAAATAGTACGGCGTGCTTTACCAATAAAAAACAAATGCACAATTGTCATTTGACGTAGAAAAAGACCTAAAAATGTCAAAATCGTAAGAAAAATCAGAAAAGTTACTTACCATGCAAATTTTGAAACTTTGACATATTTGCATTGTAAATTACGCCGTACTGTTCAAAGTTAAAACTGAAAAATCGTGTTTGTACAGTAAACAAAGTACTACATATCTAGTTATTTTGCAAAAGTGTTAAAAAAACTACATAAAACTTAATAAAATGACAAACCATGCAAAAACCTCTAAAACTTTTCCAAATAATAGATAACACTTTTTTTTTCATTTCCTGGTAAAAACTAACAAACAAAAGAATAAAGTTTGTGAGTTACGACAAACAATAGTGCCATTGTCGGAAATAAAATAACACGTTTATAACATTCTTACGCCATTTTGGAAACACGTGTCAATAAATGACTTGTCTCAACAAGGGTTGCAACAAATTGCAACAAGTAGGAGTATTCACTAGAAGGTTAGATGAATCATTTTACTTGTTCCATATTCCATATGAATCTACATGTCTTTGGATTCTTCAACAAGGTTTATAGTATGTGGATGATTGTTTAATGTTTGTTGTTTATTGGATTCTTGTAAGGGTCGAGGTAATTGAACAAGATCGGGTGAAGCTTCCTCAAGCGTCGTTTCTGATGTTTCTCTTGTACGAGTTCTCTTTATTGTGGGTTTTCAGGGTTTTCCGGCGGTTTCGGCGGTGGTTTGATAGCGGGGTTGGTGTTAGGTGCGGCGGATCGGGGCGTGGGAGCTTGAACCATCGGTTTTTTTCATGAGTAAGGCCGTCTGATTTGAGGGCGCAAGCAGTTCATGAAAGGAGATCTTCGGAGGCGGCTGTTTCACGGCGATGATGGCTTCTCGGAGACCGCTAGGTGTGGTATGGTCTCTCCTCCCACTGGTGGTGTATCGAGTTTGTCTTCGGATCGGTTCTCTCCTCCTTTTCAAGGTGTTTTGCTGCTTCTTTGGCCATCTCTCTGCTGTGACGTGGAGGTTACTCGGTCTTCCTTCATGAAGTGGCAGTTTCTTTCCGATTCCAGTTTCAGGTCTTCTCGGTGACCGGCTTCTCAACGGCGGAGGTGGCAACGACTTTGTCAAAGTCATTTTTTGCTTTAGGGTTTTGGTGTCTCCCGTTTAGACTGATTTTGGGCTTCTTTGTTTTTGAGTTTGAAAAACTAGGCCCATTAGGAGTTAAAGTTGGGCGTTTTTTTTCCTTATTTCTTTTTCAGATCGTATTCTGTTTGTAAATTTTAAAATATCAAAAATCTATAAAAATGAAAACTTTTTATCAAAAAAATAAATAAATAAATAATTGAACTTTAAAACGTAAATCCAGTTCTTACTCGAAGTATGTGTCTTCTAGGCAAGAAAGACGGCAACGCATAGAGAGATATCTGCATTTTTCATTTTGACCGAGAGAATCTTTTTTAGATGTTTGCAGTTTTCATTTTAGCCATGCAGTCACATTATCTCTTCTTAAAATTTCCACTGTTTTAGTATGGATAACACTAAAATATATTTCGACCCGATTATACTCTAGATTGGGAATAAGTAAAAAAATAATTGTACATGATTGATATGGATCCCATGGATTCCTACAAAATGTGGAAAATGTAGATACTTAGGACACAAGAAGTCAAGAAGTTTCCAACAAAATGTTATAGGCTTGCCTCAAGCAAGAGATCATGCCTAGCCTATGTCGAGGTTACCCCTGTTTTTGGAAGTGTCCATGGCTCTGCCTTTGTCTCTGTTTCTAAATCAAAACATTGATGCGACCCTTATTTCAAATATCTAAACCACATATGTTGCATCATTCAATGGACAAGTCTGACTCCGTCAACCATTGGTATGGTTGCTCATTCGTATGAATCTTCGCATGACTCAGACACTACAGTCTCTGCTACAACTTCTATCTTCCCGGCCTAATAACCTTCTTCAGGTATAGACATTGCAACTACAACTTCTGTTGAGGCCGAGTCTACAACTAAAATAACAGACTATTGTTGGTGAATGCAGAAACCATGATCGAAGCCGTGGCAGTAGTGGATTACAAGAATCTCAAGTGAGTTATTGTTTCTTTAGGTCTTCCCCTAATCTTGGTAGCTTTTGATGTTCTACGAAACCACCTATTTGTATGCTTAAGCATCTCTGTCAAACTACTTTTTTTATCTCTATGACTATAAATGTCAGTCTTTTAATGTTATTTTTCTTGCAATTAAAATAGAAAGTCATTTATAAAAACAAAAACAAAATTGCAACAAAATGCAACATTAAGGAACGGGACTGGTCACGATAAAAAAAAACAAAAAAGGAACGGCCTGGTCGCATCGGTATGTGTTGCATAATGTCCTATCAAAAGTTTCCACTCGTGATGTCTTTTAACATAAAATCAAAACCTTCATCGAATTTCATTTTATGTTAGAAAGTATCTCTTTTGTCGGCTCGAAGTCGTGACAATGAATAAGAAGAGACCAAAAGTGGCTGTTCAGGTTCAATAATTTCTCCCACAATAATGAATATGCATAGTGGGTTGGTCTGGTCGCTTAAGTTTGTAGGGGCCAAAACTAAAGAATGTTTGAGATATTGACACTTCAATTGTGAATAAGGTTTAAGATTGTTTCAGATTTTTTTTTTTTAAATGTCAAAGTATTATATTTAAGCTAATTATACCATTTGTGAAAGAAATTATATAATAACAAAAATTATATTTAAGTAAATAAAATCCAGTTATTTGTTTGAAAATTGTAATAGTTGCCATTTAAGGTAAGTCTGAATCCATTTTTCATTTTATTTGTTAATTCTTGTCATTAATTAAGCAATGAATCATTTTTGAGTGAATTTAATGAATATTAATAGATAACCAATTAATTAGTTATATAGTAATGGATAATTTAAAATCATTTATATAATAGCAAAGTTCTCTCTCAGTAAAACCACAAATTTTAACATTAAAATATATTTAAAATATTCATTTAATACATGTTTATTTATATTTATCATTACTTTTATTTAATACAAATTAAAAAAATACAAACAAACATAGTGTAAATAAATTAAAAAATATGACAATTCGATATTAAGAATTAAAAAAAAATTGTAATACTAATTAGATAAAATAAAATAAAATATTTTATTTAAAACGATATATTGTTAGATTTTCAACCAAAAACTTGAATTGAAGATTTATCCTATTTAAAATGTTAGAATATGTTTATGAAATTAAGAATGTAAAATAGATTTTAATATATATGGTGAAAAAATAATTTATTCCATTTTGGTCCAATAATATAAAAATATTTATAATAAAATTTACATCATTATATTTGAGAGTCACAAAGTTGAGAACATGTAAAATATGACAAAGATAAGAACAAATAAATAAAATTATGGATAAAATGAGTGTTAGAAGATTAAAAATTTAAAAGAAAATCAAGGATAATTAAGTTTTTCAGAAATATCTCTACAAATATTTTTCTAGAAAATGAAAAATTATATATAAAACTTAGAACCTGTTATATAAAAATGGGTAAATGATCATTTCCTTTATAAAACTATATATTGTCGAAACTGTTATCAAGTTGTTGAATTAATTTTCCAATCTTGTATCACATTGCATTGCAATTTCTCATCATTTTTTTATATAATAATTAAAAATTGGATCTCCAAATTTTAAGGTCGCTCTTGATTATACTAATTTCACGACCTAAGTACTAATTTATAGATAGCTAGATCAGTGGAACATATACAATTTTTCTTGTACATATTATACTACATATAACGTTTTGATTATTTGACTCCATAAAATCATTTTTATGTCGATTGTATGCATGCATATACACGTGTTTACAAGTTTTACATGCTCTTGTTTTTTTTTTCTTTTTTTTGGGCAACAACATGCTCTTGTTTAACTATAAAATTCCAGACTTTTGATTAGCAGATCTACAAAATCCACCACTTTAATATTGATGACAAATCTAAAATAATTAACTTATTTTCCTTAAACCTAGGATTAAATTTTAGAGTTATATAAATATATATATAGCTGCGGAATCCGAATTTGAAATCCAAACTATGTATACTGATTTTTGCTATATAAGATATATATGTATACTGTTTAAATATAACTAATTGTAATCGCAGTGGAAAAAGGTTAATTTTAATCCCTAACTTCTAAGTGAATCTTTTAACTATTTGTTAAAAATTAACTTACTTATCTACATAAATCACGAATATGCACAAACTGTCTAATCAGTCGTGCAACCTTATCTATTAACAATTCAACTATCTTATCAAACAACAATGTTTTAACAATATTTGGATCACCGAATAACTCTAGACCTCATCAATGTATCCGGCGGAGACACGTCGCCGGCCGGGGTCCCATTTAATTGTCACTGCCGAGAAGACAATATTTTTTTCTTTTGGGGGTCAGATTTAAGATAGAATTTTAAAAAAGAAAAAGAAAACGTGAAATGCGCACGTGGCCACTAGAGTTTGCCTCCTGAATCTGTCTTCTTCAAGTCACATGAACATCACTTAAAGAGAGTTTTTTTTTTGACAAATACTTAAAGAGAGTTTAACTGTTAGTTTTAACGCCATCTGAATTGGCTTTACGTGTGTACCCACCCGTCAACAACAAACTCCAATCTATGATCCATCAATAAAAATACGTACCTTCGCTTTTTTAGTCATAAAGTATTTATATTATAGTTGGAGTTAGAGAAAGAGATATGTGAGTATAGTTGGCGCCGTCATTGCACGATGTAACGTATCTTCTTAATTTATTATGCGTTTATTTTCTTGACATTTACAAAAATATATATTTAATGATAAGTGATAACCTAGGTTGCATGAAACTTCGTCTGAGGTTTGTTTTCTGTTTTAAAAACACTTTGAAACAAAAACCCGTTGGAAACGGAAATGCGTTGAAAACGCAGAGAAACTCATTAAAACGTATTTCTTACAAAAATTAGTTTGGAAACTCAAACGGAAATGCTTGTTTTCGTTTTGGAAACGTAACGGAAACTTGCCTTTTATTTTGAAAACTTAATAAATACATTAAATATGTAAAAAACAAAAACAAATAGGATAAGATTAAATGATCAATTTGATTCATTAAAATAAGTATATGAAAATTTTGATTCATTAAATGAGATTAAACTTGGGATACTTGAATTTGAGGATTTTCACTAGAGTTGGAAGCAGTTTAATTTATTTGATGGAATTGATGGAAATGAGAATGAAAAATATATTACTATATATAGATCTTTGACTTTGAGCGTTATGATGTTAATCTTTAGTTAAACCATTTAATATTTATGTATTCGATTTGTGTTAATTTAAACATTCTATTTTAATATAATTTAGATGTTTAATGTTTCATTATATATTTTTATTATTATACCAAATTTTCCTTGTTTAAAGTATATATGCATTCAAATTATTTTATATGTATATACGTCAAAAAATTAGTATTTTTTTTGGAAAATAGCTAATTAAAATTGAATCATTGGAATAGTACTTAGGTGCCTTCTTAGGGTTTGGAAGGGATAGATAAGGTTTTTGAAGGGGCATTGTCACTTTCATGCATATGCTTTACTTTTCTTAATCACCAAAAATTATTCTTATCACAATAAACTATACATGTTAATGTACAAAATTATAGAAAGAAACATCTTCAAGAAAATGTAGCACTTTGTTTCATCAGCAGACATAACTCAAATGAGAGATGGGACCTCAGATATCATATGTGGATTGGATGGACCTGAATTAAAATTTCATTCCCACAAATATCATTTTCCTTCGACAGTAGCCTCTTTGGTATCACTATTTATCACTTTGATTTTAGCTCAACATTTCTTCCAAGGTTGGCAATGTTACATATTTTTATATTATACAAAGATCTATCTTTCAGTTTCCGCTTGTAGCAAGGAGGAACCGACGACTGGTCATACTCATACATACCACAAACAAACAAAAAAATTGTCCACCAGTTCATTACATTTCTCATATTATTTTTTAAAAGTTCACAAAGATGTTATGTATTTAATTAACGAAAGCACACACTTATTTTCAGAGTTATGTTAAATGAGATTTGTGAAGAGTTTTATTACAAATAATCTTTTGAACAAGGATGATTGGCATACATAAACAAAACGCAACGTATAGAAATAACACTTTTTTTTAATTATTACTTTTTTTCTTTTGTTCTTTGATTTTGCTGTAAATACAAATTCGAAAAATATCCTAATAATTTTCCTGAAACTATTTTTCGGTTGTGTTAGTTTTTGCTGTGTGGAATCATTTACCATCATGGTCCATGTAGATAACTGAATTTTAAGAAATATCCTTTCGAAACATAATTAATTAAGAACAAAAAATGCACGTGTGTACACTGGCGGAGTTAGCTTGTATTGAGGGGGGTCAATTGACCCATATGACTTTTAACAAATTTTGTTTGCATAGTTATATAGTTGGCATTTTATAGATAATTTGGTGTAAAGTAAGTAAATTTTATAGATAGTTGACTCTCATGAGCAAAGTTCAAATCCTCTTTTTGCACCCCATTTCAAAATAAAATTCATTTAGTCATTTGTTATTTTTGCTTTCGATATGTGTCATTGTTTACACATAATCTCTTCCATTTGTTTTTTCAGTTTTTTGTATATTAATTTTCATTTGGTTTTTTTTTCCTATAGTTTGTTGATGTATTTCACCTAAAAGAACTTCATTTACACAAAAATTTAAATACTCATAAAACTATATATATTTTTATCGAATACAATTATAATTTACGAGGTTACAACAATAAAAATATTATTCTTCATTCTATTTTGTTTATTAAAAATAACTAATAATGATATCTAAAATATTTATTTTTTTTTACAAAAATAAATTTTTATTTAAAATAATTCATTTAATATTTATTATAGAACTTTATTTGCAACAATTTCTTTAATTTTTGTTAAATCATTTTACTTCAAACAAATTTTTTAATATTTATTATATAATTTTATTAATATTGACCCTAGTAAAAGATATATCTGGCTCCGCCACTGCGTATGTATACTGTTTTTTTGTTGATGAATATTATTTTCAAAGAACCTTTTAAATCTCTACCTCTATTAGTACCAACCGAATATAAGAGTATCAAATTTACTGACTTGTAATCTAGTCACGCAGCTACATAGATGGCCTTTCTCTAGCCACCATCTTAAAATAATCCAGACATACATTTGTCGCCGTTGGTTACTTTTTCTTTCTCAGTTAAATAATGTTTATAACCGAATAAAAGTGGCAATAGATAAACTTTGTTAGGACCTACTGAGCAATGTGGATATAAGTCGGTCCGACATAATATCCCATGTGGGCAATACCTAGATTCGTCGACCTTATACCTTCAATTATTATTTACTATAACATTACTAACCAAAGAATATGATTTAGTGACAAATTTCGAATTGCGATTATTCTTTCTACAGATTTAACTTAAATTTCAAGTTAGGGAACGAATTTTCTTATCTACAATTTTCGAACAGCGATGACTCTTTCTACGGATTAGGTTGCATCATGGTTCCTTAACCATTATACATGTGTTGTTGTTTTATCACGTGGCTAGCAGTGCATAACCGTAGACTGAATGCACACGTAGGGTCCCCATCAACCTTGTGTTTTTTGCGATGCGACTGATATTAAACTCAATAACTAAGACACCATATACATGTGTTGGACACGAACAGAGATAAAAATGGGTCTTGGATAATTTGTCGGCGATTTTAACTAAAATAAAAAAAAAGGGAAAACAACACAGCCCCTGAGAATATGAAAGAGATATATAGGAGAGAGAGATTTTCTTATTGTTTCGTAAATCGAATGGTGTTACATACGAATGAAATCATTCATATATATAGAGATGAAAGAGTTAACTACTCACTATGCATAAATAGTGAAGATGGACTCCACAAATTTTTACCCACGTTTTATTCACAACATTCATTTCTGATTTTTATTGTCTCGATTTCCGACTTTTGTAATACTTTCTCTTAGAGACCAGCTTTACTATCGCCTTTAGCTTAACGTCTTTGTTCCCTCATTAAAAACATTTTCAGAAAAATTCAGTGAAGAAACCATATGAATGTAGAAAGAGTACAACCACACAAGTTTCCTCTCGAATGACTAGAATATCATTTTATATTTTTTGCTCCAGAACCCGATATTGTGTTGACAATGATTTTTGTCGGTTTTAAATCAGAGAAGTATCTTCTATGTTTCGGAATAGTGTGTGTTGTTCCACTATATGGTATACAAATATCTTTAGTATTTATCTCGGATGCGGTTCTGTTTGTATCGTAAATCCATTTATGAGATAAACAAAAACAATTAATAGTAATAAGATAATTTTATTCATGAATCAAATATCATACAATAATTATACATAAATAGGTAGTGCAAGCAACATTAATTTTAAAATATTTTACATAAGCGACAATTATTTATGGCAACTGTAGAAATTTTAAAAGTTACATGATGGACATTTCAAGCTTCCGTAAAGAGAGGTGTCATCGAAATCATTTGTAAAGTCGGAAGCATCAAGGTGCGTTGTACCCTCAAAATGTTATGCGAGATTCACTCCATTTCCCTTGCCTTTCGCGGATTATTTGTACAATGCAAAAGATGAGTAGGAGTACGACATACCCGAGACCAATATCCCTTGGAACCGTATCTGAAACAAGCGTCCTCACGCTTCTGAGAGGTATTTCTTTGGTGTTCTTTTCCCTTCGGGGGTTGTTCAGAGCGGGTCCACTGGAATGACTTTCTGTTCTGCGGGATGTAATTTTTCCCACATTTGTTGTAGTTTCGACGGCCACGGCCCCGAGACGCTTTGTTTTCTTTCACTAGATTCTTAATGTCAAATGTGTTCGTTTCAGGGAACGCCTTACATCTGGTACGTCGTGTCATGTGATTCTTAATAAGGAGCTCGTTATTCTTCTCAGCTATTAGGAGCGCCACAATCAAATCCAAAAATTTGGTATACCCACGCAACCTATATTATTGTTGCAAAGTGATGTGGTTTTGTGGAATGTGGTGTACGTTTTCTCAAGCATTTGAGATTTCGTTATGGTTTCACCACAATACCTTAATTTGGCCACAATTCCTAACACAACGGAATTGTAGTTTATCACTTTTTCGAAGTCTTGGAACCTCATACTTTGCCACTCATCCTGAGCAAGTGGAAGTGTTATGTCCTCCTGATGATCGAAACGATCCTTAAGGGACTTCCAGAACTCTTGGGGATCCCTCATGTGTGTGTAATCATATATGATGTTTTCTGATATATCATGGTTTTTACCCGTTTTTAGACATGATATAGGTCTTATTTATAGAGTTTTTCTAGTATTTTGGAGTCTTTTAGAGTCTTTTCAGGTTTTAGGTACGTTTGGAGCATAATTGGAGATATTGAAACATTATGGAACCTTTTGGAGCTAAGCAAAGATAGTGTAGCTGAGACAGCCGATTTGATGCCCGAGTATCGACCGATACCACTTATGGTATCGATCGATACCAATTGCAGAGAGACACGAGTCGCGAAAATTAGAAGATTGAAGACTTTGCAATATGCCCCAGAAGACTTTATTATTTACAAGAAGTCCCAGAACGTGTCTTAGGTTATTTATTAGGTTTTTCAGCCACTTTTGTTGGCTAAACTTTATTTTATTCTTGATACTTTGAGAGATATTTGTTCCAGGGTTTTTGGGAGACAACTCTGAACCCTTGTTTCTTATTGATTTCTTTTATGCAATTCTATTCATCTATGATTTAAGTTCCATTGATCATGTCTGAGTAGATCTCCTTTAGGTTTATGGTTCTCATAAAGGATCTTTTTGAATGTTAGGTTAATTGGTTGATTAGGGTTCATAATCTGAATTAGTTCTTCACCATAGGTTGTTCTCAAAGCTAATTCTAGGTTGACGAATCTGGAACTTAGATCTTAGGTTAATCGATTAGGCACGACAGTGCAATTGATAATCTGACATAATTTAGGGTGAGCAAAATAGCTATCCGCAAAGAGATTTGGTTTAGTTATTTTGTGAACATATCAAACCTGAACTTTAAGGCTGGTTTAGATCTTTATGATTTGCAAAGAGATTTGGGATTATGGGATTTAGATTTAGATAATTCTCGCAACGACAGTTGGTTAATTATAGCTTAGTGATTTGAGTTCAAGAACCGTGCATAACCTGAACCCTGACTAGTTAGTTTGTCTGCATTCATTGATTTCCTGAGAAATACCATGAACCTATCTTTCCTCCATCGAATTTACAACAAGTTTAATCTACGTTATTGCTTTCAATTACATTGATCACTTAGCTTAATTCAACCCTTAAAATCTATTGTGTGATTCTTGAGTCTCTGTGGATTCGACCCCTAAGTATTACAATCGACAAAGCTGTTAGTACTTTAGGGTATTACATTTGAGTTTATCACTTTCATTTAGGTATCTTCTAAGAAAGATCACCGATTTCGCCTTTTTTGGGTCGTTAAAGTATTTTTTTCTTTGATGGTTTTCGTTAAACCCAGAAATTCCAGGTGAAATTCAACGTTGGTGATCCAAGATATGTAATTAGCACCAATGATGTCTAGAGCCGAGAATTAGAGCTGGTGGAATAAATAACAGAAAATATTGAGTTTCTATAATAAGCACCAACGTTTGTCATTGAGTTTCTATAATAAAATAACAGAAAATATTATTAGACAGACAATTTTATTTAATTTAGAATATGCGAGGTGGTGGAATAAATAAAGAGATTATCAGGAATACAAATGCATAAAAATATCAAAATAAAAATCATCACATATTAATTCAGGTAAAATTCTCCAACAAGTAAACTATAAAAAGCAACAAGTATATAACCTATTATAAAAACTAAAAACGGATGAACCATATTTCTTATAAAACAAACAATTTTTTTTGGAGAAAGTTTTGATGGAAGATGAAATGTTTGAGTGAAATAAATGAATTGAAGATAAGTATATTTATAGATTAAAAAATACTTTTCATTAGCAGTTAAGTAGTCGTTTGAAAAAAATTCTAATTTTAATTTTTTTTAATGACCGTTGGGAGTAAAATGTAAGATAAAAACCAGTCTAACAATTTAAATACGCAATTAGAAATAATTTATCGGCTCATATAAATAATTATACATAGGTGACAAAAACTCATTTTATAATAATTATAATAGAAACAATAATTTAAAGTTAAATATATGGCGACTAAATCATCCATATTAAAAAATAATAATAATAATAAGCCATGGTATAAACTTGAGTCATCCATATAAATACAATAAATAAACAATACGAAGAAGTAAATATATGGTGACAGATTCATCCATTGTGATGATAATAAATTAAAATTTTAGGCGGTTGAACCATCCATTATGGTGATTTAAGCAACCATGATAAAAGTTGTAAATAAATAATGGAACCGATCTGTTATGACCCAAAATAATGACAAACAAAAAAAATAAGGCGACCGAGTTGCACTCCAATTACAATAACTATATAATTGAAATTATAGATCGTGGTAGTAGAGTGATCGTGCTAATAATGTGTTATAATATGAAGTATAATTTATCATAAAAATAAATATAAAATAAAGACAAAAACTTTATACTCAAGAGAAAAGGAGATCTTTGGTTTTTTTGGGTTAAATCTTAGCATCTTTTAGTCTTTATTATTAGGTTTTAATGGTAGTTACTAGTTACCCTTGTTATTATGTTCTTATTTATTACTTTTGTCTTATAAATAAAACTCCCAGAGACGATTTAAAAAAAAGAGAAATGGAGATACTGAGAATATGAAAGAGATGGGAGAGATCAGGAATTTTCTTATTGCTTCGTAAATCAAATTATGTTACATACGAATTAATTCATTTATATATATAGAGATGAAAAAATTAAGTCACTATACGTAAATAGTGAAGATAGGCTTCACAAGTTTTTATCCACGTTTTATACACAGCATTCATTTTTGACTACGAATTAATTCATTCATATATAGATGAAAAAGTTAAAGTTTTACCCACGTTTTATTCTTGTTGGAACAAAATTTATAAGAGTTTGAGGACTTTATAAATATGTGTATATGTGAATTGAAATGAGATATTTGGGCTAAGTAAAAAAGCATTGTGAATGTAAAAAGGAAAAGCCTTAAAAAAAGGAAAAGCCTTAAAAAAAGGAAAAGCCTACAAAAAAGGAAAAGTCTTAAAAAAAAGAAAAACCTTAAAAAAAAAGAAAAACCTTAAGAAAAAGAAAAACCTTAAAAAAAAGGAAAAGCCTTAAAAAATGAAAAGCTTACAAAAAAGGAAAAGCCTTAAGAAAAGGAAAAACCTAAAAAAAAGAAAAACCTAAAAAAAGGAACAACCTAAAAAAAAAAGGAAAAGTGAGGGACATGATCTTCTCCTATATATAGGATCGCCTCTCTTGAGATAAAGGTATCCAATCACACACAGAAAACACACTTACAAAAGAAAAAGTTCATTCAATTCTCCACAGCTTAGAGTAAGTCTTTATTCGAGAGTATCGTAGTATAATGTTCGATAGATCTGATATCAAGTGTAGATGATACAGATTACTTTGGTTGTATCCTGGGACTCATAGATCTATTAAAACCCGTCGCACTACGGGAGATTCTTAGAGTTAAGGAAAGAGATTCATCTCGCCTCCTTAGATTTATTTTATTGCTTTATCGTTTTATGAATCGTCTGTTCCTTACTGTTTATTTATATAAATCGTGATTAAATCTCTCATGTCTATTGTGCGATAATTTTGGTCATACAATCTTAACTCTAAGAAGATCCAATTTTTGTTATTACTTCAATTGGATCTTTAATCACGAGTAAATAAACGTTTTCAAACGGTTTTCTAAAACGATTCTTCTACTGCTGATGATACTCAAACGTTATCAAAAAGCTTCTTAGCAACTTGAAACGTGTAGTAGAGGCAATCTCCATCTATTCTATTTTTAAGAAGATGTTAATCTGCTAGTGATACTCAAACGTTATCAAAAAAGCTTCTTAGCAACTTGAAACGTGTAGTAGAGGCAATCTCCATCTATTCTATTTTTAAGAAGATGTTAATCTGCTAGTGATACTCAAACGTTATCAAAAAGCTGTTTAGAAACTTGAAACGTGTAGTAGAAGCAGTACTGCTTTAAACATCTTCTAAATACCGTCTTTAATTGCGATTAATGAACGGTAGAATCAACGAACACAAATCATGTTCTTGATAGGTTCGATTGCAATCGAAGCCTTGTGAGTATCGATCGACACCTTATGGTATCGATCGATACTAGACAAAATTGTATCGGTCGACACTGAGGTGCATCGATCGATACCATGCAAACAGTTGTATCAGATGACACTAAGGTGCATCTATCGATACTTTGCATCGAGTTGTATCGATCGACACTGAGGTGTATCGATCGATACTGTGCATCGACCTAGTTGGGTCTATGTTGATCGATACTGTGTAATATTAACATGTATCGATCGACACTGTGGTTTATCGATCGATCCTGTGTAAAAATTCACTTGCATCGATCGACACACAGGGTGCATCGATCGACACTATATGTGTATCGATCGACACAAGCTGAGCATCGATCAACACCGAGGTGTATCGATAGACATTGTGTGTGTATCGATCGATACCAAGGAGTATGGATCGACACCAATGCGATTTAGTTCGATATTAGAATTGCGATTCTTAAAGTTTGTATATCGATACTAATTGAAAGTTGTTTCTTTTGTCTTAACAGAATGACAATTGATGTGGAAAACAACTCTGGATTGGTGGAGAAAACCAGTGAAAAGGTTGAATTGACTGCGAGTCAGATCGAGACGGTCAAAGTTCCATCTGGGAACCATGTCGCTCCTCCAACCAAGTTTGATGGGACATCATTCAAGATGTGGAAAAGGAAGATGTTCTTCTATCTGACAACATTGAATCTGCAGAAATACACCAGTGAGGTGAAACCTGTTCTCCCAGAAGATAACACTGATCCACGTGCGCTTGCGAGTGTCCACGCCTGGGAACATGCTGACTTCTTGTGCAAGGGCTATATTCAGAATAGCCTTTCGGACTCTCTGTTTGGGGTGTACGAAAACGCTGAGACATCTAAGGATCTGTGGGATTCCTTAGACAAGAAGTACCGCATTGAAGATTCTGGTACTCAGAAATTCACTGTGGCGAAGTTCGAGCAGTACAAGATGGTGGATTCAAGACCACTAATGGAACAAGTCGATGAGGTGCAGAGGCTCCTACATGATATCTTTACTGAGGGAATGCGGCTGTGTGAAACCTATCAAGGTTGCTGCATCATTGAGAAGCTACATCCTGGTTGGACGGACTTCAAGAACTACCTCAGGCTGAAGAAAAAGAAGATGAGCCTTGAATATCTGATTGTTAAGCTCCGCGTAGAGTCTACGAATCGGGAACAACAGATCAATGTAGGTGTGAAAATTCGCGAACACAATGCGAACATGGTTGAACACCAAAACCCCAATCAAGGCAAGTGGCAGAACAAAGGTCGCCTAAACAAAGGCAAAGGGAATATGCCACCAAAGAACTTCCAAAAGTTCAAGAACAAGAGTGGTCAGAATGGTCAGACTTCTCAAAGGTTCTTAGGACTGTGTAACTTTTGTGGGAAGCAAGGACACAAATCCGTCGATTGTCGTAGCAAGAAGGCTCAAGCCAACTTGACAGAAGCTGACATGTGTGCTGTGGTCACTGAGGCCAATGTTGCTGAAAGCCATCCAAAGACTTGGTGGTTCGATACTGGTGCAACCAGACACATTTGTATGGATCGAGAGATGTTCTCCACATACACAAAGACCAAGAATGGTGAAAAACTCTTAATGGGTAATTCAGCCTCGTCGACAATTGATGGTCACGGGAAGGTTGTTCTGAAGCTCACCTCTGGACAGGAACTGGTACTCACGAACGTCGTCCATGTACCAGATATGCGCAAGAATCTGATCTCTGGATCGCTCATAAGTAAGCATGGATTCTCTGTGAAGCTGGAAGGTGATAAGCTGATCCTAACGAAGAATGGGATGTATTTGGGTAAGGGTTTTGTTTGTGATAATCTGTTTAAGATGTCTGTTGAGGCAGTAATCCGAAAGGATAATGTAACCGAGGCTTCCACCTCGAAGAACCCTAAGATTAATGATAAGAAACCAATTGCTTATCTCGCTGAGTCTTTTAATATTTGGCATGAACGATTAGGACATGTTAATTTCAAGTCTATGAGTAGATTAATGAACATGAACATGATTCCTAAATGCAAATTAAGCAAAGACAAATGTGAGGTTTGTGTCCAAGCCAAACTCACTAAAACGCCATCACCCAGCGTTCAAAGAACAACAGAACCTCTAGGTTTAATTCACACAGATTTATGTGATTTGAAATATATTCAAACCAGAGGAGGCAAGAAATATCTCGTCACTTTCATAGATGATTGCACGAGATATTGTTACATCTTTCTACTGCGGAGTAAAGATGAAGCCTTGGACAAATTTAAAGAATACAAGCTGGAAGTTGAAAACCAACTCGGCAAGACCATAAAAAAGGTCAGAAGTGATAGGGGTGGTGAATATAGTGAACCATTTGATGCATTCTGTAGAGCACATGGCATTATTCATCAAACAACTGCTCCATACTCACCGGAATCCAATGGAGTTGCTAAAAGAAAAAACAGAACTCTCAAGGAAATGATGAATGCAATGTTGCAGGAATCTGGGTTAGCCCAGAACATGTGGGGGGAAGCTCTGCTTACCTCGAATCATATCCTGAACAAAATTCCACACAAAGTCACAGGAAAAACTCCTTATGAACTTTGAAAAGGTAATGTACCTTCGTATGTATACCTGAAAGTGTGGGGGTGCCTGGCAAAAGTTGCAGTACCACTTCCAAAAAAGGTCACCATCGGACCTAAAACGGTAGATTGCATTTTCATCGGATACGCGCACAATAGTAGTGCCTATCGATTTTTGGTACATAAATCAGATATACCAGACATTCATGTAAACACAATAATGGAGTCAAGGAATGCATACTTCTTCGAAAATGTGTTTCCATGTAAGGATAGAGGAAATCCTAAACGAACTCGTGACGAACGAGATGCTAGCAATGAGGCAAGCACTTCAGGCACTTCTACAGAAGTAGAAGAAGCTGAACCGAGACGAAGCAAGAGAGCTCGTAAGGAGAAGACATTTGGCTCTGAGTTCATAATGGCATTCCTAGCGGAAAGTGGTCCAAGAACTTTCATGGAAGCGATGTCTACACCTGATGCACCTTTCTGGAGGGAGGCATCTAACAGTGAAATCAACTCAATTATGCAAAATCATACTTATGAGTTGGTAGACCTACCTCAAGGTTGTAAACCTCTGGGCTGTAAATGGGTCTTCACCACTAAGCTAAAAATCGATGGCTCTATAGACAAATATAAGGCCAGGCTTGTGGTACAAGGATTTCGTCAAAAGGAAGGATTGGACTTCTTTGACACTTATTCTCCAGTGACGAGAATTACTTCGATTCGCATGTTGATTGGAATCGCAGCTTTAAGAAACCTTGAAATACATCAGATGGATGTTAAGACTGTTTTTCTAAACGGAGATTTAGAGGAAGAGATCTATATGAATCAATCTGAGGGTTATGTTGCTCCCGGACAAGAGAAGAAAGTCTGTAGACTTGTCAAATCGCTATATGGACTCAAGCAAGCTCTGAAGCAATGGCATGAAAAATTTGACAGTGTAATGATGTCAAATGGCTTTCACATCAATGAATGTGATAAGTGCATCTATATCAAAAGTACTTCACAAGGTTATGTGTTGTTGTGTTTGTACGTAGATGACATGCTAATCATGGGAAGCAACAAAGATATAATCATTCAAACAAAGAACATGCTAAGTGGAAAGTTTGATATGAAAGACATGGGATTAGCTGATGTAATTCTAGGGATTAAGATTATTCGAAATTCAAAAGGAATAATTATGTCTCAAGATCATTACGCTACAAAAATCCTAGAGAGGTTTAAGATCTACTCCAATGGGACTGCAAAAACTCCACTTGATCCTCATCTTCACTTGACAAAGAATTCAGGTGAAGCAGTGTTACAAGTGGAGTATGCAAGAGTCATCGGGAGTCTAATGTACTTAACGAATTGTACTAGACCCGATTTAGCACACTCGGTAAACGTACTAAGTCGTTACACGAGCAATCCAGGTCATACCCATTGGAGAGCCATAACTAGGGTATTAAATTATCTAAGATACACCCAAAGTTATGGGCTGCACTTTGGTAAAGAACCAGCAGTGCTGGAAGGGTACAGTGATGCCAATTGGATTTCAGATTCAAGAAACTCCAAATCCACGAGTGGATATGTCTTTACTCTTGCTGGTGCAGCAATATCCTGGAAATCTTCCAAACAAACACTCCTGGCCAGATCAACCATGGAGTCAGAGTTTGTAGCTTTAGACAAAGCTGCTGAGGAAGCAGAATGGCTTCGAAACTTTTTGGAAGATATCCCAATGTGGGAGAAACCAGTGCCAGCATTACGTGTACACTGTGATAGTCAGTCGGCTATCTCTCGGGCACTGAGTAATCTATATAATGGCAAGCCTCGTCATATAAG
Source organism: Eutrema japonicum (assembly GCA_030161315.1). Taxonomy (NCBI): domain Eukaryota; kingdom Viridiplantae; phylum Streptophyta; class Magnoliopsida; order Brassicales; family Brassicaceae; genus Eutrema; species Eutrema japonicum. The sequence goes on from BSQW01000010.1 coordinate 35,774,886, forward strand.
AAGACGACATAAGACCATTAGACAATTGATCTCAACTGGTGTAATAACGATAGATTACATCAAGTCGGCTGATAACCTAGCGGATACGTTTACCAAAGGTTTGCCGCGAGATCAAATTGTAAAATCATCAAAAGGAATGAGTTTAAAGCCTATAGAAAAAGATGATGTTTGACAGATACCCCACCTATGTGACTGGAGATCCCAAGATCTAAGTTCAAAGGGAAACGAAATTAAACTGATTCGAATTGAGCACTGTGAGACTATGTCTCTGCCCAGTTCCTAGGATGATATAACAGTGCTACCTGTGGATAGTAAGGATAAGCGTTGGCTTTTAATGATTGCATAGCTATGTAGATAGTGGAGTGTGACAGGACACTTCTGAAAAACAAGCTAATAAAAGATCACCTAGTGAAGTGTGAAATGGGGCCGTTTCTAGGAGAATGAAAGAGAATGCTATATTCTCCAAATTCACTCACGAATACCAGGAATGTTCAAGGCCAAAATGAACACAATAGAGAACAAAGTTCTACGAGAAGATGTCTCTGTGCGATACATGTTGTCTAAGTTTACATAAAAATCCGGGCGGTTCAAGACATCATGTTCACCTCCTGGCCGAGTAAACTCGACAGATATTAAAAATGTTTGGTTCAAAGCTGGAAAATGCTACCTCTCAGATACAGTTACATTTTCGTATACTCTCGAAAGTCTGTCTACGTCTAGATGAGTCTAGTCAAGTATGTCTAGTAAAGTCTAGTCTGTTCAATTTTCATATGTTTAGAGTCATTTCTATTCATGTGGGGGATTGTTGGAACAAAATTTATAAGAGCTTGAGGGCTTTATAAATATGTGTATGTGTGAATTGAAATGAGACATTTGGGCTAAGTAAAAAAGTCTTGTGAATGTAAAAAGGAAAAACCTTAAAAAAAGGAAAAGCCTTAAAAAAAGGAAAAGCCTACAAAAAAAGAAAAGCCTTAAGAAAAGGAAAAACCTTAAAAAAAGGAAAAGCCTTAAGAAAATGAAAAACCTTAAAAAAAGGAAAAGCCTTAAAAAAGGAAAAGCTTACAAAAAATGAAAAGCCTTAAGAAAAGGAAAAACCTAAAAAATGAAAAACCTAAAAAAAAAGGAAAAGTGAGGGACATGATCTTCTCTTATATATAGGATCGCCTCTCTTGAGAGAAAGGTATCCAATCACACACAGAAAACACACTTACAAAAGAAAAAGTTCCTTCAATTCTCCACAGCTTAGAGTAAGTCTTTATTCGAGATTGTAGTATAATGTTCGATAGATCTGATATCAAGTGTAGATGATACAGATTACTTTGGTTGTATCCTGGGACTCATGGATCTATTAAAACCCGTCGCACTACGGGAGATTCTTAGAGTTAAGGAAAGAGATTCATCTCGCCTCCTTAGATTTATTTTATTGCTTTATCGTTTTATGAATCGTATGTTTCTTACTGTTTATTTATATAAATCGTGATTAAATCTCTCCTATCTATTGTGCGATAATTTTGGTCATACAATTCTCAGCATCAATTTCTAGACTTTTACTGCCTCAATTTCTGACTTTTGTAACAGTACCCATTTTGTCACTTGTATTCTTTTTGACGTGGTCCGACAGAACAAGTGTTTCTTCGCCTCCTATTTTTATAACTTTTCTTTTCGACGTTTCTCTATTATGAGAACTTATCAGCAATTTTAAATATTGATATCCACCTTCTTTTTTTTTAGTTAAAGATATTCATATCCACACCTTTTTTTTTTAGTTAAAGATATTCATATCCACACATATCTGGAAATTATGTAGTCAAAACTTAATTAGTACGAAGGAGAAAATATATGAAGTGCAACCTTATGCAATAACTACTTACCCCCAGACCCTTTCTCAACAAAAAAAACTGTTTACCCCATTTTTTCACACTTTTGGAAAAAGTAATAACATCCTGAATAATTTCAATATTTAGGAAATAAAAACAAAAACATATATTTTGTTTTTTTGATAACTCAGGGGTATATCTCAAGCTTATGGAGAGGCACAGACTAATCATTTGGGGAAAGGCAATCTACGGATAGCCCCTTTCTAGATATTGAAATGAATCGAAAACAAAGATTCATATCCGTATTGGTGTCTAGAACAAATGTGTGTTAGTTTCGCATAACAGAAACATTGAACCTGGAACGTGTTTGCACCCAAGACTCGTCCCTTACCACTTGACCACAAGCGTCTGGACTAACAAAAACAGAAATTAAATAAGAAAAGTTGCAGGTTGTCCGAACGCTTGTGGTTAAGTGGTAGATGACGGGTCTTGGACGTAAACACGTTCCGAGTTTGATCTTCCTACTATGCGAAACTAATATACATTTGTTCTGGACACCCAATCTTTGCTTTCGACCCATTTGAATATCCAGGAGGGGGTCTATCTATGAATTACCCTTTCCCCAGGAAATTAGTCTGAGTCTCTTCATGGATATGGAATCTATCCATTAAAAATAAATATAATATACATATACACACACTAGCCTATAACTATAAGGCTATAACCTTGGAGTATTCTCGCATGAGAATCTGAGTTAGTTGAAAATTTTATATTATCCTAGTAAACCTTATGTCGAATTTTTTATTTCTTAATCAACCATATATACATGTAAAGTAACTTCTTGATGGTCCCTGAAATATAGATTTCCACCTGAGAATTTCGATCGTTGGATGATCAGTTGAATAACCAATATCGTAATTAATGCTTTTCTGTGTTCGTGCATATGAGTTTTATTGTAACCTCGACCATCACGGTCTGTGGGCCCTCACGCCCTCTTTTAACCCGTGGATCCTACCTTCGTTTGACCATCACGGTTTGTGAGTTATTTTGGGAGGTTTGAAAAACTTGTTTACTGACCATATAATCATTATCATGTGATTTTTTTTCCGTGTTTTGTTCTCAGTTACACGATACCGGAAATCATTTTCCGATAGGTTACACATTCTTAAATTGCTCAAACTCAAACATGTTTAACTTTAGAAATATTTTTAGAAAAATAACTGAAAAATAAGTGCAATTTGGTGACATTTATAGCCAAATCAGTTCTTTTTAAGCTTCTCCACATGCACCACTATATACCAAAAATCGAAATGTTACATTTATAATCCAAAAATATGAGTCGGATTTGGCTTTCATCTTTGTTGTGGATCCCATCATGTTCTCTCCACTGACCCAAACTACTCAATCCTAAACATGTTCGTCATATTTCGTGTCTCTAATTATCTATAAATAGAAAATGTCAATACACACAAGTCACCATACTCTCTCTCAACTTCTTCTCATTTTGCATATCTAGCTCTTTCTCTTTCTCAATCTCTTACCAACCACACAAGCGTTACCTTTCTTCTTCTTAATCACCTGTTATGGCGAATTTAGTCCTTAAGCAATCTCTTATCATACTCCTAATCATATTTTCATCACCAATCATGAGTACTCAGGCTCGAATCCTCCATGCAGATAACGTCGCAAACATGGGCAATATGGATAGTCAGGTTCTCCTACGTGAGCTCGGGTTCGATCTCTCCAAGTTTAAAGGTCATAACGAGAGGCGGTTTTTAGTGGACTCAGACAGGGTTTCACCGGGAGGACCTGACCCGCAACACCATTGACTGGTCGTTACGGATATATGTATTTTACCGGAGATCCAAGCACAAATAATTGTGACTACTGATCCATGCAAGTAATTTGAATATCGCTATTTCTATGCTTTTCTTTTCTCTTTTTTTGTTTTCCTTCGTGAATGTTACGTACAATTTTGTTGTATCAAGGTCTTGGTATTCTTGTACCTCCTTATCATCTTAATACATCAAACTTTTTCTCTGTATGTTGTCGTGTACTCTTTAATGAGTTACCTTTTATGTAACAGCTATTGGCTTATAATTTTATCCCAAAAAAAAAGCAATTCGCTTATAAATAATGTTCCCCGGTCTTTTTCGTTTGAGTAGGGGAAAAAATAAAGGTAGAGTTTTAGAATAAAATGATTGAAATTAGCACTTCAAAATACAAATGATCAAAACGATTATTTTTTAGTGATCTGATGGCCAAACTATTCACTTAAAATTTACATAAAAAATATTAAAAAATTGTAAGAACCAGTGAACTCGAATATTTTTGTAAACCTAATTAAATGATATGTGATATTCAAGATTCAAAATATACTCCGGAAAATCATATATATCATATATTCATTTTATTTATGTCACTTTATAAGAGAAAAGAGCATTTTTTTGGCTGAGAATAAGAGCATATTGTAACCAACTGTGTGTATTCTATTAGTTTCATCCTACTCCTATTTAATGTCGAGATTCGATGTTTACGTACTGGATGCATTTATAATTAGCTAATGTGAAATTTATTTGGTGACTAAAGATTTTAAGGTTCGTGGATTGAATGTTTGCTTAAGAAATAAGAAGTGTTGTCATCAACTATGAAATTTTGGAAACAGTTTGTTGCACTCTTACAAAAATAGAGTTTCCCCCGACTGCCAGACATCAACTACAGTGTTGGAAATTTTGGGAGGTTCAAGTTGTAAAACTATATATGAACTTGACAAATTAACATAATATATATTCTCCACAATAAGATTCTTCTCGAAGCGCGCACATATGTCTATATATGTATTATCTGACTTCATTTGAATGTACTTATTTATTCATCAATAATATTCTAGCTTTGACATTCTCATATTAGTCTAGGAACTTACTGTCACCCGTTGAAACCATAGAATATTAAAGTTTGATGACCTATATGACGACAAGATTGGTAAGAATATACCTTTTGTAGAAGAAAAAAAATCTGTCTCTCGACTAGTTTCAATAGAATTGATTTTGGACTTGTAAACTTTCAGTTTACCTAACAGATCGAATGCATATATGGTATTGACAAAAAAACAAAAAAAACTATTCGACTTACCCTTTTTGGATATGGATATAAAACATGAAGTGGTTGTTCGAAATCTTTATTTTTGATGACATAATTATTGGAAGATATGATTCACTCCATGAATCATGAGAAAGGATATTGGAAAATATCATTCATTCATTCAGAAAATGGGCCTGTTACTACTAATCATCCTTGAAACTCTGAATGCACTTGAAAAGATAAATGGGCCTTGTTCACTTTTCTTCTAGGGCAACATGATTGGGTTATTCAATTAGTAAACCTACTTCAATACTAGCCCATAACAACAATACTTACTACTTTTAGTCATAACACAGGTTTGTTATCAACAATTCCAGCTCAGGCTGTGCTGCACAGCATTGTGTTTGTGGAAATCATTTCCAACAATCACCTTCCTTCCTTTTACATATATAGATACATACAATTATTTATTTATTTATTTAGTTCACATAGAGTTTATATTTTGCAAATATAGTAACGTTCTCTACCTATTTGCCGAGAATTTTACATGTTTTTATTTAAAGATAATTTAGAGGTAAATCATAAGTCTATGGAAAAATTCAGACTAATTTCTTAAAGATGTATTACCAACGAATTAAACGTACACTCAGATTTGTAAATGAGGCCTAGACATTAACTTCATATTTTATTTGGCCAAATAACAATATTTTTTTGTTCCTAATGAAAATCAAACTCATGAAAAATCGATGTTCGCAGATTCCAAAATCAACAACAACCAAGCTACCACTATCTGGTTGAATTTTACATGTTGCGAGGCTGGAGACTTTAGTGCATATTCCCATGGATGCTCATAGGATAAAAGATAAACTAATGTTAGTAAATAATAATAAAATGTTGTGGGTTGTATATATTATACATACTAGGAGTAGGAGACTGCTACGTCGTCGCACATGTACATCTACTTTATATCCTTTTTAGTATAAGCGTCAGGACAAAGCAAACTCTTGCCTGTTTTTTGTTTTTTTTAATCAAGAGCAAACTCTTGCTTGCCTAAGATTCGATCTACTCATGTTAAACGTGTCCATACACCTACAAAAACGTGTCCATACACCTGAGTATTGTTCTAAAACGTGTCCATACACCTGAGTATTGTTCTAAATTAATTAATTAATGAAAATTAATAGCATAATAAGATAAAAAATTAGAAAATTATTTATTTAATTCCTCACTTATTTTTACGCGTTCAATTTATTCCCTAACTATCGATTAATCAAAATAATTTTTTAAGTTGTAGTTAACTTTACAAAATTGGAATTAAAAAAATCAAATGCTAATTACTAAATAGATATGTGTCCAATAAATCGGTTGTAACTCCTTCAATACGACCATGAATGAGTTGAAACAACTTTCATTGAAAATCTAACTCAATTTCCTATAACTTTGATGAAGAGCTCCAAAGCTAAATCCAAAAGGAATGCTTCCATCCGAATCGTCGTCGAATAATCTATTTTGGGTGTGCAAGAAGTTTACGAAGACCCATATCTCTTTTAAATGTTAAACTAAAAACTTTTATATTAGCCATGCATTACATGATCGCAAACCAAAAGACGGCGATAGCTTTCGCGATAGACTATTCCGAGATGTTGAAAATGATGTCTACACAGGAAAAGTGACATGTTTTTAGATATTATATTGTCAGTAAAAAAATGTTCTTATGCCAACCAGAAAGACAGAAAGAGAGGTAACGTTTCTCCTACTCGTATCAAATAGAACAGATTGAATTAATATTTTTGTTAGATTGAATTATTATTTTAAATTCCATAAAAATACACTTGTCGTACATGTTTTTATACACAAATAATATATTACGGGTTAAATATGAGGAAGACAGTTTGTGAGAAGAAGAAGAAAAAACATGTTTAATCTGCTCTTTTAAGACATAAGTGAAAAGACTTTAACGGTAAATTTGTGAAAATTGTCGTTTGAAAGTTTTTGTTTGTAGAAAATTCTTAAATATTATATGGATGCTTAAGATAGACTAGATAGTCGTTAACAAAGTAATATAATACTTTTACTTAAATATTTTGTAGTAAGTATTTAAATCTTCAGTGAATTATGTATGAATTAAAAATTAATATTGTCACACGAATAAGGTGAATAATTAATTATGTAATATATCGATAAATATGCGAAGAAAAATATTCTTACAGAAAAAGAAAATAGGATGTCGAATTTAGTAGCAAGTATTATTTTCGTATGGTCAAATTCTCATTAAGAAATACTAATAATAATTACTTATTTTAGGTTTATGAGTATTTTATTAGGGAAATTATCTATCTACCAAATAATAATAAAAAGTAGATACGGCGTCGCTCTCAAAGGGACCTTCTTTGCGTATTTCCTAGTACCTGCACCAAAGAAATTTCAGAAGACGACTCATCGCGACTGTTGAATACTAACAGAAAACTCGCCGGAGAGCCACCATGTGCTGCGACGATGACTGCCGTCCTCTCGGTTTCCTCTTAGGCCTCCCTTTTGCCTTCCTCTCTCTCCTTCTCTCCATCGTCGGCGTCGTGATCTGGATCGTCGGGTCAGTTTAGATTTTTCCGAGATTCGTGTTTCGGAATCTCTGTCTCACTGATTTCACATTACGCTTAGATTTTACAATTATTTGTGTAGATTCATGGCTTGATATATGAAGTAACTGGGATTTGGGATCATCATACTCATCACTTAGCTTCTGATTCTGATTCTGGTGAATTTGTTCTTTTCGCAGATTGTTGTTGTCATGCGTATGTCCTTGTTGCTTATGCGTGACTATACTTGTGGAGATGGCATTAGGGTTGATCAAAGCCCCAATTCATGTTATGGAGTGGTTCACATCCACGATACCTTGTTGATCTTCTTCTTGATTTCTTCTTCTTCCATGTACATAAATAATCCCCTTCTATGGTTACAGATTCTATAGCTTGTTATTGGATTTGAAAAAAAAAACTGAGATTTGATGCCTCTGGTTTTATTGTTCTTGTGTGCATAAATAACATTTTCTTCTTCTTTTACTGCTTCAAAAGAGTTGTCCAGATTTTTTTACATGTATTGCTATATTCATGGTAATTTGCATTCGTTTTCTTCTTCTACTTCATCATCTTTTACCATATCTCCATTGAGCATCCATGTCCCGTCATCCCTTTGAACCATCCCTTTGTTCTCAAGAACCCACCAGTGCCCAGGCACTAAGTACTTGTCTTCAAGAGCATCTAAACCCTTATTGACCAGCGCGATATCCCGGTTAATCTCCAGCTTGAATTCCCCTTGATTGTGTTGTGTCCCTGCCACGCCGTGCAAGTATGCCTCCAGGTTATGGAAATGCCCCAGGTTTAGAGACCGTTTCAGGTACTCTGATTTCAATGTGTTGATCTGAAGCTCCTCGCCAACGTCTGTGAACCTGAATACCGGGTAACGCGGAATGAGATCCGGTACATTTGCTATTCTCAAGATGTTGAGTTTTTTTAAGGACGAGACCAGTCTTTTGAAATTGAGGTCGCCTATGCGGGGACTCCCAAAAGCAAAAACCGTAACACAAGAAAGCCTGTCTTGAAGACTTGTTGTGGTCTTAGGCCATTCGTTATGGACAAAGTCTGTGGCTGATAGAATCGAGAGAACTGCGCCCAAGCTATGGCCTGTTAAGGTGATGGTAACTTCTTCATCTTTGTACAATTCTAATAACCTTTTGAGCTCTCCTTGAACCTGAAAACCAAAACAGAACAAACCCAATGGAAAGAGAAGTAATAAACCGAAACAGATAGGGGATGGATGTTACATATAGGAATGCTAAGGAAGGCCAAAACTCGGCAGGTTGACCCCCGGGTCTGGAAAATAGCCCCGTGTGATTGGCTCATTTTTTTAGTTTCGGAATGTAAAGGCTCAAGCCTAAGCTAGTGACGAGTCGGGCAGAGCCCGTCAAGATTGTAAAATCAGAACCAAAACTGGTTAAGATTAATGGGGCGGACTCAAACTAGGCGGGGCAACCCGTCACAACAATCCTTAAGTCAGATGTGAACTTAGTAAGGGAACATGTTTTAGAGAGACCTGTTCTTGTGCACTGGTCTTGTCGAAACGGGAGCGTGGATCAGCGGTTGTATAAAGAGACAGCCAACCATTGGCAATGCGAGGGGGGTCATTCGGGGCATTCGGGTCAGTTCGAGGGAAAACCGAGATAGCTGATTCGAGTGGGAAATCGAAATCGTTAGCCCACTCGTACAACTGAATGGTCCCTCGCCATGCTACAACAATGTCTCTCCTCCCTAACAATTCTTTGCCTTCGTCTGTAGCCACCGCGATGTAACCTAACCAGTTAGACTCTTTGTTCCATGTCTCCCTTGACAATGAGTTGATTATGAAACATTCCGGTAACCTTATCGACGACGTTCCATATATGTACTTAGTCACCTCGTACCTGGATGATACCATTTTCTCACATGTTTTATATAAGGGTGAGCATAAAAAACGAAACCAGATTTTGTCAAACCGAAACCGTATGATGCAAGTAGATATACATTTGTTACCTGAAAGGGTTTGCTTTTAGGTAGCCGGTTCGAGCAAAGAGCTCTTCCTTGGTGTAGCAGCTATCTCCTACATATTTGGATCGGCGGTCACTATTAAAGGCAACGTAACCGACCTCAGCCATGTCGCCGTAGTGTAGGATGTAACGGCGTAGATCCAAGTCAAGAGGATCAAGCAGGTCTTTCCATTTGCTATAGCCGCTCAATTCCTTCCATTTCTTAGCGATGTCTCCCACCATTTTCACTTTTCTTCTGATCCAAACCTCCTCCTCCTCCACTTTGTGGCCTTGTAAAATTTGTTGGAGTTTTCAAATGTTTGGATAATGCGTGAAGTATTGGTCCTTAATACATACCCTTCACATAAGTTTTGCCTTATGTTAAAGACTTTAAAGTGATATATGCACGTAATAATAGGTTGGATAAGAAATGAAAATAATATAACAAATATATGGAGAAATTAAGCCCATAATGTAACTAGCTAGTATTAATGTTAATTACATTGAAAGATTAAATTAAATTAACTAAGGAAGAATCTCAATCACAATCACAAGAATCCGACAAATCTTCTATCTATATAAAGTTAGCTTTGCTCACTTCTCCTTTCGCCACTTCATCGTCTATCTAAGCGCTAAATTTTATTTATAAAAAAAAACACAAAATAAAACTTCCAAAATATCTACTTCAAAAAATAAGGATGTGGCTCACTCTGACTAAAAGTTATGAAGATTTTCTCCAGCCCAAATAGGAAACCTAAACATATTGACACATAAACTAACACCAGCGCCAAAAGCTATAAGTAGAAACATGCAGATAGCCACTTCTATGAACTGCCATGTTCTGAACCCGTAAATAAGAATATATCAATATGTAAGCAAGAAAATGCGGAACTCGTATTCATAGGCTTTCATCCACGGGTATAGCTTCATGAAAGTTGCAATGAACCCTAAAACAAGAGACGCCTATATAAGCAGAGAGAAAAAAAAAACGATTCGGTAAAACAAATGAAGATTGGTGTAATGCAGAAAACACACCAACAAAAGATACGAATGGTGCATAAGAGCTCCGCCTAGACTCCAGTTAGTGTCGAAGCTAGGCCATTCCAAGGGCAAGACCTTTAGATGATAACGTCCTAAGCGCTCGCTTAAATCTTTTGCTTAGAGTTGCTCCTATTTCAAACCAACAACAATCATCACAATGTATAACTTTATGCACAATTTCTCTTACACAAACACGATATTAATTAGTTTAGAGATGTAATTAATGACAAGTATGATTTAGCACAATAATACATAAATTGTCAATTCCAGTCACACACAATCCACATTTGGTTATTATTTTAATTTAAAAGAAGAAAACGACGATTTCATCAATAAAAACAACAAGGCACGCTCTTTGTTTAAACAAGAAACAAGCCAAATCCAAATAATTCTAGAGGAATAATGAATTTCCATACAAATATTTTTCAATCGTGATTAAACCCCTACTCGTGGAAAACTAAACCTCATAAAAAGGAAGATAAAAGATAATAACTTACCGATCGTTAATTCGAACACGGCGATGACAATGAGAATAACCCAGATAGAGTAACGGCTGAGATCCGAATTAAGTGTTCCTAGAAGAAATATGAACACAAATTAGAAGAAACAACCCAAACTGAATCTTAAAAGGCCTAACATGGGCCAGTTTCAAACCTTAATGAGCCAAATTTTGACAACCGTTGTTTACCCAAAAATATTTTCGGACCTTAAGGTTTTTCCAAAAACAGAAATTAAAATGGGTTTAAATAATGGTTTACCTTAGTTTGCCTTCTTCAATCGTCTTAATTATTTTAGGACGGCAAAAAAATGGGACAGTCTAAAAAATGTGGACCCTATAATATTGTTTTACTTTATTTTCCACCTTTTTACCAATCAGAACCTAAAATGATAATATAACCCCTTTAAAAGAAACAACTATTTGGAAAAATTGACTACCAAAGAGAAAAAAAAATAGAAAATGTGTACTATCAACTAAACATACACATAGATGAACATAAATTTAAGATTTTTTTTTTAGAAAAACTAAAAATAAACATTATGTAGATTTTAAACTGATACATCAACTAAACAGACACATAAATAAACATAAATTTATGATTTTTTTTATAGAAAATCTAAAAATAAACATTACGTAGATTTTAAACTGATAAAAACAATTCCAATAACTACGAGACCAAGAAAGATGAAATAATATTACAGAAAAATGTTTATCACCTACGCGCGTAACGTGGATCAGATCTTAGTTATTCATAAAATGGTAGAAAAATCAATATGTAAAACGAGAACTATGAAGTAAGAGATGCGTAGAGAAGTAGGTTCCAAGTGTCAGGGAGACCAGGGAGACACCAATGGCTACAGTCTAGACCCTTTGTGACACCATTGTAGAGACTTGGATGTGCGTCTTTGCGATACTCCGAGAGAGTAGTGAGATCGAGAAGACGGACTGGTTTCTTGATTCGGCCCAGCACTTTGTTAACCACAACCCAACCTAAGGGCAATCCTCCTGGATATCTTTGTCCCATAAACGGCTGAGTTTGGCCGTTGCACGACTTCAATGGTTCGTTCCACTCTCTTCCGCTATTTCAAGACACAAATAATGTTTTGAATATGTGTATATGTCAAAATTCATCGGCTTCTCATTCGAAACTTATTTGGCAATAACTAGATCGCCGCCTCGTGTTCTTTTTAGATTAATTTCTGATGTGAGGTTCCATTATATTAGATGAAGCGAGAGGGAGAGAGAGAAAAGAAAACTTACTCAAAGTGGACAGGTGAAACACCTTGAAAGAAGACTTGAGTGCGTGAAGGGTTAATGTTATGGTTAATCCAACGAGCCCATGTGTTTAGTCCTTTGTAATAAGCCACAAGCCTGTTCATGTCTTTGTACAACTTGTTTCCTTCCCTCATATAATCCCACCTACCAACCATTATTAAAACATTTAACTAACAAGCATATATATACATAAAACAGTTGATGAAAAATGTCAAAATAGAAAGAAAGAGAGTGTGTTTAGGGTTAATTAATGTGATCGTACGGCTGGATTCCGGCGGTGTGAGTCCACCAGTGCCACGAGTTGAAGATCAGAACGTCCATGCCAAGCCAAGCGTCGGCTTGTTTGATGGAGTCGAGCACAAGCACTCGTCCTGCCTTTTCTTGAACCACGTCTACTAGAAACTGTGTTCTGTACAGAAGTATTGTCACTCCATAATCCTGCCAATTTTTTTATTTATTTCAAGAAATATAAGTAGTATTAGTTAGTAACAATACAATAGCATATAATCAATCAATTAATTAGATTTAAAAAACAATCAAGATAGATATATACATCAAATGAAATTAATCGTTTTATTAAAAAAATGAATATTTGGATACTTAATTTTCTTTATTTGTTTGGAACAAGATGTCATTTATGTCAAATTAAGAAGTCATTATGTCAAATTGTGTTTTTGTAGCTAAATTACATTTGGCACATTCTACCACGATTTTAAATCTTTTTAAGCATGTCAACCGGTAATATTTCAAATATTTGACAATTCAAAAAAAAAAAAATTCAAATATTTGAACAGAGGCATTCGTAGAAAAATAACTTGATAGTTGTGTCATTGTGTGTTTGTACTCTTTTTTTTTGTGTGTGTGTTTGTACTTAGGTTTTTATTTCTCAAATAAAACTAGATTGATGATTTTGAAGTTTCAATTTCAAAGTCTAGTTCTCTTTCTCTCTTTTCGGGAGAGTCTCTTTCTGGGAGAGTCTCTTTCTGGGAGAGTCTCTTTCCGACCATAATCCGGCAAATGCCCAGGAGTATATGTGTTGGTTTCATTCCATTCGGAAAATTTCCGATTGGCTTCCGTCAGTTCATCTTTGAAACGTTTCGATTCCTTTATCGAAGAATTTGTGATTCTGATTTGAATCTTTCTAAATTGAGAAGAGGATTTCAAACACGTATCTGGGATCCAGGGGCAAATATTTCTGGTGTTAAGGATTGTTCGATGAGAAGAAAACGGGTATGGCCAAAGAGAGGAGAGAAGATGCTTCATCGTTTTGATTACTACCGGTATTTTTTGTTTCTTCTCTCGATACGAAATCAACGTATCCTCCAACATAAACACAAAGAGACTTTACCGGAATCATTAAGTATTTTGATTTCAACGAGGAGACAAGTTTAAGATTCATCACCAACAATATTTAGTTTAGTCTTATTTATCAAGGTAATGCCAAGTGAATTTTGGAGTTTTATCCAAGAGATGATAGCCAACAAAAAGTTTATGAAGGGGGGACACAACAGATTTTATCTGTTAGCCTATAAGACTTCTGAAAGGAAAGCATGGTTACTCTCTACCCTTTCATCGAAATTGTTTCAATTTCCTTTATTTGCGTTAACAGTTGTATTGACAATGTTTCTATGTCTTGTACTCTTCTTATGATATCAATATATTTGATTTGTCGGAAAAAAAAATTGTGTCATTGTGTGTATATGATATTGATTCCTATATGATTGGAAGTTGAGACATTTTTTAACAAGTATATAAGATTCATGGATCAATTAACTCATTGTCAATTAATTTTGAATTGGTAGCCCATGATTCCTAATATGGTATCAGAGCCCAAAGTTGTTCTAACAGACAAATCCCATAAAAATGGTTTCCCACATTCTAAATGACCCGTATAAATGGTATGTCTGGTATTTCTTAGATGATTGTGTGTTGTCTCTCCCTCATCTTGAAGAGGTCTATTAAAATGTTAAAATGTCCCACATTGGAAATTAGGACATTTCTTAACAAGTATATAAAATTCATAGGTCAATCCTCATTATCAATTAGTTTTGAGTTGGAAATCCATAATTTCTAATAATTTCTATAGCATTAATCTTTAAAGAAATGATATAGCATTAATCCATAATTTCTATAGCATTAATCTAATAATTTCTATAGCATTAATCCATAATTTCTAATAATTTCTAATAATTTCTAAAGAAATGATATAAAACTGAAATATTACTTTTTGTAAACATGTATATTATTATATACTCTTATCATGCCGTCGATAGAATTTTAAGCCAAAAGATGAAAGACACGTAAATCTAAGAGCATCATTATTGGTAGAAATCCAAATGAGTTTCTTAAGTAATATTTAACTATAAAATTTAAGTTAAGAAATTTGTTAAGAAAATTTAGATTTTCTTGCTCCAATGGGAGAACCTCTTATGGGGTTCTTAAAAAAAACCAGAAAACGAGAAGCTCAATCTTCGTCTTCCTCTTCCTCGGATTTCTGACCGCCGCTTCTCCGTCTCCGCCTTCGCTACCTTTGCTGTTATCTGTAACGGAATCTTCGCCGCTGATCTCGAGAAACTCAACGTTCTCGGATGCGGAAACGGCGGGACTGTTTACAAAGTCCGTCACAAGAACACGGCGGAGCTTTACGCGCTGAAACGGTTAACGGCGACATGGATCCGATTCTCACAAGGCAATTGATGTGCGAGATGGAGATCCTCCGCCATCTACGCCGGTGGAAGCTCCGACATCTACGCAGGATTCGTTGGGCAGAGCGATGAAGAGAGATGAGAGATGAATTTTTTTTTTTTTTAATTTTCTCCAACCAGCTGATGCCACCTGGATCTTAAGAAACGGTTCTTAAGGTTCCAGTTTAAGAAACGGTTCTTAGATAAATTGATACTGTATATTTAATTTAATAATAAAAAATGATAAGAAATCATGATAAGAACCTGCAATAATCATGCTCTAATGAAATAATCATGCTCTAATGAACAAGCTAGAGATCGAAGTCAGCCCCAACGGAAAGAGACTTGTCACTGTGGAGATGTAAATATATGGAGAAGATCCCAAAATATAATTATACTAGGATTTAACTAGCGCTAATTATAGCGCGGAGTAATTTTTTTATAAAAAACATTGTTTTAAAATTTAAAAAAATTATTTTTATCTGAATTTTACAATATAACTAACTAATGATTATAGATAAAATTGTCAATTTGTAATAATTTTCTATTTAACCCGTTTCGTTTTGCAGTGAACTAAAATATTATTCGAGCTAACCCGCAAAAACTTATAATATTGAAAACATAATTCTAATATGCACCGTTAAATGATTCTAGTTTTTGTGGTTAGTGTACGAACTCTTTAAAAAAAAGTTTTCTTGTGTCTAACTTTTTTATAAAATTAGTAAAATATTTTTCAACTTTTGTTTTGATATATATTCAAATAAGATATAATAAATTATAGTGAAAAATATAGCAAGATTTTGAATATATATTTTTTCTTTGAATATATATGAATTAATTATTATTTTAAAATATATAGTATTAAAAATAATTAAGAAATTAAATAATAAATAACCTCTTTCATGCAAAATATATATTTTTCATATTCTAATCAATAATTTTAAAAGATTATTATATCATTTTCTATTTCAATTATTTTTTGTTATTTGTAATTGTATTTTATGTAATAAATTACAAAACAAAATTTATTTTTTAAAATGTCTTGTTAAATAATATTATAGAGATGACGTTAAAATAATTAATAAAATTATTCGTGAAAGCTACTCCCACTTTTTATTTTATTATTATACACTGTGGTAATTAGAAAACGACAATGAAGAAGGTGACATTGACCTAAGTGGTTATCAAAATCATTATGTACATCAGTACATGGTGTCTTAATGATCCAATCTGTCGTTTATGATTGGTTCTATTGAGATGTCTCTTAGAAAGCTTAAATAATAACTACGTACGACTTACGTCAGAAAGGTCCATATATTAATTCTAATTACCTATGTCTTGGCCATATCCTCACAAATTGCGAAACTATATAGGATTATCTTAAGCAAACCAAATTTTTTTTGAAAGAATTATTTTCAGAATATAATAAACTTGGATGGTGACGTTGTAGGAACTCTTTTTCAACATCAATGTTGAATGTTTCGCATATCTCATATATGATATAAATTTTTTTTTAATTTATCATTATATGACAAGTGTTTGATCTATCGAACCCCAGACTAAAAAGAAAACTAGCATAGCTACGTATCTGATCTTTCGTTTGACATAGCATTATCTTGCAGGCACTTTGCAGGACTTGTTCTCTCTTTTTTGTTTTTTGTATATCATGTAAAACCAGGACCAGCCCAACAAAAATAGTGGTCCGAGACAAGGAAAAAAATGTGGCCCTTTGTAAAATGTATAAAATAAAAGTTTTAAGGCATAATTCCAATTTAATTTGAAAATCATTGGAAAAAAAAGAAATAAAATAACTTGATAATTTGATATAAAAAAAGATAAGTATAAAAAAAATTTGGTGGCCTTATAAAAAATGGAAACATCAATTTTGTGGCCCATCAAAAACTAAAAAAAAAGGTGGTCCAAGGCCATGGCCTAGCCTGCCTAGCCTCTGGGCCGGGCCTGTGTAAAACTATTTAAAAGTCCTAGATTATTGGAGTATATGGTTAATACCTTTTTTGATGAAATATGATTATATTAATTAGAAAGAATATAGTTTGTATACAAAATATTGGTTAATCAATAAGAGGAATAGATACAATATGAAAGAAAACAAATATTTGGAGGGCTTTTCTTAGCTAACAAATGAGCAGCCTGATTCGATTATACCTATTTGATATGGTTAATATCTATTTGATTCATTGGTAATGATGTTTAAGATCAATCAATGAACATTTGTACATAATAGTACTAATTTAACCCAAAAAGTTAGTATAACTTTATTCTCTTTGTTTTTTTTTAACAATCTCATTTATAAAATAAATTTACATTATTTATACTCCTAGGAGACGTCAAAACTCAAAAGACCCTTCTATCATTGTTGACTTTGTTATAAATTTTAAATAAATAATTAAATATATCATTATTTTCATTAACTAACTTAGAAAATGTGTTATTTGCCGTAATTTCTGACTAGATTGAAGATAAATCATCAAACTCTATAAAGGAATGAATTTGGCGATGACTGTACAGATCAACAAATATTTGTCTACAAACTAATAATTTAAGTAGTTTTCTACTTTCTCTTGGTGTTCGGTGTTCACTTAATTTATAAAACTAGGATCTTTTATAAAATCAAGAAAGAATGACCAAAAATATCAAAGAATCAAAAGTAGTTCTATGAAGCGCTTACTTTGAAGTGAAGTTATTGTATGTGATAAGGAAAAAAAAGAGAGAGAGAGTGAAAAAAAAAACAGAGCAAATAAGAGAATAAAAAATGATAAAACCAAAACAAAACAAAACCTGGAAAGTGAGGGAAGTGAGAGGTTGGCTTCGACGTAGAGAGTACTTAGCATTAGGGAGAGATGAGTGGAGCAAACATGCCAACGATTCAAACATGTTAAGACTCAGTGAGTCACCAACCATCATTATCTTCTTCCCTCTCATTCTCCTCATAAAATTCGCCCCATCGAATCTGTAAATTCATTTCATTCCTAATATGTATTTGTTAATTTCTCATATGATAAAAAAAATATGTCTTATAAACTTCAATTACGCTTTGTTTCGAAAAATACAAGATATATTAGTTTTTTTTCGTAATACATATATTAGTTTACATGTAATGTTCCAAATGAACTCATAATCTATATACCATCTTAAACAAAACTCATTTGTTGATTGTGAACGTAATTAAAACAACAACAAACGTTTGCCTTTATTAAAAAAAAATGAAATATGTTTTACATATTATTAAACGCAAGCACAAAAAACTCTAGCGTTTGAAACAATCGAAACCTTAGTTTTCCTTCTAAGTTCTAACCAGTTAAAAGTTGTAGTAGTTCACACATGTGTAAGTACCTGGGAAGAGAACATGAGAAAGGTTGCCATCTGAAGTGTTGATAGTTAGTGTCAGGTCGACCCGCTTTCTGGCAATTAAATTCGGAGTCGATGAAGGGACAAGAAAAAGGACTATAGAGAGGATATGAAGAATCATAGACCCATCTGCCTCTAAACCAATTGCATGATCCCTCTCCGCTCAACAAAGTTGTGTTGTTTTGTCCCAAGAAATGTTGCTGAGATTGTGCTAATAGTTTAGGGAATGAAGAAATGAGTGTGAGAAATAGAGAGGCTAAGGTGGGTTGGAAGCAGAGTCCCATTTTCTTTTGGAGTCGCCAAGAAAGAATGATCAACTTATTCTTCAAGCCTCAAGCTTTTTATAGATAAAAAAAAAGTATTTATATCTACAGTGAGTTCTCTTGTTTCATTTTGTGTACACATATTTATTTCATTTGTAGACAATCATTAGGCTTAAGATATACTTTAAGAGCTGATAAAGGTAGTTTGAAGTTAAATCGAACCGAAATAGATTAATTAAAATTGAACCAAACTTCTTCTTTTTTTTTTGAGAAAATGAACCAAACTTTTTTGCAAGCCAGTTATTTCGTTCAGCCAAATCAAGATTTAATAATTAGCCCAAAAAAATATATATAATATTAATTTATAGAATTTTCCCACACAGCCATTGTTTAATATAAAACTGAATAAAAATAGGGTTTCTTACAAAACTGAAACCTGACAAACCGAATATAAAACTACATCTAAATAAAATCAATCAAAATTTCATTTTTATCAGACGATAGCTTTTTTTTTATAATCAAGTTATTTTATAATAAACGAAAAAGGATAAATTTGAATAAAATCAAAGTAAAACACTAAAATATCGACTCTTAAAAAGTACTATCTAGCTAGTATAAAATTAGTCGAAAAAAAATAAATGTCACTACAGAATTCACGTATTGAAAACAAGATTACTTTCATACTGAGAGATTCGTTTATTTCACATCAATCATATTTCTCATTTTCATAATCCTTTTTAACGGTATATATCTTATCTGCGCAGCCATTGGTTAACACGCATGTTGTAAGACAATGAAAAGACAAGGATGATGTATATATATAGTCTCAATTTGCACATGTTATGATGGGTTTTAGGGTGGCTTGCTTTTTGCCAACTCGACCACACCACTTACTCCAAAAACTTAATCATTTTTTTTCATTTTTATTTTCTTATTAACCTACACCTAACAAATGCTTTTATCTGATGACTCTGATTTAGGTAATTCATTGAATCTAACTGTTTCAATTTGGATTACTTATACAAATCGATGTGGAAATAAAGGAACAAATATAACTACTTATGTAAGCATCAATTCCATACTCATTTGGCTCATCCTCTAATCAAAATTGTTAATGATTATACATACCTTCATTAACAAGTTGTGATTAAAATATATATATATATATCCCCAATAGCAATTATTCATTCATCAACAAATTCAATAATTACTTCAACCGTCGAGTTATTAATTATTGTTGAACGTGGATATCAACTAGATCTAAAAATACAAAAGGATGGGAAAATCTCGTTTTATTAAACAAAACTCGGTAAATTACAAAAAAAATCAGGTCGTCGGAGACGACGAACTAACTGAACGGAAAATAAAAGCTAAGAAACTAAAAACCGGAAAACTCAAAAATTGTAATCTCTTAGATCTCTTGAGCGAATAATGGATGGTCTTTCTCATGGGGAAGCTTTTCTCTTTATATGCATTGTAGTCAGTCAATGATTTCATGTTTTTTCTCTCGGATTGCTAAGAATAATTTCCTTTTTTCTCTCAGATGATATGATCAATTTTCTTTTTCTTCAGAGATCTTCTTTCTTTTTCGGAGCTCGGCACCGACAATGCTTGGTCGAGCTTCATAGGCTTTTATGGGCCGACATAACCGAAATGAGCCGAGCTAAAACGGGCCGATGGAAAGGCTTTTAGAGGGGTGCGCAACCCACTTCCAACAATTATCATAATATATTAAAAGTGTTGTTTTTGTCTCTTGCCAACCTATAGATTATCACAATAAGTCGAGGCTGGAGAATCTTTTATATGGGTTCGCCGGATTCTGAACTCTTAAAAAATTATCTGCGAAAATGACTAAAGTTTCCTGTTTGAAGAGATATACGGTAGAGATTGCCCCAAACGTTTTGGATTAAAAATAAAATAAAATCAATAAAGATAAGAAAATGAAGTGGAGTGGTCCTTCGGAAGGACTCCTTCCTTTCCTATGAACAAAACAATTATTACACAAACCACCATGGGAAAGACTTTTTGCCACAAGTCTTCACAAATGCAAACAATTTATGATAAAAGAGTTTAATAAATAAAAGGAAGGGCCTTGTTTATTATGGGAACCAGAGGAAGCTTTTAAGCTGCTTCTTATGTTTTTGCTTATACAACATTCTTTATTTACAAAGAGAGTGCTTAATTTGCTTATATTATGTGTTGTAAAACATTAACATTTTACAGAAGCTCCCATTCAGATTCTTCTGATGATCGGTTTTCCTCTAACAGTTTCGGATTATCGCCGCATTCTCTCCCATTCTCGACATCTTCTGCGTACCATTGACGTGCAAGTCGTTTGTATTCTTTTTCTCTGTTTTGCTTCATTCTTGAAGATATAGCGTCTCGGATCTTCTGTATAAACAGTTTATTATAAGGCGTTGTGATGATAAATGCAAACGTGAAACAAAGAAAAGAGAAAGAAAGAGACGAGAACCTTGTAAGGTTTGTGTTTGTCATTCTCCTTCCTGTCAGGAAAAACACAATGAAATTCGTCTCTATCCACAATGATACAGCTTTCTTCAACTGATCTTCCACTAAGCTCTTGAAGAATCTCTGATTTCTGCTCTGAGACGGAACTCGAACTTGTTTCCATCGAATTCTCATTGGTTTCCTTTCTGCAATCTGTATAGAAGAAACCATATCCAAGATTTAAGTGATTCAAAAAGCTTGAGCAGTTTTCATCCTTTTGCATTGCATTCTCAATGCAAGCAACAAACAATGATAAGGGATTGCATGATCATTAAATTCCTAAACGATATACAGCCTATGTGTTGTGTTACTGGATATGATTGTGCAAAGATCCATTTTAAGATTCCATAGTTCAAAAGAAACGATAGAGAAGGAAATGAGAAATAAAAAACAGAAACTTTACCATCAGATCCTGTAGGAAAGCTAGCGACAACAGATGTTTGAATCTCTGAATCTTGACTTCTAACAGAATTAACCACCTTAAGACCGTGCTCATTTTCGATTCTAATCTCTGAATCTTGACTTCTAACAGAATTAACCACTGTAAGACCGTGTTGAATTTCGGTTCTATCGTCTTTCTTACATTCCTCTTTAGAGATGAGTCTTTCTACTTCAACTGGAGGAGAATCACTTGACTTTACAGTTCCAACATCATTTCTGACACGAGTTCTGTGAACCATTGATAAACTACTTGAGTCTTTCTGTATATAAGGCCTGGTAACTTGAAAAAGCTCCTCATTTTTAAAGATTTGTTTCCGACCGAGTCTTGTTCTTCTATACGGACCTCCATAACTATACTGCCTTGGAGAAGTACAGATATCGTAATCATCTGCATCAAGACCACGGAATTTCATTTCACATCCATCCTTTTTCCCCTCAGTTACCTTTTGTTCTTGCTTCACATCTCTGCTGGTCTTTCGGTTCATGCTTTCTCTTTTCTTTTTGAAGGAACAAACAGGAGCGTATTCATGTAACATAGAAATGGGTAACGGTTTTCCCGAACCTACAGAGTCATCGGGAAGTAAATCT
This sequence comes from Eutrema japonicum, assembly GCA_030161315.1. Taxonomy (NCBI): domain Eukaryota; kingdom Viridiplantae; phylum Streptophyta; class Magnoliopsida; order Brassicales; family Brassicaceae; genus Eutrema; species Eutrema japonicum. Next base: position 35,797,010 of record BSQW01000010.1, read on the forward strand.
CCAACCACATCCGAACATAATTTCTTCACAGAGTTTCCAACCGTCTGAACTTGATTCTCAACGTATTTTGCTGTGTCCTGAAAACATAAAGAAGCAAACCAAGAATTAAACAAAAACTAGAGTCGCCGTGGTATACAATTACAAGTGCTTATACATCAAAGCAATTACCTGCACGATGATTTCTTCAACCTCTAAGCACATTGCTTCAAACTTCTGGTACACATTCCCAACCCATGTTATACCTTTAAAACCCATTATTTCTCTCAATCCAAGAACGTTCTTGTGTGCGTCCTGTCACGGAAAAGAGTTCCAAAGAAAAGAAAATTCAGAGAGATTAAAAGCATATACGGTAATCGTACACACAACATCGGTTGTTTAGTTACAGAAAACAGGATTGCAAAAGACAATTCCTTTGGCCATTATATCAAAGATATTATCCAAGCTTACTTAAGTTAATGTATATATAAAAAAAAAGACAATTCCTTTGGCCATTATATCAAAGAGATTATCCAAGCTAAGATGGCTAATGCAACTTCTACGCAAAGCCTTGCAATAGGTGTATCCACTAATGATCGATTTTCCCAAATCCTAGGAGCCTTTTAGAAGTTTTCTTCTAACCAAAACAAGTTCCTTAAGAGCTAATATAACATATCCTGTATCCTATTCCTATGTAGTATGATCTTTTGACTGCAGCAACAAGCTATCTCTCTGTATCACATGTTTCTATTGCTCTAAGAATTAATCACACAAAATTTGAAAAACCAAGAGACAGAAAGTTCAAAGTTGTCAACACCAAAGTTAACATGGAGAAATCAAGGATCATGTGACAAAAGCTCCAGAGAGACTACTTCTTCTTCTTCTTCTTCTTCTTATTTTTGTGGAAATTCAAGTTTCTAAATCATTAAACTAACAGCTGATTGCTTCTAAAGATCAACTAGGTCTTCAATGAACGAAAAAACAAATTTTTTAACATATATGCGAAGTTGAAATTGAAGGATTTAAGAATAATTTCCTCGGCGAAAGAAGCTTACTTTCGCAACCCAAAACGTGGAAAAAGAGAAAATTCGCGACGAGGGAAGAAAAACGTGATCAGATAGAAGAAGAAGAAGAAGAGAAACCCTAAAACCCGGAAAACCTCTTTCGCAATCAATCAGAAATTAAAAAAACAAACAAAAGAATAATCTTTAGGATAAGATAAGACAGAAGAGAGAGACGGATCATTAACCTCAAAGCAACGTACAAAACGAATTCTGGTTTCTCACTCGATTGAGATTTTTTGTGGGTTTTCGTGAGAGATTAGAGATAGCGATGAAGCAAGCAACGGCAAAACAAAACTCTTAAAGAAGCTCTCTTTCTCTGGTTCGGATTATTATACCCACCCGGTTTCGTCTTTTTCGGGGCCCAGAGATTGCGTTGACAATTATTGTTTTCCATTAATTATAAGACAAATAGTGAAACATCTGTTTTTTTTTTTTATCTCAACACGTGGCACGCAAGTGGGACTTCTGTTGATTCCATTCCACGATTGGATTCCATCATATGCAATCACAAACGTTTCATATTTATCTCTATAATATCATTTAAGAATATATTTTTATCATTACAAATAACAAAAAATAATTGAAATAAAAAATAATATAATAATCTCTTAAAATTATTGATTAAAATATAAAAAATATATATTTTGCACTAAAAAAATTATTTATTATTTAATTTCTTACTTTCTTTTAATACTATATATTTTAAAATAATAATCAATTCATATATATTCAAAAAACAAAATCTATTCAAACCTTGCTATATTTTTCACTATAATTTATTATATTTTATTTAAATTTATATCAAAACAAAAGTTGAAAAATATTTTACTAATTTTATAAAAACTTAGACACGAGAAAACTATTTTTTTAAGAGTTCGTAGACTAACCACAAAAACTAGAATCATTTAACGGTGCATATTAGAATTATTTTTTCAAGATTATAAATTTTTGCGGGTTAATAAGAATAATATTTTAGTTCAGTGTAAAACAGATTAAACAGACAAATTATTACAAATTAACAACTTTATCTATCATTAGTTACTTATATTGTAAAATTCAGATAAAATTAATTTTTTTAAATTTTAAAACAATTTTTTAAAAAAATAATAATAATCTACGGGTTAAATCCTAGTTATAGAAACAAATAAAACACATGCATATAGTTTTGAATTTTGTTAGATTTCTTCTGTGTCAAACTCCAATTTTTTTTTCTTGGATACTATAATCCTATGTAGGATAATTATAAGATATAAAAGATTGTTACTTAAGAGTAGGGCTGGGCAAAATACCCGGAACCGAAGAACCGAACCGAACCCGACCCGAAAAAAGGGAACCGAACCGAACTCGGAACCGACAAAATACCCGAACGGATCTTAGACTCGGATACCTGAAGAACCGAAACCGAACCCGAACCGAACCGAGAACCGAATGGGTACCCGAAATACCCGAAATATAATTATATACCCAAAATATTAATTATATTTAGACTTGATATAACCCAATTACCCAAAATTATAATTATAAAACCCAAAAATATCAATTATCGTTATACCGAAATAACCGAAATATCTAAAATAATAAAAAAATTGAAAATTCTTAATTATATTTGTCAAAATTTAACCAAATTTTAATCAAATTTAGTATTTTTTTAGTTTTTTCCTATATTTCGGGTATCCGGAACCGACCCGAAAATACCCGAACCGAACCCGAACCCGAACCGAATTTTATAAATACCCGAATGGGTCCTTCAACCCAATACATGAAAGACCCGATACCCGAAAGAACCGACCCGAACCCGAACGGGTACCCGAATGCCCACGCCTACTTAAGAGCAAATTGATATGGATTTTGAACTTTAAGATGACTTTTATTGTTTAATTAATGTTTTCACATTTCAGGATTTAAGTTACGCCGTCTTACAAAACAAAGAGTTTGCTTATATTTTAGTTGATCCAATAAAAATTATCTCTTTAAATTAGGCCCACTTCTAATTTCGTACTAGTTCTGATCAAAATTGTCTATACTATTATTTGCGAAGTCTAAAAATTTGATGCGTCGTACTCTCCATTGAGTCATTGACCATGAGCATAATATTCGGATCTAAAAAATTTAACCGAAACCAATTCGAAAAAGAAGAATCGAACCAAAACCAAAACCGATAAAATATCCGAACAGATTCTAGATTTCTATATCCGAAGAACCGAACCCGAATTCGAACCGAACCGAGAATTAGGGTGGGCACGGAGTGGATATGTCGGAAAATTCTACTATTTTTTATTTGCTCCATTTTTACCGAATATTTAATTTTGTGATTTGTTTTGCTCCGGAAAAATACGAATATCCGGAAAACTTACGGATATTTGTAGATATTTGCGGATATCTATTGCGTGCGCTCCATTCAATACAAACAAAAACTAAAAAAAAAGTTTTTTATGCATTGTTTATTTAATATTAACTAACAAGAGGGAAAAAATGAAATCATTTAGTTTTTTTTCTTATATAAAGAATGATAGACAAAATAAACACACAAAAATTAATATATTCACTTAAACTCCAATATAAACATTTTTATTAATATTTTATTAATTAGTATAGAGTTTATATATTTTATCATGCCTATTTTCTTTTGACATTTTTTATTTATTAAACATATACAGAAAATGTAAATAAACATTATAAATTTATAATATATTATGTATATATATGATCTACTGATCGGAGCGGATATTCGACCTTCTTAAAATTAGTATTTGTGATTTGCTTTGTTTTAGACGGATACTATATTTTAGTATTTGCTTTGCTTCGAATCTTTTACGGATTTTTCGGATCGAATCGAGACGAATACAAAATCGAAGCGAATCTAACGAATAATTTGCCCAGCCCTACCGAGAATCGAATAAATACCTGAAATACAATTATATACACAAAATATTAATTATATTTAGACTTGATATCCCAAAATTACAATTATAAATCCGAAGATATGAGTTATTTTTATACCAAAATGATTGAGAGACCCAAAATATAAGAAGTTTTTAGTTATATTTGTTAAGTTTTGTTAAAATTTTATTTAAATTTAACTAATTTTATTCAAATTTAACCAAAACCGAGCCGAACGAGAACCAAAATTTTAAAATATCCGAATGGATAATAAATCATAAACCTGAAAATCTGAAAATCCGAATGGATCTGAACCAAACCCGATCGGATATCCGAATGGCCAGGGCTACTCTGGGACTATGATTTTAGGGATATTAATCCTATGTGGCGTATTTCCATTAATACGATGTGGTATTTTGTTTGTTTTTTATTGGTTTTTCATTAATCTGATGTGTCCTTTTATCATATGTGGCGATTTTTTTGTTATTGGGCTAAAGCCCATTAAATTTTTTAAGTCGGCGACAGCCGTAAATAATATTTGCGTATATCTCTAAAATAAAATTAAAAAATGAAAATTTTATCTTCTTCTTTTTATCGGCATCTAGGTTTAGTTTAGTTTATGGGTTATTATATTATTTTGGGATTTCTATATGAGAGATCTTGGTTTTTTTTGTTCTTATTCGTTTATTTTCTTTGAATTTTATATGTTATGTGCATGATTGTTTGAATGTTGGTGTAGTTTAAAATCTAATTTTGTATTGTGTACTTTTTTTTTAAGGTTATAGAACTGAGGAAAACCTAATTTTGTGATTATTCGGTTATGGGATCTAACTTTAATTTTCTTCGATGATTTTATTCCGAGGAAAACGGCATTACCATGGAATCAACCACTATGGAAACCGCCTTGGAAGGGACAAGGGTTTGGAGCAGAATTATCTTTGTCGTACAGTCTTGAAAATTGGCAGTCTCAAAGTTTATTTTTTTCGAAAGAATCAGTAAATTGGGTTTTTATTCGAATAACACTTTTAGCTCCTAATTGGGAATTGGTCAATGTAATACAATATGGAAAAAGATGGACATCATCCAAAGTTAAAGATCGCATCAGATTAAATGAGGATTTGAGGAAAGATAGAGTGGACACTCTATTAGCGAATAAACTTTATCGAAGAAAAAATCATTAAAATTTCCCTTTTGTTTTATGGTATTGTATTTTTATTTTTTTAATGTATTTTTATGTATGTTGAATTTTATATAAATAAAGATAGTTGACCAAAAAAAAAAAAAAGAGAACTCAGATGGTTATAGTTCTAAAAGATGATTTGGATAGTCTTGATCTCATTGATTCGGCGAGTAATTTTTAATATTACGCATCCCTAATTATCATAGTCTTATATTCAAGTTCGGCCACATTCTCTTTGTTTTTGCTTTGGAACATAAAAATTCCGGCCACCGTTCTTTTTGTTAAAAAAACTGATTCATTGTTGTTCGTATAGTTCTTTAAGGTTTTTAGTGTGATCATGAATTCATGATGTAGTTTATGTTGGCGTCCATATTAAATCTATTTTTTTTTTACCTTTTTATTGACCCAACGTAGGAGCTAAATATACATGCTCGTTAAGGGATGAAATTTTGGATTTATCTGCTACGTGGTTTTCAAAAGGTGATTCTAATATTTCTGATTTTTTATTTTCTTTATTTTTTTTTGATAAACTGGAATATCCAAAAGTTTACTAGATCCAAGACTAATTTCCAGCGGCTCAACAACCGGGTATACGATAGTAATTTGCTGATTTAAACGTGGAATGATGGCCAAGAGAATTCAAACCCAGAGCGTTAGGGCACATATCCATACCATTGAAATTCCCAAACCACAAAGATACGAGCTCTTAATTTCTTATTTTCTTCGTTGATTTTTAATTTCTCTTATTTATTTTTGTATTGTTGGCTATACAGCTACGGTTTTAGGTCTAAAATTCTCTGAGGTTTGAATCTATATGTGTGCTTTATGCTTTAAGATGATGAACTACATCAAAAGGTACCAATTTAATCATAAGATTTGATTCCATTTGTTTCTCTAATTCTTAAAAATTTGACCTTTGTTTCTCGATTTTTTTCTTTGGCTCAAAATTGATTCGAACTAACGTGTTTTTTGTTTAATACTTTTAATCACCTTACTTGATTGGTGTGGGCCTTTGAGTTGATTAAATAAGTATTAAGAAGGGTAATTCTTTAGGTTTGTGGAATTTGTCTAATCGGTCGTGTTGTTTTCCATAGTTCTGTTATCATAAGGGTACTTAGTAAAGATGTTGAAAGCGAAAACTCTTTTCTCTAATGAATTCGAACCCACATTATAACTTTACAACCAGAGCCGATCCTGAGTTTTAGAATGCCGCAAGCTAAAAAAAAATTTTGGGCCGTTTTACTTTATTAAATTTCGAACTTATGATTTTCTGAAAAACTTTTATAATTTTACCACTAAACCAAATATACTTTTTGAAATTTAAGGGCTGAATTTTTTTTATAAAAATGAGGGCCGCAAGCCCATGCTTGGGCTCAGGGCCAGCCCTGTTTACAACCTACATAAATTTTTGTTACCTATCTCTTTGTAACTAAGTGAATTCCTGAATGTTTAGTGTGAATTCTTGAATGTTTAGTCATTACTTTCACTACAAGAAAACAACATCATTGCGATGAAATAAAATCGATCTAAAATAACGTCGAAATTGCATCGAATTTATAACTTCAACGTAAAATCATCTTAAATTTCTATCATCGTAAAATCATCGTAAATTTAACATGGGTGTACATCGATATTATGATTGAAATCGTCGTAAAGTTGATGCTATATTACATCTAAACAAAAAGAATAAATAGCAAGCAAAACCTAATTACATCTGATTCTGTCGAGCATTTGTCGGTGAATCAGCCAACGGAGAAGGTGAAGAAAGGCGGAGACGAAGAGGAGCTTGGTGATCGGACGGTTCCAGGAACCGGAGCAGCGACTGGGCCCAACGAGGCCGGTAAGACGAGGATGTCAATCTTTTGACCTACGTCGCAGTGACCAGGAACACCGCATATGAAGTGGTGGAATCCCGGTTTGGTTAGAGTGACAATGTCAGATCCGGTTTGGTATTTCGCTAGCGGTTTAGACGGATCGCACAACTCGAAATCATGAGAAGGAGTGACTTCAGTGATGTAGTGGTACTCGTTGTTGTATTCGAAGACCAAAGAGTCTCCGACTATAAAAGTTCTCGAAGAAACCCAAGCTTCGTAGTCCACGCCCATCATGGTCCATCCGTTCGAGTCGCCGACTTTGTGAACGGTTCCTCTGATGGCAACTCCAAAAATTGCCACAAGAATCAGCAGAGAAGCGAAGAAGGATTTTCTCTTGATCAAAGCTGTGATAACCCAAACCGGACCAACCGGTTCAATTTCTAATTTTTCCCTAAACCGGACAAGTATATAAATCGAAATTAGGGAAGAAGAAACCCATACTTTTGCTCACCTCTCCCCACGCGCAGCCCTTGTCCTCTCTCTCTCACGTGTCTCTCTCTCTCAAGCTCTCCGTCGCGTCTCTCTCTCCGTCGCACGCCAGCATCGCCGCCGCGCCGCACCTCTCCTCCCTTGCTTCTCGCGTCGTTGCTGCTCCCACCCGAGAGAAGCCGCCGCGTTCCTCCTCTCACGCCATCATCACTGCTGCCACCTTGCGGGCCACTTTCCCGATGAACCACTGGGAACCAGACGACAATCTAACCATAAAATTGAAGCCCCGAGTCTCCCCTTTCCGTGAAGCCCAAGTTCATACGAATCGACGATCCGTGTCAGAAGTTATGACCGTTACAGTGTACGGTGTCGCATATGCCTCTCCTCCTTCATCGCCGAGCTCTTCTTATGAGATCGGAGGCCAGTTGTTCACGCCACCTCCACCGTCTCCGACGACTTCTCCGCTGCCTGTGCCAAGGTGATGGAATGATGAGTTTCCCTTTTTCCATTATACGTTATGAAGCTGATAGTCCATTCTGAAATCGTTGTTGCATGTTTTACGTGTCTAGTTGGGTAATGGGTAATGGGTAGAATGTTAGAGTCGTGATTCGTTTTGATTGATGGTACCATATTGAACTGTCTGGTTTGCTTGTTGAGTTGTCCTGCTTATGAGTCATGCACCTAGATGAATGTTTGTGTTAGGGATAAACCGGCATTGCTTGAGGTATATTAGTAAATGTTATGTCCTCGACACTGTGATGGGATCAGTGGTTCGATTTGTCTGCTTCACCGGAGACCAGCGATGGTAGGCTTGCACGGGGGTGAAAAAGTATTCCCGAGCCTCACGCTAAAAGGCCGGAGAGCCAGATTTGAAAATAGGGCCGGAGAGCCAGATGGATTCCCATTGCTTGTTAGATTGTGTGTGAGCACTGAGCACTGGTAGAGTGCATTGATTGAGAATCGGGAAGAAAAGAAGAGTAATGAGAAAAGAGATTATGTGATGAAATGAGAAAGATTAATTAAAAAGAATATTGTGTGGAATCTTGATTGAGCTCGTTTTAGGTTTAGACTGTTGGTTATTATTTTGTGTAGTGTTGGAAGGGTTAAATGGGTCTCTGAAGGCTCATCCTCACTGGGTAATATAAATTATTCAACCCTCTCCCCTTGTTTCCTTTCAGATTAGATTGGATCGTGTGTGTTGTGTTGTTGTTGTTATCAGCCGTTTTCCTGGCGATTATGTATTGCTGGCTATTGTTGACGACCTAACATGTCCGATTCTCGATTATCTCTGGAGATCCTGGATAGGGATGTTACAAAAGCCATAAACGTTGTTTGGTTCTTCTTATTATGGAATAGAGAGAAACATGTTTGAGAGAGATTATGGAAGAGTATATTGAGTTTCTTTGGTGAGAAATAAATGAGCCCCTAAGATTGTTTATATAGAACCGAGGGTTCGATAAGAAATCATTATTTTTCTTTTAAGATTTGAAGATTTGGATAATTCCTAGTGATGTTTAGTTTTGGTACTTTCTTTCCTTTGTCTGTATGAAAGAGATGTACACAATGATCGTATCTACTTTTACTTTCTTTTCTTGTTTCTTTCTTTTGTCAACAATTTCCCTTTATTTCTTAAAATTTTGTATAGTGTACTATGTTTAAATTTTTATCAGATTTTGCTTTTCTGGTTCTATTTATCTGATTCCCCTCATATTTTTGTTTGTGTTCTTTTAGAAAAAACAAAACTTTAGTTACCTACTAAGTACTAATTAACATTGAACCTCTGAAATCGGTGGATATATATGGATTTTAAGTAACTCTATTGATATTTTCCTTCTTTGTGATCGATCTTTTTATGCGAACGTTCTGCTTAGTCTTCTTTTTTTCATATGGATCAATACATTCATACTTAAAATCACGTATCCATTTAAAAAGAAATGTATGTCTATGAAACCTTCTGAAACTCTTTTTTTTGTTTTTAAACCTTTTGAAAATCTTCTGATCCCCGAATCGACGGAAAACGAATATCGGATGAACCCTAATCAGTGAAATCTTTTGAATTTGCTAATACGTTATTCACATTATTGCCCCTCCAGTCCAGCGACAAGGAAGCTAAACCGGGTGGTTTTTTCTTACAACTTTGATAATATAATATAACCCGATTCAAATTTCATTTCCGGTAAACAACCGCAAATAATGGCTTATCTAAGGATCATTCAAGTGGATGGCTTGTATATATACTACCAATAAGCATACACACAAAATATAAAAAGCCGGTAAGCCGGAGAATTGGGCAAACCAAACTGTATATAGGCCTGACGGTATAGTCAATGTCAGTCATCTCCCCAAGCATTCAAAAAACCCTAAACGATTAAATCTTAACCCTCATCCAAGCACGTCAATATTTAAAAATGTACATATATCTTCATATCAAAGTGCTTGTATCAGTATATATTTAACTTCTTTAAAAAAACGGATTGCATTAACTGATTAACAATATAAGCTATAAACAAACAAAATTATAAAGAAGCAAAACCTAATTCTTTAAAGAGTAACGCAATAAAGAACCCGGTGTTCATTGTTCAACGATAAACCTTGTCCATAGTTAAATTATTATTATGGGCTAACAAAAATATGAAAAAAAAACAAGACTCAACAACAAAAGACGAAATTAGAAAGCTAAGATCAAAGCCAACAAGCTGAAGCCGATCCAAATAGCTAACTTCGAGGCACCGCTTTGAAGAGGTGATGGAGCAATCTGATGCCAATACTGTGGAGAGTTGGCCGGCGAAGGAGACGAAGAGGAACTTGGTGATCGGACCGGTCCAGGAACCGGAGCAGCGACTGGACCCAACGAGGCCGGTAAGACGAGGATGTCAATCTTTTGACCTATGTCGCAGTGACCAGGAACACCGCATATGAAGTGGTGGAATCCTGGTTTGGTTAGAGTGACCGTGTCAGATCCGGTTTCGTATTTCGCTAGCGGTTTAGACGGATCACACAACTCGAAATCATGAGGAGTGACTTCAGTGACGTCGTGGTACTCGTTGTTGTATTCGAAGACCAAAGAGTCTCCGACTTTAAAAGTTCTCGAAGAAACCCAAGCTTCGTAGTCCACGCCCATCATGGTCCATCCGTTCGAGTTGCCGACTTTGTGAACGGTTCCTCCGACGGCAACTCCAAAAAGTGCCACAAGAATCAGCAGGGAAGTGAAGAAGGATTTGCTCTTGATCAAAGCCATGATTGATCTTTGATGTTTTGGTTCTTCTTTTTCTGGAACGAGAGAATTAATTAAGCAGCAGACGAAAACAAAAACTTTGGAAGAGGTTGATGAAAGTTTTAATTGAGTTTGATTTGTGAGAAGTTGAGAGGGCACTTTGATGTTTATATAGAGCATGTGGTATCGTTTGACATAATCCTTTTCCCTTTAGGAACTTGTAGATTTGGATAATTCCTAGTGCCTTTTTTCATATATGAAAAGATATACACAATGACCGTGTCTAATCTGACTTTCCTAATTTTTATTTTTCCTGTTTTTGTTTTTTTAACAATTTGTACAAGCACTTTTTTTGTTATAAACCTAATTCTTTATAGAGTAACGCGATAAAGCATCCGGTGTTCATTTTTCTTTTTCCTGTTTTTTCAACAATATATTTCCTTTTTACTGTAACAATATAGAGAAATTCGCCTTTTTGGGATGCTTCCCGAATACATCTTTATAACGAAATATGAATTTCCTATTTTGAAGGATAAAAGAAATGGATATACACGATCTAACTAGAGACATATACTCTTATATTTGAAAGGCAATGAATAATTATTTTTTTAATGGAAAGTAAGTACGTACCACCCCCGGTCACACTCCAAATTATTATGGTAGAAACAGAAAGTTAGAGAATCACAAATCAGAAGGAGTGTGTAGAGGAAAAGGATAGTCCACATCACCAAGTTATCCGGATAGCGCCTCCCTATGCCCCCAAATCCTAACTTGCCATATTGATGTCTTTTGGATCGATCATAGGCCAATTAGTGTATTAGGATGATGCTTAAGAGACCACATGGGAAAATCTACCATAGGCATGTAAAGGTGTCGAATGAGGTTCTCGGCATCACACACAGAGCTAGACAGACTACTATGGGCAATTTCCTATCTAAGAAAGGAACAAATTTTATCGATTAGGATTAAAACGGATTGTTCGGATCTGATAAAGATGATCGATAACCCTACAGATTGGCCAACTTTCAAAACAGAATTATATGATGTGCGTGCGTGATTTTAGAACATACTTTGAGGCTTTTAGCTTAGTTTATATTCTTCGTACTCAAAATGTGAGTGTCGATTGCTCTCGTAAAAAAAGCACGAACACGTAATACTCTATTTTCCCATGTAAATCACAATGAATCGGTATGATCTGTTCCTAGGAACTTTCGCCGTACTAACCAAACTTGATGTAATTTATGGTGTAAGGTGATTTAATAAAAAAATAAATAAAAAAGAATACAGAAATTCGTTTCGTTAGAGGGATTGTAACCGGTTATAAAAACGGGGGTCAATTTGTACTTCGGAGGGACTAAGTAAAATATAGCGAGAATGCCTGGAATAGATTATAAAAGGCGGGGGTCATTTTGCAATTATTCTTCTAAAATATTTTTTGTTCCGATTTCGTTTCAACGCATCATAAGATTTTTCTTTTGTGTCAATAGGGTGGTTGTTGTTCTTCCTATCGACCACGGCGGCGACGAGGCGGAGAAGACCGAGGCGGCGGCCAATTCGCGGCGGAGAAGCCATCTTCGAAAAATCTTAGCATTCACTTTTGAAAACTAAGTTTCGGTCATGGCCTCAATCTCGACTTGGTTCAGATACATGGCTCACAAGCTTGAGTATTCCCTCACCCTCAGTCTCAAGGTTCCTCTCTCTCTCGGAACGATTAAAATGCTCTTAGAATTCTGCTTCTTCATTCTTTGTTCCTCCCAATTAAGATCTCTTGAGTTCTGCATTCGAATCAATTGAATCAGTCTGTTCATAATTGAAGACATAATTATCTGTTATATGATGAAAAAGGTAAACTTTTGATGTTGAAAAATTACAAAAGGGATTACTTGATGTTGGGATTTGCTCTTTTTTCGTTGCAACTTTATGTTGGTAGGTTTTGATTCTTGAATGCTTCTATAGAGCATTTGGATCAAAGTTCACATCTTTTTTTCTGAAGCAGATCACTTTACTATGAAGACAAATATGTTTGATGTATTATATCTATCAGAAGAAAAAAAGACTATATTTTTCTTGACTCCAGTTTTCAAAATAACCTTCATACTTTTTTTCTCCAAGGTTTTTGTTGCTTCTGCATAGCATCTCCTTACTTTGGTTTCCATTTTCAGCTGTTTTAACAGCTTTGTTTCTGGAAACTTTTGATTTGTGATTTTACTCAACTTTTCAGAGTCATAGGAGAGAAAAACTGAGTGACCGGGAACTCATTCAAATAATCTGCAAGAATCTATTCCATGGAAAAATAACTTACTTACACTCGGATAAAGGACGAGAAATGTCCCCAACCATGGGAGCACACGAAAACACACTTCTTATCCGTAAGATACCAATCGCTAATACGAGGTATGTTCATATAAGCATTACCCAATTTTTGGGTTAAATTTTCAATCGTTGGTGTTCCACTGCTCGTATCTGTTACACAGTGTGGTTCATCTCATAGCCTACAGACACAGTGTCACTTGTACAAAGGATTCTTCTTGTCTGTCTTGTTAATTTGACACAGACTTAATGATATGGACTTGCTTTAAATTGGTTGACACAGGACAAGTGATTGTGGTAACAATAGATCTTTGCTCTCTCTACATGATTTATGCTTACTCATTGGAATTCCTTGCTTAGGTATCTATTCATTGGAGATGCTGTAGTCATAAAGGATCCGAACAATTCAGATAAGTATCTGGTAAGAAGATTAGCAGCTGTAGAAGGATTCGAAATGGCATCGGGTGATGAAAAAGAGGAGCCTTTTGTTCTCGAAAAGGATCAGTGTTGGGTAATAGCCGAAAACCAGGAGCTCAAAGCTAAGGTACATACATAGATCACTTTCTTCTTCTTGGGATGATCGAAAAGGAGACCAAACTATAGTCTCTTTCTGTAGACTTTATCACACTTGTGTGTGTTTAAACAGGAAGCATATGATAGTCGAACATTTGGTCCAGTTTCAACAGCAGACATTGTTGGAAGAGCTATATATTGTCTGAGAACAGCCGTCGATCATGGTCCCGTTCGAAACAGGTAAAAACAGATTTTTCTTGTCTCTTAACCAGACATTAAATTGAGCTTTTTTGTTGTTGTTGCTTACTCCTAAAATGATTTGAATCAGTCACACTGCAATGGGACAAGATTCTCCAATCCTGGCAGTAGAATTGGACGTGGACGAGATGGCTAAAAACCACAAGGCACAATAAAGAGATACTTTCTTGTGTGAAAGCGAAATTGCGTTATTTGATTGAGATATGAGAAAACAAATAAATCATACAATGATGAAAAAATCCAAAAATTTACTTTCCAAAACTATCTCGAAACCAGTTTGTTTGTAGCCTGAAATATATAATTGAGGCTTGTTTGTTCTCTATATTGTTTAATTATTGAGAATAGAAAGACGTATATAGTGGGCACAAAAACGAAACTGAATTCAGCACCGAAACAACATCAAACCGAGTTCAAACCAGCAGAGGCCATAGTGAATCTTAGAAGCGCCGAGCAGCGATCGGTCCACTGCTTAGAGCGGGAAATAGTCGGCTCTGTAGCCTCACGCATTATCCTCCAACTTTAGAGCCCGCTTGACTCAAGCCTTGGCTCGAACCACGCAGACTACTCTCAACCCGAGAACCAGTGTCCCCACTTGGGTCACAAGCTCTCGTCAATTAGCTCGACGGTGAAGAGTTGTCATTATGCTATATATAAACAAGCACAATATGAGAAGAACTACCGATGTGGGACAAAAGACTTGATTTCTGATTTTTTTTATTTGGGCTAAATCCTCTTTTATTGGAAGGCCCAAAATTTTGATTCTACGTTGGGCCAAGATTTTGTCTATTTGCAGGCCCATGATACTAAATGGCTTTAGACGCAAAGAGCTGTGAAAAGTTAAGGAGAGAGATTTTTGAGATAGCACAAAAGAGGGAAAAAGCCAATGCAAGAGGAAGAAGAAGCTAAATCTCTTTCTCGTTTCTTTGAATCTGTTTATGGCGCTTTCAGGAACTTTGCAGCTTACTTCTGATTGCGTTCCTGGTATTTCCATTTTCTCTCTTTTCGTTGAAATTGCGTTATTAGTATCTTTCTTCTTCTTCTTCCTCTTCCTCGGAGATTTTGTTTTGTAATTCCTCAGTGGGTTCATTGAAACTAGAAACGTTTTGCAGAAAAAATGTCTGTCATTGTTCGTATTGAAGATTATATGGATAAGCTTTTTGTTCGCTGTTTCAAATTAACTTTTTATTTTTCTTCATTCGGGATGTCTACCACTCGTTCGATGAAATGACTGTGAAGTAATATAATATGAAAGGTCTAATCTTGAGCATAATTTGCTGTGTTTATGCACTTAGGGAGGTTACTTGTGTGACATGGGAAGCTATTTCGGTGTAGGGTTCACTTGATTTTCTGTAACTCACACACATCATTTTCCCATCGTGTCATTACGAAATGAAGAGACTTTTGTATCTTCTGCTTTGTTTAAGCCTTGAGTTCGATCGTAATTGTATCAAAATATTCAAATCTCTTTATAGATATGGTAACAATATTTTGGATTATAATAAACTCTCCTTCGTTTATATGTTACTGCTTTGGTAAACACAGGTTATGGAGTTTCAGATAGCAGGAGCTTCTCTAACTCTGCTGTGTCTAGAAGAACACTTGCCGTATTGCCTTGCTCTTCCTGTCTGGTTCACAAACTACACATCGAGAATAGACATCAAAAATCTGCCCCTAGCAAAATTTCATTTGTGTGCCGAGCAAGTTCTTCTGGCCATAAGAGAAATAATCCTGATTTCTCAAGAAACAATAAGCATGGTTTCCGAGGCAGAAACAGGCGAAACGAAGATAGAGACGGTTTAGACGGTGGCGGGCTCGAAGACTCTGAAATGTTGTCTTCCAAAAACGGTCCTATATTCTCTCTATCCAATTCCCCTAAATTCCAGGCTACTTCATCATCACCTGGACCAAGAGAGAAACAGATAGTGGATCTTTTCAGGAAAGTCCAAGCTCAGCTCCGAGCTCGAGCTGCTGCTAAGAAAGAAGACAAGAAAACTGAAGAAGCTTCTAAAGGACAAGGGGAAAAAGAGAGCGAGACAGTGGACTCCCTTCTTAAGTTACTGAGGAAGCACTCAGGAGAACAAAGCAAGAAGAAAATTAGCAATTTTACTTCTGAGAAGCAGCTACAAGGAGATGATGATGCTTCAGAAAGACAAGATCACAGTTCCAATCATTTCGATTCGCGAAACAAAGATCACAATGCAACGCCCTTTACCAGGCCAGCGTCGAGTTTCAGACGCAATTCGCCTGTACCGAGACATAAATCTCAGTCCAGTTATTCTAGTGAGGCCATATTTGATGAGGCATCAAGTTACAGCGTGACGTGGACTCAGAAAAAGGATCAAGTAGAGCCGCGTGATGAACCTGAATACGAGCCTGAGCCAGAGCCTGAGTATGAACCTGAATCTGAACCAGGACTCACCACCCTTTTGGAATCAGAGCCAGAGCTGAAACCAGAGTCATTTTACCGAGAGGAGGATGTCGCTGTAGATGAATCATCAGATGAGTGTATCAATGCCAAGGAAGAAACTGCGAAAGACGAGGACTTGAGTGCACTGAAGTTGATAGAACTTAGAGCCATAGCAAAGTCAAGGGGTCTTAAAGGGATTTCAAAGATGAAGAAAGCTGAGCTTGTGAATTTGCTGGGTAATAATAAAGACTGATGATTGGAATGAACATGAACATTGCTTTAGTTTTTGATACAACCAATGAATCTCCACATATTTGTTTCATTCATAATCTTGATGCCTTCTATTATTATTGAGTTTTCACTTTTTCTTCCAACGGCAATGTTGTAAAATGTCTTTTTCTTTTTCTTTTTGTGTGTGAAATTGAAGCCACTGTCCTCATTCAGTATGCTATTTTAACCTAATCAACTTGATTAGCGGTAGTTTAAAATCAGAATTGAAATAATAATTTTTAGATAATAAAAAGAAAGGGTATATAACTTTATAGGAAAAAGACAGGAGATCACCATAAATAAAGGGACAAAATTGTGGTAGCGTTTAGTTCCCTGCCCGTCTGCCCGAACTATCATCTTAAGATAAAGTTTTGATGCGTCTTAATTAAGCAGAAGGATTAACAAACGGAATGGTATTTGACTACTATTTCAGAGCGTGTCATTATATTTGTCAAAACAATCACGTGAGAACTATAATGGGACAGAAGAAGTAAATAAAGATTATAAAACACAGTACAGTTACAAATCTATACTATTAAAAGATGAATATTTTTAGAATTTGTTTACAAACACTCTTTATTTAACAAAAAATAATCAAACATGTTGTCAAACATGCATTATGTCGGTTGCCAATATATTAATCAAATATCATATTAAATTACAAGAAAATCTTATCAAATCAATTTAAACTAGGTAGGTAGCATCCGCCTTGCGCGAACATATAAGTTTCATAAACTAATTACATCATTAAGTTATTAACTTTGTTACAGATAAAAACCAAACACAAATATAACAACAATGTTAGATTTATGATCAATCCAAAAAAAAGGAATAACAACCAATATTATTCATAAAAAAATATAAAATAAAGCAATCGCAATCATAGAGCTCAAGAACATATTGAATAATGTTTCATTCACTCACACATTGTATGCAAATCAATTCTTTTTTATCTCTCCATCGCTAGAACTCTCTCTCAATTTTGTCGTAAGTGTCTCTCGGTCTAATCGGTTATTCCTCGTCTTTTTCTTCTTCTTTTTATCGTCTTTGATTTTTTTTTTCTTCTTCTTCTTTGACTTCTACTACTTTTTCTTTATCATCTTTGTCTTCTCCAATAATTCTTCTTATTCTTACTCTTTCGGTTTGTTTTCGTCTATCTCTTCCGGTTTTCCTTCTTCATCGTCTTCGTTCTCTGACTTATTATTCTTTTGGTTTTTCTTCGTCCCATCTTCATCCTCAAATTCTTCTGCTTCGTCTTCTTCTTCGTATTCTTCATATTTAGGTTTATCTTCTCCCTCATATTTTCTTTTTCTCTTTTTCATCGTCTTTGGCTTCTTTTTCTTCTTCACCACCTTCGTCTTCTTCTACTCCTTCTTCCCCTTCTTCTTCTCCAAATCCTTAACTTTCTCCTCCTTCTTCTTCTTCAACGTATTGGTCTCTTCCACCTTCTTATTCTACTGATGGTTTTTCTTTTTATTTTTCTTTGTCATCTTCCTCGTCTTTTCCGACTTTATCTTCATCATCTTAGTCTTAATCTTAGTCTTCTTCCTCTTTTTTTTCATCATCTTTGGCTTCTATGAATTCATATTTTTTTCACTCTCTCACTCTTCCAGTTTTTCTTCGTCATTTTCTTCTCCCTCTTCTACATCATTTTCCTTCATCATCGTCTTCTTTCTCTACTGTTTTTCTTCTTCATCGTCTTCAACTTCTTCTTCTTCTTCCTTATTGTTTCTTCTTCCTCTTTTTTCTTAAGGTTTGTCTTCATTTTCTTCTTCCGATTTTTCTTCGTCCTCTTCTTGTTCCGGCTTTTTCTTTGTCCGACTTTTCTTCGCCCTCTTCTTCATCATCTTCATATTCTTCCGCGTTTCTTCGTCTCATCTCCGTCTTCTTCCTCGCCATATTCAACTTTGAATCAAAATCTTCCATTTTCGGTTTCCATTACTCTCTCTCTCTCTATCTCTCTAGATTCCTAACTTAGATCTCCCTTGGTTCTTCCTCGATAATCTCAAGCATGTTCTTCTTCCTGTTCTTCTCCACCATGAAAGATAAATTCCACAATAGATGGGTTTAGTCTTGTCTCCTTCTACTTCTCCTTCTATCTTTTGATCTCTTAATTTACCTTCAAACATCTTCCCCATCTCTTCCTTCTCCTTCTTCATAACAATCACACATTTTTTCGACGCCAAAACATCTTCATTATTTCAACCATTGTTTCCTTGTAACTTATATAATTTTCCCCAAGCATTTCAAACAGGGTTTGAAACCGGTTCAGTATTGTCGAATTCAATATCTCTAAAATTTATTTGTTCATACATAGATATGGTTCGTGGATCGTTGCCATTTTCTCCTCGAGCAATGCTTGTTTCTCTAAACACTCTGTAATTTCAAGTACTCTCCATATTAACACAATATTTAAGGGTTAATATTAAAAACCCAAACAAATAAAATAGATATGTTTCGAAGTCGTGATCGAAGATGTGCTAAAACGCATAATAGCGTTTCTATCAATTATTGCTGATTAAGAGGCTTACATTAGAATAAAAAAATAGAATATATATAAAAAATAAATAAAACTACCATTACCAAAAAAAATACACTTACATGTTCTTGAAGGTTCTCTCTCTCTCTCTCTCTCTCTCATGTGCTTCTAATATTTTCAAAAATAGAAATATATACCCAAAAAAATAAAATTAAGACCACCATTACAAAAAAACTACACTTACATATTCTTAAAGGCTTTTTTCTTTTTTCGTTTTCTTCATGTGCTTTATATTTCGCTTTTTTCTTTTTTCTCGTATTTTTCTTATTTTTTTCATCGTCTTGGGCTTCTTCTTTTTCATAATCTTTGTCTTCTTCGACTTCTTCTTCTTTTTCTTCCTGTTTTTATTCGTCTTCTTTTTCCTCTTCTTCTTCCTTCTCTGGTTTATTATTCTTCAGGTTTTTCTTAGTCACCTTCTCATACGTTGTCATCTTCATCTTTCCGGTCTCCTTCGTCATCTTTAACGTAAGTGTCCTCACATTTTCCGAATTCTTCTTCATCAGCTTCGTCTTCTTTTTTTTCATCTTCCTCGTCTTTTCCTTCTTCATCTTCATCGTCTTCGACTTCCTCTTACTTTATCGTCTTTGTCTTCTCCAACTTATGCTTCTTCATTTTCATTCGGTTTTTATTCGTCCTCTTTCTTCTGATTTTTCTTCTTTCTATTATTCTTACTTATCTCGTCTTCGCCATTTTCCTATTTTGCTTTGTCTTCATCCACTTCCTCTTCTTTATCTTCCGATTTACCTTCTTTCTCGTATTTTCGTTCTTCTTTTCATCATCTTCGATTTCTTTTCACCATGTATTCCCCGACTTCTTCTTTTCTTTCTTTCCAATTTTTACTCCTCATCTTCTTGCTCTTCTCCTTCATATTATTTGTCTTATTTGAATTCTTATTCTTTTGATTTTTCTTAGTCGCTATCATCATCTTCACCTTCTTCTACTTCGTCTACATCATCTTTCGGTTTTCTTATTCTTCTACTTCGTTTTCTTCATCTTCCGGTTTTTTCTCTTTCTTCGTCTTTAACCTTTCCGACTTCTTATTCCTATTCTTCTGGTTTTCTTTTTTGTAGATAATCAATTTCATTAAATGTAGTATAATAATTCTTGTGAAATTATGAAAGAGAGCATAAGATTTTTGGGGCTAACATTTTTTTTGTTACTATCCAATTTTTGATTTTAAGGTTTTTAATGTTATTTAAATAATATAATTTATCGTCGTTCATATTCTAGTCTTTACTTTTTTCTAAAATTGCATAATTTCTTGAAAA
Source organism: Eutrema japonicum (assembly GCA_030161315.1). Lineage (NCBI taxonomy): Eukaryota > Viridiplantae > Streptophyta > Magnoliopsida > Brassicales > Brassicaceae > Eutrema > Eutrema japonicum. The sequence continues at coordinate 35,817,192 of BSQW01000010.1, forward strand.
ACTTATTAGTTGACTAATTACTTTTCGCTGTTATAATGTATCTAATTAAAATTATACAACGTTGTATATTTTTGAAAGAAAAAGACAATTAACAAAGACATAGATTAATCGATCGAATTGACTAAAAATCTATAACTTAACCGATCGAATTGACAAAAAAAGCGAATAAAACTTGTTTAACTTAATCGATCAAATAGAATAAATTGCTAATGACAATGAATTGTAGTAAGATTATTCCATTAAGAATTAATATTTTGGTCCAAAATCTGAGCGTTGTATATATATCAAGACTAATAATAATTACAATCATCATAAATTAGACCCTTAGAGACCAAGTGTGTTGGCGGATAAATGTCAATATTATGTTGCGGCTGGCTTCCTTCCTGGTTGCTAGATATTTTTGAAGCGGATCCACCGATTACCTATGTGTAATTTGTCAGAGGTGATTGTCTTTTTCCATCACTGTTTTGATTATCAAAAATACTCAAAAATTGTATTTTTGTATCGTTTTATGAGACTTTGTTTCATTTCAGTGACTCTTAACATTATTGAGTATAATTTTTGTATATGTAGAAATTAGAGTTAGCATCAACATTAATAAATTGCAGTAGTGGCTATATATGTACATGTTATATCTTCAATTTATCACATAGAAAATGATTTTAATATGGTTACTAATATGTTATAGCTGCGGGTGTTTCTGGTGAAGATATGCCGGTAAGATTTTGACGTATACATATACCAATGCTACAACCTTTTTGTATGTATTTTTTTTTTTTTTTGGTTCTTAGCTGAGACTTCATCATCTTGGTTACACAGAGCTGGTGAAAAAAGTAGCATGTAAACTCTTTAGAGATCTTGAATAATGCCAAATGATCAAGTAATTCCTCTATCTATCACACCGGCTTGTGTATACAAATGAAGAGCATAATCTGTGTGCATGTAGGTTTTATATAAAACCTTCACATAGTGTAATCAAGTATAAACTGATGATAGTAGGACACTGGGACATGGCTTTTGTGAGGAAAGTAGTGTCAAATAGAATCATGTTGATCTCTAATTGTTATATTGTTGTATGAAGTAGTTGTGGCTGAAATTCTCTTATCTCGGTTTGTCTAACGTTGAATTCTCTAATTTGTCTTACCTTTGAGTCTCATTCCTCAGCCAAAAGTGTCGTCCTCTGCTTCATCTTCTTCTATCTCCAAACTTTTGACTCCTAGTCAAGCTAAACCCAAAAAGAAATGTGTTAATAATGAACTCGGTGAGAACATGATTCATTTTTTTTTTGGTCGTCAACAGGAGAAATATCAATACCCTTTAGAATTCCACATCTTTTTGTTTGATTTTGAAGATAGGAATAAGGGAAAACACAAGAATCATGGGTTTGAAGAACAATCTGGATCATCAATATCTATCTTAAGGTCATCGTATTCAGGTCATGCAATGAAGGATTTGACATCATCCTCCTCTGGTCTGAGGTTACCACTGCCAAAGATGAGATTTTTCGACTCGGTATGCTTCCAAAGAATATATTTTATAAAACGTACCCAAGCATCTTGTGATGATGATACGAAAAGCTAACTTTTGTTACAACAGGAGAACACGTAGAGAAAGATGAGAAACGATTCCACATGATCCAAAAATAATAAAATCAATAAAAGCAGATACAAACACAAAAATACAAAGCCACAAACGTGTGAGCCAAAAAACTTATACCTCGCTAGATCATGAAAGATGGAAACACCGAATTTGAATATTTAAAAAAAAAACAAACAAACGGAGAGTAATGATCAACACACAAACCCTAATATCGTAGAAACCAAGAACTAATCGAGCTCGCTACACCCAAAATCGTGAAGAAAATAGATATATTTATAATCGCCAATTCAAGCTAGGGTTTTGCCCTTTTATTTTTTAGAGATAACCTCAAATAATAGATATGATAACCGACCAAACTTATCTAAGATTAATTTTATAAAAATAATCTCAAATAAGTTTACCTTCACCACCTCCTTTGAACCAGAATCCCTTTCAAATAAAGTGAGATTCGAATAATAATACAAAAAATTGTTCATTTATCAACAGTATTATCAATCATACAAACCAAGTAAGAATATGCCGAGTGGGCTAACATTTGTGTTGGAACTAAACTCCTTGTTAGCTTGGTTTCTTTTTTTCTCCGCAGCAGTGGGTGTGGTCTTGGATAAAACACAGACCGCCGGGTATTGTACTTCCTTCACCGAAGCTTATTTTGAACTGTTATAAATTTAGGATTCATGAGATCGAGAAATAATCCACAATCAGATGACTAATGTTTTTGGCCGTGTTCTTTAAAGTTACATGTACCTTCCCAAAAGTTCAATCAACTTAGCAACAAAATCCTCACAAAAACCAGGGTTTTCACGTTCCACTGCAAGGAGGGATCTCGACATTGTATGTCCTATAGACCCTTTTGAATCGTCACCAAGAGCCTACACCACAAACCAGAATACATGATCTTTTTGTATTCCATTTTTCAACATTTAAATCGCTCATAATTTTTTTTTTTATATCAAAGTAAAATCGATGCATACCTCTTTTAGGGACGGTATAAGCAATATTGACAGTGATGCAGGAAATGAATCCCAAATAGAGTCATCTGCTTCATCAGTCATCACATGCTTGTTGTGATCTTGGAAGCGCTTTTTCTTCTCCATAATTCTTGCATAGGTTATAGCATCGTCTTCATTAGTCATCACAACAAACAAAACTCAAAAACTAAGCTAAAAGGAAAGAACAAATATTTTTTTTATAAAAAAACGGCAAACATAGCAGGGGTTTTCGAGTAAACACCAACACACAATAAGACGACAAAAACAACAATCAGTGACATCAAGATGAAAATAACCATACATGTACAGTTCGAAGAACATCGACCCGAAACTAAATTTTAAAAAAACATACAAAGCCAAAAAGAAAGAGCGACTAAACCTAACAAAAAACGTATACGAAACACGGAAAGAAGAATAAGAGGACGTGATATTTATAGCCACATGCTAGGATAAGTACAAATATTAGATACTTTTCGAGATTTTGTTTAATTAAGATAAGTACAAATATTAGATACGAAAATAAGATAAGTACAAATATTAGATACGAAAATCAGAAAAATATACACTTTTATATTTTTAATATATACGACAAAGATTAGATATGAAGATTGGCAAAAATATACACTTTTACATTTTTAATATATACGTACGGCACCGACTAATTACAAATACAATCAAACGTAGGTTAGGGTTTTCTAATTATTGGGTCAGCAATCTCGATTTTTGCAAATACATAATGTCCATTATTTGTTAATGTTTCACACTCAAAATATAACCCATCACGAAAATATGAATAACCAAATACAGCAAATTCAAAAAAAAAAAACATTAGATGAATTTTCAAAAAATTTAAACCAAAAAATCGATATTTTGTTTTCTTAAATGACAATTTTGAAGACCAAAATTTTAAAAATGTTTTTTAGTGACAATATCGAAAATAAAATTTTAAAAATGCAAACCCATATATGATTTGAAACTCACTATTACGAAACACCATAAATTAAAAGCCCAAAAATCGATAATCGGTACGGCAAATTTCAAAATCTAAAAAAACTTAATTTGAACCGGAAAAAGTAATAACCGAGTTTTACGGTTTATGATGAATGAGAGAGCTATATTTCGAAAAATCACTTCGCTTATACTATATATGATATCAAATTAAAATCTAGAAAATGGTTTATTTTTATTGACGCTATAAAAAAACCAGAAATATTTTCATCATAAAAATCTCGTGATTTACTCAAAAGTCGTGGCATCAACATCTCACGTATCAAAATTTGGTGGATCACACGTTTAAGAAACATGGAACTATTATATGATCTCTGCAGAATGAAACATATGCTTCTATTTCGATTGTAACTCTATTTCGGTTTTGTTTTATTTTTTTTAATACGAGTCTATATAGTCCATATCATTGCCAATAAGACCCATTAAAAATGCGTAGGCCCATCGGTAGCGGTATACTAATTCTAAAAGATTGTCTCAAATAGATTTTAAAATTTAAAACACTAAAGGCATAAAAAAAAGAACTGCAAGTCTCTAATCAAAAAAGAGAATAACGTAACTCTAAAATGTGGTAAATACATCAAAACACATATTAAACAACAAATCAACAAAATTTTATATTTTCATTTAAACTTAAAAATTACATATTCAACATATTTGAATCAATTATATTTAAATTATGTCTTATTTTTCATTTCATATTTTGTGTATTACAAAATTTAATCTACGAAAAAATTTACACTGTGCGAGTGCGCGGATTAAAATCTAATTACTTTTTATAGGGCAAAACAAAACAAAAATCTCAACAGTTTGCTTATCTTTTTATAGTTTTAACCTGCTACATCAATATTTCTCACTAATTTCACCCAAAAAAAAAAATTTAGTTTAACATGTTGTGTTTTGTAGTAATCTTTTTTTGTTGGTTGTTTGTGCCTTTTCCGAAATAATGTGCAGTAAAAAAGTCATAAACTTGGTATATAAATGTTTGCATATAATGCAAATCAAGGTGACAAGGTGGCATTGAAATTGTGTGCATGTTGGCTTAATTGATCATTTTATTAATAAAATAAGTGATTAGTGTTTGATGTTGTTAATAGTATAACACCAAATTTGATGTGATACTATTCACAACACTATATTTGATGTTAATTTTGGAATCCCATTAAAGAGGTTTGATATAAAAATTACACCAAATTTAATATTATACAGTCCTATTAGAGATGGCCTAACAAACAAAATAAAGTGACACAAGAGGTCGGTGTAAATTTGGTTGTGTGTTGTGAAATTGAATTTACTGTCCTCATTTAGTATATGACACCGACAATATCAGGTCCCATATATAGTTTTCTCCTTTTTATTATGAGCTTCTTGCCACTTCAGTACATTTAAAAGTTTTTTTTTAATTATTCTCTTTTCTTTTAAGTTTATTATTATTCCATAACCTTTATATACCTCGATCGAGGTGCCCCCGATAACCTAAAATATTATATATATGTGTATCTCACCTTATATTTAAACAGATCAATATTTTGATACTCGTATTTAATACTTGCATAATTTAGATATTTTTAGTCACTTGTTTTATTTGATTTTATCATTTTCTCACATCATTTAAAAGTCATTTTAGTGCATTTAAATCATTAATGCTTGTATCTTGCATTTTAGATGTTTAAAGTATATATAATGTATTAGAGAAAATGATATTTAACTACATAAATTATACACTACTATATAGCCAGACATCTAGATAAAATTATTGCATCCCTAACTACACAAACTTTATGATAACCATGTTGACATGTATGCATTTAAACTAATTATATGTTTAACATCACGAACTAAATTATTGCATCCCTAACTACAGGAACTTTATGTGTCTTATCATATGATTGTTCCAATGTATATAGTCGTCCCCAACCAATCAGGCTAAACGACTCTCCAATTCCTCTTCTACCTTATCGATACCCGGCGGTTCCAATTAGGAACAACGTCATGAACACTTCAACGACTGAATTATCCAACACTCAACCACCAACGCATCCGTCTCCGCCGTCTCCACCGTCGCTTTTGTCACCATTGCCGCCATCTTCCCCCCGAGAGCAAGATTCGATGGAAGCTTCGATGGCTGATTTTATGCAGTACTTTGAGAACCGTATGAACGAAGACGACCGGAACAAGGAACATTTCTCCGCCTGGTCTCTGTTTATTCTTTCGATCTCAACTAGTGATGAGGAACATCAAAAGGAGAACATTCCACCACCTGTTCCGGCGAATTCATCCTCTGGGATTCTAAATTCGCAAGATTTTCTTACTCATTCACGATCGGATAATGTTCTACCACCAATTCCGGCGACTTTACCGTCGAGAAATCTAAACTAGCCCAAATCTCGGAACAATTTACGATTGGAGAACATTTCACCACCAGTTACGGCAACTTTACCGCCATGAAGTCTTGACTGGCCCAATTCTCAGAACGATTTACTATCAGAGAAAATCCCACCACTAGTTCCAGCGCCTTCACCGTCCGGGATTCTATATCGTCCCAATTCTAAGTATGATATACGATCAGAGAATATTTCACCACCAATTCCGGCGACTCTACCGTCCATGAATATACCATACGGGCCTAATTATCCAAACCATCTACGATCGGAAATATTATACCACTAATTCCAGCAGCTTTACCGTCCATGAATCTACTACACGGGCCTAATTTTCTGAACCATCTACGATCGTAGAACATCCCACCACCAGTTACGGCTTAAATCGTTGGTCGATGACCATATTATCTCAATAAAATTTTCAATGCAAAGAAGAAAAACAAAAAAAAAACTCACGGGAAGCTTCTCAAAAGCAACGTTCTCCGACATCACACGTTGAGCTATGATTAGACACATCAAGTTCGTGTAGTTAGGGATGCAATAATTTAGTTCATGATGTTAAACACATAATTAGTTTAAATGCATACATGTCAGCATGAATATCATAAAGTTCGTGTAGTTAAAGATGCAATAATTTTGTCTAGATGTCTGGTTATGTGGTGGTGTATAGTTCGTGTAGCTAGGTATCATTTTTCCAATATATTAACATGACACATTTTACATGTATTTAGATATCATAGAGTTTGGAGAGCAATGAGACTTAGTCTAGAATGATGAAGAGTAAAAAAAAAAGAAAAAGAAGTTCCAATCGACCAGTCGACTACCATAACGATCAGACGGCAATTTTGAGCAGCAATCGACTTGCACGGTCGATTGAATATGAGTTCATCCAATCGACCGTACATGTCGATTGGAAGATCGATTATAGTTGGCATGAGGATCCAATCGACCATGCAATCGACCGGTATGGTCGATTAGAAGGCTATCTCGATCCAAACCTACCGGGTCAATACCCGGTTCGACCCTTCTGACTATATAAATGTTCTAGACCTAATTTTTAAGCAAATTTGAATCTATCTTCTTTTCTCTTGCAAATCTATTTCCCATTTTTAGATTTTGATATATTCTGTATTGGATTTTTGAAGTTTTATGCAATTATTTACGTGTTTTTCTTAAATCTATCTTTCATTAATCATTAATCATGGATATTAACACTATCATTATGAGTTTTGTTGATTCAATTATGATTAGTGAGTAGATCCCTTATGATCATTGGGATGAGATAGATTAGGGTAATCTTAGAGTTGATCCATGATGTTTAGGGTCTAGATTGTTTATAATCATTTCTTATTAAGTGTATTTAAGGTTAGATCTTCCTTGATTAAGTTGATTTAGAACTTAGAAAATTTCTCGCCCGAAAGTTGTTCGATGAAATTCTCAAAATAACTTTTTAGGAAATTTAATTGTTTAGCCCATAGAAATGGTTGTCTAGTGAGTTTATTGGTTGTATGATCTTGTGTTTAATGCTTGTAGATTACTTAATCACAAATGATAATTTGTTATTGATTAAGTAATTAGCAAAGTGAGTAGTGTCATGGAAATAGATTAAGTAATTAATCACAAATGAGAATTTGTTATTGGTTAAGTAATTAGCAAAGTGATTAGTGTCATGGAAATAGATTAGAGTCTTACTTAATTAGTGATCTAAACCTAAGGATTAGCATTGTTTAAGCATATTGGCATCATGGATTCACTACAAGAAAACAACGAATTTGCCACTCTGGGTTGCGACTACAACGGTAGTGGCAAAAAAGAGTGACTACTTTATAACGAATTTGTGACTTATTTGCGACTCCCATATAACAGTCGTAAATGAGTTGCAATTTAGCGACCAATTTAACACATCGCAAATTCGTCGCCATTTTGCTACGATTATGCGACTCTCTTTACAACTTCTGTCTGGAGCCGCAAAATAGTTCCAAAAGTACAACGAATTTGAGACTGCGTAGGTAATCGCAAAAATGGAGTCGCATTTTGAAGTCGCTAAAAACATTTTCTACCTTAGTCGCACAACGGTGGCCTTTTGTGCGACTCTTTTGCAACTATGAATGGTAGTGCGCTTCAGAGTCTCAAATGAGTCACAACTTTTGCTACTTTTTGCGACCACGTTCATTTTGCAACTGTTGTGCTACTACTTTGCAACTGTTTTGCCACTACTTTGCGACTATAAATCGTATTTCTTTCATAAAATCTTCAATTAAAATATTTTCACAATTGTTTTAATATATATTTGCAGTCAATAATGTAGTAAACCCAAAAAACTAATCATATCTTGTATAAATTAGAGTCATTCATATGATTTGGATATAAACACAATTTGACAAAACATATGTAACACATTTGTATTACATTCATGTGTAATCATTTGGATTTAGGCTAAAAAATATCCAATTAGGTTGTTTTACCTAAATAGCTTTATAATTTATCTTTATTTGGTATAAAATCATATGTTATTAAATATATAAATTACAAAAAATTCGAGGAAATTTTATTTAGGATTTAGGGTGTCATTAGCCACTAAATTGTGATTCCAAATATGATGGAGTCTCAAATAAATCACAATTTTTGCTACCTTTTTGCGACAACGTTCATTTTGCAACTGTTGTGCCACTGCTTTGCAACTGTTTTGCCACTACTTTGCGACTATAAATCGTATTTCTTTCATAAAATCTTCAATTAAAATATTTTCACAATTTTTTTAGTATATATTTGTAGTCAATAATGTAGTAAACCCAAAAAACTAATCATATATTGTATAAATTAGAGTCATTCATATGATTTGGATATAAACACAATTTAACAAAACATATGTAACAGATTTGTATTACATTCATGTGTAATCATTTGGATTTAGGCTAAAAAATATCCAATTAGGTTATTTTACCTAAATAGCTTTATAATTTATCTTTATTTAGTATAAAATCATATGTTATTAAATATATAAATTACAAAAAATTCAAGGAAATTTTATTTAGGATTTAGGGTGTCATTAGCCACTAAATTGCGACTCCAAATATGATGGAGTCTCAAATAAGTCACAACTTTTGCTACCTTTTTGCGACTACGTTCATTTTGCAACTGTTGTGCCACTACTTTGCAACTGTTGTGCCACTACTTTGCAACTGTTTTGCCACTAATTTGCGACTATAAATCGTATTCCTTTCATAAAATCTTCAATTAAAATATTTTCACAATTGTTTTAGTATATATTTGTAGTCAATAATGTAGTAAACCAAAAAAACTAATCATATCTTGTATAAATTAGAATCATTCATATGATTTGGATATGAACACAACTTGACAAAACATATATAACACATTTGTATTACATTCATGTGTAATCATTTTGATTTGATTTGCAAAACATTTTATATTAGCTTTTGTAACAAATCTCTTGTAAATTTTAATATTTATGTTTGTACATATGTTTATTTTATCCCTAACTGTTAAAATTTGCATATACGATTTAAACTATTCATTTAGTATTTAGGGTCTTGTTTTGCCACTACAATGCCACTGTTATGCGACTAATTTGCCATTACGATGCGACTAAGTGTTTTTTTAAAAAAGATTTACGATTACTTTGTGACTACAAAACAATATTTAAAAAAAAAAATTATCGATGGAGTCACAAAATAGTCGCTAATTTTGTGACTACTTTGTGGCTACTTGATTTAAATTTTTAAAAATTCACATTTTTAACAATGTTTGTGAATGTTAAACTATGAATTTAACTTGATAAATCATATATATCCTTTACAATCTATCAAAGTTTTTAAAAAATTGTAAAATTCATAACTTTTTCATATATCCCCATCATCTGCACACTTATATCAAACATTAATATGTAATTAAAGAGTAAATTTTTCCGATTATAGTTTGGTTCGGAAATTTAATATCCGAAATACCCAAAATATACTTAAAATATTAAAAATATATCGAAAAATTGAACCAGTCACAAAAGAGTCGCACCTTTAGCAACCCATTTGCGATAACTAAATAATTTAGATCCCGCCACTGGTCCAAAATCATTTGGATTTGCCCCCCTGTTTTTTTGGTAGTCGCAATTTGGTCTCAATGTTTTGTTTTTTTTTGTTTTCTTCAATCTCTTTAATTCATCCGCCTCTTTACAAAACCTGCACAATCAAAAATTGATTAAGGAAGATCCAGAGGAGAAGGAGAAGAAAGCAACAGGAAGGTGACGAAGGCCCACCGCCTCTTGCTCCTCCACTCCTCCTCACCACCAATCGCATCTCTGTCTCTCTCCCTCCCCTCACCACCAATCGCCGGTCTCGCTCGAACCGCCGATGCTCGACTCGAAGGCGGAAGAAGAGAGAAGGAGAGGAAGACGGCGACTGACCGAGAAGGAGAAGAGCCGTGACTGGAGGAAGACGACGACGAGATCTAGAGATAGTCTGGCAAGGTCGTCGAGCTCGCTACCGGAGGAAGACGACGACGAGAAGAAGCTCCGACGACTCCCCACCGGCGTGCCTTTGCCGCCTCCCCCACCAGACTTCCTCTCTGCCGAATCGCCGGTCTCGCCAAGGCCCACCGCCTCTAGCTCCTCCTCACCACCAATCGCAACTCTGTCTCTCTCTCTCCCCTCACCACCAATCGCCGGTCTCGCTCGAATCGCTGATGCTCGAATCGACGGCGGAAGCTCGAGCGAGAAGAGAGATCAATCGCCGATAATTTTTTTTTTTATTAATATGCTAGGGAGTCGCAAAATGGTCACTCGTTTGATAAAAAAAAAAAAATGTCGTTAAAAAAAAAAAGTAGTCGCAACAATTCTAACAATAAAAATTTAATAATTAAAATCGAATGTAGTTGCAAATTAGTCGCTAAGTGGCAAAAAATATGCAACTAAACTGTGACTCTGTTTTGTAACTACTACATGAGTTTTATGTTAGTCGCAAAACAATTTCGGATTGTGACTGTTAGTGTAGTCTTAATATAGTCGTAAATATTACGACTTATTAAGGAGTCGCATATTAGTCGCAAATTTGCAATTTTTTTGCGACGCCAAAAATTTGCGACGAGCGTTTTGTGACTATATGCTGGAGTCGCAAAAGAGTCTTAAAATCCTGATTTGTGACTACTTTGAGACTATTCCAGCAGTGGTAAAAACGATGTTTTCTTATAGTGATTAGTTCTAGGATTACTCAAAGTCAATAATATCATTCTAGGATTTGCTTGCTTTATCTTGTTTAAACTATTTTAGCTTTTTAGTTAGTTTTCCCGCTTTGTTTAAGTTTGAAACTCGTTAGTCTTTTAGCTACTTGTGTTTTATGCTTTGATCTTCTTTGTTTACTCTTTACTTCACTAGAATTGTTTAGAAAAACCTCCTTCTAATTTTCTTATATTAAAGAGTGTTTCGTATTCTCGGTGAGTTACTCTCGCACTTCCTCGGATTGATCATCAAATGCTACAATGGCATATGAGCGTTTGGGTAATTGATTATCCATTTCCAATTTTTTTTTTTTTTGAACCTCCAAATTTTTAATTCCCGTACTAATAGTATTCATCAACCATTATTCATATTCGAATTTGATATTTTAAATACCCTCAAATTTACGCCGGAACAAGTTTTGGAGGAAAAAGCAACGAACAGAACGAACGACATAATTGTCGTTAATGGCTGGACTTTTCTGTTGTTAAAGAGATGGCTATAACTTACATGTATATAATATTTCGTACGCTCTCAACACATGAAAATTGTGCATGTGCACCCAAAAACATTGACGTCCTAAAAACGTATAAATTTAGAATATACAATTTCTAGGTGATGGTACTTAATTTTAAAATAGTTCGATAACTCGTAAGGCAATTGTTCAGAGGACACTGGTCCACATTTTGGTGTGTGACTGCTGCTTTCTCGTCTGGTTTTATTTTGGTTTTCGGTTTTTTTTTGTCTTGCAAGCCGTTTTCTTAGTCATTCGTTGATGTTTGTTGTATTTTTGTCGTTGTTAGTAGATTTATTTTTGATTATTCTGTTTCTTAGTTTTTCCTGTAATTTCTGTTAAAAATTCGAAAAATGGTAATATAATTTTTATATTTTTACCAAAAAAATAAAATAAAAAATTGTTCAGAGGACACTGGTTACTTTAAAATATTCGTTGATATATACAAAAGGAGTACTGCTAAGAAGTTCGAGGCACTGCTAGTACCTAGCTAATTGCAATATGTGTCGTGTTTAATGATAAATAGTTGAGGAAAGTTAGTGTTTTGATAAGACTTTTTAACTTTATATGTCTATTATGTAAATATATAAAGGTTATTTTGTTCCAAAAAAGAATTATATATATATATATATAAAGGTTATGTAAACGAGGGTTGATTTGTAGGTTAGTATGATCTAGCCAGAATTTATGTCGTTTTGTAAAGAGATTTGTGGAGCAACTCGAAGATGTTAACCTAATACTACATAGTTCAATTTTGAACATATATCTTTTTACGAGGTTGAAATCCGAGTTGTTGTTATAGAAAATTCATTTACATTTCTCTATAGTTAATTTTCAAAACTTAGTTTCGATCTAGAATAAACAATAGGCCAAACCAAATGTCTACATTTTCAATTTTTATATTTTAATATGCGATTTTAATGTTGAATATCACCATAACTTAGATTATTAATCCAATATAGTTGTAATTTATTGAACTAGTGTGTTGAGTTTTTAGTTTAACATTCAAACTCTTGTTAAGTGGAATTTAATTAATTTGGTGTCGATTATTAGCCGATGGACTATAACTTCTCGCTTCTAAAACCCTAGCTCCTTCTTCATCCTGGTTCTTTGACTTCTCTACTTATGCAATATCTTCCTCGCTATAGTTCGACCGGTGGATTGAACATAATTGCTTTTCTCAACCGAAAATTTGATTCAATTCTAGTCAAGTTCTAAATACATGGTTCAACTATATGATTTTCTATTATTGAGTTTCTAGTTAGGATATTTTCTATTATATTGAAAACAATCTGGGTTTAGACTAGACTTTGTAATATTTAACATTTTTTTATGTTTTCAATAGAATATTTTTTTAGCAAAACACTAATATAACCAAGTAGGCCTCAGTCCCATGGCATTGCATGGAAATGAAAAACGAATGACTAAGCTATTTCCATGGATTATAAAAACTTGACTGATCAATGGGTTTAGATGACTGTACAATACAATTTAGAAATATATTTTTTTTAAATGAAAAGACAAAAAAGGTTGATAATCAGTGCTTAAACAGTTTAGACGCTACATATATAGTTTCTGACTATCGCTTAACTGTATTTTGAACCTTTGATCGAATTATAGGGTGTATATACATACTATACAGTGAGTGAGTGAACTATTTATCGGTCGAGAATTTCTAGTTATGTTTGTTAATGATGTCAGGAAGAGGTAGATAGAAAAGTGGGATACCTACAAAAACTAGACACGAATTGAAATTAGCACGATACAATTATAGAACTCTTAAGATTTTTTTTTTAGCAAAAACCAAAGGTGAATTTAATGAAAGAGGAGACCAGCCTCTGGTCTAACTCTCTCCTTGCGTCTATTGTTATATACCATTTTCACTCTAAATAATTTTTTTTTGTACAATGGTCCGAATAAATCCATTTTCATATGTGTCCAAGGGAGAAGAATTGAGGGCTATTTTGGTAAAATAACAAGGAACTGTCAATCAGTTCTACAGTAAGAGATAGAAAATATATTTTAAAATATTCATATTTATATATTTTTTAAAACATTTGCATCTTTTTCAAACTTTTGGCTGCCTTTGTCCACAACTCCTTTTCTGCCTTTTTCTAGCGACAGAAAATTATTTCAGTGAGAAAAAAAAAATGAGAGAAGAGAGTAACAAGACATCTAAGCTCACAAGTCTATCAATAATGAAGCCAAAAATAAAAGGAGCTTTTTCCTTTCTAAAGTCTACAACCATTCTCTCCCTACTCTACCAAATGATGAGAGTTTTTTTTTTGGTCAAAGAGAATTTAAGATAAGTATACAGACTTAAAACGATAATACTATTCAGAAACTCCAAAGATCCTTCTTCTGTTCTAATTTCACTAACTTTATTTAGATAGTGGAAGAAACGATAACAACTAAGCAAGAAAATTCAAATGTAAATCATGCAGAAACCGCTTTTAAGCGTCAAGATTTTTTCAGGACGACAGAGTAAAAAAAAGGAAAAATGATGCCTAACTATACGAACTGTATACTACTATATGACTAGATATATAGACAAAATTATTGCATTTTTAACTACACGAACTTTATGATAACCATGCTGACATGTATGCATTTAAACTAATTATGTGTTTAACATCATGAACTAAATTATTGCATCCCTAACTACACCAACTTTATGTGTCTAATCATAGCTCAACGTGTGATGCCGGAGAACGTTGCTTTTGAGAAGCTTCCCGTGAGTTTTTTTTTGGTTTTTCTTCTTTGCATTGAAAAATTTATTGAGATAATATGGTCATCGACCGACGATTTAAGCCGTAACTGGTGGTGGGATGTTCTACGATCATAGATGGTTCGGATAATTAGGCCTGTGTAGTAGATTCATGGACGGTAAAGTTGCCGGAATTGGTGGTATAATATTTTCCTATCGTACATAGTTTGGATAATCAGGCCCGTATGGTATATTCATGGACGGTAGAGTCGCCGGAATTGGTGGTGGAATATTCTTTAATCGTATATCATACGTAGAATTGGGCCGATATAGAATCCCGGACGGTGAAGGCGCTGGAACTAGTGGTGGGATTTTCTCTGATTGTAAATCGTTCCGAGAATTGGGCCAGTCAAGACTTCATGGCGGTAAAATCGTCGTAACTGGTGGTGAAATATTCTCCAATCGTAAATTGTTCCGAGATTTAGGCCAGTTTAGATTTCTTGACGGTAAAGTCGCCGGAATTGGTGGTAGAACATTATCCGATCGTGAATGAGTCAGAAAATCTTGCGAATCTAGAATTCTAGACGATGAATTCGCCGGAACAGGTGGTGGAATGTTCTCCTTTTGATGTTCCTCATCACTAGTTGAGATCGAAAGAATAAACAGAGACCAGGCGGAGAAATGTTCCCTGTTCCGGTCGTCTTCGTTCATACGGTCCTCAAAGTACTGCATAAAATCAGCCATCGAAGCTTCCATCGAATCTTGCTCTCGGGGGGAAGACGGCGGCAACAGTGACAGAAGCGACGGTGGAGACGGCGGAGACGGATACGTTGGTGGTTGAGTGTTGGATAATTCAGTTGTTGAGGTGTTCATGACGTTGTTCCTAATTGGAACCGCCAGGTATCGATAAGGTAGAGGAGGAATTGGAGAGCCGTTTAGCCTGATTGGTTGGGGACGACTATATACATTGGAACAATCATATGATTAGACACATAAAGTTCATGTAGTTAGGGATGCAATAATTTAGTTCGTGATATTAAACACATAATTAGTTTAAATGCATATATGTCAACATGGTTATCATAAAGTTTGTGTAGTTAGGGATGCAATAATTTTGTCCATATGTCTGGCCATATGGTGGTGTATAGTTCATGTAGTTAGGTATCATTTTCCCTTAAAAAAAACTCCTTCCAACAACAACTTTATAAAAACCCTAAACATTAAAAATGTATATATTCTAACCTAAAAACTTAAAAGCCAAACCTAATTTAAATAGGATAACTACTTTTTGTTGTTTCACCTTAATTAATAATAACTTCAAGAAGCAGACCAAAGTTTTTGATACAAAATCAGAAGAACAAATTCTATATAAAAAGTGTAAAAAAATGTTTATCTATTTATTATGCATACACTACAAGAAAACAACGTTTTAGCGACTACATAATCAGTCGTAATGTAGTCGCTAAAACTGTTTTACCGACAACATTACGACCACGTTACGTAGTCGTAAATGTCTAGTCGCAAAAACACGTAGTCGGTAATTAGTCATTAATTTACGACTATTTTGCGACTTTGTTGCGATGACAGTAAGAAGTCGCAAACCAGTCGCACATCAGTCGTAATATATGCGACCATGTACCGACTACATTAACGACTAACATGCGACTAACGTACGACTATATATTGTGTCGTGTGAAAGTCGTTTGGTGTAGTCGTTAAAGAGTCGTGAAATGTTGAGACTATTTGCCGACTAATAAGCGTCTAAATTAGCGACTGATTTGCGACTAATATGTTCACGGAATAGAGATTTGGTCATTGTTTTACGACTGATTTGCGACTACCTAGCGACTGATTTGCGACTACCTAGTGACTGATTTTATCAACGAAATTCAAAATGGTAATACTGTGCCCAATTTGTATTACCTAGCAATTTGGAAATCATATTCAAACTAATACAAAGAATACTGGAAATTTAAAATGAAAGAAACATACATTAATATATATTATACATTGTTTTAGTATATCAAATACAAACCAATACAAAGAAAGGTCCAATGTTCAAAACATGAAATAAAATGACAGCCTAGGGTGTAGAATCATGCTGCCGATCAGATTCAGAAGCCATGAAATCTAGAAAATTTGGATCGGTTTCAGGATGATACCTTTCCACCATTGAATAATGCTTCTGGTCAGCTTCAAGTTTGGTAAGCTTGCTTTGTTGGTCAGCTGCAAGTTTGGTAAGCTCTGCCTCACGCCGAGCGTTAGAAGCAGCTTGTTCTTCTATTTGGCGTTGAGCTTCTTCCAACTTATCTTCCAGGGATTGAAACAATGAAGAGGTTACTTCGAACTTGCGTTTTCCACCAACATGAGACTCTGCGAGGCTTCCTATTCCATATGGTCTGCCTCTGTCATCCGTGTACGTTGACTGCATAAATAAAACCAAGATTTATAAAACCAGATGACAGAAAATCAAAAGATAACATAGATTTCGTATTTACCTGAAGAAAGAGATCGTTGTATTCCTCTGTGGTTAGCTCTCGCTGTTGCGACCTACCGTCTGAAATTTCAAGCCCGATCTCTTGCATCTTAGCTTGCAAGTTCTTCTCATAATTTTGCGCGATCCTCTCAGCCTTCAGATCAACAAACGTACCATCAGATTTTGTGTGAGTCTTCACAAAAACCTCACTGATACTAACCGGTCTGCCCAATTCGTCTTCCTGAAAATGTAACATATAAATTTGTTATATAATAGAAAGTTGCATATGTATTAGATATAGAAATTACACTTAGCATTTCTTGTTAGATTTGGTGATATGACTTTTGGCCTGATAAGTGTTTGTGCACACCAAGGCCTTTATGGTCAGATTTTCGAGCAGCGGATGTGGTCTGAAACCTCTCTTTAGCTTCGTCAGTGTCCCATTTCTCTGTCATTGTTGTCCACAATGTTGGGTTAATCCAGGATGGTCGCTTTCGAGAAGTCTTCGCGGTGCTTACCATGTCCTTCATTCGCCTTTGACAAATCCTCTCGAAATATTTTTGAACAACCCCTGAGATTAAGGGATCCCATGTGTGGGTTTTCAACAAGACAAGTAGATGGTGTTACTGGACAGAATAGAAAGAAAGACATATATGAAGCTTGGAGGAGAGAAATGCTTACCGCGAACTCGATGAAGTATCTTTCCTGTCTATCGCGAGGCACAACAGTCCAACTGTAGTGTGGACCATCAAACTTGTTTGTAAAAATCTTGGTGATCTTCCTTGTCAGCTTTTCCTTGTCACGGCCAAACCTAGACAGAGACAAATAAGTGCCTCAACAACAACACAAAAACCAAGCCAGACAGAAAGAAATAAATGCCTCAACAACAACACAAAATTCAAACCAAGCAAAACATGATGTCGGAATTAACCACATATCAGAAAAGACATGAATAGCAAACTGTCAGCTTAGTCTACCAAACAAAAATCAAGCCAGACAGAAGCATAATATGCCTGATTAGACCAAACAAGCACTTACACTAGAAACGAATTGACACTATGTAATTGCTTAGTCTACCAAACAGAGAATTGATCCTGGTGAGCACTTTAATGACCATTATCCTTGCAAGATATACAGTTATGTTATATGGAAATGCTAACTCACACGAAACTCAACAGATTTAATTTAAGCAGAAATCGTGTGTATGTGTGTCTTCAGCTTCTGTTGAATCTTATGCAACTTATATATATATATAGAGAGAGAGAGAGACGTAATGCTACTTCAATAAAATCTTTACTGAATAAATTATTTCTCTATCATTCCAGTTTTCTGCATTTGTTAACAAGAAGAAGAAGGCCTCTCTCTGTCACATGGCGGCAACTCTCACAACAGATTTACATGAAACTCAACAGAACAAGCCAGACAGAGAGAAACTAAGCAAGCCAGACAGTTTCTATCAATTCCAAACACAAAAACCATTCCAATCACAAAAATCATATCAGATGTGCGTAGTATGCAATAATACTCAGTAATGAAACTCAACCAATGATTTTTAAAAGTGGGGGCAACTAGCTATCATCAGATGCCAAGTAACATACTTGATATGGATGTTTTATATAGTTGATATATTAGAAACCTAATATTCTTAAATTGTAGTATATGTAAATAGAACACATGATGGAGTAAAAGCAAAGAATTGGCCGGAGAATGTGTAGCTCATGATGCTCTTGCATTATCCTATGGGGATTTAAAGTTCATAGAGACACAAATTAACACATTGGTTTTCGGAAAAGAAACTTCTATGAAGACCGAAATTTGGTCTAACCATATCCACACACATAAACTTCATCAATTCCACACACGCAAATCATACATCATCAATTCCAAACACAAAACAATTCTACTAACAAACTGTAAACTAGCCTCTTGACAGGAAATCGAATTCAGACATGAATTGATAGAAACTTACCAAGTGGTGTTTGGCGGCTGAGGGCGTGTCGGAGACAACACAGTCATATACTTATGCCGGTTAGGCACCCTTAGAAGCGCCTCAAGCACCATACGTTGGTCTTCCTGGAGATCGGCCTCAATATGTGCATTGTCGTCAATCGGATTAGCTTCGAAGTCGTTGTAGATGTGAGCGTGAGATGACTGATTACTATTACCCTCGGAGTTGTGCAGCGAAGAAATTGAAGAGATTTGTCCTGGAGTCGTCTGATCTTGAGGTTGAGAGCTTTCTCGTGGAGTCGTCTGACCTTGAGATGGATTGCTTTGTGGTGGATTCGATGAGATGTTCTGGAAAAGCTGGGTAGGCGGAGGAAAATCCCGGACATTTGGTGTTGTCGTTGAAGGTTGAGCGTGCACGGGGTTCAGAGGTGGTGACGACATATGCATAAGAAATTGGGCCGCCGGCGTGAAGGTGTAATGCGGCGATAGAGGGTTTGGTGTTCGCGACGAAGACCCTCCGGCTCTCTGAGAAACGTTGGGAACGAATCTCTTCCGTCCTTTACCGTTCTTAGTTTCCGGCATTGTAAGCTCTAGACGGAAGGTGGGATCGAAGAAGAAGAACGGAAGGTGGGATCGAAGGCGAATATGAGAGCAAATGGGATTTCGATCTCTAATCGGGGACGAAGAAGACTGAATGAAGGCAGAGACTTGAGGGACTTAAGGTTTTTGTAATTTATTTATTTTAATCTGAATGAAGCAGGTAGACTTAATAATTATTTGGTGTGATTTAGAATGATTAAACACTATGGCCTACTGGTAAAGTTCTCCTCTATCTCTCTTCAGTCGCGGGTTCGAGTCCATGGTGTGGACAATTTTTTTTTATTCTGAATAAAGCAGGTAGACATAATAACTATTTGGTGTGATTAACACTATGGCTTATTGGTAAAGATCTCACTCTGTCTCTCTTAATACTCGGGTTCGAGTCCCTGGCTGTGGGTAGTTTTTTTTTATATTCTGAATAAAGCAGGTAGACATAATAATTATTTGGTGTGTTAAATACCAATTAAACACTATGGCTTACTGGTAAAGATGTCACACTTGTTTCTCTTCACCCGCGGGTTCAAGTTCTGGTGAGGATTTTTTTTTTTTTATTACTCAAGACGAGAAATAAATACTGATTAATAATGTAAAAGACAAATTACACCAAAATAATGTAAAAGACAAATTACAACGAAATTGTGACATAAGTAACATAGTGAATTAGAAGGGTTCTTCGTCATCTGATTTTTCATTAGAAGACTACAAATTACACCGAAATTCATCTTCTGGTTCTGCATCTCCGACTTCGTAATTGAGGTTTATTTGGTCTCCTTGTACGAAATTATCGAGTACGAGATCTTCAATTGTAGTCATCAATACAGCATCATCAATTTCTGTTTGCAAAAGAGTCGGTTCTTTTTTTTCATATTCCCCTGAAATGTTACCCCTCGGATTCACTTTTAGAACATTGAGCCACAACTGCTTCGGTTTCTTTGTGTATAGGTACGGAATATAACAAACTTGATCCGCTTGCGAGGCTGTTTGCAATATAAAAATATATATATAAGTTATACATCATGGTATATATATATATATATATATATATGATATCGACATTAATAAGTACGTACCTAGAATAAATGGTTCATATTTATTGTATTTTCTCGATGAAAGAACGTCTACAACACCACCATTGCTCCTCCGAGTGCCTCTACCAATAACATGGCCATACCAATTACACTTAAAAAGTGTGATTCTCAAATTGACCATCCCCTCGTACTCGAGTTCTATGATATCAGTTAAGATCCCGTAGAAATCCGCTTCATCAGATGCATCAGAGTAATTTTGACCTTTAACACATACCCATAGTTACAATCCTTTCGTCCAGCGCTGTGATTCTGCGTATGAAACAAATAGCCTCTTGTAAAATACATTGGCCAGGTTTTGACCTTATTCAAAGGTCCATGCACTATCTCTTGAACCCAAGTAGGAAATGGATTTGTGGCGTTCCAGTAAGTAACCTGCATATATATAAAAAAATAGTGTAAATATATATAAGTATAAATTTACGCAAAGTTATGAATATTTTTTAGACATACATATTCTTTCACCCATAAATGATATTCGTCAGCTCTTTTCGCAGAGAGTTCTTTTTCGGAATGTCCTGGATATTTTGCAGAAAAAATTATTCGAACATTCTACACAAGACCAACACAAATTATATGAGAAATTAAACAAAGATTATATATATTAAAACGCAATCTGGGAGAGATGGCAACTTATATACCTCTCAATTGGCTGAAAATAGTCACAATTTCGTAAAACATATGCATGTGCGCATTGATAGTCTCTCTCTGAGAGCCATATTTCATACATTTCTCCACTTGGACGTCCTACTTGAGTAAATATAGAAGGTACTCCAGGGACATGATATACAGGGACTTCACATTCATCGAATCTTGTTAACCTGATCAAATGAGTTAAAAAGTAATTCACATTATAATACATATATAGCATGTGTATACAAAAAGTTAAATGGCAAAGTGGACATGATGTGACTGATTTTAGCATTTACCTTGATTTCGTTTGTATATTCCCAGCAAAGTAGTGCTCTGAGAAATAAGCAATCTCGTCATTGATATATGATTAAACAATCGATCTTGCCGTATATCTTTTGTTCTTTGCTTTCCCTTTCAACTTTTTGAAAAACCTTTCAAAAGGATACATCCACCTATACTGGACAGGGCCTCATAATTAAACTTCGTAGGGGAGATGTATAGGCAGGTGTTCCATCACATCGAAAAATGAAGGTGGGAAGATCTTTTCCAAATTGCATAAGATTAAAACGACGTTCTGTATTAGAATTTGAAGGCGACTCTTATGCAAAGTTCTTGAACATAAGTCCCAAAAAATGCTCCAACCCCTACAATATACGTGAAAATTGCATGAAGTTACTATATAAAGTACTATAATCATTTGTTTTTTAAATTGTCGTAATAAGTACCTGATAACGCAAGGTGGACATTCCGGTCTAGGAGATCTGCAACGATAAATGGAAGTAACCGCTCCATGAAAACATGGTAGTCATGACTCTTCATGCCTGAAAACTTTTGGTTGTCCATATCAACAGAAGTAGCTAAGTCTGACGAATAACCATCTGGGAACTTAACCGCATGTTTCACACATTCCAGTAAACTTTTTCTAGCTTCCTCTGTCAATGTGAAGGATGGGAAAGGAGCTTTACCCTCACTATCAATATGTAAATGTGGCCGAGAACAAAATTGTTCTATATCCAATCTTGACATGATGTTGTCTTTCGATTTACCTTTCACACTCATAAGAGTATTCATGATGTTGTCAAAAAAGTTCTTCTCTATATGCATCACATCAAGACAATGCCGGAGATTGAGGTCCCTCCAGTACGGTAGCTCCGAAAATATGCTTTCCTTGTGCCAGTTATGTTGCTTCCCATAGCCCGGCTTTTTCTTTTCATGACCGTTTTCACCGACGTCTTTTGTTTTCGATGGATTTACACCAACCAACCGCTCGTAATAAACTTTCTCACCGGTCAAAGACGGAGGTGGATACTCTCTCGAAGCATCTTTTCCCTTTAGGAAGTCTTTTCTATTCCTCCTCATTGGATGACCATGAGGAAGAAATTTTCGGTGACAATCAAACCAACACGTCTTCCTTCCCTTAGGTAGATAAAAAGACTTTGTATCTTCCATGCAAATTGGACAAGACAATTTACCATGGTTGTCCATCCGGATAACATGCTATACGCCGGAAAGTCGCTTATCGTCCACATTAGCACTGCTTTTAGATTGAAATTTTGATTCAAGGACATATCGTATGCATCGACGCCATTAGACCACAACTCTTTTAACTCCTCAATAAGAGATTGGAGGAAGATATCGAGACTAGCTCGCTGATGATTTGGCCCAGAATTCTGAATAGTAAGAAATAAATACTCTGTATTCATGCACATACCCGGGGGTAAATTATATGGAGTCAAGATCACAGGCCACAACGGAAGATTACGAGACATGCCAAATGGATTGAACCCATCCGTACATAATCCAAGATAAACATTACGGGGTTCTTCAGCAAACCCGAGATATAGACCTTGAAAATATCTCCACTCTGCCGCATCAGAAGGATGACCCACTTCTCCCTCCTTTGCTTGGTGCCCGTCATGCCATCTCATTGCCGCTGCAGTCTTCTCGCTTTGATACATTCTCTTTAATCTGTCAGCAATAGGTAGATACCACATACGACTGTATGTTACTTTGGTTCTACGTCGGTCGTTCTGAGGCTTCCATCTTTGTTTACCACAAAACAGACATTTAGCTTCATTCTCGTCTTCTTTCCAGAAGATTATACAATTGTTAATACAAACATCAATTGTATGATATGGGAGACCTAAATTGCGCATCAATTTTTCTGTCTCCTAATATGAACCGGGTGCCTGGTTTCCTTCTGGTAAATAGTCTGTCAAGATTCCACAAACCGAATCCACTAACTTTTCACTCATATTATATTCTGCCTTATCTTGCATGACTCGAGCGGCTAAGGATAACTGCGAGTGGCCTTCACGACAACCATCATATAATGGAGTATTCGCTCCTTCTAACAAGTCGTAGAATTTCTTTGAATGGTTACGTACCGGTTCTTCTACATTCTGATAACTAGTACTACCTTGATGATAGTTATCAAAACTCATGTTATCACGAAATGCATCATTCACCATATCCACATATCTATCTTCTACTACATTACCCAATTCACTACTCCCACTTAAATGCGTATGATCAACATAACTCGGACCTAAATCCATAGGGATTTCTTCTCCATGCTTATACCAAACATAATAATCTGGCATAAATCCTCTACTAAACAGATGATTACAAATTCTAGGCCCCGGGAGAAATTTGTCGTTCTTGCAAACACTACAAGGACAGTAAAACTTACCACCATTGTTCTGCGCTAGAGACTGGCTATTTTCAAATGCCATGAATTGATCCACCCCCGTGGTGAACTCTACCGAGAAATTTCCCGTCTCTTCATCGATTCGCTTATACATCCACTCCCAAAAATTACTATAATTGTAATTTCCCGACATTATAAAAAAAAACGGTTTCTCTTCTAAAATTCGATTTTTTTCGTTTATGAGAATGAGGAGATTGTGAGAATGAGGAGAACGATGGTCTAAAGTTTTTATTTATAGACATTTTTCCGACTGATTTGCGACTACATAGCAATTGCTGTCCGACTACGAGTGGTAGTCGCAAAAAGTAGATACAAGTAGGTACAACAAGAATAAACGTGTTAAATGCTGTTATTTTACGACCAACAAACGACTGTTTTGCAACCCGCCGCAAAAGTCGCAATTTAGTCGCAAAAGTAGTGACTATTTTGCGACTAAAGTTTTCCGACTCGACGGTAGTCGTAGATTGGTCGTAAATTATTGACCAATATGCGACTAATATGTTTGGTCGCAAATGACCGACTATGGTGCGATTGTATTTGTGAAGTCGTAAACTAGTCGCAAAATAGTCGCTAAATAGTTTTAAAAATTTACGAATGTGTGTAGCTGCAAACTGTAGTTACGAAAACGCTATTTTTTTGTAGTGATATTATTAACAAATCATGTTTAATAGTTATATGGAAAAGTAAAACCGAACGATTGTTTAGTATTGTCCCCAAAAAAGGCTATTTAGTTTTCCGACATTATTTCGAAATATTACATTAAAAACACCAAACCCGGTATATGAAAACCAAACAAACAATGGATACAAAAGTGTAAAGATCTGAAAACTATAGTCTACTTATCTCAAATAATATAAAAAAACAAAATGAGGGGAAAAACCCGATAATGTTTATAATTAATATTTCTTATAATTAATAATATTCTAAAAAAAAGTTAATTAATACACATGATATATATCTTCATTCTTCACAAAGTAACCTTATATCTCCCAACCGCACAAACAAAAGTTTCAGCTCCTCCATATCCACCAAAGAAAGATCAATTGAATCAAGAATCAAAGAAAAATCCGTCCAAGAACCTAATTAACATCGATCGATCTGTGTAAAAATGGATACGATTCCCCAACTGATAGAAGGCTCTTCGGCTTACGGAGGAGCCACAAACCTCAGCATCATCGCAAACATCTCCTCCAACTCCTCCGTCACCGGAGCCACCGCAACGCAGCCACCGTCCTCCTCCTCATCCTCGTCTCCATCTGCGAACTCAAGCCGTTACGAGAACCAGAAGAGAAGAGACTGGAACACGTTCGGACAATACCTAAGGAACCACCGTCCACCGCTTTCGCTTTCCCGATGCAGCGGAGCTCACGTGCTCGAGTTCCTCCGTTACTTGGACCAATTCGGTAAGACAAAAGTGCACACGACCGTGTGTCACTTCTACGGCCATCCTAATCCTCCGGCACCATGTCCTTGTCCTCTTCGACAAGCTTGGGGAAGTCTCGACGCTCTCATCGGTCGTCTTAGAGCTGCCTTCGAAGAAAACGGAGGGAGACCTGAGACTAATCCATTTGGAGCTCGTGCCGTAAGGCTTTATCTAAGGGAAGTTAGAGATATGCAGAGCAAAGCTAGAGGTGTTAGTTATGAGAAGAAGAAGCGAAAGCGTCCTCTTCCTCCGTCGTCAGCTTCTTCTTCCTCCGCCGTAGCTAGCCACCACCAATTTCAAATGTTACCGGGTACTAGTTCTACTACTCAGATATCAAAGTTTGAGAAGTAATAATATATAGTTAAGAGAACAAAAATTGAGTATTTTATGTAATCTGAAATGTGAATTGCTCTCTTTCTTATATGTTGATTTTAATTTAGGTTAGTTTTCGAATCTGGTGGAAAAATAACTAAGGTTCTTTTGTTACTAGTGTATGTTGGGAGTAAGGAAGGTAGGGTTTCAATTTTTATTTATCTAATAAAAGAGCATTTCACATAAATATATATATATATATATACATATACATATAGTCATATGTATATAGTATATGTATATGAGTATCTATCTATCATCAATGATTTGGTCTTCTTCTTCATCATCTTTTAGCTTGATGCGGTTCTAATACAGAGAGGCCTTAATTAGGTATTTAGGTTTAATATAGATCGATCTATGGAGTATGATGATACTAGAATAGTTTTATTGATTTTTCTTCTTTTGATGCAAAACAGTACTGGTCGTTGTCTAAAAGTGACAGTGAACTATTAGTGGTCTTTATAGACTTATAGTAGTTGACAGTGACTGCACTATCTATTTTAAATTCATGAAATTAACTCATTAGTTTATCTCCACGCCCAAATTCCCCCAAAGATTTACTGAATTCGTACCCAGTCACAAACATTCACATGCATGCTTCAGTAAATAGGATGTCTTATTATTGTTTCATCTCCAAACTCATTTTTGTTGTTCAAGTTCAATCATAGGTTTGCTAGTGAGTGATATGTTTTCTTACTCACACTTTCACTTTTTTCATACGCAACCTATAATGTAAAAGAAAGAAAAAAATCAAAAGTTCCTTAAATTCTTCACTTTTATGATTTTATCTTTCTAGTACATACGTTAATTAAGAACATTGTGCAGGTCTAGGCTTTTGTATAAACCCTAGATTTTGTAGATATGGTGAATGATAGTGTTGTATTTTTATGGTTATTCTATGTTATTTAGATTTTCCACCCCTAAATGTAGCATTCCAATAGCAAGATATATGAATGCGATTTACTTGATGTAATATAACTAGGTTCCAAGTAACATGTGATATGACACCCTTGTGAAGGCCAAAAAAAAAAAGAACTTAATTTTGTATGTGATGTATGTATGATCTTAATTACATATCATATATTAGTTTTAATTTATTTTTGAATGAACTAATTGCATTGTTGCACGAATACCATATACATACTATTCAAAGTGTATTGTTCAATTTATACTATAGAGTGTTCCAATTGGAACAAAGTGCATAGCTTAAAACATACAAATTGCTCAAACTCATTCACAAAACAGTTGCTTCAAGCAACACTTAGAGAAAGTGGTATAGAGAGGCTAATACATATAATTTATATAGAAAGACATGGATATGATGAAATTATTTGTATGTATATGATTTCTATGTAAAATTGAACTATATTATATGAATGTGTACAATAGTATTGACTTGGAGGCCGAAAAAACTCCATTTATATTATATAATATCCTAACTAAAAAGTAAGTATGCAACAAAGTGCATAACTTTAGATATACAAATTGCTCAAATTCATTCACAAAACACTTACATGAAACAACACTTTGAGAAAGTGGAATAGAATTACATGAAACAACACTTTGATAATAAATATAATTCAACATTTTATAAAGAAAAACATATATTGAATGGAATGATATTGTGTGACACATTTATACTTTAAAGCTGATTCATTATTTTTATTAAAAAATATTATGACACATCGGAAGTTGGAAGGGATTCTATATAATATATAAGGGACATGGATCAATCCATTCATTACCAATTGGTTTTGACTTGGAAGCATGTATACTTTAACATGATATCAGAGCCCGATCCATTATCGACCCGACCCAAAGTTGGTCCATCGATCCATGCGAGAATATAACGAGATTAATAGGCAAAGAACCATCATCTCGAGGGGGCGTATTATGAAATATTATCCCACATCAAAAGTTGGAAGGGATCATATATAATATATAAGGGACATGGATTAATTCATTTATTACCAATTGGTTTTGAATTAAAAATCTGTGTACTTTAACAGTTTCGACATACAAATTGCATCTCATTCACAAAGTAGTTGCATGA
The DNA here is from genome assembly GCA_030161315.1 of Eutrema japonicum. Lineage (NCBI taxonomy): Eukaryota > Viridiplantae > Streptophyta > Magnoliopsida > Brassicales > Brassicaceae > Eutrema > Eutrema japonicum. The sequence continues at coordinate 35,844,916 of BSQW01000010.1, forward strand.
AGCAACACTTTGAGAAAATGGAATAGAATGGATAATACATAGAATTCAACATTATATGTAGAAAACCATATATAAAATGGATTGTGTTCATTATAAAATGACACATTTATATTTTAACTTCATTCATTGTTTTGAGAAATTTGTTTCTGTTTTCAAAAATTCAAACTATGGTATAAGCAGAAAAAATTGAGTTTTTTTCCAATTGGATAGCAAATTTGAATCAATGTTTTTTTAAAAATAAAATCAAATAAGATGAATATGGGTAAAAAAGTAACACAAAATAAATAAATAAAGAAAAAGAAAGAGAAATAAACATATGTGTGATGTGTGTCGCAACTCGCAAAGGTAGATTGGTATATAACTATATACTGGTATATAACTATATATTATATACATTATACAAAGAATATCATATTTTTTTTTTTGGTCATGTGATTAATTATAGTTTTGTTTGGCTATTACAGCTAATTTTCATGTGTTTTTTTGTAATGATTTTCTGATTTTTTGGAGTCGTTTTCATAAAATAAATGAACTTATTTAATATTTAGATAGAAAAAATAAATTCAAAAACGACAAATACAACATGGAAAAGTATTGATTGGACAGATTTCTGACCTTACTTGTTATAAGATTGAATCAATATTATAGTTTAGATAGCGTCACAACAATAGGTCAGGCGGACGAAACAATCTTTTGTCAAATCTGAAAATCAAACAACATATGTTATATACCGTATAAACCATATATGTGATACTTTTGGTATTGTGATATCCTCATTTTGCGTATAGAAATGAAATACTAAAATAATAAGAAGATGTAACAAAATAAAATAATAATTAAGTGTAGTGTTGCATTATTCATGAGTGTGTGTTAGAGGTAGAGCCAGAGTTCTGTCTCTCACCTGTCTTGTCTCTGTAAGTTGTTCCTCGCAGAGCACTCAAAGACCCCAACCCCTCAACTTTTATTGATTCTTGTCCATGTCTGAATTTCCAAATTTTGTAAATTCCATTTCAAAAGATAAAACAATTCTGTAATTCTACATTTCAATTTGCCTAAAGTTTTGAAACCCACAGTTTCAGGACTCACATGAATCACGAATTGAAAAGGACTTGAGTAATTTATCTTCTCCTTTTCTGTTTACAATTAAACTTCATATTTCATTGACTTTGAGGAAAGAGATAATCTTTAAGAAAACTCAACCCAAGACCAACAAACTTACCTGAAAAATATGATTTTGTGTTATTATTTCTTTCGCAACCGCACGAATATTAGTACAATAAAGGATATAATAAATAATAAAATAGGAAAAATAAAATTTAATACTTCTAAAATTATCATGCCTAGATGCAAAAATAGATCGTATCTCTAGATTTTTTTTTGTTTTTTGTTTTGTTGTTCAACACTTTTTAGAGTGAACGAAGCATCCTTTAAGATCACTACAACACAAATTCAAAACAATAAAACGTAAAGCAGATAGATCATCTTGTAAGATGGACAACATATTTGAAGCAAGACTCAAATGTGTCAATAACTTCACGATAAAGCCGGAGAATTTGGAATTTGTCACATGTGACTTTGAAGGCGAATCTCTACCTCCGATATTCGTAGAAACGAAATTGTATGTATTTTCTGGCCCTGTGCAGACCGTTGCGTAAAAAGACAACTCGGTAAAGACGTTCATAAGGTTTCTCGGCACTAAGCACGAGAGGAAAGTACCTCTCAAAGAGAGGGAAGTTGGTGGAGGAGACAATAACTTTTACGATAGCTGAATCGAATAAATGAAAGGTTGGCGGTGTAAAACCGTATAAGCATCGGGCCAGCTAACCGAACATATGAAGAGCTAACTACCATGAGAAACCTATTGGGCCAGGCCCACGATGAAGAGAAGCCAGAACTGTTATAGCCTTACAGGCTCGGACGAGATAGCCTATGGTTTCTTTGCCGGAGAAACGTCAGAAGGGATCGTCCTAAATACTGTAGAGAGGTAAGAGTATCCGGCGATGGACAACAGAGCAGGAGGCGGCAGATCTGAAGGCTCTGGTGGCGATGGCATCGGAGAGAACAACACGCGGCAGAGAAGGAGCTTGGTCATCCGAAACTTTGTCGGAAATAAAGCTCTTGCTGGAGAAGATGAACCGAAGAGGCTTGAATCAACAGAACATGGGAAACACTTTACAGCCACCAGACCCATATACTCTACACTAGCAGACGAAATCGAGAAAAGGAGAAGAGGCATGACGGCTCTGTTTCGACTACTGTCCTCAAGCTAACCAAATCAAAGCCAGCCAACAGTCTACTCCTAAAACCCTACCGAAGACAGTGCATGAACTTATCCAAGGAGCACATGCGGCGAGGAGGAGCAAACGGCGGCGGCTCACAGAAATATGGAAGAACCAAACCTAACTCTACCGGAGATGCCGTCCTCACACATCTGACTGAGAGAGAGCTTGAGAAGCTCGCCAAGAACTGCGGAGCACCACAACCAAAATCTCTAACCGACGCTGTCGACTTCAAGCAGATCTGCAAGGGGAGACGAAAACCAGATCCATATCTAATACCTTCGTATCTCCGAGCACAAGTAGTCGAGGAGGACATCGATAACAAGAGGGTCCTTTTTCCGGCGGCGGTGAGAATCGGCGACCGCCGGAAAAGAAGATTGGATTGAAAGAATAGAGGCGGCTAGGGTTTACAAGCGAGAGAATTTGTGATTGCTCGTACCTCTAGATTATGTCTTATATACGACATTATGTCTTATATATCAAAATAGGTAATTTATCTCATATATACGATATTATGTTTTATATATCCAAAATCTCTCTTATAAAAATTGTTTTCACTCATTATCTTGAATGAAAATTTTCAAAAATACAACATTAAAATTTATGAATTTTCCATGTTTACAAAAAAAAATCATCAAAAATTAATTTACGAAAAAAAAATCATGTCTTTTATGTAATAGATAAATTTCTTACACTTTTTTTTTGTCAACATATAAGACACATAGAACGGTTCGGAGATTCAAACAAGTGGCATCGAATTTACATACGAAATATCAGAAGGGTAGACTCGAGCACTCCATGCTAGTTTGTCCGCCACTGTATTCTTTGCCCGTGGGATGAGAGAGATAAAGAGAGAAAAAACCTTCTTACTTCTCTCGAATTCCTCCAGATGTTGAGAGAAAACAGGCTATTCCTTTGGTGCAGACACCATCTTCACCAGCTTAAAACAGTATGTTGCGAACCTTATCGCTGTCTTCTGTGTAGCAATCATACAATGCATTGCCAAAATAAGTGTTTCTATCTTTGCGTGTAATGGTGATAGACTTCTTCGAAGATTCTTCACTCCTAATATCGTTCCTTCTCCCCCTTCTTGGATATAATGCCAACCAATAAGCATCAGTCTCTTTCCAAGAACCATCTGCAAAACAGCAAAAGCCTTCAAGTCTCTGTGGAAATCGTATTTTGTGGATTCACATTTTGAGCGATACATTGTGCTGAATTCCATATATTTGCCTCGGAATCTGCCAACGTTAGAATCTCTTGTAGTGTTCTATCCACATTTGAGAATATCTTATCATTTTATGTTTTCCAAATATACCATATTAATCAAGGAAAGATATGAGACTACGCGTCTTGTAGTATTCGCTAGAAAAATAATCAAAAATCAAAAAGACCGATAAACTTGAGAATCTTTCTAAAGGCGAATGAATTGGTGTGATAGCCCAAGTTTCTTACACTTCTGAATGTGAAAATTGCTGACATAGTTTAGTTTTTTTAGTATCAACAATGTGTATTATACAAGTTTAAATTTATGTGCCGCGCAATGATAATTAATATACATTCTAATATACTACATATCATATGATGGTCAACATATATACGTTAGTTAATTTCAATGTTTTTGAAAAATATTCAACAACTATCGCTTCGTCCAATCCTTTATTATTATGGAAGTGCATGTAAGTTTCATCTTTTTTTTTTTTCTTTTTAAAGTTTCATATTTTTTTTTTCAAGAAAGCTGTAGACATTCTGCTCACTTTGGTTAAAATTTAAAACCAACGGTCAATACTTACGTATAAACTACTCCAAAATACAAAAAAAAAAAAATTGTATTTTGTCATATTGATAATCCCTTTTTCAACGGTTAAAAACACCTAATCATAATAATTGTTTTTGGTCCGTATTCTAAGACCTGACCGACAATAGTATCGAAAATTTGATAGTCTATACAAAGGTTTCTACTTTGAGCTATAACAATGTTCTTGCACATATTTTTATGCATGACGTCGAAAATAATAAATGCTACTTGTGGTTGCATTTTAGTTTGTACTTTGTAATGTAGGACCAAAATTTACACTACAGACAGGAAAGATTTAATCACAATAATATGTAAATAAACAGTTTAAGGAACAGACGATTTATAAACGATAAAGCAATATAAGATCTGAGGAGGCGAGATAAATCTCTTTCCTTAACTCTAAGAATCTCCCGTAGTGTGACGGGGTTTTATAGATCCATGAGTCCCAGGATACAACCAAAGTTTAACTGAATCATCAACACCATGATTCATGTCTATCGACCATTATTCTACGATACTCTCGAAATTAAAAACTTACTCTAAGCAGTAGGGAATTGAAGAAACGATTGCTAGAACTTTTAGTAAGTGTTTTTTGTGTATCAGAGGATGATCTTTTAGGTGAAAATCGTGTTGTATATATAGGAAAGAGGCTAGGGTTTTTCCATGACAGAAAAGGAATATTTCTAGAATAACCTAGGCGGCTGCGATTTTTAAGTCGGCCCGCTGGGTATCGATCGATACCAAGGGGTATCGATCGATACCTCAAAAAGTCCACGGGCCCAATCAAGGCCCAAGATGCGAACGTCGCACGTATGGCTTTTCTTCTCTCATGTTGTTCATTTAAGACACAACCATTCCAACATATATACACGAGAAAACATTTCTCGGTTAATGAAAACATTTCATTAGAAAGAGCTTAACTCATTTCTTTTCACACTAACACAATTTTATCAAACCATCAGGCTTTGACAAAAAATTAGTTCCAACATGTAATATGCCCTTTTCCAACAAAATTGAAACTACGTTCCAACTACAAAGCGCACTTAAATGGCTCTAATGTGATCGACGACAAAAACCATCAGTAATAATATATATATACTTCATCACAACTCAATTTAGGATAATTTTCACCGACAATAATACACAATTTATGTGAATATATTTAGATTTGTTGTGGATTGGAAGTGAGCATTAAGAGTTGGCCTTTCGACTTTAGATATGGAATCATGGCCTTTCCATATATGGTTAGAACAAAAAGAAGGACTTTCAAGAATCAGCACATCCATTTATTATCACCATTACACGTATAAGTTCCATTCATAATTATTCACATTTTTGGATTGATACGAATATTTCATTTAAAAGAAAAATCAAAATTTGAGGAGACAATCGACGTTGAAATGAGGGACCCCGAATTTTCCACATGATTCTCTTGTTTCATCATTACCCACCCAAACCTATATTTAGTGAAACCCCTGTGAGACTCCACCACATGCATACTCTCAAAAATTAACGTATCTTGCTTCTTTAAGTCAAAGTTAAGATTTGTTTCCCTTTAAACAAAAATAATACAATATTTCCATTTTCTTTTCTTTTCAAAGTTGGAATAAATATATTCGGAAATCAAATGAACCAAATCGGATCTTAGTTCGGTTCAGTGTAGTTCCATTTTCCGGAATACTCATAATTGTACGAAAGACAGAAATCTTTTTTCAAACATATGATTCTTAATACTCTTTTTACATTTGCACAGATACACATGTAACATAAATATTTGTAATTTACACAGATATGCAATCAGAAAATTCAACAAAAAGAAAGAAATATACAAATTTAAATGTAAAACCAATCATTTTTAAGGGAAAATTCCATAACAATTAAAATTAGTGTTTCTTAACTTAAGATTTTTTTGGATTTTTTTCGATGTTTTGGATTTTTTTTAAAATTTAATGTAATTTTTAATTAATTTATTATTAAATCTAAACATTGTTTCAAACCAGTTGGAGATCTAAAATGGACAGAAAAATAGTTTAGATATTTTATTGGGTACAAAAATAGTTCGGGTATTAAAAAATTTATCGAAATAAAGTTAGAATATTTTTATAGAATTTTTTTTTTTAATTAAATAAACAATCAACTTCCTATGATTACTGAAGTAGTAGCCATCGCTGAATAATTCCAACACAAAAATTGAATAAAACAAGTATCCAATGTTACTCTTTAGACTATAGACGAAAACAACAAAAATGATACACAAATACATATAACCCACTAAAAACAAAAAGAGTAGAGACTATAGTACAAAGTTTTAAAACTCAAATTTTAGTTGCAGTTTCTTGAAGCGCAAGGGGAATGGCTGGTCTCCAAGTTGTTCCCTCAGGACTATCCATCAAAGCAATCCCAACATTAGCCAAATCTTTCCTAATTGCATCAGATCTTTCATATTCTTTATTGTTCCTTGCGTCTGTTCTCTCCTGCACTCTCTGCAACACATGTTCCTCTTTCAGTCCAGAGCGCTTTAGTGCCTTCTCTTTTAGCTGCTCAAGAACCTGAGGACAGAAGGAAACAGAACAATTCAATACAAAACATAAAGAAGGAGAAAAAGAACGACGGGTTTGGCAAGTTTGGTCATGGCCCGACAAGCTCAGGCCGGGTATAGGCCCTATATGCCTGCCGCAAAATCCCTAGTTCTGCAGTAGTGGAAGCCGTACCTCTGAGTAACTTGTGGGCATAAGCCCTAATATAGAAAGAACGTCTCTGATTGTTGTCTCTAGAGCCTTAAGTGACTCTTCTCTTCTTGGTTGCTTTTTCCCCTGGAAATCAAAATCATCACTTTTTAACTATACCGTTAATTGGTTTTTGAAACATGTGGAGGTTTATGATTCGTAAAAGAAGACTCTTGCACTAAGTTATAATATTTACCTTCCGGGTGTGAATGAGATCGTTGATAGTTTTCAATGGTTCTGACATTGCAGCCAGAGTTACGGGCGTGTGAAGATCATCAGACATTGAGGCAATAAATTCACTATGGAATGTGTTGGTGCTTGTCAAAGTGTCTGAAGGAACTGAACCATTGTCAAATGTCGAATCTTTCTCGCCTAAAACGCTTTCACAGTCATGTAATGTCTGTCAATAAACAAAGGAGCATCTTCAAAGGATTGTAGTGAAGAAGAATATAACATCGAATTACAATGTTGTGCCCGTAAAACTTTTTTCAAAAGCCACATTAAGCATCTTAAACTTAAGAACAAAAGAGGTTTTCCAAAAATGCAATCTTTCTACAGATAAAAACGTATGTAACCAGGGATTACCTGATAAATATAAAAAATGCGTTCAGAAGCACTCTCGAGGAGGAAATCAGAGTAATTGATAGGAGACCGATAATGAGTTCCCATTAGAAAAAGTCTCAGAGCTAAAGGATGATAAAGATCTATAACCTGCAGTGTCAAAGAACTGTTTTACACATTAATGTTGGATTAAAAGGAAACGGTCAAAACTTTAAATATTTACCTGTCTGATTGTGAAGAAATTCCCCAACGATTTCGACATCTTCTCAGAGTCAACAGTAACAAAACCATTATGGATCCAATAGCTGATGTTGCTGCTATCACAAGCAGCACAGCTCTGAGCAATTTCATTTTCATGGTGAGGGAACACAAGATCCATCCCGCCACCATGTATGTCAAAACTATAACCGAGATAAGCCGCACTCATCGCACTGCATTCAATGTGCCAACCGGGCCTTCCTCTTCCCCACGGGCTCTCCCAAAAGGGTTCCCCTTCTTTTGCAGCCTGCCAAAATAATTCAAAAGTCTTTTATAGACTTCAATGAGAAAAATCGGTATTAATTGTAGCGCTAAAGCGGAATTAAAATGCGTACCTTCCACAGAGCAAAATCTGCGGGATGTCTCTTCCTTGTGTCAACTGCAACTCTCTCACCTGCACGGTTATCTTCTAATTTTCGCCCAGACAATTTCCCGTATGTTGGAAATTTGTCGACTGAGAAGTATACATCTCCATCAACTTTGTAGGCATAGCCATTATCAAGAATCTGATTAGGATAACATCGCATATGAAATGTGAGCAAAAATGATCAATTAGTCCAACAAGATACGGAACAAGAGGAAGTAAATATGGTAAGAACCTGCTTGATCAGGTCGATGATTTGAGGTATATGATCCGAGACGCGTGGTTGGACAGAAGGATCTAAACATTGAAGCTGTTCCATATCTCGATTAAATTCCTCACAGAAACGTCTGCTCAAACTGATTGGATCTTCCCCTAATTCATTCGCTCGGGCGATTATCTACAAAATTTGAAAATTGATGACTCGGTTGCATACGAAGCAACAAAAATCTAGTCAAGTACAGATTCATAAAGACAAAGTGAAATTCTCTCTAACATATACTGGCCGAGAAGAGGAATAACTTAAACAGGTTCCGAGAATGCAATCGCTGCCGTAACAGACATTGACTACTTCTCCTATTGATCTAATGGTACCACAAAACTCAAGCTTAAGAAGTTCTCACAGAAACTTTCCTCAAGGAACTCGAGAACTTGCTCTAAAACTTCTAGACAGACCTTAACTTGTATAAGAGACTTAAACCAAGAAGAGTTAGCTCTGATTTGCATTGTAAGAACCAGTTTCATGACATCGTTATCTCACCTTGTCATCCACATCCGTGAAATTTCGAACATAAGACACTTCATATCCTAGATGCTTAAGGTACCTGCCTAATTCTCAATCAAAATCAAAACAGAACAAAAATCAAAAATCAAAACTTTCCATAAACCCAGAATAATTTAAAGCTTCTTTCTTCAAGTCGATACCTCAAGAGAACATCGAACGTGACGTAGACGCGTGCGTGTCCAATGTGGCTGAGATCGTAAGCAGTGACACCGCAAACGTACATTCCAACTTTACCTTCGACCTTGGGCTTGAACAGCTCCTTCTTCCGGCTCATCGTGTTGTGCAACCAAAGCTCCTTTCCCCCGGAAATCGAATCTCCGCCGTCCGTTTTTGAGTTTGCCGACGGCTGGGATGATGATGAGAGAGCCGTGAAACAGCGACGGGGTAGAGTTAACTTTCCGGGTCTGAAGGGATGTTGGATTCTGAGATGGGAAGTGAATTGAGACCTGGGAAAGGGAGGGAATCGAATTGGAGTAAAGGGTCTACATGATTTGAAGAGATTGAGAAGAGAAGCCATTGGTGGAAACGATAAGCTCGTCGCAAAGAAGAAGAAGAAAATCGGATAGCAAAAAGCGGCGAGAGAGAGAGCCAAAAATAAACCTCTGAAAACTAAATAACGGTTTGTGTAAACCGCTTTTCTTTTCCGGTTCGGTTTAAGCAAGACTTGGAGAGGTTGAAGTGAAGAGAACAAACTCAGACGAACAAAAAATTGGGGTTTTGATAAAAGCCGAGTCAATTGGAAACTTTGAATTGTGTTTCAAAAAGCCCTAAAAACGATTTCTTTCTCTCACTATCTCTCTTCTCGATTCTGTATTCTTCTCTTTTGAGTTCTTCAAGCCGTTACATCTTCTCCAATACTAGTTCCTGTGTAAACCCTTTGAGCTCAAATCCTTTCTTGTTGCCTCGTCCACTTAGATATGGTGTTTGGACAAGTAGTGATAGGTCCTCCTGGATCGGGCAAGACCACTTACTGCAATGGCATGTCTTAGTTCCTCTCTCTTATCGGCAGGTGACATCTTCTTTCTCTTTTGCTCGAATTTTTTGTTTCTTCTGGTTTTGGACTAAAGAAAGAAGCTTGCTTTTGTAGCTGTAATTATGTTTATATATTGGTTTGTTTCCCTGTAGAATTCACAAAGTCCCAAACTTTAGTTTACGCGAGTGTTAAATTCATCACATTTTGATTACCCAACTTTTGAGCTTAGTCTTTTCCAGATTCCTGAGGACTTTTCTGAAACTATATTCTCTTTTTTATTTTCAGGAAGGTTGCTATTGTTAATCTGGATCCTGCAAACGATGCATTACCGTATCCTTTTTGATTGTTAAATGGTTGAAATTGATGAATATCCATGGGAAATTTGTAGAAGTGAATTGTTTCTTGACATTGATCTTTAGGTATGAATGTGCTGTGAATATAGAAGAATTGATTAAGTTAGAAGATGTTATGCCTGGACACTCGCTTGGTCCTAATGGAGGTGAATTCCTCCATCTTGATTTTCCTTTTTTTCTTCTTCTTAATCTTATATTTGATCAAACTAAACAACAACTTACAGGTCTTATGTATTGTATGGAATACTTGGAGAAAAACATCGACTGGCTGGAATCTAAATTAAAGCCTCTTTCGAAGGGTTAGCAACAAGCCAACAATAGATTCTATTTCGATCGAGTACCTTTTTTCGGTATATCCACTAAAAAAAGGTTTTGAAAACATCTGCAGACCATTACTTTCTCTTTGATTTTCCTGGCCAAGTTGAATTCTTCTTCAATCATGACAGTACCAAGAAATTTCTCACAAAGCTGATAAAATCGTTGAACCTTAGAGTATGTGCTTTTCGTTTAATGTTGTTACCGAATTTGCTAAATGAGCCTTAAGAGTCTATATCTCTGACTAATTCTTTTCTTTTCTTTCTTGGTTTTGCAGTTAACTGCTGTGCAACTAATTGATTGCCATCTATGTAGTGACCCCGGGAACTATGTAAGCGCGTTGCTTCTATCCTTATCCATAATGCTTCATATGGAACTCCCGCATGTCAATGTCTTGTCTAAAATCGATTTGATTGGTAGCTACGGGAAGCTAGGTATTAAACGGTTTCATGGTCAATAAATTCCTGCTTAGATGCACTCTCAGTGTCTCATGAATTTGATGTTCTTGTTTGCAGGAAACTAACGAGTGAGCTATGCAGTGTTGTTGAAGATTACGGTCTTGTTAATTTTACAACCTTGGATATTCAGGTCTATTATCTCCTCTGCAACTCTCTCTCTCTCTCTCTCTCTCTCTCTCTCTCTCTCTCTCTCTCTCTGCTAGCATCTTGTACCTCTTTCACTATTTTGAGCTTTTTGTTTTTTTTTGTTTTCAGGATAAAGAAAGTGTTGGGAATCTGGTAAAGCTCATTGATAAGAGCAATGGATATATATTTTCCGGCATTGATACAAGTGTGGTTGAATATAGCAAGATTGCAGTTGGTCAAACTGATTGGGATTATAACAGATATCCTTTTTTTATATAATCTTATTATTATTTTCTAACCATTATTTCTCTGAATTGCTCTGAGTTTAGTTTTATGTTTACGAAGAAAGAGTTGATTCTTTAACGATAGTCTTCACAATCGCGGCTGTGCAAGAGAAGTATATGAAAGACGAGGAAACAGAAGACTGATGAATAGAGACAGAGCTTGAAACTTCCAAAGAAGAAGAAGAAGAAGAATCAGCGATGAGCCTGGTCTAAAATCTCTCTGAACCAAACCATGTACCGGTTTGCATGAACCATTTTTTAATTTTTGGGTTTGTTTTACGTCCAAACAACATTGATTACGTAAGTTACTGGTTTGGTTATGTTAATTTTGAGACGACTTGTAGTAATTAATCATAAGAAAAATAGTTACATTTCATGGGAAGTAACCATTTTGATAACACACTAGTTACTCTTTTTTCATTAAATTAATTTTTTTAATAAAAAATCTCGAATGGGTATAAAATGAGTTTTTCAAAAATTAAAACGTAAAAACCAAAAACAATTCTAAAAGCAAGAAATATTCATTACCTTAATCAAATGATATGAAAAGCAGATATCTGTTTTCGACGAAAAACAAAAGAAAACAAATATCTGTGATCTCTAATGGTATAAGTGTTTATTGGGAAGAACAAAAGGGGTTTTGTCACTTAATTGAAGTTTTATTACTTTGTTTATATTTTTTAAAATCTTAGTAAAATATAATTTTTTTTTATTGTTCAATTCAAATTTATTCATGTACAGTACAACGTGTACGATAATGGACGTACAAGATGTATCAATAAAAGGAATAAAATCGACTTTTCACTCAAAAAGTGTTACTTTCGACTATATTTTCAAAAAATAACAAAAAATTAATAAATCTTAAATTAATTGACGATACATGCATTTATGTCAAGAACGAATTGTTTTCTTCAACTCGTTTTGTATACGTCAGGCAAAAAAAATTTTGTTTGTTCATGAGATCTTTTTAAAAAGAAATTATGATTAGCTATTCAAATAACATATATGGGATATTTAAATTAAATTTGTTCTAGGTAAAAAATTATGACAATGTGCATCCACAACTTCGAAGATCAAAATTTCTCTAGATTTAAAACGTGAATTAGTAGCCACTAACATTAAACAAAAACAAAGAATGTTTAGTGATAATGATAAGGTTGAAATTCAAACTAAATTTGAAAGACCATTCTCGGTGTGATATTACGTAAGGATAATCATTAAATTATTAATCGTTTCGTTTTTAACTACTCACGTTTTTATCATTTTCATTTCTTAGACTGTATAGTCTCAATCCAATGGTATGAAGCACTACAAACCAAATGGTGTAATTTTCTAGGGACCATCCATAGATTTAAAGGTCTACAAAAAAAAAATACTATAATTTTTTTATCTATTACATCACTTGCTTTAAAAGTCTTTAACATTTTATAAATAATGACTACTAAGACTATATAAACTAACAACAAATGTGAACTAATCCAACTATCAGTTTAGCAGCATACGAAATAATTCACAAATAAATATAAAATTTTAAGGTGATTAAATGGAATGAATAACTAACTTTCATGAAGAGCGTCATATCTAAATTCAAATAAAAGACTTCTATCCGAGTCGATCTTTTAGACATATATTCTTGATACAAGATTGACTCGGATAGAAGCATTCCCTTTGGATTTAGTTTTGGAGCTCTTCATCAAAGTTATAGGAAATTGAGTGAGCTTTCTAATGGGAGTAGTTTCAACTCATTCGGGGTTGTATTGAAGGAATTACAGCCAATTTAGTGGATTTGTATTCATTTAGTAATTAGCGTTTGATTTTGCTAATCCTGATTTTACGCAGTCAAATACAATTTGAAAAATTATTTTGAGCAAACGATAATTGATGAATAAATTAAACGCACAAAAATAATTCTGAAATTAAATGAGCAATTTCCCGCCATCCTTCGGTTAAGATTCATATTTACATGCAAAAACCGAAACACCAAAGAGATAACTCAAAGTCAAAGACATATGTATATAGAGGAAACAAAAACGACTTAAAATTTTATTCATTTGGATTACAAAAAAGACTCTTTCAAGTCTTAACGACAAAAACAACACAAAATCAAACTTAAACCTCCGGTATGTAGGAAAATTCCTCAATTCTACGACTACTAGTGAAAAGCTCAAACCAAAACTCCATGTCATCATTATACAACTTGGAATTATTATAACAATATCTCTTACTATTCCCATCTAGCAAGCCCTCCCAATCCTCTTTCTTTTTCTCATGATCATTCAAATTATCTACCGATACGACGTCCGACCAAAAACTCTCATCAACCATCGCAGAAATATCCTCGTACGACATCACATCGTCCTTGTTGTTATTTAGAATATCAAATGTTGTTGTAAGACTATTAGAAAATTGTTGCAGAGAGGTTGTGTCGACGACAGTCACAGAGTTTTTATCTTCGTTGATTCCGTTAATATTGCCTTTGGTGTCTCCGCCATTGTTTTGATTTTTGTTGAGTCTTTTCTTCAAATGAGTGTGCCAAACGTTTTTTATTTCGTTGTCGGTTCGTCCTGGCAATTTTGCAGCAATCGCAGACCATCTAAATTAATAACAAACAAACAAAACAAATTAAACATTATTAGAAAAAGTGTCTTACATATGATATAGTATGGATTTCATCAATTTTTTACTTTAATATTGCTTTTTAATGCAGAAAACATGGAGATAAAATAAGACAACAAACCAAAAAACTAATATATGGCATATGTTTTGCATTGATTAAGGTGATTTCTTGTCTAGTAGTAATGATGAAGAAGATTATTTGGGTTTTATCCTATTAAAAAAAAACTATGAAAACAAATTAATCAAATGATTTTGGGACTGAAACAATCACGGGTAGGAATCTCTTTAGCCCCACGGAGTTAAAATATTTTGCAAATTGGAAAAAAAAAAAACTATTTCTAATTTTAGATGAGGTAAAGTCTACTCACAGTAATTGATTAAACCGAACAAAATTTGCAAAGTGGAAAAAGAAAAATAAAATTGTCGACCCAAAAACATTTGATTTCTTAGTCATCCTTCAAGAAATCGTTGAACAGATTGATGATTAATTTTTCTTTAAACAAAAAAAAAGAAGACAAACCTGTTGCCTGATAGTTGCATAATTTAGCCCATTTTAGTATACATTTTAGTTAGCATTTTGTGACTTTTTGCATTCATTTCATTGTTTTTGGTATAGTTTGCATCCATTTTAGAGTTAGTGAGTCTTAGGTTAGTTTTTGCATATGTTTGTGTGCTATGGAGTCTTTTAGGTGCTTTTTGGAGCTTGGGGAAGATCATGGACTAGGAGGAACGTACCCGCAGCGAACAGAGATGATCAAGTGATGAAGGAGAAAACCGGACGTTTGCAGCGGTCAGCATGCAGCGGTCTAGGGAGACCGCTGCACTTTCAAGTCTCGCAGCGGTCAGGTGCAGCGGTTAGAGCAGACCGCTGCGGATCCATCCGGAGCAAAAACCAGGCGTTTCACAGCGGTCATGCAGCGGTATAAGGAGACCGCTGCACTTTCAAGTCTCGCAGCGGCCAGCTCACAGCGGTATAGGGAGACCGCTGCGGATCCATGCGGAGTAAAAACCAGGCGTTTCACAGCGGTCATGCAGCGGTATGAGCTGACCGCTGTGAACCTTCTCGGGCACAAAAATTGTCGGGTCAAACCCGGTTTGTCCCGGGTTGACCCGACCCGATCTGTATCTACTTAAGCAAATTAAGCCTAATTAGACAGGGAGTTTTTGAGAGTTTTTTTTGGGCGGCTTCTTTTGGGGGTTCTAAGCCACTTATTTCTCTCTTCTTTTCTTGTTTTTGTTTTGTATGAAGGATTCAAGATCCAAACCATTTTAGTGAAGATTTTCTTAAACTCTTTTTACCATTCTTCTTATTTTGCTTATGGCTTTCATTTGTACGGTTTATATTTGTGATTTAGCTATGTGTGAGTAGTTCTTTTAGGATTCTTGGGTGAAGTAGATTAGGGTGATTCTAGGTTTGTTCTTGATGTTTAAGAACTAGATTAGTTGATATCCTTTCTCATTGAGTGTTATTAATGCTGGATTGGCCTTGACAAAGTTGATTTAGATCATAGGGAATTTCTCGCCCGGAAGGTGTTCGATGAAATTCCCCAACCAATTCAATGAGTGTTTTACATTCCTAGCCTATGGAAATAGATGTCTAGGGTGTTTAATGGCTATTTAGACTTGTTATTAATGCTTGTTAGTCATAGAATCGCGAACGGAAGTTTATGACGATTGATGACTAAGAAATGGGTTAATACCATGGAAGTGGATTAATCTTTAGTAGTGTTCTAAGGCCTAAGGAGATATTTAGTCGAATGTTTGAGCATCTTGAGTAGATTAAAGAATCACCCGAGTCGATTGCTTTACCCGAGAATTCGTTTGTTTAAATTTGATATTAATCGTTTTCTTGTTTGCTTTGCTACTCGTTTATTTCTCTATTTTGCACGTTTCAAATTGTTCGATAAATAAACCAAAACCCGATATTTGCTTAGATTAGATAGCGTCCTGTATTCTTAGTGCGTCGTTCTTATTTCCCTGTGGATTCGATCCCAAAGTGCTACAATGACATGCCATTAGATTGAGGCATTGTGCACAGTGGGTAATTGTGCGAACCGTAAAAAGTTCAACTATCAATTTGGCGCCGTTGCCGGGGAGATTAGCAATAGCCATTAGGATTTGGATACTATTTGAGACTAAGTTCTTGACTTCTACTAACATTTTATTTTCTTCTTTTTTGCTTCTTAGAGTCGATGGCCATGGATTACAATGATTGGCCACAAGAAGAGGATGCGACATTTGATGAAAGCATCGATGATGAGCCATATGTGGAGCCACCTTTTGATGAAAGTGTAGTCACATCAGAACAAAAAGTAGAGTTGGATGAGCTTTGCAAAGAAAACCCGGCATTGACAAGGAGTAATCTCGCGATTATGATCCGTTTGAACCTCATGTCACGTCGGGCAGCGCTTGAGGGAAGGGAGCTCACATATATTGAGATAAAGATAGCTCATGCACTCGAAGAGGTAATTTATTGGGTTCCACCATGCCAACTAGAAGGTATTTTTGACACAACCTTTGAAATCGTTGATTATGAGGATAGTCACTTGCCTTGCATTGAAGATGTAGCTTCTAGTTCACATGCTCTCAAGCTCATTAATGATTGCTGTGATTTAATATGTGAGTCTCAAATACTAGAAACCTTAAGAGTAGAAAAGCTTGCTAGTGATTATCATGAAGTATGTTTTGATATTAATTATCTATGTGCTTTGAATGATCATGATATCGAGTTTAAGCTTTCAATGCCTGAGAAATCTAGTTCTCTTCTTGAAAAATCTTACCTAGGGGGTGTGCTTGATGTAGATAAGATCTTGAATGAGATAGATGACCCTAAGGTTGAGATGAAATCTAGGAAAGAGGATGTGTTTTACATGATTGATGGAGATGAAGTTGACTATTTTGTGATTAACTCGTTTAAACATGAAATCGACTTTATTTTTCCATCAAATGCATTTGGTCCTCGTGAACATCTCATCATCAAGGAAAATTCCAAGATGTATGCTATATTTTTAGTAACCTTTCTTGATGTGATTTATGCCTCTTTGCCATGGATAGTCGTGTGCCATGTTGCATATTTTGTTTCTTGTCTTGACAAGAGAAGGACCAAAGGTGCATTGGCTCAACCTTTTGATTCTCATGATTAACGGTTGAAACGTCAAGCTTAGCGACGTAAAACAAGCGCTCTTGGGAGGCATTCCCATGACTATCTTTGTATATATTTTCGTTCGTTCTTGTTCCTTTTGATGTTTTTGTTTAATGTTTATAGTTTTCTTGGGTCCAAGGTCGTGGTGCTTAATGCATGAATGGGTAGAGCTACAGCACGTCACACTCCTCTCCAATCCAAAGGTATGATCCAAACTCCATTTCATTGTACATACTTTTGCATATTTTTACCTTCTCTTTGATTTGTGTTGCACCGAGACGTTGCAATTCAAGTTCGGGGGAAGGATTTGTGTCTTTTGATATTGTGTTTTGTGATCTTATTTTTCTTTTTGCATATTTGAGTCTCATTCATTCATATAAGTGCATATAAAAACCATAAAAAAATTTAGTTGCATTTTGCATGTTTAAGATTGAGTCTAGATGCATATAGGTTTGCATTCACTTGCATTGGGAGAATTATCCATGTAGAATATAAACTTAAGAGCATGAATTAATGCCCTCGTTAGGAGTTCTTTGATGCATTTGAGCGATCACGAAGTTAAGGATGATCCATGCTTTGATCTTGCGGTTTGAATGTTTTTGTCTTGGTTGAAGCATGCTTTGAATTGAATCTAACTCTATCTACATGAACTTTAATCTTGACTTGAAATTATCATGCTTGTACATTGAAAAGTTGAACTCATGGATGTCATATACATATTTGAGCTATCTTACCCCTTTTTACCACTCTCTTGTTAGCTCAAATAGCTGATTCCCATATTTGGAACGGTTAACCACACCCTTAACTAAGCCTTTCCTTCAAGCCTTCATCTCTTGTGTGTGTCGTGAGGTCTAATTTTGAATGAACTTAGCAAAAAGTGTTGAGTTTGGAACGACAAGGAGTTGATAGATAGGTTGGTGATTTGGGTGTTGATGTAAAGATAAGAAAGTGTGGAGAAAATAAATAATTGGGAAAAAGGATAGGGGAAAGTAAAAAGTTTGGATTGGTTGGCATGAAAGTGTGGAATAGCTCTAGGTGTTGAAAGTATAAGTCTCTATGTGTGTAGAAAAAAAAAAAAAAAAAAAAAAAAAAAAAAAATATATATATATATATATATATATATATATATATATATGGCTAAGGCATCTAAATGATGATTGAGAGACTAGTTATGAAAGTGAAAAAGAGCTAAAAGAAAAAGATGAAGAGCCAATCCATTTGTTGAAAAATAAGAAGAAAAGAATCCCCTAAGTTAGAAAAGAAATGTGGTCTAAGAAGGCAAAATGCCTTGTGATATGGGTAGTTTAGAATGGATCTTGATGGGTTTAGAAATAGGAGTGGAGTTCATATTGGGGCATTGGGTAGACGGAAGTCATCCTTGTATGAATCAATTGTTCTTTACTCTTAGCATTTTGCCAAAGTTCATTCTTTCGTGAGAGATCCCATTGCATTGGAATACCCACATGATTGAGATCAATTTTATCTCAAAACCTTTTCCCTAAGCCAAATGAGTTCACTTGATTTTTATTAAGCATGATTCACCATTGTACTTAATGAATGTTAAAGAGTTAGAGGATATGATTACTTGTAGATGCTAAGGCTTATACCAAATTCGTGTAGCGACGAGTATGGCTAAATCTTTTGAAGTAGAGGTTGTTTGTGCATCACATAACTACTACCAAGTGCATTGAATTGAATTCTTTTGTTAATATTCTTGGATATGATATCCCGCATTCCAACCTCTTCTTCGATTTGTTCTTGTTTGTTTGCTTGCGGACAAGCAAAAGGCAAGTTCGGGGGAGTTGATAGTTGCATAATTTAGCCCATTTTAGTATACATTTTAGTTAGCATTTTGTGACTTTTTGCATTCATTTCATTGTTTTTGGTATAGTTTGCATCCATTTTAGAGTTAGTGAGTCTTAGGTTAGTTTTTGCATATGTTTGTGTGCTATGGAGTCTTTTAGGTGCTTTTTGGAGCTTGGGGAAGATCATGGACTAGGAGGAACGTACCCGCAGCGAACAGAGATGATCAAGTGATGAAGGAGAAAACCGGACGTTTGCAGCGGTCAGCATGCAGCGGTCTAGGGAGACCGCTGCACTTTCAAGTCTCGCAGCGGTCAGGTGCAGCGGTTAGAGCAGACCGCTGCGGATCCATCCGGAGCAAAAACCAGGCGTTTCACAGCGGTCATGCAGCGGTATAAGGAGACCGCTGCACTTTCAAGTCTCGCAGCGGCCAGCTCACAGCGGTATAGGGAGACCGCTGCGGATCCATGCGGAGTAAAAACCAGGCGTTTCACAGCGGTCATGCAGCGGTATGAGCTGACCGCTGTGAACCTTCTCGGGCACAAAAATTGTCGGGTCAAACCCGGTTTGTCCCGGGTTGACCCGACCCGATCTGTATCTACTTAAGCAAATTAAGCCTAATTAGACAGGGAGTTTTTGAGAGTTTTTTTTGGGCGGCTTCTTTTGGGGGTTCTAAGCCACTTATTTCTCTCTTCTTTTCTTGTTTTTGTTTTGTATGAAGGATTCAAGATCCAAACCATTTTAGTGAAGATTTTCTTAAACTCTTTTTACCATTCTTCTTATTTTGCTTATGGCTTTCATTTGTACGGTTTATATTTGTGATTTAGCTATGTGTGAGTAGTTCTTTTAGGATTCTTGGGTGAAGTAGATTAGGGTGATTCTAGGTTTGTTCTTGATGTTTAAGAACTAGATTAGTTGATATCCTTTCTCATTGAGTGTTATTAATGCTGGATTGGCCTTGACAAAGTTGATTTAGATCATAGGGAATTTCTCGCCCGGAAGGTGTTCGATGAAATTCCCCAACCAATTCAATGAGTGTTTTACATTCCTAGCCTATGGAAATAGATGTCTAGGGTGTTTAATGGCTATTTAGACTTGTTATTAATGCTTGTTAGTCATAGAATCGCGAACGGAAGTTTATGACGATTGATGACTAAGAAATGGGTTAATACCATGGAAGTGGATTAATCTTTAGTAGTGTTCTAAGGCCTAAGGAGATATTTAGTCGAATGTTTGAGCATCTTGAGTAGATTAAAGAATCACCCGAGTCGATTGCTTTACCCGAGAATTCGTTTGTTTAAATTTGATATTAATCGTTTTCTTGTTTGCTTTGCTACTCGTTTATTTCTCTATTTTGCACGTTTCAAATTGTTCGATAAATAAACCAAAACCCGATATTTGCTTAGATTAGATAGCGTCCTGTATTCTTAGTGCGTCGTTCTTATTTCCCTGTGGATTCGATCCCAAAGTGCTACAATGACATGCCATTAGATTGAGGCATTGTGCACAGTGGGTAATTGTGCGAACCGTAAAAAGTTCAACTATCATTGCCCAAGACTTCGTGTAGATTGATGATAGTTTGTTCTTCTTGAGGAGTGAAATTGCCACGTTTGATGTCTGGTCTCAGGTAATTGATCCAACGAAGTCTGCAACTTTTCCCACATCTAAGTAAACCTAAAACAAATTCCACAAAATTAAGCACCAAAAAAGTTCCATATCAAGAAAATACCAAAAAAAAGTATTGCTTACTGAATACAGATCAAGAATTATTGATAGAAAAATCGATATAAAAAAGAATAATATACAGAAAAATGAAAATCACCTGCGTGTTTGGGAAGAGCTCGCCAATTAGAATGACCATAAAGATGAATATAATTGATCAAGATCTGATCTTCTTCAGGAGTCCATGGTCCTCTCTTCATCCCCATTTTCTCACAACATGGTGCTCTTCCCATTTTCTTTTTCCTTGCACTCTCAAGAAAATAAAACTAAATTGAAAAGTTTTGCTCTTCAATTGAGTAAAATGATTAGAAGACTATGTGTTGGATGGGTGAGGAGTTTTATGAGAGCTAAAGAAGCCAAATGTTTGAAGGAAGCAGCATGCGATGTAGACGTTTAGTGTGTTATTATATATACACATATATTATTATATAATTACAATGCAACCGTGGGACAACTTCAAGTTGAAATTTTCTCATACTTTTAATTCGCACAGTCCAAAGTTTTCAACTTTTATTTCCTTTAAATTCTTTTTATTTTATGTATTTGAATTGAATCTATTTCGTGAGGTTGATACAATGATTATAAACTACATAAGGTTTTGACTATAATTACTATTTGGGATAAATACGGTTCTTTCTACGTAGACAAATTATGTATTGCTACGTGTCGTTTATTACTTTTTTGTAGATATAATTTCCTAGGTTAAATTGGATTTTGTTTGGGCCTACGACGCAAATACCCCATACTTTTTGCACCGGACCTAAAAACTTATGGAACCAAGAGACCCGACTAAAACCACATGTCTCAAGATTCACCGTATCTGACAGTGTAGGCCACACTGCCAGGCACATGAAGACCGGGGACTGAGTGGTCAGGAGGAGTGAGCGGTTATTCTTTCTTTAACTCGTCTGAAGATCAATAATGTGTACAAGTCGAGGTCGGGAAAGGGTAACCCACACATGTACTGGGAGCAAGGAGCACGCCGGACCAGACAACCTCGACAACCCGATCCTTGGTATCAAGGGATTCAAACCAGGTACGTAATGCGTTTAGGCGGAAATAGTTATTTCAATACTTGTATTTTTTTCTCCAATCGACAATCAGAATATATTTAAACTTACACTTATACTTCTGGCAACCTACAACAATTAATACCTTTTGTCCACATCTGATAGGTGAAAGTGACAACACTCTGAGCATAGGGAAGAACAATGGTATGGAAGATACCCACATGTCGCGCCTAATCCGCTGCTTCCAAGGTCGTACACTGAGGGAGATAGCGACGCAACAAAGTTTGGTCGAGTAGGTGAGAAATCAGACGTGCTATGGGCACAAGACCCATTCAACGGATCCGATATCCGACCCAACGACCCGATAACTACAGGATCCGATCTCGTATGATAACTCGGATCAAGTAAAACTCTATAAATTACACCATTATCTCAATGAGAGGGGGGGGGGTCACACTTTTCTCATATTTCCCTATAGGATATTGTGAGATTTGTGTGCTTATTACTTATAAACACTTAGCTTTTTTTTCTTTCAAAGATTCTAAATTCTGACCATTCTCCAGTCAGTTTCACAGTTGCTCCTATACCGTGGAGATCCATCACCCAAACTCTTGTTTTCTTCTCTTTCACCGCAAAAAACCCACCTTGCAAAGCCCATTGCGGATCTATCTTTTTTTAAGGACCCAATAGGCATCTTCCTTCACCCGTTTTCCGATCACTCTTTCCGTTCTCCAATTCACTACTATGTGGTATTCCTTTATACATTTTCTGACTTGGACATCGGAGAGCCATCGAAAAATACCATTTCATTGTGTTTTCCAGGCATTCACGTCTTTACATGTTTTGTAGAAAATTTACTCCTAAAAAGATGAAATATCCTTTAAACAATTACTACCTTTTTAATACCTTTTTATTATTTATGTAAAAAGGTAAAAGGCAGTGAATTGTGTTTTTGTAATATTAATAAACAGAAATTTGCATTATGTCTCTAACATTTAATCGAGAAATTGTAAGGTGAAGCTCATACGTTTTTCTGTCGAGAAATATTTGTTTTTCTCCCATGCAGGAATCGAACAAGGAAGCTTAGAAACGCACACTTTTTGGTAGATCCTAGCTTCAGACGGCAAAACACATTTGGTATAATTTGAATATTCTCTGTAAGAACTGGAATAATGATCTAATAAGGAATAATGAGATTTACTACATTCATGTATAAACTTGCTATTTCACCAAACATACCCACTGTATGTATACCGCTTAATTATTACTTTTATGTATGTTTTACTTGGTGGGTAATGACATATATTATTTACTATTAGATTGGAGATATCATATATATTTATACTATAATTTAATCCTCGCTATAATGTGGGGCAATTTTTTTATTTATTTTGAATTAAGAATTTAAAAAAAAAAGTTTTTTCAATTTGTTATAAATGCTACATGATTATAGTATATTGCATTTTTTGCAGAATAAAAATATGATTTGGACAGTTATAGATTTTATTGGTTTTATATTAATTGAAAATAAGTTGTTATTAATTTATTATATGATTTTGATTATTTTAAGCTAAAAGTTGTAAAAGTGAAATGTTGTTAAAATATCTCTACATTAATGTTATATGAATGTGTTATTTGTTTTAAATTAGAAGTTATGAAAATGAAATGTTGTTCCGATTTTATTAACATCTTTAAAGATGATAGTGAGACCTTATAGATCATGTGTTCATTCTTTTCTCGTAAAAATTCACTAAATGTCTCTAATGGACCTTATATTAGCTTTGAACATACCTTTTATAAGATATATATTAATTTTACTGCACAAAATAAGAGATAACGGGAAAAACAAATATTATCGATAATTAAAAAAATAGTATCTATAAAAAAAATCAATTTTTCGTGTTTAACTATTTATAAAATTAGTAAAATATTTTTCAAATTTTTGTTCTGATATATATTCAAATAAAATATAATAATCATAGTGAAAAATATTACAAGATCTCAAATATATTTTTTTAAAATATGTAGAGATTGATTATTATTTAATAATATCATAATAATTAAATAAATAAATAGTAAATAACATTTTTAATGAGAAACATTATTATAGAGATATTTTCATATTTTTATCAATAATTTTAAAAAATAATTATATATTTTTCTATTTTAATTATTATTTTTATTTTTAATGACATAATATATAATAAGTTTGTTTAAAAAACATTTTCTTAAATATTATTATAGAGATATGTTTGTACACCTCCTCTGTTCACACATGGAAAAAACTACTTCGTCAAGTCGAGTGAGAAAAAAAAAATATATGAAGCAAAAAGGGCTATATGAATAATACTAATAATATACGAGGAAGGAAAGGTTCAAATTATATACACATAGAAATGTCAAAGAAAGAGGCTCATAGTGCTCAATTACAATCAACCATGTCCCAAAATTAATCAAACTTTTAATTTCAAATCAAGCTTGTTGGATGACCGATAAGTCAATAAGAAACATTAAAACTTTAATATTCTTTGCGCATATCATACACCTTTCTTTTCTTATTGTAAAATAAACTATACAATTATGATGAATAAAAAATAGGTACATAGAGCCTAATTAAACAATGGTGGAAGGAAAATCATAGACATCGAAGTAGGTACGTATAAAGGGGTTCCTCTTTTCTTATATGATTTGAGATCATGTAAACAACAAAAAAAA
Organism: Eutrema japonicum; assembly: GCA_030161315.1. NCBI lineage: Eukaryota > Viridiplantae > Streptophyta > Magnoliopsida > Brassicales > Brassicaceae > Eutrema > Eutrema japonicum. Next base: position 35,869,200 of record BSQW01000010.1, read on the forward strand.
AACATTGAAATGATTTTAGTATGATTTGGTGCCTCCTTCCATGTTTTCATTTTTTTAATGTGTTAAATGTGACTTGGTATCTACATCTTGGTCATGTGACCCTTATATTTCGAAAATGTATTTATAATATTACGTTTTAAATATAAATTTGAATACATGAAACAAGTGAATTAGTAAAATAAACAGTCTACCGTGTGAGATTATGAAATTTCAGCTCAAATATCAATTGACAATGAATAAGTAGTCCATATCCTTTTATACATTAGTGTTGATATGATGTGAGATATTTTAATATAACTCCTGAAGATGAAAGCTTTTTTGGTTCATTTATCTTATACGAGTTTCATTTTTATTTTAGATCGGTTACCGATTTGGAAACATCGAACCATGTCTTTCTTAGAGGATGTCATTAAGTAAAAAATAATCATAACCATGAGATCCATATATATATTATTGTACGTTAATTAATAGTTTAGTGATATGGATCCCAATAATTATATGGTTCTTACAGAGTTTTCCTCACCATGGCATATTTTACCTTAAACTAGTTATTCGTGCCTCTCAAAAGCAACTTTGTATGGTGTTTCCCTTCAATTAAATGTATTTAGACCAAATTTGTAACATTAAAGAGAGAAAACAAAAACAAAACAAAGATTATCGACATCTATTCCCATCATTACTAAGATCTTGTCCTTTTTCAAAATTTTGTTTTTCTCCTTTCCGTTTTTGTTTTTGTTTTTGTTTTTGTTTTTTCTAATACAGTGTGGGTTATCTTCTCTAATATATACTAATAATTAAAATTAGTTCAGTAAAATTAAAAATTCAAAGAAAATTATGTATAATCAATTTACCAATAACAAATTAAAATGCAAATCTAAAAAAGAAATAATAATTAAAACTTAAACAATTAATATTTTTTCTAACAAATATAAAAAATATTTTAACAAAATAGTTTTATGATGAAATATATAAAATTAAAAAAAAAACAAATCGTGGAGTCATGGACAGAGTGAAATAAAAACTAGTTTATCAAATTTATAATTATTTAATTATATCTCGTTATATTAACCGTTTATTGTCATCAAGTAACTGTAACCGTATCTAATCGTAATCGTATTAACCGGACTGTATTTAACCGTAACCATTTTAACCATATATTAAATAGTTAAAATTAAAATTCAAAAAAATCTAATCAATTAAAAAACATTTACCGCATTAACAGTAACCGTGGTCATGCCTACTTCTAGCCAAAAAAAAAAAAAAAAAGTTCCAAAGTTTTAATTGCAAGTGTGTTGTTTGATAATTGATAAATCCAAATCAATGTACAAATGGATCGTGACCTAACGAAATATAGATTTTAGTGGGTCCAATCCCATATATTAAAATACTAGTATTTTTGTCGCTTCTTTTTATAATTTCCCGGGGTCGGCAGAGTTACATTATTGATTGTATGCATGTAAAAAAAAAAAAGCCATAAAATTAATATTTTAGACCGTTAGTAGTTATCTTCTTGAAACCGATCCAACTAGCTATTTTAAGGTTCCTACACTCTACAAGACTACAATTATAGTGTTGGTGACGCATTACCCTTTTTTCACTCAACTTTCCCTTTTTTCACTCAACTTTTTTTCATTATCAAATACAAAATTGAAATATAAAGATGGAAAACGATTTTGATACACAAAACCGATAAAAAATAAGAATTTTCCAGAAAATTAAATCTGGTATATGGAAAATACATGATAGGATACTAAAGTCAAATTTATGAAAGCAGTTCACTGTGAAAGTTAGAATAATTTTTTAAAGCTTGTGGATTTTATTAAAAATGTGTAAGTGTGAATTGAAATGGGCCATTGGACTTATGACTAAACTTGTCAACCAAGGCTAAATTTGGTGATCAAGGCTAAACTTGATAAGCAAGGCTAAGCTTGCCAAACAAGGCTAAGCTTGCCAAACAAGGCTAACCTTGCTAAGCAAGGTGCTTGCTAAGCAAGGTGCTTGCTAAGCAAATTGTGGAATTAAACCTCCTCTCTTCTCCTATATATAGGACCGTCTCTCTTGAGAGAAAGACATCCAATTACACACAGAAAACACACTTGTAAAAGAAAAAGTTCCTTCGATTTTCCATCGCTAAGAGTAAGTCTTTTATTCGAGAGTATCATAGAATTTAGTTCGACAAATCCGTTATCAAGTGCTCGCGATAACAGATTCAATGGTTGTATTCTGGGATTCATGAATCGAATATTATACCGTCGCACTACGGGAGATTCTTTGAGTTAAGGAAAGAGAGTTCTCTCGCCTCCATTGTTTCGTTTTAATTTCGTCGTTTTATATCGTTTTTAAACTCGTCTTTCCTTAACGTTTATTTATATATTCGTGATTAAATCGTTATCCTGTTATTGTGCGAATTTTTAGTCCTACAATCTTAACTCAAAGAAATCCGTTTTCTGTTTTATAAACATCAAACGGATTTTAATCACGAGTAAATAAACGTTTTAAAACAATTTTTTAAAACGATTCTTCTACTGCTTATGATACTCAAACGTTATCAAACACTAATCTAGCGACTCTCAAACCTGTAGTAGAAGCAATTTTTATTTAACGATTTTATAAAAAGACGTTCTACCGCTTGTGACACTCAAACGTTATCAAACACTAATATCTAGCGACTCTCAAACGTGTAGTGGAAGCGGTTTTACTTAAAACGTCTTTAGGTCATTGGGTTTGCGAACGCTGTAAGACGTTTCGACAATCGCCAATTGTTTAACGTTTGCGAACGCCTAAACTAGCAAATCGTGTTCTCCGAAATGATTATCAAACGCGTTTTCTTAAACGCTTTGACAAACGCTCTGCGGAGGTTCGAATCAGAACGCTCTGAGGTGGTTCAATTCAGAATGCGCTTTTAGCGGTTCTAATTAGTTCGATAGCAGTTTCTAAATTACGATTTAACTTCGTATCGAAACTCTTGTGATTTAATTATTTTCTAATTAAATCAGAGGTTGTGTTTATTTTCTCTTCACAGAATGACAAGCAATACCGAGAACAACACCAAAGAGAATCTATGTGCAAAGGCTTGATTCTAAGTCGCTTGATAGACCCGTTGTACGATGTTTACAGTACGGTCAACACTTTAAAGGAACTTTGGGTTGCCTTACAGAAGAAATATAAGTCTAAAGACACAGGCTGTAAGAAATTCGCAATTGCAAAATTTCTAGACTTTAAAATGGTGGATTCAAAACCCATCATGAAACAAGTGGAAACGGAATGCAATTTTCCTTGAAGACTTGATAGTCAGGCTGCAGATCGAGTCTCGAAACCGCAAGGCAGATGGTGTTCAGTGTGAGCACACTTCTAATGTTGTTGTTCACAAGGACAAGGGGATAAGGAAAAAATTCCCTGAAAGCCTCTATTAGCTTTATGAAGCGAAATGGTGCAATGAAGTTCTTGGGAAAGTGTCACATGCGTGACAAGGTTAGTCATAAAGCTAGTGCAAGTTGTAGCAAAATTAAGTGATAACCGCAAAGACAAAGGGAAGGCTGTGGCCAACCTGACTTAAGATGACATGTGCGCTATGGCCACAGAGGTCAACACGGCTGAGGACAACCCGAACGATTGGTGGTACGACACATGTGCCACCACTCACATATGCATTGATAGAGTCATGTTTAGCACTTATCAAAAATGCAAGAGTGAGGAGCGGTTGTTAATAGGTAACACCGGCTCTTCCAAAATTGAAGGTTCTGGCCAAGTGAAGCTCAAGATTGACCACGCAGAGACATTGGGATATCCCAGACCAATCTGACTAAAATTGACACGCGTAGTGTAGTTTCTAAAGTCAATATGGTTGGGAATAATCAAATTGAATGGTGGCATTACATTGTTACCACAATGGTATATATCTATTGTGATATATGTGTGTACTTGTTAAGAAACAAGAATATGATTTTGAAAAGTTCAAAGCATACAAGATGAAATTTTAAAACCAACTTGAGAAAACTATGTAAATAGTTATACGTGATAAAGGTGGCGAGTTTGATGAGAATGAAATGGGTTCTTTAGAGAAGATGGCATTATTCGTCGAAAAAAATGTTTTTTATTCACTTGAATCTAATGGAGTTGCGGAACAAAAAATTTGAACTCTTAGTGAGATGATGAACACAAAGATGCATGATTCTGTGATATCTCAAGAAATATGGGGGGAAGCTTTACTTACCACATAAAATTATTGGCAAGACGCCATATGAACTTTTGGAGTGGTAAAGTACATTTGTACAAATATCTGAAAGTGTAGGGGTGCCTGGCAAAAGTCGCAGTGCCACCTCCTAAAAAGGTCACAATTGGACCTAAGACGGTGGATTGTATTTTCATCTAATATGCACACAATAGTAGTGCGTATCGGATTATGGTTCATAAATCAGATGTACTAGATATCCATTTGAATACAATCATGGAATGAATGAAAGTTTCTTTATTTGAGTACGTGTTTTCGTGTAAAGATAAAATTCTGAAACAAACTCGTGAAGAAAGAGATGCAATTACCTCTGTAAATGAGGCGAGACTTCTGGTACATTTTTAGATGATGCAGAAGAGGTTGAAGATGAACTTAGACGTAGCAAAAGATCTCGTGAGGAAAAATCTTATGGTGAACATTTCTTAATGGTCTTTCTTTTAGAGAATGAACCGTGAAATTTCACTGAAGCCATGTATACACCAGACGCTCCTTTTTATAAGGAAGCCGTCAATAGTGAGATCGAATCCATTATGCAAAACAATACATATGAGATAACCGACCTACCACAAGGGTTCAAAGCCCTAGGGTGTAAATGAATTTTCAAAACAAAGTTGAAAACCAATGGCTCAATTGATAAGTACAAGGCTAGGCTTGTGGTGCAAGAATTTTGGCAAAAATAAGGCATGGATTTCTTTGACACCTATTCTCCGGTAACGAGAATAACTTCAATTCAAATGTTGATTGGAATTGCAGCATTAAGAGACCTAGAAATCCATGAAATGGATGTGAAAACTACATTTCTAAATGATAATTTAGAAGAGGAGATTTATATAAAATAACCCGAAGGGTTTGTTATCCCAGGACAAGAACACAAAGTCTGTCGACTTGTAAAGTCATTGTATGGACCTAAACAAGTTCCAAAACAATGGCATGAAAAATTTGACAACATAATGATGTCAAATGGTTTCAGCATTAATGAATGTGATAAGTGCCTATACATCAAAAGTACTCTGCACGGATACGTTTCGTTTTGTTTATACATTGATGACATGCTCATTATTGGTAGCAATAAAAACATGATCAATCAAACTTAGAACATGCTAAGTAGCAAGTTCAATATGAAAGACATGGGATTAGCGGATGTCATTATAGGGATTAAAATCACTAGAACTTCCGAAGGAATAATCTTATCTCAAGCTCATTATGCTTAAAAGATACTTGATAGATTCAAAATTTACTCAAGTGGGATTGCAAAAACTCCCGTAGACCCTAGTCTTCACCATACGAAAAATTCAGGTGAAGTAGTGTCACAAGTGGAGTATGCACGTGTAATCGGAAGTCTGATGTCCTTAACGAATTGTACTAGACCCGATTTAGCGTACACAGTTAATGTACTGAGTCGCTACACTAGTAATCAAGGACATAAACACTGGAAAGCCATAACAAGAGTATTGGATTATGTACGTCATACTAAAAGTTATGGACTGCACTATGGTAAAGAGCCAGCAGTTTTGGAAGGATAAAGTGACGCCAACTGAATTTTCGACTCCAAAAACTCAAAATCCACGAGTGGATATGTCTTTACGCTTGGTGGTGCAGCAGTGTCTTGGAAATCTTCCAAACAAACTCTGTTCGCCAGATCGACCATGGAATCTGAGTTCATATCTTTAGATAAAGTTGCAGAGGAAGCAGAATGGCTTCGGAACTTTATGGAAGATATCCCGATGTAGGAAAAACCAGTGCCAGCTTTGCGTGTACACTGTGCTAGACAGTCGGCTATCTCTCGGGCACTGAGTAACCTACATAATGGTAAATCTCGTTATATAAGAAGACGATATAATACCATTAGACAATTGATCTCAACTGGTGTACTTACGATAGATTATATCCAGTCGGCTGATAACTTAGCGGATCCGTTCATCAAAAGTTTGCCGCGAGATCAAATTCTAAAATCATCAAAAGAAATGGGTTTAAAGCCTATAGACAAAGATGACGTTTGACGGACACCCCACCTATGTGACTGAAGATCCCAAGATCTAGGTTCAAAGGGAAAACAAAGTTGAACTAATTCAAAATTGAGCACTGTGCGACTATGTCTCTGCCCATTTCCTAGGATGATAAAACAGTGCTACATGTGAATATTGAGGATAAACGTTGGCTTTTAATGATTCCATAACTTTACACTAGTGGAGTATGACAAGATACTTCTTAAAGAAAGCTGATGGTAGATCACCTTGTGAGTGTGAAATGAGGGCCGTTTCTAGGAGAATGAAAGAGAGGCTATATTCTCCAAGTTCACTCACGAAAAACCAGGAATGTTCAAGGCCAAAATGAACACAATAGAGAACACAGTTCTACGAGAAAATGTCGTTGCGCGATATTTGTTGTCTCGGTTTACATCAAAGTCTGGGTGGTTCAAGACATCATGTTCACCTCCTGGCCGAGTAAACCCGACAGATATTGAAAATGATTGGTTCAAAGCTGAAAAATGCTACCTTTCATATACAGTTACATTTTCGTATACTCTCGAAAAGTCTGTCTAGTCTATTCGAGTGAAGTCTAGTCTAGTCAAGTTTGTCTAGTGAAGTCTAGTATGTTCAGTCTTCATATGTTTAGAGTCATTTCTATTCATGTGGGAGATTGTTGGAACAATTTTTTAAAGCTTGTGGGCTTTATTAAAAATGTGTAAGTGTGAATTGAAATGGGCCATTGGGCTCATGACTAAACTTGTCAACCAAGGCTAAACTTGGTGATCAATGCTAAGCTTGATAAGCAAGGCTAAACTTGCCAAACAAGACTAAGCTTGCTAAGAAAGTAGTGGAATTAAACATCCTCTCTTCTCCTATATATAGGACCGCCTCTCTTGAGAGAAAGGCATCCAATTACACACAGAAAACACACTTGTAAAAGAAAAAGTTCCTTCAATTTCCCATTGCTAAGAGTAAGTCTTTTATTCGAGAGTATCGTAGAATTTAGTTCGACAGATCCGTTATCGAGTGCTCGCGATAACAGATTCAATGGTTGTATCCTGGGACTCATGAATCGAATATTATACCGTCACACTACGGGAGATTCTTTGAGTTAAGGAAAGAGAGTTCTCTCGCCTCCATTGTTTCGTTTTAATTTCGTCGTTTTATATCGTTTTTAAACTCGTATTTCCTTAACGTTTATTTATATATTTGTGATTATATATTCGTGATTAAATCGCTATCCATTTATTGTACGAATTTTTGGTCCTACACTTGAAACCGATCCAACTAGCTATTTTAAGGTTCCTATACTCTACAAGACTACAATTATAGTGTTGATGACGCATTACCCTTTTTCACTCAATTTTGTTTTCATTATAAAATACAAAATTGGAATACAAAGGTGGAATACGATTTTGATACACAAAACCGGTGAAAAATAAGAATTTTCCAGAAAACTAAATCCGGTACATGGAAAATACATGATAGGATACTAAAGTCGAAAGTAAAACTCTCGAAACCACCAAAAAAGTCGGAAGAGCAAAATAGACATGAAACTACATATTTTATATGTCGCTGCCGAGATGACCTATAACTGCAAACGGAGGAGAAGTGAGGATAGAAGAAACCGCGAAGAATTAGTCAAACTAAAATGATTAATCCGAACATAAGAAGCAAAATACGAGAATCTAACTTCTACACACCTAATCTTTTTTTGAAAGAGTTTAAATCTAAGACTTTGCATCCCCACAAGTCAAGATGGTAGACAAGAAGTTAGTCTTACAAGAACAAGTCAAATAAAAGACTACGGGAGAAAACATATTATTCTTCTAAATTAAATGGCGGTGGAAAGATATTAACTTTATAGATTCAACTCATAAAAAGAGAGGATAATCGGATATAATCCTAAACCAGACAACACAACAAAACCGACACTTCTCCGAAATTAAAGAAAGCGAAACCATAACCCTAAATAACCCACATGCACAAACAATTAATCCGAAGACAATAGCACATAAATCTTTGAAGAAGTCAAAATCATCGATTAAATCCTATAAACAACTAAGATCTATGATAAGCAAAACGATGGAGAAACCAAACAAATGGATAAGGCGTGACGCATATTATCCATATCTAGAAATTTAATATTGCCTGTTATTAGTAAGATTTATTTATACGGTGATTTCGAGAACGAAGATACACTAGTAGATGTGTAATTAAGGCGTGACCTCGATATTTTGACTACTCTATGCCAAAATTTCCTCTTTTTGTAATCTATTTATAGAGGTCCAAATCTGAATAAGTGAAGACGATACAACCTCTTAATGTCGCCGCATGCATTAAATGCTGATATTTTTTATTTTTAATGTCTGATTTATCTTGGTAAAACAAGGTATTTATTCTCAAAAATATCATATAGGTACATATCTACTCAAATTTTTGATTTTGGCGTGAATCCACACGATTTGAAAATTAAAAATTTATTACTGGCTATTTGGAAAGTTCAAAACTTATTTACCAACGAAACAAAAGTTCAAAACTAAAAACCACACAAACCAAAATTAATATCGGTTTATTCTTAACCAAACTGAAACTTAATTAGATAAAAAACCTAAATAAACCACATTACAACCCGATTCAAACGGATAAACCAAAAATTATACAAACCAAAAATTTAAACAAAAAAATCCCCAAATAAAAACCCAAACCTCTAAAAAAATGTTTGCGACATCACGAACCCAGCTCCTCCGACACGGTCCGTATGACACAATTGAGATTTCGAACCAAGGTCGTCATCGAAAACTGGGTCAGAAATCGAAATCGCCCCTCTGTCCATTTCACTCCTCCGGCTATAGGTTCCGACGAGCGATCGACATAGAGGACAAGAGCAATGAGCCCATCATCGGCTTTGCGTGGTTGATCGAAGTCGAGTCTATCTTGAACATTGTATCACAGTCGGAGCTGAGAGCCTCACGCACCAGACAATGTGACCTTGCACCTCCACGATCTCTCGCAACCACCGTTCTCCATCGTTGCCGCCGAAAACATCGATTGGTATCTCATCGCGAGAAGAGGCGGCTACGGCGAATCTATTTAATGGTGGTGAGGGTTACGGCAGAGATGGCGGCGGCACATAATTTATCAAATGGTGGTGGTGGTTATGATGAGGACATCAGAACCGAGACCGACCATGGCAAGGAGAAGATGCGCACAGATGAAGATATCATAGGCGATATCAAAGAAGATGCGATTGTCGATGCTTCAATCGTCAATGTGAAAGCGCATGGAAATACTACCACCTCAGAGAGGAATTGTACTGAGCGTACGACAAGATCACTAGCTGGTCTTGTTTATTGGCGACAGCGATTCTTCTATGTTGTTGGGACAGTTGCTCCTACGCTACTATTGCCCAGCACCCATCAAATGGAAGAAAGTGCACGTCTTGAAGAATTTTGCCTCAACCACAAGGTGTCAGGCCGTGAAACCACTTGGACTACATTCTTAGATCAACCAGAGAACGCCTCGAAGTGTAATCAGTCCAATCCGAGTTCAGGTGAAGAGGTTATTCAACGTTCAAGTCAGGTGATTTCCAACTTACGCGATTCAGACATACGGGCGTTCAAAGAATTTTTCCAACCAAACCAGAAGGAATCAAGGTACAAAACAAATTGTTTTGGAATCTTGATTCATCAGAGCAACCATGAAAATTGGAATCATCTAAAACACGATTCAGACTTCCGAGTTATCGATTTTACAAATCGATGGACCTGCTTTGGACTCAATCCAGCGACTAGGCCAAAGATCGTGCTACACAGCCCAACTAAGAAACGATCTCGACCCAAAACCAATTGGAGAAGATTAGTGGGTCTCTTATGGTTCCAAAAAGCCCAAGATCCGAAGAAATGTCAATCGGATCCTCAAGATACTCCCCATTTGCCAAAATGGGTCGACTTGGTTCTATACATGGAAAGTTCTATACCCGATTTGTTTAGAAGCTCTCAGAATTATGTGTGGCGACCAGGAGATGATATTAACCATCTAAGAGCTGTCAAAGACTTCTTTAGCTGCACCAGAAACCAGGGGATTAGATGGATTCCTTTAAGCTTCTACTTTCCTAATCTAGACGCTTTCACACTTGGACCATTCAATCACCAACAGCTCTTTCCCTTTGTGTTTGTGCACGAATTACAGGCTCTTCCTTGCCTCCGGAAGCTTCCAAGGACGTGCACCTACCTTCCCAAACTCTCAAGATACAAGCCACCAGACTTCCCATAGTTGGACGGATTCACTCATCAAATCTCCAACAACTCTTTACATTTATTTTTGCGATTTCTTTTCTAGTTTTAAACTTTATAGCCGTTGTACATCGAGCCTATATAAGCTCAGCTTTGTTTTCATTTGTATTCACCTTTCAACCGAATTAATACATAAGTTTCTTGTTTTCTTTCAAAGCGTATTCTTTGAAGAATTGTTCTTTTCTTTAGTTTTAAGTGTGCGATTCACTTAACTCTTTAGAGGCTGCGACTTAGAGTGTTTGTGTGATTCAAACATCCTATTTCGTTCATAGATTGAGAGAGTCAATCACCATCGATTGAGAGAGTCAATCAAAACCATCACCTTCCATCTCGAAATCACGCCCACTTCCGCAACAAAGCTTATAATCTCTTGATTATCACATGTCTGTTAGTTTGGTGGATTCCAATCTTACATCATCTGGTATCAGAGCTTTAAAAGCTCCTATCCCAGGTTGTGTTCATCCAACCCATATCTTTTAATTTTCTGTTTTGTTTTTGTTTCATTCGTAATCTAAAAAAAAAAAAAAATTGTTGTTTTTTTTTTTTCAATTCTGTTCTTCGTTATTTTATTTTAATTTTTTATAAAATTAAAACCAAAATAAAAATTGTCTTACTTGATTTGTTTTGTTTTGTTTTATAATTTAAAAATCCATAAAAACATTTATTCTTGTCGATTTCTTTTTATTTTGCAGAATTTTGCACTCTTTCAATTTAACATCAGAAAACCAAATAAAAATCTTTTGTTTTTGAAATATTTTGTTTGATTTCGTTTATATAAACCGAAAAAAAAAAAAATCAAATCAAGAATTTTTTTCCTCTTGTTTATTTGAACTCTCGAATTAATTTAGTCAAAAAAAAAAAAAAAAACCATCGCTTTGATTTTTGTCATTCATTTCTTTCCATTTTGACTCATTGTTCAAACGACCACAATATCTTTGATATCTCTTTGAACTTGATACTGATTACTGAATATTCTTTTGCAAGGTCCATCAAAAAAAAAATATATATATACATGGCAACGTATTGTAATGGCTACCAATCAAGGAGAGAAGAGACGATATTTTATAGAAGAGAAAGCAGCGATTATTGGGACAGTAAACAAAATAGATTCTATGGATACGCACCACATTCAAAGCAGCCTGATCCCGAACCACCTGACCATCAATGGAGAAACACAAGACGAACTGAGCCATGGCTGCACCCACACCCCGGTAATAACAGATTTATGCCTCAACTCTCAAAATTTTCAGGAAGTAAACGAAATCCAGAGGTATATCTAGAATGGGAAAGAGACATGGATGAGTGGTTTTGGTACCACCATATTCCAAAAGAGGAGACGATGTCCCACGCCATCAACCAACTCTCCGGATGGGCATATGAGTGGTGGAGGCAAGAAGAAAGAGAACAAAGGAGATATGGAAAACTAGCCATCACCAATTGGGAAGAATTGAAGTTGCTCATGAATAAGAAGTATGTTCCAAGAGACCTTTTACAAGGAATCAAGGAACGATACACTCGGAGGATCCCAAACCGCAAGATTATGGAGACAATGAGAAATCTGCCACAAGTAATTCAACAAGGAGGTTCTGATCCACACAAAGTGACGCCATCAAGTTACTGCCCTGATCTGAAGGTGATGATCCCGAAAGCCATGGAGAAGAAGCAAGAACCGAGCCCAACTCCATTGCGTGAACCAAGAACCAAACAAGGACAAGGTAAGTCTTCTAGCACTCAAAAATCACATGAAGTAATTTGTTATAAGTGTCAAGGCAGAGGACATTTTGCTAAGATATGCCCAGCTAGAAAATCAGAAACAATTTCATCAATTGAATTGGAAAAAGAAGCTAGAGAAGTAGAAAAAGATGAGATGCATTTTGAAATTTCCAATTCTTGTATAATGCACTTGTCTTTGCCAAAGGCTGTTAATGCAGGTCTAGATCATGAAGTGGAACACATGGAGAAAGGATTAGACCCCGAGACAACTACTAAAAAGGATGAAGGTGTCACCAGCCCCATCCCACTACAAGAAGAGCCACCCGATCATGCATTTAATCAAATTGTCGTGACAACAAAGGAACCGGAACTCATCGACAGTTCTGATCAAGTAAGTGTGTATCCAAAATTAGTTTCTAATAATTCTAATTATATGATGCTGGAGTTGTTAAGCCCAGAAGAGTATGAAGAAGATTTAGTATTGGCAGAAACTAGTGAATTAGAAAAGGACGAGCTGAGTTTTGAAAATTTCAATTCGTGTATATTACGCCTGTCTTTGCCAAAGGTTGTTAATGCAGGTATCGAACATGGAGTGGAGCACACAGCGGGAGTAGTAGGCCCCGAGATAGCCACTGAAAATGGTGAAGGTTGCATCAGCAATATCTTGCTTCAAGAAGAGCCACCGGATAAAACACAAAATCAGAATACCGTGGCCTCTAAGAAAGCAAAACTCACCGAGAGTTTTGACCAGGTAAGTAGCTCTCTACTATCATTCATTCCCAATGATTCAAAGTATGTGCTTATGAACTTGCTAAACCTAATAGAATCTGATGAAAAAATAATTTCGGTGGAAAAATCAATAAACCAGAATTCTTATCTCGAGTCACACGTAAAAGAGGAACTAGATGAATTGACTCAAACTGAATTTTGCTCTGATGTTTTATATAATGCCATGACTGTTATAACGCACTTGTCTCTTGTCAAAAGTGTAGAGAATATTTTAGGTACCGAGGAGAAGCAACAAGAGACAAAACCACAAAATATCAATGGCGACATCGAAAGTGAAAGAGGAGATTTCACTAAAACAACTACCGTACGGCCCAAGAAAGTCAGCAACACACCTTGGAGAGGAGTCATTTCCTCTTTGCTGATCAAAGAAGAACCACCAGATGCTCAGCATCAATCCCACTTGAGTCGCAACAAAAAATTTCCGCGAGGTAAATCTCTAGACTCACTTCTTTACGAAGATAATAACTTGCTCTATCCTGGTGCAGGTCAAGAAGTTTCGAGGACGAAACCTTTCCAAGGGGGAGGGTGTGGTGAGGACATCAGAACCGAGACCGACCATGGCAAGGAGAAGATGCGCACAGATGAAGATATCATAGGCGATATCAAAGAAAATGCGATTGTCGATGCTTCAATCGTCAATGTGAAAGCGCATGGAAATACTACCACCTCAGAGAGGAATTGTACTGAGCGTACGACAAGATCACTAGCTGGTCTTGTTTATTGGCGACAGCGATTCTTCTATGTTGTTGGGACAGTTGCTCCTATGCTACTATTGCCCAGCACCCATCAAATGGAAGAAAGTGCACGTCTTGAAGAATTTTGCCTCAACCACAAGGTGTCAGGCCGTGAAACCACTTGGACTACATTCTTAGATCAACCAGAGAACGCCTCGAAGTGTAATCAGTCCAATCCGAGTTCAGGTGAAGAGGTTATTCAACGTTCAAGTCAGGTGATTTCCAACTTACGCGATTCAGACATACGGGCGTTCAAAGAATTTTTCCAACCAAACCAGAAGGAATCAAGGTACAAAACAAATTATTTTGGAATCTTGATTCATCAGAGCAACCATGAAAATTGGAATCATCTAAAGCACGATTCAGACTTCCGAGTTATCGATTTTACAAATCGATGGACCTGCTTTGGACTCAATCCAGCGACTAGGCCAAAGATCGTGCTACACAGCCCAACTAAGAAACGATCTCGACCCAAAACCAATTGGAGAAGATTAGTGGGTCTCTTATGGTTCCAAAAAGCCCAAGATCCGAAGAAATGTCAATCGGATCCTCAAGATACTCCCCATTTGCCAAAATGGGTCGACTTGGTGCTATACATGGAAAGTTCTATACCCGATTTGTTTAGAAGCTCTCAGAATTATGTGTGGCGACCAGGAGATGATATTAACCATCTAAGAGCTGTCAAAGACTTCTTTAGCTGCACCAGCAACCAGGGGATTAGATGGATTCCTTTAAGCTTCTACTTTCCTAATCTAGACGCTTTCACACTTGGACCATTCAATCACCAACAGCTCTTTCCCTTTGTGTTTGTGCACGAATTACAGGCTCTTCCTTGCCTCCGGAAGCTTCCAAGGACGTGCACCTACCTTCCCAAACTCTCAAGATACAAGCCACCAGACTTCCCATAGTTGGACGGATTCACTCATCAAATCTCCAACAACTCTTTACATTTATTTTTGCGATTTCTTTTCTAGTTTTAAACTTTATAGCCGTTGTACATCGAGCCTATATAAGCTCAGCTTTGTTTTCATTTGTATTCACCTTTCAACCGAATTAATACATAAGTTTCTTGTTTTCTTTCAAATCGTATTCTTTGAAGAATTGTTCTTTTCTTTAGTTTTAAGTGTGCGATTCACTTAACTCTTTAGAGGCTGCGACTTAGAGTGTTTGTGTGATTCAAACATCCTATTTCGTTCATAGATTGAGAGAGTCAATCACCATCGATTGAGAGAGTCAATCAAAACCATCACCTTCCATCTCGAAATCACGCCCACTTCCGCAACAAAGCTTATAATCTCTTGATTATCACATGTCTGTTAGTTTGGTGGATTCCAATCTTACATCAGGTTAGGTTCTTCAGCGGCCATTGTTGGAGCATATGAGGAAATTCATCAAGGTCGTCGTTGTAGGTTGTGATAGGGTTACAGCGGTGACGGCGGTCTTCGTCGAGTAATCCAAAGTCAATTGTTTCAATTCAATGCATCTAATTCTTGCATATTGCCTACGCTATCGAATCTTGAAGATAATCCATATTTGATTTTCTCTTCTTTCGTTCTTTTTTATTTGAATAACTTGTCTCTTATTTCTGGGTATTGAAGAAGAAGACAAAACAAATGAAGTAAAATAAAAGGGATGGAGAATTGATCAGTCCATTAAAGCTTTTTCAATTTTCTCGGAAAATTTTATATCAATGGTAAAAAAAATCTGGGATTTGGGAAGAGAAGAAATTTTTGTAAATTGATTTGGGGATTTTCATAATTGAACTCGGGTTGGGTTTAGTCGGGTCGGGTTGGGTCGGATTTTTAATTCGGTCTAATATCCGGTATAAGTAGTTTTATATTCGGTTTATGTCGTAAACCATTTAAACCAATGATTATGAGTAAATATGTTTTGAACTTTCTAATCGGGGAAAATAGGTTTTTAATGAATCGACGCCGAAGTCGAAAGTTTGGGTGGATCTACACCTATATGATACTTCTAAGAGATAAATACGTCGTTTTCTCATTTATCTTTGATTCTTGGCTTTATCCTCTGTGCAAAATTTAGAAAGCTACCCATAAGAAACTTTAGTGTACTTCTCATGCTCTCCTATACTCGTTAAAAACTCAAAATCAATGGACCTATGTGTGTCCAGTAGCTTTCTTAAACCAGCTGGAATATGATAATTTCGTTGTATGTATAGAATTAGATTCAATAACAGTCAGTAAAAGTATTATACTTAAAAATGTGCTGTATTATACTTTGTGATATTTCACTTTAAGAAATCCCAAATTAAGACTAAAGAGTCAGGTCTAAGGGAAAAACAAAAAGAGCCAGCACACATAATTTGACCATGGAAAATAAAAAATTTAGCCACAAAGAGAGATAAACTTTTTCACTTGAATAAATATATTTTCATAAAAAGTATTAATCAGATTCCATTTTCACTGATTTATATGATAAAATATGTAGACCTACTACAATGGCAAAACAAAAGTACAAACGAGGACAAGAACCGTACCTTCAAACTTTTCTCTACCATTTACTACGGTTTCACCTAACAATCTGAGTCCAGTTTTCAAGCACTAGAATGTGGATTCATGGTCTGGACAAAGACTCCTCATGTCTACAAGTCCTTGTTTACACTTGAAAAAAATTACCTGAAACTCGAAGCTACCAAGCGAATCTTGTTCCCGTGCCATCGAGAAATCTATCGGTATACCATCCTTTAGCCTGCACTTGAGATAAAAATGTAGGACCAAAATTTACACTACAGACAGGAAAGATTTAATCACAATAATATGTAAATAAACAGTTTAAGGAACAGACGATTTATAGACGATAAAGCAATACAAGATCTGAGGAGGCGAGATAAATCTCTTTCCTTAACTCTAAGAATCTCCCGTAGTGTGACGGGGTTTTATAGATCCATGAGTCCCAGGATACAACCAAAGTTTAACTGAATCATCAACACCATGATTCATATCTATCGACCATTATTCTACGATACTCTCGAAATTAAAACTTACTCTAAGCAGTAGGGAATTGAAGAAACGATTGCTAGAACTTTTAGTAAGTGTTTTTTGTGTATCAGAGGATGATCTTTTAGGTGAAAATCGTGTTGTATATATAGGAAAGAGGCTAGGGTTTTTCCATGACAGAAAAGGAATATTTCTAGAATAACCTAGGCGGCTGCGATTTTTAAGTCGGCCCGCTGGGTATCGATCGATACCAAGGGGTATCGATCGATACCTCAAAAAGTCCACGGGCCCAATCAAGGCCCAAGATGCGAACGTCGCACGTATGGCTTTTCTTCTCTCATGTTGTTCATTTAAGACTCAACCATTCCAACATATATACACGAGAAAACATTTCTCGGTTAATGAAAACATTTCATTAGAAAGAGCTTAACTCATTTCTTTTCACACTAACACAATTTTATCAAACCCTCAGGCTTTGACAAAAAATTAGTTCCAACAATCCCCCACATGAATAGAAATGACTCTAGAACATATGAAAATTGTACAGACTAGACTTTACTAGACATACTTGACTAGACTCATCTAGACGTAGACAGACTTTCGAGAGTATACGAAAATGTAACTGTCACTGAATGGTAGCGTTTTTCAGCTTTGAACCAAACAATTTTAATATCTGTTGCGTTTACTCGGCCAGGAGGTGAACATGATGTCTTGAACCACCCGGATTTTGATGTAAACTGATACAACAGATATCGCACAACGACATTTTCTCGTAGAACTTTGTTCTCTATTGGGTTCATTTTGGCCTTGAACATTCCTGGTATTCGTGAGTGAATTTGGAGAATATAGCCTTATCCTTCATTCTCCTAGAAACGGCCCCATTTCACACTTCACAAGGTGAGATTTTATTAGCTTGTTTTCAGAAGTGTCCTGTCACACTCCACTATCTACACAGCTATGCAATCATTAAAAGCCAACGCTTATCCTCACTATCCACATGTAGCACTGTTTTATCATCCTAGGAACTGGGCAGAGACATAGTCTCACAGTGCTCAACTCGAATCAGTTTAATTTTGTTTCCCTTTGAACCTAGATCTTGGGATCTCCAGTCACATAGGTTGGGTATCTGTCAAACGTCATCTTTTTCTATAGGCTTTAAACCCGTTCCTTTTGATGATTTAACAAACTTGATCTCGGGGCTAACTTTTTGGGAAACAGATCCGCTAAGTTATCAGCCGTTGTGAGATCAGTTGTCTAAATGGTCTTATATCATTCTCGAGATTTGCCATTTTATAACTTACTCAGTGCCTGAGAGATAGCTCACTAACTCTCACAGTGTACACATAAAGTTGGCACTGGTTTTTCCCACATCGGGATATCTTCCACAAAGTTTCGAAGCCATTCTGCTTCCTTTGCAGCTTTATCTAAAGCTATAAACTTTGACTCCTTGGTTAATTAGGCCAAGAGTGTTTGTTTGGAAGATTTCCAGGATACTGCTGCACCACCAAGAAAAACTATTATCCACTTATAATATCTATCAGGTTTACTAGGCCAAGAGGTGAACATAATGTCTTGAACCCCCAGACTTTGATGTAAAACGAGACGCATTATAACGATGGATAATTCAACATTCTATTTGTGGTTTTCCACAGAGTATGACCTGGATTACTCATGTAGCGACTTATTTACTGAATGCGCCAAATCGGATCTAGTACGATTCATCAAGTACGTTAGACTTCCGATAATTCTTGCATACATCACTTGTGATACAACTTTATCACAATTAGAGTTATTGCAAACTTGTTTGAGTAGTTCTCAAAACATTCTAGGATCTTAAGACAAGATTATCCACTAATATTATGTCTATCAAACTTCCCACTAAACACTTTCTTAGTGTGTTGGATTATGTCCTTCTTGCTTCCATGATGAACGTGTCATCTTATAAACATAACAAAACGTATCCATGTGGAGTACTTTTGATGTATATCACCTTAAGTGATTTTGAAGCTATTTGACATCACTTGTTGTCAAACTTTCCAAGCTATTGCTTAGGAGCTAACTTAAGCTCGTATAAGGACTTTGCAAGTCTACTTATTTTCTTTCCTTGTTCAGGAGTGACATAACCCTCGGGTTGTTTCATGTAAATCTCCTCTTCTAAATGGTCGTTTAGAGAGGCAGATTTTACATCCATTTGATGGATTACAAGATCTCATATTGCTGTAATTCCAATCAGCATACGACTAATTTCAACTTTAGCCTCTTCTGCTTCTTTACAGAAGTACCAGAATTGCTCGATCTAGGTCCAATGCCCGTCAAGCATCGATCGATACCGAGGGGTATCGATCGATACGCATAAAAGCGTAAGAGCCCAAGAACTCAATTGCTCGCCTCAATTCGTGAGGTACTAGAGCTTATCCTTTACACGGAAACTCATGTTCAAAAGAAAACACATTCCTTGGTTACCGTGATTACTTGGATGTCTGGTATATCTACTTTATACACCATAAAGCAATCAACACTACATTGTGTGCATATGCAATGAAGATACAATCCACCGTTTTTGGTCCGATTGTCACCTTCTTAGGTGGTTGCTAGGCACCCCCACACTTTCATGTATTTGTATAAAAACACATTACTTTTCCAAAGTTCACATGAAACATTTTCAGTGACTTTGTGTGGTATTTTTTCAGGATATAACTTGTGGTAAGCAATACTTCCCCCCACATTTCTGGACTTAACCCAGATTCCTGCAACATTGCATTCATCATTTCCTTGAGAGTTCTGTTCTTTCTTTCAGAAACTCCATTGGATTCAGGTTAGTAGGGATCAATCGTTTGATGGATACTACCATGTTCATGTCCTCTATCACTTCAAACTATGTTGATAGTTCTTTCGAGTTGGTTTTCAACCTCGAGTTTAAACTCCTTGAGTTTTCCAAGGTCTCGTATTTGTTTCTTAGCAAATAGACATAATTATATTTCGTACAATCCTCAACGAAAGTCACGAAATATTTCTCACCACCTTTTGTATGAGTCAAACCAAGAGGTTCGCTCGATTGTGGTGTTTTAGTGAGTTTGGTTAGAACGCAAACCTCACACTCATCTTTGCTTATTTTGTATTTCAGGATCTCATTCAATCTACGCATAGATTCGAATATAATGTGACTGAAACATTCAGATCAAATACTAAGAGATTATGTACCATAAGCAAATGATTCTTTCTCATTTAATGTCAACACCATTGGTTACATTGATTTTAAGTCCGACTGTCTCAACGTTAATTTGGACCAGTCTGTCCTTAATATAGACAACATTATTTGTCAATACATGCTTAATTAGCATTGTGCCCTAAATAAGATTTTTATGCATCTTTAGCACATGGTTTACATTAGTGAGAGTGAGCTTCTTTGAAAAGTCAACTTCAGCACTATGAATAAATTCTTGTCATTATTTATGGTAGGAGGGAAACATTCCCATATCAACGCATATATGAGCTATTACATTGGTATAATACCACCACTCATTTGGGTTATGCTTAACCATATTGACTCCGAGGATGACATTACACATGTCTATCTCGACTAAATTGGCTTCAACCATTCCATTATTTTTTACACCACCAGATCTAACAATGATCACATCGGTGTTGTTAGTCATATTGAAATTTGATTTTGTTCAAGAGAATCAAACCAAATTAATATACTAACCAATACTCAACTCTCAAGTTAAATGGTAAAATTAAATTCAATTTCTAGAATTTAATAAACTTAATACAATATCGAATTGTATTAGTATTCTTGAACTCATATCAAGAATCGCAAGAGGCCTGTTGAGTATCGATCGATACCAATGAGTATCGATCGATACCTCAAAAGTCCAATGATTTAATTATTCGATTAAATCAGCCTCCAATATTTAATTGAACTTCAATTAATTATTCCAAAATTCGCAAATTTTTGGACACATAATATTGAGCTACACGTCTTTAAATTTTGTCCAAGGCTTTATCTTTACTCCGCAGTAGAAAGATGTATCAATATCTCGTGCAATCGTCTATGAATGCCATGAAATATTTATTGCCTCCTCTGGTTTGAATATATTTCAAATCACATAACTCTGTGTGAATTAAACCTAGAGGTTCTGTTGTTCTTTGAACGCTGGGTGATGGCGTTTTAGTGAGTTTGGCTTGGACACAAACCTCACATTTGTCTTTGCTTAATTTGCATTTAGGAATCATGTTCATGTTCATTAATCTACTCATAGATTTGAAATTAACATGTCCTAATCGTTCATGCCAAATATTAAAAGACTTAGCGAGATAAGCAAATGGTTTCTTATCATTAATCTTAGGGTTCTACGAGGTGGATGCCTCGGTTACATTATCCTTTAGGATTACTTTCTCAACAGATATCTTACACAGATTATCACATATAGAACCCTTACCCAAATACATCCCATTTTTCGTTAGGATTAGCTTATCGCCTTCCAGCTTCACAGAGAATCCATGCTTACTTATAAGCGATCCAGAGATCAGATTCTTGCGCATATCTGGTACATGGATGACGTTCGTGAGAACTAGTTCCTGTCCAGAGGTGAGCTTCAGAACAACCTTCCCGTGACCATCAACTGTCGACGAGGCGGAATTTCCCATCAAGAGTTTATCACCACTCTTGTTCTTTGTGTATGTCGAGAACATCTCGCGATCCATACAGATGTGTCTGGTTGCACCACTGTCGAACCACCAAGTCTTTGGATGGCTCTCTGCAACATTGGCCTCAGTGACCACAACACACATGTCAGCTTCTGTCAAGTTCGCTTGAGCTTTCACTGTTTTGATCAGACTCGTAGTCGTTTGATCCACTTTGTCACTGGTTTTCTCCATAGTTCCAGAGTTGTTGTTTGTCATTTTAAGCTAATGAGAACACAACTTTCAGTTAGTACCGATATATAAACTCAAGAATCGCAATTCTAAGACTGATATCGAACTGAATCGCATTGGTGTCGATCGATACTCTTTGGTATCGATCGATACACATTCAATGTCTATTGATGCACCCGTATGGTGTCGATCGATGCACCGTAGGTGTCGATCGATGCTCGATGCACATACTGTGTTAATCGAAGCATCTTGGTGTCGATCGATACATATTGAGTGTCGATCGATACACCCTGGGTTCCGATTGATGCTCGATGCACATACTGTGTCATTCGAAGCAACCTGGTATCGATCGATACACGCTTAGTGTCGATTGATATACCCTAGGTGTCGATCGATACAAGTGAATTTCACAGGATCGATCATAGCACCAGTGTCGATCGATACCTGTGTCTTATACACAGTATCGATCGACATAGACCAACTTGGTCGATGCAAAGTATCGATCGATACACTGAGGTGCCGACCGATACACTGTTTGCATGGTATCGATCGATACACTTAAGTGTCGACCGATACAATTTAGTCCAATATCGACCGATACCATAGGGTGTCGATCGATACTCACAAGGCCTCGATCTGAATCGAACCTATCAAGAACAGATGTGTGTTCGTTGATTATACCGTTCTTTAATCGCAATTAAAGACGGTTTTTTAGAAGATGTTTAAGCAGATCTGCTTCTACTACACGTTTCAAGTTGCTAAACAGCTGTTTGATTTACGTTTGAGTATCACTAGCAGAAGAACATCTTCTTAAAAAATAGAGAGAGATGAAGATTGCCTCTACTACACGTTTCAATTTGCTAAAAGCTTTTTGACAACGTTTGAGTATCATCAGCAGTAGAAGAATCGTTTAAAAATCGTTTGAAAACGTTTATTTACTCGTGATTAAAGATCCAATTGAAGTATTAAAACAGAAATTGGATCTTCTTAGAGTTAAGATTGTAGGACCAAAATTTACACTACAGACATGAAAGATTTAATCACAATAATATGTAAATAAACAGTTTAAGGAACAGACGATTTATAGACGATAAAGCAATACAAGATCTGAGGAGGCGAGATAAATCTCTTTCCTTAACTCTAAGAATCTCCCGTAGTGTGACGGGGTTTTATAGATCCATGAGTCCCAGGATACAACCAAAGTTTAACTGAATCATCAACACCATGATTCATATCTATCGACCATTATTCTACGATACTCTCGAAATTAAAACTTACTCTAAGCAGTAGGGAATTGAAGAAACGATTGCTAGAACTTTTAGTAAGTGTTTTTTGTGTATCAGAGGATGATCTTTTAGGTGAAAATCGTGTTGTATATATAGGAAAGAGGCTAGGGTTTTTCCATGACAGAAAAGGAATATTTCTAGAATAACCTAGGCGGCTGCGATTTTTAAGTCGGCCCGCTGGGTATCGATCGATACCAAGGGGTATCGATCGATACCTCAAAAAGTCCACGGGCCCAATCAAGGCCCAAGATGCGAACGTCGCACGTATGGCTTTTCTTCTCTCATGTTGTTCATTTAAGACACAACCATTCCAACATATATACACGAGAAAACATTTCTCGGTTAATGAAAACATTTCATTAGAAAGAGCTTAACTCATTTCTTTTCACACTAACACAATTTTATCAAACCCTCAGGCTTTGACAAAAAATTAGTTCCAACAAAAAATGGATTGAAGACATCGTTCATTTTGTCATATGCGTCTTGCAATATTATATCATCAGGGACATTGTAAATCTTTGTCATTGACTTGGCATATGCTGCAACTAACCACCCTCGCAATGCATCTTCACCAGTAGCATCATGCTCTAAGACCATATCGGTCCATGATTTGCCTTGACTCAATAAAAACTTCTCTTCTACAAACACTTCTTTTAGTTTCTACACCTGAGAAGGCTTCACAGCTTTATGCAGAGCCTTTTCCACTTTCACATTTCCTGCATCTTCGATTGGTTGCTCGGGGAACAATAGGTCTTCTTGGAATCTTAGATCAGGAGGGCTTGGGACTTTACCAGTCTGAAATAGATTCCAAAATAATATTTTTGATGTAACAAAAGAAATCAACAAGGTGTTTTAAGAGTATTGAAGTAAATGTGGTGTTGTTTACCTTCAGAAAATTAGCCACGATCAAAGCGGTTCTCTGTGGATTCAGTGTGTTGATCGGTACTCCTCGCATCTGCTCTACGACACTATATATACACATGTACAGCCGAAAGAATCGATCCAACCACCAACTGCAGATATCCGTCTTTTCTGAGATAACCGAGTGGCAACCCAAACAAATAGAAACAGCATTCTCAAACAGAGAGTAATGGATGAGCAGAAGGATATTACCTTTCCCTCCATTGATGAACATATCGTGGAAGCCAGTTGAATCCCGACCCCAATCCCATCAACATTAAAAAGAGTAGAGATAGCTTCTCCTTTGGCAAAAATATCACTAAGATTTCCTTATTTGGCGAAAGATGAATAGATCGGTAATCTTGTTGCCCTTGCTGCAACCACAGCAATTTCCTATTTGAATCAAACAATGCCAGAAGAATGTGAAACACAGAGATAACTACAACCAACCAGCGAAGCTGATTGATATACTATAAGATGGTCTCTCTCTAGAAAGCTTACAGAGAGGTGGCCGTCGGATTGAAACTGAAAACGGTGAGAGACAGTATCGGAAGTCTCGAACCAGTAAACAAGAAATTCTTCTGGATTCTTCCGGCTCTTCCTTCTTTATCATCTCCTGTTTCGTTCAACAATTTACCAAAATCACTCGATTAATTTTTGAAAAAAACTGTACATGGTTTTATTTTTAAAAATGGAAATATCATCTTCGAGGGAGACGACGGTAATAGGGAGAGGTATCGAACGCAGGAGTCGCCGGAGCTCAAGTGAACCGCCGCAACTGTAACTGTGTTAGAGCCGTCAAAACAAAATGAAAGAGATGATTCGTAATTCAAAGGCCTAAAGGATTTTTCTGCTAGACAAATATTGGGCTTAGAAAAGGCCCAAAAGTAATAGTGAAAAATGAAATGGGGTCAAAGTCTTGGCGTTGCTCTAACGCCACCGTCCACTTCTTTTCTTTTCCGACGCATCCGATTTCCTTTTATATTTTATAAATTTGTCTCCCACACCTCTAAATCGATTCTGGTCTGAAGAAAGAAGAATCAATCCATGTCTTTCAGAGGACTTAGCAAGGTAATAACAATTTTTTTAAAACATTTTTTCTTTTATCTCTGCGTGATTTTTTTCCTGGAAATTTTGTTTTAGTTCGGGGAGATTCTCAGTCGCATGCACTCTTTGGATCTTTAATTTCGTTTGTGAGATATGTCAAGATTTTGTTTTTGATGGAGTCGATGATAAAAGTTAAAACCCTAGCCTATATATCTTCGTGGTCATCATACTTGTTTCATATAATTGAAGAACCTAATCAACACTGAATTTCGATTATTATATACTAAAAAAAAATAGAATCTTTGGTATGGATCTCTATAGCCAAATGCAACATCCGGAATGGGTGTTGCAGATCAGAGCAAAACCACATTTCATGAGCTGCAGAGGAAGAAAACTCATCGATACGTGGTCTTCAAGATCGATGAAGCCAAAAAAGAAGTGGTGGTTGAGAAAACCGGGAATCCTGCAGAGAGCTACGATGATTTCTTAGCTTCTCTCCCCGACAATGACTGCAGATACGCTGTTTATGACTTTGATTTCGTTACCTCTGAGAATTGCCAAAAAAGCAAAATCTTCTTCGTCGCTTGGTTAGTCTTTTTTCTTTCTTTAGTTTAGTTGAAACAGTTTGATCTTTCCATAAGCAAAAGTCTCAAGGTTTTGATGAAAACATTCTTTGTTTGTAGGTCTCCTTCGACTTCTCGAATAAGGGCAAAGATGCTTTACGCCACTTCTAAAGACAGGTTTAGGAGGGAGCTTCAAGGGATTCACTATGAGATTCAAGCTACTGATCCTACAGAGGTTGATCTTCAAGTCCTACGCGAACGAGCAAACTGAGGAAAATTTGTCTCTACTGGAAACTTATGGGTAATGTAATGAATAATCTCATTCGATGACATCGGATTTTTTCGTATTCTCGTTGATGGATTTGTGTAAACAACACACAGTTTCATGTTCTATGACAATTGTATAAACTCAGTTGATGTTTCAGATTGCACATCTAAAAAGTAAAACCTCAGGTGACTTAAAACTGCAAAAGCTTAAAGATTGTTTTTAGGTTGATGCATACATGTACTGATGTTATTCCCGGACCGGGTCCAACCACGAACCGTAAGTGTTTAGACCGGATGAGCCAAACGAACCGGTTGATCCTAGCACAACAAGTTTTGCCGAATTTCTCAACGTAACTCAATTATCTATTCCATAATTTTTTTCATCATCTTACGATCCAGCTGGTTTTAGTTGAACCGCAAACCTATAATGTCTCCGGTTAGTCGTTTAGTTAAAAATTTGATACCGAATTACATCTGATTAGTCCTGGGTTCGGTTCGGTTCGGTTCGAAGCATTTCGGGTAAGGAGATTTACGATCCATATATCTTGAAGATTTTTGGAATTACTTACTGGAGGCAAACGTTACTAAAAGTGTGGAAGAGCTTGAAGATTTTTGGAATAATTGAAATGACATAATTACCCTTGATTATAAGAGAAAAAACCTATATAACGAAAAAGGAGATTCCGAGTGGAGTGGGGTCCATTGCCGTTGTGGCCAAAAGCATGACCCAACTGATCTATCTAACAATATACTATTCATTCATATGTAATTATTCAATGTTTATTTTGCATTTCTCTTGTTAACACCAAATTAATGCTTTTCTTTTTAAAAATGTACAATTACCAAGTTTGTATCACACAGTCCACTATCATCATTTATCCCATTATTTGTTTGACATTAGGGAACATCATTTATCACTCGCACAAATTCCTTAAACCAAACTTTTTATATTAAAAAAAATCCATCTTAGATTTCAAATTTTTCTTTTCCAAATTCTATCATTTAATTTTTTTTTTTTTTAAACAAACAGGTCAAAATTACAGTACAAAAAGAAAACAACTTAAGCTTGTAAACTAGTAACTTTTGTAAGTAATATAAAGGTTGGAACTTTTTTTTTTTTTTTTGCTCATTTGATATATTTTCCTTTATATTAAAAGGAAAAAAAAAAAAAAAATGTTTCCTCTGTCTTCAAAGTATATATAGTCTATAGCTGTGTCTAAAACAATACCAACACGTCCAAAAAACCCTCTCTTCTGGGAACAAGAAAGACCCCCAAAGACACAAACACAACACACCCTAACCCCATCAAACAGAAATAAAGCAAACCCAACAAAAAGTTCCAAAATGTTGAAATGATCTTTGAAGGTGTGAAGCAGAAATTTATGGAATAGTTTGGTGATATCTTAGGGTTTTTCAAGGACGACGAAGAAGGAAAAGGATCATCATCTTCTAACTCTGGTAATCAGAGCATTTCATTCGCTATTACATTTCGAATGTGTATGTGTCAAGTCTTAGATTTGAGTCAAGAAGAAAAACAAATGTGTGATAAGAGAAGATATCAAACACAAAAGCAACCAGAGAACTTTATTTTAACAATCAGAACCAAAGATCAGCAGAAAACAAAACCTAAAAAGAGGTGAAGGGAATTAGTTTGAGATTAGGTATGGAGGTTATGCAAATTTCTTTCTTTTATAGGTCGTAATTAATGATAATTTGGTGAATTCATTTGCTTTTGTCTTGATGGTTATGGTAGTGAAATTAACTTTCTTGGGGTTTTTATGTTTGTTGCAGAAAAATCGGTTGGGAATGTATGAGGAAAGTTCATGTTTTGATCCTAATCCAACGGTGGAATCAATCGTCGACAACAACGGCTATTTCTGCCAGTCTCCGGCAAGCCACCAGTTCCAACCACCGCTCTTGGTCGCCGGAAGCACAACAAACAGCTTCAACGACGACCTTAAGCTCCCAACAATGGAAGAGTTCTCTGTTTTCCCTTCTGTTGTCTCTTTCCCAAACTCAGAAACTCATAACCAAATCAGCAGCAACATTGACAACAACTATCTGATCCACCAGATGATTCACGAGTCAACTTGGGACAACTCTGGATTCTTCATGAACACTTCAGATCCAAACACAACAACAACTCCAATCCCTGATCTCCTCAGCCTCTTGCATTTGCCTAGATGCTCAGTTTCATTACCAAGCTCGAACCTTTCTGATATAATGCCGGGTTCTTGCTTCACATATGACCCGCTCTTCCACTTAAGCCTTCCTCCACAACCTCCATTGATCCCTGCTAATGACTACTCAGGGTTCTTGCTTGGAACTGATCATACCAATACCACTCAAAGAGATCAGCCAAATGTTGGGGATGAGAACAACAATGCTCAATTCGATAGCGGAATCATCGAGTTTAGCAAAGAGATTAGGCGTAAAGGAAGAGGGAAACAAAAGAACAAACCTTTTACCACTGAGCGTGAGCGAAGATCTCACTTGAATGAGAGGTACGAGGCCCTGAAAATGCTCATTCCTAGCCCGAGTAAGGTTAGTTATGACTTAAGGCGATATCTTTCTTAGTTTAGTTTTCATTCATTTTCTCCAATGCCTCTTGCTTAATTCATATAACCTGTTATTAGGGAGATAGAGCATCCATTCTTCAAGATGGAATCGATTACATCAACGAGTTGCGCAGAAGAGTAAGCGAGCTTAAGTATTTGGTTGAGAGGAAAAAATGTGGTGGGAGACGCAAGAACAATAATGCAGTAGACAACAACAACAACAACAACAACTCGGATGATCGTAATAATGACGATGATGATGATGATGATGATGATGATGATGAAAACATGGAGAAGAAGCCCGAGAGTGATGTAATAGACCAGTGTTCAAGCAACAACTCGCTGAGGTGTTCATGGCTGCAGAGGAAATCAAAAGTAACAGAAGTTGACGTTAGGATTGTTGATGATGAAGTAACAATCAAAGTTGTTCAGAAAAAGAAGATCAATTGTTTGTTGGTTGTCTCCAAAGTGCTTGATCAGCTTCATCTTGATCTTCACCATGTCGCTGGAGGACAGATTGGTGAGCATTACAGTTTCTTGCTCAACACTAAGGTTAGTGATCAATGAATAATATACCAATCTTGATTAGAATATATATACTAAGGTTATTGAGTTTTGGTAATAACGACTGAATAAATTGCAGATAAATGAAGGATCAACAATATATGCAAGTGCAATAGCAAACAGAGTGATCGAAGTTGTGGATAAACACTACATGGCTGCTCTTCCCATCAATAACTATTAATTATTATTCTAACTTTATCTATTTTCTGACGTTTTTAATCCATGTTTACTCATTTGCGAGACTAAATAAAAACATATTTTGAAGCCAGATTTAGGCTATAATATGGTCTGACTCGGTTTAAACTTTCTTGTCATGTCCATATTATCTAAGAAAGAATGATTGCATTTTAGATATGATTAATAAATTCATCTATTAAACTGGGATAGAAACAAAGCAGTATAAGGAGACAACCATTTGTGTCCTAGAAACAAAGTAGTACAAGGAGAATCTAAACCGGGTTTTGTTTCCAAGATTATAAAAGAACGAATTTGTTTGAAATGAGATTCGAATTTAATCTTTATTACAAAATTAGATCTTTCATTCATTCTCTTCTCCAATGTCTCTTGATTAATTCACATAATATGTTATTAGGGAGATAGAGCTTCCATTGTTCAAGAAGGGATCGATTACTGTGGGCTACGGTTTTTGGGTCAACAAAGATTGGGCCAAAAGAAATAAAGACGAGGTCCAATAAGGGTCCAAAACTCAAGTGTTGTTAAACGCAGAGAGAGAGAGAGGTCGTCACTTTCAATCTAAGAACAGAAGAGAGAGAGAGAAAGTTTGTTACAGAGCTTTTACAGAGATTACAAAAGAGAGAAGAGAGATCTTGCGGTGGAGCAATCTCGGTTATTTTCTCCGAGAGCTGTCTTCGGCGGAGTTGGTGGTGGTGGAAGGCACCGATCTGGTTTCCGAAGTAGCAACGAGCTAATCCTCTGTTCTTCTTCATCTTTGTTACCTACAAGATAAGGAAGGTACATTAGCTTGTGTAATCTGTAAACACAAAGTGATAATGAAGCTTTTGGGGATCACAGATCCTAACCGGATGTAGAGGTCGTTAAATCCTTGAACCGGGTGAACAATTGCGTGTCTTCTTCTTGAATTCATTTCTTTAGTATCTCTTGATCAAATCTCGGAAAGAACACAAACGAAAGGTGAATTAGCAATCAGAATCTGGGCAACAATCTTAACAATTACATCAACGAATCACGCATATTAATTAGTAAGAGGGCTTAAGAATTTGGTTGAGAGGGAAAAAAATGTGGTGGTAGACACAAGAAAAAATAATGAAGTAGAAAATAGAAGCCCATCATATGTTATAGAAAAATAATTTGGTTGGATATTTTCTGTTAAAAATAATCAAATACATGTAAATGTTATTTTCTCTCCTAAATCATTCTGATTAGTGGAAAAAGGAATGATTCAAAGAAAAGAATGGTGAAGTCGGGTTTTGGTAGAAACCAGTTCTGTTTTAAATTAGATTTTGACATTTTTAGAAGAGTCAGTTATAACGTCTCGACCGCTCCTATTTGTGGGTCCCACGCCCTTTCTCGGTCCGTGGGCTCCACATTCGTCTGACGGCCGGTGCGCTAGTCTGGGAGGCTCGTAAAACTTGTTTACTGACCTTGCAATCACCACATGATCTTTCTCCGTGTTTTGTTCTCACTCGTACAGTACCGCGAATCACTTTCCGGTAGATCACCCATCCTTAAATTTCTCCAGCTCAAGCACGCTTAACTCTGGAGTTCTCTCTGGACAAGTGACCGAAAAGATAAGTGCACTTTGGTGACATAGGTAGCCAAATCAATTCTTATAAGCCTCTCCGCATATACCAGAAATTGGGATGTTACAATCACCCCCACTCACAGAGCGCAACGTCCTCGTTGCGCACCAAGACCGTTACCCTTGACGGTGTGAGCCCACATGATTCCACACACGTTTTTGGGTTCGGCTCTGATACCACTTATAACGCCTCGACCGCCCCTACATGTGGGCCCCACGCCCTCTCTCGGCTCGTGGACCCTACTCTCGTCCGACGGCCGGTGCACTAGTCCGGGAGGTTCGTAAGACTTGTTTACTGACCCTGCAATCACCACATGATCTTTCTCCGTGTTTTATCCTTATTCGTACAGTACTGCGAATCACTTTCTGGCAGATTTAGTTTTATATGGACCGAACCGGCATTGAATCTTTAAAATCTCATCATATCGTTTGCTAATTTTTGTTTGGACCGGCACAACATTTTAGCAATTTTATTTTAAATAGAAATGGCTTCTAGTTTTAAAAACTGATAAAAACGTCCCTATGATTTTGGGTCCGATTGGTTGCATTCTACCGTTGCGGTTGCAATCGAGCCACTCAAATGCCACCAATCAAAAGGGTGGTTGAAGAAAGCGTTTAAAACCATGGTTGAAACAAGCGTTTAAAACCATGGTTGAAACAAGCGTTTGAAATGGATGATTGGAGGTTAATTGATTTTTGGGCGGTTACAAACACCAAAAAGATTGGGTGTTTGGAGCATAACATTTTTTTAATGATATTTGTGGTTTTGTATTATTGTTTTTTTTGTTGTAGAGTTTTAGTGATGCACAGTAAAATCGTTTGTTTTTTTCTTTCGTGTGTGTTGTTTTTACCTACGTTTACTCAAATTTCATATCATGAAATTTAAACTATATATGATTGCATCATTTTAGAAATTATTATCTAAACAAAATTCTACTTAATAATTTTATGTAATTACACTATTCAATTGCTGTAATGTTACCAATCAAGCTTAATATGGAGCTGTTCTCAGTTATCAAACCGTCTTGTTTAACCACTATTTCTAACCACATTTTCTATAATCGCTCAAATTTTTTAACCACTTTGTTTAAACATGGTCACCAATTGGATCTTTAAAAGTAATCACAGTTTGTACAGTTAGGATGGATAGAGACGAATAGTGGTAGGCACTAGGCAGTAGCAGTGTACGAGAGAGGTGGGTGACCAAATTTTTTTTTTCAGTTTCTGTGAAATTAAGAGATTACCCCTAATCCGTTTACAAAATCAAATAAAGGGTAATGTAAAATATAATAATATTATCTCATTCTTGAATGTGGGACCTACCTCCGCATCTTCTCAAACAATCCCACTCTCTTTGCTATAAACATACATCGCATGACCTAACCGCAACATGAAACTTACACTATTTTAATTGATCCAATTCGTTTTTTTGAAGGATTTATTTGTTTATTCAATTTATTTGATTATCTTCAAAACAGTTAATGTCGGAAAATAATTTCTACGCATAGAGTGAATATTAAAAGTTGACCAAAAAATTAGAAGTTGATTTAAAAATTACGCGAGAAGGAAAGAGATAACCCAAAATACATTTTGCTTTTTTAATAATTACAAAAATATCATTGGTCAGAAAATTATTTTCTGATAGAATAATCCGGTGACACTATTCATTTAACGGCCGGTGTTACTATTCATCGAAATTCGACGACTACTATTCATAACCAGAAAACATATTGTTATCATCGTTAACATTGTCATGTTAATCCAGTTATCATTGTTAGCATCGTTAACATTGTCATGTTAAACCAGTTATCATTGTTAACATCGTTAACATATAGTTAGTATCGTTAAGATGATCATGTTAAACCATTTATTATGTTCATTTTTATGAAATTATCAAGTTAATCCAGTTATCGTCGCTCGCCGGTGTTATCGTCGCCTGCCGGTGTTATCGTCGCCTGCCGGTGTTATCGTCGCCTGCCGGTGTTATCGTCGTCTGCCGGTGTTATCGCTGCCTACCAGTGTTATCGCTGCCTACCGATGTTATTGTTTCGAAGTCTTTTTAATATGAACAGTATTGGTCAAAAATGTAGCTTAATTTTGGAGTTAATTAATAGCATTTGTTGTTATTACTCTAGATATATCCTCTATTATATTTCTTCAACTATCTATCTAATGTGATCTGATGGGTTATTTAATTGTTTCAGAATTCATTCTATCTTGAAAATATGTTTGGTATTTGCTGTTAGAATTTGATGTTATTGATTACGTTCAAAAGATAGTTAAAATATAATGATGAATTGATATATATATATATATATAGAGAGAGAGAGAGAAGCAATCTATTTTTCATGGTGGTCGATTGATTGAAAAATTTACAATGAAAAAGTTTAAGGAAATAGAATTTAGGTATTCACATTGCCAATTTAATCAATAGCTAACCACTACGAATGTCTCACTTTCAAAAATTAGTCCGTAATTTGGACTATGGTTAAAACAGAAAATATACAATGGTTTGTTTTTCATACTTGAAAAGGGCAGAAAAGATCGTATATTTCGTATTCACTTTATATAATGACGGAAATGCCCCTTAAGTCGTTGCAAAGACCTGAAATATTCGGAATGGGACCCATCTGTTCATCTTTGTAACTAACCTTCATGTTTGGCCACAATGAGAAACCACATGCTCCAACTAAACATTTTTTTTTTTGTTACAATTATGGAAGTTAAAAATCTATTTCACAAGTATGAAATCTAGATTTATTTAATAATTCATCCATCTAATGTGGGTTGGAGACATAGCTTTATACAATATTTTATGTTTGGAATGTAAAAAATTACATCATATTTTAGTTTAATTTTTTTCTGGCACATCAAATTTAATAGAGATTGATTTTGATAATTTTTAGCTTTATACAATATTTTTGCCTCAGATGAAAGAAAAAACAATAAATATATAATTTATTTTAATCCAATTTATTAAAGAGAAATTTATCATCTTTTTACTCTTCTTTCTATTGTTTGTCTCCGTCTGCAAATGTCCGTATATTTGAAACACAGAGAGGGAGAGACTTTAGAGGGAGAGAGAGAGAGAGAGAGAGAGAGAGACTTGTTTATGAAATTTTCCTTCTTCTCCTGAAATTGACAAGAACGAATCGTTTCGCGAGGTCGAAATTTTCCAGCTCCGGTTTACTCTTTATCTTCTATCTCGTTCTGTTCAATAATCCTCTGTTTACTGTCAAAACTCAAACCCTAAACCCATTTCCAAAATCTTTTGGATTCGAATAACTTTTTTCATGGACCAATCTTGATTCTAAAACTTGGGTTTTGTTTCCAAGATTATAAAAGAGCTAACTTGTTTGAAATTAGGTTCGAATTTCTGGGTATTCCCAAGTTTTAATCTTTTTTTTGTTGTTGTTGTTAAATGGTTGAATGTTATTGTTGATTTGCAGGTTTAAAGAATCATCTGAGTCGTTAAAGTTAAACCATTTTCATGGAAGGTCACAGATTTTTCCTTTTTTGTCCAATTTTTCTCAAGAACTTTTTAGCTAAATAGTGTGTGTTTTGTTACAAACGCAGAAGGTTACGAGGAGATGGGTTGTTTCGATCCCAATACTCCGGCAGAAATTACGGTGGATAGCGGCTTCTCTCATGCCGGACCACCACCACCGTCGCAAATTCTGGTCGCCGGAAGCACGAGCAACAGCAACTGCAGCGTGGAAGTGGAAGAGATCTCTGAATTCCAGCTCAGCCCACAAGACTGTCCTCAAGCTTCTTCAACACCTCTCCAATTTCACATCAATCCTCTTCCTCCTCCTCCTGATCACCAATTCCAAAACAACATCAATTTGATTCACCAGATGGCTCATGATCAACAACAACAACACTCTAATTGGGATAATGGCTATCAAGATTTCGTCAATTTGGGTCCTAACTCTGCAACAACTCCTGATTTGCTTAGTCTCTTGCACTTGCCTAGATGCTCACTGCCTCCTCCTCACTCTATGCTTCCTAACTCATCAATCTCGTTTCCGGACATTATGTCTTCTTCCTCTGCTGCTGCTGTCATGTACGATCCGCTCTTCCATCTGAATTTCCCTCTGCAGCCTCGAGACCAGTACCAGCAAAGAAACGGTTCTTGTCTACTAGGAGTTGAAGATCAGATTCACATGGATGCTAATGGAGGAGGGATCAATATGATGTATTATGAAGGAGGAAACAACAATGACAACAACAATCTTGGCGGATTTGACAATGGGGTTCTCGAGTTCAACAGTGGAGGGAAGCGTAAAGGAAGAGGATCAGGAAAGTCGAGAACTTTCCCTACAGAACGCGAAAGAAGAGTTCACTTCAACGATCGCTTCTTCGACCTCAAGAACCTCATTCCAAATCCTACAAAGGTTTACTTTACTTTACTATACTACAATTGATATTGTCCATGTGTATCACACTGTGAGAGACATTGTTGCTTAACCTTGGTTTAATAGAATGATAGAGCATCGATCGTTGGAGAGGCAATAGATTACATCAAAGAGCTGTTAAGGACAATAGAGGAGTTTAAGATGCTTGTTGAGAAGAAAAAATTTGGGAAATTCAGGAGCAAGAAGAAAGCTAGAGTTAGTGGAGAAGAAGATCAAGAACAAGACACTGTGAATTACAGACCACAGAGCGAAGTAGACCAATCTTGCTTCAACAAGAAAAACAACAACAACTCACTGAGATGTTCTTGGCTGAAGAGGAAATCGAAAGTCTCCGAGGTTGATGTACGCATAATCGATGACGAAGTAACCATCAAGCTTGTCCAGAAGAAGAAGATTAACTGTTTGTTGTTCACAACCAAAGTTCTTGATCAGCTTCAGCTCGATCTTCACCATGTTGCAGGAGGACAGATTGGTGAGCATTACAGCTTCTTGTTCAACACTAAGGTAATGAAACTAATCTCAGTACCTCGAACCTGTTTTAGCTCTCCAAAACCAATTAAACTAATCTTTTTTTCTTTTTCAAATTGATTTGGAGCAGATTTGTGAAGGATCTTGTGTGTATGCAAGTGGAATCGCAGACACGGTGATGGAGGTTGTGGAGAAACAGTACATGGGATCGGTTCCCACCAACGGCTACTGAGAGAGATTGGGGTTAATGACTGGCTAGTTACTAATCACTTTGGTAATTTTCAAGTTATTTAGCTAGAGTTAGAGCTAGAGCCGAGGCTTTTCGTCTGGATTTTGTCTAACTCTATATATTTCTAGCTTTATGCTTTGGACCATTTAATATGTTAGTTTTCGTCGAAACTGAAATTTGTTCGAAACCCGAAGCTTTAAAACCAAAACCTTATTAAAATCTTGCAAAACAAACCTAAACTTACTTCTTTGAAACCTAGGTTAATTTTGCCGTTATGGACAGATCAGATAATAATATCCTGAGCCGAAGCTACTATTAAGATTATATTATCTGTGTGTTTGCATCCTTATATAGCACAAAGGGAAGCTGTTTTTGATTCAATTTATCAAAGCATTTGTATCCTCCATAAAGATATATCATGTCCTCGATTTGCCTTGGACAATACGCTAGCCACATTATCTAAAGTTATTGGGCCTGGGCTTTGACTGTCTTGACTTTAAAACGGGTTGTTCCGAGTTGATTAAGGGCCGGCCCGCCTTCTCCAACTTCTCAAAAAAATAAGAGTTGAAGAAGGTATATGCTTTTTAGAGTAAAATTGTCTCTTGGGGCTTTTGACCTTTTGTACATCTTGCAAGTTGCAGCTCTTAAACCAAGGCCAGATCGCGTAAGCGGATATTTTTGGATTGCGGTCCAACTTTATCGGACCGGTTCAAACCGGACTCACTGAATTTTTGTTTTTTTAATATCATAAGGGAAAATTGATTCCCAGCTACACGAAGTATACCATAATGCATAGCTACACATCCGAAGTAAAACAATGTTCTAAAAACTACATCAACAATTGATATAGCACGAAGTATACGACAATGCATGACTACACATCCAAAGTAAAACAATATTCTAAAAACTACATCAACAATTGATATAGCATAGACAGCTACACGATAACCATCTGAACAAACATGAGTAATATGTGTAACACCATAACCATATATTTCCGGTAAACCATTCATCGAGCTCCGGTGTTGACTCGAATTTTAAACAATAAAACCCACCCAAATTTAACCCGACCCAACTTAATCCGACACGAATATTACCACCCGTGTTACGCACGGACACAAATATATATATATATATATATATATATATATATATATATATTTATAAAATTAAAAAATATTTACCAGGAACAATTATAAAAGTAAATAAAGTAAGTCAATCACATTTTCTCCTCTTCCTTGAAGACAACGAACATGGGCCTAAGAAGTTCGGGTGGTAGGAAAATGTGTGAATGATCCAATGTCTAGATATTATTTTTCTTTGGTTTCAGATCAATATATATCTTGATTTTGTTGTTTTAAAACAGTTTTACCGAATTTGTAGCTTGTCTTAGAAACAAATTTTTGGAAATAAGTATAGCCTGAAGAAAACTAACAATAGTATGAGAAAGAAAATGAAGTATACATAGCGAGGGATGATTGAAAAAATAATTTTTCTTCATTATGTAGTGTATAGAATATGTGTCTAATCGTTTGTTTTTTTATGTTGTGTTTTCAGTTCTATTTTACTGATTTTAAATAGATAAATCAATTTAACTAAATTTGATTTAATAGCGTAGCATGGATGGTAATATTCAGGTCGAATTAAGTCGGGTCGGGTTAAATTTGTGTGGGTTTTATTGTTTAAAATTCGAGTCAACGCCGGAGCTCGATGAATGGTTTACCGGAACTATATGGTTATGGTGTTACACATATGACTCATGTTTGTTCGGATGGTTATCGTGTAGCTGGCTATGCTATATCAATTGTTGATATAGTTTTTAGAATATTATTTTACTTTGGATATATAGCCATGCATTATCGTATACTTCGTGTAGCTGACTATGCTATATCAATTGTTGATATAGTTTTTAGAATATTGTTTTACTTTGGATATGTAGCTATACATTATCGTATAGTTTGTGTAGCTGAAAATCAATTTTTCTATCATAAGTTAGTAGTATAAACATGATATTGGTCACGCTTTCTTGTAGATCTTTGGATATGTTTTTTGTTCCCAGCTCTCTTGTCCTTTTCTTGTTGTCTAGTACTCTTTTAGCCTATTCCTTATTTCAAACAGATTCACATATAAAATAAATACATTTAGATTGTACCATTCAAAAATATCACTTGACAAAGATGCTTCTTGCAAATTCACATTTGGGTAAATCACTGATGAATTTATATTAAAAAAACGATTGAATTCAAATATTCTTTTTTTGTTTAAATAAGTAAAATCAAATCCATTTTTGATTTTACGTTTTTATTTTTTGTTTTTAATTCAATATTATAAATTATAATAAACCTAATCACAATCCCGGTTTGGGCCTATCATCAGATCTGCGAATTGGAAGAGATATCCGTCGATTTTTCTACCATGAGCCCACTCACCACCACACCGCACCCGCAACTTCAGATTCTAGATGTTTTAGAGAGAAAAAAAATGTATCTTATTAAAAATGAAAAATGTTCCATATTTCTATGTAATAATATTCCATATAACTTTGATTGTATCCCTCTTAGTTACTTTATTTATTTTATCTCTAGCTAATAGGTGGTACAAAAAAAATTAATATGTGTGAAAATTGTTAAATATCTGCTTTTATGAAACAAATAAAATATATATTATCGTCTCACCGAGTATTAAAACACGAAACAATTTGAAAATTAATTTATTTTGGATTGGTTTGATTCAATTTAATACTTTTTCAAATTTTTCTTTTAGTTGGTTTTCGTCTTTGCCGAAATATATATATAAAAACTTGAACAATTCTCAAAAAATATCATATGATTTTATTATCAGTTTAGATTTGGCTGATTTGAATAAAAAAATTTGTCTACTGATACAATTTGCAAACCGTCATTTTCGAAATCACATGCACGATCAATATGTTTGAAGCCTTAATATGGGTTATGTGACCATATCTTGCATCGAAGACCATAAGGTGGATTGCCACGTGTTTCAAATGGATCCATTGAGAATCATGACCAATTAGTCTGAGAACAAGTCAACCTTCTCCATTTTTCTAGACGAATTTATGACTTATTACAAAGTTAAGTTTAATGGTTTTTCGTTATCATTCATTTCACGTTTATTGAGTTTAAAGGCCATTCTACAATAGTTAGATATGTTTTATTTTTGCTTTTAAACTTTCACTCTACATTTTAGCTTTCATTCATAAGATTTTGGCTGACCAAAAACCCGTATTAAACACATTGTTTAGGTTTGTTTGGTTCACTTTAATATTTTTCCAGTTTTTGTTTAATTTAGTTTTCGCCTTCTAACGAAATAATAAGAACTTAATTCTTAAAAGGACAATCAATTTCTAATTGATTTCATTTTCATTTTAGATATGGTTCATTTAAATATAGAAAACAAAACAAAATACTACGTTGAATATACCAAATTTGTTTGGTGATACAATTTGCTTAACCAAGTTTCACATACATCTTTACTATTAAGAAACAATCACTTTTGGAATTTATTTCCAAACACTCCTTATTTTTTAAAATAAATTGAACGTGAGTCAAACATGTATTAAATTTGTTGTCAAACATTTATTAAATCTATTATAAACTTAAAAATTACAAATTAAACATATTTGAATTAATAATAAATTAGTTCATATTCCTCATTTCACATTTTATATATTACAAAAAAATTATCCCGCACGAACACGCATGTTTAGAATCTAGTTTTTGAAATTACGTCATAAGATCAAATTTAAACAATCTTTTATTAATACGGTTTATGTACAAACCATTAGATTGTAAACTAAACCTGTTTTCATATGATCCATATCTTTTGAAAAAAAAATTAATGTCATCCAACAAAATCGTCCTTTTATTTGTATTTTACTGTCCCTGGTGAGTCTTTAGCTTTATTGGGTTAAGAATGTTTCAACAAACAAAAATTAACAAAGAAAGTCAAACAACCAATCAATAATGACATTAACAATTACTAGATTCTAATCCGCACACTCGCAAGGGATAAAGTTTTTTGTAAACTAAATTTTGAAATATACAAAAGAAGAAACAAGATCTAATTTAAGTGTTATTGATTTAAATATGTTAAAATTATAATTCTTAGGTTTTTAGTGAGAAGATAATATTTTGTTGATTTGTAGTGAAATATGTGTTTTGATGTTTATAAAATATTTCTAACACGTGCTATGCAAATCTAGATTCTAATCTGCGCTGTGTGCGGAACAATAATTTTTATACATTACCTTTTGTGAAATTTATATTGAGCAAACACTAATGAAAATGGTTTGGCTTAAATTATAATGAAAAACTTCATGATTATGTAACCTTAAATGATAACAAAATTTATTATCTAACAAAAAAGTAAATTGTTATAAAAGTTATATGATATTATTATATAGTGGATATTAGTACAATATGAGTATGAGTTAGTTAAGGATATTTCGATGTAATCTTAATTGTAAACTTTGTTATTTTGTGAATTTAGATTACCTCACAACCAATTGTTTTATTGTTTTGTTAAAATCAAATTTCAAAAATTATATATTTATGAGTGTTAAAATGGGCTAACCCGTCCTTTTAATATGCTTCGAATCAACATGTTATATTGCATGTTTTGACAAACCAACATGCAAAGAATCGCAATTCTAAAAGCATAACCCTAACCCGCCCCACCATATTACCGTATGATATAAATATTTACTAATTTTAAATATTTAAAAAATTATCAAGTTAAAATGTTTTTAATAATAAGATTTATATAATTTGGTCTAATTATAGTTTAATTAAATAACCATATTAAATCAAACATAAATTTTTTAATTTGATCGTCTCTTAAATTTTTGAATATCAGATTAAAATATGTTATTTTAGGTACCAAAGCAACCACTACAAACATTAAATTTACATTTAATATCTACAATCTTGAATTAATGTTATTATATTTTAAATAATTTAATCAATCAAATAAAGATTATATATTACTCCCTCTGTTTCATAAAGAGTGTCATTTTAAGGTTTTATTTTTATTTCACAAAGAGTGTCGTTTTACATTTTCAATGCAAAATTTTGAATAAAATTTCAGTTTTAACCATGTTGTTTTAATGTATTAAATGGAGAGAGAAAATTTGTTTACTGTATTAATAAAGGGTAATATGAAACTATTAATAGTTTTCTTAATATGTGTTAAATGTGTCAAAATGACGCTTTTTATGAAATAGAATGAGTATTTATAGATATTATAATTAATTAAAATGTTTATATTTAACAATAAATATATTATGTCTTTTTAAAAAGGATATTTGGAAACATGTTCACTTTTAGTTTTTAATTAAATAGTTTTTAGAAACAGATTTTAAAAGTGTTTTTGTTTTAATAGTATAGATAATAAGTGAAAGCATCATCAACTATGTTTTAACACAATATAATATGAACGTCATAATGTAATTAGAATTTATATATTAACTATGATATAACATTTACACAATATTTTTTCTCAAAAAACAAACTTTACACAATATAATAGGATCGTCCCTTTATAGATCTAATCGAATTAACCTACAAATAAAAAAACTTTATAGCTATCTTATCAACATGGATTTTGTTATATATTCGAATTAGGGACACCTTTATAGATTGGATCGACTTGATAGTTTTTAAGATTCACAGTCTTAGACTAATAGGAATGATTAATTTGAGATATATACTTTTTATTCATGTTTTAAACATATAACTAACAAAAAAACTAAAATTATTAAAGTACAAAAAAAAAAAAATTAAAGCAATTAAGGTGGACACATACACTTTCCAGCGATATAACGCAATAATAGAGTTTTTTTATACACTTCAACATCATCATCGCATCTCTTCCAATAATTTCATTTGGATACAACCAAAAAAAAAATAAGAGAACCAAAGAAATTGCACAATGAAAGAACACATTTCAAAGCTATCACAAAATGAAAGTTTAATAATAGCTATAGCTGAAATCAATTACAAGATCAACACGAGCTCATAAGAAGTTGTTCTAAATATTCCGCACCTAAATCTTCAAAAACCACAAGTGTACCACTTTCATGCTTCACAGCACTCTGCTTATTACTTCTTGATGACGAAGACGACGAAGAAGACGAAGATGAATAATTAGAAGAAGTAGAGGAAGAAGAAGAAGAAGAAGAAGATCGCTTTTTCCCTCTAGGCCGGTTTCGAAGCGAATGTTTTCTCTTCAAGGCCATAACCGGAGATCCTCCATCATGAAGATTCACATTCTCCATTTGCTTGAGCGACTCTCTGACCACTTCCACGGGGAAATTGAGTACCGCGAGAGCTCCTTTGGTGGCGAAAGCCGCTTGATCGTAAGCAAGAGCGGCTTCCTCGGCTTTGTCAAACGTCCCCAGCCAAACCCTAATCCCGTTCCTAGTCGAATCTCTTATCTCCGCTGCGAACTTTCCCCATGGCCTTTTCCTCACTCCCCTGTATGACTTCTCTTCATCAATAACACCAACCTTTTCTTCCTCCTCGGAATTAGAAACGTCGCCGTTTTGGGTTTCTTCTTTAATCATCATCTCCGATGACTCAAAGGAGAAAAAGTCGTCGGAGTAATTATAATCAGGGTAAAAGGAATGATATTCAGATGATTGATCTAAGAAAGAACTCTCGTTCCATAAGAATGATTCTTGTGATGAGCTCCAAGAACTCGGAGAAGAATACATGGTAGATTGAGAATATTCAATGTATTTTTTTGTTTTTTACAATTTTTTCTGTTATCTCTTTTTATTGTGGCAATAACTTAATTCAAAACCTAATCCTATATATATAAGGGACATGGAATTTATTAGATAATTGAAAGTGGGATATATTTTATTGTCATATTTCATAGGTCCAATAGACAAATATGGCTGCCTTAAAAA
This sequence comes from Eutrema japonicum, assembly GCA_030161315.1. Taxonomy (NCBI): domain Eukaryota; kingdom Viridiplantae; phylum Streptophyta; class Magnoliopsida; order Brassicales; family Brassicaceae; genus Eutrema; species Eutrema japonicum. The sequence continues at coordinate 35,911,781 of BSQW01000010.1, forward strand.
ACTAATAAATTTTATTTTATACTACAACCGAATGGGGACCAACCACAAAATTGGTATTTATATTTTTCAATGTATTTAAGGAAAAAAACAAGATTTCATAAGAATCTATCACTATACGAAAACCCCAAAAAAAAGGTGGGTGGTTTTTATTTCCACGTGGCGGCACCATATTTTGGGAGTGACGTTAGGCGGCTGGAAACCGACAAAATAGATTAGATCAGCATATCGTGATGTGGCAGTTCTCTGCCACATAAGCTTGAGAGACTCGATTCTGGGACCCGCTTCTTGTCCTTCGAGGCAATGTTAAGTACTATATAGTTAGGACTGAAAGTCTGAGAGAGTTGACTCGAAGAATGAAAGTCTAACAGATACGATCAATTCTCATTACCATAAATATAGCATATTTGCATGCTAAAATCTTTATAATCAATGGACGAGAACAAAAAAAACTTAGAATAATTATAAATTTAAATTGATACATAATAATAGCCCTAAAAGTTTCATAACATTGTTCTGAACCATATATAACTAAATCAACTAACGCATATGTTTAGCACACTGTTTCACCAAATTATTAATTATAAATATGTTTCACCAAACTTATTAATTGTAGTATAAACGTTCAACAAATTTGGCAACCATTAATTATAAGGTATACGACAACAATTTATGTGTTATATAAAGCTTGTTACTGTATATATATATATATACATAATGTTTCCATATACATCGATATTTGTTTTTAGAATTAATAAACATGTAAGTTTGATATGTTTTTTTTGACGTCAAAAACTTCATATTACAAAGAGTCTACATGAAAAAAAACAATATTTCGGGTTCGAGTCTCTTTTACTGTAAGGGAATTGGTACGGACATTGAAAACACGAAGAATAAATGAAATATATAAATGAAAAAAATAGAACACAAATGATTGAACTCATCAATTTCCGAGGCAAAAATGTATGTTTGTTGTTAAATGCTCTGATTTTGTCTAAACAAGTGGCTAGCATTCTTTGCTTTGAATTTTCAAAATTTGTAATTTTTGTTTTTTTTATCAATAAATTTGACATTTCCAAAAAAAAACATGTTATTTTGTTTAGGGAAATCTTTCAAATAAATTTAAACAATAGTATTATAACTAGATCATAAAATTAAAATGTTCATCCTCAAACACAAACGAATCGGATTTTTATCAAGTTCTTGAATATGTTCAATCTAGCAAGTTCTCATCTTGCCAAGTTCCAGTCACGGAGGAAGAACAATTCATTTCTCTCAATATCCCAGAAGGACTGACAAAAATATGGAGGCAACAAGGATACACCCACCTCCACTTTGGGGTGGTACGTATCGGGCTAACCTTACATGCTCGAAAATGTCCACCGGTCATAGCACGAATCGCTTTAGTCAACTCCAGACTAAAGTCATATCAACAGGCTTGCATCGGTACAGTCCAAACAACATTAAACGCCGGAACATTATTCATAACATTGTTTCCAAACTTTAATGTCTCTTTGCAATATCCGAATCTGCTCAAAACACTCAAAGTCCAATTACAGCTGATTGGAGCACCTATGCAAGAGAAAAGCGTCATCGCAAAGCTGCACCATCAAATCGTCTATCGTGTTCAAGACCATGCTCTTGATCTTATTCTACCCTCCTCTGACGAAGCACTTTATCTAGAAGTCTTATCAGCTTCGCAAGCGCCAAGCACTACGCAAATACCTCGACAAATTTCTCGAGAAGAATTAATAAAGAAAATACCAGAGTCATGGGTAACAAGCTACGAGAAGCTGCATCAAGCGACTCAAGCACCGGTCCAAACATCTGCCGTAAGCTTCCACTCACGAATTGATGGAACAACGGAAATCAAATTCGACAAACCGAGATCATCTTCGTTTCGGAGGCAACTGTTCACACAATTTGCTATCCAAATTGATGAACACAAATTCCAAGGTCCATACAGAGAACAGAATCCGAAGCCAATCTCCTTCGGTCAATACGGACAAACTGTATATCCTTTCAAAGACGAAGACGGCCATCAATATTTTGATGTTTGTTCCTGCTCGGCCTGCATAGAAGATTCTTTTGAATCTGATGATGAAATTCGCAAACGACGCAAAAAGAAAAAAGATCCCCTGTACAAGAGATATCTTGAAGGAGATCCTACAGTTGGTCCTCTCGGAGAAGGCAACGGACGATACGAATTCATAGTCCAATACTCGGGTAAAAAAAAGTCATCAGTGCCAGAAATCATGGTAACAGAAGAGGATAACTTTCCTCCACCAGAGGATTTCATCACTGACAACATATCTCACTCTCCAAAGGTACTTTCCAAGGCGATCAGCCCCTCCGGACCAGATCAATTAAGTCAAGGAGAAAAGGTTCTCAATTGGCAATCGGAAAACGCCATGGCTCAAAACCGACTGCTTACTACGATTAATCAAAAAATCAATCAATTTGCGGATGGATATACCAAAAGATTGAGCGTTCTTCAGACCTCAATCTCAAAGATCCATAGTCGGCTAAACACTCTCCATCAAGAGATGATGTCTATGGCCCAACACATGATGGTCAACACTTCTCAATTTCAAGGTAAAGAGGCTGAGATGACTAATCTCAGGTTTCAATTAAAAGACCTCCAACGATGCCTCGAAAGTATGGTCCAACAACAAAGCTCCTCCAACGCATACCTTCCACATCTCGGAAGCATGTCATCAACGATGCCCATGCACCCAAGATCTTACTCTCAGGGATTCCTTTCAGGAGAACAATATCAGAAGACAAGACACTCAATCCCTGGTTTCTTATCATCTGACGAAGCGTTCACATCGCGATATGGTGTAACTCCTGCAAGCTGGTTCAAACCACGGCCCGTAAGATAAAGGGCGAGAAGACAAAAGGAATCAGAATTCCGCGTCAATCCTACAAACCCACAGATCTGCCTCTTCTCATTCTAGTCAAGATTTTCCCGAACATGATAAAAGAAAAGGAAAGGAGATATGCATAATCGAATCTACGGAGTTTACAATGTCTAATTTGATAGTTCACCTAGCGGAACAAGAAAAAAGACCGAAAGGGTCAGAGTACACTCAAACGCAAGAGCCCCCAGCTAATGTTCCTCATCCGACACCGATGATCATCAGCTTCTCAAACTCAGGCTCCTCTTACAGAACTGACTCTGAAGAAAAATCACTACCAAAACAGTTCGCTATTGGAGAGCCATCAAAAAGAGAACCAGATATAGACGAAGTGTTCTCTGACAACGACGAGATGAATAGAATACCCATCCAAGAACAAGAAAGGCCAACAAAACAGTTCGCCTCAAAAATCGTGATATTCACGTTCGACGAAATTCCCTTCTAAAAATGGAATGACCGCCTAGACGAATTTCACGCATGGATGAACTCCGAGGCTATCACCTCATCATCATTCCTCGTCATACAACAGTTCACGGCACGATTTTCGGGTGCACTCAAAGAATGGTGGAATTCGCCTGGCGAATACATACAGCAGCAAGTCTATCAAACCACCATACCATTGCTTCTTGGGGAATTCATCGAGAATTCATAGGCACCCCAAGCCACCTCAAGGATCAACTACAAGAAGAATTCTTCGCAGCAAAATGTTGTTCGCTGAAGCAAAGAGATCTCGCAAAACATTTCGAGCGACAAACACGGAGATACTATGCGCTAAACGGCCTCAATAACCCGAGCCTTAAGCAAGTCTACCTATCATCTATTGATGATTATCTGAGCCAGCAAACAAAGCTCAACATCAGAGAACAAGGCGAATTGGTAGAGGAGATCTCTATCGGACAGATCCAACAATACGTTTTCTGAACGTTGGACAAACTTTGCAAACAAAAGTAGTTCTGGACGGAATTTATGGACAATTCAAAACACTTATCCAAAGTATGCGCAAGACCAGATCTATCGATCAAATGTTCTAAGTCCAAAAAATATTGTTCGTGTGAAGAAAAGAGCAAAGTTCGCCGTTTCCAAAAATCAAGTGAACCCCGCTTCAGAAGATTCGGGCGCAAACGGTTTTTCAGAAAAAAGTAATCCTTCAAGAAAGAAACAAAGTGCTTTATGTGCCACAAAGAATGACATTTCGCCAAAAACTGTCCAAATAGTTCTAAGAAGAAGAGACAGTATCTCATCAGCTCCATATCCGATCTTGCCAAAGATATCGATCTTGACAATCATGATCTTGAATCAGTACTGTCTTATGACAGCGATGAAAAGGATGTCATCTGCGGCTACTCAGATTTCGATACCTCGGAATCCGACGATGAGGAAGAATGCTGTTTCAAAATTACTCGTACGCCTCATCAAGAAGAGATACAATCTCCTCACCTACCAGTGACGATATTTGATCCTGCAAAGAACGAAGATCCAGTCCATTCTATTGCATTCATAGACACGGGAGCCCACACAACAATAATGAATCCCAAGGTACTTTCATCATCCATATGGCACCCGTACCAGCAAGAATTCAGGGTACCAAATTCAAGATCATTATCGAACAGGCTGAAATCGAAGCCAATCACCATAGAACTCTTTCCAGGATGTCAGATAACAACAGAAGTTCTAGGCTCCTCCGCTCCTGGAAAAAACATAATTCTGGGATGGGATTCGTATTAAGCGCTAAAAAGAAGCTTCGACATCTCGATCGAACCAAGAGGAATAAGATGGAAACCTTATTACAAAGCCTTCACAACGATACCCTGATTGTTCGCGATTGAAGAACTTCTGTCCCCCAAATTCGACAAAATTAAAGAAGAAATCACAGCAATTTCATGTGAAAATTCTCATACCGAGTTTCTTCGTATATGCAAAAACCCATTGTGGTTAAACGAGGAGTTCTTCGTGTCATTACCTTTCAAGGAAGATATCCACACAACTCCGACAAAGGCAAGTCACGCAGGAATGCCACCCGCATTGCTTAAACAAGCAAACGAAGAATGTGACCAGCTAGTCAGTCAAATGGTAGTCTCATCGACTAATTCTCCTTGGGCGTGCAAGACATTCTACGTCAACAACAGAGTTGAACAGGCAAGACGAAAACTAAGGCTAGTCATTGACTATAAATCGCTGAACCAATACCTCCAAGATGTCAAGTTCCCGTTGCCAAACAAAAGGACACTATTTCAACATCTTCAAGGTGCGACCATATTCTCAAAGTTCGATCTAAAATCCGGTTTCTGGCAAATCGGTATTGCTCCAGAAGAAAGGTACAAGACAGCTTTCTGTCTACCCAATCGACATCTTCAATGGAATGTCTTACCGTTCGGCCTCAAAACGGCGCCATCATTATTCCAACAAGCCATGTTAAGGATCTTCAAGCCTCTGCTCCATACGGCCTTGATATACATAGATGATATCCTTTTATTCTCGTCAAGCCACGAAGATCATATTCAAACTCTCCGACAGTTCCAGATCATAGTGAAGACTCATGGAATAATGCTCTCGGCCCGAAAAATGATCATAGCCCGGCCCAACATCGAATTCCTTGGGATGCATATTGCAAATGGACAATTTGCCCCTCATGCCCATCTAGCCACGATGCTTCTCGAGTTTCCAGACAGTGACCTCTCGAAAAGACAGGTCCAACAGTTCCTTAAGGTAATCAATTATCTAAGCGACTTTATCCCGCAACTTTCGCAGCTGACGCGTCCACTACAAAAGATGCTGTCCAAGAATCCTCTTTTATGGACTAACAGACAAACGGAGGCGGTCAAAAAGCTAAAGTTAGAGATACAAAAGTTGCCACCTTTAAAGATTCCCTACGAAGGCACGCGTGTTCTCCAAACAGACGCAAGCGATAAGTATTGGGGTTCTGTCCTACTCGAAGAGATAAATGGGAAATGTAAAATATGTGGATACAAAAGCGGACGCTTTAAATATTCTGAAATCCACTATCACTCCACGTTCAAAGAAATCTTAGCAGTCAAAAGGGCCATTGAAAAGTTTGAGTTTCATCAGATTGGACACAAATTTCGCATAGAAATGGACATGTCATCCTTCCCAAAGATGCTACAATTCAAGCAAAATATGGTCCCGCATCAACAGTTACTACGATGGAGCGAATGGTTTTTAAAATACGACTTTGTCTCCATTTATTTTATAGGGCACAAAGAACATTCTTGCCGACATGCTCAGCAGAAATCCTCTGAAAGAGATTCAGATGATGGCAAGCTCGTCCGCGACTGAAAGAGAATACTACGATTTCGGTGCTAACATGCCTGAAGATGCTCATCAACTGGTCAACATGAAGATCATTCACGAACATCTCAAAGAAAGAATTTTCAGGTATCAATCTGTTATCCTGTCAAAGTATGGCGTCAAAAGTCAATACATCGCGCCATTAGGAATCCATCCAGACCATCCATTCGCTCATCTCTACAGAATCGAGAGTACTGATATACCAGAAGAAGTTCTCTGTTTCCTTTGGTACATCTGTTCAGTGTACACCATTGGTATCTCTTTCGATATACATTGGCTGTACCAATTCATTAACTCGCGAAAAGGTCAAAAGGACTGCCTCTCCACGTTTTTAACATGGTTCGCACCACTAAGTGCATGGAGCGGTAAGCTGAGGAGGTCAGCAAAAACGGTAAACATATCGTTCAAGAAACTAAAGGGACAAGGGTGCCTCAACCCTTTCTTCAATCCCCATACGATTTACTTCTTCCATCGGCCCATTCAAGTCAACGTCAAGACCAACAGAATGCACGCATTACCCACCCTAATCCACCACGACGACTTCAAATGGGGTGTTCGGCCAGATTTCAACGTCTATGACAACAAAGGGTTTGAAGACTTCCAGACTCATGCGTTTCGCCTGAACAGTGCAAGACAAACGTTCCCTATTCCGTTCAGTATGAATTGGAACTACTATCCTATAGACTACCAGATTAGTCTTGACAAAGATCTACAGTTCTTCGAAAGCAAACCAATCCCGAAGATAATTCAACCGAAATTGGTGATACCAGAACCACCACCAGCAACAATCCCGCCGGAGTACTTCCAAGATGCACAGTCTCTAAAGAAAGACGAGCCATTAGAAGACTTCGTTGAACCAAAAGACAAATACAAGTGTCCAGATGATCATTACGGCTGCTGCGACGAGCATATCATCGAGTTCGAAATAGATCATTGAAGACCTTTCTCGATGATCTAATCATGTATAATTATGTGTGTGATGTAAGCGATGATGTAATCGCCTAAATAATATATAATATGTGTGATGTAAGCGACGATGATGTAATCGCAATTATGTGTGTGATGTAAGCGATGATGTAATCGCCTAAATAATGATGTAAGCGATGATGTAATCGCTGAGGTAAGCGCTTATGTCAGCGCACTAAACCTCCACTATAAATATGTGTGTACCCCCTTGTGAAATATCAAGTCATAATTTCCCTTAAAACCTTTCTCTAGTTTCTCTTTCTATGAGTCTCTAAACTCTCTGTAGTTTTCAGACTTCTCTACATCTTTCATAAGTTCTGGTTACTTTCTCTCATCTCATGGGTTCCGATTCTGCTCACTTGTGCTTTCAATGAGCTTATCGTTTAACCGTTACGACGGTCAATACGACGGTTGTGAGAGTCAACACGACGGTTGTGGGGAGGGAGATAAGATTCCTAACAGTGGTTGAGCCAAGGCTAGGTGTACCGCATATGCTCCCTTTACCTGGAACTTATCAAATCCCATAGCTATCAACACGATTCTCACGATCTTCAACACAACTCTGTCTATACAGTTTCTTGTTTACTTATTCACCTTTGTGTTTTTCGCCTTGAGTGTATTAACCAATTCTACGTTTAAAATCATTAGTTTAGTATTTGTTTAATAAAGAATTTAAAAGAGATATATATCGAACATTGGCCCCCTCAGAGTGGTCTCCTCTTGATGTGCCGACAGCCAGTACTCTATTGAAATTGGTACAAGGACAAAATAGATATTTCTCAGATCCAACCCTAATCAGAAAAACGAAAACCATTGGCCCAAAAAAAAACAAAACAAAAAATTATTGGTCCATTTATATGGTTGGAGAATAGGGTTGTGTAATAAAAGATCGATTGCAACGTCACAGTTTTAGCTTAACGAAATTGACTTTCTTATATTGTTGTTCTTAAAAGACCGAGAACTGAAATATATTGATTGAGGTTTCCTCGACACGACCATTATAATTCGAGACTTTAGTATGGATATTAGATTCTAGAACATATATTTATATTGAGAAATCTATGAGATCGACCATATCAAAATTATGGAAAACATGAAGAACAAAAAGAATATGAATATTTACCAATATCTTATATTAAGAAATTTAGCTTTATATTAAATATAATATTTTCATATTGGTTTAGGAAATTAAGTTGTTTTCATCTCTATATAAATTTATCCATCTTGTAACATTATTCTTATGAGAGTCTAATAATAATTTTTCCTAAACACTTTTGTGTTCTTATTACTCTCATCAATTTATCATGGTATCAGAGCCTAGATCCAATTCCTATGGGTTATGATTTTCTATCGATTTCTTCTTTCTTTCTTTGACCTTTGATAAATTGATGAGAGTAAGAACACAAAAGTGTTTAGGAAAAATTATTATTAGACTCTCATAAGAATAAGATGGATAAACTTATATAGAGATGAAAGAAACTTAATTTCCTAAACTAATATGAAAATATTATATTTAATATAAAGCTAAATTTCATAATATAAGATATTGGTAAATATTCATATTCTTCTTGTTCTTCATGTTTTCTATAATTTTGATATGGTCAATCTCATAGATCTTACAATAGTTTACAAAGCCTGAAACTTGTGTTGCCCTATTCACTATGGCTAAATTAATATGGCTCTAAATTAAATTGAATTTTTTGTTTGTTTGTTAAAGAGGCTCTAAATTGTATAACAACGATCTTTGAAGGATTAACAGATGACATCCTATATGGGTTCTTAAGAAATAAAACACAATCGGCAAAACAAGAAAAATAATCAAATATAGTGGTTTGGTTGAGGATTTTTTTTTTTTTTTTTTTTTTGATATACCCTATCGGCTGATCTGGTCAGTTCTGGTAGGAACACACTGAGGTGCTACGAAGTGGATTACTCCCACAATGGTTCAACGGACACCATGAGCTCCACAGCTTTGTTGGGTTGTCAACGGACCATGAGATCCATGGGCCACTACACCGCCTGTTCCGAGTTTGGATGCTTTCCGACTAATGCCAAAGATAACCCGACCACCTGCATTTTAGACTACCTAATAAACCAATTGGGTTAAGGTCCAACTGACAAAATTCCCAACAAAGAGTATTTAATGGCTAGGGAGGAGGATCGAACCCAGGTTTGGAAATTGCATCTTTTGCTGGACCTACCCTACCAATAGCCCACTATCTTACGGGCGGTTGAGAATATATATATATATATATATATCTCTTTTTTTTTAACAACAAGTTGAAGATGTATCTAAAATGGTAAGAAAATACTAAGTTATGCTAAGTTATATTTTGAAACCAATTTCTTAAACACATGTACAACAATAGGAAAGTTGCCGATCTTTCATACTTTTCTAGCAACAAAATCGAGTTCGTTCAAATATAATGATATCAACGGAATGACGTTTTTCTTGTTCAGCATTTGATGCTCAGGAAAAGTATTTTTTTATTTTTAGTTTCTTGTCGTCTCTTGAGATTTTAATATGCGTCATATGACAAGTCTCTCTATTGTTTGTTGTCCACACAAAACTCTTGTAGAAATAAACAAAAATTAAAATAAACAAAAAAAACTGTTGCAAATTTTAATCTAATTTTATATCTCATTAATTTTCGTACTTGTTTGTAACAAAGTCTTGTCCAATGTCCACTCTATATAAATACGTGTTTAGGGGATTTTTTCGTTTTTTTGGGGGCAAATTTCTTGCAAAACAAGTAAAGATGTGGAGGTCTGGAAAATATGATGGAGGGGATATTTTTTGATGGTTTTTCGACGCCCAAGTTAAAAAACATATAAAGAGAGACCACAAAGTGGTGAATCGGAGAACGAAAAAAATGATCGAAAAATAGGGTGGAAAAAGATTCTTATTGCTTCATTAAGAAAGTATGGATCCACAACGGACTTTAGATGGTGAGCTTTTTATGGTGAAAAAGAGGAAAACAAGAGTTTGGATGAGGGAACTCCACGGCTTAGGAACAACCGTGAAGATGACCGGAGAGTGGTCGGAAGTGAAACTTGAAATCTCGGAAAGAATGGAAGCTAAGTGTTTAGAAGTAGCAAACACACATATCTCACAACAATCTATATGAAAGTATGAGAAAAGTGTGAACCCCTTTCTCGTTGGAGGAAAGGGAGTATTTATAGACTTTTACCTGATCCATATTAGTATATCGGGTCGAATCTTGGACTGTTGGGTTGTTGGGTCGGATATTGGATCCGTTGAATGGTTCTTGTACCCATAACACGTCTGACTTCTTACTTACTTTCTTTGGTTGTATGCGCTTGCTACTCGACCAAGCCTTGCTGCGTCGCTATCTCTCTCAGTGTAAGACCTTGGAAGCAGCGGATTAGGTGCGGTATGGACATCTCCCATATCGTTGCTCTTCCCTAGGTTCAAAGCATTGTCAATTTCACATGTCAGATGTGAACATAAGGCATTAATTGCATGATTTGTAGGTTGCCAGAGGTATGGGTGTAAGTTTGAATATATTTTAATTGTCGATTGGAGGGAAAACACAAGTATTTAAACAACTATTCCCCCCCCAAACGAATTGTGTACCTGGCCCGAGTCCCTTGATACCAAGGTTCAGGCTGTTGGGGCAGTCTCGTCCAGTGCGCGTGATACGAATCGACTAAAGACCGGCATACTCTAGAATCGGTGATGAATGAATCGATGGATAGATCCTTGAATTAGAAGGGGTTCACGATGAGAGATGCTAAGGCGTGAGTGAATCACTCGAATATCCTTAGGCCCAAACGACAATGAATCACGATGAACAAGGGGATGGCTTCGATGTTGGGAGAATCCGAGAAGAATGATGATAAGGCGTGGGAGATGAATCCCGAAAGTTCCTTATGCCCCTAATCCGAGAAGGACTCACACGAACAACAGATTGATGGCTACGTCGAGGTGTCGCGGAAATACACTTCGATAAACCGTAAAGAATTTCGATGAATAACCTTCAAAGAAATTGAGAAAAAAGAGTATAAACTCTGAAAATAAACTTTGATAAAAATGATAATGTGTTTTCGACAATGAGGGAGAAGAAAATATAAAGAAAAAAATCAAAGGGAAAATTCAAGAATCATTCTCGAAAATGAGAGAAGACTCCATCGAAAATTACACAGAAATTTAATACAAATTTGAAAGTCTTTTGGTATTCCCCCTCGGTTGAATTCCCTCGCAAGTCCCTCGAAAGTCCCTCGGGCAGTTTCCTCAAAAAGTTCCCCCGTGGAATTCTCAACATGTGACAACATGTGACCCAAGGAATCGTACCTTCAAAAAACCACCAAAAAAACGTTTTTCTCTTTTTTTTTTTTTTTTTGAATTTTAAAAATTATAATATTAATTCTACAGCACAGATCTATATATATATATATATATATATTTTTTTTTTGATAGGGTTTTAATTTAATAAAAATCAAAACAAAAACAACAAAAATCAAAAACCAGAAATTCGAAGAAGATGAAGGGATAGAAATGGATTCACCGATTTTCTATGGGTATGTGTCTCTGATACCACTTGATACGAATCGACAAAAGACCGGCATACTCTAGAATCGGTGATGATTGAATCGATGGATAGATCCTTGAATTCGAAGGGGTTCACGACGAGAGATGCTAAGGCGTGAGTGAATGATGTGATCATGGAAAGCAAGGAAACTGAAGAAGCAGAGGGAGAAGCAGAAGAGGAGCCGGAGCCAGTTGGAGTAATTACTCGGTCTAGAGCTAAGGAGATGGCAAAGGAAGCTCACTCACTCGTAGCTCACTCACTCACTTACTCACTCACTCTACCAATGATTCAAGTCTTCAACATCTCCACCTTGAAGACTACACCCGGTCATGAAGACTAAGTAACTTAGGTGAGGAGTCTGTACTCTTTTCCATGTTGGGTTTTATCCCACAGGGTTTTATCAGCATGGTTTTTAACGAGGCAGATGATTCACTACGACAAGTTACTTAGGAGCTATGACCAATGGGTAATAATGTACAAGTCACACTGACTTAGTACTTAGTTGTTTAGAGGTGCACCGATTAGGAACCTTATGGTTGGGACGCCTCGCTGTTTTATTTAAACTTTAGACGCCTTGTTGTTTTATTTCAAACGCTCTGTTGTTTAGGTTGTGTCGCTAGGGTTGAGTTATAAAACCCCAAGCCACGCCTCCTTTGTTCGCAGCGAAGATCATCGATGCAATAACAAATTCCAGATTTCTTCTCTCAATCTAATTCGTAGAATACGTTCTCTGAATTCGAGTTTCTCTACACTTTGTGACACAGAAACTCTTCTATCGGTTCTTCTCCATCTGATCCCCTCAACCATACACTCGTATCATCGTTTGTTCTTCTACTCCACGTTACCATTATCACGCAAACACCTACGCCATCTTACCATCACTATCGCCGAGCTCCTTGTTGATCGTCACCGCGCGAACCACCCTAGCGCGGACTCGCCTCTTCGTCAGCCTTCCTCCGGAGTTGGCCCTAGGGACGCGTCAAGTGGTATCAGAGCTTGCTCTGGACCAAAGGCTGAGAAAATCCCTAACTCTAAATCTCTTGTTTTCGCGATTTGCAGGTCTTAGACCTAGGGCTTGTTTCGCGACCTGTTAGACTCTAGGGTTGGGCGATTTGTCTTGTTGATCGAAGCAATCTAGTTTAGTATCATCCTAGGTTGTTGTGTTCTGTGTCTGCATCGCATCATATCTAGTCTAGACTATACAGCATCTGTCTAGTTTGCGATTAGTCCTGTTCTTAGGACTTAGGGTTGTCGCGAGATTGCAGGTTCTCGTACTAGACTAGGGCTTGTCGATTTCCTGTCAGTCTGTTCTAGTACTCCTATTAGGCTGTTAGTTTCGTGTTCTGTCTGTCTAGATCGTGTCATAGGTAGTACTAAATCGCATAGCATAGGTTCTCATAGGATCTGTTTCGCGAATTGGTTAGTCTTAGGAGGCCTAGGCTTTGCGTGATCTGTTGTTGTGATTAGGTTACGATTTGCTTAGCTCGTGTAGGATCAATAAGTTGTTTCTGTTTGGGTATTCTGAGGCATATAGTTAGGTGCATAACATTAGTTTCTGTGTTTCATAACCTGCATCAAAACAGAACCTGCATCAATTCTGTTTGCGATTTCATTTAAGATCAGATTACTGCGAGTTGTTGTTTGATTCTCAGGTACCATGGAGCTTTCAGCTGAGACCATGGCAACCCTGAACAAAGCAATGGCAGAACAAATCAAAGAGTCAAACCAAACTGTGACAACACAGCTCACCCAACAGATTGAGCAGCTCAATGAGAAGTTCGAATCCCAGATTAGTGGTATTCTCAAGGACTTGAGTGCAAGTGGAGATGAATCTTCACATACACCAACTCCTTCTGAAGCTATACGCATCACTAAGGGCAAAGGAAAGATTGGGTCCTCTTCTCGAAGGCCTAGAATTGATACCAGATCTAAAGCCAAGACTCATCGAAGTCAACTTGGGAGCAGAGACACTCTGTTTAGGAAACGCGGTGATGACAGAGCTGAAGGACATCCAGCACAGAGGCATCGTAGGGGAGAGTATATAGCTGGGCACCGAGTCTTCATGGGAACTGACCCAGAAGACTATGAAGATGAAGAAGCTTCTGATCATAGTCTAGAGACATTGAGAAGAAGAGATGAAGGCATAGGTAATGGCAGAGACTATGATCCTCTAAGACAGCAGCTAAACCATATCAAGGTTCAATACCCTTCCTTCTATGGCACCAACGACCCAGAAGTGTACCTTGATTGGGAAAGGAAGATGGAATCGAATTTTTCGGTTCAAGGCACCTATGAGCTTAACAAGGTGAAGATAGCTGTCTCTGAATTCAGTGGATACGCTCTTTTGTGGTGGGAACAGCTGGAAATTACTAGACAACGAGAGAGAGAGCCTCCTGTTACTACCTGGACTCAACTAGTCACACAGATGAGAAAGAGATTCGTGCCTGCACACTATCAAAGAGAGCTCTTACACAAGCTTAGACGTCTTATTCAAGGCACAAAGTCAGTTAGAGACTACTTCCAGGAGCTGGAAACGTTGATGATCAGGGCTGACCTGAATGAGAGTGACGACATGGTACTGTCACGATTCCTTGGAGGATTAAACAGAGAGATTCAAGACAAGGTGGAACTGCAGAGTTATGGCGATTTACAAGAACTGGTGCATAAGGCAGAGTTGATCGAATCACAGATCAAGAGGAGGATTGGGAGGACTACGTTCACTCCTAGCATTCCAAAGCCAAGGGAAATCAGCAAACCTGCATACACCAGAGACACTAAGCCAGCAACACCTGCTGTTAAAGAAGAGACCCGGGCCGATTTTAAACCCAGAAATGGCACATCAACAAGCCATATCAGGTGTTTTAAGTGCCAAGGCATGGGGCATTACTCTAGAGACTGTCCTAACAAGAAGATGTTCCTGCTGCAAGAAGGAGGACAGATTGTCCCTCAAGATAGTTCAGAAGGCGAGACAGACACTTAATCAGTAGAAGAAGAAGAAGAACCAGCAGCAGTTGGAGAGATGCTTGTAGCACGCAGAACACTAAGTGTTCAGGTTCACCCAGATGATAGAGAGCAGCGTGAGAACCTCTTCCATACTAGATGTGTAGTTCAAGACAAGGTCTGTACCTTGATTGTAGATGGAGGAAGTTGCACCAATGCTGCTAGTGAAGAGATGGTACAGAAACTCAATCTGAAGACTACGCCACACCCTAGGCCATATCAGCTACAATGGTTGAACAACAAGGGCGCTTTAACTGTCTCACAGCAAGTGTTAGTCAAGCTAGCAATTGGGAAGTATGAAGATGAGTTGTTGTGTGATGTAATCCCAATGAAGTCTAGTCATGTTCTCCTGGGCAGACCTTGGCAATTCGACAGACGAGTTATGCATGATGGCTACACCAACAAGCAGTCCTTTGAGTTCAAAGGACGCAAAGTCACTCTTCTGCCTCTAACACCGAGTGAAATCTACAAGGACCAGCTGCATATGAGTCGCCAGGATAAGGAGAAGGTGTCAAACAGCCTCTACATCAATCACAGTGAATTCTCTGAACTTTTTGATCCTGAATTAACTACTTTTATGTTTGTGTACAAGGACGTCCTTGTTAGTATTAACCAATCACAGGAGCTTCCTAGTGCTATGACAGAGATTTTGCAGGAATACAGGGATGTTTTTCCAGAAGAGATACCACAAGGCTTGCCTCCAATTCGAGGGATAGAGCACCAGATCGATTTTGTATCAGGTTCTGCCTTGCCTAACAGACCAGCATATCGGACTAATCCAGTAGAGACCAAGGAGCTACAGAAACAAGTGGAAGAGCTGATGAGTAAAGGACATATACGAGAGAGTTTGAGTCCTTGTGCAGTACCTGTTCTGCTAGTTCCTAAGAAAGATGGGACGTGGAGGATGTGTGTGGACTGCCGAGCTATCAACAACATAACAGTGAAGTATAGGCATCCAATTCCAAGACTAGATGACATGCTGGACGAGCTGTGTGGGTCTACAATCTTCTCCAAAATCGACTTGAAGAGTGGGTATCACCAGATCAGAATGAAGGAAGGAGATGAGTGGAAGACAGCATTCAAAACCAAGCAGGGGCTATACGAATGGCTGGTTATGCCGTTTGGTCTCACCAACGCTCCTAGCACCTTCATGAGGCTGATGAATCACGCCTTAAGACCCTTCATTGGCGAGTTCGTGGTAGTCTACTTCGATGATATACTCATCTACAGTAAAGGTTTGGAGGAACATCTAAACCACATCAGATCGGTTCTAGATGTTCTTCGCTCTCAATCTCTCTTTGCTAACTTTTCTAAGTGTTCTTTTTGTACTAATGAAGTTGTCTTTTTAGGCTTTGTAGTAAGCGCAGAAGGAGTTAAAGTAGATGAAGAAAAGATCAAAGCTATCAAGGAATGGCCGACTCCTAAGAGTGTGGGAGAGGTCCGAAGTTTTCATGGCTTAGCAGGATTCTACAGACGTTTTGTTCGCAACTTCAGCTCCATAGCTGCACCATTGACAGAAGTTATCAAGAAAGAAGTGGGATTCAAGTGGGGAGACGCACAAGAGCAGGCTTTTACAGCCCTTAAAGAGAAGCTTATCAATTCACCTCTCTTAGTACTTCCAGATTTTTTGAAAACGTTTGAAGTAGAATGTGATGCATCTGGAATTGGTATTGGCGCTGTGTTGATGCAGGATAGGAAACCGGTGGCTTACTTCAGTGAGAAGCTGGGAGGATCAACCCTCAACTATCCTACATACGACAAGGAGCTCTATGCATTGGTTCGAGCTCTTCAAACGTGGCAGCACTACCTGTGACCCAAAGAATTCGTCATTCACACAGACCATGAGTCTCTGAAGTACCTCAAAGGACAGCAGAAGCTCAACAAGAGACATGCCAGGTGGATGGAGTTCATTGAGACATTCCCATACATTGTTAAGTACAAGAAAGGTAAGGATAATGTAGTCGCAGATGCATTATCCAGAAGGTACACTCTTGTCTCTACTTTGTCATCGAAAATTGATGGATTTGAGCATGTAATAGCTCTGTACGAAACTGACCTTGATTTTGCCGAGAACTATGGCAAATGTCATAAGTTTGCTTTTGAGAAATACTTTAGACAGGATGGATACTTGTTCTACAACAACAGGCTGTGCATACCACGAGGGTCAATCAGAGAGCTGCTAGTTCGAGAAGCTCATAGTGGTGGACTAGCTGGACATTTCGGTATATCAAAGACTCTACTTGCACTACAGGATCGTTTCTACTGGCCTAACATGAAGTTAGACGTCGAGAAGATTTGTTCTAGGTGTGCTGTTTGCAAGATGGCAAAGAGTAAAGTACAGCCTCACGGTTTGTATACTCCCCTACCTATTCCTTCTCAACCTTGGACTCATATTTCTATGGACTTTGTGCTTGGCTTACCTCGAACCAGAAATGGTAGAGACTCTATTTTTGTAGTTGTTGACAGGTTTAGCAAGATGACTCATTTCATTGCCAGCCGCAAGACAGATGATGCTGTTAGTGTAGCTAACTTGTTTTTCAGGGAGATAGTACGTCTGCACGGCATACCTCAAGTGATAGTGTCAGATAGAGATACAAAGTTTCTAGGCCACTTCTGGAGAACTTTATGGGCGAAACTAGGAACTAAGCTGGCCTTTTCCACTACTTGTCACCCTCAGACTGATGGCCAGACAGAGGTGGTGAATAGGACGTTGTCTACACTCCTCAGGGCGTTGGTGAAAGATAACATCAAGTCATGGGAAGCCTGCTTACCACACGTGGAGTTTGCTTATAATCACGCTAAGCATTCTGCAACTCTATTTTCCCCTTTTGAAATCGTTTATGGATTTAATCCTCAATCACCTCTAGACTTGATCCCTTTGCCTTTAAGTGTTCAATGTAGTATAGATGGTACAGCAAAAGCTGCACAGGTAAGGGAAATACACGCAAAAGCCAAGGAGAACATAGAGAAGAGGACTAAGCAGTATGAGAAACAAGCAAACAAGGGCAGGAAGGAGATGGTCTTTGAAGAAGGCGACTTGGTGTGGGTTCATCTACGCAAGGACAGATTTCCAGAAGAGAGAAAGAGCAAGCTTATGCCACGAGTTGATGGACCGTTTGAAGTCGTCAAGAGGATCAACAACAATGCTTATCAGATTGATCTCCAAGGTAAGTATAACGTATCTCCATCGTTCAATGTTTCTGACTTGCTTCCTTATCTTGCAGATATCGATTTGAGGGCAAATCCTTTTCAAGAGGGAGGAGATGATGTGATCATGGAAAGCAAGGAAACTGAAGAAGCAGAGGGAGAAGCAGAAGAGGAGCCGGAGCCAGTTGGAGTAATTACTCGGTCTAGAGCTAAGGAGATGGCAAAGGAAGCTCACTCACTCGTAGCTCACTCACTCACTTACTCACTCACTCTACCAATGATTCAAGTCTTCAACATCTCCACCTTGAAGACTACACCCGGTCATGAAGACTAAGTAACTTAGGTGAGGAGTCTGTACTCTTTTCCATGTTGGGTTTTATCCCACAGGGTTTTATCAGCATGGTTTTTAACGAGGCAGATGATTCACTACGACGAGTTACTTAGGAGTTATGACCAATGGGTAATAATGTACAAGTCACACTGACTTAGTACTTAGTTGTTTAGAGGTGCACCGATTAGGAACCTTATGGTTGGGACGCCTCGCTGTTTTATTTAAACTTTAGACGCCTTGTTGTTTTATTTCAAACGCTCTGTTGTTTAGGTTGTGTCGCTAGGGTTGAGTTATAAAACCCCAAGCCACGCCTCCTTTGTTCGCAGCGAAGATCATCGATGCAATAGCAAATTCCAGATTTCTTCTCTCAATCTAATTCGTAGAATACGTTCTCTGAATTCGAGTTTCTCTACACTTTGTGACACAGAAACTCTTCTATCGGTTCTTCTCCATCTGATCCCCTCAACCATACACTCGTATCATCGTTTGTTCTTCTACTCCACGTTACCATTATCACGCAAACACCTACGCCATCTTACCATCACTATCGCCGAGCTCCTTGTTGATCGTCACCGCGCGAACCACCCTAGCGCGGACTCGCCTCTTCGTCAGCCTTCCTCCGGAGTTGGCCCTAGGGACGCGTCAGTGAATCACTCGAATATCCTTAGGACCAAACGACAATGAATAACGATGAACAAGGGGATGGCCTCGATGTTGGGAGAATACGAGAAGAAGGATGATAAGGCGTGGGAGATGAATCCCGAAAGTTCCTTATGCCCCTAATCCGAGAAGGACTCACACGAACAACGGATCGATGGCTTCGTCGAGGTGTTGCAAAAATACACTTCGATAAACCGTAAAGAATTTCGATGAATAACCTTCAAAGAAATTGAGAGAAAAGAGTATGAACTCTGAAAATAAA
Organism: Eutrema japonicum; assembly: GCA_030161315.1. Classification (NCBI taxonomy): domain Eukaryota; kingdom Viridiplantae; phylum Streptophyta; class Magnoliopsida; order Brassicales; family Brassicaceae; genus Eutrema; species Eutrema japonicum. The sequence goes on from BSQW01000010.1 coordinate 35,930,924, forward strand.
CTTTGATAAAAATGATAATGTGTTTTCGACAATGAGGGAGAAGAAGAGATAAAGAAAAAAATCAAAGGGAAAAGTCAAGAGTCATTCTCGAAAATGAGAGAAGACTCCATCGAAAATTACACAGAAATTTAATACAAATTTGAAGGTCTTTTGGTATTCCCCCCTCAGTTGAATTCCCTCGGAAGTCCCTCGGACAGTTTCCTCGGAAAGTTCCCCCGCGGAATTCTCAAGAAGTCGGACCGTCAGACGGTGTAAGCCGGTTGCCTCGTTAAAACCTCTATACGGAAATGGAAATGGTGTGCGATGGGATTCATTTTTCTTTGTCTACGCTTGTCCTCGCAATCTCTGTCGCCAAGCATCGTCTCCGGCCGATTCGTTTCGTCTTCCGGCGATTCGGTTCCTTTCGTCTTCCGGCGGACTCGCTTCTCCGTTGTGTCGTCGCTTCTCCGTTGTATCGGCGCTGCTTCGCAACGAGAAGAAGAAGAAACCATGGCTTCCTCTGTAATCGCTTCCTCTCCCTTCGTCTGCAAATCGTCCAAGGTTAATATCATCTTTATCACCATCTTTCATGTCTCGATTTCAAAATTTATTTCAAATTTCTTACATCTTAATTTGCGGGAGAAGGATTTGGGGTTTTCTTCGTTCCCTAAATCATCTCAGATTTCGGTTCATAAATCATCTCTGAGCTTATTTCCCTTATCTCTCGGGATTGTTTCTCCTTCTTACATGAAACTTTGTTTTGATTTTGCAGGTGAAAAATGGGATGACGATGACGGAGAAGATTTTGGCTAATGCAGCAGAGAACACAAATTGTTACTTCCATGTTTGCAGGTTTGGGACCCGGAGAAGATCGTTGTTACTTCCACCAACAATGAGGTTTATCTTGGATGGTGAAATGCCCAGTTATTTGCAAGCAAAGGATCTGATTCTACAGGTGAGTGGGATATGCCTTATAACATTTATTTGTTTTTGTAAGACAAATATTTTTTACAGATCAATTTTGACAGTAGTCTTAGGGTAGATATGCAACTTTTAATGTGTTCAACTTTTAATGTAGTCTTGGTAGATATATGTCAACTCGATGTGGTTGTGATGAATGCGTTCTTTTCATCTTTGCTTATCTTCTATTAAACCTGTTACTTCTTCTCTTTGCTTCTCATCTTCTAAACACAAACCTTCTTCACTTTTTTCATCTTTTAAACACAATTCTTCTTGTTTTTCTCTTCTTTGGCATTTGCTTCTATGAATCCATGTAGTCATAGCTCCAACTTTGTTGAACTATTGAATAGTCAACAGGATAGTCTTCATTGTTTCAAACTTGGTTCATCCCAAGTTCCTGTTTTTAGTACTCAATGTACCGAAGACTCAAGTTTCGGTGAAGACACGCCTGCAGACCGTAGAGAAAGAAGGAAGTGGACTCCCACAGATGACATATTGCTCATCAGCTCTTGGTTAAAGACGAGCAAGGATCCGGTTGTAGGCAATGAACAAAAATCCGGTGCCTTCTGGAAACGCATTGCAGCCTACTTTGCGGCAAGCCCCAAGGCTGCATGCAGTGAAATCCGAGAGGCAGGACAATGTAAGCAACGGTGGCAGAAGATTAACGATCTTGTTTGTTAGTTTTGCGGAGCATATGAGGCTGCAACAAGAGAGAAAAGCAGCGGTCATAATGAGAATGATGTTCTCAAATTGGCTCACAAAATCTTCTACAACGACCATAAGAAGAAGTTCACCCTTGAACATGCTTGAAAGGAGCTGCGCAATGACCAGAAATGGTGTTACATGTCTGCAACGGAACCTGATGGAAGCTCTAAACGGAGAAGGTGTGAGGATGGTGCACAATCATCAAGCTCTCACGCAGAGGAAAGAGAGACTCTCGAAGATGATCAAGCAACCAACCGGCCTCCTGGTGTGAAGGCAGCAAAAGGGAGAGGTAAGATGAGTACAATAGATGGCAAGGCTCTGTCGGAGTTTCAGAGCATGTGGGCGATCAAGGAGAAAGACTTGGCTATGAAACAAAGACTGCCGAAGATGGATCTTCTTGACAGTCTAATTGCAAAAAAGGAACTACTTTCTGAGATTGAAGAAGCTTATTACGGACATGTTGGCTAATTAGGGATCTCATTCTTGTTTTAGTTTGTTTGTATTTCTGTATGTCTAAGTTGTTGTTTGTTTTATCGGATAAGTTGTTAAAGTGATATAACAATAAAAGATTCATGCCTTTGATTGTGTATTACTAGTTAATGTCTATACTTTACTAGTTTATACTTATTAATGACTCAGGTTACTTACTAGTGAGGTGCTTTGGTTTTATTTATGTTTTATTTATGTTTGCTTTATGTTTGATGGTGTTTGTTTCTTTCTGTTTCAGCAAGGTATTGTCGGCACAAACAAACAAGATAAGTCACAAGCCTTCACTGAGACCACAAGTCACAAGTATTCAGAATAATTGGATTACGTTTAGAGTTTGAGATTTCGTAGCCATAGATATGTGTGTGGGTACAAGTTTTTGTCCATTGTAAAAGATGTGTCAAGACTTGTATGAGTACATTTTTGTTTTCTATCGAACAAGTTTTTTTTGTAACTAGTAAAAGATATGTGTGAAGACTTTTGTTGTTGTACACGTATGAATGTTTTTTTTCACTTTTAAAACTCAAACAAGTGTAGTCACAAGATGATAAATGCATGTTGTTTTTGTGTTTGTTTCCTCACAAGACCCCAAAAACTTTTCTTTAACTTGCTTTCTTTACATAATCTTTGTCTTTTATTATTGACACCACAAGTACTAAAATTTTTTGCTACCACAAGTTTTCTGACCACAAGTTTTTAGTATACTTTGACACCACAAGTATGTATCATTCATCAAACTCTTCGTCTCTTTATATAGTTTACATTCTTCTTTACATTTTTATCAACTCTTCTTATTACTTCTTTCTTCTCTCATTCTCCTTCTCTTATTCTTGATCAAATCTTTTTCTTTCATCAAAATCTAAATCAATTATGGCATCTTCATCCCATAATACGTTTGACGGATCAGTTGATGAAAATTTCGATCAACATTTTGATCAAATATTCGATCAAACGTTTGATAATCTATTCATTGATTATGGTGATCATGAGGAGGCAAGCAAGTAAAAAAAAAAGAGTTTTTATCGAAAGATATCGCGAAGAAGGCCACATACGTTTATGGAACGATTATTTCAGTGAAGCTCCAACATACCCTGCTAATTTCTTCCGACGACGTTTTAGAATGAACAAGCCATTGTTCTTGTGTATTGTTGATCGACTCTCCAATGAAGTTCGATTCGTTTGACAGAAGAAAGATGCTCTCGGAAGGCCTGGTCTTTCTGCACTTCAAAAGTGTACAGCAGCAATTCGTCTCTTGGCATATGGTACTTCGGCTGATGTGATTGACGAATACCTCCGGCTCGGTGAAACTATCGCTCGTTCATGTTTGGTAAATTTCGTCGAAGGATTAATAAAGTTGTTCGGCGATGAGTACTTAAGAAGACCCACACCGGAGGATCTTCAACGACTAATTGATATTGGAGAGCAACGCATATTTCCCGGGTTGGTAGGAAGCATCGATTGTATGCATTGGGAGTGGAAGAATTACCCCACCGCTTGGAAAGGCCAATATTCACGTGGTTCTGGAAAACCCACAATCGTTTTGGAGGCCGTAGCTTCATATGATCTATGGATATGGCACGCGTTTTTTGGACCTCCAGGTACCTTAAACGATATCAATGTTCTTGATCGCTCACCCGTTTTTGATGATGTAATAAAAGGCCAAGCTCCGCAAGTGAATTTCTTCGTCAACGGAAGAGAGTATCATTTGGCTTACTATCTCACAGATGGGATTTATCCGAAATTGGCAAGTTTTGTCCAATCTATTCCAATTCCACAAGGGCCAAAAGCATCTTTATTTGCTTAACATCAAGAAACTACCCGAAAAGATGTCGAGCGTGCTTTTGGAGTCTTACAATCTTGATCTGCCACTGTTAAAAATCCATCTCTTTTTTGGGATAAGCAAAAATAGGAAAGATTATGAGAGCATGTATCATACTCCATAATATGATAGTAGAAGACGAACGAGATGGATACACTCAATTTGATGTTTCAGCATTCCAACAAGGAGAAGGAAACATAAGTGCACATGTGGATCTCACTTATTCTACAGATATGCCTACAAATCTCGCCAATATGTTGGGTGTTCGAACTAGAATTCGTGATAGACAACTGTATCAACAATTGAAATCTGATTTGGTTGAGCATATATGGCAAAAATTTGGACGTGATCAAGATAATAATTGAGCGTTCTTTTGTAATTTTTTTTTTTCAAAATCTATGTTTAAAATGTTATGTTTTTATGTCAACTATGTTTAATTAAAAAATAATCTCTATTTAAAATAAAACAAATTTATTAAATTTATTTTTTCTTAAGAACTTCTAATGGGATTCTACCATTGAAACAGAAAAAACAAAAAAAATTTAACAGAAATTCTTAACTTAATCTTTATAATTAAATATTAGTTCAGAAACCCATTTCTCCTATTAATGATGGTCTAAGAATATTAAGTATGGACTAGGTAATGAATAGTTGCACACACAAAAAAACTAGGTACTTAATAAATTTAGATTTTTTTAATAATTTATTTTTCAGGCGAAATTATTTTCTTCTGTGAATATTTACAATTATTTTCTTCCTTTACTACAAAGTTCGGATTTTAAGGGAATTTGTATCACTCTCAAAATAAACTCAATAAAGTATAGACACATAATAAAAAAAACAATGTTGAGGCATGCGATTTCGTCGATTTAAATGTGCTATAAATGGAGAATATGGCTATTGATTTTTCCCATCACAAAAAGTGGGAAATAGAAAACAATAGGGAAATAAAATAAAATTATTGCTGAAACTGTGCTTTGAACAGTATTGAGACAAGAGCATGCGGGCGAGACAAAAAAAACTGTATTTGTCCATTAATTGTGATTGATGTTTGACCTCAACGTCCAAGTGCATACCCCATTCGAAAATATACATACACATACACACACATTCACAAATCACAACCCATAATTGTATTCATAGAGTGACATATTCTAATGACAACATAATTCATCCACGTTAATCAAGGGTCACATTTGCTATTTGTTAGAAATTGTTCTAATGTTATCTTGCATATGATGCAATTTATTTTCAAAGGGATATTTAAACACAATTATTAGTTTCTTAGTCCAAATGTGAGAAAGATCACAATCTAATTTAAAATATATCCATCCCCCTAATGAGAACTTGAGACTGCCCACTTGAATTGGAGCAAAAAGGAAATACTTCAGTTTTAATAAAATGAGAATGCAAATTGCAAACACACTTTATTTATTAATAAAATTTATTTTTTATTTAAAATATATCCATCCCCCTAATGAGAACTTGAGACTGCCCACTTGAATTGGAGCAAAAAGGAAATACTTCAGTTTTAATAAAATGAGAATGCAAATTGCAAACACACTTTATTTATTAATAAAATTTATTTTTTATTTAAAATATATCCACCCCCCTAATGAGAACTTGAGACTGCCCACTTGAATTGGAGCAAAAAGGAAATACTTCAGTTTTAATAAAATGAGAATGCAAATTGCAAACACACTTTATTTATTAATAAAATTTATTTTTTATTTAACATTTAAATCAATTATATATAACATTTGTCGATCTTCTTATAGATCTGTAATAATATATAATAGTTAATGTCAAATGTTTATCTTTTTCGCAAACACATTGAATATCACATATTAATATTATTATATTCACTACTAACCATATAAATCAACTTTCTATAACATAACAACATTCGTATACATTATCTTACATATTATATGAATAATAGGTGTTTAGGGATTTTTGTTGTCTTAATTTATACAGGTTACAGACATCTAAACATTTGGGGGTATTCAATTTAATATGTAGAAGGATTTGGAAAAATTTAAGTTTTAGTGAGTTTTTAAATGATTTAAATGAATTAGATAAATTTTTATGATTTGTTTTTAAAATTCTATGAAATCACATATAAAACCATGAGATTTAAATTTTTATTTTTTTAACTAAGAAACTCCACCAAAACATTTTCAAATCACTAAAGGGGTGTATTCAATATAGTATTTAGAGTGATTTGTATTAAAATCACAAATCATATGTTATTCAAACATTAATTTTAAAAAGGCTTTTAAAATCTTATGTTATTAAACTAGTGATTTGTAAATGAACTTTCAAATCTACGGTTATTGGAAATATTTTAAGTAATGGATTTTAGGAGACTTTTAGTGATTTGAAGATGTTTTGATGAATTTTTTTATTTAAAAATATAAAAATTCAAATCCCATGGTTTTAGGTGAAATTTCATATAAAAAAATAAAACAAATTATCTAATTCACTCAAATCATCTAAAGGCTCTTTAAAAAAAGCAAATCTTTCCAAGTTCTTTAAAACCCGTTACTTAAAATATTTTCAATAACAGTGGATTTGAAGTTTCATTTACAAATCACTAGTTCAATAACATAAATATTTAAAAGAATTTTTAAAATTAATGTTTGAATAACATAGAATTTGTGATTTTATTACAAGTCACTCCAAATGCTAGATTGAATACACCTCCCATATTATATTACGATATTTCCATATCCAAATATATTTTATTTGTATATCTTTTTCGATTCATATATATATATATATTGCTTTTTTTTGTTAACTAGAAAGGATTTGGATTTATGCCCTAAATTCTCCTTTCTTGGTCCTAGATCAACATTTGTTAATATCTTATGATATGGCATAAAACATATATCCCATCGAAAATTGAATTAGGAGCACAACGGAATCAATTCATACGCTTAACCACTAGTCCACCTCATGATTCCTATATTTCCTTTTTGTATGATTTCTTTTCCTCGTTAAAAACTCTTGTGTATTAATATGTGACCCTTATTATCTCTGTGCAAGATAGTTATGACATGTTTGCATAATATACAACTTGATTTCACATATTTCAATAATTTCTCTCTATGAGCAGGTTATGATATATGACCCTACATAGGTTTTGCCGTCAATCACACGACATAAGTTTCTCTAATTAAGTACAAGTTTATTTGAATATTTTCAATAATGATTATCATTTTGAAAGTGGCTCATTTTTAAAATGAAAGTTTAAATGCAAATGTATTGGGTATTTCAATGAGACACCCACCAATAAAAAAAAAAAAAAAAAAAGAAGCGAACAAAAAAGTTAAGACACTCTCAAGGTTATGTGTCAACATTCTATTGGTACAATATTTTTTTTAAAAGAAAATTAATTATATAATTAAAAAAAAAATAGTATTTTATCTTGAGACACCGGGTGTGTCATGGATGCAGATGCCCTAAGGGTGTATTGCTTCAATAATACACTTTCACCTTCAAAATTTTATATTTTACATTCTAGTCTTCAAATATTAATAATAATTAATTATGATGTTAAAAACTTCATAAATACATATAAAATATAGAAAATATTACATGCAATATTAATAAATAAAATGTTACATGATAATATAAAATTACATATAAATAATAGTAAAATATACACAACTTAAATTATAAAATTACATATAGAATACTGCTTCGAGGTTTTTCCTTCTTTTTTTGGGAAGTAATCTATTTACACAAGAAACAACGCGTTGAGATTCAAAAATCACGATTGGGAGGGTGTTTTCCGAGGACACTCGGATACTCAAGTCAATAAACAAGAGAGTAAAGGACCACGTTTGGGCGTCAGTCAGAAAATAGTCCGAAAACAGGGAAGAAGGGTTTTAGTGACTGAGGGCATCTCCAACCTTAGTAAAATCCTCTCCAACACCACTCTATTTCCCACTCTAAAATAGAGTAACTATATTTTTTACTCTATTTTTAGAGTAAATCTATTTCTCACTCTATTTTAGAGTTGAACTTTTTTATTTATAGAATGGTCCTTTAATTTTTATATCTTTGTAATTATAACTGAAACAAATAATAATAATAATATTTAAATACAAGAAAATCAATTTTACATTTAAATTACTTTATTATAATATTTTTTAAAGTTAAAGGACCAGTACGTTTTTGGGAAAAAAATGTGCTACATGATATAATGACTACATGTATAATTTTACATAATATGATAATTGAGGATGAGCGTGATCTCGATGCACCAATTGAAGTTGAAAGAGAAGTTCCACCTCCAGAGGTCCAAATAGCAGAGGATGATGATATTCGGTTCGAAGAATTTCTTGGTCGATTTAGAAAAGTCAAATATAGAGAAGCTCATTTTTTTCTTCGAAATGCATTAATTGATCATTTATGGGAAAATACAGTAATGGTGATGTTTAAACCAAAGTCCTATATGTTTTATTATTTTTATATGATGTAATGTAATTTTTCTTATGTAATAAATGTTTAATTTAAATAAAATCATAATTTATGGAAGTTTTTGAAAGAAAAAAAATAAGTGGGGTTAAATTGTAATTTCTTACAAATAAATTATATTTATAATAAAATAGAAATATAATATACCATAGAATATTCTTTTTTAGAGTGAAAAATAGAGTAATACATTGGAGCAAAACTCAACTCTATTTTAGAGTAAAAAATAGAGTAATACATTGGAGATGGTCTCAGAGTCCGAGAAAAATGATGAATCAGCTAAGTATATGGGATTTTGAGGCTATTTATGGTGGAGGAAGTGAAAAATGTGAGAACTTTATGGTGATTCCGGCCAAAGACTAACCGATTGAAGGGATATCGGAGAGGGTTTTCAGTGTTTAGAGAGAAAAGAAAGAGAAAATTATGTCAAATGACTATGTGTGAGTATGTGTGTGAATGAATGTCCGTCCCCCGTTCTCGAGGAGCGCATTATGACTTTTATAGAGTATACATATCTCAGATTGTATACGGGTTGGGTCGTTTGAGCTGCCTCCCTGTTCGTTGCCTTAAAGTGCTTTTTGATGTGCCTAATATGTCTACTAGCGGCTCTATCTTGCGCCGAGTTGTCCTTGCTATGTGTCTTGCGAGTTTGGCGCTGCGTGGTCTGCTTGTCCCATGCTGCACGCCCCTCGAGGTTTCATGTCATGTCGCTTTCGACCATTTCTGACCTTGAAACTGCGTAACGTGAATCTTCATCTAAGTATTTGGGCGGGAATAGTGTGAATTACAAAGCTTTGTCAATGGAGGGAAAATAGTGAAAGACTCGTGTCTGATAAGTCTCTTTTACCTTTCCGATAATCTGGTAAGGCTCGGTTTCTCTTACCTTCTCGGGTATTACTACCCGGTTGCCTGAGAGCTTACCTTCATGGGCATTACTGCCCGACTTGCGATGATGTAAACATGAAGTCGACATGTACATGTTCGGGTTACTCATCTCCCTACTACCGCATGTTCCATGTTACATGGCACGGGTTGGCGGGTTCAGGAAAAGGCAACCCCTTTCCATTCCGGGACCACTCGACTCCTTACTTCCCGCTCCCACTAATTAAGAACGGTTTTGGAAGAATGTGGTGGTTCATTTCTATGTCCTAACATATCCTAAGGTTCAAACACCATGCCTCGTAACCGCACTCCCTCTAAATGGTATGTTTTTAGGTCAAGTGGCCGTATAATTTACGGTGACACGTCATACAATTTGCCCTAACCTATATTATGGTTCGATCACCTAGCCTCGTAACCGCATCATCTCGAAGTGGTGCGCTTTTAGATCAAGTGACCATCTATTCTAGCATAACACGTGTCACCCTTTGATTCGCCGATCCAAAGGAGAATTATTTATCCCCAACAAATACAATATTACTCAATAAAACTATTTCCATAATGCTTTTATTTATAATCAATCAATGTATTTCGAAGTTGATAAATGAATATATTTATTTATAGATTACAATCTATAATTATTGAAATCGAGTATTTAGATTTATTGTCATTTCCGTTATTATTTCCTGCATCTCTAATCGATGCGTAAATCTTGCATTTCTAATCAGTGCGTCGATTATAATAATACACATGAATTTTTATTTTTATTTGAACAAGCAATAATAATACAAAAAGAACTCAAGAACAACAGCAATAACAACATCTAATTGGACCAAACATTTATAAGCAATATTTTGGTGATCTTAGAAGTTCGGAATAAATTTTCCTAAATATTGGTATAGTAGTACGAATTTTAATTTGTGTAATATTTATGTGTTTATGTAAAATATTTATCATTGTAGTGTGATTTTTAATTTGTGTTAAATTTTCTCAATGTAATTTTAATTTGTGTAATATTGTTTTGAAATATTTCTTCTATATTAATAATTTTGATTTTAATTTTAATGTTTTTATTGATTTTATATGTGATAATTAAATATTTGATTTAAAATATTTAGTATATTTGTGAGATACATAATTATAAGGACTGGGAAAAAAAAATACGGAACATAAAATTTGAGGATCTGAATAGGGAAATCTCAAATTTGATAGTTTGTTGAACAAAAAAAAATCTCAAAAAATAAGGGTTTCAAGAAAAAAATTGTTGGAAGGTTAAATTTATTGCCTCAAACAAAAGAGAAAAAAGTTATGTGCAAATGTTCAAGTGAGCAAAAAGAAGAAAAGAAATGTCTTTAGCTTGGGAGAAGATCAAAAAATGTCTTTAGCTTGGGAGAAGATCTATTAACTTTTTTTTGACAAATTTGAAGAAGATTTATGAACTCTTTTATACTTGTGTGAAATTTCATTATGTTTTCTATCATTTTTATTTGCTTATTCTATGCAATTATGTGTGAGTATATATACTATTAGGTTTTTAGAGTTTCAAAGAGATCTCATGAATTGCTAGCGTATGATTGTTAGATAGGAAATTATCGATTATTTTTTTTTCATTTATTAATGTTGGTCATATTACTGGAACTTGGTTAGATATCTAGTTTCATAGTTTTAAGATTAATCTATTCATCAAAAATGTTGCTAGATTTTTTGAAATAATATAGATGAGCACGTTTTTCTTAACCAACGAGAGATGATGCTAAGACGATTTGTGGATATATCAAACATAAACATTAATGCGTGTTTAGAATCTAAATTCAAACATAGTTTATAATCTTATATTGTTAAACATAGTAGTTACTAGTTAATGCCACAAAAGTAAGTTGATTATAAATATGTGATTTGAGTTCTAGCATGGTAATCAATAATTATATGTTCGTTTATTTATTTCTACAATTTTTAATTTTCTTGACGCCTTTAATTTATGTGATTCCTAACGTCTTTAATTTATAAATTTAAATCCTTTATTCTTTTGTCATTTATTTTCCTTCATTCAAAACCAAACCAAAATTCATATTTTATCTTAGCTCTACTCTATCTTTGAAAAAATGTTGTATAAGTTTGTTCTTTACTAATTCTATCCCTTCTATGTTATTGTGATTTTCTGTACATTTACACTGACTTTTAAAAGTTAAAACCTGAGTACAGAAATCTATCAAATTAGACTGATTTTCTAGAATAACTAGTCTCGTTTCGTGTCTCTTTGTTTTCGTTTATTGTTGTTTCAATTATCATTCTTCGCTTATTGTTTTTTTACCACACAAGCAAAATAAAATCTAAATATTAAAAAAGATACAATTATTTTAACTTGAGCGAGGGTTTGTGTAGAGCTGTCAAATGGGCGGGCTGTCCGTGGACAAGCCCAATCCATATCATTACGGACGGACCATGGTCACGCTCAAATACGAAACGGTCCAATTAGACTAAGACCGCAAGGACAGCAGATAAAAACGGGCCAGACCGTGTGAACAATGGACAGGCCCAAATACTTAAAAATCTAGGGTTAAATCAATTTGGGGAAAAAATAGAATTCTCTCTTCGTCGTTTTCGTCGAGACCCTTCGTCTTCGTCGAGACCACTTATGCTTATCAGGTTCGTCGAGACCCTTCGTCTTTGTCGTCTTCGTTCGTCGAGACCCTTCGTCTTCGTCGAGACCACTTCTGCTTATCAGGTTCGTCGAGATCCTTCGTCTTCGTCTCGATTTAAAGTTTTGATTTTTTTTTTTTTGGATCAAGTGTTGTTCCCAATTTCCTCTCCTTTTTCTCTGAAGGGAACTTCATTAGCAATATGGGTTTTCGATTATGTAACCCTTCCCATTTTCGAGTTCAAAAACGATTTCGTGAAGGTCGTTTATCTGTATTGAGGTTTATGGTTTGGCTTAAAATATGGGTTTGAACAGCGAGACTATGTGGTAGGATTTGTTTCTCATGTGCTGATTTGTTTGACGTCTTTTAGTCTTCTCGTACTTAATGATTCAGCTTCTATGTAGATTCCTTACCTAAGTTTTTGTAGGTATGTTATCACGCAGCAAGTCCCTTAATGATAATTGAAGTTGTTTTGTCTTTTGGATTTGTTTTAACTACATTGTTTTGTATATTTTAGGTGATGAATTCGAGTTTATTGAGGGTGAAGAGAAAGAAATCTAATTGTATCTGCTCGTTTGGTTTTGAGAGATTGACCACGATCGAGCTAAACTTATTTTGGATTAGTTTTTGTTTGCTGCAGATCTTATTTTATTTGGTTCTTACATTTTGTTATATTTTCTGTTTGAATTGGATTTTTGTACTTGTTAAATCTCTCATTGAAATGTTCGTGAATTAGTGTATTGAAGACTACAATGTGGATGATCTGATACGATTGCTTTTTGATCATCAACTAAGCATGCCTGATGAATTTGTATATGATTAAAAGAAGCTTCGATTATTTACAGGATATCAATTTGGTTTGGTAGAATAACGGAGGTATCGATAAATATTATATTTCTTTGTTTGTGATGTGTTTATATGCTCTGGTTTTGGTGCTATCATTTGATTTTAGATCGAATGATGCTAAATGTGTCCAAATCATTCTTAGGTATTTGTATAGCATATTAATGTTTTTTTTTTTTGTGTTCGAAAGCATATTAATGTATAAACCAACAAATACACTTTTTTAATTTGAAAAAAGAAGGTTTAATGCAATTGGGTGTCTATGGACAAGTCTATCTGGACATAGTTTTACTGGACATGGACAGTTTTTGGACCATTGTACATTAAAACCCGACCAGTTACTGCCCAACAAAAAAGTGGTTCTCATGGACGAGCGCGGACGGGCCCGGACGACCCATTTGACAGCTCTAGATTTGTGATAGTGGACCATTGGAATGGAATATATATAGTAATCTGACTTATCACTACTTGAAACTAAGATAATACTAATATATAAGAGACATTTTTTGTTACTGCCCAACAAAAAAGTGGTTCTCATGGACGAGCGCGGACGGGCCCGGACGACCCATTTGACAGCTCTAGATTTGTGATAGTGGACCATTGGAATGGAATATATATAGTAATCTGACTTATCACTACTTGAAACTAAGATAATACTAATATATAAGAGACATTTTAATATTAACTAACAAGAGAGACGGTGCGTGAGCACTCTGTTTAATTCCCTTTTAATTTTAGTTTTAATTATACGGTCACTTTCTAATTCCGACCCTAGCCCTGCATATAGCGAAGGTCAAATTAGGTAATCTCCATTGTTTTTTTAATTATTCTTATAGGCCAATTTTTTATTTTATTTTACAGATAATACCTCAAACATTGATGTATGTTTATTAGTTGAGCGATGAACCATAGACGTTGAGGACTGTCTTTGTTCGGGTCTCTTCCGACTCCTTAGAGGAAATGCTATTTTTCGGGTTACCGGATAAAACAGCTTATGTTATGTAAGGTGGTCGTTTCCCGATCCTTTCTTTTGCTATTTTCCATTCGATCCTATCTCGGTTTCATCTTTCTCTCGGGTTTTCAAGCTCTTTATCGCTATTCGATACTTATTTTCAGGACTTCGGTATCGTCAAAGTACCAATTGAATTTACTTTCATATTTTTTTATTCATTTTTTGCCATTGAACCAAGCTTTTAGATCGATCAATTGTTAACACAATTTATAACACCTAAACATTTTATTTTTAATGAATATTTACAATTTAACCAAAAAAAAACAAAAAAGATAATACCTCAAACATGCATGCGATTCGATGTCCCCACTAAATTAAGGATAACTATGATAAAACTTAGTAGATTCATTTCTGATTAGTGCACTAAACCAGTTAGTAATATTTAATTCCGGGTGGAAATAATAATAACTGATCAACTTGCTAAAGGTAAGAAAGATTTGTTGTTTGGATCGCTACACCTTTCATAGATTGATAGGTAATAGACTTATAGGAATTGTTAAAATCTTTTGGAAACAGCAGAGTCGTCCCTTTTTATCAAAAAAAAAAAACAAAACACAGTCGTCCCATATTTAACAATTTAGTATTATTTTTTTCGTCGTAAAACAAAATTAACCGTATCAAAAATTGCTATACATATTTAGACGATGTCTTGAATCCTATTTTTGCTCTGGATCGGAATCTATGGTAAAAAAAAAAACAAATTCTTAAAAAGTGAAAAAATTATAACCTTATGCCAGTATCAAATTAAAAATGTTTTAAGTTTCTCCATATTCGACTTAACATATATAAAAAACTATAAATATTTATACTTTTATATGTCTATTAAGAATTGTACTATAATAAACAGATAATTATGTTAGAAATAATTGGTAGTACGTAATGTATATATAACTCCAACATCTTTGCAAACCCACGTACGTACTTCATTCACTTGAATCACTTCCAACGACAAGTTCGTTATTCTATGAATAATGCAATACTTACTGCCTAGAAATATAACTAACCATGAGTTAAATGTTTTTAGTGTTCTTTAACAAAAAAAATAAATGTTTTTAGTGTTAGTTTTAGATATTTGTAATTAGTGGCAAATATATATTTTTCTGAATTTGGAAAAACATTATATGTGTTTTTTTTTTGTCGTTGGAGTACACATTTTATATTAAAAATGATATATAAATCTTTCTAATTGACAAACTATGTATATATTATAATATGTATATATTATATGTATATATTATAACTGACAACTTTCATTAGAAAACACATTTTCACTGCACCAATGTTTAACCAAGTGTTCCGCAACCCACAGTCTAAAACACTAAAGGGTAAACAAAAAAACACAAACCAACTATTTGAAATAATAGATTTAATTATATCTAATATACACAATATAAAATTTCTTATTGGATCATAAGTTTGTTACAAAATTTAAAATTCTCTCAACTAAAGATTTTGATTTTGATTGGTCAAAAAAAAAAAAGATTTTGATTTTGATATTTTACACTCTCTTTGCAAAAACTGAGAGATTTATTTTCTATTTGTTCATTAATTATATTAACTATCCAATGGGTTTATTTAAATTAGCCATCTCATCGGAACATGCATGCATCGATGTGTTCCAATATAAAATAGACAATTCCTACTTTTATTTTGAACCATACTGAATATATTATATAATGAGAGAGTTTTCTCTCAATCTAGGGTGTCCACCTCATCACTACCAAATTTTTTAACATTAACACATATTTAAAATATTCATTTAATACATGTCAATTAATATTTATCATTAGTTTTATTTAATACAAATTCAACAATACAAAACTTAGTGTAAATAAATAGAAAAGTGATAATTCGATATTAAGAATCTATTATATAATGAGAGAGTTTTCTCTCAATCTAGGGTGTCCACCTCATCACTACCAAATTTTTTAACATTAACACATATTTAAAATATTCATTTAATACATGTCAATTAATATTTATCATTAGTTTTATTTAATACAAATTCAACAATACAAAACTTAGTGTAAATAAATAGAAAAGTGATAATTTGATATTAATAATCATAGAAAATTGTAATACTAATTGGATAAAAAATTAATGAAATATTTTATTGAAAACGATATATTGTTAGATTTTCAATCAAAAACTTAAATTGAATATTTATCATATTTAACATGTTAGAATGTGATTATGAAATTAAGAATTTAAAATAGATTTTACTACATATAAGTTCTTACAATTAATTTTATAAAGTGAAAAATATGTAAAATAGGACAAATTTAAGAACAAATAAATAAATTTATGGATAAACGAGAGAAGATAAAATAAAAAATAGATGTAAAAAGGGACTACATGATTATAATAAATAGTCATAACTAAATAAAAAATGAGTGTTATGAGATTAAATTCAAAAGAAAATCAAAGAGAATTAAGGTTTTCGGAAATTTCTCTACAAATTTGTTCTAGAAAATGAGAAATTAAGTCAAGAATATCATAACATATATGGAAGTCGAGTATTTACAAGTAAATTTCATTGGAACCATATAAGAAAATTCTGATATTTTTTATATTGCTTGAAATTTTAAAATGTTATGGTATTGTGTTTTTAACAAAAAAATAATATATATATATATCATCATAAATCTTCAAATGCTTATTATCCAATTTTTGTTAATGAAAGAGATTAAGTACCACTGAAACCAATATAATAAACTCTGGGAATCGTTCACATATTCTTGAAATATGAAAGATGGAAAAGTTAAATCAACTCTTGCAATAATTTCACTCCAAGTTCTGGTGTCATAGGAATTGTCTTTGAAACCATTTAGGTGCCTATTAATCTACTTATTCCCTCATTATTCACATCTGAAATGTCATGAAGAAGGATCACTATTCTAACTTCATAAAATTGCTAAAACTCTAAGCTTTTGTAAAAATTTGATTGATTTTTATCTC
This sequence comes from Eutrema japonicum, assembly GCA_030161315.1. Lineage (NCBI taxonomy): Eukaryota > Viridiplantae > Streptophyta > Magnoliopsida > Brassicales > Brassicaceae > Eutrema > Eutrema japonicum. The sequence goes on from BSQW01000010.1 coordinate 35,947,686, forward strand.
ATTACCCAGAAGAAATGTTGTATTTCTTTTGAAAGGATGTTCGTTGATCGCAGCAGCTCCATCTGCAATCACAACGCCGCATATATCGCAATATTTCCCCTCTTATAAATCCAAAACAACACGCAAAATTTCAAATTTTGAACACCCGGATCCGATAATGATAACATCCATAAAGTTCTGAATTCTGAAATCAGACCTTTAGGTAGGTGCGAGCATCATTGAGGTAGTGAAAATGGCAAAAACTGATGTGAGACGCTGAACTATGGCTACCGAAGGCGTTGAATTTTTAGAAGCGAGAGAGGATATGTTCTTCGGAGATGAGGAACAAGAAAAAAATCACAGATTTTTTGTCATCGGTCTTTCACGAAGAAAGCAATACTTGGGCCAAAATATCTATTAGCATAAAGACCAAAACATAAGAAAAGATTTCCTATTAGAAGACATAACTAAAAACAACCTATAACTATACGTACATAAATATATAATTTAAAACTTTCAAATATGTACTAAAATCATTTATAATAAAATGTAAGTGGTTTGTTTAGTTAATGTGTATACGAGCTGATGAGATTATAATTGGCCTCAGTATAAACTATAGATTTTGGAACTGAAATGTAATATTATATGTTCAACTAAATATGTAACTTATGAGAGATTTGAAATGGTGTTACAAAAAAAATATAAAACTGTAATTATAATCACACAATAGTCAAAATACACATGAAAAAAGAACAATATTTCAACATAAGTTAACAACATAATTAAGAGAAAATCGTTGCTATATACAAACACTAATAAAGAGAAATAGCAAAAACACACACAGATACACACAATGCAACTATAAACATAAATTGACTATTAAACTAAATTTCGGAATTAAAAAACAATTATTTTCTAAAAAATAGCATATAAACAAATTTATAAAATATGAATGTAAAATAAGCCCGCGCGAAGCGCGGAGATCAGTCCCTAGTTATATTAATAGACTAATAATTACGTTTAACTGAAGACAACGTGCAACTCCTTCCCCCATAAGTTCGATTCCCTTTAGAAACATTTTCGTTTCCATTTTGGGCAGTCAAAATGGTATAACGTTTTAAATCTATTTAAAATTTTGGTGAATATATATACATTACTCGAAGATTATATTTACCATAAAAGATTAGTCATATGACTCATATCACGGTCAGAACCTCCTGATTAACCGAAAAAAAAAATGTTTTTCTAATATTTTGGACATGGCCCACACGGACATGGTCCAGTGGTCGGTTGGAGGAAGACGGCTAGGTAAAGGGTACACTTCCACCCGAGTTCGATTCTTCCCTGACGCAGATATTCGAAACAAGGTCACAAACGTGTGTGAAAACTGGCACTGGGTTTCGGTCCAGTTGAAAACCCGTGAGGAGGCTTTGTCAGTTGGGCCAACTCATTCTAAACAATAGTCGGAAGGCGCGAAATCTTACTGATTTGGCATATAATAACCAGTCTTCATCTCTCCAATCGGATATCGACCGAACAGTATAGGTCATCAAAAAAAAATTTCGGACATATTTCTATCTAATTTGGGAGAAAGCAATCCCACGAGACTCAATTCAAAAAGCTTTGATATAATCCTCACTTGACCTTAATGAATAATTTAAATTTCAAGTAGTATATAATTATATATAACCATCTAGATGATAGTTTCTTCTCATTGTTGGACCGGCCAGTGACACCCTTAATTCGTTAGGCCAATTTTATTCAACTGGGCGGTTTGAATATATGACTTCTAGTTTCCTCTTTTTTTTTTTTTTTTTTTTATGTATTTCCTCTTTTCTTATGTAACTGAAATGAAAAAGAGTACAATTTGAAATATATAAAAATCACGCTCAAAAGTTATATTAAGTTATCCAACTATTAATCTCAACCGGTCATAAAGATTGTTTTTAGTGCTACCGAGTTCAGATTTGAATCTATAGTGAATTAATGATCGATAAGCTTGATTTGAGGAGAGATAGTTTAATAATCGGCCACAAGTCTTATCAAAAGTTGGACAAGATTATGAATCTAAAATCTGAAACTTTCTAATTAACAGAAAGAAAAAAACCCAAATAATTTCAACTCTATTAAACGATCAAAGTTGAAAGTTTGTAATATTGTTTTGGACCATCTCCAACTTAAGTATGAAATTTCAACTTCATAATAGAGTTACTGGATATATTTTAGCAAATGCGGTATCAGTTTGCTGGTTGTACATTACGGTATCAATTTGTATTTTACTCAATAATCAATTAAAAGAAAATATCAAAATATTTACGTCATTGAATTTTTTACAGAATGGCAAACAAACATAAATATTTTAAACTCAAAAATGATGTATTAAATACTTAAATACGTTTCGGAAAGATCTAGAATATTCTTATTCAAGGGCGTTTTATCCGTTGAAACTTGAAAGCAAGAGAAAATGAACAAGTGCATGCATCTTCATTTAGAGCACGTGCATATTAACTTTGTCATGACTTAGTCATCAGTCACACGAGCAAAATCAGGAATCTCTTTTTTATTAATAAATTCTCCAAATGCAATATAAAAAAAAAAGTATACATTAAAAAAGGAACAAATATGAAGAAAAACATATAAATATATATAGGTTATATGTAAAGGAGAGGCGGCGATAGTGTTCCGTAAGCAAACTGTATCCGAATGACATTATTAGTTTGTTCTTCTGTATCCTCTCTATCAATCCAATCCTTCATTCATCGCCATCGTTAAACGCCGGCGGCCGCAATTTTTTTTGTTTTATATACAGTTTTTAAATAACGACTCCATGATTAATTATAATTAATGAAATCACATTTCTTTCGGTTTTATTTTTTGGCTAAATTCTTTTATCAGTTTGCCATTAGGTCATATGATTGTCCAAAATGTTACCTTAAAAGTATAGGCTTTTCGGGTTTGACCAACTATGCCTCAAGAATTGGCACTAAAATCAAATCTTTTTTTTTTGGTTTACCTATTTGGATCGGTAGAGATGTAAATTAGGGTGATGGCTGCTTACATGCCCGTCTCTACTTATATATGAGTCTTAGGCAAAAAAAAAAAAATTGTGCCTTTTTTCAAATAATTTTTTTTTAATAGTTTTTTGGGCATTTTTTTTTTGAAAAATCTTTAAAAAAAAATTTGGACCCATGGCAAATGTATTGAGAGAGATATGGCCTATATTGTAATTAGTTATTTACTTTGTATAGTTTAGGTAAATTAACATAAGTACATTAGGTCAAATTGATGTATATAAGGCTAATAGCCTCCTTCGTGAATACACAGAAAGAAACCCTTTAACACTTCAAGGTTTCTTATCATGGTATCAGAGCTATAACCTAAGTAACTTAGGTTATCAATCCTCGACTCTCTCTCTCTATACTCCCTAAAATTCTTTACTATTCTGACGATGTCTGCTGAAATCTCCTCTGCTGCGGGAAGAACAACAAGAAGCGTTGAGACAACTCGACGTCGGATAGATCCCTACGATTTGTCCTCTGGAGATAATCCAGGATCCGTGATTTCGACACCCCAATTACGTGGTCCGAACTATGATGAATGGGCAACCAGCATACGACTCGCTTTGAAGGCACGGAAGAAATTTGGTTTCGTCGACGGTACTATACCACAACCTGCCGACGACTCCGACGATCTCGAAGATTGGTGGGCAAATAATGCCATGGTGGTCTCTTGGATTAAGGTCACTATTGATCCAGATCTGAGCTCATCTCTATCCCACCATGAGATCGCGGCTGATCTTTGGGAACACATACGAGTAAGGTACTCAGTTAAGAACGGTCAAAGAGTGCAGCGGCTAAAAGCTGAACTCGCTAACTGCAGACAAAGGGGACTCGCAGTTGAAGCTTATTTCGGGAAATTGAACAAACTTTGGACAAGCCTTAAGGATTTTCAACGAGCCAAAACGGCGGCTGAAATTGAAAAAGAACGTCAAGAAGATAAGCTTCATCAATTTCTCATGGGATTAGACGAAAACGTGTTTGGTGCTGTAAAATCGTCTCTGCTATCTCGTGACCCCTTACCAAGCCTCGATGAGGCATATCAAGTGGTAACTCAGGATGAAGAATCAAAATTGGCTGGAAAAATGTTTGAAGAACGCAATGACGGTGTGAGTTTTGCGGTACAGGCTTATTCCAAATCTCGTCCACCTCCAAATTTGAGAGATCCATCTGCTGTGTGCATTACCTGCGGACGACATGGTCATCTCGCCGAAAATTGTTTTCGGAAAATTGGCTATCCTCCGTGGTGGGGTGAACGTTCTCGACCTCGCCTTCCAAACTCAACCATTGTTCCTGCTGCTCCAAGTTCGACTCCTGCTATTTCTGCTCCGACTCGCGTTGCTCTTACCAACACAAATCAAGGACATCGCCATAACTCTGCTCGTGCACATCTAGCTACGTCTGAACCAGTTTATGCTGCAAACTCGGTCATCACGTCAGCAGATCGTGTTGGATTCAGTGGTCTTGACGATCATCAGTGGAAAACTCTGGTTCAAATGCTTAATGAAAGAAAACCTGCACCTGGGGATCGTCTCACGGGTAAGTCTTTCTTTGAATCTTGGATTATCGATACCGGTGCCTCCAATCATATGACTGGAAGCATTGATTTTCTCTCGGATATTTGTGATATGGCACCCATTTTTATCAAATTACCGGATGGACGTCATACAGTTGCCACTAAAAGAGGAACAGTTTATTTAGGCTCCCAGATTAGCTTGCTAAATGTGTTTTTCGTTGACGGTTTGCATTGTCACCTTATCTCGGTATCTCAGTTGACTAAGGACAGCCTCTGCATTTTCCAAATTACTGATAGAGTATGTGTTGTTCAGGACCGCACTACACGGACGCTGATTGGAGCGGGTGAACAACAACGAGGTCTTTATTTTTTCCGATGTGTGGAGGTTGCAGCTGCTACACAAAGCTTGGAGAACCAATCTAGTGATGTGTGGCATCTTCGCTTAGGCCATCCATCCCTTAAAACTATGAAGATGTTAGAGATTTCCAATTTTAGTAGCACTAGTGGTATTGATTTTAAGACATGTGACGTTTGTATCCGCGCTAAGCAGACTCGCGATGTTTTTCCTTTGAGCTCAAATAAAACTTCAGCGGTCTTTGATCTAGTTCATTGTGATTTATGGGGTCCTTATCGGACAACTGCAATATGCGGCGCTCGTTATTTTTTAACAATTCTTGATGATTTCTCGAGAGCTGTATGGATCTATTTGCTACCCACCAAAACAGAAACTGCATCTACTTTGAAAACGTTCATAGCTCTGGTTGAGCGGCAGTATGAACGCCCGGTTAAGACAATCCGCAGTGACAACGGATCGGAATTTCTCTGTCTCACAGATTTCTTTCGTCAAAAAGGCATCATTCATGAGACGTCCTGCGTTGGAACACCTCAACAAAACGGCCGCGTTGAACGTAAGCATCGTCATATACTCAACGTGGCGCGTGCTCTTCGTTTTCAGTCCAATCTCCCTATCGAATTCTGGGGACAGTGTGCTCTCACAGCTGGTTATTTGATTAATCGCACACCGTCCTCGCTCTTAAATGGAAAGACTCCATTTCAAGCTCTGTACGATCGAGCTCCTCCTATGTCTCACTTGCGAGTCTTTGGATGCCTGTGTTATGTTCACAATCAGAAACATGGCGGAGACAAGTTCGAAGCTCGCATCAATAGATCTGTTTTCATTGGGTACCCATTAGGGAAGAAAGGTTGGAAAGTTTACAATCTCGAAACCGGAGTCGTTTCTACATCACGAGATGTCATCTTCTGTGAAACTGAATTTCCTTTCACTGGCGAGTCTCAGCTCTCATCGATTTCAAATGCTCGGCCTCCACTTTCGCCTCTTCCTCAATTAGATGATGTTTTTGAACTTCACCGAATTCAAATTCCCACGAACGTGACTACGACTGGTGAATCTTCAGGTGTCCATCCCGATTCTGATTCATCCCCTTCTGATGCGCAAAATGATATCGATATTCCGGTATCGACACCATCTTCTTCTCCACTGGACCCTGTATCTTCTGATCAGACGCCCGTCCCAGAGCATGTCACGCAACATGACCCCGAACCAGTTTCATCACCTGAAACAGAGCCTTCTTCTCGTGAACCAGGATCATCTCGGAGAAATTTCACGGCGATTGGTTCTCTTGACTCTGTTTCCTTGCCTGACTCTGTCCCTGTCGTTGAGCAACTGGGTAGAGGTCTTCGCCAGCGATTTCAGCCGGTTACACTTCGTGATTTTCATCTAAATATGATCTCGTCACAACCTGAATTTGTGGTATCCTCATCTACCATTTATCCATTGACTTCGTATGTCTCGTATGAAAATTTCTCTGCCAATCATCGTGCATATTTGGCTGCCATATCCTCAGGAATTGAACCTCAATCATACTATGACGCTGTCGCAGATGAGTATTGGCGTGGGGCTGTACGAGATGAAATCGGAGCATTAGATGAAAGCGGCACTTGGACAGTCGTAGATTTACCTGCAGGGAAGAAAGCCCTCGGATGCAAATGGGTCTTTCGTCTTAAGTATAACGCTGATGGGACTCTCGAACGTCACAAAGCTCGTCTCGTGGTCCTCGGGAATCATCAGACCGAAGGACTCGACTATACGGAGACTTTCGCACCAGTGTGTAAAATGGTTACTGTCCGTTCTTTCTTGGATATCGTTGCTTCGAGAAATTGGGAGGTCCATCAAATGGACGTGCATAATGCTTTCCTTCACGGTGATCTCGAAGAGGAAGTATACATGAAGTTTCCTCCGGGTTTCCAAACTGATGATAAATCTAAAGTTTGCCGTCTTCACAAGTCCTTATATGGCCTACGACAAGCTCCTAGGTGCTGGTTTGCCAAGCTCGCTGCGGCGCTTCAGAGCTATGGATTTGAACAAAGTCTCTCTGATTATTCTCTCTTCACGTTTCATGATCAAGCAGTTCGAATTCATGTCCTGGTTTATGTCGACGATTTGATAGTCACAGGTAGTTCTTTGGCCGTCATCACTGAATTCAAACACTATATGAGTTCACATTTTCGGATGAAGGATCTCGGTGTCCTGAAATATTTTTTGGGAATCGAGGTGGCTCGCAGTCCATCAGGGATTTATCTATGTCAAAGGAAATACGTTCTTGACATCATATCTGAATCTGGCCTTCTTGGAGCCAAGCCAGCCTCTCATCCTATAGAACAGAATCATCAGTTATCAACAGCTACAGGTGAGCCTCTCTCTGACCCTTCGCGCTACCGTCGTCTGGTCGGCAGACTCATCTATCTCGGTGTCACCCGTCCGGACTTATCTTATGCTATTCATTGCTTATCTCAATTCATGCACGACCCTAAGACAGAACATTGGGATGCAGCATTGCGTACTGTTCGATAATTGAAAGGTAATCCGGGACAGGGAATTTTACTCCGTTCCGATTCTGATCTTCGACTTACCGCTTGGTGCGATTCTGACTGGGCGGGATGCCCATTGACGCGTCGCTCACTCACATGTTGGGTTATTCAGCTCGGCGGCTCTCCGATATCATGGAAGACACAAAAACAGAGAGTGGTCTCACGTTCTTCGGCAGAAGCCGAATATCGCGCTATGGCCGATACCGTAAGTGAAATTCTATGGCTGCGTGGTTTACTTTAAACTCTTGGTGTCGACTGCACAACTCCTATTCCTATTCATTGTGACAATCAATCCGCTATCCACTTGAGCAAGAACCCGGTTTTTCATGAGCGAACAAAACACGTTGAAAACGACTGTCATTTCATACGGGATGAAATCGTTCGCGGAACTATTACTCCAGTTCACGTCTCCACCACTACACAACTCGCTGATATTCTCACTAAGGCTCTCGGACGCAAAGAGTTTGACATGTTTCTTCGCAAGTTGGGTGTTTGTGATCTACACACTCCAACTTGAGGAGGGGTATTGAGAGAGATATGGCCTATATTGTAATTAGTTATTTACTTTGTATAGTTTAGGTAAATTAACATAAGTACATTAGGTCAAATTGATGTATATAAGGCTAATAGCCTCCTTCGTGAATACACAGAAAGAAACCCTTTAACACTTCAAGGTTTCTTATCAAAATGCCTATGTTGCCATGGGTCTGAGCCGGCCCTGGACCCGTAACGGTTATGATAATTCTTTTTGATATCCATGATTTGTTATGTTCTGTTTTGTATCAACATACTAGGTTTTAAGTTTTAACCCACACTGTTGGCGGGATAACTTTTTCTTAAAAATTGTTTTGAAAATTAATTTTAAATTTTTTGTTAAGTTAAAATCGGTTGATATATATATATATATAAGTATGTATATATTAATAGCACACAAACAAATTTTATATCTATCGAATAAGAATTTGAGTTAATTTGGCTGTGTAAATTAAGTAAAATTTGGGAATAGCCAAATATTTGGTTTGGTTTGGTTTGAAATAGCCAAACCAGAGAGTTGACTCTAAGATCGATTCTTTGATTTCTGGTTCACAACTAGTTTACTATTTGGACCAGCAGCAGCAGGGATATAAAATTGGACCAACCGTACGATTGCTCCGTTGAACCTAAGAATATCAGACTTTTTTGGACTAAGGACCATTTATTGCATCAAGCATTATGTTCGACCCGATACAAGTAAAAACGATTTTTAAAGCAATGTTATTATTATTATTTTTTAAATTACACGTTTATAACTGAATTAATAATTTTTAATTATGAATATGTTTACAAGTATCATGTGAAACGTATGAAACCAAAAAAAAAAACATTAATAGTTGTAAAATCTAAGAAAATTTTAATTTAGTGATCGAAGTAGCTAAACACACCTTGTTCAAAAAAAAGTAGCTAAACACATGAAATTCTTCATGTACGATAATGACATGTAGAAAAACAAAACGTGCTAATTACATTTCACATTTTTTTGTATAATCCATTTTTCTTGGTGATGAGAGAGTTCACAAAGCTGACTATGAATGGCTTGTCTTAGGCAAAGGTAAAGCCCTTGGAAGAAGCTTATTTTGCTGTATGTCTCCTCGAGCCTTTAACGGCAATTACTCAATAAGTCTTTTCGTTTCTTTCATTTCATCTTTCACGCTATCACCATGATAGTTCCAAGCATCAATCACTCGTTGAAATTCCACTGCAAGTCTATAACTGCAAACAATGCAATGCTCAAAGACATTGAACACTTTTGAAGTGATATATACAAGCCTAAATCACTAGAGTGATCCTTACTTACAGCCCTTTTTTTCTTTTTGGCAATCATATTTCATTATTTTCAAAACATATGAAACAAAGAACAAAACCTAAACCATTAAATATTTGTAAAACGGAAGGAGTATAATTTAAGAAGATTATAATTTAGTGATCGAAGTAGCTAAACACATGACATTCTACATTTACGATGATAATATGTAGAAACGCAAAACGTTTTTCTTAAACTTCACCATTCATTTTTTCCACTGTTTCTTGGTGATGAGAGATTTCACAAAGCTAACTATGACCGACTTGTCTTAGGCAAAGGTATAGCTTTTGTAAGAAGCTTATTTGTTGAAACGCCTCCTCGAGCCTTCAATCGCAGTTCCTCAAGAAGTCTTTTCGCTTCTTTCATTTCGTCTTTCGCGCTATCTCCATGATTGTCCCAAGCATCGATCACTCGCTGTTGAAATTCCACTGCGAGGCTATAACTGCAAACAATGCAATGCTCAAAGACTATTAAACAACAATCACATCAAAGACCATATTGTGTTAACAGAAATTTACTTACTTTCCCATTCCGGCGTAAGCTTTAGAGAGATTCTGACAAGCGTCAATTGAATCCACGTGGTTTGGACCAAGCGAAACATCCATAAGCAACTGCAAACATTTGAGCAGCTGATTGAGGTCTTCCAAGTTCTAAATAGGCAGCACCGAGATTGTTGTATACATATCCAACTCCGAAATGTTTGGCACCAAAGCTTTCCTTTAATCTCTCAGCTGCACTTTCCAAGTAAGGAACAGCTTGAGAGACTCGACCCGAAAAGAGAAGCAACCAACCTATCCTAGCTGAAACACTTCCTTCTGAGTGCTGTTCTTGAGGAAGCTTCTCTAGTATACTAGAGTTTTCTGCAATAACGAAATCGCGATTTCAAATTCATTCATTGACTCGTACTGCATTGCTACCTCGGAGTACGCTTCCGCGACTTCTACAGGCGAAGCTGTTTCTTTCTTCTCGAGGATTTCACAAGCCAACTCCAAACATTTCTTTGAATCAGCAAACTTCTCTTGATTTACCAAAGCTTTCGACATTAATATAAACACCATAGCTCTCATCTCGCTGTCCTTATCGGTTTGTTGGACAACGCTCTTCAATATATCGATGGCTTCCTCGTATTTACCCAAAGCAACATTCATGTTTGCAGCGTCGATCTCTGCACGAATCAGCTCCAATTTCATTCCCCAATTCTTTAACACTCTCTGAGACAATCGGTTCTGCTCCAACGCCTTGTCATGTTGCTCTAAACCGCTATAGATCACACCAAGAAGTCTTCGATCCTGCGCAACCTCAGCTGAATTATTCCCCAATTCTTTCTTATGTATCTCTAAAGCCTTCAACGCATAAGGCAAAGCCTCGTTGAAGTTCAAAACCGCAACATAAGAGTCAGCCAGACTCCGATTCGCCACACCCATCTCTTTACTATCTTCCTCAAAAGTCATCTCCTTAATCTCCAAACTCTTCTTCAAATTCTCAATAGCTTCCTCTCGCCTTCCCATGGCGTTCTTAACATTCGCAAGCTCGAGTTGTACAGCGTGTAAAACCGGCCTAACGTCTTCTACAACACAATCACCATCTGCCTCTAACTTAACTAGAATCCGATTTGCTCTGTTTTAAGTAACCTAAGCTATCACTAAACCGTTTTAAGCCGTAATTAGCAGAACCCATCAATTGCAACGCCATAGCAACAAGCAGAGTAGGTTTATCACCGATTACATCGAAAGATTTGAGAGCTTTATCAGCGTAAGACAGAACCTTTTCAGGATCCTCACCTTCTCGATCGAGATGGAGACCTAGTTTCAGAGCAGATAAACCTAGCTCGTTCCCTTGGAAGGATAACTCCATCTCCTTGAACAAACGGACCATTTCATCAGTGGTCTTGGCCGACTCGAACGCCTCTTCCAGATCGATCTTTTCCTGATTTATCATCTCACTTGACGAAAACTCCGTCGGTTCGTCGACATGAGTATTCAAATTCCGATATGGATTCTCCCGGAACTGGCACTTGTTGACGATCAGGCCATAGGTTCTGCAGCAAGTGGAGATTTCGCGGGTTGAGGAGACCAGAGAAGACGACGAAGAAGAAGAAGAGGCAGCAGCATGGGAAATGTAATTCAGGTGGATTGATGAAGGAGGGATTGGTCTGAATTTGTGGAAATGAAGGCGACGGATTAGAGAAATCGACAGACTTTTCATGGCGGAAATCGAGAAATCGACAAGAGAAAATCCTCTCGTTAGCAAAAACCCTAAAGGAAACGCAATTCTTAAGGAACTTTTATATACAAACAATAAAGAATGTAATGTTAGATTGAAAAAAGAAAAAAAAAATGTTATTATTCCCACATTTTTTCCGAGTTTAGAGAAAACTTTTGAATTCAAAAAAAGCAACTACAACTTTGAATCCAAAAAAAAATCATTGTTGTTCACCCTAATGTGGTGCTTGATGTTGAAGTTTCTTGAGGTCTTGAGCTATATACATCGTCGAAATGGAGATCAATCCCAGCTTCAATGTCATCATCATCATCCATGAATGCAGTTCTCGACAACTTTCTTCTAGCAGCCTCCTCCCAATCCAATTCTTCTTCTTCTTCTTCTTCAATGCTTCTTCTGTCCCATGAGTTGTCTAACAAGTTTCTCGTTGTGTACCGGTTTATAAAATCAGGTGGCTCAATGAAGCTATTGGCGGTTGCGGGATGAGATGCACCGTCGTGAGAACGGCCGCCTCTTCCCCACCACTGGCTCCTACCATCAATAGGATGATGATTCCCATAGTTTTCTTCTCCATCAGGTTGGTGATGGCGCAGAATGCTCTCTCTGAAGAACTGACCTGATGTGCTTGCTTCCATATCTTCACCACGGACTCCCAAATTAGGAGGCCAACAATCCGCAGCGTTTGGATTTGCAGTCAAGATTTCATTCTCTCTCTCTATCGGGTGATGATCGGTTCTGTTGTGCGGCTGGGAAGTGTAATACCAGTCAAGAAGATAAGGGTGATTCCTCTGATCTGAATCAATCAGCCACATGGAATCAACGTGATTGCCTCCCCAAGCCGGATGTCTTGGAATGTTTCTGTATAAAGTGCTGTTATTACCTATATGACCAGCACGAAGGATAGGTGTTTCTCGCCATGCCCTACTAGGAGAACATGTGTGTCTTGTGTTTATTTCTTGAAGCTTTTGGTCTCGGAAAGTTCTGAGATTTGATAGAAACTGCTTCCCAAGAGAATCAGATTCCCAACAAGTATAACTACTCTGGAAACTGCAAAAAAGATTGGAACACTTCATTGTTTAAAGGGAGAAACACTGAATTTGGATATACTTGCGAATAATTTGGGCCATTTCAAATGAAAATGATGGCCGAACCTCAAGAATGATTTCTCCAATTTCCCCTGAGAGCTTCTCTTCTCACGAGATACATTACGTGGTGAACCATATCTAGTATTTCCATGGTTCTCAAAGTCAAAAGCACTAAAGCTGCAAGCGGAATGGCCAAACGATTAAAAAGGTTGAAACACGTATTTGCAAGGAAAGAGCAAATAATTCTTTATGTTAAACTTCATGGGCTTTACCTGCAAACATTGCCTACACCTTCAATATCAACTGTAAAATCCCTGATGAATTGCAATATATCATCAACCCGCTGCAAAATTAACTCAAAAATGTGTTAAAATTCTCAATAGTAATGTGGGATCTATATACACTAATGCAAATGGCGAGAAATATACCCTTGGCACGACAAACATCAGTAAAAATGGCGTTATGAAAATCGAAGCTATCTCCTCCAGTAACATCATTCCAGTATACTGCAGTGGATACATTTCCATCAAGAATCATTTATCGAGAAAGTAAAAGAAGAGAAGGAAAATTAGATAATGTTTGCCAGTGGACTAGTGGTTGGCCATTATATCAAGCCATAAGATCATCAAAACATCAAAGAGGGGACATCAAAGTTACTGGGAAAAGAAGTTTAATATGTAAACATAGTACCTGAAACAGAGTCTCTAACTCCATATGGACATCATCTTTGTTCTCCTTACCACGCCATCTCTTAGGCATATAGTGAGTGTGTTGGACCACCGCAGTCATAGTTCCTACTGGGTCGAGGACCAAAAGTTCATCCGAAATAGCAGCCCGACTAATAGCTGTAATAGCTCCAAAAACAGCAGCATACCAGAACAAATTGCGACCGAATATCTACACAAGAGGTAAAACAAACTTTAATACCCAAATAATGTATTTATTAAGAAAAAAATTGCGCCGTTAGGATTTCTTACATGGCCCTCTAGAAGAGATTCTTCGAGAAACGCAATGATGATTAATACAGCAGCAAAGCCCCCAGAAACAAACGAGACAAACTTTGCAATAATGGAGATGATAGGTGAGGGGAATTGTTTCAGATATTCAGACGCGTGATCAACACTGCTATTAATCCGATGCTTGAATAAATGGTCAACCTGTCGTAGAAACAAACAGTTTAGAGAAGGCAACACTGACATTTATAAAAAAAAAAATTCTGGGAAATTTTGTGGGCATGAAAGCCAGGTGAAGGTAACTACCTCATTGAACTCCCTGAAGAGCCACTTTGACAAATTGGACCATCTTCGAGAAGATGCAGTACTTGGATGATTGTAGAACTGTTCAGCATGCCTTAGGAATAGATACACCAACATAAAGATGACAAGAAATGGTGACAGCAGAAGCATAGCAAGCCCAACTACAAATAGCCGTTTCTTCAATGTTGTCGGATTTGAAACAAAGTCCCTTCTAACACGAAAATTGCTGCAGAATGAAAACACCTGAATTAGAAAAAACGGACAAGACTCAGCATGTGGAAGGAATTTTTTCATTCTATGCCATTACGCTTCATGGTAGTAGTTAAGCCATTGAGAAGAAACATACAAATATGAAATCTAACATATGTATGCTTCGGCCACCTCCATGTATGATTGAAGGGCGTGAGGTACACTTTTGTACTATATACACATACAGGGACAAAAGACCTAACAGGAAAATCTCAACACCTAGAAAAGATCACTGTAGTCTGACCAAGAAAAAGCAACCCATGAAAACTGAAACTATCATTTTCATTACATTCCATAATGTCCTATATATACAATGTTACTAGAAAGAAGTTTTCAGATTAGATCAAAGATTAGCGTGGAGAATAGCATACCAGTCAAACATGCTCTGCAATATGCACCAGTTAAGGGTCCACTCAAGGGTCTTTGTCAATACAAGGTGATACTGTGTCCCATCTGGAGCAGATTTTACTACAAGACCAGCGCCAGGGATCCAATGGGATATTGGGAAAGAAAGCAAACCTTTGTTAAGCATTCCAATTAAGTAGTTTTCTTTTCGCATAAGGCGCATAACAATATCATGGGCTGAAAGATCCTTCACCACACAAAGGCATTGTGAGCTTTGTAACTGAACAACCTTCTCAAGGACTGTTGCCCATGGCATAGTAAGGATTTCGTTGTCTGTGACATGGAGACTGCAAATTTACAACATAAAAAGAAACCAGGTTATGGTCTTAAATGTATGTTTTGTTCTAGCAATAACTGTTTATAGCATATTGCCAATTCCGACTTACCTGTTGTAATAAAAGTGCCGAAAGTCCAAAGTATCTTTCAACTGGGCAAAAAACCTTAAGAAGCAGAAGATCCAGTACACAGAGAAGAGGGCCAAATATCCAACAGTTATAGCAGTTGTGAGCGTGAAAGGGGATAAAGGATGCAGATGGATAGCTTCTTTAACAAGATCACATGGCTTAGTTCCCGATTCAACTGCATCCATTCCACATTTTGCATTCTGAAGACCATGCCAATCAACATACAACAAGAAAAACCCAGAGAAGCATATGATGAAGCCAAGACTTAGAAGCTCAACAGCCCACTTTACGATAATACACCAAAGGCCTTTGTCTCTATAGTAGCTGTAGAGTCTTTCAAAGAAGAGATCCAAATCAGCAATTGGTTGAACATTTAAGCTTTCTCCATTAAGAAGTCCTGACGGGCTCTCACTACCAGGACTTGGTATTCCCCCATAGTTAGATAGTTCAATCTCGTGTGACGCATTATGAAGCAAATCAGTAGTCAAAGAGGATGATGATTCACTACGTTGCCATTTAAAAAAGTTGAACACATTTGAAGCCTTTTGCCCACTGCTCATCATTCGTAAACACGGACGATTGGACAAAACAGCCAGTCCATTACCCGTTTACCACGTGGAAATTTAGGAGTGTAGAGCCTAAAGAGAATGCAGCTACAAATCCTGCATCAATCATGAAGATATAAATTATCCAGAATGCAAATCGTTAATTAGAAATCATGGATCAGAGATAAAAAAAAAATTATGCAAACAAAAAAGTTGCAATGTTCGAGCTAGAAGCAGATACAATAAAAATACAGACAAAAAGGCAAATCAAATCCTTAGAAGTGGAAAGAAAAACCAAGGATAGGGAACTTGTGGCATAACTTGCTAAAGACATGTTTCTATTACAGTTTCCCACGATGATAGATGTCAACTACCCACCTAACCTTTGCTTGACACTCAGATTACTATTCATCTCAAACATTTCCTTTCTTATTCAACACAAACATTCTCGCACTAGCAGAATCTATGCACAATGCAGCAATGAAAAATTGCAATATGGGAAAGCACTCAAACACAGGGTAGAGAGTAATCTAGACTCAATCGAGAGGCCGAAACAAGGTTTACGCAACCGTTTCACAAACAATGGACCTTGATCAAACCCAATTCCCTTAAACCGACTCTGTTATTCACGTGAATTTCTTCCCAAAAGAGTAAAGGGTTGTCTACTTTTAACAGCGATTCAATCACGAGTCTTGACGAAATTGAAACGTCAAACCCCAACGCCCAAAACCCATATAAGCTAACAGGCTAAACTCCTCTACGAAAAACAAAATCGAACTTTATCGATAACTACAAACGAAAAGATCAAAACTTACGAGCGACCCACGAAAGGAACAAGCAGAGAGAAAGCCGTGAAAGCGAGGTTCTGTAACCAGCTAGAATCCAAAGGAAATTACGCGGAACGTTATTTTTCCTTAGGGCAGTGGAGATTCGACGAATAAGTTGAGAAGAGGAGCGAATTGATCGACGGACGATTAGCGATTGAAGGAGAAAAGAGGAGGAGGAAGAAGACGAAGAATTGGGTTTGCGTGGAAGAAAAGAGTAGTCATAAAATATTGATCCTTTATGCTGCTTGGAGGACTAATTTTGGTTTTGCTTTTGGGCTTTCTTCCTCTTCATCTTCATCTTCATCTTCATCTTCCTCGGTTGCTTTAGATCATATCAATTTAGTTTTTAGAATAAAGGAAATCAAAATTATAGTATCTGAAGCCAAAATTTGTATTTTTAATGTGCGTGAAAACTAACAAAAAAGTGTTATTTTACAACAATTTAAACTTTAAAGAGTTTATATAATGGGCCAATTGTTTTTATTAGGCCATCGGCCCAGTTTCTAAATATACTACTTCAGGTTCAGGTGATATACTGATGTAATGACTAATGAGAAGTTGAGAACCACCTTTATGAGAAGCCCTATACCTTTTTTTTTTCTTTTTCAAAAACAATTTTACAACGAACAACGCTATTCATATTACAACGATCCGAGACCACGATGAACAAATTATGATATATTGATATGTAATGAGAAGCCCTATACCTCATAACTAATTTCTTCTTTCTAGTTAGTTCTACCAGCATTATACAAAGATTGTTTCGAAAATTAGTTCTTTGAATGTTGTTGTATTAATGTTCAGTTGCAATTCAATTAGGTTGTTGCTTGGATCCGTTAGCGCAAGTGGAGTTGTTACTTGCTACTATTACAAGATCTTTGACTTTGAGCGTGGGAGTTTGACTTTACCTCTTCGTAATGGGTTAACAAAAAAAACCACTGGACCATATTGACAAAAAAAAATAGGTTTTAACTTTAAAAAAATTATGAAAAAAATTACATTATCTTTCAGATCATGCAAATCAAAGCAGACAAGGAAAATGATTGTTTAGTCTCTCGATAACATCGATGTTCTTACATTTTGATGAAGATACTAACTTTAAAAAACTTTAAAATATATGAACATTTTTCAAGTTTGAAAAATATCAACTCTACAAGAGGAGGAAAAATACCAAATTTAATGGATCCATTTGATAACATACTCATCGCGTTTAATCGTCTTCAACCTCATAAATATACCGATTCTTAATGATTTCCGGATTGATGTAAGATTTTTTTAGTTTTTGTAGTTTGTTTTATTTACAAATACTAGTGTATTAGCCGCGTTTCGCCCGGTCTTTTATATTATTATTTTTTATGTAATTATAAAATATTTCGGTAATAGTAAAATTAGTATTTCGCCACAAATTGTTTTGTTTGTAATAATTTAGTATATCTAGACATATATATCTTCCTCTTTAGATGAGACGGGCCATAAAAACTACTCAACCTAGTTGGAGTTATCGGCGTCAAGTCATATCCGCCGAAACATCCTACACTTGGACAATTAATGCTCATAGCTAAGCGCGACTCAAACCAATTACCAAATTCAGTCTATATATCTAGACCAATTCAATCCTTTTGAAAACCCCTACATTTCACACGATGAAAAATGAGAATAGCGTTCTAAGAGTTCAAAACCCACGTTAGAGAATAATTGATAGATATACTTCACTTTTCTCAAATATGGGTTGAATATCTATTCATATGATATTAATCTCATTTCAAAAAAATATGACGTATTTCCAAGATGCACTTATAATCTCTCTATATGTATCTCTGTCTTCCCCCCCCCCCCCCCCTTTCTCTCTCACACTCATCAACGCGACAAATTGAACCACAAAACACATTTTGCCCTGATATAAATCTAACATTCACTATCTTTTTCCTTTTCTTGCGAGTTTCGATGTCGCCATTCTGACTTGAGCATTGGAGAATTTGGCGAAGATTTTAATCATTTGTCCTCTCAGTAATTGACTTGAGAATTTTATCATTTTGGGATATCACAATTTGCCTATCATGACAAGCATTTTTGCATACCCATCAAAGACTCCGAGTTGCCATTCGAGCTTCTGAAAACTCATGCGAGTATTCCTTTGTTGGATGAATCCTCGTCCCCATGCCCGAACACTAATTTATAACCATCAAAATGATTTGTTTTATTTATCCCCTATAACCCACTTAAAATCAATTGACAGAAAAACGATTAATTAATAGTTTTCTCATTATAAATATTTTAAGCAATTGATTTTAAAATTTTATACATTTTATTTGGAACTAATCTTTATTGATTGTTTCAAATTATATATTTCACAACGTTTGTTGGATTTATTTAGAAAAAGTTTAATCCATAATTTATAACCACTAAACTCTATAGTTTTTTTATACTATATAAATAAATTGATAACATTAAACTTATTAAATTAGAGTTTCTTTAGATCAATAATATATAATTTATCTTTTCTTCAAATAATATCTTTTCAAATTCTAGGAAAAACTATTATATTAATGGATGATCATTATTATGAGAATTTAAGTATAATAACACAAAACATAATAAATTAAATAAATAATTTAAAATTAACAAATGAATTGAAACTAAGTGAGTGATGATGTGTCACAAATATAGAGTATGAGTATATGAGGTGAGAGCCTAAAAAGAGAGAACATTATCCTTTATATATATACATAGATGAGTAAACATTTAGCAATAAAATAATATATAACCCCAATTTTGATGAACTAATATATACTGTAGTACAATATATACTATAATTTGGAGATTTTAATAGCAATTATATTCTGTATCAAATTTAAAAACTGATAGTAGAGTTCAATGATCATGCAAATTAAGTTTTGGTATAAAGATTCTCTATTTAGAAGATAATATACTATAAACTGATACATCTAACTCCAAACAAAAAAAAAATTGGAAAGAGTTAAGACAAATTAGATTATGTAAACGAAATTTTGTATTAAAAACTGTTTATCTCCTATATATTGATTGAGAAGGACTATTAGAGTCTAATCTTGCATTTATGTGTTATTTAGAGGGAGGGATACCATGTTGATGTGTCAATACCAGAGAGCTTCTCAAAAAAATATAAAAATAAGTTTATATTACTATAATGTTTACATTTTATACCACTCATATTAAATTGTTCACAAATTATTTGTATATCTCATTAAACTAATCATAAAATAAATCAATTATACTCTCTTCATCTCTCCTTATTTTGTATTCCAATTAGACCGTATTAGTTATTTTAATATATTAGTTATTTTTCATATCATCTTTGTTTGATCACATTTTTGTTAAAAAAATTGAATCATCACATCATCAACATAATTAAAAAAATTTATATTTTTTCGCATATGATGTGATTTCAATTTCTTAAAACAAAAATAAATTATCCACTACATGATCGAAAAAATGTGTTAAAAAGTTCACATCGGCTATAAATATGAGTAGAAACTATCAAAATATATTATAAAAATCATAAAAGTACAAAAATTAAGGTGTTTAATACTTTTAAAATTTTGCTAAACTAAAAAATAATTATATTTGTAAGTACTTTAAAAAAAATCGCTAATTCAAATATATAAAGTAATCATAAATTTGAACATATTTTAAAGTAATCATTACTGTGATAAAAATCACTACAAGTTTTGCATATACAAGCGGATCTCATATACATATAATAATTTCACCAATAACTAATTTTTTCATACAATTTATAGATATCGATAATAATTTCACCAGTAGGTTTTATGGTATTTCAAAACTTTATTCATACAATTGACATAAACAATCATTTATGTGTGTTTTATGATAACCAATGTTCATTTCATTATATAGATTTTTCCGAAGAACAATTATTAAGAAGATTTTCTTAAAGATTACGAATATAAAACATAAAATAGAAATAGTAATTTTTTTTTAATCGTCTGAAATATTACCAATTACAAATTATGAAAACAAATACATTGACAATTTTTACAACGGACAATTCTATCGGCCTACAAGGATCCACGATCAACAGTCTACTTGCATCATACTCGTGATGGAGCACTTTACTCTTGACACGATGAACCACGACGAGTAGATATGATTGTACCGCGCTGAAAATCTTCTGAAAATCCGCCTCCTTTAATTTTCATTATCTGTGAATCGAATTCACTATCTTCAGTTGTAGAAGCATTAATGAACCCTTGGTAAACCATCGGACCGATGAGACTTCCACAAATAAAAACAGTAATCCTAATAACTAAAATTTAAAATATGTACAGAAATAACAATCGCGGAATATATACATTTAATTAGTATAAGAAGTTGAAGTTTGTTAGTAAAAATAGTAGAAATGATAATTGAAAAAGTTGCCATTTTCAGTTAAAAATGTTTAATTCTAGGATTTAGAATAGGGATGTGATCCTGACCCCAAAAAAAAAAAAGAAATGGGATCTGATATATATTTTATAGTTTAGAAAGAGAAACATAGTGTATAGATGTAAAACATTGATTGGTTTTGATTTGGTGGACTTACTGTTTATTTTATATATATTTTTATTTGGTGATGATAATCTTTGATTTTCAATGAATCTATAAATATTGAACTAGCATGTACATTGCGTTGGCATATAAATCTTGTTCATCTTGATTTTAAGTAGCAAAAATTCAGAAATGGTTTTATTCATACGTACATAAAATTCATATGATTTCTTCTGTTCACAAACTTAAAACTGTAGAAGAGGATCTGTTTTTTATTTTATTTTTGGTTCGACACTTGGACTTCGACTCTAGATCCGATCCAAGAGTTTGTTTATGGAAGGGGTGTTTTTGGGCCTAATGGGCTTCTTCTGTGTCATATAATCTCGCGGGAAGGAACGGCATAATATGGCGGGAAGCAACGTGCATCATCTTCTCCTCTTGGCGCCATATAAACCCTTCTTCTTCTTCATCGTGGCTCCTCTCTCGATCTCGAACTCCATCTCAATCTCAATCTCAATCTGACTGACACTCGTTGACTTTGTTTAATAATGAGTTCACCGGGTTCTTCTAGATCTATTCCGTTCAAATCGAAGAAACGTCTGATGGATTCGCCGTGTTCAAAATCGCAGACAGGGAACCCTAATCCGTCTTCTGTAGCGATGCCCACGCCGAAGCAGCCGGCGGAGAACATGCTCACTAGATCCAGAAACCGATCCGTGGCTCTATCCGTGAAAGAGATTCGCCAGGCCGCCGGATCTCGTCGCAGATCTGAAGATCCGGTGGATAAGGTTTCATCTGCCAGGAGCAAGCTCGTGTTTTCCGATAACGATTCTTCCTATTCCGCTTCCAAACGAATCTGGAGTAATAAGAACGCCGAGAAACTACCGGAGAAGTATGTTCGATTTCTAGGGTTCTTAATGTTTTGTTCCCCCCCCCCCCCCCCTTTTCTTACAATTTTGCTGATGAGATTTGGGTTTCTGCAGGTACGAAACTCTGGGAAAGTTCTTCGATGCGTTGGATAGTTCGATCCGTTTGTCGAAACTGCGAGGTTCTAAGCCGACATTCTCCAGCATTTCTGCAAAGATCGAGCATTTAACCGAAAGGTACTCTCTTGGGATTTCAATTTGAAATCGTGTTCATGCTCTCACTATTGATCTGAATAAACAACTCAATTCGATATATCTGCCTTTACACTTTATAGGTTTAGATAAAACAAAATAATTCTTTAGATCTGTTTTTTTTTTGGGGTCTGTTTCTGATGTTCTAAGAGTTGTGAATCTATTTCAGGAGGTTTTGTCGTAGTCACTTGGCTCAACTAAAACACATATTACCAGAGGCAATAGAGATTAAGAGAGTATTGATACATGATGAAACAACTAGCTGCATGAAACCTGATCTTCATGTTACACTCAACGCCGATGCAGTCGAAGACAACAACGACAAGTCTAAATCAGAAAGCAACAAGATCTCACTCCGGAAAGTCTTCAGGACAAAACTTGCAGCTTTTGTTAAATGTCATCCTCAGGTATTACAAAAAGATGCATCCTTTTAATGATTTTGGAAGTTCAAAGACTTGATGGAAGTTTTCTTTAATCTGTTTTAGGGTGATGAAGTCCCCGAGGAACCGCTTCCAGAGCTATACAATAGAACGAAACCAAATGAAAACTCAGACGTTGAGGTTAAGAGTGTTGGTTCTCTCATGGAAGAGATGGCTTCTATTCCAGCTGCTAAATTGATTTCATCTTTCATGAAAGTCCCATCATCTCCATTCAAAACAGCTCCAAGTCCTGCTAAACCAGCTTTCTCTAAGATTAACTTGCCGCCAACTCCTGTCAAAGCAGTGTCAGCTCTGGCTAATGTACCTTCAACGCCAGCTAAACTTGACTCGACACCACTTATTGTTGCTTCAACTCCACCTGAATCTACTTCAACTCCTGCCAGACTGTTCAGTGCATCATTGGCAGCTCGTTCGCAGAAAAGAAGCAGCGGTTACACTGATCCAGATGATGTTTCTACTGACCCTCCGGTTAAGCTCGCGAGGCGTTCAACACTAAGGTCGCTGAAGTTTGATTCTTATACAGAGGACGAGAAAGCTACGGATGTGACAGATGATGAAGACATTGATCAAAAAGTATCAGAGGAAGATGTACCCAGCGATGATGAAATCCTCAGCATACTTCCTGATAAACTTCGAGAAGCGGTAATTATACTTTTCAGTTTTAAGATTATGAAGAACAAACTGAGATTGGCTTTTTGCTTATTGAGAGATAATGTATCTTCTCTTTGCTCATTTCAGATTAAAGAACAAGAGAGGAAAGCTATTGAGGATCAAAATCCAGCAATCTCGCAGGCAAAGAGAAGGCGAAAGATGATGGCTTGTCTACCTAAACTTTTCAATGTCATCCATTACTTGATTCAATCAATAAGGCGTTGGGTTATCACAAAAGAAGATCTTGTGCACAAGATAATCGCGGGTCATTCTGATATTACCGACAGAAGTAAGCCTTCTAAAGTACCTCAATATTATATTTTCTATACATCGATTATTTTCAGCTAACCATTCTGTTTTCATTAACGTTTTGCAGGAGAGGTTGAGGAACAGCTTATCTTAATGCAAGAGCTCGTCCCCGAATGGATTTCTGAGAAAAGATCATCAAGTGGAGATTTACTAGTATGGTGAGTCTAAACATCATATATATAGTTGCACATATTTTTCGATTGCTCATGTAAAACGTCTTTAATATGCAGCATAAACAAATTGGCATCTCCCCAAACAATCCGGTCGTGTCTAGAAGAAGAAAACAAGAAAGCTATGGCTTCACCGCCTTCTTAAGATTGCCGCGGCTGAGTTTTATAGCGTTTTGGACTACTTAACATGCGAGTCTATTCATGAGAATAGCGTCTAGAGACAAGGCAGATTATTATGAAGTTCAAAGCGTGCAAGTGTAAAAGGGTGAGAAAACAAGTAGTTGACAAATTCTTTAGGTGTTTTGTAATCTATTTTCGACCAATCAAATATACTTTTATAAAGATTCAATTTTAATCATTAGTAGATTGCATTTTGTATCAGAAAGCTTAACAGAACAAAAAACTAACATATCTGTATATCGTGGATGACAGTTGTGTGTCTAAATAAGTCTGTCTAATCATGTAATCGTAGACAACAATTCTCTAGCTGTTTTCAAAATTCTAAAAGTGATTTTTATTTGATACATCGATGTATTAGGATTAGTTCTCTCTTTTATTTGATTTTAGAGTTGTCAATTTGGACTATTTATTGGGGCCTAAAGGATCCAGCGAGAGCCCTTTCAAACCAAATCTTATCGGACTTGAGGCTTTCTAGTGTTATTTCTATTGGGTTTTTGGATTCGTCAATCTTATTTTTGGTTTCGATTTTGTTACTAAAAAAAAAAAAAATTGTTTTTAATTCTAAACGCTAGACGACACAACTCACATAAAACTATTTGAGCCGTATAGAGACGAAGTGGCTCGATTGTACTATTTCAAGTCTCTTTTAAACCATCTCCTGATCTCCAATACACCATTTTAGAAGAACACTTTTTTCAACAAACCCTCTATTTCCAAGTTCAAAAGATTTATGGGGTGTATTCAATCTAATATTTGAAAAGATTTGAGTTTTAATGAATTTTAGATGATTTGACTGAATTAAGTAATTTGTTATGATTTATTTTTAAAATTCTATGAAATCTCCCTAAAAACCAAGGAATTTAGATTTTTATATTTTTAACTAAAAAACTCCACCAAAACATATTTAAATCACTAAAAATTCTATAAAATCCATACTTAAAATATTTTCAATAACATTGGATTTGAAGGTTCATTTACAAATCACTAGTTCAATAACATGAGATTTTAATATTTTTTAAAAAATTCATGTTTAAATAACATAAGATTTGTAATTTTAATACAAATCACTCTAAATACTAGATTGAATACACTTTTTTATGAATAGTATTTTACTCTAAATTTTAAGAAACAGGACTATAAAAACAAACAAAAAAGAATAGTTATTTACTTGATTAAAAGTTAAAATTCAACAATGAAAAACATATTATATAGAAAATACGATGATATAATCAAAATAGTATATATCTAAGATGGTCAACTATATAGTCCAAAGTATACACGAACCAACGGATTCAAATAGTAGTTGAAAATGAAGATATAGGTCAGGGAAATGTTGAATTGTATTTAAAAATTACTTTATTTTTGAATTGAAATTAGAGAAATAGATTGAAATTACTCATGCAAGAAAACGGAGTTGTTGACTAATCGCAAAAAAGGAACATATATATATATATTTTTTTGACAAATGGTTTAAGAAACAAGAAACAGAATATAATTTGAATAGGAATTTATATGACTTTTCTCTCCCACGGGAATTTATATCACTTGAGTTCTATAGATTAGCTATTTTCACTATTAACAACTAGAGGCCGGTCGTCTTTATTGACTCTACTCATCTTATTTGTTTACAAAGCTCCACTTTACTCTGTCCAATGCCATCACTACACATAATTAACATAACACAATAAATAATACTTATAAAATAAGTGAATTACAAATAAAACATGAAATTTACACACACAAAAAGAGCCATATTAATAATACATGAAGGAAAAAAATGGAAGATATCATTTGGAAAGCTATGCTTTAAAATTTGAGGGTCAATGAGCAATAAGGCCCCGAATATAAGAAAACAATTTGTTCAACAAAACAAAAAAATATCAGAAGAAGAAAAAATGGAATTTGTATAGAGAGAGATTGAGTGAGATTTATTTTTTTCTTTTTCTTTTTAAAGACAATAATTATTAGATTCCTTAGATCTTGCATGGACCACAACTAGTCCCATCATACATTCCTAAGTCTCATTGATTTCTTATTTTTTTCTCTTTCAAAAAGCCTTTCCCAAATAGTAATAAACTAATTTTATTATACAAATATTTTATAAAAGAAATAAATGAAAAGATAAGAAAAAATAATGTTTTAAAAAAAAAATGAAAAATAGAGAGACCTTTGCCACTCTTTTAAGCAATTTCTGTCACAGTTCCCTTTTTGGAGAAACTTCAAAACCCTAAGTTTTGGAATCCATATGTCTCTATTTGTAAGATTCTTTTATTTTCTTCCTGGGTACAATGAATATGAATATCCTCATTCATTTCTTCCTGTTTGCTATTGCGCTGAAGTTTTTTTTTGTTCCTGGAAACGATAAGATATAATTCTAAAAAATATATGCATTGAAATCTGAGAGCATCAGCATCTATGATACATTTTGAGAGTGTCTCAAAATAAAAATATTAATTTTTTTAGTTAAATAATTTTATTAAAAAGATTTTAGTTAAATAATTTTTTAGTAGTTAAATATCAAAACGTGACACGTACATAAAAAGGTGTCTCAATGTTTTTTTAGAGCATCTATAATGGGAGTGTTTTATTGAAATACCCTCCATTAAATAAAAGAAAAAAACACAAAAAGAAGAAAGAGAGACAAAAAAAAAAAAAGATAGATAGATTTGGGTGTCTCAAATGAGACACTAAAAAAAAATTTGAAACACTTAAGCTGACATGTCACATTATGATTGGTCCAATTTTTTTTTTTAATTCAATTACTTAATCCAAAAAAAAATTGTATGGGGTGTCTCACCAATGTGGATACTCTAAGAGCATCTGCATCGGTTGAGACACGAGGGTGTCTCACCAATTTTTTTTTTAATTAAATAATGAAATTAAAAAAAAAAATTGGACCAATCCTAGTGTGACACATCAGCGCGAGGGTGTCTCAGTTTTTTTCTAGAGTGTATCGTTTGAGACACGGTGTCTCTCTCTCTCTTTCTCTCTGTCTTATTTTTTCAATTTTTTTTTTTATTTTTTTTAAAGTTGAGAACCCACTTTTTAGCACATATGCAGATGTTCTAAGAGTCTCAAATGAGACACCATCCTTCTTTTTCTCTGTCTTACTTTTTCAATTTTTTTTATTTTTTTAAAGTTGAGACACCCACTTTTTAGCACCGATGCAGATGTTCTAGGTGTCTCAAATGAGACACCCTCCTTCTCCCTCTCTCTCTTCTCTTTTCATTTTTTTATTTTTTTAGAGAAAATTACTCAGAATAACACTACTCTTTCATGTAATTACTAGAATAACACCCTCAGAACTGAGTTGATTAGAATAACACAACTCTTTTGTCAAAAAACAGAAAACCCATTTTCAATCACTTATTTACACAAATGCCATTTTGGTTTAAATATATATATATATATATATATATATATATATATATATATATATATAAAACTCAAAAAAATTTCTCTTCTCTCCCTTAAAACTATTCAGACGGAAAAAAAAAATCTCGCTTCGCCTCCTGTCCCTAGGTTTCGATATGGGCAAACCCTAACCTAACTCCGCCCTTGACCTGTAGCCACCGCATCACCGCCCTAGCCGCCAGAACCCGCCGCCGCGCCGAACCCTAGCCTCCGCGTGGATTGATTCCACCAAGAGAGGTAACCGCAAGCCTTTAACCTTTCGATCTATGTTGTGTTCTCGCTTGGATGTTGAACCGTGACTTTAACCAAAGGTTTTTAGCATTTCATTTTCTGAGCAGATTCATCTTGTAAAACCCAGATTTGGTTTCTGCAGACGAACATGAACAGGTCACGAGACAAATAAGTCTGCGACAAACAAATAAGTCTGCGACAAACAAATAAGTCACAGATGTATTGTGTATGTCGCAAACTTATTGTGTATGTCACATACTTATTTCCTTTGTTGCTGACTTGTTTCCTTTGTTGCTGACTTGTTTCCTTTGTTGTTATTGTTGCAGACTTGTTTCATTTGTCGCAGACTTGTTGCTGAATTGTTTCATTTGTTGCAGATGTTTCATTTGTCGCAGACGTATTGTGTATATCGCAGACTTATTGTGTATGTCGCAGACTTATTTCCTTTGTTGCTGACTTATTTCCTTTGTTGCTGACTTGTTTCCTTTGTTGCTGACTTGTTTCCTTTGTTGTTATTGTTGCAGACTTGTTTCATTTGTCGCAGACTTGTTTCATTTGTTGCAGACTTTGTTGTTATTGTTGCAGATTTGTTTATCGCAGACTTGTTTCATTTGTTGCAGACTTGTTTCATTTGTTGCAGACTTGTTTTATTTGTTGCAAACATGTTTCATTTGTCGTAGACTTGTTTTCTTTGTTGCAAACTTGTTTCATTTGTTGCAGACTTGTTTTTAGATGTTTAAAACTCTAACCCAAGTCGTCCTCTAAACTTGGTTTTAATTTCTGTTTCAGTTTTCATTAAGTTACACTTTTAAACATTAAAATAAAATCACATTTTCGTTAGTTCCAAGTGCATTTTTGATCAACCTAAGTACATTTCCAAGACATGCCTCTAATTCCCCTAATTTGATAAATTTGATCAAATTCCATCTATAAATTCACACAGCTCGGAGAAAAAAAAATCCATGTAAATAAAAATAGAAGGTCTTGCTGCGCCGGGGATAGATGAAAAAATAAGCTCTGAAATGGTTAAGTAGCGGAGAACAAATAAGTCTGCGACAAACAAATAAGTCTGCGACAAATGACAAAGAGAAAACAAAATTTATAAGTGTACGACAAAAGAAAACAAAACTGCAACACACATAATAAGTCTCCGACAAAGGAAAACAAAAATGCAACAAAACAAATAAGTCTGTGACAAATGACAAAGGAAAAACAATAATATAATTTGCAACATGATCGTCACGGAGATCGGGATCGGTGATGACGATGGAGAACGTCGGCGATGAAGAAGTTTTTTGGGTGCAGAAAAGGTTGACGGCGGCCGCACATAACCCTAATGGTGCAGTGGCATATTTTGTAAATTTAATACTTTTTGCTGGCCTTTTTAGGGAAATCAACTTACTCCTCCAAGTTCGAAATAAGTCAGAAATACATTCAATAAGTCTGCAACGAAAGTCTAGGACAAACAAATTCGTTACGTCTGCAACACATTCATTAAGTCTGCATAACAAGTCTGCGACAAACAAAGTGTTATTCTAGTCAGAAAACAAGTCTGCAACACAGCCTAATAAGTCTGCAGTTTTTAATGTCACATAAGCAATTTACAAATAAATTGGCGACGTTGAGCATCAAATCTGTGACATTGTAAATAAATTTGCGACAAGCGATGTTATTTCAGTAAGACATTTTAGGTGTCGCAGACTTAGTTTATTTGTCGCAGATTTTCCAAAAGTCTGCAACAGAGCATTTAAGTCTACAACAAACAGCTGCAACTTTTTTATAAGTCTGCATAATAAGTCTGTAAATGAATTTAAGTCTGCGACAAAGGGAATAAATCTGCGTAATAAGTCTGCAATCAAAATAAGTCTGCACAAACTTAATAAGTCTGCAGCAAATCACATTAAGCTTGCGTCGAAAAGTCTGCAACACGCATAATAAGTCTGCAGATGTGCGCAGACTTAATAAGTTTGCAACATTGAAAAATAAATCTGCATATTAAGTCTGCAGATCTGCGCAGATTTATTAAGTCTGCATAACAAGTCTACGCAGACTTGTCGATTTATTAAGTCTGCAACAAAGGTCCGCAGACTTAATCTGAAAAATGCGATGACATTTTTGTAAATAACTCAATTTTTTGCTTACGCGAAAATAATTTCGTAATGGCAGTGTCGTAATAACGTTTTTCCTAACAAAAGCAAATAAGAATATAATGGGCAAAAAAACACGCTTTTTCCTTCCCAATAAATATATGTTAGTATATTAATTAACTAATTTATATATGTTATTCTAGTGTTTTTTTATTTTTTTATTTGGGGTATATCATTGAAACATCTCAATACATATGCTCTGATGTTCTATAACCATATTAATTATTTTTTTATAAAAAATTGAGCGTTTAATATTAATATACAGGATTTGCTAACATCACGTCATCATATTCTTTTGTTATAAAGTACAGTGATTTATATCACTTTATCTAACTAACTACTAATCGATATTTTAAAATTTTCAATATTCCTCATCTTTCGTACACTGAGAAGTTTCATCCCGTATATTTTTATAGACGGACCAACAAATGTATCATTATCTATGCTGAAATAAATATATTTTTCGAATAAAACTTCACAGTTTAAAGTAATAATTAACTAAGATCGACTTGAAAACGTTCGATAATTAAAATAAAGATTAAAATGAACATTTTGACCATTTGATGGGAACTTGCATGGCTTATCGATTACGGACCAACTCATCAAACGTTGTCCATTAAACATTATAATTATCAAAAGCTCTTTGATTTAAAAGATAATTGAAACAATTTTACACAGGCATGCCTGATCTAATTAATGCCAACTTTCGGAAACATATACAATCAATTAATATAATTTTCGGTGGAATAGAAAATTATGAATATCCATAGACTCTCTAAATTTGTTATTCTAGAAAATAGAAGCTCTAAAGTCACTGTTTGCAGGCGAAGTTACTTTCTTTTTTTGATAAAAGGCGAAATTAAGCATTTTTAGCTAAAAAAAACCAGAGTATATAGTTTTTTTATATACGAAAAATAACGAAATTCAACAAATTAAAGCCGGTTATAACTTCTTTTTTTTAATAACTAATAGCCGGTTTGTACTTTATCGAAAGAAAAAAAAAACAAAGTCGGTTTATCATCCAAACCGATAATCCCTCTGAGTTAATATGAAATGTAAAAATTAAGTATGCTTGCTATTGGCTTAAAGAAAAAGATTATCATCATGGTGACGACGTCATGAGTATTATGGTGAATCTTCTTCGAACAATCTCAATGACTCGACATTCATATTTTATAAATTAAAGTTGTTTACAGTTTTAGAAGAAGTTTGCAATATATAGAAATTTGACATATAATTGATTATAGAAATAAAGTGGAAAACAAAGAATGATTATATGAGTATATATGTGCTTAATTGAATTTCAGCTAAAGGAGTAAAAAGATAAAAATGATGGAAAGGGGGAAAGGGATGTTGAGTTGGTGCGTTGCATTAGAACACATTGATGGAAACATGTCATGAGAGCATATAATAAGAGCCCCTCTGGATAAAATATAATGAGCAATCAATAGTGAAACATCATCATATTAATTTCTAAGTGGAACTCAATATCAGATTATACAACATTTCAAGATACTCTCAACGTTTTAACTTAAATTAGATTTCTCAATCTTTGATACAATGACGTATTTGTTGTAAAAACGATTTTTTTTGTTGAATAAATTTTACATTCAATCAAAAAAAAAAAAATTCTAACTCTTGAGTTCTTAATGAACTTATCGAATGAGCGACAAAAAAAACATTTGTGAATTGCCAATATACATATATGATATATGTATAGAAATATTTTATTCAGGGGGAATGATAGTAACATTACATAGACATATGGACTAGGTCACAATTCGAACCGAATAATCAATTCTTTTGTAAAAGTGTTCATACACTTGAAAAAAATCTCGTTCAACCAGTTTTTTTAGTTAATGGTAGATATTCGGTTTGATTCTGTTAGAATTATTTGGATTTCAATTATTTTTAGATTATAGAAAATAGATCCTATTCGAGATCAGATTATATGTTAGTTCAGTTTGATTTGGTTTTTAACAAGTTCGAATTCATGATCAGTTCGATTTTGAACAAAACATTATAACAAAAATAAAATAATTAATTAATTTCAAATAATATTGTACTAGATTCTTAGTATATTTAAATGTATTTTTTATATTTAATTAAAATTATTAATTACTTTTTGAATTTTGGTGAATTCAACTAATTTAGTTAATTCGATTAAATCCATTCGATTTTACATAATTCGAGGTCTCAATACATAAATTTCTATTATGTTCATATTATTTTATAGTTTAGTTCGGGTTCGGCAATTATGATTCGGTTCGGGACAGTTTAGAAATTTTTCCCAGCTCTAGTTTTGGTTTAACTTCGTTTTATAATTTTCAGTTTTATAAGAGGAATATGATCAAATCTAAAACTCAATCCAGTATGACTAGATTTTGGTCGTTTCGATGTTAAATTGGAACAGTTGGTTTATTGATGAGACCGAACATCCTAGTCCTACTCTAAGCATTCTATGTTCTCTCTGTTGTTTAACCTGCTTTTATAATCTTTACAAACATAAGAAATGTCCATAATTCCATATTCAATTTAAAGGTAATTCTAAGTTTTGGCGCAAATACATATGATAAATTTACTTTAACAAAAATAAAATAAAAATACATATGATAAATTTAGTTACAGTATGTGATTTTGGTTATATAATGGACCCGCAACCAAAAATAACATAGGCCAGCACATTAGTTATTCAATGGGAATTTCCTTTGTCCAGAGATTATTATGGTAAGCAAGACAAAATGAGTGAGTATGAAAAAGGCATTGGATTTTTGTTGACAATACAAAAAGGGAAATAAAAGGAGCAGTATAATTAATCATAATGTGAGAATATGTATGGACAAGTTATAAAGTCCAATATGTTTCAACTTTATATTGGCAAATGAAATCATTTTTTGTTTTTAATATAAAAGCTGTGTATCCGCAAATTCATTTTGAAAATGGAATAATGATTTAAAGTTTTGACACCACCAGTAATTTTTTTATTAATTTAAAAACTATCTTATGAATTTAGAAGCAACATAATATCAAAATTAGAATCCCTCAATTATATATAAAAAAAGAATTTTGATATTAAATTTACAACTATAGCCAAACCAATTCAATAATATGTTTCAGTTTTGTTTTGTTATGTTCTGTTCGTAACGAAACTTGCAATAAAAAGATTTATGAATTGAATATGTTGATGAATTTGTATATAAACACACAATAAGTTTATGTAAAAATATAATAATAATTTTTGTATGAGAATAAAAGGTTAAAAAAAGTATGAAAGAAGCACAAATCCACCTTGGACGAAACTAATATTACATAATGTGGTTCCGAGTTTGAGGGATTACGGATTTCAGACCCAGAACCTTCTGGTAGTTAAAAAAAAATAAAAATCACTTGGTGAATCATTTTGCTGGCCATTGGTTACTATTAGAGATCCTATCCTTTGAAAGTTTTCCACATAAAATCCCATAGCACTCCTCAAACACACCATCCCACTACCTCCCTAACATGCGCACACCGGCGCACGATTGAGCCTGATCGTTCCTCTCCCGTTGCTAAAATGAGCATGGTGCGTGATTCGCCCGCTTACTTGCTCGATTTCTTCTTCGCCCCTTTTAAAAAAGGAACCTCTTTTCGTTAGCTCTCTCTCTCTCTCTCTCTCTCTCTCTGTTGTTTCCTTCTCCGGCGGATTTATCGGCTGAGATTGTTAATTTTGTCTGAGTGATGCAGATTATGCTGAGATCAGCTCTTGAAGAGAATCAATGTCTTCTGACATAAGCTAAACTCTCTTTCTCACAACCCCTCTCTCTCTCTCTGCTTCCTTTTCCACTGGCTTCTTCTTCTTCTTCTTCTTCTTCTCCTTTTGCTTCGAATTCCAATTCGTGATTTCTCCGGTGAAAATTCTATGGCGACTCAAGGCAGCAGATCTAGCTCGCTGGTTCCGTTTCCAACTGTTTGAAATTCTGATTCTCCGGTGTTTTTTATCTGAGCTAGGGTTAAAAAGTAGTTTCCTTTTTGGGGTTTTTCGTAATCGGATTATTTGGAAAGGGATGGGTAAGAGGCAAATTTCACAGGATGAAGTAGGTCCGCCGATAAAACCAAGAGCTGGATTGCGAAGGGAACAAGCTGGAAGAGGTTCATACAGAGGTAGCTAGTAACTTTGTTGCTCATCGAAGGGAAACCAAAACAAGTGTTTTTTTTTTTTTTTTTGGTTCGGGTGGGGAGAAGAAAGTGTACACAAGACTGAATTTTTGTTTTTTTTTCCCGGAGAGCTCTTCATCTCTGTCTCTCTTGATTTCTCGTTCTTGATTCGGACATTAGAGGGGTGTTTTTGAGTTTTGCCGTTTAGAATGGGTTCTACTTCTCAAGAGATACTGAGGAGCCTTTGCTCTAACACGGACTGGAAGTATGCTGTGTTCTGGAAATTTAATCATCGATCTCGAATGTGAGTCGTCTAAACATTTCCTTGCAGATTGAATTGTTGTAATTGATTTGGAGGTGTTTGAGATGTATAGTCTAGACATGTATTTCTCCAACTTGCTAGTGTGAAGGAACATACGGAACTTTATTAGTATGTGCTGTTTCTGTACTTTTTTGAGTTTTGTGTTCAACTATTTCTTTTTATAAGTTTAGAGTTTGGTTGACCAGATGGTTTCTCGTTTCTAGAATGTTGAACACTTGTAGGGTACTTACCTTGGAGGATGCTTACTATGACAACCATGTGACAAATAACTCATCGGAAGTTAAGGATTCCGGCGTTATACCAAAAAACATGCATGGAGGGCATCAAGCACATGACCCCCTGGGTTTAGCTGTGGCAAAGATGGCTTATCACGTCTATTCTCTAGGGGAAGGGTAAGAATAAATTACGCACTCACTTCATATATTCAACTAGGCTTTCATGGTTATCTCGAAAAAGTTATATGATGGGTGTCTTTTGCTTAATAGCTTATGACACAGTCTGGCATTTGGTAGTTATAGTTAGCTGTGCCCTTTTTCTTCTTTGTTTCTTTGATATCTACTTTACATGATGCAAAGCATATGGTTTGTCTTGAGATTTGATGCCAGCAGGAGCTTTTAAGAGTAGTTACAAAAAATTTGGGGTTTTTGTTGAATTGTTTTACTGAAGGATGCCAAGAATGATTTTTTTTTTTTATCATGTATTAACAGGATTGTAGGACAAGTTGCAGTTTCTGGAGGACATCAATGGGTATTCCCCGAATATTATGAAAACTGTCACTCAGCATTTGAGGTTAGGAACTTCTTATCTTGAGTTGATTTTTTTTTCTTTCTTTTTTTCATGTTTTCAAACCAGATATCTTTTTCTAATTACAGTTTCATAATGTTTGGGAGAGTCAGATATCTGCTGGAATAAAGGTATTTGAGATTTCTTGTAGTGTTATTTTTGCCTGCTCTGTTACATGAATGTCAAGGACTTTCTCAAAGTTTGCCACTAAAGACTTTCTTTTTATAAATATCTGTTCTTTCTTTTTCGCAGACCATTCTTGTAATAGCAGTTGGTCCCTGTGGAGTTGTGCAGCTAGGCTCTTTGCGTAAAGTAAGTAAGATCATATAGTTAGATGCAGTGTTCGCAGTTACAAAATAATAGTTAGGAAGAACACCTGTGCACTTATAATGCATGGCACATATGAACGTATCTGGTCTTATTGTGTGCTTGTGTGGAGCAGGTTGATGAAGATGTGACTTTCGTGAATCATATCCGACATATGTTTATGGCATTTAAGGATCCACTGGCAGATCATGCAGCAAATTTAATGCAATGTAATATGAACAATTCGTTGCGTCTGGTAAAGATCCTCATCATACATAAATAGATTCATGCTTGTCCAGATTTCCCATTATTTGCAAAATGGGGAGAGTAGGATGCTTAGGTTTCTTTTAACAATTCCTAGACCTCAACTGACTTACTGAGTAGGACCATGATGTGTTGTATAACTTTGTTTCAGCCAAAAATGCCTTCTGAATGTTCACATGTCGAGGCTTTCCCTGATTGCTTTGGAGAAGTTGACAAAGCTATGGATGTGGATGAGTCAAATATTCTAACTCAATACAAA
Source organism: Eutrema japonicum (assembly GCA_030161315.1). Classification (NCBI taxonomy): domain Eukaryota; kingdom Viridiplantae; phylum Streptophyta; class Magnoliopsida; order Brassicales; family Brassicaceae; genus Eutrema; species Eutrema japonicum. The sequence goes on from BSQW01000010.1 coordinate 35,983,212, forward strand.
CTTAGAAGAAGTGATAGCATGCCTTATAATTCCCCTTCCTCATGTCTTCTCATGGAGAAGGCAGCTCAATTAATTGGAGGTCGTGAAGTTGTGCAAGGATCTACTTGTGGGAGCTATAGCGGTGTTACGTTTGGCTTTCCAGTTGACTTGGTTGATGCCAGGGATGAGAATCAAGTAGGTACAAATATAATCGGTGATGCACCTCACGTGGGGATGACTAGTAGCTGCAAAGATCCAAGAGGAATAGATCCTAATTTACATCTGTATTTGAAGAATCATGTGCTCAACAACACAAGCTCATCTGCTTTAGCAATTGAGGCTGAAAGATTGATAACAGGCCAGTCATATCCAAGCCTGGACTCAACTTTTCATACTTCATCAACAGATAAAGAAAGTTCTTACCAAAATGAAGTGTTCCAACTATCTGAGAACCAAGGAAATAAGTACCTTAAAGAGACTGAGCGTATGCCAGACAGGAAATGTGAGTCAAGTCGATTTGATGCTTTGATCTCATCAGGGTATGCTTTTGCTGGCAGCGAGCTGCTGGAGGCATTAGGCTCTGGTTTCAAGCAAACGAACAGGGGTCATGAGGATCTAGTGACGTCTGAACATGGTTCAACAATAAGACCAACAGATGATATGAGTCATAGCCATCTTACGTTTGACTCTGGCCCTGAGAATCTTCTAGATGCTGTGGTTGCTAATGTGTGTCATAGCGATGGCAATGCCAGGGATGATATCATGTCGAGCAGATCAGTACAGTCATTGCTTACCAGCATGGAAATTGCAGAACCTTCAGGTCAAAAGAAGCATATTATTGTTAACCCAATTGATAGTGCTATGAATCAGCTGCAACCAGCAGAGGTGGATACCCAACAGAATCCATCAGATATCTGTGGGGCATTTTCTTCCATTGGGTTCTCATCCACGTGTCCCAGCTCCTCTAGTGATCAGTTTCAGACATCCCTGGAGATGCCCAAGAAGAACAAAAAGAGGGCTAAACCTGGCGAAAGTTCTCGGCCTCGCCCAAGAGACAGGCAACTCATTCAGGATCGAATCAAGGAACTTAGAGAACTTGTTCCTAATGGATCTAAGGTGACTTTTCTCTTCCTAGCTATAAGGTTACTTGCACCATTGTAGGGTATAGTGTTTTAAGTTGGATAAAGTTGCCAGCGATTTTGTCGTTTCTGTTTCTAGAAGCTAATAATTTTGTAGTTGCCAGTGTTTTTGCCATTTGCTAATAATTTTGTCATATTTTACAGTGCAGTATTGATTCTTTGCTAGAACGCACAATCAAGCACATGATCTTTTTGCAGAGTGTTACTAAGCATGCTGACAAGCTCAGTAAAAGTGCTAATACAAAGGTAAAAGAGTCAGATTTTTTTATACTAATCATCTCTGTTCTTATCCTAGAAATTTTGTTTCCAGCTTCCTTATTTTATATATAAATGGACATATTAGGCTGTTATGTTTGACTGATTGATGTAGCAAATATTGGGTCAATTTTCTGAATCCTTTATTGAGAAGATATAATGAGCACAGAAAAGCTCAACTGAAAATCAGAAGCACATAACGGAATTAGCTTATACCTTTGTTATCTCAGATGCAACAAAAGGAAAGTGGCAGGCAGGGTTCAAGCTGCGCAGTGGAGGTTGGTGGCCATCTTCAAGTGTGCTCGATTATCGTGGAGAATCTGAACAAGCAGGGGATGGTGCTTATCGAGGTATGGAATATTTCTTTTGTTTAGTTTAGTAGTCTTTGTTTGAACTTCAGTTCCAAGTTCCAAATTCTTAGATTTAGAATGTTTTGGGTATTGGACAGATGTTATGTGAAGAATGTAGCCATTTTCTTGAGATAGCAAATGTGATCAGGAGCTTGGACCTCATCATCCTAAGAGGCATCACCGAGGCTCAGGGCGAGAAAACATGGATATGCTTTGTAGTTGAGGTAGGAGTCCGATTAATTAACTTGATGAAAGAAATTTGAACTCTTTCTTTTTGGGTTTGCTTGAACATTATTGGATTGCTATAAGATTTATCAGTGACTAATATGGAGATGGTCATATGAATGGCAGAGCGAAAACAACAAAGTAATGCAGAGGATGGACATTTTGTGGTCTCTGGTGCAAATATTTCAGCCAAAGGCCAATAATGGCAAGCGGTAGCAGCAGGCTTGGGTTGCGCGACTTTGCGTTTAGATGGGGATGAACAGAAAAATGCAGTGTGCTTTGTACGGTTGTTAAAAAAAGTGTGCCTTTTGTTTGAGTGTATCTAATTTATGATTTGCATTTAGTTTGCTTTGGAGTTTGGACTCTTTGAAAATATAGCAGCTATGGGTGTGTGCAGATGTATTCAAAAGCAGCAATTAGATCTCTTAAGTAGAAAAAAGATGAAGTTTTTCCATTGGCCAACTTAAAGAATGAGCAACACTGAAGATTCGGATAAGCTTTTGCTGAGAATGGTAAAGCCAAGCAATGTCCAGATATTTCCAAAACCTCCTCCTACACAACTCTTGATTGTTGGACTTAGAGCTCATCAACTAATGTACAATACTTTGAAATCTTCAACCCTAACCAATTCAATTAACCTCGTGATTCCTTCTTTGAGCAAACAAAAAAGTTGTCTAAGGCCAAATTAAATTTCATTTTCCTTAAAAAACAATAATAATAATTAAAAAAAAACAGCAAAATTTTAAAAACAAAAATAAAAAGCTTGGATCGGCAACAAAAAGAGCCTCTCTTCCTCCTTGGAACTTGGAACAGTTTCGGGCGATCGTGCATCAAAAAGGATTTCTTCTAGGTTTGCTTTCGATTTTCGATTGAATCATTTTTGTTTTGTTTGAGTTTAGGGTTTGCTATTTGTTTGAAACCATATAGGATCGTCGAAATCAGCCTGGGAGACTTATTTGAATTTGAATTTAATTTTGTGTTCAATCTGAAGTGATTAGGTTCAGATCTCAAAGGGAATGAATAAATAGAATCTGTTTGTTTTAGCTCATACCGATCCACAACAAATTGTCATATTCGCTGGTCAGGTCAGAAACCCTAAGATTTTCTCTCGAGAGACACAAGACACAGCTTTTGTCTCTTTTGGTCAATCCAATTTTAAGGTTAAGTTTCTTTCTATTACATGAAAGACGACAAGCTAACGTTTCCTGTAATATCTAGAACTAGTTGACTTAGGATTTAATTTCTCATGTAGAATCATCTTGGCTTCACTCTGTTCCATTGTGTCTCTCATACTTTTGTGAAACTTTTGCTTCATGTCAAAGGCCTTGATGGGTTTCTCTGCTTTCTTTCTATTTGGGGACTTTTCATAAATCTCTGATTTTGTCCTCAGTTTTAGTTGTCCGCTGTGAACTTGAGCTTGTATTCTCTATCACTTGTCGTTCATCGACATGAGCAACGGTTACATTTTCTAAGTTTCTCATGGGATGTTGGTTTTATTGAATCTAGAGCAAATAAACAAGTATTGAGCAGCAAATATTGATCATTTTTTTTTTGTTGTCTCCCAATGCAGATATCAGAAAACTATTTTGAGCGATGAGCACAACGACCAGACCTTCTTCTTCAGCGACAACCTCTGTCATCTTAGAAAACCCTATCTCTCAGTCACAACCGACTTAAAGATTAGTGCTTCGGTTGAACAGGAAGAAGAAGAAAGTCTCATGGAAAGACGGGACCGTGGATAACGAGTTCATGCAGAATAAGAGTTCAAAGAAATGTTGTATCTTTCACAAACAGAAGCCCTTTGATGAGGATGACAGCGAAGATGAAGATAACAACCATCACCACGATCACCACGATCATGATCATAAACACTCCGAATCTGGTGATGCCTCTTCATCTAACGATTCTAAAGAAGTTGACTAGCCAATTCGGTTTTTCACATCACTATATAGAGCCTCATGGAAGAACACTAATTCGTCTGAGGTTTTGGTTTTCATCATCTTCTCTTCTCCTCTACCTAAACCCTCGTTAGGCTTTATAGTATATGTTACATGTAATTTGCATATACTATTTGCACTGTAATGGCATTATTCATTGCTATTAATGTTGATGATATTAACTACTTGAGAGCTCTATTGACAATTATGTGAGCGCATATTTTCAGATGGTACGTTGTTTAACAATCTATACATAATGTTGTGATATGTCTCTTGTCTTTTTCAAACAAACAAAATTCAAGAAGGAAACATAAACCTTAAACTATGATATGTCTCTTGTCACTCAACTCTTTTCGTAAGGATCATGTTTTTTCAGAGAACTTAACCAAGACCTGAAGAAAATTTAACTCAGTAGTTGAAGTTGTTCACATACATCCAACTACTTAACGATTTATAATTTTTCTTTCCGATAGCAAAAACATAAAAAGCATGAAGAAAATAAACCGAGTAACGTAACTTGTCAATCCATTGAGTTTATGGAAAAAAAGATCATAATAATAAATGGATACATAATTCTACGTACTACATAATCAAACTAGAAGTTGAATTGATAAACATCAGTTTTGAACAAAGAACGAGATTAGGCCTCGATGGTCTTGCTAGGCATCGACTTCAATTCCACGAGTCTATCTAAACGCGAACACCCATAATCTTCGAAAGCCTCTCTTCAATTTTCTCTATCTCCAGAGCAATGTTGCTACGACCAGTGTTCTTCTTCACATTCACAGGCAAGAAGCTATGCCTCAACAACGTCGAGGCGTCTTCTGTATCCAGCCCGAAGTCTCCACCCAAGAAGATATGCCTCAACAATGTCAACGCGTCTTTTCTATGCTCTGTCTCCGGTGCGAAGCAAGTCATCAAAAAGAGTTTTGCATCAAACGGAAGATCACTCGGAATCAGTGGCTCGTAGCAAATCTTGAGATCCTCCACGTCATAGTTCTTATGCCACCAAGGTTTCTTTCCAGTGTACATCTCCAATACAACACATCCCAACGACCATAAATCAAGGCCTTTTCCTGTCTCGCCGTGCGTAACCGATTCCGGTGACATATAGATCGGTGTTCCCGCATACGGACGGTGAGGTCGCCACCAGCTACTGTCACCATCTCTTCTCGACAACCCGAAATCAGAAATCTTTAACTCGTAAGAGGATCTCCGCACGCCGTTCTTCGGAAAAACGAGGATGTTTCCTGGTTTGAGATCGCAGTGGACATAGCCGTGTCCGTGGATCGTGGCTAAGCCTTCGAGAAGCATACGAGTAAACTTCCTGATCAAAGGATCAGGAATTTTCTGGTCTTTGAAGTTGTTAATGAAACTCCTCAAGCTTCCTCCAGGTGCGTACTCCATGTACATCTTGTACTCTGAGCAACCTTCGTAGTTGAGTCTCTCTTCTTGCACTCTGTCCCCATAGCACTTGACGATTCTCGAACAACGTCCTTTGAATACAGACAGGATCTGAAACTCTCTGTACAGAGACTCGGCGTGATCATCGTCGGAGGTTTTCACGGCGGCGGAAAACGTCTTGCCGTCGCGTTGTCCTTTGAAGAGGCTCACCGAACCGAACGAACCTTTCCCCAGAAACTTTTCGAAGTACATTTCTGGCCATGCCATAGCAATAGAACAATCGATTCTTCTGATAGCTTAGGTACCAAGCTTACAAGCGAAACCCTAGTTGAAAGCAGAAAGTAATATCTGAGAATTTGCAATAAATTGGTAAAGGTGAAGTCTCAACAAAAAAATATATATATACAGATAGATTGATAAGAGATCAATGACCGACTCTCAGATTTCCTTGTTTCTCCTGGGAAAGGCAAAGTTAAAAAAGGAAAGAACCAAATAATGATATCGTTTAGACCATCTCCATCGGTTAGATACCTTAAGGGGTTCTAAAATATATTTATAATGAAAATAATGTCAAATCAAAACTTTAGATACCATTGCAAGTTTCTAATTTTTGATGGTCTCCATTGGTAGAACCTATAATGAGGTTCTAAAAATTACAATTTGACATTTGATGGTGTTCTAAAAACAGAACTAAAATGTTGACATTTGATTTCTATAACATCAAAAACAAAGAGTATGGGAAGTTGCTATGAAGCACCTGAAGCATATCAAAGCACCTGAAGCACCTGAAGCATATCAAAGCACCTGAAACACCTGAAGCATATCAAAGCACCTGAAGGATGGGAAGGTGCTTCAATCTCTGATGGTTCAATCAGACGGCTTGCACAAAGGTTCTATGAAGCACCTAAAGCATATCAAAGCATATCAGGATCCTAGGTGTTTAAGAAAGAACATATCACGCATATGAAGCACCTGAAGAAGATGATTCATATGATGGTTCATATGATGCAAGAACAAAAACCATATGATGCAAGAACAAAAACCATTGATGCAAGAACATAAACCATATGATGCAAGAACAGAAACCATATGATGCAAGAACAAAAACCATTGATGCAAGAACATAAACCATATGATGCAAGAACAGAAACACAAACCATTGCAAGAACAGAAACACAAACATAGATCATACATTAAGATAACCGAGTCAAGTATTTTACAAACATAGATCATACATTGACCACAAACCGAGTCAAGTATTTTACAAACATAGATCATACATTAACTAGACAAACTTCAAACATAGATCATACATTAACTAGTATTTTACAAACCGAGTCAAGTATTTTACAATCATAGATCATACATTGACCACAAAAAGACAAACTTCAACCACAAAAGAAGACTAACTTAGATCATTTGACATAAAGTCATTAATTAGCTTGTTCTTTAAACCCATTTCTATATCACTAAGCGGCTCCATTTTTGCAATGAGACTCTCCAACAATTTCTGGTTATGAAGCTTCTGCTTCAGTTCAAAATCCTTTTGTTTTATCTCCCACATGGACTGAAACTCTTTCAGATCCTTGCCATCTTCTTCTAAGCCTTTGACAGGCCTTTTACCTTTGGCCTTTGACGCCTTAACACCAGGAGGACGAGCCATTTGTTCTTCTCCATCGCTAACTATGTAGGGGCTTGATGAGTTTGCAGAAGCTTCATGGCCATCGCCACACTTTCTTCTTTTTGACTTGCCATTATCTATAGTAGAAGATAAAGCACACCATTTCTGATCATGGCGAAGCTCTCTCCAACAATGCTCAAGTGTGAACTTAACCCCGTGATCATTGAGATAAATTTGGTTAGCAAGGTTCAGAACATCATCTTCATTCTGGCCGCTTGACTTCTGACTTGTTGCAGTCTTTAAGCACCCAACAAACTTGCAAACTTGGCCATTTATCTTGGCCCACCTTTGCTTACAGTGACCAGCCTCTCTCTTTTGCATACCTTTCAGATTTGGACTTGCAGCAAAGTAAGCTGCAACACGTTTCCAAAAGGCTTCAGCCTTTTGCTCATTCCCAACTAATGGGTCCTTGCTTGTGTTCAACCAGGCGCTTATGAGCACAACATCTTCTTTGGGGGACCAATTCCTTCTTCCCTTTTTGTCTTCAGACGAGAATGCAGCTTCGTTTGGATCATCACTCCATTGGGAATTGAATACATGGACTTCTGTGCTATTTAAAAGGTCAACAAACCCACCAGAGTTACTAAATGGATTTGGAGAATCCATTAACTAGTTTGGTGTGGTTGTTAAGGCGAGAAAGAAAGAGATTTGGTGAAGGGTTAAGATGAATGTTTAGAAAGAGATTGAAAGTTGTGGTTAATGTTTCAGACGAGAAAGAAAGAAAGAAAGAGGATGATTGAATTATTAAGAGGAGAAATAAAGAAAGAAATGATGAACTTGTGGTTAGTGTTTAAGCAATCAATGATCAAGTTGTGTTTAGTTGTGGTTTACATTTATCACAAAACTAATCGGTGTAGCTATAATTCAATGTCAATCCTAATCGGTGTAACTAACAAGCATTTATCACAAAACAGAGCAATACGAATTACCAAAACCAGAAGGAAATTGTGACTTATATGACAGTCCAAGATGAACTTGATATAGTGTCTAGTTACCTTCTCTACCTTGTCAGCTACGAGCTCACCCATCTGCCATTAAATATTCATAGCAGATTCAAACCCGTATGAGATTAATCAAAAAGGAACATTTTTTCAAATCAAACCCAACTTCCGCATTCAAATATCAAAAACGAGACCAAGCAAAGACCAGCCTGAACTTGAAATCGATCATAATAATCATTGAAGATAATTGCATTCGTATTTAAATAAATTAGAGATGATGGCCAGGAAATAAAATTGGTTACCTGATTGGAAGACGTAGAGCTCATCGGCTTTGAGGTAGAAGAGAAATTGTGATTCGGAGACTGAAGATCGGCGGCGAAATCTGCGACCAACGACGACGCTCGAGAACATAAACCGGCGGAACAAACAATTTCACACTCAATTCTCCTCTCAATCAACGGAATCAGACGAAAAAGGAGAAAGAGAGAAGAAAATCTCGCAATCGCAGAGCCGATAAAGAGAGAGTCAAAAAAAAAAATTATCATCCAACCAAATTGGAACACGTCAGAGGTTCTAAAAGGTTCTAAAACATCTAAATTTAGAACCGATTCCAACGATTTTAAGATGAAAATGATTATTTTTAATCAGTTTTAATTCAACTAATTTTTAGATTCTCACTTAGAACCTACCGATGGAGCTGCCCTTAGTTTCCAAAAAAAAAAAAAGGGACCGTTGTGGTTTTTAATTGAGCCTCTCGTTTATTCTTATTAATTTATTTTAAATATAGTATATAAGTAGAATCAACTGTATAACATATAGAATCCGAAAATTGCAGTAACTCAAGTTGAACCCAACGAAAAGTACAAATCTGAAAGAACAAAAAAATCTAAAAATTGATTTGCTGATCAATCTCACTTTTTTTTGCTTTAATTTACTCTGTTGTGTAGTTATTTGAGTTTATAAATGAAAAATTGAGTTTTAATTATGTGAAAAATAAATTAATAAAAACAGTGTCACATTAATTTGCCCAGAGTAAAGGAAACTTATATATATATATATATATATATATATATATATATATATATATATATATACACGAACCGTTGGATCAAATTTTAGTTATAAATCATTCGAAAAACATGACTGAATTTTAAGAAGGTACTAGATTCTAAATCCGCACGCTATGTGGGATAAAGTTTTTTTTTGTAATATATAAAATGTGAAATGAGAAATATGAACTAAAATGAGAAATATTCACTAACGCCACCACATATACCACAGACGGAGATACGAGGCAGACGATGGAGAGAAAGTCGACCACAAATGTTTATTGCGCTTCAGCTAGAGACGGACCTGACGAATACCACTTCAGGGTTATTGTCCCCTTTTGCTCCTTCCAATGTTATCTTTATGTTAGAGGGGGAATTAGCACTCCCCCGGTTTAACTCAGTTCGAACCGAGATCGGTATCGGTTTACGACGGTTTATGTATTTCAGAGGGATTTCCGATGGATTATGTATTTTCAGTTTTAGCCGGGACATTTTCAAGCACCTCGGCTAAAACTGATATGAAAATCCTTAAATCCATTTCCGAGGGATTTCCGACGGATTTAATCAATTTCAGTTTTAGCCGAGACATATTCACTACAAGAAAACACCCGGATTTCCGAAGACTTTTCCGACGGATTTGAAACTGTCGGAAAATATCGACGGAATACCGAGGGCATAACAAGGGCATTCCGACGGAACGTTGCTGTGGAATTTTATTTCGATTTCATATTTTTCCATTATGGATGTAGTTGATAGGAATCTCATGATTTTCTTCGGTTTCATGATACTCTGCATTATCATTGATTTTGTCGATCCAACTTGAAATTGATTATTCAATAATAAGACGAGCCAACATATTGAAAATGCATGTTAGGAATAATATCTCATAACGTTAACTAATATATAAGAGGTATATATCAATTTATTAATTGTCAATTAATTTTTAATATGCAATTAATTAAAAAAAAAAAAAAATTGACCAATAGGGGGTACTGAGGTGTCAGCCCTGGAAAACACTCCTTCTCTCTTTATAAGGTATATTTTTTTAACATATTAGTTGTATTTATCAAAATCATTTTTTTTTAAATGTGAATAAAAATTTGATAAATCTTACGAATGGTAAAAAATGGCGGATCACATTTTCAAAACTTGGAAAAGTGATCAAGTGGTATATCATTCATCACCTTTGCGATATATACAAAAAAAAATACTACAACCATCCGCATAATATTTATAGATAGACATACCTATTTGTTACATCAAAAAAAAAAACCTAAACTTTTAGTTTGGATCATTTTAGTTCTAAAATATATTACAATACAACATATGATTAGAGACTGAAGAAAGTAGATCCACGACGTTGGTCCAACGTATCATTTGTTGTCGCTTCGAGAACATCATCTTCTCACCTTTAGAGCGAGAGTTAAAAAGATATATATATCCAATAGAAAAAAATGTTTAGTTAGTCAATTCTAAAACTGATAAAATTATCAGTACGGTCATTATGCATAAGAAAACAATTGTCGCCTCTAGAAATTTTCACAATCTTTGGATCCATATAAAAAAAACAACACTAGTATCATACTTTAGTAAATTGTCTTAGACATATACGCATAAGTTTATATACTTATTAATTTATGATATGATTGGGATCATATGAATACTAATTATCGAGGCCCAGGGCATTGACACATTCTCGAGAATATATCCTCAATTATAGCATATAGAAGTAGTTTGGCCCGAATCGGTCCTAAGATTTAAAAAACTAAAAACTAAAAGCAAGAATTTTTTGCCCATTTAAAAAACTAAAAAAAAAAGAGAAATTCCATAAAAATACCCCAACTTTATTCCGATAAACTTTTTAATACCTGAACTATTTTTGTACCCAGTAAAATACTCAAACTATTTGTTTTGCCCATTTTAAATATCCAATTACGAATCATGTGCTCATTTTACAACCCTACGTTAACAGATATATACGGACCTATACACGATTTGATACAGTATTTATATTTAATAATAAAATATTAATAAATAAATAAATAATTACATTCAATTTTCAAAAAATCCCAAAAATCGAAAAAATCCAAAAAAATATAAAGTTAAGAAACAATAATTTTAATTTTTTTTAAAAAATATATGATATTTTAAATTTTGAAAAATTGGAACTAAAATTTTCGAAAACCTCAAAAAATAAAAAAAAATTCAAATAAATTCTCAAAAATTTATAAAAATTTAAAAATTCATGAATAACACATCACATTAAAAAAAACCTTAATAAATATTATTGGTGGAGAGTCTAACCTTGATATGGAGTCTAAAACAACACCAAAATGGAGAGTCTAACATTTTCTTTTATATATACTCCGTCTGATCCAATTTAGTTGATGTTTAAGCAAAAAAAAATTGTTTCGTTTTAATTGATGTTTTACATTTTTAATACAAAATTAAAGTCTATATATTTGTTTTTGACCATTTATATTATGTAGTCTTTTTATCATTGGTTGAATTGTGTTTTAATTAGACAATAAATGATGTTTTAATTTAGAAAAAAATCAAAAATTTATGATTTTGTGTGATTTCTTAATTTGTGTGTAGAATCCTTAAACATCAACTAAATTGGATCAGAGGGAGTATATACTAGGTGTTTATTCCGCATAAGAGATTTCATTAAATAATCATATTAGTTAGATTATTAAATTTGTTATCGATAATAATCCGAACATAAATATAACAACAATGTAAAACATATGATCAACCAAAAATAATAATAAGCAATAATATTTATTTTCGGAAGACTCCATATCAAGGTTAGACTCTCCACTTAGATTATTTGATAAATATTATTGGTCTTCGTTTTAGACTCCATATCAAGGTTAGACTCTCCACCAATAATATTTATTAATATTTTTTTTAAATGTGATGTGTTATTCATGGATTTTTGAATTTTTATAAATTTTTGAGAATTTGTTTGGATGTTTGTATTTTTTGAGTTTTTAGAAATTTTTATTTCAAAAATTAAAAAAATAAAATATAATCTATTTTTATTTAAAATTTAAAATTATTTTTTCTTAACTTTATATTTTTTAGATTTTTTTCGGCTTTTTTCGATTTTTTGGGGATTTTTTGAAAATTAAATAGAATTATTTATTTATTTATTAATATTTTATTATTAAATATAAACACTGTATCACACCGTGTATAGGTCCGTATAGATCTGTTAACGTGGGGTTGTAAAATGAGCACACGGTTCGTAATTGGATATTTAAAATGGGCAAAACAAATACTTTAGGTATTTTACTGGGTACAAAAATAATTTAGGTATTAATTAAAAAGTTATCGGAATAAATTTGGGATATTTTTATGGAATTTTTTCAAACAAAAAAAAGCATGAAGAAAATAAATGGAGTAACATAACTTGTCAATCCATTGAGTTTATGGAAAAAAAAAGGTCATAATAATAAATGGATACATAATTCTACGTACTACATAATCAAACTAGAAGTTGAATTGATAAACATCAGTTTTGAACAAAGAACGAGATTAGGCCTCGATGGTCTTGCTAGGCATCGACTTCAATTCCACGAGTCTATCTAAACGCGAACACCCATAATCTTCGAAAGCCTCTCTTCAATTTTCTCTATCTCCAGAGCAATGTTGCTACGACCAGTGTTCTTCTTCACATTCACAGGCAAGAAGCTATGCCTCAACAACGTCGAGGCGTCTTCTGTATCCAGCCCGAAGTCTCCACCCAAGAAGATATGCCTCAACAATGTCAACGCGTCTTTTCTATGCTCTGTCTCCGGTGCGAAGCAAGTCATCAAAAAGAGTTTTGCATCAAACGGAAGATCACTCGGAATCAGTGGCTCGTAGCAAATCTTGAGATCCTCCACGTCATAGTTCTTATGCCACCAAGGTTTCTTTCCAGTGTACATCTCCAATACAACACATCCCAACGACCATAAATCAAGGCCTTTTCCTGTCTCGCCGTGCGTAACCGATTCCGGTGACATATAGATCGGTGTTCCCGCATACGGACGGTGAGGTCGCCACCAGCTACTGTCACCATCTCTTCTCGACAACCCGAAATCAGAAATCTTTAACTCGTAAGAGGATCTCCGCACGCCGTTCTTCGGAAAAACGAGGATGTTTCCTGGTTTGAGATCGCAGTGGACATAGCCGTGTCCGTGGATCGTGGCTAAGCCTTCGAGAAGCATACGAGTAAACTTCCTGATCAAAGGATCAGGAATTTTCTGGTCTTTGAAGTTGTTAATGAAACTCCTCAAGCTTCCTCCAGGTGCGTACTCCATGTACATCTTGTACTCTGAGCAACCTTCGTAGTTGAGTCTCTCTTCTTGCACTCTGTCCCCATAGCACTTGACGATTCTCGAACAACGTCCTTTGAATACAGACAGGATCTGAAACTCTCTGTACAGAGACTCGGCGTGATCATCGTCGGAGGTTTTCACGGCGGCGGAAAACGTCTTGCCGTCGCGTTGTCCTTTGAAGAGGCTCACCGAACCGAACGAACCTTTCCCCAGAAACTTTTCGAAGTACATTTCTGGCCATGCCATAGCAATAGAACAATCGATTCTTCTGATAGCTTAGGTACCCCAAGCTTACAAGCGAAACCCTAGTTGAAAGCAGAAAGTAATATCTGAGAATTTGCAATAAATTGGTAAAGGTGAAGTCTCAACAAAAAAATATATATATACAGATAGATGGATAAGAGATCAATGACCGACTCTCAGATTTCCTTGTTTCTCCTGGGAAAGGCAAAGTTAAAAAAGGAAAGAACCAAATAATGATATCGTTTAGTTTCCAAAAAAAAAAAAAAAGGACCGTTGTGGTTTTTAATTGAGCCTCTCGTTTATTCTTATTAATTTATTTTAAATATAGTATATAAGTAGAATCAACTGTATAACATATAGAATCCGAAAATTGCAGTATCTCAAGTTGAACCCAACGAAAAGTACAAATCTGAAAGAACAAAAAAATCTAAAAATTGATTTGCTGATCAATCTCACTTTTTTTTGCTTTAATTTACTCTGTTGTGTAGTTATTTGAGTTTATAAATGAAAAATTGAGTTTTAATTATGTGAAAAATAAATTAATAAAAACAGTGTCACATTAATTTGCCCAGAGTAAAGGAAACTTATATATATATATATATATATATATATATATATATACACGAACCGTTGGATCAAATTTTAGTTATAAATCATTCGAAAAACATGACTGAATTTTAAGAAGGTACTAGATTCTAAATCCGCACGCTATGTGGGATAAAGTTTTTTTTTGTAATATATAAAATGTGAAATGAGAAATATGAACTAAAATGAGAAATATTCACTAACGCCACCACATATACCACAGACGGAGATACGAGGCAGACGATGGAGAGAAAGTCGACCACAAATGTTTATTGCGCTTCAGCTAGAGACGGACCTGACGAATACCACTTCAGGGTTATTGTCCCCTTTTGCTCCTTCCAATGTTATCTTTATGTTAGAGGGGGAATTAGCACTCCCCCGGTTTAACTCAGTTCGAACCGAGATCGGTATCGGTTTACGACGGTTTATGTATTTCAGAGGGATTTCCGATGGATTATGTATTTTCAGTTTTAGCCGGGACATTTTCAAGCACCTCGGCTAAAACTGATCTGAAAATCCTTAAATCCATTTCCGAGGGATTTCCGACGGATTTAATCAATTTCAGTTTTAGCCGAGACATATTCACTACAAGAAAACACCCGGATTTCCGAAGACTTTTCCGACGGGTTTGAAACTGTCGGAAAATATCGACGGAATACCGAGGGCATAACAAGGGCATTCCGACGGAACGTTGCTGTGGAATTTTATTTCGATTTCATATTTTTCCATTATGGATGTAGTTGATAGGAATCTCATGATTTTCTTCGGTTTCATGATACTCTGCATTATCATTGATTTTGTTGATCCAACTTGAAATTGATTATTCAATAATAAGACGAGCCAACATATTGAAAATGCATGTTAGGAATAATATCTCATAACGTTAACTAATATATAAGAGGTATATATCAATTTATTAATTGTCAATTAATTTTTAATATGCAAATAATTTAAAAAAAAAAAAAAAATGACCAATAGGGAGTACTGAGGTGTCAGCCCTGGAAAACACTCCTTCTCTCTTTATAAGGTATATTTTTTTAACATATTAGTTGTATTTATCAAAATCATTTTTTTTAAATGTGAATAAAAATTTGATAAATCTTACGAATGGTAAAAAATGGCGGATCACATTTTCAAAACTTGGAAAAGTGATCAAGTGGTATATCATTCATCACCTTTGCGATATATACAAAAAAAAATACTACAACCATCCGCATAATATTTATAGATAGACATACCTATTTGTTACATCAAAAAAAAAACCTAAACTTTTAGTTTGGATAATTTTAGTTCTAAAATATATTACAATACAACATATGATTAGAGACTGAAGAAAGTAGATCCACGACGTTGGTCCAACGTATCATTTGTTGTCGCTTCGAGAACATCATCTTCTCACCTTTAGAGCGAGAGTTAAAAAGATATATATATCCAATAGAAAAAAATGTTTAGTTAGTCAATTCTAAAACTGATAAAATTATCAGTACGGTCATTATGCATAAGAAAACAATTGTCGCCTCTAGAAATTTTCACAATCTTTGGATCCATATAAAAAAAACAACACTAGTATCATACTTTAGTAAATTGTCTTAGACATATACGCATAAGTTTATATATTTATTAATTTATGATATGATTGGGATCATATGAATACTAATTATCGAGGCCCAGGGCATTGACACATTCTCGAGAATATATCCTCAATTATAGCATATAGAAGTAGTTTGGCCCGAATCGGTCCTAAGATTTAAAAAGCTAAAAACTAAAAGCAAGAATTTTTTGCCCATTTAAAAAACTAAAAAAAAAGAGAAATTCCATAAAAATACCCCAACTTTATTCCGATAAACTTTTTAATACCTGAACTATTTTTGTACCCAGTAAAATACTCAAACTATTTGTTTTGCCCATTTTAAATATCCAATTACGAATCATGTGCTCATTTTACAACCCTACGTTAACAGATATATACGGACCTATACACGATTTGATACAGTATTTATATTTAATAATAAAATATTAATAAATAAATAAATAATTACATTCAATTTTCAAAAAATCCCAAAAATCGAAAAAATCCAAAAAAATATAAAGTTAAGAAACAATAATTTTAATTTTTTTTTAAAAATATATGATATTTTAAATTTTGAAAATTGGAACTAAAATTTTCGAAAACCTCAAAAAATAAAAAAAAATTCAAATAAATTCTCAAAAATTTATAAAAATTTAAAAATTCATGAATAACACATCACATTAAAAAAAAACATTAATAAATATTATTGGTGGAGAGTCTAACCTTGATATGGAGTCTAAAACAACACCAAAATGGAGAGTCTAACATTTTCTTTTATATATACTCCGTCTGATCCAATTTAGTTGATGTTTAAGCAAAAAAAAATTGTTTCGTTTTAATTGATGTTTTACATTTTTAATACAAAATTAAAGTCTATATATTTGTTTTTGACCATTTATATTATGTAGTCTTTTTATCATTGGTTGAATTGTGTTTTAATTAGACAATAAATGATGTTTTAATTTAGAAAAAAATCAAAAATTTATGATTTTGTGTGATTTCTTAATCTGTGTGTAGAATCCTTAAACATCAACTAAATTGGATCAGAGGGAGTATATACTAGGTGTTTATTCCGCATAAGAGATTTCATTAAATAATCATATTAGTTAGATTATTAAATTTGTTATCGATAATAATCCGAACATAAATATAACAACAATGTAAAACATATGATCAACCAAAAATAATAATAAGCAATAATATTTATTTTCGGAAGACTCCATATCAAGGTTAGACTCTCCACTTAGATTATTTGATAAATATTATTGGTCTTCGTTTTAGACTCCATATCAAGGTTAGACTCTCCACCAATAATATTTATTAAGATTTTTTTAAAATGTGATGTGTTATTCATAGATTTTTGAATTTTTATAAATTTTTGAGAATTTGTTTGGATGTTTGTATTTTTTGAGTTTTTAGAAATTTTTATTTCAAAAATTAAAAAAATAAAATATAATCTATTTTTATTTAAAATTTAAAATTATTTTTTCTTAACTTTATATTTTTTAGATTTTTTTCGGCTTTTTTCGATTTTTTGGGGATTTTTTGAAAATTAAATAGAATTATTTATTTATTTATTAATATTTTATTATTTAATATAAACACTGTATCACACCGTGTATAGGTCCGTATAGATCTGTTAACGTGGGGTTGTAAAATGAGCACACGGTTCGTAATTGGATATTTAAAATGGGCAAAACAAATACTTTAGGTATTTTACTGGGTACAAAAATAATTTAGGTATTAATTAAAAAGTTATCGGAATAAATTTGGGATATTTTTATGTAATTTTTTCAAACAAAAAAAAGCATGAAGAAAATAAATGGAGTAACATAACTTGTCAATCCATTGAGTTTATGGAAAAAAAAGGTCATAATAATAAATGGATACATAATTCTACGTACTACATAATCAAACTAGAAGTTGAATTGATAAACATCAGTTTTGAACAAAGAACGAGATTAGGCCTCGATGGTCTTGCTAGGCATCGACTTCAATTCCACGAGTCTATCTAAACGCGAACACCCATAATCTTCGAAAGCCTCTCTTCAATTTTCTCTATCTCCAGAGCAATGTTGCTACGACCAGTGTTCTTCTTCACATTCACAGGCAAGAAGCTATGCCTCAACAACGTCGAGGCGTCTTCTGTATCCAGCCCGAAGTCTCCACCCAAGAAGATATGCCTCAACAATGTCAACGCGTCTTTTCTATGCTCTGTCTCCGGTGCGAAGCAAGTCATCAAAAAGAGTTTTGCATCAAACGGAAGATCACTCGGAATCAGTGGCTCGTAGCAAATCTTGAGATCCTCCACGTCATAGTTCTTATGCCACCAAGGTTTCTTTCCAGTGTACATCTCCAATACAACACATCCCAACGACCATAAATCAAGGCCTTTTCCTGTCTCGCCGTGCGTAACCGATTCCGGTGACATATAGATCGGTGTTCCCGCATACGGACGGTGAGGTCGCCACCAGCTACTGTCACCATCTCTTCTCGACAACCCGAAATCAGAAATCTTTAACTCGTAAGAGGATCTCCGCACGCCGTTCTTCGGAAAAACGAGGATGTTTCCTGGTTTGAGATCGCAGTGGACATAGCCGTGTCCGTGGATCGTGGCTAAGCCTTCGAGAAGCATACGAGTAAACTTCCTGATCAAAGGATCAGGAATTTTCTGGTCTTTGAAGTTGTTAATGAAACTCCTCAAGCTTCCTCCAGGTGCGTACTCCATGTACATCTTGTACTCTGAGCAACCTTCGTAGTTGAGTCTCTCTTCTTGCACTCTGTCCCCATAGCACTTGACGATTCTCGAACAACGTCCTTTGAATACAGACAGGATCTGAAACTCTCTGTACAGAGACTCGGCGTGATCATCGTCGGAGGTTTTCACGGCGGCGGAAAACGTCTTGCCGTCGCGTTGTCCTTTGAAGAGGCTCACCGAACCGAACGAACCTTTCCCCAGAAACTTTTCGAAGTACATTTCTGGCCATGCCATAGCAATAGAACAATCGATTCTTCTGATAGCTTAGGTACCAAGCTTACAAGCGAAACCCTAGTTGAAAGCAGAAAGTAATATCTGAGAATTTGCAATAAATTGGTAAAGGTGAAGTCTCAACAAAAAAATATATATATACAGATAGATGGATAAGAGATCAATGACCGACTCTCAGATTTCCTTGTTTCTCCTGGGAAAGGCAAAGTTAAAAAAGGAAAGAACCAAATAATGATATCGTTTAGTTTCCAAAAAAAAAAAAAAAGGGACCGTTGTGGTTTTTAATTGAGCCTCTCGTTTATTCTTATTAATTTATTTTAAATATAGTATATAAGTAGAATCAACTGTATAACATATAGAATCCGAAAATTGCAGTAACTCAAGTTGAACCCAACGAAAAGTACAAATCTGAAAGAACAAAAAAATCTAAAAATTGATTTGCTGATCAATCTCACTTTTTTTTGCTTTAATTTACTCTGTTGTGTAGTTATTTGAGTTTATAAATGAAAAATTGAGTTTTAATTATGTGAAAAATAAATTAATAAAAACAGTGTCACATTAATTTGCCCAGAGTAAAGGAAACTTATATATATATATATATATATATATATATACACGAACCGTTGGATCAAATTTTAGTTATAAATCATTCGAAAAACATGACTGAATTTTAAGAAGGTACTAGATTCTAAATCCGCACGCTATGTGGGATAAAGTTTTTTTTTGTAATATATAAAATGTGAAATGAGAAATATGAACTAAAATGAGAAATATTCACTAAGGCCACCACATATACCACAGACGGAGATACGAGGCAGACGATGGAGAGAAAGTCGACCACAAATGTTTATTGCGCTTCAGCTAGAGACGGACCTGACGAATACCACTTCAGGGTTATTGTCCCCTTTTGCTCCTTCCAATGTTATCTTTATGTTAGAGGGGGAATTAGCACTCCCCCGGTTTAACTCAGTTCGAACCGAGATCGGTATCGGTTTACGACGGTTTATGTATTTCAGAGGGATTTCCGATGGATTATGTATTTTCAGTTTTAGCCGGGACATTTTCAAGCACCTCGGCTAAAACTGATCTGAAAATCCTTAAATCCATTTCCGAGGGATTTCCGACGGATTTAATCAATTTCAGTTTTAGCCGAGACATATTCACTACAAGAAAACACCCGGATTTCCGAAGACTTTTCCGACGGGTTTGAAACTGTCGGAAAATATCGACGGAATACCGAGGGCATAACAAGGGCATTCCGACGGAACGTTGCTGTGGAATTTTATTTCGATTTCATATTTTTCCATTATGGATGTAGTTGATAGGAATCTCATGATTTTCTTCGGTTTCATGATACTCTGCATTATCATTGATTTTGTCGATCCAACTTGAAATTGATTATTCAATAATAAGACGAGCCAACATATTGAAAATGCATGTTAGGAATAATATCTCATAACGTTAACTAATATATAAGAGGTATATATCAATTTATTAATTGTCAATTAATTTTTAATATGCAATTAATTTTTTAAAAAAAAAATTGACCAATAGGGGGTACTGAGGTGTCAGCCCTGGAAAACACTCCTTCTCTCTTTATAAGGTATATTTTTTTAACATATTAGTTGTATTTATCAAAATCATTTTTTTAAAATGTGAATAAAAATTTGATAAATCTTACGAATGGTAAAAAATGGCGGATCACATTTTCAAAACTTGGAAAAGTGATCAAGTGGTATATCATTCATCACCTTTGCGATATATACAAAAAAAAATACTACAACCATCCGCATAATATTTATAGATAGACATACCTATTTGTTACATCAAAAAAAAAAACCTAAACTTTTAGTTTGGATCATTTTAGTTCTAAAATATATTACAATACAACATATGATTAGAGACTGAAGAAAGTAGATCCACGACGTTGGTCCAACGTATCATTTGTTGTCGCTTCGAGAACATCATCTTCTCACCTTTAGAGCGAGAGTTAAAAAGATATATATATCCAATAGAAAAAAATGTTTAGTTAGTCAATTCTAAAACTGATAAAATTATCAGTACGGTCATTATGCATAAGAAAACAATTGTCGCCTCTAGAATTTTTCACAATCTTTGGATCCATATAAAAAAAACAACACTAGTATCATACTTTAGTAAATTGTCTTAGACATATACGCATAAGTTTATATACTTATTAATTTATGATATGATTGGGATCATATGAATACTAATTATCGAGGCCCAGGGCATTGACACATTCTCGAGAATATATCCTCAATTATAGCATATAGAAGTAGTTTGGCCCGAATCGGTCCTAAGATTTAAAAAACTAAAAACTAAAAGCAAGAATTTTTTGCCCATTTAAAAAACTAAAAAAAAAAGAGAAATTCCATAAAAATACCCCAACTTTATTCCGATAAACTTTTTAATACCTGAACTATTTTTGTACCCAGTAAAATACTCAAACTATTTGTTTTGCCCATTTTAAATATCCAATTACGAATCATGTGCTCATTTTACAACCCTACGTTAACAGATATATACGGACCTATACATGATTTGATACAGTATTTATATTTAATAATAAAATATTAATAAATAAATAAATAAGTACATTCAATTTTCAAAAAATCCCAAAAATCGAAAAAATCCAAAAAAATTCCAAAAAAATATAAAGTTAAGAAACAATAATTTTAATTTTTTTTAAAAAATATATGATATTTTAAATTTTGAAAATTGGAACTAAAATTTTCGAAAACCTCAAAAAATAAAAAAAATTCAAATAAATTCTCAAAAATTTATAAAAATTTAAAAATTCATGAATAACACATCACATTAAAAAAAACCTTAATAAATATTATTGGTGGAGAGTCTAACCTTGATATGGAGTCTAAAACAACACCAAAATGGAGAGTCTAACATTTTCTTTTATATATACTCCGTCAGATCCAATTTAGTTGATGTTTAAGCAAAAAAAAAATTGTTTGGTTTTAATTGATGTTTTAAATTTTTAATACAAAATTAAAGTCTATATATTTGTTTTTGACCATTTATATTATGTAGTCTTTTTATCATTGGTTGAATTGTGTTTTAATTAGACAATAAATGATGTTTTAATTTAGAAAAAACTCAAAAATTTATGATTTTGTGTGATTTCTTAATTTGTGTGTAGAATCCTTAAACATCAACTAAATTGGATCAGAGGGAGTATATACTAGGTGTTTATTCCGCATAAGAGATTTCATTAAATAATCATATTAGTTAGATTATTAAATTTGTTATCGATAATAATCCGAACATAAATATAACAACAATGTAAAACATATGATCAACCAAAAATAATAATAAGCAATAATATTTATTTTCGGAAGACTCCATATCAAGGTTAGACTCTCCACTTAGATTATTTGATAAATATTATTGGTCTTCGTTTTAGACTCCATATCAAGGTTAGACTCTCCACCAATAATATTTATTAAGATTTTTTTTTAAATGTGATGTGTTATTCATGGATTTTTGAATTTTTATAAATTTTTGAGAATTTGTTTGGATGTTTGTAATTTTTGAGTTTTTAGAAATTTTTATTTCAAAAAATAAAAAAATAAAATATTATCTATTTTTATTTAAAATTTAAAATTATTTTTTCTTAACTTTATATTTTTTAGATTTTTTTCGGCTTTTTTCGATTTTTTGGGGATTTTTTGAAAATTAAATAGAATTATTTATTTATTTATTAATATTTTATTATTAAATATAAACACTGTATCACACCGTGTATAGGTCCGTATAGATCTGTTAACGTGGGGTTGTAAAATGAGCACACGGTTCGTAATTGGATATTTAAAATGGGCAAAACAAATACTTTAGGTATTTTACTGGGTACAAAAATAATTTAGGTATTAATTAAAAAGTTATCGGAATAAATTTGGGATATTTTTATGGAATTTTTTCAAACAAAAAAAAGCATGAAGAAAATAAATGGAGTAACATAACTTGTCAATCCATTGAGTTTATGGAAAAAAAAAGGTCATAATAATAAATGGATACATAATTCTACGTACTACATTATCAAACTAGAAGTTGAATTGATAAACATCAGTTTTGAACAAAGAACGAGATTAGGCCTCGATGGTCTTGCTAGGCATCGACTTCAATTCCACGAGTCTATCTAAACGCGAACACCCATAATCTTCGAAAGCCTCTCTTCAATTTTCTCTATCTCCAGAGCAATGTTGCTACGACCAGTGTTCTTCTTCACATTCACAGGCAAGAAGCTATGCCTCAACAACGTCGAGGCGTCTTCTGTATCCAGCCCGAAGTCTCCACCCAAGAAGATATGCCTCAACAATGTCAACGCGTCTTTTCTATGCTCTGTCTCCGGTGCGAAGCAAGTCATCAAAAAGAGTTTTGCATCAAACGGAAGATCACTCGGAATCAGTGGCTCGTAGCAAATCTTGAGATCCTCCACGTCATAGTTCTTATGCCACCAAGGTTTCTTTCCAGTGTACATCTCCAATACAACACATCCCAACGACCATAAATCAAGGCCTTTTCCTGTCTCGCCGTGCGTAACCGATTCCGGTGACATATAGATCGGTGTTCCCGCATACGGACGGTGAGGTCGCCACCAGCTACTGTCACCATCTCTTCTCGACAACCCGAAATCAGAAATCTTTAACTCGTAAGAGGATCTCCGCACGCCGTTCTTCGGAAAAACGAGGATGTTTCCTGGTTTGAGATCGCAGTGGACATAGCCGTGTCCGTGGATCGTGGCTAAGCCTTCGAGAAGCATACGAGTAAACTTCCTGATCAAAGGATCAGGAATTTTCTGGTCTTTGAAGTTGTTAATGAAACTCCTCAAGCTTCCTCCAGGTGCGTACTCCATGTACATCTTGTACTCTGAGCAACCTTCGTAGTTGAGTCTCTCTTCTTGCACTCTGTCCCCATAGCACTTGACGATTCTCGAACAACGTCCTTTGAATACAGACAGGATCTGAAACTCTCTGTACAGAGACTCGGCGTGATCATCGTCGGAGGTTTTCACGGCGGCGGAAAACGTCTTGCCGTCGCGTTGTCCTTTGAAGAGGCTCACCGAACCGAACGAACCTTTCCCCAGAAACTTTTCGAAGTACATTTCTGGCCATGCCATAGCAATAGAACAATCGATTCTTCTGATAGCTTAGGTACCCCAAGCTTACAAGCGAAACCCTAGTTGAAAGCAGAAAGTAATATCTGAGAATTTGCAATAAATTGGTAAAGGTGAAGTCTCAACAAAAAAATATATATATACAGATAGATGGATAAGAGATCAATGACCGACTCTCAGATTTCCTTGTTTCTCCTGGGAAAGGCAAAGTTAAAAAAGGAAAGAACCAAATAATGATATCGTTTAGTTTCCAAAAAAAAAAAAAAAGGACCGTTGTGGTTTTTAATTGAGCCTCTCGTTTATTCTTATTAATTTATTTTAAATATAGTATATAAGTAGAATCAACTGTATAACATATAGAATCCGAAAATTGCAGTATCTCAAGTTGAACCCAACGAAAAGTACAAATCTGAAAGAACAAAAAAATCTAAAAATTGATTTGCTGATCAATCTCACTTTTTTTTGCTTTAATTTACTCTGTTGTGTAGTTATTTGAGTTTATAAATGAAAAATTGAGTTTTAATTATGTGAAAAATAAATTAATAAAAACAGTGTCACATTAATTTGCCCAGAGTAAAGGAAACTTATATATATATATATATATATATATACACGAACCGTTGGATCAAATTTTAGTTATAAATCATTCGAAAAACATGACTGAATTTTAAGAAGGTACTAGATTCTAAATCCGCACGCTATGTGGGATAAAGTTTTTTTTTGTAATATATAAAATGTGAAATGAGAAATATGAACTAAAATGAGAAATATTCACTAACGCCACCACATATACCACAGACGGAGATACGAGGCAGACGATGGAGAGAAAGTCGACCACAAATGTTTATTGCGCTTCAGCTAGAGACGGACCTGACGAATACCACTTCAGGGTTATTGTCCCCTTTTGCTCCTTCCAATGTTATCTTTATGTTAGAGGGGGAATTAGCACTCCCCCGGTTTAACTCAGTTCGAACCGAGATCGGTATCGGTTTACGACGGTTTATGTATTTCAGAGGGATTTCCGATGGATTATGTATTTTCAGTTTTAGCCGGGACATTTTCAAGCACCTCGGCTAAAACTGATATGAAAATCCTTAAATCCATTTCCGAGGGATTTCCGACGGATTTAATCAATTTCAGTTTTAGCCGAGACATATTCACTACAAGAAAACACCCGGATTTCCGAAGACTTTTCCGACGGGTTTGAAACTGTCGGAAAATATCGACGGAATACCGAGGGCATAACAAGGGCATTCCGACGGAACGTTGCTGTGGAATTTTATTTCGATTTCATATTTTTCCATTATGGATGTAGTTGATAGGAATCTCATGATTTTCTTCGGTTTCATGATACTCTGCATTATCATTGATTTTGTCGATCCAACTTGAAATTGATTATTCAATAATAAGACGAACCAACATATTGAAAATGCATGTTAGGAATAATATCTCATAACGTTAACTAATATATAAGAGGTATATATCAATTTATTAATTGTCAATTAATTTTTAATATGCAATTAATTTAAAAAAAAAAAAAAATTGACCAATAGGGGGTACTGAGGTGTCAGCCCTGGAAAACACTCCTTCTCTCTTTATAAGGTATATTTTTTTTAACATATTAGTTGTATTTATCAAAATCATTTTTTTTAAATGTGAATAAAAATTTGATAAATCTTACGAATGGTAAAAAATGGCGGATCACATTTTCAAAACTTGGAAAAGTGATCAAGTGGTATATCATTCATCACCTTTGCGATATATACAAAAAAAAATACTACAACCATCCGCATAATATTTATAGATAGACATACCTATTTGTTACATCAAAAAAAAAACCTAAACTTTTAGTTTGGATAATTTTAGTTCTAAAATATATTACAATACAACATATGATTAGAGACTGAAGAAAGTAGATCCACGACGTTGGTCCAACGTATCATTTGTTGTCGCTTCGAGAACATCATCTTCTCACCTTTAGAGCGAGAGTTAAAAAGATATATATATCCAATAGAAAAAAATGTTTAGTTAGTCAATTCTAAAACTGATAAAATTATCAGTACGGTCATTATGCATAAGAAAACAATTGTCGCCTCTAGAAATTTTCACAATCTTTGGATCCATATAAAAAAAACAACACTAGTATCATACTTTAGTAAATTGTCTTAGACATATACGCATAAGTTTATATATTTATTAATTTATGATATGATTGGGATCATATGAATACTAATTATCGAGGCCCAGGGCATTGACACATTCTCGAGAATATATCCTCAATTATAGCATATAGAAGTAGTTTGGCCCAAATCGGTCCTAAGATTTAAAAAACTAAAAACTAAAAGCAAGAATTTTTTGCCCATTTAAAAAACTAAAAAAAAAGAGAAATTCCATAAAAATACCCCAACTTTATTCCGATAAACTTTTTAATACCTGAACTATTTTTGTACCCAGTAAAATACTCAAACTATTTGTTTTGCCCATTTTAAATATCCAATTACGAATCATGTGCTCATTTTACAACCCTACGTTAACAGATATATACGGACCTATACACGATTTGATACAGTATTTATATTTAATAATAAAATATTAATAAATAAATAAATAAGTACATTCAATTTTCAAAAAATCCCAAAAATCGAAAAAATCCAAAAAAATCCAAAAAAATATAAAGTTAAGAAACAATAATTTTAATTTTTTTTAAAAAATATATGATATTTTAAATTTTGAAAATTGGAACTAAAATTTTCGAAAACCTCAAAAAATAAAAAAAAATTCAAATAAATTCTCAAAAATTTATAAAAATTTAAAAATTCATGAATAACACATCACATTAAAAAAAAACATTAATAAATATTATTGGTGGAGAGTCTAACCTTGATATGGAGTCTAAAACAACACCAAAATGGAGAGTCTAACATTTTCTTTTATATATACTCCGTCAGATCCAATTTAGTTGATGTTTAAGCAAAAAAAAAATTGTTTCGTTTTAATTGATGTTTTACATTTTTAATACAAAATTAAAGTCTATATATTTGTTTTTGACCATTTATATTATGTAGTCTTTTTATCATTGGTTGAATTGTGTTTTAATTAGACAATAAATGATGTTTTAATTTAGAAAAAACTCAAAAATTTATGATTTTGTGTGATTTCTTAATCTGTGTGTAGAATCCTTAAACATCAACTAAATTGGATCAGAGGGAGTATATACTAGGTGTTTATTCCGCATAAGAGATTTCATTAAATAATCATATTAGTTAGATTATTAAATTTGTTATCGATAATAATCCGAACATAAATATAACAACAATGTAAAACATATGATCAACCAAAAATAATAATAAGCAATAATATTTATTTTCGGAAGACTCCATATCAAGGTTAGACTCTCCACTTAGATTATTTGATAAATATTATTGGTCTTCGTTTTAGACTCCATATCAAGGTTAGACTCTCCACCAATAATATTTATTAAGATTTTTTTAAAATGTGATGTGTTATTCATGGATTTTTGAATTTTTATAAATTTTTGAGAATTTGTTTGGATGTTTGTATTTTTTGAGTTTTTAGAAATTTTTATTTCAAAAATTAAAAAAATAAAATATAATCTATTTTTATTTAAAATTTAAAATTATTTTTTCTTAACTTTATATTTTTTAGATTTTTTTCGGCTTTTTTCGATTTTTTGGAGATTTTTTGAAAATTAAATAGAATTATTTATTTATTTATTAATATTTTATTATTTAATATAAACACTGTATCACACCGTGTATAGGTCCGTATAGATCTGTTAACGTGGGGTTGTAAAATGAGCACACGGTTCGTAATTGGATATTTAAAATGGGCAAAACAAATACTTTAGGTATTTTACTGGGTACAAAAATAATTTAGGTATTAATTAAAAAGTTATCGGAATAAATTTGGGATATTTTTATGTAATTTTTTCAAACAAAAAAAAGCATGAAGAAAATAAATGGAGTAACATAACTTGTCAATCCATTGAGTTTATGGAAAAAAAAAGGTCATAATAATAAATGGATACATAATTCTACGTACTACATAATCAAACTAGAAGTTGAATTGATAAACATCAGTTTTGAACAAAGAACGAGATTAGGCCTCGATGGTCTTGCTAGGCATCGACTTCAATTCCACGAGTCTATCTAAACGCGAACACCCATAATCTTCGAAAGCCTCTCTTCAATTTTCTCTATCTCCAGAGCAATGTTGCTACGACCAGTGTTCTTCTTCACATTCACAGGCAAGAAGCTATGCCTCAACAACGTCGAGGCGTCTTCTGTATCCAGCCCGAAGTCTCCACCCAAGAAGATATGCCTCAACAATGTCAACGCGTCTTTTCTATGCTCTGTCTCCGGTGCGAAGCAAGTCATCAAAAAGAGTTTTGCATCAAACGGAAGATCACTCGGAATCAGTGGCTCGTAGCAAATCTTGAGATCCTCCACGTCATAGTTCTTATGCCACCAAGGTTTCTTTCCAGTGTACATCTCCAATACAACACATCCCAACGACCATAAATCAAGGCCTTTTCCTGTCTCGCCGTGCGTAACCGATTCCGGTGACATATAGATCGGTGTTCCCGCATACGGACGGTGAGGTCGCCACCAGCTACTGTCACCATCTCTTCTCGACAACCCGAAATCAGAAATCTTTAACTCGTAAGAGGATCTCCGCACGCCGTTCTTCGGAAAAACGAGGATGTTTCCTGGTTTGAGATCGCAGTGGACATAGCCGTGTCCGTGGATCGTGGCTAAGCCTTCGAGAAGCATACGAGTAAACTTCCTGATCAAAGGATCAGGAATTTTCTGGTCTTTGAAGTTGTTAATGAAACTCCTCAAGCTTCCTCCAGGTGCGTACTCCATGTACATCTTGTACTCTGAGCAACCTTCGTAGTTGAGTCTCTCTTCTTGCACTCTGTCCCCATAGCACTTGACGATTCTCGAACAACGTCCTTTGAATACAGACAGGATCTGAAACTCTCTGTACAGAGACTCGGCGTGATCATCGTCGGAGGTTTTCACGGCGGCGGAAAACGTCTTGCCGTCGCGTTGTCCTTTGAAGAGGCTCACCGAACCGAACGAACCTTTCCCCAGAAACTTTTCGAAGTACATTTCTGGCCATGCCATAGCAATAGAACAATCGATTCTTCTGATAGCTTAGGTACCAAGCTTACAAGCGAAACCCTAGTTGAAAGCAGAAAGTAATATCTGAGAATTTGCAATAAATTGGTAAAGGTGAAGTCTCAACAAAAAAATATATATATACAGATAGATGGATAAGAGATCAATGACCGACTCTCAGATTTCCTTGTTTCTCCTGGGAAAGGCAAAGTTAAAAAAGGAAAGAACCAAATAATGATATCGTTTAGTTTCCAAAAAAAAAAAAAAAGGGACCGTTGTGGTTTTTAATTGAGCCTCTCGTTTATTCTTATTAATTTATTTTAAATATAGTATATAAGTAGAATCAACTGTATAACATATAGAATCCGAAAATTGCAGTAACTCAAGTTGAACCCAACGAAAAGTACAAATCTGAAAGAACAAAAAAATCTAAAAATTGATTTGCTGATCAATCTCACTTTTTTTTGCTTTAATTTACTCTGTTGTGTAGTTATTTGAGTTTATAAATGAAAATTTGAGTTTTAATTATGTGAAAAATAAATTAATAAAAACAGTGTCACATTAATTTGCCCAGAGTAAAGGAAACTTATATATATATATATATATATATATATATATACACGAACCGTTGGATCAAATTTTAGTTATAAATCATTCGAAAAACATGACTGAATTTTAAGAAGGTACTAGATTCTAAATCCGCACGCTATGTGGGATAAAGTTTTTTTTTGTAATATATAAAATGTGAAATGAGAAATATGAACTAAAATGAGAAATATTCACTAACGCCACCACATATACCACAGACGGAGATACGAGGCAGACAATGGAGAGAAAGTCGACCACAAATGTTTATTGCGCTTCAGCTAGAGACGGACCTGACGAATACCACTTCAGGGTTATTGTCCCCTTTTGCTCCTTCCAATGTTATCTTTATGTTAGAGGGGGAATTAGCACTCCCCCGGTTTAACTCAGTTCGAACCGAGATCGGTATCGGTTTACGACGGTTTATGTATTTCAGAGGGATTTCCGATGGATTATGTATTTTCAGTTTTAGCCGGGACATTTTCAAGCACCTCGGCTAAAACTGATCTGAAAATCCTTAAATCCATTTCCGAGGGATTTCCGACGGATTTAATCAATTTCAGTTTTAGCCGAGACATAATCACTACAAGAAAACACCCGGATTTCCGAAGACTTTTCCGACGGGTTTGAAACTGTCGGAAAATATCGACGGAATACCGAGGGCATAACAAGGGCATTCCGACGGAACGTTGCTGTGGAATTTTATTTCGATTTCATATTTTTCCATTATGGATGTAGTTGATAGGAATCTCATGATTTTCTTCGGTTTCATGATACTCTGCATTATCATTGATTTTGTCGATCCAACTTGAAATTGATTATTCAATAATAAGACGAGCCAACATATTGAAAATGCATGTTAGGAATAATATCTCATAACGTTAACTAATATATAAGAGGTATATATCAATTTATTAATTGTCAATTAATTTTTAATATGCAATTAATTTAAAAAAAAAAAAAAATTGACCAATAGGGGGTACTGAGGTGTCAGCCCTGGAAAACACTCATTCTCTCTTTATAAGGTATATTTTTTTAACATATTAGTTGTATTTATCAAAATCATTTTTTTTAAATGTGAATAAAAATTTGATAAATCTTACGAATGGTAGAA
This sequence comes from Eutrema japonicum, assembly GCA_030161315.1. Classification (NCBI taxonomy): domain Eukaryota; kingdom Viridiplantae; phylum Streptophyta; class Magnoliopsida; order Brassicales; family Brassicaceae; genus Eutrema; species Eutrema japonicum. Next base: position 36,013,879 of record BSQW01000010.1, read on the forward strand.
AATGGCGGATCACATTTTCAAAACTTGGAAAAGTGATCAAGTGGTATATCATTCATCACCTTTGCGATATATACAAAAAAAAATACTACAACCATCCGCATAATATTTATATATAGACATACCTATTTGTTACATCAAAAAAAAAAACCTAAACTTTTAGTTTGGATCATTTTAGTTCTAAAATATATTACAATACAACATATGATTAGAGACTGAAGAAAGTAGATCCACGACGTTGGTCCAACGTATCATTTGTTGTCGCTTCGAGAACATCATCTTCTCACCTTTAGAGCGAGAGTTAAAAAGATATATATATCCAATAGAAAAAAATGTTTAGTTAGTCAATTCTAAAACTGATAAAATTATCAGTACGGTCATTATGCATAAGAAAACAATTGTCGCCTCTAGAAATTTTCACAATTTTTGGATCCATATAAAAAAAACAACACTAGTATCATACTTTAGTAAATTGTCTTAGACATATACGCATAAGTTTATATATTTATTAATTTATGATATGATTGGGATCATATGAATACTAATTATCGAGGCCCAGGGCATTGACACATTCTCGAGAATATATCCTCAATTATAGCATATAGAAGTAGTTTGGCCCGAATCGGTCCTAAGATTTAAAAAACTAAAAACTAAAAGCAAGAATTTTTTGCCCATTTAAAAAACTAAAAAAAAAAGAGAAATTCCATAAAAATACCCCAACTTTATTCCGATAAACTTTTTAATACCTGAACTATTTTTGTACCCAGTAAAATACTCAAACTATTTGTTTTGCCCATTTTAAATATCCAATTACGAATCATGTGCTCATTTTACAACCCTACGTTAACAGATATATACGGACCTATACATGATTTGATACAGTATTTATATTTAATAATAAAATATTAATAAATAAATAAATAAGTACATTCAATTTTCAAAAAATCCCAAAAATCGAAAAAATCCAAAAAAATTCCAAAAAAATATAAAGTTAAGAAACAATAATTTTAATTTTTTTAAAAAAATATATGATATTTTAAATTTTGAAAATTGGAACTAAAATTTTCGAAAACCTCAAAAAATAAAAAAAATTCAAATAAATTCTCAAAAATTTCTAAAAATTTAAAAATTCATGAATAACACATCACATTAAAAAAACCTTAATAAATATTATTGGTGGAGAGTCTAACCTTGATATGGAGTCTAAAACAACACCAAAATGGAGAGTCTAACATTTTCTTTTATATATACTCCGTCAGATCCAATTTAGTTGATGTTTAAGCAAAAAAAAAATTGTTTGGTTTTAATTGATGTTTTAAATTTTTAATACAAAATTAAAGTCTATATATTTGTTTTTGACCATTTATATTATGTAGTCTTTTTATCATTGGTTGAATTGTGTTTTAATTAGACAATAAATGATGTTTTAATTTAGAAAAAACTCAAAAATTTATGATTTTGTGTGATTTCTTAATTTGTGTGTAGAATCCTTAAACATCAACTAAATTGGATCAGAGGGAGTATATACTAGGTGTTTATTCCGCATAAGAGATTTCATTAAATAATCATATTAGTTAGATTATTAAATTTGTTATCGATAATAATCCGAACATAAATATAACAACAATGTAAAACATATGATCAACCAAAAATAATAATAAGCAATAATATTTATTTTCGGAAGACTCCATATCAAGGTTAGACTCTCCACTTAGATTATTTGATAAATATTATTGGTCTTCGTTTTAGACTCCATATCAAGGTTAGACTCTCCACCAATAATATTTATTAAGATTTTTTTTTAAATGTGATGTGTTATTCATGGATTTTTGAATTTTTATAAATTTTTGAGAATTTGTTTGGATGTTTGTATTTTTTGAGTTTTTAGAAATTTTTATTTCAAAAATTAAAAAAATAAAATATAATCTATTTTTATTTAAAATTTAAAATTATTTTTTCTTAACTTTATATTTTTTAGATTTTTTTTGGCTTTTTTCGATTTTTTGGGGATTTTTTGAAAATTAAATAGAATTATTTATTTATTTATTAATATTTTATTATTAAATATAAACACTGTATCACACCGTGTATAGGTCCGTATAGATCTGTTAACGTGGGGTTGTAAAATGAGCACACGGTTCGTAATTGGATATTTAAAATGGGCAAAACAAATACTTTAGGTATTTTACTGGGTACAAAAATAATTTAGGTATTAATTAAAAAGTTATCGGAATAAATTTGGGATATTTTTATGGAATTTTTTCAAACAAAAAAAAGCATGAAGAAAATAAATGGAGTAACATAACTTGTCAATCCATTGAGTTTATGGAAAAAAAAAGGTCATAATAATAAATGGATACATAATTCTACGTACTACATAATCAAACTAGAAGTTGAATTGATAAACATCAGTTTTGAACAAAGAACGAGATTAGGCCTCGATGGTCTTGCTAGGCATCGACTTCAATTCCACGAGTCTATCTAAACGCGAACACCCATAATCTTCGAAAGCCTCTCTTCAATTTTCTCTATCTCCAGAGCAATGTTGCTACGACCAGTGTTCTTCTTCACATTCACAGGCAAGAAGCTATGCCTCAACAACGTCGAGGCGTCTTCTGTATCCAGCCCGAAGTCTCCACCCAAGAAGATATGCCTCAACAATGTCAACGCGTCTTTTCTATGCTCTGTCTCCGGTGCGAAGCAAGTCATCAAAAAGAGTTTTGCATCAAACGGAAGATCACTCGGAATCAGTGGCTCGTAGCAAATCTTGAGATCCTCCACGTCATAGTTCTTATGCCACCAAGGTTTCTTTCCAGTGTACATCTCCAATACAACACATCCCAACGACCATAAATCAAGGCCTTTTCCTGTCTCGCCGTGCGTAACCGATTCCGGTGACATATAGATCGGTGTTCCCGCATACGGACGGTGAGGTCGCCACCAGCTACTGTCACCATCTCTTCTCGACAACCCGAAATCAGAAATCTTTAACTCGTAAGAGGATCTCCGCACGCCGTTCTTCGGAAAAACGAGGATGTTTCCTGGTTTGAGATCGCAGTGGACATAGCCGTGTCCGTGGATCGTGGCTAAGCCTTCGAGAAGCATACGAGTAAACTTCCTGATCAAAGGATCAGGAATTTTCTGGTCTTTGAAGTTGTTAATGAAACTCCTCAAGCTTCCTCCAGGTGCGTACTCCATGTACATCTTGTACTCTGAGCAACCTTCGTAGTTGAGTCTCTCTTCTTGCACTCTGTCCCCATAGCACTTGACGATTCTCGAACAACGTCCTTTGAATACAGACAGGATCTGAAACTCTCTGTACAGAGACTCGGCGTGATCATCGTCGGAGGTTTTCACGGCGGCGGAAAACGTCTTGCCGTCGCGTTGTCCTTTGAAGAGGCTCACCGAACCGAACGAACCTTTCCCCAGAAACTTTTCGAAGTACATTTCTGGCCATGCCATAGCAATAGAACAATCGATTCTTCTGATAGCTTAGGTACCAAGCTTACAAGCGAAACCCTAGTTGAAAGCAGAAAGTAATATCTGAGAATTTGCAATAAATTTGTAAAGGTGAAGTCTCAACAAAAAAATATATATATACAGATAGATGGATAAGAGATCAATGACCGACTCTCAGATTTCCTTGTTTCTCCTGGGAAAGGCAAAGTTAAAAAAGGAAAGAACCAAATAATGATATCGTTTAGTTTCCAAAAAAAAAAAAAAGGGACCGTTGTGGTTTTTAATTGAGCCTCTCGTTTATTCTTATTAATTTATTTTAAATATAGTATATAAGTAGAATCAACTGTATAACATATAGAATCCGAAAATTGCAGTAACTCAAGTTGAACCCAACGAAAAGTACAAATCTGAAAGAACAAAAAAATCTAAAAATTGATTTGCTGATCAATCTCACTTTTTTTTGCTTTAATTTACTCTGTTGTGTAGTTATTTGAGTTTATAAATGAAAAATTGAGTTTTAATTATGTGAAAAATAAATTAATAAAAACAGTGTCACATTAATTTGCCCAGAGTAAAGGAAACTTATATATATATATATATATATATATATATATATATATACACGAACCGTTGGATCAAATTTTAGTTATAAATCATTCGAAAAACATGACTGAATTTTAAGAAGGTACTAGATTCTAAATCCGCACGCTATGTGGGATAAAGTTTTTTTTTGTAATATATAAAATGTGAAATGAGAAATATGAACTAAAATGAGAAATATTCACTAACGCCACCACATATACCACAGACGGAGATACGAGGCAGACAATGGAGAGAAAGTCGACCACAAATGTTTATTGCGCTTCAGCTAGAGACGGACCTGACGAATACCACTTCAGGGTTATTGTCCCCTTTTGCTCCTTCCAATGTTATCTTTATGTTAGAGGGGGAATTAGCACTCCCCCGGTTTAACTCAGTTCGAACCGAGATCGGTATCGGTTTACGACGGTTTATGTATTTCAGAGGGATTTCCGATGGATTATGTATTTTCAGTTTTAGCCGGGACATTTTCAAGCACCTCGGCTAAAACTGATCTGAAAATCCTTAAATCCATTTCCGAGGGATTTCCGACGGATTTAATCAATTTCAGTTTTAGCCGAGACATATTCACTACAAGAAAACACCCGGATTTCCGAAGACTTTTCCGACGGGTTTGAAACTGTCGGAAAATATCGACGGAATACCGAGGGCATAAACAAGGGCATTCCGACGGAACGTTGCTGTGGAATTTTATTTCGATTTCATATTTTTCCATTATGGATGTAGTTGATAGGAATCTCATGATTTTCTTCGGTTTCATGATACTCTGCATTATCATTGATTTTGTCGATCCAACTTGAAATTGATTATTCAATAATAAGACGAGCCAACATATTGAAAATGCATGTTAGGAATAATATCTCATAACGTTAACTAATATATAAGAGGTATATATCAATTTATTAATTGTCAATTAATTTTTAATATGCAATTAATTTAAAAAAAAAAAAAATTGACCAATAGGGGGTACTGAGGTGTCAGCCCTGGAAAACACTCCTTCTCTCTTTATAAGGTATATTTTTTTAACATATTAGTTGTATTTATCAAAATCATTTTTTTTAAATGTGAATAAAAATTTGATAAATCTTACGAATGGTAAAAAATGGCGGATCACATTTTCAAAACTTGGAAAAGTGATCAAGTGGTATATCATTCATCACCTTTGCGATATATACAAAAAAAAATACTACAACCATCCGCATAATATTTATAGATAGACATACCTATTTGTTACATCAAAAAAAAAAACCTAAACTTTTAGTTTGGATCATTTTAGTTCTAAAATATATTACAATACAACATATGATTAGAGACTGAAGAAAGTAGATCCACGACGTTGGTCCAACGTATCATTTGTTGTCGCTTCGAGAACATCATCTTCTCACCTTTAGAGCGAGAGTTAAAAAGATATATATATCCAATAGAAAAAAATGTTTAGTTAGTCAATTCTAAAACTGATAAAATTATCAGTACGGTCATTATGCATAAGAAAACAATTGTCGCCTCTAGAAATTTTCACAATCTTTGGATCCATATAAAAAAAACAACACTAGTATCATACTTTAGTAAATTGTCTTAGACATATACGCATAAGTTTATATATTTATTAATTTATGATATGATTGGGATCATATGAATACTAATTATCGAGGCACAGGGCATTGACACATTCTCGAGAATATATCCTCAATTATAGCATATAGAAGTAGTTTGGCCCGAATCGGTCCTAAGATTTAAAAAACTAAAAACTAAAAGCAAGAATTTTTTGCCCATTTAAAAAACTAAAAAAAAAAGAGAAATTCCATAAAAATACCCCAACTTTATTCCGATAAACTTTTTAATACCTGAACTATTTTTGTACCCAGTAAAATACTCAAACTATTTGTTTTGCCCATTTTAAATATCCAATTACGAATCATGTGCTCATTTTACAACCCTACGTTAACAGATATATACGGACCTATACACGATTTGATACAGTATTTATATTTAATAATAAAATATTAATAAATAAATAAATAATTACATTCAATTTTCAAAAAATCCCAAAAATCGAAAAAATCCAAAAAAATATAAAGTTAAGAAACAATAATTTTAAATTTTTTTTTAAAATATATGATATTTTAAATTTTGAAAATTGGAACTAAAATTTTCGAAAACCTCAAAAAATAAAAAAAAATTCAAATAAATTCTCAAAAATTTATAAAAATTTAAAAATTCATGAATAACACATCACATTAAAAAAAACCTTAATAAATATTATTGGTGGAGAGTCTAACCTTGATATGGAGTCTAAAACAACACCAAAATGGAGAGTCTAACATTTTCCTCCGTCTGATCCAATTTAGTTGATGTTTAAGCAAAAAAAAATTGTTTCGTTTTAATTGATGTTTTACATTTTTAATACAAAATTAAAGTCTATATATTTGTTTTTGACCATTTATATTATGTAGTCTTTTTATCATTGGTTGAATTGTGTTTTAATTAGACAATAAATGATGTTTTAATTTAGAAAAAAATCAAAAATTTATGATTTTGTGTGATTTCTTAATCTGTGTGTAGAATCCTTAAACATCAACTAAATTGGATCAGAGGGAGTATATACTAGGTGTTTATTCCACATAAGAGATTTCATTAAATAATCATATTAGTTAGATTATTAAATTTGTTATCGATAATAATCCGAACATAAATATAACAACAATGTAAAACATATGATCAACCAAAAATAATAATAAGCAATAATATTTATTTTTGGAAGACTCCATATCAAGGTTAGACTCTCCACTTAGATTATTTGATAAATATTATTGGTCTTCGTTTTAGACTCCATATCAAGGTTAGGCTCTCCACCAATAATATTTATTAAGATTTTTTTTAAATGTGATGTGTTATTCATGGATTTTTGAATTTTTATAAATTTTTGAGAATTTGTTTGGATGTTTGTATTTTTTGAGTTTTTAGAAATTTTTATTTCAAAAATTAAAAAAATAAAATATAATCTATTTTTATTTAAAATTTAAAATTATTTTTTCTTAACTTTATATTTTTTAGAATTTTTTCGGCTTTTTTTCGATTTTTTGGGGATTTTTTGAAAATTAAATAGAATTATTTATTTATTTATTAATATTTTATTATTAAATATAAACACTGTATCACACCGTGTATAGGTCCGTATAGATCTGTTAACGTGGGGTTGTAAAATGAGCACACGGTTCGTAATTGGATATTTAAAATGGGCAAAACAAATACTTTAGGTATTTTACTGGGTACAAAAATAATTTAGGTATTAATTAAAAAGTTATCGGAATAAATTTGGGATATTTTTATGTAATTTTTTCAAACAAAAAAAAGCATGAAGAAAATAAATGGAGTAACATAACTTGTCAATCCATTGAGTTTATGGAAAAAAAAAGGTCATAATAATAAATGGATACATAATTCTACGTACTACATAATCAAACTAGAAGTTGAATTGATAAACATCAGTTTTGAACAAAGAACGAGATTAGGCCTCGATGGTCTTGCTAGGCATCGACTTCAATTCCACGAGTCTATCTAAACGCGAACACCCATAATCTTCGAAAGCCTCTCTTCAATTTTCTCTATCTCCAGAGCAATGTTGCTACGACCAGTGTTCTTCTTCACATTCACAGGCAAGAAGCTATGCCTCAACAACGTCGAGGCGTCTTCTGTATCCAGCCCGAAGTCTCCACCCAAGAAGATATGCCTCAACAATGTCAACGCGTCTTTTCTATGCTCTGTCTCCGGTGCGAAGCAAGTCATCAAAAAGAGTTTTGCATCAAACGGAAGATCACTCGGAATCAGTGGCTCGTAGCAAATCTTGAGATCCTCCACGTCATAGTTCTTATGCCACCAAGGTTTCTTTCCAGTGTACATCTCCAATACAACACATCCCAACGACCATAAATCAAGGCCTTTTCCTGTCTCGCCGTGCGTAACCGATTCCGGTGACATATAGATCGGTGTTCCCGCATACGGACGGTGAGGTCGCCACCAGCTACTGTCACCATCTCTTCTCGACAACCCGAAATCAGAAATCTTTAACTCGTAAGAGGATCTCCGCACGCCGTTCTTCGGAAAAACGAGGATGTTTCCTGGTTTGAGATCGCAGTGGACATAGCCGTGTCCGTGGATCGTGGCTAAGCCTTCGAGAAGCATACGAGTAAACTTCCTGATCAAAGGATCAGGAATTTTCTGGTCTTTGAAGTTGTTAATGAAACTCCTCAAGCTTCCTCCAGGTGCGTACTCCATGTACATCTTGTACTCTGAGCAACCTTCGTAGTTGAGTCTCTCTTCTTGCACTCTGTCCCCATAGCACTTGACGATTCTCGAACAACGTCCTTTGAATACAGACAGGATCTGAAACTCTCTGTACAGAGACTCGGCGTGATCATCGTCGGAGGTTTTCACGGCGGCGGAAAACGTCTTGCCGTCGCGTTGTCCTTTGAAGAGGCTCACCGAACCGAACGAACCTTTCCCCAGAAACTTTTCGAAGTACATTTCTGGCCATGCCATAGCAATAGAACAATCGATTCTTCTGATAGCTTAGGTACCAAGCTTACAAGCGAAACCCTAGTTGAAAGCAGAAAGTAATATCTGAGAATTTGCAATAAATTTGTAAAGGTGAAGTCTCAACAAAAAAATATATATATACAGATAGATGGATAAGAGATCAATGACCGACTCTCAGATTTCCTTGTTTCTCCTGGGAAAGGCAAAGTTAAAAAAGGAAAGAACCAAATAATGATATCGTTTAGTTTCCAAAAAAAAAAAAAAAGGGACCGTTGTGGTTTTTAATTGAGCCTCTCGTTTATTCTTATTAATTTATTTTAAATATAGTATATAAGTAGAATCAACTGTATAACATATAGAATCCGAAAATTGCAGTAACTCAAGTTGAACCCAACGAAAAGTACAAATCTGAAAGAACAAAAAAATCTAAAAATTGATTTGCTGATCAATCTCACTTTTTTTTGCTTTAATTTACTCTGTTGTGTAGTTATTTGAGTTTATAAATGAAAAATTGAGTTTTAATTATGTGAAAAATAAATTAATAAAAACAGTGTCACATTAATTTGCCCAGAGTAAAGGAAACTTATATATATATATATATATATATATATATATATATATATACACGAACCGTTGGATCAAATTTTAGTTATAAATCATTCGAAAAACATGACTGAATTTTAAGAAGGTACTAGATTCTAAATCCGCACGCTATGTGGGATAAAGTTTTTTTTTGTAATATATAAAATGTGAAATGAGAAATATGAACTAAAATGAGAAATATTCACTAACGCCACCACATATACCACAGACGGAGATACGAGGCAGACAATGGAGAGAAAGTCGACCACAAATGTTTATTGCGCTTCAGCTAGAGACGGACCTGACGAATACCACTTCAGGGTTATTGTCCCCTTTTGCTCCTTCCAATGTTATCTTTATGTTAGAGGGGGAATTAGCACTCCCCCGGTTTAACTCAGTTCGAACCGAGATCGGTATCGGTTTACGACGGTTTATGTATTTCAGAGGGATTTCCGATGGATTATGTATTTTCAGTTTTAGCCGGGACATTTTCAAGCACCTCGGCTAAAACTGATCTGAAAATCCTTAAATCCATTTCCGAGGGATTTCCGACGGATTTAATCAATTTCAGTTTTAGCCGAGACATATTCACTACAAGAAAACACCCGGATTTCCGAAGACTTTTCCGACGGGTTTGAAACTGTCGGAAAATATCGACGGAATACCGAGGGCATAAACAAGGGCATTCCGACGGAACGTTGCTGTGGAATTTTATTTCGATTTCATATTTTTCCATTATGGATGTAGTTGATAGGAATCTCATGATTTTCTTCGGTTTCATGATACTCTGCATTATCATTGATTTTGTCGATCCAACTTGAAATTGATTATTCAATAATAAGACGAGCCAACATATTGAAAATGCATGTTAGGAATAATATCTCATAACGTTAACTAATATATAAGAGGTATATATCAATTTATTAATTGTCAATTAATTTTTAATATGAAATTAATTTAAAAAAAAAAAAAATTGACCAATAGGGGGTACTGAGGTGTCAGCCCTGGAAAACACTCCTTCTCTCTTTATAAGGTATATTTTTTTAACATATTAGTTGTATTTATCAAAATCATTTTTTTTAAATGTGAATAAAAATTTGATAAATCTTACGAATGGTAAAAAATGGCGGATCACATTTTCAAAACTTGGAAAAGTGATCAAGTGGTATATCATTCATCACCTTTGCGATATATACAAAAAAAAATACTACAACCATCCGCATAATATTTATAGATAGACATACCTATTTGTTACATCAAAAAAAAAAACCTAAACTTTTAGTTTGGATCATTTTAGTTCTAAAATATATTACAATACAACATATGATTAGAGACTGAAGAAAGTAGATCCACGACGTTGGTCCAACGTATCATTTGTTGTCGCTTCGAGAACATCATCTTCTCACCTTTAGAGCGAGAGTTAAAAAGATATATATATCCAATAGAAAAAAATGTTTAGTTAGTCAATTCTAAAACTGATAAAATTATCAGTACGGTCATTATGCATAAGAAAACAATTGTCGCCTCTAGAAATTTTCACAATCTTTGGATCCATATAAAAAAAACAACACTAGTATCATACTTTAGTAAATTGTCTTAGACATATACGCATAAGTTTATATATTTATTAATTTATGATATGATTGGGATCATATGAATACTAATTATCGAGGCACAGGGCATTGACACATTCTCGAGAATATATCCTCAATTATAGCATATAGAAGTAGTTTGGCCCGAATCGGTCCTAAGATTTAAAAAACTAAAAACTAAAAGCAAGAATTTTTTGCCCATTTAAAAAACTAAAAAAAAAAGAGAAATTCCATAAAAATACCCCAACTTTATTCCGATAAACTTTTTAATACCTGAACTATTTTTGTACCCAGTAAAATACTCAAACTATTTGTTTTGCCCATTTTAAATATCCAATTACGAATCATGTGCTCATTTTACAACCCTACGTTAACAGATATATACGGACCTATACACGATTTGATACAGTATTTATATTTAATAATAAAATATTAATAAATAAATAAATAATTACATTCAATTTTCAAAAAATCCCAAAAATCGAAAAAATCCAAAAAAATATAAAGTTAAGAAACAATAATTTTAATTTTTTTTTTAAAATATATGATATTTTAAATTTTGAAAATTGGAACTAAAATTTTCGAAAACCTCAAAAAATAAAATAAAATTCAAATAAATTCTCAAAAATTTATAAAAATTTAAAAATTCATGAATAACACATCACATTAAAAAAAACCTTAATAAATATTATTGGTGGAGAGTCTAACCTTGATATGGAGTCTAAAACAACACCAAAATGGAGAGTCTAACATTTTCCTCCGTCTGATCCAATTTAGTTGATGTTTAAGCAAAAAAAAATTGTTTCGTTTTAATTGATGTTTTACATTTTTAATACAAAATTAAAGTCTATATATTTGTTTTTGACCATTTATATTATGTAGTCTTTTTATCATTGGTTGAATTGTGTTTTAATTAGACAATAAATGATGTTTTAATTTAGAAAAAAATCAAAAATTTATGATTTTGTGTGATTTCTTAATCTGTGTGTAGAATCCTTAAACATCAACTAAATTGGATCAGAGGGAGTATATACTAGGTGTTTATTCCACATAAGAGATTTCATTAAATAATCATATTAGTTAGATTATTAAATTTGTTATCGATAATAATCCGAACATAAATATAACAACAATGTAAAACATATGATCAACCAAAAATAATAATAAGCAATAATATTTATTTTTGGAAGACTCCATATCAAGGTTAGACTCTCCACTTAGATTATTTGATAAATATTATTGGTCTTCGTTTTAGACTCCATATCAAGGTTAGACTCTCCACCAATAATATTTATTAAGATTTTTTTTAAATGTGATGTGTTATTCATGGATTTTTGAATTTTTATAAATTTTTGAGAATTTGTTTGGATGTTTGTATTTTTTGAGTTTTTAGAAATTTTTATTTCAAAAATTAAAAAAATAAAATATAATCTATTTTTATTTAAAATTTAAAATTATTTTTTCTTAACTTTATATTTTTTAGATTTTTTCGGCTTTTTTCGATTTTTTGGGGATTTTTTGAAAATTAAATAGAATTATTTATTTATTTATTAATATTTTATTATTAAATATAAACACTGTATCACACCGTGTATAGGTCCGTATAGATCTGTTAACGTGGGGTTGTAAAATGAGCACACGGTTCGTAATTGGATATTTAAAATGGGCAAAACAAATACTTTAGGTATTTTACTGGGTACAAAAATAATTTAGGTATTAATTAAAAAGTTATCGGAATAAATTTGGGATATTTTTATGTAATTTTTTCAAACAAAAAAAAGCATGAAGAAAATAAATGGAGTAACATAACTTGTCAATCCATTGAGTTTATGGAAAAAAAAAGGTCATAATAATAAATGGATACATAATTCTACGTACTACATAATCAAACTAGAAGTTGAATTGATAAACATCAGTTTTGAACAAAGAACGAGATTAGGCCTCGATGGTCTTGCTAGGCATCGACTTCAATTCCACGAGTCTATCTAAACGCGAACACCCATAATCTTCGAAAGCCTCTCTTCAATTTTCTCTATCTCCAGAGCAATGTTGCTACGACCAGTGTTCTTCTTCACATTCACAGGCAAGAAGCTATGCCTCAACAACGTCGAGGCGTCTTCTGTATCCAGCCCGAAGTCTCCACCCAAGAAGATATGCCTCAACAATGTCAACGCGTCTTTTCTATGCTCTGTCTCCGGTGCGAAGCAAGTCATCAAAAAGAGTTTTGCATCAAACGGAAGATCACTCGGAATCAGTGGCTCGTAGCAAATCTTGAGATCCTCCACGTCATAGTTCTTATGCCACCAAGGTTTCTTTCCAGTGTACATCTCCAATACAACACATCCCAACGACCATAAATCAAGGCCTTTTCCTGTCTCGCCGTGCGTAACCGATTCCGGTGACATATAGATCGGTGTTCCCGCATACGGACGGTGAGGTCGCCACCAGCTACTGTCACCATCTCTTCTCGACAACCCGAAATCAGAAATCTTTAACTCGTAAGAGGATCTCCGCACGCCGTTCTTCGGAAAAACGAGGATGTTTCCTGGTTTGAGATCGCAGTGGACATAGCCGTGTCCGTGGATCGTGGCTAAGCCTTCGAGAAGCATACGAGTAAACTTCCTGATCAAAGGATCAGGAATTTTCTGGTCTTTGAAGTTGTTAATGAAACTCCTCAAGCTTCCTCCAGGTGCGTACTCCATGTACATCTTGTACTCTGAGCAACCTTCGTAGTTGAGTCTCTCTTCTTGCACTCTGTCCCCATAGCACTTGACGATTCTCGAACAACGTCCTTTAAATACAGACAGGATCTGAAACTCTCTGTACAGAGACTCGGCGTGATCATCGTCGGAGGTTTTCACGGCGGCGGAAAACGTCTTGCCGTCGCGTTGTCCTTTGAAGAGGCTCACCGAACCGAACGAACCTTTCCCCAGAAACTTTTCGAAGTACATTTCTGGCCATGCCATAGCAATAGAACAATCGATTCTTCCGATAGCTTAGGTACCAAGCTTACAAGCGAAACCCTAGTTGAAAGCAGAAAGTAATATCTGAGAATTTGCAATAAATTGGTAAAGGTGAAGTCTCAACAAAAAAATATATATATACAGATAGATTGATAAGAGATCAATGACCGACTCTCAGATTTCCTTGTTTCTCCTGGGAAAGGCAAAGTTAAAAAAGGAAAGAACCAAATAATGATATCGTTTAGACCATCTCCATCGGTTAGATACCTTAAGGGGTTCTAAAATATATTTATAATGAAAATAATGTCAAATCAAAACTTTAGATACCATTGCAAGTTTCTAATTTTTGATGGTCTCCATTGGTAGAACCTATAATGAGGTTCTAAAAATTACAATTTGACATTTGATGGTGTTCTAAAAACAGAACTAAAATGTTGACATTTGATTTCTATAACATCAAAAACAAAGAGTATGGGAAGTTGCTATGAAGCACCTGAAGCATATCAAAGCACCTGAAGCACCTGAAGCATATCAAAGCACCTGAAACACCTGAAGCATATCAAAGCACCTGAAGGATGGGAAGGTGCTTCAATCTCTGATGGTTCAATCAGACGGCTTGCACAAAGGTTCTATGAAGCACCTAAAGCATATCAAAGCATATCAGGATCCTAGGTGTTTAAGAAAGAACAGATCACGCATATGAAGCACCTGAAGAAGATGATTCATATGATGGTTCATATGATGCAAGAACAAAAACCATATGATGCAAGAACAAAAACCATTGATGCAAGAACATAAACCATATGATGCAAGAACAGAAACCATATGATGCAAGAACAAAAACCATTGATGCAAGAACATAAACCATATGATGCAAGAACAGAAACACAAACCATTGCAAGAACAGAAACACAAACATAGATCATACATTAAGATAACCGAGTCAAGTATTTTACAAACATAGATCATACATTGACCACAAACCGAGTCAAGTATTTTACAAACATAGATCATACATTAACTAGACAAACTTCAAACATAGATCATACATTAACTAGTATTTTACAAACCGAGTCAAGTATTTTACAATCATAGATCATACATTGACCACAAAAAGACAAACTTCAACCACAAAAGAAGACTAACTTAGATCATTTGACATAAAGTCATTAATTAGCTTGTTCTTTAAACCCATTTCTATATCACTAAGCGGCTCCATTTTTGCAATGAGACTCTCCAACAATTTCTGGTTATGAAGCTTCTGCTTCAGTTCAAAATCCTTTTGTTTTATCTCCCACATGGACTGAAACTCTTTCAGATCCTTGCCATCTTCTTCTAAGCCTTTGACAGGCCTTTTACCTTTGGCCTTTGACGCCTTAACACCAGGAGGACGAGCCATTTGTTCTTCTCCATCGCTAACTATGTAGGGGCTTGATGAGTTTGCAGAAGCTTCATGGCCATCGCCACACTTTCTTCTTTTTGACTTGCCATTATCTATAGTAGAAGATAAAGCACACCATTTCTGATCATGGCGAAGCTCTCTCCAACAATGCTCAAGTGTGAACTTAACCCCGTGATCATTGAGATAAATTTGGTTAGCAAGGTTCAGAACATCATCTTCATTCTGGCCGCTTGACTTCTGACTTGTTGCAGTCTTTAAGCACCCAACAAACTTGCAAACTTGGCCATTTATCTTGGCCCACCTTTGCTTACAGTGACCAGCCTCTCTCTTTTGCATACCTTTCAGATTTGGACTTGCAGCAAAGTAAGCTGCAACACGTTTCCAAAAGGCTTCAGCCTTTTGCTCATTCCCAACTAATGGGTCCTTGCTTGTGTTCAACCAGGCGCTTATGAGCACAACATCTTCTTTGGGGGACCAATTCCTTCTTCCCTTTTTGTCTTCAGACGAGAATGCAGCTTCGTTTGGATCATCACTCCATTGGGAATTGAATACATGGACTTCTGTGCTATTTAAAAGGTCAACAAACCCACCAGAGTTACTAAATGGATTTGGAGAATCCATTAACTAGTTTGGTGTGGTTGTTAAGGCGAGAAAGAAAGAGATTTGGTGAAGGGTTAAGATGAATGTTTAGAAAGAGATTGAAAGTTGTGGTTAATGTTTCAGACGAGAAAGAAAGAAAGAAAGAGGATGATTGAATTATTAAGAGGAGAAATAAAGAAAGAAATGATGAACTTGTGGTTAGTGTTTAAGCAATCAATGATCAAGTTGTGTTTAGTTGTGGTTTACATTTATCACAAAACTAATCGGTGTAGCTATAATTCAATGTCAATCCTAATCGGTGTAACTAACAAGCATTTATCACAAAACAGAGCAATACGAATTACCAAAACCAGAAGGAAATTGTGACTTATATGACAGTCCAAGATGAACTTGATATAGTGTCTAGTTACCTTCTCTACCTTGTCAGCTACGAGCTCACCCATCTGCCATTAAATATTCATAGCAGATTCAAACCCGTATGAGATTAATCAAAAAGGAACATTTTTTCAAATCAAACCCAACTTCCGCATTCAAATATCAAAAACGAGACCAAGCAAAGACCAGCCTGAACTTGAAATCGATCATAATAATCATTGAAGATAATTGCATTCGTATTTAAATAAATTAGAGATGATGGCCAGGAAATAAAATTGGTTACCTGATTGGAAGACGTAGAGCTCATCGGCTTTGAGGTAGAAGAGAAATTGTGATTCGGAGACTGAAGATCGGCGGCGAAATCTGCGACCAACGACGACGCTCGAGAACATAAACCGGCGGAACAAACAATTTCACACTCAATTCTCCTCTCAATCAACGGAATCAGACGAAAAAGGAGAAAGAGAGAAGAAAATCTCGCAATCGCAGAGCCGATAAAGAGAGAGTCAAAAAAAAAAATTATCATCCAACCAAATTGGAACACGTCAGAGGTTCTAAAAGGTTCTAAAACATCTAAATTTAGAACCGATTCCAGCGATTTTAAGATGAAAATGATTATTTTTAATCAGTTTTAATTCAACTAATTTTTAGATTCTCACTTAGAACCTACCGATGGAGCTGCCCTTAGTTTCCAAAAAAAAAAAAGGGACCGTTGTGGTTTTTAATTGAGCCTCTCGTTTATTCTTATTAATTTATTTTAAATATAGTATATAAGTAGAATCAACTGTATAACATATAGAATCCGAAAATTGCAGTAACTCAAGTTGAACCCAACGAAAAGTACAAATCTGAAAGAACAAAAAAATCTAAAAATTGATTTGCTGATCAATCTCACTTTTTTTTGCTTTAATTTACTCTGTTGTGTAGTTATTTGAGTTTATAAATGAAAAATTGAGTTTTAATTATGTGAAAAATAAATTAATAAAAACAGTGTCACATTAATTTGCCCAGAGTAAAGGAAACTTATATATATATATATATATATATATATACACGAACCGTTGGATCAAATTTTAGTTATAAATCATTCGAAAAACATGACTGAATTTTAAGAAGGTACTAGATTCTAAATCCGCACGCTATGTGGGATAAAGTTTTTTTTTGTAATATATAAAATGTGAAATGAGAAATATGAACTAAAATGAGAAATATTCACTAACGCCACCACATATACCACAGACGGAGATACGAGGCAGACGATGGAGAGAAAGTCGACCACAAATGTTTATTGCGCTTCAGCTAGAGACGGACCTGACGAATACCACTTCAGGGTTATTGTCCCCTTTTGCTCCTTCCAATGTTATCTTTATGTTAGAGGGGGAATTAGCACTCCCCCGGTTTAACTCAGTTCGAACCGAGATCGGTATCGGTTTACGACGGTTTATGTATTTCAGAGGGATTTCCGATGGATTATGTATTTTCAGTTTTAGCCGGGACATTTTCAAGCACCTCGGCTAAAACTGATATGAAAATCCTTAAATCCATTTCCGAGGGATTTCCGACGGATTTAATCAATTTCAGTTTTAGCCGAGACATATTCACTACAAGAAAACACCCGGATTTCCGAAGACTTTTCCGACGGGTTTGAAACTGTCGGAAAATATCGACGGAATACCGAGGGCATAACAAGGGCATTCCGACGGAACGTTGCTGTGGAATTTTATTTCGATTTCATATTTTTCCATTATGGATGTAGTTGATAGGAATCTCATGATTTTCTTCGGTTTCATGATACTCTGCATTATCATTGATTTTGTCGATCCAACTTGAAATTGATTATTCAATAATAAGACGAGCCAACATATTGAAAATGCATGTTAGGAATAATATCTCATAACGTTAACTAATATATAAGAGGTATATATCAATTTATTAATTGTCAATTAATTTTTAATATGCAATTAATTTAAAAAAAAAAAAAAATTGACCAATAGAGGGTACTGAGGTGTCAGCCCTGGAAAACACTCCTTCTCTCTTTATAAGGTATATTTTTTTAACATATTAGTTGTATTTATCAAAATCATTTTTTTTTAAATGTGAATAAAAATTTGATAAATCTTACGAATGGTAAAAAATGGCGGATCACATTTTCAAAACTTGGAAAAGTGATCAAGTGGTATATCATTCATCACCTTTGCGATATATACAAAAAAAAATACTACAACCATCCGCATAATATTTATAGATAGACATACCTATTTGTTACATCAAAAAAAAAAACCTAAACTTTTAGTTTGAATCATTTTAGTTCTAAAATATATTACAATACAACATATGATTAGAGACTGAAGAAAGTAGATCCACGACGTTGGTCCAACGTATCATTTGTTGTCGCTTCGAGAACATCATCTTCTCACCTTTAGAGCGAGAGTTAAAAAGATATATATATCCAATAGAAAAAAATGTTTAGTTAGTCAATTCTAAAACTGATAAAATTATCAGTACGGTCATTATGCATAAGAAAACAATTGTCGCCTCTAGAAATTTTCACAATCTTTGGATCCATATAAAAAAAACAACACTAGTATCATACTTTAGTAAATTGTCTTAGACATATACGCATAAGTTTATATACTTATTAATTTATGATATGATTGGGATCATATGAATACTAATTATCGAGGCCCAGGGCATTGACACATTCTCGAGAATATATCCTCAATTATAGCATATAGAAGTAGTTTGGCCCGAATCGGTCCTAAGATTTAAAAAACTAAAAACTAAAAGCAAGAATTTTTTGCCCATTTAAAAAACTAAAAAAAAAAAGAGAAATTCCATAAAAATACCCCAACTTTATTCCGATAAACTTTTTAATACCTGAACTATTTTTGTACCCAGTAAAATACTCAAACTATTTGTTTTGCCCATTTTAAATATCCAATTACGAATCATGTGCTCATTTTACAACCCTACGTTAACAGATATATACGGACCTATACACGATTTGATACAGTATTTATATTTAATAATAAAATATTAATAAATAAATAAATAATTACATTCAATTTTCAAAAAATCCCAAAAATCGAAAAAATCCAAAAAAATATAAAGTTAAGAAACAATAATTTTAATTTTTTTAAAAAAATATATGATATTTTAAATTTTGAAAATTGGAACTAAAATTTTCGAAAACCTCAAAAAAAAAAAAAAATTCAAATAAATTCTCAAAAATTTATAAAAATTTAAAAATTCATGAATAACACATCACATTAAAAAAAACATTAATAAATATTATTGGTGGAGAGTCTAACCTTGATATGGAGTCTAAAACAACACCAAAATGGAGAGTCTAACATTTTCTTTTATATATACTCCGTCTGATCCAATTTAGTTGATGTTTAAGCAAAAAAAAATTGTTTCGTTTTAATTGATGTTTTACATTTTTAATACAAAATTAAAGTCTATATATTTGTTTTTGACCATTTATATTATGTAGTCTTTTTATCATTGGTTGAATTGTGTTTTAATTAGACAATAAATGATGTTTTAATTTAGAAAAAAATCAAAAATTTATGATTTTGTGTGATTTCTTAATCTGTGTGTAGAATCCTTAAACATCAACTAAATTGGATCAGAGGGAGTATATACTAGGTGTTTATTCCGCATAAGAGATTTCATTAAATAATCATATTAGTTAGATTATTAAATTTGTTATCGATAATAATCCGAACATAAATATAACAACAATGTAAAACATATGATCAACCAAAAATAATAATAAGCAATAATATTTATTTTCGGAAGACTCCATATCAAGGTTAGACTCTCCACTTAGATTATTTGATAAATATTATTGGTCTTCGTTTTAGACTCCATATCAAGGTTAGACTCTCCACCAATAATATTTATTAAGATTTTTTTAAAATGTGATGTGTTATTCATGGATTTTTGAATTTTTATAAATTTTTGAGAATTTGTTTGGATGTTTGTATTTTTTGAGTTTTTAGAAATTTTTATTTCAAAAATTAAAAAAATAAAATATAATCTATTTTTATTTAAAATTTAAAATTATTTTTTCTTAACTTTATATTTTTTAGATTTTTTTCGGCTTTTTTCGATTTTTTGGGGATTTTTTGAAAATTAAATAGAATTATTTATTTATTTATAAATATTTTATTATTTAATATAAACACTGTATCACACCGTGTATAGGTCCGTATAGATCTGTTAACGTGGGGTTGTAAAATGAGCACACGGTTCGTAATTGGATATTTAAAATGGGCAAAACAAATACTTTAGGTATTTTACTGGGTACAAAAATAATTTAGGTATTAATTAAAAAGTTATCGGAATAAATTTGGGATATTTTTATGTAATTTTTTCAAACAAAAAAAAGCATGAAGAAAATAAATGGAGTAACATAACTTGTCAATCCATTGAGTTTATGGAAAAAAAAGGTCATAATAATAAATGGATACATAATTCTACGTACTACATAATCAAACTAGAAGTTGAATTGATAAACATCAGTTTTGAACAAAGAACGAGATTAGGCCTCGATGGTCTTGCTAGGCATCGACTTCAATTCCACGAGTCTATCTAAACGCGAACACCCATAATCTTCGAAAGCCTCTCTTCAATTTTCTCTATCTCCAGAGCAATGTTGCTACGACCAGTGTTCTTCTTCACATTCACAGGCAAGAAGCTATGCCTCAACAACGTCGAGGCGTCTTCTGTATCCAGCCCGAAGTCTCCACCCAAGAAGATATGCCTCAACAATGTCAACGCGTCTTTTCTATGCTCTGTCTCCGGTGCGAAGCAAGTCATCAAAAAGAGTTTTGCATCAAACGGAAGATCACTCGGAATCAGTGGCTCGTAGCAAATCTTGAGATCCTCCACGTCATAGTTCTTATGCCACCAAGGTTTCTTTCCAGTGTACATCTCCAATACAACACATCCCAACGACCATAAATCAAGGCCTTTTCCTGTCTCGCCGTGCGTAACCGATTCCGGTGACATATAGATCGGTGTTCCCGCATACGGACGGTGAGGTCGCCACCAGCTACTGTCACCATCTCTTCTCGACAACCCGAAATCAGAAATCTTTAACTCGTAAGAGGATCTCCGCACGCCGTTCTTCGGAAAAACGAGGATGTTTCCTGGTTTGAGATCGCAGTGGACATAGCCGTGTCCGTGGATCGTGGCTAAGCCTTCGAGAAGCATACGAGTAAACTTCCTGATCAAAGGATCAGGAATTTTCTGGTCTTTGAAGTTGTTAATGAAACTCCTCAAGCTTCCTCCAGGTGCGTACTCCATGTACATCTTGTACTCTGAGCAACCTTCGTAGTTGAGTCTCTCTTCTTGCACTCTGTCCCCATAGCACTTGACGATTCTCGAACAACGTCCTTTGAATACAGACAGGATCTGAAACTCTCTGTACAGAGACTCGGCGTGATCATCGTCGGAGGTTTTCACGGCGGCGGAAAACGTCTTGCCGTCGCGTTGTCCTTTGAAGAGGCTCACCGAACCGAACGAACCTTTCCCCAGAAACTTTTCGAAGTACATTTCTGGCCATGCCATAGCAATAGAACAATCGATTCTTCTGATAGCTTAGGTACCAAGCTTACAAGCGAAACCCTAGTTGAAAGCAGAAAGTAATATCTGAGAATTTGCAATAAATTTGTAAAGGTGAAGTCTCAACAAAAAAATATATATATACAGATAGATGGATAAGAGATCAATGACCGACTCTCAGATTTCCTTGTTTCTCCTGGGAAAGGCAAAGTTAAAAAAGGAAAGAACCAAATAATGATATCGTTTAGTTTCCAAAAAAAAAAAAAAAGGGACCGTTGTGGTTTTTAATTGAGCCTCTCGTTTATTCTTATTAATTTATTTTAAATATAGTATATAAGTAGAATCAACTGTATAACATATAGAATCCGAAAATTGCAGTAACTCAAGTTGAACCCAACGAAAAGTACAAATCTGAAAGAACAAAAAAATCTAAAAATTGATTTGCTGATCAATCTCACTTTTTTTGCTTTAATTTACTCTGTTGTGTAGTTATTTGAGTTTATAAATGAAAAATTGAGTTTTAATTATGTGAAAAATAAATTAATAAAAACAGTGTCACATTAATTTGCCCAGAGTAAAGGAAACTTATATATATATATATATATATATATATATATATACACGAACCGTTGGATCAAATTTTAGTTATAAATCATTCGAAAAACATGACTGAATTTTAAGAAGGTACTAGATTCTAAATCCGCACGCTATGTGGGATAAAGTTTTTTTTTGTAATATATAAAATGTGAAATGAGAAATATGAACTAAAATGAGAAATATTCACTAACGCCACCACATATACCACAGACGGAGATACGAGGCAGACGATGGAGAGAAAGTCGACCACAAATGTTTATTGCGCTTCAGCTAGAGACGGACCTGACGAATACCACTTCAGGGTTATTGTCCCCTTTTGCTCCTTCCAATGTTATCTTTATGTTAGAGGGGGAATTAGCACTCCCCCGGTTTAACTCAGTTCGAACTGAGATCGGTATCGGTTTACGACGGTTTATGTATTTCAGAGGGATTTCCGATGGATTATGTATTTTCAGTTTTAGCCGGGACATTTTCAAGCACCTCGGCTAAAACTGATCTGAAAATCCTTAAATCCATTTCCGAGGGATTTCCGACGGATTTAATCAATTTCAGTTTTAGCCGAGACATATTCACTACAAGAAAACACCCGGATTTCCGAAGACTTTTCCGACGGGTTTGAAACTGTCGGAAAATATCGACGGAATACCGAGGGCATAACAAGGGCATTCCGACGGAACGTTGCTGTGGAATTTTATTTCGATTTCATATTTTTCCATTATGGATGTAGTTGATAGGAATCTCATGATTTTCTTCGGTTTCATGATACTCTGCATTATCATTGATTTTGTCGATCCAACTTGAAATTGATTATTCAATAATAAGACGAGCCAACATATTGAAAATGCATGTTAGGAATAATATCTCATAACGTTAACTAATATATAAGAGGTATATATCAATTTATTAATTGTCAATTAATTTTTAATATGCAATTAATTTAAAAAAAAAAAAATTGACCAATAGGGGGTACTGAGGTGTCAGCCCTGGAAAACACTCCTTCTCTCTTTATAAGGTATATTTTTTTAACATATTAGTTGTATTTATCAAAATCATTTTTTTAAAATGTGAATAAAAATTTGATAAATCTTACGAATGGTAAAAAATGGCGGATCACATTTTCAAAACTTGGAAAAGTGATCAAGTGGTATATCATTCATCACCTTTGCGATATATACAAAAAAAAATACTACAACCATCCGCATAATATTTATAGATAGACATACCTATTTGTTACATCAAAAAAAAAAACCTAAACTTTTAGTTTGGATCATTTTAGTTCTAAAATATATTACAATACAACATATGATTAGAGACTGAAGAAAGTAGATCCACGACGTTGGTCCAACGTATCATTTGTTGTCGCTTCGAGAACATCGTCTTCTCACCTTTAGAGCGAGAGTTAAAAAGATATATATATCCAATAGAAAAAAATGTTTAGTTAGTCAATTCTAAAACTGATAAAATTATCAGTACGGTCATTATGCATAAGAAAACAATTGTCGCCTCTAGAAATTTTCACAATTTTTGGATCCATATAAAAAAAACAACACTAGTATCATACTTTAGTAAATTGTCTTAGACATATACGCATAAGTTTATATATTTATTAATTTATGATATGATTGGGATCATATGAATACTAATTATCGAGGCCCAGGGCATTGACACATTCTCGAGAATATATCCTCAATTATAGCATATAGAAGTAGTTTGGCCCGAATCGGTCCTAAGATTTAAAAAACTAAAAACTAAAAGCAAGAATTTTTTGCCCATTTAAAAAACTAAAAAAAAAAGAGAAATTCCATAAAAATACCCCAACTTTATTCCGATAAACTTTTTAATACCTGAACTGTTTTTGTACCCAGTAAAATACTCAAACTATTTGTTTTGCCCATTTTAAATATCCAATTACGAATCATGTGCTCATTTTACAACCCTACGTTAACAGATATATACGGACATATACATGATTTGATACAGTATTTATATTTAATAATAAAATATTAATAAATAAATAAATAATTACATTCAATTTTCAAAAAATCCCAAAAATCGAAAAAATCCAAAAAAATTCCAAAAAAATATAAAGTTAAGAAACAATAATTTTAATTTTTTTTAAAAAATATATGATATTTTAAATTTTGAAAATTGGAACTAAAATTTTCGAAAACCTCAAAAAATAAAAAAAATTCAAATAAATTCTCAAAAATTTATAAAAATTTAAAAATTCATGAATAACACATCACATTAAAAAAAACCTTAATAAATATTATTGGTGGAGAGTCTAACCTTGATATGGAGTCTAAAACAACACCAAAATGGAGAGTCTAACATTTTCTTTTATATATACTCCGTCAGATCCAATTTAGTTGATGTTTAAGCAAAAAAAAAATTGTTTGGTTTTAATTGATGTTTTACATTTTTAATACAAAATTAAAGTCTATATATTTGTTTTTGACCATTTATATTATGTAGTCTTTTTATCATTGGTTGAATTGTGTTTTAATTAGACAATAAATGATGTTTTAATTTAGAAAAAACTCAAAAATTTATGATTTTGTGTGATTTCTTAATTTGTGTGTAGAATCCTTAAACATCAACTAAATTGGATCAGAGGGAGTATATACTAGGTGTTTATTCCGCATAAGAGATTTCATTAAATAATCATATTAGTTAGATTATTAAATTTGTTATCGATAATAATCCGAACATAAATATAACAACAATGTAAAACATATGATCAACCAAAAATAATAATAAGCAATAATATTTATTTTCGGAAGACTCCATATCAAGGTTAGACTCTCCACTTAGATTATTTGATAAATATTATTGGTCTTCGTTTTAGACTCCATATCAAGGTTAGACTCTCCACCAATAATATTTATTAAGATTTTTTTTTAAATGTGATGTGTTATTCATGGATTTTTGAATTTTTATAAATTTTTGAGAATTTGTTTGGATGTTTGTATTTTTTGAGTTTTTAGAAATTTTTATTTCAAAAATTAAAAAAATAAAATATAATCTATTTTATTTAAAATTTAAAATTATTTTTTCTTAACTTTATATTTTTTAGATTTTTTTTGGCTTTTTTCGATTTTTTGGGGATTTTTTGAAAATTAAATAGAATTATTTATTTATTTATTAATATTTTATTATTAAATATAAACACTGTATCACACCGTGTATAGGTCCGTATAGATCTGTTAACGTGGGGTTGTAAAATGAGCACACGGTTCGTAATTGGATATTTAAAATGGGCAAAGCAAATACTTTAGGTATTTTACTGGGTACAAAAATAATTTAGGTATTAATTAAAAAGTTATCGGAATAAATTTGGGATATTTTTATGGAATTTTTTCAAACAAAAAAAAGCATGAAGAAAATAAATGGAGTAACATAACTTGTCAATCCATTGAGTTTATGGAAAAAAAAAGGTCATAATAATAAATGGATACATAATTCTACGTACTACATAATCAAACTAGAAGTTGAATTGATAAACATCAGTTTTGAACAAAGAACGAGATTAGGCCTCGATGGTCTTGCTAGGCATCGACTTCAATTCCACGAGTCTATCTAAACGCGAACACCCATAATCTTCGAAAGCCTCTCTTCAATTTTCTCTATCTCCAGAGCAATGTTGCTACGACCAGTGTTCTTCTTCACATTCACAGGCAAGAAGCTATGCCTCAACAACGTCGAGGCGTCTTCTGTATCCAGCCCGAAGTCTCCACCCAAGAAGATATGCCTCAACAATGTCAACGCGTCTTTTCTATGCTCTGTCTCCGGTGCGAAGCAAGTCATCAAAAAGAGTTTTGCATCAAACGGAAGATCACTCGGAATCAGTGGCTCGTAGCAAATCTTGAGATCCTCCACGTCATAGTTCTTATGCCACCAAGGTTTCTTTCCAGTGTACATCTCCAATACAACACATCCCAACGACCATAAATCAAGGCCTTTTCCTGTCTCGCCGTGCGTAACCGATTCCGGTGACATATAGATCGGTGTTCCCGCATACGGACGGTGAGGTCGCCACCAGCTACTGTCACCATCTCTTCTCGACAACCCGAAATCAGAAATCTTTAACTCGTAAGAGGATCTCCGCACGCCGTTCTTCGGAAAAACGAGGATGTTTCCTGGTTTGAGATCGCAGTGGACATAGCCGTGTCCGTGGATCGTGGCTAAGCCTTCGAGAAGCATACGAGTAAACTTCCTGATCAAAGGATCAGGAATTTTCTGGTCTTTGAAGTTGTTAATGAAACTCCTCAAGCTTCCTCCAGGTGCGTACTCCATGTACATCTTGTACTCTGAGCAACCTTCGTAGTTGAGTCTCTCTTCTTGCACTCTGTCCCCATAGCACTTGACGATTCTCGAACAACGTCCTTTGAATACAGACAGGATCTGAAACTCTCTGTACAGAGACTCGGCGTGATCATCGTCGGAGGTTTTCACGGCGGCGGAAAACGTCTTGCCGTCGCGTTGTCCTTTGAAGAGGCTCACCGAACCGAACGAACCTTTCCCCAGAAACTTTTCGAAGTACATTTCTGGCCATGCCATAGCAATAGAACAATCGATTCTTCTGATAGCTTAGGTACCAAGCTTACAAGCGAAACCCTAGTTGAAAGCAGAAAGTAATATCTGAGAATTTGCAATAAATTGGTAAAGGTGAAGTCTCAACAAAAAAATATATATATACAGATAGATGGATAAGAGATCAATGACCGACTCTCAGATTTCCATGTTTCTCCTGGGAAAGGCAAAGTTAAAAAAGGAAAGAACCAAATAATGATATCGTTTAGTTTCCAAAAAAAAAAAAAAAAGGACCGTTGTGGTTTTTAATTGAGCCTCTCGTTTATTCTTATTAATTTATTTTAAATATAGTATATAAGTAGAATCAACTGTATAACATATAGAATCCGAAAATTGCAGTAACTCAAGTTGAACCCAACGAAAAGTACAAATCTGAAAGAACAAAAAAATCTAAAAATTGATTTGCTGATCAATCTCACTTTTTTTTGCTTTAATTTACTCTGTTGTGTAGTTATTTGAGTTTATAAATGAAAAATTGAGTTTTAATTATGTGAAAAATAAATTAATAAAAACAGTGTCACATTAATTTGCCCAGAGTAAAGGAAACTTATATATATATATATATATATATATATATATATATATACACGAACCGTTGGATCAAATTTTAGTTATAAATCATTCGAAAAACATGACTGAATTTTAAGAAGGTACTAGATTCTAAATCCGCACGCTATGTGGGATAAAGTTTTTTTTTGTAATATATAAAATGTGAAATGAGAAATATGAACTAAAATGAGAAATATTCACTAACGCCACCACATATACCACAGACGGAGATACGAGGCAGACGATGGAGAGAAAGTCGACCACAAATGTTTATTGCGCTTCAGCTAGAGACGGACCTGACGAATACCACTTCAGGGTTATTGTCCCCTTTTGCTCCTTCCAATGTTATCTTTATGTTAGAGGGGGAATTAGCACTCCCCCGGTTTAACTCAGTTCGAACCGAGATCGGTATCGGTTTACGACGGTTTATGTATTTCAGAGGGATTTCCGATGGATTATGTATTTTCAGTTTTAGCCGGGACATTTTCAAGCACCTCGGCTAAAACTGATCTGAAAATCCTTAAATCCATTTCCGAGGGATTTCCGACGGATTTAATCAATTTCAGTTTTAGCCGAGACATATTCACTACAAGAAAACACCCGGATTTCCGAAGACTTTTCCGACGGGTTTGAAACTGTCGGAAAATATCGACGGAATACCGAGGGCATAACAAGGGCATTCCGACGGAACGTTGCTGTGGAATTTTATTTCGATTTCATATTTTTCCATTATGGATGTAGTTGATAGGAATCTCATGATTTTCTTCGGTTTCATGATACTCTGCATTATCATTGATTTTGTCGATCCAACTTGAAATTGATTATTCAATAATAAGACGAACCAACATATTGAAAATGCATGTTAGGAATAATATCTCATAACGTTAACTAATATATAAGAGGTATATATCAATTTATTAATTGTCAATTAATTTTTAATATGCAATTAATTTAAAAAAAAAAAAAAATTGACCAATAGGGGGTACTGAGGTGTCAGCCCTGGAAAACACTCATTCTCTCTTTATAAGGTATATTTTTTTAACATATTAGTTGTATTTATCAAAATCATTTTTTTTAAATGTGAATAAAAATTTGATAAATCTTACGAATGGTAAAAAATGGCGGATCACATTTTCAAAACTTGGAAAAGTGATCAAGTGGTATATCATTCATCACCTTTGCGATATATACAAAAAAAAATACTACAACCATCCGCATAATATTTATAGATAGACATACCTATTTGTTACATCAAAAAAAAAACCTAAACTTTTAGTTTGGATAATTTTAGTTCTAAAATATATTACAATACAACATATGATTAGAGACTGAAGAAAGTAGATCCACGACGTTGGTCCAACGTATCATTTGTTGTCGCTTCGAGAACATCATCTTCTCACCTTTAGAGCGAGAGTTAAAAAGATATATATATCCAATAGAAAAAAATGTTTAGTTAGTCAATTCTAAAACTGATAAAATTATCAGTACGGTCATTATGCATAAGAAAACAATTGTCGCCTCTAGAAATTTTCACAATCTTTGGATCCATATAAAAAAAACAACACTAGTATCATACTTTAGTAAATTGTCTTAGACATATACGCATAAGTTTATATATTTATTAATTTATGATATGATTGGGATCATATGAATACTAATTATCGAGGCCCAGGGCATTGACACATTCTCGAGAATATATCCTCAATTATAGCATATAGAAGTAGTTTGGCCCAAATCGGTCCTAAGATTTAAAAAACTAAAAACTAAAAGCAAGAATTTTTTGCCCATTTAAAAAACTAAAAAAAAAAGAGAAATTCCATAAAAATACCCCAACTTTATTCCGATAAACTTTTTAATACCTGAACTATTTTTGTACCCAGTAAAATACTCAAACTATTTGTTTTGCCCATTTTAAATATCCAATTACGAATCATGTGCTCATTTTACAACCCTACGTTAACAGATATATACGGACCTATACACGATTTGATACAGTATTTATATTTAATAATAAAATATTAATAAATAAATAAATAATTACATTCAATTTTCAAAAAATCCCAAAAATCGAAAAAATCCAAAAAAATATAAAGTTAAGAAACAATAATTTTAATTTTTTAAAAATAATATATGATATTTTAAATTTTGAAAATTGGAACTAAAATTTTCGAAAACCTCAAAAAATAAAAAAAAATTCAAATAAATTCTCAAAAATTTATAAAAATTTAAAAATTCATGAATAACACATCACATTAAAAAAAACCTTAATAAATATTATTGGTGGAGAGTCTAACCTTGATATGGAGTCTAAAACAACACCAAAATGGAGAGTCTAACATTTTCTTTTATATATACTCCGTCTGATCCAATTTAGTTGATGTTTAAGCAAAAAAAAATTGTTTCGTTTTAATTGATGTTTTACATTTTTAATACAAAATTAAAGTCTATATATTTGTTTTTGACCATTTATATTATGTAGTCTTTTTATCATTGGTTGAATTGTGTTTTAATTAGACAATAAATGATGTTTTAATTTAGAAAAAAATCAAAAATTTATGATTTTGTGTGATTTCTTAATCTGTGTGTAGAATCCTTAAACATCAACTAAATTGGATCAGAGGGAGTATATACTAGGTGTTTATTCCGCATAAGAGATTTCATTAAATAATCATATTAGTTAGATTATTAAATTTGTTATCGATAATAATCCGAACATAAATATAACAACAATGTAAAACATATGATCAACCAAAAATAATAATAAGCAATAATATTTATTTTCGGAAGACTCCATATCAAGGTTAGACTCTCCACTTAGATTATTTGATAAATATTATTGGTCTTCGTTTTAGACTCCATATCAAGGTTAGACTCTCCACCAATAATATTTATTAAGATTTTTTTTAAATGTGATGTGTTATTCATGGATTTTTGAATTTTTATAAATTTTTGAGAATTTGTTTGGATGTTTGTATTTTTTGAGTTTTTAGAAATTTTTATTTCAAAAATTAAAAAAATAAAATATAATCAATTTTTATTTAAAATTTAAAATTATTTTTTCTTAACTTTATATTTTTTAGATTTTTTTCGGCTTTTTTCGATTTTTTGGGGATTTTTTGAAAATTAAATAGAATTATTTATTTATTTATTATTAAATATAAACACTGTATCACACCGTGTATAGGTCCGTATAGATCTGTTAACGTGAGGTTGTAAAATGAGCACACGGTTCGTAATTGGATATTTAAAATGGGCAAAACAAATACTTTAGGTATTTTACTGGGTACAAAAATAATTTAGGTATTAATTAAAAGTTATCGGAATAAATTTGGGATATTTTTACGTAATTTTTTCAAACAAAAAAAAGCATGATGAAAATAAATGGAGTAACATAACTTGTCAATCCATTGAGTTTATGGAAAAAAAAGGTCATAATAATAAATGGATACATAATTCTACGTACTACATAATCAAACTAGAAGTTGAATTGATAAACATCAGTTTTGAACAAAGAACGAGATTAGGCCTCGATGGTCTTGCTAGGCATCGACTTCAATTCCACGAGTCTATCTAAACGCGAACACCCATAATCTTCGAAAGCCTCTCTTCAATTTTCTCTATCTCCAGAGCAATGTTGCTACGACCAGTGTTCTTCTTCACATTCACAGGCAAGAAGCTATGCCTCAACAACGTCGAGGCGTCTTCTGTATCCAGCCCGAAGTCTCCACCCAAGAAGATATGCCTCAACAATGTCAACGCGTCTTTTCTATGCTCTGTCTCCGGTGCGAAGCAAGTCATCAAAAAGAGTTTTGCATCAAACGGAAGATCACTCGGAATCAGTGGCTCGTAGCAAATCTTGAGATCCTCCACGTCATAGTTCTTATGCCACCAAGGTTTCTTTCCAGTGTACATCTCCAATACAACACATCCCAACGACCATAAATCAAGGCCTTTTCCTGTCTCGCCGTGCGTAACCGATTCCGGTGACATATAGATCGGTGTTCCCGCATACGGACGGTGAGGTCGCCACCAGCTACTGTCACCATCTCTTCTCGACAACCCGAAATCAGAAATCTTTAACTCGTAAGAGGATCTCCGCACGCCGTTCTTCGGAAAAACGAGGATGTTTCCTGGTTTGAGATCGCAGTGGACATAGCCGTGTCCGTGGATCGTGGCTAAGCCTTCGAGAAGCATACGAGTAAACTTCCTGATCAAAGGATCAGGAATTTTCTGGTCTTTGAAGTTGTTAATGAAACTCCTCAAGCTTCCTCCAGGTGCGTACTCCATGTACATCTTGTACTCTGAGCAACCTTCGTAGTTGAGTCTCTCTTCTTGCACTCTGTCCCCATAGCACTTGACGATTCTCGAACAACGTCCTTTGAATACAGACAGGATCTGAAACTCTCTGTACAGAGACTCGGCGTGATCATCGTCGGAGGTTTTCACGGCGGCGGAAAACGTCTTGCCGTCGCGTTGTCCTTTGAAGAGGCTCACCGAACCGAACGAACCTTTCCCCAGAAACTTTTCGAAGTACATTTCTGGCCATGCCATAGCAATAGAACAATCGATTCTTCTGATAGCTTAGGTACCAAGCTTACAAGCGAAACCCTAGTTGAAAGCAGAAAGTAATATCTGAGAATTTGCAATAAATTGGTAAAGGTGAAGTCTCAACAAAAAAATATATATATACAGATAGATGGATAAGAGATCAATGACCGACTCTCAGATTTCCATGTTTCTCCTGGGAAAGGCAAAGTTAAAAAAGGAAAGAACCAAATAATGATATCGTTTAGTTTCCAAAAAAAAAAAAAAAGGACCGTTGTGGTTTTTAATTGAGCCTCTCGTTTATTCTTATTAATTTATTTTAAATATAGTATATAAGTAGAATCAACTGTATAACATATAGAATCCGAAAATTGCAGTAACTCAAGTTGAACCCAACGAAAAGTACAAATCTGAAAGAACAAAAAAATCTAAAAATTGATTTGCTGATCAATCTCACTTTTTTTTGCTTTAATTTACTCTGTTGTGTAGTTATTTGAGTTTATAAATGAAAAATTGAGTTTTAATTATGTGAAAAATAAATTAATAAAAACAGTGTCACATTAATTTGCCCAGAGTAAAGGAAACTTATATATATATATATATATATATATATATATATATATATATATATACACGAACCGTTGGATCAAATTTTAGTTATAAATCATTCGAAAAACATGACTGAATTTTAAGAAGGTACTAGATTCTAAATCCGCACGCTATGTGGGATAAAGTTTTTTTTTGTAATATATAAAATGTGAAATGAGAAATATGAACTAAAATGAGAAATATTCACTAACGCCACCACATATACCACAGACGGAGATACGAGGCAGACGATGGAGAGAAAGTCGACCACAAATGTTTATTGCGCTTCAGCTAGAGACGGACCTGACGAATACCACTTCAGGGTTATTGTCCCCTTTTGCTCCTTCCAATGTTATCTTTATGTTAGAGGGGGAATTAGCACTCCCCCGGTTTAACTCAGTTCGAACCGAGATCGGTATCGGTTTACGACGGTTTATGTATTTCAGAGGGATTTCCGATGGATTATGTATTTTCAGTTTTAGCCGGGACATTTTCAAGCACCTCGGCTAAAACTGATCTGAAAATCCTTAAATCCATTTCCGAGGGATTTCCGACGGATTTAATCAATTTCAGTTTTAGCCGAGACATATTCACTACAAGAAAACACCCGGATTTCCGAAGACTTTTCCGACGGGTTTGAAACTGTCGGAAAATATCGACGGAATACCGAGGGCATAACAAGGGCATTCCGACGGAACGTTGCTGTGGAATTTTATTTCGATTTCATATTTTTCCATTATGGATGTAGTTGATAGGAATCTCATGATTTTTTTCGGTTTCATGATACTCTGCATTATCATTGATTTTGTCGATCCAACTTGAAATTGATTATTCAATAATAAGACGAGCCAACATATTGAAAATGCATGTTAGGAATAATATCTCATAACGTTAACTAATATATAAGAGGTATATATCAATTTATTAATTGTCAATTAATTTTTAATATGCAATTAATTTTAAAAAAAAAAAATTGACCAATAGGGGGTACTGAAGTGTCAGCCCTGGAAAACACTCCTTCTCTCTTTATAAGGTATATTTTTTTAACATATTAGTTGTATTTATCAAAATCATTTTTTTTAAATGTGAATAAAAATTTGATAAATCTTACGAATGGTAAAAAATGGCGGATCACATTTTCAAAACTTGGAAAAGTGATCAAGTGGTATATCATTCATCACCTTTGCGATATATACAAAAAAAAATACTACAACCATCCGCATAATATTTATAGATAGACATACCTATTTGTTACATCAAAAAAAAAAACCTAAACTTTTAGTTTGGATCATTTTAGTTCTAAAATATATTACAATACAACATATGATTAGAGACTGAAGAAAGTAGATCCACGACGTTGGTCCAACGTATCATTTGTTGTCGCTTCGAGAACATCATCTTCTCACCTTTAGAGCGAGAGTTAAAAAGATATATATATCCAATAGAAAAAAATGTTTAGTTAGTCAATTCTAAAACTGATAAATTTATCAGTACGGTCATTATGCATAAGAAAACAATTGTCGCCTCTAGAAATTTTCACAATCTTTGGATCCATATAAAAAAACAACACTAGTATCATACTTTAGTAAATTGTCTTAGACATATACGCATAAGTTTATATACTTATTAATTTATGATATGATTGGGATCATATGAATACTAATTATCGAGGCCCAGGGCATTGACACATTCTCGAGAATATATCCTCAATTATAGCATATAGAAGTAGTTTGGCCCGAATCGGTCCTAAGATTTAAAAAACTAAAAACTAAAAGCAAGAATTTTTTGCCCATTTAAAAAACTAAAAAAAAAAGAGAAATTCCATAAAAATACCCCAACTTTATTCCGATAAACTTTTTAATACCTGAACTATTTTTGTACCCAGTAAAATACTCAAACTATTTGTTTTGCCCATTTTAAATATCCAATTACGAATCATGTGCTCATTTTACAACCCTACGTTAACAGATATATACGGACCTATACACGATTTGATACAGTATTTATATTTAATAATAAAATATTAATAAATAAATAAATAATTACATTCAATTTTCAAAAAATCCCAAAAATCGAAAAAATCCAAAAAAATATAAAGTTAAGAAACAATAATTTTAATTTTTTTAAAAAAATATATGATATTTTAAATTTTGAAAATTGGAACTAAAATTTTCGAAAACCTCAAAAAATAAAAAAAATTCAAATAAATTCTCAAAAATTTAATAAAATTTAAAAATTCATGAATAACACATCACATTAAAAAAAACCTTAATAAATATTATTGGTGGAGAGTCTAACCTTGATATGGAGTCTAAAACAACACCAAAATGGAGAGTCTAACATTTTCTTTTATATATACTCCGTCTGATCCAATTTAGTTGATGTTTAAGCAAAAAAAAATTGTTTCGTTTTAATTGATGTTTTACATTTTTAATACAAAATTAAAGTCTATATATTTGTTTTTGACCATTTATATTATGTAGTCTTTTTATCATTGGTTGAATTGTGTTTTAATTAGACAATAAATGATGTTTTAATTTAGAAAAAAATCAAAAATTTATGATTTTGTGTGATTTCTTAATTTGTGTGTAGAATCCTTAAACATCAACTAAATTGGATCAGAGGGAGTATATACTAGGTGTTTATTCCGCATAAGAGATTTCATTAAATAATCATATTAGTTAGATTATTAAATTTGTTATCGATAATAATCCGAACATAAATATAACAACAATGTAAAACATATGATCAACCAAAAATAATAATAAGCAATAATATTTATTTTCGGAAGACTCCATATCAAGGTTAGACTCTCCACTTAGATTATTTGATAAATATTATTGGTCTTCGTTTTAGACTCCATATCAAGGTTAGACTCTCCACCAATAATATTTATTAAGATTTTTTTTTAAATGTGATGTGTTATTCATGGATTTTTGAATTTTTATAAATTTTTGAGAATTTGTTTGGATGTTTGTATTTTTTGAGTTTTTAGAAATTTTTATTTCAAAAATTAAAAAAATAAAATATAATCTATTTTTATTTAAAATTTAAAATTATTTTTTCTTAACTTTATATTTTTTAGATTTTTTCGGCTTTTTTGATTTTTTGGGGATTTTTTGAAAATTAAATAGAATTATTTATTTATTTATTAATATTTTATTATTTAATATAAACACTGTATCACACCGTGTATAGGTCCGTATAGATCTGTTAACGTGGGGTTGTAAAATGAGCACACGGTTCGTAATTGGATATTTAAAATGGGCAAAACAAATACTTTAGGTATTTTACTGGGTACAAAAATAATTTAGGTATTAATTAAAAAGTTATCGGAATAAATTTGGGATATTTTTATGTAATTTTTTCAAACAAAAAAAAGCATGAAGAAAATAAATGGAGTAACATAACTTGTCAATCCATTGAGTTTATGGAAAAAAAAAGGTCATAATAATAAATGGATACATAATTCTACGTACTACATAATCAAACTAGAAGTTGAATTGATAAACATCAGTTTTGAACAAAGAACGAGATTAGGCCTCGATGGTCTTGCTAGGCATCGACTTCAATTCCACGAGTCTATCTAAACGCGAACACCCATAATCTTCGAAAGCCTCTCTTCAATTTTCTCTATCTCCAGAGCAATGTTGCTACGACCAGTGTTCTTCTTCACATTCACAGGCAAGAAGCTATGCCTCAACAACGTCGAGGCGTCTTCTGTATCCAGCCCGAAGTCTCCACCCAAGAAGATATGCCTCAACAATGTCAACGCGTCTTTTCTATGCTCTGTCTCCGGTGCGAAGCAAGTCATCAAAAAGAGTTTTGCATCAAACGGAAGATCACTCGGAATCAGTGGCTCGTAGCAAATCTTGAGATCCTCCACGTCATAGTTCTTATGCCACCAAGGTTTCTTTCCAGTGTACATCTCCAATACAACACATCCCAACGACCATAAATCAAGGCCTTTTCCTGTCTCGCCGTGCGTAACCGATTCCGGTGACATATAGATCGGTGTTCCCGCATACGGACGGTGAGGTCGCCACCAGCTACTGTCACCATCTCTTCTCGACAACCCGAAATCAGAAATCTTTAACTCGTAAGAGGATCTCCGCACGCCGTTCTTCGGAAAAACGAGGATGTTTCCTGGTTTGAGATCGCAGTGGACATAGCCGTGTCCGTGGATCGTGGCTAAGCCTTCGAGAAGCATACGAGTAAACTTCCTGATCAAAGGATCAGGAATTTTCTGGTCTTTGAAGTTGTTAATGAAACTCCTCAAGCTTCCTCCAGGTGCGTACTCCATGTACATCTTGTACTCTGAGCAACCTTCGTAGTTGAGTCTCTCTTCTTGCACTCTGTCCCCATAGCACTTGACGATTCTCGAACAACGTCCTTTGAATACAGACAGGATCTGAAACTCTCTGTACAGAGACTCGGCGTGATCATCGTCGGAGGTTTTCACGGCGGCGGAAAACGTCTTGCCGTCGCGTTGTCCTTTGAAGAGGCTCACCGAACCGAACGAACCTTTCCCCAGAAACTTTTCGAAGTACATTTCTGGCCATGCCATAGCAATAGAACAATCGATTCTTCTGATAGCTTAGGTACCAAGCTTACAAGCGAAACCCTAGTTGAAAGCAGAAAGTAATATCTGAGAATTTGCAATAAATTTGTAAAGGTGAAGTCTCAACAAAAAAATATATATATACAGATAGATGGATAAGAGATCAATGACCGACTCTCAGATTTCCTTGTTTCTCCTGGGAAAGGCAAAGTTAAAAAAGGAAAGAACCAAATAATGATATCGTTTAGTTTCCAAAAAAAAAAAAAAAGGGACCGTTGTGGTTTTTAATTGAGCCTCTCGTTTATTCTTATTAATTTATTTTAAATATAGTATATAAGTAGAATCAACTGTATAACATATAGAATCCGAAAATTGCAGTAACTCAAGTTGAACCCAACGAAAAGTACAAATCTGAAAGAACAAAAAAATCTAAAAATTCATTTGCTGATCAATCTCACTTTTTTTTGCTTTAATTTACTCTGTTGTGTAGTTATTTGAGTTTATAAATGAAAAATTGAATTTTAATTATGTGAAAAATAAATTAATAAAAACAGTGTCACATTAATTTGCCCAGAGTAAAGGAAACTTATATATATATATATATATACACGAACCGTTGGATCAAATTTTAGTTATAAATCATTCGAAAAACATGACTGAATTTTAAGAAGGTACTAGATTCTAAATCCGCACGCTATGTGGGATAAAGTTTTTTTTTGTAATATATAAAATGTGAAATGAGAAATATGAACTAAAATGAGAAATATTCACTAACGCCACCACATATACCACAGACGGAGATACGAGGCAGACGATGGAGAGAAAGTCGACCACAAATGTTTATTGCGCTTCAACTAGAGACGGACCTGACGAATACCACTTCAGGGTTATTGTCCCCTTTTGCTCCTTCCAATGTTATCTTTATGTTAGAGGGGGAATTAGCACTCCCCCGGTTTAACTCAGTTCGAACCGAGATCGGTATCGGTTTATGACGGTTTATGTATTTCAGAGGGATTTCCGATGGATTATGTATTTTCAGTTTTAGCCGGGACATTTTCAAGCACCTCGGCTAAAACTGATATGAAAATCCTTAAATCCATTTCCGAGGGATTTCCGACGGATTTAATCAATTTCAGTTTTAGCCGAGACATATTCACTACAAGAAAACACCAGGATTTCCGAAGACTTTTCCGACGGGTTTGAAACTGTCGGAAAATATCGACGGAATATCGAGGGCATAACAAGGGCATTCCGACGGAACGTTGCTGTGGAATTTTATTTCGATTTCATATTTTTCCATTATGGATGTAGTTGATAGGAATCTCATGATTTTCTTCGGTTTCATGATACTCTGCATTATCATTGATTTTGTCGATCCAACTTGAAATTGATTATTCAATAATAAGACGAGCCAACATATTGAAAATGCATGTTAGGAATAATATCTCATAACGTTAACTAATATATAAGAGGTATATATCAATTTATTAATTGTCAATTAATTTTTAATATGCAATTAATTTAAAAAAAAAAAAATTGACCAATAGGGGGTACTGAGGTGTCAGCCCTGGAAAACACTCCTTCTCTCTTTATAAGGTATATTTTTTTAACATATTAGTTGTATTTATCAAAATCATTTTTTTAAAATGTGAATAAAAATTTGATAAATCTTACGAATGGTAAAAAATGGCGGATCACATTTTCAAAACTTGGAAAAGTGATCAAGTGGTATATCATTCATCACCTTTGCGATATATACAAAAAAAAATACTACAACCATCCGCATAATATTTATAGATAGACATACCTATTTGTTACATCAAAAAAAAAAACCTAAACTTTTAGTTTGGATCATTTTAGTTCTAAAATATATTACAATACAACATATGATTAGAGACTGAAGAAAGTAGATCCACGACGTTGGTCCAACGTATCATTTGTTGTCGCTTCGAGAACATCGTCTTCTCACCTTTAGAGCGAGAGTTAAAAAGATATATATATCCAATAGAAAAAAATGTTTAGTTAGTCAATTCTAAAACTGATAAAATTATCAGTACGGTCATTATGCATAAGAAAACAATTGTCGCCTCTAGAAATTTTCACAATTTTTGGATCCATATAAAAAAAACAACACTAGTATCATACTTTAGTAAATTGTCTTAGACATATACGCATAAGTTTATATATTTATTAATTTATGATATGATTGGGATCATATGAATACTAATTATCGAAGCCCAGGGCATTGACACATTCTCGAGAATATATCCTCAATTATAGCATATAGAAGTAGTTTGGCCCGAATCGGTCCTAAGATTTAAAAAACTAAAAACTAAAAGCAAGAATTTCTGGAAAACTTCCTTATCTTGCAAGACTTCTCTTAGTAAACAACAAATTCAATAACGACGATTGAAACTAATTTATGGAAAACTTCCTTATCTTGCATAATAATGTATAAGCGTTGTTCTTATAAGTATATCCATAACAAGCATGAAATATACAATGTTATTGATTTTTGTGAAAACTCAAATTTTTGTATACAATGAGTAGAACTTAGTTAAAACAATATAAACGATGAAAAACCAATCTTGTAGAACTTATAATTAATCCTATAATCATCGTAAACACTAAACCTTATACCCTAAATTAGTATGGATTACGGATTTGATATAAATTCGATGTAAAAATTACATCGAATTTACATCGAAATACTAAAAAATGATTTTTGATGTAAATTCGATGTAAAATTACATCTGAATTACATCGAATCCGTCGTAAAATCTTTGTAAATAAAAATTAAATTTGCCGCGTGAGGGAAAATTCATATTGTTTGAATTTTCGGTTAAACTTTTACGACGGATTTACATCAAATCCGTCGTAATTCCGATGTAATTTACCATCGAAATTACGACGACCACCACTCTATATATACGCGCCCAGATTTTTTCCTTCAACCTCATTCTCTCACAATCTCTCTCTCTCTCTCTCAAAGCTCCAACATCTCTCTAAATTTTTTTTTTGTCAATTAAATTAGATAGGATTAGAAATTAGGATTGGAAATTAGTTAAGATTGGAAATTATCTTTTAACGAACTTCGATATCAACCTAGATAATTAGTATTTTGAATTGTATTTTTATTATTTGTATTTCGAATTTTATTTTATATTTTGAATTTATATATATAATTTTTACTTATAATTTTATAATTTTATTAATTATTAGTTTATAATTATAATTTTATTAATTATATAATTTTATTAATTATTAGTTTATAATTATAATTTTATTAATTATATAATTTATACATAACATCAAAATTACATCGATCTAAGATTTACATCGATTTTAAATCGAGTTAATTTTACATCGAATTCAATTTACATCGAATTCAATTTACATCGAATTTACATAAAATTCAATTTATATCGAATTCAATTTACATCGAATTTACATCAAATTTATTTTGCATCGAATTCATTTCACAATACAAAAATTCTATTATTCGATGTAAAAATGTAAAATTAATTTTACATCAAATAATTTACGACGATTTTACGACGATTCGTATTTGTCCCGGTTTTTACGACGAAATTACGACGATTCTCGAGTTACGACGATTTGGCAATCGTCGCTAATCCGTCCCAAAAATTGTTTTACATCGATTATGTCCGCTGTAATAGACGTATTTTCTTGTAGTGGCTAATGATTTTTTGGTTCTTAATACAAATCATCTAATTCCTAATCTAAAAAAAATGCTACAGAAACTCTAAACCACAAACATATAAATCTCTTTTATATTTTCTTGTTTGAAATTATTTATTTTTAAAAGTAAATAACATTTTAATTTAAAAATGTAAACTCATATATGTGACACGTACACACACAAAAATTTGTCTGCATTTCGCCCTTGCAACTTTGAAATGATTTCATTAAAAATATTGTCTTTTTAAGGTATACACTACAATTACATAGAAATAAATGCAAATAACTTTAGACTTTCTTTATATTTGATTGACTATGACTTAACCCGCGCTATAATTAGCGTGGAGTCATTTTTTTTAAAAAAAATTGTTTTGAATTTTTTTTTAAAAATGATTTTATTTTAATTTTATAATATATCTAATTATAGATAGAGTTGTCAAACGGAATAATTTTTCTATTTAACCCGTTTTGCAGTGGACTAAAATATTATTCGGGCTAACCCGTAAAACCTATAATCTTGAAAACATAACTCTATTATGCACTGTTTAATGACTCTAGTTTTGTGGTTAGTTCACGAACTCTTAAAAAAATCAATTTTCTTGTGTTTAAATATTTATAAAATTAGTAAAATATTTTTTAACTTTTATTTTTATATAAATTCAAATAAAATATAATAAACTATAGTGAAAAATATATCAAAATTTTGAATAGATTTTTGTTATTTGAATATATATGAATTGATTATTATTTAAAAATATATAGTAAATTATATCTTTAATGCAAAATAAATATTTTCCATATTTTTGTATCACTAATTGTAAAAGAAAATTATATCCTTTCCTATTTCAAATATTCTTTGTTATTTGTAATGGCATTTCATGTAATAATTTACAAAAAAAAATCATTTTCAAAAATATCTTCTTAAATAATATTATAGAGATATATCAATTGAATAGTAAATAATGTAATAACTGAATAATTGTTACCGAAAAGAACTGAACTAGAGCAAATTTATGTAGAATAATTATAAACATTGAAAAAATTTGTTTTAATAGCTTCATCACGTTTTATTTATAATAGGAGAGCACCCGCGCGGGTTTTCTTTTAACTCACTATGTACATCACGGTAAAGATTAGCCATCAGAAATTTTGGAGTGTCGGGTCCATTGAAAACGTCGTAGATCCTAGCGAGAAGTCATCCTTGTTTCTCTTAAACCGCTAATTGCACTTTGTCCTCTCGTGCTTTTCATAATGCCCACTGTAAATTGTTCTCGCTTCCGGCACTTGCCTTCACTCCGACAGCCGCTGCCGCCGTCGGGTCTCACAGTGTTTTCCCTCTTAGAACCACGATGAAATTCGACACCGGAAGAACCCAGGGCCGTTGCTTCCTCTCCCTGGAAAACGGGTGCCAGGAAAGGCGTTTCTTCCTTTTCTGGCTCTTCTTCGAGTATACGCTACCGAGCGGCAGCCGAGAAATGCACGCCGGCGGAGTTAAATCTCAAAATCTCTCCGGCCGGGTCCAACGGCCCTGAAGTCGCACCTCTCTCGGACCCGACATGATCGCCTCTCTCTCTTTGACTTGAAAAAAAAAAAAAAAAAACTGGAAAAAATCCAGAGACAGAGCATGGAACTGAGAATATTCCTGGGTCTTCCCTCTTAGTCAGCTGCCTTGATGAAAATTGCCTTGATCTCTTCCTCAGTTTCTCGGCAATTTCGGAAGTAACATTCCAAAGGGCTATTGTCAAAAGCTTCTTCAAAAGATATAGTATAGGAAATTTTCCTAACCATC
Source organism: Eutrema japonicum (assembly GCA_030161315.1). NCBI lineage: Eukaryota > Viridiplantae > Streptophyta > Magnoliopsida > Brassicales > Brassicaceae > Eutrema > Eutrema japonicum. The sequence goes on from BSQW01000010.1 coordinate 36,056,483, forward strand.
TTCACAAAAGCGAGCAGTTTCTTTGCAGCGATGGGATTCATGAGATGTCTAGGTGGTCTAGGATATGGCACATTGGGCTTGTAAACACGTTCCTCAATCATATCCGGTTTCTTCTCAATCTCCGGTTCAGCCTGCGAGGGGTGTCGACCGATACAAGGTTGGTGCCGATCGATACAAGGCTCATATGTCGTTTCTTCAGGTCGGTATCAATCGATACTCGCAGTGGTGTCGGTCGATACAGACGAATCAGGTTCGGAATCACCTTCAACAGGGTTATTGAAATTTTCAGCTCTCCGTAATGTGATTGCATTGACGTATTCGTTCTGTGAATGAGCCATCTTTCCCTTGACAGCTGCTGCAGTTTGAGCTACTTGCGTTTCCAGCATCTTCTGATGAGCATTGAGGGCCTCGATCCTTCCACTCAGATCCTTGTACAAAGCATCTATCTTTCCATTGAGATCCACTGTGATCTGCTGCTGTCCTTGAACCAGCTGTTCAAACATAGACTCGATCTTGCTATCTGGGAGCTTAGCAGGTACAGGTTGATAAAAGGAATTTCCATAGTTCCTGGTATACCTATTGTTCTGAGATGGTTTCTGGCCAAACTGATTCGACCCTCCTTGCTGAGAATTGTTGTTGAAGTTTCGGTTGTTGTTGAATTGATTCCACTGACCTTGAAAACCAGAACCACCAATGTAGTTAACATCCTCTACTTCATCCTCATTGAACACCTCAACATCTTCAGCAAAGTGAACAACTTCCGTTGTCTTGCCCATCAGGAGACTGTGCATGGAATCTAACTTGGCATGAACATCAGCAATATGTGAACCGTCCATGCTACCAGCTTGCTTCTTGCGCTCAAAGTCTGCATTCTTGGTGCTATTGCTAGACGCCAAGTTCTTAATCAGCAAGCATCTTCAGGATACCTAGTGTTGAAGTTTCCATTGCTCGAAGCATCCAAAGCCATCTGATACCTCCAATCAATTCCTCTGAAGAAGAACCCCATCAGCTGAACATCAGAGTATCCGTGATGTGGACAATCTCTCTGGTATGATTTTAATCTCGTCCAAGCAGCCTTGAACGCCTCAGTAGGTCCTTGAGAAAACTGGGAGATCTTGTTCCTCAGATCCTCGGATCGTGCATCATCATAGAAGTTATTCAGGAAAGCAGTCTTAGTCTCTTCCCAGGTAGTCAGTGATCCAGGAGGTAACTGCTTCAGCCAGTAAGTCGCATCTCCACCAAGAGAGTATGGGAAGAGCTTGCGGAAAAGGTAATCGTAAGACACTCCATTGCTCTTGATGCTAGTGACCAAATCCTCGAACCTCTCAATATGATCCATGGGATGTTCATTGGAAAGACCATGAAAAGGGTGCTGACCCACAAGAGTGTAGTATGCAGGTTTCAGCTCAAAGTCATTCCTCTGAAAAGCAAGAGGACGAATCGCTGATCGATTCGCATAAAACTGATCAGGCCTGTTGTACTCACCAATCGTTCTACCATGATTAACCATAACATTCCCTGCGTTCACGTTCCCAGCGGCAATAGGAGCAGGTGGAATGATGTTCCCCTCTCCATCCAATCGTTGCCCTCTCTCATTGCACAATTGACCCTCTTGGTCTTTGTAAGCACCAGTTCATCTTGAACCAAAACCACTGGATTGTTGTTCATCTCTGCTGGTTTCTTTGCTCTTCTCTTTGTGCGTTCCACAAGTGCTAGCTGCTCCAATGACAGTTCAACTAGCAGAGTGCTCTTGTTCCTTCTGGTTTCACGAATAGGCATACACCTGAAAGCAAAAGGCAAGGACGTAAGTAACACGGTAATAGGATGAGTATCGACCGACACTGGGTGGTGTTGATCGATATCAACAAAAAGAAGACGACGAGTATCGACCGACACTGAGTAGTATCGACCGACACTGAGTAGTATCGACCGATACCGATGAACTTAGTCGAAATTCTCAAACTAAAATCTAATGGCGAATTGAGTCCCCGGCAACGACGCCAAATTTGATATGCTCAAATTAATACCCTAAAAGTACTAAAGCAGTAGTTGTAGTAAAGTAGGGGTCGAACATAAGAACTCAAGAAATCACACAATATATTATTTAGTATCGAATCAAGCTAAGCAATTCAGTTGAAATAAAAAGCAATAAACAGTAAAAGAGTTGTAAAATCGATCAAAGAATATAGGCTCAGGGTATTTCTCAGGAGATCAATGAATGCAGATAACAAATCAGTCAGGATTCAGATTTAGCGCGGTTCTTGAACTCAAATCACTAAAGTATAATTAACCAACTCTCGTTGCGAGAATTATATAAGTCTAAATCCTAGAATTCCAAATCTCTTTGCGAATCCTAAAGTTTAAACCAGCTTTTAATTCAAGTTTGATTTGTTCATAAAACAACTAAACCAAATCTCTTTGCGAATAGTTATTTTGCTCACCCTAAGTTCTATCAAGTAATTAATCGCACTCTCGTGGCTAATCAATTATCCTAAGATCTAAGTTTCAGATTCGTTAACCTAGAATTAGCTTTGAGAACAACCTATGGTGAAGAACTAATTCAGATGGTGAATCCTAACTAATCAATTACCAGCAATAAGGGAAAACCTTATGAGAAAATCCTAAACCTAAATTGTAACTACTCAGACATGGAAATTGAAACAATAAACATGACTGAATAAATACTCAAATAAATAAGAAAGAGTAACAAGAGGGTTCGAAATCTTCTCTCGGACGAACAGAGTTTCAGACTTGTCTCCCTCACAAAAGCTCTCTCTCCAAAACCAAAGTAAAATAAAGCATAAAATAAAGCACAAAAAGCCTAGCCATCAAAGTGGCTGTAAAATCCTATTAAATAACCTAAATCACGTTTTGGGGCTTCCTGTAAATAATAAAGTCTTCTGGGCAATTTTGCAATTATTCAACTCTTGGAAAAGTCGCGATCGTGTCTTGTTGCAGTGATTATCGACCGATACTAGTCAGTATCAATCGATACTGAGGTTTCAAATCGGGTACTCAGCTACACGAACTTCAGCTTTGATCCAAAATGCTCCAGAAAACTCCAATATTTCCAATTATGCTCCAAACGTGCTAAAACCTATAAAAGACTCTAAAACACTACAAAATAGTAGAAAGACTCTATAAAACGGATTTATATCATGGCTTAAAAGGGGTAAAAACCATGATATATCAACTTGTTCTTGAGTCTCGTGGGATCAATTCATCTCAGAGAGTCTCTTTGATGATTTGATGTTGTAATTCGCTTGTTAAGTGAGATAAATGTGTTGTTTCGCTTATCAAATTCCCTCCATTCCAATATTCAAACGCTATTCTAACTTATTCAAGTTTTTATACGAATGTTAACCCACGAATATCATGTTATCTTCAATATGTGATAGTTGAAAGCTATTACACTCTACACTTAGGGAAGATATAAAGCTATGGGGAAGGCTCAAGCAACCTGTGGCACCAAATCCGCTGCAACCAGTACGAACTTTGCATCGCTTAGTACATCGGGATTACTTTGTCGACCAACTAGCAAACATGATAAAAACAAAAGTAGTTGGAAAGCACTCGAGTATCTCGTACAGATCTGAACCCAAAAAAATCTATATCCGACTAATGGATGCTCGACCCGGCCGGTATCTTAATTCATATCAAATAAAATCTATAAACACCATTCTTTCTCCTCCGATAAAAGGATCTTATTTTGAATATCTTCCTTCGTGCATTTCTTTTGGACCTCAGTTTTTCTCTAAACACTAAGTTTTTTTTTTTCTTTGAACTCGAGAATCAGTCTTTATTTTCTGACCAGTTTCCGGTCATATAGTCCATCAAAACGGTGACATTTGTTCTCTTTATCACTAAAGTACCTCCCAAATCAACATATACACCGCAGATCCATCCTTTTTTTGGATGATGTATCACTCAACCCATTCCTTTCTGTTTTTCGATTCTTTTTTGTTAATGACCTATCAAACCGTGGTCTTTTCTTTTTTAGTTTTTGACTTGAATGTTAGAGTCCTTGGAAAATATTGTTTTGTTGTGTTTTACAGGCTTCCACGTGTGTATTGGTTTAGTATAAGACTTGCTTTCTAGAGGACGAAAAATTTTCGAAACACACTTTATCTTTTAAATTAAATAGGATTTGACACAAGATTAAATGGAAACGCAAATGAAATTTTCAAAAATAAATGATATTTTCTCAATAATTAGTATTTATATTTCACGTTTATAAGAAATTATCTTATCTCTTATTTTTATACATGTAAAGATAAAAAAAAATAAGTAAGTTATAATCATAATTCATAAAGTAGACTAATCATATTAATTAATAAGGCTTCCAATGAAAAATGCAAACAAAATTATCTTTGTTAAAATAAACAATCAACATGTACCATATAGTTCTGGATTGATTTATGTTTTGTTTCTTGCGTCGGATCTCCGAATCCTTTTTCGGACTATTTTTAATCTTCACCAAACCAACAGTAAGTCATAATTCCACTATCAGTTGTTCATTATTTTTGAATAATTTAACTTTTGTACGTAATCAATTATTTTGGAATATTTTTGTTGATAATCATGATTCATGATTATTATGTGGGCTGGATAATCATGGGTCTCTATTTTTCTAGTCTGTAAAGTTTGATCGAAACTGAGAGCATAGCAAATGTTTAAAATCTATTTAGAATTATTTCATAGATTATTAATATCAACCTTTGTTTTTATGCAGGTTCATCCAAATTTTCGAACAATGAAGAAAAAACTACATATAGATATATGTTAGTAATTAGTATGTCAATTGTTTATATATAATTAACTACATACTCTTACTAGATTAGGTCCTTCGTATACGCGGAGTTTATAATTTAAATTTTATAACTCGTGAAAAAAATTCCAAAAACAAAAAAGTAAATAAAATAAGACTGGAAACGTCGATACGAGATCATCCACAGATAGAGAAGCCTAACAAAGTAACAATTATTTATTTTATTTGAATATTTTATTTTTTCTATTATTTGGTTTTTAATTAAATTTTGTCACATGTTACCAAATATTTAGCTTTCTTATTTGAATTATGTTTATTATTATTATTATTATTATTATTATTATTATTATTAACTATGCCTTTTGTGATAAATTTAAAATTTCTATTTTTGTTTTTTTTTAGTAACTTTATCTTTTAAGATTATGAATTTCTATTGTTAATATTATGTAAAAAAATCTAATTGAAATTTTTTTTTATCCGTGTCATAATATGATTGATTGACATGACACATATCGCGATAAGATGAATTACTGACTTTGAAACATTCAACTTTGACAAAATCTAATTAGAAAATGTTTTTACACGTGTCAAAATCTGATCGATTGACATGACACATATCGCGATCTGGTTAATTACTAACTTTGAAACATTCAACTTTGATAAAATGTAATTGGAAAATCTTTTTACACTCATCAAAATCTGATAGATTGACATGATATATGTCGCGATCTGGTGACACATGTCGCAATCTGGTAAAATACTAATTTTAAAACATTCAACTTTATATAATAAGAGATTCATCTAGTACAAAATATTAACTTTCATCTTTATTAAAAAGCAAAACAGTAACTTGGATCATTCACTGTCAATCGTACCAAATAACAGAGAACGTAAACTTTCTGACAAAAAAAAAACAGAGAAAGTAAACTAAACAAACATTAAAAGTAACCTCTGTGACCCCCAAAAAAAACATTAAAAGTAACCTCTAAATCATTTATAAAAAAATATTTAAGTAAATATAATGAATAAAAAAGGCTATAACCACATAAGTATATACCAATCAAAACAAAAAGCAAAATGGGTTTGGTTCATGTTTACTCATTGTTTTGTCCTATACGTCAACAAAATCTCTCAGTCGATCGGATCTCAATATTATTATGGTTCTCTCGCAAATATTTTCTAAAATTCTCCTCCTCAAAACTCAAAAGGTTCAACACAATAACATATTATAAAGAGTTATATATAACAGAGATATTTTACAATGTGCATAAATTTGATGGAAAAAATAAACTGCAATTTTGTAATTGTACGCCATTAGAGAGACAAATATGTAAAATAACAAATTGAGTTAATAAATCCCACCTCTTACCCTCTGCATAAAGAACGCACGCACCACTATATAATCGTCATTTGTAGTATTAATCTTCCCACAAGATAATTACACTTTGAGAATGGGAGGTTTAGGTTCACCATGTGGAGGATGCAAGTTCTTGCGTAGGAAATGTGTTGAAGGTTGTGTATTTGCACCATACTTTTGCTACGAAGAAGGATCTTCTAATTTTGCAGCTATTCACAAAGTGTTTGGAGCCAGCAACTTCTCTAAGCTAATCTCTCATCTCCCTGTTCATGACCGTTGTGAAGCCGTACGAACCATCTCTTACGAGGCTCAGTCTCGTCCTATATACGGCTGCGTCTCCCAAATCTTCTCCCTCCAGCAACAAGTTTGTTTTCTTCTTATTATTCGCTTAATTATGATTAATAAACGAGTTATTTCATACAAAACCAGTTGTGTGTTATAGTGTGCTTACAAGTTGCTTGACTTGCTTGTGTGTGTTAAGGTCGTTAGTCTACAAGCACAAGTGGTCCTTCTTAGAGAAGAAGCTTCTAGAAAGTTTCCTCAAGAGAATTGTACGGAACAAGAGAAGGTTCTAGCTCAAGATATGCCCCAAGATCTGCACAGTTGGTTTCGTCAACTAGTCTCGGACTCCAACCTTAACCACATGAGTGATGTTGCATCAACGTCCATGGATCACAATGAGTCGTTTTGTGTCTCAAATGAATCTCTTTACTATGGTCTGTTTGAGTACAAGTGACTAGTATGTGAGAGATTGGAACTTATATACTTCTAGAATCTTCTTTACTATCTTTTCGACGTTTTGCATCTCAGAAATCGAATCAGACAGCCACTTTTCTCTTTGAATATAACCGCTTCTTCAATGATCCTTCATAGAAACAACATTAGTTCTGAACAAGTGACCAGACACCAACTACAAAGCCAGAGAAACAAAATCAATGTCTTCATTCTGGATTCGATATCCCAAAGGACATTTAGTTTCAAAAGTTGTCTCTTCATGATGGATTCGATTTCCCAAAAGACATTTAGTTAACAAAAGGTTTCTTCCTGTTTGGTTTCGAGCTCATCTCTTGTGCTTAAACCTTACTTTCAACAAGAACTGCAACTTCACCTGTCCAAAGACAAATCAATATTTGTCAGAACTGTACACAGCATAAAGCATATAAGAACCAGTAACAGTATATGTTGCAAAAACAATGAAGTGTTAGTTTGCTGGATGATATGTTTCTCATTCCAAATTACTCGAGTTAGACAACAAGAACAAGCACGAAAAGGATAGTGTTTGCCAAATATCCTATTGTAAAACGGTGCAAGATATCGGGAAAAGAACAAGGAAGATTATTTGGAAACAGAAGTTACCTGGGCTGTATTATATACGATATACTCGTTGTACATAAGCTCAGAAGCCTTGACCTTCGATGAAACAGGTTTTCCACAAGGAACAGTCACATCATTTCTCCACTTGGCAAACTCTAAATCCTGAGGCACTTTCTTGCCAAGCCCTTTAGTCGAGTGTTTCCCTCTCGGAGGTTTATCCATGTACTAGAGAATTGTAGACATAAGAGAACAGTCATATAAGAAGGTAAGAATATTATGCGCTATATTCTCGAGTTAAGGACCAAATGACAAGTAGCATTACTTAAAAATGCAATTTGGGCTCACCTTGGCTTTTGTTAGCTCATGTACTTCTCCCAATGCAACTTCACTCAGAATCATTAGACCCACTGGGTTTTCCTTGGAAGTGAAGCAGTATTGCGCACTTTTACTGACAAGGTCAGCGAAGTAAATCCCTTTGCCAAACTGAAACACGAGATTTGAAGGAAGTTCAGATTCTCCAACAAGTTAACTAGATTGCAAAGAGCCCTCGATAGATAAGCATAAGTACAGAGAGAGAACTAACCATGTAGCCAGTAGCAGGAGCTTCTGGAGGCGCAATTCTCAGTCCTTGGTTCAGAATTCCAACAAAATTTGTCAATCGGGAACCTGAAAGCAGGGTTATTTTGGTGATCAAACAGACATAAATATAAAAAAATTAACAAGGGGAATTCAAAATCAGCCAACTATGGCTGGTTGTCATTTGGCTTACCGTGCCATAGGAGCATCTTATTGCCAAGTTTTTCTCTGTAAGGAGAATATTTATCAAACTCTCCTTGTCTTTCAAGAGCAAAAACTTCCTCCAGTTCAAGACTCCACTCCTGCCAAATCCAATAAACAGAAAATGAATAAGAAGAACTATGATAAGCAAACATGAAAAGAAAAACAGAACTTGAACTCACTGTATGTGTCGGGGCATGAGTTGTGTTGAGATACTTCTCTACTAACCGGTAATCGTCACTATCATGAGGAAGTGGTGAAATATCACAATGCAATTTCTTATATTTATCATCGAGAGATTCAGAGTTATCAACATCAAAGCCAACTAATCTTGAAGCTATTTCGATATCCTGCAGAGCCTCAAGCATTTTCACCTGCCATACGGATGCAATACTTTTTTGTAACGCAGAATAAAAAACAACACCATAGTTCATGTTCTAAAGCGAGTACCTTTGACTTAAAGTCATCTTCATCTCGGATAATATAAGGATGAATAGAAGGGATCATGGTAAAAAATCTATTACTAGCATCAACAAGCAAGCTTTCTTTGATAGAAGGCTGGGGGTCGCTTTCAGTCAATAGCTTCTGTATCTCCGTCAATGCCTCAAAACCTATATACGAGCAAACAAGAAAAAAACCATAATTGAATGTGATGTAGAACTAGGATTTCATCATCTATTAGGAAAAAAAATAAACTAAAACTAGACAATTAGGAGTTACCCTTCTGTATATTATGTTTGCTAAGTTTCCCAAGAGGCATCTCTGACATATTTATCTCGAACTCCATCATAGCAGCTCTGTGGAGGTAATAATTTGATTACTTCAAACAGTTTTTAGGGAGAGGAGAGGGCGATAATGGTAAATAAATTTCTAACCGGTATGTTTCCACATCAAAAAGCATCTTCATCAATTCTACTAATGGAGGAGCGAGGTTGCTACTGGTCTGAAGTGGCTCTTTTTTTGTTAATTGCTTGTTTACTCCATAATCCTGACACAAAAGATACAAAATAGTTTATGAAATATTTAAGAAAATAAGAGAATACGAAGATCCAAAAGATATGGATGCTTAAGAGAAATTACAATATCCAATGGGAGAAATTTTCCAGGTTGCTTCTGGAAATTCGTTCTTTGTTCCCAAGAATCCCATGTGTTTCCAGTCTTTTCAAGAAATAGACGTTTGAATGCGTGAACTGCATCAGACTTTGGCATCTCTTCCAGTTTGTTACCTCCAATCTTTTCATTTCCAACTCGGCCCCATTTACGAAATACGTAGCAATCTGAACCTTTATCTTCTTGGATTATCTGGAGTATGTAATAACTATTGACACCGGTAGAAAGATCAGACATGCTCAGAGTTGTGTTATAGATACTGTTCCCATCTTCAAGAATGTGACAGTGCTCTTGGAGGCCAGACGCTTCATGCACAGCGCTTCGCCCTTTTACTTTAACAGTGACAATGCCCTCAACAGCGTCTTCAATTTTGTACTTGTCAAATGAAAGCTTCCTCTGCTTTTTAAAACAGTCAACCAAATAATACTCTCTAACGGTTGCCACTTTCAGCCTCCTGCCACATATATATCAACACCAGCGTTCAAAGTGAGAGCGAAAGAGTTTGATGAGTTAAAGAATGGCAGCACAATAAAGGCATTCTTCTACCTTGCCTTTCTCAATTCAGCATCATGCATATCTGTCGGGCCACAAACAACCAAACAGCTTGTACCTGCAAATTTGTGAAACAGATACATATCTAAAGCAAAAAACACGTTCACGATAGTCTAAACCATCTAGTAATACGTACCTTTTTTAACACTAGCATGAAACTCTGCACCAGCTTCCTCAATTTTTTTCTTCCATGCTTGCTGCAAATGATCCCATCAAGCAATGAAGTGCAAAGATAATTGGAACAATATTTGAAGGAGGGACATACGCGTTCCTTAGAGGATCCAGCAATTGAAACTCTCAGATCATCCAGCTTTTCACTCCTTGAGGAATCGGCTGCAGATTTAGAACCTTGACCCTGAGACGTTCCACCAGATGATATAGGGTTCAGAATACGTTTTGACTTCACACTCTTTTGCGACTTATTCCACTGCAAGGAATCAGAAGACAAAGACAAACTTAATGCCAATTACACCAAATATAAACTAGCCCATGCCAATACCAACTCTACAAGAAGACTGATTTACCTTCAGAAGGAACTGATTTTCTGTTTCTTCAGGGATTTTCCACTTCCCTTTGATCCGGTCTGGATCAGAAGTGGAATGAGAACACTTGCTCCATTCCGAGATGTAACCATGGCATTGGTAAATTCCTCCAGAGAAAGAAAGATGACCAGAGCAAATTGGGCAGAGAGCGAGTGGACCAAACATCATGCCATCAGCACTAAAAAGAAACAAGAAGGATAGATGTCATGAATATGATTGTGCATCAGATTCTCTAATCCAAACTATCTTTTAATAATATCCCACAACACTAACAGAAATCAAACAAAAGACGCTTCAGAACGTCTTTCCCAAGCAATTTGCTTCCAGACAGCTTAGCAATGTAATTTACCATTTATCCCGCAGATCAAGTTCTGATCCTCTTGTACTTTGTTCATTTACTTCAAGCATTTCCCGCAACTCAGATGGTGTCACGTATTTTTTCAGGTCATCCTTCAGGTCCCACAATTCCTTAATTTGGGCTTCCATTTCCCTTTCTTTGCTACAAGGTTGTAAAGCACCGCTTGTAGACATGTCAAAACTAGTCTTAGCTAGTTTTGACTTCTCATTATCACCAGAATCCTTTCTTCGTTTTGTGCCTGCTTTTAAATTTGTTTGATGTGCTTCTGCTGTCTCTGTCCCAGTTGTGCCAACAGGATTTAGTAGAAAGACATCAGACAATGATACTGCAAATGGCTTCTGTAACACGGAACTGAATTTATCACCAAACACCTTAAGACTCTTACCAGTTTTGGCTGTGGGCGGAGCTTTCTTCACCAAGGGAAGAAGAGCTTCTTGGTCTGAGTCTGGTATGCTTCCCCACCCAGACAAACTTTCCAGTTCAGTAGAGGAAGACATTTCAAGGAAACATTTTGCGTGGTACCACATCAAACCCTTGTTACCCGGCCCTTCAGGCTTAGAGAATATACGCACCTGGAAAAAAAAAAAAAAAATCACATTAACCTACTGAAAGACAAAACAAGTTCATAAAAAATGCTACAACCACTGAGATCGTATGACAGATGAAGTAGAACAACACCTTACCTCTCCTTTCAAGATTTTGTCACTACACTTTCTGCAACCAGCACGAGAAGTTAGTGACACTTCAATCCCATATTCTAGTTTGGCATTACCACCGCTGCTACTCGTGCTCGTATTATTCCCTGCCCCAGATTCGACATATTTTCTTATCTTTTGCTGATCTTCCCAACGAAGTGATTCTAAGCCTTCAACATCATCAACTCTAGCAAAACCAAGAGACAACAACAAAACAAAAAAAAGTTGATAGGTGATAGCTGAACGCTTTTAATATCTCCACTAAGTGACATTGGTTTTACATACGATTTTATCTGCTTCGTTTTCTTCAGTATACAAGCAGCATGGTGCCACATCTGCGTGAGAACGACAAAAGTACAGAGAGGATATGTTAGTTCATGTCTAGTGGAACTAAAGTAACATAAAACTAGAATGGGGAAATTAAGCAGAGCATGGAGAAGGAAGTAAAATGATATTTTATGGTTCAAGTGAAAAGAACAAGGAGAAGAATGTCACAGCTGATTGTGATTATAATGGGCGGCATAAAGACATCGAACAACAATCAAAAGTATATTTTAAAGCTCACCAAAATGATTATGATCATCCAAACGAAAAATAGCAGTCCACATATATGTCATAACCAAAAGCAGGAATCTTTTGCAGTCATCAAATAACCCATACGCACAAAATTAGCAATGTATAGCAGAATGAAGAGAAACCCCTCATCGTCAATTCCAACGGAATAATAATAAAAAAAAAACAATCTTGCCTCACAAAAACCCTAAAAGAAGTAACTTTGTCATTTGAAAATTAAAAAGAAAAACTGGAAAAGAGTAAATTCTGGGAGAGAGAAAGAAAGAAAGAGATAGAGGGAGAGATAATCGTACGGGCATGACGCCATCGAATTGAGTAGCTTGAACCAACTTTCCAAGACGAAATATCTCCTTGTCAATGGCGGACTTGCAAGACTTGCAGGAAGACCTGCCGGACTTGGCATACTCCGCCCTCCACGCCTTCTGTGGGCTCGCCATTTCTGCAATTTCTCTCTATTTATCTTCTGTGTGAGGACTATTTATACATATGCCTAGAAGAAGAAGAAGAAGATGACGACGACGACGATGGCTTCTCGGTGACGCCTTTTCCAGATTGTGTTTATACTGTTTACCCCTTTTTCTTCTTTTTCACCCTAAAAGGAAGACTGTGTTTGTGTCACCGTATCTCAGATTCTCTCAGTCGATGATGATTCGATTCGATTCGATTATTATTAATTTATTACGCAATATACAACTAATCATTAATAAAATGTTATTACGCAATCTTTTACCCCATCCGTTTTCGTAATATGATTTCAAGTTTCGTTTATCAAAAATTTGTGTTTTTTTTATTTTTTAAACAAGTTTACGATAATTCACACAATAAAAAAAGAAAGATTGTATGTATGGTAACCAATAATTGCAAAATTAGATGACAGAAAAGGTCACTATGTCACCGGCTCGTGTTACACAACTTCGATGAATTCTCCACTGCCGAGACCAATAATGGTGAATGACGACGAAGCCATATCTTCCTTCGATTGTTGGCTTCAATTTTGTAATTTATGTTTGATAGAATATTAATACATAAGAAGAAGATAATAAAACAAATATACTAAACCGCTAATGAAACAAATATACTAAACTCTATTTGAAACAAAAAAAAATTATTATTATAAACTTGATTTTCTTAAATATGTATAATGAAACAAGAATATTAATACATAAGATACTAAACAGAAAATGAAACAATAAAAAGAAGATATCAAATAGAGTTTAGTATCTTTGTTTCATTAGCGGTTTTAGCAAATTTTTATTGTTTTTTGTTTTTTTATAGGGCTTTGTCTTTGGAAAAAATATATTTTCCGTCGGTTTTGTTTCCGGGGATATATTTTTGTTTTGTCGACTTTGTTTTTTTTTTTCGAACGTTTGGCTTTGTGTAAAATTTTCTAAATTTCAATAATAAAAATCTAGATGACAAAAAAAACATATCACATAGAGGTAAAGTAACATGTTGACAATAGTAATTGAAAAAAATATATATAGCAATGGTTTTGAATGCATTAGATTGTTAATCAACTAAAAACGTATCTAAACATCATGCATGGGCATTTATATTCTAATGAAATAGAAGCTTGCAAAAGAATCATTTTGCATTTCTTGGAGTTAAGTTTTAGGTACATAAAGAACTTTCGAACAAAAAAAAAAAAGGTACATAAAGAACTATAATCGAACAAGATACGTAGCCTATTGATTTGTACTAATATTTTTGTTGTGTTATCATCTGAATTCAAACTCGTTAATGCTGTCTGGGACTTTGTGGTCGAGTGGTAAAGAGACGGGCTTTGGGTGCAATCACATTCCGAGTTCGATCCATCTGTTGCGCGAAACAAAAACACATTATTCCTGAACACCCACACGGATATGAGCTCATTGCTTACGGCTCATTTGAATACCTGAAAAAGAGTCTATCTGTGGGTTGCCTTTCCCCAGTGATTACTATGGGCCCCTCCATAAACCTAGGATTTACCCTGAGTTAACCCAAAAAAAAAAAAAACTCGTTAATGCATATTGTTAGATATATAAAAAGAAAAAGAAAAAACTACAGTCGAAGATGTTGTTATGCTTATGGTCGTACATAGTTAGGATTTGAAAGCCTTTTGTCAAAAAAAAAAACATAGTCAGGAAACTTAATAATTTAATAATTAGGAATCATGCTTAATTTGTAACTTACTTTTTCTCAAAATAACTGAGAGATTTCTTCAACCATTTCATTGACAGTGACTCACTGTCAGTGAGTCCTATTGAACCGATTGTTTCCAACATTAACCAACAGAAAACAGAAAACAAAATTGTACAAGAGCTTTAACTAATCAATTTGAACCGGAATAGGATGGTTGTCTTTTCCTCCAAATTTGCTCGAAATTAGGGAGACGTGATCTTCATTCGGAGAGAGCCAAAAAAAAACTTGCAGTCCAAGAACAAAAGTCAATATTTATTTATTTTTGATTCAAATGTTGAAAACCAATTCTTTCCAAGTAAGTCAAAACCATATTAGTATTATTTTCAGTATATAAGACCAAAAAAATGAAGCCCCCTTATATATATATAACTCATACTCAAATAGTAAGACCTTACAAATTGACTCTCTCTTTTTTTTTTTTTTTAAGTTCAAGAGAGATAAAGTGATGTTGAAGAAACAAGTGATCATTGGAGTGATTTTACTTGCGCTTTTCGTGTTTTTCTTGGACGCCAAACAAGTAGAAGCCACAAGGCTGTTACGAACCACCGTCGATAGTGAGATCCGGTTCGTGTTCGAGTCGTTGCAGAAGGGTTCGGTTCCTGGGTCCGGTAGGAATGGTTGCTCCCATATCCCCAAAGGCTCGTGATCGTGCCAGGGATAAGCACTCACGTGAATTTTGACCCCAATACTCTTTTTTGGGCTATTTTTTGTTTGTAAAAAAATTGTTGTATATATACTAGAAATTATGCTTAACTGTTCTTGTAACATATGTATTCAAAGCAAATACGTGTTTTATCGTCTCATGACTATCTTTTAGCACGCGCGAATGGAGCAATCGAATGACACTAACTTAAAAACAAAATCAAAATCAAAATCAAAATCTTAAGAAAATTTCAATTAGATATATGAATTAGGGCTTAAATTTTCTAAAAAATTGTTTTTTCGTATTATATATTTTTTTATTAAACGAGGTATACAAAATATTTTTAAACGCCCTGCATTGTTTTATAGAAATTCTTTGATTATCTTACAAATTACTGGTTATGTTTGAGTAACCGGAGTCTACCATAAATGCAATAAAGTTTTTGGTTCCCTTTTACTAGGCCTGGGCATAAAACCCGGATCCGCTAGACCCGACCCGAACTGACTCGAAAAATCGGATTCGGGTCGGTTTTGGTTTTGCCCTAAAACCCGAACGGTTCTTGCCTAAATTTTTTTCGGCTCTTGGATTGGTTCGGGTAAAACCCGAGATCCGATCGGGTACCCAAAAAATTACATCGAAAAATATAATTTATATATATATATATATATTCGAGTTATTTCAGATTATTCGAGTACATTGAATTCGGGTTATTTCGGGTTATTTCGAGTTATTCGGGTACATTTATTTCGGGTAATTCGGGTTCAAAACAGACCCGATTTTTTTTCGGTTCCATACCGGATTTCATTTAAAATCTTAAAACCGACCCGAACCCAACAAAACCCGAACCGAACCGAACTGAATTTTTGTCGGATCTTATTCGATTTCTATCTTCTCCAACTTCGGATACCCGAGAACCAAAAACCAGACCCGTGGACCCGAATGCCCATGCCTACCTTTTACTCACTCTTTACTGGTTATCAATTTTCAAGTAATGAAAATGAAAAAGTAATCAGTTTGAAGATTCCGGTTATGTTTATTTGGTTTTAAGTCTCAATATTATTCGTATCCGA
This sequence comes from Eutrema japonicum, assembly GCA_030161315.1. Lineage (NCBI taxonomy): Eukaryota > Viridiplantae > Streptophyta > Magnoliopsida > Brassicales > Brassicaceae > Eutrema > Eutrema japonicum. The sequence goes on from BSQW01000010.1 coordinate 36,072,423, forward strand.
TACAAAGAACCGCGAATTAGAAACTAAACCGGTTCAGATTGGTTCGATTTGAAGTTTGTTCTTCCTTGGCGAGATCCTTAAACCCTTTGATAGTTTCGATTGAACAATTTCCCGAGATTTGGAAGTGTTCATAAACCCCACACACACTCTCTCGCTGGTCGAGCTAAAGGCAAGAGGAAGAAGAAGAAGAAGACGGAGCAGAGAAATGGTGAATAAACCTTGGAAGATAATTCCAAGGCCGCTTCTAGAAACCGTTCTTAACAACCATGTCCAACGCCACCGTGTTCCTCAGCCGCTTATCCTCCATGGTCCTCGTGGCGTCGGCAAAACCACCCTAATTCTCAACCGTAAATCTACCCTTTTAACTCCTTAATTTCCCAATTTCAGTTTTTTTTCCAAAAGATCATAGCTTTGATTGGTTCCTATCTCGTTCTTTTAGGTCTTCTCGGAGACTGGAACAAAGGGCCTCATATCGCTGGCTATGTAGATTTTGCGCAATCGGTAACGGAACACCATCCAGATCACCAACAATCATATCCGTGGGCGTCTTGGACCAGTTGTGACCCACCATTGTTGTCGAATTGCAAAACCCAGCTCGAGAATTGTCTTGAATCTATGAGCCACAAAGCTATCAAGCTTGGGAGTATAAGCTCGCAGCAGATATTCACTACAATGAACAAATGGTACGGTCTTAATACCGCACTCCGCCGTATACTTCAGGGTTATAACATTGCCGTCCCGGAGAAAGTCTCCGTTTCGTTTCTCTGGGAACGGGCACTGTATGCGCTATCTGTTCGACAAAATGCCAATGAGGTTGATGGGCTGCTCGAATTGGAAGAGAAAGGTGATAGCTTGTCTGTAGAAGAGGCTTCGTACTATAGAGAGACTGCCTTTGCGTTAAGATTGGCCAAAGAGGTAATAAGGATACACCAGGGTTGGAAAGCCAATGCCATTGCTCATCTCAATCGAACAAATGGGTTTTCGAGAACATTAGCAAATTCATGTACTGACTGGCCGTTGCTACTGCTCGAGTTGTTATCACAAGCTGCAGAGATTGGTTTCTTCCAGGTAATGGAATGGATAAGTACTAGTTTTTTTTTGTCTTAGGTCACTGAATCTTCCATCTTATGATTCGTTAAACAGTGGCTGTATCATTTGGAAACATTTTGCGAACCATCGATTTAATTTCTGCACTAAGTAATGCTGGCTTAGTTTTGTTTGTCTATGTGTTTCTTGATTCAATTGGCAGCCTAAACTGGTCTTAAACAACATTGAAATCTTGAAGAATGCTACTCAGACTGATGATTCAATAGTCTCTGCGTCAATGTACCATGACAATCTTGTATGGAGAATAATAGCGTTAGGTGCAAATGAGCGCTGTCTACCTGTCCTATTCGTGACTTCCAATAGGTTGGTCCTGTTTTTGTTTGCCTCTTTTGGGTTTTTTATGTACAAGCTGTTACAATTTGATGATTGCTTCGTCTCATTGGACTTGTATATCACTTTTTAGCATGTCACTTTGTCACAGAGATTCGGAAATCTGAAGAGTCATTTTCCTTTCCGAAACTCTTAGTGCCGATTTTTAAAAAAAACATCTGTTATCATTCTCTCTGATATCGAAAATTTATATCACGACAGCTACTACTCATATCAAGCCTTTGTTGACTTTGGGTTTCCAGACATCTTCATCTCGCGTGAGGTATAGAAGCTACACATCTATCTCTCACTAAACTATGGATTCTGTATAAATCCCACCCTTCTAGTTAACCCAACAGTAAAAGTTTTATCCGCATTCTCCTCTTTAACATTGCATTTTGGCTTTGTTTCATTGGTAGACATTTGGATGGACTCCTCAAGAAGCCAAATTACACATGGTTCCTGATTACTTCAGCGCTTCGGAGGTGAGAAAAATGCTGTAGGTAATGGGATGCTTGTTTAATGAACCCATAAAATTGAAAATTAGTGTTGCATTTTTAAAAACCAAACAATATAAAAATAGAAAAATTGAATGATCTTCTCTGCTAACATTTTATTGTTTACTTTTAGTTAAGTGACTACTGTATATAATAGTAGAGTTCTTACATAATCTTGGAATTGTAGTGGACTATCATTGCTGATGTTCTTGGTGCCAATTCTCGGCATCTATTCGAGCTTTATGCACTTAAGCAAAGTAATCATTACCAAAGGTAATGGTTCTCTGTTCTTTTGTATTCTCTCATTAATTTCTTTATCTTTTTCATCATTTATGGGTTTGTCCGTCCTCAAAATGCATCAAACTCCGTTTTTCATTTTTCAAATGTGACCCAAAGTTTGTTTTGTCAGTTTGATGGGAAACAAAGCAGGTACATTTGAAGATGTAGTGGATGCATACTTAGCATATTTACAAGTAAGCTCATTTAAACTGATTGCTTGCAATTGGTTTCAAATTACATATAAAAGTCACCATTAGTTTGTTTTTTTGTGTGTGCAACACACCATTAGTTTGTTACAATATGTTTTATCTGTTCTTTTCTTGTATAGATTGCTGTGGTTAATCCTGCAATGGAAAAAGCTTTGTTGCGGCTTCAACGTTATGCCAGTGATGCACAAAAGGGAAGCATTCCGGATGAAAAATTACGTTTTGGTGCTCCATGGAGGCATCCCCCGCGTACTGAGGATCCTACTCACTGCTCCGAGTGGGCTAAAATTCAGCTGATGGATTTTGTCCAAGCTCTTGTCAATACAGAATTCGCGGTACTCTTCTAGACCCTTAATGGAAACGAAGCCAAAGTTTGTTCATTTTTTACCTTATCAGATATGAAACCAACATCACTGATAATCTATAAGCACCAATGGTTCTATAGGTAAATTATTTGGGGGACTATAGCCTTGAAATCTTTGAAGACCCTTCTGCAATGGCATTGGTTGAGGTAAAAAGTTCTATCTTTTCTTGATCGGTGGACACTACTTTTGAGACCCATTTTACTAAAAAAGGTTGATTATGTTCCAGGTTGGGATACTATATACTCAGCGAGATCCGTCTTTTTTCCGTCCTATATCTCAAGGCATTAAAAGATGTCTTGTTAGATGGTGAGCAAACTTTTTCCCTTCTCCCATGGATCTGCTCTTTTAAATCACTGCTGTTTTTCAGTTCTCACACACCCCCGCGTTATAGGCTCATCCAAGAGCGAATGAAAATGAGTTATTGGAGCTCAACCAAATATTGGTGGCAAAGAATCATTCGGGGTCGTTATTACAAGCATTTGATGCTTGGCTACAGAACATAGGCAGTTTCACACAGGTACATACGCCTTACATGCTCTGTTTCTAGATCTCTTACAGCTCACAAGAGTACGATTTTCCTGCTGTTGCAACACATTGCTGTATAGGATAATAAAACTTCCGAGTCTGAAACTTATCTGATTTTAGTTCATTGCGTTAGCGTCTATGCATCCTCAACAAACGTACAATTTTGCTGTTAGTTTTACTGATGAAGCTAATTATCCCAAGTTTCACGCACCAATGCAGGTTTTGTTTTCACAGGAACGTTGATGAAATCGCGGTGTCTTGTGCGCGTAAACCCGTAGCCAAAACACATCGGATTCATATCTTACCCGTGAATTAGGAAACATAAAGGGGTCGAGGTATGACTATTAGTAACGTCGTCATCACGAAGAGATGTCGGAGGGAAAAGGAAATACCTCCGGCGACGAACGGTGTTAGTGGGAAATGGGAATATACTGCCATGAGAACGGCTTTTTCTTCAGACGCTGTATATAAAGCGCATGTTGCTGTGTTATGTGATTTTTTCTTGGTAAAATTACAAGTCAAATACTTGAATTTATTCACTGTATTGTCTGCCTTTTCAAACCGAAAAGTCCAATAAAGTTTCCTTTTTTTAAAACGAATACTCTTTTGATTATTACATTTGTTTCTAAAAATGCTATTTTCTTGACCAACTTAGTGTATAGCGAAAAAGAAAAAACATGTTTGTATTGAGTATACACACTATAAAAAACTAATTAAAATTTCCGGAGATTACAATTCAAATGTTATGAGAACAAGTCTAAAGCTATCGTATAATTATGTACGTAACACACAAAGGTGGAAAAAAAAAAAGAAAAAAAAAATCCAACGAATGATGAAGAGGAAGAAGATTCGTATGACAGCTTAGCCGTTGCGGCATTTGCCTGAACCACGAGGAATATTGGTGCAACCGTTCCGACCAGAGCCTTCGACCGGACCTCTTTGCAGAGCCTGAAACAGAAGCCTGATCTCATCGACGGCCTCAGGGAAAGGCCTCATTGCTTCAACTTGCGTAACGTCCAAGACAACAACAAAAATAACAACTAAGATCATTACGAGCACTAACTGTCTCTTCACCATATTTAGATTTCTGTTCTTATTATTTATGAAAACAAAAATGAGCTTTCTATTGGTTAGGGGAGTGTAGGGTCTTTTCTTGGTTTGTATGTGTAATTAATTCGATGATGACTCTTATATATAGGGTTTTTGAGATGTCATTGTTTGACTTGGGCAAGGCTGGTCTCACTATCCTATGTTTATGTATACACACACATATATGAACTTTGACTTTGACTTTACTTCAAAAGAATTCGTTTTCAACATTTTTGAACCAAATTGTAGGATATTGGAATAGAAAATTCACTTAGACACGGTTTGTCCAAGTCCACGTAGGCTTTTTTTGCTAAAACTTTACAGGACCTGGCCCTGGCTGCCGCACTCTAAACCAAATTCTGATTTCGGTTTAGATTGGTTTGATTTTGGTTTGTTGTTGATAAATACAATTTATTATTAAAATATATAAATCTGATTTGTAACAAAGCGTAAAGATTTTTTTAACAGTGGAATAGAGTTTGAATTGTCATGCCACTTTGGCATTTCGTCTTGTCTGTCTTACTGCAACATTGGTTGGGTGACATAGATGATGATACATCCCTTATCACAGTGATAAAAGACTACCAAATAAAAAGTCTATATTTCGCAAACTTTTTATATGTACGATCCCTTTATGAAAATATTGTTTATGTATTAGTAGTTTACAAAATTTGGAAAAATAAGTAATATTTTGTGTACTGTTCACGCGTTAACTTTTCAAATGTACTCTTATACAGTATTGCGCAAATCAATCGTGTACAGTATAGAGACCAATAACAAACAGAAATAAAATCGTCTTTTCACAAAAGAAAGTGTTATTTTTTTCTTCTTCAGAATTTGTAAAGTGTTTAAACATAAAATATGTTTTGATTGGATGCTAATACTTCTTTCGCAAATCATGAGATTTTAAAAGTCTAAATGATTTCGCAATTCCATGTTTAAAATCATGTTAAATGAATATTTGTTAACGTTTGCATTAAAAATTGACAAAATAACGTTATAATATTGTAAAAGGTAAAGACAACGTGTAAAACTCAAACGAGATATACACACAAATAGTGTATAATAACGTTTTTTGTTTTTGGTCGTGTATAATAACGTTCATAAATCTATCATATGTATGAGGGTCGACTTTATTACACTATTCCTATTATATAGCTTTTTTGATATACTTTTTATTTCTTTTCTACACATTCTAACCAATTTTTTACTTTAACAAACATCACGAACTATTAATATTTTTTAATTACAACATACTGAATTAATTTCGTGATTGTGTTTAGAAAACCAGAAAATCGCGTTTAAAACCCCACGATTAAGCTAATCCAACCTGACCCAGAACGAAATCCGACTCAAACCCCGAACCCACCCAATTTACTTAAAATCCAAAATCGATTTGGGGCTAAAACTAGGGTTCTTAGTTTATAAAAAAAAATAGACAGAGATTTCATCGCGTGTAGAGAAATTGCATCGTGGACAAGGTTTGCTTCAGTTCGAATGATAAAAATGGAATAAGTAATCTCCTCTTGTAAATAATTGGTTTGCGTTTATTTGATTCTTAAGAATTTTGAGTAGTTTTCTCGTTTTTTCTTCTTCTTCTATTATAGTTGACAATATAAAAGTGGGGTTTGTCTATTATAGTTCTCGATCGATCTGATTAAAACCACTTCCATGTTTGTGTTAATCTCTGAAAACGGTGAAATTTCTGTCTATTTACTTTTCTCTAACTAAGAACCTTAATTTTAGCCCCAAATCGATATTGGATTTTAAGTAAGTTGAGTGAGTTTGGGTTTTGAGTCGGGTTTTGTTCTGGGTATGATTGAATTAGCTTATTCGCGGTTTTTTAAACGCGATTTGCCGGTTTTCTAAACATAATCACAAAATTAATTTAGTATGTTGTAATTAAAAGACATTAAATAGTTCGTGATTTTTGTTAAAGTAAAACATTGTTTGGGGTGTGTAGAAAATAGGTAGAAAGTCCATGATGTATATTGAGAAAGCTATATACTATGAGGAGTAGTGTACCAAAGTCGACCCTATGTATGACTAGCACACGGGTCTCATTTTCATTAGGATTAGTAAAAGTTAAGAACTAAAAAATATATGTGTGAGGTAGAGATTATGCAAATTGTTGATCCAGGCGGTCGTTAATGTTGTTTTAAGGTTGATTAGGGAGAGGGAGGTGAGATTTCCGTTAAATAGAACGAGTCAACCACAATTTATAGCAGGTCGGGTATTATGATGAACAGGTCGGGGACCGTATTCTTTTATATTAATGGTGAAAGGAGACGGACGATTTAGATTTACGAACTACTTCCGACGGGAATCCAGTTCGGCGTTCTAAATCGCGATGCCTTGTTACAAAGGAGAGAGAGAGAGAGACCGGTCCTATTTTTTGTAGAGAGTAATGAGGTTTTTTTCAAAAGTCCCCTCCTTAATGCATAACGAGGGGTATATATAGTGGGGGGTAGCTTCCTACTTCCACGGATTCCGGGACCACGCGTCACCCTCAGCCGACTTCACGGGTAAGGTGCTCTAGGAAGCGTGTCCCAGTTCTCAAGGTGAGAGGTAATGATGAGCTCGGCGCCATACTTTTGTAAGATAGCATACTGTTCGGCCAACCTCCCTCCACGTGTCTTTTTCTCCTTCGCTTACTCTGCAGGGTTGGTGGGACGTCGAGGTCAGACCGTACCTCTATTCAGATAGTGTACTGTTCGACCAACTCCCACGTGTTTTCTATCCTTTTGACATCCCTGTTTTGGCGAAGCCGGAAGCGAAGCCGACTAGTCTCGTAGCGAAGCCAGAAACACTGTTCGACCAACTCCCACGTGTTTTTCATCCATTTTGACATCCCTGTTTTGGCGAAGCCGGAAGCGAAGTCGACTAGTCTGCGAAACGACCTCCGGCCATGGCAGCTGCTACTCTCCCCGAGGTGAACGACTTCCAATCTCTTTCGCCCACCGTCCTGAACACAGCAAGGATACCCGCGTAGTCCGGCAACTTGAACCTAGAAGAGTGAGGACCTGAAAGCAAAACAAACAGCATTAGTCAGACCAAAACTGAAGAAAAGAAAGGCAGTTCGATCTACAAATCCCTACCCGGGGAAAAATTCCAATCCCGGGTGTATCTCGCCGACGGGTCGAGTCCAACCACTTCGGTAGCCAGGATGTAGAAGTAGCTACGAGACCAGTCCTCGACCTTGGACAGCTTGCTAGCCTTAGACCCCGAACTGCTAGCCTCTATGATATTCGCCGCAGGTTTAAAAGCAGCGTAGTAGGTCCCCGGGATCCCAGGATTCGCCTTATGCTGAGTGAGAGCCTCGAACATGGGCACCGTCACCTCCACGTCGCACTCCTGCCCCAGGGTCAGCAGCACGACCATACCTTGAATCGTGGACGGGCAGATCTGTGAGAAGGCCAAACCCCGCGCCCGGCAGTATTGGACGAGCAGCTCGGGGAGAGGAAGGCGCAGCCCTCACTTCAGGAAGAATCCCTCATACAGGCAGACGAAGCCCGCCGGAGGGTTCCACGGACGCTCGTCCGGTCTGGGCAGGCGGAGTTCGGCGGCAGCAGGGAAGTCGCATAACTCCCTCAACAGGGCAAGCGACTCTGGCGCGCTCCAGTTCGACGACCTGCCTTGCTCGTAAAGGACCAAGGGAGACTTCCTCGCCTTGGCCGCTCGTGCTCCTCCACCGCGACCACCCCGACGTCCGCCTCGATCGCCCGCACGCCCGGTTCATCCTCCGTCCCGGCCGACGCCATGACCCCCAGAGGAGGACCTTATCACCGCCTTTTTCCTATGACGGGTCCCGGGAAGCGGCGGAGCGGCCCCCGAAGTAGAAGGAACAGGCCGTTCTTCGCCCTCCTCGCCTCGATTCGGAAAAGAAGCGTGCTCGGAACCATCGGGGGAAGAGCTTTCCTCCGGAGAATCGTCGCGGTTGTCGCGGGACGCCGACTCATCCCTCGACTCAACCCTAATTTCATCTAGCATCGGCGCCATCGCACAGAGAGGAGGAATAAATCGAGATGTCTGAAGCCGGAAGCGAAGTCGAAAGGAAGAAATCGAAAAATGCAGAGAGAAGAAGGGAGTTACCTTGAGAGTATGCGCAGAAAGTTTTAACCGAAGGAAGAAAGAGGGGTTAAATAGAGGAAGGGGACAACGAAGCGACGCCTGGACACGTGTCGAAAGGAGCACGGCCTCCCAAAAACCTAATGATGGCATCTCTTCGTTGTCCCCTTCCTCTATTTAACCTCTCTTTCTTCTTTCGGTTAAAACTTTATGCGCATACTCTCAAGGTAACTCCCTTCTTCTCTCTACAAAAAATAGGCCCGGTCTCTCTCTCTCTCTTTCCTTTGTAACAAGGCATCGCGATTTAGAACGCCGAACTGGATTCCCGTCGGAAGTAGTTCGTAATTCTAAATCGTATGTCTCCTTTCACCATTAATATAAAAGAATACGGTCCCCGACCTGTTCATCATAATACCCGACCTGCTATAAATTGTGGTTGACTCGTTCTATTTAACATTAACATTAATTGTTGGAACGTGTTTGAGCACGTCTCCTACAAATCAATTTGTATCGGGGAGGTTCGGGGATTTTTTGTTACGATAGAGCCGGGTGCGTTTCGGTCGGCAAATGAGGAGGAAGAGGTGATTTATAGCTGTGCCCGGAGGGCTGCCTACGTACCCCGGATTGGGGATCAAGCCATTCGTAGTTCGTTGCTGAAGCGGGTAGTAGAGAACTGGAGAGCTGGGAGCTCGTCAGGTCGACTGTCAGGTCGGGCCGTCAGGTCGGGTCGCCAGGCCGTCAGGTCGGGCCGTCAGGTCGGGTCACCAGGTCGCAAGGTCGGCCGTCAGGTCGGGTCGACAGGTCTGGCCGTCAGGTCGGGTCGCCAGGTCGGGTCGCCCGGTCGGCCGTCAGGTTGGGTCGGCAGGTCGGGTCACCAGGTCAGGTCGTCGGTCGCCGGTCGTCAGGTCGGATCGTCGGTCGTCAGGTCGGGTCGTCGGTCGTCAGGTCGGGTTGCCCGGTCGACCGTCAGGTCGGGTTGCCCAGTCGGCCGTCAGGTCGGGTCGCCCGGTCAGCCGTCAGGCCGGGTCGCCAGATCGGCCGTCTGGTCGGATCGCCCGGTCGGCCGTCAGGTTGGGTCGGCAGGTCGGCAGGTTGGGTCACCAGGTCGGGTTGTCGGTCGCCGGTCGTCAGGTCGGGTCATCGGTCGTCAGGTCGGGTCGTCGGTCGTCAGGTCGGGTTGCCCGGTCGGCCGTCAGGTCGGGTCGCCCGGTCAGCCGTCAGGTCGGGTCGCCCGGTCAGCCATCATGTCGTGAGAGATGGAAGCTTGGGAAAGCTGCGCTGAGCTGGGGAGAGCTGGGAGAGCTCTTTTTAGAGAGGGGAAGTTATTTAGAAAGAGAGGATGAGAGTTTTTTTGTGTATGGGATAATGAACTCCAAATGGGGTATTTATAGTGGGAGTTGAGCAGACAACTCTCCGGTTTTTGGGGATGACGTGAAGGTTCGTGAACACTACCCGGCATGTCGTGAACAGTGCCAGGCAGGTCGTGAACAGTACCCAGCATGTCATGAACAGTACATGGCAGGTCGGGAACAGTTAAAAGAAAAAGAAAAAGGGGGTGTGCTCATCCCCACACCTACAATAGCCCTCCCCCAAGTTCGGCGAACGAGTGTCGAAGTCGGCGGACGAAACAAGTCTTAACTCGGTATATGTTAACCTGCAAGTAAGGGTGAACTTGATTAGAGTTTAAAATCTTATGAACGAGACTAGGCTCGGCACTTGTTGATCGTATGCATTGCGAGATGAGCTCGGCTTTTGATGACTCTTAAGTTTAAGTACGAGGCTGGGCTCGGCACTTATCTTGTTAAGCTTGATGCGAGATGAGCTCGGTTTTACTGACTCTTAAGCTTAAGTACGAGGCTAGGCTCGGTACTTATCTTGTCGAGTGTGAGCTCGGCTTTGCTGACTCTTAAGCTTAAGTACGAGGCTAGGCTCGGTACTTAGCTTGTCGAGTGTGAGCTCGGCTTTGCTGACTCTTAAGCTTAAGTACGAGGCTAGGCTCGGTACTTAGCTTGTCGAGTGTATGACGTGATGAGATTGGTTCAAAGAGATAGGAAATAGTAAAAAAAATGAAATAAGCTTGGCACTTATCTGTATGGAGTTGTTCGGAGATGAGGGCGATGTTCCCGACATTTGCCGAGCTACTCTTTGCGTGTAGAAAATCCTAAAATCCCCTCCTTCTAGCGCCAATTGTTGATCCAGGCGATCGTTAATGTTGTTTTAAGATTGATTAGGGAGAGGGAGGTGAGATTTCCGTTAAATAGAACGAGTCAACCACAATTTATAGCAGGTCGGGTATTATGATGAACAGGTCGGGGACCGTATTCTTTTATATTAATGGTGAAAGGAGACGGACGATTTAGATTTACGAACTACTTTTGACGGGAATCCGGTTCGGCGTTCTAAATCGCGATGCCTTGTTACAAAGGAGAGAGAGAGAGAGAGACCGGGCCTATTTTTTGTAGAGACTAATGAGGTTTTTTTCAAAAGGGGGGAAATCCACGTGTCTTTTTTGTAGCGTCAACCTCCCTCCACGTGTCTTTTTCTCCTTCGCTTACTCTGCAGGGTTGGTGGGACGTCGAGGTCAGACCGTACCTCTATTCAGATAGTGTACTGTTCGACCAACTCCAACGTGTTTTCTTTCCTTTTGACATCCCTGTTTCGTTCCAACAATTGGCGCTAGAAGAGGGGGTTTGAGGATTTTCTACACGCAAAGAGTAGCTCGGCAAATGTCGGGAACATCGCCCTCATCTCCGAACAACTCCATACAGATAAGTGACAAGCTTATTTCATTTTTTACTATTTTCTATCTCTTTGAACCAATCTCATCTCGTCATACACTCGACAAGCTAAGTACCGAGCCTAGCCTCGTACTTAAACTTAAGAGTCAGCAAAGCCGAGCTCACACTCGACAAGCTAAGTACCGAGCCTAGCCTCGTACTTAAACTTAAGAGTCAGCAAAGCCGAGCTCACACTCAACAAGATAAGTACCGAGCCTAGCCTCGTACTTAAGCTTAAGAGTCAGCAAAGCCGAGCTCATCTCGCATCAAACTTGACAAGATAAGTGCCGAGCCCAGCCTCGTACTTAAGCTTAAGAGTCATCAATAGCCGAGCTCATCTCGCAATGCATACGCTCAACAAGTGCCGAGCCTAGTCTCGTTCATAAGATTTTAAACTCTAATCAAGTTCACCCTTACTTGAAGGTTAACATATACCGAGCTAAGACTTGTTTCGTCCGCCGACTTCGACACTCGTTCGCCGAACTTGGGGGAGGGCTATTGTAGGTGTGGGGATGAGCACACCCCCTTTTTCTTTTTCTTTTTCTTTTTACTGTTCCCGACCTGCCATGTACTGTTCATGACATGCTTGGCACTGTTCACGACCTGCCCGGCACTGTTCACGACATGCCGGGTACTGTTCGCGAACCGTCACGTCATCCCTAAAAACCGGATAGTTGTCTGCTCAACTCCCACTATAAATACCCCATTTGGAGTTCATTATCCCATACACAAAAAATCTCTCATCCTCTCTCTCTAAATAACTTCCCCTCTCTAAAAAGAGCTCTCCTAGCTCTCCCCAGCTCAGCGCAGCTTTCCCAAGCTCCTAGCTCTCACGACCTGATGGCTGACCGGGCGACCCGACCTGACGGCTGACCGGGCGACCCGACCTGACGGTCGACCGGGCAACCCGACCTGACGACCGACGACCCGACCTGACGACCGGCGACTGACGACCCGGCCTGCCGACCCAACCTGACGGCCGACCGGGCGACCCGACCTGACGGCCGACCAGGCGACCCGACCTGACGGCTGACCGGGCGACCCGACCTGACGGCCGACCGGGCAACCCGACCTGACGGCCGACCTGACGGTCGACCGGGAACCCGACCTGACGATCGACGACCCGACGACCTGCCGACCCAACCTGACGGCCGACCGGGCGACCCGACCTGGCGACCCGACCTGACGGCCAGACCTGTCGACCCGACCTGACGGCCCGACCTGACAGTCGATCTGACGAGCTCCCAGCTCTCCAGTTCTCTCCTACCCGCCTCAGCAACGAACTACGAATGGCTTGATCCCCAATCCGGGGTACGTAGGCAGCCCTCTGGGCACAGCTATAAATCACCTCTTCCTCCTCATTTGCCGACCGAAACGCAACCGGCTCTATCTTAACAGAAAATCCTCGAACCTCCCCGATACAAATTGATTTGTAGGAGACGTGCTCAAACACGTTCCAACACAAATGACCGACTTGGAAAACAAAAAAATTAAGGATCCTTTCTATTGGCTATTGCTCCATCATCAAGTTTCTGAAATGAAATTTTTAGGTTGGTATTTAATTTGCTTATAAGTTAAAACTTAAATGTGTGTGTTTAATTAGATCAGGGGGTTGTTTGTTTGTTTGAATCGAGAATTTTGGTCTTGTAGGATTTTCTTGAGATTTGACTTTTATTTGGGAAGAAACTCGATCGGCTTGAAAACATTTGAACAACACACATATATATAATCAAACAAGTTGATACACGACTCGGTTCGCCTTACACGGTTACACCACGACTTCTTTATTCACACGAGAACCGGATAATTTTCTGAAAACCAGATCACAAGCCCGGTTTGAGTTTGTCACATGAGTATTATTGATCCACAAACCACAAAATCGGCCAAAAGAACAAAACCATTAATTACTTGTTTTACGTTTCAGTTAGGCGCATTAAATCCTTGAGCTTATGACAAAAACAAATACTTCAGCATTCAGTTTTTTGATACCAAGAAGGCAAGAAACTTAAATGTACAAATGCATACGCGTATAAACACATGAATTTTAAAAATATTTTACATTGTTGCTTATACTTTTACATTAAGAAAACGAGTTCAAATACATATCTGCTCGCGTCATGTGATCATGATTTCATGTGGTCACTTATTTCAAAACATTATTTTTTTGGTGGCAAACAGAACATGATTATAAAATCGTTTATGATCATAAGGTTTAAGGAATACATGTTTTTTCTTGAAACATCCCCGACAACTCTTGATAATAATATGGTAGTAAAGAAAACTCGGTAAATGTGAGAAACTGAACATCGGAGTCAAAGAGAAATTTAAAAATTACATGAAAGGTGCTTTTTGTCGACACAATGCAAAAGCGTTTTGGATAGAAAATGCAATTTAAGCACTTGAAATTATTTGTATATTTTTTTTAATTATTAAGAAATTCTGGGTCGATGTCCGTATATTTTTAGGTCCAGAACTAGAACATTTTATATGATCCCGTTTCAAGCGTTATTCGATTCTGTGACCTATATAGGTTTTATCTTTAATATTTTTTCGGTTGAGTTAACCACATTTGATTAAAAAAAAAGATATTTGCACATGATGTTATTTATTTCAATTTTCATTAGTAAGTTAGCACTTTTTCAAAATGTTAAAAATAGTTGTTATTTTTTATGTGAAAATATGATTTTATCCATGTTATTGTTGTATCGTGTACCGTATATTTACGTCGTGTACCGTACACGTCGTACTGTACATGAGCAAAATTGAATTGAATAGTAAAATAAGTTAAAATAAGTGATATATTTTACTAAGATTTTCAAAAATGTTTACGAAAATTGAAATGCAAAAGCTCCAATTTTTTAATTTTTTTTCCAAAAAAAAAACTGAAGATAAACCCCATAATCGTGAAGACACGTTTTTGCCTAAAACTAGAGATGCCTCGCTGTTTCATTCGTTTTGGTTTAGTACTCGGTACGGTTTGTTCCGGTACGGTTTTGGTTGTTCTATGGCAAATGTGATCTCTCTTTCTCTGTACGGCCATTTTCTCTCGGATTAATGGCTCAAAAGCCATAAAATGAAAAAGAAACATCTTGTGTGCCATAAACTGATCTAAGTGCCATAAAGGGGGTAAAATCCCCATTTTACCCTTAATGAATTGTGCTTATGGCATTGTTGATTTTATGAAGAATTTCGAAAATCTGGTTTTATTATTTATTGAAAATCTGATTTTCATTTTGATTATTGAATTACTTAATACTGAATTAATTTTTTTTTTCCAGGTAATTAAAAAATTGGTTCCCCCCATCGAGCGAGCATCGACACGGACTCCATCTACACCCATCGAATCCTTCGAACCACCGATCCTTCTCGCCGGCGGACCGTAGCCGCCACTGTGTCGTCCTTCTCTGCAATTGTGGTTTTCGTCATATCTCTTCTCTCCTCCGCCATTGTTGAATAAGGTAAAGGTTTTCTTTAATTTGGGGATTTCCAAAATTAGGGATTCAATTTGTGAAATTTGTCATTGTCCAAAATTAGGGATTTCAACAGTATAAACATCTTAAGTTAATTATATGGGTCGACTAGTCATTGAATTTGTAATTTCTCGATTGTTGTTGTTGAATCGAGCTGAATCGAGCTGATGGGTAGTGAATCTGTGCGATGGGGGACAACTGGGACAAATGGTATTAGCAAACAAATGTGGGACAACTGGGACAAATGCTATAACTGAGAAAGAGTTGACAATTGGCAATTGACTAAATTTCTTTGTTTGTATTTCCAGGAGAGGATGAGCAGCCGTACAAACATACATTTTGAGTATGGAGGATATTATTCACAGGAATGAGAGGAGTTTAAATGGAATTCAAGAAATTCCATTTATGCTATATCATTTAGGACCTTAACTTTGGACGAGTTAACCTATTCGGTGCTTGTAGATGGTATATGCAAGAAGATTGGGGTAAACGACAGTACAAGGAAGCTGAAATTGAGCTACATTCCGTTGGTAGCTAAGCCTCATAGGGAGTCATGTATTGTCGATGATGATGATGTTTATGTTTATCTAACAACTGTGGATAAAGAGGGACTTAGATCTATTTTGAATGTGGAGCTAATGGAAGATTTGGAAAGAGATAAGAGTGACGAGCTATGTGAGGAGCTTCCTAGAGTGGATAATGTGCCTGTTGAGAACCGGATGACTATTTACAGCCCGGAAGAAGCAGAGAAACAACAACAGAACCGGGTGGATGAGAATGGGGATGACGGTTTGGATGGTATGCATGAACATGCAGATGAACATGCACATGAACATGATCATGTTGAGCCTCCACGGACTGTAGAACAAACTCCGTTTGTTCTAGAATGGGATGATGGCGCTGGTTTTGAGAAAGGTCAAGAATTTCGTTCAAAGGAAGCTTTGCGAGTTTTGGTTGACAGAGCTTCACATAAGGGATGTTTTGAGGTAAAAACTGTAAAGTCGGATCCGGGGCGAATCATATTAAGATGCCGTCAAGCTGAACAAGGCTGTTCATGGTATATACATGCTGTAAGAATGAAGGATTCTACTTATTTCAGTATGAGAGTGTATAGAAACATGCATACATGCTCCCGGGTCGTTGCCAGCACAAGTCAGAGTAAAAGAAAAGGCACACCACAAGTAGTAGCAGATGTTTTGCGTGGTTCCTTTCCAGGTCAGGTCGACACCCCCGCGGCTAAATCTCTGATGAGTGTTGTTCAAAATGAAGCTCACGTGAGTGTGTCCTACTCTACTGCGTTGAGAGGGATAAAATTAGCTATTAGTGAAGTGAGGGGCAGTCCCGAAGAAAGTTATCGAAGATTGTATTGTTATCTGTACGTGTTGCAGATGGTGAATCCTGGTACAGTAACAAGCGTGAAAGTGGATGCCAGAAATAGGTTCAAGTATCTATTCGTCGCTTTGGGCGCTAGTATTGAAGGATTTAGAGCAATGCGGAAAGTCATAGTTGTGGATGCAACTTTTCTTAAGAATGTTTACGGTGGAATGCTAGTATTTGCCACAGCTCAGGATCCGAATCATCACCATTACCCCATTGCAATGGGTGTAATTGATAGAGAAAAAGATGCTAGTTGGAAGTGGTTTTTTGAAACGCTCAAAACTGTTATACCTGATGATCATGAACTGGTTTTTATGAGTGACAGACATTCAAGCATCATGAAGGCAGTCAAGGAGGTGTACCCACAGTCTCATCATGGACATTGCATTTGGCATTTGTCTCGTAACGTGAGAAGTAAAGCTGCGAATGGTTGTAAAGATTTGTGTTCAGCCAAATTCATAGAATGCGCTCACAAGTACACAGAAGGTGAGTTCTTAAGTGCATACTCTGATTTTAGGCGGTGGTTTCCAGGAGCTGCAGAGTATCTAGATGAAGGTGTTCCGCTTGAAAAATGGGCAAGGTGCTACTTTAAAGGAGACAAGTACAACTTGGACACAAGCAATTCGTGTGAATCTATGAACAGTGTCTTCAAGAAGGCAAGGAAGTACTCCTTATTGCCTTTGATTGATGCGTATCTTGAAAAAGTGTCTGAATGGTTCAACAGGCATAGGAAAGACACTGTTGGTGCATCATACACGAAGAAATTGGTGCCCCTGGTGGAGAACGAGCTGCATAGGCTATGTGCACTTGCAACGGGCTTAGTTGTCACTGAGCTAAATCATTGTGAGCTTGAATACAACGTGATTGGAACTGATGGGAAGAGCTATCTGGTCAATTTGTTAAGTAAAAGTTGTAGCTGCAGATGTTTTGATATAGACAAGATTCCGTGTGTCCATGCAATAGCCGCAGACATTGCACTGATGCGGACGCCACAAAAAATAAGGGAAATACACATCCATGATTTGTGCTCAACATATTACTTGATTGAGACATGGGCGTTGGCTTATTACAGAACTATTTATATGGTGCCGCATCGGTCTACTTGGATTATTCCTCAGGAAATCGGAGACTTAGTTGTTTTACCGCCAGACTACACCAAAAAAGTAGGAAGAAAGCGAGTTAAGCGCTTTCCCTCCACCGGAGAAGCGCGCCCTAAACCGAGTAACAAGGCCAACAAAGGAATACATCTGGGATATTGGTTTGAGCCAGTAAACACAAGGGAAATTTAGGGTGTGTTTGTTTGTTCCTTTGTTGGATTTCTCTATTTCAGTTTAGGATTTCTTTGTTGGATCTAATTTGTAATTGTTCAAGATAATTTTATGTTGAAATTTGTTGGATCTATTATTTCAGTTTAGGGTTTCTTTGTTAAATCTATTTTGTAATTGTTCAAGATAATTTTATAAAAATATTTTTACAAAATATTTACGTATTTATAAAATATTTACAACTAACACTTATACACATAAGTGTTTCTAACACATAACAATTTTAAAAAAATTAACAATTAAAAAATACAAAAGGCATATTGTGTTTCTAACACATAATATTGGTTTCACATGAAATACTCCATATGATACATGGTAGTCTTTGATAATGTTACCATTTCATGATGGAGAAAATGCAAATTATATGATTTTGCTAAAATTTTATTGTTAGCCGTTTCTACATGACCTACATAAATGAAAAATCAGGAGGACAACTACAGAATATTATTTTATGTCTCAGGACAACTGGAAAATCTATGAGGACAACTATGAGCAATTGCGGACAATTGGACACGATGGTACAACTATGTAGTATTTTTTTTTATTTAGGCGGCGTGGAGCACGTGTGCATTTAAATTTGCGGCGCTGGATGAGTTAAAAATTAAAAATATTTTTAAATGAATTAAAAATTATGATATTTTATGTTTTTTATTCTGTCCTGCTCTCTATAAAATCGAAACTCTCATCAACCCTTCCGCCTAATTTTCCCCAAATCGAAAACTAGGGTTTCCGCCTAATTTCCCCCAAATCGAAAATCAACAAGATGCCGAGTTACAGCTCGGGCTCTTCTTCTTCCCGACACTCCTGTGACAGTTCATACTACCGAGCTGATGGAGATTGGGGTATGCGAGGAACGTGTTGGTGTGGCGTCTCTCTTGTTATCAGGGAATCGACTGCTGAAGCTACTCGAGGAAGGCTAATGTACACCTGTCCAGATTGGCCGCATGAGGTAAGAACAAAGACTGAGTTTGTGATTTAGCCGAAGTATAGAATTTAGGGTTTTGTTTCAATGTAGCTGAATGATTTCTTCATTGTACAAGAGAAATCATCCTAATCATGACCACATATGGAAATGGTGGGATCATGCTGTCACAGAAGAACTATCAAGTCTGAAAACTCAAATTAATAAGGTCAATGAAGGGATGCAAAGCATGCACAACATGGGAGTTTTGCGAAACTGCCTTCACGAAACTGCCTCGTTTGAGACTCATGGTGCAGAAATTATGCAAATGAGAGAGCTCCTGGCTGGGATGGAAAGAGAGATTTCAAGGATGAAGGAATTGCTTGCCAACCGAGGTGATGGATATGTGATAATTGCATTTTTCCTTGTGTTTGCTGCGGTTTTTTATTTTCTTAACTAAAAGTATGTTGCATTATTTTCTTAATTGCATTACGGCAAGATCCTTTATTTTCATTATGTTTAAAAGGGTCCTATGTGTTGTATTGTTATGAATATTCGGTTTGTTATAATTCATATGTTTACTAAAATTCTAGAAAACACTCAATTGTACCATGTTGTCCCATTACCATAACTGAAATATAACCTTAACTTGTACAATGTTGTCCCTGTTGTCTCATTACCACAACTACCTTAACTTGTACAATGTTGTCCCTGTTGTCTCATTACCACAACTACCTTAACTTGTACAATGTTGTCCCTGTTGTCTCATTACCACAACTGAAATATAACCTTAACTTGTACAATGTTGTCCCATTACCACAACTGAAATATAACCTTAAATAAAGACGAGTAATACCATAAGTTCATACTAGTTCAAAAACTAAATCCAACAATTATAACACAGACAAAGGTCTATACCAGTTCCAAAAAAACCTAAACACATTTTCTACTTCCTTGTTATTCTTTCCCTTTCCCCTTCGGCTCTTTCCCTTCTGTAAAAGGGGACACAACATGCCTCGATGGTTGTCGCCGCCTCTTAGCTGGTGGATCAGGTAAATCAAAGATGGGTACTGGGAGAAGAGTCCTCTTAGCTGTCATCTTGATCCTCTTCTTACGTGGTGGGTCACCAGGTTGGATTAAGGCTGATAGGCAGGGTTCAAAGAATGATGGGAAGGGTTCGAAGAATGAGGCTGGTGCTGGTGCTGGTGCTGGTGCTGGTGCTGGTGCTGGTGCTGGTGCTGGTGCTGGTGCTGGTGCTGGTGCTGGTGCTGGTGCTGGTGCTGGTGCTGGTGCTGGTGCTGGTGCTGGTGCTGGTGCTGGTGCTGGTGCTGGTGCTGGTGCTGGTGCTGGTGCTGGTGCTGGTGCTGGTGTTGATGCTGAGACGGTTGGTGAGACGGGTGGTGAGTCGCCTGGCGGAAGTACTAAGTCTTCAAGAGATTTCACTCTTGCATCCATGCCAGAAAGCTTCTCCATGATCTCTTTGAAGCCATTCTCCATCGACGCCTGCAACTCCAACAAAGATGTACGCTCAGCTTGTGGAGGTTCCTCTGTAGGGCCTTGAAACCGAGCACCAATGTCTAACTCATACAAATGTCTCCAACATATCTTCTTCTTCTTCACGGTTAGATGCTTCGTCCAACCCTCAACCTCTACATCAATAAATCCGATACCATCATCTAAACCAGGATCCGTGATTCGCGCCATAAGATCTTCTTCATATTCGTCAGGCTCCAAGATGCTACAAATGTCCTGTCAATATCAACAAATACAACTTACTACTCTGATACTAAACCAATCTTTCATATCAAACTCATAACAATATGCAAAAAAAATTATACCTCAGCACTATTGCCAATCGCTTCATTTATATCATCCAAAGGTATACCTTTCATGCAAACATCAATGAATTTATGCTTGCACATCCTTGGACAGTCAGG
This sequence comes from Eutrema japonicum, assembly GCA_030161315.1. Lineage (NCBI taxonomy): Eukaryota > Viridiplantae > Streptophyta > Magnoliopsida > Brassicales > Brassicaceae > Eutrema > Eutrema japonicum. Next base: position 36,092,655 of record BSQW01000010.1, read on the forward strand.
CTCAGCAGGTACAGCTTCTCTAAATTTCCTTCCAAGACTAGGAATACACTCAAATGCAAGAATCTACACATAAAATTCACAATATCAAACAAAGTTAAAAATCATAAATTTAAGAATTCAAAACATATAACTCATACTTACCTGTAGAGGAAGAATGAAACCAGAAAAGCTAGATTTTTCTGCTTTTCCTTTCACGCAGCCATCAAACTTATTAACCACACGCCGGATCTCCTTCATAGTCTCATCAAATGTGTAACGCCCCCATGGAAACGTCTTGCACATATTCAAATCACCAACAACTCTAAGCAGGAAGGGGTCTATGTTGCCATCAGCCTTGGACTTCGCTTTCAATACTTTGCATAAGAAAAACAACACTGCCATCTTCTTCCTCTCTACGGAGCTCTGCTTCATTGATTTTAGCTCGGCTTCCACCTCTGCGATCTTGATTCTATCATCCCTTCCAAAGTGCTTATTAACAAAATTCAAACTACCCAACTTCTTATAGTCATTCGGATACTCATGGCAGTCAAGACCACTAAGAAGTGCATGCTCCTTCAAAGAATACCGAATGGGGACTCCATTCACCACAAACCATGCCTCATTCATCTTCTCGGTAGAGACTGTGTGAAGGAGAAGCATCCATAACCCTTGACTCATGTGGTTTGGCTCCTTGAACATGTGGAAAATGTGCTTAAACTGAGGATGGGCTCTGAACCATTTCAGCTCTTCCGGAAGCTGGCCTATGACATTGACAACATGCGACACAGCACACCTCGATTGTATCGTACAGGCCTTGCTATACTCGGTTGGACCAAAGTAAAGCTTTTCAGGCTGCATTGGTTGGCTATCATCGTCATCCTGAAATACAAACGAAAACTTTTCCCATACTTTCTTCTACTAGCCTAGCCTGTTATGAACTTTAGCATATTGGGAATCTGAAGTATACATACCTCTTGCGGTTCCTCTGGAGCTTCTTTATCTTGCGCTTCTTTCTCTTCCGCTTCTTTCTCTTTTTCGCCATCACCATCACTAGCTGTGTCCGTTGAATCGCCCGTTGAATCTTCTCTCATTTCAACCTCTTCGTCTGCTTCTTTCTCGGGTTCCGTCGTGGGTGCACTGCGATTGGTTGTTTCGCGGGCTTCGTCTTCCGCCGGTGCTTCTCTGCCTCCGAGTGTGGGTGCACGGAGATTGGTAAGATTGGTTGTTTCGGGTGCTTGATTCGTTGTTTCGGGGGCTTCGTCTTCAATCAGTGTTTGATTCGATGCTTCTCCGACTTCAGTTGACTCATACTCGATACCGGATATTCTCACCTTAGCCATCGCCGGAAATTTTGAATCGGAAGTTATGGGGGGAGCGTCGGAAATTTTGAATCGGAAGATAGAAGGTTTCGAAATCGGGAGACGATTGATCAATCGCAAATCGGGTTTTGGTACTAATAAATCGAAGATTTGGAATAAAAACATAATTAAACCTAAATTAAATCGAGTTGGGTCGGGTTATCGGATATCCCTAAAATCTGTGGATACAACCCTGGTTTTAGTGTAAATAAACAGATAAATAGGGAGAGGTTAGTATTATCCACGATTTTTCTTATTAAAAAAAAATCAAATAGATATTAATTATTAGAGTTCATCTTGGCATTTCAGCCTCTCACTCTTTTCTCTCTGACGCTCTTTCTCCGTCAATTCTCTTCGAAGATCCTTCGATCGAAGAGGAGAATCTCTGGGAGATAGAGAGGAAGAGAAATCCTTTGATCTGAGATCGATTTCTCTTCGCTCAAGAAAGAGAGATGCAAGCCATCTCGAAAGCTTCTTCTGCTATCTCCTTGTTTCGATGTTCTCGGGTTAGTTTGATTTCGTTTTTCTTTTGTTTTTCTTTGTCTCTCTATTGAATTACTTTTAGGAAGATATTATAATTGATGGTCTATAATTCTGAAATTCTGAATATGATTCATGAGAAACTTATGATCTATATGCTTAATCCTTGAAGATCGTTTCGATAGTTTTATTTTCATGCCTTGATTCGTCATGTAAGATATTTATTGAGAATTGTAACTTTTATATTGGTAGATTAAAGTTAAAGGCTTGCTTTGAAAATTTAAAATTTTTTAGTGTTTATAAATAAATATCACACTTATTGCTTTATCAAATCCTTGGATTGATCTTTATTGCATTCGTATAAGCTTGTTGTAATGAACTAAATGTGTAACATCTCTCTGATTTTTCTTTCTTTCAGAAGATAAGAACTCAGACATGTGTGAGACAGCTTAACCTCAGAAAGGGTCTTGTGTGCAGAGTGATGAAGCTAGTCTCTTCACCTCTTAGGACTTTGCGTGGTGCTGGTAAATCTATTCGAGTCTCAAAGTTCTGCAGTGTCTCCAATGTCTCCTCATTGCAGATTGAACTGGTGCGTGTGTGCTCTGGGAATCTCCTAAACCATTTTTCTCTCAGTTCTCCATATATTTGTTTGTTTCTCATTTTTTCATGCCACAAACTCATTTAGTAAGGCCATCATGTCATTGAAACTAACTCTCAGGTGTTTTTCTTTTTCTTTTCAGGTGCCTTGTCTTAAGGACAACTATGCTTATATTTTGCATGACGAAGATACTGGTACAGTTGGGGTGGTTGACCCTTCTGAAGCTGAACCTATTATGGATTCTTTGCAGAGGAGTGGTCGAAATCTAACATATATATTGAATACACATCATCATTATGATCACACTGGTGGGAATTTGGAATTAAAAGATAGGTACGGTGCAAAGGTAGGAAGATATAACTTCTCTTTCTATCCTTCTTGCGCTATGATACATTATAAAAAGAGTTGTCGGAGATGATCGAACGTTACATATTTGGAATGTAGGTGATTGGCTCAGCTGTAGATAGATACCGGATTCCTGGAATTGATATAGCCTTGAAGGATGGAGACAAATGGATGTTTGCTGGCCATGAAGTCCATGTTATGGACACTCCTGGCCACACAAAAGGTTGTTTATGATTCGCATGTTAACTTTGGAAGTTTTGAATGTTATATTCCCTCCATGTTCTTTCATTCCAATATGCCTTTAGTTTCCCGCTTTGAAGTAGTTGAAGATTTGATTATTTCAGTCTTCATTATATCTGAGAAATATAGCTGAGAATGGGTGGATTTTCTTACAGACAGCATCGAAATAGAAAATGTGTGCTCTTTATGTGGTCTTAATTTGGTACAGAAGACAGTGTTGTCTCTCTTGTTTAAAGAAGTTAGTTGAACATATAACCGTTCAGGAGTTGTAATACTTTTCAACAGACTTGTGGGTTATGGAGAATTTTGTTGCGTAAAGGGGGTCTGAAAGAATTCGGAATTCTCTGGAATAATCTCTGGGTTTTAAGTTTATACCTCAATTGTATTGGGGAAACATATGAGAGTTTTATCGTAAGCTCTTTAACCAGAATAGTCTTGCTCTTCTCTTCTTCAAATGAGATTGTAGCTTTCATATTCATATGGCGAATAAAAAATGAGTTTTTACCGGTTTCTGTTGTGCAAACGAAAACCATGCACAATGTACCTCTTAAGCCCTTTGGTCCCCCATTTTACTCTTTTTCTAATTATCTTAATTCTACTTTCAGGCCATATCAGCTTATACTTTCCAGGGTCACGAGCTATCTTCACAGGGGACACCTTGTTTAGCTTATCATGTGGTAAACTCTTTGAAGGTACCCCTAAGCAGGTAAACACCAAATGTGTCTCTTATCTTCCTGCTTAATTACATTTTCTGCTGGAACGAAACTCTCAGGATTAAATTCATCTACTCTTCATCCTCTGCAACTTGTTCTGCAGATGCTTGCTTCTCTCCAAAAGATCATATCTTTACCAGATGACACAAGCATATACTGTGGTCATGAATATACACTGGTCTGTTATATCTTTGGTATTCTAGTGTTGTTGAAAAACTTTTCACTGAAAAGGGGTGGTCTCAAATGACTTTAATTTGATTTGGGTGCAGAGTAATTCCAAGTTTGCGTTGTCTATAGAGACAAACAACGAAGTACTCCAGTCTTATGCAGCTCATGTTGCCGAGCTCCGTAGCAAGAAATTACCTACGGTAAACAAATGATTCATCACCAATGATCATTATGCATTGCTCAATTTTCCTGGTGAACTTAGTGTTGATTCTTGTTTTTTTATTGTTTTGTTGTTGTTGTCAGATTCCGACAACACTGAAGATGGAGAAAGCTTGTAACCCGTTCCTCCGCAGTTCGAATACAGATATTCGTCGGGCTTTAGGCATTTCAGAGACTGCAGGTGAAGCAGAAGCTTTGGGGATTATCCGAGAAGCAAAGGATAATTTCAAAGCGTAGGCTTTTTCGAGGTAAATCTTTGGTTTGCATCTGTAGTCCATAAATAAGGTGTGTGTAGCCCTTTCACATGGACTTTGTTGTTTTTTTTTCCTTGAAGAAAAACAAAAATATCAAGGAACAAGAAAAAAAAAACATAAAAAGAGAGATTTTTTTTTTTTACTTTTGATGTAAAAACTTCTAATTTTGGTACTCATCAACACCGCAATTAGGTTTTGGTTGACGATTTTTCTTCAAAAATCATATACAAAAATAATGTACCCTTTATGTTTCTTATTCTGACATTTGCATGCGAAGTAAATGTTCTGTTATATTTTTTAAAAAGTTGACTTCTTAAATTTAGTTCTGATTTACACTTTTTTATTAATTTTTATTAGAGATGAATTATATATTCTTATACTTAAAAATTTAGAATGAAATTAGCACTTCATAAAACTGTTAAGAAAACTATTATTCAATCAAACTTAAGACATCTGTTATTACTTAAACATGCAAAAAAATGCTTTGTTTCTTACTTTCGTATGTTTATTAGCTTTATATATAGAATACAAAGCTACTAACTCATTTCAATTTACTACACAATAAAGTTATTTGTAGAAGATGTTACCTAGGCATGGGCATTCGGGTTTGGATCGGTTCATTCGGGTTTGGGGTTCCCAAATTCTAAAAGTCTAGGATCCATTCGGGTATTTCATTTATTGAATCGGGTTCGATTCGGTACCGTCCGGGTTTGGGTTAGGTTTCGGGTACCCAAAATTTATCCCAATTCTCGAAAAAACTAAAAAAAAAACTGTTTAATTTAAATAAAATTTGCTTAAATTTTGTAAAAAAATATTTAATTTTGACATATATAACTATAGTTTTCAAATATTTTGAGTATTTTGGTTATTTCGGTATAAACATAACTAATATATTTGATTTATAATTGTAATTTTGAGGATTTTGGTTATTTAAAAACTGAAGATACATAATATTTTTAGATATATAATTGTATTTCGTATATTTCGGGTATCCGTTCGGTTCCGGTACCCAAAATATTTTATAAAAAGAACTATTTGGGTATTTATAAATATTCGATTTGGTTCGGTGCATTCTAATTCGGTTCGGTTGTGGTTCGGGTTTTCGGTTTTGGGTATTTTGCCCTGGCCTAATGTTACCTGTAGAAGATGTTACTTGATAAACATTGATATTTGGATTTAAAACAAGAATAACAATTTTCAAACATCCAGTTTTGGATTTAAAACAAAAGCAACAACTTATTTTGAAACAAACAGTAAAAACGAGAGTTACGGTGAAACGTAAGTAATAAAAGTAACAAAAAAGCCCTCCCACGACAAGATTAAACTTTTTAACCTTCACGAGGTTTGGTGATTAACTGGTAGGCAATTAGCTTAACCATAGTTTTGGTTGGTGATCAAAGTTGGTCACTGTCATTAATAACTTAATATCATTAATAAATAACCTAACCAACTTTTGAAATGGAATTTTTGATTCCACTAAAGAATAAAATATTTTTATTCTTTAAATCCATGTGAAAGTAATACTTCTCCGCTAAGAAAAAAGATCATATTTCAAGAAATCTAAAAATAAATAGGTGAACCACTCTTTTAACTAAAACCCAACAGTAAAGAGTGCAGACTTGAAAGTAAAAACAGAAAAGGTGATCAATAATTCAATATCGATGATATAGAACTTTGGTTTATATATATGTAAGTATAACAAACAAACACTGTATATAAGGCCAATAAACTCCAAAAACCAATATATTCGTATTGAAAAAGTCTCAGTCACTCTCTCTTCTTTTACAATTATTTTATTGTAAATATTGAGATATTAGATAACAAAACTCCAAAAAGTCTCTATTGTCTTTTGCTTTTCTTATTTTACAATTTTTTTATTTATTTCATGCTCTCTAGTAAATAACGATTAGATATTTTTAGATATATATAATAAAATAGTCTCACATAGAGAAAGAGACCGTAATTAACGTATTAATTACCCCCCACCACCCCCACTAAAGGAATTAATATAATAAGTACCAAATTACGACAAATATCTTAATCAACTTGGTCCAACACATCGTAAACGAAAGTAAAAAAGAACAAATAACTCTTTTAGGCCAAAGATTAGAAATTATTCTAATTACATAGAATAGATCCCTTTTTTTTGGTTGTTCAACGAACAATGGCCATACGACGTCGTTGAGATTCCGTTGGCAGCTTGACATCGTATGCTAAACCGATAATCTCAAGAAACCGAACAATGTACCAAGAAATGTCGATCTGCCACCACTCAAGTCCTTGTCTCGCCGACGACTCGAACGCATGGTGATTGTTGTGCCAACTCTCTCCAAATGAAAATACCGATAACCACCTTAAAAAAGAACCAAATCATTAAATTAAAAAAACCATCGATTATTGATTGTTCTTGTAAACAACAAAAATGAAAAATGAACATACCAAACATTACGAGAAGTGTCATTGGTCTTCCAAGTTCGAGTACCCCAAATATGGCAAAGTGAGTTTATGAGGCAAGTCACGTGCACTTCCAATGCTGCTCCTACTCCCTGCATCATCATTTACACATTCCAACCCCAAAATTAAAATTTAACTCTTTTTTTCTCATTGTTTGTTTAACAGAAAAATTACCATTCCCCAAGTAACGAAGGACATGCCACCAAGATAGAAGAGAAGGATCCCAAGTCCTAAAATGTGAAAAAGCACCGTTTTTTGAAGAAATCTATAAAACCATTGCCTCTTCAAGTCATCCACGTTTGTTCTTCTTCCGCACTGTATAACATCTTTTGGTTAATGTTTAGTAATCAAAAAGATTTGACTATTTTCAAAAACAACAAAAAAAAAACCCAACCTTTTCAACAAGATATGCAGAATCATATATCCATAGAAGATGACTAAACCAAAAACCTTCTTTAGGACTATGAGGATCTCGTTCTGAATCCGTAAACTGGTGATGATATCGATGAGTACTCACCCAATCAATCGGATCTCCCTATTAAACAGTAATTAATTAATAATAAGCGCAATTAAGATCTAAAGATGTGATTTTTATTAAAAATGGTATTTTTATGAAACCTGAATAGCGAGAAGGGCACAATAGGCTAAGAGATACTCGAGCCATTTAGGGACTTTAAAACTCCGGTGAGCCAAGTTCCGGTGATACGACACCGTAATACCGAGACCACCGATGGTATAAACCAATAACGTAACCCAAAGAGCTGACCATTTGAAATAAAACGGAGCCAATAGAGCCATTGAATGCACAAACAACGAAGCCGAGAATTTGAAGTAATCTAATCTCCTCCATTTTCTTTCCCAGAACACCCATCTCCTTCTCCTCTTCTCCGCCGTCTTCTCCGACGATGATGGATTCTTCCGGTGGTTCTCCTCCACCGTTGATGTCACCGACATCTCTCTTCTTGAAATGAAAACCCTCTTTTTTGTTTTTGTGAATAATAATAATGGAGAGAGGAAGAGAATAAAAAAAAAAGTTGATGCTTTCCTTGTAATTTATAGTATCGTGAAAGAAAGAAAGAAAGAAAGAAAGAAAAAATTAATTACTGCAACAGAATCTCCTAGTAAAATAATAAATATCATGATATTTGTGTTTGGAGTTGACACGTAAGCTGTAAGGTGTTACATTTTACATGCAACTTCTTTCTAACCACTAAATTTTATAATAATACTATATAGTACCAAAAATGATAAGGTAAAAAAGTTATATTTAGATGTAAAAAGAGGAAAAGGTGACACAGGGCTCGAAATTCCTTGACTTATTCTAACTATTTGTTGTGATATACATTGTTTTGCTTTATGGATGTACGTGATTACAGGCTAAAATCACGTTCGGTTGCTGTAAAACTGTTAATCGATTTTTTCTCTGTTTTTTTTTTTTTATAAATTAAATTGGAATAACTTTTGTTTTTTTTTTATAAAAATATATAAAATTGATGCGCATATGCTGTTTTTTTTTTTTTTTTTTTTTTGGTAAAAAGAATTATAATGATAAACATATGCTGTTTTGAATCGGCACTTTTATAATAATTAGTTTATGAAAAATAATAATAATCAGAAATATACAAACGAGGTATCCAAGTGTAGAGATATATGCCAACTCATTGTATCGATACATCAATTTGTTTACTTTTTTATTTTTATTATGTACACGATCTAAATCCAATAATACCTATTTTCTTCCATTTTTAGTACATAACATTTGACTATCCAGGTCATAAATATAAATTTCCATTTAAATACACATATTCATATATGCAAACAAAAACAAAAATACAATATCTACAAAATTTGAAATGTGAATCATTTGTGATTTGTTAGCATATGTACAGATGTGAATCATTGTTTTCTATTTATTAGTTTGGGTTTTAGATACTTGTGTTGCATTTTGTGTGGAGTATGTCTTCTCTAAGCGAGGCCTTTAAAAGTATCTTTTATAAATGATCATTTCTTTATTTTTTCTAAATACGAAATTAATTTCTCATGTATTTTTCAAGAGTTCATGTATTTTTTAATTCATTATTTATAAGTTTTATATTAAATGAAAAATAATATTAAGTATCTAAGATAGTATACATTTATGAATTATGATTTGAATAGTCAAAATTATGTACTATGTAGAACAAAATCGAATATATATAGTACTTTACCAATTCGGGCATTTTTAGATTTTTATATTTCAAGTAGTTGAGTTCATGTATTCTTAAGCTTTATTTTTGAGTATTATGAAGCAGTACCATTAATTAATAGGGAAATTCAGTATTTATCAATGATAATGTATAAATTAGTTTGACTAGAAATAAAAATAATTTTTTTCTATTTTACATTTCTTTATAAAAAGAAATATCAATGACATCCTTACCATCACTGGTAATGTTCATTAACCCCCATTAACTTTGTTCATCCAAAAGTCGATGATGCTATTCATCACCAAAAAACGTAGTATCCGATAGTTGTTAGCATGCTAACAATAATATCTTATACTTGTTAACCTATTAACGTGTTAACATTAATATATGATACTTATTAATATGCTATATGATATTTGCTAGCGTGTTAACATAGTATGTTAGCTTCACTACAACAAAACCGCTCATTGTTAGCACAGAAATAATGCTATGATAAGTGTTTCATAGCGAATTCGTAAATGCTATATCATCGGCAGCCATAATAGGTACTTATACAATGGCAATTGTATAAAGCTACCATATTATTAGTTACAGCTTTGTAAAACGCTATAAAATTGTATGTAGGTTATAAATTTATTTATTTTATGAGTCGTATTATGTGCTATAATATATGTGACAAACAATAACGTGTGAATTGCTATAGTAAATGTTACTATAGCTTTGCACTATGCCGTAATATACCAATCCGTAAGTCATGTTTAGCGCTATGCTATAAGATTGTAATTGTTTTTTGTTTGCTATTGTATGTTTGTTCAGAGAGCTATCTATTGTTTTGATTGTCCAGTCCTGTTTTGCACATTATAAACCTGAATCTTTCATAACAGAGATTCATAACAGAAGTTTCAATCCAATACATAACACCAGTCAATCATCAACCATTACACAAGTGTAAATTCCAAATAAAGAAGACATTTCATACATTCAGTAGCATAATCTAAGTAACTAAAATTAGGTAATCTCGGACCAAATTTTCTTCATTCCCTGCATCACCCAACAAACTATTTCTTCAGTTCAGGAACCACAGTATAGCATACTCAAAACCAAAGCATAAGCATATTACTAACACTTACTTCCGGTTCTGAAATTCAAAAGACGACCAATTTATCCATTGGCCATGCGATTGATGAACCATGTGCATCTTTCATATACTCGATTTCATCTAAGATTCTCCAAGCTGCTGCATCATCTACCAACACTGCATCTACCCATACTCTAGCTGCATTTGGACCCAAGCGAACAAAGTGGACCTTTTGATCAGGGTATGTTGAATGCACACGTCCTTCAGCAACAACTTGTTTCCTCCCACTTATATCCATCAATTTACACTTCTGATTCGCCTTTACAGCTTCATCTCCAAGTTTAAGCTGCCATTTTTGGCAATATAAACAATTAAAAACTCAGAGACTAATAACCAAAATAAGATTTTAAACCAAACCAAACTGTTTACCGAATCTATTGATGGAGACTTCTGAGTAGGGGATTTTGTTGATGTTGATTCTGATTTTGCACTGTTTGTGTCTGTTGCCTCAGTAAGGGATTTTGATGTTGATCCTGATTTGGCACCTTTTGATATAGTTGGTTTAGTAGGAGACTTAGAACTTTTTGTTACTGATTTCTTACCTGTGCATGTAGCGTTTCCTACTGGTGATAGATCACTTGATGCAGTCTTGTGAGAAGGAGATTTTGTTGTTGTTCCATATGTTGGGTTTTCAAAAACAACTTTGCTAGCAGGCCATGATACGAAAGAGTGTAAGCAGTCGTTAATGTATGTCACATCCACCGTAGGCCTCCATATAAAAGTCTGAGGTTCATGAACCACATCCACAAAAACTTTTACAGCCTTCGGTCCGAGAGGAAGTCCTTTAACCAATGCTTTTGGTTCTTGTGTCTGCCAAAGGCCTTCAGCAACAACTACTTTAGAATCACTCAAATCCAGTAGTTTGCATTTATTGAGAGAATTAGTCTTTGAGCCATGTCAAAAAGACATTGAGAAAACAATCTAATCAATGTCCAAATCAATAACCTGAGTAATATGTGAATGAAATAAAAATATTTACTGTTGATCCGTAAATCACACAAAAAGGGTAAAACAGTACTTTTAATCGGAATCTCGTTTATTGATCTAAGTCGGCGGTTACAACAGAGTTTAAGTAAGAAAGCAAAGACAAAAGACTTGAGATCGGTAATGAGCTCTCTCTTGTATTCTCTGTCTCTGCGGAAGTTGTGGATCCCTTCAATGAGGTGATGGCCTCTTTATTTATAGTGTTTCTGAGGCGGCTGGCAGGAGGATTTCTCCTTTTCCGAGTTCGATTTGGAAATGGAAATCTTCCGGTTTTCTCGCCGAGATAAGGATAAGTTTCCTGATATCGCGAAGAATCGGTCAAAGAGAATATTTCCTTTTCCGAGATCGGTGGAGAAGGGAAATATTCCGGCTTTATCTGTTGTAACGGACCGGGCCCGTGATGGGCCTCGATCGGTAGCCGAGACGGGCTTTCAACGAGGTTCCGAGCTCGGCCCAGTGTTTTTGGGCCGACTTACCCTCGATCCGAACTATCGTAAACCGGTCTTGATCGAACCGATCTCGGTTCGAACCGAGTTAAACCAAGGGGGTGCTAATCCCCCCTCTAACAATTAGTCCCCCCCTCAGTTCGGCGAGGGATTTTATGAGTTCGGCGAATTTTTAGGAAGTATTTTTTAGCTCGGTTAAAACTGAGATCGGTACGATCTGATCAGATTCTGTTTCGAACTGCACGAGTTCGGCGAACTGCTTAAGTTCGGCTGGATGATACGAACTATTCGAGTTCGGCGAACTGCTTAAGTTCGGCTTGATGTTTCGAACTGTTCGAGTTCGGCGAACTGCTTAAGTTCGGCTTGATGTTTCGAACTGTAAGAGTTCGGCGAACTGCTTAGAGTTCGGCTTGATGTTTCGAACTGTACGAGTTCGGCGAACTGCTTAGAGTTCGGCTTGAGAGGACGGATCCTTTTTAGATTAAGTTCTCACGGTTGAATCGATTTTACGAACTTTCGAATTCGGTAATGATTTTTTTTTTTTTTTTTTTTTTTTGATATCGATCCCGAACATTCGAGTTCGGTATTTTTTCTTGAGAAGGGGGCGTCGTTTCGTCTTCTCTCGCCGCAGATTTCAAAGAGGCGTGCGTCGATTCGTTATCTCTTGCCGCGGAATTCGAAGAGGCGCGTGTCGATTTGTCTTCTCTGGATGCGCGTTTCGAGGAACTGTCATCATTGCCTTTTTCTTTATAAATATCGCTCGGAGTCCCTTTCGTTTCTCACTTCTGCTCATTTTCTTCGAAAAGGTATTTTCTCTCTCTAAACGCTCTCCCTTCTCTCTAGGATTTTCTCTTATCTTTCCCTCCGACCATCTGCTCCGCCGTGATTTCTCCGATCTGTTTGAAGATCTTCAAACTTTCCGGGCGATCTTCAAGCTGTTCTTCATCAACTTCTTTCGTTTGATCGGCATGGTTTCAAGGACTTCTTCCCCTTCTGCAGAAAACCGAGCTCCTTCATCTGAGCTTCCAGATATTGGACTGTTCGTCAACAGTTCTGATTCCAGTTCGGACGGACTGAGTGACGTTGAACGAGAGATGTTTAGGCGCAACTCTCAGCATGCCGCGGCCGGACCGAGCAGCTCAAGAGTTTCGGTCGAAGTCCCGCATCTCATCGATGAGGACCTGTCCGAAGAAGAGACTGCTGATTTAAACGAACAAGTTCGGGCAGATGCCGAGTTCGCTGCTCGGCTTGCCGAGGACGAAGATGCAGCCGAGCTGGACAACCGCGCTGTTCCTCCAGCGTGCCATCCCGATGAGGGGGACGATGGTCCCATTTTGGCTGCTAGGCGGATGACTGAAAGACCAGCCAGCATCGGACCATCTCGGTCTACCGCAGAGACAATTCAGATCACCTTGGAGCGGTGCGGTGCTCCGAATGATTTGTTGTTCAAGATCCCGAAGGCCGCTGATCGCCCGTGGGATGCTCCGGATGGCTACATTTGCGTCTACGAGGAGCATCTCAGAAGTTGTGGGCTTCGGTTTCCCATCCCGGAGCTCGTCTACAAATACTGTAAGAGGCGGCACGTCGCGATCTCCCAGTTGATGCCGGCCACAGTGATCAACCTTGTGGGTCTTCTTTCGCTCGGGGAAGAATGCGGTATTCCCATTACGGCGAAGGTCTTCGAAAAATTGTTCCGAGTGAACCTATCGAAGGCAAAGCCGTGGTTTCTATCGGCAATGGCGAAGCCGGAAGCCGACCTTATCACTGGGAATAAACCGAGCAAGGTCAACTATTGGAGCGCCAGATACTTCTTCGTGAAGATCAACGAATCCTCCGTTGAGTGTCCGGGAGGAAGTTACCGAACTCAATGGAGAACTCCTATTGGTAGAGACTTATTCTTTGTTTCATTTTAGTACCTTATTTTGCCTAACTTATATCTTTCTCTCCTATTCCCAGCTCGTCATCCCCCAAGCTTTCTTATCACCACACCGAGATTCACTTTCGCGCACGCGAAACAACTGAGTGCTGCGGGGAAAGCTCGGTGGCCTGAAGCTTACCAGGAGAAGCTCGATTTAAAGGCAAAAAGGGTTCTTAAAGGTAAATCGGCAAACTCTTTTGCTGTTTGTTTATACCGAACTTCTTCTTATTTACCCGTTGCTTCTTCTCAGCAAAACCGTCTCGTCAAAGAAAGATGAAGTTCGAGGACATCCCCAATCTCTCAGCCGAGATGGATGATGACGAGGTGGACGCGGGTATCCCTTCGTCTGATGTCCGGGCGAGTCCCGAGGCTACGGCCGTTAATGAAGAAGTCGGTCAAGACGAAGTTCCTTCTGGGGATCGCGCTCCCTCGTCGACCGCGCAGGCAGATCCGGAGGCCTCGGACGTTAACAAAGAGGTTCCCGCTGGGGAACACATTTCTCATCCGGCCGAGAAGAAGAGAAAGAAGAAGACCAAAAGGGGGTCTCGGCGGGCTGCTGATTCGGCTGCCGGAGTTAGTGCCGAACACGCCGAAGATGGCGTAGGCGACGAGGGGGTTACCGGGCCCCAGCAAACTGATGCGGAAACAATTGTCCTATCGGACAGCTCTCCGGTGCAGAAGAGGCGTCGGGTATCGGATCCCGCGGAAGATTCCTGGGATTACGTTGAGTCCTACCGGCGCTTGGGTTTCGGCCCAAACTTCCTTCCGCCGGTCGGTTCCCTCCGCCAGTCTGAGGCTTACAAGAAATTGGCCCAGACTACTGCCGAGGTATCCCTTCTTCCTCCCTCTTTTTTTGTTATCCTTTTTCTTTCGATTTCTTACTTTTAAAGCTCGTTATTCCCGCAGATGATTGCTCAGACGAACGAGATCGTCGGGTCTTACGACCGCGAGCTCGGTGAATCACGCCGAAAAGCTCTTGAGGCGAGGGTTCAAGTAGCGGAGCTTCGCAAGGAGCTGCGTATATCCGAGGATCGAGTTGAGGCGGGCGATCGTGCGGTGGATCAACTGAACCGTGAGATCGCTGCCCTGAAGAGGTCCAACGCCGAGCTGATGTTGGAAAGGGACGCTGTATCGGTAAAGCTTTTCGCTGAAACTTCGCGACTGAGGGCTGGCCGCACCCAGCAGATTTCCAGGAGGAAGGCGGTCACTGAAAAGTGCGAAGTCCGGCTTCAGAAGGTGAGGGACCACTTATCGGCCGTCGAGCGGGCAAAGAAACCGTTCCTCGTTATCAACCAGGTTCAGGGAATACTCGATTTCTGCGAGGGCCTCAAGAAGAAACACGGTATCGATATCCCCTCGTCTCGTATTGATCGGCTCGAAAAGCTCAAGGCCGAGAAGATGAAGGAGCATGCCGCGGTCGACCTCTGTGAGCTGGATGAGGCGGACTTGGTCGTCACGCCTTTCAGCGATCCGGTGCATCCAGAGGTCTCGACGTCGATGGGTAATGAAGTGCCAGCGGGCCTCGACGAGTTCGGATCAAACCGGGCTTCCATGTCGGCTGATCGCGCTGATGCGATGCGGAAGCAGAACGTCTGAGCTCCCCCTCCCTTCTTTCGTAATATTTTTCTTCTGCCCGAATGGGTTTATAACTCGACCTTTTGGACCGGAGGGTTTTTAAAATCCGGTATCCGTCTTGTAACTTTGCCCGAGGGGCTTTTGAACGAATTCGATTTTTATCGATCTTCTTTTTTGAATGTTTAAGTTTTATTATTTCTCGAGTTATTCTTATGACGAATTTTGGTATATTTGAAGTCGTACTTAATACGAACTTCTCAAACTTATCGTACACAGTGGTGCCGTAAATAGTACGGTCTTAGCCGGGTGAAGAGGACAAGTTCGACTGAACCCGTTCGAGGTCGGCAATCCTTATCGTAGATCGGCTTACTGATTTTGCGGTTGTTGAGAAACCGGCTTACTGGTATTTGCGATTGTTGAGAAATCGGCTTACTAAATTTTGCGACTGTTGAGAAGTCGGCTTAGATTTGCGAGGAAGGACGTTCGGCTTGACCCTAGAGTTTAGTTTAAGAGTACGTGAACAGCTCATCTTAATATGCTCTAGGTTTTCCCAGATTGAATCCGAGTGTGCGAAACGGGCTCGGCTTATTTGGCTCGGATAACCTGAGAAGTTGGTGCGAGACTGATCTCGGCTTTGAATGTGGAAAGTGTGTTATCCATTGCACCGTGAGGATGCGTGCGAGCTAAGCTCGGCTTTATCAGGTCGTCTGGCCAGGACGTTGATATGGGAACCGTTGATGGTCCAAAATGCGAACTGTTGTAGTTCGGCAAACGTAAAGTTTGGCTTAATGATACGAACTGTTTGGAGTTCGGCAAACTCAGAGTTTGGCTTTGGAAAATACGAACTGTTTGAGTTCGGCAAACATAAAGTTTGGCTTAGGAAAATATGAACTGTACGAGTTCGGTAGAATGCCTTGGTAATATATTTTTATTAATGTTATAGCTGCGCCTTGTGAGGGCTGCCTACGTACCTTCGAAAGAAGGATCAAGCCATTCGTAGTTCATGTTACATTTTAGAATCGAGCGTATGTGTAGTAGCTTGAAGGTTGAAGGTTGGCCTAGATGTAATACCGCTTGAGGTTCATGGAATTCCACGAACGGGGAATGGGGGTTCCGTCTAGCTTCATGAGTTCGTAGACGCCAGGTTTGACTACCCTCATGACCTGATACGGTCCTTCCCAATTTGTGCCGAGCTTGCCGGCATTCTTTTCTTCGGTGCCTTCGAAGACTTTTCTTAAGACGAGGTCGCCGTCGGTGAAGTGACGTCCGCGGACCTTTTTGTTGTAGTAGCGTGCTGCCAAGTTCTGATAATTCTGAATCCGAAGTAAGGCTTGATCGCGTTGTTCCTCGAGATTGTCGAGGTTATCGAGCATGATTTCGTCGTTAAGATCAGGATTTTGTACGAGCATCGTCCGACGGATAGTCGGGATGGTGAGTTCGGCGGGGCATAGGGCTTCCACGCCATAGGCCATGTAGAAGGGGGATTGCCCCGTTGACGACCTTGGGGTCGTTCGGTAAGACCATAAGACGCCGTCGAGTTTATCTGACCATGTCCCCTTACGAGTATCCAATCGTTTCTTGAGGCCGGCTATGATCGTTTTGTTCGTTGCCTCGGCCTGACCGTTGCTCGGCGGGTATCTTGGTGTGGAAAAGCTTAGTCGAATTTTCCACTTGGCGCAGAAGTCGTTGAATAGTGTTGATATGAATTGGGGTCTGTTATCGGTGATAATCTCGTACGGAATTCCGTGTCGGCAGATAATGAATTTCCAGACGAATTTCTGGACGTCAGAGGCGAGGATGACGGGATATGCCTCGGCTTCTACCCATTTGGTAAAGTAATCCGTCATGACGAGGATGAATTTTTTCTGCGAAGTGGATCGTCTGAAAGGACCGATGATGTCCATCCCCCATCGCATGAATGGATACGGAGCTGTCGAAGTGGTTAGCAGCTCGGTAGGAAGGTGTATCATTGGGCCATGCCTTTGGCATTTGTCGCACTTTGCGACGAACCTTTCGCAGTCTGCTTGCATACTTGGCCAGTAATAGCTTGCTCTCTTGATTTTCAGGGCTAGAGATCGGCCGCCGGAGTGATTGCCGCCGTCGCCTTCGTGTATTTTTGTTATGACTTCCTGAATTTCATCGCCTGAGATGCATGTGAGGAGGATTCCTGCTGCGCTCCAACGAAACAGTCCGTCTTTGATAAGTATGTAGCGGGCGGCGCGCATTTTGAGTCGTCGAGCGGCCCATCTATCGGCCGGAATTTCGCCATCGATGATGTACATTTTTATTTCCAATGTCCAATCGGCAGGAGTCTGCTCGTCGGACTGTTCGAGGTCTATTGGTTCATGAAGTCCGTCTGTCTGTTCCTCCGTTTCATCATCTGATCGGGCCGTGTCACCGTCTTGCAACGTGTCGCTGTTGCCTTCGGCGGTGTTAGAGTGATCGGGCTCGGTGCCCTGATCGGGTTCGACGGTTGGAGTCCGTCTTTGTCGACGTGAGACAAGTTCAGTCGCGGGATTTTCCTCGTAATCCCGTCTGCGAGTCGTGACAATGCATTGTTCTGTGCTGCCGATACTAGGTTCTGATATACTTTCCACCGGGATCGTCCGTTTGAGGTGAGGGTCGGAGCTTGACGCCAAGGCAGCGAGTGCGTCGGCTGGAGCGTTTTCGCCCCGCGGAATCTTGGTAAGTTCGAACGAATCGAATTCGGAAGCAAGTTGTTTTACGAGCTTGAGGTATGCGTCCATTCGATCATTCTTGGCGTCATACTCTCCGCTGAACTGACTTGCGACGAGCTGTGAATCGCAGTAGGCGTGAATGCGTGTGACGCCGATGGCTTTGGCCAAACGTAGTCCGGCAATTAGCGCTTCGTATTCTGCCTCGTTGTTAGACGCGTTGAACGTTAGGCGGAAAGATTGCTCCAAGATTTCTCCCGTCGGAGATTTGAGGCGAACGCCTATTCCAGAGCCTCGGTGAGACGACGACCCGTCGACGTGAAGGATCCATCGTTCGGCGGTTATGACATCAGTGTTGATGTATTCCGGAGATAATTCAACGAGGAAGTCGGCGAGGACCTGTGATTTGATGCTTGTCCGGCTTTTGTAATCGATATCGTATTCGCTGAGTTCGATAGCCCATTTAGCCAACCGACCGGACTGGCTTGGGCTATGTAGGATTGTCCGGAGTGGTTGATCGGTTAGCACGGTGACCGAGTGTGATTGGAAATAAGGGCGCAATTTCCGAGCTGAGACGACAACGGCGAGGGCCAGCTTTTCAAGAGTCGGATACCGTCCTTCAGCTCCATCTAGTGACTTGCTGATATAGAAGATCGGTTTTTGTTCGCCCCGGTCTTCCCGAACGAGGACCCCGCTGATCGCTGAGGTTGAGATTGCGATGTAGAGATAGAGGGTCTCGCCGTCTTCGGGTTTTGCCAAAACTGGTGGTGTTGACAAGTAATCTTTGAGCTGCTTGAATGCTTCCTCGCACTTATCATCCCACTCAAGATTTTTGTTTCCGCGCAGTAATTGGTAGAAGGGGAGACACTTATCGGTGGACCGGGAGATAAACCGGTTGAGTGCGGCGATGCGTCCCGTGAATCTTTGCACTTCCCTTCTCGTTGTTGGCGATGGTAGGTCAAGGATTGCCGAGATCTGTTTTGGATTGGCTTCGATTCCCCTTTGAGTCACGATATACCCGAGAAATTCTCCGGAGGTGACACCGAATGTGCACTTGGTCGGGTTTAGCTTCATGCCGTACTCGTTCAGGATATCGAAACAGGTGTTGAGATGTCCGGCGTGATCCTTCGCAACCAAAGATTTGACGAGCATGTCGTCGATGTAAACCTCCATCGTTTTGCCGAGCTGGCTAGCGAACATCCGATTAACGAGGCGTTGGTAGGTAGCACCGGCGTTTTTTAGGCCGAAGGGCATCACCTTGTAGCAGTAGATACCGCGGTCCGTGATGAATGAAGTTTTCTCACGATCATCCGAATGCATGAGTATCTGATTATAACCTGAAAAAGCGTCCATGAACGAGAGGAGTTCGTTCCCGGCGGTGGCTTCGACGAGTCTGTCGATATGTGGGAGCGGGAAACTATCCTTTGGGCAGGCTTTGTTCAGGTCGGTAAAGTCGACGCATATCCTCCATTTTCCGTTTTTCTTTTTTACGACGACCGGGTTTGCCAACCAATCGGGATACCGAACCTCTGTTATCGACCCTGCGCTGAGTAATCTTTCGACCTCGTCGTTCACAGCTCGGGCCTTCTCGGGACCGAGCTTGCGTCGTTTTTGCTTGATCGGTTTGAAGGTGGAATCAACGTTGAGCTCGTGACTTGCTATCTTCGGATCAATTCCGGGCATGTCTGTGATTGACCAGGCGAAAGTTGAAACGTTCCTTTTAAGGAGTCGGACTAAATCCCTTTTGATGTCATCATCGAGTTCGGCCCCGATTCCTACACATCTCTCCGGATTGAAATCGTCGATATTGACTTGGACGATTGTTTCGCGTCGCGGTAAATCGGGATCGTTTGAATTTTTCTTGTTGATCACGCAGGTGCGGGGAGCGGTCCTCAGTTTGCATTCGTTAATGAAACACGTTCGGGACATCACTTGGTCGCCTCTAAGGGTGAAGATTCCAGAAGGTGTTGGGAACTTGACGCATTGGTGATATGTTGACACGACTGCTTTCATCGAGAATATCCATGGAGTGCCGAGTATCACATTGTAGATTGCGGGCTTGTCCAGTACCAAGAACTTGACCATTCGACAAGTGCCTCCGGTATACATGGGAAGTTTGACCGTTCCGGCTGTCATGGTTTGCTCGCTCGAGAATCCGGTGAGTGGTTCGATGTTCGGTCTGATTTGATTGTCGGGAAAGTCCATGTTTTTCAGTGTTTCCCTAAAAATCACGTTAACCGAGCTTCCAGTGTCGATTAAAATTCGTCCGACTACGACATCTCCGATGAGTGCCTCGACGACTAGCGGGTCGTTATGCGGCATATGAAGTCCTTCCGTGTCGGCCTCGGAGAAGGTGATTGGCGTTCCGCAGGGTATAGTCTGATGTGACTGTTTTGCGGCCAATGCTTCCTTGCTGTATGTCTTTAGAGCTCGGACAGAGTAGTTGCACGTTTCCAATGCACCCATAATCATGTTGACGCGTTTCCGAACCTGTGGAGGGTGTTGATTTTCCACGTTGTCCTCCCGATCCCGTTTCGGTTGTTCGTCGTTGGTTTTGTCTTTCTTTTGCTCGGCAGGTTTGTTTGGTCTAAAGGTATGTCTCCTACCGTTATCGTTACGGTACGGTCTGTTTGAGGGTTGGAAGGCTCCTTCGACTGGAACTTCCCCCTTTTTATACTTCATCATTAAAAACTCCTGTAGGTGTCGGCACTCCTCGGTCGAATGATTTCCATACCGGTTATGGAAATTGCAATACGATGCGGATTCAGTGGTGTCGGACTCTTTTGACTCTTTCGGCTCATCCGACCGAACCCAAGTGTTTGACCAGGATTGCTGAGTTTGGACCGTATTGACGGGTTGTTTCGGGGGAAGGTACAGTCTTTCTTTAGTGGCGGGCTGTTTCGTGACTGCGTGTCGCCTATCTTTCTCGGATCTTTCCTCCTCCTCCATGATGAAGACATGCGCCCTGTGCAGGATGTCCTCCAATGTCTTTGGATTATTGCGTTTGATTTCCCTGTGAAAGTCCGATTCGTACCAGGTGGCTTTGTAAAGAGCCTCGATTGCGGCTTCGTCATCGATCGTGCAATGGGATACAACTGCTTTGAAACGTTCCATGAAGTTGCGTAAGGGCTCGTCCTGCTTCTGCTCGAGGGCCCAGAGTTCGGCGTTCTTGGTTTTCTGCTTGACAAACATGGTGAAGCGTTTGAGGAATTTGGTAGTGAGCTCGTTATAGCTGTTTACCGAACTTGGCTCGAGTGTCGAGAACCAATCGAGCGCGGCTCCGGATAAGTTCTCCACGAACAGTTGGCACATGGCTGCGTCCTTCTCAGTTTCCGAGCCGAAACGAAATCGGTTCATTGAGATGGCAAACGAGGTCAAGAAGCGTTTAGGATCGGTAAACCCTTCGTATGATGTGATCTTGACTCTCTCCAATCGCCGAACGGGAGTGTTGATGATCGTATCGGTAAATGGTGTCCTCTGCGACTCCTGAATTACCCGGTCGATTTCTGGTGCCGAACTTGTAGCCTGGTGAACTTTGGTCCGCATCTCTTGCAGTTGGGCCTGTACCTTGGCGAATTCCAGATTTATGGCAGCTTGATCTGCGATGTTAATTTCCGAACCGGACGCGGATCTTCTTGTCGGCAGGTCAACTGTGCCCGGGGGTCGAGCGTCGGTTAAGTCGGATAAGAGATTTCGGCGCAATGTGTTTTCGTTGGTGGGGGTGATCGGGTTTGGTTCGAGGATACCGATCTGATTTCGGCGTTCGAAGTGGGATGCTATCAGTGAGGCGATCCGTTCTTCGTTCCTTTTATTGATCTCGGCGAACTGCGTCGCCATGGCTTCCATGAAGGCGGTCGGATCCGTGAATATCGAAGCAGCCGGAGGCGGCGGAAGGGTTGTCGGGAGGTTGGTTCGATTATCCCCTTCAATAAGTGAGTTCGGAGGAAGCCCTCCTTCGTCTGTTGGTAGCTCGGTATTGACTGGATTGGGTTCGTCAATGGGCGGGTTTCGACCGTTGTTGTCCGAGCTGTCGATGAGGGCTGCGGTGGTATCAGCTGGAAGAACCATTGTCGAACTTCAATCAAACGATATCCGAAAGTACTGTTCTATATTCCCCACAGTCGGCGCCAATTGTTGATCCGTAAATCACACAAAAAGGGTAAAACAGTACTTTTAATCGGAATCTCGTTTATTGATCTAAGTCGGCGGTTACAACAGAGTTTAAGTAAGAAAGCAAAGACAAAAGACTTGAGATCGGTAATGAGCTCTCTCTTGTATTCTCTGTCTCTGCGGAAGTTGTGGATCCCTTCAATGAGGTGATGGCCTCTTTATTTATAGTGTTTCTGAGGCGGCTGGCAGGAGGATTTCTCCTTTTCCGAGTTCGATTTGGAAATGGAAATCTT
Organism: Eutrema japonicum; assembly: GCA_030161315.1. Classification (NCBI taxonomy): domain Eukaryota; kingdom Viridiplantae; phylum Streptophyta; class Magnoliopsida; order Brassicales; family Brassicaceae; genus Eutrema; species Eutrema japonicum. The sequence continues at coordinate 36,114,788 of BSQW01000010.1, forward strand.
CCGGTTTTCTCGCCGAGATAAGGATAAGTTTCCTGATATCGCGAAGAATCGGTCAAAGAGAATATTTCCTTTTCCGAGATCGGTGGAGAAGGGAAATATTCCGGCTTTATCTGTTGTAACGGACCGGGCCCGTGATGGGCCTCGATCGGTAGCCGAGACGGGCTTTCAACGAGGTTCCGAGCTCGGCCCAGTGTTTTTGGGCCGACTTACCCTCGATCCGAACTATCGTAAACCGGTCTTGATCGAACCGATCTCGGTTCGAACCGAGTTAAACCAAGGGGGTGCTAATCCCCCCTCTAACATTTACCAGTGGCGCAATGTCTTCTTCTGGGAGCCCCTGACCTAGTTGAACACATTTTCTCTTAGGCCATGCAATCATATGTCCTACAACGTTCTCAATGGTGAACATGTTAGTCGCAGGTCTCCAGAGGAATGCTTGTGGTACAGTAGCCGAGTCAACGAGGACTTTAACATCTGTAGGGCCTAATTGACTATCATTCACTATTTCATCTGGGTCAGAAGAAACAATACGCCCCTCAGCAACGTTTCCATCATCATCAGCCCAGTCAATCAGAAGACACCTGTGTTGTGACCTTTTGTTCACACTCTACAAAATGTTTAGGAAAAAAATTGTCAGAATGTTAGCTAGTAAACAAATCACATATATGATATAAGTTACTTACTCTTGCAGCCGAGTTTTCACCACTAAATAAATCATTGTCTTGTCTCTGTAACCAAAAACCAAAAACACACTTTAATATCATGTAATACCTTATGATTGTAATGAATAAACAATAAAGTAGTGTCTACCTGATTTTTGAATTTGGCAAGTTCAGCTTGTAACTGAATGACCTTTTCCTGGAGATCAACTTGCTTCTCTTGCATTTCAGACATAGTCGTGTGCTTAACTTGGAAACAAGCTAATTTGGTCTTGCTCATGTTTCTACCCATTGCTCTCATACGACCAGGATTATCAGGTCCTAACAGTTAGATCAGTGTGTCTTAATCTTTATTTGTACTTGATGATGGATTGGCCCTAGTCTCAACAATCTCAGCTGCCTTTTGCTATATATATCAGAAAACAAATATTGAAGTTATTATGTAGAAGTAAAAAAAAAACTCAAACTAAGCTCATTAGAAGCACAACTGAGAAACTCACAATCTTCTCAGCGGCATTTGTGTTAATAGGAATACCATCTTTTCTGGTACGTGATTTGACCCAGACTTTGAGCCTTGTAACTTCAGAAGGGTCTTCAGAACTAGTTTTCTATGTGAACATACTATGTCAATAGTGTTGTATAAACATTTATAAGTATAAATGAATAATTGTAGTATGCTTACCATCTCTTCTGCTAGTCTAACCATTCCTTTGCGACTACAAGTGTGAGCAATCTGTCTGCGTCTTCTTTCCTTATAGCTATAATTCACAACCTAACATATGATTGTTAATATTATCTACGAAATAACTTACTTAATGCCAAATGAATACCTTGAATTCTTGGCTAGTTTTGAGCTTAACAAATTTACGCTATTCAGTAGGAGAAACATTCTTAGGCCGGAGAAGATTTCTCTGTTGGTTATTCTCAGCTTCATTAACGCTGGTAACTAGGCGTGATTTTGATGATCTCCACAAGCATCCCATCTGCTTAAGAACTGCAACCCTTTGGTAATCTTCATCTAGTTCAAACCTAGCCTGCACTCACACACCAAATAAAACAGTAAGCTGCACATTAAGTTAATTTAAAATATGCCATTGTAAAGAAATTGTCACCTGGACAGATTTCCAAAGCACTGTCTTCACTTCTTCTCTGAGTTTTTTCCAGCTTTCAAGTGTGACCGGAACGTGTTCCTTTACAAGTGGACCTAAGTATGAAGACAAATTCACTGAGCCAGAACCATAAGGTTCTCCCATGAAATTGAATTCTACTTGCACTCTGGTATTTGGATCTTTAGCAATGTCTTTCATCCTTGTCGGTCCTCGCTTTCTCTTACGTGAACGTGTAACTACACCATCACGGTCTCCAGATAGTTGAACCTCACCATCAGGCTCTTCTTCATTCTGCTGATCTTCTGGCTGAGGCTCATCAACTTTCTGCTCCTCCTCTGTATGCTCATCAATATTCTGCTCAGTCGGTTCCATTACTTCTGGTTCTTTTGAAGGTGTCTCCTCTACATTATCCTTACATGTTTCAACAGGACCCAGGAACTCAACTTCTTCATCGGCTGACGTTTGTTTCTTTTTTTATTTTCTTCCACGCTTGTTGTTTTTCTTAGGTCCCATTTGAAGTCACCTGAAACAAATTACACGATAAAGAGTTAAATCAATACATTAAAAACAAAACGCAACAAGCAAACAATGAAGAAGCATACACAACAAGCACACAACAAATAAGTAGACAATGATCAAGCAAACTATCAAACAAGCAGAACAAGTTTCACACATAAATTCCTTCACAATCACTTCTTGCATTATCTGATTCATCTATCTCAACATCCATGTCAATATTTGATGGCAATGGCCCAATGTCTGCATTTTCCTCTTGAATATCCTCCTTACTGTATCTTCTTGAAGGTCCTCTCATGACAACATACCAATTTGATGATTCGTTATCCCTTGAGTATAAGACTTGCTTCGCTTGAGAAGCTATTATGTACGGATCACTTGTAAAGGATGCTTGACTCTGATTCAGGTTAACCATAGTAAATCCATCTTCAATCTTCACTCTGTTACCTTTAACTGCCCATTGACACTTGAACAGAGGCACGTAGAAGACATTATAATCCATTAATATAATGTCAGTTACTCTGCCATAGTAAGAGACCACATCAACCACTTGTGATGTGTCTTTGGCACTTGATCTACACACTGCCGTAGCCTCGTAGTAAACCCCACTGTTTTGAGTTTTCCTATCAACTGATATTGTGTGAAACCTTAGCCCATTCACTATATAACTTGTATAGGACCTTGCAGAACATCGTGGGCCATAAGCTAACCACTTGAGTGTTTCTTCATGTTCTGTAGAATCAAGCCGTACCTGAGAAAGTAGTTCAACCAAGTTAAACACATTTACAATAGGCACCATAAGAAGACAACTTTGGGGAACTTAAAAATAACTTCACCTGTTCTTTTAGCCATGATGCAAAATTCTTAGTATGCATACTCCATAACACTGAAGCATCTCGTCGACATCTTTCATTTGAATCTTGTAAATATTGCATATGCTCACGTGTAGTACATTGAAAAGGTATACGACATGAATCAGACTGTTATTCATACAAGATGAGAAAAGATATATACTCACAGAGAAAGTCAGACTTACTCAACATAAGGTTCCACGAGAGCCATGTTTTGGACGATTGCAAGATGTGTTATTTTCTTGTTTGTTTCAGTGAGAGTAATAGAAGTGCCAATGGATATTGACCGGCCTTCTAAGAGAAAGTTGTTCTCATACTCTATGTTTCTATCTAGCTTCTCATGTACATTTGTTGTCTTCTTCAGAAATTCACTACAAAACTGGATACATTCCTCAGTTAGATATGACTCAGCAATACACCCTTCTGGTCTTGCAGGATTTCTCACAAAGTCTTTGAGAACTTTCATATACCTGAAACAATGTCAGTTAAGTTAGACTAGCATCAGAAAAGTTAATTTCTAAACATTCAAATATACATTACCTCTCGAATGGGTACATCCATCTAAAATGGACTGGACCACCAAGGCGGGCTTCCCTTCCTAAATGCACAGTCAAATGCACCATGATATCAAAGAAACTTGGTGGAAAAAACCTTTCAAACAAGCAAAGAGTCTCAACAATCTCAACTTCCATCACTAAAAGCTGCTCCCTGTCAATTACTCTCTAACACAAGTGGTTGAAGAACGAGTATAACCGAAAAATTGCTAGCCTATGACCATTAGGTAACAACCCTTTCAGTGCAATCGGAAGCAGTTGTTGCATTAAAATGTGGTAGTCGAATGATTTGAGACCCATGACTTTGCAGTCATCTAAAGAAACACATCTGGAAATGTTAGAACAGAATCCATCTGGCCCTTTAAAGTCAAAAAGACGTCTGCAGAAGATCTTCTTCTCTATCTTGGACAAAGACCACGGTGCTGCAGGAAGATATATTCTTTTTCCTTGGTTTTTAGCGTGCAAATCCTGCCTAATACCAAGCTCCTCCAGGTCTTTAAGAGCCGTAAGGCCATCCTTTGATTTCACACAGTGCAACAATGTAGAAACTAAACTTGCAGCCACATTTCTCTCCACATGCATAACATCTAAGTTATGCCTAACATGTAGTTCCTAATAAAAAGACATAGAAAAAAAAACAAAGTTACACAAAGAATAATTGATGAATTATGTAAGATTAAAAGAAGCCGATGACAATAATAGTTTACCTCCCAGTAAGCTAGCTTGAAAAATATTGACCTCTTCTTCCACCTTGATATCTCATTCTCATCTACCTTAACTTCATCTTCCTCTGATTCACTTGATAAGTCCTCACCATCAGACACTGATTAAGTAAATTCAGGCCTTTTTCTCTTACTTGCAGTTCTCTTAAAATTTCCAAAGTCATTTTTGAAATTTATAAGGTTCCTAGAAATTTCACGCCCAGTTAATATTCTTCCCCTTCTACCTTGTTCAGCTTTTCCATCAAACCACTTCTTCTTTCCCCTAAAACTATGTGTTGGTGGTAGACCCTTTCTGTGGCACATGTAGACATGTTTTCTGCTGAACTTTAACCACATACTATCTGTATTTTTGCCACATAAAGGACACCCCATTGTACCCTTTACTTTACAGCCTGCAAGATTTTCATACGCAGGAAAATCACTAATTGTCCAAAGCATCATTGCCTTAAGAGTAAACGCAGATCTACTGAAGGCGTCATAAGTCAACTCTCCAATGTTCCACAGCTGGTTTAGATCCTCAATGAGAGGTTCTAAGTAGACATCTATACTATTACCAGGCTGTTGTGGACCAGGAATCAACAATGAAAACATGATGTTCTCCTTCTTCATGCATAAGTCAGGTGACAAATTGTAGTTAACTAGCAAAACAGGCCAGCAACTATACCTGGTATTCTTCATGTTGAAAGGGTTAAATTCATCTGTGGAGAGTCCAAGCCTCATGTTCCTTGTTTCAGCTGCAAAGGAAGGGTATCTTGCATTCATCTGAGCCCATGTAACTGAATCCACATGATGACGCAGTTTTCCATCACTGCTTTTGTTACTAAAGTGCCACCATAGAGCCTTAGCCATTTCCTCAGACCTGAACATTCTCTTCAGCCTTGGGATTAATGGAAAGTAACGTATTACTTTCTGAGGGACTCTTTTCTTTATTTTACCAGTGTGCATATTTGTTTTCCATCTTGAAGCCTTGCATTTTGGACATTTTCCAGCTTCTTGAACCTCTTTCTAAATAAGCAGCAGTCGTTAACACATGCATGAATCTTCTGGTAACCCATATCAAATGATTTCAGAAACTTTTTCACCTCATACAGTGATGTATGTAGCACATTATCTTCTGGTAACATCTCAGGCAACGTTTCTAGCAGATCATTGAAGCTCTTATTAGACCACCCATTATGTGTTTTCAATCTGAACAATGATACTATTGCAGACAACTTGCTGTGGCTAACACAACTTAGATACAATGGGGTCTCAGCATCCGCAAGCTTTGCAAGGAACTCATCTTCTTTCCTGTCCTCACCCTCAGCAATATCACACAAATCATCCTTACCAGCAAACTCTTCATCCAAAAATGCAGCAGCTTGATATAACCCAAATATCTCGTCATTCCATTGACTACTATTGCTTTCACCTGCATTTTCCTCTGAATTCAATACTTCACGCAGATACCAGTCAGCCCGCATTTTATAATCCTCATCCATTCCCCTAGTAACCAAATGATCTACTACAACATTGCCTGAGTGACGATCTATACTTCGGCAGTCAATGCAAGGATAGACAATCATATCAATCCCTCCCAAAGCCGCAGCCACATCTCGTACAAATTTTGAAGCCCATCTCTCATATCCAGGATCAACTCTTCGTAGCAGAATCAGAAGAAAAACAAAAAACAAACAAGTAAAGTCTTTAAACACCTATAGAAACCTAACCTATACAATTAAATTCTTTACCTACTAAGATGAACCCATGCTTTGTCCACCATTATATGTTCTAACCTTAAATGAAACCTTTAGTACCACAAATAACAACTTCATAGTTAAAGCAAGAGTTTCTACAACACAAAATCAGTAACTATACAGTCCAAATAACATATAACTTGTCATCACATACTAACTTTATAATAGAAATCTCAATAAATCAATCTCATAAAAGATAACCACACAATGTCAAACAAATTTCAGCATGTATAAAGCACGAAACCAAACAAAGCAACAACAACAGAGAACCAAAGTGAAACACATACATTAACAAGCACGATAATGTATAGAGATAGGATACAAACATGTGCTGTCAGAAGAACAAAATAAAAGCCTCAGATTCCCGTTATTGCACTCATCAACACTTGCAAAAGAAAATAACCGAGTGAGTACAGAAGCAAATGAAAATATGAAGTTTTATATCTAGTTTTGTATGTAGTTTTGATGTGTTTGACAAAACAAACTAAAAGAAGAGATGCATCTACAGTAGACGAGAACATATGAAGTCATAATCAACAAGATACAGAACATATGCATCGAATCTCAGATCCCTAAAATCGAACTTAATAAAACTACAAACTCAGGCAAATTTTGTTAAGAACCACGATATCTCGAACTAAACAAATGACGGTGGATAACAAGCACACGAGAAATAAAAGCAAGAATACATGCCTTCGATTTGAGCTCACTGTCGAGACACAGATTGCGAAATTAGGGCCGGAGATAGATTCAGTGATGGCGGAAACCTCAAATTGATGGCTGGGATTGCGAAATTAGGGCCGTCGCGATAGTTCCAGAGGAAATTCTTAGCTAATTTTGTCTTAGGGTTCTAAGAGAAAGAGGGAAAGTTGAGATAGGGAAAGAGGAAAAATGAACTGAAAGAGAATAGAGTCTCACGACCTAAAATTTTGTTAAGTGTTAGACGGAAAAGCTAATTTTAGTTTCCCGCTTAGTGAAATTTTATCTTAGCATTTAACCAATGCTATTATATTGTAGAAAAATTTCAAACGCATCTACGATAGCAGTTCAGTAAAACGTGCTATAACAATATGCTATCAATGAGGGGTTTTGTTGTAACAACAATATATGATACGTGTTAAAATGCTAATAAAAATAACCGGTACTTGTTAACGTGTTAACAATAACAATTAATAATATTAATATTCGATATTTATTAGTCTGCTAACAATAATAACAAGTATCAAATATTATTATTAACACGTTACAAGTATCATATATCATTGTTAATACGTTAACATTTTATATTAACACATTACAAATATCATATATTAATGTTAGCACGATAACAAATCTCAGATATTTTTTTAGCATTTGATACTTTTGGATAAACATTACCGTTGGTACATTCATGTTTTCATATCAATAGCATTAGATGTAATAAAGAAAAAAAATAGAGGTTTATTGGTCTAAAAAAATATTTTTCATATTCACCTAATTTTAAATTATCCATTCATATATATATTTAGGGGAATTAACTGGTCAACTTATGATAACACTTAAAAGACCTTTTATTTTTTTCTTGTTCTCTTAAATTAATCCCTAACTTTAGGGTTGCAAGATTTGATCACTGATGCATACACGCCTCTGCAAACAAAGTATATTATTTAAATTTTGTCAGTAGTGTTCATATGATGATAATTTTTTTATTTTTTTTTGGACATCGATGGTATCTTCTTTTGTAGCCTATAATGATATATCGCTCTCAGTACGCACACTTCTTCTTTTTGACAGCTCTCAATACACCCCACTTCCAAGAATAATTACTTTAAAGAAAATATGATGAGGGATATTATTATCAATCTCCGGGCCGTATGTTCTAATGTCCATACCTTTTAGTAACTAAAAATGAAATTGGAACCATATCATGATATACCTCAAGTAATATATAGTATGTTGAATCGAAAAGATAGTATATATAAGATCGTAACTTTCACATGTTAAGATCCGTTATGTAGACATTAGCATGTGCTTGAACTTGTGAGCTCTTATATATATATATATATATATAATTCAAACTATTTTGTTGCGAGTGTGAGTGTTCAGCACACTATATGAAAGTTAAAAATCATACTAGAAGCTAAGTTATAGCCTCGCGAACTCCGGAAGCGTAAGACGACAAAGATATAAAAGTTAAAACAAAATGAGTACAAGAATTGATAGTGCCCTACATGAATAGTATACAAAATGAAGTTGATTTCATTATAGCATCTATGCATATCGCTGAATATAAGATCTTTCCCAGTTTGTACCAATACATTAGTAGTTTCAACATCAAAATCATACTAGCTAGAAGCTATGTTATTAATTGCGTTAGTTAAAAAAAATCATTAGGTTGTGTGTAAGTGAGAAAGCCTAAAGTGAGAAAGGCTAAGTGATAATGGTAGTTAAGCTTTGTTAATAAACGATTAACAAGCATTTATATAACTTCTAATAAGAAAATAGATTTGTGTTTGGTCTGATGCGTTGCTTTGGAAATGATCATGAGAAGACTAAACAAAATTGAAAAGAAGTTTGTTAAGTACGTATAGTTTAATCTTGTCTTTGAAAATTGACTAGATGCATAGTTTTTGAGTTAATTTTCTAAACAAAATATTCGTGATATATATAGTTTACTATGCTGAGATAGAGAAATAGTATATGCGAATGGTCCCTGATCACGATTTAAGCAGTAGCTCGTTAGATGTCACTGACCACTAGTCAATATACTTTCTCAATATAACAGTTTCCTCCCTCACTTTCAAACTTTCACCATCATTCCAAAATATATTAATTATTAATTACATTTGGTGGTTCCAACTTCTACTTAATCTCATTATCGAACGTTTCCTCGGACTGATCATTGATCAAATATTAATTATTAAGATGATATATATATAGAATAACTACATGGAGACAGGAGATCAGTTAACGAGTTTGAGAGATTAGCATAAACACTAAACGATTTTATTGGTAACCATTGTTCGTTTTGTCCGTTTGATCATTAACCAAAGACAACGTATAAAACAATCTTACTACTCATAAACGGCTAAACCATAGTTTTGTAAGTGTATCTGCCAAATAAGTTAGTTACTTACTACTCATAACCATAAATTTAGTGAAACTAATTAAAATTATTTTTCTTATAATGATCTGGCTATTTTTTTCTTGTTAGTTGCGTACATACCATGAACGATGAATAATAGAAGTATCACCGCATATAATTCATGTTTTACGGAAAATAACAAATATTTTTAATTAATCAACATATCTTATATTTTTCATTAATTTGTTCCTAAATTAATTACTGATGTATTATATTGTGATTTTGTAAACTCGTAGTAAGTTCATCAATGTTATTAGATGAAAAAAAAAAAGAATTGGAAGTACATGACCTATGGATATACTTGCATTGCATGCACCAGTCGAAGTACATAATAATTAATTCCAAAGTTCTTTACACAACCACCGGTCCGTGGAGAGCTTTTAACTCATTACCTCTGTTTTAATCTCTTTACGTTTTTATCAAATTCCATATATATCATCCTTAAAAGAAAATAAATTCATTTAAATATTGTAAGCTTAGTCCATAAGTTTTATTTAAGTAATACTTGTTATAACGTTTAGATCACGTATCGATAATAAGGAAAAAAAAGAAGATATATATATATATAACAACATAAACGCTCACGCGTAACATATATCTATATGTTAATATACAGTTTTTGTCCGAAGTAAAATCGTAATTATAATCTCCTAAAATATATTTACAGTATAAGATTTGTTTTTTTATTGGAAACACAAATTTAAAACAAATTAGAAAATATCTATGTGGGATTCCGTAATCTGGATTCGAGTAATTTTGGCCACAATGGATTTAACATGGCTTCTTTCTCTGGCCTATGAGAATTAGCCAGGTGTGTAACGAGTCCCGGATTATTCCATATTAATCCAAAAAAAAAAAAAAACTAGAGAAGAAACCATTTTCATTCTTAAGAAATTGATAACAATGGAAAACTATAATATGCTGTAAAAATGATGATAAAAGGCAACTTGACAGAATCAGTAAATCCAGCCTGCACTATAATACAAATAACTACCTGTATTAAAGACCAGTAATATCAAAGTACGAGAAAAAATTAAGTGTGAACTCATAAGAAGGACATTTGAACCAAGTGAATTTAATGCTATTGTTGATGAAATTGATTGATTACGAAGGATATGAGAGGAATATATACATGATTTATCAGTTTGTAAATAGACCAATGAAATCGGGTTTCTAGGTACATTAATTAACTTACTATCCGAGCCACTCTAGAAAAAAGTAGTATTTCAGATTATTAAATGTGAAATCGAAGACTGTAACATTCCTTTCCAACTTGGAAAAGGACAATGCTTCGGAGATACATGTGGTACCAAGTGATTTTTTTTATTTACATTAATTTCACCATTTTATTAGTTTTTAGAAAATAGCATTTTTTTACTACCTCTGTATTTTTTATAATGAGTTTTCCCTAAAAACACGGGAATTAAGAATTTTTTTTTTTTTTTACTTGAAATATTAAACACTACCGTAACAACATTTAGTTATTCAATTAAGAAGAGAAGTATTAATGTTTTATTATAGTACCGAGACTACTAATGAGTTAATGTGTAGTAGTGACTTTGAATTTCTTTTGACTAAAGTTAGTGTATGAAGTATAATTAATTAAATTTTACATGGGAATGTGAGAAACTCTTATAAAAAATAACAAAATAAAATGTCTAAAACCCCTTATAAAAAAACGGAAGGAGTATTAAAGAGAGTGAGTTGGGAACCGATAAACTTACATAAGAAAAACAATAATTTGGTGCTTTTGCTCGTTCTTATGAATTACTGGTTCAAAAACTAGATCTAAAAAATACTTATAGTAACAAAGATCGCTTCGATTATGTGCAAATTTGATCACGATACCTTGAGTTACTGGTTCGAAACCAGATCTAAGAGATACTTAGTAACAAATATCGTTTCGATTATGTACAAATTTTGTATCGGAATATTTTTCAGCATAATCGAAGCAATCTAAGAGATTCACATCATTTCGAAACAATCCAAGAGATCTAAGAGAATTGCAATTCTTTAGACTTAGTAATTTTGTTTGAAATTTGTGATATTGATCTTTAGTGTCAGGTTCTTAGTTTCGTTGTGAGAACTCCGTTAAAATTGTTTGCAAGTCGATTGTTGCATTGAATGATTGTGTTGTTCGCTTTGGCCATCCGTTACTTTGCCAAAATCTATGTATTATTTTTGATATTTTTGCATCTTTTTCAGGTTTGAACGACATATTCGTAAATTTACAAGAGAATTGGCTAACAAATAAGCAATACCTTAGCTTGTTCTATAGGTGGCAAGAGCTACCCATCTTATTGGTAATCCTCATGTAGGCGTGAGGGAACTTTTTGTAAGGATTTGCGACGCTTACCAAAACAGAAAAAAACGAATGACATATTGTTTCAAGTGGTAAATTACTAAATTGGTTGATGACTGAAATTCAATACAGTATCGTAAATGCACTAGGGAAGTTGGTGGTTTGGAGTTGTTTTCTAAACGTGTGTTTAGTTGTTCCATGTAATATTATTTTTTGTGAAAATATTTAATATGTTTACATCAACTTTTGATTGACCTTGTTCTGTAATCCAATTTAAACATTGATGCAAGTTCACACATGTAAGATTATAAAATACTTGAATCAGATTGTTTTGGCCTTATCCCCTGGGCCAGAATCATCTGATGATGAAGAGGAAGATTGTGATAATGCTGCTCCTGCTTAGGACAATGATCATGGTGAGGACAATGATTTAAAGGAGGTTAAAGTTGACGAGGTTAATGCTGCTGACAGTGATTAAGCAATGAAATTCATGTGTATCTCTCTGTGCTATATATATTGAAGTCATCCAGCTTTGTTCCTTTCTCTCAAAAATCAGCTCATTTTGTGATTTCCACAAACGCCACATAATTCAGAAAAGGTAGATTTTGTTAAAATCTTTTTTTTTTGGGTATACTTGTATTGCAGAAACTTCTTCAAATTCCCAATCAAGGTGAACTCTAAATTAAGAACACCATGAAAAGGCGTACTCGATAATCTCCATGCAACTTTCGTATATGGACAAGTAAAAAACATATGGTTTGAACTCTCGGTCCTCGAGCAATATCTTTGGCACAAAGGATTAACATCAAATTCTCATATCTCTAAGTTAGCTTTGGTGCAATCGCATATTGCGTTAGCTACTTCTGAATGGTGACTCAAGAAAGGAGTTATATCATCTAAAGATTCTTCATTAGCAATAGCTAACTGATAACCAAACTTAATCGTATATATATACTAGAGGGAGAGGACGGTTCCATCATCATCTCTTCACGTGTATTTGCTCTCCTCCATGCATCCTCTTCTTGTATGACATGATTTAAAGCGTTGAGAGGATGTTCATCATATTATCAAATACTTTCCAATTCCTTGTCTTCCATATAACCACATAACCCACATAAACACCCGTAAAATCTCCTTTCCCATTCCATAATCTTTTAATCAAAGTTACCGCAAAGAGACAACCCCAAGAAGAGGTATGTGGTAGCGGGAATTGCCGAGAGAGCGCCTTGTCTAGCATGTGGACATTCGACGATCATGTGATTTATTGTTTCCTTTTCTGCACCGCATCTAAGACTTCCAATGTGTCGATACATTAGGCGTTGACATGTTGCCAAACACTTCGATTAGCATTGCCACACGAAATGTTATAATTTTTGTGTAGATTTCAATTTACAAGCTTTGTGCCTTAAGTGTCGTAACACTAGGTCCCTAAAGAAGGGGTCACATGCGAGAATTCTCGTCTCGCGGCCCAATATCCAGACTTAACTGTGTAGTTCGTGGATTTGGTAAAAGACCAATAATATCAGAGGTCTTTAAATATAATTTAGATTATCAATTGAATTCTATCAAAATGACAACAAAAATGCTCGGAATTGGCTCTTTATAATTTTTCATTGAACTACTATTAAATTCCTATCAAATGACATTATCATCAATACTGCAATAAAATTAAATAACACTAACATTTAATAGAATAAAGAAATAAAAAAATTGAATAATACTAGAATTTAAAGTAATATAAAAGAATAATTACAAATATTTAATCCAATAACACATGAATTTAAAAGAATTCATGAAATACATCATTGAATAGCAGTATAATTTTATAGAAAATCTAATTTCTTCTAATTCAATTAAATTCTTTAATTGAATACCACTCTTCAAAAATCTGGTGAATACATTAGTGGACAATTATATTCAGCTTAGGGCCTGGACGATTGGATCACCTCATCATGCTTTACAAAAAAAAAAAAAACTATTCTCGTGATCTTCGAGCCTAAAGTAGGCTTGAGGCCCATAAGGTGTTAAAGAAGAAGGCCCAGGCCCATAAGGTGGAGAGAAATTGACAATGCTATAATTAATCCTTAATGTTTTGGTTAATGAATCTCTCTGCTTCTCATCGTCGCACTGACGGAAATGGCGGAACACGCAAAACGACGCGTTTAAAGAGTATATTACCCATTACGCACAGATTGTGGGCAGACACATGATCTCTTGTAAGAATCGCATTCTCTCTTCCTCATCTCACATAGATCTCTTCTCTTCCTCTCATTTTCTCTCATAACTCTGAGGAAAACCCTAAACTTTCTGCCCGGAAGATCTTACAATTTTTTCTCCTGGATCTCTCTCTCTCTCTCTCTCTGCAGGGTCAGGCTAATACAGCTGATTTGATCTATTTTGTAAGTGATGTTACAAAGTCGTCTCCTTTGATCTACTTTCAGTTAGGTTTTTTTTTTCATTTTGATTCAGGGTTAGAATAAAAACTTGTGCTTTTCTAGGGTTGCTTCACTGTTTATCTTCCATCGAGGAAATTGAATTTTAAGAATCAACGCCCTGTTAGTGTTGAATTTACCAGTATTCTGATTGGAATTTGTTAATGATCGTTTTGGCAGATAGTTGAGTGAATTCTAGAAATGGATAAAGAGAAATCTCCGGCGCCTTGTGGAGGTCTCCCACCTCCATCTCCATCGGGTCGGTGCTCAGCATTCTCAGACGCTGGTCCCGTTGGTCATGGATCAGATGCTAACCGATTGAGCCACGATATGAGCCGTATGCTCGATAACCCACCAAAGAAGATTGGACACCGTCGAGCTCATTCCGAAATCCTCACTCTCCCTGATGATTTGAGTTTTGACAGTGATCTTGGTGTGGTTGGTACTAATGCTGATGGAGCTTCTTTCTCTGATGAGACTGAAGAAGACTTACTGTCTATGTATCTTGATATGGATAAGTTTAATTCTTCGGCCTCTTCTTCTGCTCAAGTTGGTGAGCCATCAGGAACTTCTTGGAAAATGGAGTCGATGATGCATACAGGCTCAACCTCTAATCCTCAGAATACGCTCAATAGTTTCGGCGAAAGACCAAGAGTCAGGCACCAACACAGCCAATCTATGGATGGTTCAATGAACATCTATGAGATGCTTATGTCGGGAAATGAAGATGATTCCACTGTCGATGCTAAGAAGTCCATGTCTGCTACTAAACTTGCTGAGCTTGCTCTCATCGATCCAAAACGTGCTAAGAGGTAATTAGTATTTTCGTCTGTGCTTCTCTGTTTTAAGTAAAATCCTGGTTAAATTTGGGATGGACATGGTGAATATTATGTGCTTTTGGCGTCGAGCTTCAACGCCACTAGTCATATAGTTTCTGCAACTGTCTCCAAATAACTTCTAGAATAGCCTGACATCACAAAACATTAACTTAACTGCTGTTTGATTATATCTCTTCATGCAAACATTTGCGTTTGTACTATCAAAATCTGTATTTTTTTATATTATGAGTAGTGTATGATTTGTTTTTGTGTCACATGACAGGATATGGGCAAACAGGCAGTCCGCAGCAAGATCAAAAGAAAGGAAGACGAGATACATCTTTGAGCTTGAGAGAAAAGTACAGACTTTGCAAACAGAAGCTACAACTCTCTCAGCCCAGTTGACTCTCTTACAGGTTGGTTTTGAGTCAGTGTATGGTTGCTCTTTCTTTCATCAAACTATATGAAGATATTCTGGCGTTATAATGTTCGTTCATGTTTTATGGGTTTTAAAAACTTGTGCTATTTTCGTCCTGTTTGTTCAGAGAGACACGAATGGCTTGACTGTTGAAAACAACGAGCTAAAACTGCGTTTACAAACAATGGAGCAGCAAGTTCACTTGCAGGATGGTGAGGCTCTTTTATCACAAACACTTTGCTTCCTCACTTAGTGAAATCCATCACCATTTGGTGTAAACACTTGTCTTTTGGCAGAACTAAACGAAGCACTTAAGGAGGAAATCCAGCATCTGAAGGTGTTGACTGGCCAAGCTACCCCAAACGGTACCTCAGCGATGAACTATGGGTCGTTTGGATCAAACCAGCAATTCTATTCCAACAATCAGTCAATGCAAACAATCTTAGCCGCACAACAGTTCCAGCAGCTTCAGATTCATTCACAGAAGCAACAGCAACAGCAACAGCAGTTTCAGTTTCAACAGCAACAGCTGCAGCAGCTTCTGCATCATCGCCTTCAACAGCAGGAACAACAAAATGGAGTTGCAGAGATGAGAAAACAGAAACCATCTCAAGGCCAGAATGAGACCTGAGGAATACGTATATGAATATGTGCACTTTCGTGAGAGGTACATGATCCATCAATTGCTGTCTTCTTGCGTTTTAGGGTTTAGCTAACGGGTGCCTTGGCCTACAGGGTATTGACGTTTTGTGCTAAGCAGAAGCATTTTGGTACATCATTGAAGAAAAAAAAAACATTTGGATAGCCCAAAGACATGATTATGAGCTGTTTGGATTTGGTTATTGGAATTTAGACTGGGTAAAAAGTTTGTTTTTTTTTGTTATGGGTTTTTATCACATTCAAACTGTTAATTTGTTATAAATCATAAATTGTAATCATTATTGCCAACATCATGCTTGATGTATATTTGTTTTCTCAGATGCTTTTTGTAAAATAACATTTAGACTATGTTATACATCTAAATTTCAATTTGATTGACAAATTGCTGCGTAGACTTAGGCCTTGATTGTTTGTGGTTAACGTTAATTATACATGGGCTTACTAAGAGATCTAAATTTTATAGCACATAAAGCAAACATACATTTTAGAAAATATCAAGATAATTTCACTAGAATTAAAAAATGAGTTTATCTACTAAAAGAAAGAAGGAACCGTCACAAGATTAGTCAACACCAAATCCATCGAAATTGGGTTTGATCTTAAAGAACATTTGTCTTCTACGACATGCAACGTTTAATACAGACCGCAAAAAAAATTCAGCCGACTATTGTTGTGAAACATATTTGTCCACAAGATTTTTGAGGCTACACTCAAATACAGAGGAAAACATTAATTGTCTTACTTTATATACATATAATTATTTAAATATATATAAAGAAACATTTTCAAATTGTAGTACACAAATAATATTAATTAATAGTATTTTTCTAAGAGTGTAGGTGTAAAAATAGTATAATAAAATAGTCCAAAAACAAGAAAAAATATATATAAACAATTAGATACTTAATGATAATATCAAATAATAACTCTAACATCCCAGTCAGATTTCCCAAAAAAAGAAGCAAATAGTGTAAATATCGAAACACAAGTGAGAGAGACAGAGAAGAAGAGAAACAACGAGAGCCGCAGAACAAGAAGAAGAAGAAGAGTGGGACCGTACAACTACTACAAGGCCTTGCTGTAAGAAGCAAGGATGTGGTGGTTTCTTTTGATACGCAGAATCATAAAAAGCCTCCTTATCTTCTCCTCTTCACCAATCAATCAATGATCACTCCTCAAACTTGAACACTAAACAAAATTGTTTTTCTCTTTGCTCTCAAGTTTCGTCTCCATTTGTCTTTTATTTAAAAAGGTTCAATCTTGAACAAGGGAAGATAACAAAAGGCAGAGCTTTCTTTTGTAGATTCCTCTGATATTCAGATTCTCTCTTCTCAAGAAGAAAAAAAACCCAAAAAGGAAAGCTCTGTTTTTCTTTGAAGTGAAGAGAGAAAGATGAAGATACAGTGTGATGTGTGTGAGAAAGCTCCGGCTACACTGATTTGCTGTGCCGATGAGGCTGCTCTGTGCGCTAAATGCGACGTTGAGGTTCACGCCGCTAACAAGCTCGCTAGCAAACACCAACGCCTTTTTCTTAACTCTCTTTCCACCAAGTTCCCTCCCTGCGACATCTGCCTTGTAAGATAATAATTATCTCTTCTTGTCTTTTTTTGTCTCTGTTCATGTCTGTATTTGTTGTATCTTTGTGTGTTTCTCTTTTGTGATTTTTGAGCAGATCTTGCGATTGAGAGCTACTCTTGGCAGGTTCTTTAGGAGTATCATTGAGAAAATTCTTAGCTTTTCTGTCTATTCGTTAACAAAGATCGGATTTTTAGATTTAACTTTAGCAAAGGTTTTGAGTGGGATCTCTAGAAAATTGTTAGTTTGCAATGGTTGGAGTGTTAGATCCAAATTCTAGATGGGGTCTCAAGAAATACATGTTCAAGGTTGCTCATGTAGTAATCTGTTCTTGTGTTCATCTTTGTTGACTTGCAGGAGAAGGCAGCTTTCATATTCTGTGTTGAGGATAGAGCTCTTCTCTGTAGAGACTGCGATGAGGCGACCCATGCGCCTAATACTCGCTCTGCTAATCACCAGAGGTTCTTGGCCACTGGAATCCGAGTCGCTCTGAGTTCCACTTGTTGCAGTAAAGAAGTGGAGATGAATCATTTCGACCCATCTAACCAGCAGAACGCAAAGCAGACTCTCCCTAAACCGCTAACTCAACAGTCTGCTGCTCCATCTCCACCATGGGCTGGTGATGAATTCTTCCGCTACTCTGATCTTGAGTGCAGTAACAAGGTGAGAAGTGGTTTACCAAATCTATGGGTACTAAATGTGTTAGTTTGTAGCTTATTTTGAAATGTAAATGTATCACTTGTTCTTGTGCTTCGGCAGAAAGAGCAGCTCGATCTCGGGGAGCTGGACTGGCTTGCAGAGATGGGTTTCCTTGGGGACCAGCCTGATCAAGAAACTCTACCGGCAGCTGAAGTTCCCGAGCTTTCGGTTTCACATTTGGCTCATGTTCGTTCTTACAATAGATCCATGAAGTCCAATGTTTCCAACAAGAAGCCGAGGCTTGAGGTCCGGTATGATGATGATGAAGAGCACTTCCTTGTCCCTGACCTAGGCTAAAATATGGATGAAACTAGTAAGCTTATACGATTCGCATATGTATCTATACGAGCTCATCTATTATTGCCTTTGCCTTGCTTTCTCTGTGATATGATTCGAACCAGTAAAAAACAAACTGCTCTTTTTATTAGCCTTGAATTGAAACATACGTCTTTTTTTTAAATCATTACATGTGAAGAAGAGAAACAAAAACAGAGCGGAATGCCCAATTCGTTTCTCTCATCGATTCCAAAAACAAATTACGTAGTAATAAGCTTTGCGTTGGTTTTTGTTTCTATTTCCCTTCGAGAAAGCTGACAACTTCAGCTTCCGAGGGAAGAGCTGGAATGGCTCCTTTTTTGGTCGTGGTGATTGCTCCACAAGCATTTGCGAATCTCAGCACTTTTCTCAATCTCTCTTCGTCCTGTTAAAAGTAAGAAAAAAAACACCAAGAATTCAATGGATACTGAAGTTAGAACGACTCATTCAATGGATACACATTGAGTAATTGGAAGCTTCTTTTCGAATGTTACCTCGAGAATGGATTGATCATCGGCAATCTTGTTTAGAAGGGCACCAACAAAGGAATCTCCAGCTCCGGTTGTATCCACGGCGTCGACATGGAAAGGGTCAACGGATCCATGGAAATTCTATACATTTTAGGTGGAAGTCACAAAAGTCATTGACGTAAACAAGTATACGAATCGGTTGCCTGTTCATGTAAATGAGAAAAGCAAAAGTGGCTTCCTTTTCCTTTTCTTGACAAGAAGAAAATTCGTCACGTTTGAAAAACAAAGAACCTTAGAGATCACGACTATTGTTGTGACCCTTGGTAGTTTTTTTTAATGGAGGGTCCACGAAGAAAAAAAAATTCAATTTTTAATAAAGCAGTTGGTGAGATCTACCAAACCAACCAATATTAAATCAAAGTAGCACAAATGATTACTGCAGCAGTACTAAAATCCCTGTTCTGATTAATATTTTAAATACGTTTCTCGAATCTTTTCCAAAAACATGTTGATGATATAAAAGTAAATCTGAAATAAAGCACACTAGTTTTGGCTTCTGGTATCACCTAATAGACACAACCAAGAGACAATGATGATGATGATGATGATGGTAAAAGCACATAAAAGATGTTTTAGTGTGTGTTACCTTAGCGTAATACCGACATCCCTTTTCACCGAGAGTGACAAGCAAGAGCTTCAAGTTAGGATGCCACAAGGACATTGCGGTCTCATCATCGATCTTGTTGCTTCCAGTTAGAAACTCCAGCTCAACGTCGCTTACCTTGATGATCTCAGCTTTGTCCCAGATGCTCATGATCTGTGTCTTGGCTTCTTCCTTTGATGGCCACAGAGGTTCCCTGAGGTTTGGGTCGTATGAAAGAAGAGCTCCTGCTTCTTTCGCCAC
This sequence comes from Eutrema japonicum, assembly GCA_030161315.1. NCBI lineage: Eukaryota > Viridiplantae > Streptophyta > Magnoliopsida > Brassicales > Brassicaceae > Eutrema > Eutrema japonicum. The sequence goes on from BSQW01000010.1 coordinate 36,134,652, forward strand.
TTCCATTGCCTTCAAGTGAGCCGACCTACATGGCTCCACTATTAAGCTTATTGATCCATAATGAAACACTTTCGCCTGCAAATAGACACAACAGGTTGGTCACACACAAAAAAAACAAAACACCGATGTACGAATTTCAAACAAGTAAAAGGCAGTTTGGTACCCAAAACTCACAAAATAATGGATCATGAGGAATAATTATCAAGGGACCCATTGTCAATCATTACCAAACTGTTGAAGAAAAGCAAAAGGTTCGTTTAGCTGTAAAGGTAAATTTTTAAGCAAAAATATTCAATCTGACGACCATTTCACCATCAGCATAAAAAATGTGCACATTTCTCTTTCAGAATTTCGATTTGGATCAAGAAGAAGAACACAAATTTAGCTCACTGCTTGTGCTTAATCACGATATTAGTCCGACCAAAAAAAGGTAGAAAGCTTCTAGTTTTGGGGAAAAAATGAAAAAAATCGTATCCTTTATTTTTTTGTTCTTTCAATTTTGGGATAATAAAAACAAGAAGTCAGGTACTTAAATCACGTGATATCACGTGGATCTACGCACACCCGTGGAGAGAAAAGTCACCGTCAGTGATATTAGCATCGACAGTGAGATCATCTTCTCCGTTTCTTAAGCAACAATCACGATTCCCAAAACGATGAAAATTTCGAATACAAATTTTATTTCAAAAACAGAGCCTACGAATCTATGATTTCCTCTAGATCTCGTGAAGATCTGGAGTAGAGAGAGAGAAGGGATTTACGTACGGATCTGATGAGCTCGAGGTTGAGTTCGTCGGGGCGGAGGAGCATATCGGCGCTGGGATTCCGGTAGAACATAAACTCCCGATCTCCGTCGGCACGTAACGTCACGAAAGCGAGGGCGGTCCTGGCTCCTGTGTCGAAATTGATCCCCTGATCAGCGACGCCGTTTTTCCTCAGGATCCCAGCGAGCATATGGCCGAACTCGTCGTCTCCAAGTTTTCCGACGAAGGCGGAGCGTCCACCGAGGCGAGAAACGGCGATGGCGACGTTTGCAGGAGCACCGCCTGGAGCTTTGAGGAATCCAGGAGCCTCGGCGAGGGAGACGCCGGATTCGGTAGGGACGAAATCAATCAGCATCTCTCCGAAGCTAACGATCAGTCCTTTCTCGCCGTTGGATGCCATTAAAACGAGATCTGTGGAGAGTTGAAAGAAGAAGAAAAAATACACTAAGAGAATAATATAAAATGTAAGGAAGGAGAGAATGGTTTTTATATATATAGAGGACGACGAGACTTGTAACTGGTGAAGCCACTTATATTTGCGTTATCATTAAATTAGTACTAATTTTTTTGTTTATGGATTTTTTAAAAAAAAATAACAATATATATCCATAATCCAGAAAAGAAAATATCAAAATATTATCTTACCAAAAAAACATGAGTCTCTCAAAATTTATTACCTTTTCAAACCTTTGCCCGAATCTTTTTGATTTATCTGTTTCGTTTTCTCCGTAATTATTTTTGTATCTTTTTATGATCAAATTAAAAGTCCAAATAATTATATATAAAAAAACATAGTATAGTCAGGTAAATGGGATAATGACAAAACACCAACAAGATACTCTCACGTGTTTACGAAAATTATTTATTCTCGGAAAACAAAAATGAAATTTTGATTCAACTGTTAACCTTTTTTCAGTTTTGTTAACCTTTTTTCAGATTCCTATAAATAAATAAGTATTCACATATATGCGGATTTATAATTAAATATTTTATGATCTGTGAAAAAAAAATTAAAAACGAAAAAATAGAAAACAAAATTAGATCACCGTGAAAATATATAATACATAAATTTAGAAATAAAGTTTACGATAAAATAAATATATACCTTGAATGAAAAATTTGGTAAAAAGATGCAATAAAGAAAGAGCTTTGGAAAGAATGAGCAAGTGGGTCAGTAGTTGCCACACTCAGCTGCCATCTTACCGGTGTCGAGTTCAACTCTACATGTCTTCCATGTGTGAGGGTATTTGGCTATTGGACTGGCATGTTGTGGCCCAAAATGATGACAAAAAAAAAAACTTTGGATACGATTATTAGATTGTGTTTCATTATATAATAAGATTTCTTTAATCTAAATAAAAAAAATTAAGGAATATTTTTTCTTTTTTATATTAATTTTTACTTTTAGAATACTTTTTTAAAAAAAATTGCTTTATATAATAAGATGATTTCTTTATTCTAAACATAAATATGTTTTTTCTATTTTTTTAAAATAAAAAATTTGCTTTTATTTCTTTTTGTATGATTGTTATATATTGTCTAATTTCTTTATTCTAATCTAAATTATGGGTTTGTTTTTTTTAAATTTTCTTAATCTAAACATAACTACTATTTTTTCGTTTTATTTTTTAGGATTATAAGTTTTACTTTTAGTGTTAATATTATGTGTTAAAATATAATTTGAAATTTATTAAACACATATCAAAATATAATAAAAAATTATTAAACACGTGTCAAAATCTAATGTATTAACTTAACATGTGTCGCGATCATGCGAATTACTAAATTTTAAAAATTCTGCTTTATATATTTTTTATATTTTATATGTATATAGATAGAATATATTATATTATATAAAAAGGAGTTATAATTTTGTCTATGTGTCGCGCTCACGTTGAGTGATACTGTTTTATATAATAAGATATTTTTATTTATATATATATATATATATATATATATATATATAATATATTATATAAAAGATGGGTTTTCAAAATAAAACCAGCTACATTTTATCAATTAAATCTAAGAAATTTGGGATAATTAGTTTGGAGCTTGTTGATTTTTTGTAAAAGGGGGTTTTTCAAAATAAAACCAGCTATACATTTTATCAATTAAATCTAAGAAATTTGGGATGATTAGTTTGAAGCTAGTTGATTTTTTTGTAATAAGATAAGTCGGAAAAATAACGAAAAATATTTAAATCTTACCAAATGAAGTGAAGCGTCACTGGTTGGTCGGTGTTGACAAGTTGAATTATTTTAATATTTTGTTATTAACTATTAAATTATTAATCGTAAAGGAATAAATTAGACCACCAACCTGTGGATTCCCCTGTTCGGTTTTCAGAAAACCAGCAAAGATCGATATTGGCCACTCCAATGGGGGAAAAATACAGAAAAAAAAACACTCAAACTTTTTACAAGTAACAAATCACAAGACCTGTCTGAATTTTTGATTCATCATTATCTGGTTAAATAAAAAACCATGTTCACATAATTACTTAAAGTGTTGCTTGTTACAAAACATTAGCACAAAACACAGACTTGGTGGTCATAATAAATTGTTAACATCACAGTGTAGAGCTACAAAAGAAGAGGCTGCAATGTGAGAGAGGTTTGACCATGTTGGTCTGTTGATCTTATTGTTGTGTTAACTCTGGTGGTTATATGATCATGGAGGATTAAGACTTTGATTGTGGCTGATCCACGCAGCCAATTTGCTACCATCGAACCGCTCGATGTGAACCGTCCCATGTTGCATTTTGAGAGGTGGAACGGTGCGTCCATTCCCCTCAATAGTGCTTCAATCGCTGGCCTTAGTGCTCCGTCTCCAACCACTTTGCTGTGTTTCCCCCAACCAGTCAATATGCTGCCACCAAAAAATCACAAAGTTTCAAGGAACCCGGATTTTCAAACAAGACCAAACCGCATAAATGAGTATCTCCAAAGTCACTGTAATCTTAATGTAAGACCAATAACTTACACCTATCAAACTACTTGATTAGTTATCCAAGAAAACCTAGCAATGACTTTGGGTTTGGGACAGATGCGTATCAGATTTCGAAAAAGGACATAAAGGAGTTTTATGGAAGAAACCGATGACAAACAAGTGTCGGGTTTTAGGCCCTGGTTAGGTTGTAAGTTATACCGAACATCTCTTTGTAGCTTACCTCATGAGTTTAGGTAACTCATGACCTTCATACACAATGGAGCGTATGTTTAGCAACCAAGCATGAACCATTGCTCGTGCGGCACCAGAAGACATAAGGTGTAAGTCCAAGCACGTAGTACACCACACATTCTCCCAAACTTGTCTAGATCTTCCCTCAAGCGCCACCACTTGTGCGCCTCGTTTCTATTAACAACAAGTTTTCCAAAAGTAAGCCGCATAGAGAAACCGATTCCAAAATTTGCCCTCTACAATATCAGTGTGATTTTACCTGACCAAAGTGCCAGAGCATGTCGGTAAGAGCATTGTAGAAGGCAGAAGCGGTCGAACCATCCATTTCCTTTACTTTTTCAAATAAGCTCTGAGCTTGGAGCCACACCACCTCTCTATGGCCCATGAGAAGTCCATGAACAACACCATATACCTGATTATCAAACAGCCTAAGCTCCTCTAGCAGCATTGAAGCATCTTCAAATGAGTTGCACCGACTACATCGATACAAACATGTCAGAAAAATAAGGATCCTCACCAAAATGCAACCAATCTATGAGAACACTAACAATTGGGCCATATCTTTCACTCGCTATTTCAAGAAGAGGATCAGAAAGAGGGACAAACCTGCAAGCATTCAGAATCGCTGAAAAGGTTACAACATTTGGTTTTATTTCCAGCTGATGCATTTTGCGGATAACTGCCAATATACAGGAGAGCTCATGCATACCCTCCTTACAATCTTTCTTCATCCTGTTAAAACTCTCAGTGGTTAACTGCCCGAATATCTGTATTACCCGATTATCCTCGGTTCCACTCAATTTACTTAAAGAAGGAGGAGAGGAGGATCCAACTTCTAAGGTATTAGCTCCACCATCTCTAGATTCAGCTAAGGACTCCATAGTTGCAGAACGACCAAAGGTGTCGATTATGGAATTGTAAGTTACAACGTTAGGACGAATTCCTTCCTTTGTCATCTCATCGATCAAAGAAACAGCCGAACCCACCAACCCATTCTTGCACAAAGCATCAATCAATCAATGCACTGTACAACACAACATCAGCTCTTAAACCGACGCTTTTAAACTCCCTAAATATCTCCATTGCCTCTTTGTACAAACCCCCTTTGGAGTACACATCGATCAATGTTGAATAAGTCAGTAAATTAGGCAGGACATGCTCCCGTTTCATCTCAGCGAAAACGTTCTTCACTTCAACATATTTTCCTTGTTTCCCATACCCTCCAAGAAGAGCATTATAAGTCACAACATCCTTCTTAATCCCAACTGATGCCATTTCTCTAAAAATATCCAAAGCTTCTTCAGATCTACCAACTTTAGTATAAATAGAAACCAATGTATTGTAAGAAACTCTATCCAATGCAATACCGAGATATCTCATCTCATCAAACAAGTTAAGAGCTTCATCGAATCTCCCGGCCTTTGCAAACCCATCAATGACAGTGCTATAACTTACAACATTAGGCATGATTCTCTTGGCGGGCATTTGAGAAAGGATATCGAAAGCAAGATCCATCTGTCCGCCTTTGCAGATTGCATCCAAAAGCGTATTATAAGAAAACACATCTAGCTCAATCCTTGTGTTCAACATCTCATCAAACAGATTCCTTGCTGTTTCCCATAACCCTCCTCTGCTACAAACAGCAAGCAAAGAGTTGAAAGTTATTCTATCAGGCTGCACACCGTTCCTCTGCATCTCATCGAAAAACTCGGCTACTTGGTTAAACTCCATCCCGCCTTTACCGCACGCGTCAATAACGGCATTGTAGGTAACCAAATTCGGCCTCAAGCCATAGCTTTTCATGGAGTTGAAGACACTAATGGCTTCCTCATGGAGACCACTTCTCCCATAAACGCTGATTAGAGCAGAGAAGGCGTAAACCGTGTTTCCATACCCACAAGCAAAAGCAGTTTCGAAAACACTCTTAGCAATGGCTACTTTGCCTAATCTACCGAGAGTACTAATCATGGCACTAGCTAATTTCCCTTGCTCGTTCTTCTTCCTCTCTCGTTTAACCGCGAACTCGTAAAAGCGAACGGCTTTATCGCAGTCGCCTCGATTCCCTAACTCACGGAGTATAAAGGTATAGTCGTCAGAGCCACGCAGCTTAAACTCGAAGCTCAACATTAGACTCTGAAACATCTCATCGTGTCCAGAGAAATCGATAGCGCTCTGGAGAGCATCTTCCGCAGCAGAGCTGTGTCGCGTGGCCATTGTAGTCTTAGGTCGCCCGAAATGCATCTTGGAGACGAATCGGGTCGATCGACGACCCGAGAAATCCGAGGAGAGACTCGATTTCTGGGGAGAAAAAGTAGGAATCTGCGATAATCGACCAGAAGAAAGAGTGGCGACGGAAACAGCGGCAGATGAAGACGGAGGAGCTGAGGTAACGGCGGGACCGCCACGAGACTGTGGAAGCCATGGACGGTGATTGTAGTTGGGTTGTTGACGATGGTTATTATTGGTGGTGAAGATCGACCAGTGAGGCGGCGTTGACGCCATTGTTGAAAAGGGACTAAGAAGGAACGAAGAGCTCTTTTGTGTTCGTTTTGAATACTAAAAGACTGAAACTTTAGAAAATGGAGAGAGAGAGTAAGAGATCTGTGAACGTGGGTTTGACTTCATTCAACAAACAAGGTGGGCTTAAGGCCTAGTCACTACATCATTCCGCTGGGCCAAAGCAAATTCAGAAAAGCCCAAATAAAAGGGTTGACCGAAATGGTCAAAGATGATAAGAAAAGGTTGTTACAAGGATCGTCTTCTTCGTTTTTGTTACAGAGAGGAGAAAAACAAGAATAGCGAAGAACAAGAGAGAGAGAATTGAACCTAGAGAAGTTAGAGAGAGAGAGAAGCCATCGTTGATAGAAGAGAGAAGATCAATTCCGCAATTGAGGTCTTCTTCTTCTAGAGCTTTCTCCCTTGTGGATTCTACTTCTAGTTCCTTTCATCTTAGCTCTCTGGATCTAATAACAGAGACACAGCCATTGTTAAAGGCTTGTAAACCTTCTCTGATAATGAATGCAGTTGAGGGACACGGTTCCCTCCCCTGAGACGTAGCCTTCACGGTGAACTCAGGGTGATCAAATCTCGCGAGTTGCTTTCGTTAATCTTTACGCGTGCGTTCGTGTTCCTTTCACCAAACTAGTTCAACGAACCTACAAAGTCAATCAAGTTAAATATTCACAAGTGGTATCAGAGCATCCCAGGTGCGATTGTCAGGATTGAGGTTGGTGAATCGAAGTAAAAAGGTAAAGAAGCTTATCTGTTTTGTTCACAAAGAGGTTTCTTTCTTGGAAGTAGGAGGAATCTGGAAATAGCTGTGCTGTTGAATCGTGATTCTCTGTTTGCTGCATATGCGATTAATATCCTTCAAGGTTTAGGATCTTTTTTAATTGAAGCAAAAGCATCATCTGGTTTTAACCTGCAAGAAAATCAGATTACCAGTCAACATGGAACCAACTCTAGGAAGATTTGAGATGGATAGGTTTGATGGTAAAGGGGATTTTGGCATGTGGAAATACAAGATGATGGGCCAAATGGAGATTCAAGGTTTACTCTCAGTGCTTAAGGAAGGTTTCACTGTCTTCTCAGAACCAGAAAAGAAAGTAGAAGGGTCAGAGGCAATAGTTGGTCCATCAGAGGCAAAAATTGATGAAAAGAAAGCTGCAAAAGATCTTAGAGTCAGAAGCCTATTGGGAACATGCTTGAGTGATCTAATTCTGAGGAAGATCATGCATGAAACTACTGCTTTGGGACAGTGGAAAGCACTTGAAAGGATTTATCAAACCAAGTCGCTTCCCAACAGAATCTACTTGAAGAAACAATTCTCTTGTTACAAAATGGAAGAAAATAAGTCTATAGAAGAGAACGTGGACATCTTCCTGAAATTGGTTGCAGATTTGAACAGTCTCAAGGTTACCATTTCAGAAGAAGACCAAGCCATTCAGCTCCTGTCAGGGCTTCCAACGGCTTATGAACCACTGGTTCACACCCTTCAGTATGGAAGTGGGAAGGAAACACTCACAGTCGATGAAGTTGTAGTTGCTGCTCATTCAAAAGAAGCTGAACTAAGACAGAAAGGGTTACTAAACAAGAGTAAGGCAGAAGGGTTGTATGTTGAATCTCGTGGAAGATCTGAAAAGAGGTCTAACAATGGAAATGATAAAAATCCCAACAAGTCATGGAGGTCAAAGAGCAAAGAGGGCAGGTCAAATTCAAAGAACAGATTTAACAAAGAAGGTAAATCGGCTTGTTTCATCTGTGGCAAAGATGGACATTGGAAACGAGAATGTCCTAGTAAAGGAAAGAAGAAAAATGGTGAATCTTCTGCCAATGTTGCCTCAGAAGTGAAACAGCCTCTGGTTCTCACTGCAAGCGTTCAACACTCAAATGATGAGTGGGTTATGGACTCAGGATGCACATTCCATATCACCCCCAACAAGGAACTGTTGTGTGATTTTAAAGAAATTGATGGGGGAAAGGTGTTAATGGCAAATAACACTCACAGTGAAGTGAAAGGTATCGGAAAAATCAGAATTACCAATCCAGATGGTACAGAGGTTATACTAACAGATGTAAGATATATGCCTAACATGAGCAGAAATCTTATATCCTATGGAATGCTAGAAAAGTCAGGATGCAAATACAAAGGTGAAGGCTTCATAGTAAACTTTTACAAAGATGGTCAGAAATTGATCTCTGGAAAGTACAACGCAGGTCTGTACTATCTCCAAGGTATAGTGAGCAAGGCTGAAGTCAATCTCTCAGAGTCAAAGGAAAAATTGACAGTTTTATGGCACTCAAGACTTGGTCATATGAGCTCTAAAAACATGGATGTTCTAGTTCGAGATGGGTATTTGCCAAAGACAGAGGTTGGAGAGTTAGCTTTTTGTGAGAGTTGTGTACTTGGAAAGTCTCATAAACAAAGCTTTCCTGCAGCCAAGCATACAACTAAAGGAATTCTGGAATATGTTCATTCTGATTTGTGGGGATCTCCATCAACACCAGAAAGTTTGGGTGGCTGTAAATACTTCATCAGTTTCATAGATGATTACTCCAAAAAGGTGTGGGTCTATTTCCTAAGGAAAAAGGATGAAGCATTTCACAAGTTCAAAGAATGGAAAGAAGCTGTGGAAAACCACACAGAAAAGAAGATTAAATGTTTGAGAACTGACAATGGCTTGGAGTTCTGCAACACACTGTTTGATGACTTGTGCAAGAAATCAGGGATCAAACGACACAGGACTTGCACGTACACACCTCAGCAGAACGGTGTATCTGAGAGGATGAACAGAACTATTATGGACAAGGTTAGAAGCATGTTGGCAGAGACAGGTTTAGGTCAAGAGTTTTGGGCTGAGGCCACTTCAACTGCCGTATATCTGATCAACAGAACACCAAATTCCACAATAGAGTTTAAACTACCTGAAGAGGTGTGGTCTGGTCATAAACCTGAACTGTCACATCTCAGAAGATTCGGGTGCTCAGCTTATGTGCATACTGTTCAGGAAAAGACTAGTCCTAGAGCTGAAAAAGGATTTTTTCTGGGATACCCATTTGGCGTCAAGGGTTATCGGGTGTGGATGCCTAAAGATGGGAAATGCAAAACAAGCAGAAACGTGGTGTTTCGAGAAGATGAGATATACAAAGATACCTCAGCTCCTACACAGGAAAGTGCAGAGAAATCTGATGGGGGAAGTGAAGAACCTGACAAGAAGAAGTCTGGTAAGAGAGTGAAGTTTCACACACAGCTCATTCAAGGACCAAGTTCAACAAATTATGAACATGGTGAGATTTCTTCTCAAGGTGGAGAGCTTTCTTCACAGACTGGAACATATAGCTCAGGGAGCTCAAGTGATTCAGATGGTTCAGAAAGTCTAGATGAATCAGAAGGGCTGACATTCAATGAGGAGGATGGGACAGAAAACAGTCACTCACTTGATAGTTATCTTCTTGCAAGGGACAGAAGCAGGAGGAATAATGTCAGGCCACCCTCCAGGTATGAAGACTCTGACTTCGTAGCATATGCACTATCTGCTGCTGAAGACTTAGAGATAGATGAGCCAAGGTCTTTTGAAGAAGCAAAGAAGAGTAAGCAGTGGAAATACTGGAATAATGCAGCAAAGGAAGAAATGGATTCACTTGGAAAGAATCACACATGGGACCTTATTGATAAGCCAGACAAGCAGAAACTAGTTGGATGCAAATGGATTTTCAAACTTAAACCGGGAATTCCAGGAGTGGAGAAGCAAAGGTACAAGGCAAGGCTTGTAGCAAAAGGGTTTTCACAAAAGGAAGGAGTAGATTTCAATGAGATTTTTTCACCTGTTGTGAAACATGTGTCAATCAGAATAATGCTGTCTTTGGTGGTAAACTTGGACTACGAATTGGAGCAGTTAGATGTCAAGACGGCATTCCTCCATGGAAATTTGGATGAAAGGATTTTGATGAGTCAACCAGAAGGATTCATTAAAATTGGAGAAGAGAATAAGGTATGTCTTCTGAGAAAATCTCTATACGGGCTTAAACAGTCACCTAGGCAATGGAACCTGAGGTTTGACTGTTTCATGAAAGGGGAACAGTTCTTAAGAAGCAGCTTTGATCCTTGTGTTTACATGAAAAACATAAAGACAGATCAGGCCATTTATCTTCTCTTGTATGTTGACGACATGCTTATAGCCTCGGGGAACAAGTCTGAGATCAGAAAGATAAAGGACAGCTTGAGCAGGGAATTCGAAATGAAGGACTTGGGAAAAGCGTCAAGGATTCTGGGAATGGACATTTACAGAGATAGGGAGAAGGGGGTTCTGATTTTATCTCAAGAGAATTATATTCAGAAAGTACTGAAAAGTTTTGGAATGTTTGAATCAAAGGCAGTCTCTACCCCTATTGCATCACATTTCAAGTTGAAAAGTTTAACCAATGAAGAAAGGGTGTCAGAGGCTGAGCATATGGAAAGGATTCCTTATGCTAGCGCAGTGGGAAGTCTTATGTACGCTATGATAGGATCAAGACCTGATTTAGCTTATGCTGTGGGAGTTATCAGCAGGTTCATGTCAAAACCAGGCCGAGAACATTGGGCTGCTGTCAAATGGGTGTTGAAATATCTAAGGGGCGCATTAAAGGAAAACCTCACATTCAGTAAGAGTTCAAGTTTCAGCATTGAAGGGTTTTGTGATTCTGATTATGCAGCTGACCTTGATAGACGAAGATCAGTGACAGGTTTTGTTTTCAAGGTTTGGGGTAATACAGTTTGTTGGAGGTCAAATTTGCAGTCAGTGGTGGCTTTATCAACAACTGAAGCAGAGTACATGGCTCTTTCTTCAGCCGTGAAAGAGGCCATTTGGTTGAAGGGAATATGTGATGAAATGGGTTTTACCCAAGGAAGTGTTAAAATCCATTGTGATTCACAGAGTGCATTGGCGCTTGCAAAGAACTCTGTGCACCACGAAAGGACCAAGCATGTTGCAACTAAATATCATTTCATTCGAGATATAGTTGCACAAGGTGATGTTGCTCTATTCAAAATTCATACAAGCAGAAATCCAGCAGATTTCTTAACTAAAGCCTTACCTGGGCCAAAGTTCCAACTCTGCTGTGATCTTGTGAACATCGCCTAGAGGCTTGGCAGCTCCGGGTAACTCCATTGTCCAAATGAATCTCGCAAAAACAGGAAAAGTAAGATTTCAGGTCTGTGTCCTTTTTCTGGAAAATTGACAATGCAAAATTCTCAAGTTCTTGAGAGAAAGAGTTACCCGTGGAGCTTAAGGAGCTGAGATGGAAAGTATTCAGCTCAAGGTGGAGTATCTGAAAGAAATTCAAGATGTCAGAAGGTTGCTGGTTTCTGGGTTTCGAAAGTCAGAGAGTAAACGCGAGAAGAGATGAATCTGGGTTTGTGAAGCGATACCTGAGTTCGTCTGAGCAGCGGAAGAGCAGTAATTGTTCGTCGGAAAGCTGAAAAGAGAAAGTCGGAGACTTTAAGCAAGTTTTCGCAAAAGAAGGAATCAACAGGAAGAAGCTCTTATTTGTCAAGGTGAATAGATGGTTAAGAGTTTCAGGTGTTACCTGGAGAGGATTCTGAAGATGGCGTCGGAAGACAAGGCCGGAGATGCAATGGTGATTTGGAAAAGCCGCATCGGACTTCACGGTCGAGGTTTACTCAAAGATTAGGGTTCGCGTTGGTGTCGGAATTGTCTGAAGCAAAAGGTGGAGTTTGTGAACGTGGGTTTGACTTCATTCAACAAACAAGGTGGGCTTAAGGCCTAGTCACTACATCATTCCGCTGGGCCAAAGCAAATTCAGAAAAGCCCAAATAAAAGGGTTGACCGAAATGGTCAAAGATGATAAGAAAAGGTTGTTACAAGGATCGTCTTCTTCGTTTTTGTTACAGAGAGGAGAAAAACAAGAATAGCGAAGAACAAGAGAGAGAGAATTGAACCTAGAGAAGTTAGAGAGAGAGAGAAGCCATCGTTGATAGAAGAGAGAAGATCAATTCCGCAATTGAGGTCTTCTTCTTCTAGAGCTTTCTCCCTTGTGGATTCTACTTCTAGTTCCTTTCATCTTAGCTCTCTGGATCTAATAACAGAGACACAGCCATTGTTAAAGGCTTGTAAACCTTCTCTGATAATGAATGCAGTTGAGGGACACGGTTCCCTCCCCTGAGACGTAGCCTTCACGGTGAACTCAGGGTGATCAAATCTCGCGAGTTGCTTTCGTTAATCTTTACGCGTGCGTTCGTGTTCCTTTCACCAAACTAGTTCAACGAACCTACAAAGTCAATCAAGTTAAATCTTCACAAGATCGTTGAATGACCCTCTCCCTCCTTTGATTACTTCATCAAAGTCACTCATGCGCTATTTTCTTTTTCTTCTTATTTTTTTTTTGTTTTTTGGTAAAAATTTTCTTCTTATTTTCTCAATGGTTATCTCATATTATTTTGATATTTTCTTTCCAATTGTCTAGATTTTGTTCGAAAAATTCGTTGATTCACTCAATTCACTTTTTTTTAATCAATCAATATATGCCATATAATTTATTAAATAATATAAAAATAAAAATTATAGTAATAATTATGTTTACTATTTATATTTTGAATTTATGATTTAGGATTTAGAGTTTAGGTTTAGGATTTAAGCATTGGAGTTTAAGATTTAAGCATTGGAGTTTATGATTTAGAATTTATGATCTAGAGTTTAAGGTTTAGAGTTTAGCGTTTATTAAACTATGACATATCACATTTTTATTGGTTAAAAAAAAAGAGATGAATAAAATTTTTTACCTAACGCAAGTATTACTCTCTAAAGATTCCATTCTTATCAAATTTTCGGAAAAGAGATCTGAAGAAATGATATGCTCCTGAGTCTGTAGAAGAATTGTACGTTCCAATAGTCATTGTCCCACCTAAATTATAATATGAAGTATCGTTGAAACAATCTAACACTCTGATATCTTTGTCCAATTTCTGTTGTAAGAAGAAAAAAAAGATGTGGGTGGTGGGGTTATGATCGTTGGAATTCTAAAATGCTGAAACTAGCCATGCGAATTCGGTTAGTTCTGGTTTTTCGGATAATTTGGGTTATTTTTTTTTGTGCCGATTATAACCGAAATTGTTGGTAAATTCAGTTTAATTCGAATAATTTCAGTTAGTTTCGGTAAATTTTGGTTATTTTCGATTACTTTTGGTAATTTTCGGTAATTTTGGTTATTCTTAAATTCAGATTTTTGTTTTTTTTTTTTAATTTCGATTAACTGTTCGGTTCGAAACCGAACCGAGTGAAATTAGAAATGTTGCCGATCGATTCTCTGTACAAAACCGAATTGGTTCAGTTATAATTTCAGCTGAAACTTTGGGAGGTTTATGGGAAATACTTGAAAGCTGTCAATGTATCTCACCAATACAATATTAATTTTTTTTGGTTTTTTAAATTAAATAATTAAATTTATAATAAAAAAAAATTGAACCAATGAAAAATGGCCACATATGCATTGGGTTTTTGGTATCTCAAATGAAATACCCATGTCTCTCTCTTTTATTTTGAATTTTTTTTTGTTAATGGTGGGTATTTAATCTATTGAGGTTGCTGGTAGAAGAAATTTAAAAGCTCCGACACTCGTGAGTACTTTTGAATTTCAGGATACCCGTTATGTTTGAAAACAATTTAAGCAAAAACTCCCGTTTTTTTTTTTTTTGGGATGACGATTTTACATAAAACGTACGATAAAGATAAAATTCGTTAGCTCTGGTCCCAATTTATATTGCAGAATGCAGATTATATACATATAGATATATAAACCCCATATTTTTCAAATAGTGAGATTAATATGATTTATTTTATGTTCTTGTTCAAATTACAATTTGTGATGCTTGTTACAAAAAAATATAGGAACAAAATCCTACCATTGTTTACAACACAGACTTAGTGGTCACAACTTGTTTACATCACAGTGTACAGCTACAAAAGAAGGGGCTGCAAAGTGAGAGAGGTTTGTTCCTGTTGGTCTGTTGATCTCATTGTTGTTTTAGCTCTGGTGGTTATGTGGTCATGGAGGATTAAGAGTTTCAGTGTGGCTGATTCACGCACCCAACTTGCTACGACCGAACCACTTGATGTGAACCGTCCCATGTTGCATTTTGAGAGGTGGAACGGTGCGTCCATTCCCCTCAAAAGCGCTTCAACCGCTGGCCTTAGTGCTCCGTCTCCAACAACTTTGCTGTGTTTCCCCCAACCAGTCAATATGCTGCCACCAACAACAACAAAAAAAAGGGTTAATTTTACATATCAAATATTTTGAAACAACCAGGATTTTGACAGAGTTCGGAATCACGACAGAAATCCGAAACAAGACCAAACCGCATAAATTAGTATCTCCAAAGTCACTGTAACCCCCTAATGCAAGGCTAATAACTTAAACCTATCAAACTGCTTGTTAGTTATCACAAGAAAACCTAGCATCGACTTTGGGAATACATGATGCGTATTAGATTTTGAAAAAAAGATGAGGTAAAATTCTTGTGCTATAATGGAGTTTTAGGAAGAAACCGTCAGACGAAAGGTGTTGCTATAATGTTGGTGGTTAACCCCGAAGAGCTTTTTGTAGTTTACCTCAAGAGTTTAGGTAACTCATGACCTTCATAGACAATGGAGCGTATGTTTAGCAACCAAGCATGGACCATTGCGCGTGCAGCACCAGAAGACATAAGGTGCAAGTCCAAGCAAGACTCAGACCACACGTTCTCCCAAACTTGCCTAGATCTTCCCTCAAGTGCCACCAGTTGCGCGCCTCGCTTCTATAACATGTCTCCAAAAGTAAGCCTTTGCACAAATAGTAACACATAAAAATCGAGTCCAAAACTTGGCCTCTACAATATCAGTGTGATTTTACCTGACCAAAGTGCCAAAGCATATCGGTAAGAGCATTGTAGAAGGCAGATGCAGTCGAACCATCCATTTCGTTTACTTTGTCGAATAAGCTCTGAGCCTGGAGCCACACACTCTCTCTGTGACCCATGAGAAGCCCATGAACAACACCATATACCCGATTATCAAACAGCCTTAGCTCCTCCAGCAGTATCGATGCATCTTCAAATGAGTTGCACCGACTACATCGATACAAACATGTCAACAAAATCAGAATCCTCACCAATGCAGCCACACAGCAAAACCACATATAGAGCTAATATATAATAACCGTAACAAATGGGTCATATCTTTTACTCGCAAAGTTCAAGAAGAGAGATCCAAAAGAAGGACAAACCTGCAAGCATTTAGAATGGCAGAAAAGGTTACGACATTTGGTTTTATTTCCAGCTGATGCATTTTGCGGATAACTTCCAATATACAGGAGAGCTCATGCATACCCTCTTTACAATCATTCTTCATCCTGTTAAAACTCTCAATGGTTAATTGCCCAAATATCTGTATTATCTGATTATCCTCTGTTTCAGTCAATTCACTTAGAGAAGAAGGAATATTGGACGATCCAACTTCAAAGGTACTAGCTCCACCATCTCTAGATTCAGCTGACTTCATAGTTGCAGAACGACCAAAGGCATCGATTATGGAATTGTAAGTTACAACATTAGGCCTAATTCCTTCCTTTGTCATCTCGTCGATCAAAGAAACAGCAGAACTCACCAACCCATTCTTGCACAATGCATCAATCAATGCACTGTACAAAACAACATCAGCTCTTAACCCCACGCTCTTAAACTCCCTAAATATCTCCATTGCCTCTTTATACAAACCCCCTTTTGAGTACACATCGATTAAGGTAGAATAGGTCAGCAAATTAGGCAACACGTGGTCCCGCTTCATCTCAGCGAAAACGTTTTTTACATCATTATATTTTTGTTGTTTCCCATACCCTCCAAGAAGAGCATTATAAGTCACAACATCCTTCTTGATCCCAACAGATGCCATTTCTCTTAAGATATCCAAAGCCTCTTTAGATCTACCGAGCGTATTATATATCGAAAGCAGTGTATTGTAAGAAACTCTATCTAATGCAATACCGAGATATTTAAATTCATCAAACAAGTTAAGAGCTTCATCGAATCTCCCGGCCTTTGCAAACCCATCAATAACAGTGCTATAACTTACAACATTAGGCATGATTCTCTTTGCGGGCATCTGAGCCAGGATATCGAAAGCAAGATCCATCTTCCCTCCTTTGCAGATTGCATCCAAAAGCGTATTATAAGTAAAGACATCTTGATCAATCCCTCTCTTCAACATCTCATCAAACAGATTCCTCGCTGCTTCCCATAACCCTCCTCTGCTACAAACAGCGAGCAAAGAGTTGAAAGTTATTCTATCAGGCTGCACACCGTTCCTCTGCATCTCATCGAAAAACCCGGCTACTCGCTTAAACTCCATCCCTCCTTTACCGCACGCGTCAATCACGGCATTGTAGGTAATCAAATTCGGCCTCAAGCCATAGTTTTTCATGGAGTCGAAGACACCAATGGCTTCCTCATAGAGCCCACTCCTCCCATAAGCGCTGATTACAGCCGAGAAGGTGTAAACCGTGTTTCCATATCCACCAGCTAAAGAAGCTTCGAAAATCCTCTTAGCAATGGCTACTTTGCCTAATCTACCGAGAGTACTAATCATGGCACTAGCTAATTTCCCTTGCTCGATCCTTCTCCTCTCTCGTATAACAGCAAACTCGTAAAAGCGAACAGCTTTATCGCACTCACCTCGATTCCCTAACTCACGGAATAGAAAGGTATAGTCGTCAGGGCCACGGAGCTTAGACTCGAAGCTCAACATTAGATTCTGAAACATCTCTTGCTCTCCTGAGAAATCGATAGCCTTGTGGAGTGCATCTTCCGCAGCAGAGCTGTGTCGCGTGACCATCGTAGTCTTAGGTCTCCCGAAATGCATCTTGGAGACGAATCGGGTGGATCGACGACCGGAGAAATCCGAGGAGTCGGACTTGGGAGTTTGCAGAGGAGAAAAAGTAGGAGCCTTTGATAGCTGGGCAGAAGCTACAGCGGCAGATGAAGACGGAGGAGCTGAAGTAACGGCGCGACCGCCACGAGGGCAGGAAGTGAGAGGCTGTGGAAGCCATGGACGGTGGTTGTGAGTGGGTTGTTGACGGATCTGAGGATGGGTATTGGCGGTGGTCATCGACCGGTGAGGCGGCGTTGACGCCATTGAAAAGGGACTAAGCAATCGAAGAGCTTTTCGGAGAGATAAGGCCAACAGCGAACCTGAGAGAGAGAGAGAGAGAGAGAGAGAGAGAGTTGGAGTCTCTCCTTATCACTTATGTTATCTCAGCTTCCCAAAGTCTCTCTTTATTTTCTTTCCAATGTTCTTGTTAATATTTTGTTTAGATTTTCCTTTTCTAAAGATTCCAAATTCCTATGAAGAAGCTATCAAAAGAGAACCGAGAAATAGTTGGACCAACTCTCACCAAATTTGATAATATAACCCACCTACCTATAGACAGACATTTGGAGTCATTGTCCCACCCAATATAGCAAAGAGTAAATGTTGAAACAATCTAAAAAATAATCCTAAACTTCCGACCATGATTTCGGCGTCCCTTTTTCACTTGGCAAGTCATATGCTTTTGAATTACACTATGTTGGCAAAATCTGAACTAGTGCCACACAAAAGATTATCATCGTGACATAATAGCTTACGTGTTCCACACAAATTTTACAATCTCAAAGTTGATCTTTTGTTTCTTGTAAAGGAACGGTTTTTTTCTTTCAGTTGAAGCAAAATCTCACTATTAGCTGCAGATTGTTAACTAACAACATTTGAAACGTCACGAGAAAATACAAAACTGAAAAAATCACTAATCTTTGATGGTCTTCTTGTTCCCGTTCAGCATCTCATCAGGAATGACTTTGAGATGCTTCCTCTGCTTAGACTTTGCGATTTTCTTCAGCGTCTTAGGGTTTGAGATGATCTGCAATTTGGTACCTGTTCTCAGAATGTTCTCCTTCTTCTTCTTCTCTCTCTCTTCCCTCTTCTTCCTCTTCTCCACCTTATTGCTCCTAATCTCTTCCTTCAGCTCGTTCACCCTCTCCCTGTACGCTTTCTTTATCTCCCTCTGCCTCTTCATCTCCTCCAGATCTGGTCCCTTGTTCTTCACAAACCTCCCCGACGCTCGGTGAGCTCGCGGCTGTTTCCACGTCCGCCCGGATACTTTCCCGGCGATTACACCGTCGTATGTCGGTCTCCCGATCGCCACAGCCACGGGTTTGTCTGGATCTTCCGAGGAAGCGACGGCGATGCGTTTCGCGGAAGGAGGACGGACCAGATCGCCGCCATCGATGTCCATCGACGCTTCATCGGCGATTGCTTCGACGGCGGCTTGTTCCTGAGATTCGCGCTTCCGTTTGTACGTTTTACCGCCGAATCCCTCATCAAGGCACCGGAAATCTACGGTGCAAGCCATTTTCTTCTTCTTCTTCTTCTTCTTTGCTTGCGGCTGTGAGGTTTCGGAGGAATGTTAGGGTTTCTCGAGTATTTATTTATACCAGCGGGTAGAAATCCGGTTTTCAGCCGCCAACTCAAATCCAACAATCGAACCGAACCGGAATCTCGATGTAAATCAATTACTCTGGTTTAGTTGAACGCAATGCCGACACTGAATTAATTAAGGTGATTTGTTGGAAATAATAATAACATTTTACATGAAAATTTTACACTTTTACATTTTTTTTCCAAGTACTAATTATTTCCAAAGTCCCTATACCTTAGTTTTTTGAAGATTAATAAAATATAAATTAGATTAGTGCAACATTTAGAAAGAGATGGTTTTACGATGATTAATTTTGGCAACGGATAATGTAGAAATCGAATGTAAAAAAGTCTATTAAAACATCTTCAAATCACTAAAAATATCTTAAAATTCACTATTTAAAATATTT
Organism: Eutrema japonicum; assembly: GCA_030161315.1. NCBI lineage: Eukaryota > Viridiplantae > Streptophyta > Magnoliopsida > Brassicales > Brassicaceae > Eutrema > Eutrema japonicum. The sequence continues at coordinate 36,153,987 of BSQW01000010.1, forward strand.
ATAATAACAGTGGATTTGAACATTTATTTACAAATCATAGTTCATTAACATGAATTTTAAAAAAAAAAAAAAAAATTTATGTTTGAATAACATAGAATTTGTGATTTTAATATAACTCACCACAAATTCTAGATTGAATATACACCCCAGAAACACAAAGAGTAGTTTTTTTTTAAGATGTAACATTGAATCTTGAACTTTCGTCAAAGCATGCAATAGTATTGTTATTTGGTATTAAACCATGCCAAATCTTAAATAACCACGCATAATTTATGCAAACAAAGGGATAATCAACCACAAAGCTATAGCGAATACATGACTCTAGAACCGAGACCATTGGAACGACCAGATTCGAATGACGTCGAAGGCCTCAAACCTGTTATCAGCAACCACATCGTTCCAACCATAGCAACTACTACATAAATCCAATATCCACCAATCTACCACTTCCTTAAATCAGCCTCATGCCTATTTAACATAGGATCCACCAAAACCACACTCACACTTTTTTACGAATCTTCAGTACCGACTGTTCGTATATATATGAATCTTGTCTCCTCTTCCTTAAAAAAAATCGGAACTAACTTGGTTTAAAGGCATGGAGAGACTAGATTATTGTAATTAATTAAAGCCAACATTTTTTGCCAACATGCATTCTTCAACTAATTAAATGTGTATATGTATATAATATGTACATGAGTTTAGAAAAAGAAAAAAAGTATCGAATTAATTCTACAGCTATTAAAATTTTATAAAAGAAAAATAAACAACAAATCTTATATGAATACGAAGAAATTTTTTTTTTTTTTTTTTTGAGGAGCGGATGAACATATTATCAAATATCTAGAATGTATGTTCATCCGCTCCTCAAAAAGATATCTTGTTTTAACCAAGCATTCAAAATATATCTTGTTTTACCAACTCTGGAGCTAATAAAATATATTTTGTTTTTCTTTTTGAGGAGCGGATGAACATATTATCAAATCTTTATATGAATACGAAGAATTCTAAAGTTTTACCAACTCTGGAGCTAATAAAATATATTACAAAAAAAACAAGATATATTTTTAATGTATAAGAAATATATATTAGTGAAAAATTGTAACTTCACAATTTCTTGTACTATCAAAGGGCATCTATAACAATTCGGTAATTTCTCAATTTCACACTAAAAAATCAAAAGACCAATAATCTTTTTCAAAACTCTATATTGTATCTGCTCCACCAAATTTATTAAAGAATCTCATCCATATATTATCATTACTATTTTTAGCTTTCAGTTTAAGTGTAAATAAAAAGATTTAAAACACATAAGTAAAAGAAAATCGCACTTATTGTTTATGAATATGGGCACAATAGATTTAAAATACATGAGGTTTCTTATGTCATTTTTGTCATTCGTCCTCATTGCGTTTCCAATAACAAACGCGATTTCAGACACAGAAATTGAAAAACTCTGCAAAGAGACGGCTGATGCGGCCTATTGTGTCAATGTGTTCCGGACGGATCTACGAATACCAGCCGCAGGCGACTTCAGCGGAGTGCTTTTAATTGCGGTAATGTTAGATACTCTTGCTATTTCAAAATAGATGAAATTTAATGTTTTGCAGACATATTAAAGAACTTTTTTTGTTTTCTTCTAAACTAAAACATCATTTATTATCTAAGTAAACAAAATTTAACAAATAATAAAGCAAAATTCATAGTAAAAATGATAATATATAATTTAAAAAAAAACCAATTATCTTTATATTGAAAGTCGAAAACATCAAATATTCTGAAACAATTTATTTCCCCCTAAAATATCAACTATTGTGGAATGGAAGGAGTATTACCTAATCAAGCAGTAGTATATAGCCGGGAAGAGGGTAAACTCTATGTTAAATCTGAATAACCATATTTTAATTTGAATGTTCGACTGGTTCTGAATTGCGCGGATCAAAAATATCAATAAAAGAGAAGGGATGTCACTTTGGATATCAGCCTAATAAAAAACTGGTTGGGAAATTTATCAGATATCGAATGCAAAAATGCGAGTGGACGATGGAACCACCCATATTGAAACAATCAGTCGAAAGTACAATGGTCGGCACGGGAAGAGACGAATCGAGATTTGCAAGAATGAATACAAAAGCGCTTCGTATCTGTTTTTTTAATGCTTGGGATCAGGCACAGAAAAAACGATTAACGGCCGCGAAGCATCTAGCAGTGATTGCCACGAACGATGTGATCAAATGCGAAAACGAATGGAAAAAAGGTGGTCCGGCTCAAGCGTCTCCTTTGACTGAGTATACCAATAATGTTATCACACTAGGTAAGATCATTGACCTTATTATCCAAAAGCTTGTGTGATCCTAGTTGTACCGGAATTTCATTTATATACTTATACTATATGGAGCTTAATTATACCGGAATTTCAGTTTTACACGGTAGTTGAATAAATAAATTAAAAAAAAAACCTAATAGAGTTTTAAAAAGGGTTCTGTTTACGAGTACTCCTACTTCACATGCTTCTCTTCAAAATCAGGTTGTGCAAGGTTATTATGGGATTGTATATATATTAAGGAGTAAAGAATATTTCTCATTAAACTGTAAATGATCGTTTCTATATACACAAGATTAAGCTAAAGAAGACTTAACCAATACATTAAACTAATACTAAACAAGCTCAATCAACTAAACCAGCTTATCTATTCTAATAAAGTAACCCCCCTTAGATTTTTATTTTTGGCTTCGATCGCAATTAGCGCATAATGATTTGATTGTTTAGGGCAAGTAATGCAAAGAATTTATTCAATCATTTTTGGGGCCTCTGGAGGTTGGATTTTATCTCTATAATATTATTTAAGAAGACATTTTTAAAATTGAACTTTGTTTTGTAAGTTATTACATGAAATGCAATTACAAATAACATAGAATAATTGAAATAGGAAAGGATATAATAGTCTTTTAAAATTATTGATTAAAATATGGAAAGTATATATTTTGCATTAAAGAGATTATTTATTATTTTATTTTTAATTATTTTTAATACTATATATTTTAGAATAATAATAGTTTCATATATATTCAAAGAAACAAAATATATTCAAAATCTGACTATATTTTTCACTATAATTTATTATATTTTATTTTAATATATATCAAAACAAAAGTTGAAAAATATTTTACTAATTTTATAAAAAAATAAAACTATATTTTTTTAAGAGTTCGTAGACTAACCACAAAAAGTAGAATCATTTAACAGTGCATATTAGAGTTATGTTTTAAAATTATAAGTTTTTGCGGGTTATCCCGAATAATATTTTATTTAACTGCAAAACGGGTTAAATAGATAAATTATTACAAATTGACAACTTTATTTATAATCAATAATAATCATTAGTTAGCTATATTGTAAAATTCACATTAAAACAATTTTCTTAAATCCTAGTTTCATTCTAATTCCTCAGTCAAGGAAATAATACGTTTCTTAGAAAATAGCAAAAACAAATGTGCGAACACATGGCTAGGCGAGTAACACATACATAAGGACAATATGATATTGTTTTATTAGCAACCAAGTAAACATGAATGAATTCTCTTTTTTCATCACAATGTTCAAGTGAAACATGTTACTAAAAAAAGGTCATGGTTCTCCAAAAAAGTTGTACTCTTTGCAAACGATATCATAATTATACCGAAATCTGCTAATATTATATACTCTTTATTTCTTTGATCCATAGGCACTATATAATGCTCTACTCTTTGTGGTTAATTCCCAATGTTGTAGGATTGTCAAAGTTACTACATTTATTATTTCAAGGTATGTTTCCAATGATGTTGGATTATAAGTCTAGCACACCCCTTTTTTTTGGCCCATTCCAAAGCAAAATATCCAATACCAAAAGTCCATCATTCACTTGTCAACAACTTTTTTTCTCATCCAATCAGATGACTCTACTTCACCCTTGAACTCTCTATAAATAGGAGAAGAGCATAAAGAAGAAAAGGACACTTGAGCTCTCCACCCCTCTCTCTCTCTAAAAAAATAGCTCTCAGCTCTTCCGAGCTCCCTACCTGCAAGCAGCTATCCCGAGCTCCCTACCTGCAAACAGCTCTCCCGAGCTCCATACCTGCAAGCAGCTCTCCCGAGCTCCCTACCTGCAAACAACTCTCCCGAGCTACCTACCTGCTAGCAGCTCTCCCGAGCTCCCTACCTGCAAGCAGCTATCCCGAGCTCCCTACCTGCAAACAGCTCTCCCGAGCTCCCTACCTGCAAGCAGCTCTCCCGAGCTCCCTACCTGCAAGCAGCTCTCCCGAGCTCCCTACCTGCAAACAGCTCTCCCGAGCTCCCTACCTGCAAGCAACTCTCCCGAGCTCCCTACCTGCAAACAGCTCTCCCGAGTTCCCTACCTGCAAGCAGCTCTCCCGAGCTCCCTACATGCAAACAGCTCTCCCGAGCTCCCTACCTGCTCTCAGCTATCTCGAGCTCCCTACCTGCAAGCAGCTCTCCCGAGCTCCCTACCTGCAAGCAGCTCTCCCGAGCTCCCTACCTGCAAGCAGCTCTCCCGAGCTCCCTACCTGCAAACAGCTCTCCCGAGCTCCCTACCTGCAAACAGCTCTCCCGAGCTCCCTACCTGCAAGCAGCTCTCCCGAGCTCCCTACCTGCAAGCAGCTCTCCCGAGCTCCCTACCTGCAAACAGCTCTCCCGAGCTCCCTACCTGCAAGCAGCTCTCACTAGCTCCCTACCTGCAAGCAGCTATCCCGAGCTCCCTACCTGCAAGCAGCTCTCCCGAGCTCCCTACCTGCAAACAGCTCTCCCGAGCTCCCTACCTGCTCTCAGCTCTCCCGAGCTCCCTACCTGCATGCAGCTCTCCCGAGCTCCCTACCTGCAAACAGCTCTCCCGAGCTCCCTACCTGCAAATAGCTCTCCCGAGCTCCCTACCTGTAAGCAGCTTTCCCGAGCTCCCTACCTGCAAGCAGCTCTCCCGAGCTCCCTACCTGCAAGCAGCTCTCCCGAGCTCCCTACCTGCAAGCAGCTCTCCCGAGCTCCCTACCTGCAAGCAGCTCTCCCGAGCTCCCTACCTGCAAACAGCTCTCCCGAGCTCCCTACCTGCAAGCAGCTCTCCCGAGCTCCCTACCTGCAAACAGCTCTCCCGAGCTCCCTACCTGCAAGCAGCTCTCCCGAGCTCCCTACATGCAAACAGCTCTCCCGAGCTCCCTACCTGCTCTCAGCTATCCCGAGCTCCCTACCTGCAAGCAGCTCTCCCGAGCTCCCTACCTGCAAGCAGCTCTCCCGAGCTCCCTACCTGCAAGCAGCTCTCCCGAGCTCCCTACCTGCAAGCAGCTCTCCCGAGCTCCCTACCTGCAAGCAGCTCTCCCGAGCTCCCTACCTGCAAACAGCTCTCCCGAGCTCCCTACCTGCAAGCAGCTCTCCCGAGCTCCCTACCTGCAAACAGCTCTCCCGAGCTCCCTACCTGCTCTCAGCTCTCCCGAGATCCATACATGCATGCAGCTCTCCCGAGCTCCCTACCTGCAAACAGCTCTCCCGAGCTCCCTACCTGCAAATAGCTCTCCCGAGCTCCCTACCTGTAAGCAGCTCTCCCGAGCTCCCTACCTGCAAGCAGCTCCCCGAGCTCCCTACCTGCAAGCAGCTCTCCCGAGCTCCCTAACTGCAAGCAGCTCTCCCGAGCTCCCTACCTGCAAGCAGCTCTCCCGAGCTCCCTACCTGCTCTTAGCTCTCCTAAGGTCCCTAACTGCAAGCAGCTCTCCCGAGCTCCCTACCTGCAAATAGCTCTCCCGAGCTCCCTACTTGTAAGCAGCTCTCCCGAGCTCCCTACCTGCAAACAGCTCCCCGAGCTCCCTACCTGCAAGCATCTCTCCCGAGCTCCCTAACTGCAAGCAGCTCTCCCGAGCTCCCTACCTGCAAGCAGCTCTCCCGAGCTCCCTACCTGCTCTCCGCTCTCCTAAGGTCCCTAACTGCAAGAAGCTCTCCCGAGCTCCCTACCTGCAAGCAGCTCTCCCGAGCTCCCTACCTGCAAGCAGCTCTCCCGAGCTCCCTACCTGCAAGCAGCTCTCCTGAGATCCCTACCTGCAAACAGCTCTCCCGAGCTCCCTACCTGCAAACAGCTCTCCCGAACTCCCTACCTGCAAACAGCTCTCCCGAGCTCCCTACCTGCAAACAGCTCTCCCGAGCTCCCTACCTGCTCCCAGCTCTCCCGAGCTCCCTATCTGCTCCCAGCTCTCCTGACGAGCTCCCAGCTCTCCCGCTCTCTCCTACACTCCTCAACAATGAACTACGAATGGTTTGATCCCCAACCTGGGGTACGTAGGCAGCCCTCCGGGCATAGCTATAAATCACCTCTTCCTCCTTATTTGCCGACCAGAACGCAACCGGCTCTATTTTAACAGAAAATTCCCGAACCTCCTTAATACAAATTGATTTGTGGGAGACGTGCTCAAACACGTTCCAACAACATTCATAAAATTACTACCTTCATCAATTTTCTAAATTTACGTTGTCCTATGCTGAGAACTATCCATCAGTCTGTTTACTATTCTCATGAGAAGATCATAGAGAGGTTCATGCGGGGTGAAAATTGAAAAACTGTTTTTGGATTTGTAGTAATTTACAACAAAGCAGCGGGTAATTAATGCATTCTTAGTCAAGAGTATAAAAATATGGAGAGGCAATAGCAAACCCATTTTCGCATATTTTAAATGCAATAGGCCAATATCCGCGCATACGCACGGATTTATGTTCTCCTACATATATATATATATTTTGAAGTGATTACTTATCTTTTAATATTGACTAGTCACCATACATGAATAAACACAAACAATATATGATCATTGCCTATGTTTTTCGTTTTTGGTATGCATTCCCTCTCATTTTGGCATCCATATGTTTTATGTCTATATAGATCGATCAGCAAAGATGAGACTAATAAGAGGGTTGAGTGGAGTATTAAGCTAATAATCTATGTGGACTCAAGTGTTTAGTATTCTAGCTTCATCTTGGTAACTAACAAGCCATACGGAACGGTTTATTTAAATTTGACCTCTACAAATTTGTCTCTTTCATCACTCTCATCTTTGATGTATGAGCTGCAAAGTTCAGTAAATTCATCAAATTATTATGTTTAAACATTTTACACGTTGATTCAAAAGTTCAAATTTTAAATAATGCAGACAACTCAAACTCGGGCTATAACATATGAAGTTTTTGTAGTGTTAACATGTCTTAATAAATGATAACCACAACATTAACAGCACACAAATAAAGAACTAAAACCTAAGAAAATTGATAAATATATCATATCCTTATCTCATCAGATGAAATCACGGTCGTAACTGTCTCTGTTTCCTTACCTTCTATCAGGTTCACTCGTTTCTTGGTCCTTTGTGGTCTCTTTGACTTGTACCCAAAGTGCTGCATTATGTTTCTTCTCTAAATGTGATCTATCACCTACACATACACATGTTTCTCAGTATTCTTTGACCTTATATGCATCTCTTTCTCATGGTCTAGTATTACAAATATACAATCCTCTGTCCTCTACGAAGTTGGATTATACATGAAATTTATTTTCCAAAATTCAAGAATTCCATCATGACACATGCAGTGGGAAAAGCTCTCTAATTCACATTTGATCTTAGCTTAACTTGACACTCACTTCTACTAAAAACTGATATTCTAATTAATATACACAGAGAGAAACTGAGTACCATCATCTTGAAAAAACTCTAAACTCTGTCTTAAGAACCTTATGTTTTTCTTAAAGCTAAAATTATAAATTTCAGAGGTTTCTTACTGAACATGCATGTAATATAATTCTTTATGAAAACATATGATCGTAATCACTATTGACGAAGCACTACATATGCAAGCTATAGAAATTGACAATGAAAAAGGATTAGTCATGTTCACTGAGAGCATGGAAACAAGGATCGTTCATTTTTTAGGATTCTTCAACAAAAAATAAAACATAACTTTTTCATATAATCTCAAATTCAAACCTTCATCACTGAATCAGAGTACAAGGCCGACAACATAAAAAAGTTTTTCGATGATTAAGTTTTAGCTTATATAACTATACCAAAAGAGCCTATCTTGCTTGTTTAGATGCTTTCCTTATTTTCCACGAAGTATCTGCATTTTTAGCGCTTACATAATTGCTTGTAGGTATAATACTTATGCTTCTTTTGACTATTGAAAAAATATACTTCTAGAAAGATTAATCAAAAATACAGACCAAAACCTGGCAGAACAGAAACAATAATGGATATGTCTCAAATTAGCATAGATATTTTAAACCAAATACTAAAGATCAAATTAGGGTTTCATGTTGCGCAATTGTTCATGTAGAGTACTCTTAATTATAAACATAGTAAAAACTTGCAAATGAATAAAAAAAAAATCATTGTTACAAATAATAGAAAGTAATTTCGAAAGAAAAAAAAACAATTGTCTATGCGGTCTTTTAGAAGATATGCAAAAACAGAGTTTCCTAATTTACTAAGGAATCTCATCCATATATATATATATATTATCAATACTATTTTTAGCTTTCCAGTTTAATATAAGTAAAATATGTTGAAACACATTAGTAAAAGAAAATAGCACTTCTTGTTTCTGAATATGGAAATAAAATACACGAGGTTTCTTACTCTTTTTTGTTATCCGTGCTCATTGTGTTTCCCGTAGCAAACGCGCAATTATACATACAAGTTGACAAACTCTGCAAAAAGACGCCTGACTTTTTCTATTGTTTCCCTATAATCCAAAAGGATCCACGAATGTCAAACGCACGCGACCTCCGCGACGTGCTTGTAATTGCGGTAATGTTAAACATACTCTCCATTTCAAAATAGATGAAGTTTAAGGTTTTTGCACATATATTAAAGAATCATTTTTTTCTAAACTAAAATATCATTTATTATCTACGTAAACACAATTCAACCAATAATAAAACAATATACATAATAAAATGGTCAAAAACAATAAAAAAATAACTAACTAATTTTGTTTTGAAAGTTGAAAACATTAAATAATTTGAAACAATTTATTTCCCCTAAAACATCACGTATTGTGAAACAGAAGGAGGGTAAACTATATGTAGAATCGGAATAATGTATTTTAAATGTTGGACTGGTTCCGAAGCGGATCAAAAATATCATTAAAAGAAAATGGATGTAACTGAAAGTGCAAGAGCTATACTGATACAGGAACTGGAACACAATCTGACACAGGGTTTTCCTTACAAGGATGTATTACTAGAAAATCTGTTAAGTAACCATACAAGTTAAACCTAACACGATATACGACAAGCTCAAGACACACCTTGACTTTTCTAACTAGCCTAACACGTTCAAGGATCTATACACGATCCAAGAACCCCATAGAAAAACCCTGTAGCACCTTAGCTTTGATCTCTTACAAGACAACCAAAAACCTTATGCTAAGAATTCTCCCTCATATTGTGTTCACCTCATACAAAGGTTAAACACACCTATTTATACATAATAGGTCGTGGCCCATACTAGCCAAAATCATCCCTTGGAGATAAATGCAAATCTCCAAGAATATTCACTTTTCCTTTTTCTTCTCCTAAGAACAAGGAAACTTCTCCAATCTTCAATATCTTCTCCTAGATGCTTGTCCAGCTCAGCTACCCCTCTAGGCACGTTTCTGGAAGCTTCTAGAAGTCCAAGCCAGCCCACGCTTTGGCTCCACATTGACAGATTCCTTGAGTTGCTCGCTTGTATCATTTCCTGTAGTACTTCTCGACTGGTACAGGAGATGCATCAACCGCTGCCTCTTCACTCTCCCCCTTGATTACTGAGTTGTAGAGGTCAAAGCCACAACCAATACCACATCACCATCAGTTTTTTAAACTCAGCTAAACATTACATCAACAGTAACCATTGCCAGCCTAATAAAAACTGATCTATCAGCTATCGAAGGCAAAAGTGCAAGTGGACGAGGCAACCACCCATGTTGGAAAAGTCAGTCCAAGGTACAATGGTCCGCACGGGAAGATACGGATCGCGGTTTGCAAGAAGGATTACCAAATCGCTGCGGCTAATTTCGAGTTGGCTAGGAAACAAGTATTTGAAGTAAAAGGTTATGAATATTATCGGAACAAAACAATTATGGGGAACGCGGGGACACTAGCAAGGATTTCCAAGGACGCTGTGATCGACTGCCAAAACGTATGGAAAAGAGGTGGTCCGGTTCAACAGTCTCCTCTCACTGACTATAACACCAATCTTGACAAAACATATATTATCATTTCTCACATTATCCAAAAATTTCTGTGATCCTAGTTGTTGTACCCGAATTTCATTTTCATTTACTTATTTTTACACGGTAACTCAATAAATAAATAAAACCCTTATATGAATATGAGTTATTTTGATAATCGATGTGAGTTATCGATGTGAGTTATCTTGATAATCGAATAAATATCGATGATCAAATATGAGTTATCTTGATAATAAAAAAATATCAATGAGTTATCTTGATAATCAAAATAGATATCAATAAATATGAGTTATCTTGATAATCAAATATGAGTTTAATATAGGGTATCGTGATAATCAAATAGATATGCATATATTCCACATCATTAAATGTTATTTTAGCTATGTGCTCATCTTTTCCAGAGCTCGACGAAGCGGCGGTTGCAGCTGTGATTATAGCCTCCGCGGCGGCCACGCCGGCGATGGAGACAACAACATGAATCTGAGCGTTTGTGGGCTCGTGTCTCCTCCTTCTTTTTCTCTATCCGGCTTTTTAGACCGTCTTGGACTGTGTGGTTGTTGCCGTGATATGATTCGTTCTGTTGGCCGTTGAACGGAATTGAGAGTTGAAGTTCTGTTTGTTATTTTTTGATCGGAGAGAGAAAGAGAAAGAGAAAGATGTAGGGACATTTTGGTCAGAATATGCAAAATTCTTTTTGCAAAACTAATATCAAAACATCCTACGCTACTTACCTAATTTTACAGTTATTACACACCATATATTAAACTTACCCCAAAAAAAAAGGGTTACTCTATGTTATTCTTCTGTGAAATATTTATTGAAGTAGTTTTTCTAAAAATAAAATTAAGTTTTTTTTAAAGTAAATATTCGAAAATCTATATTTCTCTATAAAAAATTATATTATGTATACATAATCTACAAAGTTTGATAAATTTTTGTTTGTTATGCCACTATTTGTTAATCTGCTTTAGACCTTTATATCAGTACGGCCTGCCCTAATGAAGAAATGTAAGCGATCAATGAGTTCAGATAATCATGAGCTTTTATTTCAAATAAAAAAAACTAGCTACTATTAGATGAAACATAATTATAATGGAAAAATAGGTAATGTCGCCTCTCGTTTATAAAATTCTATAAGAAACAGTGCAAAACTACAAGCTTGATAATTTGTAGATGAAACAGAGTTATTTGTCATAAGAAACCATTGGCTTAACGGTTGTGCGCGAGTGCGAAGAGGAATGCACAAAGACTGGTCCGCCACAAAAGTCTATTAACAATGCTTTATTCGTATTGTCAGGAAATTTGAGACCAAGTAGTAGCATAATTAATCGGAATTTGATTTGTTTTAGCAATGGTTGGTTTAGCTTATTCACTCACAACCCTTAATAAACCCGATATTTCTCGGCTTCTGAGTTATAAACTGAATTCTCTGTAAGGTTTCTTTCTTTGTTCAAGATAATTTAGGATCATAACTGCGTCAAGGAAAAAACATGACATTAATTAGGGGATAAAACCGAATGAGATTTGCAAGGGGAAAAAAAAACCAAGTCAGGAGATCAAAGGATGCTAACGACCGTTCAAGTGTAATAAGTTTTTACAGGAGACCAGAGAAAACCTTAAGACTCAGACTGACACCAGATTTACCGTGAAGGGCCGGCTTTCTTTCAACCTTTGCCAAACCATTTTTCCACAATGCAAAAGAGTCACGGATGCCACAAGGTATAGAAGAGGAACGCCGATTACACAACCTTCCGATGCAAAATTCAACAATGTCTGGTAACCACCAACAAAAAAAAAAGATTACGTTTAAAAGAACCAAAAAAATGCATTAGCCTATACTAATCAGCAAAGGAAACCGGTGAAGTTGAGAATCTAAGATCATACCAGCATTCCAGCAGCAAGGTGTATGACTGGAACTATTACTTGATCTACTTTGTTCCCTTTTGCATACCCTTCGAAAGCAATGACCATCGAGAATGTGTGGATCGTGACAAATGCAAGAGCAATGATTGCTGGTTGACATGGTAGTAAAACTACAACATGAGTACTAGTCTACTAGACAAAATCAAACCACCAGCGACTCACCGAGATCAAGAAGTCACAAAGCTAATAAATAATCTATGCTGGAAAAAAACAATTACAGAACTTGGGTTCAGTTGACTCACCAGAGATGAGAAAAAATGGCACCTGTGAGCATCTGTCGACATAGAATGTGGCCGGACCAAATGCCGGTGTTAAGAGGCTCAAACAAAAGAAGACAGCATGAGCCACACCATGACCTAAACCACCAGCTGCAAGCAATTGACTGGAATCGTTTTAGATCATGTTAAAGAGTAAAGAAATGAACATCTGCCTAGTGGTTCTAGGTTCCATATTAGCTTCAGCTATATTGTTATTTGACCTATTCTTTAGTATTCTCCTTCTCGACTTGCTCGAGCTTCTGACAAGCTTTAAGACCAAGGCAGATAAATCTAAGTAAATCCTATTCTGGATCAAGATACTTTGCAGCCCATTAATTTCATGTTTTCTTTTTAAGACAGCACAAATTGTGTTGTCTAACCTGATAACATAGACTAACACAAACGCAGCAGATACTAATCTATGAGCTTAACTTGGAATGTCGACAAATAAACAGGAAAGCCTACCGAGAGCAATCTGCAGCTTATCAGTGAGAAACAGGCGGGGCCTTGAGATCCGATCCGCAAAGGAATCCAAGACATCCTCAAGCCTCCTTCAGCATAGTAACAGCACAAAAGCATGTTTCAGAACAATCTATACAGCCCATCTGACTAATCATATCATCGGCTTAACAAAGTTATGATGTACATACTTAGTCCAATATCATCGGATAAAACTGTTAATGATCAAGTAGGAAGAAGAATCAAAAGCAACTCTATATAAGTACTTACTTGTAAACCTTCCAGAAAAGAAAGCGAAGAGCTTCCTGGAAACAAACAGAGGAGAGAACAAGTAAAGCATAAGGCCACCACACATTGGATTTGAGAGGAAGAAAAGGCCTCCATAGTCCCGACAAGATGATCAGACTCACAAGCCACAGCAACGTACTGCATAACATTCACCAACGAATCTATCAATGCTCCCAAAAACCAAAAAAAAAAAAGAGAGAGACAGCAAATCAGGTTTGATTCCAAAACCCTAAAGCAGACCCGAAAGAAAGAACATTTCGAATCGAATCGAATTGAATCTCATCACATGGATAGCTATTTGGGGATAAAAGGTGGGGGGGGGGGGGGGGGACAACAAAACCTAATCAGGAAGTTCCAGAGAAATTGTGAAAAGAAAGAGACCTGGAGAGAAGAGTGAGGATGAGAAAGGGCTTTCTGGAGATGACGGAAACGAAGAGTGAAAGAGACGGTCCCAGAGCCACCAGCGCGTAGCCGATCCCCGCCGCGACCGTCATGCCGTAGTCGCTCACACTTTCAGATGATCAAAATCAAATCTCAATTGACAAAATGGTAATTATGATTTTGTGGAAAAAGAATACCTTTTTGTCTAAATTATTGAAAATCACTCAAGGCTAACTATAATAGTAAGATTCAAAATTTATCAAGCTTTGCACTTTTCAATATCCATTTAATTCTCTGAGATTTATGATAGTTTCGAAAGAGAAGAAAATAGCTAGTCAACCCAATCATTTTTCCCAAGCTCCTTTTTTACATGGGTTTCAAAGTTTTTTGCATATCACAATGACCATGGAATGATGCTCAAGGTCAAGTAACCTTAAAGCATCCACATTGATGACACATTTTGTCACACCATTAAATAATTAATTTAAAAAAAAAAATTGAACTAATCACAATGTGATACGTCAGTTTGAAAGTCTCTCAACTTTTTTTTTGAGTGATTCATTTGAGACACCCATCTTTTTTTTTTTTTTTTTTTTTTTTTTCCTTTGTTTAATGGAAAGTATCTCATTGAAATACCCCCAATGTGAATGCTCTTAGCAACCACAAAACTGAAATCAACTTATAACTTCATCTTATTTTGTCTTGACTTGAAAGAATTGATCTTATCAAGACAACAAATCTTCTTTCCCTATATTGCTTGAGTAGTAATAGCATAAACATTTCCTAGCTATTCACTAGCGTTAATTACACCATGAGGGAAAATGTGCTATGTAACAAAACACCTCAAGCACATGTGCTACTTTTGAAATAAGCCATCAGCTGCCTGAGAAACATTCTCAAATGTATGTGGAGGATAACCGTTGTGCTGGAGTTGATTCTGTACTATGACCCTCAAGTTAGGAGTACTTGACACAACATTAAAGAAGATATACTTCAACTTGAAGATGTGTGTGTTTGAAATACCAGTCATAAAGTAGTATATGAAATAGTACATGGAATAATACGTGACGTGGAGATGTGCTATTGCTGAGATATGAACGAATTTATGTGATAAGATTCGAGTTAAGAGTTGGTTGATGAACTGGATGAGGATATTCAAAATGATATTTAAACTTTGGGATGTTTCCATATTATTAGGAGAAAATATGGGAAAATAGAGTATTTCCAAAATGATTTGGAGATATTTAAAAAAAAAAAATATGCTATATGGATATTTGGAAAACTTGATGTGCAAATTTAGTCTAATATATATATTGCTTGTGGCCTTATGGGAGGGGAAAGAGCTAAAAGTCAGAGAAAGATGAAGAAAAGAAAGATAAAGAAAAAGGGTTCTTGTTGTGTGATCGTGTGTTGTTGATCTATAAATTATGCAGACGTCAGAGAGGACGTTGTTGCACCGGAGCGTCCGGGTGATAGTTAAGCATGCTTGATGCTGTTTTCATAGAGAGTTCATCTAAAATAGAGTGGTAGGCACGAGTGTGTGCTAGAAACCATATGCAAAGTGTATTTGCATTCTGATTCTAGTGGATTCATTTTGGACGTGGTTCCAGGGATATAGGAAACTGATGCAGCGAGATATTTGAAATATTTCCAAATATCTTCATTATTATATTTTATTTAATTAATTAAGATAATTCTAGATTTTATAGGTTTTAGGGTTTTGTGATTTATTATAAATAAGCCGTTTAGGTCTTCTATTGTATTCAGTTTATGATTTGATTAATAAAGAAAATTTAAAAAGGTTTTGATAAACCACTGTGAAGAGTATTCACAAACCCTATTTTCCGGGTATTCTTAGAATCAACGGGCATGCATGCTTGATGCTGTTTTCATAGAGAGTTCATCTAAAATAGAGTGGTAGGCACGAATGTGTGCTAGAAACCATATGCAAAGTGTATTTGCATTTTGATTCTAGTAGATTCATTTTGGACGTGGTTCCAGGGATATAGGAAACGAAGCTCGTTAACAAATTCTATGCGTGTCTTTACTTTCTGCACTTTATTGTTGCATTCTGATTATAGTGGATTCATTCTGGACGTGGTCCCGGGGATGTAAAAAACAAACCTCGTTAACAAATTCTATGTGTGTCTTTACTTTATGCACTTTATTAATGTCTCATCTGCACTTACACAACTTTCCTGCCAGTAGAAACTAGAGATGAGAAACAAGAAATACAGTTCAGGTGTAAAGATGGAAACTTTAGGACATGATGCATATATATATATATATATACCTTTGACCTCTTGGTCGTGGCAAAGCTGAGTAACGAACGTGGTCTTCCCGCATCTGGGAGGAACAGACACCACAAAACTGACCACGACATTTTTAATGAGTCTCTTCTTTAGCTCCATCTAGTGATGTTAATATGGGCGGCATGTGCCAGTTTAAATCCGTTTATGTCTGTATCCGCTTAAGGCCCGCCCGTTTAAGCATGTCCGTTTAGGCCCGTTTAATTGTTTTTTTTTGTTATTGCAATAATATTTATGTTCTAAAATTAAAATAAATTACATGTTACGTTTTTTTACATATTTTGTTGAAAATATAATCTTTTAAAGAAAAAAAACAATTTTGTGATTTTATTTATTTTCGTTTAAATTAAAGCCCGCCGGTTTAAGCTCGGTCCATTTAGATTTTTTTTTTAAAAGACATAAAATTTGGTCGGAGGCTTCTATAGCTCCGACATCGGTTTGGTTGGTTTCTTTTGCTATTTTTTCTTTGATTTGTTTGGTTTTTTTTTTCAATTAATTTTAGATATATCAAAGTTTTTGATTGTTTTTTCACGAAATTTTTCCAATGGATTTTTCCAATTAATTTTTGATCTCTTAATAAACTATTATTCAGTGTAAAAAAATAAATAAAATATAGACATATAAACCATAACATTAATAGTAAACTAAACGAGATCTTATATATATATATATTTCAGTTTAGGGCCATTTAACTTCAAGTCCGCCGAGCTTAAACCGCTCCGTTTAGACCCGTATAATGATATAATGGCAAAATTGTAAATAAGAAATATTAATTTTGTATTGGGCAAACGCCATCCGAAGTTAGGGTTCCGATGAAGTTAGGGTTCCAGTGAAGTTAGGGTTCATCTGGGCAAACGCCATTCGAAGCTCCGCCAATAACCAGAGAAGGTACTCTGGAATGGGAAACGAAAGGCCGCAATGCTCAAAGTATGTCGTATATGCTGCGCAGTAGCCTGGCCTCACGGTCTGGGGAGTCTCATCATGACGAGGAAGGACGATCTCGACGGATTTCAGAACGTCGTAGATAATATTGAGATTTTCAAGATCGCCGTGAGTAACTATCGATGCCATGTGTGGACCAAAACGAGCCATCACAGCGAAGAGAGAAATTTCGAAAAGCAAAAAACAGATATGGAATATCGAAACGAAAGTAAAATCGATTTTCCAAGAACCTAGATACTAATTGCTCGAAAAAACAGAGAGCGATGGAGCAAGGAGAACTCGACAAAGACCCGAAAAATGAAAAGTTAAAAGGAAAACGAAGTGAGAAGTTACCTTGATCGAAGTGGGAGCGTGTGCAGTTAATATAAGATCTCGTCCATCTTCTTTAATTGATGTGATCGCGAGATCTTTTAAAAAAGATTTGATATTATCTTACCCAAAAAAAAAATGAAAAGCGTTCACGACATAACACCTCGACCGTTCGATATTATCTCTCTCTCCATCTGAACCGTTGGCTCATCATCATATACGAGGCATCCGATTTAATAAAAATAAAGCGCCTTTTCAAGGATATCCCCGCCTTTTGAGTTCGCTCTCTCACTCAAAGGGATGGGGGGCAATTGTTGGAGTTGGATTTAAGTCCTAAATTCAGTCCGTGAAAAGCCCAATAAAGACACAATCGACAAGTTCTCTCTATTAAGGTAAGGGCCCCATTCCCCCTTAAAGAACCCGCATCGATGGAGTAAATAGAAGTGGCGAACTACATCAAGAAGATAGGAGAGGATCCCGATCGAATCAAAGATGAGATCAAGAGAAATCCCAAAGATCTAGGAAGTAGACAGGACCCGGAGATCGCAAAGCCTTCAAAAGAGAGGGATGACTATAAAAGGAGTTTCGAAGAGAATTGTAGAGGCATCTTTCAATCATCCAACTTTAACTGCTCTACTAACTCTTTTTCATTTGTAAATTCTTGCTAAAATCAATAAAAATCCAATTCGTCAAATCTTGCCTAATTTATATCAGTAAGTTTTTCCGAGATTCTTACCTATCTTTTCTCATCTCGTAAATCACTATTTTCGTCATCACATGTCTGACTTAATGCCAAAAAAATGACATTTACAAAAACAGTAAAGCATAATGGGATGGCAGATTTAAAAGAAAAACATGATTTTGTGACAGGTCTGACAAAAAAAATCCTTATACATAGACACAGATCTGACGTGGCAGTCTAGGGAGCTTCGCTGCTCCAGAAAACCATTCCCCCAAATATAATACACTTCTTCACTCTTCATTTACATTTTTTCTTTCTTTTTTTCCTGCCCCGCTCGGATCAAATGCACAAAAGCTACATTTTCTGAAAAATGTTCAGATATGCCACCTTTCTGAAAATTAATTTAGTTTTGATTTTTTTTTAAATCAAAAACTCATCAAAATACAAATTAGTCCCTCTTACATTCTGTTAATTACAACCCAACCACAATAATACCTACCAATTTCCCACCCATCAACCCGATACAATCTAAATCCCTAATTTCCCAATTTCTTCCCCCTAATTTTCATAAGTCCCCAAGAGTTAAACGAAACCCGACAGAAGTTAAACGGATTCTTCCCATCTCGACCCCTAATTCCGATTGTTCTCCGGCGATCTCTGTCTCCGGGTCTGTCTCCTCTCATTCTTCGCAATCGTCTTCATCTCCTTCCTCTCCATCGTTTCTTCTTCCACCTCTATAGTCTCAGGATAAACCGACGTCGCCATGGCTCGGGTTAAAGCATCTGGTACATGACCAGTGTATGAATCCTATGGGTCGACAGAAGGCCGCGACGATCCAGGCGGAGCAGGAGACTCACATAATCCCACAGAAGAATCTCCCAATCGAACTGCAGAGAGGACTGAAGACGAAGCCACAATAGAAGCAACCAATAGCACTGAAGAGAGGACCAAAGGTGGCTTCAATATTGAAGCAACCAATCGCACTGAGTCTTCTGCCAAGCCCAGTGATGAAGCATCCATTCACACTGATGAAGAACCCATCACTGAAGACGCAGAAGCAACCAATCGCATTGAGTCTTCTGCCAATCGCAGTGATGAAGCACCCATTCACACTGATCAAGAACCCATCACTGAAGACGCAGAAGCAACCAATTGTATTGAGTCTTCTACCAATCGCAGTGATGAAGCACCCATTCACACTGATCAATAACCCATCACTGTAGACGCATAAGCAACCAATCTCAGGGAAGAAGTACCCATTCGGACTGATGAAGAACCACGCACTGATGGACCCAACCGCACTAAAGTTGAAACGAGCACGGTTGTTGAAACGGAAGAGAATAAGTCAAATGATGGTGAGGAGGATGGTGATGGGGAAAAAGGAGCAGAGAGAAAATCAAGTGAGGAAGATGACAACGAAGTAGAGGAGGTATGTATACTTGAGATTGAGACTATGAATTAGGGGAATTACAGGTTAGGGTCGAGAAAACAACTAGTACAAGTTAGGATAGTATTGGTTTAGGTAGTAGGTAGACGAGTGTCTTACAACTGGGAAAATTGTGTATGATTAATTTTTTTGGTACAATTGTGTAGGATACCGATGATGAAACTCAACCACTGCAGCCCGAGAAGCTGTTCTTTGGTCCAACTGAATACACTAAGGGTTGCAAGATAGGAACTAGGTGTGTTGTGACCCAGACAGTGGAATACATAGAGGAAAATCTTGAAGGAGAACTGAAATGGTTTAGAAAGCATTCTCAATTTAAGCATATATTCCACATGCCTAAGGAGCGAAACCACATGATTCAAGGCATGTGGATGCTTATGCTTCGCACAGCTTGTACGGAGATGAAAAGAGAGTGCTGGTTTGTGGTGAATGGAGTACCTATTAGGTATTCTATGAGAGAGCACGCGCTGTTAACCGGATTTGCCTGCCATGACTACCCCAACAACTATAAGAAATTGGGGGATTTGAAGTTTGTAGAGAAGGTGTTTGGAAGGAAAGACGGAATTAAAATCAAAGATGTGGAAGAGAAGCTGGACGAAATGAAGACCAAGAAGAGCTCTACAGACCGGAAGAAGTTGACTATCTTGTATTTCTTATGCAAAGTAGTGAAAGCAAAGTCTAAGCTGTTGGAAACATAGATCCCTTCCTTCTAAGTGTTGTGGATGATGTGAATGCGTGTGAGAATTTTCCGTGGGGGCGTTATTCATTTGATGAATGTATGGAAGGTATCCGGTGCATGATGAAGAACATGAAAGGCACTGTGAAACCAAAAGCACAACCTGCCTTTTCTGGATTCATTGTTCCTCTGGAGGTAACTCTATATGAATATTTTCTTATTTTAAGTATTAGATTAATAGTTATATGATTTTAATGCTGAGATATTGTAACTCCATGTGTAGATTATGGCATTTGAGTGTATTCGAAGTCTTGGAAGCAAATTTCGAGAAGATGTACCCGCAAAGAAGGATTGTCCAAGGATGTGCAAACACAAGTTCACCAAAGAAGCAATGAAAGGTTTTCCATTGTAAGCCATAAATGAAGCGCTTGGAAGTACTAAGGTTAGAGTTTGTGAACATACTTGGTATTATTTGTATTTGTTATGAGTTTGATTTTATGTTAAATTTATTGATATTCACAGGATATTACTAGCATCTTGGAACCAGACTCGAGTGAGAAAGCTCTTTTGGCGCGCATCATAGACGATGATGTTGATGATGGGATACGTTATATTGATCCAATCGTTGATAGTTGGAGACAACGTCTAATCGTACAGAGGAAGAAGATATGGTGGAAAGATCTGTACGAGTTGGACGTTGGTTCTCGAGATGGAACACATGAACCAGTTGAAGCTGCAAAAAGTGTTGAATCAGTGTTGGAGCTGCAAAAAGTGATGGAGAATGGGTTTAAGGAAATCATGGAGAAGCTTGGTGGAATGGATGTGAGAATCGAACGCATAGATGAGAGACTGAAAGATGTTGAAGCATAAATATATCCACCACCCTTCTCACCACCATTTCATCCCTCACCACCAGAAGTCTTCTCACCAACACCAGCCTCAGCACCAGGATCTGTTGGTAATGAGAAGGATAAAGAAGCTTCAGGATCTGTCGGTCCAACTGGTACTACTGAGAAGGATAAAGAAGCATCAGGATATGCCGGTCCTACTGGTACAACTGAGAAGGATAAAGAGGCTATAGTTTCTGAGAAAGAAGCCGATGGTGTTGACAAGGAGAAAAAAGCTGAGGTGGGACCATTCAAAAGGTACAAGAGTTGTTTAAGGAAAAGTGCAACTCCTTCCGTGAGAGGTGCAGAGAAGAGGAAGCGGGAACCATCGAGGTGGGTGGTGTCCCCTTTTACAAGGGGGAAAGCGAGGGAAGCTAAGAAATCGAAGAAATATAAGAAATAGAAGAAATCGAAGAAATCGAAGACTTAGGAATGTTTTTGTTGGAACTTTGTGTTTCGGTTGGATTTGTTTTTGTTGGAACTTTGTGTTTCAGTTGGATTTGTGTTTCGGTTGGAACATTGTGTTTCGGTTAGAACTTTGTGTTTCGGTTGGATTTGTTTTTGGCCGATGAAATCTAGTGTTTTTTGTCTAACTGGTACCAGTTTTTAGCCGATTATTTCTAGTGCTTGGTCCAACTGGTACAACTGAGATCTAGTTATTCGGTACCACTAAGACTTTTAGGTACAACTGAGTTACATTCTTCTCTACTTAAAGAGGTACAAAGTGACACCTACGAGAACAAGAACTGAAGCAACCAAATTCTTCAAAAGCATGCAAGGGGTTTCATTCTCCCTTGTACAAAGTGACTTCTTCAATCCAACCATCTCTGCCTTGAGATCAAGGTCAATGGAAAGAATCATCTCAGATTGCTGCTTTACCATTTCCAGTTCTTCCATCATAGCCTCATCCCACCATTTAAAGATATGACACTCTCCATCCTACACAAACCGGAAATTAGATAATTGAACTTAAATAATGTAAAAGTCAAGAAGATTACTTACATCGATATTCAACGAGCATGTGTAATATAGTCGTCCGAGGTATGATGCTCCGCGATATGCAGCTAGTATTGCTCTCCCACCACAGTAGCATTCTGTGGGAAATCCAAAATCATCACATCGTCCTCTTGAGCTTACCTCTTCCGGAATGTCATAGTCATCGTCGGCTACATGGTAAAGTCTCTCGATTAGCCTCTTGTTACGCTTATCGTCGCTATAGCTGGGGTCCATATCTACCGAACCATAAGTGTACACAGATCCGAGATAAATTCAAACACAAAAATCAGATCAAAAACCCAGAAGAAACGCTAATTTTTTGAATCGAGAGACTTATCTGTAGATCAGATCAAAAACCCAAAAACCCAAATCGGAACCCTAATTTTTTCAGTTGATGAAGTTTACCTCCAAAAACCCAAACTACAAACCCTAATTTTTTCCCCAAATCGAGTTTACCTCCATATCGAGCTTACCTCCATATCGAGCTTACCTCCAAATCGGAACAACGAATCTATGTCGGATTCTACAAACCCTAATTTTTTGAAATTCTACAAACCCTAATTTTTTCCCCAAATCGAGCTTACCTCCAAATCGGAACAACGAATCTATGTCGGATTGCCTCGAAATTCGATTGCCTCGCGACAAAGTAAAGGGAAAGGGAAAGGGAAAAGTTAGGAAAATGAAAACATTTGGGGGAAAAGTGAAAAGTGAGGGAAATAATATTTAGGGGGGAAATCTGAAATAGTTGCCGGAAAAGTTAAATATTTGGCGGAAATTAGGGTTTTTGTAGTTGGAAATTTATACACATAGTTGTACCTGCATGTCTAGTTATATAAATTTCCTAATAGTTGTACTTTTGCGAATTTAGGGTTTTTGTAGTTGAACCGTGATATAAATTATTACGTTGTAGTTGTCCACATGATTTTCTAGTTTCCATGGTCATTTAGGAAGTTTACATAGTACAAGTTCTGCAAAATCATATATTTTGATTCTTTTCCATCCCAACATGGTTAACATTAATAATTTCTTCCTTATAGTATAATGTGTGGTTGATGTGAAACAAGAATATGAATAAGAAACGGAAGATTAGTTCATGTTATCCATATTTTGCACTATGAGAACCTCCTAAATGACCATGGAAACTAGACAATCATGTGGACAACTACAACGTAATAATTTATATCACGGTTCAACTACAAAAATCCTAAATTCGCAAAAGTACAACTATTAGGAAATTTGTACAACTAGACATGCATGTACAACTATGTGTATAACACATCGTGAACCTCCTTAATGATATTAATACATATATGTTCTTAGTTGTACAAGTTGAACCAGATAGTACAAATCCAATAAATTCAAATCCACACAAATACAAATATGTTCTTAGTTGTACCAAGATGAACTAGTAGTACTAATCCGAGACAAATACAAATACATAAATTAAGTGGTACCAATCCGAGATAAATTCGAGAAATACAAATACAGACAAATACAAACACACAAATTAAGTTTGTTCATCATGCCTTTCCGGCTGCAACCACCTCTCCAAGTCTATGCCAGGCACATACTTGTACATTCTCCTCTTTCGGCGGCGACTTTCTCCGGTGGATGGATACCGCGCTTCTTGATTTCTTCCTTTTCTTTTGGTGTACTCCGGCGGTAAGGCGAACAATTCTTGAATATCAGCAGGAACACTCCAATGAGACTCATGCGGCACTACATAAATCGTTCTGCAATATGTCAATGCCCACGACTCAATCAAGTAATATTTCGAGCAGAGATCATAGATTTGGATACTCACTGTTCTCCCTTCCGTCCTCATGAGGTTGCTGGTTGCGGCTATTGCATGGACACACGGGTACTTGTCTATATCAAAACATCTACAAGAACAACTTTTCATCTTCAAGTCCACCAAATACGTCTTCCCATCGAGTCCTTTAACGTTGTATTCAAGATGGAAGCTGTTCAGCTCAGTCACCGTTAAAAGTTTAGCAATTGCACATCGCCTGTGAACTTCATTCTCCACAAAAGGCACCATTTTCTTTTTCTCCGATGCAGAAGCAGATTCTTTCCTATGTTTGTTGAACCATTCAGAAAGTCTTTCAATAATCGCATCAATCATAGGCAATAGGGGGTACTTCCTTGCTTTCCTAAACACACTGTTCATTGATTCTGCGGAATTTCTAGTGTCGATGTTATACTTGTCTCCTTCAAAATAGCACCTCGTCCATTTATCCAGCTCTATACTCCTATCTATATACTCACCGGCTTTAGGAAACCTACTCTTAAATGCACCATACTCTCTCTCAAACTCACTCTTAGTATAAATATGAGCGCACTCTATGAATTTCTTCGCAACTTCGTCCTTGTCATTCTTCACCTTTCATTTCACGTTTTGAGACAAATGCCAGACACAATGTCCATGCTTAGCGCTCGGGTACACCTCAATGACTGCCTTGATGATGCTTGCATGTCTGTCGCTTATAAAAACCAGTCCAGGAACATCCACTATAACACTTTTCAGCATTCTGAAAAACCAGATCCAACTATCATCTCTCTCACGATCAATTACACCAAACGCAAGGGGGTAATGGTGATGATTAGGATCCTGAGCTGTTGCAAAAACTAACATACCACCATATACAGTCTTTAGAAAAGTTGCATCAATAACTATCACTTTCCTCATTGTCATAAACCCTTCGATGCAAGCGCCCAAAGCGATAAATAGGTACTTGAACCTATTTCCTTCATCCAATTCCACACTTGTTACTGTCCCAGGATTGATCTTCTCTAGCATGTGCAGATAAGAATACAACTTCTTGTAGCTTTTTTAAGGGCTCCCCCGCACATCATTAACATGTTGTTTTTTCGCTCTCGATGCGGTAGAGTAGGACAACTGCAAACCAAGTATTCCTGGTACAATACTCATGATGTTTTTAGGTGTCGGGGTGTCCATTAAACCTGGATAGTCTTCATGCAACATAGATGTTACTAATCGTTGTGCGCCTTTCTGTCTACTACTACTGCTTGTACTCTCAACAGCCCGAGAGCATGTATGCATCTTTCTGTGTACTCTGACAGTCCAAAAGGATGATGACTTAGTTTTCGCAGCTCGTATATACCATTGACAACCATTGGCTTCTTGTCGACATCGTAGCATAAGTCGCTCTGTATCCGACTTAACAGTTTTAACCCCATAGCAGTTCTTATTTGCAGCTCTGAGAACCAAATCTTGCACTGCCTCCCTAGAACTAAATTCTTGATTTATTTCAAGACCCGTACCATCTTCCCATCCTTCAACAAACTGATTTTCTTCCACAAGACCTGGAATCTCAACATATTCATGCCTACCATCGAAAACTTCATCAACATGGTTATCCATCGGGCTATCCACAGCTGCATATTCGTTACGTGTTACATTCTCACAATCCTCATTACCAATATTTCCAGTATCAACATTCAGTATCACCTCTTCAATAATCGTCTCGTTCACTTGTTCTGCTGTTCCACATGCTCTGAAAATAGTAAGGATGACAGCATTATCTACATCATCAACTCTGCCATTTGAAACCCGCTGCCCATAGTTCAAACCAAATGAACTTCCTTCCGCTCTTGAAAGTTGGTCGACCCTCTGATTTGTTTCCAAATTTGTTTGTAAATCCTTGATTATCTCAACATGCAAAACAGGTTTAAGTCCCTCTGTATCCGATGACGTTAGATAAACAAAAACGTCCTCGTTATCTACAATATATGACTCTCTTCGAGTTTTAGATAGACTGTAACTCAACTTCAGCTTCGTTGTGGTTTCATCTATCGCAATCTTCCTGAATATCTTTTCTACTAACAACGAATAAGTGATCTCCTCCAACGATGAGGTCTTTATCGATATAGCGTATACAGAATTTCCTAAAATCCATTCATGCTCTTCTGAATAGTACCCTCCACAATCAAAATGTACATTTGTGTGGGTGCTCTTCATCGCCTCTTGGAAACTGGAAATGGAATAAAATAAAACACAATTCAAATTACACAAGTTGCCACAGTAATACCATTTCTATCACTTAGCCTATATCTATTAGTTGTACCATGTGTACCACTTGTCATATATCTCTTAGTTGTATCATGTGTACCAGTTGTCCTATTTCTGGATCTAAATCCCCAATCGAGTCGATACTTCCGATTCTCTAATCTACCTAAGATTCAACAACAACAACAACAACAACACGATTCGAGACATTACCAATGCAAATAACCAATCGTGATTACCAATCCAATGAATGTGCATACCTAAACAAGTAATTTACATATCAAACCCCTAAATTTAGGAATCCCCATATCAAATCCCTTCTAACAAACTCTCACCAATGGCGGAGGAGAAAGAGGAGAAGAAACCGACTGCAAGAATGACGACGCCGGAGGCGACGGCTGGCGAGAAGGGCGGTGACGATGAACGTCGACGTCGCCGTCGGGGAAAGGAGTGTGTAGCCGCTCGTGTGTAGCTCGTCGTCAGGTTTGGAATCGGGTTTCGGGTTGAGTTTTTTTTTTTTTTTAAATTAAATTACATATTTCATTAAGGTTAAAATCGTCTTTTCATTATATCACTAGCAAGCTGATTAAATGATGGCATGGTTGGTTAAAATTTCTGAAGAAATGGCATATCTGATGAGTGCTCGCCCCGCTCTCCCTCTAAATTTACCCCTAAATCCTCGAATTGTTACTAAAACGCTACTGCTCTCTCCCGCCGGAATTCCGGTGAGGAAGAGATGGATGTCGGAGTTTCGACGGCGAAGTCTATACTGGGGAATTGCCGGAATTTCCTCAAATAGAAAGGTTCTCTTCTACCTTCTCCATCTATTATTCTTCTCTTTCCCGTTTACTTCCTCTCGGATTTTGCAGAGAAACTCGATTTGAGTTCTCTACTCTCTCCCCGAGCTATTGCTTTTTTTTTATCCCTCAAAGCTCTATTTGAACCCGGCGAAGATTCCGGCGCCGGAATCCTCCGCAAGATCCTCAATTCCCAACCTGGAAACCCGCCTCGCGTGAGCGAATTTCTATACTTGGCATTGTTATTTAGTACGATTTTGCTTCTATTTCCCGTCGATTCGCACAGAAAATAAGTTAAAAATCTTCTTGCAGAAGAAGACAAAGAGAAATCGAATTTCCGAACTAGTAGAGAATTGTTTCCTTGGTCGCTGCTGATTTAGGGAATTGTCCACAGGTCACAACAACGTCGATTGAGCCAAGCAACGAGTTCGGAGCTTGTGGCCGGATTCCTCCTATTTAGAAAGATGACGGCTCATGCCACAGGAGGGATTCTCCAAGACCAGCTGAGTTTTCCGGTGGTTCTGGTCATTATGTAGCGGAGAAAGATAGCTACAAAACAGTTTCTCCAAGGTTTTACATTTTCTTCTATAAATACTCTTTGAAATTTATGTGATACAATTCTGCGTCTAAAATGTTGTTTAGATGAAGAGGAGAGCCGATGCATTGTGACATTCAGTTTGATCCCTGCGAAGTATTTGGTTTAATTGTAGTAGATTGAGTGATCTTAGAGAGTTCATTGTCGCTATATCTGTCTCTATAGTGTAGTTAGTATATTCAGATCTTCTTGGTTCTTGTCTTAGTCCTCCTGGATTTTGGGGAAAAAGAACCGCTAGTCATTGCTAAGATTGATGTGACTCGAAATGATCATTGCTAGTCAACATTAAATTCAGTTACTCGAAAGCCTAATATACAACGGTATATACCACTCAAATGATGTTTAAACACACTTTTCTGTAATGTTGCATCAGAAGCCCAGCTGAAACAAGTGCGCTGGTTGGGCAAATGACTATATTCTATAGTGGGAAAGTGAATGTATATGATGGTGTACCATCTGAAAAGGTAAATGAATTACATTATTTTTTCCAGCCTGAAAAAGAAAAACATGGTTTTGATCATGAATCATGTACGTTGGTTTGCAGGCACAGTCAATCATGCACTTTGCAGCCAATCCGATTGATTTGCCTGAAAATGGTATTTTTGCTTCCAGTAGAATGATTTCGAAGCCCATGAGTAAAGGTAAGCTTTTTTGTTATAGTGTCTGATCTGCTTTTCAATTGATAGATAGATGATGGAAACTTGAAATGATTTTGTTTCAAGTGTATGGTCAAACTGAAAAAGTGAATGGAGCTGCACCTCCAGCTTTTGTTTGTCCAATTTTTGAAAGGAGGCATGACTAATTGACCAAAGAAGCAATGTCTGACTGCTGCATGGTGCTGATACCTATACTAGCTTGTGTAGAATATGCAGATGCTTCTTGCACCTTTTTGTTATATTGATTCCGCTTTCTTTCTTCAGAGCCCGGGTTTGAACTAGTCGACTGAAATTGTGAATTCTTATCGCAGAGAAGATGGTGGAACTTCCCCAAATTGGCCTTGAGAAAGCGAATTCTTCTCGTGATTCTGGTACAAACAGTGTTCATATTACCTTAATGATTTCTGAGAGCGAAATTTGATCGACACTGCTTTCACCTGTGCAATGCTATGCTAACCGTGTTAACTTGGAGGCGGAGAAACTTGACTTGCTTGCTGTTCTACATGTTATATGAGCTTTCAAGTAAATTTATGGTTGTTTTATGGTTGTTCTTAAGATATGGAGGGTCACGCGAACAGAAAGGTGTCGTTGCAAAGATATCGTGAAAAGCGGAAGGACAGGTGCTTTAAAAAGACTAACGCTTATCGCCCGAATTGCTGAATACTGATAACTTTTCTTTTATGTGCAGAAGATTTTCTTAAGGCCTCCAGGAGTTGCGACCTCAAGCTTGGAGATGTTTCTGAATAGTCAGCCACAGATGAACGCTGCATATTGACAAAACCTTAGCTTCACAGGAGAGCCCCACATGCAATGTGAGTCACCTGAAAACCAGACAAGAAGTCCCAATCTCTCAGTTGATCTAAACAGTGGAGGTAAGAAGAAAATCATATGGCAAACTTTTTAATAAATGGTTTGGATGATTTCTCTCAAAATCTCGTTGGTTGGTTTCCAGATATTTAACAAAATGCTAAAAACGTGGAGATGCAATTATGGGTCAAAAAGGCGTTGAGGCTCAAAGATTTGAAGAACAATTCTTTTCCTGTTAACAAATTGCAATGTACAAAGAATCCTCTCTTCTGATCAGTCTTCTTTGTTTTTGTTTTTTTTTTCTGGGTTTTACCCATATTTTTGGAGTAGTAATTTCTTGTTTCTGATTCTTTTTTGAGGAGGATATAGTGACCAGAGACAAGAGAGCAGAGAGAGGGAATATGAGAGAGTTCATTTTCTGGTTTGTATAATGTAAATGATGTCTTTATATGACACAAAAACTTCAGTTCATAGTGTATTGTGTAACCATTTTCAAGCCAACTTTATAATATGTATATGTGAGATACTTTAATTTTTTTCTTCAGAATAATTCAAAATCTAAAGGGTATCTGACATCAATACAAACTGTAGAGTGGTAGATTACTAAATCCGGACCATTTGAATTCATTCATTATAAGGGTATGAATTTATAACACATTAACATTTTCTCAAACAGTAATTCTAATTTACTCTTTGGTTTAACTTCTTTTGACCCCTCTAAAATGTTTATGTGCTAATAATAATAGTGGGAAACGACTCTCTCTAGAGTGAGTCTAGAGTGTAGAGTGTAGAGCTGGGGGCACTTTAGTCTTTTACCTTTCAAACGAAACGATCTTGTTTTTGTTTTTCTTCTTTAAATAGAAGAAATCATCATTCGCGTGGTTTTAACGAAGAAGACGACCATGGGTGAAGCGTTTAAGGTAATCGAAAATCTGTTTTCTAACTTCTTTTTCAAAGCTAATCGAAAATTTCTTGCTTCCTCGATGAAATCATGAATCGCCGATTGTAATGCACTAGATTCCGATTTGTTAATTACTGGAATTATTGCTAGTTAGTATAAAACTAGGTTTTCATATCTGAGACTTACTTATATTTTGTTTGTAGCGTGGATGTTCAGCGTTTTTTCTATGGATCCAAGATGCATTTTGCTTCGACTTCGGACTCGATTCTTCTGAAATCGGACTCGGACTTGGAGAGGAGGTTTCTTCTGCTGATGCTGCTCTCGGACTCGGAGAGGAGGTTTCTTCTGCTGATGCTGCTATCGGACTCGGTGGTGATGCTGCTATCGGACTCGGAGAACTCGGACTCGGAGAGGAGGTTTCTTCTGCTCATGTTGCCACCTGACTTCTCCATCTTCTTCTCATCTCCTTCTTCTTCTCATTCTCCTTCTCCATCTCAATTGCCACCTGACTTCTCCCTTCTTCACCTTCTCCTTCTCCTTCTCCTTCTCTTTTTTCTTCTTCTCCTTCTTCTTCTCCGTATCCTTCTTCTTCTCCTTCTACTTCTCCTTCTCCTTCTCCTTTCTTCTCACCGTCTTTCTCACTTGGTAGAACTCCTCCTTGTCCTTCTCTTCTTGCCTCTTTCACATATTCTTCAACGGATTTGACTCTTCTATCAATGTCATCCATGCGGTCCCTGATTTGGAGAAACTGATCGTCCATACTTTCCTTCAAACTATGTAGCTGTTACACAAATCCAACCGGAACGACATTCTCCGTAGCCACTGCACGACGATGATGGACCCTCTCTCGGACAGCAACATCAATGTTGAATAGCTCTTTCCATAATATCGGTTTCCCTTCATCTATTAGACGATTCAACCAACTGTCAGGAACTACATCACCGAAATCTAGCTCCTCATACTCCCCAGCCACGATTCGAGCCATCATAATGTGCTCATCCAAAGATGGTTTCAAGATACGGTGAATGTCCTGTGAATATAAAAAATTACAATTTAAAAACAAGTACATGCTACATAAATAATGAATATGATATAAGATGATTTCCAACCTTAGTATCACCAAGTGCTTCATATAATTCTGATAAAGAAAAACATTTGAGTGTGAATGGTCGGTACTTTTGTTTACACATCCAAGGACAATCCCTATATGCTATTCTAACATCTTCTATGTATTTGATCTTCAGTTTTGGGATTGCCTCAAAAGCTAAAATCTACAAATAACACACGAAATTACAAATATAATTATAAAAACTATAAAAGGAATACTTATCCACATTCAAAATCATATTATTTACCTCCAACGGAGTAACAAAGTTTGGAAAGGTCCATGAATCTGTTTCGATGACCCTATTGAAATGCTTCATTGTATGATCAATTTTCTTCATATTCACATCGAAGGAAAACCGCCCCCACGGGAACGTTCGGCACACTTCAAGATCGTTCACGATTCTCAGAAAAAATGGCTCTACAGATGGTGCTTTCTTTCCGGTCTTCGACTTTCCACTAATTATGCCAGCTAAGAAGTAGACGACACACATCTTCAACCGATATGTACAAGCTCGCATCTTCCCCAGCTTTTCTTCAACATCATCGATTGAGGGGACGGTTCCTTTCTTGAAATGCCTCAACTTAAACTAATCACTGCCCATTGTCTCATAGTCATCTTCTGGATATGGACGACAGTCTAGTCCAGATATGAGTGCATGTTCTCTGAGGGAATAGCGGATGGAAACGCCGTTAACAACAAACCAACATTCCTTTCTCTTATTTGTACTTGTCGTGCGAAGAAGAAGCATCCACATGTCCATCATCTTATGTGTTGGATCCATTTTCATGGTCCTATATGCATATGCCAAAAATGCTTGAACTGCGGATGCTCTGTAAACCACCTCATCTCGTCAGGTTTAAGTCCTATAGACTCCAATTTCTCCACTGCTTTGTGGATAAAGCACCTTGTTCCCAACTTGATTATCTTGTTATACTCAGTAGTACCAAAGACATCCTCTCAGGTGGTTGCAATTGCTGGTCTTCCTCTTCGGTATACGTTGGCTGCTGCCACAACATTAACTGATTAGCCTCAGCATTCTCTCACGACGGTTCTGGGGGCGAGTTTTCATACATTTCCAGTACCGGATGAGTCTCAATTTCTTCGAGAACAGCCATAACACAAGTTCTACGAAGTTATAACACAATCCATTAACATTCTAAATCCAACTTTACACAAAAATCGAATTTCATTCTACACAACTACACATAAATCGAATTCTATTCTACACAAAATTCAAATTCCATTCTACATAAAATCTAATTATATTATACAACCCTGAAAAGTAGAACGAAACCTAGGGGTGTCAATTAGGGCCAAAGCCCGTGGGCCGGCCCGGCCCGACCCTAAAAAACAGCAGGTTCGGGCCTAGAAATATAAGCCCAGAAAATCGGGCCTTTCGGGCTAGTGTGTTTTTCGGGCTTAACCCGACCGGGCTCGGGCTAGCCCGAAAAGCCCGAAACTTTACATCTT